>JAKSZU010000018.1:16887319-19776578 GCA_026018925.1 Tupaia tana | reverse complement strand
ACTGAGGTTCAAGTTATGGACGGTGGGTTAAATCTCATGCCAGACACGTGTGTGTGTGTGTGTGTGTGTGTGTGTGTATGCCCAAGATCCTGAGAGAAGAATGGAGGAGAAGGGATTGTTGCATGGCCATGCCCCTGGAGGGGTGATTTCTTGCTTTCTGTCTCTCAGTCTGTCTCCCGGGAGCATGTGTGCCCTATAGTAAAAAACTAACAACAACAAAAATAAATAAATAATTAATAAAACAATAATAGGGACCAGCAGATGGCGTAATGGTTACATTCCTGGAACTCTCACTTAGTCAACTGCGGTTCAAATCTCGAATCCGGTGGCCCGAGACTCACTGGGCACTTGTGTGTATGGGCCCAAAATCCCAAGAGGAAACTGGAGAAGAAGGGATTGTGGCATGGCTATTCTCCCAGGGGGTGATTCCTCGCTCTCTGTCTCTCTGGCAAGCGCACACGCCCTGTAGCAAAAATCTCTCTAATAATAATAATAAATAACTCTTTTTAAAATAATTTGTTCAATTTTATTTATTCATTCATTTAATTTGACCAGACTCACACACACACAAACACACACAAACGGGGGGGGGGGGGTGGGGGGAGGAGGGAGAAAGCAAGCCACCAGGTCTGGAACTCAAACCATGGTTGGTCATATGGGAGTGTCCGGCACCTTAACCACCATGCCACCTGCTGGTTCGCCATAAATAATTCCTTTTTAAAATTATTTTAAAATTATTTATTTAAATTTGACTACAGAGGAACAGAGAGAGAGAGAAAGAAAAGAGAGAGAGAGAGAAAACAAGCCACCAGGTCCAGGACTCGAACCTCAATCGACCATGTGGGAGTCCAGCGTCCTTAACCACCATGCCACCTGACAGCCTCCCCCATAAATTAAATAATTAAATAATCCTTTTTAAAAAAATTATTTTTATTTTTATTTTTTTAGAGAGGTTTTTGCTCTAGGGCATGTGCGCTCACCAGAAAGACAGAGACAGAGATAGAAAGCAAGAAATCACCCCCCCAGGGGGATGGCCACATCGCAGTCCCTTCTCCTCCATTCTCCTCTTAGGATCTTGGGCACGCACACACATGTGCCCAGTGTGAGTTTAAGCCACCAGTCCGGGACTCGAACTGCGGTTGACTACATGGTAGTCCAGTAACATAGCTATTACGCCAACTGCTGGTCCCAATCAAATAAATCTTTTAAAAAATCTTTTAACAATTATTTTTTATTTAACTTTATTTATTATTATTATTATTATTATTATTTTCCAGTTTGATCAGGGAGAAAGAGGAAGTGAGAAAGCAAGCTACTAGGTCCAGGACTTGTACCACAGTCAGCCATGTGGAAGTCCAGCGCCTTTAACCTCCACACCACCTAAAGGCCCCTTTAAAAAAATCTTTTTTAAAAAGCGGTTATACTGGGACCAGCAGTTGGCATAATGGCTGTGTCGCTGGACTCCCATGTAGTCAACCTTGGTTTGAGTCCCGGACCCGGTGGCTTAAAACTCACGCCGGGTGCGTGTGCGTGCGTGCCCAAGATCCCGAGAGGAGAATGGAGGAGAAGGTATTGCAGCGTGGCCAACCCTCCTGGGGGGGTGATTTCTCGCTTTCTGTCTCTCTGTCTCTCTCTGTCTGGCGAGCGCAGGCGCCCTATAGCAAAAACCTCTCCAAAAAAAAAAAAAAAAAAAAGTGGTTATACTGGGGCCAGCAGGTGGCGTTGTGGTTGGAAGCACTGGACTCCCACATGGCTGACCACAGTTTGAGTCCCAGATCTGGCAGCTTGCTTTCTCACTTTTCCTCTCTTTATCTCTCTCACTCTGTCCCTCTGTGGTCAAATTAAAATAAATTTAAAGAAAATAATTCTTTTTAAAAAATGTGGTATACTCCATAGGCCTTGAGCACGTTGGTGTGGAAACAAAGAGAAAGATGAGGCTGGAGGCTGACCCCTTAGCTCAGTGGTTAGGGAAGCCAAATCCCACATGGAGAACAGCAGTGGGAATCCTGGACACTGGCCTGAAAAACACCCTGGGTGCGTGTGTGAGCCTGCCCTAATGGGATGGGAGGGGGTGGAGAAATGGAGGAGAGAGAGCTGCCTAACTGTGTGCCATCTGGGAAGGGTGCTTTCTCTCTCGCTACCCATGGGGCATGTGCCCTCTGGGTGGGGAAGGAATGAGGCTGGGACCAGGGAATGGGGTCATGCACATGCTAGTTGTAGTGAGTGCCGCTGTTTGTCATGAAGAAACAGGAAGAGAGTGAATGCAGATTTAGGGGAACAGTTTGGCTTTATCTGACAGTATGGTCTCCTCTCTGAGGGGTGCTGGAGCGGAGTTAGTGGTGTTGGGGCAGGTTGGTAAGAGAAAGTCCCAGTGGCTTCTCCTTTTCCACTGCCAAGACTCCCAGTGACCTCTTCCACGTCCCTTCTTAACTTGTCCAATCGCCCATCGTTCCCTGGCTGTTTTCGTATTGTTTGGCAATTGGGCATTTGCTTATAGTGCCTAAGTTTTGCGTCCGCGCCAGCAGATAGGAATTGCACCGGGTTCCCTAGCAAGTCGCAGGACGGAAGCGGAAGCGGCGATGCCGGGGGCCACAGGCCGGGTGGCCGGGAACGGAAGCGGAAGTGGCGGCGGCGCCGGCCTGGCCTGGCCTGGCGGAGGGGAGGCGGCGGGCGGGCGTGATGGCGGAGGCCGGGCCGCAGGCGCCGCCGCCCCCAGGCACCCCAAGCCGTCACGAGAAGAGCCTGGGACTTCTCACCACCAAGTTCGTGTCTCTCCTGCAGGAGGCCAAGGACGGCGTGCTTGACCTCAAGCTGGTGCGGCCGGGCTAAGGGGCGACGGGATGGAGAAATGGTGGACTGGGCCGGTAGGGGGAACCCCCGGGGCGGCCCCGCTGGGCCCTCCGAGAGCCTGCCGCCATCTGTGTGCTTCCTCACAGGCGAGAGCCTGGGGGCTGTTTCATTCATTCGGCCGAGGCCATTGAGCGTCAGCTGTGTGCCAGGCTCGGGGCTGCAGGTGCTGCTCCGCGTGGCCCTCCCTTGCTGCGGTGGGGAGAAGAGCATCAGAGCATCAGTTCCGGGCTGGGCCAGGTCTCTTTCCATCCTGCAGTTTTGAGCTGCTGTAGTGCCTCAGAGGCGTCCCTGGATTGGGATCTCAGCTACCCTTTCCTAGAGCAACCCCAACCGAGTCTTGAAGTAGCCAGGGGGTACGCCTGAGACGAGATCTGAGCATTTCCACTCTGTTTTGTCTGCCAGGCAGCTGACACCCTAGCTGTGCGGCAGAAGCGGCGGATTTATGACATTACCAACGTGTTGGAAGGTATTGGGCTGATCGAGAAAAAGTCCAAGAACAGCATCCAGTGGAAGTGAGTGGGTTTGACCGGGAGGGCAGAGGGATCTGTCCAGAAGTGTCAGGGATGTGGGGCGGAGAGAGCGGCAGCAAGGGGACCCAGAGGTCCTGGCCGTTCCTCTGAGCCGCACTCCCTGGGCTCAGGGGCGTGGGGCCTGGCTGCAATACCCGGGAGATTGCTGACAAGTTGATTGAGCTCAAGGCTGAGATCGAGGAGCTGCAGCAGCGCGAGCAAGAACTGGACCAGCACAAGGTGTGGGTGCAGCAGAGCATCCGGAACGTCACAGAGGACGTGCAGAACAGCTGATATCCTCCTGGCCGTCTGTGCTCTGGGGCAGTGGGCAAGGGGCTCTGGGTCCAGCTGGGTTTGTTCCATGGTGCCCTGGGCCCTGTCTCCTGTCCCTCTTGGTATAGATGGTCCTACAGCCTCAGGCTCCTTCCTCAGAGCCTCTCCCCCCTCCATTCTTGGGTTGTGATCCCTCCCCATGTGGACCCCAGGCCCGGGAACTTTCTCCGAGAGCTTGTGTGTCATGCCTCTGTGAAAGTGCAGGTCTTCTCTGTGGCCTGCCATCTGTCATCATAGTCAGGGCGTCAGCCGTTCTCCTTAACCCCCACACCTTGGCCTACGTGACTCATGAGGACATCTGCAGATGCTTTGCTGGTGAGCAGAGCCTGGGGAGGGGGATGTGAGGGGGGGGCTGGGCAGAGCCACAGCCCTGAGCACTGAGTTCAGAGCCCAACAAGATGCCTTCAGAGGGTTCCTGGGGCCTGCCCCAAGAGGAACCAGGCAGGGTAGGTTCTCTGCTGGAAGGTCCCTGGGACTCTGGGGGCCAGCTCTGCTGAGAGTATACAAGAACCCTGGGTGGGCTTCTGGGATTGCCCCTCTCTGTATTGTCCTTGGGTTTGACTTCTTGGGTATGATGGAGCACAAGGGTGGGGAAGTGCGCACCCGTGCACCCGTGTGTGTGTGTCTGTGTGCGTGCCTGCGCGCCCTTATGTGCATGCTCCAGAATGCTTGTATGGGGGGGAGTGGGAGGGGGTGGCAGCACAATGGTATCTGCTTCCAACCTGCAGTTAGTTTAGTAGCATCGTGGATACAGGAGCTTGTCTTTTTCTTTTCGTATTCCTCAGGCTGGTCCTGGGAAAGGGACATTGGTCTTGACCAGAACACCTATACCTAGGGATCAGCCCCGTCAATCAAGGAGTAAGGTGCCCATGTCAGCAATCTTTACTCCGCATGTTTGAACCCAGATTTCCTGGTTATTGACCCTGGGCTCTCAGGGAGACAAAAGCTTTAGCTCAGACCCAGCCACTGTGGGAAATGAGTGAGGCCTACTCTCTAGCTGGCTAGTCCTCAGACACCACGCTCTCCTGTCTTGCTCCAAGGGGCAGGCACCTCCATTCCCAGCTCAGATTGAGCCCATGGCCCTGACCTGTTCTCCTTGTCATTCTAGGAGACACTCTCCTGGCCATCCGGGCCCCATCGGGCACCAGCCTGGAGGTGCCTATCCCAGAGGTGGGTGCTCAGCCCAGGCAGGCGGGGTTGATTGAAGACGGGTGCTGGCTGTGGAGCTTGATAAGTCCCGGGTGGGGCAGGTAGGGGAGGCCTGGAGTTTGGGGTTATCTAGGAGGATGGGCAGCCTGGGTGGAGAGGACATCATGGCCCTGATCTTGGGTCAGGCAGGAATTGAACTTGCTTGCAATTCTTCCTGTCCCCCATCCCCTTCTACCCACCTCCAGGGTCTCAATGGGCAGAAGAAGTACCAGATTCACCTGAAAAGTGTGAGTGGCCCCATCGAGGTGCTGCTGGTGAACAAGGAAGCATGGAGCTCCCCACCTGTGGCTGTGCCCGTGCCACCACCTGAAGATCTGCTCCAGGGCCCGCCTGCTGTTTCAACCCCACCACCTCTGCCCAAGCCTGCACTAATCCAGCCCCAGGAAGCCTCACGTCCAAGTAGTCCCCAGCTGACCACCCCCACCCCTGTCCCTAGTGGCACTGAAGTCCAGGGGGTGGCCAGTCCAGCAGCTGAGATTACAGGTGAGCTGCAGTGGGCAGCTGATGAGCGGGTTATTTTCTGGGGCCCCAGAGCTAATAACTGCTTGTGAAACCCTGTGTTCAGGGAAGAGGCTGGGGAGGGGAGGCCCTTTTGTTGACTCCACTTAGCCTCCCGTTACTATGCGAGTGAAGAGCCTGTTTTCACAGGGAATCTCTGCCTTTGTGAATGGGCATGAGTGGTGACAGTTTGCCCTGACCCATTGGTGTCTTGCTTACCCGGGTCTTCCCTCAAAATACTACCACATAACCTTGTGGGTCATGAATCCCCTTCTACAGGCTTGTGCCTTTGTTTTACTTAGTGACCCATTTCCAGGTTACCTCTCCTGGGGTGCCTTGCAGTGCCCAATTCTCTTTGGGTCTGGAACCAGGACCGAGGTCATCCTGGCTGTGGGTTCTAGCACAGGCAGGCTCGGTGACCTCTTCCTTCCCCCACGTAACTGGGCTCGGGGGATGTGGTTGCAGTGAGTGGCGGCCCTGGAGCTGACAGCAAGGACAGTGGTGAGCTCAGCTCACTCCCACTGGGCTCGACAGCACTGGACACCCGGCCGCTGCAGTCTTCAGCCCTGCTGGACAGCAGCAGTAGCAGCAGCAGCAGCAGCAGCAATAGCAGTTTATCCGGACCGAACCCTTCTACCTCCTTTGAGCCCATCAAGGCGGAGCCTACAGACGGTGAGTACCTGCCCACCCTGGCAGGGAGAGTCCAGCTTCTGCCCAGTCCTAGGTCAGGGCCATGGTTGGGGCAGGAACTCAGCTCTCTTGTCAGCCCCTGCCTGGCTCCCCAGTACTTTCTGCTAGCCTGGGTGAGGTGCTCCTGTTGCCTCCCTTTCCACGCTAGCACAGAACTCTGGCCTCTCTCAAGCCTTTCCTGCCACCCTGTGGAGCCCCACTAAGTCCTCATCTCACTCATTGACACTTCTTCCTCTGTCTCTCCTTTCTCCTTCCCTGTCTCTACCCTTCTCCATGTTTTGGTCGAGGCCCCTCAGGCTACAGCTGGCAGGACCTACCCCATGCTACAGCAGTGCTGTTCTGGACTTGCCAGAGCCCTGACCCCCCAAACCTAGCTGGTTTCTAGGGTGACCTGCTGTGGTGTGCTCCTGCTCTGTTTTGAGATTTTCTTCTCTCCTCCTGTGGCTTTAATGTGCAGCTCTGGCTCTTCTACCTCACTGGGTGCTCGATCTCTTCCTGGCACTTCCTTAACCCTCTATGCATCGCAGAGCTCTGGGGAGGGCCCCAGTTCTGTATAGAAGAGTCCCATACCTCCCCCTTCCTAGATCTTTAGCCAAGGATCCAGCGCCTTAACCACCGCATGCCCTGCTGGCCCTGACCGTGCATCTCCACCCCTCTGTGCTTACTTGCCGTTCTCTACACATGCAGTGGCTACTTCATTCTTACGTGTCCTTGACCCAATTCATCTTCTTCCTGAAACTTGCTTTTCCACCTCTGTGCACACTGCACATTGGCCTTAGTCTCCCAGGCCTGACACCTGGGTTTCCCATTATGCCTCCCTCTCCCTTCTCCTGCCCCTGCTGCCCACCCCACATCAGCTAAGCCAGGTCTGTCCGACACATCTTCACCTGCCCTGCATCCTCAGCTCTCAGAATCACTCCTGGCCACCTCTGTTCTAGGTTTTTCAGTATCCTTCTCTGTGCCCTGACTGACAAAATCATCTTTCTGATATGTAAGCCTGACTGGCTGTTGTTTTTCTTTTTTTTTTTTTTTTTTTTTGCTATAGGGCGTGTGCGCTTGCCAGACAGACAGAGAGAGACATAGAGACAGAAAGCGAGAAATCACCCCTCAGAGGGGATGGTCACGCTGCAGTCCCTTCTCCTCCATTCTCCTCTCGGGATCTTGGGCACACACGCACACGCTCCCGGCGTGAGTTCTAAGCCACTGGGTCCGGGACGCGAACCGCGGTCGACTACACGGGAGTCCAGTGACATAGCCATTGCACTAACTACTGGTTCCCCTAACTGGCTGTTTTTAATTAAACCATTTTTTTTCTTAATTTTTTGCTATAGAGCATGTGCATTCACTGGAAAGAGAAAGGGAAAGTGAGAAATCACTTCCTGGGGGGATGGCCATGCTGCATTCCCTTTTCTCTTTGAATTTGCACATCATGCACACAGGCCTGGCATGTTTTTCAAGTCACTGGGTCTGGGACTTGCACCACACAGTTGGCCTTGTGGGATCCAGCGCCTTAACCATCTAGGCATATTTCTTTATTTTATTTATTTTTTTTTTGAGAGAGATTTTTACTATAGGGCATATGTTCTCTGTCTGGGGTGATGGCCATGCTGCCATCCATTCTCCTCTAGTCTCTTGGGATCTTGGGTGCACATGCACCTGGTGTGAGTCTCAAGCCACTGGGTCCGGGACTCACACTGTGGTCGACTACGTGGGAGTCCAGCGACATAACCATTATGCCATCTGCTATTCCTTGACTGTGGTATATTTCTGCTTACAAAAGTACCTTTAATAATTCCCTAAGGCCTACTAGGTGAAGTGTAAGTGCCTAAGCCTGGCCTGTGACATCCTTTGTGGTCCTATCTAGTTTCATTTTTTCTGACCGTGTGTCCTCCCAGTCAGAGCTTTGTAGTGGAGTCATCGCCCTGTAGCACCAGCCCCTGATGAAATGTCTACCTCCGCCTCTGTCAGGTGGCCTGACCAGGGTGGGGATTCCGAGCCTGACCCAGAGCAGGAACTCAACATGGGTGGGATGGATGGTGTACTCTCTGTCAGAGAGGACGTGCACACTGAACCGAGAAGGGCTGTCAGGCTGTCGCCCTTCTGCAGTGCCTTGGGGCTAAAGGGGCTGTACCAGTCACCAGTGATGGACCTTTAGTACCCTGGACTTAGCACTCAGGAAGTCAAATCTAGGAGGGGAGACCACCAAACAATGCTGACGTGGCCTGGGGGGTGGTTACATCTCCTCAGCTGTGTGGAGACCCAAGGTAGGTGGTAAAGATTCCGGGGAAAGTAGGGCTCGTAAAGGGACCAGGCTGGGCCTCTGTGTCTTAAGTGTGGCTTTCTTTCTTTCTTTTTAGTTATAAGGTGTGTGCACTCACCAGAGAGACAGAGAGAGAGATATCACACCTGGGGGGGATGGCCATACCTCAGTCCCTTCTCCAGTCTCTTGAGACTCTGAGTGCACATACACGTATCTGGCATGGTTTTCGTTTTCTTTTTTTTTAAAAGAAGAAGAAGAATGATTTTAACTTTATTTTTTAATTTGACCAGTGAGCGACAGAATGAGAGAGAGAGAAAATGAGAAATCAACCACCAAGTCCAGGACTCGAACTGTAGTCAGCCATGTGGGAGTCCAACGCCCTTAACCACCATGCCACCTGCCAGCCCAAGCCCAGCATGATTTTCATGCCACTGGGTCTGGGACTTAAACCACACTGTCGACCGTGTGGGATCTAGCATCTTAACTTCCATGGCACCTGCTGGCCCTAAGTGTAGCTTTCTTGTCTTTCAGTTCTGGAACTCCCAAAAGAGCTGTCGGAAATCTTTGATCCCACACGAGGTAGGCTGCCTTCCTCCCTGGGGCTGGGGGTAAGGGACACAGCTCATTGGGTCCTATGGCTGTTTCTTGCCCTTCCAAGAGCCTTGTGGTTCTGCATAGTATCTGGGGCAAAAGGTAAAGCTCCTGATTTGGTGAGAGGGTTCCTCTTCCTAGCCCTTGGTAGGTGGACTGGTGGGAACCAGATTGTAACAGCTCTCTCTCCATTTCCAGAATGCATGAGCTCGGAGCTGCTGGAGGAGTTGATGTCCTCAGAAGGTGGGTGGCGCAGGAAAGTGGGCGTAGAGGTGGGCAGGGTCGGCCACTTTCTGGGGCCTTGGCCTAGGCTCTGAGCCTGTGCTCTCTGCAGTGTTTGCCCCACTTCTCCGTCTTTCTCCACCCCCTGGAGACCACGACTACATCTACAATCTGGATGAGAGCGAAGGCGTCTGTGACCTCTTTGATGTGCCTGTTCTCAACCTCTGACTGACGGGATTTGCCCTGTGTGGCTGGGACCCAGACTGTCTGACCTGAGATTGCCTGGGACCCCTCCATCCCCAACCCCTCCAAAGCTTGAGAGCCACAGCCTCCCAGCTTCCCCAGACTTTCCTCACCACACACTCTGGCCACAGCCCCCACGCTGCACTGGCTCTCGTGCGGTGCCAGCAGAGCAGGCAAAAGGGGCTCAGCCCTTCTCCCAGGGAGCCAAAGTGTTTGACTCTCCTGGGGCCTCCCCCAGCCCCGGTTTGGCTGCCACCTGGTGGTGCAGAACTGAGGACACACCATTGCTCCCGGAAGGTAGCCTGTCCAGCCTCCTGCCCTGCTCCTGCCAGCCCTTCCGCTTAGGAGGAAGGGTGGGTGAGCTGGGTGCTCGCCAGCATCCCCCCCCCCCCCCCCCCAGCTGCTCCTGGACCTCTCCTGCCCACTTCTGCTGGGCCCTTAGCCCTAAGAGCCTGCCGAGGTGGTGATCAGGTGCTGACAAGAAGGAATCTGGGCAGGTCCATCCCCCAGGCCTGGCCTACCCTCCCCCTGCCCCATAGTGCCCCCACCCCATTTCCATGTACTCATTTGCCCTCACTTAGAGCCATTTGCAGAGATTTAGAAAGATTTACAGTAACAAATGGATTCCTATATAAAGATTATTTTTATACTTTTTGCAGCAAAGGAAATTGTAATATTTGTACAGTGTCCAAGTGAATAAAGACCCTGCCAAAGGCTACCTCTGATCTGGTTCTTTTGGGGCCCCTCCCCTGGGACCATGCTGGAGGATCGCTGGGCCTGGGTGGGTCACCTTGCTGTAAAGGGAGGTGGAGTTTGGGGCGGACACCAGCAGCCTACCTTCCCTGCCCCCACCTGCCGCACCTTGGGGCGGGGCGGGGCCGTCTCCGGCGGGGCGGGGCGGGGCAGGCGCCGTTCTACCCTCCTGCCCCGGGACTCCAACCCGGAACTAGCCTCTGTTCCTTTGGGAAGGCTGCCGCGTCTGGCTGGGATTGTAGGCCCCTGGGGAGAGGTACCGGCCAAGGAACGACCTCTTCGTCCGCAGGGGTCCCTGACCCGGTGCGCCCTCAGCGGGAGGTCGGACCGTCTGGAAAGAACGGACGCCTACGTCCCGGCCGGACCATGGCGCCCCCGCGGAACGTGGTGAAGATTGCTGTCCAGATGCGTGACGCCATCCCGCAGCTCATCCAGCTGGACCAGGTCACCCGGCCTGTCCAGCCTCCATCCGCCCCACCGCCCACCTCTGGGTCACCCCCTTCCCCTTGGAGCAGCCCGCCCCCTCCCCCCAGACTTTTCCCTGCTCTGGGCCCCAGAGTGACCGCTCCACTTGCAGGCGAAGCCCCTGGCCACAGTGCTGAAGGAGGTGTGCGACGCGTGAGTGCGGGCAGGCCGGGTGGGGTGGGGAGTGGGTGGGTGGATAGGAAGGAGGATATGCCCTTCCCCCGACCCCCTACCTGCCTGACGAGCTTGGGCCCGCAGGTGGAGCCTGACTCACTCTGAGCGCTATGCCCTGCAGTTTGCCGATGGGCACAGGAGGTACATCACGGAGAACGTGAGTCCTGTCCCCCAGCCCCCACCCTCCACCTACGGCCCCTCACGCGCCTGGTCCTGCTTCATCCCCTAGCGAGAATGTGATCTTTTACTGATCCCCAAATCCGCGCTTACTGACCACGCAGGTGACCGCGCCTCAGAGCCACTCTGACCTCGCTCCCCTTCCTTTTCTCTAGAACCGCACGGAGATCAAGAATGGCAGCATCCTGTGCCTGAGCACAGCCCCAGTAATGCCCCTCCTGGCCCGCCCCCTCCTTCCCTGCCCCTTTGCGGAGCCTCTTTTCTGCCTGGTGCACCTCTGCCCCAGGTCTGGAGGCCCTGGCCCTGCAGTGCTCCACCTAGTGGCCACCTGCATCCCCACATTTCCAGTGCTGTCCTTTCTGACTAGCCTCCTCACCTCTGCCCCCGCCCCTGCTCCACCAGGACCTGGAGGCTGAGCAGCTGCTGGGTAGGCTGCAGAGTGGGAGCCGGGATGGGCGCCGGGAAGCCCTGAAGCACCTCGTCCCGCTGGCCTCAGACTTGACCTTTGCCCGTGAGGTCATCAGCCGAGATGGGCTTCAGAGACTAGGCACCATCATTGAGGATGGGGACGAGTGAGCACAGGGCTGTGGTGGGCTGGGGGACATGGTGGGGCTTGGGGGTCCCTGGTCTGGTCCTGCTCAGCCCCAGATGTCCCCCTAGCCTAGGGGAGGTGCTGGCCCTTGGGCTGAGGGCCTTCTTGGAGCTCATGGAGCATGGCGTGGTGTCCTGGGAGACACTCAGCATCCCCTTCGTCAGGAAGGTAGGTGGGCTTTTCTAGGGGCAGTGGGCGATGCCGGGATCTGGTGTTACATGATGGCAAGTGTTGACTGCCCACTGCCCCTTACAGGTGGTGTGCTACGTGAACATGAACCTGATGGATGCCTCTGTGCAGCCCCTAGCCCTTCGGCTTCTGGAGAGCGTGACCTTGAGCAGCCCTGCCCTGGGCCAGCTGGTCAAGAATGAGGTGCCACTGGATAGGCTGCTGGTGCACCTACAGGTGTAAGCCACTGGGAGTGGCGTACAGACAGGGGAGCAGGGCCAAACCCTGGGTGTCAGGCTGAGGCCTCTTCTTGCCACAGGATGAACCAGCAGCTGCAAACCAAAGCCATGGCCCTGCTGACAGCCTTGCTGCAGGGGGCCAGCCCTGCTGAACGGAAGGTAAGGCTCCACCTGGAGGCTGCAAAGGCAGCAGTCCACGCTGGGCCCAAGTCACACATGCCTCCTTCCACCCACCGCAGCACATGCTTGACTACCTGTGGCAGAGGAACCTTCGCCAGTTCATCTATAAGGTAGGAAGGCCCGGGCTAGGGAGACCCTTCCCCACGCCTCCTCCCCAGGGGCCTGGCTCACAGCCACGGATGGGCTGTTCTCCAGAATATCATCCACAGCGCAGCACCGCTGGGGGACGAGATGGCTCACCACCTGTACGTGCTGCAGGCCCTGACACTGGGGCTGCTGGAGCCACGCATGCGAACGCCACTGGACCCCTACAGCCAGGTATGGGTCTTGGGGGTAGGGGCACAAGACTGGCTGGCCTGCAGTTTGGCTTTGAATCTATGATCTTGATCCCCCCCCCTGCCCCCAACAATGACCTCAGGAGCAGCGGGAGCAGCTGCAGGTCCTGCGCCAGGCTGCCTTTGAGTCAGAGGGGGAGGCCCCTGGTGCCGGGCTGAGCGCTGACCGCCGCCGTTCCCTCTGTGCCCGAGAGTTCCGCAAACTGGGCTTCTCCGTGAGTGACCGCCACCCAGCTCCCTGCCCCTGCCTCAGCCCAGGCTGTGGTTTTTCCTGAGGGCTGGGGCCCTCCCTCAGCTGCCTGTGCCCTTCCCCAGAACAGCAACCCAGCACAGGACCTGGAGCGTGTGCCCCCCGGCCTGCTGGCCCTGGACAACATGCTTTACTTCTCCAGACACGCGCCCAGCGCGTACAGCCGGGTCAGTGACAGGGCAGAGCATGGGTGGTGGTCAGACCGCCCCTGGCTTCGCTGTGACTCTCTGCTCGCACCGCCCCAGTTTGTGTTAGAGAACAGCAGCCGTGAGGACAAGCACGAGTGCCCCTTTGCCCGGAGCAGCATCCAGCTGACGGTGCTGCTGTGTGAGCTGCTGCGTGTCGGGGAGCCCTGTGAGTGGCGCTGGGCATAGTGGGTGGGAACTGGGGACGGAAGGGCAGAGAGGGCCAGGGGCTATACACGCTTCCTCCCTGAGCCCCTCCTGCCCCCCCGCTCCAGGCTCCGAGACGGCCCAGGACTTCTCGCCCATGTTTTTCGGCCAAGACCAGAGCTTCCATGAGCTCTTCTGCGTGGGCATCCAGCTGCTCAATAAGACCTGGAAGGAGATGCGGGCCACACAGGAGGACTTCGACAAGGTGGGGTGGGAGCTGGTCGTCAGGGCCATGGCGGGGGCTGCTCCAGGTAGCAGCCCAGAGCATAGGCCCTGAGCTGAGCTCGTATGGCCCCAGGTCATGCAGGTGGTGCGGGAGCAGCTGGCCCGCACGCTGGCCCTGAAGCCCACCTCCCTGGAGCTCTTCCGGACCAAGGTGAACGCGCTCACCTATGGGGAGGTGCTGCGGCTACGGCAGACTGAGCGGCTGCACCAGGAGGGCACACTGGCCCCTCCCATTCTGTGAGTAGCTGGGGGCAGGTCCTCAGTCCTAACCCCAACCTTCCTTGGGGCATGTCGGGTCAGTCTTGATCAGTGACCCCCTCCTCCCCAAACCAGGGAGCTGCGGGAGAAGCTGAAGCCCGAGCTCATGGGCCTGATCCGCCAGCAGCGTTTGCTCCGGCTCTGTGAGGGGACGCTCTTCCGCAAGATCAGCAGCCGGCGGCGCCAAGGTCCTGAGTGGGCAGAGGAGGGGCAGAGGGTGGCTGGGAGGGGTCAGGGTGCCTCTCTTCACCCTTCCTTCTTCCCCTTTCTCCA
Source organism: Tupaia tana (assembly GCA_026018925.1). Taxonomy (NCBI): domain Eukaryota; kingdom Metazoa; phylum Chordata; class Mammalia; order Scandentia; family Tupaiidae; genus Tupaia; species Tupaia tana. Next base: position 19,762,692 of record JAKSZU010000018.1, on the reverse strand, counting down.
CACAGACAAGCTGTGGTTCTGCTGTTTGTCCCCCAACCACAAGGTGCTGCAGTACGGGGATGTGGAGGAGGGCGCTGTACCCCCCAGCCCAGAGAGCCTGCCCGAGCAGCGTAAGGAGGCAGGGGCAGGGGCAGGGCAGACACCAGCTCTCCCAGACCTTCCCAGGCCCCAGGGCTGCCTGGGGCCCCGGTGGTCAGCCTGGCCTTCTTTCTGCAGTCCCTGTGGCCGACATCAGGGCACTTCTGACAGGCAAGGACTGTCCCCACGTCCGGGAGAAGGGATCCGGGAAGCAGAACAAGGTGAGTGCCATGCCACGGATAGCAGGCGTCTGTCCTGCCTGCCCTGGCTCCCGGCTCCCTACCTACTGCCCTCACTCTCGTGTGTCCCCAGGACCTCTATGAGTTGGCTTTCTCAGTCAGCTATGATCATGGGGAGGAGGAGGCGTACCTCAACTTCATTGCTCCCTCCAAGAGGGAGGTGAGTGTCTGGGCCTGGCTGAGTTGGGCAGATGGGCAGGGGACCAGATGGGCAGGCCTTCATGGAGCTGGCCCGCCCCCAGTTCTACCTGTGGACGGATGGGCTGAGTGCCCTGCTGGGCAGTCCTATGGGCAGCGAGGAGACACGGCTGGACCTGGAGCAGCTGCTGACCATGGAGACCAAGCTACGGTTGTTGGAGCTGGAGAATGTGCCCATCCCTGAGCGGCCGCCCCCTGTACCCCCGCCGCCCACCAACTTCAACTTCTGCTATGACTGCAGCATCGCTGACCCCTAACAGTGAGCTTGGCCAAGGGCCACCAGGGTAGCCTCAGGGTGCAGGGTAGAGAGGTGCAGACACCCCAACCTGCAGAGGCTGCCCCAGGAAATAAAGATTGCTTGGCTCTTGGGTATGTGTCAAACCAGCTCTGAACCTTGTGGGCCAAGCCTGTGACAGACAGTGACAAAGTTTTCCCTTCTGCCTTAAAAATATAACTGGTAGGGGCCAGCAGGTGGCATGGTGGTTGACGTGCAGGACTCCCACATGGCTGATCATAGTTCAAGTCCCAGAGCTGGTGGCTTGCTTTCTCACTTTCCCTCTCTGTCTCTCTCTGTCTCTGGTCTAATTTTAAAAAATAATGAGGACCGGGACCAGCAGTTAGCATAATGGCTATGTTGCTAGACTCCCATGTAGTCGACCATGGTTTGTGGTTTGAGTCCCGGACCTGGTGGCTTAAACTCACACTGGACGTGTGTGTATGCATGCCCAAGATCCTGAGAGGAGAATGGAGGAGAAGGGATTGTGGCGTGACCATCCCCCCTGGGGGGTGATTTCTCGCTTTCTGTCTGGCGAGCACACGCGCCCTGTAGCAAAAACCGCTCAAAAAAAAAAAAAATTTCAACTCAGGGCCCAGTTGCCGTGGTGCAAGTGGGACAGTCCATGTGAGAGGCCTGGATTTGATTCTCAGGCCCAACTTAAGAGGCTGGGTGGAGTGGTGTGTCCCTACAGTCCTAGCTAACTGGCAGTTTGGGGCAGGATGATCATGATGTGTTGAAACCCCACCAAAGATATCTGTCTCCCTCCTTCTCGTCGCTCACTCGCACACAAACACAACAGAGGGAAAGTGAGAAATCACCCCTGGGGGGATGGCCATGCTGCAGTATCCATTCTCTCAAGATTTTGGGCACATACATATGTTCAAACTACCAGGTCCAGGACTTGAAGCATGATGGGCACCCACCCTGCACCCTGTTAAGGTCACGGCCCCCTCCCCAGCACCAGTTCTGGCCTACCCGTGTGGACCCCCACCATCCCTTCTGCCTGTTTTTCACTGCGTTGATTCCTGCCCTGACCCTCCCAGGCCAACCTCATCACTCCGGCTCCTGCCCCGGGCTGTCTGTATTCCCGTGTATCCATACACCGGACTGTCCCTGCCTGTTGGCGTATTCGCCTCCCCAGCTCACCGGGCGCTGGAGAGCATCATGGCCTCTGACTCCCTGCATCCAGCACAGTGCCTACAGGTGCTGTGGGAATGCGCCAGCTGCTCCCAGACTGAACACACAGACCAAACGTGAGCACACGGAGGGCCAGGCAGGCTGTTTCTCGGGGCTGCTGTTGAGAAGTCACTGGCACTGTTTAGGAGATTAAATTAGATGACCTCTAACGACCCCTGTCACCAGAGAGGCTGTCCTCTTTCTGCCCACCACAAGACAGCCTCATGGACTCAGGCATCATTAATCGGTTGCACCTGGGCTGCAGGGCATGCTGGGGTGGTTGTGCTGGGGGGAGGCCTCCAGGTCTCGAGTCTCCTTCTACTTAGGGGAGAAACTAGGACCTGGCTGAAAGGCTAGTGCAAGTCACTGTCTGTGAGCTTCTGTTTTCTCTGTGGTCCGTCAACATGGGATGGGCTGCTTCAACTGAGGTGGAGAGGGGAGAGGCCCTTTAGTCTGAGAACTTCAGACAAGAGGTATAATGTGGAATTTTTAATCCAGTTTGGGTTTACAGCAAAGATCGATGCGGCTGTCTGGCTGCTAAAGCTCAGGGCTGATGGGCTGGGAACAGGTGGCGCTTGGGCTTTAGGTCTGAGAAGGGCAGGTGAGAGGCACAGGTTCTGCTCCCCTCTGGCACCAGGCCTGGCCTGCCTGTGGGTCTGGCCGCCCAGCCAGGCGGCCTCATGTGGCTGGGAAGAGCTTGCTGCTGGGCTGTGGGACAGGGAGTCCCTTGGGCTGGCGTGCATTGGCCCCACCCCAGTCCGAAGGCAAGAGGCACTGAGTCAGATGTAGTTCAAGAGGTCAGGGACTGCAGGGGTGAAGGAGGCTGCGCTGCAGGGCTGATTACTGACCTGGTCTCAGAGCGTAAGGGTCAGGTCAGCTCCTCCCACGAAGCGGGACTGGACACAGGTCACTTGGGGCAGTTGGGCCTGGAAGTGCCTGACTGCAGCCATGTTGATACCGGGGCACATGGCCACATCCAACACCCGGAGCTGCTTGCACACCTGCCCAATGGACTCCAGCGTTCTGCAGGGAGGCCACAGGGTGAGCGCTTGGCCTGGCATAGGGTCCCAGCCCAGCCCTTGCACTGTGCCTCCGCCTGCTCAGTGTCAGGGTCACACTCACTGCTCTGTGAGCTGACTACAGCTAGACAGGTTGAGGTGCTGCAGCCTTGGCCAGGCCCCAGCTGCCTGGGCCCAGCCCTGGTCGCTGAGGTGGCTGCAGTGACTCAGCACCAAGTGCTCCAAGCTGGGGCAGCCTCTGGCCACAGCTACCAGGCCTGTGTCTGTGAGTGCCGGCAACAGGCTCAGTGAAAGTCGCCTCAGCTGGGGAAACTGGAGTACCTGAGGGGATGAGGGTGAGGTGGCAGATGTAGTATGGCGCTGGAACTCTGGGCCATTCCTGGTCCCCCTCCCCCATGCAGGGGCATGACCAATAGGAAAGGAGCCCCAAGGAATTTTGTTCCAAGCAAAACATGGTTGGCCCAGGCCCCCGGCTCCAGCCCTAGGATCCCCAGCCTATTCATATTCCTGCCTCGCACCTTGGCCAAACTGGCATCCGTCAGCTTGCTGCAGGCTGTGAGGTCCAGCTCCTGCAGGGCCTGCAGCATGAGCAGGGAGGGGCCCTGTGGCTCTGGAGAGGGCTCCTTGAGGCCTGAGGCCTGACACTCCAGCTCAGGGCATTGCTGTGGGAAGAAGCCCCTTCTTCTCAGGTCCCTTCTGAGTCTGCACATAAGTGCTCCTAGAGAGCCACTGGGAGGGGGGGCAGGCAACTGGGCCCAGGGGCCACCCCGCCCTCCATGACCTTGAGGGTCTCACACCTGGGACCCCTGCGCGGGCTCTTCACTTGGTTCACACAACCCCAGAAGCCCCCAGTCCCGGAGCTCTTTGCACCAAGCTAGGCGCAGGACTGAGAGGTGGGTGAGGTGGGTGCAGATGGCCTGCACGGTCCGGTTGCTGAGGGCCACACAGGAGGACAAGTCTAGCACCCTGAGGCTCGGTCCCAGCGCCGGGATCATGGAGAGCACTGAGGCATCCTAGGGGAGAGACGGGGAGGAGAGGATGGAGCAGTGGATTTTGCCTGTGCCGCCAGGTGTGGCAGGGGCCACTTGGAAGGGCCTGCCCAAGGTTCCTACCCCACAAACAATGGAACACAGCATGGTCCCTTGTGCTGACAGTGAAAGGTCAGAGTGGACAGGGTGGGCAGTGGGGGGTGGGAGACCCAGAGGAGGCTGCCAGAGGAGACTATGGCTGGGGCAAGGAGGCAGGTGGGAAATTCTAAAATGGCTGTCCGACCTATGCTCCCAACCCTGCTGAAGAGGGTAGAGGCGGCTCTCTGACCATGGCTTATTGGACCAGGAGTGGACAGCTGAGCCAATAAGATATGCTCCCTCTAGAATTTTTTTTTTTTTTTTTTTTTTGGAGAGGTTTTTGCTATAGGGCGCGTGTGCTCTCCAGACAGACAGAGAGAGACATAGAGACAGAAAGTGAGAAATCACCCTCCAGGGGGGATGGCCACGCCACAATCCCTTCTCCTCCATTCTCCTCTCGGGATCTTGGGCATGCATACACATGTGCCCAGCGTGAGTTTTTTTTTTTTTTTTTTTTTTTTTGAGAGGTTTTTGCTATAGGGCATGTGTGCTCACCAGCCAGACAGAGAGAGACAGAGAGACAGAAAGCGAGAAATCACCCCCCGGGAGGGGGGGGGATGGTCATGCCGCAATCCCCTCTCCTCCACTCTCCTCTCGGGATCTTGGGCACGCACGCACACGCGCCCGGCGTGAGTTTTAAGCCACCGGGGCCGGGACGCGAACCACTGTTGACTATGTGGGAGTCCAGCGACATAACCATTACGCTAACTGCTGGTCCCGTTCCTCTAGAATTTGAACCAGGACCATGAAGTCTCCTTGGTGGGGTTGGGGAGGCTGCTACCTGCCAGGAGAGGCTGATGGGGGAGCAGGCGCTAACAGCACAGTAGAGGAAGTTGGTTTGGAGAGAGATAAGAGAGATGCAGAGAGGAGAGCTGCAGAGCGACCAGAGCTGGGGCCTGGAGCGGGATTCGTCACTCTGGGAAGTAATGTGAAGATGGAGTGGGGCGGGGGGGGGGGGGTGCTGCTTGCAGGTAGACCAGGCCGAGAGCCCATCATTGGGCTGGGAGTGCCCCAGTCATTGCTAGGCTGAAGAAATCATCTGCTAAAGAGGGACCAACCCAGAGGGAAAGAGCTGAGTCCTATGAAGGACCTGGCTTGGCCCAGAGTGACCCTGCTGTTGCCACAGCACACTACCCCCGAGCACTTTCTGCAGTGTGCCTCCCCCACCATAATCTTCCATCGTCCCCTCTCGTCAGCCCTCCCTGTCCCCAGCCCCTATCCTCAGTGCCCCCTCCCCCTCCCCAGTGGATAGTCAAGCAGCACCTGGCATGTGAGATGTTGGGCCACCTGGGCCCTTGGGCCTCTGCCTGAGCCGAGTGGGGGCTCTGCGGGGGACAGCAGCAGTGTCTGCCTAGGCTCCTGTACTCTTCCAGACTATGCCCCAGTTCAGTTCTAAGTACCTTCCTTGGACACAAACACTGAGTAGCCCCTCCCTGACGCCACACACCAGTTCCCACCCTGACCCTGGAGGGTTACGAGGAGGACAGGGCGCTCACCTTCAGTGAAGAGCAGTAGGCCAGGCTCAGGGAGGTCAGTGGGGGTGGAGCTCTGTGGGCAGAGCCCAGCGCCTGGGCCAGTTCCCGCCCGCTCACCAGGCAGCACTCTGCCATGTCCAGGCTCTGCAGCTCCTGCAGGCTGCCCAGGGCTGTGCATCCCGCATCCGTCAGCCGCTGCAGCTTCCCCAGACTCAGGCGCCGCAGGTGCCGCAGGCCCCGGCTCACGGCCAAGAGTGCCCCATCAGTCAGTTCGGAGCAGCCGCTGAGGTCCAGGAAGGTGAGGCCTGGCTGCTGGCGGCACAGGGTGGCCACAGCCTCGGTGGAGATGTCTCGGCAGCTGTGCAGGCTCAGCTCCTGCAGCTGCAGCCCAGCCACCTGGCTCAGGACCTGTAGGGCCTCGGGTGGCAGGCCAGTGCCACTCAGGTCCAGGGCGTGCAGCCTGCCTGCCCGCTCCCTCACAAACCGCAGCACGTTACGGAAGGAGAGTTGGGAGGAAGAGGAGTCCTGGAACCCAACGGAACCCTGGGCAAGGCCTGGCTGGAAAGTGAGGTGACAGTAGGCTAAGGACAGGCGCTCCAGGCCAGGGGCACAGTTGCTGAGCCGGTTGAAGCTGAGGTCGGCCAGGTCCCGCAGGCCAGCCAGGCTGAGCTCACGGAGGCTACCCAATGCCTGCCGGACACTCTGGGCTGTCTCAGGCTGGGCCAGCAGCGTGCCTGATGTGAAGAGACTGTTGCAGCCACTGAGGTCAAGGGTCCGCAGGGCCGGGCAGCCCAGGATCAAGGCCACAAAGGCGGCCTCTGTGGGGCTGCCCCCTCCCAAGCACAAGCTCTGCAGGTGCGGGCCCAGGTGGTAGGCAACAGACTGCAGCACCTGGTGCGAAGCGGGTGAGCCATCCAGGTTGGTCAGACTGATGCGGGAGATGCCCCTGAGGCCCAGGCTCTTGATGGCCGAGAGGGAGGCAGAGGACACAGGGATGTTGTACTGCACATTTGTCTAGGAGCAGCAGTAGGGTGAGGGTTAGCCCTCTGGCCAGAGGTCTAGAGCAGGACAGGGAAAGACCCCCTCCACAACGGGGCCCCACTGTGGTGTGTGAGGTCATGTGTGGCTGAGGCAGGTGTGGGTAGGAAGTAGGAGCTGGGAAGACAAGCCACGCTGGGGTTAAGGGGAGATGAGCGTGAGGGAGTAGGGAGGTTAGTGATACACTGGACTGGATGCTAGGGAGGGGCGGGGACAGAGTGGGGAGCTGGCACGCTGAGCGCAGGAGAGCTGGCATGTGATCTGGAGGAGGCCCGGTGAAGCCCCGATGGGTGGGAGAACAAAGGATGTTGGACTCCAACCTTTGGGACTTTCAAAAGGAAGCCCTGAGATCCATAGTCAGTCTTCTACTCCGGGGACTTGGTGTTAGCTGAGCAACTAGCCTCCCCTACTTTCCAGAGAGCTTACCAAAGCTCAAAACAGCAGAAGGCAGGACAAAGTGAGGCAGGTGTCACGCTCCACAGCCCTCTGTGGCTCAGGTGCCAGAGGTCTGGGGCAGGTGCTATGGCCTACGCCCCCTGGTGGCCTCAGGCACATGAATATTTGCAAAATGGGTTTTGTGTGTAAGTGAAAATGCATGTGCATGTGTGAGCTAAGTGTGCAGGGCGGCCTGCCCAGGGCCTGCAGGGTCTTGGGTGGCAGGCTGGAGCCTCTGGGCCCGGGATGCTCCAGCATTCAAGCTGTGCTTGTGATTCCTGTGGCACATCTCTGGAGGGGACGTCTGTCTGTCCAGGTAAGGAAGAAGCCTTGTTTCTGTGGTTAGGATCTGATAGAACAAATAAATCTCAGAAGTGCTTTGAAAGTTGAACTAACCATGCCACGGGGTTGGGGTGGGGTGGTGGCAAAAATGGGGCCCACAAAGTTGGAGCGAGGTAGAACCAGGGTAGCAAGCCCAGGGCTAAGTCACTGGGAACGACCCAGCTTGTGGAGGAGTTTGTGAGTCCCCAGCTGAGGAGATGTTTTCATAGAACCGTCCCTGATCTTGTACCAGAGGGAGCCAAAGAGGAACGTGTACAATTTGTGTGGAGTAGGCCTGTGAGGAGAGGGTTTGGCTTCTAAAATCCTGGTCCCATTCCCTACTTCTTACTCTGGCTCTTGTTTTAATGCAGCGACACGGTCCTGGAGCAGGAAAGCAAGCTCTAACAAACCTATCCTGTCAGTGACCACAAAAACAAGCTGCTGGGGGCCTGCAGGTGCTGTTGGTGGTTAAGGCGCTGGACTCCCACATGGCCAATCATGTTATGAGCCCTGAACCTGGCGGCTTGAAAATCAAGCCAGTCAGGGGCCGGTAGGTGGCATGGTGATTAAGGGCGTCAGACTCCCACATGGCCAACCACAGTTCAAGTCCCATACCTGTGGCTTGCTCTCTCACTTTCTCTCTCACACACACACACTCTGTACCTCTCTGGTCAAATTTAAATAAATAAATAAATAAGGAAAGGAAGAAAGCTAAATAAAATAATTCTTAAAAAAAAGAAAAGAAAACCATGGGACCAGCAGTTAGTGTAATGGCGATGTCACTGGATTCCCATGTAGTCGACCATGGTTCAAGTCCTGGACCCGGTGGCTTAAACTCACTCCGGGCGAGTGTGCGTACGTGCCCAAGATCCCGAGAGGAGAAAGGAGAAGGGATTATGGCATGGCCATCCCCCCTGGGGGGTGATTTCTTGCTCTCTGTCTCTCTGTCTCTCTCTGTCTTTCTGGTGAGCATGCGCACTCTATAGCAAAAAACTTCTCCAAGGAAAAAAAAAGAAAATCAAGCCAGTCACATGTGTATGCGCACCCAAGTTCCCAAGGGATTAGGGCATGCCTCCCCCGCCCCCCGGGGGGGTGGGGAGTTTCTCACTTTCCCTCTCTCTGTCCTTCTGAAGAGCATACACGCTTTATGGCAAAAAAAAAAAAAAAAAAAGGCAAAATAATAACAAAAAGCTGCTGTGTCTTGCATGGACACAGGACGTGCCTCTGCAAGATGTTAGCTTCAGGATTCTCCCAGCGTGGGACTCATCCTAGGTGTGGAGAAACCAGCGTGGCTTCTGCCAAAGTCAGAAGCAGCTGCTGGGGCTGTCAGGCTGGGAAGCGGCATGTGTAGGAGATGGGGACCAGCTCCTCGCCTCTTTCACAGGAAGCAGGGGGCAGACAAGTTCCAGTTCCAGACCCTACTTCTGGAACATGGTTATTCCAGATGAGAGGAGTGCTTGCCACAGATGCCCCTGGGGGTGGTGGTTGGAACAGATGGGGAGACGATGGGATAGTGGGGACTCCCAGAGCCTGGGTCCCTCTCTGTTTTTTTGGGGGAGGTGGTAAGATCTTTCCTATAGGATGCATGTGCTCGCCAGAGACACAGAGGGAGACAGAGAGGCAGAAAGCCAGAAATCACCCCTTCAGCGGGGAAGGCCACGCCGTAATCCCTTCTCCTCTTGGGATCTTGGGCACGCACGCACAAGCGCACAGCAGAGTTTTAAGCCACTGGGTCCAGGACTCAAACCACAGTCGACTGTGTGGTAATCCAATGACGTAATCATTATGCCATCTGCTGGTCCCCAACTCTCAGTTTTAAGGAGGGCTGGAAGCTCCCAGTGTGGAGGTGATGAAACTATCAGAGGACAGGTTTAGAAAGGACAGGAAAAGCATACCTCCAGCCATTTCCGAGCCCTGTGTGACAGACAAGTCAATCTGATGCTGAACAGTGTAAACTACACCTGGGGGGCCAGCATCCGCCCGCATCACCGACTTGTTCTGAGGAGCCCCTGAGATCCAGAAGGAGACAAACAGCCAAGGGAGGGCATTGGCAGTCATCCCAGGCCAAGTCCGGGGCCGGCTGTTGGCAGCGAAAGTCACTCAATACAGGCGCAGGGCCTGGCCTGAAGGACTTCCAGTTATTGTGGGGAGATGGGGGTCTTGATACCAGGTGGTCTGCCCTGCTCCATACGTCACCTGGACTTAAACTGTAGGAACCCAGGAGCAGCTTTTAGGACGCTTTCTCTCTGGGGTCACAGCAGCAGGCAGAAGCAGGGCTCCTGGGTTCTGGACTTTGGCCTTGGAGCAAACTCTCCCTCCGTTGGCCCTAGGAAGATGCTTCTAGAAGCCCAAAGGAGGATGCGAGGACACCTACTCCAGCTTCTGCAAAATTATTTGGGAAACTCCTGACCCTGCTAAAAGAGATGCACGTTCCTAGACTGTGGGAGGCCAGGGTTTTGTTGAGCCTACTAATGCCCCGAACTGAGACGATATACAAACTCAGGAAGTCGTTGGACAGAAAAAATGGCCCTCCCTTCTGCCCGGTAGAGGAACCAGAAGCTAATCGGCTTATCTTCCTCCAGGAACCTTGGTCTCTAGAGAAGAATTAGACCTGCGGGTCGTGTCTAGAGGCTCCTCCAGGCGTTTATAAACACCCCATGTGGGAGAGGGCTGTGCAGGGCAGAAGCTGAGCACCTCTTGCTTCTCAGTGGCCAGACAGGAGCAGGCAACCAGGGCTCCTCAGACATGGGCAGAGCCCAGGGGCACGTGAGGCATCCTGCCAGCATCCTTATATGAGACAAACTGGTATTAAGTAAACAGCAGGGGCAGGTCAGGGGGAATAAGTCACCAAGGTTGGCACCCTAGCCTGACCTGGTAAGACCCAGACCCCAGCTTGGTCTTGGTAAACTGGTAAATTCCACAGTACCTGGGACCAGCAGTTAGTGTAATGGCTGTGTCACTGGACTCCCACATAGTCGACCGCGGTTCAAGTCCCGGACCCAGTGGCTTAAACTCATGCCGGGTGCATGTGCATGAGTGCCCAAGATCCCGATAGGAGAATGGAGGAGAAGGGATTATGGTGTGGCCATCCCCCCTGGGGGGGGGGTGATTTCTCACTTTCTGTCTCTCTGTTTCTCTCTGTCTGGCGAGCGCACGTGCCCTGTAGCAAAAAAAAAAAAAAAAAAAAAAACTCTCAAAAAAAAAATTCCACAGCACCTAACTGACTGGCTGACTGGGCACACTATGTCCTTGTCAACCTGCCCATATCTGGGCCCAATCCCCTGCCAGTGGGATCCTGCTCTTTGGGATACAGTGGCAGTGAGGCATCAACAGGGCCCTAGATGCCCAGGTACCTGTGGCCTGGCCTCCCAGTATTCCTAACCAAATGGGGCTGAGTTTTGCAGAGACATCGAACAGTAGGTTTGCTTTTTAATTTATGAGACGGTGCCTGTGCTTGTTAGAGGGAGAGGGAGGAAGCATCCCCATAGGCAATGATCATTCTTCAATCACTTCACCACCTCTCCATCCCATCAGGATTTGGGGCACGTACACATGAGCCTGGTGTGTTTTACAAGCCACCAGGTCTGGGGACCAGCAGATAGTGTAATGGCTATGTCACTGGACTCCTATGTAGTCAACCATGGTTCTAGTCCCACACCCAGTAACTTAAACTCATGCTGGGTGCGTGTGCGTGCGTGCCCAAGATTCCGAGAGGAGAATGGAGGAGAAGGGATTCCAGCGTGGCCATACCCCCTGGGGGGTGATTTCTCACTTCCTGTCTCTCTGTCTTTATCTTTCTGGTGAGCCCACGCGCCCTAAAGCAATAACTTCTCCAAAAAAAAAAAAAAAAAAAAAAAAAAAGTAACAAGCCACCAGGTCTGGAACTCAAACCACATGGTCCACCACGTGGGATCCAGCTCCTTTAATCAATAGGCCATGGGGCCTGCCTGCATTTTTATCAACATTCTATCTGCAGCTCGTGCTTAACTGGAGCAGCTGTAGCTCTGAAATGCTGGACTCCAAGACTGCAGACACTGGCCCTGCCCCACCTTCCTCACTGCCTTACTCCTACTCTAAGCTCACCAATGCCCCAGGGCTGGCCTGCCTGCCCACGTTGCTTCCTTGTCTTCTCCTTGGCTGGCCTCCATGAGGCTTCTCCCCTGGTCTGCATCTCCTCAGGGTCCTTGTTGCCCTGCTCTGTCATGCTGCTGTACCCGGTCTCCTTGCTCAGCCAGGGATGATGAGATGAGGTCTTCTCTGGGTACTGGGATATAGAATTCTGCCAAGGAGGCCATGGTCTCCCCTCTTGCCTGCCCCACCAGTACTGGCCTCCCCAACACCTGCCTCTCCCTGCCGCCCTGCTCCCTTCCCACCCCCCACATTTCTCTCCAAGCCCGTCATCTCCTCCAGCTCCCAACCCTATTGCAGCCCCCTCCCTTCACCCCACCTTCTCAGGGATGACCTGTTCTACCTTGAATTTAACCACTGTGCTATGGGGCCGGCTGTTTCTGCCTGTCTGCTGCTCCTTCCTCCAAGGACACATACCCTCTGGTTTCAACAGAAAGCCTTCCTTCCTCCTGTACCCACTCTTCTCTAATCTATTTCCTCCCCTCCCTCTATTGTCACATTTCTCAGAAGCACGTGCGCACTCCCACACCTGCTGTCTGGCCACCTATGTACCCTGTGCCTCGTGTACACCCCTGTGCCACTGCCCCACTCATTCCTCGCAGCACCTCCCCTCCAGCAAGGTCGCCACATATTGGGGTTTCTCTTAGGATCTCCTACAAGTGTCCTGACTGCCTGCGCCAAGGATGGCCAGGAGCCATTCCCCTGATGGTGTCTCCACTGGGCATTCTGTGCATCTGCCCGCCTGGCTCTCCCCACACCTGCTCCCTATCAGCCTGTTTGGGGTCACCAAAGAAGAGATCCAGTTCATAGATGAGTGGTCTCCCCCTACACACACACACACACACACACACACACACACACACACACACACGGTCTTTGTCCCCTGCCACGTGCATCCTGGCAGACTGTGCTTCAACCGGGAGAAATTATTCCGACTATTTTCTGCTCCACACCATTGTCCTGAACACCAGGCCCTGGGAGCTGACTGCCTGACGGACCTCTTTCCAGCCAGTGTGGGTACCACATGCCCAGATCAGAGCTGACCGTCTTACCCCCCAACTCTGCCCTTCCTAAAGTCTCACTACCTTCCACTGAGCCGCTCATGAGGGAAATCTGGAAGTCATCCCAGACTCCTCCCTCACTCCCTGCACATTGACCAAGGTCCCTTCCACTCCATTTACTCGGCATGTTGAAACATGTCCTTTTGCTCTGGCCTCACGACCTCTGCCTTATGTCAGGTGCCCTTGCCCTCTGCCAGGACTGTATGACCGCAGTACCCCCTTGTCCTTGTTACTGTCCCGGCCTCTAGTTTATCTGGCTCTGCTCCATGCTTGGTATTGTCACCAGGGTGATCTGACCGTGCTCTTCAGACCCTCTGACGGTCCACACCTGTGGCACACAGGCTAACCTCCTGGCTGCCATTCAAGCCCATCTATGCGAGGACAGCCTCCTCCTTTCCCACACGACTCAGAGAACACCCACTCTGACCACTCTCATGCTGCCATGCCTCTGCTCAGTTCTTCTCCGTTTTGGGGAATCTCACCCCTCACCTACTCCTAAATGTCCATTTGGCAAATATTTTTCTCTGTCAACACTCAGGCCAACACCTCCTTCCCAAAGAGCCCTTTCTGTATCTTTCCTCTGCATGCCCAATGACCCGTCACAGATCTCGAATTGAGCACCTGAATCTGCCTCTGCTTGTCTTCGTCTCACCACAAACTCCCAAGTGCTGTGTCTTCCGCGATTCTGCCTCCCTAGTGCCCAGCACAGGGCTAGGCGCAGATGGGAGCAGCTGAGTGAGTAAAGCTGCCTACTTCTCTTCTCATTCTCCTAAAGTAACCTTTGGAGATGCCTCTGGGGACTTTCCTTGGCAAACAGCTCCACGTTCTACCACTCTGCTTCCTCAGGAGGAGGCGACATCTTCTCCAACCTATGTAAGGGCAAGCCTTGCGTGCCCACACCTGTCTCTGCCACCACCTCAGGTAACATCCACCATTCCTTTTTCTTTTTCTTTTTTTTTTTTTTTTTTTTAAGAAATTTTTGCTATAGGGTGTGAGCGCTTGCCTGAGACAGAGACAGAAAACAAGAAATCAGGGGCCAGCAGGTGGTGTGGTGGTTAAGGTGCTGAACACTCCCACATGGCTGACCACGGTTCGAGTCCCAGACCTGGTGGCTTGCTTTCTCACTTTCCTTCTCTCTGTGTGTCTTTCTTTCTCTAGTCAAATGAAAATAAATGAATGACGGGGACCAGCAGGTGGCGTGATGGTTAAGGTGCTGGACACTCCCACATGGCTGGCCACGGTTCAAGTCCTGGACCTGGTAGCTTGCTTTCTCTCTCTCTCTCTCTCTGGTCAAATTAAAATAAGTGAATGAATAAATAAAATTAAATAAAATGAATCTTAAAAAAGAATAAATGAATGAATAAATAAAATTAAATAAATAATTCTAAAAAAAGACGAGAAATCATTCCACCAGGGGGATGGCCACGCCACAATTCCTCCCCCTCCATTCTCTTCTTGGGATCTTGGGCACACTTGCACACATGCCTGGCATGAGCTTCAAGTCTCCAGGTCTGGGACTCGAACTGTGGTCGGCCACGTGGGAGTCCAGTGACATAAACATTACACCATCTGCTGGTCCCATTATTATTACTATTATTGTTAAAAATATTTTATTTAGCTTTATTTACTTACTTATTTATTTTAATTTGACCAGAGAGGGACAGAGAGAGAGAGAGAAAGCAAGAAAGCAAGCCGCCACATCCTGGACTCAAACTGCGGTTGGCCATGTGTAAATACAATGCCCTTAACTACCACGCCACCTGCAGGCTCCTATTATTTTTATTTTTTAAGAGAGTTTTTTTGCTAGAGGGTGTGCGTGTTTGTCATAGAGACAGAGAGAGACAGAGACAGAAAGCAAGAAATCACCCCATGGGGGGAACAGCCACGCTGCAGTCCCTTCTCTTCCATTCTTCTTTTGGGATTCTGGGCATGCATGCACACACACCTGGTGTGAGTCCCAAGTCGCCAGTTCTGGGACTCGAACCACAGTTGACCACATGGGAATCCAGCAACATAACCATAATGCCATCTGCTGGACCCTCATTATTATTATTTTTTAAATTTGACCAGAGATAGAAAAAAACAGCAAGCAAAAGAAAGTAAGTGAGAAAGCAAGCCTCCAGGTCCAGGATTTGAACTGTGGTCAGCCATATGGGAGTCCAGTGCCTCAACCACCATGTCACCTGCCGGCCCTCTACCCATTCTTTAATGGCACTCACATCTCTATTTATAAGCCAGGGCTTTTTCTTGAATCCCTTATGTAGAAATCCACCTACTAACTGGGTCTTACCATCTAGATGTCTCAGACATCAAATTTTTCAACAAGTTCAAAATCAAATTCCTGTAGATGGTAAGATCAATGATTCTGGGTAGATGAGTCAACAACAGACCTACTTATACGCACACATTTAAATGCAACAAAGGAGAATTCTACCCAAGAGAGAAAGAGACGATGAGACATAATATTGTTTGGGCTATTTGAAAACTAGTCAGTTTAGTTTCTTATAACATAAATCAAAATAAATTTCACCAATGCAAAAAATAATACACAAATTCAAACTATAAAACAGAAGAAACAATTTTGCTGTGAATCTTAAATTGCTCTAAAAAATAAAGTCTGTTAAAAAAAAAAGAAGACAGATATGAGTGGATATTTATTAAATCTCTGAAGGGGCAAGGGACCTTTAAAGTTTAAAAAACAATGAAAGAAATAAAAAGGAAAAGGATATTCAGAATCAACAACATAAAAATTTCTGTATTTCATAAATAAGAACACATTATATATATATATATATATATATATATATATACACACACACACACATATACATATATATATATATATAATCAAATAAAAAGGCAAACGTACTAGAATACATGTCAATAAATATATAAAGGGATTAGTCTCTTTTGAATGTATTAAAAATTTATACAAATGGATAAGTAAAATACCAATAGTGTGATGGATAAAAAAACATGAATAAACAAAAGAGGGAAATACCAATGGTCAACTAATGATTAAAATCATTCACTGTCACTACTAATAAAGAAATCAAAACTGAAATACGGTTGCTTGCCTTTCAAGCTAGCACAGATACCTGCATTCGCCTCCTAGCAGGGCTGCCTCCCTGCTTCAGTCCACTCTGCACTGCGGAGTTCTAAGCCACAAATCACATCGCGACAGCACCTGCCATGACACTCATTGAAAGCCTCCATGATGGTAATCAAGAGGAAGCGTGAGCCCTTCCGCCTGGCACATCTGCCTGACTCCCCTCTAGCCTCGTCACCCACCCTTTCTCCCACACATCTCTCACTTCCAAATACATGGAACTTGTACGGTTGTTTCCAGAACTATTCCACACCCCAGTGCCTTCACCCATGCTGCTATCAGTCCTGGAAGACCAACCCTCCTTCTCACCCTATGCACTCAGGAAGCCTTCCCTGAT
The DNA here is from genome assembly GCA_026018925.1 of Tupaia tana. NCBI lineage: Eukaryota > Metazoa > Chordata > Mammalia > Scandentia > Tupaiidae > Tupaia > Tupaia tana. Next base: position 19,746,674 of record JAKSZU010000018.1, on the reverse strand, counting down.
GCTTCTGGTCTCCTATGGAGGTTCTTTTCCATGGTCCTGTTGCACCCTTTCACTCCAGGGTCACCACACAGAATCACACACACTCGTGTTACTTGTCTTTCTCCTTCACCGGTTTGTGAGCTCCTAGGGGACTAGGTCCTACTCATCTGTATGGCCCCAGCACCGAACCCAAGGCCGAGTATGTACGTGTGTATCTCTGTGAGTGGATGGATGGATGACATCTGAGCAAGCTGAAGCGAGAGATGACTGAGAATGGGCAGGGCGAGGGTGGGTGCCTTACCTCCCGAAGGGCATTCTGGGCTGCACAGTACCAAGCTCGACTCACGAGAGAGGCCTCTTTCTGATCTGACAAAGGCAGGAAGCTCAGAATATATGTAAGCATCTGAGGGGAAAAGACAGGGCATTGGGGGCGCTGTTAGAGCTGGGAGTGGTTTGAGAACCTACTCCAGCTGACAGCACAGTGAGCCCAGGGCATCCAGAGTTTATTTTAGATGCAACGATTTGTGGCGTATTCACTCCCCCTCCCGGGGCTCAGGCATCTTTACTGTGAATGAACCGTTCCTGAGCCCCATCTGGGTATGAGGCTTGTACAGGTTTATCCACGGTGCAGTCTGATCAGAATCAAACCATCCTGCCCAGTTTGGCAGAGAGTCTGGGCATTGGGGCCAGTTATCTGGCCCTGTCAATGGACCTTTCTGAACATTGTTTTCCTGATCTGTAAAATGGCAATTGTAAACAGGAAATAACAAAAAGAAAAAAAAGGCAATTGCAGTGAGAGTTAAATGGGCCATTGTGAGAATAATCGTGAAGGGTCTTGCAGAGAACTTAGAACATAGCCAGTAAATGCTTCTCCTCTGATCCTTGGGAAGTCACATCTCTTCCTTCTGCCTTCATAGGTCAAGATGCAGGACCTCACTCTATCATCTCCATTTTTTTTTTTTTTTTTTTTTTTTTTTGAGAGGTTTTTCGCTATAGGGCGCGTGTGCTCGCCAGACAGACAGAGAGAGACATAGAGACAGAAAGCGAGAAATCACCCCCCAGGGGGGATGGTCACGCCGCAATCCCTTCTCCTCCAGTCTCCTCTCGGGATCTTGGGCACGCACGCACACGCGCCCGGCGTGAGTTGTAAGCCACCGGGTCCGAGACGCGAACCGCGGTCGACTACGTGGGAGTCCAGCGACATAGCCATTACGCTAACTGCTGGTTCCCTCATCTCCATTTTCTTGGCTGGCTGTTCAGATATGATCCCAGTGGGGCCAGCAGGTGGTGTGGTAGTTAAGGTGCTGGGTTCTCACATGGTCAACCACAGTTTGAGTCCTGGACCTGGTGACTTGAAAACCACACTGGGCGCATGTGTGTGCATGCCCAAAATCTTGGGAGGAAAATGGAGAAGGGAGGGCAGCATGGCCATGTCCCCAGGGGGGTGATTTCTCTGTCTCTCTCTGGCAAGAGCATGCACCCTATGGCAAAAACTCGAAAAAAGCGGGGAAAAGAAAAAAAAAAAAGATATCCCAGCAAAACTCGGCCTGATAGGCTCAGGCCCTTCCTCTACCAACGTTTGTGAGGTTCAGGATGGTGAGGTTAGAGGCTCTAAAGAAGACTGGGAAAAGGGTCACCTAGAAGGCCAGAAACAACTTGATATTAACTATTTTCTTCTAGAATCTCCCCTCCTTGAGTTCTGTGACACCGTTTTCTAGGGCTTCACCCAACACTCCAAATGCCCTGTTTCTGGATTCTTCTGTAGCTGTCCAAGCTAAGGCCAGGGTCTTTTGATCTTCTGTTTACTAGTACAGGAATAACTGACAATAGCCCCACATTGTCCCATTATCCAAATGCTAATCCAGTACTAGCAGTTGTCCCCTGAACCCTTCACCCAAATGTTTCACCATCACCTTAATTTTAACCAGAATTTATAACTTGTCTTCAGTGCAAAACATCCCACCTCCTAACTTCCCCTTCAAAGCTGGCAGTTCACCCTACCTAAAGATCCTGAATGTTTAGAATTCTTCGTTCTCTCCTGCGTCTTGCTGCCAGATAGAGGTATAAAGCACTGGCTTTAAACAAGCTAACCTAGACCCAGTCACATCCCAGCTCTACCCCTCCTAGCGCTGTAACCTCAGGCAAGGAACTTTAGCTCTCTGAGCTTTGGTCCATATCTGTAAAATGGGGGTATTTAAAAAAATCTAGATCATATTCTTATGTGGTATTCAGTTGTGTGTGTCTGTGTGTGTGTGTGTGCACGTAGTATTGCTATTACTAATTATTACTAATTATTTCTACCTTTTGTTTTCCCTTTTTATTTTTAAGAGAGATTTTTGCTATAGGGTGCATGTACTCACTGGAGAGAAAGAGAGAGAAAGAAAGAGGGAAATCATCCCCTGGGGGGGATAACTATGCCATAATCCCTTCTCCTCCATTCTCTTATTGGGATCTTGGGCATGCATGCACACACGCATGCACACACGCCTGGTGTGAGTTTTAAGTCGCCAGGTCCAGGACTCAAACCATGGTCAACAGTGTGGGAGTCCAGCGACGTAACCACTACGCCATCTGCTGGTCCCTGTTTCTACCTTTTCCTTTTCAACTTCATCACTTTAGCAGCTTAGATCTTTACCATTCCAGACTTCGATTCCTTTCATAATCTCCCACCTGACTCCCATTCATTCAAGTTCATTCTTTCTAACCCATTCAGCACACTGCACATAGTTAATTTTCTTAAAAATACTTTTCAGTTTCGGCATGTCCCTGATGAAAACCATCAGGGTTCCCCAGTACTCTCAGGACAAAATCTCCACTCCTGGGTCAGCACTGCCAGGCCTCCATGCCTGCCTACACCAGCTAGTCCCAGAGCTTCCCACGTCAGTCTCCCCACTGTCCTCCAAGCACAGCATATCTGTTTCCTTTTGTCCATGTGGCCTCCTTCCCGGGATGCCCTTCCTTAAGCTTAACTTTGCCAGCACATTTTGTTCTCTCCTTCCATTTTTGGAAGTCGAGCACACAAGAGGTGCTCAACCAATACTTACTGGATTAAATTAAGGATGGACAGTCCTCTACCTGTATTTTCCCAGAGGTTTGCTCAGAGAAAGAGTGGGAGATAAAGCAGATCATTATTGAGAGGATGATGACTAGAACAGTCTTCCCCACGGCTAAGTGTGGGGAAGAATACCGATGGAGACTGGGAATTACCAAGCCCCCATTCCTAAGAGGAGGCAGGTAAGCCTGTCTGAGTTAAGACAGAGGCTATCCTGTCTTCTGGGGCCCAGCAGCCAACATAAGGAGCAAAGGGAGAGAGGAACAAACCTGTCATCACTGGAGGGTTGGAGAGGGAACTATGATTCAGTAAGCTGAGAAAGGAGTGGCCTTTCTAGAGACTAGAGGGGAGAAGGATGAGGATGGAGTGGCTATCCCATGAACTCATTCCAGGTTCTAGAGATATGACTACTAAGTAGGCTACTAGAGATATGACTTGTCATCCACAGACTCTATGGGAATCTTCTCTGGGGCCATGGGCGAAAGGGAATGCCACTGCAAGGGGCTCAGTGAGGTAGGAGGAGGCCTAATTTTGCTATGGAGAGGGAGCACCATTCCAGGACTGAAGGGATAGAATGGACACTCTCTGGAGGGCAGAGTGAGGGCTGCCAAACCTGAGGGCAAAAGGGATGGAGACGCCATTCCAAGAGGCCACCAGGGACAAAACTTGTTATTTTCCCAGATGATAGGGCCACAGCCGGCTTGCCCCTGGCTAAGGGGAAGGAGCAAACATCCCATAGGGGTGAAAAGAGGCAGGGACGGCCATTATTAGGGTCCTAGAGAGGGGAAAGCAGATCTGCCTTGGCTACAGGACCTCAGCGCCCGTTCCCGGAGTTGATGGGGGGAGGGGAAGCAGTGTTTCCACTGTCAGGAAGAGAGCAGCCATCTCTCGGGAAGAGGAACTGGAGCGACTATCCCAAGGGGCCAATGGGGATAAGATCAGTTACCATTCCGGGCCGACGGGATGGAGCGGACATCTTCCACAACCGGGGCGGGGGGGCACAGCCATCTCAAGAGAAGGGGGTGGGCAGAGGGCCTGTCCTCGCTGAGATGACAGAGCAGCCATCTCCTGGGGACGGTGGGGAAGGAGAGGATGAATGGTCTCCCAAGCTAAGGGGACGGAATGGCCCAAAGCCGGGGCCGTTACCCAGAGCCTGCAGGTCCTGGGATCCGCCGGGCGGGTGGTTTCCGCCAGGCGGGAGGAGCCGGGCGAGGTGACAGCACATTCCCTAAGCCCGGGACCCCGAGGGCGGGGCCTGTCCGGAGCTAGGCCTGAGGGTGGCTTCCTCTCACCTCCAGGGGCAGCGACTCCGCCATCGCATCCCTGCCGCCTCCGCCCCCGCGCAAGGCTTTCTGGGAAGTGTAGTCCCATCAGCACCAGGGGCGGGGCTTGGGAAGGAAGTGGAGCCCACTTCCGTCCCAGAACCTGACGACTTCGGTCTGCACCGGAATTGCTTGTTCGGCAGATGTGGGATCTACTGACTGCGGTTTCGGTCGTTCTACGCTGTTTTCCCGGCTGGGTGTTTGCGTCGCACCATGGCGGTAAGGAGGCGGGTAGGGCGAGGTCCGCATCGGCAAGTCGCCCGGGGCTGCGGGAGTGAAAACAGGGGAAGGGTGTCAAGGAATGCCAGGTAGGCCTGAGGGGGGCGCCATCCAATGGCGGACTGTACTAGAGCGGCAGCAGGGCTATAGGAAAGGCGGCGCAGGACGGTAGCAGAACTAGGGCTGAAGTGGGTGGGCGTCAGTACCAGATAGCTCTAAGGCAGGCCAGAGATCTGAGCGACTTGAGCCGGGTGAGCGTCAGCCCAACTCTGGACTGCTCCAGCCGAGGCTGGAAAGGGGCACCATTCACCTCCACTCAGGAGTACCCCTGGATGGCCCGTCAGCAAAGCTGGACCTTACCAGGGGAGCCAGAGATGTTAGCTTAGGACTGAATTGTTCCAGAGCGAGCAGGAAGCAGCGATAACTGGGGGTACTGGAAAGACGGTGTCAGCCCTAGGCAGGATGGACTGGAGCAAGGATAACCTCCCAGGGGTGATGCTAAGTTTGAGCTCCACGGAGATGGCCGGGTACAGAGGAACTGGTGGAGTGTGAGGAGGATCCTGGCAGAGATGGGCTCTGACGGCATGTCATCATCCCTCTGCAGCCCAAGGGCAAAGTGGGCACCAGAGGGAAGAAGCAAATATTTGAAGAGAACAGAGAGACCTTGAAGTTCTACCTGCGGATCATACTGGGAGCTAATGTAAGTGTCTGCCTCCTTGCCTCTGTGCCCATTCCCAGTCCTGCAGTCCTCGGTCCTATTTAGTGAGGAGTGGTGGTATACGGTTGCCAAGGCTCCAGAAGAGAATTCCAGTGAAAATGAAATGTCAGGGCTGCCCCCAATGCACAGTGGTTAAGCTCTGTGTGGAAGAAGCCGGATCTCACATGGCAGACCGTGGTTCAAATCCTGGCCCTGCAGCTTGGAAAACGTACTGGGTGTGTCTGCGCACGCCCAAGATCTTGATAGGAAGGAAGAATGGAGGAAAGGGAATTGTGACAAGACCAGGCTCCATTGAAGGATTCTCTCTCTCCCCCTCCCTCTTTCCTTCTCCACGCACACGCTCTCTGACACCCCCCCCCAAAAACAAAACAAAACAAAACAAAACAAAAAACAAAACCAGAAAAAGAAATGACAGAGGATCCTAGCACAGAGAGTGCAGACTAGGAAAGGCTGAACACAAAAGAAATAAGAGACACCCAGCTGGATTTGAGAGCTGTTCTCACTCCAGATATACAAGGGATTTTTCCCTGGGCTGACCTGGGTGTCAGGGGAGAGTCTGAGTATATTATATTCAAGGAGTAGGGCCCTTCTCTCAGCCCTACAGACAACAGTCCAGTTACTCCCATCATTTTTGGTTAGAGTTGAGGGAGGCTCATGGTTTGGGGGTAGTTTTTGGCCCAAGCCTGATCTTGTGTTTATTTGCAGGCCATTTATTGCCTTGTCACCTTGGTTTTCTTCTACTCATCTGCCTCATTTTGGGCCTGGGTAAGTGTCCGGTCCTGGGAAGTGAATGAGTACATGGGGTGGAAGTCTGGCCTCTGATGCCTCCATTCTTGCTCTGCAGATGGCCCTGGGCTTCAGTCTGGCAGTATATGGGGCCAGTTACCACTCTATGAGCTCCATGGCACGGGCAGCCTTCTCTGAGGATGGGGCCCTGATGGATGGTGGCATGGACCTCAACATGGAACAGGGCATGGCAGAGTGAGTGTCCCCCACCGCCAGCCCAGGTGAGCGGCCCCAGGGCTTGGACGCTGGGGCCCAGATAGCCCAGGACCCACTGTTAACCTGCAACTTGAAGAGGGTGGAAGGGAGCTAAACTGGGGCCCCAACTACTGTCATTGGCAGCCTTCCTTCTATCGGCAGGCACCTTAAGGATGTGATCCTGCTGACAGCCATCGTGCAGGTGCTCAGCTGCTTCTCCCTCTACATCTGGTCTTTCTGGCTTCTGGTACGTGGGCTTGGTGGGGGTTCCCAAGAAGGGACGTCTAACCCTCCACATCATTCATGCCCTGCACGGCTTCAAGTTCCCTCTTTATCTCCTAGGCTCCGGGCCGGGCCCTTTACCTCCTGTGGGTGAATGTGCTAGGCCCCTGGTTCACAGAAGATAGTGGGGCCTCGGCACCAGAGCACAACGAGAAACGGCAGCGCCGACAGGAGCGGCGGCAGATGAAGCGGTTGTAGTCACTGACGTTGTGGCCATAGGCTGCTGGGCCCTGGGTGGCTCTATCAGGCTGCATGGCCCTCATGCCTGGAGTACTGAGGGCCTAGTCCAGGAGTCAAAAGCAATCTGAGGTATAGGATTGTTGAATAAATGACTTAGAATGTGGCTAATGGCTGTGTGAGTGACCATGAGGGATGAGGTATGACAGAAGAAAAAGTCTCTTGGATTAGCTAGGAAAATTTTATTTTGCTCCGTGAGTTCAGGGAACTCATGCATGCATGCATACACACACACACACACACACACACACACACACACACACACACAGCTAATACTGCTTAAGGCATTGGCTCCTGGACCAGAATTCCACTCTGGGCCCTCCTCACTCTCTAGTCTCTTGCACTGCAGTCTGGGATCCAGATAAGTTTCCCGAAGGCAGCACCTTCACACTTCCAGGCCAGGACCCTTGCTCAGTCCCAGTGCCTGCACCAGGTCATCTCCGAGCCCACTCTTCAGTGTCCGTCTCACTGCAGGAACAGAGCAGGGTTGGAGGGGGTTGTTGAGATAAGGCAGGCAGCGGGCATGGAGGGAGTACTCACAAGACTTGCGGTTGCCGCGGGAACGTTTGCGCTCCCGAGCAGCTAAAGCACGAGGACTGCTCTTGGTCACTGACTGCACCAGCAGGTCCATGATCTCATCTGATGGGTCGCTGGGCAGACTGGAGCTTGGGGGTTCCTCTGGGGGTGCAGTGGAGGGCCCCACTGCTGTGGGCATGATTGGAGAGCTGCTCTGAGCCATGCCTGAGGGAGGCCAGGTAGGGAGGTCAGGCCAAGGGGGCCCTAGAACCCATTCCCTCCAGTGGCTACAGGTCTCACCTCTGCTGCGCCGGCTGTGCGTGGTGTTCTCAGGCCTGCTGATCAGTAGATTTTTCATACTGACATGACTGTCAGCATCACCCTGGTCTGGCCCACTGCCCACGGCCACTGGGACGGATGGATTGCTGGGAGCTTCGCCAGCCACACCTGAGAACTTCTCTGTCTGGAGAAGGGAGAAGGATGAGCTGGGAGTAAAGGAAATCCTGGGGGTAGCAGTCAGGACCACGAAGGGCACCCACCTCGGTGATCATGCGTCCCCGGGTCTTGTTGCGCTCACGGTAGGTAGCTCGCTTCTGCTGCTGCTGTAGCACCCGTTCCCGGCAGGTCCGATACTCGAGGGCAAACTCCCGCAGCGTGTGGCAGAACTGCATGATGCGCACTTCCTGGGCTGCCTGTGCGCTGTAGCCCAGGTAGAGCAGGAAGGCATGGAACCTAGGCAGGATGGAGTGGGAGGAGTGGCCAGTCCTGCTTGGTGCTTAAGGGCTGGCGGTAGCAGTCCTGCCTCTCCCTGGCCTGTACCCCTACCTGTTACAAACACGCCGGTGTACTACCCTTAGCATGGCAATGCGGCGGGCACAGTGGGCCAGGAAGTGAGTGAGGCGGGCACGCAGGGCTGGGGCCAGCTCATGCTTGGCCAAGCCCCGCAGACTGTCCTCAGCTGCCCGACTCCGGCGCTCCAGCTGCCCCAGGTTCTCAGCCAGCTGCTCAAAGTCTACCTGGAAAAGCAAGGGGGTGCATGTGCTATCTCCCCCATAGACAAGACTGCCTAAGGCTGCCTCTGCGAGGCTCACCAGCCTGGGCCTTTGGGACAGCTGATGGGTGAGTCCTGCTCGCCAAAACAATCTGATGCAAGAGACAAGACCAGACCACTTGACCCAGTGGGGAACAGAAAAGCGTTCATGGGGAAGTAGCAGCAGCTACACTGACCAACAACCAAAGACTGAGTAGGGGTGGCCAGCCAATAGAGTTTCTGGCAGAGGACATACTTCACACACCTGTAGCCTGAGCAAGCCCTGGCACAGCAGCTCAAATGGGGAGAAGAGAGGAGGTGGTCTGGGAAGAACACTCCCTCTGCCTTGGCCAGTCTTAGTTGAATGGTGCTAACCTTGGCACAGCGAGTCAGGGCAGGGATTTCTGAGTACAAGTCGGAGGAATCAGGCCGGGTCTGGAGTACCAGGGAGCAGAGATGGTGCAGCAGTGACTGCCGGCGCACTGTGTCCTTCACCTCTGACACCTTCTCCAGGTAGCTCAGCTCGAAGCCCCTGCTCTGAAAGGACCCTCGTCTGAGCCTGAGCCTGAGCCTGCCTGGCTCCAGAGCTCCAACCCCTACCTCCCATGTACTCTAGCTCACCTGGGAGCCATTGAGGAAGTTGCCCACAGCTAGCAGGGTAGCCAGGATGCAGCGGAAGGTGGCATTCTGTACCAGCTGTTCCATGCCCACTTTCAGGTCAAACAGTGGCTCTGCTATTTCCTGGTATGGGAGACCAGGGACTCAGACTACAGTCATCAAGCTCACCTGTCCCCACTGCCTGTCCTACTCCATGACCCAGGTACCCGCTCCATGCTGTCATAATCCAGCTTGAAGGCCCAGAGCTGTAGGCGGGCAGCCAGGCCCCCGATGGAGGCGAGAGTCATCAGGAAATTCTCGGCTGGGCCAAGGGGTATGTCAGGGTTGGCTAGCTGGGCTTCCTCGATCTTCTGCTGCTCCTCCTCCGTGGGCATCATGGTCAGTAGCTTCTGGGGATGCAGCCACCCCCCCCACATAGGCCCCTCAGTGCTGACCTGAGGCCTCAGGCATTGGTCTTGATTCTTCCCAAGGTCATCTAGGAAGCCCCAGGGTCTAGGTACTGCCCTGCAAAAAATGCTAAGGCCATCCCACCACTGGAGGGATGAGCAATACCCACTGACCAAAGGAGAGGGCCAGACCTCCTTCCTCCCTCTAACACCCTTAGGTGGGTATCCACACCTCAATGCCATCCTTGCTGACAGCAAATTCATCGAAGTTGAGCAGAGCGGCCTTAATGACATGCACAGGTGGCAGGGTGGTTAGGCCAATGTTGATGGCATTGCTGCGCTTGGGGTCCAGCACTGTAGTCATTGTCCGGCGGCCCTCACCAGCTTTCTGCAAGGTTGAGGGGAGAGTAGTGAGATTGGGAAAGGGACTAGCAGGAGCAGCAGTCTAAGATGACACTTCAAGGCCCTTCTCTAAATGGCCAAATGAGGGCTGGTCCCATAGCCTCGTGGTTGAGGGAGCCAGAACCCACACAGCTGTGCTTCAAATCTTGGCCCTGGTGGCTTGAAAAAAACACCAGGTGGGCCAGCAGGTGGTGTAGTGGTTAAGGTGCTGGACTCCCACATGTCTAATCACAGTTCAAGTTCCAGAACTGGAGGCTTGAAAATCACGCTGGGCATGTGTGTATGCATGCCCAAAATCCAGGAGGAAAATGCAAGAGAGGGGATTGCAGCATGGCTATTGTCCCCACCCCCTGGGGGGGTAATTTCTCACTTTCCCTCTCAGTCTATCTTTCCCTGATGAGCACATGTGCCTATGGCAAAAACCTTAAAAGAAGAAAGAAAAACACTGGGCATGTATTCTTATGTGCCTTATAATAGAATGGAGATATGGAGGAGAAAGGATTGTAGCATGACCATATCCCATTGGGGGTGTCCTCCCCCACCCCTGTCTCTGGTGAATGCATGTGCCCCTGGTACTTAAAACTTAAGTAAATGTCCAAACAGTCCCACAACTGGGGATATGGGCTGTGTGAGGCATGGGAATGAGTTTAGATGCTAGTTAGTACTCTGTTGATACCTGTAGTCCTTTCTTTGCCTCGGTCCCCCTATGTGGGAAACAAGTGTTTAGCTCCAACAGCTCAGACCCTTGAGCTCTGATTCCCTCTTACCTCCACTGGGGTTACCTTGCAGGTCAATGGGTTTACCTTGGAGGGCAGTACATCTTTGGCGCGAGACTCAAACAGATGTTCCAGCCGGGCTGTGTCCACTGAGACAGACTCTAGTGAGGCCCACAGGGTGGGGCAGGGCCCAAAGCGGCTTCCAGAGCCTGGAGAGCCAGCCAGCTTCAGCTCCCGCCAGAAGAGTTTCACTGTCTTTCTCTTGGTGGGGAGGGCTGGGCCATCAGGCGCTGAGGGGGGAAGAGGGACAGCCAGGGGTGGAGGTGGTGGGAAGGGGCCTATGACGGGTGGGGGAGGTGGTGGTGGAGGAGGTGGAGGGGCTCCAGAGAGCAGGGGTGGTGGGGGTGGTGGGGGTGGGACCCCTTTTTCAGCCTCCACAGACTCCATGTTCAGTATGTCCTGGTCTTCATCCTCCCCCAGATCTGAGAAGTCCAGGTCCCCAATGCAGAGTTTGGATACACGGGTAGGGAGCTCCCTGAGGGGCTCAGCTTTGGGGCTTGGTGGTGTCAGTGGCTCCTTGGACTCTGGCTCAAGGCTCTGCTGGGTCCGGAGCAGGACTCGGGGAACAGGGCTCTGGGGTGTTCTGGCTGCAGGGGCTGGCTCTGGGGAGCACCACAGTTCCTGGGTGTCTGGAAAAAGGTGAGCAGCTGTCAATACCATGCCTTCTGAAAGCAACACAGCACTAGGGGTCCCACCTACTCACCCGAGTGTCCATCAGCCTCATCAGGCACAGCCCCAGTCAGTGTCTCTACCCGGCCCTGGGCCAGCGCAGCCTGCTTCTCTGTTTCTGCTGCTGCCACATTCTCCAGGAAGCGGGCTCTGAGGGTGGGTACTTGTCAGTGATGGTGTCTGACATAACCCCTGCCCAGGGTGGTGCACATGCCTTGCTGAGCCCCTGGACACTGCCTCTAACTGCAGGCACACACAGACACACAGGGACTAGTCCATGCGCTGAGCAGACCCAGAACCTGCCCCCTTCCAAGGCCAGCACGCTCAGTCCTCACATCTGGACAGTTACTACCAACCCAGCATCCCAGATCAAAATACAGAGAGGTTTTCCTTGACATCTAACTTGCAACCTTTCTGCTACTTGTGTTCATCCTGATTCTAGACAAGGCCCCTCAGAGTAGAGAAAGGGGACCGCTGTCCCAGCGGGCACATCAGTCTCTGTCCCACCTTTGGCATGTTTTCTGAGAGCTATAGCCCATGTTCAGAAAAGGGCCTGGTAATGGTAGGCCCTCTGTTGAAATAATAAATGTGATCCGAGGTCAACCTGGCCCCTCCAGTTTCAGTCTCGGCCCTTCCCTCACTGAGCCTTAGACTGGACCCCCACTTCCACACCACAGAGAACCCTAGATCCTCTCTCTGACCTATTCTTGAGCTGAGGACATGGAGAATGAGCCCCAGCTTGGTTTAGGTCTCCACAACCCCATCTCTGGTCTCTGCTGTTAATGTGTCACTATTAAGGTACAGGGAACACAACAGGTCCAATGAGCTGCTTCCCAGTACTTAGTCCTAGGGTCACCAAGGAAGCCTAAGTCCCAGCTCTGGCTGCACTGTGGCCCAAGGACCCCTGCTGGGGGAAGCAATGCTGAAGCCCTGAGCACATGGCAGGCCTGGCAGGCTGGCCTCTGTACTTACTCCAGCCTGGCCTGCCCGGAAGGGGACTGGGGGACAGGTGGGGTCTCAGGGGCCCTGAGTAGGGGGAGGAAGAGATGATGACTGTAGTGCCGGCTCCACCCCAAGGCCCACTTGGTCACACCCACACAGAACTGGGCAGTGATGTTGGGGTTCCTTCCCATCCACAGAAGGAAGAGGAGTGGGGTGGGGCAGCATGACATGAGAAACTAGAAGTGGAGGGGGACTGACAAGAAGCAAAACAGGGTGCAGTAAGAGACAAAGAGCAGGAAAAAAGTCAGAGAGAAGAAGAAGAGGAGTACGGAGCGAGATGACGAGAACGAAGACAGGCAGAATGTCAGAAGGGAAAAAGCCACAGGAGGTGGTGGTCCAGTCAGAGCCGAACCCCACCCCCCGCAGCAGTCACTTACCAAACCGGAGCAGTTTGGTGAAGTCTGGAAAGAAAGAGAAAGAAAGCACGCGTTTGGGCAGAGGAGGATGAGGGCCCATGGAAGGGCGCAAAAGCGGAGGGACAGTGGAGAGCGGACTCAGGGGCAGCCTCTATCTCTCTACTTACTTGTAGACGCTCCTCTCGCAGGAGCTGTCAGCTGAGGGCGCCACAGAGACAGCAGGAAAGAGGTTCATGGAGGTAAGGAGGCCAGAGCCCACAGGGCTGGAGGCGGGGCCTGTCAGCCGCGCAGGACCCGTGCAGGAGGGGGTGGGGCCTACCGGTGAGGCGGGGCCTGTAGGGCTGGAGGTGGGGCCTGTCAGTGGGGCGGGGCCAATGGAAGGGTTGGGGCCTATGGTGAGGTGTCTGTAGGGCTGGGGGCGGGGCCTGTCGTGGGCGGGGCCAGTGCATGAGGGGTGGGGCCTGTAGGGCCTGCAGGGCTGAGGGCGGGACCTATCAGCCGGGCGGGGCCTTTGGGGAAGGGGTGGGACCTATTGTTGAGGCTGGACCTGTGGGGCACCCTCGCACTTACCCAGGTTCTGGAGTGCGCACAGGGCAGCCCCCGCCCTCCAGAGATCTCCGGCTCCTCTTGCCCTCCTCTGAAGATGGCTTTCGTCGCTCCCGCCGCCCACCTGCAGCTGAGGCTGCAGTTTCCTCGATGTCACCGTCCTCCAACTTCAGGGCATTCTAGAGGAGGCAAGCCAGGACTTGAGCTAGCCGCTGAGGTTCACCTTGGTGGGACTGGAGTCACAGCCGGGCCCCTGGCTCACCTCGTAGAGCACCAGCTGAGTGCGCAAGTCTAAGTCAGTGCCCGCGGTACCTAAGTGCCGCTGGACCAGTGTCTCCATGCCTTGCTGTTCCAGTGCATCCGTCACGTCATAGAAAGAGTCCTGGTCTGGGAGCGCGGCCAGAGTCTGGGAGTGAGGATAGAAAGGCAAAGCTGAGCGGGGCTGGCAGGTGGCGTGGTGGTTAAGGGCGCTGGACTCCCACAGGGCCAACCCATGTTTGAGTCCTGGACCCAGCTGCTTGCTTTCTCACTTTCCCTCCCTTTCTCTCTCTCTCTCTCTCTCCCCCCCTCCCCCACATCCCTGGTCAAATTAAAAACAAATAAAGACAAAAATTTTAATTCTTAAAAAAAAAAAAAAAAAGGCAAAGCTGAAGTTGAGGAACCAGAGGTCAGGAACCTGAGGGGCTCACAGCTGGCATCTGGCCCCCACCCACACCTTGTTAATGAGGGTGATGGTGTACACCAACAGCTCTGGGTCAGCGCCGTTCTTCTCCTCCAAGATGGACACCAGATTGGCCCAGGGAAGAGCACCTGTCACACAGAAAGGGGAGCAGTCGTGGGGCGGGGGGGGCGGGGGAAGTGAGGACTCTGAGTGTTGAGGATAGGCAATAGTCTCTGACCGGTGGCGCTGGCCACAGAGTTGACTGCACGGATGAACAGCGGTGCGTTGTTCTCAGAGTATTCCACAAACACGAGCAGCAGCTTCAGGGCTGTCTTCACCACCAAGCGGGACTGGGGGGAGAGGTCACCACATTTGTATGGGACTTGGGCCAGACCTGTGCTGGTTCCAGCTGGGAAGGAGGGGGTCCTGCGGCTGGATGCAGAGAGCAGTCTAGGCAAAGTAGACTCTGACACCAGGCCCAGGCACTGAGTGCCTTCTGTGCTTAGAGGAGCCTCAGACTCACTCCACTCCAGCCCACTTTACAGAAGAGGAAACTGAGTCTCCAAAAGAAGCAATGGGAAAAGGGTGCCTGGCTGGGTGGAGGGCTACTTACCAGGCTGGCACACAATGTGTACAGCCACTGCACGGTCTCACTGTGGGCCACCACTCCCAACATTCCATCCACAAAAAGCATCAGCTGGCCCAGTGCTGGGAACACAGGGATGGCATGAGGTCACTGAGGGTCTCGGAGGCAGAGGGCATGGGGGAGGGGTGGGGCTGACCTCTGAGAATGTAGCTCTGGTAGTTGTGGTCGGCGGCAGCACCCACACGAATCAGGCAACTCAGCCCCTCCGAGTGCACAAATTCAGGTACCAGGTCCTTGTCCTCCTGGGAGAACCATGAGGAGTTTAGGGATGTGTGGGCTGAACACCTACCCCAGGAAGCATCAGCTGGGGCCCCACCTCTGGGCCTCACCTGGAAGATCTGCTTCAGTGAGAAGAGGGAGCGGCGGAGCTCAGGGCCACTGGAGCCATACAACTTTTCTGCAAGGGGTAGGTGGGCATGAAACCCTCAAGGAGACGCAGATGCACTGTCTTCTTCCACTCGGACACAAGCACAATCCCATGACAATATTTTAGTTCTCTTGAATCCCCGTTCCCTGACTCAGCAAAGCCCCCTGCATGCGCTCACACACACACACACACACACACACACACACACTAACTGCAGTCTAGCTGTGTCATTAGCCCTGACCCTGGAAGGAGAGGTGAGGGACGGGGTAAAGAGGGAGCACAACCAGTCTCCCTCTGCTCTGACCACCGCCCAGCACAGGCTTGAAATAAATTGAGCCAACTGGACTGTTGGAGCTGGGAGGGATGGGGACTGCCCTCGCACACTCACCCAAGATGGCGTTGACCCTCACAGAGAGCTGCGTCCGCAGGATCAGTGTGGGCTTCCGACCTTTGCTGGAATCAAACAGCTTTCCTTGTCAGCAGCTCCTAGCCCATTCCTCAGGGTTCCCTCCCCCATGCTGAGGCAGCTGAAGACCTCCACCTGCCAACCCTGGTCCCTCCTCCCTCCCCAACTGCTCCTCTAAAGGCTCAAGGGTTCCTCAGACCGGAGCTTTATGTAAACACAGGTATCTCAGGTATGTAGGAGAGCTCCCTACTCCCATCTAGGGCAGTAGGTAACCCTGGCCTGGCACAGTTTCCTGAGGTGGAACCCACAGTCCAGGCTAGAGATCAAGTGTCTCAGCTGACACCTGCGACAGCCCTTGGTGGGGGTAAGGGGCTGGCTGCCCCTTCAGCTCTAACCTGATCTCCTCATAGAAGCCCTCCAGCATCTCTCGCTGCTCTTCCAGGGAGAGCTCAGGGTCCAGGTAGTATCCAGAGGGAGACACTTGCAGGGCACAGTCCTCCAGCTGGGGACAAAAGGAACAGATGTCAGGGCTGGGGAAGAGACAGCAGGGGTAGGTACTAAGACCCATGACCTTCTACCTCCCATTTGGAATGTGGCAGAGAGGCACACAAAGGCCTGTGCTGCAGCCATGCATCCCTTCTTCTTTTTAATTGTTAGAGAGTGTGTGCACTTGCCAGAGAGAGGATAAGGGAGAATGCACTCCGCAACAGGGAGGATGCTGCAACCCCTTCATTTCTGCATCCTGTGGGGATTTGGGGCATGCACTTGTGCCCATGTTTTTGTTGTTGTTTTTTGTTGTTTGTTTGTTTAAGACACCAGAGCTGGGATTTGAACTGTGCAGTTGGCCATATGAGATCTGGCTCCCTAAACACCAGGCTATGTGGCCAGGCCCAGCTGTGCATCCCTTTTGTAACTGCTTCTCAAATGCCTACTCTGTGCAAAGCCCATCTGTCTCAGGCACCAGGCTTTCTTGCCCTTTGTACATGTTACCTCCTTTCCCACCTAACACCTACACATTCTTCTTAATTGCCAGAGGGCACATGCACTCATTGGAGAGTCAGAGAGAGGGAATTCCAAGTGGGAGATCATCACACTGGAATTCTTTCTCCTCCATTCTCCTTCCCATCAGTAGACATGTTCATGCAAGGATGATTTCCTTTAAAAAAAAAAAAAAGAATTATTTTATTCAATTTTATTTATTATTACTATTTTTTTAAATTTGACTAGAGAAAGCAAGAAAGAGGGAAAGTGAGAAAGCAAGCTGCTAGGTCTGGGACTCAAACTGCAGTCCAGCCTGTAGGATCCAGCACCTTTAACCACCACACCACCTGCCAGTGCCTCTATTTTTTCTTTTTTTAAAGAGAGAGATTTTTGCTGTGGGGTGCGTGCACTCACCAGAGAGACAGAAAGTCCCATCCTCAGGGGGGATGGTCACACTGCAATCCTTTTTCCTCCATTCTCCTCTCGGGATTTTGGGCATGCACGCACACGCACTTGCATGTTTTAAGCTACCAGGTCTAGGACTTGAACTGAGGTCATCCACGTGGGAGTCTAGCAACATAACCATTATGCCATCTGCTGGTCCCACAAGCATGATTTATAAGTTGCCAGGGCTGGTCCACCTAAGCATTTTTAGGTCTCAGATTAGATGCCATTTTTGGGGGAAGCTTTCCTGAACCCCAGTACCCAATGCTATGTGATCCACTTCACCCTCTGTGTTCCTCTCTGAGATCTTTCCCATAGCACACTCTCCTTGACATTAGTGATTTGAGGAGCCCCTGGGGGAGATTGTGGCTCTGAGGGAGGTATGCTCCTCTAGGGTCCCAGAATCCTCACTAGTAGCTTTCCCTCCTAGCTGTGTTCTCTGGGTTCAGGCACCCTGTCTGTCTTGCTCCTTGTTATATCTGCAGGGCCTACCCTAGAACCTGGCACATAGTAAGTGCTCACCAAACGCCGCCGCTGCATTAATAAACACAAATGAGGAAGGGCCATGGAGAGAAGATAGGAGGAGGTTCCTGCCTTCAAGGAAGCTCACAGCCCTGCGGGGTGATAAGCTGCAGCCACAAAGCATCAGGGCCCACAGAGAAAGTGCCGAGTGCTGGGAGGTGTAAACCCAGCTGGGAGAGCTGAGTGTGAGTGTGCGTGTGTATGTGAATGTGTGGTGAGTAAGATAGTAAGGAGCACAGACTCTTGGTCTCTTCAGGCCTCAGGGTCTTGCCCTTCCCCCAATTAGGCTAAAGTTACAATGGTCCTAGCTGGACCTAGAATTTAGGGTCTTCGTCTACAGAAGGACTTTGAAACCTGTACCTGTACAGGAAAGCACGTGCTCCATCCATGTGGCCACTTCCTACGTGTCCTCCCTCAGCCTAACTCCCCTCCCCTGCCACTAGGCATGGCTCCTAATCCCTTGAGAATGGCAGAGAGGCTGGAGTGAGGTGACTGGGGAGAGCCTGAGGGCGGCACCCTGCATCTCCCAGACACCCCGCAACAGGACAGTGCCAGTATGCAGGGCTCAACAAAGGATCCTCAACTTGGTGGCTCTGGCCCTAGAGGTGTCATGGATCAGGGAGAGTCCACCTCTGAAAAGGTAAAGGGGTCTTCTAGTCTCCATTTTACTGGGCAAGTTCATCCCAACATTTGTCCTGCTATTTGGTGAGCTGTGCCCAGCTCTGGGCCGAGCCTGAAGGCTTCCAGCTGCCTTTGGTCTCCTGGGAGGAAAGAGTCCCTCTCCTGCCCTACCCCTGTCTCTGTATAGCACCCCTGCTCATACCTCAGAGCCTGGTTCCTTCCTGGCAGTTCAGCTTGTGGGGCCCTTGGGTGACCCCTCCCTCCCCCTGCCAGGGACATGGGACATAGGACAAACACTTCAGCCTGTTTGTCCTACTTCCTGCCTGGCTGCCTGCCCTTCCCTGGGCGCCTTGGGCGGGCCTGGCCTCTCTCCCCTCCCTGAGAGCAGAGTCATCCTCTCCAGGGCCTACTGGGAACAGGTCTGAGAGGGGGCGGTAAGGCCCCAGGGCTGGGGTATCCCATCCAGGGCCAGCTCAGCAAGGGCAGTCCCACTTTCCTCCTAATCCCTCTTCCCACACCATGACTCAGCAGTCTACCACCCCACCCCCATCAGGCACAGTCATATTTCCCTCCACCACGGACTGGAGAACTCTAGGACCCTAGAGGAACATACCTCACCTAAAGCCACAACCCCCTGGGATCCCCTCAGATCACACACATGTAGAACAGCTCATTCATTTGAACATTCAGGAACCAGGCTGGTTTTAGTGCAGAGGACATGTTTCCGGCAGGGAACTAGACACTATCTATGCCTTCCCTTCCTCCAGCCCCGTGGCGGAGACAGACAGGCTTGGCTCAAAAAAGCTCACAATAAGTTGTCAACTCACAACTTCCTTGGGTGCTAAGAAAGGGGAGGAGCGGAATGCTCTAAAGGTAAACACTGGAAGGGTGATCATATCACACCTAGTGACTGTGGACACTCCCAGCTCTGTGGTCCGGTGAGGCCCATCATGCTGTCCTCCCTTCCTGCATGCACACTGCATCTCTAATCCCAAGAGAGCAGGGAATGGCACTCTCTCTCCAAAACACCCAGATGCCTGTGTCCATTCAGGGCAGGGACCTGAAGGCTAAGCAGCCCGCCTCTTCAGCCAAGCAGGTTTAAGCCTTTTCCGTCGTGGTGACAACATTGGTCTCCCCAGCCACTTCACCTGTCCAGTGCTTCTAGGGCCGCATTTCTTGAGCTTGATGCCTCCAGGATAATCCTCCCACCCCTAGCTGTCTGTCCTTGGTGGAGGTGGGGCTGGGAGCTAGGGTCAGACAAACAGCAGAGACTTCCTGCCAGCAGGATGGTGCTTGTCCCTCACACCCTGGCCCCTTTCTGGGGTCACCGTTCTGAAGGCCAAATCTCTGGGCCTTGTTTCTCACACCCTGGGGCTGGGCCAGGCCTGAGGAAGCCCAAACACTGGTCCTTGCCAACAGTGCTTAGGATCAGCACAAAGTATGGGCCTACATTTTCAGTGCCCTCGTGGCTCTTGTCTTCCTCACTTCTTTGGTCTCTGTCTTGGGGTAGAGTCCCTTCCCCATTTTTCCTAGGCTCAACCCCTTACTTCAGCCTCTAGCCCAGTCCCCCTCCCCCTTCTCACAGAAAAGCATGTGTACAGGAGTTGAGGGGAAAGAGCGAGAGGGACACACCTTCCATAAGATCTGGTTACACCATGACCCCCTCCTTCAGTCCTTGGCCAGTCAAATCTTGGGCAGATGCCCACCTGCCCAGTGTGTCTCAAGCCGACTGGGCTGGAGATGTGAGCCACAGTGGCCATGCGGGATCTAATTTCTCTTTGAGCAGTGAATCATCCCTGTCCCGTGGAGCATGCCCTAGCCCACTTTGCTTTTGCCCCTTGTTCTTTTGACTACTCAGGCTCAAAATTTTCTGGCAGCCCCAAACCAATTGGTTACATATGGCTTTATTTTTACTTTTTGTTTGTACTTTGTTTTTAAAAATTTGCGATAGGGTATGTGTGCTTGCCAGAGAGAGACATCCCCCGGGGGGTGATGACCACATACTGCAATCTTTTCTCCTCCATTCTCTTGGAATTTTGAGCGCGCACACACACACGGCATGTTTTTCAAGATGCTAGGTCTGGGACTTGTCGATCCCGTGGGACCTACCTACCTTAACCACTCTGCCACGTGACTGGCCCTGGTTTTGTTTTTCTATTGCCAGAAGGCATGTGCTTGCTGGAGATAGGAGAAAGAGAAAGCACCTTGCAATGAGACATGGTCATGCTGTAACATGCTTTCTGCCTGGTGTGTTTTTCCAGATACCAGGGCTAGGATCTGAAGTGCAGTTGGCCATGTAGGATCCAGCTTTGTATGCACAGTCTTACCTGTTGACTGTTATGCACCAGGGCCAGTCATATGCAAAGTTATGCAGCAGGGCCAGTCATATGCATATGACATATATTTCATGATAGAGCATGTGCACACATAGAGTCAGGGGACACACCCTCCACGGGGCTCAGCCACACCATAATCACCTTCCTCCAGTCTTCCAGCCTGCTAGGATCCTGGGAAGCGTTTCAGGACAACTTGGCAATGGACTCAAATAGTGATTGATGGGCATGTGGCATCCAGCTCTGTAGTCCTGCACTGACTATACCAGAGACTGGCCCTCTTCAGTATTTTTTATAATAGTGTAATCCGAGGGGGAACGAACATACCAAGGGTGGGGCACAAGGAAGATGGACAAGGCACAATTATATGCTGAAGGACTCTTGTTTTAAGAAGTAATTGGTGGGAACCAGCAGTTAGTGTAATGGCTATGTCGCTGGACTCCCACGTAGTCGACCGCGGTTCCAGTCCCGGACCCGGTGGCTTACAACTCACGCCGGGCGCGTGTGCGTGCGTGCCCAAGATCCCGAGAGGAGAATGGAGGAGAAGGGATTGCGGCGTGACCATCCCCCCTGGGGGGTGATTTCTCGCTTTCTGTCTCTCTGTCTCTCTCTGTCTGTCTGGCGAGCGCACGCGCCCTATAGCGAAAAACCTCTCCAAAAAAAAAAAAAAAAAAAAAAAAGAAGTAATTGGTTACTTGCTTCTTTTGACTCCTTCCCAATAAATGGAAGATCCAGCGCTCTGAAGACCCTCCTTTTCTGTTACCATGGGTCTCCAACTGGATGGTGTCTTCCTGGATGGGGTGACATGAATGAGTCTTCGGGGGACATCCACATTTGTTAGGCCTCTCTGTGTCAGACACTGAGCTGCCTGTTTCATTTGATTCTCCTGACAGTCCTTTCACAGGTGAGGAAATCAAGGCTCAGATGGTCAGTGAGTTGCCCCAGGCCACACAGCCAGGAGTGGATCCAGAGCTGACTGACTCAGATCTTGGGTGGGTGGGCCTTGGGAGTGCTCCCCATGAAACCCTGGAGGGGAGGTGGAATGAGGACTGGGGCCTGCAGGATTGCCAAAGGCTAGAGGCTGCCCTTCAGCTTTTTGAGCTCTGTAAATACCCCAAACTGGTCCTCCCAGTTCCAGTAAGGGAACACAAATGAATATGCATACACACCATAACACTGGGGAAACAGTGCCTACATTTGCTAGGACCTAGATCCTAGGGTTCCTCACCAGGCTGCGGTCCAGCCACTTCAGCCCAGAATGACCAGCAGTTTGGCTTCCAGGAATGCTGGCAGACCACAATTCATACCTGCATTCCAATCTTCTACAGTATCCCCAAGAGATTCCCATAGAGTGGACTAAAGAGCTTAGTTTGTCACCAGAGCACTCCATCCTCAGAAGACCCCCTAGTTGGTACCTATCCCAATGGTCAGGTTCACACTTAAGCCCCCATGCCACAAGGGCTTGTGATGGGTAAACAGAAGCTAGAGTGGGTTTCAGTAGGGTCAAAAACTCTCCAACTCTACCCTGTTCTACTCTGATCTTCAGTCATAGCCGGAGAAACAAAGTTGCTGATAATGACAAGTTTTCTTGACAAGGTCACCCTGCTGCCAGGAGGAATGGGCTCCTCTGGCCTTTGCAGGGGTCCGAGAAGCATCCCAGGTTCCTCTGCTCAGGGCCCAGAGAGAAGCTGGTGCTGTCCTAGATGCGGCAGGGTCTTTGGGTCTCAGGGAAAGGCTCCGGAGGCACTTCCCAGGAGGGAGGGTTGGACTGGGAAGCTCTGGATTAGAAGATGAGGTGCAGGGCCAGGGGACCACACTCTCTCCTGGGGCAAGGACAGATCCCTAGACTGGGAGAGCCTATTGCATAGAGGAGAGAAGAGTGTGAGTTCCCTTGGGGACATTAGGCCTGGCTCGAGGCATTGCCAGGCTCTCCCCCAACCAACCAGGGCCAGGAGATGAGTCAGAGGCTGCGGCCAGGAGCTTCCTCCTAGACTTGGAGGAAATGAGCAAGGCTTTCTCAGACCTGAAAACTCTGTATATTTAAAAAGGAAGCCCCAAGGGGAAACGCTAGAGGCTTGGCTCAGTCCAATGGAGTGTGGGAGAAAGAGGGTCAGCTTCTGTCCATCCCTAGGGAGGGGACAGGGTATATAGGGATGATGGGGCCAGTGCCCAGAATGGGAGCACAGAGGTCACTTGGCTGTGGTGCTGTTCCCTGTCAGACACTGTGCGTAGATGAGTAGTGAGTAGAGAGCCCCTCCTTATTTCTACCCTTCAGCTTGGGATAGGGATGCCCAGGTTTCTGGACCACTTCTCCCCTCTTGAGGGCTAGCGAGGCAGGCCTGAGTCGTCTGTGCTTCTGGGGCACTCACTTAAAGGACTGGGGCAAGAACCAGCTGTTGACATTTCCTGCGAGGGGCCTTGCTTCCCCCGCCCTTAGCTCCCTAGTGTCCTTGCCCTGCCCTTTTCTCAGCCCCTCTTCCTCCAGCCTTCTATTCTGGGGCTGTGGTCACAGTTTATATTTGGGACAAACACATCACAGCGCATCTGACCATTCCTGGCAGAGCTGCCAGCCTCAGGGAGCCCTGGCTCCATGCACTGTGGTAAAATGGCGTGCCTGTTCCCATACCCTCCTGTGGAGGAGAGGAGGTGGTCCTCAGGTACTCCAGGTGGGAGGATCTGAAAGGGAGACCAGGAAGGGCCGAATTGAGGGTGAGAAGAACTATATCCTCCATTGGAGCTTAGCTGTGTCCTCAGCTAGGGAGGGCGCAGAGAACAGAGAGCAGAGCACCTGGTGGGGTGGAAGAGGGGTTGGGTCCCTAAATGAGAAGGGTGGTTCTGAGCCTCTTTCCTGCAGCTGACCTCCAGACCCGCCCCCTACTGTGAAGTGGAGTGCCAGGGCTATGTCAATCCTGGAGTAGGGGATAGACGGGGAAGAACACTATCTTCTCCCTAATGCTCCAGCCTCATTTCGCACCCCCCCCCCCCCCAGCCTCAAGCCTCAGTTTAGCATTTCTTTCTCCTCATCCCCATCCTAAGCAGAAGGCAGCCTCCAGCTCATCTCAGTTTGTTCCCTTGAATAGGGCAGGACAGGACAAGAGGGGGCAGCCACCGAACTCCGGAGGTGGGTAGTGTGCTGCAGCCTTCCGGCTGTGGCCAGAGTTCTTCTCGGACAAGAGCCACTCCGCAGGCTGATAGTCTCACTACACCTCCCGCCAGCGCTCGGGGGCGGGGCTGGCCGCAGCGTGAGGAATGCGAGCTAGGGGCCGGGAGCCCGGGGCACATTCCTGGGGAGACCCCAAGCCCAGGGGGCAAGTTTGCGCAACTCAGCTCCCAGCTGAGGCGGGGAGCATGGGACTCTCTCTCCAAATCTCAACCATTCTGAGCGGACAAGCGGGCGGGGGACCCCCAGGGAGTGGTAGTGCACCTCCCAGAGTCCCGGCCCGGAAACAGCGCGCCGGAAAGGGCTGCCTGCGGGGGGCTGAAGGCGGCGAGCCGGAGGGGAGGAGAAGGGAGGTAGGGCCTTGCCATCTGGAAAAGGGCCTCTCTCTGCACTCTGCATAAGTCGGCTCCCCAGCGCGGACAAACTAGGGCAGGCCAGCCGTTTAAAATTAGCCCAGTCCGCCCTCTCCCTTCCAGGCGTGGGCGGACGGACGGCGGGTGTACGGGGTGGTGGGAGTGGTGACTCAAAGGGCTTTTCCACCCATGCAGCCTCCTGCGCTTGGCGGAGCCCAGGCAAGGCCTCAGCCCGGGGACTCCCCGCACCCGGTGAAGTCTCTCCAAAGTCAGCACTCTCAGGCTGAGTGCCCATCGGCAGGGGCGACAGTATCCCGCCAAACCCATTCCAGCTTCTAGACACCGCTCGAAGCCTTGGCCTCCTCTAGTGGCCAGCTACGGGCCCGCCCCTCCTCGTGGTCCCGCCCCTCCCTCACCTGAAGCAGGTGGAAGCTGGTCCCTCCCTAGCCCCGCCTCCCGAGACCGCTATAGCCACTGTCACCCTGCCCTGGCCAGCCACCCTGGCGGACGGGCAGCTAGTGGACTTCGAGTACCTCCCCAGGTGGGCCTCACTTCGACGGTGGCTCAGGCACAACCTCCCATCTTGCTTCTTCAGTTACCCCTCAATTTCAGATGGATGCTCTTGCAGGCGAAGTAGCGTGGCTCCTGGAACCTTAGCGCAAGACTTTCCAGGAGGAATGGACCAGCTCCAGACTCTCCCGAAGTGTACCCACCCGCTTTCATGGCGCCAACCCCAAATCCCCGATTGCCCCTATCTTTCTCTGATCCCCCTTACCTTAAGCGGCGCCCCTAGCAGGCGGTGCAGCGCGGGTATCTGCGTGCCAAGCGGCAGCGCCCCGTCCAGGCTACAGGTGGGGGCCCGGCGCGGCTCCGGGAAGTTGGCACATGCGAAGGGGTCCGTGTCTTCTAGGTACTGCACCCTCACGGTCACCACGGACACTGGCTCCCCGTCCCCGCGGTCCTCCTCGCCGGCCATGGTTCTGCCCCGGCTCGCACCGCGCCTCCGGGTCGGGGCCCAGCAGTAGCTTCTACTCAACTAGCTCGGTTTGGGCGGGGCTGGACCGGACGCCGCTGGGGGGCGGAGTCAGACGGAGGCGGAGCCGAGGAAGGGGGTGGAGCCAAGACTAGTCCCAGAAAGCGCGCGGCGGGAGGGGGGGTAACCACTGCCCGAGGCGGGGCTTGCGCCAGCCAGTCAAAGGGCCTGGCGGTGATCCCGTTAGTTCACTGGCTGCAAGAGCGGGAAGAGCGAGCTTGCGCCCCGCCTACGGGAGCGCACAGAGGGCGGGGACGCCTTCTCCCGGCTTGGGATATGCGTGATGGTGCTCTCTTTGAGGGATGTCAGGGCAGATGGGGCAAAAGTTTTTTTCAGACAGAGGCCGGCCCTGTGTCCTTCCATTGTGAGGAGAGCAGTGAGAGGGATCCCTTTCAGTTTGGAGCGGGAAGTGGGACCAGATTTCACTCCGTTTGAAGGAAGAGGTGGGCTAGTTCTCTTTCGTTGTGGGAAGAAGAGGGATGCTGCCGTTCATTTTGCTAGAAAAGAATGGGATGAGTCCGTTTGAGGGGGCAGGTAGAACATGTTTCCCCTTAGTTTGGGCGAAGAAGTGGAATCGATGCCCCTCAGCGTGCATGAAAAGTGGAGGCGATCCTCCTCCGTTTGGGGGGAGATGAGCCGAATGCCCCTCGGACATGGGGGGGACAATGCGCGTTTCCCATCTGGTTTGAAGAGAACCCATAGGCCAGATTTTCCATAGGTTCTCTTCAGTTTCATGGAAAAGGCGAGAACAGTTTTCTGTAGTTTGAGGGCAAGAGCGGGTCTGTCCCTCTCGGTTTGGGAAATTAAAAGCAATAGCCTCCTTGGCCTGGGATGAGCTAGACCTGGGGGCTGGGGTCTTGGGGCTTCAGAGGACGTCGGGGGCAGCGGTGTCCATCACGGCATTCTGGAAGCGCCCAGTGCGCGTGCGCAGCTCTGGCTGGCGCGGGGGGTACTACTGGGGGTCCCAGATTTGGGATCGCGGCGCTGAGGGCGGCGGTGCACTGCCCCCTGCCGTCTGCACCGGCCTTGGGGCTGATGCCGCTCCGCCACACTCGCGGTGAAGGAGCCTCCCCGCTCCCCACCGCAGACCCCCGCCCCTCTATCGCGGGCTGCCGGTGGGAGCCGGGGCCGCTCGCATTTACGAATCCGGGTGGGGAGCGGTTATGGGAAGTTTTGGGGTAGCTGACGAAGGAGCACGTTGCGGGACTTGGGGGAGGGCTGCACTGGGAAATTTCCGAAGCCGGGACCAGCTTAGAGGGAGGAGGGCGTCCAGACTATAGTCGTCCGGGGCAGAGTCCTGAATCTGGATCTGGCTTGAGGGTGTTGGAGTCGGGATTGGGGGGACCAGGCCCCACGTGTCTGTGACGCGGGGGCGCCCAGTAGGCGGCGGCGGCGGCGGCGGCGGCGACGTGCGGTGCCGGGAGGGCGGCTAGGAAGGCTGCAAGATGCTGCGCACCGCACTGCCCCTGCTCGTGCTGCCCCTGGCTGGGGCCAGGGCGGGGATGACCGAAGAGCCCACCCAGGAACCGGGGTCGCCGGGCGAGCCTCCCCCAGGGTTGGCGCTCTTCCGCTGGCAGTGGCACGAGGTGGAGGCGCCCTACCTGGTGGCCCTGTGGATCCTGGTGGCCAGCCTGGCCAAAATCGGTGAGTGCATGCGTGCGTGCCCTAGGCGGGGGGTGGGGGTGGGGGGTGGTGGGCTGGCAGCGGACCTGCCCCCACCCCTGGCTCCCCAGATCCCGGCCGGCTTCTTGCACCATGCAGGGTTCCACCAATCTAGGCTGTTACTCAGTACCTGCGCCGCCTCTTGTGGGTCTCCCTCCTCCCCTTCTCTACCCGGCGCGGAGGATTCGCCTCCCTGAAGGGTTGCCCCCGCTTGCTCCAGCACCATCTTTAGGCGCCTTTGCTGTCTCTGACCCTTTCTTCCCTTTGCAGTAAGCCCTCCTCAGTGTGATCTTTCCTCTACCAATCCCCAGCCTCCAGAAACCTCTGGCGGCTGTGAGGACGTGTGAGGACATTGAGGGGATGGTATTCTCTGGCCAACCCAGCCATCCTTGTCGTGAGAAAGCAGCCTTCCCTGGAGGCCACGTCCAAGCGTCCATTCCCTTGGAATATTAAACCACCACTTTTCATATAGCTCTCCTCTGCTCCCCACTTAAAGATACTGCCTTCTCGTGCCCAGGTGTGCCCCTCCCCCATTCAGATCCCCATTCTTCCCACTTCAGGGTATTAAAAATCCCAGTAATTGGGGCCTTACTGTGTGCTGCCTACCCTAGAGGCTTTCATGCCTCCTGCCTCCTTCAGTCTTCACAACATTGAAGACTGTGTTTAGACTCCTTTTTTCCCTGAATAGAGCAGCTTTTCTTTGCCTCTACCCCTTCCTCCTCTTTCTGAGCAGCCAGTGGTCCCTCCTCTCACCAGAGACCCTCCTCCTTCTCCCTGTTGTGCAGGCTCCGCTGTGGGGTGACTAATTATAGCTGAGCGTTGCTACTCACTCCCATCTATGCTGGCACAGTCTGTACTCCAATCTCACCAATACAGACTCATGTAGGAAGTGCACAGTCTAAAATTTGCCCCCTTTTTCCTTAGGGACACTGCTGGGGGTGGGGTCTGGGCAGGAATAGAAGAACTCTTCACTCTGCTGTGGCAGCCCAGAGATTAATAATGGAAAGTGAGCCTTTAGGGAGCCTGGGTCTGCCTGAGAACAGGTTTTTGTGATGGGGCTTGGATTGTAAGGCTGGAGGGTTGGTGGATGCTGAAGAGATGAGGATGGAATAAGGTCCCTGAAGGAAAGGAGAAGGGAACCAAAGGTAGGGATGAATGTAAGGACATCCATGACTGAAATTATCCGAGGGGCCTAGCAGCAATGAGAGCAAGGTGGGAGGAGCCTCAGCTTAGAGTCTAGAGCTCGGTTTGCTGAGAAATCTGAGTTGCAGGAGAGTCCCTGTCTTAAGGTTTATAGCAACAACTGTAGTTTCTCCTATAAATCATAGTTGTGTTTTGGGTTTTTTTTTTTTAGTTTGGATGACACCTCCTATGGAGGTAGGAGAAGAGAGCCTCTCACTAACAACAACAACAAATCCTCAAAGGGCAGGGGGAAATACAGGCAGAACATTCAGGAGCACCTTCTCCCAGCTTCCTTGCTAGGAGTTTTTTTTTTTTTTTTTTTTTTTTTGTGAGGTTTTGTTTTTTTGCTATAGGGCGTGTGTGCTCACCAGACAAACAGAGAGAGACAGAGAGACAGAAAGAGAGAAATCACCCCCCAGGGGGGATGGCCATGCCGCAGTCCCTTCTCTTCCATTCTCCTCTCGGGATCTTGGGCACGCACGCACACACGCCCGGTGTGAGTTTTAAACCACCGGGTCCGGGACGCGAACCATGGTAGACTACATGGGAGTCCAGAGACATAGCCATTACACTAACTGCTGGTCCCGGTCTTTTTATTTTTGAAGGTTTAGACATGTTGGCACTATGTATTTTTTGGTTTTATATAAGTGAACAGATTTTTTTTATAAATGTTTAACTAGTGAAGTGTAGTCTATCTGTAGATGTGGAGAGTCTATTCTCTGTAGTCATCAAAAGGATAATGATTAAGCTATAGAGACTACTTAAAACAGAGCAGGGGTTGGTCTTTACTTGGGGGGTTAGGATGTTTTCTGAGCTCTGTGGATGTTTCCCTAGAGCAGCCCCTGTAAACTTTACTAACCGCTCTGCTAAAAGGATAGGTCAAGGGAAAGGTCAGACTGCAAGGTTTTTGCTATAGCTATAGCTTTTACTCAGAACATTTCCCTATGAGAGAGAGAGAGAGAGAGAGAGAGAGAGAGAGAGAGAGAGAAAGTAAGTGAGAAAGCAAGCTGTCAGGTCCAGGACTCAAACTGCGGTCGACCATGTGGGAGTCAAATGTCTCAACCACCACACCACCTGCCAGCCCCAATCTAAAACTATTTATTTATTTATTCATTCATTCATTTTTTTTAAGAGAGATTTTTGCTATAGGCATGTGCACTCGTCAGAGAGACAGAGACAAATAGAGAGACAGAAAGCAAGAAATCACCCCCCCCAGGGGGTGGGGATGGCCATGCCACAGTCCCTTCTTCATTCTCCTTTTGGGATTTTGGGCACGCACGCACACACACTAAACGTGAGTTTTAGGGCACCAGGTCCAGGACTCGAACTAAGGTTGACTACATGGAAGTCCAGCGACATAACCATTACGCCATCTGCTGGTCCCCATCTGAAGCTTTTTAAACTACTTGGTGAGCCTATATATAATGAAAAGCACTTTGGGTGATGAGCTCTGTAGTGCTCTTAGGTGGTGTAATATCCATTATGGTCTAGTTGGGGAAGGCCATAATATAATAGATACTATTATCGAATGCTTATTATAAAGTAGTATGCCAAATGCTTTTGAGTAGCTTGTCTTATTTATCTACATAACGATCCTATATTTACTATATTTACTCCCATTTTGCTGATGAGAAAACTAAAGACCAGGAAGGTGACATTATTTTCCCCAAGATCTCAGAACTAGTAAACAAGCAGTCTATCTCCAGTGGCCCTGTTTTTTATTTTTGTTTTGTTTTTGTTTTTGCTATAGAGTGTGTGCAATCACCAGAGAGAGAAAGAACGAAAGTGAGAAATCACCCCTCAGACACATGGCCATGCCACAATCCTTTTTCCACTCTCCTCAGGATTTTGGGTATGCACCCATACATGCCTAGTGTGATTTTTTTTGTTTTTAAATTTTTAAAAAAATAATTATTTTATTTAACTTTACTTATTTATTTGGCAGAGTGAGAGAGAGAGCGAAGGAAAGTGAGAAAGCAAGCCGACAGGTCTAGGACTCAAACCACAGTCGGCCACGTGGGAGTCCAGTGCCATCAACCACCACGCCACCTGCTGGCCTCCCTGGTGTGATTTTCTTCTTTTTTTAAAATTATTTATTTTATTTTTTATTTATTCATTCATTTTTTTAAAAAATTTGACCAAAGAGAGACAGAGGGTGAGAGTGAGAGAGAAAGTGAGAAAGCAAGTCACCAGATTCAGGACTTGAACCCTGGTCGGCCATGTGGGAGTGTCCAGTGCCTTAACCACCACGCCACTTGCTGGTCCCACTGGTGTGATTTTCAAGCCACCTGGTCCAGGATTCAGTTGGCTATTTGGGATCCAGCACCTTAATCTCTATGTCACCTGCTGACCTGAGGCCCTAATTTTTAAACTACCTTATGTATAAAGACACTAGGTGCCATTTGCTAAGGTTCAAATAATGGCTATAGATAAGGGAGGTCAGAGAAAGATGAGATTTCCTAAAGATAAGAGTACAGAGGATGGGACATTTTCAGAAAGGGAAACAGTAAGCAAAGGTCTAGGTTACCATGGTATGACAGGGGCACCAAGAAACAAACAACTTTGGCTGAAGTGGAGGGTTTGTAGTCCTGGAGGTTGGAGAAGTCCAGAAATTCCTTTCTTCTCCCTTTGTTCTGGGGTCAGGGTACAGACCTTAGGTGGCCTTCTAAGTCTAGGTGGTTATAGGCTAGTATGTGGGAGGCTGTCCCATAAGCTGATACCTCCTGCCCTCTTCTTGCATTGCAGTGTTTCACCTGTCTCGGAAGGTAACGTCTCTGGTCCCTGAGAGCTGCCTACTGATTTTGCTGGGCCTGGTACTAGGGGGCATTGTCTTGGCTGTGGCCAAAAAAGCTGAGTACCAACTGGAGCCAGGCACCTTCTTCCTCTTCCTGCTGCCTCCTATCGTGCTAGATTCAGGCTATTTCATGCCTAGCCGGCTGTTCTTTGACAACCTGGGTGCCATCCTCACCTACGCCGTGGTGGGCACACTCTGGAATACCTTCACAACAGGCGCTGCCCTGTGGGGCCTGCAGCAGGCTGGACTTGTGGGTGAGTAACTCTAAGACCTGGATTGGCAGGAGGCAGGTTTGCCAGACCCATCGTCCCACTCCTCCCACGTTCATGCTGGTGAGGTAAGCCCTAGAAGCTCTGTCTTAGGTCCTGCCCACCTAGAGTGTAAGGCAGTGCTCTAGATGGGCTTTAGTCCTCATTTAGGTCTTTGCCAATCAAGTTGGTACATATGTAGCATGACGACTGAGCAGAGGCCTGGCTCCCAGCTGTGTGTAGACTGCGAGTGTGAGGAGCCTGTGTTACCACTCTGTTGCCTCTTGCCCTCTGTTACCACACTACCACTTGCCATCCCTGCTTTCCTCAGGCACAGCTCAGCATTCCTGCAAGGCCCTACCATCCTCGCCCTACCCAGCCCATGTCAGGCTGGTTTCCTATTTTCATTATTATTATTTTTCTTTTTAGAGGTTTTTGCTTTAGGGCACGTGCACTTACCAGAGAGAGAGAGACAGAAACAGTAAGAAATCACCTCCTGGGGGTGATGGCCATGCCGTAACCCATCTCCTCCACTCTCCTTCTGGGATCTTGGGTACACATGCACATGTGCCCTGCGTGAGTTTCAAGCCACCGGGTCTGGGACTTGAACCACGGTTGGCCACGCGAGTCTAGCAACGTAACTGCTATACCATCTCCTGGCCCAATTTTTAATTAATGCATATATATCCACACAATGCCAGACACTATCCTGGGCGTTCTCTAACTTATTAACTCTTCATAGCAACACTGGGTATAGTTTGGCCCATTTAATGGATGAGGAAACAATTCCCCTTAAATTTGTTGGCTACCAGGTCCAGGGTTAGCAGGAGAGAACAGTTTTATGGAGGCTCTTTGCTTTTAGGCTGCCTTCTCCTCCTACCTTCTTCCTTATTTCCTGCTCTAAGAAACTCACTCATCCCTGAATGTTGATCATTCAGACTTCTGCCAAGGTACAAGGAAAGGTTTGCACTTCCCACCTGATGACTCCAACGTGGTTTCCCTAGTGAGATCATGAGCTGTTTGGCATAGAAAGGGAAGGAAGGAGTATTCCTAACTATCATTATTCCTACATCGCTATCAAATCATAATGCAGTAATCCTAATAATCAGTAATGTCTATTGGATGTTTACTAATAATAGGCATGGCTAAGTGAATAAATTTTTTTTTTTTTTTTTTGCTATTATTCCCAATTTATACATGGGGAAACCGGGGCTTACAGAGATTATATCGCCATGTTCAAGTCCCACTTGAGGTGCTTTTCATATGCTATTCAGGCATGACTCTCCTCCGAAACTCTTTTCTTTTTTTGTTTTTAGGTGTTTGTCATAGGGCAAATGCACCTGCCAAAGAGACAGAGAAAGGGGAAGTGAGAAATCATTCCCCAGGGGATGGCCACCCTGCAATTCCTTCTCCTCCATTTCCCCTTTGGGATTTTGAACATGCATGCACCAGTGCCTGGTGTGATCTTCAAGCTGCCCGGCCTAGGACTCAGACCATGGTTGTTCATGTGAGAATCCAGCCCCTTAACCACCATGTCACCTGCTGTTCTCAAGCACTCTTTTTTTCTTTTTCTCTCTAATACAGTCAGTCAGCAGCCATTTCCACCTGCTGGTAGTTATTACCGTTGCTGCAGTTTTTATGACCAGGGCCACCTTAGCTTCTCAGGTTATAATCTAGCCATATATTTTGGGTTGATTTTTGCAGCACTCTTGTGAGGTAGGCAGGTGAGGAGACATAGCTAAAAGAAGTCATGTGACAGTGACAGAGCCAACATCACATAGCTGGTGAGTGACGAAGCATGACCTTAGGTCATAGGCACTTGGCTCAAGTCTCCTGATCTGCAGGCCAATGCTTTCTTCACCATTCTAAGTCCTCTTTGGGCTTCTTTGTTTGGTTTTTGTTTTGTTCACATCATGCCACAATCCCCCCTCCCCGCACCTTGTCCAGCTAGCCAGGATCAAGCCCACGTGCACCTGGTATGCTCAGGTTGTCTTGAGATCTAAACCTCCATGTTCCCCATATAGCTTGTAGCATTGCAGAGTGGCGCCTTCCTACCTGGCACCGCTGCTGCTGAGACTGGGCTCCCTTGTTTAATTAGCTGGAATAGAGTCTAGGCTTGTTCCAGGGAGTGCTGCAGGCAATGGGGTCATCTTCACCAACTCCTGGCCTCATTCTCTCTGTTGATAGCCCCTAGGGTGCAGGCTGGCTTGCTGGACTTCCTGCTGTTTGGGAGCCTCATTTCAGCGGTGGACCCTGTGGCTGTGCTGGCTGTCTTTGAGGAGGTGCACGTCAATGAGACTCTCTTTATCATCGTCTTTGGCGAGTCCCTGCTCAATGATGCAGTCACTGTGGTGAGAGTCCTCAGCTGGCTGCCATTGCCAGACCCCAAGCTTTCTCTCTCTGACCATTTAGATGTCTGAGCAGGCTCAGACCCTACCCTTAGTCCCCGTGGGAAGAAATATGGTCTCTGCTTTCACCCTCTCCCAGCAGTCCCATTTGCTGCCTTCCCTCCTGGCTCCTGACTCTCCTCTTCTCACTCAGGTGCTGTACAAGGTCTGCAACTCCTTTGTGGAGATGGGCTCTGCTAAAGTGCAGGCCACTGACTACCTGAAGGGAGTCGGTCAGTATTTCCCCTCTCAGCTGGCACTAGAGGTCTGCCCGCCCCGAGTCCCTCCCACCCAGCGTCAGAACAGAGGAGGCCATTTGGGTTCCCTCGTTTTCTCCCCTCCTCTATGGAGAAATGGGGTCAGGGAGGGACTTGCCCTGGGATCCTGGCTTTGAGATCCTGAGCCCTGGGAAGTGCAGTGGGCATCATCCTCTACTCCCTGCCAGGCAGCAGTCTTGACAGCCCAGGTAGGGTCCGGCCCAGGGGTCATGCTGACAACCCACTCCTCCCCCAGCCTCCCTGTTTGTGGTCAGTCTGGGCGGGGCAGCCGTGGGCTTAGTCTTTGCCTTCCTCCTGGCCCTGACCACACGCTTCACCAAGCGGGTCCGCATCATCGAGCCGCTGCTGGTCTTCCTCCTCGCCTACGCAGCCTACCTCACTGCTGAAATGGCCTCGCTGTCCGCCATTCTTGCGTGAGTCCAGGGGGCCTTCTAGGCAGATAGCTGGGAGGGGGCACTGGAGTTATTTGCCCCTCGTAAGGACAGAAGCAGGGCCTGAAGAGTCCATTGGTTTCCCTGAACCCTTGTAGTGAAAGCCTCCAAGGATGTTCCAGGAGCTGCCTCCAGAACTGTCCTGGGTACCCCAGAACCCAATATCCCTCTGACTGAAGTGCTCTCTGGGTGTACGGGCTGTGCCCCGATGGCCTCAGCACTCCCAGGATGCCTCAGAGAGTGTGCTATTCAGATCATGTTTCTCCCACCTTCCTCTCTGGGAAGCACTGAGTGGGAAGCCTACAGATTTGGACTCTTGTCTCAGGACCACACTAACTAGCAGTTTTCACAGCTCCCTGGGCTTCAGTTCTGAAAGTCTGACATCCCATGATGGGCAGCACCTCCTCCCACTGCATGCTCAAACCACAAGGGCTGAGGCCTGGGATCCTCCTCACTTGCCGTTTTTCTCCATTCCTCTCCCAGGGTGACCATGTGTGGCCTGGGCTGTAAGAAGTATGTGGAGGCCAACATCTCCCATAAGTCACGCACAGCTGTCAAATACACAATGAAGACCCTAGCCAGCTGCGCTGAGACTGTCATCTTCATGCTGCTTGGCATCTCAGCTGTGGACTCTTCTAAGTGGGCCTGGGACTCTGGGCTGGTGCTGGGCACCCTCTTCTTCATCCTGTTCTTCCGAGCCATTGGTATTGCCAGCATCTTCTACTTTCCCATCTCCTTCCTGTCCTCCTTCCCTGCCACAGCTCATCCTCCAGTCATCCCCCAATGAGTCTGTGTCCTTGTTAATCCCTGAGCCTCCCGTTGTTGCTCACCTCCCCAGCCCTTCTCTGACCTTAGCCTAGGTACTTGGTGCCATCCACTTCCAGTGTCCTTCGCCCCCAATGCCTTGCTCCTGCTGTAGGTGTAATCCTGCAGACCTGGGTGCTGAATCAGTTCCGGCTGGTCCCTTTGGACAAGATTGACCAGGTGGTGATGTCCTATGGGGGCCTGCGGGGGGCTGTGGCCTTTGCTCTCGTCATTCTACTGGATAGGACCAAGGTCCCCGCCAAGGACTACTTTGTAGCCACCACTATTGTGGTGGTCTTCTTCACAGTCATCGTGCAGGTGGGAGTGCCCATGAGCCTGGGTGGGGAGGAGGTCCAGAGGTCCTGGGGGGAATCTTGGAGCCTTTAAAACGGGGGCTCCTCTTCCTGCTGGGGGATGCAGAAACCTGATTCTCAGACCTTGAGTATAGCTGGTATAGAGGGTTGGGAGGTCATGAAGGGAGGCCTGGGTAGTAAGGGTACATTAGTTGAGGTTGATTGTGGGGAGAGAAAGGCAACAGGGAACTGAACCGGGGCAGGGCTCACCTCCTACCTGTCTATAGGGCTTGACCATCAAGCCTCTGGTCAAGTGGCTGAAGGTGAAGAGGAGTGATCATCACAAACCCACCCTGAACCAGGAACTGCATGAGCACGTGGGTACCAGACCCCCATCCTCCTCCTGTCCCTCTCTCCCTTTCCCTATTTTGGCCAGAATCCTGATCCAGTCCCCCTACCCACCCCCCTTCTAGACTTTTGACCACATTCTGGCTGCAGTGGAGGACGTTGTGGGGCACCATGGCTACCACTACTGGAGGGACAGGTGAGGGAGCTGCCCCGAGGCTCCTTCAGCAGCGGCAGCCCCACCAGCCAAGGCAGTATGGGGGATGTTCCACACTTCTGAGAAGGGACACAGCCAGATTCAGGCTGGGTGACCTCTTCCTGGAGCCCTTCGGTGGCATCCTAGTACTCTCAGGATTAAGACGAGACTCCCCAGTGTGGCCTGCACAGCCCTGCATGATCTGGCAGCTGCCAGACTCCAGCCTCACTGTGCTCTGCTCCATCTTAGACTGCCTGCCTGCTAATTACATGGACCCTGTTTTAGAGCCTCAGTACCTGCCATGCCCCACAGCCTGGCCATTGGGACCTTTGTACATATACTCACTGCTAGAACACCCCTCATTTCTCACTTACTGAACTGTTCATCCTTCAGATCCCACCATAGGCATCAATTTTCTAGGGAGGCCTTCCCTGGCCTCCTTGACTAGGACAAAGTCCCAACGTATTCTGTCATTATTCTCTGCAGTTCTTGTCATTGGATGCCATCTTACAGTTACTTGCAGTAACTTCAATTGGTGTCAGTCTTTTCCCTAACACTAAATTCCATAAGGGCAGGGACCAGCCTTAAGAGTCTCTCTGGCTGACGCCCAAACCAAGAAAGCCAGGCCAGTGTAGGCAGTGTCCCTGTCCCATCTGAGGAAGGGCCAGCTGACTGGGCCTTAGGAATGGTACTCAGAGCTGGGCCTGGCATCCCCTGCAGGTGGGAGCAGTTTGACAAGAAGTACCTGAGTCAGCTGCTGATGCGGCGGTCAGCCTACCGCATTCGGGACCAGATCTGGGATGTGTACTACAGACTCAACATCCGGGATGCTATCAGCTTCGTGGACCAGGTGGGCTGGCAGCTTCCAGATGGGCCAGTGGTAGGTGGGCAGATGGCCAGCAGAGCAGGACAGAAAAGGACAAGAGCAGGAAGGCTTATTAGCAGGGAGTTGGGAATTAGTTGGCTTCATGGTCTTGTGAAGTGGCAGCTGCAGGAACCAGCCCAGCCTTGCAGTCTGGCAGGCAGTAAGAAAGGTGGGGATCAGTGGGACTCTGGAGTCAGCAGTAGTTTAGCTGTTACAGGCTTGTGACCTTGGGTAAGCCACTTTATATTCTGTGAGCCTCAGTTTCCTCAACCATAAGAAAGTTTTATAAGCGAACCCAAGTCATAAATTTCATGGATTCAATATGTAAAGTGCCTGGATAATTCCTGGAACATCAAAAGAGCAAAGCTAGCATTAACTGTTATTATCCACTTGGTTACCCTCTGACTGACTGGGCCACCCTCCATTCTATTGCCATCTGACCTTGGTCTTGATCCCTGCAGGGAGGCCACGTCTTGTCTTCCACAGGTCTTACTCTGCCCTCCATGCCCAGCCGCAATTCTGTGGCAGAGACCTCTGTCACCAACCTGCTGTGAGTACTCGAGCCCCCTTTCCCTTCCTCAGGCTCCTCCTCTCCATTGGGCCCTTTCTCTGAATCCCTTCAGGCCTGTGCTTCCTGCCCACTCCCCAGCATACATGTTCCCCGCCTCCTACAGGAGGGAGAGTGGCAGTGGAGCATGTCTGGATCTGCAGGTGATTGACACAGTACGCAGCGGCCGGGATCGTGAGGATGCTGTGATGCATCACCTCCTCTGTGGAGGCCTCTACAAGCCACGCCGCAGGGTGAGAACAGGCAGGATATGAGTTCCGTGGAGGTTGGGAGTGTCTGGAAGACCAGGATCAGAGGCTCAAGAGCTAACTAGCACCAGTTTGGGAGTGCTGTAAATGCCCAGCTGAGGAAAGTAGGTTTTATCTTGTCAGTAATAAACCTTTCTTTTTTCTTTTTGAGAAAGGGTTGGCCTGATTCAACCACTGTTTAAGGATGCCTCTTCGGGTAGCAGAGTATAGATCAAGTTGAAGGGGGTGAGTTGAGAGACTGGGAGAAGCAGTAGGGAAGTTGGAGGGAAACCCTGGATTTGAGCTGGGTGGTAGGAAGGGAGAAGAGCATCCAGGACTAGGTGATTGGCTCTGAGGGATGTACAGGAGGCCTGAGGGTGATTGGAGAAATATAGGGCCACACAGCAGCAGGAGCACTGATGACGCCTGAAGGACCAGCTTAGCACAGGGAAGGCAAACATCTACATTACGTAGTGGGAATTAGTCCAACATAGATAATGAAGGGCTGGAAAGAGTCCATTGCAACCCCACAAGGGGGCAGTAGGCCATTACCTGAACTCTTTTGAAAGGAAGTCAGGGGTACTATCCTTGCAGTTTCCGTCAAGACTCTTCCTGCCATTGAAACAGATTGGCTGCCTTTAACTTGCAGCCACTGCTACTGATTTGACTCTTGCCCTCAGGGCAGCATCCCTTGCCTCTGGTGTATCTTCTCTGGCCTTAAGAGATGGGGTCCAGAATGGGAGGTGCTACTCTAGCTGTAGCTGTTTAGGGCAGGACAGAGGAGCACTCTCACTTTTCTAGTTCTAGAACTTGCCATTCTCTTCCTGCTGCCCAAGATCCCTCCAGCATTAGCTTACCACTCTGGGGCCACATATTGTCCTTAAAATCTGCCAAACCCCCTTGTCCTCAGTTAATGGCTATTAAAACTTGTCTCAACTAGAACCAGCAGTTGGCGTAATGGCTATGTTGCTGGATTCCCATGTAGTTGACTGCTGTTCAAGTCCCGGATCCAGTGGCTTAGACTCACACCAGGCGCGTGTATGTGCGTGCCCAAGATCTCTGGAGGAGAAGGGATTGCGGCATGGCCATCCCCCCCGGGGGGTGATTTCTCACTTTCTGTCTCTCTGTCTTTCTGGTGAGCGCACGTGCCCTATAACAAAAACCTCTCCAAAAAAAAAAAAAAAAAACCTTGTCTCATCTAACCTGTGACTTTTTAAAACTGTTTTTATTCAAAATCTCAGTAAAGAGAATAAAAATAACTCTCATTTATCCATCACACAGCTCCAGTTATTATCAGGGGCATGATTAATTTTTTGACCATCTGTCCTCTCACATTTAATCTTAAAACAAACTCCAGACAACATATTTCTAAATATTTTCACTATGTATCTCTATGTGACAAAAACTTTAAAACAAAATAGAAACATAGTGCCATCATCATAAAAAATAACAATGATGTCTTCTTATATCAAATACCCAGTGTTTAATAAATATCTTATTCCCAGCTGGTTTGTTCAAAGCAGGATCCAAAGTCTGCACTTTGCATTTGGGAAATAGATTTCTTCATTTAAAAAATCAATAATAGTTCCCTTTCTCCCCCTCTCCCCATTGTTATTTATTAGAGAAACTGAATACTTTGTTCTGGAGAATTATCCATTTTAAAAATTTAGCTGATTGTATTCCAATGGTGGTATTTAACATGTTCCTCTATCCCATGTATTTCTTGGTTGTTAAATCTAAAGGACTAATCAGATTCAGGGACATTTAATAGGTAGGCTATTTATTTCTTATTGAGTCACATCAGGAAGTACATAATATTGGTTGTCCTGGTGTGTGTGTGTGTGTGTGTGTGTGTCCATGCAAGCAAGATTGGTCAGTTCTGATGTAGTCAGTTAAAAAAAAAAGCTAGAGCAAGTTTGTTTTTATCTTGTTAAATGTCATCTTATTTGATTTAGCCCATCATCCCATTGTTTGGATCCCATGTCTGCCACCAAATGTCTCCTCAGATTCATATCATCTGAAAATTGGATAAAGCTGTTAACTTTGTATTCATCCAAAACAACATAAAAATAACAGGATAGAGCTGAGGACAGAGCCCTGTGGCATGCTACTAAAGACTTTCCTTCAGACTCACAAGGATCAATACTTTTTTGGGTATGGTTACTCAGAAAACAGTTTTGAAACCACTTAGTTGTACCGTAAGACAATCTATACTTCTTCCTGTTCCTCACAGAAACATTATTAGAGACAGACATAAGTCTAGTATACAGTTAGAAAGATACCATTATCTCTGGGAGAGATAAGGGCTGGAGAGAAAGATTTGAAGCAATCTATATTAGGTTTCCTCACCTGACCACACCAGAATGCCCTGGAGAGCACAGAATGCCCTGGAGCAGCCCACAGTATCTATTCCTGGCTTCGCTTCTTGCAGATTTGTATTTTGTAGTATAAAGTAGGACTAAGAATCTGTGGGGGGTTTTTTGTTTTTGTTTTTTTTCAGGTTTTTGCCATAGGGTGTATGCACTTGCCGGAGAGAGACAGTGAGAGGGAAAATGAGAAATCATCCTCTAGGAGGAATGGACATGCCATAATCCCTTCTCCTCCATTCTCCTCCTGGGATTCTGGGCACGTGTACATAAAGCCCAGTGTGATTTTTCAAGCTGCCAGGTCCGGAACTCAAACTGCTGTCGACCATGTGGGAATCCAGGGCCTTAACACCATGCCACTTGCTGGCCCCAAGAATCTGTGTTCTTAATGCAGGTGGTTTGATGGCTGATGGGTGGGAATCACAGATCCATATTACTGGCATAGCTGAAGCTGAGAGAAAAGAAGTTCTCTGAGGAGGGCCTATCCAGGAAGGCGAACAGGGCCAAGGGTAATACTGTGAGGCAAGCATGTGGAAGAAAAGGGAGGGAAGCCACCAAAGGAGGAGAGGGAAGGACCTTTAGAGAAGTGCTAACAGGTGCATGTTCAGCCTGGGATGGAAGAAGGGCTGGGTACTGCATGGAGGCCAGGCTGGTGCCTGAGCAGAGGCCACAATACTGGAGACCAGCTACTAAGATGGTGTCCTGGAGCTGCGGACCCCGGGTTTGCATTTCTGGTATTTAAGGAAGTACCGTGTAGGAGGGACAGTGTCAGAATCATGCTATAAAAGTTGCCAACCAAAGGGAGGCAATAGTGTCAATAAGAAGATTTTCTTTGAGGGGCCAAATACAGGAGTTTGCTTGAAGACTGGGGGGAAAGGGTGAGTGGCAAGAGAAGGAGTGAAGCTGCAGGAAAGTGGAGAAATAGGAGGCAGCATGGAACTGATAGAGCCAGGGGTGGGCAGATGTGCCCTGTGAAGATGAACCCTTTATTCCCAGGAGAGGGCCACCTCCAGGTATGTAGGCAGACGAGGAGGGTAGAAAGGAGACTTGACAGGAGCTCTTAGAACTGGTTCTGGGAAACAGAAGAGACCACACTGGGAGACGGGAGGCAAGACAAGATGGTCTGGAGCACCCCAGGCAGTGCTTGGCGGGGATTCTGCTAGGTGGGTGAGCTGCTGAGCAGCTGAGGGCAGAGAGGCAGGCAGTCTAGGCACATGTGTAGTTTCCCCTTGTGAGAGAGTTAAGGTGGGCAGATGCAGTAGGTTGTCCTGAATTGGGCACAGGTAGTATGAGGGGGCCCAGGGTGTCAAGGAACATAGTTATGAGAGCCTAAAGCACAGCTTGGGGTGTTGTGGCTGTAGAAAAGGCTAAATGGATGTTCTAGCTGGAAGGGAGTTCATCTGAGCCTGTTCCCTTCTAGCCTTGCAGTAGCTGTGGAACTAGTGTGGACAGGCTCAGATGAGCAGAGGTACAGAAAAGGAAATACTTCCTGGGGAGACAAGACACAGGGTTGCCTGTCCCCTTTATTTCAAATCAGAGAAAACTGAGAAAGGGCTGCAAGGAATGGGGAAGGCCAGGTTTCGGGGATTAAGTTTTAGCATGAAAGGAAGTTTTTCTCTGGAGAACTGAGAACAGTTTTTTCTCTGGCTGAATTCCTATTGTATTTTTTATTTTGTTTTTTTTCTTAATCTATGGCTAGTTCTGGAAAAGCTGGGCTGGTGTAGCCTGTGGTGAGCATGGGGTTGTGGCCTGGGGTACCCATGGGAGGCCGAGGTACTCAGCCTCATGGCAGGGTGGGGCTGTCATTGCCAGTACAAAGCCAGCTGTGGCCGGCACTTCATCTCAGAAGATGCGCAGGAGCGACAGGACAAGGAAGTCTTCCAGCAGAACATGAAGCGGCGGCTGGAGTCCTTTAAGTCCACCAAGCACAACATCTGCTTCACCAAGAGCAAGCCACGACCTCGCAAGGCTGGCCGCAGGAAGGCACGTCCTTTCTCTGGGCTGTCCACAAAGTTTTGAACCTCCCAGTGTTGAAATCTAGCCTAGGGGGACCCCTGGTTAGATAATCCCCAGGGGTGTGATATCTGCAGCAGTTTGAGTTTCCTTTTATATCTTTGGGGAGCCCCAGAAGGGTAAGGTGAGGCCTTCAGAAGAGCAACCTCTTGGCCATGTAGTCCCCTGCCGCAGGCAGCAGGGCCTCCCACTGGAAACGAAACAGGCAGGAGAAGGCAGATTCTTTGGAGGGGCCACTCCATGCGTCCCTGTCAGCCCAGGCAGATGCCTCTGGAGCCTTGCTGGAGCCTGGGTTCCTCAGACCACAAATTCTGCCTGGCTGAGTGAGGAGATGGTAGAACCACTGGGACTGACGAACTCCCTCCCCTGCTGGGCTAGGAAGGCCTGCCCTGCTGACCCTACTATGGCAAGTCTGAGAAGTACAGGCAAGGCCAGAGGCTCAAGTTTTTTTTCTTGGTCCTCAGAAGGATGGTGTGGCTAACGCTGAGGCTACAAACGGGAGACCTCCTCGAGACCTGGGCTTTCAGGACACAGGCAAGCAGGGATCGGGTGTGGGGTTGAGAATGGGAGGAAGGGAAGGCCAGGGACCTGTCAGCCAGAATCCTGGGGAACCTCTGGGGTGTGTTAAGCACCGTGCTATGGAGCTCTTCCCGGCAGTGACACTGGGCACATTTGATTTCAAAATGGAACATGAACAGAGCAGTTATTAGACCATGTGTGGTGGGAAGTATCTGACTGCTAATTATGCCCTGAGGACTTGGCAAAGGTATCATGGAGAAAGGGGAGTTTGTCTGAGCCTGGAAGGGTGGGTGGAGCCTGGGACCCAGTGTCCCCATCTGCAAAAACAGTTTCATCCAGACTGAATGTCAATGAACCTTCCAACCCTCCAAATGCTCATGTGTTCAGTTGAAGTTGGGATCTGGGGCTGACAGAAGAGGATGGGGGTGCTGAAAAGTGTGACCCTCGTGGCTTCCTCTGAGGACTTGGCTTTCTTTGGTTGCCTCCTTGGGCTCTGCCATCTCACTGTTCTTCCTGTCAAGTCCCCTACCCCTAAGCCAGTGCTTGAGACAGCCAGAGGAGAAAGCAGGTGCCTCTGCCATCATGGGCTCTGCCTGGGGGAGCAGGGAGATGGCTTGGGGATGGGCAGTATCAAGAGGCAGATGCTGGTCTGGCTGCCCAACTCAGCTCTTATTCCTGTCCAGCTGCTGTGATATTAACTGTGGAGTCTGAGGAGGAGGAGGAGAGCGACAGTTCAGAGACAGAGAAGGAGGACGACGAGGGGATCATCTTTGTGGCTCGGGCCACCAGTGAGGTTCTCCAAGAGGGCAAGGTGTCAGGTAATGGCTTTCTTGTAGCCTCCCTCCCCTCTGGAGCGAGCTGGTTTCCTCCCTTTTCACTCACGGCCTCTACTCCAGACAACAACCTCCTATTTACTTGTTTACTCACCAACCAGCATTTACTGAAAATCTTTTTTTTTTTTTAAAGAGAGATTTTTGCTATAGGGTGCGTGCTCTTGCCAGAGAGACAGAAAGTGAGAAATCGGGATGGCCACACCGCAATCTCCTCTTCTCCATTCTCCTCTAGGGACCTTGGGCATGCACGCAC
The DNA here is from genome assembly GCA_026018925.1 of Tupaia tana. NCBI lineage: Eukaryota > Metazoa > Chordata > Mammalia > Scandentia > Tupaiidae > Tupaia > Tupaia tana. The sequence continues at coordinate 19,703,792 of JAKSZU010000018.1, read as the reverse complement.
ACACACCCAGTGAGTTTCAAGCCTCCGGATCAGGGCCTTGAACCTCAGTCGGCCCTGTGGGAGTCTAGCGAGGTAACCACTACACCATCTGCTGGCTCCTGACCATATTCTTTATATCAAACGCCTAACATATATGATCTGATTTGATTCTCACAACAACTAAAATGGGGAAACCGAACTCATAGAGCCTAAGGGGCTTCTGACTGTCCAGTGTCACAGTGTAGAACTTGACCCATCTGACTCCAAAGCCCACAGCCCGTCACTGCCATGCTGCCTCCCTTGACAGAATGGTGAGGAACATGAAGTGGTGAGTAAAGCTAATAGTAGGCTCTGCTGTAACCCACACTCAGCACACCTTACCCTCAGTGTTGTGCGAGGGTGGCAGCTTGAGCTGGGGAAGGAGCCTGAATTTGTCCAAATAGAATTATTTTATGAGGAGACTTCAAGAAGTTCATAGAAAAATGGAATAAAAGTATGAGTTTACTAAAAAAGGAAATCCAGGGGCCAGTAGGTGGTGTAATGGTTAAGGTGCTCCACTCCTACCTGATCAACGCAGTTCAAGTTCCAGACATGGTGGCTTGAAATTCACACCCAGGTGTGTGTATGTACATGTCCAAAATCCCAAAAGGAGAATGGAGGAGAAGGGATTATGGTGAGTTATTCCTCAGGGGGATGATTTCTTACTTTCTCTGTCTCTGTCTCTCTGGCAAGCACACATGGCCTATAGCAAAAATCTCTTAAAAAAAAAAAATCCATAGTGGTTTTATTTATTTTTCATTTAAACTTTATTTATTTAATTTTATTATTATTTTAATAAGAATTATTTTATTTAACTTTATTTACTTATTCATTTATTTTAATTTGATCAGAGAAGGACAGAATGTCTGTGTGTGTGAGAGAGAGAGAAAGTGAGAAATCAAGCTGCCAGGTCTAGGACTTGAACCGTGGTTGGCCATGTGGGAATCCAGTGCCCTTAACCACCACGCCAGCCCATTATTATTATTTTTTAATTTGACAAGAGGAAAGACAGAGAGAAAGTGAGAGAACAAACTGCCAAGTCTGAGACTCAAATTGTGGTCAGCCATGTGGGAATCCAGCACCTTTAACGACCACACAGCCTGCTGACCCCCATAGTGTTTTTACAATACGTATTTTCTGTTATCTTTCTTCCTTCCTCCCTCCTCCTTCCTTCCTGCCTTCCTGACTGTCTGTCTGTCTTTTTTAGGATTTTGCCATAGGGTGTGTGCACTCATCAGTGAGAGACAGACAGAAACAGTGAGAAAGAAAGTAAGAAATCATGCCCCCTGGGGGTGGCCCCACCACAATCCCTTCTCCATTCTCCTCCTGGGATTTGGGGCACATGCACATATGCCCGGTGTGATTTTCAAGCTGCTAGGTCTGGAACTTGAACTGTGGTTGGCCACGTGGGAGGCCAGCATCTTAATTACCATTCCACCTGCTGGGCCTCTCCATGAACTTTTTGAAGCCCCCTTGTATTATCGATAAAAAACAATATATGTTTCCACTGGGTCTGGCAGGTGGCAAGGTGGTTGAGGGCACTGAACTCCCACATGGCTGACCACGGTTCAAGTCCTAGACCTGGAAGCTTGATTTCTCATTTTCCCTCTCTCTCACTCTGTCCCTCTCTGGTCAAGTTTAAATAAATTAATGAATAAATTTAAATTAAAAAAACAAAACAATGTATGTTTTCACATGTTAACTATCACTGGAGGTTGGCTCAAACACTCTCAAAGTGTATGTGTGTGTGTGTGTGTGTGAGATATATATATATATATATATATATATATATATATATATATATAAATAAAATTTGCTGCAGGGTTGTGTGCCTACTTGGAGAAGGGGAAGAAAGAAAGTGAGAAAGCCCCCAGGTGGGATGGCCATGCCACAGTCCCTTCTCCACTCTTCTTTTGGGACTTTGGGCATGCACACACACATAACTAGATTTTTTAAGCCATCGAGTCTGGGACTTGAACCAGTCAGTCATGTGGGATCTAGCCACCTTAAGCATCATGCCACCAGCTGCCCTACTCTCAAGTATCTTTTTAAAGTTTTATTACAGAAAAATTTCAAAATATGCAATGATAAAACAGTAAAATAAAAAACTCATCTATCCATTAGCCAGCTTCAGTAATTACCTACTCATAGCCAATCATTTATTTTCTTGATTCATGCACTTGAAAGTAATAGGGGTGGGGAAAGGGAAGCACCCTCCACAGGGGACAGTAGTCACACTGTCACACTGTGATCCCCTTCCTTCAGTTCTCCAACCCATCAGATCTTGGGCTCTCATGTACATACTTGGCATGTTTTCAGTCTGACCAGGAATAGAATTTAAACCAAGGTCACCATGTTGGATCTGACTTCTACATATTACTACTATGCCATGGGGCTAGTCTTTATAGCCAAACTTTTATTTTTATATTGCCAGAGGGGCAGATGGTGTAATGGTTACGTTGCTGGACTTCCATGTAGTTGACCACGGTTCAAGTCCCAGACCCAGTGGCTTAAAACTCATGCTGGGTGTGTGTGTGTGCGTGCCTAAAATCCAGAGAGGAGAATGGAGGAGAAGGGATTGCAGTGTAGCCATCCCCTGGGGGGATGATTTCTCGTTTTCTGTCTCTCTCTGCAGTGAGTACATGCACCCTATAGCAAACATCTCTCTCTTAAAAAACAAAACAAAACAAAACAAAAAAAACAGAGAGAGAGAGTGAGAGAGAGAAAGTACTCCCTTTTCCCCCATCCCATCAGGATTTTGGACACACATACACATACACCCAGTATGTTTTTCAAGCTGACAGAACTAAAACTCAAACCACAGTTGACCATATGGAATCCAGTTCCCTATGTACCGGGTTTACCCACTGTGTTTTGGGTCAGACCTCTTGTAGCCAATCCAGGGATCAGTAGATGGTGTACTGGTTATGTTGCTGGACTCCCATGTAGTTAACTGCAGTATAAGTCCCAGACCTGACAGCTTAAAGCACACACCAGGTACATGTGCTTAAGTGTCTAAAATCCAGACAGGAGAATGGAGGAGAAGGGATTGCAGAATGGCTATGCCCCTTGGGGGATGATTTCTCACTTTCTGTCTCTCTGGCGAGTGCACATGCCCTATTAAAAAAACAAACAAACAAACAAAAAAAACAAAAACTCATAACCAATCTTATTTCACTTCTGTAGCTTGTTCCACTAGATTCTTTTTTTTTTTTTTTTTTTTTTTGAGAGGTTTTTGCTATAGGGTACATGCGTTCCCCAGAAAGACAGAGAGAGAGAGAGAGACAGAAAGTGAGAAATCACCCCCTGGGGGGATGGCCACACCACAATCCCTTCTCCTCCATTCTCCTCATGGGATCTTGGGCACGCACGCACACGTGCCCAGTGTGAGTTTAAGCCACCAGGTCAGGGACTCAAACAGCAGTCAACTACATGGGAGTCCAGCGACATAGCCATTACGCCAACTGCTCGTCCTGTTCCACTAGATTCTTCTGAAGCAAATTCAATCACGTATTACCTTATCAATAAATACTTCAGCAGCTATCTCTAAAAGATAAGGATTCTTAAAAAAAAACAAACACACACACACACACACACACACACAATACCACTATCATATCTAAAATCTTTGTTGTCAAATATCTAGTTAGTGTTTAAATTTCCCTAATTATCTTAATTTTTTTTTTACAAGTTTGTCAAATAAAAATCTAGATAAGGCCTGTGCATTACATTTGGTTGATAAGTTCCTTTTGACCTACAGCAGTGATTCTCAAGTGATTTTGTCCCCAGGAAACATGTAGCAATGTCTGGAGACATATTTTGTTGTCACAACTGGGGAGTATGCTTGCATTAGGTGGGTAGAGGCCAGAGATGCTGCTAAACATCTTACAATGCACAGGACAGCCCCCACAACGAAGAAGTAGGTGTCCCAAAATGTCAACAGTGTCAAAATTGAACAGTGATCTATAGACAGTCCACCCACTTTTTTCTTTGTAATGTGTTTTTTGAAGAAAACAGGTCTTATAATCTCTCCCTATTTGGATTTTGCTGGTTGTACCCACAATGTGTCGTTTTATATATTTCTCCGTTTCTTACATTTTCTTTAAACTGGCAAATAAACCTGGATCAAATTTTAGTTTGAATTTTCTGGTTAGGAATACTTAGTAGGGGAACCAGCAGATGGTGTAACGTAGTCAACCATGATTTGAATCCTGAACCTGGCAGCTTAAAACATGCCGAGTGTGTGTGCATACATGCCCCAAATCACCCCTGGGGTGGTGATTTCTAGCTTCCTGTCTCTGTCTCTCCTGCAAGTATACATATCCTATAGCAAAAAAAAAAAAAAAAAAACCTCTCAAAAAAAAAAAAAGACTGGGACCAGCAGTTAGCGTAATGGCTATGTCGCTGGACTCCCACGATTTGACCGTGGTTCAAGTCCCGAACCCGGTGGCTTAAACTCACGCCGGGCATGTGTGCGTGCGTGCCCAAGATCCCGGGAGGAGAATGGAGGAGAAGGGATTGCAGCGTGGCCATCCCCCCTGGGGGGTGATTTCTTGCTTTCTGTCTCTCTGTCTCTGTCTGTCTGTCGAGCGCACGTGCCCTATAGCAAAAACCTCTCAAAAAAAAGACTTAGTAGGTGGTGATTATGTTACTTCCTATTGTATCATCTCAGGAAACACAACACATACCATCTGCTTGTCTCTCTGTTTCTCTAGTTAACATTGGTCACTGAGTTTAATATTGTTCCCTGATCTGAGACCAGCAGTTAGCATAATGGCTATGTCGCTGAACTCCCATGTAGTCGACCAGGGTTTGAGTCTCGGACCTGGTGGCTTAAACTCACGCCAGGCGCGTGTGTGTGCGTGCCCAAGATCCTGAGAGGAGAATGGAGGAGAAGGGATTGTGGTGTGGCCATCCCCCCAGGGAGTGATTTCTCACTTTCTGGCTGTCTCTCTCTGTCTTTCTGGCGAGCTCATGCGCCCTATAGCAAAAACCTCTCAAAAAAAAAAAATATATATGTGTGTGTGTGTGTGTATATATCTATATATCTATATAGATATATATGTATATATATGTATATATATGTGTGTGTGTGTATATATATATAGTTCCCTGATCCACCCATTATGGAATTCCCGGGTAGCTTTCCATTCAGTGTTTCTAGCAGCCATTGATGATCACTCCCATATGCCACAATTAATTGGCAGTTGCACAATGGTGATATTCGGTATCTATTTTTTAATCACCCCCGGGGGGATGGGCATGCCACAATCCCTTCTCCTCCATTCTCCTTTTAAGTCCTTGGGTATGCATGCAGACATGCCCAACGTGAGTTTTAAGCTGGTGGGTCTGTGACTCGAACCGCTGTCAACTCTGTCAGAGCCCAGCAACATAACCATTACGACATCTGCTGGTCCCTTGATTCTTTCCTTTTATTAGTTTGTTGACAAGTTAGTTCCCTAGCATCCTGTGAAAGTGAACACTAAAGTTTGTTTTGTTTAGTTTTTGTTGTTGTTAACTTTTAATATTCTAGGACTTTCAACGGATGTGGTTTAACATTATTATTATTATTATTATTATTTTAAGTTTTTTGGTCCTAGGATGCCTGCACTCACTGGGGAGAGACAGACAGAGGGAAAGTAAGAAATCACTTCCTGGGGGGATGGCCACACTGCAATTCTCTTCTCCATTCTCCTCCTGGGATTTGGGCACGTTTGTACACGTGCCCAGCACAATTTTATTTTTAAGAGTTATTTTTTTGCTTTAGGGTATGTATGCTCATCAGAGAGAGACAGATACAGTGAGAGGAAAAGTGAGAAATCACCCCTAGCAGGGATGGCCACACCCCAATCCCTTCTCTGTTCTTCTCTCGGGATCTTGGGCACGTACACACATGTGCCTTGTGTGATTTTATTTTATTTACTTTTTAAATTTTATTTATTTATTTATTTATTTATTTATTATTTTTTTGGAGAGGTTTTCGCTATAGGGCGTGTGCGCTCGCCAGACAGACAGAGAGACATAGAGACAGAAAGCGAGAAATCACACCCCAGAGGGGATGGTCACACTGCAATCCCTTCTCCTCCATTCTCTTCTCGGGATCTTGGGCACGCACGCACACACGCCTGGCGTGAGTTTTAAGCCACTGGGTCCGGGACGCGAACTGCGGTCGACTACGTGGGAGTCCAGCGACATAGCCATTACGCTAACTGCTGGTTCCCTGGTGTGCTTTTAAAGCCACTGGGTCCAGGATTTGCACTGCAGTTAGCCATGTGAAAGTCCAGCAACATAGCCACTCTGCCATGCTGGCCCTTCAGCATAATTTTATTATTATTGTTATTATTATTATTATTTCATTTCATTTATTTATTTTAATTTGACCAGAGAGGGACAGAGAGAGAGAGGGAAAGTGAGAAAGCAAGCTGCCAGGTCTGGGACTCAAACCATGGTCAGCCATGTGGGAGTCCAGTACCCTTAACCACCACATCACACATCACCTGCCAGCCCCCCCAGCGTGATTTTTCTTTGATTTTTTTTGGAGAGGTTTTTGCTATAAGGTGTGTGCGCTTGCCAGAAAGAGAGAGAGAGACAGACAGAAAGCAAGAAATCACCCCCCAGAGGGGATGGTTACGCTGCAATCCCTTCTCCATTCTCTTCTCGGGATCTTGGGCACACACGCACACGAGTCCAGCGTGAGTTTAAGTCCCCGGGTCCGGGACTCAAACCGCAGGCGACTACATGGGAGTCCAGCGACATAGCCATTATGCTAACTGCTGGTCCCTCCCCTCCAGCATGATTTTTAAGCTGCTGGGTCTGGGACTTGAACCATGGTCGACCATGTGGGAGGAGTCCAGTGCCTTAAACATTTTGCCACCTGTTGGCCCCCAGTTTTACTTTTTTCATAGCAAGGCATTGTGCTAGATTTTGGAGGGCTGTGGGTAGTGGATGGCTAGAGGTTTCTCTTTCTCAGGTTTCCTTTCAGGACCTCAGACTTCCTGTAATTAGGATTCTCAGCTCACGTCCCCTCTGCTGTGTCATCCCCTTTGCGGAAAAGCGTTAGCCCGCTGTTGGGTTCGCATGAGCTCACACTTCTGGGCTCTGTCCCACAAAAGGCTGTGGTGGGTGCTGGGCAGGGCGCCCAGCAGCACGGTCTTTGGCCTGAAGCCTCAGGGTCTTTCCCTCACTGACTGGCTGGGATGGGCTTGGCGGGATGCAGTTTCTGAGATGTGAGAGCAACCCAAGACGGAGCGTCTTTCCTGCGTGGCTCCTGCTTTCTCTTGTTTTACTTATTTTCAGTTGTTCAATAGTTGTTCTTGAGCAACTATCACAGGGCAAACTGCAAGGCACTCATCAAATAATCATACACGTGGATATGACTGGGCACCGTGGGATGTGTCTACCTGAGAATGTGCTTATACTTGAGAAGGATTGCCGTGTGTTGCTAATGAGCTTGGGTGTCCTCTCTGTCCCCAGGGAGCTTTGAGGTGTGCCCGAGTCCACGCATCATACCCCCTTCCCCAACCTGTGCAGAGAAGGAGCTACCCTGGAAGAGCGGGCAGGGGGACTTGGCAGTGTACGTGTCCTCGGAAACCACCAAGATTGTGCCTGTCGACATGCAGACGGGCTGGAACCAGAGCATCTCATCCCTGGAGAGCCTGGCATCCCCTCCCTGTACCCAGGCCCCAACTCTGGCCCACCTGCCTCCCCACCCACTGGCCACTGAAGAGCCCAGGGCCCCTCTCAACCTGCCTACTGATCCACACCCCAGCTTCGCCTTTCCCCCGAGCCTGGCCAAGGCTGGTCGCTCTCGTAGTGAGAGCAGTGCCGACCTCTCCCAGCAGCAGGAGCTGCAGCCCCTCATGGGCCACAAGGACCACACCCATCTGAGCCCAGGCACTGCTAACTCCCACTGGTGCATCCCATTCAACAGAGGCAGCCGGCTGTAGCCCAGGGCCTCGGGGAGGAGCAGGTGTAGCCTGTGGAAGTATGTCCTAGGCAACGGGCAGAGGCGCTCACTCAGCCTGACATGGGGCAGGAGGGCCTGGACTGAGGTAGCAACTGGGCTTCCTTGGGGCTGGTCCTCACAGGGACCCTTCTTACCACACTCCCTTCTCCTCACCCCACCACCTTCCATTTCAGAAAGGCCCCTCCTCTGGGTAAGGACCCAGTCCAGAGCTTCTGGGGCTAGGCCCAGAGACGTCAGTGGCTGATGTCCCTTCCTAGTGAGGCTTCCTGGAGTTGCGTAAGCAGCTGTTCCTGCCCCTCGAAGCAAGGGCATCTTTCCTCAGCAGACACTGGTCTTCTCTGCCCTACACACCCATCTCAGCACCAAGTTGGGAACTATACCCTGGTAGGGAGGTTCAGCCAGGGACTGGGATGGGCAGTGGGGCAGGTCCTAGCCTTGGGCTTTGCTGCCCTGTTGGGTCAGCTAGCCATAGATAATATTTTTAGGGCAGTGGGACTCTCTGCCCCCACTTCTTGCTTTATCTCCTTCCCCTTGCTGCCAGGTATCAGGGTAATATTTCTTCCTTTTCTAGGACCAAGGCCAGGGGGGTCTGTGTGCCAGGCTTCAGTTCAGAGCTGCCTCTTAGCCAGGGTCACCTTGGGGATCTGCTGCTCTGGGTCCAAGTCTGGACCTTTCTGATCCTTGAGTCTGGGTTGTCCAAGGAAGACTGGCTCCTGTGTCACTATCTCAACATTCTCCAAATGGGACGAACCAGGCGTCCCAGAGCTTGGGGTCTTGGAGGCTGGGCTACAGTGGTAAGGGGCTGACTGGGTGGCAGGTGACTTCCCCAGGGCTAGCACCTGCTTTGTGTTTTGTACCTTATACCTAAGATACATTAAACATCTCTCAGACGGATGAGTGTCCTGTGTCCAATATGTCTGGGGGTCTTAGGGGTGGGAAGACAGCAGGGACATCTGGTAAGGGAAGTGGAATCTTCCAAGTGTCCTCCCCAGGACTTCTGGGCTGGGATGGAGATGGGAGGGGGGTACCCTAAGCAGGACTATCAGTCCCTTTGGCCCTCCCTCATATCTCGCCATACTTGCAAGGGCCTGAAGTGGCAGTTGAGGGGACCACTGTATGGGTATGGGGTCACAGAATGGGGATTCTACAAAGTAAGAAAGGCTAGTAGGGAAAGAGACCTGAGGTCAAGTGCCAAGCTGCCCAGAGATGCAGCCACCACATACACCTGGGAACAGATAAGTATTCCTTGAAAATCTGCAGGCAGGTGTGGGTCAAATGAATGGAAATGTCCTGCACATGGCGAGTAGGAATGTGCTCTCAAGGAAATTGGTTACCTCGAGTATTTTTAACAAATCTGGCAGGGTGGGGTCCACGAACATGGGTAGAACTCCCTAGACAATGGCAGTCCCCAGATCATATTTCCATTGTGTCTGAAGGACTTTAAAAAAAAATTTATTGAGATATAACACACATACCATAAAATCTCACCCATGTAAAATATAGAATTCAGTGTTGTGTGTGTGTGTGTGTGTGTGTTTTAAGAGAGATTTTTGCAGTAGAGTGTGTGTACTTGCCAGAGATACAGAGAAAGATGGAGAGACAGCAATAAATCATACCCTAGCGGGGATGGCCATGCTGCAGTCCCTTCTCCCCATTCTCCTCTTGGGATTTTGGGCATGCATACACACGCACCCAGCATGAGTTTTAAGCTGCCGGGTTCGGGACTTGAACCATGGTTGATTACGTGGGAGTCCAGCGACATAATCATTACGCTATCTGCTGGTCCCGGATTCAGTGTTTTTAATACTGAGTTCACAGAGTTGTGCAATCCTCACCACACTCTAAATTTAGAACATTTTCATCATCCCCCAAAGAAATTCACAGCAGTCACTCCTCATCCCCCACCTCCCAGCCCTAAGTAATCACTAGTCTACTTTCTATCTTTACAGATCTGAAGGACTCTTGACATATTTTGAAGGTTACATATTTAGTCAGTAGCACCGCTTTTTCTGTGTTATACATGAGGAAACCGTGAAGAGAACAGTGACTTAGACTGTACCTTCAAGTTGTTTACAGTTGGTCATGGTGAGGTCTAGTAGCTAACTAGTAGTTAGCAGTTTAGTCAGTCTTTGCTGTTACTCACCAGCTATGTCATCTTGGGCATGACACATAAACACTCTAAGCCTATGTCCTCAGCTCCAGAATGGGACAACAATCATACTTCATAAGGCAGTAGCCAGATTAAATGTTAAAATGCGGGCTGGGGTGGGAATCTAATCAGGCCTAACTCCCGGTAAGGGATCACAAACGTTTGTCATTATTGGTCTTAGACCACAAGGCACGTGGGAAATGCTGCAGAGACTTAGGGAAATCTGGAGAGGCTCTTCGAGGAGTCGGTATGTGTGTGGCTGGTACCAGGTGCAAGATGGAGGAACCCAGGGGATGTGAAGAAAACGGTGCTGGGAGGACAGGTGGCCCTTCTCAGACTTTAGGATTAGAATCCTTGAGGAGCTTGTTCACGTAGATTCCTAGGCCTACCCCGAAGTTCTGATTCGGCAGGTCTTTGAAGGCCCAGAAATCTCTAATCATAGCCAGGGCCTTGGAGGGAGGTGGCCCATGGCACACACTGAGAATTACTAGCTTAGACAGGTGGAAACTTGTAATTAGGAGAGCATCTATAGGTCACCACCACCTGTCTGGCAGGATGGCAGGAATGGACTTCAGTGCTGCTGGAGCTGAGGGGAGATGGGTGGCAGTCTCTCCTAGCTGGCATGACTGGGGAAGACTTTATGAAGGAGGAAGTTGTTATGGTTTGGATAACGGAACGTTTGGAACCCCCCAAGTTCATGTTTTTGAATTCGAATGTCCTCTAGAAATTCGTAGGTTGGGACGTGAGTGTTAAGTGAAAGCTAAATTTCTTCATGGTGTCCTAGGGTGGGGACTTCGGGTAAAATAATGTCCTTAGGGTGGGGCCCCTATGACTGAGTTGTGGTGGATATATAAACAGAGGGGATGAAACCAGAACAAGAGACAGAAACTTAGAGACCATGCTGTGCTAAAAGTTCTGCCTTCTGCCATTTTGGGATGCCTTTGGACTTCTCAGTTATCAGAATTGAGTTTTGTAAAGAAGCCTCTATTTTCTTTATAAATCATCCAGTCTCAGGTATTTCTGTTAGTAAGGCAACAACAGATTAAGACAGAGGAGGTACATCCAGGCCTTGGAAGAGGAAGGCTTCTGACCAGGTGAGATGGGCAGCTTGGGCCTTCCAGGTAGGGGAGACAGTATAAGGTAAGACTTATAATCAGATATGTTTCCCAAGGTAGTCTGGGAGCTGGGCAGGAGGGTTTCGATACCTCTGGATGGTCCTGAGTGCCATACTAAGGAGTCTGGAGTTTATTTAGGCCAAAGGTGAGAAAGATCTGGAAGGCTGAGGATCTGTTGCCCTCACTGTTTGCGGCAGCACTGAAGACGGTATGCAAGGTTTGGGGTGGAGTGGAGAGAACGCCTGTAGGTCTCTTTTCACTAGCCCCCCGGAGCCTCCACTGAAGTTCTGATTGGTTCATGTTGGCAAGAAATGGGAGGTGAAGGCAAGGCTGGGGAGGGGTAGGAAGGGGCCCAGCCCCACTTTATGATCTCAGTGGAAAGGGCTGCTGCCAGGGGAGCCACAGAGATGGGCTCCATGAGTCACTGCTCAGTCCTGCAAGCTCAGCCCACAGAGCCTGCTGTGGTCAGCCGCCTGAGGCCGGCTCCAGGCCCAGTCCCCCCACTAGGCCTCAGTCCGTCCCCATTTCCATCAGCACCTCTGCCATTCTGGGGCTGGAGCCCTCTGCCTCTTCCATCTCTTTCAGGCTGAGCCTCTGATTCTGTCTCCATTTGTGACTCTGGTTTCCACCTGGGTCATTGATGGGGAGCCTCGGCAGGGCAGGGGCAGTGTGACACCTCAGGCGTCCCTGTGCGCTTATTCTGAGCCAGGTACTGTGCCGGGTGCTGGGAGTACAGAAGTGGACAATATGCAGACTGTTTCCATGAAGCTCACAGCACATATTCCATATGGACTGGAGAAACCAGGCCCTGCCCTGGCCCTGCCTCTATCTCAGTATGTCTGTAACTCCCCTGGACCTGTCTGCTGTGCCCAGGGGCGCCAGAGTCAGCTATGGCCTCTGGAGAGGTACGTGTGCCTGCCTGCAGGGCCTTCCAGCTCTTCAGACTCGTGGTGGGGAGGGCCTGGCTAGTGGCTAGAGGGGGCAGCCGAAAGGGAGGAAGGGAGCAGGAGGCAGTGACTCAGTGGGGGTGGCCCTGGGACAGAGCTGGGGAGGGAGCCAAGGTTGGACCCGATGCTCACTGAAGCTAAAGGAGGGTGGAAAGAGAAGTCTGGCTAGGGGTTCGGGACGGAGCAGGACAATTCCAAGGCTCCTCTCTCCAGCCAGATCCGCTCATGGAAGCTCCTTCCTCACGGCCTGGAGTCTGGGCTCTGGGTGCTGAGATGGGTGAGGAAATCGATTGCTTGTTTCCCTTGTGCCTGCTCCTGATGCCCAGGTTCATGAAAGAGGGGCCTGCCTCAGGGAAGCCACTACACCCACTGCCCCTTCCTCCAGGGACCAAAGGCCTGGTCATTCTGCCAGGGCCCAGGTATGCCAGGGGGCTCCATGTCTTCTGCCCATGTCTGCTCACCTCCCCTCAATCTTCCCACATGTTCTGGAGAGTGGCAGGCCAGGCCCTCATGCCCCAAAGGGGTCTCAAACCTCAGAGCTGGGAGGAATCTCACTTCTATCCACATGACTTTCATCGGTCAGGATCCTCTGGCTAAGGAAGAAATGAGGGGGCAAGAGCTGACAGGGAGTAGATTTTGACATAAGGGGTTTTCTCTTGTCCTCACAGCAATCCCAGGAGAAAGGAATGGGTTTCTTTCTTCACAGGTAAGGAAGTGAGGTTCAAACAGAGTCCCTGATGCTCTCCCAACAGGTAAGTGGAGGTGCCAGGCCTGGGCTAATCTCTGGCTGCAGGATCTGGACCTCAGCACCATCCTCCTTGGTTGGACTTTGTTGGGGGTGGGGAGGGGGGAGGGGTAAGAGGGGGAGAATAAAGAGGTGCTAGGAAATGTCTAGTGGGTTCTGGTGTACTGGAGGGCCTGGGTCAGCTCCCACCAGAGAACTCATTATCCTTTCCCTCCCTCCAGCCCAGACAGCAGCCCCCTCCCATAATGGGATCATACACTCTGCCTCTTGGTGCCTGGGCCTGGGGACTTGGAAAATAGTGGCTGCAGTGGAGGGGCCCCTTATTTCCACCCTCCATGAAGATACCCTTTCCCTGCTGGCTCCCAGCGGCCCCGAGCAGCTGGTGTGGGGTTTCGGAGTCTCTAGAGGCCTGCTGGAACCCTGGGCGCCCACACTTTTTTTTTTTTTTTTTTTGGACCAGATTTGGGAGTTGTAAGAAAGGAGTGTCTGGGGCAGGGAGTGCAAGACAGCACTCGCCTCTCCTACACACAAAGACTCGCCCTGGGCATAGTCAAGGGCAGAAGCCCCTGAAAGCCCCCTCTCCCATCCCTCCCTCCTCACTCACACCGCCCAGGTCATCCCCTGCCGCAGGGCACCTCTTCTGGCACCTTGAGGCAGGCGGGGGAGTGGCCACGGTGGAACAGCCACGGTGAAACAGCCGTTGGCGCTGCCCGACGGCCCACTGCTCCTCGGGGCGGGGGGGGGGGGGGGGGGCGTTGGCTGTGCGAAGTCTGCGGGGCAAGCCGTCGGGGCGGGAGGGACCAGGGGCGCTGCAGGGTGCTCCAGGCGGGCGGCCGTCTCTGCGCGCTCCATCAGGCCCTGCCAAAGGCTGTGCTGCGGGCCTCCCGCCTCCAGGGGGCGGCGCGGCGCTGCGTCCTCGGCGGCCCTGCCTTTCCTCCCCGCGGCCAGGAGGCGGCGCTCCAGGACGCCGGGCGCCTGCGTCGTCGGTGCTGTCGAGGCCGCGGTCTGTCTGAGGGCTCCGGCTGCGGTTGCGTATCCTCTCCGGCTTCGTGGTTCCCCGCGACGCGTCCCGGGTTGTGAGTGCAGCCCACGGGCAAGCCAGAGCGCGGGCCAGTTCTCCTGCGGTGGCCAGGCCTGGGTGCGGGCACGAGGCAGGCTCCCCACTGGCACAGGCCCACGTGGCGCGGCCATGAGGGCGAGTCCGGAGAGGGTGGGTGGGTGTGGGGAATACCTTCACGCAAGGGCCTGTGGAAACCCAACCGAGGTCTGGGCCGAAAACAGACCCCGGACGTTCTTCCCTCTCCCCAGGCCTGAACTGTAGTAGCAGCGGCGCTTCCTGAGTTCTGGCACCTCCAACCGCCCACTTTGTTCTGCCTGCATTACCTGCCGAGGCCTACGCATCTCTGCAACCCAGATGGGCTGGGGCCTCCATGCCCAGCCGCTCTCTCACTGTCCTGAGCAGGCCCACCCTTAGGAAGAGTCATGGAAGGGCCCCTGCAGGATGCGGAAGAGACCCCGAACACCCAAGGCCATGCCACCGACTGGAGGTTTGCTGTGTGCAGTTTCAGGGATGCCTGGGATGAGGAGGATCCTGCTCCTCAGATACAGGTTCTGGACCCCAGTCCTCTAAAACCATCAGCAGGGGCAGCCCAGGGCGAAGGGCTATTGGGCAGCCCTTTGCCCCGGGAGCTTCAGTCACCCCCAGATGGGATGGCTGCAGATGGGTCTGGAGATGGCCAGAAGAGCACTTTAGGAGGCTCTGCTGCCCAGTCGGAGGAGCCAGCCCCCTGTGCAGGGAAGAGCCTGCTATGCCACGTATCCTCCCACCTGAGCCTGGCACAGGGTGAGAGCAACGGCCCAGGGGGAGGCTTGGGTGAGGACCTAGGTCCAAGCAGGGCAATGCCAGCTGGCTTGGGCCCTGGGGGATTGGACAGCAGTCCTGTGGACTTCAGAGACACTATATCACAGACATCTTCAAAACTGTTGGAGGCAGGTAAGGAGGGCTGGCCTAGGGCAGGGCAGGGAAGGGAGTAGGAGAGCCTGGAGGTGGGAGTTGAGAATTGGGAGGGCATTGGTCCTACTCAGGCCAAAGGTCAGGTCCAAGGCAAGATCTTGGGGTAGGTCTACAGCTCAATGCAGACCCAAGACATTTCCCTTCCCAAGACCCCAGTAGATCCATTCTCCCTAAGCCTGCGGACTGCCTCCTGGCCCAAGACCTCACCTGGGAGCTGCTGGCCAGTGGCATGGCTGCCCTGCCAGGTAGCTGGGAGAGCCTGTGGTGGTGGAGGTGGGGTGACCTGATTGGGCAGGTGTTCACTGCTTCTTCCCCTCAGGAACTCGAGATGGAGAAGGCCGAGCTGTGCTGCTCCTGTGTGCCCACAGCCCAGGCTGGCTTCACCCCAAGTGCAGCAGCCAGGAACTCACCCGCCTCCTGCTCTACCTGAGAAGCATCCCCAGGTATTGAGGAGGCGGTTAGGACTTCCAGATGTTAGGACCTGGAAATCTGATACTGAAGGGAAGCTCACCCCTTCAGGCCGCAAGTACAAGTCCTGGGACTGACAGTGCTAGTGGATGCCCAGATTTGTTCTCCGAGCTCTTCCCTCTTCTGGGGACTTACCCAACTACAAGTGAGTACAGGATTATAGCTCCCTCTTCTCATTCCTTTTGGCAGACTGGGGGCAGGGCTGAGCTCAAATTCCTTGCAGGAAGCAGCCCCAGGGTCAGTTCACCAGGTGATGCTAGTGGGAAAGATGCCTGAAGAGGTGCCTTCTGGGATACAGGTACTGAGCCAAGTTGGCTGGGGGTAGCTGGGATGCTTTCCCACCCAGGCCTGGTCACGGCACCGTCTTCTGCAGCTGGAGCAGCTGCCCTCTCATCAGAGCCTGCTGACCCACATCCCTACCGCGGGATTGCCCACTTCACTGGGAGGATGCCTGCCTTACTGCCACCAGGCCTGGCTGAATTTCCGGATGGTCAGTGTACCAGGTGGGGTGTGGAGGGGTTAGGCAGGCAACCTGGGCCAGCCGGGGAGCTTTTCCTGGGCTGGTGTGAGCAAGGCAAAGCTGTTCCCGTGACCTGGTCTCCAGGAGGCTGAGGCCAGCACTGCCCACTGCTCTGGTCATGCCTGCTCCTGTTCACAGCGTCTGGAAGCCCTTCTGCAGTGCTGTCAGGTGGTTTGTGCCCTGCTCCAGGGGGCCATCGAGGGTGTAAAGGCTCTGCCCCAGCCCACGGAGTTTGCGGTGAGTGTCCCCTCTCAGCACCTGAAAGTTCCTTGTCTTCCTCCTCATCTCCAATACTCACCTCCACTGCCTTCAATCACAGGAAGTTGGTCAGCTGCTCCAGCAGGTGCAGGGCCTGATGCAGCAGGTGCTAGAGTCGCCACAGCTGGCATGGCTACAAAGCCAGGGGGCCTTGGAGCTGGCATGGCTGAAGCAGGAGGTCCCAGAGGTTACCTTGAGCCCAGACTACAGGTAGATGCAAGCCCAGCTCCCAGGCCTTGCCCTTCACATCTCATGCCAATGACTCACCTGGCTGGCTCTGAACCAGCTGGGCTCATGGTCCCAGGACAGGGTAAAGTGGAGCCTATTACCCACACCAGGCCAGCAGTAGACAGGGCTGATAAGCTTTATGGTCACGTGGACAGACTGCTGCACCAGCTGACCCTGCAGAGCAACCAGCAAATACAGGCCCTAGAATTGGTCCAAACGTTGGAGGCCCAGGAGGCCGGACTGCACCAGGTGGGAATGACCTGCCCTGAGTGGGCCCCGGATCTCAGGCAGGAACCATAGCAGCTCTTCTCACCTTTCCCTGCTTGCACCCCTCCAGATAGAAGTGTGGCTCCAGGAGGTGGGCTGGCCAGCACTGGTAGAGCCAGAGGAGCCCTCGCTGGACATTCTGCTCCAGGCCCAAGGTTCTTTCCGGGAGCTGGACCAGGTCGCCCAAGTAAGTTTGGTCACTTGTCATTTGCAGGTATTGGGGCACTTCACCAGGGACTGGGAATGTAGGAGTGAATGAAAGCAAAACAACCTATTGCTCTGTTGGAATTTATAGTCTAGCAGAGGAGACCAGTTGAATAAAAGATTCACATTTTTATGTGTTTGCAGACTAAGCCAAGAGTGCTATAGAGAAGCAACATGGGTGGTTCTCTCTTGAGTGTGTAATAAAGACCTGGCCCAGCAGGGGTGTTAGATGAGCATTTTGGAGGATGACATTTGAAGAATAAGTTGGGTTCAACTAGGAAGGAAAGGGTTGGAGACAGAGGAATGTTCTAGTCAGGGGAAGCAGCATGTGCAAAGGTCCTGTGGCGGGTGGGTGGGAGTGTGGTGTTCCTGAGCAACCATAAAGCCAGTGAGGCTGAAACGCAGAGCAGAAGAGAGTGCTGGGGGAGATGAAGTGTGACCAGGCAGAAAGACTGGTTCATGGCCAGATCACTGGCCCTTGTAGTAGCATTAAGTTTAATTTGGGAAATTACATAACCAGATCCATATTCTAGGAAAATTACCTTTGTTTCTGGGTAGACAACAACGTGGAGGATGGATGTGGAGAGTCCAGTGAAGAGGCAATTGCTTTGTCCAGATGGAAAGTAATGCTTTCCCTGACCAGGATG
This sequence comes from Tupaia tana, assembly GCA_026018925.1. Lineage (NCBI taxonomy): Eukaryota > Metazoa > Chordata > Mammalia > Scandentia > Tupaiidae > Tupaia > Tupaia tana. The sequence continues at coordinate 19,686,246 of JAKSZU010000018.1, read as the reverse complement.
GTGGCAGGAAGGATGGATTTGAAAAGTGGATGTGAATTGATTGTTGGTCCATAATGGAGGGTTAAGAGGAGGGAGATTGTAAGGATGAGTGGGTGCTGCTCTTTAAGGAAACAAGGACTTTCTTGGGGAAGCATATTTATGAGTCCAGTGTTAGGTTCACTTGTTTTCTTTTTCAAGTCACCAGATCTGGGACTCCAGCCATGCAGTCGGCTATGTGGGGATCCAGCCCCTCAAACATCAGGCCACAGGGCCGGCTCCTCTGCCCCCTCCAAGAGAGAGAGCACTCCCCAACCGGGCCTCATCCTACCATAACCCTTTATCCTCCAGTTCTGCACCCATTAGAATCCTCGGTGTGCACTCATGCACCCAGCATGTTTTTCAGGCATATGGGGCCAGGACTTGAGCTCTGGCTAGCCATGAGAGAATTGGCTTTCTCTGTGCAGTGGTTCTGGGGCCAGATCTTGGGCATGCTTTTGAAATGACAAAGGGAGTAAGGAGAAGGCCCTGGCTTGTTGGGTCTGAAGCTTGGAGGAAAGGTCTGGCTGAGGAGGGTCACTGGCACATGTGGGCATTGATGACATTTGAAGTGTGGTCACACGTTTTGCCCAGGGAAGAGAGTGGAGTATCAGCAAGGAGCCCCATTGTTTAATGGCCCAGGTGAGGGAAGGGGAGCAGGAGGAAGAACCACTACAGAAGAACGAGAAGGATGAAGAGTTGTGAGGAGTTGTGGGAGCTTAGTGGGGAGAGGGCTGAATACTGCTGAGACGTGAATCTCAAAGGCCTGAGAAGAGATGGGACTGTGTGTGTGTGTGTGTGTGGGGGGGGGTATCTCCCACCACAGAGAGACTTGCAGATGTCAGGGTGTGCAGATGTCAGAGGGAGAGCTCTGGGTTCGAGGGCCATACCACCAGGCCTAGGCTGGCTGAGCCCAGTCTCTGTCTCTCCAGGAGCAGGTCAGGCAAGGGGAGAAGGTTCTGCAGCCACTGGCTGGCTGGGAGGCAGCTGAACTGGGCCCCTGTGGGGCACGCTTTTTGGCCCTGCGAGCGCAGCTGACTGAATTCTCTAGGGCTTTGGCCCAGCGGCGCCAGCGGCTGGCAGAAGCTGAGAGGCTGTTTCAGTCCTTCAAACAGGTGGGTGAGGGGTCCTGCCCTGGCTCTCCATGCTCAGTGGGGCCAGCTGCACCACAGCTCGGGCACTTGCTGGTGGCTCTGCTGATTCTCTTTTCTTGTCTTCAGTCTGACTTGAAAATCCAGGCACTGAGGTTGGGGCCTGGGTCAGCATCCTGAGGGGACAGGGAGTGGGGAGAGAAGCAGAAGGCTGGGCAGGCTTGGGTGGGGTCCTCCTTTACACCTGTCTGGCCTTGGTGTTGCAGGCCTCCATGTGGGCCGAGGAGGGCCAGCGGATGTTGGCAGCGCTGGAGCAGGAGAGCCCGGGAGTTGTGCTGCAGCGGCTGCAGCTGCACTGGGCCAGGCACCCTGACTTGCCTCCTGCCCACTTCCGAAAGATGTGGGCTCTGGCCACGGGACTGGGCTCAGAGAGCATCCGCCAGGAGTGCCGCTGGGCCTGGACGCAGTATCAGGACACCTGGCTGGCTCTGGATCAGAAGCTGGAGGCTGCACTGAAGCCACCACCAACAGGCAGCACAGCTAGTCTGTGTGCCAGGAGGGTCCCCCCTGCACCTGCCACCCTTCCCCTGAGGAAGGCCTACAGCTTTGATCGGAGTCTGGGGCAGAGTCTCAGAGAGCCTGCCCACCACTGCCACCATGCAGCCATTGTCACTGCCTGCCATGGACCAGAGGCTGGAGGAGGTACCCAGCCCGGGTCATCCACTACTGTGCCTCCACCAGGCAGCTCTGACCCCAGTAGCCCCAACAGGTACCAGCAGTGGGGAGGGCAGTGGGGGGAAGTTGAGGGTAGGTGTCTTGGGTCCTGACCCCACCTGCCTACTAGGCTACAGCTGGTGCTGGCGGAGATGGTGGCCACGGAGCGGGAGTACGTTCGGGCCCTTGACTACACCATGGAGAACTACTTTCCCGAGCTGGATCGCCCTGATGTGCCCCAGGGCCTCCGTGGCCAGCGTGCCCATCTCTTTGGCAACCTGGAGAAGCTGCGGGACTTCCACTGCCATTTCTTCCTGCGGGAGCTGGAGGCATGCACCCGGCACCCGCCCCGAGTGGCCTACGCCTTCCTGCGCCATGTAAGCCCCGTAGGCTGCCTGGCTCACAGCTGATTCTGCCACACTCCCCCGAGACCTGTGGGGCACAAGTGTGGTGCCAGGCCCTGTGCTGTGTACAGCCGTGAGCAAGACCGACAAGGTCCTCACAGGCTTGTGGTTTAATAAAGAAGACCTAAAAGTGAAAAAGAGACTTCCAGATCACAGTTGAGGCCAGGAGGAGAATACACAGGACAGGTGGTTGGGTGTCACTGGAGGGCAGGGGTTCTCACCTTAGAGGGAGCAGTTACATGCAGTTTCTGAGGACTGCCGTTCAGGCGAGGCTGGGGAAAGCCAGAGGAAGAGTTCTGCCATGAGGGAGGAACGGGCCAGGCTGTGCGGCCTGAAAGAGGCCCAGCGGCCAAGCAAAGGACAGGCAGCGAGGCTGAGTGTCGTGAGCAAAAGAACAGTCCCAGGTGAGGTGAGACCAGGGTGTTCTCAGAGCTGAGTGCAGAGGCACAGTCTGAGAAGGAGAGGGCTTCTTCCCCAGGAGGCCTGTGGGCAAGGCCCCTCTGTGCAGTGCCTGTTCTTCCACATTGGATCTGGGGGCCAGGGGTCGTCCCTGGGAGCTGTGTGTTGGCATTTTCATTCTCTCAAGCCGAGAACGGGCTGGCCCCCTTTCCAACCGGGCTGAGCCACATGTCCTTGCAGAGGGTGCAGTTTGGGATGTACGCGCTGTACAGCAAGAATAAACCTCGTTCTGACGCCCTGATGACTAGCTATGGCCATGCCTTCTTCAAGGTAGGTGAGGCTGCAGCTATAGGAAAAGTAGGGGTGTGGGGAAGGACCCTGAAACCATTCCATGATTTCCCCCCCACCTGGCAGGACAAGCAGCAAGCACTGGGGGACCGCCTGGACTTGGCCTCCTACCTGCTGAAGCCCATTCAGCGCATGAGCAAGTACGCGCTGCTGCTGCAGGAGCTGGCGCGGGCCTGCGAGGGGCCGGTGCAGGAGCTCGGTGCCCTGCAGGCAGCCCAGAGCCTCGTGCACTTTCAGCTGCGACATGGCAATGACCTGCTAGCCATGGATGCCATCCAGGGCTGTGACGTGAGTCATTCCAGACTGTGGTGGGCAGGAGCCGTGGGTGTGGAAGAAGAGGGTGGAGGAGGCTGGGCACCCACCAGGCCCCCTCTTTGTAGGTTAACCTCAAGGAACAGGGGCAGCTGGTGCGACAAGATGAGCTCATGGTGCGTGCGGGGCGCCACAAGTCCCTGCGCCGTGTTTTCCTCTTTGAGGATCTGCTGCTCTTTAGCAAGCCTCGGCGTGGGCCCGCGGGTGTCGACATGTTTGTCTACAAGCGCTCCTTCAAGGTAGGCCCCGGTCCTGGCCCCTGCCCTGTGCCTCTGCACTGCATGCCTTGCCAAGCCTCCCCTTCCCTGTCCACACAGATGGCAGACCTTGGTCTCACCGAGTGCTGCGGGGACAGCCACCTGCGCTTTGAGATCTGGTTCCGCCGTCGCAAGGCCAGGGATACCTTCATGCTACAGGCCTCCAACCTGGCCACCAAGCAGGCCTGGACAAGTGACATCTCCCGCCTGCTCTGGAGGCAGGCCATCCACAGCAAGGGTGGGTCCCTGCCCCTTCCTTCACCGTACACTGCCTTCCCGGGAGAGCTGACATTGTCCACAGGGAGGCTCCAGGAGGGCCTGAGGGACCTGGGAGCTGGAGGAGGCCCAGCAGTCAATGCAGGGAAAAGAATGTCACAGTCAGGTGCCCTGTTGTTACTGTTTTGACTTTGGACACAGTATTGACCTCAGTATCAGGAACCTCATCTCTTAAAGGGGAACTATGATGGGGAGCCAGCAGATGGTGTACGGTTATGTTGCTGGACTCCCACATGGCTGACTGTGATTCGAGTCCTGGACCTATTGGCTTGAAAATTATGCCAGGTGTGTGTGCATGTGTGCCCAAGATCCCAGGAGGAGAGTGGAGAAGGGATTGCAGTGTGGCCACCCCACCACCACCCAGGGTGCAATTTCTCACTTTTCCTCTCACTGTCTGTCTTTCTGCGACCTAAGGCAAAGGCAAAAGCCTGTTAAAAAAAGAAAGGGGAATTATGATGACTGTTCTGCAGGATTGTCAAGAAAGCCTCCGAGTGCAGGAGGGTTAATCTGCTGTATATGGCGGTGCGTGGGAAAGATCATTTACGGGGTGTACAGAGAGGCTCAAGGGCAAGACTGATGTCCAGAGGGGCCCCACTTATACCTACTTTCCACCCAGAGGTGCGCATGGCTGAGATGGTGTCCATGGGTGTGGGGAACAAGGCCTTCCAGGACATCACCCCCAGTGAGGAAGCCATCAGCGACCGTACCATCAACTACGTCCTGAAGCGCCGAGGTAGCAGGCAGGCTACATGGGTGGGAGAGGGCTGAGCAGGAGGCAGTGTGGGCCTCTGTCAGCCCAAGTCTGCACCCTCCTTGGGACCTCAGCCCAAGCGGGGCTCTGGTCTGTCACAACCTGGCATGTCTCTCCTGCAGACGTTCGCTCCCGGGCCTCCATTGCTGCAGCCCCATTTGACTATGACAACCCCTACCTGGGGGCCTCAAGCTCCCTTCCTGGAGACCCTGCCTCTCGCTCTGTTCTGGGGTCCCTCAACCTGCACCTGTACAGAAACCCAGCTCTTCTGGGCCTCCGCTGGCCCGTATATCCCCCCAACTTCCCAGAGGAGGCGGCACTGGAGGCCGAGGTGGACCTGGGCAGCCAGCCCTCTTTGAGTATGTCTGGACTTAACTAGAGGCAGCAGGGCATGCCTTGGGGTCTGGGCTTGGCCTTGAGCTCACCCAGCCTCTCACCCTAGCTCCTGAGGACTCGGAAGTCTCATCCCAGTGCCCGTCAGCCAGTGGCTCCAGTGGCTCAGACAGCAGCTGTGTGTCCGGGCAGGCCCTGGGCAGGGGCCTCGAGGACTTGTCTTATGTGAGTGCCATTTTACTTTTACTTCTCAGCTCCTCCCCAGTCCAGCCTGGGCCTGTGGCTGCTTTTCCGCTAGGTGGAGCTGGTGGTGGGTGGGCCAGAGTCAGAAATAGGCATTCATGCCTAGCTTGGCACCACAGGTCTGAGTCCAGGCTCAAAGGTGAGCAGTGGACCCAACAGCCTGCAGCTCCAAGAAACATCACATCTCTGGATCTGCTGTGACCAGTCCATGGCTGGTTCCTGGGTCACCTCCAGTCTATATGTGCACCCTGTTGACCACGCTTTCTAATGTCTGTGGCTATTGGACAAAGAAGCATGGGGCCTCTCCAGAGGAGTCTGACTGCCTCACCTGAGTGAGCATCCTAACCCCAGGCTCCTGGCCCTGGATCCCCTTCTCCTGTCCTCTCTCCTGTTCTCACCCCAGCTGTGGGTTAGGGATAGACTAGGCCAGAGGGTGGGTGTTTCTGTGCCTCGGCTGGTGGGGCACCACGTGGCTCTGGGTAGGGACTAGGCTGCCCCTGTCCCTCAGGAGGAACATTGGTGGGTTCCCAGCAGCTGCTTCCCAATCCCTGGCCCTAAAGCCACACTCCCCAGACACAGTGGCCACCCACCCCACTGGGCCCCTACCCTGGCCTGCCCTGGCTCCCCAGGCCCAGCCCCTTTTTTCCAAGTTAGTTGGGTTATTTTGACTTGATGCCTTTTGTATAACTTTCAACTAAGAGTTGACTAAAATTATCTCACTGGGCGGGTAGGCCTTTGGTGACTCAGAGATGGATGTCTAGGCCTTTGACTCATGGTTTATTTTTATTTGTTTATAATAAAAAATATAGTCTGAGATGTACTCTCAGCCGGGCACGTGCATTCTGGGGATATCCAGTTAACATGAACCTTGGCACGGGCAGTGTCTCTGGGCATCCTAGCCCTCTTGTAAGTACTTGTCCAGGACAGAGTAAGAGACAGACCTAGTCAGGCCTCTCTGGATGAGCAGGTCCACACAGCGGCTGTATTTCCTGGCAAAGGGCAGTGTGAGCTGAAAGGAAAGGCTGGGCTTACCCCTGACTTCCTGGCCAGTTGCCTACTCCAGCTTCATGGGGGTGGAGGTCTGTCATTTGGGTGGGGGTAGGGACAGGACAAGCCCTGTGGCTATGGACCTTTGATGCCCTGGGGCTTGTTTCTGCCCAAGGCCATCTCACGGCCATGGCTCAGAGTGGCTGCCAGGGAACTGGTGCAGAATGACTAGGAGGTCAAACGCATGTTTCCTGCTGTTGGTTTTCCACTTTCTAGCCATAGACACGGCACCTTTGCAAACAAGAGGAGTCAGAGGCCTGCTAATAATGGGTGCTAGTGTGATAGTGCACTTGGTTATGAAAATGCCAGATAATGAGAAATTAGCTAAATCTGCCTGCAGTGCTAAAATTATTTTAAGGAATCAGAAAACACCCTGATTGTTTTTTCTGCCCCTACTAAACACTTCCTTTTTTCCCTAAGAATGTTTTGGAGTAGGAATGCACAGCAATGGTGCCATCGTGGCTAAGTATGTGAAGTTGGTATCACTGATTGGAAGGGTCTGACTCCCTAGGACCCAAAGCTTGGGCTCATGTGATGTGTTTCCCCAAGTGTGGCCTGGGTTGTTAGTGATGAAGGTGCAGTGGGTATTGTTGGAAGGAAGCTACAAACACCAGTGGCCCGGATGCTGCTTTTCGACTACTCCAGAGCAGTTCATTTCAGCCATTCTTTCTCCCCCGCTGGGACAAGGGACCAGGGGCCTAGCTGCCTTCTCAGCCTGGACAGCACTGCCTGGCTCTTGTGTAGCAAGGCACAGTGTCCATCTCAGGCATCCAGAGGGTTGCCACTCCCAGTCGGTGCCAGTGGCCTCACCTCCACCCAGCTGTACAGGCGCTCCTGGGTGTGCCGGTCATCCTTGAAGCCGGTGATGGCCAGCAGATCCACTACAAACTGCTTGGGGCTGATATGCAGGGTCTGCCAGGAGAGCCATGGTCAGGCAGGCAGGGGCAGTTCCCAGACCCTCAGAGGGAGATGTGGATTGAGGACTTCTCTGGGGCTTCAGGAGCCACCAGGAGTGGGGTGGGGGGCACTGTCATTCCAGATCTGGCCCTTGGTCAAGCTCAGTGCAGATAACACTGCCCTGGCCTTCTTGTCCCTACCATCTCTGCTGCTGGCCTCGTTACCACCTCTGCTGCTGGCCTCTTTACCATCTCTGCTGCTGGCCTCGTTACCACCTCTGCTGCTGGCCTCGTTACCACCTCTGCTGCTGGCCTCTTTCCCTTACCCCCACTTTGCTTCCTCTTGCACCATTTGTTGCAGGGTTAGGGGGTCATGGGGAAGGGACAGGGTGCCCCAGGTCCTGGGGCCTGCACACATACCCACAGCCGGTTAGCCAGGGAGGCCACCTTGGCTGTGATGGCTTTGGGGTCCTTTTGTCTGATGGAATCCAGGATGATATCAGTCAGGAAGGAGTGACATTTCTGTGCGTAAAACATCTCTTCCCAGGACATAGAAAAACTCAGGAAAGTCACCTCTGTGAAGAAGGGAAGGTGGGTTCACATCTGCCCACATCTAGGGCCTTCAGGCCTACCTGGAAGAGGGGGAATGGTCTAGGGCTCCAAAGGACATCCCTTCAGGTACTCTGGGCAGAGGTTCAGGCATCTCTGTAAGGAAGCGTGGGGCCAGCGCCTCACCTTGGGGCTGAAGGCTGGCTGCAGGTGGCATATGCCTGAGGCTATCCATCTGCGTGGTGTAGACAATGCTATCCTCAAAGAACATGCAGGAGCCATCGCTGCCCACCACTGGGGGGTGAGTCACTTTGAGGATGACCCCTGGCTTGTTCATCTCAATGGCTTCAGGCAGAGGCTGCTCAGGGGCCAAGCTTTCTGTAAAACAATTTAGGGAGAGGGCTCTGCCTAAGCCACCAAAGAGCCTAAGCAGAGAGGGGACCTGTGGTGGCAGCCTAGCACGCCAGTTCATTCACTCCAGCCTTCCAGCAGCTGCTGCCTTCAGCTTCTTGGAAGTGGCACCTGGGCTGGCAGGGGCCTGCCCTGGCCTCCTCGTCACTGCCCTGGCATCATTGTAAGCCAGATCCTGAATTTTGGAACTCCAAGGACCTCTCCAATTCCCTCTGTTGACCTAAGACTGGGATCAAATAGGGCCAATAACAACCCAGCTGGGAACTGGAAATCTTTCTAAAATTGTAAACTGAGAGGAGCTTTTTGGGCCACCTTTGTTGTGTGTTCATTCTAGAAGAGTGGACTTTTTCACCCCAAAGCTTGACAGACCAGCTTAGGGCTCACAGGCAAAGGCCAGGAAGGCCCTCTCTAAGCAGAGCCTGAGCCACTAAAAGGGCAGGTGACAGAATGCCATAGACAAGACTGCATGCAGGAGCAGAGGGACCAGCTTGCATTGGCAGTTCTCAGCATACTGCCCTGGGCCACCTCCCTGCTGCCTGGTCACACACATGCTCTCTTCAATCCAGGCCCCATAAGTGCTGCTGGTTTCTGGACTTCAGCTCAGTGTCCCTCAGCATCACCCACACGTGTGCTCTTGCCCAAGTTCACTCTTTCTCTCGTCCATCCCTGTCAGTAAGTGGAGTAGGAACCTGGCCCCTCCTTGGCCTTATCCTTCCTCCCCTCCCTCCCTCCCAGCCTCTAGCTAGTTCTGCCCAGCCTACCTGAACTCCATTGCCCCCCACCCTGTCCTGGATTTGCTCTGCTCCTGTAGCACACTGATACGTGTACCTGACCTCACACCCCCTTTATTTAATCCTTCAGGGGCTGCCCGCATCCCTCAGGGTCAGCGCACAGCCCCATGTCCTGAACTCAGCCCACAGACCTATCCCGATGGCTCTGCCTCAGCCTCATCTCTCATTTCTTCCTTGGGAACCCCCACCCCACTGGCCAGTGCCTTCTGCTCTCACATTCCTTTTCTGCTGACTCCCAGCCCCCAGCCTCCTTTGAGCACCTACTTCTATGGGAAGGCCCCCCCTTCCACAGTGCTGGCCACTTCACCTAATGTGATCTCTGGGCTCCTCGGGCCATGCCAGTGTGCCTGGCACAGAGCTGGCATTGGTGAGCGGGAGGCTCTAGTTTCCCTTTGTCACTAACTCGCTCTGTGGTCTTTGCCGAGGAGTTTGCCTTCTCTGTGGTTAATGACATGGGTCAAAGAAGAAACAGGACCCACCTCTCTCCTTTGGCCTCTGCTTTCCCCAGTCCTTCAGGGTGACAGCTCTTTTCGTGGGGATGTATGGCTTAAAGGTTGGCTCTGGACCCTTGTCTTTGCCTCCTACTCCAGTCCCTGCCTGTGGACTTAAATCCTTCTCTGAGGCTGTGGAATGGGATTTCCAGGCAGCAGAGGTGCTGGACTGGGAAGCAGACTCACTCCTCGAGGGGAGCTGCAGGGCAGTCTCCTCCAAGGAGCAGCTCCGGGGAGCTGTCAGTGGCTGGAGTTCCCACTGTTTGCAATTGACCATGTCCCATTCCCTCACCAGGGAGATGAGTTTTTGCATGGGGGTGACAGGGGGGTCTTTGGTTTCAGATTTCTGTGTGAGGTTGATTGTGGTGCACTTCTTCTTTGGGGGACTCTCAGGATGGCCCCCCCAGTGTCGGGGGTTGGCACACAAGCCAGGGCAGTGTGAGTATGTGCTGGGATTGCCAGCTTTCTTGGCATTTCGACACATGGACACCTGGATGGTCCGGGTGTACTGCTCAGCCTCCTCCATCTGGCTGGACCTGGCCAGGTTCCCCTTGGCCTTGTTCCATGGAGTCCTGTCACTGCAGTCTTGAAAGTCCGCAGGCATGCAGGCTGTGGTCTGGGGAGAGAGGCCCGGGAGCTCTGGGTGTGATGTGCATCAGAGTCAAAGCCTTGCCAAGATCTAATAATCTGTGCCTGCAATACTTCGCGTGCTCACCCAGAACCATCCCATCCCTGACATTGGTCACCCGTTGAACTTGGCTCAGTCTAAATGGGGGTGGTACCAACCCAGGGGCCTCACCCTCTCACACTCCAAAAGGAGATACGACCAGCCTCCCAGGCCACACTTGGCCAGCTCGTCCCTGTGTGTTCTTCAAGGTTGAGAAACCACTTCCTGTACTAGGAACCTGTGGAAGCCTCACCCTCATTTTGCCATACTCTTCATCGTGGGCACCCCTCAAGCCTTGTGGAGGTGTTCTTTAGGGACAACACCAACCAAAGACAGTAGGGGCTTACTTCTTTGCTGTCTCTACCGAACTCCACCAGCGATCCTGGCCCTTCTGTCACCACATGCAGCCTCCTAATGGGAAAAGCTTCTTCACTGTCAGATTCTTTCTCCTGGGTCCATGACCTGCAGAGACCAAAAGGGGCTGGTTAGTGAGTGGAAGCTTCCATCAGCCCATCTGCCAGTTGTTCAGGTCTGCCCTTTGGCTGGGAGTTAAGCTAAACAGCAGGGGAGGAGTTCTTAAATGTCTGTGCTTAGGTCACTGGCCAATCCTGGGCCACCTCTACTCCCTCAGCCCAAGGAGAACAGATCCTGGAAGGAGGTGAGACTTAGGACAGGATTTCCAAGGTGAATGTAAAGGTCCACATTCCAAACATGGACTCGAGAGTGAAGTCTCTTTCCTTACTTGTATGCCTCACATTGTGCAAGGGCTTCTGAGAGGGATGGGATATGGTATTCCTCCACTTCCTGGCAGAAGAGGGGCCATTCCCTGCAAAGAACGAGGAGATGTCACACTGGGCTGCTGGGAGGAGTTGGAGGGGGACATGAGCCCTTACAGCTGCTGCCTTGAGCATGTGGAAATATATTATTCCCATGTGGGAAATAATATAGCCTCCTCCCTGAAGGCTGCAAACAAGATTCCTTTCTGCAGAGAGAAGAGTCAGCCTTGGTGACTTCATCGTACAATTTCCTTGTTTCACTTACTTGAATTCAGATGGTAAAAACAGCTTTCCAAGTCTCAGGAAGTTGAGAACGTGGCGGAACATTTGGCCATCCCCGTGGATGAGCAGGGTCTGTCCGTACGTGATCCAGTACACTCTCCGTGGGTTGGACAGCAGTTCTGGATACTGGAGAGGGTGGACACCAGACTCAGTGCCCGGGGCTAGGTCTTCAGTGTGGTGCAGGGCAGTCTTCTCTCACTCCATTTTCCTGACCATACTAGAGATTTTTTGTTTGTTTTTTTGAGAGGTTTTTGCTATAGGGCGCATGTGCTCACCAGAAAGACAGAAACAGACAGAAATCACACACCACCCCCCCCCCAGGGGAAATGGCCACACTTCAATCCCTTCTCCTCTTCTGATCTTGGGCATGCACACACACATGCCTGGCGTGAGTTTAAGACACCGGGTCTGGGACTCAAACTGTGGTTGACTACATGGGAGTCCACCAACATAGCCATTACGCCAACTGCTGGTCCCCATGCTAGAGATTTGGGATTTGGGGCTTCCACTCCCTGTCTTGTCAGGATACCACAATGGGGAGTAGAGCACCCAGGGTGAGGTACATCCTCTCTTCTTCAACTCTTGCTGGTCTTTAGATGACCCTCTCCAGGCACCTGGAACCCCATCCTACCTTCTTCTTGGCCCAGGCCCTGAGGGCCTGCCCAGCATGCTGCCTGATCTGCTTTTGCTCATACAAGAGCACTCTAGGCAGTGGAACGGGGACGTGGGAGGGAGAGGTCCTGTTCTGAGCAGGTGCTGAAGGCTGTATGAAGGTCAGGTGACAGGTCCCAAAGCAGCTTGTGTGGACTCGGGGAGAAACCAGAGGGTGAGGGCGCAGCCAGGGCCAGCAGTACCTTCAGCAGGGTCTGCAGGGTGGTTGCATACCAGTGGCTTCCAACATAAACTTTGATGATCTGTTGGGGGGAATACACAGTGATCTCTGCCATCCATTCCTCATCTGTGGGAGCCAGTGACAGGAAACCCGTCAGGTGGGCAGCAGGGAAATTAGGGCATTTGCTCGAACGAGTTTTGTGTATTTTGACTCAATCTCTCTATCAGTCATAGTGTGTTACCTGCTCAGAGAAGCAGCAGACTTCTAACACCAACCTTCCCGCTGCCCACTGTGTGGTTTCTTGGATGGTAAGGTGAGCCCTCTGGAATTTCACCCCCAAGGACACTGCCCCCTCTACCTGACCCACCTCCCTCAAGAAATCTGGACTGATGATCCTGTCTGCCATCACTGCCTACTGCCTCTGGTTCCTGGAGGGGTGTCCTGGGTGTGGAGCTTTTCCTGTGGCTGCTCAGACTGGAGCTAGGAGTCCTATATGTTTGTGCTGCTGTCATAGAGCCGTCTCTCATCGGCTCACTGTCATTTATAGAGAGCAGGTCCCGAGGCATGTCTGGAGCAGGGGGCCTCTAAGCTGGGAAGATGAGCCCATTATGCAAAGATCAAGCTGGGGTTTGAATCTTTTCCTGCAGGTGAAACTGTTTAGGTTTGTTCCGATGTTCGGAAACCAGTTTACTAGAAACTGAGCTGTAATGAGTGGAGGGTCTATGTCTAGCAGTGTATTGTAATCAAGTGATGAGAAGTATAGGATTGGACTGTGAACACCAGGAAGACAGGGACTGAGTCCGTGTTGCTTCCTTTTGTACCTCCAGAGTCTGCCTGTCCTGGTGTATGATAGGTGCTCAAGGAATGTTGCCTAAACTTTACCATAACAGACTTCATTACTAAGAGGTTATAGGCAGCAAAGCAACATTGGCTTTGGACTTGAATTGAAGCCCCTACTTGACACTAATTTGAGCACGTTTCCTCTCTGAGCCTCTGCTTCATCTGTTAAATGGGGTCGCTCCTCCCTGGATGGTGCTGAGAACCAAAAGAGCACAGCATGGTGGCTCCTGGGGCCAGAGCAGGCCTGCCCTTGGCAACCCACCAGCCCAGACTGGTAGCAGCCCTGTATGTGCTGCATGAGGCGATTGGTGGGCTCGGAGGTGAAGAGCAGGCTCTTAATAGGAAGGTTTCTCTCAAGAATACCCACGAATGTTGGTGTGGCTCCCCCTCCTCTTCCATCTATCTCTCCTGGCCTTGGTCTGCCTCCTTTTCCTCTCCGATCCCCCCAGACGCTTCCCTGAAGGCAAACCAAACCCAGAAGCTTCCCCACTTACTGAGCACATCCATGGGCGCCAGAGTCCTTGGCTCCAGATGAGTCTTCAGAGCCACTTTCATTGGCTCGTAGGTGATGTCCCTCTTGTCCAGGAAGGCGCACAGTTCATACACCTCGGAAATGGTCTCTGTCAGGGGCAGCCGACAAGTGCCCAGCCAGTTCCTGTATAGAGGAAAGGCCCATCATGAAGAACCTTGGCACTGCACCCCAAGAGTCCAGCCCGCACATGCCCAGTGCCACACACTGGCTCAGCCCTAGCATTGTGGAGAGCAGTGGTTTCTTGCGGGAGAGAAAGCCTGCACGCAGGCTCATCCTTTTGGAGCTGAGCTTCATCTACTTTAGCAAAGCTTTCTATACTGACTAATTTCAAGTCTCCAGGTCCAGTTTCAGGTTTCAGAAGCCAGATCAGGGCCCAGCCACTCCCTTCCAGCCCCCATGAGCATCTGCCCAAGACATCTCTCACTGTGTGGCAGCCGGCCATGGTCCTGAGCAATTATTAAAAGCCTGTGTGTCCAGGAACAAGGCTGGGGTCTGAACATCGACTCCTCTCCCTGGACCCTCCCTCCAAAGGCACTGGTCCTTGCCTCTGTGGTCTCAGGGGACATCCCTGGGACAGATGGATAGTGTGGGCTGAAAGAGCCCCAAATAAGCTGAGCTTTGGTGGCACAGGCAATAGGGTGTTGCTGTGTGAGACCGGAACCACATGGGATGGCCTTGGGTTTGGATCTGGCTGGACCTGAACATACTGGGTTCACCCATGACCCTGGTTGGCTAGAAAGCTGGGGGAAGGATTGTGATGTGGCAAGATCCTGTCAGGGCTTTCTCATGAAATAAATAAATAGAATAAAAAAAAAAGATATTTAGAGGATAAAAGGCAGGGGGAGCATCTGGTGGCATGGTGGTTAAGGAGTTGGAACCCATATAGCTGACTATGAGGTTTGTGTCTCAGACACCATGATTTGAAAAACACACCAGAGAGGTTAGTAGTGAAGTGGTGGTTAAGGTGTTGAACTCCGCCATGGCCGACAGTGGTTCAATTCCCAGACCTGGTGATTTGCTTTCTCACTTTCTCTCTCTGGTGAGTGTACATGCCCTATAGCAAATCAAAAAATAATAAATAAAATTAAATAATTATTTTTTAAAAAAGAAAAGAAAAACACATCAGGTGCATGTATGTACATGCCCAAAATCCAGAGAGGAAAATGGAGAAGGGAGTATGGCATCCCTTACTTTCTCTGTTTCTCTCCAGTAAGTGCACATATCCTACAGCAAAAAGACAAACAAAACAAACAAACAAAAACCCTAAAATAACAGAATTGGGGTAAGCTACTGTCCAGGGTCAGCTGACCCTCTGCTCAGTGGCTCAGAACACCCACTTCTATCTTTAGCTTTGGTACCACTGTATTTTGTGACCTTAAGAAATCCATTGTTCTGAATCTCAGTTTACCTTCTGTAAACAAGATTGGAACGCATGCCCCTGCAGTGACAGTCTGAGCTCGTCCTTTGAGGAGGGGAAGCTGTACTGCCTGTTTCTCAGGGCTCATCCCTGACTCTGGCATCTCCGTGTGCCCAGAGAAGCCTCCTGAGCGGGAGAGGACCTCTGTAGAGGGGGCTGCATGGGGAAGGTACCCAGTACCCTGGGTTGTTCCTGGGTAAAGTTCAGCCTGTGAGCTATGTGCCCTACGGAGGCCTTACCTGACGTGCTGAAAGAGGACACCGTTCCCCGTGATGTACAGTCTGCTTCCGTCCAGCGTGCTCTCGATGCGGAGCTGCCCCAGTGCAGAGTCTGGGTACTTGACCAGCAGACCCAGGGCCATCATGTACAGTGGCCTCACGGACTCCAGGCCGGCTGCACGACCTCCCTTCCCAGGGCTCGGGGGAGGACAGGAGGTCCGGGAACAGCCACCTGTGCCGGGGAGAAAGGGGTGACTTCTAGGCCCCCCACAGTCCCAGCTGTAGTGGAGGCTTTGGGTCTTGACTCCTAGTGCTGCCTCTGATTGGAAGAAGCGGCTTGGAGGGACTTATTTCCTTGAGCAGTTGTTCAAATCTGGATCTCCTCAAAATCACTATAATGTTTTGTATTCTCAGGCTTATAAGTCAAAACAGTTTGCTGGGAGGTAAGGTGGCAGGTGATTCAGTTACTATGTGAATTTCATTCATTTCACTCAAGCAGTCATTGGGCTCCAGGCTCTGCAGGAATCTCCATTAGTTCCAGGCTCTGCTCAGGCTATCATGGGGTAAAGATCGGCCACCATAGCACAGAACCCAGTGAGTGTCACAGGCTTCCGGGATTCACAGCCCCCACAGCTGGTCCTCCTGGGTGGGATTTCCCCCAGAGACATACTGTGTGGTCTTACTTGCAGATCAGGCATGTGAGTCCTTGGTCTGCAGTGGGTACAGGGCACAGCCCACAGATGGCGGTTATTACAGCCTCCAGAACCCTGCCCCCATGATGACAGTGGACCGGGGGCAAGCTGCTGGGGTATTTTCCTGGATCACCTCGAGTCATCACGGCGATCCTACAACAGGGGCAGTGCTACATGGTTTCATGGATGGAGACTGCCCTGAGAGGCTAAGTGAGTACCTTGCCCCACGCCACAGAGCTAGGCCAGGGCAGGACTGGGGTTTGAGGTCAGCTCTGGCCGTCTCCAGGGCTAGCGGAGTTCTCTTAGCTGTGACGCGCTATGACGGGCTAAAGCTACATCATGTGTCTGAAGCGTGCTCCTGGCTTCCAGAGTCTCCATCCATCTTCACAGTGCCCTGAGGAGCAGTCACAGCGCTGCCCATCTCGGTGACCTCTGTGCCCTGAGGAACCGAAGCCCTTGGGAGAAAGGGCTGGACCCAGACCCTGTGATGAGGATTGTAAGGCCCTGGGATGCCACTTCCCCCAAATAGGATGGGACTCCATCCGCATGGGAAGAGGCTGGGGAAGCTGGGCCTGAAGACAGGCACTGGCCTTATTCCTATAGGATAAATGCCTGGCGATGCCCGGGCCAACTCCACACATGCAAGACAGCTGTACACGTTCTCAGTGCCAGAGGAGGCCACCCTGAGGCAGCTGCCCCTGCAGCATGCACAGTGGCTGCCATGGATGTGCAGGGGTTGGCAAATGAGATCCTGAAAAGCACATGCGGGGAGGAGCGAACTGGAATGAGGCAGGGCCAGGAGCAGCAAGGCCTGAGCTAGCCAGGGGTCAGGAAGTGTCGGGAATAGGCAGAACTAGGCACAGCCGTCAAGGGTTTCTTGGTGGGGGACCAGGGAAGTTGAGGGCAGCTGGGATACTCAAGCATTGGTGGGAAACTTCACTGTGCATTTCCCACACTCTCCAGCTGTGCCTGGAAGAGGCAGGATGGGAGTGGCAGGGGGTGGGGGTGCAGCCAGTCCCCAGTGGGTACCATTTCTACAAGCAGGGCAGCCTCTCCTGCCCACTCCCGGCCCCTGCAGCCTGCCCTCAGGCCCCGTCCCCCTCTCCTGATGTTGGGACCTGGTTTCCCCCCACTGCTGGTAGCCAGCCACCCTCGGTGGGGAGGCTTAGCAGGCAGGATGGCTGGGTTTGCAGGCTGAAATTCCTCTTCGTGGATTCTGAGTCAGCCAGGGCACCTGCTTCACCCACCACCACCCAGAGCCCACGTGGTGGTGGGAGGAAGATGTTTGTTCTTGGCCTTTCAGCTCAAGCCAGAATGTTCTGGAATGTCAAGGGAGGCCAAGGTTCCCTGGTGACCTACCCATGCTCATCCGGTATGACCTTACGGCTTCTGTGAGCTCAGAGATCTCCAGAACTTCTACTTCAGCTTCTAGCACATCTATGTTGGAGAAATTATCTGGCAGCAAAATCTTCTGTGAGCGGAGAAAATTTACTTGAAAGGAAAAGGAAGACAAAATGAGTTAATGAGGTTATTTCTTGTTTAACTGTAGGTCTAGGTTTTGGCAAGTTTTCAGTGCCACACCATATCCTAGGCTCTGCTTGTTGTACAATGATTTTCAAACACACCTGATTAGGTTAGCATTGAGTCTGTGGGTTTATAGGTGAGAGACCCCAATTATTCTGTTTCCTGTGTCTGAGTCCATGGGTGCGGCCTCCCCCGGCCTGGCCTGGAACTCTCAAGCAGGCCCTCCTGCAGGGCACACTGACCCTGAGACTTACCCTGTGAGTCTTGACCCAAGGGCAGGTCATTCCAAAAGAGGGTGTTGTCTTGCTGCCCGGCCAAGCCTGGGCTGGCAGTTGGCACTTGCGCTTTGTCTCTGCCTGGATTGCAGTGTGGGAGGCAGATGGAGCCAACGCTAACAGCCTGTGTGAATCAACTTGGAGATGCAGAAGCACATCACAGACCACTTCCTAGGCGACTACGAATAGGAATGGCAGCGACTCTGGGCACTCGGCCCCTCACGCAACCTGGGTGTTCACTGCCAGCAGCAACGACATCTTGGGAGCACAGGGGACACTCAGTTCACGTCCCCAACAGAGCTTGTGCTGGGACAGTGCAGGGAAGGAGGTGCTCAGGTACCTCTGGGGAACCCCAATCACCCTCCACGCGCCTTCCTTTTCACTCTTGAGTTTGAGGTGGGACCATCCTCTGAAACAATCCTATCTCATTTAACGGTAAGAGGAGCGCAGGCCTGGCACCTGCTTGGATGCGTCAGGGCGGAGTAAGAAGAGAAGCTGACTGGAGTCCAGCCCAGCACTCTGCCCTTCACACTGGCTCCTGCGACTCCTGACACCGCCTCAGGTGGTTTCCAGTGCCTCTTTACAGCCAGGCCATCCCCAAACAGGGAGTAAAACAGCTCTGAGCCTGGGGGAGTCTAATGCTAGAACCTATTTGTCTTCTGGAAGGCTCTGTCATGTTTTCACCACCTCCACCCAGGGAGGTTCCTGAGAGCCTGTACACCAAGCTGGGTCCGTGGGGTGTAGGATGGGGAGGGGTAGGTGGACTGTGCCCCTACCCCCAACACACACCACCCCTGGACAGAGCAATCACCAATGAAGCGGAACTCGCTGCACTCGCACTCGATCAGGGCCACAGTCTCGGCCAGCCACAGCAGGTTGTCTTCAGTCACCAGGCTCGGATACTTGGTCACCAGGTCTAGGGGCAGGAAGCAGTAGTGCACTTCCTCTTCTGTGTCTAACAGTGGAGTGTCCATGAGCCCCAAAGGCGCCTTATCGTGCAGACCTGGAGGGCAATGCACAGTGGGTGTCACCACCTCCCAGAGGCCAAGCTCTGAGTCTTCAGGGCTCCCACTGGCCCAGGGCCCCAAAGGAAGCTGGAGAAACCACCCAGGAGATGGTCCCACCATGCACTTCCCTCTCTCTCTCTTCAGAGGTAGCCCTAAGGTTTAGAAGGAGTATGGGGGAGGGAGCAAAGCATAGAAATCTATTTTTCTATAGACAGTGAACAGAGTGGGACATGTGACATTTTAGCTTATATACCCAAAGTCATTAAATTAATTTACCCATGTGGTTATTTCTAATTGATCAACCACTGTGACCTACAGATGAAATAGATGCTTTTAACATTTCTAGAAGCTCAAAACCCATCAATAACCATGGCTGCCTTATTCTGGTGTCCAGGACAGGCTGACCTATGCTGCAAGGCGCCTATCAGACAGTGGTCATCTGAGGACAGCTAAACGAGTGATGGAGCTCCCCGACTTCTAGAGGGGGTGGAGTGCAGTCTATCCTCATCCGAGTGACACTAGCATGCAGAGGAATGAACGTGGAGGAGGCTGATCGGTTCCAGTGGGCAAACAACCACGGAGAGAGCACGTAGACCGAGGGAGATGACAGAGAGGTAGAGAAAGCACACAGAACTCAGGAATCGGGGCTCTCTGGGTGGATGCCATTTCTGTTAGGGTGAGCACAGGGGAAGCTGGTGTGGGCTTCAGGGAGGGCCACCCTGTCCTGATTTTACCTGTGAAGGCTGGGCTTTTTATTGGAAATTCTGAGGGCTTGCTGATACACTTCCACGTTCGCCAGTAGTTCAGAGATGCTCTCTCAGCAACAGGTATGTCTGCCGGCCGCACACGTAGATGGTGTTTCCCCTCCTTCAGATTGTCTAGAGTCTGTTAGATAGAGATGATTACTGCCTGCTACTCTTCACCAAGTACCTCTCTACCATCTCTAGAGTAAATGCCAGGAAAAACAGTATATGACTGACTTTGGTAAAGCACTTTGAAACAAATCAAGCCAATCAAACAAAATGCAGAAAGTTTTAAAATAATTACATATTTAATTTTATTATTTTTTAAAATTTGTGATAGGGCATGTGTACTCACCAGGGAGTGAGACAGAGAGAGTGAGAAAGCAAGCTGCCAGGTCCAGGACTTGAACAGCAGTTGGCCATGTGGGAGTTCAGTGCCTCAACTACCACACCACTTCCTGGCCCCCCAAAATGTAAACATTTAGGGCTTTAGGATGACATGCTGATATTCAAGATACCAATGATTATTTATTTTCTAATATTTTTGTTTGTTTTTGCCATAGGGCATGTGTGCTTGCTGGAGAGAGAGAAAGAGAAAGTGAGAAATTACCCCTTGGGAGGGGATGGCCATTCCATAATCCTTGCTCCTCCATTCTCCCCTCAGGATTTTTGGCCTGCATGCTCATGTGCCCGGCATGATTTTCAAGCCACTGAGTCCAGGACTCAAATCATGGTCGACCATGTGGAATCCAGTGCCTAATCACATCACCTGTTGGCCCCTCTCCACTGATTTTTGAAATATTTTTTCTTTTTTCAGACAGGGTCTTGCTATGTGGCAATTCTGCCTCAGCCTCCCAAGTAGCTGAGACTACAGGATCACACCTTTGTTGTGACTTGGATTTTAGGAAGGGCTGTGAATTGAACCCAGGCCTCCAAGTGTCCCAGCCTGCTGAGTAGCAGTGTTAACCAGCGTGTACTATTTTTTTTTACTATTTTTTGGGGGGGAGAGTTTTTTTGATATAGGGCACGTGCACTCACCAGAAAGACAGAGAGAGACAGAGAGACAGCGAGAAATCACCCCCCAGGGGGATGGTCACACCACAAACCCTTCTCCATTCTCCTTTTGGGATCTTGGGTATGCACGCACATGTGCCCGGCGTGAGTTTAAGCCATTGGGTCTGGGCCTTGAACCCCGGTCGACTACATGGGAGTCCAGCGACAAAGCCATTATACTAACTGCTGATCCCTAGCATGTACTATTACGGCAGGGCTGAAACAATTTTTTTATGTTGAGTAATAGTAATTTATCGGTACAATGTACAGAGTAACTTGTATCTAATCATTAAAAACTTGATGTTTCCTGCTATTATTTCCCTTTAAGAGTTCAAAAACCTGTTTTGACCTGTTGAAATTATGATATATTCATTGTCTGTGGTCCTCCTTATCCCAGAAAGTGGTTTGAGCACTGAGATCTAATTGTAATTAAGGTGTCTTCTCTTGGTACAAGATTCTACATTTTTCCAAGCATTTTCACACATATTCACTCATTTACTCAGACACAGCTCTGAGAAAAATGTGATGAGTGTCTTACTGATGAGGCTTTGTGACCTGTCCAAGCTATCTTAACCACCTTGCTACCTACTGAACCCCAAAGTGATCCTTTTCAAGGCAACTTATGACTAACTTTTTTTCTCTAAGATCCTCATAATGGACAGAATGCCTCAGATTCAGTAGTAAAGTAATAAAAACAAAACAAAACAAAACAAACAAACAAACCTGCTTTTAATTGCTGGCTAAGCCCCTTGAAGCCCTTGTGAAGTTTCTCTTGGGAATCCTAGGTGTTGAGAAAAGCCCCCTGGTGGCCACAGCTATATTAGTATAACATATCGCTTTGGGTCTGCAAAAGGTGGACCAGAATGGGAGAATTGGGGCCAGCAGGTGGCGTGGAGGTTACAATGCTGGATCACACATGGCCTGTGATTCGAGTCCTGGACCTTGCAGCTTGAAAATCATGCCAGGCACATGCCCAAAATCCTGAGAGGAGAATGGAGGAGAAAAGATTGCAGCATGACCATCCCCCAGGGGATGATTTTTCACTTTCCCTCTCCCTGGCAAATGCACACTCCCTATAGCAAACACATACACAGACACACACTCACAAAAAGAAAAAAAGAAAAAAAAAGAATGGGAAAATATTTCCCACTTCGGGTGACCATGGAAGTAGAGAAGGACTGGGTAATGGCCGGGCTGCAAGGAGTGTTTTCCTGGGGTACTGAGTAAGGGGGGGAGGGGTGGTGAGAGTGAAATGCTGGAAGAGGGTCTATCATTCATTTTTTATTTTAATTTGACCAGAGAGAGACACAGAGAGAGAAAGAGGAAAAGTGAGAACGGAAGTTCACCAGGTCCGGGACTTGAACTGTAATCAGCCATGTGAGAGTGTCCAGTGCCTTAACCACCACACCACCAGCTGCCCCCCCCCCCCCATTCATTCATTTTAGAAACACTTGTTATGCACCAACAAGGCTTAGTCAAACACCATTCCTAGACCCAAGGTACTCTCAGCTTGAGGGAGAAGAAAGGCAGTTACTGACTTCTGAGATAAGAGCCAGCAACAACATGAAGTTTCTGGACCTTGGGGAACCCTGGGATTTATTTCCTCAGCATTTGAAGGGGACCCCAGCTTTCTGGTTCCTCTTTGCTCGGGACTGTACTTAGCTTTAGCTTCCAGGTCGAGCTGTCAACTCTCCTGAGGAAGGGAACGGGGGGGGGGGGGGGGGGGGGGGGGGGGGGGGGGAGGAATGGTTTTCTGCATGAAAGGGTGGCTGGCCTCCAGCAAAGAGGGATAAACACGAAGTATCAGGAAGGTGACGAAGAGGCCAGAACAAATCCTGCATCCCTAGGTGGGCAGGCAAGGTGGCAAGGTGAGAGACAATAACCTGGTAGTGTTTGTGCTTAGAAATAGGACAAAACAAGGAAAATGTTGTCTGTGTCAGGAGGGAGAGGAGGGGATGAGGGGTGGGGAGTGGGTAGGGACGCAGACTGAGTCACCCGCCTTTGTGCCTCAAGGGTAACCTTTTATAAGGTGCGAGAAGTTGTGGGAGTGGAGGAGATGAAATCTAGAGCACGAACAAGAGCCAGAGAACAAAAGGCTCTGAGCTGCCTGGAGAGTCCTGATTTATCCCCGGTAAGGAGAAGCCCTGAGGAGTTAAAGCAGGGACTGTTACTTGGCTGTAGTTCACAGTCAGCCAGCAAGTCCCAGGACTCCGTCTCCTTCCTCCATTTGCTCTTTCTCTTCCCCAGTCCTGGTCCCTTGGTCCCCCTCCCCAGGCCCTTTCTACACAGTGATTTTTTTTTTTTTTTTTTTTAAAGAATTATTTTTATTTAACTTTTATTTATTATTACATCATTATTATTTTTCAGTTTGATCAGAGAGAGACAGAGAGAGAGAGAGAGAGAGAGAGAGGAAGTGAGAAAGCAAGCCACCAGGTCCGAGACTTGAACCGCGGTCGGCCATGTGGGAGTCCAGCGCCTTTAACCACCACGCCACTTGCCAGCCCCAACACAGTGATTTTTAAAACACATGAACAAGTCTAAGTCACTCCCAGTTTTCAAAAAATTTCTATTTTCCCCTTGTCTACAGGATCAAGCCCAGCTCCCCTTAGAACTGCACGTGAGGTCCTTAACCCATGGAGCAGCAGGTAAACACCAAAAGCACAGGGCTTTGGACTCAGACCTGGCTTTGAATCTTCATTCCATGACTTAAAGCTAACATTTAGGGGCCAGCAGATGGCGTAATGGTTGCGTAGCTGGACTCCCACGTAGTCAACCATGGTTTGAGTCCTGGACCCGTCAGCTTCAAACTCACACCGGAAGGGTGTGCTTGTGTGCCCAAGATCCTGAAAGGAGAATGGAGGAGAAGGGATTTCAGTGTGGCCATTCCCCTGGGGGAGTGATTTCTTGCTTTCTGTCTCTGTGTCTCTGGCAAGTGCATGCGCCCTATAGCAAAAATCTCTCTGGAAAGAAAAAGAAAGAAAGAAAGCTAATGGTTATTGCCCATTTTTAATCTGATCCCTTCTCATAATCCCCTGCCCACAAAGTAGGCTCTGGTATTCTCACTCCCTTTGAGCACATGGGAAACCAGGCCCAGGAAGAGGCTGGGGATCCAGTGTCCCAAGTTGGTGGCGATGCTGGGAGGATGCTAGATTCCCAGTTCTTAAGCACAGTTCTTACCAGTCACCTCCCACTTGTCACAGAACTTGCCAAGCCTCAGGCCTTACAGGTAAAATGGAGACAGTAAAATCTGGAAGGTGTTATAAAGATTAAAGGAAATACTATGCTAACTTATTTCCTCTTCATGCTAAGATCCCAGACTACCTTTCTAGCCTCCTCTCCCACCATTCTTTCTGTTTTCATCCCATCATCAGTGACACTAAACCACAGGAGCTCCAAAACCACACCATGATCTTCCATGCCTCCTCTGTTTCTTAGGCCCAGAATATTCCTCTGCCTGAACCTCCCCAGCCAGAGCAGGTCACCCTCCTCCTTTACTCCCACAGAAACCCACACACTTCTTAATGCAGGCCTCTAGCTTGGTTTCAGACCTGTCCTTTTGCAGAGGGAGGGGTTGAGTTGATGCATCCTCACCTCCCAGTCTAGAACCAGGCATGGAGTAAGTGCTCAGAACTGCCATTACATGAAAGAATGCATGGAAATGGAGGGCTGGATGACTGAGTCCTCTAGAAAGGAAAGCAAAGAGAGTCATGTGGGACCCCAAAAGGAGCTGGTGGGGAAGTGGACTGTGCCCATAAAACTAAGAAAGATGCTGAGTACCCAAAACCAAAGGAAAAGCCAGAATGGGATTACCACGAGCAGTGCCCACAGAGAGGAGAAGGCAGCGAAGAGAGCGATTCCAGCTGCGGACCTGGAGGCCGGAAGGAGGACTTACGGCGTTGAGGGATGGCGATGGAGAAGAGGGAGAGAGGATGGCGGGAAGAAAGGGCCCGTCATTATCTGATGATAATGGACAGAAAGATGATGGGCTGATTAGCAAGAAAAGAGTGAAACTAGGCAGGGCGGGGAAGAGAGAGCACAGCACCCCAGGCCCACACTAAGCTACCACGTCACAGGAAGTTACCTCACCTGCAGATTCAAACTCCGAGATTCTGTTTCAGCAGAGAACACGGTGGTGCCATTGAATGACTCTAAAATGACCACACGAGATGAGAAAAATCACTTCTGGAACAACACCCATTTGCAGTGTTGAGGACAGCCCTATTTGGAGTGTTGTTTGGGGTGGCTCAATCATGACAGTCCAACCAGCTTGAGAGGAGCCGTGCTGGTTGAGGGGAGGATGAGCTATTCTGTAGAACGCAATCTCCATTTCCCGCTGTTTCCACTAATGTAAAGTATGAGCAGCATCGTTTTACCCAAGAAAGGTATGTTTGAGAAAATCTTTTACATTTTTTTAAGTTCACGTATTTATTTCTTTCATGAGAGGGACAGTGCCCCCAACAGGGTCTTGATGCCTCAATCCACTTTTCAGCTTCAGCAACCCTAGATTGCAGGTTTGTGTGTCTGGTGTACCAAGGGAGGTCTCTGAACATGAAGCTAGAGTCTTTCCAAGTAGGTCAGCCTCACAGAGCAGCGTGTTTTACCTCTGCACTACTATTAGGCCCCAATACATCTTTTAAATGAGAGAGAGAAAAAAAAACACCACCACACCCCACAGATCCACAAAAATGGCAGTCCTTGCCAGTCAGATCATGCTGCCTCCTAGTCACTCCCCAGGGGAATGGCCACACGACAATCTCCTCTTCCATTTTCCTTCCGGGATCTTCAGCACGCACGCACGTGCACACACACACACACACACACACACACACACTCCTAGCATGATTCTCTGCCTGCTAGTCAGTCTTGCTTAGACTCAGAAGCCCCAGCAAGGTTGTCTTCTGAACTCTCCCAAGTAAATCCTCGCTCTGACTCTTAGCAATACAAGTTCTCTACTCACAGGATGCCATTGGGATGCTGTAAAAACGCAGAAAGCATTGTCCAGTGCCCTCCCCTGCTTATTTACGGTCTGTCAGTCTTCCCTAACAGATGTAACCTCCAAGGCCCTTGCCCGTTTTGTCCGTCCTCTGCTGTATTCACAGCATCTAGGACAGTGCCTGCGGGATCACAAAACATTTTTCTTGAATGAATGACTAAATGGAGAACACTCCAGAGAGCCTGGGCTTCTAGCTGCCCCTTGGCTTTGCTGACGGAAGTCGTCACAGAGTAAGTGGCTGGTCTTCTGGGGGTCAACTTCAAGTCTACTTTCATCTGCTTGAATATTACCTCTAGGAATTTTATTCTTCACATGGTTATGACCTGGAAAATCATTGCAGGGAGAACTTCCTTAGGGAAATATAGGCCTGAATTCAGATGGCTAATTGCTAGCACAGGCATAATTGATATTGTGTTTGGCCTAGATAGTAGTGAAGAAAAGGTATCTATCAAAGCATCGTGAAATTGATGGCTCAGAGGTGTGTGTGTGTGTGTGTTTCCCAAAGGATAGCTGGCAAGTGCATGCTCTGGAAGAGCTTTGGGGCTTTTACAGAGTTTCCCAAAGCAGTGGCAGTTCTCAGGGGTGCCTTATATTCTTTATTTTTAATTTTTTTAGATTTTTGCCATAGGGCATGTGTATTCACTGGAGAGAGAGACAGAGGATCAGTGAGAAATCACTCCTCAGGGGGGTTGACCACACTGTAATCCCTTTTCATCCATTCTCCTCTTGGGGTTTTGGGCACGTGTACACATATGCCTAGTGCAATTTTTGTAGCTTTTTAAAAAGAATTTTGTTTTTTTATTTTGGCCTTAGGGCATGTGCACTCACCAGAGACAGAGAAAGAGACAGTGAGCAGGAAAGTGAGAAATCACTCCTCAGGGGAATGGCCACACCACAATCCCCTCTCTTCCATTTTCTTCCCAGGGTCTTCAGCACACACACACACACACACACACACACATACACACACACACACACACCTAGCATGATTCTCAAGCCACTGGGTCCAGGACTCGAACTGCAGTTGGCCATTTGGGAGTCCAGCAACATAACCATTATGCCATCTGCTGGCCCCTGCACAGCATGATTTTTAAGCTGCCAGGTCCAGAACTTGAACTGCTGTCAGACATGTGGAAGTCCAGCAGGTGGCATGGTGACTGGGGTGCTGGACGACCTACATGGTCAACCACAGCTCGAGTCCTGGACCTGGCAGCTTGCTTTCTTACCCCTCCCTGCCTCACTGCCTGCATCTCTCTGGTCAAACTGAAAATAAAGTAATTAAATATTCTCTCTCTGTCTGTCTGGCAAGCGCATGCACCCTATGGCAAAAACCTCTCCAAAAAAAAAAAAAGAAAGAAAGAAAGAAAGACAGACAGACAGACAGAGACAGAGAGACAGAAAGCGAGAAATCACCCCCCAGGGGGAATGGCCACGCCACAATCCCTTCTCCTCCATTCTCCTCTTGGGATCTTGGGCACGCACAAACACGCACCCAGTGTGAGTTTAAGCCACCAGGTCTGGGACTCGAACCACAGTCAGCTACATGGGAGTCCAGTGACATAGCCATTACACCAACTGCTGGTTCCTGTAAATTAAATAATTCTTAAAAACAAACAAACAAACAAACAAACAAACAAAAACAGAGACAATAGGCTTCCTTAAAACATCAGGCTAGGCCTCTGAAGTGTCACATTTAGGCCAAGCCTTAAAAGGGAAGCACTCTAGGATGATGATAGCAAGTTAAAAGGATAGCAAGAGGCTGGCAGGTGGCATGGTGGATAAGGGTGCTGGACTCCCACATGGCTGACTATGGTTCAAGTCCCAGAACTGGCAGCTTGCTTTCTTACTTTCCCTTTCTCTCTCGCTCTGTCCCTCTCTGGTCAAATTAAAATAAATAAATACAGTTGAATAAAACAATTATTGGGAACCAGCAGTTAGCGTAATGGCTATGTCGCTGGACTCCCACGTAGTCGACCGCGGTTCGCGTCCCGGACCTGGTGGCTTAAAACTCACGCCGGGTGCGTGTGTGTGAGTGCCCAAGATCCCGAGAGAAGAATGGAGGAGAAGGGATTGTGGCGTGACCATCCCCCCTGGGGGGGTGATTTCTCGCTTTCTGTCTCTATGTCTCTCTCTGTCTGTCTGGCGAGCGCACGTGCCCTATAGCGAAAACCTCTCAAAAAATAAATAAATAAAAATAAAAAAATAAAACAATTATTTATCTTTTTGAGAGGTTTTTACTATAGGGCACGTGTGCTTGCCAGAAAGACAGAGAGAGACAGAAAGACAGAAAGCAAGAAATCACTCCCCGGGGGTGATGTCCACACCACAATCCTTTCTCCTCCATTCTCCTCTCGGGGTCTTGGGCGTGCATGCCCATGTGCCCGGTGTGAGTTTAAGCCACTGGGCCTGGGACTTGAACTGTGGTCGACTATATGAGAGCCCAGCAACATAGCCCTTACCCCACTGCTGGCCCCAATTCTTAAAAAAAAAGAGGGCTAGTGAGAGGGGCCAGCAGGTGGTATGATGATTAAGGGCTCTGGACTTCCTCATGGTCAACTACGATTCGAGTCCGGACCTGGTAATTTGTTTTCTCACTTTCCTTCTCTCTCTCACTCGGTCCCTCTCTAGTCAAATTAAAATAAATAAAGTTAAATTAAAATCATTCTTTTTTATAAAAGGTGTAGTGAGAAAGCACATGGGGTGCTTAGAAATGTAGGTGAACTTGAGAGTGCCTGTGTACGTGTGTGCGTGTGTACATGGCCGTGTATCATGGCACGTGTATGTGGGGGGTTACAAGCCAGGACCAGCAGATGGGCCACATATGAGAAGCACTGATGCCATGTCAAAAGGCTTGCACTTGAGTTGTCCCCTTGGCCATAACCATGGATGAGCTACACCGTCAGAGGATCTGCTGTTTCTATCATCTCCTTCCTTCCCGAGATCACAGTAGCAATCTGTCCCACATCACGAGTAACAGGAAATGCAAGACCGCCACTGGTCTATTTCCTTAAACGCGCCGCTAGTGTGAGCTGCATAGGCCCTCCCCAGTTCCCTTAAGCACATGGAACACAGGCATATTTGGGTTGCTTTTTGGCAGCAGAATGCCCACAAAATAGAACAATTTAAGATTCCAAACTTAGAAGTTCCCAGAAGGCAGGGGAAAAAAAAAAACCACAAGTAGCATGTGCTGTCAATATTATGTTCTCAGTGGATTTTTTTTTTTTTTTTTTTTTTTTTGGAGAGGTTTTTTTTCGCTATAGGGCGCGTGTGCTCACCAGACAGACAGAGAGAGACATAGAGACAGAAAGTGAGAAATCACCCCCCGGGGGGATGGTCACGCCGCAATCCCTTCTCCTCCATTCTCCTCTCGGGATCTTGGGCACGCACGCACACGCGCCCGGCGTGAGTTGTAAGCCACCGGGTCCGAGACACGAACCATGGTCGACTACGTGGGAGTCCAGCGACATAGCCATTACGCTAACTGCTGGTTCCCTCCTCAGTGGATTTTAAGGAGTAAGTAAAAGGAAACCAATAGTCTGCATGGACCTTCGGCGCTTGTGAGTGACCCTGGGGAAAATGTCACACTCCGTAGTGGCAGCTGTGACTCCCAGCCAGGCCGATGGCATGTGAAAGGCTTGGAGCAGTTTACACTTATGTGAAGGTTTCCCAGGACTGGCCCTATGGCCTTGCGGTTAAGGAAGTTGGATCCCACATGACCAATTGTGGTCTAAATCCCAGCCCCTCAGCTTGAAAAACATTTATGCCCCAAATCCCAGCAGGCTGGAGAAGTAAAGCAGAATGGTTTCAGTATGATCAAGCCCCAGTGGGTGTGCTTTCTCCCTTTTCTTCTTTGTCTCTCTGCCTTTCCATCTCTCTCTGATGAGCACAAACTCCCTATGGCAGTTTAAAAAAAATAAAAAAAGAATGCCTTTCCAAATTGCACAGAAAGTTATAGGAGACTCTGACATTCACCTACAAACTTGGAATGACTACTTTGTATTTCTCTTGTGAACAATATACAACATTCCAAAACAACCAGGTTTGTGGATTAATGTATCCGCTTTGACGACTCTCCATTTATCTCTCTAGATCTGACGACTTCCATGAATTCCATACCTGTGCTTCCAACACCTCCTCACCATTTCCACTTGGATGTTTATCGCCTTTTCCTTGCCTCCCAAATGTAACACGTTCAAACTCTATTTCCTGATTTCTCCTGTGAACTTGTACATCCCTCAGAACCTACCATTTACCTTGTTGCTCAGGACAGAAACAAAGGCGTTGGCCATTCTCTCTCTCTCTCTCTCTCTCTCTTTTTTAGAGCTTTTTGCTATAGGGCACATGCACTCGCCAGAAAGAGAGACAGAGAGACGGAAAGCAAAAAATCACCTCCGGGGGGATGGCCACACCGCAATCCCTTCTCCTCCATTCTCCTCTTGGGATCTTGGGCACGCACGCACACGCACCCAATGTGAGTTTAAGCCACCGGGTCCGGGACTCGAATCGGTTGACTACATGGGAGTCCAGCGACATAGCCATTACACTAACTGCTGGTCCTGTGTTGGCCATTCTCTATCTCCCTATGTTCAATTTACCAGCAAACCCTGTCATTTCTACCACCAAGACATAGCCAGCATCTGAGCACTTTTAACTCCACTATTAACATGGTACACCAAATTGCCATTATCTTTCATCTGGGTACTGTACGAATCTCCTATCTGGCCCTCCTGCTTCTTTCCTTGTCCTGCTAGAGTCTCAGAGAGGGGCCAACAGATTTTCTTTCTGCAAATAAATATAATAGGCCAGCTAGTAAATATTTTGGGTTTTGCTAGCCATATGGGCTCTGTTGACCGAACTCCTCAGCTCCGTCGTAGCTCAGAGAAGCCAGAGACAGCACAGAAATGAGTCAGCATGGCCGCGTTGCAGTAGAACTATCAGCAGACACTGAAACCTGGCCTTCACATAATTTTTTTTTTTTTTTTTTTTGGAGAGGTTTTTGCTATAGGGCGCGTGCGCTCACCAGAGACAGAGACATAGAGACAGAAAGCGAGAAATCACCCCCTGGGGGGATGGTCATGCCGCAATCCCTTCTCCTCCATTCTCCTCTCGGGATCTTGGGCACGTACGCACACACGCCCGGCGTGAGTTGCGTCCAGGACGCGAACCGCGGTTGACTACGTGGGAGTCCAGTGACATAGCCATTACACTAACTGCTGGTTCCCCCTTCACATAATTTTGACACGTCCCCCAATTTTTTTTTTTTTTTGATTATTTGACCGACCAAAAATTAAAAACCATTCTTAACTCACAGGCTGTAGAAAAGAGATATTGGGCTGGATTTGGTACGTGGGCTGACGTTTGCAGACCTCTGATCTGATGTTGAGCCAGCAGTCAATGATCTTATCTTTCTTTCTTTTTTATACAATTTTATTGAGATATATTTCACATACTATTGGGTTTTGGGGAAAGTCATCATGTATTTTTTGCATTGAAAAATAGAAAAATATGTCATGACTGGGGCTGGCAGGTGGCATGGTTGTTGGGGACGCTATGTTCCCACATGGCTGGCCGTGTTCGAGTCCTGGACCTGGTGGCTTGGTTTTTCACTTTCCCTTTCTTTCTCTCTCTCTCTCTGGTCAAATTTTCAAAAAAGATAACAAATGAAATTAAATAAATAAATATTTTTTTTAAAAAAGAAAAATATATCTTGACTTTCTTGGTGACCTAATAGGAAGCTTTCCCAGAGCATCTTTAGGCTAAGAATAGGCAAACTCTATTTTCTCCATTCAACGTGTACAGGTCAGCAGTTTTTAGTGTATTCAGATATGGGCGACCACCGCCACAACCTATTTCATTACCCACCTCCCCCAAAAGCCCTGTACCTGTTAACAGTCACTGACCGTTCTCACTCACCCATTTTTTAAAAAAGAATTATTTTACTTAACTTTATTTATCCATTTATTTTACTTTGACCAGAGAGGAACAGAGAAAGAAAGAGAGAGAGAGTGGGAAAGCAAGCCACCAGATCCGGGACTTGGAACTACAGTCAGCCATGTGGGACTCCTGCGTCCTTAACCACCATGCCACCTACCAGTCTCTCACTCACCCATTAAAAAAAACTTAAAAAAAAGAGAATTATTTTATTTCACTTTATTTATTTACTTATTTTAATTTGGTCAGAAAGGGACAGAGTGAGAGAGAGAGAGAGGGAAAGTGAGAAAGAGAGCTGCCGGGTACAGGACTCGAACTGTGGTCCGCCATGTGGGAATCTAGCACCCTTATCTACCACACCACCTGCCGGCTCTCACTTACCCATTTTTTAAAGAATTAATTTAACTTATTATTTTTTTAAAATTTTCTATAGGACACATACACTCACCAGAGACATGAAGAGTGAGGAAGAGAGGGAAAGTGAGAGAGCGAGCAGTCAGGTCTGGGACTCTAACTACAGTCCACCACGTGGGAGTCCAGCACCTTAACCCCCAGGCCACCTTCTGGCCCACTCACCTATTTTTTCCCCCACCTTGCATCTCAGACCCGGGCAGCTGCTAATCTACTTTCTGTCTCTCTAAAATTACCTACTCTGCACATTTTATATAACTAGAATCATACAATTTGTGGTCCCTTGTCTCTGTTTTATTTAAGTAGAATCATATAATATGTGGTTTCTTTTGCTTAACATGGTATTTCAAGGTTCATTCATGTTGTAACACGTGTTCTGCAGTAATGGTTTAGAACAGTGCTGTCCAACGTGGTAGCCACTAGCCGCATGTGGCTACTGGTTATGTGACAGTCTGAACTAGAGGTGTGCTGTAGGTATAAAACATAGATGTTTGGGACCAGCAGATGGCGTAATGGTTACACCACTTGACCATGGTTTCAGTCCTGGACCAGGCAGCTTAAAACTCATGCTGGGGGTGTGTGTGTGCTTGTCCGAAATTCTGAGAGGAGAGTGGAGGAGAAGGGATTGAGGTGTGGCCATCCCCCCGAGGGGGTGATTTCTTGCTCTCTCTCTCTCTCTGGCAAAAATCTCTCTCTAAAAAAAACATAGATGTTTAAGACTATTAAAGTACAAAAAAATGTAAAATATTTCAATTTCTAAATATTGATTACATGTTGAAAGAGTTTTAAACATATTATTAAAATTAACATTATTTGTTTGTCTTTATTGTTTTTTAAATGTGCCTACTAGTACATTTAAAATGATACATCTGGTTCACATACGTAGCTCACATTATGTTTTTATGGAATCCTCCCATGTTTTCCTAAAGCCCGTAGGAATAATGCCTGGAACTCACAACGCTCTCAACAAATACCGGCTGAATGCTTTAACCTGGGCTGCCTGAGAGGTTCTTTAGACTAAGAACTGGAAGTGTTTGGTCATTTAAACAAAACACTGAGTATCTAAGTAGGCCTTAGGAGAAGAGAAAGTGATGGAAGTGTGTGAGGCTGTGGATTCGCTTGAGGCGCTCTTGGTCCCCAGCTGTATTTACACTCTGCTCAATGAATAAACACCGCCACTTTAATCGGGGCGACCCAAATGTTTATTTCTTTGAAAACACCATTCCCAAAGTGCAAGCACTGGTTTCATGGTCCGTTTTAGGGGGGCAGAGCCACGTGATTCTTCAAATACCGTTTGTTCATACGGCTTGAACTGTGGAACTCCCTGACCTGAATGGTTGCCTCTCATTTAGAAGCTGCTTCAGAGATATATTTTGTTTCAACTGGGCAAGTGAGGAAAACAAAGGAGTTAAAAGAGTTTAATAAACTGTATAATAGGCTTGCGTTTTAAAAACAGTTCTTCAGAAATGGTCTTGATTACTTTGATTTTCTGCAATGAGCAAATTACTCCCTCCCTTTTCCCTCCAAAGTGTGCCTTGGCATAGAGTCACCAGCAATCCTGACGTGCCAAGCCATTTAAGTGTTTTTGACACCACTTGTGAACAATTTTAGTACTCCATTACTGGGGCAGTTCAACATTTTTAAATTAAATTCAAGTGGGTAGCTTGTAGGAAAAAAAAAAAAAAAAGAACACAGCAGCTTGCACTGAAATATATTAAGGTTTTTGATTTCCAAACATATATAACTTAAATTTTTTTTTTTTAGGTTTTTGCTATAGGACACATTCACTCACTGGAGAGAGACAGAGAGGCAGAGAGAGAGGAAAGTGAGAATTACCCCCCAGAGGGGATGGTCATGCCACAGTCCTGTCTCTTCCATTCTCCTCTCAAGATTTTGGGCGCATATGCACTCGCACCTGGCGTGATTTTCAAGTTGCCCTGTCTGGAACTCGAACCATGGTCAGCCATGTGGGACTCTAGCACCTTAACCACTATGCCATCTGCTGGCCCCTCCAAATATATACCTTTTAAGAGAAAACAGTGAATTATTTAGTAAGGAATGTCTATAAACACATACAATGTAAAATGTTCTCATTCTTCTATGACCAGACACACATGGTCTATGTCGAGTTTCTTCTAGGTGTTGGGGAGGCACAGTTGGCAGTGCACTGAGATGTACTATGACTTCTTGGTTTAGCACTGGTAGAAATGGAGTAAACAACACCTTGTCCAGGATTAATACGGGCATGGCCAATGGTCCTTTTCAGTCCAAAATTTAGTTCCTCTGGGTTAAAAAAAAAGTCTAAAAATTACTGAATAAGGCCTAGCTGTGGTGGTGCAGGTGGTAGGGATGCCACTGTGCAACATCGGAGCCACATGAAAATGTTCTGGGTTGACCTGAACATACAAGGGATGTTTTCAGGCATGCCAATGATTGTGGCGGCAGGAAAGCTGAGGGCTGGGAAGGGATAATGGTGTGACAATGCCTTGTCAGGGGCTTCTGTCTCTTTCCTTCAATAAATTAATGAAGTATACTTAAAACATGTCTTACAGGGATCAGCAGATGGCATAATGGTTATGTCACTGGACTCCCACATAGTCAATCGTGGTTCGAGTCCCAGCCCAGTAACTCATGCTGGGCGTGTGTGCATGCGTGCCCAAAATCCCAAGAGGAGAACAGAGGAGAAGGGATTGCGGCGTGACCATCCCCTCTGGGGGGGTGATTTCTCCCTTTCTGTCTCTTTGTTTCTCTTTGTCTCTCCAGTAAGTGCACGCACCCTATAGGAAAAACCTCTCTCTAAAAAAAAAAAAAAAAAAAAAAAAGTCTTACAGAGCCAGCAGGTGGTGTGGTGGCTAAGGTGCTAGACTCCCACATGACTAACTGAGGTTCAAGTCTTGGACCCAGTAGCTTGAAAATCATGCTGGGTTCTTGTGTGTGTGTGTGTGTGTGTGTGTGTGTGTGTGGGCCCAAAATCCCAAGAGAAAAATGGAGGATAAGAGATTTTGACATGCCCATCCCCTATGGAGAGTGACTTCTCACTTTCCATCTCTCTGCCTCTGTCTCTCTCTCTCCAGCAAGCACATGTGCCCTGTAGCAAAAAAAAAAAAAAAAAATCTAAAAAAAAAAACCTCACAGGGGCTGTCAGGTGGCGTGGTGGTTGAAGCACTAAACTCTCACATGGCAGACCACGGTTTGAGTCCCAAACCTGGAGGCTTGCTTTTCTACTTTCTCTTACTTCTGTCTCTCTCTGGTCAAATTAAACAAATAATAATGATGATAATTTTAAAAAATGGATTAAAAAATTCTAAAAAAGAAAAAAAAAACCTTACAGAATAAATGTACTACTTAAGATTAGCCACAGAAATGATTCCTGTAATTTGGAGGAAAACTAGGAGAGGAGAGAAGGTTTTTTGTTGTTGTTGTTAGTTTTTGCTATACGGTACATGTGCTCACCAGAGAAAAACTGAGGAGGGGGATGAGAAACCATGCCCCAGGGAGGATGGTGATGCTATGCAATCTCTTCTCCATTCTCCTTCTCAGGATTTTGGGCATGTACACCCATGTGCCCAACATGATTCTTTTTTTATTTTTAAGAAGTTTTTACTATAGGGCGCGTGCACTTGCCAGACAGACAGAGAGATAGAAAGTGAGAAATCACCTCCCAGAGGGGATGGCCATGCTGCAATCCCTTCTCCTCCATTCTCCTCCTGGGATCTTGGGCACGCACACACACGCGCCCGGCATGAGTTTTAAGCCACCGGGTCTGGGACGTGAACCGCGGTCAACCACGTGGGAGTCCAGTGACATAGCCATTACGCTAACTGCTGGTCCCCCCAAGATGATTCTTAAGCTGCTAGGTCTGGAACTCGAACTGTGAAGCTGGCATGTGGGAATCTAGCACCTTAATCTCCATATCACCTGCTGGCCCAAAGGTAATGTTTTTTGGTGGTACTTTAATAGTTTAAAAATAAAGGTATTTAAAGTTCTTACAATAAGAAAACAAGAAGTCTTGAGACCAGCAGATGGAGTAATGGTTACGTCACTGGACTCCTACATAGTCCACTGTGATTTGAGTCCTGGAACCAGTGGCTTAAAACTCACACTGGAGGACCAGCAGATGACGCAATGATTATGTCACTAGACTCCCATGTAGTTGAAATTGGTTTAAGTCCTGGACCTAGTGGCTTAAACTTGCACTGGGTACATTTGCATGCGTGCGCAAGATCCTAAGAATGGAGAAGGGATTGCAGCATGGCCATCCCCCCTAGGAGGTGATTTCTTGTTTTCTGTCTCTCTGTCTCTCCAGCGAGCACATGTGCCCTATAGCAAAATCTTTCTCTAAAAAAAAAAAAAAGACAAAAACAAAAACAAAAAAATCTTATGCTGGGTGCATGTTCATACATGCCCAAAATCCCAAGAGGAGAATGGAGGAGAAGGGACTGCAGTGTGGCCATCTCCCCTGGGGGGTGATTTCTCACTTTCTGTCTCTCTGTCTTTCTGGCAAGTGTGTGTGCCCTATAGTAAAAATCTCTCTAAAAAAAGAAAACAAGAAGTTTCTTGGAAAATAGAGACGTGAAGGCAAAGGAAATGTTCTTTGGTTTGGAGGACATTTTGAATGTTGTGTACATAACAGACACAATGAGAAGTATTATTCTTGATGAATCTTTCAGATTTTAACTCTCAGACATTGTGTACATAGCAAATTCTACAATTTCTAAAGTTTTCTCCTTTTAAAATTTAACAACAACAAAAAAGAAGCAGCTTAAGGTAGGATTTTTAAGAGCCAGGAGGTTCTCTTGATGCTTAGTAAATTAGTAAACTCTTTCTTTTGGGGACCAGCAGTTGGTGTAATGGCTATGTCGCTGGATTCCCACGTAGTCAACCGCGGTTTGAGTCCCGGACCCAGTGGCTTAACCTCACACCGGCCACGTGTGCGTGCGTGCGTGCCCAAGATTCCGAGAGGAGAATGGAGGAGAAGGGATTGTGGCATGGCCATCCCCCCCGGGGTATGATTTCTCACGAGTACATGCGCCCTATAGCAAAAAACCTCTCAAAAAAGAAAAGAGAGAAAGAACATGCAATTCCAGTGTATTGTTTATTACTTTCACTCACTCATCACATTTGCTCATTAAGAGGGTCATCGAGGCAACCAATATATAGAAGGACACAATGATTAGTGAGGTAAAGCCTATGTTATCAATTACTATTCTTTCCTTTTTAAAAAAATATTATTTATTTAACTTTATTTATTATAACTTCTTAAAATTTGGCAAGAGAGAAAGAAAGGGAAAGTGAGAAAGCAAGCCACCAGGTCTGGGTCTCAAACCGCAGTCAGCCATGTGAGAGTCCACCACCGTAACCACCACACCACCTGATTACCACTGTTGGAAGAGAAGAATGTCTTACCTGCAGCAAAGGCATCAGCTGCAAACCCAGAGCTTGTTCATAGAGCAAGTTCAGTTCTGCACAACTGGAGAAGGAGAGTTTGGAGGTATAGAGGTAATAGTGCACATGCCTAAAGGTGGAGCCATCTCTGTCGATGAAGAGCCTCTGGCTTTCTGAAGAGGTCAAGGCCGAGGCCTCTTTCCAGAGCAGGGAGTCTGGGAACTGAGCAAGTTTGCTTCTGGGAACTGAGAAATGCCAGCCCCCCACATTGAAATGAAACAAATCCTCTGCTGATTCATGAGGTATGCCAGGCTCCTCCTGAAAGGAAAATGAAAAAGAGCTAAGAAATAAAAAGCATCTAGATTGGAAAGGAAGAAATAAAGCTATCTTTACTGAGGCCAGCAGATGGTGTAGTGGTTATGTCACTGGATTCCCACATGGCTGACTGCAGTTTGAGTACTGGACCTGGTGGCTTAAACTCATGCCAGGTGCGTGCACGTGCGTGCCCAAGATCCCGGGAGGAGAATGGAGGAGAAGGGATTGCGGCGTGACCATCCCCCCTCAGGGGGTGATTTCTCACTTTCTGCCTCTCTGTCTGTCTCTGTCTTTCTGGCGAGTGCATGTGCCCTATAGCAAAAACCTCTCAAAAAAAAAAAAAAAATTAACAGTGGTCAATAGTATATAAAATTTTACCTGGAAAAGATCCATAAAACAATATTGAATTCTGGTTAAAATTTTGCATTCTTTCTAAAAACAAAAAATGCACACCAACGTGATGTGCCAGTATCTATAATTTATTTTGAAATGAATAAAAAAATGAGATGGAGGGGCTAGCAGGTGATGTGGTGGTTAGGAAGTTGGATTCCCACATGGCAGGTCATGGTTTGAGTCCTGGATCCAGAGGGCTGAAAATCACACTAGGCATATGTGCGTGCATGCCCAAAATCCCAAGAGGAGAATGGAGGAGAAGGGACTGTGGCGTGGCCATTCCCCCCTGGGGCTGATTTCTTGCTTTTCATCTCTCTGTTTCTCTGGTGAGTGTACGTGCCTTATAGCAAAAAATCTTTCTCTAAAAGAAGAAATATTAATTTTATCATGTCTGTGTATCATCCCTTTGCCCATCAATCCATCCATCTCTCTCTCTCTCTCTCTCTCTCTCTCTCTCTCTCTCTCTTTATTTTTAGGTTTTTGCCATAGGACACATGTGCTCACCAGAGACACATGTGCCTGGCAAGTCTAAGCTGCTGAGTCTGGGACTCGAACCGTGGTTGACTACATTGGAGTCCAACAATACAACCATTATGCCATCTGCTGGTCCCCCCTCCAGAAAAAATTTCAAAATATGACTAATGAAATGTAGGTGATGATATATGTTGCTCATTGGACAATTCTTTCAATCTTTCTGAAAGTTTAAACATTTGCACAAAAATGTTCTTTTCCAACAAATACCTGCATCTTTTATTTTGACAGTGGAGGAAGGAAAAGAAATACATGCAACAAAGAAGAGAGTAGGGTGCATTTCTCCTACAGTCAGTCTTGTCTACTTATTCAGGTAGAAAGAAAAGGAACTATATATACTACGTCTGAGATTAGAAGAGTTAAAGGGGATATGAAGAAAAGATCACATATTGTTAAAACGTGTCATGGCTCACAGAAGCAGAGCTGGAAAAGCAAATCTAATGAGCTAACCTAAGCTCCTGAGTCCTGGCCCTTCTGAACATAGCTAAAGCTGACGGCAAACCCAGAATAAGTCTCACCACCGCGGCCACCATCACAGAGCATAAATACTGTGCAAGTATCTCAATTTTGCTTTCTGTCCTTAAAGGTGACGAGCTGGTTGAGAGCTCAGGAAAGATGCTCAGAGTGTGCAGATCTGGGAAGGCGAATCTCAGTTCTTGTCTCAGCTCCTCTTTTTTCATCAAGGACAGAATATCACAAGACCATCTTGGCTCAATACTTGGCCTCCCTCTTACACACATGTTCTATCCCAGGTGGGTTCTCAAGAGGTGCCTGCTGGCGTGAGGGTAGGGATTACCGATATGGCTCTTCTTGCCAGTTTTCTTCCCTAAGACTGATCAGGAGCTGGTTAGTGTAGAGCAATCCCAGCCTGGGGAGAGCCCTTAGTCACAAAACAAGCGTTGGGGATCTGTGGCACTTGAAGGACAAAAGGCTTCTTGCCAGTTTGAGTACTGAAAATGGAGTAGCCCTAAGACGGTTATCCCCATCCTACCCCAGAGAGCGTCTCTTTCCCATTCTGATTCCTCTTTCCCAAAGGACCCCCGTCCAAGTCGATTTCTAGAGTGAGAAACACCTCATGCTCTGAAGACAGGACCCCAACTCTTCCGAGCCAAGTTTCCCAGCCTTTCTCTCCTCCGATCCCGACGTCACGCTCGGAAATCTGCCCCAGCCGCGCCCCCTCACACACTCCTTCAGATCTGGGTCCCAGCCTCACACACCCCTGCCTTATCCCAGATCAGCCTCTCCCAGCGCTGGGTTATGAAGACCTCCACCCGTCAAAGAGGCACATGCCCAGCCCCAGACCTGGAGTCCCCCAGATCTCGAGTGCTAGGCACTTTGTCCCTCAAGACAGCGCGTTCTTCTCAGAGCTAGTCCTCCTAATCTTTTAAAGCTGGGGCCACTCCTGGGCTCATCAGTGCCCCAGAGCCAGGTTCCTAACCTCATAGCCCTAATCCTGGGACTCAGTGACCCCATTCGCCGCTTTCGTGACTTTGGCGCTTCGGTCACGACGGGCTCCATACCATAGTCGCTGCTCTGCGGCTGGCGGGCAGGCGCGTGGCCCGGAATAACGGTCCCCCTGATCTGGCGACGCGGGGCGTGGCCTGGACCTAGCCCTGGACGGGGGCGGGGCCTGGTCCTGGGCGGGCCTTAGACATGGGCGGGGCCTAGCGCGCGCCGGGCGGTCTCCCGGGCGACGGCAGGTGAGCGGCGGGCGCAGATGGCGGAGCAGTGGGATCTGGACGAGGAGGGCATCCGCCGCCTGGGGGCGCTGACCCCTGTGGAGCAGCCGGGTAGGGCCAGGCCGGAAGAGCCTGGGCAGGGAGCGCGGGGTCAGAGGCTGGAGGGAGAAAGCTGAGATGCAGGCATAACCGAGGTAGACCAGGCGGGGGACGCGCGGAGGAGGGGTAAACTGAGGCAGAAGGGGTACGGAGGTGGAGGAACTGAAGTCCTCGGGGGCGTCGGGGGCAGAGGGCGGGAATGGAGGGAGGAGGGGAGGCGAGGTAGAGGGCAGGGGAAACAAGCCTCCGGCGGGGACCCTGCGGCCGGGAGCGCAGAACCGGGCCGAGGAGAGAGGACGGGCCTCGCGGAAGGAAACTGAGCCCCTGGCGCGACCTGGCGGGACACGGGAAGGGCTGAGCGGGGAAATTCGCTGGGAGTGCCCTTAAGGGTGTACCCGGGGCGTTAATTGTGGCAGTTGCGGAAACTTCCTACCCTCGAGGGCTTTTCCAGGACGAGGTGAAATGGGAACAGGGCGCTCCGTTATCGCCCCCGGTCGTCCAGTCTCCACTTCAGGAACCTGGTCGTTTCTTTGGTCGGTCTGGAGAGACCTTTTAAGAGACCTGGGGATCCAGCAGGTGGCGTGGTGGTTGAGGCGCTGGACTCCCACATGACTGACTGTGGTTCGAGTACCAGATCTGGCGGCTTGCTTTCTCACTTTCCTCCTTTTTCTCTCTCTCTGGTGCGTGCGCATGACCTATAGCAAATTAAAAACAATAATAAATCAAATAAATAATTTTTAATCAGAGAGAGACCTGATGTGAAGGGACTAGCAGGTGTTCGATCTCTCAAGCTGCTTAGGTCAGTTCCTCAGCCCTGACTTCATCCTAAGTCAAACAGCCCAGTGACAACTGACCCCACCTTAGACCTGGGGTCTAACTCATACAGCTTGTTTTTTGAGCGACTAAGCAGTAAAAATGTTGGAAAAACTACCTGCATCCCTAATTTGACTTTGTACCCTCCCTAAATTCACTGTATTATTATTGCCAGGCATTCTAAATTATTTACTTGCACTGTTTAATCCTTATAGCAAGTTTATCAGACAGATGCTGTTATTATTTCGATTTTACAGATTGGTAAAATTAAGTTTAGACTCTTACCCAAAGTCACACAGCTGGTAAAGTGTTGCAGCTAAGGTTTATTAACTTTGATTCCAGAACCTGTGCTCTAGCCATATGAAAAAGTTACCTTTCTTCTTCTTTTCATTTGTGGGATTTGAAATAACTTGATTTTATTTGTAATTTTAATTAAAATTATTTATTTTTTAAAAAGTATCAATATTAGCGTATGCTGGGCTGGCCCCTTTGAGCATTAGTTAGGTACACCACAATTGTGGTTTAAATCCCCTCCTGAGGGCCAGCAGGTGGCCGTGGTTCAGGCATGGGACTCCCCGTGGTGGACCACGACTCCTGTCCTGGACCCGGTGGCTTGAAAATTATGCGGGGTCTTCTTCCAGAAAACACCAAATGGATGACACCTGTGCAGCAGCAGGGCCCAGAGATCCGGGGGTCCTGAGATAGGAGGTGGGGCCGGCTTCCGTGCAGGTTCAACAGCGGCCCCATGGTTGGGGCCGGGGCGGGGCTGTGCCCGCAGAGCTTGTGGAGGCAAGGCTGAGGACATGGAGTGGATCCCTGTCATCAAGCTGGGCTGCCTGGGCAAAGACATGAAGATCAAATCCCTGGAGGAGATCTCTCTCTTCTCCTTGCCCATCAAGGAGTCTGAGATTATCGACTTTTTCCTGGAAGCATCTCTCAAGGATGAGGTTCTGAAGATCCTACTTGTGCAGAAGCAGACTCCCGCTGGCCAGCAAGGTGAGGTTCAAGGCATGTATCGCCATCGGGGACTACAATGGCTATGTTTGTTTAGGTGTGAAGTGCTCCAAGGAGGTGGCCACTGCCATCCAAGGGGACATCATCCTGGCCAAACTCTCCATTGTCCCAGTACAAAGAGGCTACTGGGGGAGCAAGATCGGCGAGCCCCACACTGTCCCTTGCAAGGTGACTGGGCGCTGTGGCTCTGTGCTGGTGTGCCTCATTCCTGCCCCCAGAGGCACTGGCATTGTCTCAGCCCCTGTGCCCAAGAAGTTGCTGCTGATGGCTGGCATCGATGACTGCTACACCTCAGCCCAGGGCTGCACTGCCACCCTGGGCAACTTCGCCAAGGCCACCTTTGATGCCATCTCCAAGACCTACAGCTACCTGACCCCTGACCTCTGGAAAGAGACTGTGTTCACCAAGTCTCCCTATCAGGAATTCACCGACCATCTCGTCAAGACCCACACCAGAGTCTCGGTGCAGAAGACCCAGGCTCCAGCTGTGGCCACAACATAGGGTTTTTTTTTTTTTTCTCTTTTTTTTTTTTTTGGAGAGGTTTTTTTGCTATAGGGCGCGTGCGCTCGCCAGACAGACAGAGAGAGACATAGAGACAGAAAGCGAGAAATCACCCCCCAGGGGGGATGGTCACGCCGCAATCCCTTCTCCTCCATTCTCCTCTTGGGATCTTGGGCACGCACGCACACGCGCCCGGCGTGAGTTGTAAGCCACCGGGTCCGAGACGCGAACCGCGGTCGACTACGTGGGAGTCCAGCGACATAGCCATTACGCTAACTGCTGGTTCCCAACATAGGGTTTTCATATAGCGAAAATAAAGTGAATTAAGCCTGGGAAAAAAAAAAAAAAAAAAAAGAGAAAATTACACCAGGCACATGTGTGTGTGTATATGCCCAAAATCCAGGGAAGAGAATGGACGAGAAGGGATTGCAGTGTGGCCATTCCCCCTCACTTTCTCTCTCTCTGTCTCTCTCCAGAGAGCATATACATCCTATGGCAAAACCAAACCAAAACAAAACAAAAATCCCTGTATGGGATTGAAAAATACATACATCCTGTATGACTTGAAAAATACACTGGGGACATGCACATGTGCCCTGGATCCTGACAGGATGGAGAAATGACGGAATAAAGAATTGCTACATGACCAGGCCTTGCCTGGAACTCTCTGGCCAGTTAGTGCACGCTAACAACAGTTAAATGAATAAGAGAGTAATAATTTTTATTTCCTCTCCAAAACCATTTCACTTCCCTCACAGATAACCAAAGATAACACTTTACTGTGTGTATAGATTAATGTAGATATTTGTGTGTATACACACACATATATATACACACACATGTATATACTTCAAACTACTTTGAATTCTCCCATTTTAAAAGTTACCAAAGATAGGGCCAGCACGTGGTGTGGTGGTTGAGGACACTGGGCTCCCACATGGTTGACTGCGGTTCGAGTCCGAGACCTGGCACTTGTTTTTTCTCTCTCTCATTCCCTCGCTCTGTCCCTCTGTGGTCAAATTAAAACAAAGAAATAAAGTTAGATAAAATTCTTTTATAAAAAAAAAGTCAGCAAAGAAAAATCCTGTGCCTTCCTTGCCAAAAAAGAAACATATGTATTCAACTTTATTCAAGAAGACATACACCCCCTGTCATCCTCACATTCAACCAGAAGGTATAGCAAATTTTGTTTGTTTTTGTTTGCTTGTTTTTATTTCAGGCATACAAATAACAAAGGTAATTGTGCTTATTCTGACAATTTGTATAGTACAGAAGTGTCTAAAGTAAAAAAAAATGTTCTTCCGCTCTTTCTATTTTTTGTTGTTGTTGTTGTTGTTGCTTATATCCACATACAGATAGGTACCTTTTTCTTTCTTTCATTTTTTTTTTTCTTTTTTTGGAGAGGTTTTTGCTATAGGGCGCGTGCGCTCGCCAGACAGACAGAGAGAGACAGAGAGATAGAAAGCAGGAAATCACCCCCCCAGGGGGGATGGCCACGCCGCAATCCCTTCTCCTCCATTCTCCTCTCGGGATCTTGGGCACGCACGCACACGCGCCCGGCGTGAGTTTAAGCCGCCGGGTTTGGGACTCGAACCGCGGTCGACTACATGGGAGTCCAGCGACATAGCCATTACGCTAACTGCTGGTCCCCAGATAGGTACCTTTTTCTAAAAAGACAAATATGGGGCTAGCAGGTGGCATAGTGGTTATGGCACTGGATGCCCACATGGCTGACCACAGTTTGAGTCCTGGACCCGGTGACTTGAAACTCAGACCAGGTGTGTGTGCATGTGTGCCCCAGAGAATAATAGAGGAGAAGGTATTGTGTATTTTTTTTTAACTTGCTAATAAAACATAGATATTTTTCAATTAAATGAATGAGCTGGTATATACATTATAAAACTCTTCTGTAAAACTATTACAGTAGTCAGGACCAGCATATGGTATTAATGGTTACATCACTGGACTCCCACATGGCTGACAGTGGTTCAAGTCCCAAATCCAGTGGCTTGAAACTCACTCTGGATGCATGTGTGTACATGCCCAAATTCCTGAGAGGAGAATGGAGGAGAAGGGATTGTGGCATGGCCATCCCTCCTGGGGGATGATTTCTCACCTTCTGTCTCTCCATCTGTCTCTGTCTTTCTGGTGAGTGCATGTGCCTTATAGCAAAAATCTCTTTAAAAAAATAATAAAGCAGTCACCTTTGGAAAGAGAGGCTTTTACTTTATTTTGCACTTCTCTATACTGTTAGAATTTTCCAATCATGTAATAAGGGTATTTTTTTTTTAATGTACAAAAGCATAATCTGAGTAGTATAATTATGAACTTTTTTCATTTGCTTTTTTTGTTTTATTTCTCTGTATTAAAAAATTCCAGTAGGTAGTGTG
This sequence comes from Tupaia tana, assembly GCA_026018925.1. Lineage (NCBI taxonomy): Eukaryota > Metazoa > Chordata > Mammalia > Scandentia > Tupaiidae > Tupaia > Tupaia tana. The sequence goes on along the minus strand of JAKSZU010000018.1, from coordinate 19,641,605 downwards.
GAGGGTAAGGCACTGAACCCCACGTGGCCAGATGCACGGTTAGAGTTCTGGACCTGACAACTTGAAAGTCACCCTGGCACATGTGCATGGGTGCCCAAAGTTCTGAGAGGAGAATGAGAAGAGATGGCTGTGTGACCATCCCCCTGGGGACTGATTTCTCACTTTCCTTCTTTCTCTGTCTCACTCAGGCAAGTGCACATACCCTATGCCAAAAATCCTTTTAAAAACTTAATAAAAATAAATAAATAAATAAATAAATAAATAAATAAAAAGAATCAGTTTATATATATTTGGTGTGTTCCATTCATTGCAACTATTATCATAATTGATGCTCAAAATATCCCAACTTTGGCTTGCAAAAGATCTTTCAAGTTTTCTCCTAAGACTTTAAAAAAATTTGAAACTTTTTTATTGTTATAAACTTGCATTATTCAAGGTTATCAGTTTAATTCCCAAATGAGCTATACATGATTTTTTCCTTTTTTAAAAATTTGTTTTATTGTGACCAGCAGATGGCGTAATGGTTACATCACTGGACTCCCACATAGTTGACTGCAGTTTGAGTCTGGGACCTGGCGGCTTTAAATTCATGCTGGGCGTGCAGGTAGTGTGGTGGTGAAGGGCGCTGGACTCCCACATGACTGACCACGGTTCAAGTCCCAGACCTGGCGGCTTGCTTTCTCGCTCCCCCCTTCCCCTTGCTCTGTTCCTCTCTGGTCAAATTAAAATAAATAAATAAATAAAGTTAAATAAAATAATTAAAAAAAAATCATGCCGGGCGAGTATGCATGCATGCCCAAGACACTCAGAGGAGAATGGAGGAGAAAGGGATTGTCTCTCCAGTGAGTGGATGTACCCTATAGCAAAAATTTCTTCAAAAAAAAAAGAAAAAAATCATTTTACTTCTTTCATGAGAGAGAGAGAGAGGTGCCCTTCTCAGGGTTATGCCACCCTTCAATCCTCCCATCCCTGCTACCAGACCAGCAGGGATCACAGGCATGCTCCCACCCACTGGATACTCAGGTCAGGATTCGAACCTGGCATCCCACATGGCTCCAGCATTGTGCAGTGGCATCCTATGTGCTGTGCCACCATGGCTGGGTCCTGAAAATGGCTTTTTTAAATAGCAATTTTACTTGATTTGTTGTTTTCATGAATAAAACAAATGCTTGCCTATTGAGGTTATGTGAGCCATATATTAAAGTCAGGGGCCCATCTGAAGTCACAGATGGTGCAACCGTGTGGATGGTTAGGAGCCTCACGGGGAGCCCAGATTTCGTTCCTGGGCCAACCTGAACACACTGAGAACAGCTGTGCTTGTCTGTAGTCCTAGCAGATCGGGAGGCTGGAGCCGAAGGATCCTGACCTTGTCAGAGATACTTCTCTTTCTCCCTCTCCCTTTCTCTTTCTCCTCTTTCTGTTATGAAGAAGAAAAATTTAGCAGATTATTCTGATGTTCTTGGAAACTGTGATAGGCAGTGTTTTATTTGTTCTCTGATCTATTGGATTGGTGGAAAAGACATGATGTATTTTTTCTGTGCAAAAATGTATCATGGCTTTTCCAACCACATGGTATCTGTCTTCACTTTGTAAACATTGAAACCCAGTATATAACCTCTTAAATCTGCCTTTCATGTAAATCATGAGAGAATGTTCCTGCAGCAGTTTATCAGTTCAATGATAATTCTGATTCCCTTTTATTTTTTAAAAGAATTATTTATTTAATTTTATCCATTACCATGAGTATTTTTTCTTTTTTTAGAGAGATTTTTGCTATAGGGCATGTGCACTTGCCAGAGAGACAGAGACAGAAAGCAAGAAGTCATCCCTCAGGGGAATGGTCATGCTGCAATCCCTTCTCCTACATTCTCCTCTTCTTGGGATCTTGGATATGCATGCACACACGCCTGGTGTGAGGTGGGTTTTTTGTTTGTTTGTTTGTTTAGAGATTTTTGCTATAGGTTGCATGCACTCAACAGAGAGACAGAACGTGAGAAATCACTCCCTAGGGGGTGGCCATGCCACAATTCCTTCTCTTCTGTTCTCCTGAAATCTTGGGCATATATGCACACGCACCCAGTGTGAGTTTGAAGCCACTGGGTCTGGGACCCAAACTGCTGTTGGCCATGTGGGAGTCTAGTGATGTAACCTCTACACCATCTGCTGGTCCCCTGGTGTGAGTTTTAACTCTCTGGGCCCAGGACTTGGACTGCAGTCGACCACATGGGACTCCAGCAACATAACCATTATGCTATCTGCTGGCTTCACCATTGGTATTTTTCAATTTGTTACAGGTCATATGCACTCACCAGAGAGAATTGGAGAGAGAGAGAAAGGGAAAGTGAGAAAGCAAGCCGCCAGACTCAAACCACAGACAGCCATGTGGGAGTCCAGCACCCCAACCACCATGCCACCTGCTGGCCCCTCTGGTTCCCTTTTTTTTTTTTTTTGAGAGGTTTTTCGCTATAGGGCGCGTGTGCTCGCCAGACAGAGACATAGAGACAGAAAGCGAGAAATCATCCCCCAGGGGGGATGGCCACGCCGCAATCCCTTCTCCATTCTCCTCTCGGGATCTTGGGCACGCATGCACACGCCCCCGGCGTGAGTTTAAGCCACCGGGTCCGGGACGCGAACCGCGGTCGACTACGTGGGAGTCCAGCGACATAGCCATTATGCTAACTGCTGGTTCCCTCTGGTTCCCTTTTAAAATGCTAAAATGTCTGCTGTTTTAAATAGACTGCCATGAAAGGCTTAAGAAATGCTGTGGGTCACAGATGGGAATCCCAACTGTCCTTAGCTCTTGTCTCGTGGTAAAAGACTCTCAGGGTTTAGAGTGTTGTGTACCACAGAATACCAATACATTGCCCTCAAAGCCAGGAAATGAAAAAAAAATTTTAAAGATATAATTAACATTCTCTGCATTCTATGGTGCAAACTGAAAGATTAGAGAACATAGAAGCATCGAAAATGGTTATGGATACTGGAGACAATGTAGGAAGCGGGTGGGAGAAGGGGGAGAATATAAGGAAAGAAATTAAGGATGAAAACAGGAGCAAGACATTTATGGGACCACAGAAATGGATTATTATCTGTTGATGATAACATGTTTTGTATACTCAACTGGTGCAAAGTGTATTTACATTGGAAAAACTCAATTTACATGCTTAAAAAAAAGGATATAATTAACATGCCATTAAAGTCACCTTTTATCGGGCCAGCAGGTGGCGTGGTGGTTAAGCTGCTAGACTCCCACATGGCTGACCATAGTTTAAGTCCTAAACTTGGTGGCTTAAAAATCATACTGGACATGTGTGTGTGCCTGCCTAAAATCCCAGGAGAAGAAGGGATTGTGGTGTGACCATCCACCCTGGGGGTGATTTCTCACTTTCTCTCTGTCTCCTGTGAGTGCACATGCTCCATAGCAAAAAGCTTTAAAAAGGTTTGTTTTACCATTTTGCTATGGTGTGTGTGTGCTTGCTGGAGGAAGACAGGGAGAGTAAGAAAACACCCACTCTCAGGGTAAATGGCCATGCCACAGTCTCGTCTCCATTTTCCTCTTGGGATTTGGGCATACACACATGTAAGCCTGGCATGTTTTTCTTTTCCTTCCTTCCTTCCTTCCTTCCTTCCTTCCTTCCTTCCTTCCTTCCTTCCTTCCTTCCTTTCTTTCTTTCTTTCTTTTTAGAGGTTTTTGCTATAGGGTGCATGCACTCGCCAGACAGAGACAGAGAGATAGAAAGCAAGAAATCACCCCCCCCCCCCCCAGAGGGGATGGCTACGCCACAATCCCTTCTCCTCCATTCTCCTCTCGGGATCTTGGGCACGCATGCACACGCGCCCAGCGTGAGTTTTAAGCCACCGGGTCCAGGATGCGAACCGCAGTCGACTACGTGGGAGTCCAGCTACATAGCCATTACGCTAACTGCTGGTCCCAAGCCTGGTGTATTTTTCAAACCACCAGGTCTGGGTCTCAGACTGTGTAGTTGTCCATAACATAAGGAATCTAGCGCCTTCACCACCACACCACCAGCTGGCCCAAGTCACTATCGTAAGTGTACAACTCAGGGTCATTTAATACATTCACAATGTTGTACAATCAACAAATCACTACTGTCTTGTTCTAGAACATTTTCATCAACCCATTAGGCACTCACTCCTCATTTCCCTCTCCTTGTAATCCTTGGCAACTATTAATCTGCTTTCTTTCTCTCTGGACTTGCCTCTTCTTTGTATTTTGTATAAGTGGAGTCAAATATGGCCTTTTCTATCTGGCTGCTTTCACTTAGCATGATATTTTCAAGATTTATCCATATTTTGACATGTATTAGTAATTCATTTACTTTATTTTATCTTTTTTTTTAAGATATTTTGGGAACCAGCAGTTAGTGTAATGGCTATGTCGCTGGACTCCCACGTAGTTGACCGCGGTTCGCGTCCCGGACACGGTAGCTTAAAACTCACGCCGGGCACGTGTGCGTGCGTGCCCAAGATCCCGAGAGGAGAATGGAGGAGAAGGGATTGCGGCGTGACCATCCCCTCTGGGGGGTGATTTCTCGCTTTCTGTCTCTATGTCTCTCTCTGTCTGTCTGGTGAGCGCACGCGCCCTATAGCGAAAAACCTCTCCAAAAAAAAAAAAAAAAAAAAAGATATTTTTGCTATAGGGCACATGCCCTTGCTGGAGAGACCGGAAGTAAGAAATCACCCCCTCTGGGGGATGGCCATACTGCAATCCCTTCTTCTCCATTCTCCTTTTGAGGTTTTGGGCACGCATACACACATGCACCGTGTGGGTTTTAAGCTGCTGGGTCTAGGGACTTGAACCATGGTCAACTACATGGGAGTCCAGCAATGTAACCATTATACTGTCTCCTAGTCCCTAGTAATTTACTTATTTTTAAAAATTGTTAATAGACTGGGGCCAGCAGGTGGTGTGGCAGTTAAGGCACTGGACTGCCACATGGGCTACCACAGTTCTAGTCCTGGACCTGGCGGCTTGCTTTCTCACTTTCCTTCTCTTTCTCTCTTTCTCTCTGCCTGCCTCTCTCTGGTGGATGTATGTGCATTATAGCAATCAAAATAATAATAATAATTTTTTTAAAGAATTATTTAATTTTATTTATTCATCCATTTATTTTAATTTGACTAGAGAGAGACAGAGAGAGAGGGAAAGCGAGAAAGCAAGCCATCAGTTCTGGGATTTGAACCATGGTTTACCATGTGGGAGTGTCCAGCATCTTGACTATCATACCACCTGCTGGTCACCCATAATAATAATAATAATTAATAAAATAAATAATAATTTTAAAATTATTAACAGATTTTAGTTTCTGTAAGTTTTGTTTGTTTTGTTGTTTTTAATTTGCCAGAGGGTGTGTGTGCTTGCCAGGCAGAGAGAGCAAGAGAGAAAGCACCCCTGCCCCCCTGTGGGGAGTAGTCATACCTCAATCCCTTCTCCATCTCTTCCTCCCGTAGGATCCTAGGCACACGTGCACTTGTGCCCGATGTGTTTCTCAGGTCTGAAACTCAAACTGTGCAGTCGAACCGGGCACTCAGCTATGTAGGATCCAGCCACGGTAACCACTTTGCCATAGGCTGGCCCTAGAAGTTTTAGGTTTACAGAAAAATTCAACAGAAAGTACAGAGAGTTTCCATATATCCTTTCCCCCTCCCAACTCTCTGCATCAACCCCCCCACCAGCAGTTTCCCTATTATTAATTTCTTACATTAGTATTGAACATATGTTAAAATTTATGAACCAATATTAGTACATTGTTATTAACAAAAGTCTATTAGGGTTCACACTTGTGTTGTACAGTTCTATGGACTTTGACAAATATATCATGTCATGTATCCATGGTTACAGTATCAAACAAAATAGTTTTGCTGCCCTACAAAATCCCCTGTGCTTCATTTAGTCATCCTTCACCCCAAACCTCTCACAAACACTCACCTTTTTATTGTTGCCTTTTTCAGAATGTCAGAATCATGCAGTATGTAACCTTTTCTGACTGACTTCCTTCACTCAGCAGTATGTATTGAAGGCTCCCCCATAACTTTTTTTTTTTTTTTTTTTTTGGAGAGGTTTTTGCTATAGGGCGCGTGCGCTTGCCAGACAGATAGAGAGAGACACATAGAGACAGAAAGCGAGAAATCACCCCCCAAGGGGGATGGTCATGCCACAATCCCTTCTCCTCCATTCTCCTCTCGGGATCTTGGGCACGCACGGACACGTGCCTGGCGTGAGTTTTAAGCCACCGGGTCCGGGACTTAAACTGCGGTCGACTACGTGGGAGTCCAGCGACATAGCCATTATGCTAACTGCTGGTTCCCAGCTCCCCCATATCTTGTCATAGCTTGATAGCTCACTTCTTTTTATTACTGAATTATATCCTACACCACGGGTTTACCATAGTCTGTTTATTCATTTACCTATTTTTTTAAAGAATTATTTTATTTATTTACTTATTTATTTGACCAGAGAGAGAGAAAGGGGGAGAGGGTGGAAGTGAGAAAGCAAGCCGCCAGGTCTAGGACTCAAACCACAGTCAGCCATGTGGGAGTCTGGTGTTCTTAACCACCATGCCACCTGGCGGCCCCTTCATTTACCTATTGAAGAACATTTTGGTTGTGTCCAAGTTTTGGCAATTGCTCATTTAAGTAAATACCAAGAGATCTGCTAGACCATCTGGTATCATTGTGTTTAGCTTTGTAAGAATTGCCAACTTGGAACCAGCAGTTGGCATACTGAGTATGTTGCTAGACTCCCATGTAGTCGGCTGTGGTTTGAAGGTTTGAGTCCCGGACCCGGTGGCTTAAACTCACGCTGGGTGCATGTGCATGCGTGCCCAAGATCTCAAAAAAAAAAAAAAAAAAAAGAATTGCCAACCTGTCTTCTATACTAGTCACACCATTTTGCGTTTCTACTAGCAATGAGTCCTGTTGTCACACTTCCTCAGCAACATTTGGCGTTGTCAAAGTTTTGGATTTGGGCCATTCACTTTTCTTTTCTTTTTTTAAGAGAGATTTTTGGTATAGGGCTCATGTGTTTGCTGGAGAGACAGAAACAGAGAGACAGAAATCAAGAAATCACCCCACAGGGGGATAGCCATGCTGCAGGCTCTTCTCCATTCTCCTCTTGGGATTTTGGGCACACTTGACTGGAGTGAGCCAGGTTTAGGATTTGAACTGTTGTCCACCAGATGGGAGTCCAGTGACGTTACCATTGTGCCATCTGCTGGCCCCTAGGAACCATACTTTTGAGAACTGCTACATTTTTAAGATATCTTTTAGCTTGTTTTCAAATGTTAAGTTACAGTTTTTATTTGTTTTGTCCAGCGCCCCAACCACCATGCCACCTGCTGGTCCTGAGTTTTCATTTGTTTTGTAAATGTAGCTTTCTGGAGTGCTTTCATTCTTTTTTATTTTTTCTTTTCTTTCTTTTTTCTTTTTCTTTTTCTTTTTTTTTTTTTTTTTTTTGAGAGAGAGAGATTTGGCTATAGGGCACATGTGCTGGCCAGAAAGACAGAGACAGAAACAGAAAGTAGAAATCACCCCCTGGGGGGGGAGGGGGCGGGGGCGGGAAGCAACACCTCCTCCATTCTCCTCTCAGGAACTTGGGCATGTATGCATACGCACCTGGCATGAGTTTAAGCCACCAGGTCTGGGACTTAAACCACAGTCAACTACATGGGAGTCCAGCGACATAGCCATTATGCCAACTGCTGGTCCCTGCTTTCATTCTTTAGCAATGTTATTCTGTTTGTTTTCTTTTTTTCTGATAATAACCTCATAAAGTTTGACCTTAATCCTTTTCTGTGGTTCTTGAAGTACAGTAGGATTTGTTTCTCTTTGTGAATAGTAAGGGTGGGACGAAATAGCTTTTCCAGTTTCAAGGTTTTGAAGCTCCCTCCATTGTTGTGTTCTCAAAGTTCTAAAAAGTAAGAGCTGTGCTTCCTGAGATCTGCCGTCTCTGCTTCCTTCCCCTACTGCTATCTGGATCTTCTCTTTTCTTCTCACCTCTCCTCTCTGTTCCATTCAATGCAGATTCTACGTCCCACTAATTTCTCCCTGATATGGGTCTTATATTGAAAGAGAGTTTTGGTTTATGACTATTTAGTGTTTATGGGGCCTAGACTATTGTAGTGCCTTCAGACCTTCTTTCTTTTTTGTGTTTTACTGATGCATCATTGCCTGGTCTTCCTCCTCCCTGTACATTAACTTAATCCTGTAACAGTTTATGAATTAAGTACTGTTATTAACACCATTTTACAGATGAGGAAACTGATACACAGGTTAAATGACTTATATAAGGGCAGGGACCAGCAGATGGAGAACTGATTAAATGGCTGGATTTCCACATGGCTGATCACAGTTCAAGTCCCAGATTAGTTACTTGACACTTGCTCTGGGAGTGTGTGCATGCATGCCCCAAATCCCTGGAGTAGAATAGAGAAGGGATTGTGGCATAACCATCCTCCCTGGGAGGGGGTGGTTTCTCACTTTTCCTCTCACTGTGTCTGTCTCTCTTCTGTGAGTGCACGCACCCTAAGGCAAAACCTCTTTAAAAAAAAAAAGAAAGAAAGAAAGAAAGAAAGAAAGAAAGAAAGAAAGAAAGAAAGAAAGAGAGAGAAACAAGGGCAAAGATCTGGTACATTGTCGTTTGTGTTGATGTATTATTATGTAGGTTGTCTAATTCGACTCTCTACTGATGGACACTTTGACGGTTTTCTTTTTCTTTCTTTCTTTTACTATCTTAAAAATTCTCTGAAATGTTTGGCTTGACTGACATTGACTGACATGCATAGTATTTGTGCTAGAAAAAGAAATGTTGTGCACTGTAAAGAAGTGATTAAATGTAAATAAATAAATTTTAAAAACTTCTCTGAAGTGGATGTCTTTGTGTTATCTATTACATATCTTGTCAAAAAAATTTGTGAGTATTACCTATAGGGCTAAATCCTAGCAGTGCGATTGCTGAATTTCCTTTGTAAGTTTTTTTTTTTTTTTTTTGAGAGCCTTCAGAGACTTTTACTACATCCTTCAGGATATTTAGAGAGACCCAAGAGCTCTATGAAACAGAGGTTTCATATTACTATGTTAGGTCTTTGCTTCTTCTAAAAAACCTAATCTCCTTATGAGCCTTGGCTGTGGGGAGGAAGGAAGGCCTACTCTCAAGAGCTCTGCTGTTTATCTCAGCAGACATCATAATGTATCTACTGATGATCTCTTTTCAGAACTGGTGGAGTCTCTTTCATTGCAGGGATCATATGCTGGAAAAATTCATTCCATTGGTGATGCTTTCAGAAATTTTAAAAATCTCCGATCTTTAGATTTGTCGAGGAATTTGATCACCAGCCTAAAGGTAAGTTCTATGTTCTATATGACCAGCTAAGTCAGCCTGACTTATTTTTATTTTTGTTTGTTTGATAAGAACAAAGAGATTAATAATATCAGTATGGGAAATAGAAAATCTTTTTTTTTTTTTAAGAATTATTTATTTAGGGAACCAGTAGTTAGCATAATGGCTGTGTCACTGGACTCCCACATAGTCGACTGCGGTTCGCGTCCGGGACCCGGTGGCTTAAAACTCACGCCAGGTGCGTGTGCGTGCATGCCCAAAATCCCGAGAGGAGAATGGAGGAGAAAGGATTGCGGCGTGACCATCCCCCCTGGGGGGTGATTTCTCGCTTTCTGTCTCTATGTCTCTCTCTGTCTGTCTGGCGAGCGCATGCGCCCTATAGCAAAAAACTCTCTCTCAAAAAAAAAAAGAATTATTTATTTAATTTTATTATTATTATTTTTTAATTTGCTATAAGGCACATACGCTCTTCAGAGAGAGACAGTCAGAGAGAGAGAGAAAGTGAGAAAACTACCTGATCTGGAATTTGAACTGTGGTTGGCCATGTGAGAGTTCAGTGCCCCAACCACCATGCCACCTGCTGGCCCCAGGGCACACATTTTTTTTTTAAGAATTATTTTTGGGAACCAGCAGTTAGCGTAATGGCTATGTCACTGGACTCCCACAGAGTTGACCATGGTTCGCATCCCGGACCCGGTGGCTTAAAACTCACGCCGGGCACGTGTGCGTGCATGCCCAAGATCCTGAGAGGAGAATGAAGGAGAAGGGATTGTGGCGTGACCATCCCCCCTGGGGGGTGATTTCTCGCATTCTGTCTCAATGTCTCTCTCTATCTGTCTGGCAAGCGCATGCGCCCTATAACAAAAAAACATTTCCAAAAATAATAATAATTATTATTTTATTTAACTTTATTTATTTATTTACTTATTTTAAAAATGTGACCAGAGAGGGACAGAGCGAGACCAAGAGCAAGAGAGAGGAAGAGAGAGAGAGAGAAAGTCAGAAAGCAAGCTGCCAGTTCTAAGACTTGAACCACTGTCAGCCATGTGGGGGTTCAGTGCCCTTAACCACTACGCCACCTGCCAGTCCCCAGGGCACACATTTTAATGTGTGTAAAAAAAATTATGAGTTGTAGTTATAAAAGTACAAATTATTATTCCCTATTCTGGGAGCAGGTCTGATTTAGTAGGTCTGGGTTCAGGACGTATCCAGAGAGTGGATGGTGGTACCTGTAGCACACACAGAGAAACACTGGTCAGCATTGTTACTGTGGGGTCTTCCTAGGAGGAAGAGGAATTCGTGGGAAAAGAAAAAGAAAAAACAGAGAAAGGAAAAAGTTCTAGGTTGGGGACGATAGAGCAGAGGCAGTATAGGAAAGTAGGAGGGAGGCTGAGCACTACGCCCGACAGTTACAAACATACACAGAAGTCTACGACCATGTGCGCACAAACACAGAAATGGAAGCTTTGTTCTTTGTGGACACCCAAAAGGTGCTTCCTCCTCTGTTCTCATTTTGCCCCTGCTAAACAGCAAAGCTGTTCTATGGAAGACTGAAGGCGACAAAGATTCACAGATGCCATCCAGGATTCCTCTGCCAATCTTGCATTTCCTAAGGAATACTTAATTCAACAGCACAATCCAGACCCAGTCTCAAGATCTAACAAAGGTCCCTAGAAGGGAGTACAGGACTTGAACTGCACAGTTGACCATGTGGGAGCCACCTTAACCCCTACACCGTGGGCTGGCCCCTAACTCCTACCTTTTATATTTCCTTTCAAATTCTCAATTTGGGTGAAAACCCAATGAGAAGAATAATCAAATTAACACACGTAATAAAACATAACGCATATGAGACTCCTAGTACAGTGGTTGGCATATAGGAAACAGTCAATAAATACTAGTTTTCTATCTTTTATTCTTTCTTTTTGCATCTATGATTATCTACATTATTCATCTCTAGCAACCTTGACTCACTTTGCTTAACTTTCTCTTTTTTTTTTTTTTTTTTTTGAAAGGTTTTTGCTATAGGGCGTGTGTGCTCGCCAGAAAGAGAGAGACAGAGAGACAGAAAGTGAGAAATCACCCCCTAGGGGGGATGGCCACGCCGCAATCCCTTCTCTTCCATTCTCCTCTTGGGATCTTGGGCACACACGCACATGCACCGGGTGTGAGTTTAAGCTACTGGGTCCAGACTCGAACCACAGTCGACTACGTGGGAGTCCAGCGGCATAGCTATTACGCTAACTGCTGGCCCCAACTTTGCTTAATTTTCTCAGGGGAAAATGTTTTATGAATATTTCTTTTTCTTTTTAAAAAAGATTTATTTTTATTAATTTATTTTTTAAATTTTAAAAGAATTACTTAACTTTATTTATTTGTTTACTTATTTTAATTTAACCAGAGAGGGACAGAGGAAGAGAGAAAAAGAGAGAGAGAAGCAAGAAGACAAGCTGCCAGATCTGGGACTTGAACCACAGCAGGCCATGTGGGAGTCCAGTGCCCTTAACCACCACACCACCTGCCAGCCCCTTTTATGAGTATTTCTAGTGTAACTTTGGGTAAGGCATGAATTCATGCCAACTGGGAAAAGTGAGAGGACGATAGAAATCATTTGTTTGATTTTTATACTGAGAGACATTAAAAGATTACTTGAACTGAGACATTAGACACATCAAACACATTAAAGACAGTCAAATAGTGCACTGCCCTGAGAGTTTGGCCAAAGGCAAACAGCTATTTCTAACCACTGACCCTCTAACAATATAGAAGTTAATGGAATTGAAAACAACAACAATGAAAACAACCAGAACGGAATGCATCAAAGTGTAATCACAGTTCTATTGGGAATGTTTCAAATGTATCTCTGAGTTCTCTAAATTTCCTGCAATGAGAAAATGGCCATTTTAAATGAAGAGAATAAAAACGTTGTTTTATAAATACATTATGGAAAGTAATTTTACCTTTTTATGGCAAGCATTTTTACTACTGAAAGTATGTGATTATACATAAATATATAATATAAACGTAAATGTGTGTGTGTGTGTGTGTTTGAAATATTGTCCTAAAATTTAGTGTTGGGCAAAAACAGTGAAATAGCTAAATATATGAAAATTAAATATTTTTTCTTTCTTTTTTGTTTTTGAGAGATTTTTCTTATAGAGTATGTGCACTCACTGGAAAGAGAGAAACAGACAGTGAGAAATCACCCTCCGGGGGGATGGTCACACCACCATCCCTTCTCCATTCTCCTCTTGGGATTTTATGCATGCACGCACATACCACTGTGAGTTTCAAGCCACTGGGTCCAGGTCTTGAACTACAGCGTGCCACGTGGGAGTCCAGTGCCTTAACGACTAGGCCAGCAGTGGCCCCCAAATAATTTTTTTCAATAGCAGGTTTCAGAAGAGGAGAAAAATTGTGATTTTTCTTCTCAAGTTTCCCAGTCCTGGTTGTACTGTTGTCAGGTAGAGGGTGGGGTTCTAAATGCATAAGAAAACTGAACCAGGAAGAACATTTCTGGCAAGAACTGACTGATGGGTGGGTGGGGAGCTAGCCTGGTGGAAGTAACCCTGAAGAGGGAAATGAAGAGCAGAGAGGTCGGAAACTGGTCCTGGAGAGAGGACTTGGAGATAGCATTGTTTCATTTCCCCAGATAGTCCATTGATTGTGTAAGTGAAGCATTGGGCTTTAAGGATACACCATGCATACACACGCATGCGTGCACACACGTACACATTTATTTTATAATGCCCTTCCTGCTCTTCTCCCCTCAACTCTTTACCCTTCCTCTTATAAATCAAAGTACTTATGGGGTCAGGAGAATGGTTAAAGCAAAGATAAGAGGGGAGCTAGAGGCTTGGCCTGGTTACTTCTGGGAGGGATTAGACTGGGAGAATGGTTGCGAGCAGCATAGGTAGAGAATTGATTGCAGGCATTTGCATGTCAGATTTTGTAAAGGAGAAAATAAATTATATGTGTACATTTTTATTATACTATGTAGAACATCCAGTACCCACAGACTGCAGTGCTTTTATGCTCAGGCAACAAAACGGGAGTTCCAGCTCTGCCTTTCTCGTGCATGTTTAAGGACGGGAAGCATTAAATATACCTCTGCTTTGAACTGTAAAATTCCTGGTCCTTACCGGTGCGCAGTTTCATAATGTGGTCTTTCCTTTGCAGGGCATCCAGTACTTGTGTTCACTCCAAGACCTGAATTTATATTATAACAACATTCCCTCCTTAGTGGAGGTTTCCCGGCTACAGCCTTTACCCGTCCTCAGAGAGCTAGATTTGAGACTCAATCCTGTTGTAAGGAAAGACACAGACTATAGGTTCTTTGCTGTGTACACGCTACAAACTCTGGAGAAATTGGGTGAGATACCCCCCCTCCTCCATTTCTTGCCCTGGAATCTTACTTTAAAATTAGCTGCCTCTTAAGGTTTTGGATGCTGGCCCAGAGTATGCACTGGCAGGATGTATTTGTTGATTAGTCAATATTTATATAACTCTTTTGTGTTGGCAGGATGTATGACGAGTCCTTTTATTGTTTACTGAATGACAACCTATGATTTTATCAGTTACTTCCAGCTTTAGTTTTCTTCAGTTGATGGTTTCACCACCACTTCCTCCTCAATACGGAATTTCCAGGTTGAGATTTATTTTTCCAGGTGCCTCAACTTTACAACTGTAGTAGCAATAGGAAACAAAAACAATAATTCTTGGGGGCTTAGTTGGCAAGAAACAAGAAATAGTCCTTCAAATGAGCTGGCCTACATTTCCTTATGATTCTAGTGTTGAGTATACATTTCTAACTAATACAAACTTCGATTTACATGGCCCCAGGACAGTCACCGTAAGGAGACTAAATAAACTCCTTCAGAAAAGGATGTAGCATTCAAACTTGACATTGGGCCATTCGTATGGTTACTGTCCAAGCTCTGCTTCCCGGAAGGGGCAGTGACACCGTGGTGGCAATTGTTGCTATGGCGTCCCTCAAGTCTCCCTGAGTTACTACTTGCTCCAGTGACAACATAATGGCATTTGTGTGTGTGTGTGTGACCTGCTTCTAACAAACAAAGAGGAGATTGCTCTTTAGTTTTTCCTCTGTGAATATAATTTTCTGACCCAGTAATGCTTACTCCAAAAAGAACCACGCTCAGACCACGGTTTTTGCCTCCAGATGACCGAACCATACGTGAAAGCGAGAGGAAAGCTGCCAAGTTGCATTTCAGTCAGTTGGGCAACAGTGAAAATTTTCTTTTAGAGGTAGATAAAAGGTAAGAAAGATCATTTACTTTTTTATTTTTAAAATTTGATTCTTAAGGTCATAGTGAATTCTTGCTTCACTTTCTTCATTTTCCAGCAGAAATCATCCCCATGTTCTGAAAATACTTAGATCAGGAATAAAAGTATCTCTCTTTAGCAGACTGAGATTTATCTGAGAGCAGCATACTGAGGTGTATCTGTTTTTCTAACTAATGGCCATAATTGTCTCCACTATCACTCTTTTCGTTTTTAAGAATTATTTTTTTATTTAACTTTATTATTTATTTTATTTTATTTTTGATCAGAGAGAGGCAGAGTGAGAGAGAGAGAGAAAGTGAGAATGCAAGCCACCAGGTCCAGGACTTGAACCACGGTTGGCCATGTGAGAGTCCAGTGCCCTTAACTACCACTGCACCTGCTGGCCCCAATCTCCACTATAATTCTTACCATATTTTTTACTTTCTGTATCCTCTGAATGGTTTGATTCAAAAGATAATTATCTTAACTTCCTCAGTCATTCAAACCTAAGCTTGTGTTAAGAAAACAGAGTATTGGGGTCACGGGGGTAACATCATGCACTGGACCCACACAAGAGGCCCTCAGTTAAAGTCCCAAGGTCTCCCTGTACAGGCTGGGTGAGTGCACAAATGTGTGCCGTCATCCAGGCTGGCCAAGGCTGGGGGTGGGTCGCAGCATAAAGACCCTGCTGGAGATGCCCTCCAGTAAATAAGTAACCTTAAAAAAAAAAAAAAAAAAAAGGAAAAGAAAACAGAGTATCTAAGTTCTGAATTTTCTGACTTTCACACTTTAAAGGCTGAACTATAGTCTTCTCTTTCATTATTCCTAGTATAAATATTATCACTTTTTTTTCAAGTATGCCTTTCACAAAAATATTTGTTAAACATAGGTGAATTAATATGTTCTAGAGCAGTGAAAAATATCTGATTACCATGACCTAATGTTTTCAAAATAGCATTTACTGATGACCTCAGAAGGACCTCTTACATTTTATTATTTTTAGTTTTAGTTTTAAAATTTAAAAAGAATTATTTAATTTTATTTAATTATTTAATTTTATTATATATTTATTATAATAATAATAGACTATTATTATTTTTAATTTGACCAGAAAGAGAGGGAAAGTGAGAAAGCAAGCCACCAGGTCTGGGACTCATACCGCAGCAGGCCATGTGGGGATCCAGTATCTTAACCACCACGCCACCTTCTGGTCCGTTTTTTAACTTTCAAAATATTTTTTTAAAGAATTATTTTAAAATTTTTATTTATTACTATCATTAATTTGACCAGAGAGAGAGAGAGAGAGAGAGAGAGAGAGAGAGAGAGAGAGAGGAAAATAGAGAAAGCAAACTACCAGGTCCAGGACTCAAATCATGGTCAGTCATGTGGGAGTCTGGTGCCTTAACCACCATGCCACTTGCCAGCCCCTCTTTCACATTTTAAATAGATTGTTTTGTGTGGCAGCTCTAGGGAGAAGACGATGAAAAACGGTGTGACAGACGAGAGTTCCGCATCGCAAGTCAAGGCTGATGTTGACACTAGGATTGAATCAGGTACGTTTGCTATGGTCACAAAATGATTAAAGCATCCATTGTTTCAGCTGCCACAGCCAATCTCAAGTAGGACGAAGCCAAGATGGTTGAGAAATAACAAATTCAAATCAAGCACAAAATTTACTGGCTGTGTTTTCCTCCTTCCTCTCTTGCCAGAAGGACCCTGCTGAGCAAGCCTAACCCAGAACCCAAGAAAGCACAAGCTGTACTCAGAGAGTTCAGTTTCATTTATATCACTTTACATCATTAGGACATCCAGAAAATTGCATTGCCTGTCCCCATGGGCCCCTGGACATATTACCAAAGTGACTGATTTCATTAGTCAGACTCCTGACTCATCTCCACCCATGCTGCTCTCTGGGCCTCCTGGCTCTCCTAAGAACCTTTGCCACTGCAGAATCTGTGTTTGTGCTCTAGTCCTGTAAGTAATATGGTTACGTGATTATGCCACACTCATGGCCATGCCACAGACTACGAGAAAGCTTTCCACCAAAGAAATAGCGAAATTGCATCTAGTGTATTCCTGTGGGCTAACAGAATACATTGGATGTAATTTTTTTTTTTTTTAGAAAGAGATGTTCTTCTTTAGAGAGAGATTTTTTGCTATAAGGTATGTGCAGGAGAGCCAGAAAGTAAGAAATCACCCCCAAGGGGGTTGGCCATGCCACAATCCCTTCTCCTCTTGGGATTTTGGGCATGCGTGCACACATCCCCAGTGTGCATTTTAAGCTGCCAGGTCTGGGACTCAAACTGTGGTTGACTATGTGGGAGTCCAGTGACGTAACCATTACACCTTATGCTGATCCTTAACCTGGTTTTCTTTTATCAGAGTCTGGGACTCAAATCGCAGTCGGCCATGGGGGACCCACATTAGCCACCACACCACCTGGCTGGTCCTGTAGTGCAATTTTAGCGTAATAATTTGGAAAATACTAAAAAATAATAAAGAATAGCATTTTAATCACTCACGAGCCCATCCCGTAGAAAGAATCCCAGTCAATACTTTGGTATACAGCCTTGGTGTACAACTGTCTTTTTCCTAGGTTCAATATATCCATTTTCATACAGAGAAAAATTAATTAAAGCGTAAGTTGACTGCCTCCTTTTATGTGAGCTGAATTTTTTGAAAGTTTTTACTTCTTTTTAAAAAAATTTTTAAAGAATTATTTACTTAATTTTATTTATTTATTCATTTATTTTAATTTGACCAAAGAGAGACACGCACAGGAATTGAGAGAGAGAGAGAAAGTGAGAAAGCAAGTCACCAGGTCTGGGACTCCAACTGTGGTCAGCCATGTGGGAGTGTCCAGCACCTTAACCACCACACCACCTGCTGATCCCCAACTAAATTAGACTAATTTATGTCATATTACATTAACAGCACATACAAAGATTTATTCCATGAGTTAAAATGTCTTAAAGTACACAGTCTCTTCTGAGATCAAACTGCTTTACTAGACAGAGAGCCCATTTCTGAAGGTTCTTAGATGTTCCAGCTGTAACATTTTATTTAATAGAAAATTTTGTTATTTTAGAACATTAAACCTTTTTCCCCCCACTGAAAATTGTGTTTATGCTGGGTCCCTTGGGAATGTTTCTAGTAAGCACTGTCAGTAATCCAATAGAATTAAAGTGGTTATGTCACAGTAATGGTCATGCCACAGGCTAGAATAGCTCTCACAGGCTCAGCTGTTCGAAACAGTGGATCAGTCATTTCAAGTGGGCAGAAAACTCCCAGTCTTGAATCCTCTTCCTATTCTCTTAACCACATAATCTTGGATTCTTTTTTTTTTTTTTTTAATTTTTTATTTTTTTAGGTTTTTGCACCACAGGTTGTGTGTGCTCTCTGGAGAGACAGGGAAAGTGAGAAATCACTCCCCAGGGGAATGGCCACACCACAATCTCTTCTCCATCTCTCCATCCTGTCTAGACTTTGGGCATGCACACACACAAGTCCAATGTGTTTTTCAAAGAGCTGCTGGGACTAGGACTTCAACCTTGCAGCTGGCCATGTGGGGATCTGATCTGGCTTCCTTAACCACTAGACCAGAGCGCTGACCCAGAAAATGAACTTGTATAACTTATCCTTTGGAGCATATATAGTAGAAAGAAAAAGCAAACACTCCCTAAAGCGGTTGAAACACCATTAGAAAAAAATGAGACAAACATGAAAAAGTTAAGTAACCATTCCAGGCAGTATATATGAAAACGTTGAGTGATACAGATCAGTATTTCTCACACTTAGGGCTATGGACCTGCCTAGTCTAGGGATGTATCCCAGAGGTCCACGACAGTTTGAGATTCTTTAATTTTATGTTTATGATTGATGACAGTTATGAGAGAGAGGGAAAGTGGGAGAGCAGGCCACCAGGGCTGGGACTTGAACCATGGTCAGCCTTGTGGGAGTCTAGCATCTTTAACCATGATGCCACTTGCCAGTCCCCCAAAATGTTTTATTTTTAGAGCAATTTCAGATTCACAGCAAAATTGAGCAGAAAGTACAGAAGTTCCCATATACTTTCTGCCTTCCCTACTCTTAACATCTTGCACCAGAGGGGTGCATTTGTTACAGTCGGATGAGACTAAGTTGACACAGTGTTACCACCCAAAGGCCCTAGTTGACATTAGGATTCACTCTTGGTGTTATATATTCTGTGGGTTTGATAGTGGTGGTTAAGGCACTGGACTCCCACATCAGTGACCAGTAACCTGGCAACTTATTTTCTCATTCACTCTCTTCTCTCTCTCTCTCTCTCTCTCTCTCTCTCTCTCTCTCTCTCTCCTGAGTGCATGCACCCTGTAGCAAACTAAAAAAAAATGATATTAAGTAATCATTTTTTTAAAATATATGTATCGACCATTATTATAGTTTCACTGCTCTAAGAATTCTGTTTGCCTACTCCTCCTGCTCTCCCTGCCTTCTAACCCTTGATTGAGCTTTTCACCATTCCCATACTTTTACCTTTTCCAGAATGTCTTGTAGTTGGAATTATATATTAAGTAGCCTTTTCAGATTGGCTCCTTCTATATAGTGATATGTGCTTGTTTCTTCCATGCGTTTTCATGGCTCAGTAGCTCATTTCTTCTTAGTGCTGAACTCTACTTCATTGACTGGATGAACCACATTTATTTATCCACTCACATACTGAAGGACATCTTGGTTGCTTCTAAGTTTTGGCAATTATGAAAAAAGCTGCTATAAACATCCATGTGAAGGTTTTTGTGTTGACGTAAGTCTTCAGCTCATTTGAGTAAATACCAAAGAGCATGATTGCTGGCTCATATGGTAAGAGTGTGCTGAGTTTTGTAAGAAACTGCCAAATTGCCTTTCAATATAATCGTATTAAAATGTGTTTTTGTCTGTGATCCCAGCTGCCGCTTCATTTCCTACATTGCAGTTTCTCAAAGTGGGTTTATATTCCGAGTTTATTAGGATATAAATAATAGCTTATCAAGCTTGACACATGGATGGTGATGTACTACAGTGAAGCACACAGAGTGTGCAAGGGGCGGTGGGCAAAGGTTTTGTGGTAGATAAGGAAACAAAGCCATCAGCTCTTTTTAGGCTATCGAGGCCTGGGACGGTCTGAAAAAGGAGAAGGGCGTGTTTTGGTTGGTGGCATTGGTGTGAACAGCTGTGCAAATGTGATGATGGACACGGGGTGACGGACACATGGTGATGGAGAAAGTTCAGTGCCGGTGTAGTTTGAGTGGAAGGTTTATGTTGGGTAGAAGGTCACATTACGGAGAACAATAAATGGCCTATTAAAGATAGGTTACAGGCCAGCATGGCATGGTGGTTAAGACAGTTAGATCCCACATAGCTTGATGCTCAGTTTGAGTCCCAGATCCGGTGCCTCGAGAAACACACCTGGCACGTGTGCATGTATACCCAAAACCCCAAGAGGAGACTTGAGGAGGAGGGATTGCAGTGTGGCTATCCCCCCTGGCGTGTGGTTTCTCATGGTCTCTCTCTAGCAAGTGCATGGACCCAGTAGCCAAAAAAAAAAAAAAAAGTTCCTAAATCTTGACTATGACACAAAAAATACAACCAACCAAAAAAAAAAAAAGATAGAACTTTTACTTCATAAAACATTTAAAACTTTTGTGCTTTGAAGGACACTATCAAGAAAGCAGAAATAGCCTGCAGAATAGGAGAAAATATTTTCAAATCACGTACCTGACAAAAGTCTAGTATCAGGAGACAGCGGCTGGGGTGCCTCGTGCAGTGGAGTGGTAACAAGATGGCGGCAGAGACGGTGGAGCTTCATAGGCTGAAGCTTGCTGAACTGAAGCAAGAATGTCTAGCTCGTGGTTTAAAGACCAAGGGACTAAAACAAGATCTCGTCAACAGACTTCAGGCTTATCTAGAAGAGCATGCTGAAGAGGAGGCACGTGAAGATGTACTGGGAGATGAAACAGAGGAAGTAGAACCAAAGCCAATAGAATTGCCTGTCAAAGAGGAAGAGCCCCTGAAAAAAAGTGTTGATGTGGCAGCAGAGAAGAAAGTGGTAAAAATTACTTCTGAAATACCACAGACTGAGAGAATGCAGAAGAGGGCTGAACAAGTCGATATACCTGTGAGCTTGGAGAGTAAAAAAGCTGCTCGTGCAGCTAGACTTGGGATTTCTTCAGTTCCAGCAAAAGGTCTGTCATCCGACATCAAGCCTGTGGTTAACCTGGATAAGCAAAGGAATGAATGAATGTCTCTTGAATGTCTCTTCAGTCTCCAGAAAGTCTGAAGATGAAGAGAAGCTGAAAAAGAGGAAGGAGCGATTTGGGATTGTCACAAGTTCAGCTGGAACTGGAACTACAGAGGATACAAAGGCAAAGAAAAGGAAAGGAGCAGAGGGTTTTGGGATTTCCTGATGAAAATTCCCGACTGCTTTCTGTTCTCCAGTGTTTCCCATCTATCCAGTTCTTCTTGGTCACATATATATACCTTAAACGCACAGTCATGTGCCCACATCCTGCCTCGCACTGAGGGAGCATGTACCCCAGGTACATCCATGAACTCCAACAGCAATTTGACTTACTGCTGTTCCAACTTTAAGGTTGTCGTGTT
The DNA here is from genome assembly GCA_026018925.1 of Tupaia tana. NCBI lineage: Eukaryota > Metazoa > Chordata > Mammalia > Scandentia > Tupaiidae > Tupaia > Tupaia tana. Next base: position 19,620,346 of record JAKSZU010000018.1, on the reverse strand, counting down.
TTTGTTTTTAATTATTTTGCTTGTTAATAAGAAACAAAATAGAAAAGAAAAAAAAAAGTCTAATATCCATCATGGTATACTACATACCACAGTCAGGAAAAATCAGGAGAAAGAAACAATATGCATTCTGAGAAAAATTTTTTTCTCATCTTATATTTAAATTTACTGTATTTTTCATCAGATATAAAATATATTCAGCATTTAATTCCAAAGACAAATGTAATTATGACATTTTTTTCAACTCAGGTTTTTATACCTATGTGACCAACGTGATAGTCCCATAATATAGTATCTTTGTTTTTCTTCTCCTTCTTCTTTTTTTTTTTTTGGAGAGGTTTTTGCTATAGGGCGCATGCGCTCACCAAGAAGACAGAGACAGTGAGACAGAAAGCGAGAAATCACCCCCCAGGGGGGATGGCCATGCCACAATCCCTTCTCCTCCATTCTCTTCTTGGGATCTTGGGCACACACATACATGTGCCCAGCGTGAGTTTAAGCCACCAGGTCCAGGACTCAAACTGCAGTAGACTACATGAGAGTCCAGCAACATAGCCATTATGCCACTGCTGGTTCCCATAATGCAGTATCTTTTCACCATTGAAAATTGTCATATTTGTAATGACAGAGAAATATCTTTATAATGCTGATATGGGGTTGGGGGACGGACTCTGCTGTATAGTCAGCAGCATACTGAACTACAGGCTGGAAGTCATGTGGCCAGCTGTGGTTTGGATTCCCAGCTGGTTGATCTAAAATGCATGAGGCTCATAGTGTGTGCCCAAGATCCTGATGAACTGCAAGGCTGTTGCATGATGGGACCCTGTCAAGAGTGCTTCTCTCTCCTCTTACTCTCTTGTGCATGTACATGTGCTCTCTATCACAAATTAAAAGAAACTTTAAAAAGCAGATAGGGTGAGCAGCAGATGGCATAATGGTTACGTTGCTGGACTCCCATGTAGTCAACTGCAGTTCATGTCCCAGACCTGGCAGCTTAAAACTCACGCCGGGTGCGTGTGCATGCGTGCCCAAAATCCCAAGAGGAGAATGGAGGAGAAGGGGTTCAGGTGTGGCCATCCCCTTGGGGTGTGTGTGGGGGGATGATTTCTCACTTTCTGTCTCTCTGGTGAGCGCATGTGCCTTAGAACAAAAACCTCTCTAAAAAAAAAAAAAAAAAAGCAGACGAGGTGCAGTAGGTGGCATGGTAGTTAAGGCACTGGATCCCACATGTCCAACCATGGTTTGAGTCCCAGACTTGGTGGCTTAAAAATCATGCTGGATGTGTGTGTGCACATGCCCAAAATCCCAGGAGGAGAAGGGATTGTATTGTGATCGTCTCCCCTGGGAGGGGTTTCCCTTTCTGTCTCTTTCCAGTGAGTGCATGTGTCCTATGGCCAAAAAACAAAACAAAACAAAACAAAAAACCTAAAAATAGAGAAAAAAAGAGATACGATGGCAAAAACTAATAGCTGCTTCAACTATCAATAATTATAGCTGGCTGAGGCTCTGCTTCACATGTGTGGCCACAGACCCTAAAATCCCCAGAAAGTTGAGAGAGAGATGCACTGCTCAGATTCCCTTCAGGGAAGCACCTGTTGCCTGGGTATGGAAGGGCTCTTCAGCTGTTTGCTTTTCAGGGTCAACTTAGCTATAGAGAACCACTCTGTGGTTCTAGAATTAGAATTAGTGGTTATACAACTTTGTGAAAATACTGTAAAAGAGTGGAATATACTGTATATAAATTATATCCCTATTGATATAAACCTCCCCTCCCCCCAATAAAGGGATTCTATTGTGCTTGGTAATTGCGATTTCAGCTGAATGAGAGTCAAAGAACAAGTTTCTATTTTAAGTGTTTGGTAGGTAGTAATGTCAATATCAACATTGGATTAGTACCAAGAAAATTAATTCTGGAAGTGAAAATATGAGTAGACAATACTGACACGTAGACTGGCCCTGTGGCCTAGTGGGTAAGGGAGCCAGAATCCCATATGGCCAACTGTGGTTCAAATCCTGGCCCTGGCAGCTTGAAAAACAGTCCAGGAACACATACCTGTGTCCCAAATCCAAACAGGATGGAGAAATGGAAGAAAACAGATTGCAACACGACCACACCTCTACTGGGGGACGTTTTTATCCCGTCCCCCCTCCTCTGTCTCTCTCTGGCTAGTTCGTGTACCCTCTGGTAAAAAGAAGTACTTCATAGTCATCTGTGGGGCATTTTGGTGGGCTGTGCAGGAAGCTTAGGTTGGGACAGCGAAAGACCAGAGCTAAGAGATTTAGACTTAGGATCATCCACATTTAGGTGACAGCAAAGAGTTCAAACTAAAGGGGATTCGCTTGAACCAAGAAATAGATTGGAGGGGCCAGCAGGTGGTATAAAGGTTAAGGAAGCTGGATCCCACATCACCTACCACACAGTTCAAATCCTAATTTCAGCGGCTTGAAAACACTCAGGGTCATGTGTGTGTGCATGCCCAAAGTCCCAAAAGGAATGGAGAAGAGATTGCTTCGTGGCCATCTCCCCTAGGGGATGACTTCTCACTTTCCCTCATCCTCTCTGTCTCTCTCCCGCAAGTACACATGTCCTATAACAAACTAAAAATAAAAACCAAACAAATGAAAAAAAAAATTGAGCAAAACAAAAAGAAATAGATAGGAACTAAAAAAAAGTTACAAATCTGGAAAAGAGCATAGGTGCTGCAGGAGGGAAAGCAGGATGGTTTTGGACACCTGCAAAGTCTTGATCTGCAGAAAGACAAGAGGAGAGATCAGCAGTTAGCGTAATGGCTCCGGGTGGTGCTATGATGTGTCGCTGGACTCCCATGTAGTCGACTGTGGTTCGAGTCCTGGACCCGGTGGCTTAAACTCACGCCGGGCACGTGCGTGCATGCCCAAGATCCCAAGAGGAGAATGGAGGAGAAGGGATTATGGTGTGGCCATCCCCCCTGGGGGATGATTTCATGCTTTCTGTCTCTCTGTCTCTCTCTCTCTGATGAGCACATGTACCCTATAGCAAAAACCTTTCCAAAAAAAAAGGAAAAAAAAAAAAAAAAAGAAAGGCAAGAGGAGCCTGAACCCAAAGTCACAATCTACAATACTAACCATTCTCATTTTCTTTTCTTTTTTTTTCTTTTTTTGAAGAGGTTTTGCTATAGGGTGCGTGCGCTTGCCAGACAGAGAGAGACAGAGAGACAGAAAGCAGGAAATCACCCCCCAGGGGGGATGGCCACGCCTCAATCCCTTCTCCTCCATTCTCCTCTCGGGATCTTGGGCACGCACACACACGCGCCTGGCGTGAGTTTAAGCCACCGGGTCTGGGACTCGAACCGTGGTCGACTACGTGGGAGTCCAGCGACATAGCCATTACGCTAACTGCTGGTCCCACCGTTCTCATTTTCTATAAATAAGGTTACAATCAGCAGTTACTGCTTGGCCTTGTTTTTCTTTTTTGTTTGTTTGTTTTCATTTATTTTTTTCTCTATGGTACTACTACAGTAAGAACCAGAGAACATAGCTTGAGAGTGTATGTCCCTTTGAGAAACACAGTGCTAACAAGTCCAATGGTGGAAGAGCATCTTGTATTTAAGTGGGGCATTTCAGTTCCAGAAGGCAACTCAGAAACAGGAAGCATCTTACAGCCCCAAATAGACCGAGGGCAGGTTCTCAGGAGAGTGAAGCTTTACTCACTCTCAATTGCATGGGCACAGAGTACAATAGCTTTCTGTAGCCAGAACCAGTAGATTAAAATGAACAGAACAGCATATTGTTTGATGATGGCCCAGATTTTGAAACTGTGTTAATTCTTAGTCAATCTTAGTAGGGGACGGACCAGCTGATGGCATAACCGTTACGTTGCTGGACTCCCACTTAGTTGACTGTGGCTCAAGCCCTGGACCAGCATGTTTGCCAGACATGGACAGCCATGTGAGATCCTGCTGCCTTAACCACCAGGCCATGGGCTGGCCCCCTGATTTACCATTTCAAGTCAGTCTCTTTCTGCCTTGGTTTTCTCACTTGTAAAAAAGAGGAAAAATTAATCAGGGGCTATTTTCATAGAAAAGAAGGCTATATCCTTAGGTCTCTCAGTAGTTGTTGCCTATGATTACAGAAGCAACTTTAAAGTAGAAAGGAAAAACAAAACCTTGATCTTAGTCCTGGCCACACTGGAAGCTGCTTCCAAGAAGAGCCAGTTAGGGTCCAGCCTCAGTGGCGCATGTGGTAGCGAACTGAACTGCAACACTGGAAACCACGAGGCCAGCCAACCACAGGTTCAGGTACCAAACTGACCTGAAAATACACTGAGTGTGTGCACCTACACTCAAGATCCTGCAGGGCTAGGGAAAGGGATGACGGTGTATCCAGGACCTGTTGGGGGTGCCTGTCTTTCTCTTTCTCTCTCTGTCTCATGCATGTAGTCTCTCTCATGAATAAAATTAACTTTAACAAAAGCATAACTTGGGGCCGACATGTGGTGTGATGGTTAAAGACACTGGGCTCCCACATGGCTGACCATAGTTCAAGTCCTAGACTTAACAGAGAGAGGGAAAGTAAGAAATCACCCATCATGGGGGAATGGCCATGTTATAATCCTTTCTCCTCCATTTTCCTCTTGGGATTTTGGTCACATACACACATACATGCCCAGCGTGATTTTCAAGCCACTGGGGCTGAGACTTAAACTGTGGTTGACCATGTGGGAGTCCAGCACACCACCTGCTGGTGTGTGGTTCGCGTCCCGGACCCGGTGGCTTAAATTCACGCTGGGCGCTATGTGTGCGTGCCCAAGATCCCAAGAGGAGAATGGAGGAGAAGGGATTGCGGCGTGGCTATCCCTCCTGGGGGGTGATTTCTCGCTTTCTGTCTCTCTGTCTCTCTCTGTCTTACTGGCAAGCACACGCGCCCTATAGCAAAAACCTCTCCAAAAAAAGATAAAAGAAACAAATGAAGGAAGAGATTCAGAGAGGTTAAGCAGTTTACCCAGGTTGACACAGCTTCCAAGTAGTGACATAAGAGCTAGCTCTCAGTCTTGTGACTTTCCTGCCAGTGTCTTTCTATAGACATTCTGCCTTTGAAGTCTGCTCAGAGTTTCATTGTACGCCTTTTCTTTTGCCATAGACTCAAACAAAGGACTTTTTATTCCCTTCACCAACCGGGAAATAAAGGATTCCCTGACGAGTACTTCTGCAACCCACGGCAGTGGTACACCAGACCAGAAAGCAGACACCTTCCCACTGGGGACACAGGTAATGTATCCACTCCCCTACTAATCTGTTGACTAGTCAGTGATGAATACTAATAATTCAATGGACTCTCAGTGATTTATGAAGGTCTAAGAGGACTTACTTGATGAAAGCATTTTAGGCTCTCTAAGAAGAAAAGTTGGGACAAGATACAATATCTTTGCCTATTAATTTCAATCTCTCTTTTTCCTCTCTCCCAGTAACCTGTTCCTAAATGTTGTGTTTATACATGTAACCTTAGCAGTTTATACCAGATATTTTGGTCCTGAAACAGGGATGCAATTGTTATAGTTTTAGGCTGGTTTTTACATTTCTCTTCTTGGGCCAGTGAGTGGCATGGTAGTTAAGGTGGGTGAATCCCAGTGGTTCCAGTCCCAGACCCGGAGGCTTGAAAAACATGCTAGGCATGTGGTGTGTGTGTGTGTGTGTGTGTGTGTGTGTGTGTCCCCAGAAGCCAGAGAGAAGAATGGAGGAGAAGGGATTGCTGTGTGGCCATCCCCCCTTGGGGAGTGGGTACTTTTTCATTTTCCCTTTCTCTCTCTCTGTCTCTCTCCAGGGAGTATATGCACTCTCTAGCAAATTAAAAAAAAAAAAAAAAAGAAGTCTAGTACCAAGTGTCTCCCTCTTCTGTTGCCTAGTCTCTTAATATTTTCTACTCTGTCTTTTAATTACTGAGTCTTACAGTTCAGGGGTGGCTCTCCCAAAACCACCTCTTTTTTGCTTTCCCAAAGCAGAAGTAAGGGGGGATGGGATTGAGATGATACAGAGGTTGCAGGCAGTGGGAAGGGAGAGATCATGCAAGCTGGGGGAATTGAAAATGACAAGTTTTTAGGGAAATGACAAGTTTTTTGGTGAAAGAAGGGATGGAGCCATTATGTAAGATTTCTTTGTGTGAGCGACTGTGGTACAAAGAGCAGAACTGACTACTCCACATTCGACTTCTCCCTTTCTCTGCATTCCCCTTAATAAATTAATGAGCAATAAAAATCACAGAGAACAGAAGGAGACAGAAAAGAAGCAAAGGCTCTGATTAACCCATAATTTGAGTAATCAAGACTATACTAGTAAAAAGTAAGTAAGATGGTTTTTCAGTTTCAACATATGATTCTTTCCTCTTTTGAAAAGACAGATGAGTATTTAGTTGGTTTCCTTGTTTTTGAAGATTATACTTAGCTAACTCAGAAACTATCTCAATTACCATTTTAAAAAATCTTAATATTGACTTAAGAAAATGGAGACTAAAGATACCGTAATCTCCAGTTAAAGTAAAATAGTACTTCTTAGATAAAACAACAACAAAACACAGTGTGAGAGAAAAAGGAAATTGGACAGCTTGCTATATATTCTTTCAGTTTAAGAAATAAGGAAGTGGGATTCCTTTCTTTGCACGACTACTAAAAAGATACTGAATATTCTTTTCTTTTCTTTCTTTCTTTTTTTTTTTTTTGAGAGGTTTTTGCTATAGGGTGCATGTGGAGAGGTTTTTGCTATAGGGCGCATGTGCTCGCCAGAAAGTCAGAGAGAGACAGAGAGATAGAAAGCAAGAAATCACCCCCCGGAGGGATGGCCACGCTGCAATCCCTTCTCCTCCATTCTCCTCTCGGGATCTTGGGCACGCATGCACATGTACCTGGCATGAGTTTAAGCCACTGGGTCCGGGACTCGAACTGCAGTCGACTACATGTGAGTCCAGTGACATAGCCATTATGCTAACTGCCGGTCCCTGGAACTGAATACTTTTAAGATAATTTTTAAAAAGCAAACCCTACATGGCTTTCCATTTTGCTTTAGTCTTTGCCTAATAATGCCTCAGATTAATTTTCAACCTGTAAAAATTCCTATTAGCTCCTGTGGTCAATACTCAGCTGGTAAAATTAGTATGGGGTTCTTTTAAACAGAAAAAGTAAAGTTGGAAAAAATGGCCTCATCTAGTTTTTATGTTGCACTTTCTAAAGCAGAATTTCACTGTTTGGTATGCTCTTTACCTTCTAAGGATATTTTATATTTTCAAGTAGTCTCCTCACCTGCTTTGAAGCAACTCTGGACTCTGATTGTATTGTGACTGTTTTCTTCTTTTTTTTTTTTTTTTTTTTTGAGAGAGAGAGATTTTTGCTATAGGGCACGTGCACTCACCAGAGAGACAGAGCAAAAGAAAGCAAGAAACTCCCCAGAGGGATGACCACGCTGCAATCCTATCTCCTCCATTCTCCTCTTGGGATCTTGGGCATACATGTCTAACAGGAGTTTTTAAGCCACCGGGTCTGAGATTCGAACCATAGTCAACAACACGGTAGTCCAGTAACGTAATTATTATGCCATCTGCTGGTCCCTGTGACTGTTTTAAATTAGCCTTAAACTTGGACCCTTGCTTGGAGGTCTGTTTCTCTAGCTTGCAAGAATAGACCCCTCTGCTAATAGGGAAATATTCTGAAGCTCTGGTCTAGAAAGTTCATATCTGAATGTCCATAGATTCTCTTCTACTTAAACCATCTAACTGTTTTATAGATGCAGGAAGTGACAAGAAGGGAAATACCAAGTGACAATCAACAGGAAGATGGTAAATATTTTGCTCACTCAGTATCTTCTCCCTCATTCTCTGAGAAACCTGGATGTGATAGAATTTGTAAGGAGATGAACATGTCCCAAGTGCTAGGGTATGTTTTTTAAAAGCAACATTTTTAAATACAGTTGATGTTCATTTAAAAGTATTCATTTAAGAGTATTCATTTCTTTTTTTATACCAGTCTTCCCTTTTGAGATAATTTCTCTCTAGCTTATAGTACATCTATTAAAATTTCTTTCTATGGGGGCCTGTTGGCAATGAACTCTTTCAGTTTTTGTTTGTCTGAAGATGATTCTATTTTATCCTCATTCTTGAAGGATGTTTTCACTGGGTATAGATTTCTAAGTTGACAATTGTTTCTTTCACAACATTAAAGGTATTCCATTGTATTCTGTCGGTGGTTGTTTTTATAAAGTCAACTGGAAGTCTGCCGCTCTTGCAGGCTAATCTGTCTTTTTTTCCCTCTGGCTGTGTTTTTGTTTTGTTTTAACTTGCTAGAGGGCATAAGCACTTGCAGGACAAAGAAGAGAGAGAAAATAAGAAGTCAAGTCCCATGGGGGATGGTCATATTTCAATCCCTTTCCCTCCATTTCTCCTTTCAGGATTTTAGGCATCCACATACATGTGCCCAGCACATTTTTCGAGCTGCTGGGTCTGGGACTCAAACTGTGTAGTTGGTCATGTGAGACCCAGCCACTCTAATCACTATGCCACCAGCTGGTCCCTTCTGACTACTTTGAAGATTTTCCAATTGCCTTTGGTTTTATTGCAGTTTCGCTATGTTATGGATTTCTTATGTATCATGTTTTGTTTGGTGTTTTTCATGCTTATTGCATACAGTGGTATCCATTATTCTGGAAAGTACTTAAAACATTATGTTTCATTCTTTCTCTCTTGCCCTTCTGAGACTCTTGACTAAACAAATATATGTCAGAAGGTTTAACTTTGTCCTCTTTGTCTCTGTTCTTTTACATTCTTCACCTTTTTTGTCTGTTCTACATTCTGGCTTATTTCTTCCAACACATCTTTTAGTTCATTAATATTCTCTTTAGTTGTTCTAAGCCACTATTAAATTGGTTACATCTGCTGAATTGTTCATTTCAGTTGTTTTACCTCACAGTTCTAGATGTTTGATTTGGTTCTTCCTCAAATCCTCTAGATAATTTTTTACAAGGAGAATTTTCCTACTTGTTTTGTATTTCTTTAAAAATAGTAAACATAGCTTTTCTTTTTTTTAAGAGAGATTTTTTTTTGCCATAGGGTGTGTGCACTCACCAGAGAGACAGAGACAGCAAAACAGAAAGCGAGAAATCACCCTTCAAGGGGATGACCATGTTGCAGTATCTTCTCCTCCATTCTTCTCTCAGGATTTTGGGCACCCACACACATGAGCCCAGCATGAGTTTTAAGCGGCTGGATCCAGAACTCAAACCACAGTCAACTACGTGGGAGTCTAGTGACGTAACCATTACGTCATCTGCTGGGCCCAACATGGCTATTTTAGAGGCTTATTTGTTGATTCCGATATCTGATGCTTTCCTGGGTCTGTGTTTGCTGTCTCTCTCTCTTTTTTTAAAAAAAATTATTTATTTTTAATTATATTTATTATCATTATTCTTCAATTTTGACCAAAGACAGAGAGGCAGAGAGAAAGGGAGAGTGAGAAAGCAAGTCACCAGGCCTGGGACTTGAACTGTGGTCACCCATGTGGGAGTCCAGCACCTCTACCACCACACCACCTGCCGGCCCCTCTCTCTCTTTTTTTTTTTGGAGAGGTTTTCGCTATAGGGCTCGTGCGCTTGCCAGACAGACAGAGAGAGACAGAGAGATAGAAAGCGAGAAATCACCCCCCCGGGGGGATGACTATGCCGCAATCCCTTCTCCTCCATTCTCCTCTTGGAATCTTGGGCACGCACGCACACGCGCCCGGCGTGAATTTAAGCCACCGGGTCCGGGACCCGAACTGCGGTCAACTATGTGGGAGTCCAGCGACATAGCCATTACGCTAACTGCTGGTCCCTCTCTCTTTTTTTTAAAGCATCATTTTTTTTAAGTTATCGTTTTATTTAACTTTTATTTATTTATTTTTATTTTGACCAGAGAGGAACAGAGAAAGAGCGAGAACGAGAAGGAAAATGAGAAAGGAAGCCACTAGGTCTGGGACTTGAACCACGGTCGGCCATGTGGGAGTCTGGTGCCCTCAACCACCACATCACCTGCCAGCCCGCCCTTTTTTTCTTGTTTTAAAGTCCTATTGTGTCATAATCTTTCTGCTTCGAACTCTCCAAGTCACTGGGCTTATAGGCATACACCACCATGTCCAATCCTTATATTAGGCCAGGAATCAAACCTATGCCTCTCATGTGATTTTAGTCCATGGAGCACAGCTGCTGCTGCTGCTGCTGCTGCTGCTGCTGCTTCTTCTTCTTCTTCTTCTTCTTCTTCTTCTTCTTAAATAATCAATTTATTTACATTTATTTATTTATTATTTATTTATTTATTTATTTATTTATTTATTTATTTATTATTTGACCGGAGAGGGACAGAAAGAGACAAAGTGAGAAAGCAAGCATCCAGGTCTAGGACTCGAACCACAGTTGGCCATGTGGAAGTCCAATGCCCTTAGCCATGGTGCCACCTGCTGGCCCCTGCCCCCTCCCAGTACAGCTTCTTTGCAGCACACACCACCATGCCTGGGTCTGTCGTCTACTTTTTCTACAGGGTTTTACTCATGTTTTCTTTCCTTTTTTGTTTTGGCTGTTTGCTGACCGTCCTATTTGAAAAATTGTTCTTAGGCATGATTTAAAGTCTTACATGAGTGTATCTTTTCCAGAACACCTTTTCACTTGTTTTTCTGAGGTTCCTAGGGCTCTACCAGTCTGGAATTACTTAATCCCATTTCAAGGTTTGAGGGTCCCTTGGACCACACAGATGATGCAAACCTGGATTGCCAGTCATTACAAGGACTAGTTTATTTCCAGTTTACATTTTCTGTGAAGGTTGTATCCTGCTTGGATTTCATCTTAATGGATGTGTGTGTTGTAGAGAGGGATTTGTCACACACTTCACATTGAATATTTCCTGAATTTTAACTTTGGTGCCTTTTACTTTATAAATCTTTTTTTTTTAAATTTTCTTTCTTTCTTTCTTTCTTTCTTTCTTTCTTTCTTTCTTTCTTTCTTTCTTTCTTTCTTTCGAAAGATTTTTGCTATAGGGTGTGTGCGCTCGCCAGAAAAAGACAGAGAGACAGAAAGTGAGAAATTACCCCCCAGGGGGGTGGCTACACCACAATCCCTTCTCCTCCATTCTTCTCTCGGGATCTTGGGCATGCACGCACACGCACCTGGTGTGAGTTTAAGCCACTGGATCCGGGACTCAAACCGCGGTCAACTACATGGGAGTCCAACGACATAGCAATTACACCAACTGCTGGTCCCATACTTTACAAATCTTTTAAAAACGACTTTCAGTGCTAGACCTATCTATAGAGGTTCTTGCTATTTCTCAGATTGGCCTAGAAGTTTCTCACTATCTTATTAGCTTAGTCTAAATGACCTAGTTTATCATTACTCAGAAGTTCCTTGTTCTTAGAGTCTTTCTGTTACTTAAAGTTATTGTTCTACAACCTTTTCTCCCACTGTGTATGTTGATACTAGTTGAAACATCGATGTTCTTATAGGTCTTACAGAGTTGGAAAGCACTTGATCGCATTATTTCTTTAATTTAATTGATTGATTTCTGTTTTTATATTGACATGTAATTGTGCCTATTTATGAGGTACAATAAGATGTTTGGATATAATGTGCAATGATCAAATTTGAATAATTAGCATATCCATCACCTCAAATATTTATCATGTGCTAAGAACATTCAAGATCCTTCTTTGTAGCTACTTGAACATATACAATATATTTTTGTTAACTATATTACTCTATTATGCAATAGAACACTAAAACTTTTCCCTCCTACCTATAACAGCACTCATTGACCATCTCCCCAGTGGTACTCTCCTCGTATCTCCCCCCTCCTTCCTATCCCCTGAGAACCACTATTCTACTTTCTACTTTTGTAAGATCAATTTTTTTAGATTCCACAAACGAGCGAGATCATGTAGCATTTGTCCTTCTGTGCTTGGCTTATTTCACCTAACATTATCATCTCCAGGTCCACTCATGTTGCTGCAATCACAAGATTTCATTCTCTTTTATGGTTGAAAATATTCCATGATGTATATACCACACTTTCTTTATCCATTCATCCATCGATGGACTCTTAGTTTGATGTCATATCTTGGCTATTATAAATAGTTCTGCAATAAACATGGGAGTACAGATAGCTCTTTGACACACTAATTTCTGTTCCTTTGGATATATACCCAGTACTGAGATGGCTGGGTCATATGGTAATTCTATTTTTAGTCTTTTGAGGAACCTCCATACTATTTCCCATAAGGCTTTTCTAATTTGTATTCTTCCAACAGAGCTTCCTTTCTCCATACCTCTCTAGTATTGTTATTTCTTGTTTGTTGATAATAGGTATTCTAACTGGCAGGAGATGATATAGTACTAGGTTACATTATTTTTAAGTTACTACAACTCAGATATGTAGCATATTTTGTTTCCCAAGGAAGCCCTTCAAGCATATGAAGCTTTGGAAACACCAAAGAACATAGCACCTTTTCTTCTTGTTTACTGCTCAGCTTGTCCCACTGTGAGGCTTTTTGAACATGCCAGATAGAACTGAGGAATATGTTTACTAGCTGGGTTAGTACCCAGTCCAGGGATTTTTCATAGGTTTTGTGTTCTCTACCAATTAATTGGTTTAGTTAGGATAATGGTTCCCAGTGAGTGAACCTAGAGGCTCTGGGTGGGATTTGAACTGGGAGAAGGCTTAACCTTATTGCAAGGAGTCTTTGAAATCATAGACCAACCATTATCTATAACTTGATAGACAAAATCACAACTATTGTCATATAGGTATATGCCAACTTTTTTTATTTTTAGAGACAGGGTCTCACTGTATTGCCCAGTCTGGCCTTGAACTTATGATTCTCATTGCCTCAGCCTCTGGAATAACTGGAATTACAAACATGCACCACCATGCCCAGTTGGTACACCAATTTCTTTTATGTAGAGAGAAATCTGACACTACAGGTTTCAGAGAAGTTCCTAGGGAATTTTACTGAGATAGAATTTGTCTGCAGAATATCAAAGATCCTTTATTGTTTACACAAATGTTTTGTTGCTGTTGTTATTCCATGTGGAATATCTTTCATCACTTCATGCTACCATTTATCAAAATTATAAACCATGTCTTCTGAGAACTTCTTCTGTTAGAGAGTATGTTCAGTGAAGCAGTACCCCTACTGGGCCAAGAAGAATTCTCATCATGTTTTCTGTTTTTTGTTTTCCCTTCCTTGATGATGATTAGAATTCAGACACTACTCACCTCGTCAGTCCACAGTCCGATCCCCAGAGAAGATGCCTAGAGAAGGGTACCGAGTATCTTTTTTGGAAAACAAGTCTTCAGGTTCTTCTCCAGAAAAGAACTTGATACCAAAATCTGATACTTACCATCTTACCCATGATGCCTCTTTGGGTAAACGCCTGGATGTGGGCGATTCTAGCCAGATCCATCCCTATCAGTTACCTTCAGACACTGGTCTGGAAAATTATGATAATCATTATTCTCAAACTCTATCCCTGCATGGAAGTCTTGGTAAAAGGCCTCAGAGAAGCAAGAACTACCGAGAATATAGCATAAAGCCTTCAAATGATATAAAGGCCACCATATCCCATTCCTGTGGAGACTTACTGACTTCTCCGTCAAACCCTGACTCCAGCACCGGAAGGCTTTTGAAGCTTAGTTCAGGTAATAGTTTCTTGTCGGTTTATAGATCTTTTTCATAGACATGAAGATAGAAGGTCTAACTGGAAATCTGGGAACCAACATTTCTTAAATTACACTCGCATGTCCGAAGTTGTGTTTGGGATCACCAGTAGTTCATGGAACCTTCACAAATCTGTAGGGTATGAATTTAATGTGATAGATATATTAGAGAAAATTTATAAGAATGTAAACTTAGCAACTACATGCTATTTTGGTTCAGTGGTATGCCAGGAGACATTTCTAGCAACATATGGTCTTTTCTGACCAGATCACTTCTATTCTGAGTTACTTTCAGAAGTGAGTTTCAAGAAAAATGATAGAGAACACTCTTTGGTTAATTATTAATTTAACAATTAATAAATTTGTTGGACATCTGCTATGCACCAGACACTATTCTAGCTCTGCAGGTAAAGTAGCAAACAAAATAAAGCTCCATGTCTATTTTACCATACTAGTAAAAGTCCCCACTCCCATGGTGTTTGCAGTCTAATCAGATAGAACAGCAATGAACAGGTTAATATATAAACATATAATAAGTGCGGCAAAGAAAAATGATAGGCTAAAGAGAATAATGAGGAGGCGATGTTTGAGATAGAGTAGTCGGGCACTTCTCTGATGAAGTACCAGGAAAGCAGTGAGTGTAAGACATGTAGAGAACTGGCCATGTGAGAACTTTCCAGATGGTGGGGATAATAGACATTTTCTTTGATTGCGTCTGTTTTCTCAGTGAAGTAAGGAGGTCAGCACCTAAGAGATGGGAGAGAAGAGGAGGCACTGGACAGCTAAGGAGAAAATAGATGTGGATAGTCACCTCAAAAACTAGAAGAGTAAAGTGACCACAGTAATGCAGCAGGAGAGCTGGGCACTGCTAAAGGGTCCTGTTAAGATAGCGGCCATGCATTTAAGGTGAGGAAGATCAGGACAAATGTATGTTCTCTAGCCCCTGCTCTGGAATTGGGGTTTTTAGGTGGAGGAAGAGAGAAAGGATCTAAAGAATTGAAGGCCGTGCTATAGGGAGTAGTTACTATAACCCTTCGACTCGGGCTAGGTACAGATGGAAATGAGAAATGAGGGAGTTGATGGGCAGGTTCACCTCCCAGCCTGTTCCCTCCACAGATCTATATGCCACAACCCATTTCAACAGTGACCCTGTTCTGGTGGCCAACGTGGAGCAACAGTTATCCACCAGCCTCAGTGATTTACCAGCAGCACATGGTTCTTTCCCAAACAACTCTACCCTGGAAAATTCTCTGCGGATGCTGATGTTGCCTCCTGGGACTTCAGAGGACAGAGAGATTTCAATCAAGAGGTCATTAAGCCCATCGAGAAGAGGATTCAAACGGAAAGACAAAATCCTTGCCAACTTGAATCCAAAGCATGGTTTCAGAGATGCTACTGGCAACGAGGCAAGTGTTGGCTTGTTTGTGCTTATGCAAGAAAGATAGCAGGTTCAAGACCAGAAGGGGTTCTGTTGGGTGTGGGGGCAGCACTGACCAATAGTATTAGAAGTTCAAAAGGATTTGCAGAGGCCAGTGGCTAAAACTGCCAGACTAGAGCCTGTGATTCTTCTGCCTTTGGAAAAGTCATTCCTCCACTGCCACTATTTTGTCATATCTGTTGCAGGCCAGGACTGCCCCTGATCCACTTCCAGAGCATAAACATGGTGGGAAAGTACTTTGATAAGAAGTGGCAGGCAAAAGTTTACCAACAGGAAGAACACACAAGTTTCAGGGGCCTTAGGACTGGCTGAAGACTGATTTCTGTAGCATGTTTATAATCTCATCCATGTTTACACATTTGCTCTGGCTGCAAATGACTAACTTACTTGAAATAGCTCATATAAAAGCATTGCTTTGCTTTTCTATTTAGAAATTCAAATGATTCTAAACTTTTCTCAAAATAACAGCAAGCAGAGATGAATTAGATCATCCAAGGGATTTTTAGCTGAAGAGAATGAACAACAACAAAAAAGAACCATTCCCACAAATATAATTCATCTTATAAAATTGTAGTATAGGGCCAGCCAGTGGCACAGTGGTTAAGGCAGTTGAATCTCACATGGGCAACTGTGCAGGTGGAGTCTCAGACCCAGAGGCTTGAAAAACATTCCAGACACATGTGCATGTGCCCCAAGTCCCAGGAGAATGGAGGAGAAGGAATTATGGCATGACCATCCTTCCTGAGGGGGGTGGGGGGAGGTGCTGTCTTACCTTCTCTCTCTGTCTCTCTCTCCAGTAATTGTACATGGCCTATAGCAAACTTTTTAAAAATTGTGCTATGATAATGCTATACAATAAAATTTTATTACTATTCAGTTCTGATTTGCAAATCATGCCCCTGCTTTGCATACATTCCTCATTGAAAATGCCTTCCATTCTCCTGTTTCATTGGAATGCTCATTTTTCTCCAGTTTTGCTTTCATCATTGAGCAGCCTTTTCTTTAGAGAAACCACAGCTCTCAGGGGCCTCTCTTCCCTTGAACCAGTCATCTTTCTATGAATAAATTTTCAGTCAATCATTGTCCTATAAGGAAGCAAAAGGTTTGGTCAAAAACGACTGCTTCTAGTCTCTTATTCTTCAGTTGTTGAAAATCTTTTTGCATATTGGAATGAATTTATAAGGTTTTTAGTTTGTGGGGTTTTGTCTTGTTACTTTTTAGATATATTATATTCAGTTTTTAAAACTTTGGAGATGGTTATAATTTTTGTTCACCAAAGGGGGCAGTCTTGCCATACTTTCTTTAGTTTTTTGGTCTCAGCCACTGATGGCTATTTTATCAGACAGGAGAACTAACTGTATGTTAATGTATTTAGGTTGAAAGAACAGCGGCACTTTGGATATTTAGATGTTGTATTATTAAGACATCTTCTAGGAATTTTTTTTCTTTTTTTCTTTAGATTTTTGTCATAGGGTGGATGCACTCACTAGGGAGGGAGAAAGTGAGAGAGAAAGAGAGAGAGAGAGAAAGTGAGAAATGTCCCTTAGGGGGATGGCCATACTGCAATCCCCTCTCCTTCATTGTCTTCTCAGGATTTTGGGCATGCATGGGCACATGCCTGGCGTGTTTTTCAAGCCACTGGATCTAGGACGCAAACCAGAGTCAGCCATGTGGCCGCTACATCACCTGCTGGCTCTGTGCCAGGAAATTTTTTTCACCTCTTTTTCATAATATATTATTACATATCAATGTCTTTTCTAACTGTCTTAGAGTCTTCCATTTTTTTTTCTCATTATACATTATTTCCCATGGAAACTTTCACAACATTGTCCTTATTTGATGAGGGGAATGAACAGGAGTGTTGTTGAAGTGGGAAGGACTCTCTTGTGAAGCTTTCTGGGCATTTTTTCCCTCCTAAAGCTTCAGCTAACTTTCGAAAACACTGTTATAACAAGCAGATATTATTGTCCTTTGACCCTCCATCTAGTCAATAAAGAAAATGTCCTGAGCATCCCAAAAAGTTGTTGCCATGACTTTTGCTCTTGACCAGTCTGCTCTCGTTTTGTCTGGACCTCTTGTACCTCTTAGTAAGCATTGCTTTTTTTTTTATTTAACTTTATTTATTCATTCATTTATTTCAATTTGACCAGAGAGGGATAGAGAGAGAGAGAGAGAGAGAGAGAGCGAGCGCTGCCAGGTCTGGGACTTGAACCATAGTCAGCCATGTGGGAGTCCAGCACCCTTAACCACCAAGCCACCTGCCAGCCCCAGTAAGCGTTGCTTTGATTGTGCTTTGTCTTCAGGATAATACTGGTAAACTTCTTCGAAGAAATGCTTCAGGATCTTGACCCCACTTATTTATTTATTTTATTTTATTTTTTAAAATAATAACTATTTAATTTATTTATTTATTCATTCATTGATTTTTTAATTTGACCAGAGAGAGACAGAGGGTGAGAGTGAGAGAGAGAGGAAGTGACAAAGCAAGCCACCAGGGTCCAGTACTTGAACCGCAGTCGGCCATGTGGGAGTGTCCAGCGCCTTATCCACCACGCCATCTGCTGGTCCCCTTGACCCCGCTTATTGAAAATTTCCATTAAGGGCTCGCCTTGTGGCCTAGTACTTAAGGAAACCAGATCCCATATGACCTACTGCAGTTCAAATCCCAGCCCCAGTGGTTTGGAAAACATGCCAGTGGTGTGTACATGCCCAAATCCCAACAGGATGGAGAAAGGAAAAAAGGATTGCCGTATGATCTCGCCCCATTGGGTAGTGCCTTCTCTCCACCTCCCCCCATCTCTCTCTCTGACAAGTACATGTGCCCTCTGACAAATTAAAAAAAAAAAAAAAATCCATCAAAAGCTTTACTCTTTTTTTTTTTTTTTGGAGAGGTTTTTGCTATAGCGCGCGTGCGCTCGCCAGACAGACAAGAGACATAGAGACAGAAAGCGAGAAATCACCCCCCAGGGGGGATGGCCACGCCGCAATCCCTTCTCCTCCATTCTCCTCTCGGGATCTTGGGCATGCATGCACACATGCCCAGCAAGCTTTACTCTTTTCTGTAGCTAATCTGGACACAACAATTTTGGCACCTACAGTGAAGAAAGTTTGTTCAACTATAATTTTCAGTCAGAATTGTGTAAGCTGAGCCAAATGAGATGTCTATGATGTTGGCCCATGTTTCTGCTGTTAATAGCTGGGCCTCTTAAAAAAAAAAGGCATAAATAAGATTAATTTTTGCCTTGAAAATTGAGATGAGGATGGGAACATCATCTTCAACATGATTTTATCTCCCCCACCCCCACCCACTTTTTTTTAAACATAGAAAACCTAGGGGACTGTTTTCATAGCCTAGTGGTTAAGGTGAGCCAGATCCTGCATGGCTCATTGCTGTTCTAATCCTGGCCCCAGCAACCTCTCCCTCTCTGTGTCTCTGTCTCTCTGTCACTCTTTGGCTAGCACATGCACCCTCCTGGCAATTTAAACAAAATAAGAGCTATTACTTTTTTTTTAAAGAATTATTTTATTTAACTTTATTCATTTATTTTAATTTGACCAGAGAGGGACAGCGCACATGTGCGAGAGAGAGAGAAAGTGAGAGAACAAGCCACCAGGTCCAAGACTCGAACCATGGTCGGCCATGTGGGAGTCCAGCATTCTCAACCACCACGCCACCTGCCAGCCCAATAAGAGCTATTACAAAGACAAAACAATTATCATTTGAAATACTTTGAGGACACTTTCATTCATTCTGTTAGAAAACGAATCTAGGCATAACAGGGAGGACAACAGTAGATACTGGAGTCTGTATAGAAGGGGATGGGTAGTTGGGAGTGCGAGGGAGGCTATCAGGGAAAATGCAAACAAACACAGCATTTAAGAGGCACGAAATGAAAAGCTATCTGTTGATGATAACATGTCTGGCAAGGTCTCTGACTTGACTAATATGCGCTATATTCATACAGGTACAACTGTGTTGTACACTGTAAGGATGTACAGTGATTAAACAAACATAAACTGAAAAATAATAAAGAAAGAAAGAAAACTACTCTAAGAGGCTGGAAATAAAAGGATATAAACTCAGAAGTTATAACAGAGCAGACTGGTGAAACACAGTAAAAGAAATAAAAACTAGTCAGAGCACTTGTGTCAGTGGTAGTGCAGTCAGCATGGCTGGATGGTTCTCCTGGGGCTACCTAGAGATGCCTGCATCAGTCTGGGACCCAAATGAATAAAAGACCCTTGCCCCTATGAAGAATTAGCAGAAGCTAGGAGCCTCAGAGAGCTCTCTCTTTTCATGGGTAAGGGTATCCTTAGGCCCCCAAAAGGCATATTTTAGTTTCAGCTCTCTCTCTCACCCGTCTACACACACCTCCAAGCCCCGCCTTCCTGCCTCTCCCCCCTCATGTTTTCACCCCATAGATCTGCTAGTTCATGGAAGATGCATACAGTGAAGTCAGGGATTACAGGCCTACTCAGAAGACACCTCGACAGAAAGTTCTGGGGTAAACAGTAAATTTACAAATACCTTCTCAATTAAGTTAATTCACCTTCATTAATAAAGATCACAGTTTTTTCTGCTGGTAAAAACTTGCTGTCTTGGGACCAGCAGGTGGCATGGTGGTTAAGGCGCTGGACTCCCACATGGCCGACCATGGTTCAAGTGCCAGACCTGGCGGCTCGCTCTCTCACTTTCTCTCTCTCTCTCATTCTGTCCCTCTCTGGTCAAATTAAAATGAATTAATTAATTAATTAATTTTCAATAAAATAATAAAAAATACTTGCTATCTCAGTATAGTCTGTCTGAAGAAAGTTGGTTCAGAGAAGGAAAAGATTTTTATCAACCCCACTCCAAAGTGGAAGAGACACCAAGTTCTTGCCTACATGAGCAAAATCTCAAAAAGAATAAATCATTTTCTTTTTGTTATCACTTTATTGAACTTTATTCATTTATTTACTTTGATTTGATCAGAGAGGGACAGAGCAAGAGAGAGACAGAGAGAGAGAGGGAAAGTGAGAAAGCAAGCTGCTAGGTCCATGACTTGAACCTCAGTTAGCCATGTAGGAGTTCAATGCCCATAAACACCACACCACCTGCTGGCCCCTACATAAATCATTTTCAGTGATCAACATCTGCATCTTCAAGGTGTCCGGCAGCTGTTTTTTAGTTTTGTTTTGTTTTTTTGAGAGGTTTCTGCTATAGGGCATGTGCACTCGCCAGAAAGACAGAGACAGAGAGACAGAAAGGGAGAAATCACTCCCCCCCCCCCCGGGCAGTTGGCCATGCCACGATCCCTTCTCTATTTTCTTCTTGGGATCTTGGGCACACATGCACACGCACCTGGCATGAGTTTAAGCCGCTATGTCCGGGATTCGAACCATGGTCAACTACATGGAAGTCCAGCAACATAACCATTATGCCATCCGCTGGTCTCCTAAAGATTTTTTTTTTTTCTGGCAGCTGTTGATATGGTATCTAGTTCCATTGCATCTTCACGATCTTTTACCAAATCTTCTGTCCAGACCCTAGCCGTATTATAGTGGTTCCTCACAGGCTGAGAAAGCATTCCTCCTCATCTCTCTGATGTGGCCTGGCCTCCTGATATTAAATTAGATAATCCTTCTTCATAGGCTTCCATGCCATAATCTCCATCATACTCATCTGAATCTTACTCTCAGGATCTGGACGCGAGACCTGGCATTCACGTGTTGCAACGAACATTGCCTCCAATGCTAGTTTATCACCAGGCACAAATCTATATCGATTCAGTAATAGAATCCATGTCACCATCACTATCTTCCTCTGCTTCATTATCTACAGATTATTTTGATTCTTCTCCGTATCTGGCATTCACCATAACATAAAAATGCTCTCCCACATAGGTATTTAGGTCCCTGGACATTGCATGTAAAATAACGGTCAGTATTCCAGCAAGACCCCTAATCCAGAGCTATTTAATCGGGACAGGCAACTCTCAGTGAGAAAAAGGGTGCCCGTGTGAAGGCCCCCATTCATCACAGCCTCAGTGTTGGATGATCCTGCTAGAGCCACTCACCCCCAGCCCCTCGGCAGGCCTGGGCATCAGGAAACTCCCTGCAGCAGGGAGGCTGGAAAACAGGCCAGGAGGGAGCTGGGGCACAACACTCCCCGCTTGTTGCTTCCTGCTTTCTCACTCTCTCTGGTGAGCAAATTAAAATAATAATGTTAATAAATAAAATTTTAAAATATTAACACGTTCAGTGTCTGAATCCTTAGCTCCCTATTGTGTAAGAATGACAAATGGTTGGGGTTTTTTGTTGAGCCTCTCTCTAGTGACCTGGGCAGTTTGCATGGTTTGCTGGGAAACCACAGCCCCCCGATCTCTGCCAGAACCCCTCATGTGGCCACTGTCCTCAGGCAGCTCCTGGAGCTCGTGGACAAGCACTGGAGCGGGTGTGGCTCCCTCCTCCTCAACAAGAAGTTTCTCGGTGAGTGAGTGCACGCTCAGTTCCTGGAGAAGGGCTGGGTTTTGCTTCTGCTCTGTGTTCTGCAAAAAGCCACTTGGCCTCCCTAACTTGTAAGGAAATTTGTTTCTTGTGATCACTTAACCAAAGCTTCTCAGAAACACCCTTGTAACAAATCCACATGTTTCTCATAGTCTTCCTCATTTTTAAAAGTCAGCACTCTGTCCAGTTGTTTTGTTCCTCCTGTGGCTCAGGGCGTGTGTGGTCTTTGGTTATAAATATAGTGACCAGATACGTAAAATAGAGAGTGGTCACGTTAATAAATCACAAAAAGACTGTATGATCTTTGGGAAAGCACCAATAATGAACACTCAGAAATTGAGTGTGATCATCAGAGTTCCAAGATGACACTTAAAATGTTATGATTTGAAAAACTTGAATGACCGAATGACCTGAACTCTTCTTAGGTTTTTTGTTGTTGTTGGGTTTGTTTGTTTGTTTGTTTTTAGAAACATGGAGAAAAACAGTTTTGCAAATGTTAGCACCATGTGTTTGTTGTTTAATAGAAGAAAAATTCAAGGAACTTTTGGGTGGTAGTCAAAGTTAGAGTAAAAACTAGAAACTTGAAAATCGTTTGGGTTTAAAAAAAATTTTTTTTTAATTTGGAAAGAAATCCAGCCCAGCTACTTTCTTTCCCATATTGACCTTTTTTTCCCATTTTGTAGAAAATGATCTCCTGGAGCCACTTATCAGTGACTAGGGAATAATGCACTCAGAAGTATTCTATTGTTCTCCAGAGAGGGTGTGGGATATAATTTCTTGTCCTTCATAAAACACCTCCTACAGCCACTTACTAAATTCTTACTAAAGGAGATATCAGATTACCTTATTTGTCCTACAGAGCTGGTATGACTAGGAATTCTGTGCTTTAGCTTTTAAGATTGGCCTATGTGACCAACCTGGATTTTTGGCAGGTCCTGCCCGAGATTTGCTTCTCTCTTTGGTAGTCCCTGCTCCTCCTCAGCAGTGGTGTCGCTCACATCCTGAAGACACGACCAAAACCTTCCGCAGAAGGGAGACCGAGCTGAAGGAGGTTGGACAGCTGGTCCCCAATGACATGGTATGCCTCTCTCATCTTCCTTTTCTAGAAAAGGATGGAGCAGCAGGACTAGAACAGCTCTGTGTGCTAAAGATCAGCATCACCTTGAACACCTAACCAAAATATGGAAAAGCCCGTCGGGGCAAATCAGGAACACAAAACCTACCAGGACAGGGGTGACTTGGAGGTTCTCCAGGGATCCTGCCTAATCCTCACCCTAATCCAAAAATGCTAGAGAAAGATTTGAAATGGGCAGGGGAGTGGGTGAGAAGACCCTAGAGTGGAAATGTTTGGAATCATGTTCTCGAAGGTTGTGGTTTGATCCCAATGAGAGAAGACAAATGTCTCTAGGGTTATCTTTCCTCCCAGCTGATAGAGCTTTCAGCCCTGGACCAGGGGCTCTTCTGGAGCCGCAGGCTACTGGTTCTGGAGGAGGAAAAAGCAACTCCTATCCCCAGGCTTTTTTCCTTTTCTTAACATTAGACGATTCCAGATATGGAGTTTAGTGCTAGACACTTTAAATAGGTGACTCAGAATGCTGGCCACTTGTCAAAGTGACCACTTGTACGAGAGTAGTGGATAACTCATAGGAAAGATCGCAACTCCATGCAATAAATGTGTTTGCTGCACGTAAGCTGTTTTACCAGTGAATTAAAATTTTAGTGAGAAAGTCATGGAGAGGCTGACTCCCATTCAGTTTAACACTAAGTATAGGAAAAGATTCTTTCAGTCTTAAGGATTTCAGATTCTTAATGTGTATTTTGTTTTCTGATCTACAGGAGAGTTTGAAGCAAAAACTGGTCAGAGTACTGGAGGAAAACTTCATTTTGTCAGAAAAAATTCAACAATTAGAGGAAGGTGCTGCCCCCTCACTTGTGAGTGGGCATCAGTCCCATACTTACAGTAAGTTCAAGAAAGCCATGCATGAGGTATCCCAAGACAACCGTTTGTCTGTAGATGATTTGTTTTAAAAAGCCTGTGTAGGTGCCAGTAGTGGCATAGTGGTTAAAGCACTGGACTCCCACACAACTGACTGCAGTTCAAGTCCTGAACCTGACAGTTTGAGAATCATGCTGGGCACATATGTGTATGCCCAAAATCCCAGAAAGAGAACGAAGGGAAAGGGATTGAGGTGTGGCCATCTCCCCTGGGGGGTGATTTCTCACTTTCCCTCTTACTGTCTCTGTCTTTCTCTGGCAAGCACATGCACCCTATGACAAAAATCTTAAAAAAAAAAAAAAAAAAAAAAAAAAAAAAAAAAAAAAAAAAAAAAAAGCGCCTGTCTAAAGCTTAGCTGCATTTGGTCATTTTTTTTTTCCTGGTAGGTAATAGAAATAATTGTATCTCAGAGAATTGTGAGACAGATGATTTGAGTTACCAGATGACACCTTGTCGGTGTAAAGCATATGCAGGTGCTGTTATTATTGCCATTTATTTATTGTGGATTGGTTGATTGATTGCTATAGGGCACACGTGCTTGCCTGAGAGAACTATAGAGGGAGAGACAGGGAAAGTGAGAAAGCACCTTCCCAGAGAGGAGGCCACATCACAGTCTCTTACCCTCTACACTCCTCTCAGGATTTGGGGCATATATGTACATCACTCAGTGTGTTTTTCAAGACTCAGCTGCACAGCCAGCCATGTGGGATCCAGCCGATTTAACCATCATGTCACCTGGCTGGCCCATTATTGCCATAATTTTTGAGACTGAATGGCACTTGCCTTTTTGTGATTATAGCAGTAGAATATGTTCTTTATGGGAACTTTGGAGAACATAACCTTATAACTTCTAATAGTATTTTTGGTAGGTACATTTTGTCCTATTGTCTATTCAGAATAAAAAATTGTGGGCCTGGGACCATGGCCTAGTGGTTAAGGGAGCCATAGCTAAGCAAATTATGTGCATATGGATTTATATGATGAGCTCGATTTGGAGCTGCTGACCTGGAAGCAATGACTTTCTGTTCAGTCTCAGCACTGTCTGACACATGCCTGAATAATCACATCGTTCTCCACTTACCAATCTGAAAATGCGCAGATATTCGCCCATGAGATACTTACTTTCAATCGGCCATAGGCCCAATATGGTATTTTGGCTTATTGATGAAAAATGCTGCTGTTGCAGCCCTGCTTTTTTACCTTCTAGAACCTTGCCACTCAAATGTGTGACCACGTTAGCATCACCTGGGAGCTTATTAAACAAGTAAATATTGGGCCTTGCCTCACTACTGAATCAGAAACTATTTTTAACAAGCTCCCCAGATGATTTATAAGCATATTAAAGTTTAGAAAGTAGTGTCTCAAAGACTGGCTTCCTGGGACCAGCAGTTAGCGTAATGGCTATGTCGCTGGACTCCCACGTAGTCGACCGCGGTTCGAGTCCCGGACCCGGTGGCTTAAACTCACGCCGGGCGCGTGTGCGTGCGTGCCCAAGATCCCGAGAGGAGAGTGGAGGAGAAGGGATTGCGGCGTGGCCATCCCCCCTGGGGGGTGATTTCCTGCTTTCTGTCTCTCTGTCTCTGTCTGTCTGGCGAGTGCACGCGCCCTAAAAGCAAAAACCTCTCCAAAAAAAAAAAAAAAGAAGAAAAAAAAAAAAAAAGACTGGCTTCCTTAGGAACAAGAGTTCCTGTTTTTTTTTTTTTTTAATTATTTCATTAATTTTATTTATTCGTTTGTTTATTTCAATTTGACTAGAGAGAGACAGAGACAGAGAGAGAGAGAGAAAAAGTGAGAGAAAGTGAGGAAGCAAGCTGCCAGGTTTAGGACTTGAACCACAGTTGGCCATATGGGAATCTAGCGCCCTTAACCACCACCCCACCTGCTGGCCCCCATCAAGAGTTCCTGTTTTAACCTACCTTGTTATTGCATAGTAGTAGCCTATTTGGGAGCTAGGTGTGAGTGTCTTTGCCACAAATTCCATTTCTGAAAGCACTCACTGGGTTGTTACTACGTGTCTGACAGTCTGAGATGCTTTCACATAACCATGTAGAGACTGAAGGACATACATTCGCAGGTAAAAAGGAGAAGACAGAGAGAGACCTAATAGGTGTTGACTGCCCATGCTAAATGGGACAGTGTCTCACTGACTCCTCACAACAGTGCTATAGGGCAGCTATTAGCTTGAGTGAAACTTAAAAAAAAGAAGACGAACTAACATGTGCTATATGAAGTGGTCACGTTTTAATGTAGTTCTATCACCAAACTGTGTATTCTTGCCATCACGTCTCCTGTCTCCAAGAGAAGAAATGGTAAATGGGATGTGGAGTGGGGTGAAGCTTTGAATCCTGTTCACCCTTGGCTGCTATCCCCTGTGTAGATGAGCTTCTGCGCAAAAACCAGCAACTGAGCATGCAGGTGGCTTGCCTGAACCAGGAGCTTGCCCAGCTAAAAAAGCTGGAGGAGACAGTTGCCCTTCTCCATGAAAGTCAGAGGTAGGAGGGCGTCTATCTGGTTGGCTTCCAGAAGCAGAATGTTTGCTTCCCTTTATTTCTTTTGTTTTGCTTGGAAAGTTAATGCCTACATACTTCGCAAAGTAACTCCATTCTGTGTGTGACCCTCCTGCATCTGGGCCAGCAGTGCAGGAAGCAGAAGTATTGCTTCCCGGAACACACCAGGAACTAACTGCCTTTGCTGGCTTTGCCGGTGGCAACACCTCAGTACCTAGTTTCTCACTGGACCTAATGAGACCTTTGTTTGGGTTGGCTAACGCCCTCTGGTTACTACATATCCCAAAATCAGCCATCTAGCTCCTCCAAAATGCCTGGCCGCCACTGGTCCCAGAAGACCTGTCAAGAGCACTGAGAGCATGAGAAGGAAAGAGTCCCAAGTATGCCTTCTCTTCAGAGGAGCTCGATAGCTCAGCCTCCTCAAAGAAAGGTACCCTTGGGACCAGCAGATAACATAATGGTTATGTTGCTGGACTCCCACATAGTGGACCACAGTTCAAGTCCTGGACCTGGTGGCTTGAAACTCATGCCAGGTGTGTATGGCTGTGTGCCCAAAATCCTTAGAAAAGAATGGAGGAGAAGGGATTGTGGTGTGGCCATCCCCCCAGGGGTGATTTCTCGCCATCTGTCTCTCCGTGTCTCTCCAGTGAGCACACGTACCTTATAGCAAAAAAAAAAAAAAAAACCCAGTACCCCAGTACCCAGTACCCCAGTACCCTCAGGATGCAGGCTAAGGAAAAGATCAGAAGGGATTCAAGACTACTGGTACATTCAAAGAGAAGCCCTTGACATTTTGACTTCCCACCTTCATTAGAACTTTTGATAAAATTTAAATAGAAGCACCCTATCCCCAAACCTTCAACCCCAAACTTCATTTCCTGATCTTCACTAGAATAGCTTTATTTTATTTTTTTTAGAGGTTTTTGCTATAGGGCGTGTGCGCTCACCAGAGAGAGAGAGACAGAGATACAGAAAGCAAGAAATCACCCCCCAGGGGGGATGGCCACGCCACAATCCCTTCTCCTCCATTCTCCTCTTGGGATCTTGGGCACGCACGCACACGCGCCCGGCGTGAGTTTAAGCCACTGGGTCCAGGACACGAACCGTGGTTGACTACGTGGGAATCCAGCGACGTAGCCATTACTCTAACTGCTGGTCCCTAGAATAGCTTTGTAACCCAAGGTTTAGACCTGAACCTATCTTAGATGTCTTATTATTATTATTATTATTATTATTTATTGTTTTCTTTCTCTCTCTCTCAAGAATTATTTTAATTTTACTATTAATTATTATTAATTTTACTTATCATTATTATTTTTTTTAATTTGCTACAGGGCTTGTGTGCTCACCAGAGAGAAAGAGAGAGAGGGAATGAGAAAGCAAGCTACCAGGTCTGGGACTCAAATGGCCTTGTGGGAGTCTAGTCACCACATTACCTGCTGGTCCCTCCTTTTTTTTTTTTTTTTTTAAGACAGGATCTCACTTGGTTGCAATCCTACTGCCATAGCATCCCAGCAAGCGTGGACCACAGGAGTGTGACACTATGCCTGGCTTGAATTGTTCTCTTTATTCATGATATGCATGTATGTGAGCATGCATAAGAGAGAGATGAACACCCTCCACAAGGTCTGGTCAGGCCACGATCCCCTTCTCCAGTCTTCCAGCCAGTTGGATTCTGGGTACTAGCACACGTGCCTAGGAGTGCTTGCACAGGCTGGCAGGGCAGTAAATTCAAGCCACAGTTGCCGTGCAGGATCTGGCTTCTCTAGCACAGCACATTACTCCCATTCCATGGAGCCTTTTAAACATTTTTTTCTGTGGTGAGCGCATACCCCATCTAGCGTAGCAAGAAAAAAAATGGTGTAATGAATATCATTGTGCATGCATCATTTTCTTTCTTTTTTTTTTTTTTTTTCTTTTGTGTGTGTGCTGGTATATGGATGGCTTTTAGCATTAGTTGGTAATACGGAGTCCAAGAGTATGGTCATAACCAGCACCCTAAGTTCATTGCAGGTTGGAAGTAGAAGTTATGACCTTGGGGTAGAAGTCAGAGGCCTGATCAGGTGTCAATGACCCAATGTTTCCATTTACCTTACCACGAAAGTGCTCTGGAAAGAGTAGAACAACCACTATATAAAACGTGAAAGATATTTTCGCTTCAGTCAGTCTGGAACATAATCAAACAGAATGGTAATAAAGAAACTCTAGGTCTGCTTTTAGAATAACCTGTTCATAAATTAGACACTTTGAGGACCAGCAGTTGGCATAATGGCTCTGTCGCTGGACTCCCATGTAGTCAGTCGCAGTTTGAGTCCTGGACCCGGTAGCTTAAACTCACTCTGAGCACGTGTACGTGCGTGCCCAAGATCCCTAGAGGAGAATGGAGGAGAAGGGACTGCGGCGTGGCCATCCCTCCTGGGGGGTGATTTCTCGCTTTCTGTCTCTCTGTCTCTCTCTGTCTTTCTGCGAGCACACGCGCCCTGTAGCAAAAACTTCTCCAAAAAAAAAACTGGACAGTTCGTTTTTGTTGAAAGTGTTGCTCCATTTTATGTTTGTCTTTAGTGAACATTTCAAATCCTATTGGTATCTGCTTTGCTTTCATGATTTCATGACTGCCTTTTCCCCCGTGTCTCAGGTCCCTCGTGGTAACTAATGAGTATTTGCTGCAGCAGCTGAATAAAGAGCAAAAAGGTTATTCCGGGAAAGCCCTCCTGCCTCCTGAGAAGAGCCATCACTTGGGGAGATCGTCGCCCTCCGGGAAAGGCATGTTGTCTTCCTCGTCCCCGGGGGCACATGACAGCAGTCAGTACCTCATACAGAGCGTCTCCGACGCCGTCCCAGAGCCTGGTTTATGGAGCTAGCAGCAGGCACCGGGCGGCGTCTACCTCACCCACCAGGGCCCTCAGAGTGCTGTCGCCACAGTACGGTGGGATTTACCCACAACGATGAAGAAAAACACGTATTCTAATTATGCTGTATTGGCCCTTCTTTTCATTTCTTTATTTATCTCCTCCCATCGAGTCATTCTTTCCTTCTGCCCACAGAAATAGTTGGCACAGCCCTAGGCGTCCTATCATAGAGACATTTGGCTGAAAATGTCAAAAAAGGACACAACACTAGACATTTTTCCCCATGTCATTTGCCACCGTGCAATAGTGGTTAAAAAAGAACATCTAGCAGGTAGGTGTCTTTTGTGTTTGAAGAAATTTTAAAGAGCCTGTGTTGAGTCACCAAACATGTTTTGAGTTTCCTCTAGTGACAGCATCTGGTGTCTGCCTCGGAGCAGCCAATAATTCAGTCAGGGAGAAAACCGGAAACTCACGTGGTGGAGCTCAGACTTGGCATTGGTACCAAGCAGGTCTAACAACAGCCTGAAGATGCTCCAAAGAGAGAGACAGAGTGAGGAACTTGGGGGACCAGAGAAGGCTTCACTAAGGGGGTTATAGAACGAGTAGAATAGCTGGTGGCAGGTGGAAGGCAGACAAGCCTCCCAGGCCACGCATGCAGAGAAGAGTCTGGAGCCCCCAAAGGGACCAGTCCGAACTTGGATGTTTGATATCAGGAAAATGTCCCCAGAGGAAATGATTTTTTTTTTAAGAGGTTTTTGCTATAGGGCACGTGCACTTGCCAGAGAGACAGAGAGTGAGAAATCACCCCCCGCGGGGAGGGCCATGCCGCAATCCCTTCTCCTCCATTCTCCTCTCGGGCACATACACACACATGCCCGCGTGAGTTTAAGCCACTGGGTCTGGGACTTGAACCGTAGTCGACTACATGGGAGCTCAGCAACATAGCCATTACGCCAACTGCTGGTCCCAAGAGGAAGCTATCTTTAAACTGAGACCTGAGAGTGGATCGGGGTTTCTTAGGCTAAACGCAGGGCAGAGCAGTCAGGAGAAGCTACAGAGAGTGGGCATCTGTAAAGGCCCTGGGATGGGAAGGAGATTGGTTCCTTCGAGGACCTGAGAGGCTGAGGGGGTGAGCAGGAGCTAGGGTGCCCGGCTCCTTGAAGACTGTAAGCTGGGGAGGCAGAGGCGTGCTGGCTTTATGTTTAGAAGCTTTCTCCGTGAGAATGAACTGGCCGTGTGGCGTGGCGAGGGCCAGAGAGGAGCTAGGAAACCTGAGAGGAGGCAGGGACCAGACCAGAGCTGGAGCCTCTGCGTAGGTCACTTCAGCTCAGCGTGTAGATCAGCTTTAACGTTCGAGAACCCCGTCTGTCTTTTAATCCCAATTGGTTGACTATTCAATTGGTTGACTGTTTTAAAAACCAGCCCAGAGAGAATGCCAGTAGTTTTACGTATGTTTCTGTTTTCATGGTATATTCGGCCATTTGTGGGCATTTTGGGGTTTTTTGTTTGTTCATTTGTTTTTAAAGACAGAGTCTCACTGTGTTGCCCAGGCTGGCCTCGAACAGGCAGTCCTTCTGCCTCAGCCTCCCAGTAGCTGGATCATAGGCCTGCACTACTGCACTCAACTGTGTTGCCATAACAGAATACTGGAGACTGGGTGGTTATAAAGAAATAGGTCTATCGGCCCGCGAGTCTGGTGGCCGGGAAGACCAAGAGCATCTGGCCAGCCTCTAGTGCTATGTCACAATATGGCAGAGAGAAGCAGAAAGGTCGAGAGACATGGGCAAAGAGATACCTGAGGGCAGCCGACTTGCTTTAGAACAACTGTTGTGGTGGGAACTAATTAATGAGAACATGTATTAATTATTCGTGAGGGGTTCGCCCCTTTATCCCAGACTACCCATACCCCCACTCTCTATGTACTGCCCCATTGGGTGTCAAGTTACAGCTTAAGTTTCCAGGAGGCCACAACACTCAGACCAGAACGCTGGCTCCCAGGTAGCAGGAGGCCAAGGACGGTCAGCCTAATGCCGTGTTGTACTTCCCTCGATCTTCCAGAGGCAGGCAGAAAGGTTAGACCCCCGTCTGTGCCCCTGACTCAGGCGTGCACAGGGAGAGAGAGCTCTTGCCATACTGAGATGTGACGATCACACATTTCTGAGTTATAAAGAAAGTCCACGGACCTCTGGGTTTTTTGAACTTCCTGAAAGGAACAGAGGAGCACTAAGTTTCTTTGAACTTCAAGGCCCTAATGAAGCTGGAGTGAGTTTGTGCTCTGTGGAAATGTCAGCAAGCACTGCCCTCACCCAGCCCTAACCTTTCTGGACCCAGGTAGGGGAGCCTTGACCCATGGCCTTGCAGCCCTGGGTTGTCATATTTCAGGGTCCTGGCCCAGAGCCTGGACAGACTATGGTGAGAGAGAACACTACTCTGAGCCGCAGCCCTCCCCACTCCCCTGTGAATGCCCTTCGATGCCAGGGGCCCAGAATCTGCTCAGGGCACCTCTCAGTAGGAGCAAGGAGCCTGACCCAACTGAGTCATCTTCCACCCCAAATTCTATTGTCCCTGAATGTGGCTGGCCCTGCCCTGGGCCAAGCACCTCTGTGGGGTGCTGGCCACTCCTGGGAAAGTTGTCTGTGTTCCTGATTTTCTTGGGGTAGCCTTGGTCCAGAGGGCAAGGGTAGGAGTTGGGATGTCAAGGTAAGGTCAAAGGATTACCACCCTGTGGGACTAAGTAGATTCCACATGGAAGGAAGAAGACCCGAGGCCAGCAGTGAACGAGTGGGCAGGGGGCGCTCGCCCTTGGCCTGACGCTGCCTGGAGATGGAGAGAACAGGCCTGGGATGGAGAGCGGTCCTCAGGGAAGCCCTGTGCCAGCAGGGAGGGGTAGGGCCACTCTGACAGGTTTGGACTTCCCTGAGCTGTACAGAGCTTTTAGTGGCGCCATCCTGCAGATCCCAGCCTCCCTTCCTTGCCCACCTGGATTTGGTAGCGAGGGCACCCACTGCTTGACCTGCAGGAGGGCGCAGGGAGGGGCAGTGAAGCAGGCAGTAAGGCCATTCTTAGTCCCTGGCTGCCGAGTGCCAGATTCTGCCAGATCCATCTGGTCTTTAAGGGTCTTCCTGGCCCTGGGTGGGGTGGGCCCTGGTTTCCCTCAGGTTCCATAACAACTTTTAACGAAGAGGAGGCTTGGGGCTGGCAGGTGGCAAGGTGGTTAAGGGTGCTGGACTCCCACATGACTGACTGCAGTTTGAGTCCCAGACCTGGTGGCTTGCTTTCTCACTTTACCCCTGCTCCGGGTCAAATTTAAATAAATAAATTGAATAAAATAATTATTAAAAAAAAAAAAAAAAAAAAGAGGAGGCTTTATTCCTACAAGGTACAGTTTAGAGACTCAGCCAGCTTTCCTTCTGGTTCCCCCAAGCCACCCCAACATTGTAAGACAAGATAGCCGCTGCTCCCCCGTACACACGGGACAGTCCTCTCCCCTCAGGTCACTAGCCGGGGGCCTGGCCCAATTGGGAGCACAGTTAAACTCGGTTCACTGTGAGGCGGTGAGGCTGTAAGTGAGCCAGGAGGACTTGGCCGTCAGCCCTGCTGTGCTCATCTAAGTAAAGCTTGCAGTTCAAGCCAGTTCCCCGAGGTTAGAGAAATCATCCCTTCGACGTTTGCTGGTGGGCGATGGAGAGCTTTATAAAACTTCCCCAGGTGAGGAGGATGGACAGCCGAGACAGGAGCCACCACACCCGGCTGTCGGGCAAGGCTCGGTGGCAACCGGATACTGTCCTGCTGCCCTCAGGTTCCCCCAAAGCTGCCAGCACCCGTGTCCCAAGCCACACTGTTTCTCTACAGCCCCATTTCCAAGTGAACATTCCAGAACAGTCTGTGGAACAATCACAGACAATCACACCGCTTTGCCCTGTTACCTGGGTCAGGAAAAGTGAGCATTTGTGAACGTGTGTGTCTTTTAAGACTTTTCTAGCACCTTTGAGAGCTGCCCTCTTCCGGGTAGGTCCTAAGTCCCATTAAGCCCCCTTGTCACAGCAGGAAGGAACATTTGGCCCTAGTACCTTGGGCTTGGGAATAGCTCTGGCCTAATGCCCAGTGCCTCAAAGAGGAGATGATCTGAAAATGGCCATGAGTCCTCACCCGGAGCATTGAACGAGTGGGAGGAAGCAGCAAAAGAGGGCCCCTTCAGGGTGGGACGCCCTACCCCCCCGCCATGGGCAGGTGCTGGGTGCCGGGTGGCACCACTGGCATCCAGCCCCATTTTTGGAAATCAGTGTTGGCACTTGTTTGGCCAAAGCCCAGCTTGTGAGGCAAGAGGCACAGCCCCGGCCTGTGTCTGTAGAAGCCCCGAGAGGGCCTCAGTTTCCTCTGTTATAAAATTAGGGAGTCAGGCTTTCTACTCTCAAGTTCCTGATATTCTGAGCTGGAGCCCAGAGCAGTTTGCCTTGGTAGCCCCTGGTCAGCACACTTAGGGCTGAGGCCTAGCATGGTGCCTCTGCTGAGGCGTGGCCCAAGTCTACTGTCTTCTCCCCCACCCCACTCCCCTCCCCTCCCTCCCCGTTGTGAAAGGAGCTGTCTCAGACTGAGGCCAGGGAAGGCAACCTGTGCTGTGAGGACTCTGGGTCTGGCTGAGTTAAAGCTTGGATTTCCCTGGGGAGCACCCCCTGGCAGTCTGACTTCACACTAATGGAAGGGCTCCTCTGCCTCTTTTCCTGGGCAGGGCTATCAGTGGAGGGGGAGCAATCAGCAGGGTGTGGCGGGGAGAGGGGAGTGATGACACGATGGAGTCACCGGGGTGTGAATGTCATTACTGAACACCCAGCCAGGCCCCGTATTGATACAAAAGGTCTTTATTGAGGTCTGGGTAAGTTAGGCACTTGGCCAGAGCAGCAGCTTAAATACGAGGCAAGCAGGCAGGAGTTAGCCATGCCCAGGGCTAGGTACGGGTAGTGTGGCTGTAGGCACTGACTGTCCCCAGGTGGACAAGGGGTCGGGAGGGAGGGGAAGAGGAAGGGGTTGCAGAGCAGTCGGTCAGAGGCCTGGTGGGCTGGCCCCACGGAGCTGGGCAGGGAGCTCTGGGTGGAAGGTCCAACAGGAAGGGGACCGGGCTTTCTCGCCCTTCGTGCCCCTCGGGCCCAGGCCTGAGCCTCGGTGGGGCATCCCCACTGCAGGGGGCTTCCCAGGCCTCACTTCTTCACCTTGGCGTCATAGGTGCCCGCGTTCTTGTAGGCGCTCACGTAGCCACTGTCGTCCAGGATGTCCTGCCGCCCTGCGATGCCCTTCCCCTTGCCGCTCTCATCGAAGCGCTCCTTGTGGGAGCCCGTGTACTTGCTGGTGTCAGTCAGCCGGTCCACGGCACCCCCTGTTTTTGCTTTCTGTGTGAATGGAGTCCCCAGGGGGCACCTGGTGAGGTAGTACGACCCTTCCCACCCCCAGGGAAGACTCCCCACAGTCCCCTCAGTGGTACCCATGACCAACGGGGCACTTACAGTGACGCCCACGTTGGCTGGTTCCTTGCCTGCCACCAGCTGGCAGATGGCATCAAAGGCCTCCTCCTTGCTCTTGCCCTTGAATCGCTTGGCCGCCAGCTCTTCCAGGGCCTTCTTGAATTCCTCATAGTTGATGACCCGAGCAGACTTCGCTCTGCCAGGTAGGTGGGCACCATGAGTGACCCCTTCTTCTGCCCTCCCTGTTCCCAGCCCCCCAGTTTCCCACCTTCTGGGAGCATGAGGAGCAGGGGCAGCCTGAGGCTCACTTGACTTTGGAGAAGACGATGTCGACATCCGTCCCTGTCACCGCCTTCCCGTCAGCCACCTTGCAGTCCTTGCACAACTTGGCCCAGTTCTTGCCATTCATCTCTTGCCCACTGGCCTTGGGGTCGCCATGGATGGCAAACTTGCGGAAGCTCTCCTCCAGCCCAGCTACATCTGTGCTCGCTGCCATGCCACCCTGTAGGGACCCACCTTGGTCACCTCCCAGCCAAGCACCCCGCCCCTCCCCAAGGCACAAGACACCCCTGCCGTGACCTTCTGCTACAGACCCTTAGGGTGGGAGCTAGAACTGCCTGGGGAGAGGGGCTGGCCTCGGTATCACCCTGGGCTCCAGAGCCCTACAGACATGCCCTGAGAGAGGGTCCTGTTGCTTAATGCCAGCCCCAGCTCCAAGTTCAGAGGATGAAATCATGATGCCCACACCAGGCAGGGAACAGAGTGGCACTGTCCAGAAAGACTGTGAGGGCAGCAGCTGTGGCCATGGCTTTGTCTGGCCCTGGCACAAGGCCTGCTTGGGTGGAAGTGAGGGTGGCAAGGCAGCCTTCCCCCTGGACGCTCCACGCCAAGCTGGGTCAGAGCCAGGCCAAGCTGCAGGTTAGGCAGGTATTTAGTGAGGGCAATGTCTCTGTAAGGGTCACGAGGAGCCAGCAACACCCAGCCCAGGCCTGAAATGAGAGCCAGAGCATGGACCGGGGTGCATGCCCTAGGCAGGGGTGCAGCTGGCCCAGCCAGGCCCTTGTTACTATTTGCTGTTAAACAAAAACATGAGGGGAGCGGGAGCTTGGGGCTGGCCTGGCCACAGTTTGTGAAGCCTGGAGACAGTTGCTAAGGGAGGGTGGTGCTGCTTGGAGAATGTTGCTAAGGACAGGATGGTGTCAGGGTGGCTCAAGGAGCCGCTCACAGTGCTGCTGGGCTGGGCCGGGCTAAGCTGGGGAATGGGGGCCCACGGGTGGGGCACACCAGCACTCCCTGTGCCTGGGGCACAACCGTGGCTTCCTGGCCCCTTGCCACCAAGTGGGGCTGGAACCTCCCAGTCTGTGCAGCTGAGAAGGTGCAGGAGATTGGGGGCTAGCCTGGGTGTGGGTTGTAGAGTTATCAGCCCCAAGAAGCATGCTGGGACTGTGGCCTTGGCGCCGGGATCCTTCACTGAAGTACACTTCCCATGTCTACACCCCAGTGCTCCATCAAGGCCCCTTGGCCACACCCTGAGCCCAGCCACACCGGTCCACATTCCCACGGCCCTGGCCCTCCACACCCTACACCCTGTACGCCCTCAGCCCTGCACTGCGGCCTTCTCTGTCCAAACACCCGCAGCATGGGACCGAGGCCCCAACCATTACCTCAAAATCCACACCCCACAAATATACAACAGGCCTGCACAGAGACCCCAATAATACCTTCATGCCTACACTGCAGCCTCCTCTGTCCACATACCCATTGCCTTGGGACGGAGGCCCCAACTATTCCCTCAGAATCCACTCCCCACAAATATGCTAACTGGACTACACAGACACCTCCCGATAATACCCTCATGCCTGCACTAAAGTGCCCCCCCCTCTACACCTTCCCTGCAGCCCTGGGACCACACCCTCAGCTCTGCACTGCAGGCCCCTCCATCCACACAGCCGGATGCAGGTGTGGGACTGAGACACCCCCATCCACACACCTGTATTCCTTACTACGACCCCTAAGCTTAGCCTAAGCTTAGCCCCAACCCGCATGCCCATAGTCCTTTATCAAGGCCCCCGACCACACCCTCAGCACCCTCTGGCCACACACCACAGCCTTCTGACCACACACTAGCCCTGCACTGAAGCCCCCACAGTGTCCACACATGCACACACACATGCACACACACACACACACACACACACACACACACACACACACTGGCCTTTCTAGACTCCCGGCTCTGTATGGAGACCCTCTGACCACACCCACCTCCTCCACTGCAGCCTCCTGACCACACCCTCAGTCTTAGCCATCTTGCGTACTAGGGCCTGCAGCCCCTGGCCCAGCTGCCTGGCTTCCAGATCATGGCCTTGACATGGAAAACCCCTCCCCATGACCACACTCACCCACCCCTAAGGTGCAGCTGCTGAGGCTAGGTTTTCGGTTTCGGGGACCACAACCCCAGTCTCCCTTCCCTCTCCCAAAGACCCAAAGAGCCACACTTGGTTTACCAAGGGTATTGTCCAGAGGAGCTTGGATGCCACAGGATGCTTGCCCCAAGGGACTGGGAGGATCTAGCGTCCAGTTTTCTCTCCCGCCTGTGGGAAGATGGATTCTCAGAGCTATTCAGGTGGAGGGGGGGACAGGCCGCAGCCCCAGGGGTCTGCAGGCCATGGATGGAGTGGCCACGCCCGTGAACTGGGGCTACCCGCCCGCTCCCGCTGGGACAGCTGGAGTCATCAATCAGCCCGGCACGGAGGTGGGGGCTGGGGGTGGAAAGCTCAGCTGATGTCCTTTTGGTGCCATCCGGGGTTGGGATCCTTTCCAGGCCGCTCCCACCCCCCACCCCCGTCCTTATCGTGCAGAATACTGGTCAGCGTGATCGGCGTCGGTTCTCCTACCGGCTTCTACCTCGTGGCTCCTGCAGTACACGTTAGGATGGACAGAACGACGCAGGAATGGACGGACTGACGGGGAGACTGGGCGGCTCCGCTGCTCCGCTCCCTGCCGGCTCCCGGGCGGGACTGCAACCCGGGCAGCTCCTCCGTATTATCTCCTGTTTCTCGGTCTCCATAGAGACGCCAAGTCCCACCCCCGAGGCGGTCTCGGAGGGAGAGTGACCAAGGTCACGCTGGCCCCGCCCACCAGACCCCGCCCTCTCCGCACTCCCGGCTCCGCAGTGGCGGAGCTGCATCGCCGGCCTTGTCCCGCGCTTCCCCGCAGCTTCAGGGTCTTCACTGCCGGGGGAGACCAACCTTCTGCAGTTCTGGACGTCCTCGATGCCCCCCCAGGAAAAAACAGCCCCCAGTCCTGGACTGGGTCTAACGTCCAAAGCGAGCCTCCATCCTCCGGAGGAGATCCAGCCTCCCTCGGCGCCAACCAGAGGCAGCTTGAGAGCTAGTTGGAGAGCTGGAGGGCGGCTGGTTACCGTGAAGGGAGACGGAAAGGTCTCGCCTCAGTGACAGGGGTCAACAGCTGGCTCAGGACCTCAGCTCTCTCCCGAACGTGTGGCACCACGTGTGACCCTCCCTCGTTCTTTCGAGTAGGGTCGAGTCCGGAGCATTGAGGGAGGAAGGGGACAAGGACAGAATCGCGCCTGCCCAGCCCTAGAAGGCTGGTAACCCGACGGCCAGGAAGGAGCTCTTGCACCTCTGGCCCCTCCTGTCACTCCCACCTCCCTCGCCGCCCTCGGGGCCTCTCAGCCTCTGCTCCCAGACTCCGAGTGCAACGCTTACATTTAAGAAAAATAACCTGCAGGCAGCGTTTCCTACCCACGAGCCCTGTCGGCACGTCCCTCCAAATGACAAACTGGGTGACCACCCACTGTCCAGGGAACCACCCCACTCTCTGCTCCCAGACGACTGGCAACGGTCTGACTCCTGGAAGGCCAGTGGCCCTTGCCTTAAGAAAGTAAGCCCGGGGACCAGCAGTTAGCGTAATGGCTATGTCTCTGGACTCCCATGTAGTCAATCGTGTTTCACGTCCCGGACCCGATGGCTTAAACTCACGCCGGGCGCGTGTGCGTGCGTGCCCATGATCCCGAGGGGAGAATGGAGGAGAAGGGATTGCGGCGTGGCCATCCCCCCTGGGGGGGGGGGGGGGGGACTTCTCGCTTTCTGTCTGTCTCTTTCTGGCGAGCGCAGGCACGCTACAGCAAAAAACCTTCCCCCGCCCCCCGCAAAAAATAGAAGAAAAAGAAAAAGAACATAAGCACGAGGTCCGCAAAAGCATAAAAAAAGTTTATTGGAGCATCACGGCCGGTGGGGCAGGTATTGCTGAGTTGTGGGGGAGGGAGGCCGATCCCGCCGGCCACGGGTCCCCTAAAGTGCACTCGGTGCAGCGAGGGTGGGTGTTGCATAGAGAGTCGGGCCGGTGCCTCCTCCTCGGCCCTCGGTCCTCGTCCTAGCTAAGCCAGACCGGCCTCCAGGCCGCGGGCCCCGGGTTCGCCGCTGCTCGGACTCACGAAAACGGCGGGCGCACGCGCCTGCAGCGCCAGCCCAGGTTCTCGGCCTCTGCCCCCCGGGGCGGCCAGAGCGGCGCTGCCCAGGCGCGTCTGCGCCACTGGAGTCCCGTCCATCGACTCGGCTGACGCGGAGTGGTAGGCGCCTGTGGGGCCAGCGGCGTGCACCGGGCTGGCGCTCGCGGAGTCGGTGGATGAGCTGGAGCGGCGGCCGGGGGGAAGCCCTGCGTAGTATGGGGCGGGAGAGGAAGGTCGTGAGACCGGGGCTGCGACTACTCGAGGCTCTGCCTTTCCCGCCCTTGGAGCTCCGGGAGCAGGACCCCGCCAGGGAGGAGCGCTCACCCCTCAGCCTGGGCAGCGACGACTCCCGGTCCAAGGTCCCAGACTTAGGCACCTTATACACGCGCCGCTTCCTCTTTTTCTGCAGCGACAGAGGAGACCAAGGGCCACTTCCCCACACCCCATATTGCCTAAAGCGTGGCTGCGGCAGCGGGGAGTCTTCTTTCTCATGCCATTGGCCCCCACCTGGACAGGGCCCAGCACATTCCCTCCTACCTGGGGCCGGATCCCGGGAGGCAGGGCCAGAATGTCTGGGGAGGAGGGCAGTGGAGGACCCGACTGGCCGTGTGTAGCAAGCACCCCGGAGGGACTGCGGGGAAAGCGGCAGGTGAGCAGTGCAGGTGCCTTCCCCAAGCCCCTGCCTCCTGGAGGTCGGGCGCAGCCTTCCTGCCTATGGAAAAGCAGGACCACCGATCCCAAGGCCATGCTGGGCCCGGCGCTGGCCCTTGCCTCCCCGAGGGACAGCCATCCGTGCTGTGAGATGCCCAGGTTGCACTCACTTGGCAGGCACTGCCGCTGGCCTGGCCCTGCCTGAGGGTTCTGGGCGCACGTGGCTGAAGGTCCGCATGTAGAATTCCATCTCCTGGGGAAGGTGGGAGTCAGGGAGGCTGCAAGGCCAGGTGTGGATCCAGGGCCTCGAGTCCTGAGCCCACTCAGTCCTAAACAAAACACCCTCACTGGCCTCTATGGAAGGTCAAGGCCTCACCTCAGGGTGGAGGGTTGTCCTGGTTCCCAGCTGTGCTCGGAAAACCTCTTTGCAGGGTAAGGCTCAAATACCCACATTTGGACCTATCCCATCCCCAGGGCCTCACTTCACCGTCAAACTCCATCTCCTCCAGGCAGGCTCCAGGTCCACAGGTCCCCAGCTGCCCACCAAGGTGGTGGTGGTCCCGGAGCGCTCAGCGCGGCGCTCTTCTGTCCGGCCCCTCCCACCCGGGGCCCTCTGAGCCGCTTTTTCCTCTGGGTGGGAGACTGGGCGGCCGTTCGCAGGCAGGAGTGTGCGCCCAAGGCTGTGTGCACCGCCCGCCGCAGCCGCGGAGTGAGCCCTCGCTGGGCGCCCCTCATTCTCACAGAGGACTAGCCACAGTCTTGGCGTTTGGGAAGCCTGCTTGCACCCACCCCCCGCCCGCCTCTGCCCCAAAGGGAAAGGTGGAACTAACAGCGCTGCAGCCCCCATCAGGCACCAGGCTACGGGCAGGCTGCGTGTCGTCGTTTAGTCGCTGATCCTCACAGCGACCCTAGAGCTGTAAACACAACCCAGAAAAGCGAAAGAGCCAGGAGGGCGGGAGGTCGCGGGAGGCGCCTAGGCCCGCACCCCAGCACACAGGACGCGCCTCAACCACGCCGGCGAGGTTGCAGGTGAAGAAACAAAAGCCAGGAAAAAGCCCGCGGGGGAAGGGCGTGGTGCCGGGGATGCGGGGCGGAGCCAGGGGTGAGGCCCGCCCCCGCCGGGCAAGGAGGGAGGGGGAGCACCCGGACAGCTGTCGCCTGCTAGGCAGCCGTTTCCATGGAGACCGAAGCGTCCTGACTAATCCAGAGACGACACTGTTAACAGCAACGCCGCCGTCTCTAAAACAAGCCTATGTTTGGGGGCAACGGCTCCAGAGGGGCCCCTCCCGCATTCCTGCTAGAGGTGGGGGTGGGGAGGCTGCCTGCAGGGGCTGGGATGAGCTGGCAGATCTGGGGGGGCAGAACCCAACCAGCCGCGGGTAGCTGCACAGCCTGAGACCCCTAGCCAGCCCCCTGCCCGACCTCTGCCCAGCTGACCCTTTGAGGAGGGGTATGGAGTGCCAGTCTGAGCAGAGGAGCCCCACGGGTCAGAGGTCAATAACAGGGACTGGGATCTGAAGGAACTTCTCACGCCTGGTGTGGACCCCAACCCTCCAGGGCCCAGCAGAGAGGGCTGGAGCATATTCCGGGCCCCTGTTCCCACAAGAAGGGAGCAAAGAAAGGCAGAGAAGATGGTCCAGAAGCCTGAGGTGCCTGCCAGACAGGACAGGAGTCAGGCCCTAGTCAGTTGGGATAGTCTGAAAATGTCACCAAGGGGTCCCCACTCAGATCCCTGTCTCATCATAGCTGTCCCTAGGGCCCTCCCTCAGAGATCTCCAAAAGTGTGCACATTCCTAAGTGTACATGGCCCCTCGGCTTCAGCGCCCTCTTCTGTAGAAGGGAACAAGTACGTGCCCTTACCCCTGGCAGGCCTCCCTTAGACCACTTGGAGGGCAGGAGACACATGTCCTTGCTGCTGCCACATTTGGCTCCAACCCCTAGGCAAGGCAGGGACAGAGACCTGGAGTCTGGGCACCCCAGGGCAGGCTGAGAGGCTCCAGTCTCCTGCCTGCTCC
The DNA here is from genome assembly GCA_026018925.1 of Tupaia tana. NCBI lineage: Eukaryota > Metazoa > Chordata > Mammalia > Scandentia > Tupaiidae > Tupaia > Tupaia tana. The sequence continues at coordinate 19,578,782 of JAKSZU010000018.1, read as the reverse complement.
AAGCCTCAGTCTCGACTGTGATGTGGGGATGACGCCCAGTCCCCAGGATGGCTGCCACTGTCACACAGGTCAGTGCCCTGCACCAAGGCACAAACAGTGGTATAGCGGGGGGTTTCCACCCACAGCTAGCACTCCCCCAGACCCAGCCTACTCAGGACTGCAGTCTGGCACAGAGACAGGGCCCAGCCCCAGGGAAGAGAACAGGAGGGGCGGGGTCCCAAGACCTCCCCCAACCCGCCCACCAGCCTGTGTTTGTGTCCAGTTGCCATGAGGACTTGGGATCCAGGGCTCAGCCTTCCAGCAAAGTCTGCCTGGGCCCCCTGCCTTCCCAGTCCCTAGGGCCTCAGAGGACTGGACCACCCCCACCCCCAGCTGCTGACCTCAGGAAGCCACAGGGCATGGGAATGGGGACAGGCTGGGCAGCAGCTGAGCTGACCAGGCTGGAGTCTAGGCCGGAGGGCTCCTGCTTCAGAGTGGGGAAACCTTAACTGTCCCCAGGCCCGGCCTCTGCTTAACCTTCATAGGCCTCGGTATGCGGATCTGCAGCATGGGTGTGCTAACAGTGCCTGCCTCAGGGACTGATCTAAGGACCAGAGTAATGGACGGAGAGCTGGGCACAGATAGACAGAACTGATGACTCCGTCCGCTCCAGTTGCTGATGTCACTGGTCCATCCCTCTCTCCTCCTGCAGCCCCAACCTGCCTGCTCCCGGGCTTCCAGGTTCTGTGCCCTCCGGCACATGCTTGGAACCAGGACAGACATGTACCCGGTGTCAGAGAAATGCAGGGCTTCCTCTGTCTGTGCCCACACTCGGGCAAGTGGGTGCATGCTCAGTGCGGATGTGGCCCCACGGCCCCAGCATCCCTGCTCCAGCTGCTGTTCCAGGCTTGCTTCCTTTGCCCTCTCATTGGCTGCTCGATGCACACCCTACCCGCACCCCACCCCAGGCCCCATCTCCCACCCTCTCAGCCTGCTAGGCCACCTCTATACCTGAATGGGCCGCATCTTGGGAGGACAGGACTCGAGCTCCCTGTGGGCCCCCTTGGCCTCCTGCGGTGGGCGGTGTTGCACGATGTACTCATAGGTGGTGAGCTTGTGCCACACTGGGGGGAGGGGGGAGTATCGCGAAGCTCAGAAGAGGAAGAGAGGGCACCCAGCCCCGGGCTGAAATCACTGTCCCCATCTACATCAAGCCCTGGTGAGAGCAGGCCACCAGAGAGTGGCACTGAAGGGGGCACAGTTTCAGAGCTCTACAGTTCAGCTGGGAACCTCTCTGTCCACTGCGAGGGGAATGGAGAGGCACTTACTGAGATAAATGTGGAAGCAGAGCAGGTGTCCAAGGAGGGCTGTGGAGAGCAGGCCCAGAAGGATGAGTAGGGCAGCCAGGGCCAGGATGGCAGGAGCCTGCGTCTCCACAGGGGCTGCAGGCAGGAACACGAACCACACGTCCGTGTGATTCTTCAGGACTGCAAGGCACAGGCAGACTGCTCAGCCCCCGCTGTCACCAGTGAGCAGAACAGGCCCAGGGTGGGAGCTGGGGGTGGACCGAAGTGGGTCTGGGGCCCTCACTGACCTTCGAAGTGTCGGTTAGTGCGCAGCTGCATGGGGTTGACAAAGAACTCCACGAAGACATAAGTGGCCACCAGCACCAGGAGCAGGACACCCAGTAAAGCAGATGCCACGCTCTGTAGAAAGAGCCTGGGCCCAGCCATGGGCAGCTGTCAGCCACTGGGTGAGACAGCTCCATAAGGGCCAGGAGCTCAGAAAGGCCAGTGGCTGGGATGGGGCGCCGGCCTCTCACCAACTAGCCCAACTTCTCAGAAACCAGGCATAGGCATAACTGAAGGTAGGCCATCCCCATTACGCCCCCCACCTTTCTGTGAGTCAACAAGGTGGTAGACCCCAACCTGCCGTCTGCTGTCCGAGCTGGCACCCAGGGGCACCACCCTCTGAGCGGCACACAGAGGCACAACAGCACATAGGCCCTCGAAGGGCCCGCACCCCAGCCTGCCTTGCCCGCGGGCTGCAAGCTCTCGGGCTCTCACAGTCGAACACGCGCTGCCCCAGGCCCCTGCGCGCCCAGCCCACACTCACCGGTAGTTCCTCTCGCCCACGCAGTTGTTGAGCCACTTGCAGTGGTGATCGAAGCCACACACGCACTTGTTGCAGGCGCTGCAGTGCTTGGAGCGTGCGCTCCTGCGGGAGGATGGGGCACCACGGTCGGCAGCTCATTCTGCCGGTTGCCTCGCGGCCGGCGGGGGTAAGCTGGAGGGTCCGCAGCTCCAGGCCTGAGAAGGCGGTACCTACCCACCTGGCAGAGCGAGCGCGCCCCCTGGCGGCACCGCGGGATGGGGCCCCTGGAGGAAGTGGCGCTTTCCTAGAGTTTGGGTTTGATGAGGTGGGAGGACGTGGGGGGTGCTTTGTGCTGTCCTGCTCTGGGACAGCGCACTTCGTCAATGGTGATATGAGACGTTAAAGGGGCTTCCTTTCTAAGCAAGGACCCCTGTGCCAAGCCAGGAGATGCAGGGATGGGGCTGGGTAGCAGACAGCAAGGCTAGGGGCCCAGGGCCTGCATTGTTCTTCCTGACACTTCCATTTTGGGGTCCCTGTTCCCCTCCCGCTCTATGGAAAATCTCCTGGCATTTTTTGGGAAAACTTCAGTCCATGCAGGCTAATGGAAAGGGTCAGAGAGAAGCAAGGTGCCATCTGGGTGGGCATTAGTGCAGCTCACCGTGGGGACAACGAAGGCAAGCTGGGAGGATTAGAGAGTTTCTGGGCCCTCTCCCTCCTGCCCTCTCTGTCTCACCTGGAAGGCACAGGGAAGGCCCAAAGGAGCATGGGAGAGTGAAGCACAACCCCTGCCCCAGAAGCGCTCGGGAGGCCTCGTGGACGGGATGGCCTAATAGTGATGTCCTTAGTGACTTGATGCTCTTGGGCTTTCTCGTTCCCTTCCACAGGCTGCCTGGTCTCTGACTGAACTGTGGAGTGGCCTCGGACCACAGCCCCAGCCCTGAGCCTCACCTGAGGCTAGAAGACTGGAAACCTCTCGAAGGATGGGGACAGGTCCCAGAGAGGCAGCTGGGACCAGCTGAGGGGGAAAGATGTTCCACATTCTGCCTCCCCTCTCACCAGCAGTGTGAGCAGGAACAAGTCACTGGGCCTCTCGGGGCCTCAAAGTCCCCATGGGTCAACAATGGTAATAGATCTGCTCAGGGCCTGCGGCCTGGGCTGCCAATCTGCTCAGGAGCTGCATGGCTGCGGCAGGCCCCTGGCCTTTCTGAGTGTGTGGGGGGGTGCTCTCCCTTCTCTGTGAGGTGACAGGTATGCCTACCATGCAGGGGGTGGGACACAGTGCTCAGCACACAGGAAGTACTTGGCGTCAACCCTCCCCACCTTTGGGGCGTCATTGGCAGTTAGCCATCAGAAATGCCGAACGTCCCCACGTTAACTGTTGGACATGCTATTCCCCAACTGTTCCCAATCACCTTCTCTCGCCACCTCAGGGACCCAGTTCTCTGTCACTCCATCAAGATTCCTGACTGAGGGTTCTGAGGCTTCAGGATGACTTGAAGCCCTGGTGCGCCCCTCTGCCTTGCACCCTGTTGGCAGTGCCATGGGCACACGCATCGCCGACATGCACCCATGCATTCACACTCACACACTCACACATCCACGTCGCACAAGTTGCAGTGCAGGTCTTCAATGACGTGTGCATGTTGGTTGCGGTTGAAGATGGGCAGGGGCCCGGTGTAGCTCTTGTCCCGCACGTTGGCATCTGCCGGATCGATGGAGACAGCAGTCAGGTGCACCACAAGGTGGCCGGCAAAGATGGCGCCCATGCACTGGCCCAGCAGGTTAAAGACTCACTCCGCACTCTGCCGGCTGGGAGCCCTTTCCCACTTCCTGCAGCCAGGGGACTTCACCGCCATGCAGCTCCTTTAGATAGAGACTGTTTGTGCCATCTCCTACCTCTGGTCCCCCAGCAGATCTCTTCGGTGAACCCCTGTGCACCAAATGGCTGAGGAGTGGGGCCATCCGGTCATGGAGCTCACAAGCCAGCGGTGCCTGCTGCTGCCACCAAACGGCTGAGGAGTGGGGCCATCCGGTCATGGAGCTCACAAGCCAGCGGTGCCTGCTGCTGCCACCAACCGCAGGACCCTGGCCTCACTGCTTGGCTCAAGCCCTAACCTGACCTCAAGCCAGTTTCTGCTTTCAGATTCCAGATGGTGAAGCGACACTGACAGAGATCATCCTTTATGGTCTGAGGACAGAAACCGACAGCAAGTTCTCAGCTTGTCTCTCTTGCCTCACAGGAAGTTAGCTCTGAGACGGAAGCAGCTACCTCCTCTCAGCAGCCAAGCCAGATGGAGAATCACTTGCAGACACAGGCTCATCCCCTTGCTGGCCACCCCCGCAGCTGGGGTTCTGGCATGGGGAGCCCTGGGCTGAGTAGACGTCTGGGATGGCCTGCCGTGTTCAGGGCCTGGCCAGGGGCAGCATAGCTAATTTCTGGAGCTGAAACACAGCTCTTCCAGGACTGATGTACTCAGGGACTAAGCCCAATGCAGGAGACAAGTATAGACAACTTCTGTGAAGTCTGAACATGCAAAAACTCAGCGGCAGATTCCACCCAGGCAGACCCACTCTCCTTCCCTCCGTCCAGCCACCCACCTACCCATGATCCTCTACCCGTCCTTTGCTAGTCAGGCACACATCGTCCCTCTGATGTTCATACTCCATCCACCATTCATCCTCCATCCTCCACCCGTCAGCTGTCCAGCCTCCTTTCCCCCATCCTCCCCCCAGCAGTCAGTTAAACCCTGCAACGCCCGTGAGCCAGGCTCGGCCCTAATGTGCGGTGCCATAGCTGAAAGACCTCGGGAACTCTCGGACCTCTCCGTCCCCGTGGCCACTGCTGTGGGTCAGGTCTTCCCCTCTTACCGGGTTACTCTGCGTTCTCCCAACTTGGCCCCTTTGTCTATGTTCCCCAGTCCACCTTTCACACAGTACCAGACTGAGCTTTTAAGTGTACACGCTGGGGCCAGCAGGTGGCGTGGTGGTTAAAGCGCTGGATCCCACACGGCCACCTTTGTGGTTTGTGTCCCAGACCAGGAGGCTTGAAAATTGTGGAGAGCAGCCAATCTGAAAATATGTGATTAAAACATGTGGCCTGTAGACACATGCAGATATGCGCTTTTGTAAGTTATTTTAGCAGGGCTATTGAGAAGCATCTATATTCATATCCAAAAGCAGTATTTGCCTGTTGTCAATGGTTATCTTCCTGTTGTTGTTAATACCCAAACCCCAATACTGCCCAGTATCGGGCTAAAGGAAGTCACATACGTTTATCAGATTTCATCCAAAAACAACTGGCTTTGCATTCTGATTTCTCCTCCCCAATTCCTTTTGCATCCCATTTTCCCCTCCCCCCATTTTCTGCCCTTTAAAAAAATAAACCTGGGGCTGGTTCTGGTCGCAACTTCTCCATTAGAGGAGTTGTGCCCACCCAGTCCTTGCTTTTCTATACTGTGTGTCTTCGTGTGTTTGTTATTGCGTCTATTTCTAATCCACAGCCTTCCCCACTCAGAGAAACGTGTTCATGCTAAGCTGGTCCCGGCAGAAAATCAAGGCAGGCATGTGTGCCCAAAATACCAAGAGGAGAGTGAAGAAGGGACTGTGGTGTGGCCATTTCCGCTGGGGTGGAGGGGGGAGGGGAGGGGGACTTCTCGCTTTCCTTCTCTCTCTCTCTGTCTCTCTCCAGCAAATGCACATGCTCTATAGCAAACAAACAAACAAAAGTGTAAATATAAATTTCTCCCTGCTTGTGCCAGCCCCAAGCTCCATACCACAGTGGTTAAATCTTGTGAGTAGGGAGCCAGACCCCACGTGGCTGGACTGCAGTTCAAATCCAAGCCCCGGTGGCATGAAAAGTGTATGTGTGTGCGCGTGTGTGCACATGCGCCCAGTATCCTGACGGCAAGGAGAAAAGGGTAAAAGGTATTGTGTAACCTTTTACTGCTCTCTCTGGCATACGGCAAATTAAAGTTTAAAAAAATAAAACCCTCCTTGCTTAACCTCCTACAGTGGCTTTCAACGGCTCTCCAGCTGAAGTTCACCCTCAGCTCAGTGCCAAGGCCCCTTTGGCTCTGGCTCCTCCCAAACCTCTCAGTGTCCCTGGCTCCTGCCCCTCACCATTCCAGCCTCTCTTCAGACTCCGGAAAGTGGGCAAACATTCAGCTTCCTGCCTGCTCCAGCACTTCCCAGCCCCGCCCCCTAGTTCATTCATTGGGTTCTTCACTCAGGTCTTTCTTTGTGCCAGGCACTGAGGGGCAGGGGAGAGACAGACTTGTCCCCTAGCTCAAGGAGCCCACAGTCTGGTGGAAAACTCAGATATTAATCAAATAATGGGTTAATTACAAAGAAGAACATTCCTGGGCTCTGTGAGCTTTTAAGTAGTGACCCGAGCTACTTTTGAAGGGGTTCGGAAGGTCTACCTGAGACTTGGAGAGAGATGGGCAACAGGGACCTGGCAGGCAATGTAAAAGGGAGTGAGTGTGCCTGGGTCCCGAAGCCACTGGCACACGCAGAGAGCCAGCCAGAGGTGTGGCTCGTGTGTGCTTCCAGCTCGTGGCTGCCATGCAAGAATGAGGGCCTGTGCTGCCAAATTCTGGCCCTTGAAAGAGAACCAGAAAATTGTAATTTTTTAAAAAGAGGTTTCTGCCTTAGGGCACATGCATTCGCCAGAGAGGCAGACAGAGACAGTGAGAATGAAAGTGAGAAATCACCCTGTAGGGAGGATGGCTGCAATCCCTTCTCTTCCATTCCCCTCCTAGGATCTTGGGCCTGCATGCACATGTGCCCAGTGTAATTTTCCAGCCACCAGGTCCAGGACTTGAACCACAGTTGAGCATGAGTGTCCAGGGGCATAACTGCTACGCCCTCTGGTGGCCCACGAAATTGTATTTTTACATGAGATTGCTAAATACTGAAATGCTAAATAAATATTTTAAAAATATACCTATAGAGGGACCAGCAGATGGCATAATGGTTACATGGCTGGACTCCTACACAGTCGACCATAGGTCAAGTCCTGGACCTACCAACTTAAAACTCATACCAGGTGTGTGTGCATGTGTGCCCAAGATCCCAAGAAGAAAACGGAGGAAAAGGGATTGTGGTGTGACCATCCCCCTGGGGATGATTTCTTGCTTTCTGTCTCTGTCTCTCCATTGAGCATGTGTACCTATAGCAAAATCTCTCTAAAAATAAATAATATAATAAAATACATGTGTAGAAGGAACACTTAAGATCTGTACATTTTATTATTTTTTTCCCTTTTTTTAGGTACTTGCCATAGGGTGCGTGTACTTGCCGGAGAGAGAGAGAGAAGGAAAGTGAGAAATCATCTCTCGGATGGGGGAGATAGCCACACTGCAATCCTTTCTCCTCCAGTCTTCTCTTGAGATTTTGGGCACACCTGGCATGACTTTCAAGCTATCAGGTTTGGGACTTGAACCCCAGTTGGCCATGTGGAATCCTTAACCACCATGCCACCTACTGTCCCCCCCATTTTATGTTCTAATTTGCCTCAATTTCTAAAAAATCTGCAGGCCAGTTTGGCCCATGGGTTGCCAGTTCTTCTTTTTTTTTTTTGGAGAGGTTTTCCCTATAGGGTGCGTGCACTCGCCAGTAAGACAGAGACAGACAGACAGACAGAAAATGAGAAATCATCCCCCAGGGAGGACGGCCACGCTGCAATCCCTTCTCCTCCATTCTCCTCTCGGGATCTTGGGCACGCACACAAATGCTCCCGGTGTGAGTTTAAGCCACCAAGTCCGGGACTCGAACCGTGGTCAGCTACATGGGAATCCAGCGACATAGCCATTACGCCAACTGCTGGTCCCAGTTGCCAGTTCTTAATCTCTGACTTACCTGGGTATGAGAGGACATGAGAAGCCAGGGACACCGCCCGAAAGGGCAGTGACCAGTGTTGAAATGGAGAAGATGGGAAATAATATACAAGAGGAAGATGGGGAGATGGGCAGAGCTAGAACAAGGGCGGCCTTGAAGGCTTTATAAGGATCTTGAACCTCAAAGGCAGGAGGAAGCCATCAGAGGGTCGAGCTGGGAGCGGCATTATCAGGATCATGTTTTGGCGAGGGCACTCGGACCGCAGGGAGGCAGGTGGCTGGCCACAAGGGAGGTCAGGTGTGGGAGAAATGAAGTGGCCACCCAGGCAAGAGAGGCAGAACATGTGGGCAGAAAGGGGCAAATTCGACAGCTGTTTAGGAGGACAGATGAACAGGACGGGAGGACTGGCTGCACACCGGCCATGCAGGCAAGGGGAAGGCTTGAGGGCTGGACGCAGGCTGTGACTGAAAGGGGACAGGGAAGGAGTGACAAGAGGCATATGTGCTTCTGGACACGTGTGACACTGGTACAGACAACCTGCTTCTGCTCCCGCAGGGTTCATCTCTGCATCTCTAAGGCCCAGGCCAGTGCCAGGCCCCAGGTCATTACCCACCCCCTCATTCCTCAGAGTTCCTGAGGCAGCCTGCAGGGGAAAAAAAAAAAAAAAAAAAAAAAGCAGCAGCTCTGATGGAAGGAAAGAGAACCAGGCAGTCTGCAGTCTGCCCAGTGACTGTGGGCAACCATGATGCCCAACACAGAGGGACACTGAATGTGGGGAAGACGAAGCCCTCCCTCCAACCATCCCACCTCCTCAGTCAGGCTGCCTGAGCACCCTTTCAGCCCCTCTGGGCTCCAGCTGTGCGACCTCAGGAAGCCCCTGAGCCTGTTTCTTCATCGTAGTACGGGGAGAACATCTTCCTTCCAGGATTATTATGAGGATCAAGAAAATGATCCACATCAGGTGGCTGGCATGGTGCCCAGCACATAACACTAATTACTTTTGTAACTGATTCTAAGTTCTTCAAACAATGCCTTTATTCATCTGGTTTCCCAGGTACGCGGAAGGCAGAAATCCAGGTAAGCCTAAGTGAGGGCTGCATCTACTCTAGACCATGGAGGCGTGTCCCACGAAGCATTCTACGTAACACCACTAAGGCCTGTCGGTTACCCCAGGCAAAGTCCAGTCTCCCGTTCCCTGATCGAGGCCAGACCCTGGGCTCTAGTGAACCAGGAAGCCCTGTCAGGTATGGTGCTTGTGTCTGAGGATGACCCCTTCTCTGGGGTCCCTCTCCACATACCTGCCCTTGTCACTCACCAGCCCCAGGCTCTGCAGTTTCCCAGGATATCGTGCTCATGTGTATGGCTTCTGCATTCCGGTGCTCACACACATCCTACGCGCTCCTCATCCCCACCCTGCGGGCCCTTCCTGCCACACAGAGGAGGAGCCTGAGACCCAGAGAGCTGCTTAGCCCAATGTGGCCCTGAAGGGGTTAAGCTGGCTCTCCACCTCTCCCTGGTCCCTACCCACTGCCCCCCCACCCCAGAGGGAAGCACACCAGGACACTCTCATACTGATCCCCTGCCTGTAGCCACATCCTCCAAACCTGGGGGTCGTGGTTAGGGCTGAGCCAGTCACACCACTAGGCTTAGGTAAGTCCATGTCTGTCGCTGCTCCCAGAAGCCTCCAGGGCTCCTCTATCCTGTCTCTTGTCACATTCAACCTTACCCAAAAAGGGTCTAATTTACAAACTCTGTTTGTAAACAGTCCTAGGCACAGCATAATAATCTGTCTGTAAATAAAACCACATCTTAAATGTACTAGGAAACTTACCATGTAAAAGAATTCTACCATGACCCTTTTTGAAAAGTGAAAAATCCTTTCATAAATGCAATAATTAACCCCTAATTTATCCTTTGTTTAGGTCTGAACACAACTAGCATAAAGATGGCTTTAGGGCTCTCTTCCTCTGAGATTGCTCTTGTACTAAGGGTCACATCTGTGTGGGGCTTTAAAGTCCAAGGGATTTTAGATTTATCATCCACTCACCTGAGCTAGGCTGGAGACCAGGCAGGTATGCAGCTGGTCCCTAGCTATGCTCCACCTCGAGCTCTATGAGGCCCCCAACCCCCTTCAGTTCTCTGCCATGTCTGCCCATCCAGTGGGCACCCCCTTCCGTGCCCAGCCCCCCACATTCCCAAGGATACAGCGTAGCCAGCGGGCACCCAGTGGTGAGGCAGGAGGGGAACAAGGACCCCAAAGCCGATCACTGCGAAGAAGAGGTACAGCAGCCAGGCCACAATCTGGAGTGGGTGAGGGGGCCAGCTCCACCCATTCCGGCGGGACCGCGGGCCCTGCAGCTCTGGGGAGGGTCCGCTGGCCTGCGCAGGCGCCGTCCACACACTCTTCTCAGGCGCTGTCTTGTTGGAAGGCTTGTTGCAGATGTTCATCTCCAGAGGGAGAAGAGCAGAGAGCACATTAGCCTGAGGGGGCCCCATGGCTGCAGCCAGGGCCCCTTAGCAGGAGGAGTGGGCTGGGACTGAAGCCACCTTCCAGCTACTCGGCTGGGGAACCTGCGGTCCTAGCACCATGAGGGGGAGGGGTGGTGTTGCGAGTGCTCTCAAAGCCCCAGAGCAAGCTCTGACCCCAGTCCAAGCAGGACAAGGTAAGAGGGCCCAGGATTTATTCAGGACACAGAATGGCTGCCTGTTACTCAAAGCGCTCTGTCTCCAAAGCCCTCAAAGTTAAACCCAATAAGACATGCTCTCATCTGGTAACAATATCAGGCTGGGGCCAGGGTGACGGGAACACACGCCGATTCTGTTAGCATTAGTCACCTCCATCCTCAAGTCCAAAGCAAGTGTCAGAGAGGCCCCCTTAGCCTTCGCTATGGGGAACATGAAGAAGGGGTGCAGAGAAGGGCAATCTGGCCTCTGTCCTTCCGCCTGGGGAATCTCAAGCTTCTCCATGGCTCAGAAGGGCTGCCTGAGGCTTCCTCACTGGGGAGGACCCAGCACACAAAGAGGGGGGTGCGGGTTTCTCTTTGCTTCCCTCCAGCAGCAGAAAGGACCATGTTACTTTGTGCAAATCAGACTTACACAGAAAGGTGGGCTGATAACTCCTTGGCTCACTTGAGGGAGCTGAGGAAAGGCCTGGCCTCAGGTGGCAGCTGCCCCATCCCCAGCTTGCTACCTTCCAGCCCACTAACTGGCCATGTACCCAAAGACGTTCAGGACAGGAAGGGGTGCGCAGGAGGAAGAGCCCCATCCCCAGAATCTTATGGGCCCCAGGTGGAGAGCCAGCTCTGGGCTCCTGGGGGGAACGCCAGTTGCTGGAGATAGAACCCTCGCAACTGGACTCAATTTTCAGGAGCCCCTGCCCATGGGCCAAGGAATCTAACCAAGCTAAAAGGGTATGGTGGACCCCACCTTGGCACCTCTGCTTCAAACACCTTTCTCACTCCTTTGCCCACAAAATGAGACTGGATTTGCAGAGCCCACTGCAGCTGGCCCACACCCAGCAAGCTGTCCCCCGTGCCCCAGGCGGTGCTGGAGGCCCTCATGCTCAGTCCCTACTGGGCAAAGCACTTGCCATTTGGAACACTTTGCCATCCCACGCCTGCCCCTGTTGTGCCAGCTTCTCCCAAAGGCAGTGAATGTTCTGTGACTCATTCACCCCGTCCCCCACGTGCCCTGCCCCAAGCATCCAGAACTGTACCTTGTACATGTAGATGCTCAGTAAATGTTTGCTGACTGGAAAACATCTGCAATAAAAGGAAAGGTGGGCATGGAAACTGCTGCGGGATCCTGGCCCACCCGAAGCCACCAGCCCACTCTGCCCTGCTGACAATCTTCCCACCCCAGTCCCCATTTTGCACACATCCCTCCCTCACCCCTGCCCTGTGCATGGGTTATTGCCCTGACTGCCAGACATTCACTCAGCACACCCGAGGCTCAGGGCCACCTGCAAGCAAGCCTGGCATTATCTGGTCCCCTCTCAGTAGTCTCACCTCAGTGCTAAATGGAGTGACCTTGCTTTCTCCTGGGGACTCCATCAGAATCCTTTGGTCACTTACCTTGTCTTCAACAAAAAAACTACAAAAGGGAAAAAGAGCCCACGCTTTGGAAAAAACAGATCTAGGCTCAACTCTAGGCCCACTAGCTGAGAGGCCTGTTTCCTCATTTGAATGACGGGGATACCACCCTAGTGGGGTGTGTAGATCAGGGACACTGCCAGCAAATCACCAAAAAATAGATGTCACAATCATCTTGAAATAGCTCTCTGATTTGTCTTCATATCCCTAGACTGAGGCAACTGTCTGAGAGCCTGAGAGATTTATGTCCAAAGTGACAGGGTGGGTTGAAGTCACTTCTGTAAGTCAGTATAGCCCTAAGGGAAATGTCAGAAAAGTAAGGCCATGGGACCAGCAGATGGCATAGTGGTTACGTCGCTGGACTCCCACATGGCTGACCACAGTTTGAGTCCTGGACCCAGTGGCTTGAAACTCACACTGGACGCACGTGCATGCATGCCCAAAATCCCAAGAGGAGAATGGAGGAGAAGGGATTGTGGTGTAGTCATCTCTCCTGGGGGTAATTTCTCACTTTCTGTCTCTCTGTCTCTATTTCTCTGGCAAGCACACACACCATATAGCAAAAAATCTCTCTTATAAAAACAGGACCAGGGACCAGCAGTTAGCGTAATGGCTATGTCGCTGGACTCCCACGTAGTCGACCGCGGTTCGAGTCCCGGACCCGGCGGCTTAAACTCACGTCGGGCGCGTGTGCGTGCGTGCCCAAGATCCCGAGAGGAGAATGGAGGAGAAGGGATTGCGGCGTGGCCATCCCCCCTGGGGGGTGATTTCCTGCTTTCTATCTCTCTGTCTCTCTCTGTCTGTCTGGTGAGCGCACGCGCCCTATAGCAAAAACCTCTCCAAAAAAAAAAAAAAAAAAAAAAAAAAAACAGGACCAGCAGATGGCATAATGGTAACGTTGCTGGACTACCATGTAGTTGACCGCAGTTCGAGTCCCGGACCCAGCAGCTTCAAACTCACACCAGGTGTGTGTACGTGCGTGCCCAGGATCTCAAGAGGAGAATGGAGGAGAAGGGACGGTGGCGTAGCTATCCCCCTGGGGGGTGATTTCTCTCTTTCTGTCTCTGTCTCTCCAGCGAGTGCGCACGCCCTATAGAAAAATCTCTATTAAAAAAAAAAAATAAGTAAAGCCACTGGATCATCATTCTAATTGTGTCACTTCTCATAAGCTGACTAGGGTGATGAAAAGGCTGGCATCACTTTCTTTTGAACGTCCTCAAAGATAGCGAATCTTTGTCCTTGACTTTGGGAACACAGGTTGTCAGGTCAAGCCCCGTGAATACAGTCAAGCTACGTGCTTCTGCTCTGAGGCAAATCCCTGTGGCTGGCAGTGGCTCTCCCGTGACACCATCGACCATCACCAAGGCAACTACTTTAAAGGAAGTTCATGATTTGGATTCCTAAGTTCTTTTTTTTTTTTTTTTTTTTTAATTGCCATAGAGCATGTGTGCTTGCCAGAGAGAGACAGAAACAGAGAAAGAGGAAGAGGAAGAAAGCACCCCAATAGGATGTGACCATGCTGCCATCCCTTCTCCTCTATTTTTCTACCCTGTTGGGATTTAAGGCACACATGCACACACCAACTGGCATGCTTTTTAAACTGCCAGAGCCAGGACTCAAACCATAGCTGGTCGTATGGGCCCAGCTCCCTTAACCACTAGGCTATGGTGCCAGCTCTGGATCCCTAAGTTCTTGCTTTTCCTTTTGACGTCTCTGCACTTGAACAGCCCTACCCCTTGAGACAGGCTTGAGGGACTTTCCGAAGGGAGATGCAGAGGCACTTGGTTGATATGTCCCCACTCCCCAGCAGTGGCCACCAGATCTCCGGTGCTGCTGCATCCCAGACCTCTGAGGTGGAAGCCACTATCTGAGGCCAGAGACACTGAGGGCAGCTCTCTGTCAGGATACATGGGCCCAGAGAGGCACCACTTGATTAGACTGTGGATGGGGGGGGGGGGGGTGTCAGGTAGCACTCCAGAAAAGGCGCCCACACAGGCTGGGAGGTGAGCTGCCCGCCCCAGAAGCCCGGGCCAGCCAGTCTTAACTGACGACAACTTCTTTTACATAGCTGGTGGCCACAAATTCCTCTGGCCTCAAAAGATTCTGATTAAAAGGGTTGGAAGGTCAGAGAGAGTCCACGATAGAGTTCTGGGTGTATGGATGGGACCACCAAGCACTGTCACCAGACCCAAGGACTTCTCTGGCGTCCGTCCCCTCTCAGCGCGTCTCTAGGAGACTGGATTGACAGTTCCTTGCTCTGCTCCCCAACAACACGGCCAGCTCAGACACTCAGACCTTGGCCACTCAGTGTTTACAGGGCCCAGCCCCTGTGTGCACTGAGGAGTAAACACAGATGAGCCCAGCCATCTGCTCTCCGGGCTCCCTTTTTAGAGTCCAGACAGGCAAGCAGACATTGGGGCAGTGGGTGGGCATTCTGGGAGCCCTTGCAAGGCCGGCCATTCAGTGTGACAGAACACAGGGTGGATGGGCTTGAGGATGAAGGGGAGAAAGGCAGGTCAGATCACGGGGCCTGGGAGGGCAGGTGAGGGAGCTCGGGCACTGCTCGAAGGGCACAGGGAGTCTAAAGAAAACGGGAGAGTGGCACAATGCCTGGGTGTTTTAGAAAGCTTTTGAGTCATAGAGGGAGCCTTAAGTACAGTTTTCAAAATAAGAAAAAGCTGCCTTTATAGTGTTAAGTTAAATGAGGGAAATCTGATTTGTTTCCCTTTTTTTAAAACAATTATTTAATTTTATTTATTTATTTATTTTTAATTTAACCAGAGAAAGAAAGAAAGAGAGAGAAAGTGAGAAAGCAAGCTGCCAGATCCAGAATTCTAACTGCACTCGGCCATGTGGTAGTCGGTGACTTATCCACCGTGCCACTTGCCGGCCCCAGGAAATCTCATTTCAAATGCTCTCTATGAACTAGAGTATTTACATAAGAGATCCACTTCCCCCTGCCTACCTCTGTTCCCACCAACACAATATTTAGGTGCTTTGCTCTGAAATTTATGCATGGCACTGTCAAAGGAACCTGACCAAGGTGAAAAGTGCCTGCCCTTGAGAGACTGTGGGCATCCCTGGATTCCTGCAAGATGTCTGAGGACTTCAGAATCAAGTCATTACTAAAGAGGGCTTGTCGGAGTGGCCAAGGAACTGGGTCAGTAGGGCACCGAGGTCAGAGAAGGTGACAGGGCTGAAGCAGAGGCTTGGAGGGCCTGGGGATCTGAACCACCAATGGGGAAGAGCAGGTTGGAGCCAGGCAAGAGGGCGGGGCCTGGAGACAGCCTTCTTCTGCTTCCTGCATTGCCACTCACAGATGGAGGCACCTGGGGGCAAGTTTCATGGCTCCATCTCTTTGAGCTGCATCTTTACTCATCTTTCAAAACAAGTTGACTGGAAGGCATTTGACAATGCCTCCCAAGTTTTAGGACACATATACCCTTTGGCCAGATGTTCTATTTCTAGATATTTGTCTTATGTGTACACTCACAAAGTACACAAAGATTCACTGCAGCGTTGATTGCAATAATAAAGGATGAAAACAGTACAAACAAGGGCACAGCCATTGTACGAAATGCCGTACAACACCAAAAACAAGAGATGACAATATCTTTTGATACACAATTAAATGAAAAAGATGTAGACTGTTGGAGAGTGACCGAGTGACTACAACTGGAGGGGTGGGTAGACATCTGTGTGTTATGTGCACAGAAACTCTCTAGAAGGAATGCAAGAAACCAGACACAGGGGCAGCCTCCGGGAGGCAATCTCTGCACAAGGGTTGGAGGTGAGAGAGAGTTTATTTAGTGTATACTCCCTAGTACCACTTGAATTTTTTTTTTATCATGAGCATTCACTGCTTTTGGGGAAAAAATGTCAAGAAAACAGCAGGTAGCATGGTGGTTAAGGAGATGGACTACCCCGTGGCCAGCTGCAGTTTAAGTCCCAGACCCTGTGACTTGAAAGTCAGTACAGGCACGTGTATGCATGTGTCCAAAGTCTCAAGAGGAAAAGGGATGGTGTGGCCATCTTTCCTGGGTGATGATTTCTCACTTTCCCTCTTTCTGTCTCTCTCTCTCTCTCTGGCAAGCAAAGGCACCTATGGTAAAAAAAAATAAAAATAAAGTCAAATAATAAATAATTGAGGGTGGAACCAGCAGATGGCATGGTGGTTAAGGCACTGGACTCCCATGTGGTTGACTATGGTTTGGGTCCTGGACCTGGCAGCTTAAAACTCATACTGGGCACATGTGCATGCATGTCCAAACTCCTGAAAGGAGAATGGAGAAGTGATTGTAGAATGACCATCAGGGGATGATTTCTCACTTTCTGTCTCTTTGTTTCTATCTCTCTGGACACACACCCTATAGCAAAAAAATCTCTCAAAAAAAATAATAATAATTGAGTGGTATCACCTCTTGCCCTTGCTGGGCTGCCATGTGGATGAATTGCACCCGTGTGATCCAGACCCTATACATGACAGACAAATGAGAAATCCGTGCCTAACAACCATGTAACTACAGTCCTCAGTTTTAGTTGAATGGTTTCTCACTCTCTTGATTTGTTTTTCCAGATTTTTGCCATAGGGCATGTGTACTCACTGGAGACAGAGAAAAAGAGAGAGTGAGAAGTCAGTCCCCATGGAGAATGGCCACGTCATAATCCCTTTTTCTCCATTCTCCTCTTAGGACTCTGGGCACATAGGCACATACACGTAGCATGGTTTTCAAACCACTAGGTCCGGGATTCAAACTGTGCAGTCTGCCATGTGGGATTCAGTGCCTTAACCACCATACCACCTGCTGGCTCAAATGCTCTCTCACCCTTGAAAGCATTTCTGAATTGCTTGGCTACAAGGTTATGAGGAAGGACCACGAAACTTTCTATGAGATGTCAGGGGACTTGCTGAAGTGGGAATCAGACCCTCAGATGGCACCACAGAGGAGCTGCTGGGCCAGACTTCACTCCAGCCCTCTGCCAAGGGTCAGCTCAGCTCCCCTTGACTCCTAGAACTCAACAGGAAGGTGAGCTCCATAGCAGAGTTTTATTCTCAAACATCTTTTTGTTTTTGCTAGAGAATGTATGCTTTCCATGCAAAAGATCTCCTACAAACATTTCTAAATGAGCTGTCAGCTCCCCACTCTCCCCACTCCCAAGATCTGCTTTTGAAATAATTCCCACCAAGAGCTAACAGATGCCCAGTTTAACCACATAAAGGGGAAGCTGCAAAGAAAATGCTTCACGGTACCTGTTCTTTTACAGTGCATAAAGTCACTTACAGGGGCCAGCAGGTGGCACAGAGGTTAAGGCAGCTAACCTCCCACATGGTCAACTGAGTGGTTTGAGTCTCGGACTGGCAGCTTGAAAAATACCAGGTATGTGTGCTTGTGTGCCCAAAGTCCCAAGAGAGGAATGGAGAAGAAGGGATTGTAGTGTGGTCATCCCCTCAGGGGGTGATTTCTCATCTCTCCCCCCTCTCTCTCTCTGGCAAGCGCATATATGTGCCCTATAGCAAACTAAAAAAATAAATAAATAAATAATCACTTGTAAAAGCCTTTTAGGGTCAAATACGTTGTTTATTCAAACTCCCCACAGGTGCCAGGGAAGTCTCTGGTCTTAACATCGTCAGAAGTGGTGATAATTCAGCTAAGGGATGAACATCGCACAACTCCCAGAAGATAAATGGGAACTTCCAGCGATACTCAAAGACCTCTCCAGCCACTGCCAGCAGGTGTGGCGAGGGCCCCACTTTCACTCATAAACATCATTCAGATCTCATATGCTGGCAAGAAAAGCTTGAAATCTCAGTCATCCCCGAGTTGACATGGTCTGCAAACATTTTCCATCCCATTCTCCTCCTGAAGCAACCACTGCAAATGGTTTGAGATCCAAGTTAAGCCAAGCAATGATGATGAGGAGGGAGCGACATGGAGAACAAACAAGGCCAAGGAGGGGAGGCCAGAGTTGTTGATTTCAACCAGAAATCAACTCTTAGTGTAGGAGCCAGTCTTGGGGAACACCCACCAAGAAACAGTCATTAAGAACAAAGTTGTGAAAGAACAAAGTCAGGGAAACCAACCAAACAAACAAAAAAGAACCCTGGTTGATTAAGCGCCACTGTTGCTTTTATTGCAAATCCTGGTGATTATCTGTTTACAAACCCCTCTCCCACAGTGAACCACCATTTCCACAAAAGCAGGGGCCACCCCTCATCCAGCTTTCCTCCAGTCAGGAAACACCCCGCTTCTTACCATCTTTGCTGCCATGGCCCTAACCCAAGCCTCCTTCATTAGGGTTTCAACGATAATAACCATCACCCGCATTTAGAGGCACTTAACTGTGCCAGGCCCCGCTTTAAGTGGTTTGATGTAATTCTCTTATTCAACCCTCAGTTCACGTTGAGGTAGGTCCTGTTATTTCAAACTGTTCCCATAGATTCTCATAGACTTCTGCAGTCGCTGGTCTCAGATGTGGCTGGTCTCGGTCTGGGTCTCTGTCTCATCAACAACATGCAGAACAACATCCGCCTTTCACAGTGAGGTCCCTGAGACACGGGTGACCGAGTTCTAGGAACACAGCTAGACTGGCAAAACCAGGACAGCCCTGACTGCCCTCCCCGGGTGCCCTGTCCCAGCCACGCTGTGCACAACGGCTGGAGTGAGCTGAGCTTTCCAAAACTTGAAACTCATTCAAACTTCAGAGGTTTCCTGGACCGACCAGGACAAAGCGGAAACACCCGCCCCCAACCCCCGCAGGCTTGGGGTTCGGGCTCACCTTTCTGTTCCGTAATGTAATTAGTGCTCCGCTGCCTACCGACCTCTGTTATCTGCTTTTCCTTCTTGCGGAAACAGCCTTTCCCTGCTCAGATGGCTGGCTGCTTTCCAACCTTCTGGTCTTAGCTAAAGGTCACCTTTTACGGCAGACCCCGACCCCCTCCACTTCATCACAGAGCGCTTAGGCAACCTGAAATCACTCGGCTCGGCTATCTGGCGCCTGCTCCCCACTCGCTCCTTACTACGCCGTGGGACGTGGAGACCGGCGGCGTCTGTTCGTCTGTTTGGGGAGCTCCGCGGCCCGGCGCCTGGCACAGGGCCTGGCACACGGTGGGCGCGCGATGCAGAGCTGGGAAGCTGATGAATGCAAGGAAGCCCCGAGCTCTGCCTGGTCCCGGGAACCCATGCAGTGGGCTCCAGGCAGAGGCGTGCTCGAGCCCGGCCAGGCTGCAGCAGCCGCGACCCCCGGCGGGGACTCCTCACCTGCGCGTCCTGGTGGCGGTGGCAGATCTGCCCTGCCAAGGTCAGCCAGCGGTTCGGCCCCGTGCCTGGCCGTCCACCCTCCCCGGGGCGGCCGCACTTCAGACTCTCGCGGCGCAGATGGTCTCCGGGACCAGGCGGCGGCGTGCCCCGCAGCGGAGCCCCATCCCGCGCCGAGGTTGGGCGGGCAAGTCCTCCCGCTCCGCTTGGGCAGGCTGGCTGTGAGGCCGAGCCAGGCCGAGGCAGGCTGGGCCTGGTCCGGCGCGGGGCCCGTTCCCCTGGCAACGGCGCGGGCTACGGCGCCCCACAGCGGCCAAACCGCGCTGAGTCACTTGGCGCCGGTATCCAGTCTACGGGCGGAGCTTGCCAGGGGACCCCGAGTTCCCCATGAGGCCCCTTCCTCATTTTTCCCCAGCCTCTCTCCTAGAAACTCTACTTTGCTCCATCCTCAATTCACAGCTCGTGTCCCGAAATCCTACCTTGTTCCAAACGTGCCTTCCATCCAGTCTCTCCCCTGAAATCTCCAACTCTCAGGAAGACCCCCCAGTCTAATCACACACTTTAGTAATTACAGTATGGGCTGGGCATCAGGCATTCCACGAGGACATCGAAACCCCTCCTTTCGGGGAGATTACAGGGTAAGAGGGAGATGAAGCTGGGCAAATAAATTACACAACTTAAAATGCAGGTACCACTGCATAATATAAGGTGTGAAGAATAAAAGCTTAAAATTCGGGGACCAGCAGGTGACATGATGGTAAAGGACTCTGACATAGCTGACTGCAGTTCAAGCTCTGGACTTGGCAGCTTGAAAATCACACTGGGCACTTGTGTATGAGTGCCCAAGATCCCAGGAGGAGAATGGAGGAGAAGGGATTGCAGTGTGGCCATCTAGCCTGGTGAAGGAGGGTAAGGTGTTTCTCTTTCCCTCTCACTGTCTCCATCTCTGTCTCTCTCTCCAGCAAACTCAGACACCCTAAGGCAAAAACTTTCTTACAAAAAAGTGTATTCTTGGGTCGCAGGTGGCGTAGTGGAGGATGATTCGCCTCCTGAGCTCAGTGGCTTGTTTTCTTACTTTCCTCTCTCTCTCTGGTTAAATTGAAAATAATAATAATAATGATGATGATGGTGAATAAAATTAAATAATTCCTTTAAAAAAAGTACATTCTTGGGACCAGCAAATGGAATGGTGGTTGGGGTGCTGGACTTCCACATGGCTGACCGCAGTTCATGTCCTGAACCTGGCGGCTTGCTTTCTCACTCTCCCACTCTTTATCTGTCTCTCTCTGGTCAAGTTAAATAATAATAATAATCACAAATAAAATTAAATAAGTAATTCTTTTTTAAAAAGTATATTCTTTTGTTTCTTCCGTGAGAAAGAGGACAGAGACAGAGATAGGCATCCCCAATGGGGTCTTCACACCATGGTACACCGACTGTCAGCCAGCCTGGATCACAGGCACACGCCACTCGGCGAGTTCAGGGAGGTCCCATACAACTGCTCGCCGCTTGGCCTCTTGTTGCCTTTAAATCACACATAAATCCTAGCAGGGCTCCTATTTCCCAGGCTGATGGTAAATTCAGACTTGGCCTCCTCTTTCCCAGGCCATTCCAAAGACTCAGATACTGAGGCCATAGCTCCAGTTCACAAGGATTTTCAGATTTGCGCTCTGTGGGGCCTGCTGAGCCCCAGGCCCCTCCCTGGGGAATGCCAGGGCCAGATTCCTACTTTCTCTATCCCAGGACCTGCAGATTCTTTTCTTTCCCTATGTAGGGGACCTTCCACTGACCTGTTTCCTGAAGCTCCTCCTCTCCTTGGGGACACTCAGAATGGATTCTCCCATGAGCTAAGGCTTTCTCAAAAGTCAGGAAGAGACTTTGTCTTCTGCCAGCTGTCCTAGCCGTGTCTTCAAGGCCCTAAAATGATGAGGGCCATCTGGCTATCTGCTCAGCATGAGTAGATAGGGACAGAAATGATCCCAATCTCTGAAATGTATAAGTCACAAGTGACTTAACTGCTCTGTGATTTACATTCTTGTTTTTAGGACTGATAAACTCTAACTCCATACATATCGGTTCTACTCTAGCTTTAGAAATTCAATTCTTATCTGGAATTGGAGAATTTAGAGTCAGAGAAGGTAACCCAGAAACACAAGGTGGCAGATGAGTCCACAAATGAGGGAACTTCAACAAGTTTGTGAAAAAATGAAATTAATGTACAAGTTCATTTTGGTGCAAAATTTTTTTTTGAAATTCATGCATAATTGTTATAAGTAATACATATTTTCTGTGAGCTTTTAAAAAAAAGAAATGCTGGGACCGGCAGTTAGCGTAATGGCTATGTCGCTGGACTCCCATGTAGTCGACCGCGGTTCGAGTCCTGGACCCGGTGGCTTAAACTCACGCCGGGGGCGTGTGCGTGCGTGCCCAAGATCCCGAGAGGAGAATGGAGGAGAAGGGATTGTAGCGTGGCTATCCCCCCTGTGGGGGTGATATCTTGCTTTCTGTCTCTCTGTCTCTGTCTGTCTGGCAAGCGCACACGCCCTATAGCAAAAAAAAAAAAAAAAAAAAAAAAAAACTCTAAAAAAAAAATGCCAGAGGATACAGTTGTATGCATGAGATAGAGAGAGGGAAAAAAATCCCCTAACAGGCCTGGTCATGCAGTCATCTTCCTTCAGTTCTCTATCTAGACAGGAAACTGGGCATGCCCTTGCATACCCATCTTCCAAAAGGGTCAGGATTCGAATCCCAGTTTGCCATGTGGAAACCAGCTTCCTTGGAGCAGGCCTAACCACTATGCTATCAGGATTGGCCTCCCATGAACTTTTTAAAGACCCCCTTGTACATTCACAGTAAGAGCGAACCTAAGAGGGGTCAGTAGGTAGTGTGATGGTGAAGGTGCTGGACTCCCACATGGTCGACCATGGTTTGAGTCCCAGACCTGGTGACTAGCTTTCTCATTTCTCTCTCTCTCTCTCTCTGTCCTTCTCTAGTCAAATTAAAATAAAGTTAAATAAAATAATTCTAAAAAATAATAATAAATTAAAAAAAAAAAAAGAGTGAACCTAAGGTCAGCTTTTTAGACCCTGGATCCACCACCCTCTGGGGCACCTCTCCTGGATCTCCCATGGGTGAGTGTTTTATTTTATTTTATTTTATTTTATTTTATTTCATTATTTATTTTTGCCATAGGGTGCATGTGGTAGCTAGAGAGAGAATGAAAATGAGAAATCAACTCCTGGGAAAATGGCCACACTGTGATCCCTTCTCCTCTAGTCTCTTCGTGGGATTTTGGGCATGCCTGCACACATGCTCGGTGTGATTTTCAGCTGCCAGGTCCAGGGCTCGAACCATGGTTGACCATGTGGGAATCCAGTGCCTCAACTACCACACCACCTACTGGCCTCTTTATTTTATTTTTAATTCATGTTAGAGAGCATGTGTGTGCATGCAAGAGATGAGAGAGAGAAGGGAAAGAGAAGAGAAGGGGAAGAGAAGAGAAAGGGAAGAGAAGAGAAAGCACCCCAAACAACAGGGCCTGGTCATGCTGCAATCCTTTTACTTCCATTTTTTCATCTGTCAGGATCCTGGGCATGAATGCATGTGCACCCAGAATGAACCTTATGGGACTGGGATTCAAACCCCAGTTTGCCATGTGGGATCCACATTCCTCTGCATGGTGCCTAACCCCTGCACCACAGGGCCAGCCCCCACAAGTATTTTAGGTACAATTTATTACTACTGAGGACAGATTTCTGACCAGTCTTCCATTCTAAGATGCTTTCCAAGGGGCCTAGGAGAATCACATCTACAAAAATGAATCTCGTGCTAACAGACCACTTTGGTCTAGTGATCGTGGGCAACTCCTTAAATCCTGACCCTGTCATAGCATCTGCAGATAAATAGCAAGGCTTTATTATCTACATTTAAGTTCAATCCAGACATTCTTTTCTTTTGATTCTAAGTCTCCTTCTGATCAAGACTTGTGAATTTCACCAACTACTACCCTAAGAACTTTTTTTTTTTTAAAGAGAGATTTTTGCTATAAGGCACACGTGCTTGCCAGAGAGAGACAGAAAACAAGAAATCACCCCCTGGGGGGATAGCCATGCCACAATCCCTTCTCCTCCATTCTCATCTTGGGATTTCAGGCATGCTCGGCATGAGTTTGAAGTTGCCGGGCGTGGGACTCAAGCTATGGTTGACTACAAGGGAGTTCAGTGACATAACCATTACGCCATCCCACTATCCCATTATCCTAAGAATTTCTTTCTTTCTTTCTTTCTTTCTTTCTTTCTTTCTTTCTTTCTTTCTTGATTGCACATATATTTAACAATAGAGTTTTACACAGGATGCTAAGAGCACTTTTCTTTATATTTTACAGAAGGGCTTGAAACATACAGACTTTCTATTAATATTCATATCATAGCACATCCAAATCTAACTCCTAAAGAGATCTATTACAGTTTGTTTAGAATTTACAGGCTTAATGGCAATAATGAGGGGGAAGAGTATGTACATTTCTTTTACATAATTGACTGAAAAATAAACTCAAGAAATAGTAAATAGACTTTAATACAGTCTCACACGCCCTGAAGGAGGTGGTGTCCGATTTGGAGGGGTAATCGCTATGCCCAAATAATCTCCTACTTGGAACTTTTGTGACCGTAGGGTCATGGACTCATCAGTCCGCTTTCTGCCGGACATGGTGCTGCCAATCTTAACTCGATAGCCAGGCCTTTTAACGTCTGTCAAAGCAATTGCAAAACTGAAGTGTGTGCCCTTCTTTCTAGTTCTGAGTAGGCTTCTTTTACTAAACTAGTCAGTTCTTTCAAGGTTGCATCCATCCAAGCGTAGACCTGCGGCTCGCTCGCTAGACGGTACGTTTCCGCAGAACTCATCCGTCCGATGGTGGCGACTGTTATTGATGGTGAAAACCTGCAGCCAGAGAGGACATGTTTTCTCACA
Organism: Tupaia tana; assembly: GCA_026018925.1. Taxonomy (NCBI): domain Eukaryota; kingdom Metazoa; phylum Chordata; class Mammalia; order Scandentia; family Tupaiidae; genus Tupaia; species Tupaia tana. The sequence continues at coordinate 19,554,556 of JAKSZU010000018.1, read as the reverse complement.
GTCTATTGGCTTTTCAGGCTCCTTAATTTCTTCCTGGATAACGCACAACTCCACCGCCATCTTTCTCCTATGGCCCGTGAGTCGTTCACCCTGACCTCCCACCCTTGCAGCGAGCATGAGCACCTCTTTTCTTTTTTTTTGAATTATTTTATTTTGGGGGACCAGCAGATGACATAAGGGTTACATGGCTGGACTCCCATGTAGCCAACTGCGGTTGAGTCCCAGACCCTGCAGCTTAAAATTCACTCTGGGCACGTGTGTGTGTGTGTGCCCAAAATCCAAAGAGGAGAATGGAGGAGAAGGGATTGTGGTGTGGCCATATCCCCTGGGGATAATTTCTCGTTTTCTGTCTCTGTCTGTCCAGTGAATGCATGAGCCCAATCGCAAAAATCTCTCTCAAAACAAAATTTTTTTTTAACTTTTATTTATTTATTTAAATTTGATCAGAGAGGGACAGGGAGAGAGCTAGAAAGTGAGAAAGCAAACCATCAGGTCCAGCACTTGAACCACGGTCAGCCATGTGAGAGTCCAGGTACCCTTAGCCACCACACCACCTCACTGCCTGCCGGCCCCATACCCTAAGAATTTCTAAAACCTCCTGTAATGTATAAGCTCCTGCTTCTAGATGTCCCGTCTTTTTGGGCCAGGCCAATGAAGAGACTCCTTGCAGTGATTCACTATTTTGTCCGTGTCTCCTGCTCTCAGAACTGAATTTAAAAAACAAACAAACCAACAAAAAATTACTGCATCTGAGCATTCCGGAAACACTTTCTGTTTTGGGTCTGGTTACTCACGGTTGTGCTTGAAATAAACCATGTTTATATTACTTTTACACATCATAATTATTTCTGTCAACACTACACACTCTCTGTGTCCCGTCCACAAACCCGCGCCTCCTCTTAGGCCCTCGGAAGGACATCATCGTCTACCCACTCAGCCCTCTCTACGCTTGGCATCTTTCTAATCTTACCTCCTGGTCTTTGCCACCGAGCTCAGGTAGTACCTAGGGCCAAACTGTCCTGCCTCTGAAATGTGTTCTGTATCCATTCTCCCGGCTCCAGCCTAGCCCAGACCACCAGCATCTTCCTCTCTAACTCTACACCAACCGCCCTTCTGGTCTCCTTAACGTCAGCCTTCCTACTTCCGGTCCATCCTTCTCCCAGCTGCCAGACCTATCCCTTTCTCTTTATTTCTTAAAATGAGTGGAAGTCTCCCAAGATGTCCACATCCTAATCCCTGAAACAGGTGGCCATGTTACCCTCTATGTCAAAAGGTCTTTTGCAGAGATGTGAAATTAAGGATCTGGAGATAGGGCCGATTATCCTGAATGATCTGGATGGGCTCAGGGTAACCTCAAGAACCTTTATAAGAAGAAGGCAGCGGGACCAACGGGTGGCACACAGGGAAGGCAGCTGGATCCAACATGGCTGATTGTGTAGTTCAATTCCTGGACCATATAGCTTGAAAAACACTGGGCATGTGTGTGTGTGCCCCAAATCCTGAGAGGAGAATGGGGGACAAGGGATTACAGCATGGTCGTCCCCCTTTAGGGGTGATTTCTCACTTTTCCCCTCTCTCTCTGACTATCTCTCTTCAGAAAGTGCACACAGCTTTAGCACAACTAAAAAACAAGAAGGCACGAGGGTCAGGCTGGGAAAGAACATGTGATGTGCGAAGCAGAGGTCAGAAAGATTTGAAGATTGTGCACTGCTGGCTTTGAAGATAGAGGAAGGAGGGTGGGTCAAGGAATGAGGGTGGCCTCCAGACACTGGGAAAGGCAAGAAATAGACTCCCTTCTCCAGCTTCCAGATGGAACCAGCCTAACACCTTGACTTTCGCTCACTGAGACTCTTTTCGAACTTCAGACCTCCTGAACTGTGAGATAATAAATCTGTGTTGTTTTAAGCCACTAAATCTGTGGTAACTTATGCCAGCAGCAGTAGGAAACAAATAGAGTGGATCTGAAATAGAGTTAAGTGCAGATTCCTACGTAGAACCAGTGAGAGCTGTTTTCATTTGAAACCAAGTCCTAAGAGAGTGTGCTGACTCCCTTGATGTCTTTCTGAGTGACTCCAGGGCAGGCTCCCTGAGAAGAGGTCTGTCTCCTCCAAAATCTGCTTTCTATTTATTTATTTGTGAGAGATTTTTTGCTATAGGGTGCATGCACTGGCCGGAGAGACAGAAAGCAAGAAATCACATGCTGCAATCCTTTCTCCTCCATCCTTCTCTTGGGATTTTGGGCACACATGCACAGGTGCCCAGCCTGATTTTCAAGCCTCCAAGTCCAGGACTTGAACTGCGGTTGGCCACGTGGGAGTCCAGTGCCTGAACTGCTATGCAACCTGCTAGCTCCCCAAATCTACTTTTTAACAGCAGAGGCAGCTGGAGTATGTTCTTTCAGTGTCTGTCATCACTGGTGGCCCCCAACCCAGAAGCCAACACCGCCCAGGGCAACGACGGAGGTGATACTAGGCAGGCCGGTGGAAGAGAAGGCTTTCTAATGTGAAAGTGCCACCTCATTGGTCTTGTTAAGACACTCCCAGAGCTTCCTTTTTGCCTTTAGGATCCATTGAAATGCCAAAGCCCAGCTTCCAGGGCCCTGCTCAGCGGCTCCTGTAGGCCTCCCTATCTGGGGAGCTCGGCCCCGAGCGCTCTGATGACCCCACAGCTCCGGGAACAGCAGCACTGCCTTCCCCCTCAGGACTTTCCCCACGGGGTTCCCTTTACTTGGAGTGTTTTTCCAGCTCCTCTCTCCCCCACTTCCCAATTTCTATGAAAACGTGAGGCACGTTTTTCTGGGACAGAAGACATCCCCTCAGGCAGAATGTGTTCCTACCAGAGCTGCTACCCCTGTCCCACGAGTCAGGTCTGCCCAGTGCAGGCAGCCCAGGCCACAGGGAGACAAAAACAGTGTCTTTACAGGCTTGTCCACAAGCGTGCAGGAAGAGTCCGAGGTGGCTTTATGTGACTCATTGGCACTGCCAGGGCAGACTCTGGGACAGGCAAAGCCAGCTCATCTGGCCCTGGGCCCTTAAGCAGGACCGGTGTGCTCCCAGGCTTCCTGGGTCTTGTCACCTGTCCCAGGACAGATCAGCAGCTACCCACTTCACCCGACCTCTGCCAGTCACCAGCTGGTGACCGTGGGCAAGTTCTCATTTAACCTGCCTAAATCTCAATTAGCTTCATATCCACTGTACAGGGCTGAGATTAGGCCTGAAAAGGTGACAGGCATACACAGCAGTCCCTGTGTATCTGCGGGTCCACTTTCCCTGCGGTCAATCAAGGCCCCAAAATAGATGAGTCTGGCCCCGTCTGGTACAAGACATTTCTTTGAGAGAGACAGAGACTGACCACAGCCCCATAGTACCTGTCACGGTGTATTATTGTAATTGTTCTAGTTTATCGTTAGTTGTTCTTCTCCTACTGTACCTAATTTGTACATTAAAGCTCACCAGAGGTATGTGTGTATAGAGGGAAACATTGATATATAGGGTTTGGTGCTATCTCTGGTTTCAGGTGTCAGGGGGTGGGGGGGTCTTGGAATGTATTCCTCATGGATAGGCAGGACTTCTGTAAAGTACAAAGGGGTTGTTCAGTAGATAGTAATTATTGGTATGTATTATTTTTATCTCTCTTGTCTTTTGTTTTTGAAAGAATTATTTTATTTAACTTTATGTACTTATTTTAATTTGACTAGAGAGGGACAGAGCGAGAGAGAAAGAGAGAGAGAAAGTAAGAAAGCAAGCTGCCAGGTCTGGGACTCAAACTGCTGTCAGCCATGTGGGAGTCCAGTGTCCTGAACCACCACACCACCTGCCAGCCCCTTTGTTTTGTTTTTAGTTTGCCAGAGGTTATGTGTGCTGGCTGAAGAGAGACAGAGACAGAAAGAGAGGGAAAGTGAGAAAACACCGTCTTTGGGGAATGATTTGGACATCATGTTTCTTTTTTCTTTTTTGAGGTTTGTGCTATAAGGCGCTTGCGCTCACCAGAAAGACAGAGAGAGACAGAGAGACAGAAAGCAAGAAATCACCCCCCAGGGGGGATGGCCACGCTGCAATCCCTTCTCCTCCATTCTCCTCTCGGGATCTTGGGCACGCACACACATGTGCCTAGCATAAGTTTAAGCCACTAAGTCTGGGACTCAAACGGTGGTCAACCACATGGGAGTTCAGCGACAGAGCCATTACACCAACTGCTGGTCCCCCCGCATGTTTCTTAAGGCACTGGGCCTGGGACTCAAACCACATGGTTGGCCATGTGGGATCCAGCCTCCTTAACCACCATGCCCTGGGCAGGCCCAGCCTTCCTTGTCTTTCTATCGGGAAATGATGCTGGTATTTCATTAGCTAATGGAATTACATTTAATTATCTAATTAGCTTGGGTGGGAGGGGGTCAGTCGGGGCTCTTGCTCTCTGTGTCCACTTTGTCTGGGTCACAGTACCCTCTCTAGTGGGCCCTAGATGACTCAGCCCATCCACTTGGCTTGTCCCCATGGCCACCAGCATCTCTTGCCCTGCCAAGCACAGTGGCCTCCTCTCTGCTGCCACTGGGGACTCCCTGTCCTCAGCCCCGGCTCCCATCAGTCCATTTTCCTCACAGACTATCTTTTTGGAGAGGTTTTTTTTTTTTTGCTATAGGGCGCGTGCGCTCGCCAGACAGAGAGAGACATAGAGACAGAAAGCGAGAAATCACCCCCCAGGGGGGATGGTCACGCCGCAATCCTTTCTCCTCCATTCTCCTCTCGGGATCTTGGGCACGCACGCACACGCGCCCGGCGTGAGTTTTAAGCCACCGGGTCCGGGACGCGAACCGCGGTCGACTACGTGGGAGTCCAGCGACATAGCCATTACACTAACTGCTGGTTCCCCCTCATAGACTATCTTTAAAAAAGACAGTAAAATACACCTAGCTGATTATTTTACTTCCTGCCTACAAGCTTCAATAACTCTTCCTGCTCCTCAGAAAGAGCTATTTCCGTGTACCGTGAAATCAGAGTCAAAGCCTCTTCCTCACATGGCCACCATGATCTCTAGGACTTTGTGTGGCTCCCAGCTCCGGCTGACTCTGCAGTCTCACTGGCTGCCCGTCCTTTCCTGGAAGAACTTGGCTCCCTCTATCCCAGGCCTTTGCATCCAATGTTCACAGTCCCTAGAACCCAACTCAGTTCTGTGCCTTCCGACAGGGCTCCTTAATTGAGTAATGATCTGATGAGGGCCTGTCCCTCACGCCAGACAGGGAGACCATGAAGGGACAAGAGACATGTGCCTTGCTCAACATTGCTTCCCTAGCATGGCGGCTTGGATCACAGAAACGCTCAGTAAATATCAGGGCCACGACTCTGTAGCGCGGTGGTAACGAGCTGCGCAGGAGAAGCTGGATCCCACGTGGCAAACTCAGTGCCACTCCCAGGCCTGATCAGCCTGAAGCATGCTGGACACACACACAAGATCCTGAAAGGCTGGAGGACTGCAGGAAGGGGACCAGACCCAGTAGAGGGTCTCCTCTCTCTCTCCTTTTTCTCTCTCTTGCTCTCTCACATATACACCTGCACACACTCTATCATGAATAAAGGAAAAATTATTTTTTTGAAGAGGTTTTTGCTATAGGGCGCATGTGCTCACCAGAAAGACAGAGAGACAGAAAGCAAGAAATCACCCCCCAGGGGGATGGCCATGCCGCAATCCCTTCTCCTCCATTCTCCTCTCCAGATCTTGGGCATGCACGCACACACGCCCGGCCGTAAATTTAAACCACCAGGTCCGGGACTCGAACCACAGTTGACTACATGGGAGTCCAGCGACATAGCCATTATGCTAACTGCTAGTCCCAGGAAAAAATATTTTAATGTGTGTTGTGTGAATAAAGGAAGGAAAGTTAGTACTATTTACAGAAATTCCTCTGTAAAGCCTTTCATAAGGTAAGTAATCATTCGTTCAATGATTTTTGTGTGTAATTTGACTTTCCTGCATTACTATCCCTTCTGCATAGTAAATTGATTGTTTCCATGTCCCTCATAAAGCACTTTTTAGTATTTGCTACATTCAAGACATGTTCCCCTCATTAATTTTTCCTCATTAAGTGGTTTTTATGGCTGCTTTGTGCTTTAAGAAAGAAGTATCGTTTGGTATTTAAACTTTTCCCTTGGCTTCCTTGGTGAGAAGGTGTTGGCCACTTTCCTACTGTTGACTATAACCAGTGTGGCTTGGAACACGATGTCACCCTTCCGGAGCTCTTCTCAGACCTAGATAAAACTGATTCTGTGTCTCCAGTTGGGGACAAAGTGTATGGAATCAGCACCTTCATGCAACAGCCGCTGGAGGGCATCCCCTCGGAGGCAAATGAAATAAGTCACAGTGTGTGGAAAATGTGTCCGCAGAGGCCTAGGAATTAAAGATTTTAAAGCTTCTCTGCCAGTAATTCCATTTTTATTTTATGTTTCTTGGAAAACTGAAGGCTCGTATTTACCACATGTGTTACCAAAGATGCAGAAAGGGGGAAAAAATGATCCTGAGCCTGGTATGGATTTCCATTTCCATAGCAGCCTGCTCCACGCTGCCCTCTTTGAAACTGGCCTCCACCAGGCCTCACGTGGTCCCTGGAAAAGGGTATTTCTTTTCAGCATGAAATCTGTCTTTGGCTTGCTCGTTTTTATGGGGAATAGTACATGCATGCAAAGTTGCTGGCTGTTCTTGCTTTATTTCAGAAATGTGCAGGGCTGAGACACTTGATTTTTTCCTCGAATGCTTTAAAGCAAATCATACACTGGAACCTCTCAGGCCTGCTCCCAGCGGAATTTCCTTTGAGTGTTCGTATCTCAAAACCTTATATAACCTGACACAATTATCTGAAAAAGCTCGGAATCCAAAAGAGCAGTGTTCTGAACTAGGAATGAAGGTCAGGGCTGGAGAGAAGGGGTCTCCCCTATATGACTGGGGTCACACTTCACTACGACAATGCCCAATTCACCTTCCAAAGAAAAATGCTGAACCCCTGGCCCGGCGCCCAGTGGGTGCCCTTGCCTCTCTCTGAACAAGGAATCACTTAATGAGGACTCGAGGGGTATTACAAAGCAGACCTGGCTGGCAGTTAAAAATATGTCGATAATCACCTCCAGCTAGCCAACCTCCCAGGTCGGAAACAGGAATGGTGTGGGCCCCTTTAGGGGAATAACCCATGCACTGACGGCAGAAATCAGCCCATCGGAGAGTTAGGGTCTTACGCCAGTGGTTAGTGTTGGTTAGTGCGGCAAATGGGGTCCAGGTGGGGGGTCTGGAATTTCTGCTTTTAGCACATAGTTGGTCCAGGTGATTCTGACTCAAGCTCGGCCCAGTGTATCACTGCCCCCCACCAAGGGCCCAGCCCACCCCCAACCCAAGGGAGGAAAGAGAGTGAGGACAGAAACCATAAATGCAGACATAAAATTGGGGCGCCACCAGGATATGACCCTGCATTCCCCAAAACCTTTGGGCCAAGTTCTTTTTCTCCTCTTTTCGTTTTGCCTTTTAGAAATACTAGCCCCCACCCCCCCACCCCCACCTCCACCCCACCCCCACCCCCCCGACTATTTGCATACCAGTGGCGAGGGACCTCCGGAGAGAATAGGCACCATTCATAGGTGGTTGACTTTTCAAGGAATCTGCTGGAGAAAATTGTAGGCAAGACTGTGAACAAATCTCCCCCCCAATCTGGTTTCAGTTTACTTAAAAAAACAACACACACACAGGCCTCCCCACCAGCAATCAGAAAACTGCCACAGCTTCCCTAGGGAGGTATTAGCCACCAGGGGTGGGGCTGAATTATGTATATGCAAATAACTTAAACCAGCCAGCCAACAGCAACTAATTTTTGTATCTTTTGCAGTTGTTCTGCCAAGCAAAGGCCTGAATCAGGGATGATGAAAGCCGTAAGGAAGCAAGTTCTGGAATTAGTTTTAACAATCAAGTTGCCTTAATTCTGCCATTGGGAGACATATTTCTAATCCAGAAGCAAATCAAACATGATTGATGGTCTTGCACTTGGGTATTGCCTGCTGAATATGCCAACCTCCTAGGCTAGGGGCCATGGGGCAGCGTGGCGTGATGATTAGGAGCATAGGGTCTGGATCTCCGTGTGACCTAGGGAGTGTCGCTCAGTGTTTTCTTTAGGTATAGGAAGGGAGAAAACGCTAGTACCTCTTCACAGGGATGATGGGAAGATAGTAAATGAAGTAGAGCGAGCTGAGTGGGGACTAGCATGCACCCAGCACACAATAACTGTGAAAGAAGTTATTAATAACTCAAAGCTGCACTGCAGAATCCAAGCAGGCTGTCGGTGTCAGCCAAGCTCTCTCCTAAGTGCTCTCAGCTGGGTGCGCTTTTCCCCTGGGGCCTGTCCAGAAAACCCTGCAGAGCACATTCTCTGAGTGTTTCCCAAACTCAAGGACCCTAATCCCCTGACATCTGCCTTCAATCCTGGGGACAGTAAATGAAGCTCAGAGGAGGGTGCCGGATACATTCTGGAAACACGAGCAATACTCCTGGCTTCTTGCATCTTCCTGTCCCCTCTCACTGGTAACTGAAGGGCCAGATTTCCAGGTGGCCGGCAGAGACTGGAATGCCTCTGAAAAATGGGGGTTGTCTGGGACCAGCAGGTGGTGTGGTGGTTAAGGTACCAGACACTCTCACATGGCTGATCATGGTTCAAGTCCCAGACCTGGTAGCTTGCTTTCTCACTTTCTCTCTCTCTCTCTCTCTGTTTCTCTCTGGTCAAGTTGAAATAAATGAATGAATGAATAAAATTAAATAAATAATTCTGGGACCAGCAGTTAGCGTAATGGCTATGTCGCTGGACTCCCATGTAGTCAGCCACGGTTTGTGTCCCGGACATGTGTGCGTGCGTGCCCAAGATCACAAGAGGAGAATGGAGGAGAAGGGATTGTAGCGTGGCCATCCCCCCTGGGGGGTGATTTCTCGCTTTCTGTCTCTCTGTCTCTCTCTGTCTTTCTGGCAAGTGCACTCACCCTCTGGTTTTTGCTATAGGGCGTGGGAGCTCGCAAGACAGACAGAGACAGAGAGACAGAGAGAGAGAAATCACCCCCCAGCGGGGATGGCCACGCCGCCATCCCTTCTCCATTCTCCACTCGGGATCTTGGGCACGCACGCACACGTGCCTGGTATGAGTTTTAAGCCACCAGGTCCAGGACGCGAACTGCGGCCGACTACATGAGAGTCCAGTGACAGAGCCATTACGCTAACTGCTGGTCCCGAATAATTCTTTTTTTTTTAAAAAAATGGGGGGTGTCAGCTCATGCTTAGGGCCCCTTGGAGGTGAGTTGGCAACCTCTGACATTCCCGTGCCACAAGAGTGATATGCTCAAGATCACGGATGTCCAGCTGCCTCTGGGCCCAGCTCACATGTCCACAGGCACCTGCTTCTGAGCCTCACCTAGAGGCTGCAACAGGACTCCCGGCCTTCACTCTTCCCCTTCCCAAATCCATGTCCTAGCCAAGTGGGACAGGGTCTCTTTTGCTCAATCCTCCCCACGTTCTTTTGCCCTCGAAATGAAATCTGAGAGGACTCATGAGACAGACGTGGCCCTGTGCTACCACCGTTCCTAAGAACCCAGACTCTGGGTCCAGGTACTGTTGTAGAGTGCCACCGAATGAACGACCACCAAAGCCAGATTAAATTTAAAGGGAGTCTTCATTAGCTGGCCAGAGACTACAGCCTGAGGCTCAGGGGCCGAGAGGCAGAACTGTAGCCCTGACCGAAGTGTGAGTAATCTTTTTTTCTTAATTTTATTTTATTTATTCATTCATTTATTTTAATTTGACCAGATAGTGAAAGAGAGAGAAAGTGACAAAGCAAGCCACCAGGTCCAGGACTTGAACCGTGGTCGGCCATGTGGGAGGGTCCAGCACCTTAATCACCATGCCACCTGCTGGTCCTGTGAGTAGTCTTTTAATAGGGGGTCAGTTACCAGGGGTTTCTATGCAAGCAGTTACAGAAGCTGAATGAAGCAGGTTAATTATTTCTGAGGGGAGTGGGGTTTCCATGCAAGCAGTTACATTGCTAAACAAAAGGGTTTCGGGCTAGTTAGCAAAGACAGCAGCAGGTACAGGATGTCGTCCCAGATATGGTTTTCTATATGGATAGCACAAGCTATTTTCTCATGGGAAGAGCATGCAGGTTTACAGCACCAGACAGCCATGTTAGGGGAAGGGAACAAAATGGACAAACAATTGTTCATGTACAAGATCTAATATGCAGCCTTCCACAGTACACCTGAGTTTGAAACTTGGAGCTGGCCCAAGGTCTAAACTCAAGTGTAGGGACCAGCGGTTAGTGTAATGGCTATGTCGCTGGACTCCCACGTAGTCGACCGCAGTTTGTGTCCTGGACCCGGTGGCTTAAAACTCACACCGGGCGTGTGTGCGTGCGTGCCCAAGATCCCGAGAGGAGAATGGAGGAGAAGGGATTGCGGCGTGGCCATCCCCCCTGGGGGGTGATTTCTCGCTTTTTGTCTCTATGTCTCTGTCTGTCTTTCTGGCGCACGCACGCACCCTATAGCAAAAACCTCTCAAAAAAAAAGTAAACTCAAGTGTACTCGAGGGGCCAGGTAATGGTGCAGTGGTGGCACAACTGGACCCACATGGGAAAGGTCTTGGGTTCGTGTCCTGGTACTTCCTTGAATACGCTGCGCGTGTCTATGTTCCAGGTTACCTGCGGGGGTGGATCATGGCATCAGGACCCTGTTGGGGTGTCTGTTTCTCTCTCTCTCTCTCTCTCTCATAGAAGAAATAAATAAGTAAAAGGTTAAGAAAAAATAATAAAAGCCAGCTGGTGGCATGGTGAAGGTGGCTGGATCCCATATGGCTGACAGCACAGTTCAAGTCCTAGACCTGGCAGCTTCTAAAACATGCTGAGCGCGTGTATATGAGCCTAAAAAGTCCTGAGAGGAGAATGCAGAAGGGATTCTGGCATGACCAGCCCCCCCTGGGGTGTGCTTCCTCACATCTTTTCTCCTTGTGTCTCTCTTTGGTGAACACACACACCCTCCTATACCAGATTTTTTTTAATGAAGTGTGGTTGAATTTGAGAGCTGGAGCAATTTTCTTAGCCTCTGGCAGCCTCAGTCTCCTTGAATATAAAATGGTGACAGTGACACCTGCTAGAAGGGGCTAAGTGAGGCCTCCGTACCCAACTCAGGGCTTGGGGCAGAGCAAGAGGTTTGAAAGCCAGTGCACGATGGGCGGCAACAGGTGGCATGGCTAAGGAAAACGAGACCAGCGTTGGACGCAGTGAGCATAGGGGGTTTGTGTGTGTCCCTGGGAGACATCCAGGGGCAGCTGGAGTCACGACGGAGTCCTTGGCTGGGAGATGACCGCAGGAGTGACCAGCACATGTGGGAAGATGGGTTCGCAGTGGAGGGGGGGCCAAGCGTGTGGCCTGCATAGCCAGAGGGTCTTCCAGAGGAAAGAGAAGCTCTTAAAGGAGGCTGGGAAGGAGAGGCGGAGTAGTAGGAGGAAACCCAGTGGCAACAGGTACCTAAGGAGACCGGGATGGGACGGTCAAGAGTGGCCAGCCGGGCAGGGGCCTCAAGGAGGCCAAGTTAGCTGAAGCAGAGCTGTGTCAATGGGATGTGGGGACTAGGGGGTCACCCATTGCATTTGGTGGGACAGGGATAGGGAGTGACCTGGTGTAAGAGGGGAGGGCAGCGTGGCAGTGGTGACAACTGCAGAGAAATGTGGCTGAGCACAGGGGGAGAGAGTGGAGAGCCATGCTTGAGGAAAGGGTCGCAGGACGGAAGTTACCAATGCGAGAAGCCAGAGCCAGCATGCTCGCTGCGGGGTAGGGGCTGGCGGTTAGTTATCGTACCCCCAGTGCTCAGCCCACGGCCTGGCACACAGGAGGAATGCAATACGAGTTTGTGATGGGTTTAGAACCTGGGTGGAGGGACTGGCCACTGGCAGGAAAGGGGCCCCTCTGCCAGTGTGTAGGGGGAGGAGTGATGGGGATGCCAGGCGTGAGCAACGTGCAGAGCAGGCCTCCCGGGGTTCTGCTGCCTCTGAGCTGGACCACACAGGGAGGAAGAGCTGGTGAGAGCCAGTTCCAGGAACTCCCCTGGAGTCAGAGGACACAGTGTGAAGACTGCTGGAGACCGCCGCATGGCTCCTTTCACCCTGGTTTCTGTTTCTCTATCCTCAAATCCCGCAGTCACCTGGTCTTTATTCACGTTAGACCCGCACCCTCCCAGAAGGCCAGCAGATGGTGCCAGTGAGCTGCTAGGCTCTGCTGGAGCCACCTGGAGCCAGCTGCGGGCCCCTCTCTACCCCTGGTCCTTCAGAGCCTGGGGCATGCTAAGGATTGTGCCAACCAGGTTTCTGACCCAGGAGGCTGGGGAGGGTGGGGACGATGGACTATGGGACATTGCGGATTGAGAGCTTGGGGGTGGGGTGGCTCAAGGGCTCTGCTCCCTCTTGCCCTTCATTCCTCCACCCTTCCAGCCCCTGCCTTATCTGCTGGGGCCCCTGCCCTCTGCCCCCCTTCCTTCTCTTCCCTGGAGGCTCCTGCCAGCCCAGACTCCTGGTTCTGGCAGAAGCTGGTTCTCTGCCCCTAGGCAAGCACAACCTGGCACCAGGCCTCAGACAGGGCTGGGCCAGCCCCTCCCAGCTGTGACTGCCTCAACCACCTTCTAGTTCTAGAAGTCTCCATTTGATCTCATGAAGGGTAGGGGGTCCGCCGCTGAGGCGACAGCATGGCTTCTCGGACTAGGAAGTGGAACAAGTGTGCGTGGGGGGGGGGGGGGTGTATAAAAATGTGGCAGATTGTCAAGTCCCACCAAGACCCAGTCTCACAGGGTCAGCCCAAAGTGGCACAGAATCCTAGAAGCTGAGCTGGAAACGCTCCCTGTTCCATCCGAGCTGCCCTGTGTGCAGCACCCAAAGGCAGTTCTCTGTATCCCTCCGAGCAAGTCTCCCCATCGCCCGCTTCCTGATGAGTCAGGATCCTTCATGGTTCCTTCCCTGGACAGCATGAGATCCTGCCTCTCAGTGTCTGGCCTCACCTTGCTTTCCTGCCCTCGTCCTACCCTTTTGTCCTGTTGTGGCAAGCTGGTACTATCTGTGGCCTTGGACTAGAAAGCTCCCCAAGACCCCCACCTCCTTTCTAAGCCCCTTCACCGTACCCAAGGGCTAAGTCTGGCCACAGCCAGACTCTTGGTGGAGTGGTTTGAGCTGGGAGACAGGCCAATCCAGGCTCTACTGCTCAAATCAGGAAGCCAGTGAAGGGCGCTGCATCCACCTCTGAGCCTGGGCCACGGCGTCAGGGCCACAGGAGTCAGCAGGTTTGGAAAAGGAATGTTTTCCTGCAGAGTAGGATGGTTCAGAGAGAGAGAGACTTGCCAGAAACACCCACAAATGTACACACACACACACACACACACACGCACGCAGGGTCATGGCCATAGGAAGTGACACAAACAAATGGCATAGATAAACTACCATGAGTACAGACTCAAGGTCACGTACCCAGATCAGGCACATACACTCTCCCCAGGCAAGTCCTGCCTCCCAAGGCCAGGGCTAGCCTGTCCTTTGTGCTTACAGGAAGAGGGACAGGGGGAGGCACAGGAGTGGCTCTGAGTGGGAGACCGGTCCTCACCTAGAGCATCTCCTAAGTGGGTCTGGCTCCTAGCCCCCAGCCCACCAGGGGCCATGCCTGGGTGGAGGAATTCCATGAAGCCCTGGCCCAGAGCCTGGGTACCTAAGGGAGAGAGTGCAACGGGGCAGGAAATGTGACAAGGAGTCCCTGACCTCTGAGGGCCTAGAAAGGGCAGGGATGAGGCACTGGGACAAGCCTGGAGGCCCACAGGAAGCAGGGACTCCCTCTGCTGAGGGCCACACCTACTGCCCTCAGCATAGGGCCTGGCAACCAGGTATTGGCATCAGCTCCCAGTGCCTGGCAGAGCCTTGGCATGATGCTAGGCACGGGGTGCCAGACACGGGGGTGTGCAGGGTGGGGGGCCGCCGGGCCACACACAAACACAGCCCTTCATACACACAGGCAGGGAAAGGCACTCGAGTCCACACTACTTGTTTATTTAATCCCCTGGGGACTCAGGGGAGCAGAACCTCCTTGTCCTTGAGGCTGCCCTTACTGATTCCCCAGGTGTTTTCATTAGCCTGGTTCTTGGGGTTACAGCCCGGCCTAGAGGTAACGGGAGGCCTAGAAGCTTCCTCTGACACCCCCTCACCTAACACACACACTTATATGGCAGAAGGTGGGGCTGTGTGTCCCAGGGTTCTGCGCTGGAGGGAAGGAGGACGAGAGTTGCTCAGGTGTGCGAGCGCGTTAGGCCGCGTATGCCAGGGCCCCGCGGCTGCGCCCGGCGCGGGGGCGCAGCGCGTGTGCGTGCGGGCGGCGGCTGCAGCCGCGACCGGGTGAGGCCAGATTGGTGCTCCGCCGAATTCCTGCGCGCCCGGCGGCGCAGCGATGTTATCGGCGTGGGGGCCTGGGTGCAGGCAGTCCGCGTCGAGTCTCCCGAAGTGTGAGCTGAATGTGCTCACCTGGCAGAGGCAGCTCAGCGGCGTGGGCGTGGGGGCGGGGTGCAGGGGTACGCGGGCCCGGGCACTGGGGCTGGCACCCGCCCCTCACTCCCCAGCGCAGCCCGCGACAAGGCGGGTCTTCTTAGCGAAGCAACTTTCAGACTTTGTTCCGGCTTCTTCAAAAGCGGGTCTGGCCGAGAGGGCGGGGCGGGCGGGGGGGGCACCTGCCTGGCTGGGGGTGTCTAGAAAGAAGAGAAGAGCCCCGCCCCTGCCCCGCCTCCGCCCCGCCCTCTCCCCCGCCTCCAGGGCGCTTTATAAGCTCGGCCCAAGGGCGAGCAGAGAAAGCGAGTGTCCCTCCCGCCCGAGGTCGGTGTTCCTCGCATCCAAGCCCCGACCCCGAGTCCGTCTCCCCGCTCCCCAACCCGGCCCCTGCCCCGCCTCAACCCAACCCAACCCAACCCAGCCCAGCCCAGCCCGGCCCGGCCGCCATGGAGCGATGGTCGTGGCCGTCGGGCGGCGCCTGGCTGCTCGTGGCGGCCCGCGCGCTGCTACAGCTGTTTCGCGCAGACCTGCGTCTGGGCCGCCCGCTGCTGGCGGCGCTGGCGCTGCTGGCAGCGCTCGACTGGCTGTGCCAGCGCCTGCTGCCCCCGCTGGCCGCACTGGCGGTGCTGGCCGCCGCCGGCTGGATCGCGTTGTCCCGCCTGGCGCGCCCACTGCGCCTGCCGGTGGCCACTCGCGTGGTGCTCATCACCGGTGAGTGCGCAGAGCGCGGGGTTCCAGGCTCGAGGGCGGGACTGAACACCTAGAGGGCTCCTCGTAGACATGGCAGAAGCGGGATCCTGGCGTAGGAGTGGGAGAGCTCCTGCTCCCTGAGCTCAGGGGGTGAGCCAAGTAGGAAGAACTGGACACCACTCCACGTGCGGGTTAGCTACCTGCCACTGCGGGACCGCTGGAGGGAAAGTGGGCAGGTGCGCAGAGGAGACGAGTGGCTGAGCAAGGAGGAGCCTCCTGGAGTTGGGGAGTTTATGCTATGCCCCACCCCAAGAGAACAAGGGTTTTGGAGTGGGGCACAGTGTTCTGAGGGACTTTAGAGGGCTTGAAAAGGGAGAAGAGTCACCCCTTAAACTGCCTGACACCCCCCACGTGGGACACCTCATGTCCTCCCTGGGGCCAGAGGAAGGTCTTAGATGGTGCTCTTCCTCCCCATCAACTGGGATTTTTGGGGTCCAGAAAAGCTCGAGGTCACCATGACAGGCAGCTGCTCTTGGGTCCAGCCAACCACTGGCACAGTGCGGAGGAGGCAATCCAGAGGCTGCACCCAACACCCACCCCTCGTGCTTCCTGGTCCTCAGTGCCCAGAAAAGAGGTCTTAGAAAGCTGAGCTCAGGTGCCTCTGGCCGCCTCGCTGAGCTCCCTTTGTCTGGAACAGGGAATAAATCTGTCACCGGACGAAGGAAGGCAGGGGAAGGAAGGGGAAGGGGGACCGGAGGCCTAGCCGGAAGTGAGGAGGGGGAAAAAGGCCAGGGGGCACTGACTTCGTTTGGGGGGAGGGAGAGCCAGCCTACCCCCACCCCCTTGGCTTAGGACAGGTGCTCTGGGCTGTGCTGCTGTCTCAGGGCCTCCGCCGGGGACCGGCAGCAAATTGGTGTCTCAGAAGCCTGGGTCCAGGGACCAGCAGTTAGCATAATGGCTATGTTGCTGGACTCCCACGTAGTCGACTGTGGTTCGAGTCCTGGACCCAGTGGCTTAAACTCACGCCGGGCGCGTGTGCGTGCGTGCCCAAGTTCCCGAGATGAGAATGGAGGAGAAGGAATTGCGGCATGGCCATCCCCTCTGGGGGGTGATTTCTCGCTTTCTGTCTCTCTGTCTCTCTCTGTCTGTCTGGCAAGCGCACGCGCCCTATAGCAAAAACCTCTCCAAAAAAAAAAAAAAAAAATCTCATGCCGGGCGCGTGTGCGTGCATGCCCAAGATCCCAAGAGGAGAATGGAGGAGAAGGGAGAGGAGAATGGAGGAGAAGGGATTGCCGCATGGCCATCCCACCTGGGGGTTGATTCCTCGCTTTCTGTCTCTCTGTCTCTCTCTCTGTCTGTCTGGCGAGCGCACGCGCCCTATGGCAAAAACCTCTCCAAAAAAAGAAAAAGAAAAAAGAAGCCTGGGTCCAGTAGGGGGCCCTGCATGATCAGATGGGGCTGGGAGAACTTGGAGAAGGAACCACTTAAGCTGAACCTTAGAGGGTGAGTGCGCATGGATGCAGTATGAAAGGTGTCTCAAAACGGAGGAAAGGTATGGGACAAAGGCTAACGGCAGGAATAAGCATGGCTTGGGGAGGGGACGGCCGGTCACCAGTCTGACTGCAGGGGTGTGGTGGGACGTGAGGTTGTTTCCTTGGGAGGGACCTTGAATGTCAGGCAAGATGCCAGACTGCTGGGGCAGTGTGGGGGGTGGGGTGAGGGTGGCATGGGGGCCTCAGGCTGAAGCAGAGAGGGTGGAGACAGAGCAGAGCTTAAGCTGAATGGGAGTCACCGAAGTTCAGGTGCTGTGTGAGGCCTCAAAGGAGACCCCAGTTCCAGGAGTTTGAGGAAGAACAGCCAACAGACCCTCCTGCTGGGAAGAAGGGAGTAGGTTATGAGCTCTTTCCCCAGGGACAGGGCAGATTCCCTCCTGCCTTCAAATTCGTCACCTAGGTCACCTGCAGATACTAGCAGCTAGGGCTAGGGAGTCTTTCCGGATATCTGCTGCTAGGCCTTTGTGCTGATGCGGTTACTTCTCTTAGCATAAGGTAAGCTGGGGACAGAGGCGAGAGGAGGGCTGCCTTCTGGGGCTGCCCCACCACCCGATCTCTGGTTGCAAAGCTTCGAGGTGGAGGTGAGGAGGACAAACTTTCAAGCTTGCCAACACTGAAAAACTCTGGGGTTTCCTTTCTTAACACCTGGCTGCAAGACAAGTAGGTGACCAGGCCCTGCGTTACCTGCCAAGAACACTGTGTTTTGTGCCCTGCCAGAGCCACCACCCATCCCTCCCTAAGAATGCCCCTGAGAACCAGTGGCCAGAGCTACTCCAGGACTCAGCCACTTGCTGGGTGCCTTGTGTGTGTGCATGGGCACATCTGTGCACTGATGGGTGGCAAAGGTTGAACCCATGTATGGACACCCAGGCAGGTTGGAATCAGGGCCAGGCGTCTGAGTGTATGCAGGTGAGCAAGAGCATGTGTAAAACCTGGGTGACTGTGTGGGGACTACAGAGGTGAGGTTCTAGGAGGTCTTCGTGTCCCTTTGGAGGGCCTGTCTGCTGGTGAAGGGAGGGAGGCCAGGGCACCTCTGGTGCTCACTCCCCTCCCGTCACATTGCTTGGGAAAGGTCCCTCAGCCTGGGCTGGTGGCCCCCAGCCACACAAAGCCTAGCTTGCAGCCCCCAGCCCAGCTTTGTTCTCAGCCTCAGCAGAGGGGGCGGGGCTCAAATGGGGAGGGCTGCTGAGTCTTCGGGAGCAAGGAAGCAGAGCCTCTTAAGCATCTCTGCCTCCTCTTCACTGGCCACCTGCCCACAGAGCCAGGATCAGAATGGGAACAATCAAGGAGGCAGGGGCTTATCAGTACCAGGGTCCCCCCACCGCACCCCCCCACACACACACACACACTGGCTCTGCCCGGTGGTTCTCTCTGCATACCAACGACAGGAAATTAAGCCTCCAACAGTGGTTAACTGACCTCAGGCCGCACTTGGGTGTGTGGGAAAGGTTTCAAATGCAGGTCTGTTCTCTTCTCAATCCACTGTGGTCTCTGTCCTGGGGCACTTGGTCTGGGACTCAGAAAATACCGCACTGTTGCTATTGATTGGAATTCCAAGGGTGGGAGGTCAGGGGTGATGTGGACATGGACCTCCGGCTGTCTATGGACAATAATAGGGATGTTGGAGCTGTTCCCTCAGGCTCAGGCCGTGCAGGGCCTCACTGGTACCAGAGAGTTTGGCTTCAAGTCCAGAGAACTGCGGGGAGCCTGGGAGAGATTTGCAGCGGCAGAGAGAGAGAGATTGTGTCATTGCAGGAAAGAGCCCTTTGACTGTTAGGTGGAGAATGGATCCAAGAGGGCAGAATGGGAAGGACTAGAGAGGGGGCTGCTTCAGGGTCCGGGTAAAGGAAGGCGAAGTCTAGGCAAGGGCAGTCAGGAAGGAGGTTATGCACTTATACACACATGCGAGCTTGGTCTGGTGTCACACAGGCAGAAAGACATCAGACCTGGCACTGAGTCTCAGGCTGACCTGCGAGAGTCCTGCCCCTACTCCATGCTTGCTGGGTAACTTTGGGAAGCAACTGAGAATTCCTGGGTCTCAGTTTCCTCTTTCGTAAAGTGGGGATCATACGCCATGTTTGACAGTTAGCTATGGCGAGTCAGGGAGGTGACAGCTGCCACAGCATTAGTGCTCTGGGCTTAGCCAGAAGAATGAAGCCTGCCAGAGATGGAGCTACAGAAGGAGGGAGGGTTTGGGAGTCCAGGGGCCTCAGATCGCATCCCGACCCTGGTGATTGTCTTGGCCTAGACTGGGCCACAGTGAGAGTTCACTGGTTGCCCTGCCCTGCCAGGCTGTGACTCTGGTTTTGGCAAGGAGACAGTCAAGAAACTGGATGCCATGGGCCTCACGGTGCTGGCCACTGTGTTAGACTTGAATGGCCCCGGTGCCCTAGAGCTGCGTGCCTGCTGTTCCCCTCGCCTAAAGCTGCTGCAGATGGACCTGACCAAGCCAGCAGACATTAGCCGAGTGCTGGAGTTCACCAAGACCTACACCAGCAACACAGGTCAGTGCTGGGAGAGGGTGCGGTTTGGGGGTGGGGGCTGCAGAGGGAGCAAAGATTGGAGGTTTGCTGCTGGGCCGATCTGAGGCTTCCCTTCCTCACACGTGCCCTTAGGCCTGTGGGGTCTGGTCAACAACGCAGGCCACAATGACATAGTGGCCGATGTGGAGCTGTCTCCCGCGGCCGCCTTCCGAAACTGCATGGAAGTGAATTTCTTTGGTGCACTGGATCTGACCAAGGGTCTCCTGCCACTGCTGCGCCACTCAAAGGGGCGTATCGTGACTGTGGGCAGCCCAGCTGGTGAGTATCCTCCCTCACTAGAGCCAGCGAGCTGTTCTGGGTAGTTTGGGGAGCCTTTTGTCAAGGCTGACCTGCCTCACCCCAATCCATCTCCAGGAGACATGCCATACCCGTGCTTGGCAGCCTACGGGACCTCTAAGGCAGCCATGGGGCTGCTCATGGACATATTCAGCTGTGAACTCATTCCCTGGGGCATCAAGGTCAGCGTCATCCAGCCTGGCTGCTTCAGGACAGGTGGTTTGGGCTGGGGGCAGGATGTGGGACTGGCACTGTCTGATTGGGGTGGGCCAGGTCTGAGGAATGGGCGTGGCTTTGGCTGGAGGTGTGGTGTGGGCTAAATAGACCCTTAACCCTGGTGGGTGGGCTTAGGCTCCCCTACTTGGCCCCACTGACTTTGCAACCCCTTCCCCAGAGTCAGTGATAAACGTGAGCCACTGGGAGAAGCGCAAGCGACTGCTGCTGGCCAGCCTGCCCAGAGAGCTGCTGCATGCGTACGGCGAGGACTACATCGAACACTCGCACGAGCAGTTCCTGCATTCACTGAGCCTGGCGCTGCCCGACCTCAGCCCGGTGGTGGACGCCATCACTGATGCGCTGCTGGCAGTTCGGCCACGTAGCCGCTATTACCCGGGCCATGGCCTGGGGCTCATGTACTTCATCCACCACTACCTACCTGAGAGCCTGCGGCGCCGCTTCCTGCAGAGCTTCTTCATCAACCCCTGTCTGCCTCGAGCACTGCGGCCAGGGCAGCCTGGCCCTACTCTGGCCCAAGATGCAGCTCAGGACCCAAACCTCAACCCCAACCCCTCCCCAGTGGCAGCTCGGTGAGCGGTATGCAGCCTAGTTGATCCAGCACAGGGGGCTCCATGAGTCCCTGGCCTGCCCCCTGGGAGGCATTATGACACCCCCCCCATCTACCTAGAGCCTGGTTCTAAAGAACCCCAGTCCCCCACTGCCCAGGGCCAGTCCAGGCTAGGTGAAGATGAGTTTCCCTGTGAGCCTCTGGGCCGACCACTGCTTCATGAGCCCAAACAGACCCTCTTGTACATAATACTCCACCCTGCAGCTCGGAGAGCCACCCAGCTGCATGGGGAGTTTAGCGTAAGACTTCACTGTAGCCTTTAAATAGGTCCTTGCAGGCTAGTGTCTCTGCAAACTGAGTGACCGAGTGGGTGGGTGGGGGTCCCCTCAGGACCATTCCTCAGCACCAGTGCCTCAGTGCTCTCATTGAAGGGTAAATCTCAACTCTCTCTTGACTGGCTCAAGAATGAGGGTCCCTGGGCCAGCTCTGTCGTTTGGTAGTTAAAGGACCTGGATGCCAGTCTGAGGCCCAGACCCAGAGGTTTGAGAAACACGCCAGGTGTGCATGTGCACACCTGAAATCCCTCAACGAGAGAGAGGGAGGAGCGGGGATTGCAGCACGACCATGCCCCACCTTGGGTGCTCCCCCCTCTTGTGAGCACATGCGTCCTCTGGCAAATTTTTTAAACAATGAATTAGGGCCCCACCCATCCACCCCCAACCCCCTCAAGTCACAGGGAAGCTGTATACCCTATTTGCCTGATTGTCACTTTTTAAATAAAGACACATTTTTAATTCTCCTAGAATAGGGGAGATGCTGGTGTCTGGAGAGTGTAGTTGTGTGACAGGGGTTGGGAACTGCTGGAGTATTTCTGGGGCTCAGCCTGGGGCCGGGCTCCCTGGCAGAGTGGTTCACACCTCCCCCTCCCTGGTTGACCTCATTTAAGCCACAGGTCTGGGTTTCCTCACAGTGCGATGGTGGTCATGACCTCAATCCCACGGAGTTGTAGGGCTCAATGAACCAATTAAGGAGCCTGGGAGCCCTCCAGAGCCAGGACCCAACTCCCCAGATCTGTCTCTGCTTCTAAGCCTCCAACAGTGGAAGGGGCTCTCCTCCAGTGACTCCCCCTACCCTGAGTAGTCTGGGCTGCTGGCTGAAAGGGCATGGCAGAAGACGGGTGGCTCAGCACAGGTGCACAAGGGACAGTGTGGATCTGAAAGAGGTACTAGGGCCCAAAGGAGACAGCAGACAGCCGTGCTTAGAGAGGGGAGTTTTATTGTCTCAGAGAGCACAGCTTCCCCCATTCCCTAAGGACACACTATCCTTCCCATGGGCCATGGCTCTGGGAGTGATCCACAGAGGGGAGAGGAGGTTCACACTGCCCTTCAGGGTTCTCAGGTTAGGAAGGGACATGAAAGTGACCACATGCTTCTCAGACATGTCAGTGACTGTAAACATAGGGCTGAGGGGTCCTCCTTGCTCTGGAGGGGGTCTTGGTCCATCCTTGGTGGGGGTAACAGGTGCCCAGCCCCTTACCAAGCCTAAGAGCAGACTCAGAGAGGGTCAGGAAGGCTGGGCAGCCACTAGGGCAATGTGCAACCCCCCAGGGCAGGCGTGAGCCATGGGCTTCGTCGCCCCACACACAGACACACACGTGCACTTGGGAGCCCGGGCCAGGCCGCTAGAAGATGGGGATATAGTTGTCGATCTTGGCGCGGTGGCGCTGGGCGATGCACTCAGCGATCCACACGATGTTGCGACACTCCTGCTCCTTGAGCTTCACAAAGGCATAGAAGACACCAAAGTGGAACTGGTTCAGGAAGGCCAACTTGTTCAGCTTCACCTGTGGACAGAGGCAAGCATGGTATATAGTGACCATGGTCACTGAGTCAGGCCTGAGCCACCAACTCCTCCCCATGACAAAGGCCCGGCAAGAACCCTGCACTCACTTCGTGCTCGAAGAATCGGTCCTCCAGGGTCTTATCTCCGGGGTTGCTGCCTGCACCCTCAAAGAGCAGCTTGTACTCCTGCCCAGGGAGTGGTGGGAAGCATGAGCAGGAGTGGGTGCTGGGTGAGGGGCATAGGGCAATATGCCCACCCACCACCCTGCCGGCCAGGGCACTCACCGGGTAGTAATCGGCCACATTCTTCACCTGCTCGTAGTCATCAGCCCGAGCCAGCTGAGCCAAGCCCTCGGGGTAGAGCCGCCCGCAGTGCGGAAAGAGCTTGGCACGGTCCTCCTTGGACAGCTCTGTGCCGAAAGAGTTGATGGTGATGATGAAGGCGCGGCGGTCAGCTTCAAACTGTGGGGCCGGTGCACAGGCAAGGAGAGAGGGAGGAAGGAGGCAGAAGCCAGTTAGTCGGCAGGACTTCACCGGGGCCAGCGAGCAGGAGGGTGGGCGGGCACTCACCTCCAGGATGGGGCACATGGCGTCGGCCGTGGTCCCGCCCAGCAGGGTGCAGAACTTGTAGAAGGACTCTAGGTAGGCCTGTGTGGAGTGGGGAGCTTGCTCAGCGCAGGTGGGCGGACTGCGGGGGGCTCGCCAGGCCTCTGACTCCCATCTCTCTCCTCCCCGCCCCCAACCCCTTTCCAGGTGGATATAAAGCACACACCCACGCCTTGGCCAAGCCCCTGCCACATCACAAATCCCAACTGTTCATCAGCCAAGCAGCAGTAGCCTGCTGCCTCCCACCAGGACTGACAGCAGTTTCTGGCCAACTGTCTGCTTCAGGGCACTGAGTCTTCCAAACCCTCATTGTACAGAGGGCCAGGCTCAGAAGGGGCCTCATCTTCCCCTCGCTGCTCTTCCTTTTCCTTAACCTCCCCCTCCTCAGCCTCAGAAAACAGGATATCCCTGCCTCGCAGGGGAAGGTTACTCCTGAGAGGTCACAGAGATGGCCAGTCCCTTACGGCCTCCCTTTCAGAACATTTCCCCCTCCTCCTCCCTAGCCCCCACCGCCGTCCCTGAGCATTATACAGCAGGAACCAAACTGTCAGGCCAGTTCCTGCTGAGGGATGGTTATTGCCTACATGGACGTCAGCCTCACAGGGCAAGGGCTGGGCATGTGGGCTGCCAGTGGGAACAAGAACTTCCTGCCCAGGCAAATTGGATCTGCTGGACATGAGGAAAGAACAAGTCGGCCCCTGCTCCAGTCCCTCCCAAGAGTCACTCACAGAACCAGCCAGGCTTCCTGCCTCACATCTCTCCATGCCAGGCAAGGCGGATGGCCTGGCAGGCCCTGTGGGCACTCTCCTCTCAGAGCTCCCTGCACAAGTCCCATCTGGTGGCATGGTCACAGAGACGACAGCTCCACAGGCTAGAGGCCATTCTTTCAAGTTGGGGGTGATGGCTGGGAAGCATGGGAAGCCTTCCACGCGAAGGTCTGACCTCCAAGGTGTGGAGATCTTTCCACCAGCCACGTTGGGGCCTTGGGCCCATGGGCTCTGCTGCTCTGAGAGACATGCGAGGAGTCCCAGGATCCACAGGGCAGGCCTAGCTTGGTCAGCAACACTGGGCAAGCCGGGCTCAGAGGAAAGCCTAAGAATGATCACTGAAAACAGAAGTCTAGGACAGGTCAGGGAGAAAGAAGCCTGGAAGGGGAGAGTGGACCTCAGCACAGAGGACCCCCAGGAACAGAGGGCTGAGCAGCAGAGAGAGCTGCCAACCCCTGCCATGCTTGGTGGGGCTTCTCAGTCCCTCTAGGAGTCTGGTCCCACCCACCTCCTTCCCCGTGGCAGCCAAGCAGGCTGTGCTCTAATCCTGAGGCTGGCCCAGTGGGGCCTGCAGCTCCTATCTGTGGGGAAAGAACCAGCCACGTCTTGGGCACCATGCCCAGCTACTCTCCCATTTGCTGAGCAAAGTTGTACCAATACCTGGAGGCCAACCTGAGTGTTGAGGAGGCTGCTGGGGGAGGTCCAGACTCTTTTCTGAAGGCCAGGGCAGCTAAAGAAACTGGCAAGCCCCAGAGGCCCAGGTACCAAGGTCACATCCCCATCTCACCCTGTCTCCTGGAGCCTGCCAGCCCATGGGTGCTGCATCAGCTGCCTACAGTTCCTACCCACTGGGTGGCTTAGGGTCCGCCTAATCTCCCATCTGTGGCCAGCAAGTGGGGACACTGCCTGACGGGCGGGCGGTCCTGGCACAGGGCCCATAGCATTGGACTGGTGTTTATGAGCTGGTGCCTGGGCAGCCCTCACCAGCAACTCCAGCTAGAACCAGTCAGGCCTGGTGAGGGTGTGGGTGAGGCTGGGGGGGACAGCCACACCCCTCAGGGCAGGGAACCCGGCAATGGGCCAGCTGGGAGGGTGGGAGCACAAGGAGTATGTGTGTGTGCACGTGCACACACACACACACACACACACACACACACACACTGGCTAGCCTGTTCCCTCTTAGTGGGATGGGTGAGACAGCTCACTTTTGCAAACAAGCTGAGGCAGGTGTGATCCCTGGCACTGCAGGTGACTTACCATGTGGCTTTAGGCCACCCACCCCACTTCTCTGAGCCCTCAGTTTCCACATTTTATAAATGGAAATGATGATGCCCATCTGGCTCCTAGGGCAGCCTCAGGATTAAAGAAGTCCATGACCTTCCCACTTCTGGCCTCATCCCCTTTAATACACCCTCTACACTGTGGCCAGACAGGGCCTTCTGGGAATGCTCTGCCCTGCTAGAAACCCTGCCCGCAGGAGGTCGTTCAAATTGGCCTGGCATGCAAGGCCCCAAGTGACTTGATTCAGTGTCTGCTTCTTCTTCCAAACCTCTCTTTTAAAGAATTATTTTATTTAACTTCATTCATTCATTTATTTATTTATTTTAATTTGACCAGAGAGGGACAGAGTGAATGAGAGAGAGGGAAAGTGAGAAAGCAAGTTGCCAGGTCCAGGAATGGAACTGTGGTTGGCCATGTGGGAGTCCAGCGCCCTTAACCACCGCGCCACCTGCCGGCACCCAGACCTCTCTCTTACTGTCCATCTGGAACCTGTTCTTCCTCTACGAACCACCTGCATTCGCCCAACTCTATGCTTTCCTTCTGCATGTGCTGCTCCCCTGCCTATACCACTACGCCCTCCAGGCAGGCCCTCTGCCTGCCACCAGAGCCTGCAGCCCAATGTCAGCCATCCTATCTCCAACAGGACAGGACAGGACTGGCAGGGTTTGGTCAGCAGGTCCCTTGGCCCGAGCCAGCCTTATCCCCATTCCTGGTGCTGATCCATGCTCCTGACTACAGCCCATTGGGTCCTGGCACAGGAGCTCGGTACCTTACTACAGCCCCAGCCCAGTGTCCCAAATGCCCCTAACTAGTCCCTAACTCTTCAGCTCTTTGGGCCAGGTCACTCCCAACCCAGGAATCCCAAACATTCTCTATCCCCAGGGGTCGCCCAGTGAATGCTACTGCCCAGTGTGAAGCAGAAGATGGCGCAGGGAAGGGGCTAAGGGTAATGGGAAGTGGCTCAGCTTCAGGTCTGGAAACCTGAAAGGGTCACGAGGACTGGTTACACCTAGCTGGGTCCCTCCCCTACCACAACTGAGCACACTGTGGCCTTTGCTCAAGTGCCAGTCCTGCTGGCAACAGCCCAGGTGAAGTAAGCCCAAGGGCTATGGCCTGGGTGGTGGCCCGTGACCCTCCTGGATGCTGGGGGAACGGTCATCCAGGAGCCAGCTCTGACAGGCTGAGCAGCAGAGCACCAGCCACTCCTGCTGATCTTATCTAAGCCCGCCACAGGCGCCAGGGGATGGAGAACCTGTTCCACGTAGCCTCGTGCCCACCACAGGAGCCAGAGAGTGAGCAGAGAAGCCCCCAAGACAGAGCCTGGTGCAGCTGTGTCCTGTCCTGGCACCTCACATAAATCACTGTCCCGCCGCCCTGCCTGCTGACAGGCCGACCCCATAATGCCTGCACAGGACACTACCTTGTAGAGTGTGTTGCGGATGATCTCGATGTTCATCTCATCCAGGTCCTGCTCTGAGATGCAGTCCTGGAAAAAAGCCGCTGGGAAGGAAAGACGCAGTGTGAGCGGAGGGCAAGTGGCCTAGGCGAGAACTCTCCTGATGGTCAACCACCCTGCAGGGTACAGAGGGCCCCTGCCACAGGGCTCACCAGGCTGAGTACTAGGGGCCCCAACCCAGCCTGGGGTTTTGCCTTGGAAGTGGCGGAAACAATACTCTGGGCCACGCACACTGACCTGAGCTTCTCTTGCCTCCTTGCTCCTAAAATTGATTTATAAAGGAGGCGGCCAGCCATAACATGATCTAATCACTGCTGGGGCAGACCCAAGCTCAGACTATGCCAAAGACAGGCTTGCATAAGAGGCCGTGACATCCTCCCTTCTCCAGGGGCAGCTGTGGATTCAGGGCGTGACGCCCACTTCTCTGCATCCCCTAGGAGGGCCTGGCACCCACCCCTGGA
This sequence comes from Tupaia tana, assembly GCA_026018925.1. Taxonomy (NCBI): domain Eukaryota; kingdom Metazoa; phylum Chordata; class Mammalia; order Scandentia; family Tupaiidae; genus Tupaia; species Tupaia tana. Next base: position 19,527,730 of record JAKSZU010000018.1, on the reverse strand, counting down.
AAACCTGCATCCTTCTCCTTAGGACATGGAATGAATTCCAACGGCTGAGTGGGCATGGACCAGAGACCTGGGGATCGCTGGGGGGCTGGAACAGGAGTACTCTCACCCTTAAGGAGGGCCTGCAGACCCTCTAGGCTGTCACTTCCTTTTTTAATTTCAAAGAATTATTTTATTTAACTTTATTTATTTCAATTTGACCAGAGAGAGACAGAACGAGAGACAGAGAAGCGGAAAGTGAGAAAGTAAGCCGCCAGGTCTGGGACTCGAATCGCAGTTATCTATGTGGGAGTCCAGTGCCCTTAACCACCACACCTCCTGCTGGTCCCTAGTCTGTTACTTCTTTAAAGATGGAGAAATTAAAAAAGACCAGAAATAGCCCAGAACTAGCTCAGAGTTACTGAGAGTCTATGGCAGACAAGGTCACTGGGCAGGGGTTAGGCCTCTGAGTTTAGGACTAGCGCATCTTTTTTTTTTTTTTTTGAGAGGTTTTTGCCATAGGGCGCGTGTGTTCGCCAGACAGAGAGACAGAAAGCGAGAAATCACCCCCAGGGGGGATGGCCACGCCACAATCCCTTCTCCTCCATTCTCCTCTCAGGATCTTGGGCACACACGCACACGCGCCCGGTGTGAGTTCTAAGCCACCGGGTCTGGGACTCGAACCGCGGTCGACTACATGGAAGTCCAGCGACATAGCCATTATGCTAACTGCTGGCCCCATGGACCTAGTGCATCTTACAGCCCTGTGGGTCTGGTACACTACAACCCTGGTGGCTTTCTGGTGGTGCCCTGGTACCCAGGTCTCTGGCTGGTACCCAGATACTGACTGGTTATGCTGGTTGTGGTCACAGTGCTTTCTCCTCAGCCTCACAGACACACAGGAGCCAGCAATGCCTGGGAGAGGTCTGCAAAAATCTTCTAATTCCCTTCCCTTCCTTGGCCTCTCACACAGATCCTGCCTGCTGGACACTGCCTGACCTGGCCCCTGGGGCGTGGTGGAGGCAAATGAAGCTATTTGTCTCCCTCCTCTGCCTCACAGGTGGCTGCCACTCTGGTCTTGTGCAGGCTCCCGCCTGGGGCCACAGCCCGTCAGAGCTGCTTGGAGTGGCAGAAACTACTCTGGGCCGTGCGCACAGACTCCAGCTCCCTCTCTCTTCTCCATGAGCTCAGTCCTCTGCATGCAGAGAAATCACTAAGGTGGAGGGTCTCAGTCGGGCCTGCAGTGCCCTGCCTGGCCAGCTGAAGTAAAGGAAAGGAGCAGAAAGGAAGGGGTGAGGAGGGGAGAACTGGCAGGAGAAGGTGAGGGGGCAACAAGGGGAAGAGCAGCAGGTGGGTCTCACGTTCTGGCTCAGGGTCACCTCACCCCCTGGCAGCCCTGACTTGTGGATCCCACATGCAGATCCCACGCGATCTGCCCCACCACAGCGCTCACCCAGGGGCGTGTCCACCAGAATGGCATTGTAGAGCTCGGCGGGTGTCTGCGCGATGTTCACGGCCTCCATCTGCTCGAAGCTGCCTAGCGGGTGGCACTTGGGCACAAGCTCGGCGATGGAGCGCTGGTGCAGTGTGCCCGTGATGAGCAGGATCACATTGTCGATCATGTAGCTGTAACTGCAAGAGGCAGGCAACAGCGGGGCAGCCCCTCAGGGCCAGCACGGCACCCCAGCCCTGCTCCCACTCGCACAGCCCCAGCTCATGCCACGTACTGACTTGGCACTGCAGGTGAGCGCCGCTGGCTAACTCCTGCCCAAGGTCCTCTCAGGGTCCTGAGTACTCCCATTCCCAGGAACACAGGTCAGACAGGACCCCAGGGGTTCACATGCCACGAATAACTACCCCCGTGTGAACCATGAGTACATGGAGGTGAGGTCTGTGGCCCAGCCTGAAATGGGGTGGCCAGGAGCCTGAGACAGAAGGGCTGGGAGAAGGAGCTGTGTTCTGGGAAGGGGGAACAGGGTGTGAAGGCCTGGGGGCATTCACTGAGTGATGGGTACCTTCGAGGAACTGAGCCCGGTCAGGACGGACACAGGGAGAGGAAGGGCGCAGCAACGGGCAGGCAGAGCTGCCAGCAGGCAGGGCCTGGAGGCTGGGCCCCAACTCCTCTGTGAGCACTAGGGACCCACGCACAGGATGGAAGCAGGTAGGATTGCCATCCAGTTAGGGTCACTCTGGCTTGTGGGTAGAGACTAGAACGGGGGGTGGAGGAAGATGGCAAGGGAAGGAAAGATTGAGGAGTTAAGGTGGAGAAGCTTCCCCAGGGAAGGCCAGAGAAGAGCCAGTGGGAGGTCCCCTCTGCAGTGAAGGCCCAGGTCAGGCAGACCTGCACAGCCCCACTCCACAGAGAGAGAACCAACCTCCTCCTTCAGGGCCTGAGGCCAGGGCCGGGCGCCAGCCCACAACGGCCTGGACAGGAGTCTGGGTTCAGGTCAGTCCAGGGCCGAGCTCCCCTCAGCTCTGCCCTGCAGAAGGCAGCAGAGGGGGCTGTGGAGTTCGGCGAGGGACAAGGCTCTTCCTCCAACTGGCAACCATGCTACAAAGAGGCTGGGACAGAGTTCTGTATAGTCGCCTGCGTGGGAATTGGGTCAGTAAAGCAGGGAGGAGGGTCCTAGGCCATAGTCAGGCTGTGGTGGCCACAACTGTCCTCCTGTCTGTCACCAGTGATGAACTCAGGGCATGAGGGAACCAGATGAGGCCTCGGGGAATGTCCTCCAAAGCAGGGTGAGCACTGAAGGCAGGCCCCGGTAGAGCTTCTGGTGGGCCAGAGCTAGGCCCCTGACCTGAGACAGGACCTTGAGCACCCAGTGCTGAGGCTGCCCAGGGCAGAGCCTGGTAGGAGGTAGATCCCAATGCTGGGAGAATAAAGTGAGGAAGGGAACAGCTCAGGACCTAGCTCAGAGGGCTGGCCATCGTGGGCGCTCCCACAGGGCCCTCCAGGAAGGCGTCAGGAGGAACAGGCCTAGCTCCTGTACTGGCCTGACCCTAACTCGCCCTGCTTGCTGCAAACTCCCCCAGCTCCCACTGGACCTGGCGCCCTCCTGTGATCTCTGCTCTCCTGGGACCAGGGCCAGGCAGCTGCCCTCTCTCCGTCCCCGATCTGGCTGGGTCAGCTCTAGGATGTGCACTGAGAACAGACAGGCTAACCTTCCCAAAACTAGGGCCTCAGGCAGGGCCATGTGCAGCTGCAAGCCAAGAGGCCCAAATGGGCAGCCTCCTGCCCCCAACCCACAGAGCTGGCAGAGAGGCGTGGCCTCACAGAAAGCCCAACACAGCTTTTGCACCACTGTCTTCAGGTAGCTTCTCTACCCTGGACAGCACGTGCCTCCTGCCGGATGCCCCAGCACCTCAGGTACCTCAGGACCCATGCTGCACACACCTGCAGCACTGCACCCACACCCCCTCAAGCCCCATGGCGGCCATCGCACCCCAAGACAGTCACAGAGGCCCCTCCCCCAAGCCAGGATGATCCACCACCCTCCAGACTGGGCGCGGGGAGCAGCACACATCATCCAAGTGATCCCACAGGCACCGGGAGCACTAGCCCCACTCTCAGTGCAGATAAGGCCCAGAAAGGGCAGACCAGGCCCTGTCACACCATAAAACGCAGAGGCTCTACATCCCCAAGGCCAGTGTCCCCACACTTCCCACGTCGAGAGCTCCCATTCTCCATCTTGCTCTTTCTATGCCTCCCTAGTCCTTGCACCCACATATCAGGGTATCTGTGTATGCTGGGAGCGGGCCTGGGGCCGGGGTCCAAGATACATGCCTCAGCACGCTCCAGGGCACTGGCCAGCCTCTGAGGAGAGCCTGCGGAAAGACACTGCCCTCTGGCTTGCTGCTGTCCCTCTGGTGATGTGGACCAGCCAGTTGGAATTCACTTTCCAGCTCTGACAGCAGACATGGAGGCCAGCAGTAGCACCCCCCACTTCCTGCAGTCTCTCCTGCTATCAGTCCCAGCTGACACCAACGGAACACTGAGCCACGTAAGGGCACCCATGATCATGCCACCCAAGTCCCTTCTAAGGCCCCCTTCTAGCCCAAGCTGGGCCAACCCTGGACATCCAGCTGATGAGGATGCTCAGGGAAGAGCCCAACAGGGAAGGGCAGAACCCTTCCTGGGAAACAGGGACAGGGCAGGCCTGGCAGAGATGATGCTGGCCAGCCTCCCCCAAGGCCGAGGTGGGAGCCTTCGGCAGGCAGGGAAATCCTCCTCCTCCTCGCCTGGCTTCAGCAGCTGCCTCCCTGCCCCCCAGAAAGTCACTCCACCATTCCTCCCCTCGTTTGGCCTCAGCAGGAGAGAATGAGGTTCCAGCTGGTCAGCGTCTCCCTCCAGGGGAAGACAGCTGGGGAGTGGATGGCCGGCTGCCCGCCAGGCCAAAGGGGCCATGTGGGGTGGGGGGGCAGCCTGTATCCCTCTGCCTGGAGGCCCTCCCTTGCCCTGTCCCTTGAAAACTCAGCTCAGCCCGAGAGAAGTCTAAGGTTGGAGTTTTAGAAGCCACTTCCTCCAAGAAGCCTTCAGAGTCCCTAGACAACTGCACCCCTCTGCTGCCCTGGGGACCGGTCTTGCACTGCTGAAATGGCCAGGATGACTAGCATGGCCTGCCAGCCTGTCCACCCTCAAGCTTGATTCCCCTCTGCAACCAAAGTGAGTGAGGCATGGCCCGCAGCAGAGCGACTGAGGCTCTGCCCTTCTCCTCACTAAGCTCTTACACTCCGGGGACTGGCAGATGACATGGCAGTACATCGCTGGACTCCCACATGGCTAACCACAGTTCAAGTCCCGGACCCAGTGGCTTAAAAATCATGCTGGGCACATGTGCGTGCGTGCCCAAGATCCCAGGAGGAAAATGGAGGAATGACTTCTCACTTTCCCTCTCACTGTCTCTCTTTCTCTCTCCAGAGAGCGCACGTGCCTAGGGCAAACACTTCTTTTTTAAAAATTATTTTATTTAACTTTCTTTCTTCCTTCCTTCTTTTCTCCCTTTCTCTCTCTCTCCCTTTCCCTTTCTTTCTCTCTCCCTTTCCCTTCCTCCCTCCCTCCCTCCCTTCCTTCCTTCCTGTCTTTCGTTTCTCTCTTTCTCTCTCCTTCCTTCCTTCCTTCCTTCCTTCCTTCCTTCCTTTCTCTCTCTCTCTCTCTCCCTCTCTCTCCCTCTCCCTCTCCCCCTCCCTCCCTCTCTCTCTCTCTCTCTGTTTCTTTCTTTCTTTCTTCCCTCCCTCCATCCCTCCGTTCGTCTCTCTCTCTCTCTCTTCCTTCCTTCCTTCCTTCCTTCCTTCCTTCCTTCCTTCCTTCCTTCCTTCCTTCCTTCCTTCCTTCCTTTCTTTTTGACCAGAGAGGGACAGAGTGAGAGACAGAGAGGGAAAGTGAGAAAGCAAGCCACCAGGTCCGGGACTCGAACCACAGTCAGCCATGTGTGAGTCCAGCGCCCTTAACCACCATGCCACCTGCCAGCCCCCAAACACCTCTTTAAAAAAAAAAAAGTACACTTCTCAGAAGCCCACCTGGGTCCTTCCACCTGACTGGAACCTCGTGGGTCTTGAGGACTCCTGTGTGCTCTCCTGCAAGGCAGGAGTAGAAACCACAGTAGGCCCAAACCCAGCCTGCATATACCTGGTGTCAACCCAGAAACTGGTTACGGACAGTGAGGGGCAAGGCGGCCTGGAGAAACTTGATGCTCCTCTGTGACCAAGCAGGACCAAGCTAAGGCGACATATCCTAGTGAGCATGGCAGATGTGCTGATGGGCCCATTGGACAAAGCTTCCTTCCAGCTGCCCACTCCCAGCTGGTGGCACCGAGGCCCTAGAGGTAGAAAACCATGGAACCTCGGTACCCCCAGATGGTGCAGGGGAACAGGCAGGTACTGCATGCTGGGGAAAGTCCTCTCCGGGGAGGCTCACTTTTTCAAGGACTCCCCAGAGAACAGATTCATTCCTCTCACAAACAACTCCTTCAGCTTCTCTTCTGGGGCCAACTCTCCCACGGAAAACACCGTGGAATGACCCAGGTCAAGGGCCCCTACAAGGCCAGAAAAACCTAAAAGAGATAATCCCCCGTTAGTAAGTTAACGGCTGGGCCTGGCAGGAACCCTCAGTACCGTGACACAGCACGTTTGTGCCATGGAATTGAGCCGGAGCATCTCAAGGCCGCATGATGACAGTCTCCTTCAAGGCTGGCTATCCCAGGCTGGCTGTCTCACACCAGGCGGCTGCCTCTGCTCCTGCACCTGCTCTCAAGTGGCTTCTCTATCCCCACCTGGTCTGGAGTCCGCCCAGTGCTGTGAAGCCACCCACGACCCTGAGTTCCATTTCTGAGCTCCCACAGGCCTCCCCCACTACCGGCATCAGCCCACTGGGCCGTGCCTCCGTCTCCTGGCAATAGGCCTGGCCAGACCGGTACTGGTCAGGTGTGCTGGCTGAAGGCTGGCTGGGATCTACAACAGCACTGGACGCTGTCTCTCACACAGAAGGGCAGAAGCAGCTTTGACTGGCTTCTGCTTGCACACCTGCAGTGACAAGGAATTTATCACCTGTTGCAGAAGCCCATTAAAGCCATTCAAGGACAGCTCAAAAGGCAAAGGAGAGACTGACAGGCGGACCTAAGGTGACCTTGGTGGTGTTCCCAACTTCTGTCCTTGGCTGGGCCAGCTCTATCTGTGGGCACTGAGGGTGCTACTCCCCCAAGTCTTCACACCCAGGCTGGGGCCTCTAGCTAATGCTTCTGCCACCTGGAGATCCACATTCCCCCCTCTCGGTACTATCCTCTGGGCATTTCTAGGGTGGCTTTCTCCTTCCCAGAATGGGCGCCATACTTAGAGGCTGTTGTAGGCACAGAGAGCCAGAGGCTCCCCATTTGCCACTCAGAACATACATAGTTCCCTCGGCAGAGAACAGCCTTCCCCAACCCTTCCCTTAAATGTCTGGTTTCCCTCAGCCAAGCAGCCACCTCCTCAGGAAAGCCAGTCGTGAAGCCCCAACCTGGGGGCTCCCCAGGCCAGGCCCCTATAGAAGGCTTTGCCCCTTTCTACAACCTTCTTCACACTCAGGATGAGCTGTAGGGCAGAGTGGAGGAGGAGATGCAACCAGGGAGGTAGGAGTTAAATCAGAGACACACTGAGAGAAAGGAGACTGTTGGGGCGGGGAGCTGGACAGTATGGAGTGATCAGGCCTCGAGACTCGGGCCACATCAAAGTCAGGGTGACCTTGGCCAGGGCCTTGTGGTGGAGTGACAGAACTGTTGGAAGCTGACTAGAGGCTAGAGAGGAGAGGGGGAGGCGAGGATAGTGAATGTAAAAGTGTAGGCCCTACAAGATGGGTTTCCCATGATGTGAGAGACTTGAGCTCATGTAGCTGCTGACAGAACCTGGAAGGGATGGTGACTGCATGGACAGTGCAGACGGGTGGCTACTCAGAGTCTAGGAAGTAGAGGGGGTCAGAACACTGGTAGAAGGATTCGAGAGAAGAGGGCGCTTCTGCCACTGGCCGGGGGAGGGGGGAGGGGGTGCAGATGCAGTGCAAGGAGGCGGACTGGCGTCTATTGTCTTTGTGGAGGAGGAGGTGGGCCATCTGCCCAGAGAAGAGGTTGGGGGCAGGAGACAGATGATGTTTAAAGTGGGCCGTGGTCTTTTCACCCTTGATGGGAGGCTGCAGGGTACTGAGGAGGGAGAGCAGGAGGCTGCTGGGCAGGGCCGAAGCTAGCTGATGCTGTGCACGCATGTGTGGTGCAGGGATGACCCCCTATCCCCTCCAATGGCCAGCTTCCCCAGCTTTGCTCCCAGCAGTAGGTGGGGGGAGGAGGCTCCAGGCTGGAGGCTGCTGGGATTCCTCCAGGGCTGGGGAGCTGCCAGCCGGGTGGGACCATGCGCCGGGCGGCCAAGAGAGCTGCGGATGTTGGCAGAAGAGCACTTGAATGATGGACCAGGGAACCTCAGCTGGGGAGGGAGGGAAACGAAGATAGAAGAGGCAGCAGGGGAAGAAGCCAGGCCGAGTGTCCTGCTGAGTCCGGAACCCACGTCCCACAAGGGACTGAGAGTGGGTTGGAGGGCTTCAAAGCTGTGGGTAAAGAGGGGGTGCCTGATTCAGCGATTTCAGGGCTGGAGCCTTTCCAGGTGGTGACAAGGCCTCAGGCAGCCCATCAGCGGGGGTGGCTGAAGTGGAGAGAAGAGTCACGGAGGAACAGATCATTGGAGATGACGAGGTCACGGACTGAGCAGCCACAGGCTCAGTTGGACCGACACGTGGCTGCCGAGCTCTTCCCCAGAGAGGGCAGGAGTGAGTGGACGGGAAGATTCTCAGCCTCAATCACCCATGAATGGAAGGGGCGGGGAAGTGGCGGATTCGGACAGCCTGCCACAGGATAGCACTTGGCTGCTTTATGCGCACATGGTGCTTGCAGCCAACCTCCAGCAAAGAGCTGGCGGCTGTGCAGCCTCAGTCACACTCTCAGCCCTCTCCGGTTTCACGGCCTGGCAGGCTGACATCAGAACAGGCCAGGGCTAGAAGCCCAGGCAGGTGAGCAAGAGGGTAATGCGATGGACAACATCTGCCCTCTGAACACTGGTATGGGGTCAGGTCTCCTCTGGCCAGCCTATCTGGTAGGACCCGAACGTTGACCAGGAAGCCGAAGGAGCCTTGTGCAAACAAGTCACAGGTGAAGGATGTGCCCTGACAATCAATGTACTGTTTCCTGGTATGTCCTCAGCTCTGGCCTCAGGGCAGAGGACACACAAGTGCAGGCCAGGGGTTGACAGACAGATGAACCACTGCTGTGTGGCCCTGGATGCAGCAGTACACAATACAGCCCATCTCTGGCCTAGTAGGTCCACATCTGCAAACCTGCATGGGAGTCTGGAGCATATGAGTGTGGGTCCAGCTAGGGCAACAGAGAGGCCCCTGGGGTAGGAGGCCTGTAGCCTGAAGAGGGCCTGCTTCCCAGATTGGTCAAGGAGCCCTTGGGTGTCCAGCGTGTGGCCCCTGTTTGAGGATGGATCCCTCTGGCTGTAGCCCCTACTTGAGCAAGCAGATCTCGTGCAAATGGCTATAACCTGCAGAGAGTTGAAACAGGTCTGGCAGGAGGGATCTAAGACCGACCCTGCAGGGACAAGAAGGGCAGGTTGCAGGTTCCCAGGGGGAGAGCGTAATTAGGGAACAGTAAAAGCTGGACAATACCCAGACAAGTGCAAGGAGACACTTCCCCACACACATTCCTAGAAGACATGCTCCTAGCTTCTAGAAGCTAGCCAACAATGCCTCTCCTCACCACCTGGGTAGGGCAGACATCTTTGCTGGGGCCATTTCTTTGTCCGCTAGGCCCTGGCCCTAGCTCTTGGGCCAGCCCCACAGAGGGGACCTCTCTACCTCCCTGTGTCCACGGGCATACATGACAGAGACTGGCCAGTCCAAGTATTCTCCTCAGCTACAGGTCCCAGAGCCTTTTCCTCTGCTTCTTCAGGAGCTTGGTGAAGGCAGAGCTGTCTGAAGGTGGGGAAACTGAGGCAGCCAAGGGTCCCAGCTTGGGGCCTGCCCACCTGAATTCCTCGGGACTTGGGCCAAAATTGAGAAAGGCATTAAAGTGTTCAGCCTGTCATTTCCCACCCAATCTCCCTAAACTCAGGGCCATGGCTGGAACAGATGGAGAATGCGCCTCGGTCCATACAGAGCCAGAGGGCCTGAGTGGATCATCCCAGGAACCAATTCTGACCATCCCCTGACCTTTCACCCCAGCATGGGTGCTGCAGCCTGGTGAGTCCACAGTGTGGGTACAGTAGGGTAAGAAAAAGGGTCCCCATTTTCTCTGGTCAGTCACAACCCACCTCAGTTTCTGTGACACTGAGGGTACAGGAGAAGGGGCTTCCATCCAGCACTCCCGTGTGGAACATTCTCACCTGCCCTCCATCTCCCCAGCCAACAGTGAAGGTGCTGTGACCACAGCTAACAGGCGGTGGTCTGGAGGTCCAGCTGGTCAGGGCTGTGAACAACCAGCTGAGTCGCACAGCCCTGAAGACCACTGACGGTAGTGCTCAGTGACAGCTGGCCTAATGAAGCTGTCATCAGGGGTTTTTTAATGAGTTTTTTCTTTTTTAATTGTCAGAAGTTACGTACGCTTGCCACAGAGAGAGAGAGAGGCAGGCAGAAAGTAACCCCCAATGGGCCCTGGTCATGCCACAATCCTTTTTTATCCAACCCATCAGAATACATGCCAGACATACACCCGCAAGTGCCTGGCATGTTCTTCAAGTTGCTAGGGCTAGGATTTGAACTGTGGTCAGCCATGGGGAATCTGGTTTACTATGCACAGCATTTAATCACTCAGCTATGGAGCTGACCCTGTCATCAGCTCTGACAACTGATGGAGTCATAAAGATGGCTGGCTAGGCCGTGCAGGGCCAGCTCCTGCAGGTGTAGCCATCCCGCCAGTGGGAAGGGCTTTCTGCCCAGTGGGATTGGCACACTCACGTAATAAAGTCCAGGAAGCTGGCGAGTGGCTCGTAGGCATGGTTCCTCATATGGCGGAACTCCACCACCATCTTCTCCTTGAGCCGGTCATCGATGACTGACACCGTCAGAGGTGACGCCTCATTGGCGAGGAAGTTGCCGTAGTCAGTGCTTTGCAGGTGTAGCTTCAAGTCTGAAACCCAGGAGTGAGGGGTGAGGGGTGAGGTGTGAGGGCTGGCCTTGCTGAGCCTCCCCAAGGGTCCCAAGTCCCCACCCCATCTGAACTTTGGGCCCCGGCCTCTCCCCTGAAATTGTATTTTGCCACCAGCCTGACCTCCAGCTCCCTGCTGGCTCAGGGCCTATATAGGCCAGTCAGGCAAGGCCCTGAAGGTGCCCCAGATCCTTGGGCCACAGGCCAGCACACCAAGCCCCAGAGACTAAGCACAAGTAGAACAACCATTCCCCAAGATGGCAAGAAGCCTGGGAAACCCCAACCTGAGGTGTCATTCACAACCCACAGCCTGAGGCTGTCCGGCACGCTAGGCTCTAGGACACCCCAAACCTAGAGCATGAGCCCTCTCCTCCATAGCCTCAGGGCCAGAGGGCAAGCTGGCACACACTCAGAGGACACAGGCATATGAAATAACGGAGCTGCACCGAGCTGTGGGAGTAGAGTGGCGAGGGCACCAACATACGTCTGAGAGGCTGAGCAGTTTCTGCTTGGCTGGCCCATGACCAAGAGCAGAATGCAGAGGACGCAGCCAGTGGGACAGTGTGAGTGGGAAGTGGCCTGGAGAGGAAGTAATGGAGTGAGTAGAGGCAGGGACAGGCCGAGCCTGGGAGGAGAGCTTGTCCCTCCACAACCCCCAGTCTATTCTCCACACAGCAGCCAGAGTGATTCTTCTGCTGTTGCTAAGTTTGCTTATTTCTTTCATGAGAGACAGCAAGATGCACACACAGGTAACCTAGACAGCAAACACAGTCTTGCCATACTGTGGCCCTTCCCTGAGCCAGCTAGGACCATGGGCGCATGGGCGCACACAGTGTGTTCAGGCTGACCTGGGATCCAAACCCAGGCCTCCCATATGGCTCCAATGCTGCACAGCAGTGTGCTGCTGCCTGTGCCATCTCAGCGGGCAGCCTGAGTGATTTTTTATTTTTGTAGTTTGCTAAAGGGCATGTGCACTCACTGGGGAGGGAGAGACAAAGTGAGGAAACCACTCCCCTTAGGGGATGGCCATGCCATAATCTCTTCTCCATTGTCCTGTCGGGGTTTGGGGCACACACGTGTGTGGACCTAGTGTGATTTTCAAGCTGCCAGGTCTGGGACTTGAACCACATGGTTGGCCACGTGGAATCCAGCTGCCTTAACCTCCATGACACCTGCTAGTCTCAGAGTGATCTTTTTAAAACACGAGGCAGACCGGGACCAGCAGGTGACATAGCAGTTACGTTGCTGGACGCCCACATACCTGACCATGGTTTGGGTCCCAGACCCAGTGACCTGAAAATCACTCCAGACACATGTGTGTACATGGCCAAGAACCTGGGGGAATGGAGAAGAAGGGATTGTGGTGTGGCCGTCCCCCCACCCCCCGCCTTCCCCCCTCCCACCCCACCCCACCAGAGGTAACGTCTCACTTTTCCTCTCATTGTCCCTGTCTCTCTCCGTCAAGCGCACACGCCCTAAAGTAAAAACTTCTTAAAAAAAAAAAAAACTAAAACAAACCAACCAAAAACACAAGGCAGAACAAGTTGCTCATCTGCTTCAAAGACTTCTGCACTCCTATTTTTCTAAATAGGAATCCCCTCCGGGGTCTCTACGTGGTTGCCCCACCATTGCTGCCTTCCTCTCTGGCTTCCTTCCTGCCGCTTCTCGTATGCTCACTTGCCCAGGCCACGTCCTCACCTCAAGGCCCTTTCTGTTCCCTTCCTGGACATGCACAGTGGTGGCTGTCTCAGCCCTTCCATTGGATCTCTGCTCAAATGTCCCCTCTTCAGCCCCATCACTCTGTCCCCTCACTTGTGTTCTTTTTTTTTCCTTTTTTTTTTGGAGAGGTTTTTGCTATAGGGCGCGTGCGCTCACCAGACAGACAGAGAGAGACAGAGAGACAGAAAGCGAGAAATCACCCCCAAGGGGGGATGGCTACGCTGCAGTCCCTTCTCCTCCATTCTCCTCGGGATCTTGGGCATGCATGCACACGTGCCTGGCGTGAGCTTAAGCCACTGGGTCCGGGACTCAAACCGCGGTCGACTACATGGGAGTCCAGCGACATAGCCATTACGCTAAGTGCTGGTCCCTTGTGTTCTTTTTCTATAGCACTTATCTCACCTGATGCAGGATATGTTAGCTCTGTGAGAACAGGAACTGTGGTGTCCTAGAGCCCATGACAGACCATACGCTGGTGTGTGTTCATGCTCAGTAACTAATGTAAAACGAATGAAAGATGGGAGAGCATCGGTGAAAACAGCAGGAAGGCTTACTCCTGGATTCTGATATGGGGACATGAGGGTGGTGACGGCAGGACCAAGAACAGTGGCTTTGAGAAGTGACCCATACGTGTGTCAGTACGTGTCCACTAGCAGAGGCTGTCCAGAGGACAAAGGGAAGGGCTGTATTTGTGACATCTGCTACACGTCCTCCTAACCAAGGCCTCCCAACATGTCCTTGGAGCCCAGAAAGTCATGTGACCCTGGGCTCCTTAGGAAGGGAGGTGGGGCATGCAAGTTCTCTGCAGGCTTTTTTTTTTTTAATGATTTATTCTAATTAATTTAATTAAATAATTAATTTTAATTTGACCAAGGAGGGAGAGAGTGAAAGCGAGAGAGAAGGGGAAAGTGAGAAAACAAGCTGTCAGGTACGGGACTTGAACCGTGGTCAGCTATGTGGAAGTCCGCATCCTTGATCAGCACACCACTTGCCAGCCACTCTCTGTTTACTTACAAGACCCTTGAAATGCCCCTTCTGCTGTGTCCCATCAAGAGAAGAATGTCCCCAGACTGGAGTCAGGTGTACTAAAGGAGAGATGGAAGACATATGTGGGAGGGAATGAAAGGAGGGATAAATAAGCTGCTAGAGGGCACCCTCCACCTGCATCTCTGCATGGCCTGGTGACAGGCAGTACTCATGTCCTCTGTGGCTCATGGGCACCCAGGGGGTGAACTTTCACCTCCTGTGTCCTGCAGGAGATCCTCACCATTGCTCTATCATTCATGGCTACTTCCCTCCCACAGCCACCAAAAAAAGGATAAAGGAGAAGATCAGATGGAACAGAGAGAAGCCACCAGCTCCCAGATCTGCCCCATGGACCCTACTGCCTTTCTGTCCACGGGTGCACACTCTCCTGTGTCCTCACCCCAGGCTGTCTGCAATGAGTCCCTGTCCTTGACTCGCTCTTCCCTCTCCTCTCCACTATCTGGTTAAGTTCCAGCCACTCCTAGAATAAGGTGTGGGTGAGAGAAGGTGCTTTGCTCTGTAGTACTGGGGTTGTTGCAGTATTTGATTATTCACTTGGCTGTTACAAAAAAATTTGTAACTGTAATTGATGCTTGTTGCCATAGTACTATATTGCCTGTATTTCTAACGCTAGAAATGGGGTTCATGTGCTAGGTTTTAATATCCTTGAGTGTGGGCAAGTGTCCAAATCTTTTTAAAAGAAACATGGTTGGGAGGCCAGCATGTGGCATGGAGGTTAAGGTGCTGGACACTCCCACATGGCCAACAACGGTTCAAGTTCTAGACCTGGTGATTTGCTTTCTCACTCCCCCTCCCCTGGTCAAATTAAAATACATGAATGAATAAATACAATTAAATAAATAATTCTTTAAAAAAAAAAAAAGAAAGAAACATGCTTGGGACAGGACAGGGGTACATTAGTCAAACAATGCTCTACAAGGCTAACCCACATGGGAAGGTTCTAGGCGTGTGTCTGGAGACCTCCATGAATATGCCGGACGTGTGTATGCCCATATGCTGAGGCTTAGGGTAGAACACGGCATGAGAGCCCTGCTGGAGGCACCTGCCCACCATCTGTCTGTCTTTCTCTTGCTTGCAGAAAAAAGAAAGAAAAACTTTAAACAACAGTAACAAAAAAGAAACACGGTTTACTGGTACAAGACTTACCAGTTTTGAGAGGTCATTAATGCTCTTAAAGTGAGGGTAAAACAATAAGAATATAAATTAGTGCCATATATTATAATACTGAAATAAAGCCTCTGTCATTTATCAAGTCATATTCATGCTCTGACTTTATATACTTATACCTATCCATTTAAATTATTTAATTTTATTTATTCATTCATTTATTTCAACTTGGCCAGAAAGGGGGGGGGGGGGGGGGGGAGTGAGAAAGCAAGCTGCCAGGTCCAGGATGTGAACCTTGGTCGGCCATGTGAGAGAGTCCAGTGCCTTAACCACCACGCCACCTGCAGGTCTCCCCTGTCCATTTTTTTTAGTTTAGCTAGAGGGTACATAAACTTACCAGAGACAGAGAGACAGAAAAAGTGAGAAATCACCCCCCAGGGAGGATGGTCATGCCACAATCCTTCTCCTCCATTCTCTTGAGATTTAGAGCATGCACACACACACACACACACATGCTCAACATGTTTTTGTTTTTATATTTTGCTACAAGGTGCATGTGCTCATGGGTTGGGAATGGAAGTGAGAAATCACCCCCTAGGAGTGATGGCCATGACACAATCCTTGTCCCCTTGGGATTTTGGCCATGCATGCACAATTGCCTGGTGTGTTTTTCAAGTCTCCACGTCCAAGACTTGAAGCACATGGCTTGCCACATGGATCCAGCTGCCTTTACCTCATGCCACCTGCTGGCCTTGTACCGATCAATAAACATTGTGATACTGGGGTAGAAGTGGGCAGGGGGTTCTGGCCCAGGCCCAGCAAGTGCTGAAACTGCCACTAGGGGAAGCAGAGGAGCAGACAGCAGCTGGGAGCCGGGAATAGAATGTGGTTTTCTGGGTCATGCTGTCTGGCGAGGCAGCTGCCAGACCAAACCTGTCCATTTATCTACGCAGCCACTGTAGCCAACTGAGAGCCTTTCTAAGGCCAGAAGACTTCTTTCCCTTTGGTTCCCGGCCTGGGCTTGGAGGCCAGGCCAGATGCGCAGGGAGAGCTCCAGGGCAAAATCCAGTCCTCTGAGAAGGGTCTCTCTTGCCAGTAGCTCCACTGTTTCGCAGAGTGAGCCGGGACCCTGGACCCCAGCCTGGCCTCCTGGTCCCTTTGGGGGCCAGGCCAACTTCAGGCATCTGTGCACACTGCCCTTCTGAGCTCCAGCGCACGCTGCTGAAAGGCTTCCCCCAGGGAGTGGCCACCTCCCACCCGGGATCCTCATGAGCTCTCCAGCAGTGTGCGACTTCCTCCGCCCCAGCCTCCGCTTGTGCTCCATCCACATGGCTTCTCTCTCTGGGAAGGCTAGCTCAGCAACTTCTTACTGCCGAGCACCATCCCTCTCTCCAGCACCCCCGCGCTCATCCAACACCTGGCACTGGTCAGGTGGGAGTCCTCGTCCCAACACCAGAGGGACCACTCGACCCAGTCTAACTGGAAACACACGGCTGGGCAGCGTCCTCAGCCCTGTGCCAGCAGCAACCTGTATGCGGGAAGTGCCCATTTCATGGGCTCAGGAACAAGAAATCCGAAGGAGCATAAACTAGTCCAGAGCCCCAGTCTTGGGGCATAGGACCAGACCTAGTGGATTCTCTCTGTCCCCCACTCTGCCCCACCATCCTCTCAACTCTGCACCTCCTTGACCACATTCTTCCACAGCACTTGGTCCAGGACAGACCTTTCAGGTATGGACTCAAAAACACCCAGACTTTAGTCCCAGGAAAGCTGGCGGGTGACCAGGCTGGGTGAGGCCAGGGCATGCCCTCTCCCTGACCTCAGAGGCAGCGTGCACGCTCACTGCCTACCTGAACATCATGGGCCTGGACTGTCAGTGACCAGTCCCTCTGGCATTGCTGTGGCACCAGCCATTCCTAGAAATACTAGGAATGTGTGTGTATGAACAGGGGGGCAGAGCTGGGGGTGGGCTCGCCTTCGCACGGGCCTCAGAGCAAACACCCCTGTGCTTGGCTGCTATGTTCTGCTGACGCTGCATCTGGGGAAGCCAGGGCTCCAAGCGCTGCTGGAACGCAGGCAGCCGGGTGGTTTCTGCTGGCGTTTGTCAGATCAGAGCAAACCCAGGAGAGTACTGTGAATCCTGCCCAAGGCTTGAGGAGTCTTCCTTACCAGGAAACTCATTTTTAAAAGCCCCCAGGGACGATGTCAAAGGGCCGGTCCAGACCACTCTCCCTGGCCAAGCCCCACATCTCCTGGTGACCCAGGGAAAGGGGACAGTCTGCCAGCCGAGAAGGCGACTTGGAGGGAGATAGGCGAGCTGATTCCCGAGCTCACCCACAAGGGGACCACACAGGCTTCTAAACCAGCCATGACCCTGTTGGAGAAGCCTGGAGCCCAGACCCAGTGTCTGGCAGCCCCAAGCCCTCCAGACAGTCCCAGCCAGGCTAGGACAAGATTGGTCAGGATGCCCCCTCCTCCCCAGCTTCCTGCTCTCACTGAGGGATGCAGAGGAGGGGACGTGACTGGGGGAGGGATCTGAGCACAGAAGGCAAGGCCTGGAACTTGTAGAGAACTTCGTGGGAGACCCGGCCACCCAGCCCTGGCCCAGCCCCCAAGAGCAGCTGAGGACGGCAGGGGCTCTGGGAAGGCAGGGGCTGGTTCTGCTTTGGGCCCTGGGATCAGCAGCCTGACAATCTCGGTGATGGCCCCTGACAGGCTCAGCCATGCCTGGGCCGAGGCAGAAGCAGTGTTCTGGTCACACAGACTCAGGGGACGGCTCTGGTCTACCCACAAGCCCAGCTGTCTACCCCCAGATCCTCCCTTCTGCAGCCCGGCACCAGGGATGTCTAGCCAGCTTGGGATCTCTCACAGTGGAAGACTTCCTCAGAGGCTGATTTCTCATGTTCAAGATGCTGCTGCTACCGGGAAGCTCTCTCTGCAGTCCGAGGAAGCCGAACAGCTCAGTGTCCCACTGCCTCCAAGCCTCCCTGGGGCCCTGTGCTTGCTCCACAGCACTCCACCCTCTCAGCACCTTCCTATATCTCTTCTGCTTCCCATGCTCTGGTCCCCAGCACTCTGGTGACCCTCCCTCCATCTCCTGGTGCCACTCAGGCCTCCTCATCTAGCCCTACCCTCTACCCCCATCTTGGCTCCTTGCTCCCAAGTCAATTCTCCACAGCAATGCCATGGGCCAGACAGAGGTGTGGTGGTTAATAATAAACTTAATTAAATAAGTAAATCTTTAAAATATATATATATATAATATATTTAATATATATATATAATATATTTTATATATATTATATATAAATATATATATATATATTTTATATATATATAATATATATATATATATATATATATATATATATATATATATATATTTAATGGAGGAGAAGGATTGTGGCATGGCCATCCTCCCTGGGGGGTGATGTGTGTGTGTGTGTGCGCGTATATATATATATATACGCGCGCGCACACACACACACACACACACACACACACATATATATATATATATATATATATATATATATATATATATAAAATTTCTTTAAAAAAATATAATAAATTTTGGACTCCACAAGGCCAACTGCATGGTTCGAGTCCCAGATATGTGGCTTGAAAAACACAGGGCACATGTGTGTGTGCCCAAAATCCTGAGAAGAGAATAGAGAAGAGATTGTAGAATGGCCATCCCCCGGCCTCCACGGGGTGCTTTCCTACTTTTCCTCTCTCTGTGTGTCTCTGCAAGGAGTGCGTGTACCCTGTAGCAATTTTTTTAAAAGACTGATTTATTATTATGTTTTAATTTGCTGTAGGGCACACGTGTTCATGAGAGAGAGAGAGAGGGAAAGTGAGAAAGCAAGCTGCCAGGTCTGGAACTCAAACGGTGGTCAGCCGTGTGGGAGTCTAGTGCCGTCACCACACCGCCTGCTGTCCATCCTCCACTGTAAATTTTAATAAAGGAAGGAAGGGAGGGAGGGAGGGAGGGAGGTCCTTCAACTCTGTTGCTGTCACCTTTACCCAGGGCCCCTTGTGACCCTAGAGCTAGAGCTCTGTCCCCATCCCATGCCCCAGGCCTAGCACTGCCCTTGACTCTCAGGTCTGCTGGTGCAGCCCTGAGGGTTCCCCAGCTGGAGGGACCTTCCTGTGATCTCTGCTCCTAACAAGTCCACAGGCTACCTAAAGAGAAGCCCTCAAAGTGCAGGAAACACAACTGTTTCTTTAGGCCCAGCTGGAGAGGTTGAGTTGGAAGGATACATCCTAGCCTGAAAGGTGAGAGCCCTTGCCCTCCCGGGGCAGCACGGTCCATGAGGCTGCCTGTGTCAGAGACCTCTGTCCTGGCTCCAGCTGGGTTTGAGCTCTCTAAAGGGACCTGGGAAGGCTGCATTCCAATAGCCACCTGGCATGGCTGTTTCTCCCAGAGCTCGTCAGGGAGAATCTGACTCAAGCCAGTCCCACAGCTCTCACTGACTCCCCCACCTCCCCCGCCACCACCCTACCTACCCCTAATCCCTAGGTTCCTGGGCCAGGACACCTCAGCAGCAGGGTCCTGGCCATAGCTGACACCCTGACTACTACCTCAGCTCCCAGTAGGTAGGGGGCTTGGGGACCCCAGCTTGAGCAGCACTCTCTGCTCTGTGTGGGACAAAGTATAGACTTGGAGGTCATTCCCAGCCAGGCTTTGAGAGGTGACAGCTGAGCAGCCCTGCCCCACCCACTTCCTGAAACCTTTCCCAGATCCAGCCAACCCTAACCGGATCTCTCAGCTCCTCCAGGACTCCCAAGGACAGGTAGTACATGGCTTCTCCAGTCCCAAGTCTCCGCAGCTCTTCCCAAGGGCCTCAGGGAGGCAGGAAGGGATGGGACCGCCCCATGCCAGAAGGTTGGTCCTACATGCCCCCCAGGGCCAAGTGGGCATGGCCACAGTCCCTGGGCGAGCACAGTATGCAGGCCAGCCCCTGCTCTAGACTCACCCATGGCCTCACGGCCCACAGAGGGGTCCTGCTGGCCAGCTGGCCACAACAGAGTATGAGAGGACAGTGTGTTCCCAGACTTCACTTCTGCTTTTCCAGAGGTTACTCAACGACACTCTCCTGGGGAGCTCAGGGGTTTTCAGGAATTGTGGCCCGCTGAATGAAACCAGATGTGAGAACATGCTTCCTAGAGACGAGTATGCCCACCCTGCCATCTCCTACAGGGGTGTCAGAGCCTTGGAGCCTGTTCAACCACTCCCTGGGCCCAGGTGAGGGGTCCTCTATAAAGGGTCTGGACCTAGGCTTTACGTCCAATGCTAAGACTTCTAAGGGCTCAAATCAAGAAAAACAGACAGATAGACAGATGTGGACAGGTGGCCGGGCTGGTGGCCCAATGGAGCCATAGGTGCCATGGTGCTCCTCAGCACGTGTGCATGCCTGAGCCTCCTCCTCAGGGTTGGAGGGTGGTGGGGAGACCTCTTTTTCACAACCCCTCCAAAGCAGATGTATGCACTGGTTGCCTGGATGTGCAGGGTCAGAGCGCCAGAGCTGGAACTCTCAGAGTGGGAGCTATAGCATGAAAACCGTTACCCCTAAACATACCTGGGGCCTGCAGCATAGACTGAGTGTCCTCTTCGGCTTGCAGGCCTTAGCCAGAGTCCATCGCAGGCTCCCTGCAAATCTCATGTAATACCATCTGATGGATTACCCTTGCATTCCAATTCTTCCTCTCCCCCACATGCCACCTGCCATTGCCCATCCAGAGCTTTGGCACCCCCAACAACTGGGGTGTCCATGGCCCCTTTCCCTGGCCAGTGCAGGGTGCACCCATCATCCTTCAGCTGGTCCATGCCACAGCCTGGCCGCCCTCTGCAGATCCATTCTGTCAAATTACTGGCAGATTTCAAGACACTGCTCCTTGGGCTGCTGAGTGGGGCAGGGGAGAGAGAATCCAGGCTTTGGAGCCACTAGAACCTGGGTTCTAATCCTATCCCACAGCTTGGCCCTGAGCAGCTGTGGAATCTTGCTGGACCCAGGCTCCTGGGCGATCACCTGATAGAAGGCCCTGCAGTGCCAGCTGCCAAGGGCACATAACAGGCATTCCATAGGAACAGTGGTCTATGGAGAGGACTGAGCAGAGCATCCCACAGTCTATCTCTTCTGGCAGATAGGACCCTCCCCGGAGCTTCCTCCATTCTCCTCTCGGGATCTTGGACACGCATGCACACGCACCTGGCGTGAGTTTAAGCCACCAAGTCCAGGACTCAAACTGTGATTGAGTACATGGGAGTCCAGCGACATAACCATTATGCTAACTGCTGGTCCCGCCGAGCTTCCTAATGAACACCCGTGGCCCAGTGGTCTGTTCTCTTGACTCCAGGCTATTGCTCAGGCTGTCCTCCTCCGTCCTCTAGAGAAGGTTCCTGGCCCTCCTCTCTCCCTGCTCTTTCCCAACCCTTCCCCAGGGGCTCTGCCTGTTTTCCTCTGTCATAAAGCCTGTGGGGGACCTTGTGCAGCAGATCATGCAAAGACACTGCCTACTCTGCTGCCTCCTGATGAAGGAGTGACAGGGCTGGCTCAACATCCGGGACTCCTGTCCCCCAACCCACATCTCACCTCACCTGCAAGCAAGATCACATAGCGCTTTGGGCAGCCCGGGAGACCTGGAGAGACAGAGACTAAGACTCATCTCTGTTCTCCAGCCACAGGGTCTTGGGAGCAGGCAGGAGACAGTGTAGCCAAAGGCAGCTCTTGCTCCATGGGAAGCCCCGGGGCTGGCAGGCCAGCAGTTTCGGGAAGAACCTGGAGCCTACTGCTGGCGTGGCACATGTGAGTTACTGGGTTTCAGCTGACGCAGGACAGAGCTCCTACAGGGAAAGGATAGTAAGTTCTTCCTCAGTCCCTGGACCCACACTTGGAGGCCTTTACTGTGGCAAGGAATTTGCACAGAGGGATGGGACTGACCCACAGAGGTGCCAGCTGACACCAGGGACCAGCGGCACTGCCCATCAGCAACACCAGATACAAGGATATAATGGGAGGATCGCCTCCACATCCAGGAGGCAGCAGGATGTCTGCCCGGGTTCACTACCCCACTCCCTGCTCTGGGACAGGTGGCAGGTGGAGGCAGAGCCATTTAATTACCCTCGTGCTCTGAGGAACACTTTGTCCCTGCAGCTGGGAGAATGAAAGCATCTCTCACATCCCATGAGGAAGTCAGCTCATCTGACAATCAGGAATGTGTCAGGCAGGCCACAGTCACCAAAGGGAGGGGCAAAACTGGTTACTACTGCACCCAGGGCAAGTTCCAAGAAGCTCTCTAATCAAGCAGAGATCCGCTTTGACAGCCCCTCACGAGGCCATCTCCACCCATGCTCTTCAACTCCATAGGATTGGGAGGTCCCAGGAAACACAGGGCTTATAGGGCAGCTTCCCGATGTTTCCCAGCACAGCCCAGTCTGTGAACCAGATGACCCAGACTCTTGCCCTAGGAGGCAGGGACCACACCTTCCTCTGCTGCTGCTCTGCACTTTGACCTTAAGAGGCTCTTTCTTCTCTAGGTTCGCCACTGCAGTTATAGGATCTGCAGGCTGCAACAGATCTGGGGCTACGAGGTAGAGCTTCTTTTCACTTCCCCAAAGATACGAATGCACCAGGCAGCCAACTGTAGCAGTGAGCTGTGCTTGACAGCTGTCCCAGGGTTGGCTCCGGGTGCCAGCATGTTCTACCTGAGACTGCCAGGCCCGATGCTGGGCTCCTGTTCTACATGCAGAGAGCCCTGGAGGTAGGACAGAGAGGAAAGCCGAGGCTTGCTCAGATGAGAGTGGAGGAAAGTTCCCAGGCTCCCCAGAGGCTACAGTTTTCAGTGAGCTAAGCCAAGTCATGCTGGAGCATCCTGCCAGTTCCAGGGTGCCTAGAGCCAGCCCAGAAGATGCAACAAGGAAACACTCGTTTTCCTTTGACCTGGGCCTACAGATGGGCTCATGCAATAGAGCCTCACTGGGGCTTCGAGGCCACGCTATTCTCATCATGAAGCCCCATTCCCTGCAGTGCATGGAAACTGGACCACACCGCCCAGGTCAGGAATAGAGCTGATCTACTCCATATCCAGCCTGGCAGAGCCAAGAGGCTTGGGCCAGGCAGGAAGGCAGCAGGAGGCAACCAACCAGGCTGGTCCTATAGAGCACCCCCAGCACCCCTCACCTACCCTGCCTTTCAGTCCTTCTCTAGGGCCTGGTGGGACATGTGCAGAGGCAGCAGTAACAGGGCAGACTGAGCATGAGGTGTGCTGAGGACCTGGGCAGGCCCCTGGGAGCCAAGTGGCCATGGGCTTGGAGACCCTCATAGCAGGAGCTAGGTCCAAACTATGGGAGCCCCAGGGGAAGGTGGACGGCACAGAGCCCAGTCAGGCCTGAAAGGTAACATTCCAGTTCCCTATTCTCCCAGGCCTGGCCACATGGTTTCAAGTTTGGAGCTTAAAGGGTTGGGGGTAAAGGAAAACAGCCTTGGGCCCTTGGTTGCACCTTATCTGAATTCCTCCACGCTAACCCTCTAAGCTCCAAGCTATAATAGATCCCATGTGCCAAAGCTTGATGGAATTCCACCCGATCCCTAAGCAGGGCCCTTACCTCTTCCCTTCCTGAGTAGGGGGTTGAGTAGATAGAGGCATAGACCAAGCAATTTTTTTTTTTTTTTTTTTTTTTTGCTATAGGGCGCACGCACTCACCAGAAAGACAGAGAGAGACAGAGAGAAGGAAAGCAAAAAATCACCCCCCAGGGGGGACGGCCACACTGCAATCCCTTCTCCCCCATTCTCTCGGGATCTTGGGCATGCACGCACATGCGCCCAGTGTGTGTTTAAGCCACCAGGTCCGGGACTCGAACCACAGTCGACTACATGGGAGTCCAGTGACATAGCCATTACGCTAACTGCTGGTCCCTAGGCCAGGCATCTTTGAGTGAACAACTAGGAGTTAGTGAAAGAATAAATCAAGGAACATATGGTGATTAAACAGGAAGAGCCAAGATAGGTCTCAGGAGACCGTAAATAAGCCCTTGGGTGTCATATGGGACCCAATTTTGCAGACAAAATATCAATAAGAAGGTTGGCTAATGTGGTCTCAAGGGGTCTGTCCAGGTCAGGGTTCTAGTGGTCAAGCCCACACTGCATCGACTCCCTGTAGTCCCCAGCCCTGAGGGCCACTCTGGGGTAACCATGGAACAGCCTTGGCAGAAGTAATGGGTACAGGGGACGTCTTGGGCTCTGGAGCCTCTGAGTAGCCATCAGACCAGGGGCAGGCAGTCGAGGCTAAGCTGAAGTAGCAAGGATACCACAGATGACTCTCCAGGAGGAAAGTCCCCTCAGCCAGACACACATGAGGCCTAAGTGTCACTGCCCAAAGTCAAGATCTGAAAAGCCACTGCCTGAATGTCCAAGAGGGGAAAAGGTCCAGCCAAGTAGCCATGGCCAAGCCGAGTCGCCCAAGAAAGCAGTGTCCATAGGCCAGCCCCTTAGTGCAGCAATTAAGCAGTGGACAGAGCCAGCTGGATCTCATGTGGGCAAGGAGGGGACAAGTCCCACCTTGGAATCTTACATGTCAGACATGCAAGTACACGCCAGGATCCTGACAGGATGGAGAATCTGAGGGAAAGGTGACCAGACCCCCACCAAGGAGTGCTTGCATGTGTGCATATGTGCACGTTCTCTCTCATGCACATGCCCCCTGGCATTAAAAGGAAAAAAAAAAAAAAACCAAGGAGAAAGCAAGCAATGGCCAGCACCTAGCGGGGCTCTTCCCCGACACCCGTTTCCCCTGTCACACGTCTGCTGGCCATCCTCTCACCCACAGAGGGGGAGCCCCAACCCTGGTTCTCCCCAGCCTTCCAGAGAAGCTGCAGGGTGCTGGGTGTGGACAGGCAGAACAGGCATCCAGGCCACACAACAGCAGCTCAGCCTTCTAAGGGGCCCTTCAGGGCCTTGATTTTCCTGCCTCTAAAAAGAGGAGGAAGGCCAACATTCCAGGGCAGGCAGTTTTTTTTTTTTTTAACTGCATCAAAGAATAGATACCGGATGAGGAGAGGCCAGGGAGGCCAACAGTAAGGCCCCTAAGCTGGAGTATAGTCTGGAGGAGGAGAGTTATGGTCACTTGACAACAACCCCAACCTCACCACAACAGCTTCCACAAGTTTGGGTGGCTGCTTTGGGCTCTCCCAGAGTCACCCTACCCACAAGTATCCAAAGGTGCCACATTTACTCCTACAGAGTACCAAAGGAGGCCAAGAGAAGTGAAGTCTATCCTGAAGGGGAATTTGCCCTCTCCTGGAGGGACCAGGGATGCAGGACAAGAATGGGATCATTTGGGAAGAGCAGGCTTCTGGGAGCCAGGGAAGCATGGCCCTGACCCCTGGGAGTCCCCAATGTCCCTGGGCTCGCAGCTAGCACACTTTGCTGTAGCTGCTTCTCTGACTCGGACAGCTGCCAGCATGACCCAGGCGGTAAACAGGGACAGCTTGGTGGGCAAGGTTGGAGCACCCACCACTAGTGGGTGATGAGAACACCCTCGTGCAGAGACTATTAGGGACTGTCCCCTGGCCTTTCTCTTAGCCTAGGAGGGTGAGGGTGGGAGGAAATGGACAAACAGGAGATACTGAGCTACAAGCCCTACCTAATTTAAGAAGGCCTAGAGCAGAGTCCCAAGGGACGTGGGCAGTGTGCAGGCCATGTGTAGGTGCCATTTAGAGAATCAGAGGCAGCTTGGCTGACTTTCAGATCCAGCCACGCCCCTAGGCTCTCAGAAAAACGAGTGATCCTAGTGCGCACTCTTGTGGCCAAAGAGAAGATGACACCGTCAACAGTGAGAGACCCAATCCCACAGGAAGAAGGTGCTCCATTTCCAGATACTTCTTAATCAATACCTCCAATTTAATCATTGCCTCAGACTCCCGATGTGCATCTCCCCAGCCAGCAAACCTTGGGGGAGTGGAGCTGCAGGCACCCAACGAACCATGCAGGAATGTGTCGTAACAGGAGCAGGAATAGGCTCCAGACAGACATGAGCCTCAGAAAGCCAAAATGGAGCCCAGGTGGGCCTGAGTCTGGTCATGGAGAACTTGTCTGGCTGGCACTAGTGAAGACAGAGCCTCTGAGGGGCAAGGGTGAAGAGGACGTGGGGCGTCCTCAGCCTGGGCATCCTCAGTCCTGTACACTCTTGTACTCCAGCTCACCCAGAACCTCCCAAGTCTCTAATTCCCTTTATCCTGCTCCTAACCTCTTTGTCTCTACTGCCTGGTATGTGTCCACTTCCAGTAAGTACTTTATGGCTCAGACACAGGACAGTCTGTGACACGGTACGCTCATCCAGGACAGGTCCAAACGTTCCCTCCCCCATACCCCAAAGCCTAGTACTGCGAGCATACTAACAAAGAGCTGTCACTCAACCAATCGTACAAATGCCTAGTAAGCATCCCTCTGGCCAGGACTGTGCTGCTGAATCCTAACAACATGCTGATTTGTGTCTTGTTTTGCAAGCAGATAAACACATGTTCAGCATCACACGGCTGGCCAGGAAGGGAGCCATGGTCTAAAATGGGGTTATGCTATACCTAACACTTCGCAGCTTTTCACCTAAGAGTAGGTACAATCAGTCGTTAGAGAACTTCACGCTTCTGAGCACTTGCTAGGGTTGCACTGTAAGGACAGAATTGGTTTATTTAGCCACACTATAACCAGTGGGTATCAGTGGATATTCCATTAGTTCTGATAGCTCACTATTACCAGCAAGGCTGGCATGAACACCTCTGTACCTGCTCTCCTGTGCTATTCTATGGGGCACGAGTCTAAGTGGGTTTCAGGGTCACAATACATGTACATGCAATGTTTTGACCAAGGAGTGAAAGTCTGTCCCTCGGGGGCTACATCAAGTCACCCTTCTACCAATTTTATTTTGGAATTAATAAAAATTATATTTAGATAAAAGGAAAACAAACAACAAAAAAACAAAAACAAACAAACAAACAAAAAAAAACACCACCACCATCCCCATAAAAGATGCAGGAAGAGACACAGTTGGGATCTAGAGGGAAATCCCTGGCTGTCTCCTTCCCTGTTCCACTTGCCAAATCAGGCTCTCTGCCAGGTGTACTCATGAGGCCACTCTTGGTCTACTTGGCCCACGGTTTACGGCTGCCCTCTCGCCTCCTGGCAGGATTTGTGGGTAGGACTAGGCGGGCTCACCCTGGCCACAAGCCAACAGATAGCCAGGCGTGGGCCTCACTGCTGCCAGTCAGTGAACCGATGACTTCCAGGTTGGAATCGTTAGTGCTACTTCCTCACACCGCACTGCCACCCGCCTGCTGGACTCCTCCCTCCGCCATGTGAGACCAAACACCTCTTCCACCATCCCACCCACCCCCCACACCAGGGTCTTGCTATAATGTCCTTCTACGGTGGTCCCCATCTCAAAAACAGTTTCGGCATCCAACCAGTCATTTACAAAGCCAGAAGGCTGGCTGTTAATGCTTCTCTCCTCCATATCTAATAAAACCTGGCCTGATCTAATAAAACCTCAGCTGATCTCTGACCCAGCTCTTCATCTTCCACATGCCACTCCTGCCCTGGTTCAGCCTGTGTCCTCTCACCTGGAGAGCTGTAAGAGTGACCAGCCAGTGTCCTGCCTCCAGCCCGGCTCCTACTGGATCCCTCCTCCAGAGCCGCAGACTGTTTCTGACTGCGTCACAGTGCCAGCTCCCACCCTCTCCACAATGCCCCCTTCTTCACCCATCAAGGGATCCAGTCCAAGCTGGTTCATGGCGGCAAGACGCAGAACCTCCTTTCTGCCCATCTCCAGCCTCCACCCCTCCTCTGAGGACCTCGTTCTCTCAGGTGGAAACAGCAAACAGGGGCCCTCCAGGCAGCGTCACGACCAATGGCCACGTTCATTCCCTTCCTTCCAGGGCACAACCTCTTCTTCGGTTCTCACCTTCGGTTCTCACCTTCTCCCAATGCCCCCAAACTCCTCTACTGCTTAGGTCCCTGGACTGTCAGGACTGTGTCAGCTCTTCCTTTGGATCGCATCTCATTCAGAAATTTGAGGCTGAGCGAAGCTTATTTTACTGTCCAAGCTACGGTCACCTAATTTCACCAGCTCAATCTAGCCTCCTTGGACAAACAAGACATTTCCCACACATTGACTTTGAGCAAACCTTAGAATCTCTCCTCTTTTTTTTTTTTTTAATTATTTTTTTTATTTTTAAGAGACAGGGTCTTGTTATGTTGTCCAGATGGACTCGAGCTCATGATTCTCCTGCCTGACCTGCCAAGTGGCTAGGACAACAAGCACACCACTGTCCCCAGCTTTCTCTTTTTCTTTTTTTTTTTTTTCAGTTTTTCATAAGGTATGTGTGCTCGCCGGAGACAGAAAGAGAGAGGGTAAGAAATCAGTCCCCATGAGGAATGACCAGACTACATACCCCTTCTTCTCCATCCTCCTATCTAGATTTTGGGTACACATGCCCAGCACGTTTTTCGAGCCACCAAGCCTGGGATTCAAACCACATAGTTGGCCATGTGGGATCCAGCCACCTTAATGTCTGCACCACCTGTTGGCTCCCAGTCTTATTTTTTTATTTATTTATTTTTTAACCATAACCCTTCTCCCCCCTGAGCTGCATGTCCTTCCAAGGCTCCCAGTCCAGTACACTTATCTAGACCTACCACCTGCATAACGGTGACACCTGCTCTACTGTATCTCCTTCCGGTGCTCAATGCTCCTCTGATATGCTATACAGTTTCATGCTTTTTTATTCCCAAAGAATTATTTATTTTATTTTTATTTATTCATTCATTTTAATTTGGCCAGAGAGAAACACAGAGAGAGAGAGAGAGAGAAAGCCACCAGGTCTGGGACTCGAATTGTGGTTGGCCAGGTGGGAGCATCCAGCACCTTAACCACCACACCACCTGTTGGCCCTACAGTTTCATGTTTCTAAGACTTTTAATGTCATTCCTTCTCTCCTGGGTGCTCTTCTCACCTCCTTGACCTGCCCAATCTTTTCTTAACTGCCTTATGGAGATATAATTCATTTACCATACAACTTGTACATTTAAAATACACAATTCAGTTTTCAGTACATTCAGAGTTGTGCAACCATCGCCACAATCAACTTGAGGGCATTTTTATCACCCCCAAAGAAACCCTGTATCTTTGGAACCAGCAGTTAGAGTACTGGCTATGTCGCTGGACTCCCATGTAGTCAACTGCAGTTCGAGTCCTGGACCCGGTGGCTTAAACGCACGCCGGGCGCGTGTGCGTGCGTGCCCAAGATCCCGAGAGGAGAATGGAGGAGAAGGGATTGAAGCATGACCATCCCCCCTGGGGGGTGATTTCTCGCTCTCTGTCTCTCTGTCTTTCTCTGTCTTTCTGGTGAGTGCACATGCTCTATAGCAAAAACCTCTCCCAAAAAAAAGAAATCCTGTACCTTTGAACTATGACCCACCACATGCTGCTACATTCTCCCCACAGTATCTGAGCCAACTTTGCATTCACTGTTGTTTTGATGGCCACTGGTCTGCCCATTAGACAGATACACTTGTTGCAAGTGAGTCCATGTGACATATCTATACAGCCTCCTCCAGGCCTACAACATGCCTAGGGGTGACAGGAGGGAGTGCCTTAGTGGGAGCAGCTGGCTTCTCTCTATGCTTACACTTTGAAAACATCTTCAAGAGAGCCTATTACATTTCCATTTTATAGCTGGAAGATAAGTGACTTGCCCAAGGTCACAAAGCCATGAAGTGGCTGAGCTAGAATTAGTTCATCAGTCAATCTGTTCTGTTTGTACAGTGACTCGGCCCATTCACTGCCATGAGCCTCTAGTTCCACCTTTCTCTGCCCTCAGTAAGGTCACCCATGACTTCTGAATGGCCAAAGAAAAGGGAAGGCTGTCTGCCTTCATTTTTATCTTGGCCACGTTTAGCATTTGCCAACCCCTTCTTTTTTAGGTTTTCCTCTGAGGCTACTCACACTCGGGATGCCTTTGGCCTTTTTGGCAAGACCATATTTCCCCCTACTCCTTGCTAAAGGGACCTACTGGGGGAGGGCCCCATATTGGGCCTCAACTCTTCTGACTCTCCGTTTTCCCTTGATCACACCTTTACCTCAATTCCCCGAGCTGTCTCTCAAGCTCAAACCCTTACCTGAGCACCAAAAATAGCCCCCAGACATAGCCATCTCCATCCGCATGGCTCACAGATCCTGCAGTCTTGTCATCTCATCCTCTCCAACCTGTCCCTTCCCCTACATCATCTCACTCTGCTACCTACACAACTGCCTAAGTCAGAGGACATCAGCCTTGACTCTTCATTCTTCCTCAATCTTCTTATCTAACCCTCAAGTCCTATTAATGCCTCTTCCTAAAATTTCCAACAGTGGGGCAGCAGGTGGTGCGGTGGTTAAAGCGACTGGATACCACCTGGCCGACGGTGCAACTTGAGTCTCAGATCAGACCCTGTGACTTGAAAAACACACTGGACATGTGAACGTGTGTGTGCGCGCCCAGAATTCCAAGAAAAAAATGGAAAAGAAAGAATTGCAGCATGGCCATCCCCCTGGAAATGACTTCACGCTTTCTCTTTCCCATACTGAGGTGATTTCTCGTTTTCTCTCTCTCTCTCCCCCCCCTCTCTCTCTTCCCCACCCTCTCTGGCAAGCACCCTTGCCCTATAGCAAACTGAAAAAAGGAAAAGTACAAGTCAAACAGCTTACCCTCCAATCTCCTGTACTCAGAGCCCTTTCTAGGGATTTTGCAATCCTTCAAGAGCTGATCTCTGTTTAACTCCTAGCTATGCCACACTCAGTCTCTGCCAATGACTTGCCACACCTAGAAGGTGCCATCCACATTTGCGCCTGCGATTCCATGTGACTGGTGACTGGCCTGGAGACTCTTTCCTTTCCACACGAGACCGTCTCTTGTGAAATGATGTTGAAAATCCAGATGTTGTAAAGAACAGCAGACAAGTGAATTAGGGCAAAGAAGGATAAAACTGTTCTGGAAAACAGCCATTATGTCATACCTGTGAATCCTTCCAACATGGCCCTGAGTGTCTTACCCACTGGTGGGGAGAAAACAGTCCCCAGGACCACCTAGCTAACGTGATGTTGAGAAGATCATGGGACTCCTACTCTTGATTGTTAATTTCATTTCTTTAAAACAGGACGTGTCCTGACTGGCCCATGTGTCAGACAGAAGCCCTATTCCAAATCAGGACACTGACTTTCTAGTATTCATTAGCTGAGGTGCAGCCACGTCATCTAGCAAACTATTTGCTTTTCTGTATTTTCCATTTCTGAATAAGAGAAGAAGTAACTCATCTATAGGGGAAAAAACCTAGAAACAATGAACAACTTACTAGCAATGAGAACATCCTGGACAAAGATTATAGACTCTAAATATCATTTTTCCAAGAAAAAGAATTAGGTCTCATAAGAAAAAATGATATCTCGGGAACCAGCAGTTAGCGTAATGGCTATGTCGCTGGACTCCCACGTAGTCAACCGCGGTTCGCGTCTCGGACCCGGTGGCTTACAACACGCCGGGCGCGTGTGCGTGCGTGCCCAAGATCCCGAGAGGAGAATGGAGGAGAAGGGATTGCGGCGTGACCATCCCCCCTGGGGGGTGATTTCTCGCTTTCTGTCTCTATGTCTCTCTCTGTCTGTCTGGCGAGCGCATGCGCCCTATAGCGAAAAACCTCTCCAAAAAAAAAAAGAAAAGGAAAAATGATATCTCTAGGTCTGGGCTGGGAAATATTCAAGATAAGACTAGAACACACTGGCATCCCACGTAGTTAGGAGGCTCTCAACGGCTAAAGGGTTGTGCAAAAAGACTTGGCAGCCAACTGAATAAGCTCCCACTGGGCGGGGCCAGCAGATGACATGGTGGTTAAGACATTGGACTCCCCAATGGCTGACTGTGGTTTGAGTCCCAGACCTGGTGGCTTGCTTTCTCACTTTCCCTCTCTCTCTCTCTCTTCCTCTAGTCAGATTTAAAAAATAATGATGATGATGAATAAAATTAAATAATTATTTTAAAACAAACAACAAAAAATTCCCACTGGGCAAGAGACAATTTGAGCAGCAATAATGTTAACCAATTAAAGCACAACGAATGCATTACAATCCATTAATGTGTTATAACGCTGAACAAACAAATCTCATTAGTTATCTTTTGACAATGTTGGAGAACCAACACATTATTCTTTTTTCTTTTTTTCCAATTTGCCAGAGGGCATATGTACTTGGGGGAGACGAGAAAGAAAGAGAGAGAGAGAGAGAGAAAGTGAAAAAGCACCGCCACGGGGGATAGTCATACCACAATTTCTTCTCCATTTCTTCCTCCTTTTGAGATTTGGGCATACATTCACATGTGCTCTCCAAGTTTTTCAAGCTATCAAGTCCAAGACTTGAACTACACAGCCATTCATGTGGAATCTGGCCACCTTAACCACTACACCACTGGCTGGCCTGAACTCATTATTACAAAAGCTGATAAACATGGGGGGGGGGGGGGGGGAATTAAGCACTTATTTCATCTCTCTATATAGACTACATTTCAGGGTAACCAAGTAGTTGATCACTGGAAGCTTCCAGAGATAGAAATATTCAAACTAGCAATTGCAGAAGGAAACACAGAAGTAGCGTAGCACCATTTAACAACCTCTAATCAAACAATGATTCCAGTCAATAAATATCACAACTAAAAAAAGAACTGGTGGGACCAGCAGTTAGCATAATGGCTATGTCGCTGGACTCCCATGTAGTCGACCGCGGTTCGAGTCCCGGACCCGGTGGCTTAAACTCATGCCAGGCGTGTGTGCGTGCATGCCCAAGATCCTGAGAGGAGAATGGAGGAGAAGGGATTGCAGCGTGGCCATCCCCCCTGGGGGGTGATTTCTCGCTTTCTGTCTCTCTGTCTCTGTCTGTCTGGCGAGCGCACGTGCCCTATAGCAAAAAAAAAAAAAAAACTCTCAAAAAAAGAAAAAAAAAAAAAACTGGCTATTATGTGCCATCCAATAGAAGTACAAACATCACCTATTAAGCGTTTTACAAAAGGGGAAGGGACAAAAATCTAATCACGCTTCCAGATCTAACCATGAATTTATAAGAAAAACTAGAGACAGAAGAACATGTTAAACTACATGGCAGAAAAATAATTAGCAAAACTGAGGTGAATGGGAAAATCTACAAATCAGTTGATCCAACTTTTTCAACTAAATTGAAAAGAAAACTGAGAAAGAACTTACAAATCAAAAGTCTTGAGAGGGATCAGCAGGTGGCGTGGTGGTTAAGGTGCTGAACACTCCCACATGGCTAACCACGGTTCAAGTACTGGACCTGGCGGCTTGCTTTCTCACTTTCTCTCTCTCTGTCTCTCTGTCTCTCTCTGATCAAATTAAATATAAATGAATGAATAAAATAAACTTAAATAAATAATTATATTTAAAAAGTCTTGAGATAATATCAATCGATACAAATATGTATCATATTTTAATTGCAGAGGATGCAAATGCTCACCAGAGAAAGACAGGGAGACAGAGAGAAAGAGAGAGAAAGAAAAGAATCTTCTTTCCTGTGATTCTCCATCCCATCAAGATTCTGACATACAGGTAGGCACACATTCCCAGCATGTTTTTTAAGCTGCCAGGGCTGGAATTCAAACCACGATTGGCCATTAGGAATTCAGCTCCCTAAATACAGAGCTTAATGTCTGTGCTATAGGAGGGCCTGATTTATTTTTCTTTTAATGCTTTTTTGTTGTTGTTATTTTTTGAGAGATTTTTGCTATAGGGTGTGTGCATTCACCAGAGAGACAGAAAGAGAAAAAGAAAGAGAGAAATCATCTCCCAGGGGGTGGCCACACTGCGGTCCCCTCCTCCATTCTCCTCTTGGGATTTTGGGCATGCACGCACATATGCAAGGCATGAGCAAACCACTGGGTCCAGGACTCAAACCATGGTCAACCATGTGGGAGTCCAGCGCCTTAACCAACACAGTCAACCATGTGGAGTCCACACCTTAACCAGCACGCCACCTGTTGGCCGCCCCCCACCTTTTAAAATAAGGGTCTGGAGGCCAGCAAGTGATGTAATGGTTAAGGCACTAGACTCTCACATGGCCAACCATGCTTCAAGTTCCAGACCCAGTGGCTTGAAAATCATGCTGAGTGCTCAAAATCCCAGGAGGAGAAGGGATTGTGGCACAGCCATTCCCCCGGGAGAGGTGACTTCTTACTGCCCCTCTCAGTATCTCTCTGTCTCTGGCAAGCACCCATGCCCTATGGCAAAAAACCTTAAAAAAAATAATAAAAAACAAGGGTCTGGGTTCCCAGATTTGTACTGTCAGTCCCTACAGCCTGCCATTTGGAGTTCCTTCTAGACAACCATTTCTGCATTTGCCTGCTGGTCTCTGTCTGAAATGCTCTTCCTCTGGCTCTCCGTAGAGCTGGCTCCTTCTTGTTCTTTGTATTTCAGCTCAAATATCCCTCAGTAGGCTTTAACCAGTCATGCTCTCAAAAGAAATTGCTCTATCATCTCTACATTGTCCCTTTCACAGGTAACATCACTAGGATATAATCATGTTTATTTTGCTTACTTAACAATAACTGTAACTACCACACTGAGCGTTTACCATGTGCCCAGTTTATGCTGCATATTTTACATGAATAATCTTTTTTCTCTGTAATTGCCAGAAGGTGCATGGGTTCACCAGAGAGGCAGAGAGAGAGGATGAAAGTATTCCCCTATGGGGCGTGGTCATGCTGCAATCCTTTCTCCATTTTGTGGAGATTTGGGTCACTCACACCCACCTGCCACCCAGTTTATTTTTCAAGCCAAAGGGGCCAAGATTTCAAGCCACAGGGGTCAACCCATGTGAGATCTGGCTCCCTTAACCACTAAGCTATGGGGCTGACCCTACACGGATACTGTAGTTTAGCCTTGAATGACCACTCTATGACATAGGTGCTATTATTACCACCACTTCATAAATGGGAATGTATGTAATGTCTCAGAACTGAGACATTACATACCTTGCTCAGGGCCACGGAGCCATGAAGCAGCAAGCCCACATTCATAACCACTATGCCAAGATGTTCCTTTATTGTTTTCTCCTGTCCCACTGACCTCCTTCACCCCAGACTCTGAGGGCCAAGAGAACATCATTCATGTGAAGACATTCTAAGTAACACTGTATGATGTTTATGCATCTCTGAGTGGCCTCTTTTCCCCCCACAAATCCCTAGCACAGGACCCAGCTCCCAGAAGGTACATAACACATCCAGATAAACTCAACTGAAAAGAGCTTTTTGGACCACCTGGCTCCATCCTCTCAGTTCGCCAGAGACGAACATCCTTTCCAGGTTCTTTCTCCTACCCTAGGAAGAGACAATCAGGCAAGATGGACAATGAAGGACACGCGGGCTTCAGAGGTCTTAAGAAATTGAATTCTGGGACCAGCAGATGGCATAATGGTTATGTCACTGAACTCCCATGTAGTCGACTGCAGTTTGAGTCCCAGACCCAGCAACTTAAAACTCAAGCCAGGCGTGTGTATGTGCCCAAGATCCTGAGAGGAGAATGAAGAAGGGATTGTGGCATGGCCATCCCCCTGAGGAGTGATTTTTCACTTTCTGTCTCTGTCTTTCTACCAAGAGCATGCGCCCTATAACAAAAATCTCTTTTATAAAAAAAGAGAGCAAGATTGAGTTCTATTAGGAAAGAACGAATGCCTCGCAGGAGTAGAACCCAAGGAGGAAGGCTAGGGTACAGCAGATAGGCTATATTTAACCTATCTCACAAAACAATTAACACTCTTCACCCATCACCCTGTGCCCTCGGGAAGTGCCAAACACCTGAAATATGTTCCTTGGAAACTTCACCACTTGCGAGACAGGGATTTAGGTGACTAGGGACTACAAGCTTTGATCTCCCTTGCTTCCTCTTGCTCTGGAGAAAGGAAAGCAAAACCACCCAGTAAGAGGGACCAGCAGTTAGCGTAATGGCTATGTCGCTGGACTCCCACGTAGTCGACTGCAGTTCGCGTCCCGGACCCGGTAGCTTAAAACTCACGCCGGGCGCGTGTGTGTGCATGCACAAGATCCTGAGAGGAGAACGGAGGAGAAGGGATTGCGGCGTGGCCACCCCCCCGGGGGGTGATTTCTCGCTTTCTGTCTCTCTGTCTCTGTCTGTCTAGCGAGCGCACGCGCCCTATAGCAAAAACCTCTCAAAAAAAAAAAAAAAAAAAAAAAAAAAAAAGCAGCCTGAATGCCAGGCTTCTGCCTTCACCTTCGGAAGCAGAGAAGGTCTCTCTGCAGAAGGTAAACGGAGTTTTTGGTCACTCCTTCCTGCTTCAGGTTCTCTCCAGCTCTTAAGAATCCTGAGCATCTTCAGTATTCAAGGTCCCAAGAATCCCCAAATTCTAGGTCAAGAATTTCTAGGAAAGCAGTGCAAACACCACAAAAGCTGTGATTGTGTAGAGAGTACAACAATTTAGCCTAGTAAGTAAGGCCACTCAGAGTTCCCAAGATGAGGGGTACTAGGACTGGGTCCTAAAGGGCAGGGATCACTTGGCATCATGAACACGAGAAGGAAACAAAGGGAACCGCAGGTACAAACAACACTGAAAAAAGGCCCAGTGCAGAAGCATGTACTGGACAGTACCACCTGGCAGGCTAAGGCCACATGGGGGGGGGGGGGCCCAGGTTTGACTCCTAGCCCTCCCCAAAACACTAAATGCAACAGTACATGCTTGTTGACAGTCCCAGCTACTAAAGAGGTGGCGGCAGGAGGATCACAACACAGAGAGGCCTTTATAAAACATATTTCTTGTGAAGTCATACACACATAATACTGAAAATAAAAGCTATTGTCATATTTACCCATCAGTTACTCTGTCCTGTTGGGCTAAGATGTGTTACTCATCACAGCTTGTTGATATTCCACAACCTTTATTAGATAGATGCTGTTAATATACCAAATGAAGAACCCAAGGTCTAGAGCTGTTAAATAACCTGTCTAAAATAATCCAGTAACTGTCAGGGTTTGCCTAACTCCAAAGTCTACCACACTATATGCACCAAATGCTGGGGGATAGGCCTGTGAGCGAAAGAGCAAGGGAAAGCAGCGCTGAGAGTGGGTAGTGCCCCACGGGAGGGGGCAGCGATGTGCTGAACAATTCTGTAGGCCTAGCATGTGACTGGAGGACAGTGGAGGGTCTGCTGGGAGGATGGGAACCCTCTGCTCCCAGAAGCTCTACGAGGGGGTAAACAGCAGCAGGAGTGAGGAAAACTGAGAAACTAGCCAACCAAATGCCAGCTGATATGAATGCTGTTTACCTTTAGATTTAAGCATATAAAGATCTTCCTTAAGTTCCAGTCAGTCCACAAAAGTAGACTGCCACAGTCACACGAAGTGCCAACTGCGAGGCCCTGCCCCAGGCAGCCTCTCTGTTTCTTCTCCTTTTCCCGAGAGGGCCAATCAGGATGCTGTTATGCTCCCACAACCCAGCACCCTAAAATGCTCTCTTCCACTCCCCTATCTCCACTCATATAAGGAAGGTAAACAACATTTCTTACAGATTTACGTTCAAATCATAAAACCTACAATTACCATATTTTAGCTTCAATAAGTTTTATATTTTATAGGTCTTTATTTTTTATTTTACTGGTCTTGTTTACAAAGTAAACAACTGATTTATTGACTTTGAGTTCACTTTTATTTATTTATTTACTTACTTTATTTGCTATAGGGTGTGTGGGCTCACCAGAAGCACACAGAGAGTGAGAGAGGGGGAAAGTGAGAAAGCACCCCACCAGGTGAGATGCCCACACTGCAATCCTTTCTCCTCCAGATTCCTCTCAGGATTTTGGGCACACAGGCACATTCACCCAGCATGGTTTTTTTTTTTTTTTTTTGAGATTTGTTTTAATAATTATTTTATTTAACTTTATTTATTATTATTACTATTATTTTCCAGTTTGATCAGAGAAAGAGAGAGGGAGGGAAAGTGAGAAAGCAAGCCACCAGGTCTGGGACTTGAACCGTGGTCAGCCATGTGGAGTCCAGCGTCCAACCATCACTCCACTGGCTGGCCCCGCAGCAGGTTTCCTCAAGCTGCACGATTCGCCTTAACCATCACAGCATGGGCTGGCCCTGAGCTCACTTTTACCCTTAAGTTTTCAATGAGAAAATTTCCTTGAGCGGGTGAATGAATGATGTTTTCACCCTCCAGCTATCAACCATGAGGCTCTAGGGACCTCTCAAAGGTACCACTTTGGAGTCAAGGATAGGAACTCACATTTTAGTCACCCTGCCCTTTACTACTACTGGTGGTGGTGGTGGGGTGGAGGCCAAGACCGGAGTCAAGGACATTTCGAACTCAGTACATGTGTTGCAGCTGTGCCTCAGGGACTCAGGCCCACTTCGGAGCTGTGTGCAGAGAGGAAAGGGAAACTCAACTTCTCACCACTCTTGTGCTAAGAAACCCCGTCGCAGCATGCATCTCCCCCTTGGCTGAGGGATTAGGATTTATCCATCAAATCTTCAGAAGATACTGCCCAGCCAGTGGTCTGGAGACGAGAGAAAACACTCGCCAAGGGAGTTCAGCAGTTCCCCAGGACTGCTTACTCTGCAGGCCACCGCGGAGACACAAGGATCGCCAAAGCCTTGGTGTCTGAAGGGCGGAGGGAAGTGGAGGTCTTTTCCGTTTAGCTTCCCTAAGCGTTGCGACAGGGCAGCTCTCTGGCTATCCCAGGGTAGAGGCTTTTATGGATACACCTTGTTCCCGCCAACCACTCCCAAGAGACCTCCGCCTTCCAAACTATATGGCGAACACTACGGGAGAAGAGATGGCCCAAGGAGAGGGGAACCACTGTGGTTCTAAAGCCGTGTTTGCGTACCGGCCCGCGCCGAGCCGCAGCTAGACGTAGATTCCCTTCCTGAGCGCCCGCCACTAGCCCCTAATACCCCAAAGAGGTATTTCAAGTCCTTCAAGACCCCCGCTTCCGGCTTTCCCGCCCAGATCTCTGAATCCTCAAGCCCCGCTGGCCTCCATCCCGGCTTTTCAAGGCCCCTCATTCCCGCCCCGCAGCTCACCCTCGAGCGTTTCGCACTGCACCAGGTTGAGGTAGTCCGCCTGGCTGAGCACCCCAGCCTTCAGGCCACGCACCAGTCCCTCCAAGTAGCCATTGTCCACATTGAAGTAAAGCTCCGGGAAGGACGACATGGCTGCGGCGGAGGCGGCGGGACCCGGAGAACCCGGACCAGCCGGTACGCAACGCAACTCCTAGATCAGCTGACGCGGCGACCGCAGCGGGCTGTCAAGTGCGTCAGGTGACGCGCAGGCGCTTCACGTGACCTAAATAGGGCGGGGCTCTGAGCCGCTCCGGGTTTCCGGGTGGCCTGGCGGAAGCCTTGCACCGGTGTGGCGGGGCGGGAGAGAGGGGGAAAAAAAAGAAACTGCCCTCTGCGCCTGCGCACTGCGGGGAGGCGCGCCTCTTGCAACCGCTGGGAGAGACTAACTAGGTTGTCCCGGTCGCGCCGCTTGGTGGCGTCCTTGGCCACGGGGATTCGGTTGGTCCCTCTCTAGCTAGCTTTCCTGGGTTTGGTGCACCTGGCACTGCAGGATAAAGATGGTAGTGGGCGGCGCTTATTATTGGGCAGATTCCTGATTGTCAATTCAGCCAACCCGCAGGAGGTCCAGTAAGAGGGGGGCCTTGCTGGAGGTCGCACGTCGGATTAGCGGCAAGCCGGCCCGGCGCCTAAAGCGTATTCGCTAGCCGGGAGTTACATCCCCTGTGCCGCTCTGCTCCCCGCCTTCCCCGCAGCGGTGCGAGATTCTAGAGGGCTGGTGTGTGGTAGTCCTCCGCTTCCCCAAACGGCGCCTGGTACCCTAGAAGCGTGCGTGTATGTGGCTCAGATAACCCAGATAGTCCAGGCTCTAGGGTATAGGTGTCTGTGGTTTCTCGGCTTGGCGATAACCCCAACTCCTGCCATGAATCCCCCCACCCCCGACGTCCACGTTCGAAATAACCACAGCCTTCCGGTTGGTCCTAACCTTTATTTGCATCTTCCTGCCCCTGCTCCTGCCGCTGCCCCCTCCCCAGCTTCGAATCCGACGTCGGTCAGTTAGGTGCGGCTGCAGGGGTTCGTGGCAGTACCCAGCTTGCGGCAGTAGCAGAAGGCGTTGAAGAAGCGGCAGTAGCACGTGGCGCACGGGTCACAACAAGGGACCTGCTGTCCCAGACAGGACTCGTGCAGCCGCACGCAGCGTCGCGGGGAGCGAGTCTCACGGTCCTGCGAGTCTAGCACCTGCATGGGGTGGGGGAGCAGGAACGTGGTGCACAGGCTCCAAAGGCATGTCAAGGGACTTCATCTGTCCCGGTCCATGCAGGATGGCAAGGGAGATTGGGGAGAGGTCTGCAGTGTCATCCCTGGTGAGGGTGTCCGGAGGTCGGGAGGGATGGTACCTGATGTCCCCTCCCAAAGCTTGCCACCTTACCCCTTTTCCTGAGCAGTTTACCTCTGCCAAGGCCTCAGCCTCCTGCAGCAGAGCTTCGTCTTGTTCTGCAGTTGTCCTTTTGGGCAGGCCCAGGTCTGGGGCAGAAGATGTGAAGCAGTACTCTTCCCCCCACCCCATCTGCCCCATAGCAAAATACCCACCTCCCAGGGCTAGGATTGGGAAGGTGGAAGGAAGGCTTGTACCAAGCAAGGCTGTTTGTGGTCAGACATTGTCTAGGCCCTACCCTGGCCCACACTGACCTGGGAGCTCAGGGAATGGGGCCTGGTGAGGCCTTCTGATGCCCTCCTGTGGGGCCAAGCCCATCTGGGCCCCTTGCATGGTGGGCAGGGCCAGCAGCAGGACACAGCTCAGCAGCACTGCGGTCAGCATGGCCTGGCTCAGCAGAAAGACCCAGCACTCAGTCCCTGCTCATCCTCAGAGCACCCTCTGTGTGCCCAGAGAAAGGATCCACAGACAGGAGGAGTCCCTGCCCAACCTGAGGACTTACCTCTGCTTGCTGGATCCTTGCCTAGAGAGTTCCTGGCCACCCTGTGTCCGTGCCCTCGGCTTATATGACAAGGTCTAATGAAGGGCCCACACGTGACTGCTCCCTGCAGCTGGCATTTGAAAGGCCCCTCCTGGAGGGGAGGACACAGATTGGGCTTCACTCCCTGCAATGGAGGCTTTGCGTGCTCTGTAAGAGAGGTGCTTATCTCCAATTAGGGGTGAGGTCTCCAGGAGCCAATTAAAGTTTAGAAATAAAATAGGGTACCCAAGGCCCCCAAATTTCCACAGTCCAGGGACCCAGGAGGTGGACCAGGATGGAGTCATTAGCAATAATAAGGCAGGCAGCCCTGAGAGGTTAATTTAATTTGTGACCCCGGAGATGCTCATTCAGACCCTGTGTGGCGTGTTGTTTCCTCTGCTTCCAGGAACTTGGGTCAAGGGGGTGATGGGCCAGCGGCCATTGTGGGCCAGGGAATGGGGTATAAAGCTAGACCCTGGGTTTCTCCAGAGGGAGAGGGGAGGTGAGAAACTCACCTAGCCAAATCAAGCCCTCCTAGCTACACCCCTGGTCCCATATCCCCCCTCTTCTTCTCTGTGGCTTTTCCAAGACCCCCACCCCTGTTCCTGTCTCCAAACCCCTTTCTGCCCAATGTTCCTGGAAGCTAAGGGAGAACGGACTGTTCCCTGGGTAGGCGAGCAGCTTCAGAGTAAAAAGCTTTCAGGCCGCCTGCCTCATTAGTGCTAATGGCTGCACCTGTCCACTCTGTGTTGCCAGGCCTCTACCCATGCCTGGTGTCATCAGCCTGAAGCTGGGTGAGGACTGCCCTTTTGAGGAAATGGCATGACACACCCCACCTCCCCTTACCTTTCCTCACCCCTCTGGAGGGCTGTTTATCACAGAGATGCCCACATGGGAGAGGGATGCAGGCTGAGTCCGCTTTGAGGCCTCAGTGTACAAAGTCGGCTGGCTCGAAAGCAGCGGTGGGAAGATGATAACAGGGTTGAGGTTTGCAGCCCAGTTCACACAGGCTACTTGGACTAAGAAGAGGCCCTTCCAGGCAGCGGGTGGAAACCATAGGTTGCCATCTGGCAGCCTTTGGCCTGGGGTCAATGCCAACAATTGGGATTTGTGTGTAGGCCGCATGGGGAGGAGGCATTCTGCAGAGGGCTAGCCTGCGGCAGGCCTCTTCCACAGCTGGGCACTGGGGTCTGCTCTGGGATCAAGCTGGCATTGTCTCTTCTGTGGTTGGCTTAGGGTAACAGGCCTAGGTGCTAAGAGAGCCTCACTACTGCCCAGGGAGGAGGATGCAGGGGAATCGGGAAACCTGAGAAGGTCGTCCCTGCACTGAGCCCCAGGAAAACCCAGCAGAGGGCCCGTCCGTGTGTCTTCCCTGAGAATGGTGTTAGCTGTTTTGGTGCCCCTATCACAAAACAGACCTAGTGTTCAGTCCTCGTTAGCAGCTGGTGTTTGTCCCCCAGAGACTATAGCTGAGCCTGATGGCCCACCTCAGGGCCTTTCCTTCTTAGAGTGGTGCAGGACATAAATGACCCGAGTGTGCCCCCATCCTAGCTGGGTCATTTGGGGCTCAGAAAGGGCAATACATCAAATGAACATCCTGTGGCCTGGGCCTGGGCCTGGAGATTCTGGCAGCAGAGTGGATTGGAGAAGTATGCAGGTGAGTTGAGGTGGAGGCTCTGGGCCCCTGCTGTGCCTGGGCAGCACCTATGCTAAGGAAGTTCTTCATGTTCTGAGTGGGCCTCCTATTTGCTCACCAACAGAGCAGTGGCTGTCCCCACCTGGGTGAATACACACAAGGGTAGTGGCCCTCTAGGCAGAAATGAACAAGAGCTGAGGTGCTCACAGGCAGCCCATGTGCCTGGAGAACACAGTCAAGAAAATCAGCCATCGGG
Organism: Tupaia tana; assembly: GCA_026018925.1. Taxonomy (NCBI): domain Eukaryota; kingdom Metazoa; phylum Chordata; class Mammalia; order Scandentia; family Tupaiidae; genus Tupaia; species Tupaia tana. The sequence goes on along the minus strand of JAKSZU010000018.1, from coordinate 19,485,277 downwards.
ACCAGCAGGTGGCATGGTGGTTAAAACGCTGGACACCCACGTGTCTGACCAAGGTTCGCGTCCCGGACCTGGTTGCTTGCTTGCTCACTTTCTCTCTCTCTCTCTCTCTGTTTTCCAGATGCAGAGGCTTAAAAGTCATGCCAGACACATGTGCATGTGTGCCCAAAATCTGAAGAGGAGAATGAGAGGGGATTGCAACATGGCCATGCCCCCCAGGGGCTCACTTTCCATCTCTCTGTCTCTCTCTCTCTCTGGTGAGTGCATGCACCCTGTGTAAAAAAAACTAAAAACAAAACAAAACAAAACACGATAGGATGGGGCAGGACAGTAACAAGGCCAGCCCCATTTGGTTATGTTTCAATATAATTGTATTTCTGCACACTGAAATTGGGATTTCAGATAACTCTCACATGTCACAAAATAATGCTCACTACTTTTTTTTTCAGCTACTTAAAAATGTATTAATCAGGGGACCAGCAGGTGGCATAGTGGTTAAGGTGCTGGACACTCACACATGGCCGACCAGGGTTCGAGTCCTGAATCTGGTGGCTTGCTTTCTCATTTCCTCTCTCTCTCACTCTTACCCTCTGTCTCTCTCTGGTCAAATTAAAAAAAAAAAAAAAATGAATGAATAAATAAAATAAAATTTAAAAGTATTAGAAAAAAATGTGTTACTCAGGCTGGCCTATTAGGCAGTGGCTAAGCCTTATGCATGGGGAGCTGGATCCCATCATGGTTCAAATTCTGGCCCTAGCAGCTTGAGGAACATCCTGGGCATGTATGCCTGTAGGCCAAGGTTGCTGACAGAATGGAGAAATGGAGAAAAAGGATTGCAACATGACTACACCCCATTAAGGGGCTCTCTATCTTCTCTCTCTCTGTCTCTCTCTGTCTCTCTCATGCGTGCAAACCCACATACTCTGTGGCAATTAAAAAAAATTTTTAGGGCCAGCAGGTGGTGTAGTGGTTAAGGTGCTGGACTCCCACGTGGCCAACCATGGTTCAAGTCCTGAATCCAGAGGTTTGAAACTCATGCCCAAAATCCTGAGAGGAGAATGAAGAAGGGATGGCAGCGGGCCATCCCCGTGGGGAGTTGACCGCCGTTTGAGTCCCGGACCCGGTGGCTTAAACTCACTCCGGCCACATGTGCTTGTGTGCCCAAGATCCCGAGAGGAGAATGGAGGAGAAGGGATTGTGGCATGGCCATCCCCCCGGGGGGTGATTTCTCACTCTCTGTCTCTGTCTCTGTCTTTCTAGCAAGCAGACATACCCTATAGGAAAAACCTCTCCCCCCCCCCAAAAAAAAAAAAAGAATTATTTTCTTTAACTTTATTTATTTATTTTAACCAGAGAAGGACAGAGTGAGAAGGAGAGACAGAGTGAGAGAGGGAAAGTGAGAAAGCAAGCCGCCAGGTCCAGGACTTGAACCTTGGTTGGCAAGTAGGAGTCCAGAGCCCTTAACCACCACACCACCTGCTGGCCCTGAGATCCAGCTTTCTTATCCACTAGGTTAAGAGCTAACCCACAACTGCATTTTTAAAATAGATGTAGTTCAGGGCCAGTAGGTGGCATGGTGGTTAAGGGACTGGACTCCCATATGGCCAGCAGTAGTTTGAGTCCCAGACCTGGCGACTTGTTTTCTCACTTTACCTCTCTCTCTCTCTCTCTCTGGTAAATTTTAAAATAATAGTAATAATAAGTAAAATTAAATAAATAATTTTTAAAAATCAACGTACTTGTTTATATAAACAAAGAAGCTTTCTGGGGCTGGCAGGTGGCATGGTAGTTAAGGGCACTGGACTGCCACATGGCTGACCCTGGTTCAAGTCCCAAACCTGGTGGCTTGCTTTCTCACTTTCCACCCCCTCTCTCTCCCTCTGTCCCTCTCTGGTCAAATTTAAATAAATAAATAAATAAGTAAAGCTAAATCAAATAATTCCTTCTTTAATATATAATTATTTATTTAATTTTATTCATTCACTTACTTATTTCTTTTGATTTGACCAGAGACAGACACAGAGAGAGAGAGAGAGAGAGAAAGTGAGAAAGCAAACCACCAGGTCCAGGACTTAAACCATGATCGGCCATATGAGAGTGTCCAGCACCTTAACCACCATGCCACCTGCTAGTCCCCCCCTTTTTTTAATATATAATTATTTATTTAATTTTATTCATTCATTTATTAAAATAATTCTTTAAAAAAATGAAGCTTTCTGGAAAAAATGGTTATGCTTTCCTCTAGTGGTAACACATCCAGGGAGGTTCTGCATGGTTAATGTTACCTCTCTCTTTTACCCCTCTGATCATGGAAACAATGTTTTTTGTGTGCATAAGAATGCTTTATTGGGACTAGCAGTTGGCATAATGGCTACATCACTGAACTCCCATGTAGTTGACCGCGGATCAAGTCCTGGACCCAGTGGCTTAAACTCACGCCGGGCGCATGTGCGTGCGTGCCCAAGATCCCGAGAGGACAATGGAGGAGAAGGTATTGAGGCGTGGCCATCCCCTCTTGGGGGTGATTTCTCGCTTTCTATCTGTCTCTCTCTCTGTCTTTCTGGTGAGCACATGCACCCTATAGCAAAAACCTCTCCTCCCAAAAAAAGAATTTTTTTTTCGTTTTATTTTTATAGTTAAAATAGAAAAATTGAAAAGAAATAAATACGAGAAGCCAAACTCACTGTAATATTCTGCTGACACTAACAGGGAAATGATTTGAAAACGCTGCAGAAAGAAGAGAAATGTTTACCAGGTGACCCTGCAAAGGCCTCTGGTCACAGGATCATATGTGTACCACGGGACAGCAGATGCTGAACGCTCATCACCCCCAATTCACCTTCTGGACACATAGGAGGATGACTTGTTCCAGGCCCTTTGATGTTAAATTGAGGTACAGTGACAAAGTGCTGGCCAATAAATATGGACGGAAGTGACCTCAACCACCTCCAGATCCTACCCTCAGAAGCACCCACCGATTCACCCACCCTTTCCTCTTCTCTGAGCAAACTTGGACACCATGCATTCCAGATGGTAGAATTCATTGCATGGTGGAAAAAGCTAGATCTCAAGGGAAGCTGGCCAATCGGCACTGAGTTTATTTTTATTATGTGAAACCAGTAAGACTTCAGATTCACAGTCAGATTCAGTGAGACTTGAGAAAAATATGTTTTTGCACATAGTTTGTATGTAAAGAATTTATACTCACCACACTTTAAAAAAAAAAGATTTTAAATTTAATTTTATTTAATTTTATTAAGAATTTTTTATCTTGGGGATGACAGGTGACGTGATAGTTAAGAGTACTGGACTCCCACATGACCGACCGCAGTACGAGTCCCGGACCTGGCGGCTTGCTTTCTCACTTTCTGTCTCTCTCTCGCTTTCTCTCTCGTTCTTGTTCTCGCTCTTGCTCTGCCCCTCTCTGGTCAAATTACAATAAATAAATAGGGACAAGCAGATGGCGTAATAGTTACATTGGTGTACTCCCACATAGTCCATTGCAGTTGAAGTCCTGGACCTGCTACTTAAAACTCATACTGGGCATATCTGTGTGCATGCCCAGAGTCCTGAAAGGAGAATGGAGGAGAAGGGATAGTGACACGGCCATCCCCTCTTGGGGGGTAATTTTTCACTTTCTTCTCTTTCTCTCTGTCACTCCAGCTAGCACACATGCCCTACAGCAAAAACTTTTCTACAAAAAATAAATAAAGTTAAATAATTCTTTAAAAAAATTCTTTATCTTATTATTATTATTTAATTTGACCAGAGAAAGAAGCCAAGAAAGCAAGCCGCCAGGTCCAGGACTCAAGCCACATTTGGCCATGTGTGAGTTCAGCACCCAACTACTATGCCACCTGCTGGCCCTTATTTATTTATTTTTTAAATTTGCCATAAGGCACACATGCCCACCAGAGAGACAGAGAGAAAGACAGAGAGAGAGAGAGAGAGACAGAGAGAGAAAGTGAGAAAGTAAGCCGCCAGGTCTGGTACTTTAACCATGGTCAGCCAGGTAGGAGTGCAGCACCCCAACCACCATGCCCCCTGCTAACCCCATCACACAGTTTTAAACAACTATAGTTATGCTGACTTCCTGGGCTAGTCTGGAAGGCCACCTGCCTGGAGCCCTTCATCATACCCTCAGCTGGGGTTGGACCCTGTTCTAAGTGTGGCAGTGCAGGAAGCCCTGGGACAGCAAGCTCTCTGGTTAAGCTTTAGTTATGGGATGGGACGGTAGCTTTTGCAAACATGTCTTTGAGGTCATTCCTATTATTTTGACAGGTAAAAAGAAGGGGAGGGAGGCTCTAGACTTGGTTGTTTGGAAGCGTGAAAACTCCCTGTGTGGGGTCACCTGGGTGAGGTGATTTTCCGTAAGTTCCTCATTCCTGCTGCAAGCAACATACAGTGGTGGGTGGCATTGAGATTCCAGAAGCAAGATGTTTTTCTAGCTGTACAGCAAACAGAAACTCCGTGCAGGGAGTCAGGCAGATGACAAGAATAACAAGACAAGCTGGTGGCCGGCTATGAACCCCAGGGGGGAAGAGGGAGGAAAATCAGATAAGGGGAGGCTTCAGCCTACTTGCCAGTTTCACTCCAGAAACAGACTTGCACACAAGGGACTCTGTAAGAAAAGAAGTCTGGGGGCCAGCAGGTGGTGTGGTGGTTAATGTGCTGGACGCCCACATGGTCAACCACAGTTCGAGTCCCAGACCTGGTGGCTTGCCTTCTCACTTTCCCCTTCTCTTGCTCTCTCTGTCTCTTTGGTCAAATTAAAAAATAAATAATGGGTAATGGCGTAATGGCTATGTCGCTGGACTCCTACGTAGTCGACCGCAGTTCGCGTCCCGGACCCGGTGGCTTAAAACTCACGCCAGGCACGTGTGCGTGCGTGCCCAGGATCCCGAGAGGAGAATGGAGGAGAAGGGATTGCAGCATGACCATCCCCCCTGGGGGGTGATTTCTCGCTTTCTGTCTCTGTCTGTCTGGCGAGTGTACGCGCCCTATAGCGAAAACCTCTCCCCAAAATAAATAAATAAATAAATAAATAAATAAATAATAATAACAAATAAAATGGAAGGAAGGAAGGAAGGAATAAAGAAAAAGAAAGAGCCGGCAGGCGGCTTGGTGATTAAAGGTGCTAGACTCCCACATGGCTGAATGCAGTTTGAGTCCCAGACCTGGCAGCTTGCTTTCTCTCTCTCTCTCTCTATCTCTATCTCTTTCTCTCACTCTATCCCTCTCTGGTCAAATTGAAATAAATTAATGAATAAATAAATAAAGTTAAATAAAATAATGTTTAAAAAAAGAAAGAAAGAAAAGAAGTCTGACCGATATGCCTGGGGTTGGGGTAGGGTCTGAGGTTGTATTGGGATCAAGGTCAAGGCTAGGTGTGTGACTGATTCTGTCGGAGTCAGGGTTAAGACTGGCTTGGGTTTGGGGTCAGAGCCCTGAGTCAGGGCAGGCAAAGCTCTACATCCTGTGTTCCTGCCTAAGCCACAGGAGAGGAAGCTGCTTCTTGCTGCCAGAGGTGGGGGCCTGGGTCTGTCCAGATATATGGTTAGAAGGAGACTGAGCACGATCATTCCCAGAGTTTAAACAAAGCCAGATGAAAAAAAGTAATTGGGTAACAATATTTACCACACCAAACAATAGGATTAATGTCCTTTTTTTCTTGAAATGTTCCTTGATTTAAAAAAAAAAAAAATCAGTAAGAAAAAAGTAGCATGTATTTTTCTTAATTGGCAAAGGACCCCACACAAGCAGTTCAGTGATTGGAGTAGGCAGTCCTGCCAGTCTGAGATTCAGATGTCCAGGAATTTCACATAATTCTCTATGAGTTGTCCTCTTTTCTTTCTTCCTTTCTTTCTTTCTTTCTTTCTTTCTTTCTTTCTTTCTTTTTCTTTCTTTCTTCCTTTCTTTTTTAGAGTAAGAGATTTTTGTTATAGGGTACACGCACTTGCCAGAGAAACAGAGAGAGAGAAAGTGAGAAATCACCCTCCAGGGAGGATAGCCATGCCACAATCCCTTCTCCTCCATTCTTCTCCTGGGATTTTGGGCATGCATGCACACACACCTGGTATGAGTTTTAAGCTGCTAGGTCTGGGTCTCAAACTGTGATCAGCCACGTGGGAGTCCAGCACCTTAACCACTCCACCACCTGCTGGCCCCTCTCTATGATTCCTTATTCTCTCTCACCCTAGCCTTCTTTCAACGAGGGTACTATTTATTAAAAAGAAGGAGAAGAAAGGAAGAAAAAAAATTAACCTCAATATTTCACAAATATTTCTGGGCCCCAGCACTGTCAAGGGCCTCCTGAAGTCAACTAGGACATGCAGGCCCAGGGTTGGACTGTGGACCCATGGTGTTGGACAGCCACGCACCATGAGGACAAGGAGCCCTGGGATTGTGAGTACCCCGAGGTGGGAATACAGCGTGGACATAACTGGGCAGTATGGCGAGTTCGCCAAAAATAGGGCACATGTCATAGTGGGTAGCAAATGTGAAGGTTCGAGGTAACATCTAAATGTCCTGAGAAGCCATATGAGAGGGTGGGTGAAAGGGGAGGTCTGGGAGAAGGACGAGAAGCAGGAGACACAGGTTCTCACTGTAGATCAGCCAGGTCCAAAGACATGCTTTCCTGAGCACTGGGTAGTAGGCTCTCCCTGCATTACATTTCTGTTCTTAGGGAAACCGAGGCCGGGAGAACGGCCCCATGATTCAGTCAAGGCCCTGGGTGAGGGCTGAAATCTGTGACTCACCTAAGCACTTGGCCCCTAAGATTTTCCAGTGCCCCTCTCATCTTCCATGGGTTTCTCACCCGTCCCAGTGGGCGAGTGTGATTTCCCTGCTGTCCCCTGGGTGCGGCCAGGAGCCTCCTCAGCCATTCTGGGCCAAAGACTTCCCTGTTCTCAGTTCTGGGTCCCTTTCCCTCTCTGTGCCGTGACTATATTCGCTCCTGACGCACACACTGAGCCTAGGAAGATGTGGGGTATAGTTAAGATGTTTCTGTTTTCAGTTATCTCTGAGAAGCTACCGCCTTTCATTTATTTGGGTTTGTTTTTTTGTTGTTGCTTTGTGTGCTCACTTGGGGGGGGTGTGTGGACACAATTCCTTCTCCTCCATTTTCCTCTCGGGATTTTGGACATGCCTGCACATGCACCTGGCGTGAGTTTGAAGCTGCCTGGTCCAGAACTTGAACTTTGGTCGACTATGTGGGATTCCAGCAAATGAAAATAAATGAATGAATAAATAAAATTAAATAATTTTTTTAAAAACAGAAAGAAAGAAAGGAAAAAAAAACTGAAATTGTGGGCCAGCAGATAGTATGGTGTTTCAGGTGCTGGATCCCACATAGTGAACTCTGTAGTTTGAGTCCTGGGCCCAGAGACTTGAAAAACATGCCAGGCACATGTGCACACATGCCCAGAATTCCAAAAAGAGACTGGAGGAAAAGAGATTGTGGCATGACCATCCCCCAGGGGATGACTTCTCACTTTCCTTCTCCCTCTGTCTCTCTCAGGAGAGCATAGCACCCTATATCAAAAATCGAAAAAAAAAAAAAAAAGGAAAAGAAAAGAAAAAAGAAAGAAATTTGAAATTGTGTATACATCTGTTTGTATGTGTAAAATTTCTGGTTGGGTAAGTAGAATGAGAAAGCTGGGGCCAGCAGGTGGTGTGGTGGTTAAGACACTGGATTCCCACCAGGCTGACCACATTTTGACTCTGCAGCTTGAAAATCATGCTAGGTGCATATGAATGCATGCCCAAAATCCTGAGAGGAGAAAGGATTGTGGCATAGCCATCCCCCCCCGGGGGGGGGGGGGAGGGTAATTTCTCACTTTCTCACTCTCTATCTCTCTCCAGCAAGTGCATGTATCCTATGACAAGGAAAAAAGCATGAGAAAGCTTGAAAATACATCTTGAAAATACATTAGAGCTATTCCTATAATTTTCCAGATTTCCAGGGAGAGCCAGAGGTTGTTATGTGGAAATTTAGCGAGGAAACAAGGTTGATTTTTCTGTCCTTGCAGGGTTTAGAGTCTGGGGGCCTTAGGAGCTCTGCAAAGCCCTGGAGTGAAGTGAGTCCCTGGGGACACGGGACCTTGGTTTAATGAGGTACCTAAGTCAAAGGAAAAACTAACAACTCCACTGCCTCTCAAGATATTATACAAGAAATCTGGGGTTTTCGATAAGGAGGGCCAGGGCTGAGAGGGAGGAGGGCGGTGAAAGCCGATATCATCTGCCGTTCTCAGGTTTCCTGCAAGAAGCCCCAGGAGGGGAAGAGACTCCTGGCTCAGTGAGTCACCAGCTTTATAAGCCAAGAGAGATGGAAAGCAGATTCCAGGAAATAAGCAAGGAGGGATCTTGGGGAAAGTTTTCAGTTCCAGTGTGAAACTGTCAAGCTGCTATGCTCTTGGGTGGGAACTTGAGGAGAAAAATGATGGTGACAAAGACTAGAGAAATAGCAAGGGACCTGAGAGCTCAAATGAGGGAGAACCTGTGCCTCTGGGCGATTGAGAACCACTGACCGAGATGGCACTGAATCGTCTGGGCAGCTTCGGAGAGGGAGAAAAGATCCCAGTGCTCAGGCCTGCAGTCACTTAGAACCGACAAATATTTGCTGAGCATCCATTATGAGCCTGCAGAAAGCCTAGACGTACAGTAGTCCCTGGCCCCGTAGAGCTCATGGCCACTGAGAAGTCATCACACTTGTTTTAAGTGATGAGGAAGAAAGTTCGGGTGTCCGGGTCACTGTGGGGTTCCTGGAAGGCTTCTCTGGAACCTAGGATCAGATTGTTCAAATATAAGGAAGGTCAGGCCAGGAGCCAGCAAGTGGCTTAGTGATTAAGGTGCTGGACTCCCGCATGGCCAACCATGGTTCAAGCCCTGGGCCTGGTGAAAATCATGCTGGGTACATGTGTGTGTGTGCCCAAAATCCCATAAGAAAAGATTGCAATGTGGCCATCCTCCCCGCCCCCCCCCCCCCCCCCCCCCCCGAGGAGGGATGATTTCTCTCTTTCTCTCTCTCTCTCTATGGTGCACATGCCCTATTGCAAAACCTAAAATTAATTAGTTAAAGTAAATTAATAAAAAGTCAGGCCGAATTTTAGGCAGAGGCCTGGAGTAGAGAGAAGCAGGGCTGCTCTGAAGAATTGAATTGAGAGCAGTTTGGGGACTAGAGGCACAAGAAAAGACTGGGTGGGTCCTTTCTGCTCTATTTTGGGGTATTTGTTTGCTTAGCAAATTTTGTGGAGAAGGGAGGCACCCCCTGCGCCAGGCAGCCTGTTTGGCACTTTGCGTGTATTTACAGAGCAAGTCACCAGTGATGATTGAGCTCCCTGAGCAAAGGAACTGGGGCCGCCCGTGGAGCAGGCGGTGAGGGCAAAGGCCCAGAGGCAGAACCCCACAAGGCAGTCTCAGAGAAGGGCCAGGATCGAGTGAGGGTGCTGAGGCCTGAGGAAAACTAGACTGATCTTCAGGCTTTCTAGCCTGGTGAGGGCAGGATGAGTCCTGGGGAGATCAGGGCCCTGGAAAGCCATGGCTGAGTGGGGGAGGTCCCACCTCAGCACATTCTATGTGACGGAGATAATTAACCCAAGACCCTGACAGCTGCCACCATCACCCTTCAGGAATGTGGGCCCTCCCTGCATGACACGGAGGCCAGCACTCCCACTGCAGAACCCCGTGGGAGAAGAGAGTCTCGTTAAGCTCTGTCATCAAATGTGTCAGCCTAGGGTCACCTGCACACAGGCCCCCTCGGCATCCTTGGGGAGCACCTGTCAGCACCCTGTGCTCTCAAGAGCCTGAGCTGATGGCTGCCTTCCCCCTAGGAAAGGAGCCCACCACATCTGTGCTGGTCAAGGCCCCACAAGCCCCCAAGGATCCCAACTCAGCTCACCATGTCATCTCAGGGAATGCAAGATCCCTGGGAGAGGAGGTAAGAGTCTTGGGTCCCCTTCCAGCCTGGCCATCAACTCACTGTGGAGACCTTAAGGTGGCTTTGTTCTGTCTAGAGCTCAATGACTTTTGAGATCTAAGACCTCAGAGTCTGGGAATTAGGCAGAGCCAGGTGACTCAGCCTGGGACTGGCCTTGGTGTGGAGGAGCAGGTGCCCTTTCCGAAGGGGAGGCACGCCAGGGCAGTGAGGAGGGAAGCATATGCCTGGGGCCCAGGGAAGCTAGCCCAAAGGAAGATCTAGCGGGTGAGCAGGAGGTGGCCAGGGGGAGAGAAGAACAAGCATTCAGGTGCACAGACCAGCCTACGTAGGGACAGGACGCATGGGAAAGCAGGGTGTATTTAAAAAGCAGGTAGAGGGGCCAGCAGGTGGTGTGGTGCTTAAAGCGCTGGACATCCGTAGGGCCGACTGCGGTTTGAGTCCCGAACCTAGCAGCTTGAAAATCACTTGGACACATGTGCATGTGTGCCCAAAACCCCAAGAGGAAAATGGAGAAGAGATTGCAGCATGGCCATCCTCCCTGGAGGGTGATTTTTCACTTTCCCTTTCTCTGTTTCTCTCTGTCTGTCTCTGGTGAATACATGGCACACAGCCTATGGCAAAAACCTAAAGAAAAAAAAAAAGGCAAGTCAATATTAGGATAATATTTACGGGGCTAGGGCATGTAAGGCAGGGGGTAGAGGGTTAATGATGTTGGGGTGAGCTGCTCATCTTCAGGGGTCACAAAGGTCAGTCCAGGGCCAGTTGGTGCTATGGTCGTTGAGGCAGCTGGATCCTACATGGCTGACCATGTGGCTTAAGTCCAAGACCCAGTGGCTAGAAAAACATGCCAAGTGCACGCGTGCTCAAATCTCTAGGGGAGAATGGAGAAGAAGGGATTGTAGCATGGCCATCCCCTTTGGAGGTGACTTCTCAATTTCCATCTCTCTCTCTCTCTCTCTCTCTCTCTCTCTTTCTGGAGCACATGTGCCCTATAGCAAAAAAAAAAAAAAAAAAAAAAAAAAAAAAAGAGAGAAAAAGAAAAAGAGAAAAAAAAGAAAAAGAAAAAGAAAAAAAGATAATTAGTCTCAACTAGAGCTCCTGAGAGGAACTGGCCAGAGATGAGAGGGCCAGTGGGGAAGTGAGGAGGGACAGGGTCCAATGTACAGAGGCCATCCAGCTGCCATGTGGCAAATGAACCAGACAGGATGAAACCAAGGACACTAAGAGGCCAGGCAGAAGGTGCAGGTGGTGGCCTGGCATGGAGGTGACAGTGGCGGGAGTGAGAAGGGGGGCAGTCTTGGTGGCTGATATGGGGCATCAGGGGCTGATATGGGGCATTCAGACTAACATGAGGACCACCAGGAGGGGTAGCAGTTCTTAAGAGAAGAGATGGGGTCGACTTTATACAATGAGTTTGGGGTGTCCGAGGTATGAGGGGGGAATGGAGCGACAGATGAGGGGGCCAAGCTCTGGAAGTTTGTAGGGGTGCCCAGGAGAGAAGTTTCAAGGATCAGGGAAGGGGCCAACCCCCAGAGGCACTCACCCAGGGGCATGAAGATTGCCCAAGAAACAGCTAGACATCCAAGAGAAACTAGGGGAGCTTTGACAGGGCACTTCACCTGTGTCCCACACACTTGGAGCAGGTCCAAGGAGGAGAGGGAGAAGTGGGAGGACAGGCACGTTCGTCCCTCCTGAAGAGGCTTTAGGGTATGAAGATTTTAGTGGTGGCATTGGAATGCCCAGAGCCCATGATCCACGACTAGGCCTGAGTGTGACTTGGGCCGACTGAACAGGTGTGCATTGCACACTGCAACAACTGTCGGCTCACAAAACGACTGGAGGCGTTGGGGCACCCCCTGGAGTTGGCGGTGTTTTCCCAAGTCCGTAACTGCAGTATGGACATTTCCCACACGGTGGCGCCAAAGACCAATTCTGTCCTATACTTCTAGGGCTCGGATGGAGCACAGCCGGGATCTGTTTGGGGATTCTTAGCCCCAAGTCATTGTCCAGTGACTGGGAGGAGCAGATTGCCAGATGTGCAGTGAGTGGCCAGGACCCTCGCCATCATAATGCCCTTCAAGTCTGTCAAAACAGCTCTCCTAGTGGTGGGAACTCAGAAATAAACTATGCATCACACTGCAGCCTTTGTCAGGCCCCCCCTGGCCTAAAATGGTCCCAGGGGAACAACTCATCTCTTGATCTGGGACAGGCAAGGACGTCCCTCCCTCTAGTCCCTTAGGAGAAAGGAGTCAGGAAGGAAGGAAGGACGCCCGGCCCAGCCCGCGAGACATACAGTCACCCCACCCCTTGCCCACACCACCCCAACACGGCCCTGCCTACAGCTCCCTCTAGAGGTCGAAGCTGGTTCAGCGGGGACATTGGTAGAGACAGTCCTGCGTTGGGCGGAGTCCGGGAGGGAGCAGCCCGCCCAGCCTAGAAACTCTTACTCCTCGGTTTAGGAGGCCAGCCTGGCGATGCCCCAATAACTAATGGCCAGGGTGTTTTTGAAAACGATACCATGCTCATTGCAAACTGTTCTTGGTATGAGTAAACACAAAGAAGAAAATACAGTCAAGTGCAATTACAATACCCAGAGATGACAGTTGCCACTGACTCAGGAATGTTCCTGATGGCTCAGGGACATACACGCAGGTCGGACCTGAGGGGACTCCTGCTACACGGGCTGTTCTGGAGTTTCCCGCACTCCACCGTGCTGGTTGAGCAAAGTACCTTTCCTTCAGTACTAGGATGTAAAGCCCTCACTCCCCACCTGACCCACCCTGCTCATCTTCCAGACCTAACCTCCTTTCCTCTCCTCCAGCTTAGGTGACTCAAATACAGCCAGTGCATTCTTACCTCCTAGCCATAACCCTGGCTTTTCTCTCTACCTGGCAACTCCTCCTCTGTCACACAGGTCTCAGCTTCAGTGTCACTGCCTCAAAGAAGGTTTCCCTGACCAGTCTGATGAAAGTAGCCCCTCACGCCATCACTCCAAAGCACATCATCTTGATTTCTTTTCTTGTTTATGTATTTTTAATTTTGCCAGAAGACATGTAAGCTCGGGACCAGCAATTGGTGTAATGGCTATGGACTCCCATGTAGTCGACCGCAGCCTCAAGTCTTGGATCCAGTGGTTTAAACTCACGCCAAGCGCGTGTGCGTGCGTGCCCAAGATCCCAAGAGGAGAATGGAGGAGAAGGGATTGCGGCATGGCCATCCCCCCTGGGGGGGTGATTTCTCACTTTCTGTCTCTCTGTTTCTCTCTGTCTCTCTGGCAAGCACACGCGCCCTATGGCAAAAACTTCTAAAAAAAAAAAAAAAAAAAAAAAAAGACACACAGGCTCACCAGAGGGAGACAGAGAGAGAGAGAAAGGGAGAAGACATCTGCCAATGGTGTGCGATCACACTGCAATCCCTTTTCTTACCACTTCCCATCCTGTCAAGATTTGGGACACACATACTTCAAGTGTTCTTCAAGCCACCAGGGCCAGGATTTGAACTATGCAGTTGGCTATATGTGACCTGACTCCCTAACCACTAAACCATGGAGCCAGCCTTGGCAGCCGTGGTTTGTTTTCTTCACAGCTTCTCTCTCTCTCTCAAATCAAATCATCTTATTTATTTAATTTGTTTATTACCTGTTTCCTTTGTTCTGTTTTTTGGGGAGAGGGTATTTTCTTTTTGTCTATCTCCTTTGGCTAGAATATAAACTTCTTCTTTTTTTTTTTTTGCACATGTGCTCACCACAGATACAGAGAGAGACAGAGAGACAGAAAGTGAGAAATCACCCCCTGGGGGAGTGGCCACGCCACAAGCTCTTCTCCTCCATCCTCCTCTGGGGATTTTGGGCACATGCATACACATGCCTGGTGTGAGTTTAAACCACCAGGTTCAGTACTTGAACCATGGTCGACTATGTGGGAGTGCAGAGATGTAACCATTACATCATCTGCTGGTCCCATAGAGTGTAAACTTCTTTTTTAAAAAAGAATTATTGGAGCTGGCAGGTGGCGTGGTGGTTAAGGCTTTGGCCTCCCACATGACTAACTACCGTTTGAGTTCTAGACCTGGCAGCTTGCTTTCTCACTTTCCCTTTCTCTCCCTCTGTCTCTCTGGTGAAATTAAAATAATAATAATAATAAATAAAAATGTTTAAAGAATTATTTATTTAATTTTAGTTATTATCATTATTAGTTTTTAATTTGCTATAGGGCACATGTACTCACCAGAGAGGGACAGCGAGAGAAAGTGAGAAAGCAAGCTGCCAGGTCCAGAATTCGAACTGTGGTCGGCCATGTGGAAGTCTAGCACAGCAACCATCACATCACCCTCTGGCACTGAGTATAAACTTGTTGAAAAAAGGGACCTGTCTATATGATCTGTCACTGTGTTTCTGAAATCCAGGATGATGCAAGGCACGTAGTTGGTGCTCAGTCCATTTTCAGTGGCCATAGTGTATGTCAGGGCATGCACTCACGCACCTCCCTTAAGCTCTGCCTCCCACCGAGGGACTGTCATCCTTTTTCTTTTTTTTCTTTATTTAATCTTGTTTGATATTCTTTTTTATTTATTTATTTATTTATTTTTTTTTGAGAGGTTTTTGCTATAGGGCACATGCGCTCACCAGAGAGACAGAAAGCGAGAAATCATCCCCTAGGGGGGTTGGCCACATAGCAATCCCTTCTCCTCCATTCTCCTCTCGGGATCTTGGGCATGTATGCACACGCACCTGGCGTGAGTTTAAGCTGCCGGGTCCAGCTATTATGCTATCTGCTGGTCCCTATTACTCATTTTTTAATTTGACCAAAGAGACAGACAGAGAGAGAGAGAGAAGGGGAAAGTGAGAAAGCAAGCCACCAGGCCTGGGACTCAAACCACAGTCAGCCATGTGGGAGTCCAGCACCATAACCACCACACCACCTGCTGGGTCAGGGACTATCATCCTTTATCTTGATCAAAGGAGAGTAATCAAGGTGTCAGGTATGGATCTTTTCCCACTTAAACAATTACTTCTTTGGGATAAATTGGGAAGGGCAGGGTGTAAGCAGTGTCTGCCCTTGATACCCTGACACATACTGAAAAAATACTCTTTCTAAAGAAAGTTTATTGGCCTAGCGAGTGGCATGGTGGTTGAGGCGCTGGACTCCCACATGGCCAACCACAGTTTGAGTCCTGGACCTGGTGGTTTGCTTTCTCACTTTCCTCTTCTCTGTTTCTGTCTCTCTCTGGTGCATGCATGTGTCCTATAGCAAAATTAAATAATAATAATAGTAATTAATAAAATAAAATTATTCTTAATAATTTTATGTATGTATGTATGTATTTATAATTTTTTTTGGAGAAGTTTTTGCTATAGGGCGTGTGTGCTCACCAGAAAGACAGAGACAGAAAGATAGAAAGCGAGAAATCACTCCCCAAGAGAGATGGCCACGCCACAATTCCTTCTCCTCCATTCCCCTCTTGGGATCTTGGGCACGCACGCACATGTGCCCAGCGTGAGTTTAAGCCACCAGGTCCAGGACTCAAATCACAGTAGACTACATGGGAGTCCAGCGACATAGCCATTACACCAACTCCTGGTCCCTATTTATTTATAATTTGATGAGATAAAGCAAGCTGACAGGTCCGGGACTCGAACAGTAGTCAGTCATGTGGGAGTCCAGCACCTCAACCATCACACCACCTGCCGACCCCAAATGTAAATTGTTTTTACAAGTTTATTAATTTATTTCTTTTGGGAGTGAGAGTCGCAGACAGAAAGTACCTCCAACAGGGTCTTGATACTGTGATCCACCCCCAGCCTGCCACACTCAGGGAGGTCTCTGGATGCAACCAAGAACCTTCCCATGTGGGCCAGCCTCCCAGAGCATCACATTTAGCACTGCAACACTGTCCAATCCCCCAAAAACTGCTCTTACACTCAAACCAGGCCCCCAATCTGTTTGTCCAGGCCTCCCCACCTCATTGAAAACACCACCCTCCACCCATAGTACAGGCCCAAAGCCTCTGCATCATCTGGGGGCCTTCCTCTCTCCAGACCCCACCTCATTCCTCTCCGAGCCTTGCATTCTGCTTCCTGAACATCTTCTTAGTGTCCTCTTCTCTCCATCCTCAGGGCTGCCACCCTGCCCCAGGCCACCGTCAATTCATCTAGAAATGGGACTTACCTCCTGCCTCCCTCTGCCCCCAGTGGTTAAGGGAGCCAGATCCCACATGGCCAACCCTGTGGTTTGAATCCCAGCCCAAGCACCTTGAAAACCACTCCAGGCACATGTGTGTGCATGCCCAGAAACTAGATAGGATAGAGAAATGGAGGAGAAGGGATTAGAGCCTGACCATACCCCATTTGGGGGGTACTTTTGCCCTCTCCTCTTCTCTGTCTCCCTAGTGAGCACACACATCCTTGACCACAGGAAAAAATCGTCAAAACACTCAAACCATTTCCTACTCTCTTAAGAGGATTCATTCACACGTCATGTTCATCACTACCAATCTTAGAAGCAAATAAACAACGTGTCCCTTGCTGTGTTTACACTTGTATTGTACTGAGTGTTAATACATGAAGTGCCTTCTCGAACTGCAGTTTTACTACCAGAATGGATGAGAGCAGTTAGCGTCAGGGAAGAGTGGCTCCAGGAACCGCTGCTGAACCAGTGAGAGGGGAAAGTCGGTGCTTGAGTGCAGAGCAGCATCCTGGCCCCTGGCCCTGGGGGAGATGGGGAGACAGGGTCCAGGCTGGGAGTGGAGTGGTGGAGAGGTTGGTGGCAGGACCAAGTATAACCCTGGCCACTCATACCCCTCCTGGGCCTGCCTCTGCCCCACGACTGAAGTGTTCTAGCAGGCCATGGTACTTTGGGACCTCCCTCACTTGATCTCTCGGTGACCCAGCTGACTGCTGTCCCCTCCAAAAGCTGTCTCCTGCCCTGATCCCACTGTCCTCTGCCTGCATGTCCAGCTGCCTCTGGACACCTCCTCCTGGATGGTCCAGAACTTTCAGGCGCCACGTGCACAAACATGCCACCTTCCCCCAATCTGTTTGTCCAGGCCTCCCTACCTCATTGAAAACACCACCCTCCACCCATGGTCCAGGCCCAAAGCCTCTGCATCATCTGGGGACCTTCCTCTCTCCAGACCCCACCTCATTCCTCTCCAAGCCTTGCATTCTGCTTCCTGAACATCTTCTTAGTGTCCTCTTCTCTCCATCTCCAGGGCTGCCACCCTGCCCCAGGCCACCGTCAATTCATCTAGAAATGGGACCTACCTCCTGCCTCCCTCTGCCCCCAAACACACATACACAGTGCCTGAGCAACCTTTGCAAACTATGACTCCTCACTGCCTGAGGAAAACACCAGGCCCCAGACACATTAAGATTTTTTTTTTTTTTTTTTTTTAATTTACCAGAGGGCATCTGTGCTCACCAGAGAGAGAGAGAGAGGGTGCAAGAAAGCACACCCCGTGGGGTATAGTCATTTTCCAGTCCTTTCTTCATTTCCCCCTCCTTTTGGGATTTTGGGCACGCACATGCACTCAGAGTTTTCCAGGCTGCTGCGTCTGGGACTCAGACTGTATGCTCGGCCCTTATGGGATTCAGCCCCCTTAACCACCATGCCCCCACTGGCAGGCTGCTCTTCTCTCCTGTACCTTAAACTCTGCTTCTCTTCTTGCCCTTGTCACTCCTCCAAGCACCCACCCTCTGCCCTCTTAGTGAGCTTCGGCAACCTGCCAAGCTAAGGGCCGCTCCCCTGAAAAGCGCTTCCTAACTAACACCCACTCACACCTCCTTTCACACACACAAACATGCACACCCTCAGCACTGGTGACATAAGAGGCCTGGAGACATACCTGCTCTGATTGTCTGTGAGTCCCATAGGCAGGGACCAGGGTAGCCTCACCTCTGGTCTCCCCAGGACAGCTGGGCACATAGCAGGCATTCCATGCATGGTGACTGAATATCTAGCAAATGAATGACAAGGCCACTGGCACAATAAGGAGCAAGCTTCCGTTCCTTCCGTCCCTTCACAGAAAGCTGAGGGAGTTGTTACACACCACTAGCTGGAGTTGTCACCCATGGGAGCTGTGGGTTGAGGTGAGGGAAGCCTCAGGGTTTTGGGGGTTTTGGTTTTGAACTGCATCCCTTCCAAATTGGCACTGGAGGCACCACATGCAAGGGCTCAGGGTTCACTATGGCTCTCACACCCTCTGCTCTCTGTTACAGGCATTTTTCTCAGGCCTTAGTTCAAACCCCCAAGAAATGGGAAATGGACCTACCTCCCGAGCTCCACGAGGCTAGAATTGCTGAGGATTCCTTGCTAGGAACCAGCTCCAGCCTAGGGCCAGAGAGGGTGTGCTCAGGCACCGATGCCTGACTCAAACAGAGCTGAAGTTGCAGCCCAGACTCTGCCCTTCCCAACAACATGGCTTCTGCCTTCTCTAAGCCTCCTCTGTGAGAAGGCTTCAGCTGGGTCCTGCCCAGCCTACCAATTGTTAGAGAGAGGCCCAGGGGACCTCTAGCACCCTGTGACCCTCGGATGTGCCTTCCCTCAAGGTGCCCAGGCAGGGGAGAGGGCCAGGTGACTGCTCCAATATCTACTCACTGCAGCCCCACCAGTGCCTGGTCTTGGTGGTCACACATGTGACCACAGATGAGGATAGCAGGCAGTGAAAGATGCTGAGAGAGGGTGGGAGGCCAGAGGACACAGGTTCCAGGTTCCCCAGAGGAGGAGACATTGGAGCTTTATTTATTTATTTATTTTTTTTTGAGAGGTTTTCACCATAGGGTGCGTGCGCTCACCAGAAAGACAGAGAGAGACAGAGAGACAGAAAGCGAGAAATCACCCCCCAGGGGGGATGGCCACGCCACAGTCCCTTCTCCTCCGTTCTCCTCTCGGGATCTTGGGCACGCACAAACACGCGCCCGGCGTGAGTTTAAGCCACTGGGTCCGGGACACGAACCGCGGTCAACTACGTGGGAGTCCAACGACATAGCCGTTACGCTAACTGCTGGTCCCAGATATTGGAGCTTTTTTACAAGTGGAAGGAGCATCCCAGGCAGAAGGGAGGCCTGGAGGAAAGGCAGAGGCCAGAGGGTGGAGACCATGCCCAGGGAGCCACAAGCAGGGTGGGTAGTGGAAGACAGTGCAGGCCACCAAATGTGTGGGAGATAAGGCAATGAGGTCATCTTAGGTCAGACCTCCTAGGCTTCGGAGGCCCCAACTGAAGAGTATGAGCTTATCCTAAAGGTAATGAGGAACCGTTGAAGCCTATCAAGCAGATGAACAATTTGATCTGATCTCTGTGGCAGCTAAGCACTGTGCAGAGGAAGCCAGATCCCACCTGACCAGCTGGGACTCAGACTGGATGCTCAGCCTATGGGATTCAGCCCCCTTAACCACCATGCCCCCGCTGGCAGGCTGCTCTTCTCTCCTGTACCTTGAACTCTGCGGCTCTTCTCGCCCCTGTTCCAGTCCCCACGAGCCAGCTTCACGCCAGGCTGTTGTATGCATGTCCAAGATCCAGGTGGGATGGAGAACAGGAGGAAAAAGGACTGCAGCATGACCAAACCCCATGGGGGGGTGTTTCTCTCAATCTCATTCTGACTTTCACTTTCATGTGTATGTGTACATGCTCTATCATAAATAAAGAAATAAAACAAAGGGGGTTAGGAAGTTGAATGGTTGGAAAGGGATGTCGATGGCTCTTGCATTTACTCCTTCACCTGCTCGTTCCATAAATATTTCTTGAACTCCCATGATGGGCCAGAGACAGTGGTGACAAGGACTTCTGTGGTCCTTGCCTCCACATTGCTTGGAGACCCACAGTCAGGCAGGCTTAGGCACCTGAGCACACACAGGGCTGCATCCTGCCTGGCAGTGGCAAGCAGCATGAACAGGGCTGACAGGAAGCAGGAACAGGAGTAGCAGGGGGAGACTGCAGAGAAGGTACTCAGAGGACGCCTTGCTGAGGAGGTGACTTTAAAGGTTAGGGGCCAACTGGTGCCAGTTTTGAGAGCTCCGAAGAGGCTTGGTCTCTGGCTTAGATGGGTGCCTGGGTAGACAGCAGTGGTTGGCAAGGATAAGGACGAGAAAGAAGAGCACAGCTAGGGATGGTTGTGACGACTGGTGGGTAGTCCAGAGAGGGGCTCTGGAACAGAAGAGAGCTCTGGGCACAGAGGGAAGTTTAGATGGTCAACAGTGGGGTGGGCGCCCTGGGACTGGATGATATTTTAGGGCTGGGGGAATAAGAAGAGGAATCTAGCCCCTGGAAGCAAAGCCTAGATTTTAGGACTGCCAAGAAAGAAGTGCTGTGAAGGACGACAAAGAGGAGAGGCTGCAGAGGTGGAGAACTGGTAGAGGCTGGGTGTGTCACTGGAAAGAGTTGGGACAAAAAGCATACAGATGCCCTGAGGTCCCTGTCTCCCAGCTTGTGTGGTCAAGACCAATCCTCAGGATTAAAGTCCTTCAAACTACTCCTGGGGATGTCTGACCTACCTCTCTAGAGATGAGGGGCTGTACGAGGGTGGGACCTGGGGAAGCCTGAGGGTGGGAACTCAGAGCTCCCAGGGTTGGAAACGACCAGTGGTGCCTTATTGATGGAAGGGGTGGGGGTGAGGCCGGCCCCTTGACTCCAGGTCAGCTCTCAGCTCTATCTCAACCCACTCCTGGAGAGAGCCAGCATTCCAGCCCTGACTTTAGAAAGGATTGGACTCTGGCCCCTTGGCCTACATGTGCTCCAAGCTGGGGATCCAGACCTTACCGGGGTGCCCACTTATATCCCAGAAGCAAGGTCTGCGACTCTCGGAAACCAGTACTGAATGAATGGATGGTGAACACATAGCCTGGCTAAGTGCTCACGCTGACCTGGCTGTGTGCTCAGACTCACCAGCCAGCCAGTGGCAAAAATGACAGCCTGTCTCTACAGCAGGGACACTAGGGCTGGCTGAAAAGGAAAGGCTGAGGGACAGCCCTTGGGCCCTGAAGGTGTCAGGAGACCATGCTTCTGGCCTTGCTGCCGTCCAAAACTGGCCCTGGCCCTTTCTCCCAACCGACGCAATCCTGCCGAGACAGCTCCAGAACCTGCTTCAGATGGTCACAGACAGGGGGCCCAAAAGGTCTGTAGAGGCCAAGGGATCTGGGGACAGGGCGACAAAGGCGGGGCTTCTCGACGCTCCGGGTTTTAGGGTCTGCGTGCGGTTCCCAGAAATCCGTTGTGTTCCCGCGGACCCCGAGCGCTGAACACCCTCACTGTCCTGGCGTCCCTTAGAATGTCCCCTCCCTGAAAGCTGCTGGACCCCGCTGGCCACCCGCCTGCCCCGTTACCCGAGAGGGCGGAGCGAGCCATGGGCGCCTCCAGGGGTGCTGGAGCCGCGGGAGAGCAGGGGGGTGGGGCCCAGCGGGCCAGGGGAGGGGCGGGGCGGCTGGGCGAAGGGAGGGGCCGGCGCCGGCGGCGGCGACAGCGGCAGCTGTGGTGCGACCAGGCCGGGCAGCGCCGAGCGCACCGAGAGCGCGAGGTCCGCACAGCCCAGAGCAGCCATGTGAGTGTCCGCTGGGTTTCCAGGGGCCGCGGGCCGGGAGGGGGGGCGGGCGCGGTCGGGTGCCTAGCCCGCCGGCGCCGCCCGGTGGGTCTCGGGTCTGCGGCCCCGTCCCGCCTCGCTGCATCCCCAGGACCCCCGCTGCATGGTGTCGTCCCTCCCCTCCCCCCCGGCGCGGAGGACGCAGCTTCGCCCCATAAAAGCCGCCGCCTCCGGGCCTGCTGCTCCGGGCGCTGCCTCCTTCCCTCCCACGGCAAGGCGAGGCCCTGGCGGCCCTTGCCCCGGGGCTCTGGGGTGGCCAGGCCCGAGAGCGGGCCCAAAGCGCCAGCCTGGGCCCTGGCACAGGCGCTGTCTGGGAGCCCTCGCTGCGGAGTAGGCTGAGCTGGAATGGGGAGGGGGCGACGAGGAGTGCGGGCAGGCCTTGGAGATGAGCTAATCTTCCTGGCTCTAAGGGCCGGCCTAAGCCGCTTTGGGGCCAGGCCCGAGGTGACCGAGCCTGGCCTGCGGCTCTTTTCTCTGCCCAAACCTGGTAGCCGGAGCCCGAGAGGATCGTCCTGCCGCAATCGGAAAACAAGACTCTGGCCCTGGAAATGGAGGCTGGTGTGGGGTCTATTGCAGAATGGTTTGGGGAATGGGCTGTTCACCGGGACTAGAGATCGCGGGAAGTCCAGCCTCAGCGCCCTCTGTCGAATTCTCCCTGGTGAGACCTCGGGTGCCGACCCTCTCTGGCCAGTTCTAATGCGTGTCCAGCCTGACAGGCGAGGACCTACTGTGTGCAGCCTATCCTAACAATAACGGTGCCCTACAGTCATCTGGGGCCGCGCCCTGGGCTTGCTGTGTTCAGCCCAGGCACCGCCTTGCAGAAACAGGCCCAGAGAGCTTAGCAATATTCTTAAGGTCACACCGCTGGTTTGGGAAGGAGCCGGAGTTAAATCTGAATTCTAGCTCCCGTGTCATCTACCTCCGCGATATTTGATGGTGAAGGATGAGAACTGGGGATTGAGGCACAAAATACTGCAGAGGGGCAAAGAGGGCAGGCGTGGGTCTCCCCCCCCACCCCAAACCTCCTTGCGTCCTGGTCCCATGCACAGCGGCCAGGGAGAGAAGCCATCCCATGGACCTGGACATGGGTGGGGAGTGAGGGGAGCACTCTGGGCACCGGCTGGGTCCTGCCCAGGTGGAAAAGCCGGCGGGAAGGGCGTGGATGAGTCACTGCGGCCTCTCAACGCCACCGCCGATCGGAATCGCCTCCGCCGCTCGGAATCGCGCCCAGCCAGGCCCGCTCTCGGGGGAGGCCGCCCAGCTCCCAGCTAGCAGCGGGCTGGGCGGCCGGGGAATGTGACCAGCTGACCAGGGAGGGGGCAGGCAGGAAGTGAGGCCACCCAGCCGCCTCTGCCTGGTTCCGGGGTGGGGGTCCCAGGCCGCGCCCCCCTTTTACTCCCCTCCCTCTCAGGCAGCGGCGGGGTGACGTCAGCAACTGGCTTTGGGGTAGTTGCCGTGGAAACAGGGGCAGGCTCTAGAGGGACCCCTTCTCCTTTGCAGCCACCTCTTGCCCGGGTTATTTTTAGAGTCTGTTTACCTCGGTCCAGGGCGGCCAGTGGCCGGGTGGAGCTGAACCAGAGACTCTGGGAGAGGTGGCTGGCCTGGCTTACCACTGAGCTGGGCAGTGCAGGTGCTGGGATCTTCCACCCCACACGGAATACTAGCTACGGCATGTAGGAGCTATTGGGGAGCCGCAGGATCAGGGACACTGCGGACACGTCAGGGTTCTGTTGACAGTGTCGCTGGGCTGGCTGTATTGCAAGCCCCATAACCTTTGGGACTTGGGTTCTCTCCCATGTCCGGAACAGACCATAGAGCCAATGTGAGACTAGAGAGGCTCTTGGCTCTTGTCAACCGCTCAACCCTTCAGCTGCCGCCAGCTGAGAAGATCTTGCTCACCCACTCACCTACCCCTTGAAATGATCACTCAGACATTCTGATGGTCATTTGGGGGTAGTCTGTGCCAAGTTTTACTTTCTGGTTCCTGTGGGACTAGGGGAGTTGGTACAGCAGAGACCCAGCCAGGGAAAGAAAATTGATGGGACAATCAGCCTACTTTGAGTTAGGGAACCTCTACCCTATCCCAGCCCCAGGGAGCAGAACCCTACTTGCTGATGGTATGTGTTATCAGCAAGTGGGAAAGCAAAGAACTGTATGGGGTTGACACAGTCTTGAAATCTGCTCCGTCTGTATCCAGGCAGCTCCCCCAATCAGTTCCTTTCTTCATCTCCCCACCCTCAGTTCTTGGAGGGCACAGGAACCCTGGGGACAGTGAGTTGAGCAGACCAGCCCCAGCCCCCATAGGCTTCAGTCTGATGGGGAAGACAGACCCTAAAGGAGAACTAACAGAGTTCTGTGGCCTTGGGAAACAGAGGGAGGAAGTTATGAAGTCTCACGAAAGGGAGAACCAACCCAGAGCAGGTTTCTTGGAGGAAGTTATAGGGTAAGACTTGAGCAGGCTGACAGTAGTGGGGAGAGGGTACAAGGGCATTGCGGGCTGTGCCCCAATGCTGAAGGACCTTGCAGGTACTGGGAAAGGATTGCAGTTGCTGGAACAGCAAGTCCCCCAAGCCTATGGGGGCTGGGGCTGGTCTGCTCAACTCACTGTCCCCAGGGTTCCTGTGCCCTCCAAGAACTGAGGGTGGGGAGATGAAGAAAGGAACTGATTGGGGGAGCTGCCTGGATACAGACGGAGCAGATTTCAAGACTGTGTCAACCCGAATGCCCTATCCCACATACAGTTCTTTGCTTTCCCACTTGCTGGTAACATATACCATCAGCAAGCTGGGGTACAGTGGGGTGGGAGAGTGGGGACTGTGCATGGAGTAGTAATTGGAAATCCGTGAGGGAAGGAACAGACCCCGAGGGCCTTATGGGTCATCTTGGAGAGTCTGGGCTTTATCCTTGGGGCACAGAGTGCCTGTAGATGTCACCAGGCTGAATAGAAAGATGTTCAGGATGTAGAGTTTTGGGGTCAGAAAGCCTGGGCTTGAATCCTGGCCCTGTCACTTAGCAGCTGTGAAATCTAAGGCAGATTAATCATTAGTAATAATAGCAGTTGATATTTGTTCTGTACTAAAGTGAGGTAGCGTGTCCACCCAACTTCCCTATCTCACATACAATTCTCCCTTCCAAAACACTTGCTATAGAGGGGGTTATTTCATGTCATCCTTCCAGCTGCCCTATGAAATAGCTGTTGTGTCTGTATTATATTATAGGTAGTGCAGTGGTTAAGGCGTTGGGCTCTCACCTGGCTGATCATGGTTTGAGTCTCAGACCTGGTGCCTTGCTTCCTCACTTTCTCTCTCTCTCTCTGATGAGCACATGTGCCCTATAGCAAATTTTTAAAAAGTAATTATAATAAAATAAAATAAATAATAATTTTTGATAAGTTTTTTGCTATAGGGCACGTGCACTCGCCAGAAAGACAGGGAGAGACAGAGAGACAGAAAGTGAGAAATCACCCCCCCCGGGGGAATGGCCACGCCCCAATCCCTTCCCCTCCATTCTCCTCTCAGGATCTTGGGCACGCACACACATGCACCCAGCGTGAGTTTAAGCCACCGGGTCCGGGACTCGAACCACAGTCAGCTACATGGGAGTCCAGCAACATAGCCATTACACTAACTGATGGTCCCTCTTTTATTTTGATTTTTTTGGAGAGGTTTTTGCTATAGGGCTCGTGCGCTCACCAGAAAAACAGAGAGAGGGAGAGACAGAAAGCGAGAAATCACCCCCCAGGGGGGATGGCCACACTGCAATCCCTTCTCCATTTTCCTCTCGGGATCTTGGGCATGTACGCACACGTGCCCAGCGTGAGTTTAAGTCACCAGGTCCAGGACTCGAACCACAGTTGACTACATGGGAGCCCAGCAACATAGCCATTATGCTAACTGCTGGTCCCTAAATAACAATTTTTTTAAGAAAGAAAAATGTATCTCACTCAAAATTACATAGCCAGTTAACCTCAAGTTTCTCATCTGTGAAGCAGGGCTAACAGGACTTACCCTACATCCAGAATTAAACGAGATGGTGTTTGTTAAGCACAGTGTCTGTCATATAGAAAGCACTTGATAAAGAACAGTTTTGGACATTGTCAGATGACTGGGATTTTAAGAAGAGCAGTGTTGTTACTGAATAAAAAACAGGTCATTACAAGTTAGTGTGGCAACAGGGAGCCCATTAGGAGGTTGCTATAGGGCTCTAGGGGAGAGTTGGTAATGGCATGGGCCTGAATTCTAGCAGTGGTATGGGGGTGGAGGTAAGGGGGCAGATTCCAGAGATATTTAACAGTGATACCTGGCAGAGGTGGGTAATTGCGTAGATGTGGGGGTAACTGGCTGAGGCGTCCAGGAAGACTCCCGGTTTCTGTCTTGAACAACTGGGTACACAGATGGCTGTGGAGAGATTAAGACAGGAGAGTTGGGTTTGAGAAGAAAGTGGTGAATTCAGTTTGGGAACCTCAAACTAGACACTAAGCCCACTGTGCACTATCACTCAACTTCTGGGGAAACATCAGGCAGGCAGTTGGATACATAGGCCTGGTTCTCAGAACAGTGGTTTGGGCAAAGAAGAGATAAGGACCTGGCAACATTTAGATGGCATCGAGCTGTGGGAGATGTGCACAGCCCTAGAGTGGGAAGGGTAAGACTCATCTGGGGATAATTGGTTCCATCTGTTTCTGACAGTCTCAAACCTGTTCAAACCAGCTTCGTCTAGCTCAAACTGGTTCTGACTGGTTCTATCTGGTTTTAACAGGCTCAAACCTGTTCAAACTAGTTCTATCTAGCTCAAACCGGTTCTGACTGGCTTAAACTGATGCCAACTGGTTCCATCTGGTTCTGACTGACTCAAACCGGTTCTGACTAGTTCAATCCAGCTTTACCTGGCTCAAGCTGGATCTGACTGGTTCCACCTGGTTCCAACTGGCTCAAGCCAGTTCTGACTCAAATGGGTTCAAACCAGTGCTAACTGGTTCCATCTAGTTCTGACTGATTCAATCTGGCTTTAACTGGTTCTAACTGGCTAATGGGTTCAAACCAGTTCTAACTGGTTCAAATTGGTACTAACTGGTTTCATCTAGTTCTGACTGGCTGAAACTGGCTCTGACTAGCTCTATCTGGTTCTGACTGGTTCAAACTGGTTCCATCCAGTTCTGACAGGTTGAAACCAGTTCTGACAGCTGAAACCGATTCTGACTGGCTCAAACCATTTCTGATTGATTCAAACTGACCTATCCAGTTATGACTGACTGGAACTGGTTCTAACTGGTTCCATCCAGTTCTGACTGCTTCCATATGGTTCTGACTTACTCAAACAGGTTCAAACCAGTTCTTACTGACTCAATAAAGTTTGGCTGCCTAAATCGGTGCTAACTTGTTCCATCCAGTTCTAACTGACTCAATGGATTCAAACTGGTTCTAACTGGCTCAATCTGGTTCTGACTGGCTTAATTCATCTCTAATAGGTTTTGACTGGCTTAAACCCCTTCTGACTCGTTCAATCTGGCTTTAGCTGGCTCAAATTGGACTTGACAAGTTCAATCTGGCTTTAGCTAGCTTAAACTGGATCTAACTGGTTCCACCTGGTTCCAACTGGCTCAATCTGGTTCTGACTGGTTCAGTTCAGATCTAACCGGTTCAGACTGGCTAAAACCGGTTCTGACTTGTTCAGTCTGGCTTTAGATGGCTCAAACTGGATCTGACTGGTTCCACCTGGCTCAATCTGGTTCTGACTGGTTCAATTCAGCTCTAACTGGTTCAGACTGGCTCAAACCGGTTCTGACTTGTTCATCGGGCTTTAGCTGGCTCAAACCGGTTCTGACTCGTTCAATCTGGCTTTAGCTGGCTCAAACCAGTTCTGACTCGTTCAATCTGGCTTTAGCTGGCTCAAACTGGATCTAACTGGTTCCACCTGGTTCCAACTGGCTCAATCTGGTTCTGACTGGTTCAATTCAGCTCTAACCAGTTCAGACTGGCTCAAACCGGTTCTGACTTGTTCAATCTGGCTTTAGCTGGATCAAACCGGTTCTGACTCGTTCCATGTGGCTTTAGCTGGCTCAAACTGGATCTAACTGGTTCCACCTGGCTCAATCTCATTCTGACTGGTTCAGTTCAGCTCTAACCAGTTCTGACTGACTCAAACTTGTTCTGAGTCATTCATTCTGGCTTTAGCTGGCTCAAACTGGATCTAACTGATTCCACCTGGTTCCAACTGGCTCAGTCTGGTTCTGATTGGTTCAACTCAGCTCTAACCAGTTTTGACTGGCTCAAACCGGTTCTGACTTGTTCAATCTGGCTTTAGA
Organism: Tupaia tana; assembly: GCA_026018925.1. NCBI lineage: Eukaryota > Metazoa > Chordata > Mammalia > Scandentia > Tupaiidae > Tupaia > Tupaia tana. Next base: position 19,457,470 of record JAKSZU010000018.1, on the reverse strand, counting down.
AGGCTCAAACCAGTTCTGACTCGTTCAATCTGGCTTTAGCTGGCTCAAACTGGATCTGACTGGTTACACCTGGCTCGATCTGGTTCTGACTAGTTCAATTAAGCTCTAACCGGTTCTGACTGGATCAAACCTATTCTGACTCATTCAATCTGGCTTTAGCTGGCTCAAACTTGATCTGACTAGTTCAACTCAGCTCTAACCGGTACTGACTGGCTCGAACTGATTCTGACTCGTTCCATTTGGCTTTAGCTAGATTGAACTGGATCTGACTGGTTCCACCTGGTTCCACCTGGCTCAATCTCGTTCTGACTGGTTCAATTCAGCTCAAACCAGTTCTGACAGGCTTCAACTGGTTCTGATTCATTCATTCTGGCTTTAGCTGGCTCAAACTGGATCTAACTGGTTCCACCTGGTTCCAACTGCCTCAATCTGGTTCTGACTGGTTCAATTCAGCTCTAACCAGTTTTGACTGGCTCAAACCGGTTCGGACTTGTTCAATCTGGCTTTAGCAGGCTCAAACCGGTTCTGACTCGTTCAATCCATCTTTAGCTGGCTCAAACTGGATCTGACTTGTTCCACCTGCTTCCAGCTGGCTCAATCTGGTTCTGACTGGTTCAATTCAGCTCTAACCTGTTCTGAGTGGTTCAAACCGGTCCTGACTTGTTCAATCTAGCTTTAGCTGGCTCAAACTTGATCTGACTGGTTCCACCTGGTTCCATCTGTCTCAATCTGGTTCTGACTGGTTCAATTCAGCTCTCACCGGTTCTGAGTGGCTCAAACTGGTTCTGACTCGTTCAATCCAGCTTTAGCTGGCTCATACTGGATCTGACTGGTTCTACCTGATTCCCACTGGCTCGATCTGGTTCCGACTGGTTCAGTTCAGCTCTAACACGTCCTGACTGTCTCAAATCAATTCTGACTCATTCAATCCAGCTTTAGCTGGCTCAAACTGGATCTGATTGGTTCAATTCAGTTCTAACCGGTTCTAACTGGCTCAAACCGGTTCTGACTCATTCAGTCCGGCTTTAGCTGGCTCAAACTGGATCTGACTGGTTCCAACTGGCTCAATCTGGTTCTGACTGGTTCAATTCAGCTCTAACAGGTTCAGACTGGGCAAACCGGTTCTGACTTGTTCAATCTGGCTTTAGCTGGCTCAAACCGGTTCTGACTCGTTCAATCTGGCTTTAGCTGGCTCAAACTGGATCTGACTGGTTCCAACTGGTTCCAACTGGCTCAATCTGGGTCTGACTGGTTCAATTCAGCTCTAACCGGTTCTGACTGGCTCAAACCGTTTCTGACTTGTTCAATCCGGCTTTAGCTGGCTCAAACTGGATCTTACTGGTTCAATTCAGCTCTAACCGGTTCTGACTGGCTGAAATCGATTCCGACTCGTTTAATCTGGCTTTAGCTGGCTCAAACTGGATCTGACTGGTTCAATTCAGCTCTAACCGGTTCTGACTGGCTCAAACCGGTTCTGACTTGTCCAATCCAGTTTTAACTGGCTCATACTGGATCAGACTGGTTCCAACTGGCTCGATCTGGTTCTGACTGGTTCAACTCAGCTCTAACCAGTTTTGACTGGCCCAAACCGGTTCTGACTTGTTCAATCTGGCTTTAGCTGGCTCAAACCGGTTTTGACTTGTTCAATCTGGCTTTAGCAGGCTCAAACCGGTTCTGACTCGTTCAATCCAGCTTTAGCTGGCTCAAACTGGATCTGATTTGTTCCACCTGCTTCCAGCTGGCTCAATCTGGTTCTGACTGGCTCAATTCAGCTCTAACCTGTTCTGAGTGGTTCAAACCGGTTCTGACTTGTTCAATCTAGCTTTAGCTGGCTCATACTTGATCTGACTGGTTCCACCTGCTTCCACCTGGCTCAATCTGGTTCTGACTGGTTCAATTCAGCTCTAACATGTCCTGTCTCAAATCGATTCTGACTCATTCGATCCAGCTTTAGCTGGCTCAAACTGGATCTGACTGGTTCAATTCAGTTCTAACCGGTTCTAAGTGGCTCAAACCGGTTCTCTCATTCAATCCGGCTTTAGCTGGCTCAAACTGGATCTGACTGGTTCAATTCAGCTCTAACCGGTTCTGACTGGCTCAAACCAATTCTGACTCGTTCAATCTGGCTTTAGCTGGCTCTAACTGGATCTGACTGGTTCCACCTGGCTCAATCTGGTTCTGAGTAGTTCAATTCAGCTCTAACCAGTTATGACTGGCTCAAACCGGTTCTGACTTGTTCAATCTGGCTTTAGCTGGCTCAAACTGGATCTTACTGGTTCAATTCAGCTCTAACCGGTTCTGACTGGCTGAAATCGGTTCTGACTCGTTTAATCTGGATTTAGCTGGCTCAAACTGGATCTGACTGGTTCAATTCAGCTCTAACCGGTTCTGACTGGCTCAAACCGGTTCTGAATTGTTCAATCTGGCTTTAGCTGGCTCAAACCGGTTCTGACTTGTTCAATCCAGTTTTAGCTGTCATACTGGATCAGATTGGTTCCACCTGGTTCCAACTGGCTCGATCTGGTTCTGACTGGTTCAATTCAGCTCTAACCAGTTTTGACTGGCTCAAACCGGTTCTGACTTCTTCAATCTGGCTTTAGCTGGCTCAAACCGGTTCTGACTCATTAAGTCTGGCTTTAGCTGGCTCATACTGGATCTGACTGGGTCCACCTGGTTCTAACTGGCTCGATCTGGTTCTGACTGGTTCAATTCAGCTCTAACAGGATCTGACCGTCTCAAACCGCTTCTGGCTCGTTCAGTCCAGCTTTAGCTGGCTCAAACTGGATCTGCCTGGTTCCACCTGGTTCTACCTGGCTCGATCTGATTCTGACTGGTTCAATTCATTTCTAACTGCTTCTTAGTGGCTCAAACCGGTTCTGACTTGTTCAATCTGCTTTTAGCTGGCTCAGACCGGTTCTGACTCATTCAAACCGGCTTTAGCTGGCTCATACTGGATCTGACTGGGTCCACCTGGTTCCAACTGGCTCGATCTGGTTCTGACTGGTTCAATTCAGCTCTAACAGGTTCTAACCATCTCAAACCGCTTCTGGCTCATTCAGTCCGCCTTTAGCTGGCTCAAACTGGATCTGACTGGTTCTACCTCTTTCTACCTGGCTCAATCTGGTTCTGACTGGTTCAATTCAATTCTAACCGGTTTTTAGTGGCTCAAACCGGTTCTGACTTGTTCAATCTGGCTTTAGCTGGCTCAAATCGGTTCTGACTCGTTCAATCCGGCTTTAGCTGGCTCAAACTGGATCTGACTGGTTCCAACTGGCTCAATCTGGTTCTGACTGGTTCAATTCAGCTCTAACCGGTTCTGACTGGCTCAAACCAATTCTGACTCGTTCAATCTGGCTTTAGCTGGCTCAAACTGGATCTGACTGGTTCCAACTGGCTCAATCTGGTTCTGACTGGTTCATTTCAGCTCTAACCGGTTCAGACTGGCTCAAACCGGTTCTGACTCGTTCAATCTGGCTTTAGCTGGCTCTAACTGGATCTGACTGGTTCCAACTGGTTCCAACTGGCTCAATCTGGGTCTGACTGTTTCAATTCATCTCTAACTGGTTCAGACTGGCTCAAACCGTTTCTGACTTGTTCAATCAGGCTTTAGCTGGCTCAAACTGGATCTTACTGGTTCAATTCAGCTCTAACCGGTTCTGACTGGCTGAAATTGGTTCTGACTCGTTTAATCTGGCTTTAGCTGGCTCAAACTGGATCTGACTGGTTCGATTCAGCTCTAACCGGTTCTGACTGGCTCAAACCGGTTCTGACTTGTTCAATCCAGTTTTAGCTGGCTCATACTGGATCAGACTGGTTCCACCTGGTTCCAACTGGCTCGATCTGGTTCTGACTGGTTCAATTCAGCTCTAACCAGTTTTGACTGGCACAAACCGGTTCTGACTTGTTCAATCTGGCTTTAGCTGGCTCAAACCGGTTCTGACTCGTTCAGTCTGGCTTTAGCTGGCTCATACTGGATCTGACTGTGTCCACCTGGTTGCAACTGGCTTGATCTGGTTCTGACTGGTTCAATTCAGCTCTAACCGGTTCTGAGTGGCTCAAACCGGTTCTGACTTGTTCAATCCGGTTTTAGCTGGATTTAACTGGATCTGACTGGTTCCACCTGCTTCCAACTGGTTGAATGTTGATCTGACTGGTCAAATTCAGCTCTAACCGGTTCTGACTGGCTCAAACTGGCTCTGACTTGTTCAATCTGGCTTTAGCTTGGTCAAAACGGTTCTGACTCGTTCCATGTGCATTTAGCTGTCTCATACTTGATCTGACTGGTTCCACCTGGTTCCACCTCGCTCAATCTCATTCGGACTGGTTCAATTCAGCTCTAACCAGTTCTGACTGGCTCAAACTGGTTCTGAGTCGTTCATTCTGGCTTTAGCTGGCTCAAACTGGATCTAACAGGTTCCACCTGCTTCCAACTCGCTCAATCTGGTACTGACTGGTTTAATTCAGCTCTAACCTGTTTTGCCTGGCTCAAACTGGTTCTGACTTGTTCAATCTGGCTTTAGCTGGCTCAAACCGGTTTTGACCTTTTCAATCTGGCTTTACTGGCTCAAACCGGTTCTGATTCATTCAACCCAGCTTTAGCTGGCTCATACAGGATCTGACTGATTCTACCTGGTTCCAACTGGCTCAATCTAGTTCTGACTGGTTCAATTCAGCTCTAACAGGTTGTGACTGTCTCAAACCACTTCTGACTCATTCAATCCAACTTTAGCTGGCTCAAATTGGATCTGACTGGTTCCACCTGGTTCCCGCTGGCTCAATCTGGTTTTGACTTGTTCAATTCAGCTCTAACCGGTTCTGAGTGGCTCAAACCGGTTCTGACTTGTTCAATGTGGCTTTAGCTGGCTCAAACCAGTTCTGAGTTGTTCAATCTGACTTTGGCTGGCTCAATCTGGATCTGACTGGAACCAGCTGGCTCAATCTGGTTCTGACTGGTTCTATTCAGCTCTAACCGGTTCAGACTGGCTCAAACCGGTTCTGACTTGTTCAATCTGGCTTTAGCTGGATCAAACCGGTTCTGACTCGTTCCATGTGGCTTTAGCTGGCTCAAACTGGATCTGACTGGTTCCACCTGGTTCCACCTGGCTCAGTCTCATTCTGACTGGTTCAATTCAGCTCTAACCGGTTCTGTATGGCTCAAACTGGCTCTGAGTCATTCATTCTGGCTTTAACTTGCTCAGACTGGATCTAACTGGTTCCACCTGGTTCCAACTGGCTCAGTCTGGTTCTGACTGGTTCAATTCAGCTCTAACCAGTTTTGACTGGCTCAAACTGGTTCTGACTTGTTCAATCTGGCTTTAGCTGGCTCAGACCGGTTCTGACTTGTTCAATCTGGCTTTAGCTGGCTCAAACCGGTTTTGACTTGCTCAATCTGGCTTTAGCAGGCTCAAACCAGTTCTGACTCGTTCAATCCAGCTTTAGCTGGCTCAAACTGGATCTGACTTGTTCCACCTGCTTCTAGCTGGCTCAATCTGGTTCTGACTCGTTCAATTCAGCTCTAACCGGTTGTGAGTGACTCAAACTGGTTCTGACTCGTTCAGTCCAGCTTTAGCTGGCTCATACTGAATCTGACTGTTTCTACCTGATTCCCACTGGCTCATTCTGGTTCTGACTGGTTCAATTCAGCTCTAACACGTCCTGACTGTCTCAAATCCCTTCTCACTCGTTCAATCCAGCTTTAGCTGGCTCAAAGTGGATCTGACTGGTTCAATTCAGTTCTAACCGGTTCTAAATGGCTCAAACCGGTTCTGACTCATTCAATCCGGCTTTAGCTGGCTCAGACTGGATCTGACTGGTTCAATTCAGCTCTAACCGGTTCTGACTGGCTCAAACCAATTCTGACTCGTTCAATCTGGCTTTAGCTGGCTCTAACTGGATCTGACTGGTTCCTCCTGGCTCAATCTGGTTCTGACTGGTTCAGTTCAGCTCTACCCGGTTCTGACTGGCTCAAACCGGTTCTGACTTGTTCAATCCGGCTTTAGCTGGCTCAAACTGGATCTTACTGGTTCAATTCAGCTCTAACCGGTTGTGACTGGCTGAAATCGGTTCTGACTCATTTAATCTGGCTTTACCTGGCTCAAAATGGATATGACTGGCTCAATTCAGCTCTAACCGGTTCTGACTGGCTCAAACCGGTTCTGACTTGTTCAATCTGGCTTTAGCTGGCTCAAACAGGTTCTGACTTGTTCAATCCAGTTTTAGCTGGCTCAATCTGGTTCTGACTGGTTCAATTCAGCTCTACCCGGTTCTGACTGGCTCAAACCGATTCTGACTCGTTCAATCTGGCTTTAGCTGGCTCTAACTGGATCTGACTGGTTCCTCCTGGCTCAATCTGGTTCTGACTGGTTCAGTTCAGCTCTACCTGGTTCTGACTGGCTCAAACCTGTTCTGACTTGTTCAATATGGCTTTAGCTGGCTCAAACCGGTTCTGACTCGTTCCATGTGCATTTAGCTGGCTCATACTTGATCTGACTGGTTCCACCTGGTTCCACCTCGCTCAATCTCATTCGGACTGGTTCAATTCAGCTCTAACCAGTTCTGACTGGCTCAAACTGGTTCTGAGTCGTTCATTCTGGCTTTAGCTGGCTCAAACTGGATCTAACAGGTTCCACCTGCTTCCAACTCGCTCAATCTGGTACTGACTGGTTTAATTCCGCTCTAACCTGTTTTCCTGGCTCAAACTGGTTCTGACTTGTTCAATCTGGCTTTAGCTGGCTCAAACCGGTTATGACCTTTTCAATCTGGCTTTAGCTGGCTCAACCCGGTTCTGCCTCATTCAACCCAGCATTAGCTGGCTCATACTAGATCTGACTGGTTCTACCTGGTTCCAACTGGCTCAGTCTGGTTCTGACTGGTTCAGTTCAGCTCTAACCGGTTCTGAGTGGCTCAAACTGGTTCTGACTCGTTCAATCCAGCTTTAGCTGGCTCATACTGGATCTGACTGGTTCTACCTGATTCCCATTGGCTCGATCTGGTTCTGACTGGTTCAATTCAGTTCTAACACGTCCTGACTGTCTCAAATTGATTCTGACTCATTCAATCCAGCTTTGGCTGGCTCAAACTGGATCTGATTGGTTCAATTCAGTTCTAACTGGTTCTAACTGGCTCAAACTGGTTCTGACTCATTCAATCCGGCTTTAGCTGGCTCAAATTGGATCTGACTGGTTCAATTCAGCTCTAACCATTCTGACTGGTTCAAATTGTTTCTGACTCGTTGAATCTGACTTTAGCTGGCTCAAACTGGATCTGACTGGTTCCATGTGACTCAATCTGGTTCTGACTGGTTTAATTTGGCTCTATCCGGTTCTGACTGGCTCAAACCAATTCTGACTCGTTCAATCTGGCTTTAGCTGGCTCTAACTGGATCTGACTGGTTCCACCTGGCTCAATCTGGTTCTGACTGGTTCAATTCAGCTCTAACCAGTTCTGACTGGCTCAAACCGGTTCTGACTCATTTAATCTGGCTTTAGCTGGCTCAAACTGGATCTGACTGGTTCCAACTGGCTCAGTCTGGTTCTGACTGGTTCAATTCAGCTCTAACCGGTTCAGACTGGCTCAAACCGGTTCTGACTTGTTCAATCTGGCTTTAGCTGGCTCAAACTGGTTCTGACTCGTTCGCTTTAGCTGGCTCTAACAGGATCTGACTGGTTCCAACTGGTTCCAACTGGCTCAATCTGGGTCTGACTGTTTCAATTCTTCTCTAACAGGTTCAGACTGGCTCAAACCGTTTCTGACTTGTTCAATCCGGCTTTAGCTGGCTCAAACTGGATCTTACTGGTTCAATTCAGCTCTAACCGGTTCTGACTGGCTGAAATCGGTTCTGACTCGTTTAATCTGGCTTTAGCTGGCTCAAACTGGATCTGACTGGTTCAATTCAGCTCTAACCGGTTCTGACTGGCTCAAACCGGTTCTGACTTGTTCAATCCAGTTTTAGCTGGCTCATACTGGATCAGACTGGTTCCACCTGGTTCCAACTGGCTCGATCTGGTTCTGACTGGTTCAATTCAGCTCTAACCAGTTTTGACTGGCTCAAACCGGTTCTGACTTGTTCAATCTGGCTTTAGCTGGCTCAAACCGGTTCTGACTCATTCAGTCTGGCTTTAGCTGGCTCATACTGGATCTGACTGTGTCCACCTGGTTGCAACTGGCTCGATCTGGTTCTGACTGGTTCAATTCAGCTCTAACAGGTTCTGGCCGTCTCAAAGCACTTCTGGCTTGTAGGGTCCAGCTTTAGCTGGCTCAAACTGGATCTGCCTGGTTCCACCTGGTTCTACCTGGCGCAATCTGGTTCTGACTGGTTCAATTCATTTCTAACCGCTTCTTAGTGGCTCAAACCGGTCCTGACTTGTTCAATACGGCTTTAGCTGGCTCTAACCGGTTCTGACTCATTCAATCCGGCTTTAGCTGGCTCATACTGGATCTGACTGGGTCCACCTGGTTCCACCTGGCTCGATCTGGTTCTGACTGGTTCAATTCAGCTCTAAAAGGTTCTGATCATCTCAAACCGCTTCTGGCTCATTCAGTCCGGCTTTAGCTGGCTCAAACTGGATCTGACTGGTTCAATTCAGCTGTAACCGGTTCTGACTGGTTCAAATCAGTTCTGACTCGTTTAATCTGGCTTTAGCTGGCTCAAACTGAATCTGACTGGTTCGACGTGGCTCAATCTGGTTTTGACTGGTTCAATTCAGCTCTCACCGGTTCTGACTGGCTCAAACCGATTCTGACTCGTTCAATCTGGCTTTAGCTGGCTCTAACTGGATCTGACTGGTTCCTCCTGGCTCAATCTGGTTCTGACTGGTTCAGTTCAGCTCTACCTGGTTCTGACTGGCTCAAACCAGTTCTGACTTGTTCAATAATGCCTTAACTGGCTCAAACTGGATCTGACTGGTTTGATTCAGCTCTAACCGGTTCTGACTGGCTCAAACCGGATCTGACTTGTTCAATCCAGTTTTAGCTGGCTCATACTGGATCAGACTGGTTCCACCTGGTTCCAACTGGCTCAGTCTGGTTCTGACTGTTTCAATTCAGCTCTAACCAGTTTTGACTCGCTCAAACCGGTTCTGACTTGTTCATTCTGGCTTTAGCTGGCTCAAACCGGTTCTGACTTGTTCAATCCAGTTTTAGCTGGCTCATACTGGATCAGACTTGTTCCACCTGGTTCCAACTGGCTCGATCTGGTTCTGACTGGTTCAATTCAGCTCTAACCAGTTTTGACTGGCTCAAACCGGTTCTGACTTGTTCAATCTGACTTTAGCTGGCTCAAACCGGTTCTGACTCGTTCAGTCTGGCTTTTGCTGGCTCATACTGGATCTGACTGGGTCCACCTGGTTCCAACTGGCTCGATCTGGTTCTGACTAGTTCAATTCAGCTCTAACAGGTTCTGACCATCTCAAACCGCTTCTGGCTCATTCAGTGCAGCTTTAGCTGGCTCAAACTGGATCTGCCTGGTTCCACCTGGTTCTACCTGTCTCGATCTGATTCTGACTGTTTCAATTCATTTCTAACTGCTTCTTAGTGGCTCAAACTGGTTCTGAATTGTTCAATCTGGCTTTAGCTGGCTCAAACCGGTTCTGACTCATTCAATCCGGCTTTAGCTGGCTCATACTGGATCTGACTGGGTCCACCTGGTTCCAACTGGCTCGATCTGGTTCTGACTGGTTCAATTCAGCTCTAACAGGTTCTGACCATCTCAAACCGCTTCTGGCTCATTCAGTCCAGCTTTAGCTGGCTCAAACTGGGTCTGACTGGTTCTACCTCTTTCCACCTGGCTCAATCTGGTTCTGACTCGTTCAATTAAATTCGAACTGGTTTTTAGTGGCTCAAACTGGTTCTGACTTGTTCAATCTGGCTTTAGTTGGCTCAAATCTGTTCTGACTCATTCAATCTGGCTTTAGCTGGCTCTCACTGGATCTGACAGGTTCAGTTCAGCTCTAACCAGTTCTGACTGGCTCAAACCGGTTCTGTCTCATTCAGTCCAGCTTTAGCTGTCTCAAACTGGATCTTACTGGTTCTATTCAGCTCTAACCGGTTCTGACTGGTTCAAATCGGTTCTGACTCGTTTAATCTGGCTTTAGCTGGCTCAAACTGGATCTGACTGGTTCCACGTGGCTCAATCTGGTTCTGACTGGTTCAGTTCAGCTCTCACTGGTTCTGACTGGCTCAAACCGATTCTGACTCGTTCAATCTGGCTTTAGCTGGCTCTAACTGGATCTGACTGGTTCCTCCTGGCTCAATCTGGTTCTGACTGGTTCAATTCAGCTCTACCCAGTTCTGACCTGCTCAAACCGGTTCTGACTTGTTCAATCTGGCTTTAGCTGGGTCAAACCGGTTCTGACTCATTCCATGTGCATTTAGCTGGCTCAAAGTTGATCTGACTGGTTCCACCTGGTTCCACCTGGCTCAATCTCGTTCTGACTGGTTCAGTTCAGCTCTAACCAGTTCTGACTGGCTCAAACTGGTTCTGAGTTGTTCATTCTGGCTTTAGCTGGCTCAAACTGGATCTAACAGGTTCCACCTGGTTCCACCTCGCTCAATCTGGTACTGACTGGTTTAATTCGGCTCTAACCTATTTTGCCTGGCTCAAACTGGTTCTGACTTGTTCAATCTGGCTTTAGCTGGCTCAAACCAGTTTTGACCTTTTCAATCTGGCTTTAGCTGGCTCAAACCGGTTCTGACTCATTCAACCCAGCTTTAGCTGGCTCATCCTAGATCTGACTGGTTCTACCTGGTTCCAACTGGCTCAATCTGGTTCTGACTGGTTCAATTCAGCTCTAACAGGTTGTGACTGTCTCAAACCCCTTCTGACTCGCTCAATCCAGCTTTAGCTGGCTCAAATTGGATCTGACTGGTTCCACCTGGTTCCCACTGGCTCAATCTGGTTTTGACTTGTTCAATTCAGCTCTAACCGGTTCTGAGTGGCTCAAACCGGTTCTAACTTGTTAAGTCTAGCTTTAGCTGGCTCAAACTTAAATCTGACTGGTTCCACCTGGCTCAATCTGGTTCTGACTGGTTCAATTCAGCTCTAACCGGTTCTGAGTGGCTCAAACTGGTTCTGACTTGTTCAATCTGGCTTTAGCTGGCTCAAACCAGTTCTGACTTGTTCAATCTGGCTTTGGCTGGCTCAATCTGGATCTGACTGGTTCCTGCTGGCTCAATCTGGTTCTGACTGGTTCAGTTCAGCTCTAACCGGTTCTGACTGACTCAATCCGGTTCTGGTCGTTCAATCTGGCTTTAGCAGGCTCAAACTGGATCTGACTGGTTCCAGCTGGCTCAATCTGGTTCTGATTGGTTCAATTCAGCTCTAACCAGTTCTGACTGGCCCTGACCGGTTCTGACTCATTCAATCTGGCTTTAGCTGGCTCAGATTGGATTTTACTGGTTCCACCTGGTTCCAACTGGCTCGATCTGGTTCTGACTGTTTCAATTCAGCTCTATCCGGTTCTGACTGGCTCAAACCGGTTCTGACTTGTTCAATCTGGCTTTAGCTGGCTCAAATCGGTTCTGACTCGTTCAGTCCAGCTTTAGCTGGCTCAAACTAGATCTGACTGGTTCCACCTGGTTGCAACTGGCTCGATCTGGTTCTGACTGGTTCAATTCAGCTCTAACAGGTTCTGACTGGCTCAAACCGCTTCTGACTTGTTCAATCCAGCTTTAGCTGGCTCAAACTGGATCTGACTGATTCCACCTGGTTCCAACTTGCTCAAGCCAGTTCTTACTCAAATGGGTTCAAACCAGTGCTAACTGGTTCCATCTAGTTCTGACTGATTCAATCTGGCTTTAACTAGTTCTAACTGGCTCAAACTGATTCTGACTGGTTCTAATGGGTTCTAACCAGTTCTAACTGGCTCAAACTGGTACTAACTGGTTTCATCTAGTTCTGACTGGCTGAAACTGGCTCTGACTAACTCTATCTGGTTCTGACTTGTTCAAACTGGTTCCATCCAGTTCTGATAGGTCGAAACCAGTTCTGAGAGGCTGAAACCGATCCTGACTGGCTCAAACTGGTTCTGATTTATTCAACCTGGCCCCATCCAGTTATGACTGACTGAAACTGGTTCTTACTGGTTCCATCCAGTTCTGACTGGTTCCATATGGTTCTGACTTACTCAAACAGGTTCAAACCAGTTCTGACTCAATCTAGTTCTGGCTGCCTCAAATCAGAGCTAACTTGTTCCATCCAGTTCTGACTGACACAAATGGATTCAAACTGGTTCTAACTGGCTCAATCTGGTTCTGACTGACTCAATTCAGCTGTAACCGGTTTCGACTGGTTCAAACCAATTCTAACTGGCTCAAACCAGTGCTAACTGGTTCCATCTGTTTCTGACAGGCTCAAACCTGTTCAGAATGGTTCTAACTGGCTCAATCTTGTTCTGACTGGCTCAAACTGGTTCTGACTGGAAGGTGGAAAACCAAAAGCATGTTTTCTCTTGAAATTTAAGGGAGGGACCACCAGGTGGTGTGATGGTTATGTTGCTGGACTCCCACAGCATTGAACACGGTTCGAGTCCCAGACCCAGCAGCTTAAAATTCAGGCCGGGTTTATATGTATGTGTGTGTGCCCAATATCCCAACAGAAGAAAGGAGGAGAAGGGACTGCAGCATGGCCATTCCCCCTGGGGAGGGTGATTTCTCACTTTCTGTCTCTCTGTCTCTCTGGCAAGTGCATGCACCATATATCAAAAATCTCTTTTAAAAAAAGGAAAAAAAGAAAAGAAATTAAGGGAAGGAGGGCTTAAAGAAGAAAAGGGGAACCACAAAGTTATAAGCTTTACTGAGCTCAGCAGGATAAGGATTAAACACTGGATTCAGCTATAGGGAGGTTATTGGTGACCTTGTCTAGACCATTCAGGGCAGTGGTGGGTGAAGCAGGTGAACCAGGATGGGAAGAGGAGTAGGAAGATGTGGTAAGGAAATAGAGGCAGACATCTCTTCAGGAAATTTGGCTCTGGAAGAGGAGACAGGTAGAGTGAGAAGTGGGATAGCTGGCGAGGGACACTGGGCCCATGGTGGGGGGGGGCTTCCCTTAGTTTGCTGTAGGACACATGTACTCATTGGAAAGAGATAGAGAGATGGAAAGTGAGAAATCACTCCCCACTCCCAGAGGGATGGCTGCTCTGCCATCCATCCCTTCTCCTCCATTCTCCTCTCAGGATTTTGGGCATGCAAGCATATGCACTCAGCATGTTATTCTCCTTCCCCACCCCCACCTGGCATGGTTTTCAAGCCACTGGGTCCAGCAACTGAACCATGGAGTCGGCCATGTGGGGCCCAGACACCTAAATCTCCACACCACCTGCTGGCTTGTAGTTATTTATTTAAAGCCAACTTTATTATATTGAAACACAATATACATACAAAAAGTGTGTATTTTTTTTTAATAATTTTTTTTAGGGGACCAGCAGATGGCATAATGGTTATGGTGTTGGATTCCCAGACCCTGCGGATTAAAACTCGCACTGGTCACGTGTGTGTGCGTGCCCAAAATCCCAAGAGGAGACTGGAGAAGGAATTGTGGGGTGGCCATCTCCCCAGGGGGAGGATGATTTCTCACTTTCTGTCTCTCTGTGTCTCTGACGAGCCCACACGCCCTAAAGCAAAAATCTCTCTTTAAAAAAAAAGAATTATTTTTATTTAACTTTGTTTGTTATTTATTTATTTATTTATTTAAATTTGACCAGAGAGGGACAGAGTGAGAGAAAGAAAGAGAGAGAAAGTGAGAAAGCAACCTGCCAGGCCTGGGACTTGAACCGTGGTTGGCCATGTGGGAGTCTAGCATCCTTAACCACCATGCCACCTGCTGGCCCCAAAAGTGTGTATGTTCTAAGCACCTAGATTAATTAATTTTCATAAGGGAACACATCCATATAGGATCAGGAAATGAACCCAGAGCAGGAAACAGAAGATCATCAGCACCCTGGAAGACCTCTTGTGTTCCCTTCCAGTCATAACATCGCAGGGGTAACTATGAGTCTGACTTCTATCATCACGGATTAGTTTTGTCTCTTTTTTGAATTTCATTATCAAAACATCCATGTATCCTCTCTTGCATCTTGCTTTTTTCACTAATCACTGCATCTGTAAGATTCATCCATACTGTTGAATGTAATTATATATTTGTCATTCTTTTTGCTGTAGAGTAAGTAAGTAATTTCATTTTTCAATGATGGACATTTGGATAGTTTCCTTTTTTTTTTTTTTTTTCCGAGGGGGGAGGGTTGGTTTTGGTATAAGGCACGTGTGCTCGCCAGAAAGACAGAGAAAGACAGAGAGACAGAAAGCAAGAAATCACCCCCAGGGGGGATGGCCACACCGCAATTCCTTCTCCTCCATTCTCCTCTCAGGATCTTGGGCATGCCTGCACACACGCCTGGTGTGAGTTTAAGCCACCAGATCCGGGACTCGAATCACGGTCAACTACACGGGAGTCCAGTGACATAGCCATTACGCCAACTGCTGGTCCCCATTTGGAGGGTTGTTTTCATTTTTTAATGTGGGAATGAATTGAGCTTGTTGAGATTTGTGGAGAAAGTCTGAAATACCCATCTTCTATGAGAAAGGAGAAGGGTGATGAGGGCCACACGAGGATTTACTGGGTGGAATGTGAGAGCCCGGCTAAGGTTGGGAATTACTCTGTGGCTGCTGCACGAAGACCTCTGGCAGCTCTGCTAGCCCGTGTGCAGGTGCAGAGAAGACAGGGAATTGGGTTGCCCTGGGTTGGTTTCTGCCAGCTAGGAGAGAGGCACAGAGCTCTGAGGATCCTTGCAGCAGGCAAGTGATGGGATAATGACTGTGGATCCATGCTGGGGAGGAGGGCATGCAGGGAGGGAAGGGAAGAGAAGGTGGGAAGGAAGCTGGCAGAACAAAAGCAGAGGCGGACTGTGAGCTCTGTGTAGGGTGGTGTCTGTGACATGCTGGGCTCCAGAGACTGGCATATGCTTGGCACAGAGCTTTCACTCAGTGACTAGTTGAATAAGTGAGCTGAGGGCTCAAGAGACAGAGGTCTGAGGTAAATGGCAGGTGAGGTGGGGGTGATAAGAGTCTGAAGCCTGTGGTCAATGTGGTTGTTATTTAGCAGAGTGACATGCCAGAGGCAAGTGCTAAGTCTGGGGTGTTCCCAGCAGGGATGGCTAAAGGGAGCACAGAGGCCAATACTGCGCAAACTATCCATGGAAATCCATAGGTCACTGGAGTGGGGTCCATCATACCCAGTTTTCAAGGAAGTGGGGAGAACAGTGTTTTGCAAGCTGGGGTCCTTTGAACTTTGCATCTGATCTGTAGAGGGGTTGGTGGGTTGGTTGGAAATGCAGACCCCTGGGCCACCCCTTCCTGAGAAAGTTAGCACAGAACTGCAGAACTGAGCCTCAAGAAGCAGGAGTGTATGGGATAGGGGAGCATCAGCCCCTTCAAGGTCAGGGAATGGAATGCCCAGTAGACGCTGGATATGGTGGCCTCTATCTAGGCTGGAGGTGGACATGGGATAGTCAAGGAAGAGATACTAAATAGGAAAGAGCTGGCACAGAGGGAATGCATGGCCTGACCTGGGGACCAGAGGGGAGTGTCAGCTCTAGGGTGCAGTTATAGCTAGAGAGGAGGCGCTGGCCTGGCAAGAGGGGCGTGGTCTGTGGGACCAGGAGTGAGGGTGGTGCATGGGGCTGTGGCACCGTTTCTTCTCTTCGTCCCTCTTGGGGAGCAACAGGTAATATGGGCTGAGCTAGTCCCACACTGTCACCCCCTCTCTTCTCAGTCTCCCAGACCCCTGGAGCTCAGTACCCTATTCTCTGCCCTTTATTGGCACTATCCATTCTCTCAGTACCCCCACCCCTTCCACATTGTCCATCCCGCAATTTCCCACACTTCACACACTTGGAACTCTAATACTCAGTCCTTTTGTGTGTTTAAGCCATCTCAGCACCCCTCAACTGCCACTCTGAGAGCACCTGATTCACTGTCCCCTAGAACAGCCAGCCCCCTCTCAGCTCCCTTATTCTGTCCCTCCTATTCATCATAGCGTTCAAGTCCCTTTGCACACACCCCTGACCCCAGCCTAGAATACCCCCGGGAGTTCCTCCTCTCAAGAGAATCCCAGTCACTCTTCCTGGAGGCCAGGCTTTTGCCCCCTTAGTCGGGCCGGTCCCGCCCCATCCCGGCGGGCTGAGTCAGGCGGCAGGAACTGGGCGGGGGGCGGCGCCGGGAGGAGCCAAAGCGAGCCAGAGCCGCTGGGAACCAGCGCGGAGCCCAGCTGGGCCCGCACCGAGTGGCCCAGGGCCGACGGGGACGTGGGGGCGAGCTGGGGTGAGAGCCGTCCCGAACCTACCATGAACGCCAAGAAGAGAGGTAGGACCCGTCCTGCGGCTGCGAAGACTCCGGGGCTGACTCCAGGGGCTGCAGGCAGAGTTCTGGGAATCAGGAGTGCGTGTTTTGGCGGAGCTGGGTGGGGGTCCACTGAGGATCCCTTTCTGCCAAGGGCAGGGGTGAAGGCGTGCGTCCGTGACTCAGTTTCCAGGTCGGAGCCTCTCGAAAATGGAGGGGGCGGGGCACTTCTCGGCACTGTCCCCCACCCTGGGAATCCCCCAGCTGCTGGGCGCTGGGAGGGCGCTGGCGTCGTGGCGCCTGGAAGCCGGTGGGGACTTGGGGGTGCGGTTCACGCAGGGCGGGTCGCCGGAGCCAAACCCGCGCCGGACAGGCCAGTCGGGCAGGGCTCTGAGCGCGCACCCCGCCCCGCCTCTGACCTCCCGCGGCCTCCCAGGGTGGGGGTACCCGAGGGCCAAATCCCCTCGGAGATTGGCGGTCAGGGGCAGGGCTGGGGAGGCCGCCCCGCCCCCCCGGTAAACAGGCGCTTCCGCACATTCTTCGCGCGCCCCGCCCCTTTCCTGCCCCTTCCCTGTTCGAGGAGGGTCCCCGCGCGACGCCCCCTTCCTGCCCCGCGCCAGACAGAGTCCACACCTCCACAGGAAATGGAGGCCGAGCTGAGGCCACGCTGAGTCCGAGGCTGAGTCGCCCGCGACTGCCCTGTCATTAGCAGGGGTGCCGGCGGGGCTAAGAGTACCTAGGCCGAAGCCCACTGGGGCAGCTCTACCTAGTGGCCGGAAGGACCTGCTCCTGCCCTAGGACGGGACCGCGGGGAGGCTGTCAGGGACCTGCCTGAGGCCGGACACTCCCCACCAACACCCCTAGGGAGCCCCGCGCGGACTCATTCCATGATGTCCCTGTCGGTGCGGCCGCAGCGCCGCCTGCTCAGCGCCCGGGTCAATAGGAGCCAGTCCTTCGCAGGCGTCCTCAGCAGCCACGAGCGGGGACCTAGGTACGCAGCGGATGGGGGGGGGGGGTACGATCATGAGAGTCGGATGGGGCTGGGATTGGGGATGTAGAGAGGTTCGGTGGGGGGCTCCTGCGCACACCTCTCTGAGGGTAGCCTTTTCTTAGGAGCTTCCAGGTCTTCAGCCCTCCGGGGCCCCCACGGAAGCCCCCAGCGCTCTCCCGGGTGTCCAGGATGTTTTCCGTTGCTCATGCAGCCCCCAAGGGGCCCCAGCCTGAGCGGCTGGACCTGGTGTACACCGCGCTTAAGCGAGGCCTGACGTAAGCAACTCCCTACCCCTTACCCCAGGATCCCTCCCAAACTCCTACCTCCTTCCTGCTAGTGGGAACCTAGCATCCATACCCTCTGCCTCCTGTACCCTCTGCCTCCTGCCGTAGCCTGGGCAGTTTAAGGCCAGATTGGAAACTTCCCCTCCTTACCCCTTTCTCCAGGGCCTACTTGGAAGTGCACCAGCAGGAGCAGGAGAAACTCCAGGGGCAGATAAGGGAGTCCAAGAGGAATTCCCGCCTGGTGAGTGATGGGAAGGAAGGGGTGTCTGGGATTAATGCCCTCTGCCTCTGCGGTGGGGTTAGCTGGACAGAGCCAGCTCTGGGAGGCATCAGTCTAGGTGTATGTGGCAAAGATGTCAGGAAAGGCTGAGGGGTATCTATCCCAGCTTCTTTGCCACATGTACTTCTGCTTGGGACCTAGTGCCTGCTCACAGCAACTTCTATCGGGTTGGGGTGGATCCCACGAACATGGACAGGACACTGTGTTGTAATGGCACTGGGATGAGAGCCAGGGTTCTTCTTGGGGAAGACATCAATGCCAGGGAAGGGAACACTTTTGCTAGGTCCTGAAAGGTGAAAGGAAGTCCCCTGCAGAGGGATCCTTGCTTGAGGGGGGCACAGAGCCCTCTCCCTAGAGGCTGCAGGAAAGGGATCCTGGGGAAGAGGTGGGGGGGAAGGTACTGGAGAGGTCTGAGGGACCGGATCTGTGTGATCAGCACACACTGAGGCTAGGTGTGTGGGAAGGGGTCAGTCCCTTCTGTGCCTGGAGCAGTTGTGGACTGTGGTGTGAGGGGAGAAGGCTGGTAAGGAGATCTATGGTGGGTCTGCCTTGCCGGAGTCCTCCTCAGACCTCCTAAGTGGCCCTCCTCATCTCTCCCTGCAGGGCTTCCTGTATGACTTGGACAAGGTGAGTGTATGCAGAGAGGTGTTGGAAGGGATTGGTTCATGGGGCGGGTCAAGGGCCTTGGACCTCAGGCCCCTCCTGATCCCCCTCTCCCTCAGCAAGTCAAGTCCATTGAACGCTTCCTGCGACGACTGGAGTTCCATGCCAGCAAGGTACGTGTGCAGCAGGCAAGCGGAGTAGGGTCGGGGACTGGATAGTGCAGGGAGATGGGGGTGCACTAGGCCCTGGTGAGTAGCCCTGGTGATGAGTAGTTCCAGTACTGCCACCCCACTCACCTTCCCAGATCGACGAGCTGTATGAGGCATACTGTGTCCAGCGGCGTCTCCGAGATGGTGCCTACAACATGGTCCGTGCCTATAGCACCGGGTCCCCAGGGAGCCGAGAGGCCCGGGACAGCCTGGCCGAAGCCACTCGGGGCCATCGCGAATATACAGAGGTGAGGGACAGGTGCTTGTGAGGCAGAGGCACCGCCGGGGGTGGCAGGGCTGTCAAAAGGGGGTTGGTTCTTGACCTCTCCTGTCCCTGCCCCTCCCTCCCAGAGCATGTGTCTGCTGGAGAATGATCTGGAGGCACAGCTGGGCGAGTTTCATCTCCGGATGAAAGGTACTGAGTTGTGTGGATGCGAGGGTTAGGGGGGCGGGAAGGAGGAAATGTGATCAAGATCCCCCCAACATGGCTCATCTACTTTTCCTACTCCCAGGGCTGGCCGGCTTCGCCAGGCTGTGTGTAGGTGATCAGTATGAGGTATGAGGGTATACAGGGATGGGCTAGGATGGCAGGGCCACAATACGAAGGGTGGCCTCATCCCTGCTGTCCCCCTAGATCTGCATGAAATATGGGCGTCAGCGCTGGAAGCTACGGGGCCGCATTGAGGGTAGTGGGAAGCAGGTGTGGGACAGTGAAGAAACCGTCTTTCTTCCTCTGCTCACGGAATTCCTGTCCATCAAGGTGATGTCTATGCTCAGGACCACAGGACACCATCACCCTGTGAACCCTTGGTGGCCCTTATGACCCTGAGATACTCCTGTGACCTCCCCCTCTTGGCTCCATGGTCCTGTAAATATGTGACCCATGACCTTTGTGAGCCTGTGATCTCCATTTATCTCCGTGATCTTGAGAACAATAATCTTTTGGCTTCTTTGACCTTAGGGCCTCCTGGCTCTGTGACCTTTTCATGGCCTTCTCACTCTGTGAATATTTGACCCCCAAGACCACCACAAGGCTGTGATCCCTTGATTTCAGTGACCCTACCAACTCAGACCCTTGTGACATCCACGCTTCCAAACTACTTTAAGCCTTCATAGCCCCATGATCCTGAGAACAGTAATCTCCATGGCATCACAAGGTGTCATGACCCATCTCTATGCAAATTCACACCTCACGGTCCCTGCAGCCAAGTGACCCCACCATGCACTCTTGGCTACAGGTGACAGAACTGAAGGGCCTGGCCAACCACGTGGTTGTGGGCAGTGTCTCCTGTGAGACCAAGGACCTGTTTGCTGCCCTGCCTCAGGTTGTGGCCGTGGATATCAATGACCTTGGCACCATCAAACTCAGCCTGGAAGTCACATGGAGGTCGGTGGGGCTCAGAGACTGGGGATGGGGCCAGGAGGGCTGTGGCACATGCTAATATAGCCTCTTCCCTCCCTAGCCCCTTTGACAAGGATGACCAGCCCTCTGCTGCTTCTACTGTCAACAAGGCCTCCACTGTCACTAAGCGCTTCTCCACCTATAGCCAAAGCCCACCAGACACACCCTCACTTCGGGAGCAGGCCTTCTATGTGAGTCACAACCCTGCCCAGAACTCACCATCCCCTAGGGGCTCTCTGGGTATGATCCTGAAATGCCCTGTCCTCTCTCTCAGAACATGCTGCGGCGGCAGGAAGAGCTGGAGAATGGGACAGCATGGTCACTGTCATCTGAATCTTCAGATGATTCATCCAGCCCACAACTGTCAGGCACTGCTCGCCACTCGTCAGCCCCTAGGCCCCTGATGCAGCAGCCTGAGCCCCTACCTATCCAAGTTGCCTTCCGCAGGCCTGAGACTTCTTGTTCTGGGCTCATGGATGAGGAAGGGGCTGTGGCCCCAGCCCTGGCCAATGGGCATGCTCCCTACAGCCGGACTCTGAGCCACATCAGCGAGGCCAGTGTGGATGCTGCTTTGGCTGAGGCTTCAGTGGAGGTCGCAGGACCAGAAAGCCCAGCCCCAGGACCCAGTCCACCTACACATCCAGATCCCACCCATGGGCAGCACCCTGCTCCTGTTTCTCCTGTCCTCGTCCCTGGCCATTCTGCATCAAGCCCCACCCTCAGTGCAACAGGCCCTGCCCCCACATCTACAGACCCTGCTCCATCTGCACACCTAGACTCAGTTCAGAAGGCTGCTGACTCTGACCCTTCCAGACTATCAGGCCACACCCATACCACTACAAGCTCCACCTATGGGGTTGTGAGCCCTACCCACAGTGCCCCAAGCCTCACTCACACTACTGCAGGCTCCACCCACAAGCCCATGGTGTCTACCTTTACTACTACAGGTCCTACCCTCACTATCACAGGCCCCATCAAGACCCCAGCAAGTCCCACCCACAAACCAATGCTCTCTACTGTCACCACTACAGCCTCTACCCCCAATACCATAGGCCAAGTCCAAATTGCCATAACCCCTACCCACACCACTACAAACCCTACCCACACTACTACAGACCCTACGCACATTACTACAAGCCCCACCTACACTACTGCAAGCTCCACCCACACGACTGCAAGACCCACCCATACCATGACAAACTCCACCCACACCACTGCAAGCCCCACCCACACTACTGCAAGCCCCACTGACAAAGCTGGGATGTCAGTTCACACCACTGTAAGTCCTACCCTCAATGCTATGGGCCCAGTCCAGACTACCACAAGCCTTTCCACTCCTCTAGACCTTGCTAAGCTCCCCAGCCCCTCTGCAAATACGGACCCCACCCTCCCAGGCACCAACCTCCTGCCCTGTAGTCACCCAGCCTCCACTCCCTGCACTCACACAGACCCCATAGCCCCCATCACCTCCTACTCAAGTTCTACTTGTTCCAGCCAGCAGCTCCTCACAAGCGCTACCACAGATACCCCAGAGCCCATCCTTCAGAACCTAAGCCCCCCTCCCTCACCCCCAGCCCCTGCACCCCAGCATTCAGACCTTAGCCTGGTTAGGGTTTCCCAGGCACCAGTCTCAGGGGCAGCTGGAGAGGCTGGAGACAGGAGGCTGGAAGAGGCACTGGGGGCCCTGATGGCTGCCCTGGATGACTATCGTGGCCAGTTCCCTGAGCTACAGGGCCTGGAGCAGGAGGTGACCCGACTGGAGAGTTTGCTCATGGTGAGGAGGGCTGGGCTAGGCTGGGGCCACACAGGGAGGGCAGCCAGGCAGTGGCAGCAGCTCTGACTTCCTCCCTCCACAACCCCAGCAGAGACAAGGCCTGACTCGCAGCCGGGCCTCCAGTCTCAGCATCACCGTGGAGCATGCCCTGGAGAGCTTCAGCTTCCTCAATGAAGATGAAGATGAAGACAATGATGGTCCTGGGGACAGGTGAGGGGGCTAAGGGAGGCAAGACAGATGCAGGGAAAGATGAAGGGGAAGAGGTGAGTGCCAGGTGAAGTAGGAACAGGTGAGTTGGAAGAAAAACACAGGGAACAGTTGAGGTGGGTCCAGGGAGAACACATGAAGATGGCCGTACACCTCGTGTGTCCCTGATGCCCACGTCTCCATCTGTATCCCCAGTGCTTCTGATCGCCCTTCTCCTCAGCTCTGCCATGTCTGCCTTCCCCGCCGACCCCCATCAGCTCCAGTGCTTCCAGCCCCTGCTCTTTCCCTTGGCCTCACGTTGGACCAACCCTATGACGAAAGGCTTTCAGTACCCCATGTCCCCAGACGTCGGCCCCCTCTGACTCTGTCTCGACCCCAACTCTCCCGGAGACCCCGACCCCTCAACTCTCAGGTCCAGAGTCGTCTTTGCAAACTCCCAGTTGAGCGTCGTGCCCGGTCCCGCCTCCCTCTGCTGCTGCCCAGGTTCTGGCCCCATGTCCTCCGACCCTGGCAGTCCACATCTCGCAGACCATCTCGCCTGCAGCCCTACTCCCGCCCATCCCAGCCCTGGCAGCCCCTGCGTTTCTAGCTGGCTCCGGAGACCCCTGCTATCACCTGCTGGTTCCAGCCCCTTCCTCTTCCTGGAAGTCCTCCATGAACTTATCCATTGCCTGTTGTCTGCACATTGTCTGTTCTTCCATTCTGGAATTGGGGAGCTTAATAAAAATAAACACTGGTGGCCTGATGCTGATGTGTGCTCCTGGGGTGGTTGACCCCGCTTTTCTCTCAGGGCCCCCAGCGCCCCGGAGGCTGGGGCTGAGGACCGCCTAGACTCACCCAGCGCCCGCCCCCTCAGCACCGGGTGTCCAGCCCTAGATGCTGCCTTGGTCCAACACCTGTACCACTGCAGTCGCCTCCTGCTGGTGAGGCTGGTGGTAGTCTCACCACCCTTTCCTTGTTACCCCTACCTCAGGGAGTCCTCCACTTCAATCCTAGCCTTCTATTCCTCCTCTGAGTTCCACCCCTCTGTGCCCCAGGGCCCTGGCATCTGGCTCTTCCCGAACATAATTCCGCCTACTTTCTAGCCCCACCCCCAGTCTCTCCCAATACATGCTGGGACTTGTAGTCCCTGTGTTCTATCCTTCCCAAGCCTGTCTTAAGGTCTGAGCTACCTGGCCACCCTTGTTTTACAGAAACTGGGCACATTTGGGCCTCTGCGCTGCCAAGAGGCATGGGCCCTGGAGCGGCTACTGCGGGAAGCCCGAGTGCTTGAGGCAGTATGTGAGCTCAGCAGACGATGGGAGACCCCTGCCACCTCTGCCCAGGAAGGTAAAGCCCTGTGGGCTCCAGTGTCCTCCCTCGCCCCATCTCCACCCGTGTGCCTACCTGCCCACCTGTCTGCTCTTGCCAATGGTGCCCTCCTCACCCCCTCTTCCAGTGGTGCAGTTCTCAGCCTCTCGGCCTGGCTTCCTAACCTTCTGGGACCAGTGCACAGAAGGACTCAGCCCCTTCATCTGCCCCATGGAGCAGGTGCTCCTCACCTTCTGCAACCAGTACGGTGCCCGCCTCTCCCTGCGCCAGCCAGGCTTAGCCGAGGCTGGTGAGTAGGTTGCCTGCCTGCCCCTTCTCCTGTCCTTTCTTGGGTTCCCAGTGGCAGGGACCGTAGGATAAGCAGGTCAGCCCACACAGACATATGGGCTGAGGAGGAGGAATAGTGGAGGCTCGTGCCTGAAGCACAAGGACCCTGATGGGCAGGGTTTGGACAGGGAGCCCTGAGCCTGGGACGGGAGCAGTCTTTTTCCTCTCCAAGCCTGGGTCCATCCAATCTGAGGCCTGTGGCACTGCTTCCTACAGTGTGTGTAAAGTTCCTGGAGGACGCCCTGGGACAGAAGCTGCCCAGGAGGCCCCAGCCAGGCCCTGGAGAGCAGGTCACCATCTTCCAGTTCTGGAGTTACGTCGAAACCTTGGACTGTCCCTCCATTGAGGCCTATGTGACCGAGACCGCCGAGGAAGGTGAGGATGAAGACAAGGACAAGACCTCCCCCACCCTAAAAGGCCCTTTGTCCTGCCACCTTGTCCCAACTGGTCCCTTTCCTTTCTTTCAGTGTTACTGGTACGGAATCTGAACTCAGACGACCAGGCTATTGTGCTGAAGGCCCTAAGGTTGGCCCCCGAGGGGCGGCTGCGAAGGGACGGGCTTCGAGCCCTCAGCTCCCTGCTTGTCCATGGCAACAACAAGGTCATGGCGGCCGTCAGCACCCAGCTCCGGAGCCTGTCGCTGGGCCCTGCTTTCCGGGAGAGGGTAAGAGTCGGGCAGGGCTCCCTTGAAGACAAGACCTGGGGTCCCAGGCTCCCAGTATTTGGCTAAATCTGTCTTTCTGCCCTCACTCAGGCCCTCCTGTGCTTCCTGGACCAGCTCGAGGATGAGGATGTGCAGGCTCGAGTGGCTGGCTGCCTGGCCCTGGGCTGCATCAAGGTGACTCCCACCGGCCCCCCCTTTCTCTCTTCTCTTGGCACCCTCACCCCGGGCACCTCCTACCTGCTCCACTGGGCCCACCTCAACGCTCCCTCCCCTGACAGGCTCCTGAAGGCATCGAGCCCCTGGTGTACCTGTGCCAAACGGACACGGAAGCAGTGAGGGAAGCTGCCCGGCAGAGCCTGCAGCAGTGTGGTAAGGCCGGGGGTGGTGTGGTTCTGAGAAATCTTGGTAGATGGGAGTAGGGCAAGACAACCCCTGACCTCATCCTTACGCATTACAGGGGAAGAAGGACAGTCAGCCCATCGACGGCTAGAGGAGTCTCTGGATGCCCTACCCCGCATCTTTGGGCCTGGCAGCATGGCCAGCACAGCATTCTGAACTCTCCAGCCACGTCTCCCAGGACCCCTCCCACCTACTTTTAAGGCTTACCAGGCACTGGCAGGGAGGGTGAGGGCTGGCTCCAGACACCCCTCCCCCGCAGAGTCCTATCAATGAAAATCTAATATATTCTTCCGTTGCCCCTGGGGTTGGTAGTCAGTGCCTGCAGTCAAGTGCCTCCCAGCCACAAATCAGTGTCCAGGGCCTAACCCGGCCACATCCCTCGGTTTTGTATTTTATTTACAGAGTTTTACAGAAAATAAAAAAGCAAAATGCCTTTCCTACGTGGCCTGGTGCACTCCTGACCCTCTGTTCCAACACCCTGTGGCTGTGGACCTTCCTGACTGGTGCATCTGCACTCCAGCTGTGACAACGGCATGTGCACTGCCCTGGAAATCCGGGTGGAAGAAAGCCCAGAGGTTGGAACTGAGCTTGGAGAAAAAAGCAAGGGGAAGAGGGTGGTGGGGTGTTGCTGGGGAGGTTAAGCCATCCATGTCTGGGAACAATGGGCCTAGAATGGAGCTGAACTGTGGAGTTGGCCTAGAGACAGCCCAAAGGGTAAGCTGTGGCCAGAGGGTAGGAGAGGCTGGCAGAAAAAGGCAGCATGGTGGGACCAGCAGTTAGCATAACGGCTATGTTGCTGGACTCCCACGTAGTCGACCACGGTTCGCGTACCAGACCTGGTGGCTTAAAACACGCTGGGCGCCTGTGTGTGCGTGCCCAGGATCCCGAGAGGAAAATGGAGGAGAAGGGATTGTGGCGTGGCCATCCCCCCTGGGGGGTGATTTCTCGCTTTCTGTCTCTCTGTCTGTCTCTGTCTGTCTGGCTAGCGCACGCGCCCTATAGCGAAAACCTCTCCCAAAAAAAAGAAAAAAGAAAGAAAAAAGAAAGGCAACATGGTGTGGGTGGAGCTTCTGGCCACCAGGGGGCAGTAGAACGACATCACCGCATGCCAGGCTTTAGGGTCCTCCCCACATGGAGGCAACTTCCTAGAGTGGCTTGAAGGAGCTTCTTGGAGGCTGGAGTACAAGAGACACCCTTGAGAGGATACGAGTGGGGCCTGGGAGGCAGGAGACCCATATGGCCACCACATGACAAGGGATAGCAAGTCCTTTTCCTCCTGGAGCTGCCTCCCTCTCTGTAATAACAAACCTGACCTAACCCTGTGACCCCCTACAGCCTGCAGTCCCATGTGGCTTCTGGAAGCATGACTGTGGGGAGGTGACTCACCTCCCCCAGAACTGCCTGGCACATGAGTGTGTTAATCCACAAGGTTAAGAGTCTTCTGGGAGGTGGGACCAGCAGATGGTGTAATGGTTATGTCGTTGGACCCCACGCAGTTGTCCAAGCTTCGAGTCCCCAGACCCAGTGGCTTCAGTCTTACGCAGGGCGCCTGAGATCCTGAGAGGAGAATGGAAGAGAAGGAATTGCGGCATAGCCATCCCCCCAGGGGGTGATTTGTCACTTTCTGTCTCTCTGTCTCTATCTCTCCTGCAAGTGTACACACTCTATGGCAAAAACCTCTCTTAAAAACAAAACAAAACAAAAAGAGTCCTTCCTCTTCAAGGAACATGAGGCTGGGGTAGAACTTCAGGATGGCAGGCCTGTTAGGAGGGCTTGAGGGAGACCTACAATCTCAGCTAGAGAACCAGGGCCTCCACCCTTCTCCCTTTTAGAACTTCCATTATCTAGGGGCAAGGGACACTGCATGGGCAGGGCCTCCCCCATTTCCTAAAGCCACTCTGGTGTCTCAGTGACTGCTGCGGTAGCATGGCAGTGTGTGTGCGTGCGTGTGTGTGTGTGTGTGCGCGCGCCCCTGCACTCAGGAAGAGCCAATGAGGTGCTAACAGTCCCCCTGAAGGGTGACCCAGATCCCCAGGGAGCCCTTCCCCCAGTGTTGCAGAGCTATGTACAAAAAGCCTTGGCGGTGGCCTCAACCACCTGCTGGGGAAGCCACACTGAGCAGAAAAAACGGCAACAGGAAGGCACACAGGAAACACCTGTGTGTGGATGCAGGTGGCTCACTCCAGGTGGGTGGGGGCCAAGTGGGACAGGCACACAGCCCTTCGTGCACTGGCACAGCTCGTGCTCTCCCTGTAGCTGGGAAGGGTGGCATGGGCTGGATGGCACAGCTCAGCTTGGGTGGTTGGCTGAGGCAGCATGGGGCAGAGGAGGCAAACAAATGGTAGGATACAAGTCAGCACCCCAAGCCAGCTGCAACCTAGGCCTGCCCCACAGCCCTGCAGGAGGGCTGCAGTCCCAGAACCAGCCTGGGAGGCCCTCAGGCCTGAGGCCCTGTAAGAGGCCCCTCAGGAGAGCAAGACTGTCCACTTGCACCAAAAGTAGAGCCTGAGTGGTGGGGAAAGAGGAAGTGCACACTGGCTGACCAAGTCCTTGGAAAATGAAGATGGGTTGATGGGCCAGTATAAGCTCATAGCTCAATCCCCAGAATGTGGGGCTGTGCAAGCAGCAGAAAATGGAAAGATGCCATCATCCCAGCCCAGGTGGGGCATGGGGGCACCTGGACCTGTCACTGAAAGTCCATGCTTTCTAGGGCAGGGGAGGGATGGGATCCCTGACACTCTGTCCTCTATAATGGGGGTCCTGAGGCCAGAGCCTAGTGTTCAGCTCTAGCCAAGAGTGGGTGTCAATGTGAGAAGGAGCTAGAATTGGAACTCTGTGGGCATAGCCATGTGAAGAACTAGCAAGTCCAGAACAAGAAAAGGGCATAGGCCTTTGTCCAGCAAGCTAAGCTAACTCAGAGCAGCATGGATAGATCCCAGGACAGACATCCGACGCCTGCCATCAGGAACTTGAAGTCAGGCAGAATGGCTTCTGCACCCAGGTCCAGGTCTGGAAGACGGTAGAGGGCAGAGAACCTCTGTCCTCCCACCTATCCACTTTCCTTCTATCCCCTCCACCTCATGGTTCCTCCCACAGGCCTTCACATAGGGCAAACTTGTCCCACCTCCGACCCTGCTGTCATGCAGCTTGGGAAGGCACTCGTTCCAGCTGCCCCAGGTGATGGACGGTCAGGAGACCAAGACCGTCCTCTTCCACCAAAAGCATCATGAATCAAAGGTACCAGGCAGGGAAAGCCTGTGCCCAGCTGTCCTATACAGCCTGTGCCAGCCTCTGTGAGGGCACAAAGGGGAGTGGGCCTGTAAGACTTCTGACATCCTGAGAGGAGCCCCATCAGTGAAGTTCATCAAGGCCACAGCCATGCCTTGGCCATCATCTGTGGGGCGCTGCCCGGAGGAAACTGATGTACACACACTGCAAAAAAGGGGCCAGACTGAGGTGGTTGAGGATGCATATAATTTATTGTGTTGGTGGTTGCAGGAGCTTCCCGCCTCCCCCAATTTTCCTCTTGCCCTCTTCCAGCCTTACCTTTCCTCCCATCTCCCACTCTTCTTCTTGTGTACTCAAAGCTGTAGAGAATAAAAAAAAAGAAAAAAGAAAATTTATCAAGGAAAAAAAGGCATGTTTGTGAAGGCAAAGCAGCAGATGGGCTGGCATGTGGGAAGAGGGCTGCTGCTTTGTCTCACCCACGGAGCGGGGGTGCCTTCCTTGTTTTGGGGCCTGATGTGTGGGTATAATTTGCTAAGCCTCAGGTACAGGACATGCCACTGCCTCTTCTAACCCCGCACATAGTCCTGGACTGTCCTCTTCAGGCCATCTATCCTGTTGGATAGGAGGCTCCAAGCTCGGCTGTCAGGCCTGGCATTTCTGGGCCTGGGTGATATGAGAGAGTGAGTTTGGGAAGGACTCCAGTGCCTTGCATAAACTGCTAAGGAAGCATAATTTATCATTTAGAAAATAAGACAGTCATTGGCCTGTGAGAAAGGAGCCTCTTGTTTCAGAAACGTGTTATCAGGTGATGGTCTCTAATCTGAGTATAATGTCAAAGGTCAAGTCTCACTTGTCTCTGAATACAACCACGGTGTATGGATGATCAGTAATTGCCAATTTGCAGCGCAACAGCTGTGGCTAACATGACAGTTGTAGGTATCTCCTCTAAATCCTTCAATCTCCTCCCCTTCTCATCAGGCATCCTCTTAAATTCACTCCACAGGGCTCCAATCTGGGCCCTTTCCTCTTCTCTTAAAACACACTCCCTGGGTCACCTCCTCCATTCCTCTGGCTCCCATCTATAGGCGGAGGCTATACGCCAATCACTCACACGGCTCTCACTTGTCTTGGAGACGCCATGTCCAGCTGCTGACTGAATACTTCCTTCTGAATGCCCTCGCATTTCAAATTCTAGATCATCATCTCAAAACCTGTTTCTTCCCCAGGCCTTGGGGTTACTAACTACCCAGGTCTCCAAGCCATACCACTGGGCCTCATCCTTAACTCTCTTCTATCCCCTCATCCCAGACATCAGCCAAATATTACTAAATTCTGCCTCCTTTTCTTTATCTCCATTGACTAGAGTTCAGGACATGTACACCTGTGCTAGACACTAAGACGGCCTTCTCCGAGGCAGCCTCTGATCTCACACGTCTTCCATCCATTGCCCATATGTAATCAGATTTCTAAAGCAAGAGTCTACCACTACAGGCTCTCTTTCCTCGTAGTTTTGGTAAAGTCCAGCTCACTCCATCTGGCTCACAAAGTCTGAGTCTGTTCCCTCCCCAGCCTCACATTTACCATTCAACTTTTCACCTGCACTAGAGCCTTCCTGGACCACTCTTAAGACCCACTTGTTCTGGGCCTGATACCACCCACTTTGTGGTATGCTCTCACCTCACTCAGGCCTGCTCACCAAATAAGCTTCAACCTAGATATCATACATTTCTTTGGGATTGGGGGAGCAGCCAGATGGTGACACAGCACTAAAACCTTATGCCCCGCAAAGCAGACCCACATGGAAATGATGCCAGTTCCTGATTGGAGATCTCCCTGAGTACACCAGGCTTGCGTGTACCCATGATTCAGGCAGGCTGAAGCTGGGGGTGGATTCGTCGTTTCAAGACCCTATCATGGGGACCAGCAGTTAGCATAATGGCTATGTCGCTGGACTCCCATGTAGTCGACCATTGTTCGAGTCCCGGACCCAGTGGCTTAAACTCACACCAGGCGCGTGTGCGTGCATGCCCAAGATCTCGAGAGGAGAATGGAGGAGAAGGGATTGCGGCATGGCCATCCCCCCTGGGGGGTGACTTCTTGCTTTCTATCTCTCTGTCTCTCTCTGTCTTTCTGGCAAGCGTACGTGCCCTATAGCAAAAACCTCTCAAAAAAAAAAAAAAAAAAAAAAAAAAAAAAAGACCCTGTCATGGTGTCTTGTCTCTATCACATAAGGAATGAATATATAAACGTTAAAACAAAATTTCCTTAGGAAGATGCGCCTCCATTTGTGTCTGTCCCAGGAGGCTGTGCTTGCCTTACTATGGCCTGGAGGGTAAGGCCACCAGATCCCACATGGCCAACCATATGGTTTAAGTCCTGGACCTGGCGGCTTGAGAAGAACGCTGTACATGTGTGCATGCATGCCCCAAATCTGAAATGTTGGTGAAATGGAGAATACCATTTTCTGTAGTGGGATGGGGCATGCTTTCTCATCCCTTCCTCTCTGCCTCTCTCTGACGAGTACATGCATCCTCTAGCCCCCCACCAAAAAAAAAAGAAAGAAAAAAAAAAGCCAATGATAATCACACCCCAGTGCAATTGCTTATTGATTTTATACCTCTGGTACAGATATCCACAAGTATTTGCTGACTATTCTACTAGGTATAAGCACCACCCAGGTCTGGGCAACAACAATGGGTGCCTTCCTTGAGGAATTTGGTCCCAGTTGTTATTTCTTTCTTTTTTTTTTTTTAATTATTCATTCATTTTTTAATTTTAATTTTTTTTTGGGGGGGGAGGTTTTTGCTATAGGGCGCGTGAGCTCACCAGAAAGACAGAGAGAGACAGAGACAGAAAGCGAGAAATCACCTCCCAGGGGGAATGGCCACGCCGAAATCCCTTCTTTTCCATTCTCCTCTTGGGATCTTGGGCATGCACGCACACACACCCGGTGTGAGTTTAAGCTGCCAGGTTCGGGACTGGAACTGTGACTACATGGGAGTCCAGTGACATAGCCATTATGCTAACTGCTGGTCCCTATTCTGGATATTTCTTATAAATGAAATCAGGTTAGGTCTTTCCAGCTTAGCCAGTTCTAAGATTCATCTGAGCACTTCCTCAGATATTCAAATTCAGTAGGTCTGGCATGGGATCAGGAAATTGTCCAGACTGCATTTGCCTTTACCATCTCTAGCACTAAAGGCCAGATACACTCCAAGTGATCAAGAAATATCTTTTGATAAATACCTCTAAAATCTGTCTTTAGCTCTGGGCTCCCTACTACACAACTCCCCAACTGATATTCTGGTCCTGTCTCAAAAGCAACCTGGAAACATTGAGTATGACAGTACTGTAGGTTCAATACCAAAAAAGCCCAGAAACTCAAAACTCTCCTTCTAGTCCCCTGGGAAACAGCTCTTTAGAATGCATTGTGGGGGCCAGCAGGTGGTGTGGTGATTAGGGTGCTGGATACCCCGCATGGCCAACTGCGGTTGGAATCCAAGACCTGGAGGCTTGCTTTTCACCTTCTCTCTCTCTGTGTCTCTGTCAAGCCCACATGCCCTATAGCAAATTAAATAATAATAATAATAAATAAAATTAAATAATTCTTTTAAAAATAATTATTTTATTTAACCTTATTTATTTATTTAATTTCATTTGACCAGGCGGGGGAGGGGAGAGAGAGAGAGAGAAAGAGCAAGCTGCCAGGTCTAGGACTTGAACTGCAGTCGGCCATGTCGGAGTCCAGTGCCCTTAACCACCATGCCACCTGCCAACCCCAATAAATAATTCTTTCAAAAATGCATTTTGACCTCTAGGATCCTAGTTAAGGAAGTGAACAGATGCCTGAGCGGTGAACAGCAGAGGGAAGGAAGGCTGAGATCAGACTGGTGGAGGAGGCAAGTAAGCTGAATCCTCAAGGGCCAGAGGGGGTAGACAGCAATGAAGTCAAACACCCCACTGTGCTAGCACACATGTAGTGCCACCACTTGGAAGGCTGGAAGCTGCCTGGGAGGCTTGGGTTCAGTTCCTGGGCCAGAGTCCCCAAACCAAACACAACAGGCCAGGAGGCTGTGATCCTGGCTAACTGGGAGACTGGGGCAGGAGGATCACCACAGTGAGACTCTGCCAAAATTGCCTTTGTCTCCTATCCTTCCTTCTCCCTCTCCTAAAGGAAAAAAAGAGAGAGAGAGAGAGAGAGAGAGAGAGAGAGAGAGAGAGAGAAAGAAAGAAGCTGAAGAGGTGAGCAAGGGCTTGGTCATGAGAGGCCTTACGAAATAGCTGAGGAGTTTTACTCCTAGGCACTAGAGAGCCAACCATGGGCTTGAAGCAGGGTATTTTGTGATCATGTCTATGCTTTCGAAAAGAAAAGGCAGGAAGCAGTGAGGAGTCTGCAGCTGTTGTCTGCAAAAGCATTAGTGGCCTGAACCAGAATGGAAGCAGTGGGAATCAAGGTTAGAGTGAAGAGATGTTCCAAAGGCAGTATGGAGAGGGTTTGGTGACTGATGGGATGAGGAGATGAGAGAGGGTAATGGATAGACGCTGGTATCCTTCACCAAAGGGGGAGCCCTAGCAAATCAGGTAGAAAGGTTGCTGACATAGCTGGAAAGGGAAGCCGGGGAGCCATCCAAAAGGAAGTATCCAGGAGGAAGCCGGATATATGACAGGAGAAAAGGGTATGGCTGAGTAGAAGCTTGAATCATCCTTGCTATAATGTCAAGTTTCACATGACTACTGTGTCCAGTGACCACTCTACTTTCCCCTGTAGGCTATAGCTTTACACATACCTTTTCATCCTTGACTTTTTTTTTTTTTTTTTTTTTTTTGAGAGGTTTTTGCTATAGGGTGCATGTGCTCACCAGAAAGAGAGAGACAGAGAGACAGAAAACAAGAAATCACCCCCCAGGGGGAATGACCACGCCGCAATCCCTTCTCCTCCATTCTTTTCTTGGGATCTTGGGCACGCATGCACACACGCCCGGGGTGAGTTTAAGCCACTGGGTTGGGGACTTGAACCACGGTCAACTACATGGGAGTCCAGTGACATAGCCAATATGCCAACTGCTGGTCCCAATCCTTGACTTATCTTCTTCACGTATATATACGTGCATGTGTGAAAGAGAAAGAGAGAGATGAATGCCCCCCACAGGGTCTAGTCAGGCCTTGATTACTTTCTTCCTGTTTGTTAGATCCCATGTGCCCATGTTTCAGGCTGACCTGACCAGAGATTTAAACCACAGTCACCCTGTGGATTCTGGTTTCTCATGAATGCATTACTGCAGTGCCATGGAGCTGGTCCTCATCTTTTTCTTTTTTTCCTTTTTTTTTTTTTTTTTTTTAGAGGTTTTTGCTGTAGGGCACTTGCGCTGGCCAGAAAGAGAGGCAGAAAAACAGAAAGTGAGAAATCACCCCTCAGAGTGGATGGCCATGCCTCAACAATCCCTTCTCCTCCATCCTCCTCTTGGGATCTTGGGCACGCACACACATATGCCCGGTGTGAGTTTAAGCAACTCAGGTCCAGGACTTGAACCGTGATCGATCACATGGGAGTCCAGCAACATAGCTATTATGCCATCTGCTGGTCCCTATCCTTGACTTTTTTTAAAAAAAATGTGTTTTCTTTTCTTCTTCTTCTTCTTTTTTTTTTTTTTTTGCTATAGGGCATGTGCGCTCGCCAAAGAGACAGAGAAAGACAGAAAGACAGAAAGTGAGAAGTCACCCCTGCCAGGGGAGATGGCCATGCCACAATCTCTTCTCCTCCATTTTCCTCTTGGGATTTTGGGCACACATGCACACGTGCCTGGTGTGAGTTTCAAGTTGCTGGGTTCAGGACTTGAACCACGGTCGACTACATGGGAGTCCAGTGACATAACCATTATACCATCTGCTGGCCCCTACCTTTAATTTTTTTTTTTTAAGTTTTGCTATAGGGCACATATGTGAGAAAGAGAGACAGTGAGAAACCATCCCCCAGAAGGGATGGCCAGGCCGCAATCTCTTTTCCTTCATTCTTCTCTCAGGATTTTGGACACACATGCACATGCACCCAGCATGATTTTTAAGCAGTCAGGTCTGGGACTCAAACCATAGTCAGCTCTGTGGGATACAGCCACCTTAATTTCCATGCCACGTGCAGGCCCAACTTTTCTCTACTAATATGCATGAGGTTTAATCTGGTCTCTCCACATTAATTCATGAAAAAAATATAAGGCAATTGAGAACTAAGGACTTTATCTATCTCTGGAATTTCCTAGCACTGAGCATAGATCTGGGTCCTGAGTGGTTATTGAAGATAAACAATTCAAGACAAATTTTCGATGAATAAGTCATCAAACTCGAGTACTTCTGATATCTGCCTGCCCAAGAGCTTGAAAAACTATAATTAAAGACCTTCCTTTGGGTTAAGGCAGTAGTGTCCAACTTGGCTTAGGGACAGACCCACCCCCCAAACAAATCATATAATAGTTGGAGAAATGGGAAAGGCCAGGAGCAAGGAGCCTCAGAGCCTACCTGACAGACCTCCCTTCCCCTTCCAAGGCAGTATCAGAATTAACGCATCATCTCTAGGGGATTTCTATAAAAGCAGAAATGTTTTCTGACAGTGTGAGGAGTCCTGAGCGGCCAATGAAAGAACAGGGAGAGAGAAGGTGGGGCTGGAAGACCCAAGTACTCATTCTGGTTTTGCCAACAAGTCGATGGATGACTCTGAGCAAAACATTTCATTTCTTGAGTTTAGGACAAAACTGTGCTTTGATCATCAAATAGAGCCTTGAGCATCACTTGGGAAAGCAGACATAAGGGTGTCTGTGAAATCAAAAATGTACAGATGAGATGGATTATTAAAGGATTATCATAGGGCCGGCAGGTGGCATGGTGGTTAAAGGTGCTAGATTCCCACATGGTTAACTATGGTTCAAGTCCCGGACCTGGCAGCTTGCTTTCTTGCTTTCCCTTTTTCTGTCTCTTTCTGGTCAAATGAGAAATAATAACAAATGGAATTAAATAAAAAATTCTTTTATTAAAAAAAAAAAAAAGATGATCAGCTTACGCTTGGAAAATCCAAGAACAGAGAAAAAAAATTAGCCTACTTTCCCAAGTGCAGGATGTAGGTCTAGGTATCAAACCTTTGAGATTTGAGAGACCAGCCATATGAACTAAGAGGTAAAAATAAATATGGCTTTCACAGAGGTCTGAAGAAAGCAGACATTAGTAAGGAAAACACTTCCTGTGGTTTGAGCAGGAGATAGTGTGGAAGGTCATCTTTAAAATGTTAGAAGAAAGTGGTTGGGCTTGGCAACTGATGTTAGTAGACACTGAAAGCTTTCCAAATGTCTTAAAAGGCTTAGCATCATTATTCTACACCTAGTCCACTGGTGTGGACTATGCCCCACTCTTTGTGCATTTGTGCATTTTTATGCCTCTTCACCTTACATGCCTTTGCCTTGCTTATTAATGCTTTGATAATCCTTCAGATCAGTTGAAATGAGATACTTCTGGAGAATGATTTGCTCTTTTATTTGTGAGCTCATTTCTTCCCATTATAACAACTGTTGCATTTGTTTTTAAACTTTTTGTTACTAACCAGTTTTGTTAGTTAAACTTAGAGTTTAAGAACAGAAAACACTTTTTTTTTTTTTTTAGGTTTTTGCTATAGGGTGCATGCATGCAACAGAAAGACAGAGGAGATGAGAGAAATCATCCCCCAGAGGGCACAGCCACACTGCAATCTGTTCTTCAGTCTCTTCTCATGATTTGGGGTATACGCAAACACGTGCTCAGTGCGATTTTCAAGTTGCTGGTTCTGGGACTTGAACCATGGTCAGCCATGTGGGAGTCCAATGACTTAACCACTATACTATCTGCTGGCCCCCAGAAAACACATTCTGAGCCAGCTCCAAAGCACAGCGGTTAAACCCTGTGTGTAGGAGTGGGATCCTACATGGACAGCTACAGTTCCAATCTCAGTCCTGGCAGCTGGTTTGTTTTTCCCCAGAGAGATTTTCTTGCTATAGGGTACATGTGCTGGCCAGAGAGAGACAGAAAGCAAGAAATAACCACCCCCGTCACCCCGGGGAGGTTGACACACTGCAATCCCTTCATTCTCCTCTCAGGACTCTGGGCACACTTGTACACACCCCCAGGGTGAGTTTTAACCAGCTGGGTCCAGGATTTGAACTATCGTCACCTACGTGGGAGTACAGCGATATAACCATTATGCCATCTGCTGGTCCCACCTGGTGGCTTTAAAAACACACCAGACATGGGGCCAGCAGGTGCCATGGTGGTTAAGGGTGCTGGACTCCCACATGGCTAACCATGCTTTGAGTCCTGGACATGGTGGCTTGCTTTCTCTCTATCTCTATCCCTCTCTTGTCAAATTGAAATAAGTGAATAAATAAAGTTAAATAATTCTTAAAACGAAAACAAACAAACACACACACACACACACACCAGGCATATATGCACACGTGTTCCCCAAATTCTGAAAGGATGGAGAAATGGAGGAAAGGAATTGTAGTCTGATCTAACCCTATGGGGGATGCTTTATCTCTTTCCTCCTCTCTGTTTTTTAAGAGAGATTTTTGCTATAGTGCACATGTGTTTACCAGAGAGACAGAGAGAAAAAGAAAGTGAGAAATCAGGACCAGCAGTTAGCATAATGGCTATGTTGCTGAACTCCCACATGGTCGACCGTGGTTCAAGTCCCGGACCCGGTGGCTTAAACTCATGCCAGGCGCGTGTGTGTGTGTGCCCAAGATCCCAAGAGGAGAATGGAGAAGGGATAAGGGATTGTGGTGTGGCCATGCCCCCTGGGGGGTGATTTCTCGCTTTCTGCCTCTGTCTTTCTGGCGAGCGCACATGCCCTATAGCAAAAACCTCTAAAAAAAAAAAAAAAAAAGAAGAAGAAAGTGAGAAATCAACCTGCAGGGAGTATGGCTACACTGGAATCCTCTCTCCTCCATTCTCCCCTCAGGATTTTGAGCACCCACGCACACATGCCTGGCGTATTTCAAGCTGCCAGGACCAGGACTCAAAATGCGGTCAGCCACGTGGAAGTCTAGTGCCTTAACCACCATGCCACCTGCTGCCCCCCACCCCCTTCTTCTGGCAAGTGTGCACATCCTCAATTTAAAAAAAAGAGAGAGAGAGAGAAAAAAGAAAAAGAAGAAGAAAACACATTTTGACTCTCCAGTGCCTACAACAAAGAAAGAGCCCTTCTTGAATAAATATAAACTGTATGATTACTGGTACCTAGAACTAGCCCAAAAACATGCATTTTCCCATTTAATCCTTACCACTGTGCCAAAACAATTACCTCCCATCTTTTACAGAGGAGAAATCTGTTGCTGCTAATTCACACAGGTAATAAGCCAAGACAAGACCTGAATCCAGGACTATCTGACTCTAGCATCCAGAGAGGGTGATATTAAACATTTAAGTTATATAAGTAACAACTCTGAATCTAATTAACTGCTCATCAAAAGCTTTCTAGTAATTTGGTTTCCAGCATGCTCTCCTATAGGAAAATAACATGCCTTTTGTCAGCATGAGGTCACTGGTCCAACCATTTGCCAGTTAGTACAGCAGTACCCTCTTATCCATCAAGCTCCTAGACACCTGATGAGTCCCTGAGAAACAAATCCATTTTCAGGGTACAGACCACATAGGATTTCTGCTTCCGAGACTGAAGGTCAGATCCTGAAATGTGGTGACTTTACCAATGCCTTGTGGTAAAGCCAGACATGCCTTCAGCTGCTAACACCCTGAAGACTCCAGGGGACTACAAACTTAACAGTCCATGAGAAGAACCCTTCTTCACATTCTCAAAAAATTAGGGAACACCCGTATAATATCCTATTTCCCTAGCATCACAAGTTTGTCAGCATGAAACCTATACGTTTTCAGCCTGCAGCACCTGTTGAGAATGATCTAAAACCACCCTTTGTAAATCACTGAGTGGGCCCCCAGTCCTCATGGGTAGAGTAGTATGGGTTAGTATTTCAGAGAACAGATTTGTCTTTATTTTTATCATCCTGTTTCACTGGCTCTCATATTACTATTCCCTCCTAGTTTGTTTCTTCCCAGCCTGAAATATCCTATCCTTTTGGTTTAGTTTCCCCCCTAGACTTTGGAGTTGATTCCATAAAGTAAAATACATCATGATTTCCTGCTGTTCCTTCCTAGTCTAAGAATATAGGAATAACAAAACACTTCTTGGGACCAGCAGATGGCATAAAGGCTATGTTGCTGGACTCCCACATAGTTGACTCTGGTTTAAGTCCCAGACCCAGTGGCTTAACCCTCATGCCAGTCACATGTGCGTGTGTGCCCAAAATCTAAAGAGGAGAATGGAGAAGGGATTGTGGCATGGCTATGCCCCCCTGGAGGGGGGGGGGGTGATTTCTCTCTTTTTGTTTTTTTAATAGACCATAAATTTGTTTATTTATTTTTTGACACCCATCATGCCATGAATTCATAGGGAATAGGTTCCAGAAGCTCAGGCTCCTTTCTATTTGTTCTCACAAAGTGTATTTCTCTGGGTAGAGCAGGATGGCACTTCAGTTGAACCCAGGTACCTTTCTCTTTGGCTTCCTTCTTTTTCTGGTCATTTTCCTTCACACATTTTAGAAAGCTTTCTCTGCTCTTAGAATGCTTAATATGCTCAATACGCACATTAAGTCTCTTGGCAAGAATCACGCCCTTAACTTGTTTATTTACAGCAATGCCAACAGCATGCTGGGTAACACTGTAGACTCTTCCAGTTTTGTCATGGTAACATTTGTGGGGCATTCCTTTTTGAACAGTATCCATTCCCTTGATGTCTACAATATCACCTTCGTTATAGATTCTCATATATGTTGCCAAAGGAATCACTCCATGTTTTCTAAAAGGCCTAGAGAATATATAGCGGGTGCCTCTCCTCTTTCCCTTTGTGTTCATTATTTTGGTTAATTACTCAAAGATGGCGGTTCTGGCCAAAAGGCTGATTTCTCACTTTCTGTCTTTCCAACTCTGTCTCTCTGGTGAGTACATGTGCCCTACAGCAAAATCTTGAGAGATTTTTGCACTCACCAGAGAAAGAGACAGAAAGTGAAAAATCACCCACCAGGTAGGGATGGCTACAGTGCAGTCCCTTCTCCTCCATTCTTCTCTTGGGATTTTGGGCATGCATGCATGCAAGCACACGTACCTGGTATGTTTTAAGCTGCCGGGTCCAGGACTTGAACCGTCAACTACATGGGAGTCCGCAAAGTAACCATTACGCCATCTACTGGTCCCACAAAAATCTCTCTCTCTTTTTTAAAGAATTATTTTATTTAACTTTATTTACTCATTTTTTTGAGAGGTTTTTGCTATAGGGCACGTGCGCTCACCAGACAGAGAGAGACAGAGAGATAGAAAGCAAGAAATCACCCCCCAAGAGGGATGGCCACGCCGCAATCCCTTCTCCTCCATTCTCCTCTCAGGATCTTGGGCAGGCGCACACGCACCTGGCGTGAGTTTTAAGCCACCGGGTCCGGGACTCGAACCGCAGTCGACTACGTGGGAGTCCAGTGACATAGCCATTATGCTAACTGTTGGTCCCTATTTACTCATTTTTAATTAGACGAGAGAGGGACAAGAGAGAAAGCAAGAAAGCAAGCTGCCATGTCTAGGACTTGAACTGCGGTTGGCCATGTAGGAGTCCAGCGCCCTTAACCACCATGCCACCTGCTGGCCCCACAAAATCTCTCAAAATTTTTTTAAAATTCTGTGAACCAGCTTTGTGACATTGTGGTAATATGCAGCTCAAGAAAAGCCAGATCTCACATGGTAACCTGACCCATTAGCTTGAAACACACTGGCCATGTGCACAAGTGCCCAGGATCCAATAGGCTGGGAGACAGGAGGAAGGGGGTTACCACATGACCAGACCCTGTGGAGGATGTTTATTTCTCTTTCTCAATGTGAGTATGCAGGCATTCTATCCTGAACTTTTAGAAGTTATCAAACAGGGGCCAGCAAGGGTGTGTGTGGTGGTTAAGGTGCTAGATTCCTACATGGCCAACCATGGTTTGAGTTCTGGACCCGGTGGCTTGAAAATCACACCAGAAGCGTGTGTGCGTGTGTGTGTGTGTGTGTGTGTGTGTGTGTGCCCATAATCCCAGGAAGAGAATGGAGAAGGGATTGCAGCATGGCCATCCTTCCTGGGAGGTGATTTCTCACTTTCCCTTTCACAGTCCCTCCCTCTGTAAAGTGCACGCGCCCACCCTACGGCAAAAACCTGAAAAATTAATTAAATAAGACTTCTGTTATCTCAAATGTATGGGGTTTCCCCACATACCAAGCAAGTAGTCCCTCAGCAGTGGACACCAGCTGTGCATCTTCTAATTCAATTCTGACTTCATCCACCTAGAGACACCACAGGTTGAGAGCCTAACCCCATAAGACCACTTCAGATGGCGATTGCAAGCCCCAGGTTGTTTTACCTGCATTCTGACTGATGATAAATCACAGTTCCCTTAACCACATCTTTGAAGTTAATTAATTTGCTATGGTAAAGAGAGAGACAGAACCAAAGGATAATATTACAAAAGATACAGGTGAAGTGTAGCAAGGTATAGGAGCAAGGAGTGCGAAGTTTCCAAGCCCTCCCTAGGCACTCCATTCTCCAGAAATCTTCAAGTGTTCAGCTCTCTAGAATCTCTGCAAAGCCTGCCCTTTTAAGTTGGTAGGGAGGCTTCATTACATACATATAACTGATGAAATAATTGGCCATTGGTGATCAACTTAATCTTCAACCCCTTGCTCCTCCCCAGAGATTAGGAGGATAGGGCTGAAAGTCTCAACCCTCTTAACCCCGCTTTGGTCTTTGTGGTGACCACCCTTCATCCAGAAGCCACACAGGTGCAGTCAGCCATCAGCCAACTCATTAGCATAAAAAAATGACACATCACTTTGAAGACTGCAAGAATATTTTGCAGTTGTAATTTCCTAAAATAGAGATAAAGACCAAATATGTATTTTACAATATTACTTCTGGTGATCTTCAGCATTTTCTAAGCCCTGTGTCAGTACAGCGCACAAGAACCTTGTCCTCAAAAAGCAGGCTTCAGGGGCTGGCAGGTGGCATGGTGGTTAAGGGTGCTGGACTCCCACATGGCCAAACACAGTTCAAATCCCAGACCTGGTGGCTTGCTTTCTCACTTTCCTTTTCTCACTCTCTGCCTCTCTCTGGTCAAAAAATAAAATAAAATAATAATAAATAAGGTAAAAATAATTCTTTAAAAAAAAAAAGCAGGCTTCTGTCAGTTGGACCTCATTCCTGGTTTCTATCTGATACCTCGGAGGTCACATGGTTATAAATATAGTTAATATAAAGGTAACTGTATATATAATTGTGAATACAGTTAAAGGTTTTACCCCCTCTACATACATTGCCTTGTATGTGCTCAAATTAAAGCCTTAGGTGTTCTTGTAGCTTCCTTTTTTTTTTTTTTTTTTTTAAGTTTGTTATAGCAAACTCACAGGAAGGAGAAAAAGAAAGAAAATGAGAAATTACTCCCCCAGAGGGGATGGCTGTGCCACAATCCCTTCTCCTCTAGAGATTTTGGGCACACAAGCACAAGTGTTTGGAGTGTTTTTCAAGCACCAAGTCAGGCATTTGAACTGCTCAGTCAGCAACATGGGATCCAGCTACCTTAACCATCATGCCACCTAACTGGCCTGTAGCTTACTCTCTAATTTTTTTTTCTTTTTTTTTTTTTTTTTTTTGGAGAGGTTTTTGCTATAGGGTGCGTGCACTCGCCAGACAGAGAGACACAGAGAGACAGAAAGCAAGAAATCACCCCCCGGAGGGATGGCCACCCCACAATCCCTTCTCCTCCATTCTCCTCTTGGGATCTTGGGCATGCACGCACACGCGCCAGTGTGAGTTTAAGCCATCGGGCCCAGGACTCGAACCATGGTCGACTATGTGGGAGTTCAGCGACATAGCCATTACGCTAACTGCTGGTCCCACTCTCTAATTTTTTTGAGAGGTTTTTGCTATAGGGCACATGTGCTTGCTGGAGAGAGACACACACACAAAGTGAGAAATCAACCCTCTAGGGAGCATGGCCACACTGCAATCCCTTCTCCTCCATTCTCCTCTAGGGATTTTGGACACGCACACACAGGCACCAGCATGTTTCAAGCCATCTGGGACTGGAACTGCACTTGGTCACGTGGAGTCCAGTGCCTTAACCACTATGCCACCTCCTGGCCCCCGCAGCTTACCTTTTTTAAAAAAAAATTTTTTTTAAAGAGGTTTTTGCCAGGGACTAGCAGTTAGCGTAATGGCTATGTCACTGGACTCCCATGTAGTCTACCGCGGTTCGCGTCCTGGACCCGGTGGCTTAAAACTCACGCCGGGTGTGTGTGCGTGCGTGCCCAAGATCCCGAGAGGAGAATGGAGAAGGGATTGCGGCGTGGCCATCCCCCTTGGGGGGTGATTTCTCGCTTTCTGTCTCTCTGTCTCTGTCTGTCTGGCGAGCGCACGCGCCCTATAGCAACAACCTCTCCGGGGGGGAAAAAAAAAAGAGATTTTTGCCTTAGGGCATGTGTGCTCGCCAGAGAGAGAGAGAGAGAGACAGAGATAGTGAGATGGGAAGTGAGAAATCACCCTCCAGGGGTATGGCCACCCTGTAATCCCTTCTCCACTTTCCTCCCTTTCTTTCTCTTTTTTTTCGAGAGGTTTTTGCTATAGAAAGAGAGAGACAGAAAGCCACAAATCACCTTCCAGGGGGGATGGCCACACCACAATCCCCTCTCCTCCATTCTCCTCTCAGGATCTTGGGCATGCACACACACATGCCCGGCCTGAGTTTAAGCCACTGGGTCCAGGACTCAAACCGCAGTCTACTACATGGGAGTCCAGCGACACAGCCGCTACGCCAACTGCTGGTTCCCATGCAGGTTTTTCAAATACTTCACACATTTCTAGATTAGTACCTAATCACATGCAGCAAGTAATTGGGGTTGGGAGTGAGAAAACTTTGGTCCCAGTACTGGGAAACCCAACTATCCCTCTCTTCATGTATGTACCCAAGCAGCTGAATGTTGTTGGAGAAAAACCACATGCTGGGCCAATTGGTTTAATTTTTTTTTTTTAGAGGTTTTTGCTATAGGGTGCGTGCGCTCACCAGAAAAGACAGAGAGACAGAAAGCGAGAAATCACCCCCCCCCCCCCCCCCCCCGGGGAGGATGGTCACACCACAATCCCTTCTCCTCCATTTTCCTCTTGGGGTCTTGGGCACGCACGCACACGTACCCGGCGTGAGTTTAAGCCACCGGGTCCAGGACTCAAGCCAGTTGACTATGTGGGAATTCAGCGACATAGCCATTACGCTAATTGCTGGTCCAACTGGTTTAATTTTAAACTCATGATCACCAACTTCTAATGGGTACGTACCTAATGCCACCAAGGCAGTCCTACTTGCATTCCCTTGGCCTGAAGATGAATATGCATCCCTTGTCACCTTTGTTACCATTTAGCAGCAGAAACAATCTTGCTAGTTTCCTTACAGCTTCCGGTGGATTTCACTCCTACCTAGGTTAAGCAAGCCTTTTCTCTCCTGTATCTTGCATGCTTCTTTTCCACCGTACCCCTCTCAAAGTGTATAAACATGCTCTGCAACCCTACCATCTTTGAAAACATCTCCCTTAACCTGCACCCTTTTCCACATATCCCCCTTTCTCTGTTCCCTTCACAGTAAAACTTCTCTCAAGCTGCCCACATGTGCTGGCTCTATTTCTTCACTTTCCCATTCACTCTTCAACCCATCCTTCACTGTTCAACCCGTTCTCTTCAGGTCTGCATTCTCAATTTACTCAAACCAGCCAAGCCCCAAATGACCAACCTAATAGCCCTGTCTCTGGCTCAAGTTTATCAAAACTCTCAGCAGTACTAGACATAGTTGATTGTTTCCTTCTACTTGAAACCTTCTCTGCCTTTGGGTTCCACAATTCAACACTCCAGCTTTCCTTCCATTTTCCTGGATGCTACCTCTCAGCATCATTCTCCAATACCCTATCTCTAAATATTGGAATGCCCTGGGATTTGGCTTTTGGGATTTCTTCCTCACTCTTTTCTCCAAATCACAGGTCATAAACTTACAGTCCACACTTACAATTTAATCTGCTCACCAAGTTTAACACTTGGTTTAGTTGCCAACATCTAAAAAGATGGAGATTTTACATTAAAAAAAAAGCTTTGATTACTTTGAAGGAAAAAAGAAAAGAGCATCTGTCAATATCGAGGCAGCACTCTTACTAGGATCAACTGGATGGACCCTCAAAGCCGGGTCTGCTCCTTGTAATCCGTGATATGTTGAGGAAAGAGAGTTTAGAATACAATTCTGAGATATATTCCCATAAGTACCTAAAAGCTCTCCTCCGGGAGCCACCGAACATCTTGCAATCAGTCCTCCATCAACTTTACCGCAGGTGTGGGAGAGCACTCACAGGCGCTTCTAGGGGAGGAGGAGGGGCAGGACTCCGCCCACAGGGAACTTAACTGTTCTCTTGCAAAGACCAGAAATGCACACCTTAAAAAACAGAATCACACCGCACCAAACACAGAA
This sequence comes from Tupaia tana, assembly GCA_026018925.1. Classification (NCBI taxonomy): domain Eukaryota; kingdom Metazoa; phylum Chordata; class Mammalia; order Scandentia; family Tupaiidae; genus Tupaia; species Tupaia tana. The sequence goes on along the minus strand of JAKSZU010000018.1, from coordinate 19,412,858 downwards.
AGTCCTTTCTGCAAAGGGCGACTGCGTGGTAGCTTAAAAAGCATCGAGTCTGTTCTTCCGCTGCCTCTCCGGGCTGAGGTGGCCTGGGGACACCAAGAGGATGCCCTCGCCCTCTTCTTCGGCATCCCGTTTAGGAGGCACTCTTCTAGGAAAGATCACCAAACCGTTGAGCAAGGACAGCGCTTCTTGCTGTCGCTTTCAGGCGCTGTAATGTCTGACGAGCTACAAGAGCGCGGGGAACTGCCGGCCTTACCCCGTGGCCGTACGCTGTGCGGCACTTGGAGGGCGGGTCAGGCCGGCTGGGGCGGGGACTGGGCGGGGCCCGACCGTGGGGTCTGAGGCGGCTCCCGGACCCGGGCCCGGTCTCGCGGGCGCTTCCTCCGGCCACCCCACCTCCCTCAACTTTCCACGGGTTCAGGGCGCTAGAGACAGCGGCTAGGGAATCATGTCAAGCGCGCATGGGCTCGGGACCGCCCAGAAACGGCAGCCTCCGCCCAGGAAGCCCCACCCAGCGGGAACCCGGACGCTGCAGCGTCCGCACAGCCCACGCGCGACCGGGCGAGGGCGCGGGAGGGCGCGTGCGGCGTGACGACGCGACTCGCGGCGCGTCCCGTGACGCCATCGCGCCCGCTTTTGAAAGTTGGCGCCCGGGGCCGCCTCCCATGCTGCCCTGCGCCAACCCCTCCCCTCACCTTTCCTCCCCCGCCCTCCACTCGCCGCCCGGCCGGCCCCCCCCCACCCGTCCCTTCCCTTATCAGCACCCGCGGCCCCGGCAGCGCCGACGCAGGCGCACTGCACCGCGCCGCCGCCATTTTGTGCCCGAGCCTGTGGAGCGATTAAACCGTGCGCGGAGCTGCTTCTTTGGCGGCAGCGGCGGCGGCGGCAGCCGGTGCGGGCACGCGGAGCTGGCTGGGGACGCCGGGTGGCCGGAGCGGTGGAGCGGCGGCGAAGCGGGCGCTGCGGGGGGTGTGGCGCGGAGGTAAGGGGGCCCGGGGTGGAGGAGGTTTCGCGGGCCGCCTCTAGGTGTCACGATGGGGCCGCTCCGGTCGGCGCTGGCTGCAGCCCGGCGCCAGCGCCGCCGCCGGGGGGTGTTTGTCTCCCTCTACCGTCCCTGCTGCGGCGCGGCCGCCGCCATTGCCCGCCGCCGCCGCGGCCCGGCCGCCCCCCCTCTGCCAGCCCGCCTGCCCGCTAGGCCTCCCTCCTGGCGGCGCGCTAGGCCTCGGGCGGCGGCAGCGACAGAGGCCCGCGCGCCCGGCGACTCCATTTTTCTTCCTTTGTCTCTGCCCTCGAGGCCGGCTCTTGGCCGGGCCGATCTCCCGGCCGCGGCCCGCCCTCTGCCCTCCGCCCCTCCCGCGGCGGGTGGCCCAGTCGAGACGCAGTGTCTGCGCCCGGGATTGCTTGCCTGTGTTGCTTAAGGGTCCGGACCCACAGCCTCGGTGCGCGCAACCATGTCTCCGTGCCGTATGGATGTCGGGCCTTGGCCGGCGCGTTTCGGGTTGCCCATCCTCCAGTTCGCCCGGTCCCTGGAACCTACCCGGCCGCTCTGCGTGCGTTCCCAGCCGCTCGGCTGCTCGGCGGTCGCTCCCAGTCTGTGCGTCGCAGCCGCTGGTGTCCGTCTCTGCCGAGTGGCGCAGGCGGCGCTGCTGCGGCTGCGAGCAGAGGGACCCCAGAGCTGCCGAGAGCTCCCTCTGCAAGGCTGGCTGAGCTGCTCGCGCCTCGACGCCGCCTGAGCGGGCGGGGGGGACGCGCGCTCACCGCCCCCGCCGGGCCCTGCTGCGCCCCCAAACTTGCGCCAGGGCTCCTTGCCCGGCCAGACCCGTACCGGCCCCCTACGGTGGGCGGAACAGACTAGAGAGTTCGGAACCAAGTAGTTTTTCTCCAGCCTGGCTCAGACTCCCGAGACCCTTGGAGTGATCTGATAGTAGCCTGACTTTGTGCACCCAGAGATCTCAAAGGGACCGATATTTTATTTTACTCAGATCTCAAGTGATGTGATAAATTCCTGAATCCGGGAGTTTGGACTGCCTAAATTGATCAGGCAACCCTTGACTTTTCACTCGTGCTGCAAAATAGTCTGATCCTAACTTAGTCCACCACTTAGTGCCTGATGCTTTAGGGCTAGGCAGAGGCAGTTTTGCCCCGGGATTGTGCAACCCCGTCTAAAGCACCAGTAGGGCAAAATAAATTTATTCTTGACTCTACTGGTAATTTGCCCATACGCTGAAATACGAGGGTTGGTGTTGTAATTGAATCCTGGGTCACTCGCTGCAGATGGTTTATAAATATCTACGCCTAATGTAACTACTCTTTAGTAGCTGACTTCCTGTGACTGAGTTCAGCATTAAGTAAACATTTGCATATGCAGAGTCTTCATACTTTGAGTTTAGATCAATGAGGAAAATAAAGTTTCATTACCCCATAGGTGGGGGGAAATAGGTTAAACAAGGCATATATTTAAATTTTCTCTGTCCTTAATTAAGTCCTCTTTTATCATTAAAATGCTTCCCACTGAATTGCAGTTTTCTCTTTTTGCTTTTTCCTTAAATATTCTAGTACCTTAATATAGAATTGTACAGCAGTTGGTGTATCAGCTTGGGTTGTTTTAAGAGAGAAGAGACTGAATTGATTTTTTTTTTTTTTTTAAAAGAAAGGAAGCTATAGTAATTTTATGAGGGAAAAATATTTTTTTGGAGAGTTTTTTTGCTGTAGGCCGCATGCGCTCACGAGAAAGACAGCGAGAAATCGCTCCCTAGGGGTGATGGCCACTCCACCATCCCTTCTCCAACGTTCTCCTCTCGGGATCTTGGGCACACAGACACACGCGCCCAGCGTAAGTTTAAGCTACTGGGTCCGGGACTGGAACCATGGTCTACATGGGAGTCCAGCGACATAGCCATCTCGCCAACCGTGGTCCCAATTTTATGAGGAAATTGAAACAATTTGGTGCTAAACAAAGTTGTTGGGGTCCACTATGTATTAATAGTAATTTCAGGGAACCAGCAGTTAGCGTAATGGCTGTGTTGTTGGACTCCCACGTAGTCGACCGCGGTTTGCTTCCCGGACCCGGTGGCTTAAAACTCACGCCGGGCGCATGTGCGTGCGTGCCCAAGATCCCTAGAGGAGAATGGAGGAGAAGGGATTGCGGTGTGACCATCCCCCCGGAGGGTGATTTCTCGCTTTCTGTCTCTATGTCTCTGTCTGTCTGGCGAGCGCACGTGCCCTATAGCGAAAAACCTCTCCAAAAAAAAAAAAAAGTAATTTCAATCTGTAGGTCTTTGTAGTAATCTGCCTTCACTGGCAGGTCTTTCAACATCTTTCTTCTTTTTTTTTTTTGAATCCTGCAAAGTGTTTCTGTTCTCCCTCCTCCCTAATAAAATTGCATTAAGTAACAATGCAGCAGTGTTGATAGTGTCAGGCAGGGGACTAGAACCACATTTAGTATTAGAACCACTGTTATATATTAGTTCCTTGTTTAATAAATTGTGGGTGACATTGGCATTTTTTATTTATTAAAATAAGTTCCATGTGGGTTAAAAATGAATGTGAAGCAGGTTTGTCATTGAGCCAGGAGTAAAACTTGCTTTCCCAGGTTAGCATTGTGCTTCACAGACTGTTTTGGCTTCTTGATTTGGTAGTTCCATAAGTAGTCATGAGCTTCTTGGTCTTACACATCATTTATTTTAATGGACCTTGTCCACACAGTCAGTGTCCTTTGAGAGTGTTGTATGCCAGGAATTATACTTTGTTTTGTATTGGAAAACTAAATCTATATGGGGCTGACAGGTGGTGAGGTGTGGTTAAGGCTGCTGGAGTTCCACGTGGCTCACCGTGGTTCAAGTCCTAGAACTGGCAGCTTGCTTTCTCACTTTCCCTCTCTCATTCTGTCCCTCTCTGGTCGAATTAAAATAAATAAAGTTAAATAAAATAATAATTTTTAAAAAAATAAAACTAAATCTTTAGACAGAATAAATTGAGGGTGAATTGATACATCAAAGTAACCCAGAAGACTGACTGACTTAATTAAATCAGTAGCACAGGGGCCAGCAGGTGGCATGGTGGTTATGGCGGTGGATTCCCACATGGCCAGCCCACGGTTCCAGTCCTGGACCTGGTGGCTTGAAATTGACATCAAGTACCGGTGTGTGCCCAAAGTCCCGAGAAGGGAATGGAGGAGAAGGGATTGCAGTGTGACCATCCCCTACCCGGGGTGATTTCTTTCTGTCTGTCTCTATCTCTCCCATGAGCATATGTGCCTTATGGCAAAAGTCTCTCTCTCTTAAAAATTTTTTTTTAAAAATCAGTGCAAGGAAGATTACAACAGAAAGGTTTGCCTACATTAGAAAATACTGCTTAAAGACTGGCAGGTGACATGGTGGTTGAGGTGCTGGACTCCCACATGGCCTACCACTGTTCAAATCCTGGACCTGGCGGCTTGCTTTCTCACTTCCCTTTGTCTCTTTCTGGTCAAAATTGAAGAATAATGAATGATAGTAAATAAAATTGAAAAAGAAAATGCTGCTTATTTAAGAATACTTGTAAAAGTTATCCTTAAGATACTTTCAATATCTAAGAGTATTAAGATTTTGTTTTAAAGGACACAAAAATAAGGGCACTCACCTAGAACTTCTCTGAATGGCTTAGGGAATTCCTGTGGCTGACTAATGCTGTGGAGAGGAACCTGTGGCAGAGTCTTATACAGTGGTCTCTGCTGGCAGAAAGTCACCTCCAGAGACTTTTCTTTTTCCCCTTCAGGGATGCTGCTTGCCTCATCATCTACTTGATAGGCTCTCAGTTTTTAAACCAGAAGCCTAGCTTGACCATCTACCTACCTGATTTACCTGTCTTGGTACCAGGTGACTTCAGGCTGTTTGCCAAAAACTTGGTCCTTCTTCAAACAAGATGTCATAATTTAAGACTTTGAAAAGGTGGGGGGAACTACAGGCTTAGAACGAACAATAATATCAAACTAACTTTGAAGAGTATGGTTCTTAATTGGATATGTAGATTTGCTATACTACATTTGTGTTTGGTGTGTGTTTGTTGACAGAGGATGTGTGTGCTTGCCAGGTGCAAGAAAGCACTCCCTCCGTGATGCATGGTCACGCTGTAATCTCTTCTCCACTTCTCCCTCCATGTGCATACACCTGGCATATTTTTCAAGCTGCTGAGTGCAGAACTCGAACCATGTGGTCGGCCATGTAATATCCAGCTGCATTAACCACCGGGCCATGGGCTGGCCCCACTTTAAAAAAAAAAAAAAAAAAACTAATTAATTAATTAGTTAATTTTAATTTGGCAAGAGAGACAAAGTGAGAAAGCAGGCAACTAGGTCGAGGATTCAACCAAGGTGGGCCATATAGGAGTGTCTATCACCCTAACTGTCACGCCACCTGAGGGCCTCCCCACATTTGTTTTTTAAAACACTCTTAAACTTTTTCTAGTCAGGATCTTATCTTCCTTGGCAATATCTTTGTGCATTTTCTCAGCGATATAGTATTTGAATGCAAAGATGTGGCATTGTACGTAGATGAACAGCCCGAAAGTAGCAATATATTTTACTACAGTCTGTCTGTATTTTTGGTCACCCTTAGAATTTTCAGGGGTATAAAATTCCATTCCCTTTGAGGTGTACTAGCGATAATACATAGACTCCAATACAAAAATGTTTCTTACACTAGATAAACTAATACTGTATTTGTGTTCAGATACCTTGCCTCTCAACAGAGGAGACTTTTCTTTAGTTACATCTGAGAAAGTATTGTATCAGCTTAGTTTTTAATTATGAGATGGATTTCTTAAGGCATGTGCTAAATACTTTGCAAACTCTCAGTTCAAATTGGCACGTGCTAAATTCTTTGCCAACTCTTAGTTCAAATTTACTTCTTTCGTATCACTTGAGAAGATTTTCTGTTTTTTTTTCCCCTATCGAAGAAAGTTCCATTTTACCATTACTTAAAGCTTGCCAGTTAAAATAATGATGATGAATAAAATGAAATAAAATAATTCCTTTTTAAAAAAATTAAGTAACAAGGTATTCAGTTATGAAAAAGCATCTCATTGCTGCCATTCTGGGATTTTTTTTTTTTTTTTTTTTTTTTTTGGAGAGATTTTCGCTATAGGGCGCGTGCGCTCGCCAGATAGACAGAGAGAGACATTAGAGACAGCGAGAAATCACCCCCCAGGGGGGGATGGTCACACCGCAATCCCTTCTCCTCCATTCTCCTCTCGGGATCTTGGGCACACAAGCACACGCGCCCGGCGTGAGTTTTAAGCCACTGGGTCCGGGACGTGAACCGCGGTCGACTACGTGGGAGTCCAGCAACATAGCCATTACGCTAACTGCTGGTTCCCGCCATTCTGGGATTTTTTCCAAAGGTCCGTGAAAGCTTCCCTCCTTTAGTTATCTTATTAAACTGGAAAGGGTAGTTCTGTGGTGTAAACTAAATCAATAAGACCATTACTTGCTGAAGATAAGGAAATAAACTACTAGAGGGCTATTTTAGCTATGAGAATTAATTTTTTTGATAATTTGAATACATTGGATTTAAGATTACAGTGGAATATAGTTTTAATAATCACACATCTTTAGTCTTATATATCTAGTAGGTGAATTTTTTTGACTTGATAGACATTTATGGAATGGCTCAGTTAACAATAGACATAGTAAAAGGTATATTGTTTCTTTTTCTATTTTATCAGTCTTCAGTTTGCCATCACTTTGTTTTTTGTAATGTAAGTGCATTTGTATGAATTTAGTGTTTCAGTTCTTTAGTGTTTATGCTTCTCTTTTAGAATGATCACGGACCTGGGGCCAAAAAACAAGATGCACTAGAGGACAGATTACTCACCGGAGGCTTCAAAGCTGGGTTCTGTTTTCCCTCCTTAAACTGACCTTGCAGCCACGGAGAGGTAATTGCTGTTTCCATTTCTTGGTCTTAAAAAATGGAGGTAATATAACCTTCCTGGGGTGGAAGATTTGCTGGGTAGTTCTTGGATATGGGAGATGCAGGACTTCTGTGATTGAGAACATACAGGTTTTATAGTCAAGAGTCTTGGGTTTGAAATCCTGTGTTGCCACTTACTATCTGGGTAACACTGGGCAAGTTACTTAACCTGTCAGGCTTCCATTTTGAGAGAATAATACCAGAATCAGAATCTGTTCTTGGGGTACCGAGCATATGTGTGAAACATTAAGAACTATTCTGAGCATGGGCATAGGAAGACCCCAGGAAATGCTGGCTTCTTTTTTATAGAAACACTTGGAATGTATAATTTCACTGTTGGCAAGTGATCTGAAAAGTCCATGGCCTATGGCAATTTGTAATTTTGATGAGGAGCAGATGGAATCCTGTTCTTGGGGATAGATAAAAATTGTCTTAATTAATTTGAGTTAGCTTAGCTGCTGGCCCATGTTTGTACCAGAGTGTGGCAGTTGTTACCAATTTAACCTATGGTTTCTGCTAGAAAATATAGTGGATGTTATAGGGAAGTTGGAACAGGCCTCTCATAAGTGTTGAGGTTTATTATAATACACTTTGGGATCTTATAAACAAGAAAGTAAGGTTCCGGATATAAAAATGATCTCAGTTTGCCAGAAGCCTTTTTTATCCCCTAGAAAAATATGAAAATAATTGCTTATAACGACAAAGGAATATAGAGATAGAAATGTTGACATTAGGTGAGTTTATATGAATGAATCATCTTGAGTGACTATGAAGATTTTTCTTACAATTTGTACTTTGAGCATAAAGGAGGAGGGAGGGAATAAGAATGGAAAGCTCTGCTGTTCTTCAAAACTCTATTTACCAAACGGGCAACCTAGTATCTTGATAGATGGCAAGGACAAGGTCTGTGTGGTAGCATTTTGTTGCTCCAGAAATAACTTGTGTCCTACAGGTTCTTTTAGGAGTGTTGACACAGAGTTCATACTAATAAGCTGCTGAGAGGAGTAACAATACTGATCTGAAAAACTGTTGAAACATAGAGTCTTAAGAGTGTTTGGGAAATGGGATTATAGGATTAATTGTTGATCAGTTGTAAATATTATGGGTAGTTTAATTGTTTGAATCCCTTTTCCTCAAACTGGGATTTGAATACCCTTAGAGTACAAGGTGGTATGATTCCTGGGTATTTGAAGCCATAAGGTAACATGGCCCACCTTGGAGCTTCAGTTATGCTTAGTGTCGGGGGCGGTGAGTTACATGATTTAATCGTAAGTAATTAAAATGTTATATTAAAGCAAATACAAGATTTTTTGAGCAAAATGCAAATTTTATGACTGAGGTAATACAGGTCTTCAGGAAAAAAATGAGGCATCAGTGCCTGGGAGTGAGAAGTGTTCTTTGTTTAAGTACTACACTGAAAACATTAGAAAAGCAATGCTTTTGAGCTATGGAACAGCTCCACTATCAGCTTCTTTGTCTCTATTTTACCATGAAATATAGAAGTTGTTGATAGATTGTATTAAATGGTGTTTGCTTGCTTTGCTTGCATGTTCCTGTACATGCCTGACATCCACAAGACAGATTTGTAGGTAGTTTTATAATTGATGACCACACCAAGTCAGACGTTAGCTATTCCTGGCCTAGCTGTAGTGTCACAGATGGTAGGGTACCACTGCATGATGGTGGAGTCATATGGAAGACCTAGTTTTGGATCCCAGGTTGACCTAAGTTTGGAGTACCCATGTGCTTATGGTCCTGGCTGGCTGGCAGGCTAAGGAGAGGATCTTGGTATGGCGAGATCTTTCTCTCTGTCTTTTATGAAAGAAAGAAACTTAAGGAAGAAAAGGCAACTGTTCTTAATTGTTCTCGTGAGTTTTATATTTGCAAAGTATTAATGTAAGTGGCACTTAGGTTTTCTGTATTGATAATGCCAGTTCTTTGAATATAGGTTTTATATTTAGACTTAATTGATCCTAAATACTGAAGTGTGATTTTCTCTGAGATGATGTAAATTGGATCAATCTAGATGTGCTTATGCAGTCTGCTGTATTTATCGAAGACTTGTAATATGTGTTCCATACTTTAAATACTTGCCTTTCTACCTTGTACCTAGCACTGCATTAGGAACTGGTATTCAAAGGTGAAAAAGAAAAGGATTCTCCTGAGGGTCTGAAGTATAATATGGGGCAAGAGTTCTGTAAATAAGTATTATTGGTGCTCTGGTAAAAGTGTATTCAGGGCGAAGGGAGGGATGATCAGTTACAGGAGTTGGTGAAAGATGTTGGGGAAGACTTTCTGGAGGTGAAACCTTGATATAGGTGCAACAGGAAATATAAAATAAGCAGAACATTTTATTTCAATCCTATTACGGCACCAAGGTCTGACTGTGTACCTGAATAAGCTATATGCCCTTGACCAAGTCCATTAGGGTTGATCTCTTGCTATGTGTGAGGTGACTTCTTTGGGCCTCCCTTTCCTCATTTGTGAAATGAGCTATCTACCTAGTTATAGGTTTATGACTGTTAAATGAAATTTTTTTGCAGGGGGCTGGAGAGGGATATATTGAGTCATCAGAAAAGTCATGATATATTTTTCTATGCAAAAATGTGTCATGACTTTTCTGACGATGCAGTATGTGTTTGTAACTGATGTCCAACATAGAGGTAATAAGGCAGTTTTGTTTTAGACTTCTGCAGTAGTTGGTTATTATACAAGGGATCTTCAGAAAGTTTATGACAAAATGGAATTAATGTATCAGTTTATTTTGGTACAAAAAATTTTTGAAATTCATACATAGTTTTTTTTTTTTTTAAGAATTTTTCATTTTATTTAATTAATTTACTATTATTATTTTCAAATTTCACCAGAGAGAGAAAGAGAGAGAAATGGAAAAGTGAGAAAACAAACTGCCAGGTCCAGGACTTGAATCAGGGTCAGTCATGTGGGAGTCCAGCACCTTAACCACCATACCACCTATCGGTGCCTCCCCCCCTACCTAGTTTTTTCATAGTACACATTTTCCATAAAATTTTTTGAAAACTCATGATATTGGGTTATCAAAAAAGTCATGACGGGTCTAGCATGTGACATGATGATTAAGGAGCTGGACTCACATGGCCAAACATGGTTTGAATCCTAGACCTGGTGACTTGCTTTCCTCACTTTCCCTCTTTTTCTTTCTCTGTCTCTCTATGGCATGAACCCTGTAGCAAAACTAAAAAATAATAATGAGGGGCCAGCAGGTGGCATGTTGATTATGTGCACTGGACTCCTGCATGCCTGACCATGGTTCAAGTCCCGGACCTGGTGACTTACTTTCTCACTTTCCCTCTCTCTGTCTCTCTTTCTCTCTGGTAAAATTAAAGAATTATTCTATTTAATTTTATTTATTTATTTATTTATTTTTTTTTTTTTTTTTTTTTTTAAGCACAGAGGGAGAGAGGGAAAGTGAGAAAGCAAGCCGCCAGGTCCGGGACTTAAACCATAGTTAGCCATGTGGGAGTGTCCAGCACCTTAACCACCGTCCCATCTGCTGGTTTCCCTCTCTGGTAAAATTTTTCAAAATATTAGTAATGACAAAATTAAATAAAATAATTCCTTTTAAAAAAGACTTTTTAAAAACTTCTAAAATGATAAATAAAATGAAATAACTTTTTAAAAAAACGTCATGACATATTTTTCTACACAAAAATGCATCATGACTTTTCCAGTATTTTCATTAAAAAACTGTACAAATGATGATTGCTGTACAATACAAAAGTTAAAAAAGTAAATTGAAATATTTTGGATGAGAGAAGTAGGTTACCAGAAATCTCTTAAGCAGTAGAGAAATTGGTAAGTGAACAGGGTGACATCCCATGTTGGCAGTGACATATAACAACCTATTAAAAAGAGGACAGTAGTTTTTTTTTTTTGTTTTGTTTGTTTGTTTGTTTGTTTGTTTTTTGAGAGGTTTTTTGCTATAGGGCGCGTGCGCTCGCCAGACAGGCAGAGAAAAGAGGACAGTAGTTTTAATTATGCTTATAGAGAGAGTAGTATATTAACTATATTAACTAACAAAATACTGTGACAAGATATTTTAAAAGTATAATGCAAAATACATTATTATAGAATAAAAATAAAAACTGAAACAGAAACCTGACACACAGCAGGAGCTCAGTAAGCAATTATTTGAATCCCTGAAGGCCTGGGAAGAATGACTGAAAAAAGCTATCCCTGTGGTCTGGTGGTTAAGGGAACTATAATAGATTCCACATGACTGATCACATGGTTTGAATCCTGGCCCTGGAGGCTTGAAATACACACTGGGTGCATGTACACATGTGCCCTAAATTCCAACAGGATGGAGAAATAGAGGAGAAGAGATTGTGGTTTGACCATGCCAATTGGGGGGTGCTTTCTCCCTCTTCCTCTGCCTGTGAATGCACACACCTTCTATCAATTAAAAAAAAAAGATAAAAACTAGTCAGAACAAAAAACAGTAGTAGGAGAGTAGTTAGATATGGGCTAACTTATTCTTTCTTTTTCTTTCTTCACTTTTTTTTGTGAGAGGTTTTTGCTATAGGGTGCGAGCGCTTGCCAGAAAGACAGAGACAGAGAACGCAAGAAATCATCCCCCCCGCCCCCAGGGGGGGATGGCCAGGCCGCAATCCCCATTCTCTTCTCGGGATCTTGGGCACACACACATGCGCGCCCGGTGTGAGTTTAAGCCTCTGGGTCCAGAACTCGAACCACGGTCGACTACATGGGAGTCCAGCGACATAGCCATTATGCCAATTGCTGGTACCTGTTAAATTCTTTTTAAAATAATTATTTTTCATTTCATTTATTCATTTATTTATTTATTTTAATTTGATCAGAGAGAGAGACAGAGAAAATGAGAAAGCAAGCCCCCAGGTCTAGGACTTGAACCATGGTCAGCCATGTGGGAATGTCCAGCGCCTTAACCACCTGCCACCTGGTGGTCCCCCCAAACTTGTTAAAGTTTGATACATCCATGTGATAGAACGCCATGCAACCTCTTTATTAAGAGTAAAATACATTTTTTTGTGGAGAGGTTTTGTCTATAAGGCACGTGCACTCGCCAGAAAAACAGAGAGAGACAGAAAGCGAGAAATCACCCCCCAGGGGGATGACCACGCCGCAATCCCTTCTCCATTCTCCTCTTGGGATCTTGGGCACACATGCACACGCACCCGGCGTGAGTTTAAGCCATCGGGTCCGGGACTCGAACCATGGTCGACTATGTAGGAGTCCAGCGACATAGCCATTACGCTAACTGCTGGTCCCCCAGGAGTAAAATATATTAAACGGAAGGCTATTTGAGCTATACTGCATAAAGAAAGCAGATTATCTAACAGTATATACAATATGGGGGACCAGCAGTTAGCACAATGGCTATGTTGCTGAACTCCCATGTAGTCGACTGCGGTTCGTATCCCGAACCGGTGGCTTAAAACTCACGCTGGGCACGTGTGCGTGCGTGCCCAAGATCCCAAGAGGAGAATAGAGGAGAAGGGATTGTGGCGTGGCCACCCCCCCCCCCCCCCAGGGGGTGATTTCTCGCTTTCTGTCTGTCTGTCTCTGTCTGTCTGGCGAGCGCACGCGCCCTATAGCAAAAAAAAAAAAAAAACGGCAGTATATACAATATGGCCTCTCATATAGGAGTATATGTGTATATGTATTGGGAGGGGACAGTAGATATAAATGAAAATGTGTATATGAAACCTGTAGGTGGGTTTATAGCTTTTTTATTGCCTCTATATTTTTTAAGGGAAAAGGGAATTCAGTAAGTAGGAAGTAGCTCTGAAGCTTTTAATACAGTAAAAATTGGTAAAGGGCATTTTTGCCCTGATAGAAACATCTCGACTTCTTGAGTGGAATAGAGAGTTTCTCTAGAACAATTTCAAAAGTGCAGACAGAAAAGGAAGGCAAGAGGAGGATACTGGCAGCTGTGTATCTGCCTGAGTGTTAGAAATAGTTGAGGTGCCAAGGCAGTTCTTGGAATTTTTCTCACTTAAATGTTGATCTAGGCCAGCCAGTGGTATGGTGGTTTACACTGCTGGATCCTACATGGCCGACTCTGTGGTTTGAGTCCCTGACCCAGTGACTTGAAAAACACGCAAGGTACATGTGCATTAATGTCCAAAGTCCAAAAAGGAGGGGGAAGTGGAGAAAAGATTACAAGATCACCATTCCCCTTGATAGGTGCTTTCTGGCTTTCACTCTCTGGCAAGCACATGTGCCCTCTGGCAAAGCTGAAAAAATTTTGTTTCGTCTTAAGCTATATATATATATATATATATATATATATATATAAAATTGAGGTAATATTCAGTTTCATGCTTTGGAAAAAGTAATAGTTAAAGCATTATGTTAGAACCTAAAGAACCCAAGGGTAAACACTATTAAATATTGTGTTTGGTATATTGACTTTTGAGCTTTTTCTCATTCTTTTATTAATGTGCATATACTTATTTTTTCTTTTTTTTTTTTTGTGGGGGGAGGAGGGAGAGGTTTTTGCTATAGGGCGCATGCGTTTGCCAGAAAGATAGACAGAAATCAACCCCCAGGGGGGATGGCCACGCCAAAGTCCCTTCTCCATTCTCCTCTTGGGATCTTGGGCACGCACGTACACGTACCCAGTGTGAGTTTAAGTCACTGGATCCGGGACTTGAACCAGGGTTGACTACATGGGAGTCCAGCGACATAGCCATTACACCAACTGCTGGTCCTGAATATACTTACTTTTTCTTAAAGAATTTTTAAAATTTAATTTAAATCTTTCAAACAGTACAAAATGGTAATAATTAAAATTAATACTTCCACTTCTGATCCTTTTTCTTCCCCAGAGGAAGTAAATATTAGCATTTTTCATATATCCTTCCAGAGAAAATTTTGTGCATATACAAATACGGGTTTATATGTCTTTTTTAGTAAACACAAATAGTAGAATACTGTACACATTGTTCTAGACATTTGAGTGGTCCAGAACAATCTTTTTCCATTAGAGAAAAATACTCTAGTACATAGCTGCCTTGCATACAGATCTGTGGGCACATGGACTGTTGTATTGGCAGGATAAATTCATTGAGGTTTAATTTTATGTTCCTGGAAGAGAGAATGGCATGTTCAAAGGCCTAGAGGCAGGGAGAAGAGAGGCTTAGAATGTTCTGATGCTACATGAAAGTAGTTCTGTGTGATTAGAGCAAAGTGTATGAGGCTGGATGTAGATCTGCTGTGTGGGCCTGAGGGATCCTATAGGCCATGTGAAAGGGTTCGGATTTAGGTCTAAGGGAATGATTTAGGTCTTCAGCATGGGAGGTTTCAGAAGGGAAATCTTATTGAAATGGATTTACATTTTATTGGGTGGTCGAAAAATCATGATGTATTTTTCTATGCAAAAAGGCATCGTGACTTTTCCAACAACCCAGTACAAACTTAAGGTCACTGTGTAAAAGAACAGGTGGTAAGAGAGCAGGTGAGGAAATGGGGAAACTAGTTAGGAGGCCATTGCTTTGGTCCAGGCAGGATGTAATAATGACCTGATGGCCTGACGATATGTAGGCGATTTCCCCCAAATTCCTATTTGTCTAGTTTTTTAAGTTGTGTTGTGCTGTGTTTTAACTAACCTGGCATCCTATTCTGCATCCTCCTTTGTAAACTTTCTTCATGTTATTTATTATATGTTATCTCTCACTCTCTTTCACTCTCTCTCTCTCTCTCTCATACACTCACACACACACCTTGGTTTTTCTAAACTGTCTCTTTGGGGGCTATGGTCCCTTGCTGTCATCCCTAGCTTTTTGACTCTTACTGCTTCATCTCTCTCTCTGTTATTCCCCAGTGTTTGAATTACCTAAAGTGAGAGCAGAGTTACTCGTAAGTTAGTTGTAAATTTGAGTGCATAGATTTTGAGAAGTCTGTTTTATCTACTTAGAAGCCGTATTTGATCCTTTTCTTGATTGTGTTTTCAGTAGTTATTTGCTGGTTTAGTGACTTCTAGATAGGTGTATGCCTTACCTCATGTTTAAGAAGAATACCCTATCAAGAATATAGCTGTAAATGCTCTTTACATTTCTCACACTGAAATGAAATTCCCTATTTCTTATTTTGGAAGAAACAGGTGATACAGATTAGCTTCCTCAACAAGGAAGGAGGAAATAGAATCCTATAAAGTTCAGGGTTGGTGAGGGCTTTTGAAGAAAACAGATGTCTTCTTGATGTTCTTCGTGCCATAGGGAGGAAGGATATACAAAGTGATTAATCTCTGACTTTGGAGCAGCTTTTCTTTTCTTTTTCTTTTTTAAGAAGTATTTTATTTAACTTTATTGATTTATCTTAATTTGGCCAGAGTAGGATAAAGTGAGAGAGAAAGGGAAAGTAGGAACTCAAGCCACCAAGTCTGGGACTCAAACCCTGGTTGCCCATGTGGGATGTACAGCACCCTTAACCACCACACCATCTGCCAGCCCCTGGAGCAGCTTTTCTAATTTATGACATACTGGAATCAGCAGAAGACGGAATGGTTACATTGCCAGATTCCCATGTAGTCTACTGGGGATTGAGTCCTGGACCCGGCAGCTTAAAACTCATGCCAGACACATGTGTGTACATGCCCAAGAGAATAGAGGAGAAGGGATTGTGGCATGGCCATCCCCCTGGGGGGGGGGGGGGTGATTTCTCACTTTCTGTCCCTATAGCAAAAATCTCTCCAAAAATAACAACTTAATGGAGGGAAGAAAGGGAGGGCCAGCCTGGTTGATTATGTCTTACGTCATGTCTTTTTTGGCCCAATATAAGTGATTACTCTTTATATTTCTTGTACCACAGATGTAAGTGCTACTGAATAGAGTGATGTTAGCCATTCTTGTCTAACTAGGTTTTAGAGGCTTCTGTCTGATTTCTAGGTTATGGACAAGGGGACTAGAAAGTCGGAAAACCACTCTTTGTTCCGCGCTTGTGAAAACCCTCATTATGTGCAGTTGTTAAAACTTCCCAACTGGGCCAGCTGGTAGTATGGTGGTTAAGGCAGCTGGATACCACATGAAGGACTGGCAGTTCGAAGCCTAGACCCAACAGCTTGACAGACAAGCTGGGTGCATGTGCATATGTCCAAAATCCCAAAAGGAGAATGAGGAGAAGCAATTGCAATGTGGCCAGCCCCAGAGAGGTACTTTTTCTCTTTCTCTGTCTCTGTCTCTCCAGCAAGCACGTGTACCCTACAACAAATTAAAAATAATAATGTATAACTTCCTGACTGTTTTGATTTTTCCCTCTCTTCCTCACAGCTATAAAGTAGCAGTACTGACTCCATTCTTATGTATAAAAATTACTGTAATTGATAACCCTAAAAGTGTAGGACGTTAAAGCCAAAAGAAAGTTCAGCTTTTCTGGTAGTCCCCTCATCGTACAAATTAGGAAACTTAGAGTCAAAATGACTTGCTACCCAAAGTCATGGATGTTAGACGAGTACTTGTTCCTTTTTTCTTCTTCATTACACTGGCTCTGAGTAGTCTCTGGGGTTCATAAAATTTCCTGCTGCATTTGCTTTGGAGTTGTTCCATATACATTTAGTTCTGTAGTTCTCTTTTGACAGAGAAACATGTATCAATGTCTGTCTTTAGAAAAACAATGTAGAGCTTTCTTGCTTCCCGGCCATCTTGGCAGCTGCTTTTGGTTGGGGGCTGTCTTGCACCTAAGGCAGGATGATGGTGGCCGCAAAGACGACGAAAAAGTCGCTGGAGTTGATCAACTCTCAGCTCCAATTTGGAATGAAAAGTGAGAAGTACGTCCTGGGGTACAAGCAGGCTCTGAAGTTGATCAAACAATGCAAAGCAAAGTTGATCATCCTTGCCAACAACTGCCCAGCTTTGAGGAAATCTGAAATAGAGTACTATGCCATGTTGGCCAAAACTGGTGTCTATCACTATGGTGGAAATACTGAATTGGGCCCAGCATATGGAAGATACTACTGAGTATGCACATTGGCTGTCATTGATCCAGGTAATTCCGATATCATTAGAAATATGCCTGAACAGACCGGTGAAAACTAAATCATGCGGGAACCAGCAGTTAGCGTAATGGCTATGTCGCTGGACTCCCACGTAGTCGACCACGGTTCGCGTCCCGGACCTGGTGGCTTAGAACTCACGCCGGGCGCGTGTGCATGCGTGCCCAAGATCCCAAGAGGAGAATGGAGAAGGGATTGCGGCGTGACCATCCCCCCTGGGGGGTGATTTCTCGCTTTCTGTCTCTGTCTCTCTCTGTCTGTCTGGCGAGCGCACGCGCCCTATAGCGAAAAAAACCTCTCCAAAAAAAAAAAACTAAATCATGCAACATTTTTCTTTAATAAAGCTTACCAGAGCTTGTTGGGGTTTTTTTGTTTGTTTTGGGTTTTGGTTTTTGTTTGTTTGTTTGTTTGTTTGTTTGAGGAGGTTTTTTTTTGCTATAGGACGCGTGCACTTGCCAGACAGACAGAGAGACAGACAGAAAGCGAGAACTCACCCCCCCAGAGGGGATGGCCACACCACAATCCCTTCTCCACCATTTTCCTCTCGGGATCTTGGGCATGCACGCACACTCTCCTGGCGGGAGTTTTAAGCCACCAGGTCCGGGATTCAAACCGCAGTCGACTACATGGGAGTCCAGGGACATAGCCATTACGCTAACTGCTGGTCCCAGTTTGTGCTACTTTTAGTACTGTCCAGTTGGACTACTGAAAGTTCTAAATTATTTAAATTATTGCTTTGTTTGTAGCTATGTGTTGCTTAATGCAGGAAAACAGTCTGAGAGTGTCATTAGCAATTTTATTGTTGTGCAAACATCAAAGAGTCGGCCTATACAAACCTAGATAATATAACTATACCGTCCACCCAGGCTATATGGTATAACCTTTTTTTTTTTTTTTTTTTTTTTAATAAAGAGGTCTTTGCAGAGCCCAACAGGTAGTTAAGTGGTTAAGGGCGCCGAGCTCCCACATGGCTGACTGTGGTTCATGTCCCGGACCTGGCCCCTCTCTCTCACTCTGTCCCTCTCTTGTCAAATTAAGATAAATAAAGTTAAATAAAATAATTCTTTTTTTTTTTTTCTTAAGTTTTTGCCCTAGGGTGTGTGGGCTTGCTAGAGAGAGACAGAGACAATGAGAGGAAAAGTGAGAAACCACCTCCAGGAGGATGATCATGTCGCAGTCCCTTCTCTACTCTCCTCTTGGGATCTTGGGCATGCGTGCACATTCACCCGGTGTGATTTTCAAGCCACTGGGTCTGGGACTCGAACCTCAGCCCCAGGCTATACTGGGGCCAGCAGATGACATAGTGGTTATGTTGGTGGACTCCCAACATAACCACTGTGAGTCCTGGACCTGGCAGCTCTCTTTTTTTAAGCCACCAGGTCTGGGGCTCGAACCGCGGTCCACTACGTGGGAATCCAGTGACATAGCCATTACGCTAACTGCTGATCCCCCCCCCCCTTGCCTTTTGTATCTTGTGGGTATTTTTATACTGAAGGGTATGTTTCTTGGTTAAACTATTGCCTGTATTTCCCTCTTTCCTATACTTCTTTCCATAGCCCTAAAAAATAACCATGTTGCCAAATTGCTTGTTTTAATCTAGTAAATGTTCAAAGTATCATTTTGTTTCTTCTTTTAAATTTATGCAAGTACTGTCTTGTTCCTATGTTGTTTGTTTTTGCTTTTCAGAATCATTTCTCTTTAGTGAATAACTTTATTGTTCATATTTCACTATTACTTACCAAGAATATCTTACTGCTTTTTTTTTTTTTTTTTTTTTTGAGAGGTTTTTTGCTATAGGGCGCGTGCGCTCGCCAGACAGACAGAGAGAGACATAGAGACAGAAAGCGAGAAATCACCCCCCAGGTGGGATGGTCACACCGCAATCCCTTCTCCTCCATTCTCCTCTTGGGATCTTGGGCTCGCACGCACACGCGCCCAGCGTGAGTTTTAAGCCACCGGGTCCGGGACGCGAACCGCAGTCGACTGACTACGTGGGAGTCCAGCGACATAGCCATTACACTAACTGCTAGTTCCCTCTTACTTACTGCTTTTTAAAATGTTATTACATCTTCATCTTTGTCAAAGACATTATATTGTATTGTATGCTATTTGGTAAAAGTGTACATTGAATTTAAGCTATAACCTTTTGATTGATCGTAGGTTTAATCTTAGATTTCCTATACCAGATAAAAATGATCTTGTTTCTATTAAAGAGTAAGTCCTGGGTTATAGACAAAGTAGGGCCGTGGCCACATGGCCATCGAGGCACATTGTAAAACTGAGTTTACCCTGTTGCATATCTACATTTCCCCCCACATACTCTTTTTCTTTATTTTCTTCTGTCGTGCCTTGAGCTTGTCCTTACCATCTAGAGAGATAATTTAATATTAGAGGTGCCCACAATGGACCTAAAAACTTTGGGACTGACTTGTTGAGTCATATATTCCATTATTGTTTATATGGTAATCATATTAGTTTTGAAGTAGACTGTAGATTTTTATCAAAAGAATGAACAAAAAGTTCACACAGTAGAAATTATGATATTTGTATAGCTTGACTTTATTTAGATCTACATTTAGAGTGAATAACTTGTTTTTATGGTCAGTTACAGCCTAATGGTAAACAGAGAAGCACCTAGGGACCTTTGAAAATAGGGTAGACTCTGATTAAAATGCATCTGTGTGGGGCCAGCGGGTGCTGTAGTGGTTAAGGTGTTGGATTCCCACATGGGTGACTATAGTTAAAGTTCCATACCTGTTGGCTTGAAGCTCATGCCGGGTGTGTGTGCGTGCGCCCAAAATCCCAAGAGAACGGAGAAGAAGGAATTGCAATGTGGCCATACCCCCTGGGGGGGGGTGATTTCTCACTTTCTTTCTCTGTCTCTGATGAGCATACATGCCCTATAGCAAAAATCTCTCTCTAAAAAGAAAAATGTATATTTATCAAAGTCCTCAAGGTAATTCTGATACAAACTAGGTTTGGGAACCACTGCTCAAGTAATGTCTTCCCCCCAAATTCACAGGAGTACCTGTTAAATATTCTGTAAATTTGTGTGTGTGTGTGTGTGTGTGTGTGTGTGTGTGTGTGTGAGTTATTTTTGTTTTATAACATTTGTTCAAGGTGATAGACTTGCTCAGTCTTTTTTACAGTCCAAATGATGAAAGATTGTAAGACTATAAAGACAGTGTAACTTTGAACTGTTTTTAGGAATATAGATCTGGAGTGGAGCAAGGAGGGTTCTGGTGGTCTCTGACACAGTCATTGGGACAACATGAAGTATTAGCTTACTTTGTACCAATGAAAGTGTCCTTGGGGCTATAGAGAGTAGATAGGGACGGCATGTGCTCAAGGCAGCCTCCAGTTAGTACTGGGGTACCAGCATTGACTGTTTTGTGTACAAATATTCAATAAATAAAGTAGGGACCAGCAGTTAGTGTAATGACTATGTCGCTGGACTCCCATGTTGCCGACCGTGGTTCAAGTCCCGGACCCTGTGGCTTAAATTCACGCCGGGCATGTGTGTGTGTGCGTGCCCAAGATCCCGAGAGGAGAAAGAAGGAGAAGGGATTGCAGCGTGGCCATCCCCCCTGAGGGGGTGACTTCTCGCTTTCTGTCTCTCTGTCTCTCTCTGTCTTTCTGGCGAGTGCATGTGCCCTATAGCAAAAATCTCTCCAATTAATTAATTAATTAATTAAACAGGCTACCTAATATATTGACGATCTGGAGCTTAGCTCCTGAAACCACATCACAACCATAATAATTGAGTACACTTAGATGGTTTAGTACAGTTTTACTTGGTTACATTGAGTTTCTTCTCCACAAAATTTGTCTAATTCTGTCCATATTTAAATTTTTCTCATATGCTGTTCCCTCTGTTATAATATTGCTTTGTTGGAAAAGTCATGTTGTACTTTTTTTATGTTTTTCTGTGCGGAAATGCGTCGACTTTTTTGACAACCCAGTAGATTGTTCTCCTCTACTGTAATTTGCCTGGCAAGGTCAGTTTTATCCTTTAAGATCCACCTTTAACAGTGGATCTCCTTGACGCCTTGCTTCCCCTACTCTGAGCTATCCTTTGTGTGTTAACCCTGTTACAGCACTCCTCGTGCTGTATAGCTGCTATTTGTTATGCATTTCCTTGCCTGACTAGGCATTCCCTGAGAACTGAGCCCTGTGCAAAAGCCAGAGCTTATCTGGGACCCAGCACTCCCATAGTACTGATTGGCATAGTCCTGGCTCCAGTACCAGGACCCCTATCTCTGCTCTTTGACTGGTGTACCACAACCTAATACTCCACTTCTTTCATTAACTTGGAAAAGAACCAGTTAGGTTGTTTTTGTTTTTGTTTGCCAGAGGGCGTGGACACTCACCAAAGGGAGAAAGTGCCTCCATGCTGCAATCTCTTCCTCTCCATTTTCCTCTTGGGATTTTGGGCACGCGCACACACACACACACACACAGGCCCAGTGTGTTTTTCAAGCTGCCTGGTTTGGGACTTGGATTGAGCAATCCGCCTTGTGGGATCCAGCCACCTAAATGATGTCAGCTGGCCCAGGACTTATTTTTTTCCTTTAAGAAAGGAAATTTATCCTTATACACATCATCAGACATTTTTTTGTTGTTGTTAGAAGGCAAATGCAATTACCAAAGATAGGGAACCAGGAGAAAGCACCTCTCATGAGGAATGATCATGCCACAATCCTTCTGATCTCTTCTCTCTTTTGGAATTTTTGGTACTCATGCACAGGTACTTGGCTTGTTTCCCAAGCCTCTCAAGTTTGGGACTGGACCCACATGACTGACCATGTGGGATCCTGCCACCTTAACTACCAGGCCACAAAGCCAGTCCACATCAGGTACCTTTTGACAGAAACATTATTAGTTTAGTATTTATTATTCTTTGTAGTAAAAGAACTCTTACCTCTTTCCACAGTGGTTTCACTGCAAACATTATAAATATTTTTTAGTGCATATTAGATTGGTGTAAAAAGCAATTGTGGTTTTGAACTGTGAATTTAAAATTATAACTAGGCTCAAACATATCTTTATTTTTATGTATTTTTTAAAATTTTTTTTTAAGAATTATTTATTTACTTTTATTCATTCATTTTATTTTAATTTGACCAGAGAGATACACACAGAGAGAGAGAGAGAAAGGGAAAGTGAGAAAGCAAGCCACCAGGTTTAGGACTCGAACCATGGTTAGCCATGTGGGAGTGTCCAGCGCCTTAACCACCACGCCACCTGCTGGTCCCAATTTATGTATTTTTTTAAGAGAGATTTTTTTGCTATAGGGTATAGTATGCACTCGCCAAAGAGACAGAGAGAGAGAGACAAAAAACGAGAAATCACCTCCTTGGGGAGGGGTGGCCATGCTGCAATCCCTTCCCCATTCTCCTCTAGGTATCTCGGGCACACACACACATGCACCCAGCTTGAGTTTTAAGCCACCAGGTTCAGGACTCAAACCACAGTCAACTACATGAGAGTTCAGCAAAGTAACCATAACACCATCTCCTAGCCCCAAAAGACATCTTTATTCATCAAAATAGGAACAATTACAACCAGCACATTTTTGCCAACAAGAAATAAGCTTGTTTATTACTATAGTGTGAAAATCTGTGTTTCAGGCTTCAACAAACTCTTGAAAAACATCTTCTGAATTCTACTGATCGTAGAAGTGTTTTCCCTGCAAAAACTTACTGAGATTGCTTGAAGGTGTAGTGGGTTGGCAAGAGGTCAGGTGAATGTGGTGGATGAGGCAAAACTTCATAACCCAATTCATTTTCTTTCTTTCTTTCTTTTTTTTTTTTTTTTTTTTTTTTTTGAGAGAGAGGTTTTTGCTATAGGGCTCTTGCACTCGCCAGACAGACAGAGACAGAAAGTGAGAAATCACCCCCCAGGGTGATGGCCACGCCACAGTCCCTTCTCCTCCATTCTCCTCTTGGGATCTTGGGCACGCACGCACACGTGCCTGGTGCGAGTTTAAGCCACCGAGTACGGGACTCAAACTGTGGTCAACTACATGGGAGTCCAGTGACATAGCCATTACACCAACTGCTGGTCCTTCTTTTTTTTTTTTTTAAGAGAGAAATTTTTGCTATAGGGCGCATGCACTCATCAGAGAGACAGAAAGAGAGAAAACACCTCTTGGGGGGATGACTGCACCACAGTCCATTCTCCACTTGGATTTTGGGCACACATACTCATGTGCCCAGTGTGAGTTTTAAGCCACTGGGTCCAGGTCTCGAACCGCAGTGGACTGCGTGGGAGTCTAGCAACGTAACCATTATGCCACCTGCTGGTCCCAGCCCAATTCATTTTCAACTTTTGAAGCATTGTTTATGTAATATGCTGTTGGGAATTGTCATGAAGGACTGGTCTCTTTCTGTTGACCAATGCCAGCTGCAGGCATGCACCTTATTCATTGCCAAGCATAGTTCTCAAATGTAAAGGTTTTACTGGGATTCAGAAAGCTGTAATGGATCACACTCCACTACACTCCACACTCCACAGTGACCATGGCCCTTTTTTGGGTGCAAATTTGACTTTACAAAGTACTTCAGAGCTTCTTCTCGGTTCTACCACCGAGCTGATTGTGGCCAGTTTTCATATAAAATTTACCACTTGTCCACATTTCACAAATTTGATCAAGAAATGGTTTGTTGTTAAGTAGAGTAAGAGAAGACAACACTTGAAAATGACTTTTTTGGTTCTATTTTTCTTTTTATTTTTTGGTGGGGGGTTTATATAGGGTACGTGCGCTCGCCAGAAAGACAGATAGTGAGAAATCACCCCCAGGGGGGATGGCCACGCCATAATCCCTTCTCCTCCATTCTCCTTGGGATCTTGGGCACACAAATGCGCCCGGTGTGAGTTTAAGCCACCAGGTCCAGGACTTGAATCGCAGTCAGCTACATGGGAGTCCAGCGACATAGCTGTTACGCCAACTGCTGGTCCCAAGAATGACTTTTTATTTTCAGTCAGCTCATGAGGCACCCACTTATTGAGCTTTTTTACCTTTCCAGCTTGCTTCAAATGCCAAATGGCCATAATGGTCGACATTGAGTTCTTTGGCAATTTCTCCTGTAGTTGTAAGAAGATCTGCTTTGATGATTGCTCTCAATCAGTCATTGGTCTCAGTTGGTCACTGTCAACTTCCAGTTGCCGGTCATTACACTCATCTTCGAGGCTTTTCTGTCCTTTGCAAAACTTCTTGAACCACCACTGCACTGTATGTTCATTAGCAGTCATGTTGATGTTGCAAGTTGTAGCTGCTGCTTTAAAACAATTGTCTTATCTGAACTCGAGAAAATTGCTCAGATTTGCTTTTTATCTTACATCATTTCCAAATACATATAAAATAAAAAACTAATATGTTATTAGTCTAGAACTGAGATAAATGTGCATTATAATGTTGTGTAACATAACCACATTATGTGAGAATGTATACAATATCGAATGGGAAATTTCAACTATGTAAAATTGCAATTACTTTTTGCATTTACCTGATATTTCCTAGATTTAATGGTCCTTAACTGGTTCCCTCCCCAAGTAGCTGTTAAGATAATTGTTTTGATTTAATTCTACCTTTCAATATTTTTAAAAAGAATTATTTACTTTATTACTACTACCATTATTATTATTATTATTATTGTTATTATTTTAAATCACCAGAGAGAGAAAGTGAAAAAGCAAGGCACCAGGTCTAGAACTCAAACTGTAGCCGGCCATATGGGGAATCCAGCGCCCTAACCATCACGCCACCTTCTGGCCCCTGTATCCCTTTAACATTTTTAAATTTTATTAATTTAATTTTTTTGGAGAGGTTTTTTGCTATAGGGCGCGTGCTCTCACCAGAAAGAGAGACAGAAAGCGAGAAATCGCCTTCCGGGGAGGATGGCCATGCTGCAATCCCTTCTCTATTCTCCTTTCGGGATCTTGAGAACGCGCATACATGCCCAGCGTGAGTTTAAGACACTGGGTCCAGGACCCAAACCGTGTTCAACTACATGGGAGTCCAGAGACATAGCCATTACGCCAACTGCTGGTCCCAACTTTTTTTAAATTTTAACTTCATTCATTCATTCATTTTAATTTGAACAGAGAGGGAGAGAGAGAGAGAGATTGGGAAAGTGAGAAGGCAAGTCGCCATGTCTAGGACATAAATCGCGATCAGCCATGTGGGAATCCAGCGCGCTCTACCACCACTCCACCTACCCACTCTGGTACCCTCAAATATTAACAAATAAGGAAGGACATTGTTAACAATATATTGGGATTTCCTTAGCTTTTTTAAAACTTAAAACAATTTTATTTCCCTTTTAATTACTTCTCAAAAAATAAAGCCCTGGATGCTCTTTTTAAAGTTATTGGTAGGAAAAAGAGAAGCAGCAGGTATACCTGTGACTAAGGTAAATGCTGCTTCAGTAAAGGCGACTTCGTTCTCCTACATCATGAAAGAACTAGTCACTAATTTTCCACTTTCTCAGCATGAGTCATCCTCTCCACTCAGTCTCTCCCCATTGTTTATTGTAGTCTGCAAGTTTTCCTGGTACTAGTTTACAGCTTATTAGTGGTTGTGATTCTTTGCTTTGATGCATTATTTGTTTGTTTGTTAGTTTATTTATTGGAGAGGTTTTTGCTATAAGGCACATGCGCTTGCCACTAAGAGACAGAAAGGGAGAAATCACACCCCACCCCTACCCCCAGGGATGGCCACACTGCAATCTCCTCTCCTCCATTCTCCCCTCGGGTTCTTGGGCACACATGCACACGTGCCCAGCATGAGTTTAAGCCACCAGGTCCAGGACCCAAACCGCGGTCGACTACATGAATATCCAGCAACATAGCCATTACGCCATCTGCTGGTACCTTTTTTTTTTTTTTTTAAGAGAGAGATTTTTGCTATAGGGCATGTGCACTTACCAGAGAGAGAGAAAGAAATTGATAAATCACCCCCGGAGGTGATGGCCACCCCACAATCTCTTCTCCATTCTCATCTTGGCATTGTGCCAAGTGAGAGTTTCCAGCTGCCGGGTCCTGGACTCCTTGCTATCCCCATGTAAGAGTCCACTTATACCACCTGTTGACCCTGCTTTGATATATCTTAAACTCTCAAATAAAATGATGATGTATATATTGGGTTGTCAGAAAAGTTATGATAAATTTTTCTATGCAAAAGTGTGTCATGACTTTTCTGACAATATTTCCAGTAACCGTGTAAAATGGTTATTCTATTCTCCTTGATTTTTTTTTTAAAGAATTATTTTATTTTACTTAATTTGACCAGAGACAGAGAGAGAGAGAGAGAGAGAGAGAGAGAGAGAGCAAGCCAGCCTCCAGGTCCCGGACTGTTCCCAACTATGGTCAGCCATGTGGGAGTCCAGCACCTTTAGCCATCACGCCTCCTGCTGGCCCCTCTACTTGTCTTTAAAACCCAGCTTTTGTTCTAGAAGAGTGAATCATTTTTATCGGATTTGCCTAGTTTCTTGCATCTAGTAAAAATCATTTGACTTTTTCTTTGGGAGTAACCATATGCTTAATTAACATCTTCAGTATACTTTTTAACCAACTATTTTTAATCTCTTTGTTTTCTTGTCATAATAGTACTTAATGTTTCCTTTAGTTAAGTCTAGTGGACTTTAGTTGCCATTCTTAGCTACAAAAGAGAAACTACAATGTATCTGTCTCCTTTGTTCGCTGCCCTCTATTGAAGTCTGATGGTTGGTATTGACCTTTGTTAGGCTAGTTGTTAGGTGACTTTCATGTTAGACAGTTTCAGAATTGCTGTGGTATTCAGAAGCTCAAGGGGATATGGGCCCGCTATTTCTCCCCGGGAGAAAGTAGACAGTAGAGTATTCGTATCCTCCAGGGAATGTGTGTGTGTGTGTGTGTGTGTGTGTGTGTGTGTGTGTTTAAGCAGTGTTCCCTGTAAGGGACAGTAATAGATTAAACAAAAAGTTGTGGTTTTATTTATAAAATAGAGCCTTCCTCATCCTCTACTCTTATTCTCAGTACCACATGTATCATTTCCAGTACATGTATAATTTACAATAACTAGTCTCCCCAAATGACTAAATTCTTCAGGGGTGAGTATAAAAGGTTAATTTGGTTGTTTTCCTTTGGGAGTTATCACATTAGCTGTGTAGCCATATAATCATAGGTGATAAATTAGTAAACTTTAATATCTTAAAAAATTATTCTGGGGACCAGCACATAGCATGGTGATTAAAGCACTGGACTCCCACATAGTTGACCACAGTTTGAGTCCCAGACCTGGCAACTTGAAAATCATGCTATGTGTGTGTGCGCGTGCATACCTAAAAAAAATCCCTGGAAGAAAATGAAGGAGAATGGATTACACTGTGGCCTTCCCCTCAAGGAGTGACTTCTTACTTCCCTTTCTGCGTCTCTGGTGAGCACATACACTATGTAAAAAAAAAAAAAATCTCACAATTGTCTTTCATTTTTATGCAGCAGAGTTTTGTTCTGTTTAATCTGTAATTGTGTTTGTTTTTAAGAATTCTTTTCTTTCTTTCTTTCTTTTTTTTTTTTTTTTTTTTGAGAAAGAGATTTTTGCTATAGGGTATGTATGCTTGCTGGAAAGACAGAGACAGACAGAAAGCAAGAAATCACCCCCTGAGGGGTTGCCACATCACAATCCCTTTTCCATTCTCTTCTCAGGATCGTGGGCAAACACACCCAGCGTGAGTTTAAGCCACCAGGTTCAGGACTTAAACCACAGTCGACTATGTAGGAATCCAGCAACACAATTAATTAATTAATAAGTATGAGACCAGCAGTTAACATAATGGCTATGTCGCTGGACTCCCATGTAGTCAACCGTGGTTCGAATCCTGGACCTGGTGGCTTAAACTCACATCAGGCGTGTGTGTGCGCACGTGTCCAAGATCCTGAAAGGAGAATAGAGGAGAAGGAATTGCAGCGTGGCCATCTCACCTGGGGGGTGATTTCTCACTTTCTATCTCTCTCTCTCTCTCTTTCTGGCAAGTGCATGCGCCCTATAGCAAAAACCTTTCCCCCAAAATTAATTAATAAGTTAATTAATCCTAATTAATATTAATCAACTAAGCAATTAATGATTAATTAATTTTTGTTTGACCAGAGAGGGTCAGAGTGAGAGAGAGAGAGAGAAAGTGACAAGGCAAACTACCAGGTCCAGTACTCAAACTGCCATGTGGAAATCCAGTGCCCTTAACCATCATGCTACCTGCTGGCCCCTGTAATTGTGTCTTTGAACTTAAAAAAAATTTTTTTTCCCCTCTAAGAAATGACATGAGGCAATAAAGGAAATAAATTCAGATAGTTAAGCTTTCATTTAGCACATAAGCATTGTTTTGTTTTTCCATGTTCCCTTCCTGTACATGTCCTGTTCAGGAATTGCCTATACATGTTTTATATGACAGCGACACTGATGTTAGAGTGTCTCCTGTTTTCTAACACTGTTTTTTGTCCATTACTATATAGGATGTAGAAATAAAAGGTCTAGCTCCTGCCCTTAAAGAGCTAACAGTCTAGTGGGGAAATGACTAAGACATAGAACATTATGTTACAGTTCAAACAAAACTTGAGGTCAGTCTGCAACGGGTAAGATTTCAAAGATTTGATGTAGGGGATAGCTTAAGCTGGGAAGGGGCAAAAGAGCAGACAGTGATGTGGAAGATGTCCAGTATGAAGTATTCAAAGTGAGATTGAGTGGTGGAAAAGATGGGAACAAATTGTACAGAGCTCTGAGATCTAAAACCAAGAATTTGGGTTTGGTTCAGTAAGCATCGCCTGTCATGAGTTTCGGGCCTCATTAGGAAGATTTAGTGTGGGATTGATGTGCTGGGCAGACGAGGAAGATCGGCATGGAAAGCTGTTCTGTACCTCTTTGGCTCTTCTTTTTCTCCTTTATTCCTGATTTACTCCATCATCAGGTTCTGTCATCCAGTTGCTCCCTTCATCCTATAGGAATTCAGTGGTGTGTCAGAGAAGTCTTTTATTTATTTTTTTAAAAAGTTTTTTGGGGTCAGCAGATGGCATGGTCATTAAAGGTGCCAGACTCCCACATAGTTGACTAGGGTTCAAGACCCAGACCTGGTGGCTTACTTTTTCACTTTCACTTTCTCTCTCTCTCTCTCTCTCTCTCTGTGTGTGTGTCTCTGGTCAAATTTTAAAATAGCAATAATAATAAAATTAAGTTAATAAATAATTGTTTTTTAAAAAATTATTTTTGCCATGGAGGATGTGCGCTCACTAGAGAGAGAGAGACAGAAAGAGAAAGAAAGTGAGAAATCCCCCCTAGTGGGGGACATGACCACACCTCAGTCCCTTCTCCTCCATTCTTTTCTCAGAACTTTTGGGCATGCATATACATGTATCTGGCTTTTTTTTTTTTTTTTTTTAAAGTGGTTTTTGCTATAGGGCGCGTGTGCTTGCCAGACAGAGAGATAGAAAGTGAGAAATCACCCCCCGGGGGGATGGCCACGCCGCAGTCCCTTCTTCTCCATTCTCCTCTCGGGATCTTGGCATGCACGCACACGCGCCCGGTGTGAGTTTAAGCCACAGGGTCCGGGACGCGAACCGCGGTCGACTACATGGGAGTCCAGCGACATAGCCATTACGCTAACTGCTGGTCCCTGTATCTGGCATTTTTTAAGCAGTATTATTTTATTTTATTTAATTAATTTATTATTATTATTCAGTTTGACCAGAGAGAGGAAAAGAGAGAGTGAGAAAGCAAGCCACCAGTTCCAGGCCTTGAACTGTGATTGGCCATGTGGAAGTCAAGCACCATGCCACCTGCCAGCCCCTGGCATTGTTTTGTTTTGGGGGGTGTTTGTTTATTTGTTTGTTTTGCTATAGGGTGCGTGCACTCACCAGAGCGACAGAAAGTGAGAAATCATCCCCTCCCCCCCGGGGGTGGGTGAGCACGCACACACACATGCCCAGTGTGAGTTTAAGCCACCAGGTCCAGGACTCGAACCACGATTGACTACATGGGAGTCCAGCGACATAGCTATTACACCAACTGCTGGTCCTCCTCTGGCATGCTTTTTAAGCCACCAGGTTCAGGACTCAAACCATGAAGTTGGCCATGAGAGTTCCAGCTGCCTTAACCTTATGCTACCCGATGGCCCATGCATTTTCTTATTTTATCTTCATGACAGCCTATAGAGTGGTTACCATTAGCCTCGTTTTGTAGAAAAAATAATGGAGCATAGAAGGTAGCATACCTCATCCCATTCTCAAACCACTCAGTGGGCCATGTGGGATTCAGCTGCCTTAACCATCATGTCACTGGCTGGTCCTACTTTTCATATTTCTATATATTCTACATTTTTATACTCAAATTTATTATAGCTTGTTCTACAAAGAATTTAAAGAAATGTTTAGTAATTACAAGTAATAAATGATGAGAGAAATAAGACTAGAAAGTACAAATTAGGAAGTTATTATTACAGGGCAGGTCGCATTGTGGTTAGGTTGCTAGACTCCCACATAGCCAGCCAACCTTGGTTCAAGTCCTGGACCTGGCAACTTGCTTTCTCACTTTCTTTCTCTCCTTCTCCCTGTCTCTGGTGAACACACATGCCCTGTAGCAAATTAAATAATAATAATAATGGTGATAAATAAAATTAAGTAAATGAAAAAAAAAGTTATTATTACATAGAGAGGGAACACACTGATCAAGACGTGGCCAACTGGGACCAGCAGATGACATAATAGTTATGTCATTGGACTCCCACACAGTTGACTGCAATTCAAGGCTTAAACTCATGCCAGGCGCGTGTGCTTGTGTGCCCAAAGTCCCAAGAGGAGGATAGAGGATAATGGAATAGTGGCATGGCCATCCCTCTCGGGGGGTCGATTTCTCACTGTCTGTCTGGTGAGTGCATGCACCCTATAGCAAAAATCTCTCTCTAAAAAAAGACATGTGGCCATCTGAAAGAATGGTAAATGGTCTGGCCCATGGTCTATAGTTAAGGTATCTAATTTTACATGACCAACTGCGTGGTTCAAATTTTGGCCTCCGCAGCATGAAAAAAAATGCCAGACATACATGCATGTGTGCTCCAAATCCTGGAGAATTAGAGAGGGTAATGTGATGCACCCCACTCCATTGGTGGGATGCTTTGTTTCTCTTTGTTTCTCTTTGGCCAGCACATGAGCCCTCTGACAAATTAAATAAATATTGTATGTCAGTCAGGTGCCATGGAAGTTACGATCTCACATGACCAAGTGTGCGTGCGGTTCAAGTCCTGGACCCAGTGGTTTAGAAAATATGCTGGGGGAGTGGGCCAGCAAGTGGTGTAGTGGTGACAGTGTTGCAATCCCACATAACCAATCAGGGTTTGAGTCCTGGATCCAGTGGCTTGAAAATCACACTGGATACATGTGTGAGTGTGCCCAAAATCCCAAGAGGAAAGTGGAGTAGGGATTGCAGCATGGGCATCCCCCAGGGTTGATTTCTTACTTTCTCTCTCACTGTCTCTCTCTAGTACAGGAGTATACATCCTATGGCAGAAACCTGGGGGGGGGGGGGGGGAAGAAAAATAGACTGGGCACATTTGCACATGTGCACAAAACCCAAAGAGGAGGGACAGCAGTTAGCATAATGGCTATGTCGCTGGACTCTCATGTAGTCGACCACAGTTCAAGTCCCGGACCCGGTGGCTTAAACTCACGCTAGGCTCATGTGCGTGCATGCCCAAGATCCCGAGAGGAGAACATAGGAGAAGGGATTGCGGTGTGGCTATCCCCCCAGGGGGTGATTTCTCACTGTCTGTCTGTCTGGTGAACGCACATTCCCTATAGCAAAAACCTCTCCAAAAAAAGAAAAACCCCAAGAGGAGAATGGAGTCTTGAGAGGGGATTACAGTTTAGCCATCCCCCTGGGGAAGGGGATTTCTCTCCCTCCCTCCCTCTCTCTATCTCTTTCTTTCTCTGACAAGGGTACATGTGCTCCAAAAAATTTTTTTAAAAAAAAAAGGTAACTTGATACCTTTACATAGGTCTCACAATGAAAAGAAAAAATCTTCATTGAAGAAAAAGCTCTTCTAAGCATTTAACTCCAAATGCAATTTCTCCCACGTATCCTTTAGTGTAAGCCAGGGGCATGATGCCAAAACAAAACTCGATGAAAGCAGTTCTGTAGGGGATAAGACCATGTGTCCCGAGCACACCCAGCTTTCTGATGGTCTGACATAATTCTGGGATAAAGCCTAGAATAGAATGCTGAATTCCACAGAGAGGTCAAGTCAGATAAGGACAGAAAAGTCTCCTTTGAATTTACCAATTAAAGGCCATTCCTAGCCTCAGAGCAGTTCAGTAGAGGATTGTGAAGCAAAAACTAGACTGATGAACTGAAGAGTGAAAAAAAGTAAAGGGTTGGATACAGTAAGTATGAGCTTGAGCATGGAGGAAATAGAGAGATGACAGATACTGATTTTTAAAATAGGGCTGAAGGGGGTTTTAAGATGGGAACGGTAACCACCATAGAGCAGGGAGAGAAGAGGCTGAGATAAGAGAAGGGAAGGACCAATCCAGCAGGCTCCCGAAGCTGCAGGCTAGGCTGATGGCATAGGAATCTAGGCAGGTCTCAGAGGACTCTGTTGAAAGCAGGCCCCTGCATCCTCCCACTCATCTAGTCAGCAGGGGCAGGGAAGTGTTTAGGCCCAGTTTTCCTTCTAGCTTTTCACCCCAGTTGCCTAGATTGCCCAGCTTCGGTCAGAAGGAACCTCTTCCTGCCTTATCCTCTATCCAGAAGTTGACTGAATGATTTTAAATAATAAATAAATAAACACTTTTTCTTGGCCTGGCTCTGTGGCCTGTGGTTAAGGCAGCCAAATCACACATGGCTGACCTGGGCAGTTTGTTTCCTGGACC
Source organism: Tupaia tana (assembly GCA_026018925.1). Classification (NCBI taxonomy): domain Eukaryota; kingdom Metazoa; phylum Chordata; class Mammalia; order Scandentia; family Tupaiidae; genus Tupaia; species Tupaia tana. Next base: position 19,380,008 of record JAKSZU010000018.1, on the reverse strand, counting down.
TGGAAGCTTGAAAATAAGCTGGGCGTATATGCATGCACGTGTGCCCAAAATCCAGTGTGGCTATTCTCCCCTGGGGGAGTGATTTCTCACTTTCCCGCTCACTGTTTCTGTCTTTCTCAGGCAAGTGCACGTACCCTATGGCAAAAAAACTTTTGGGAAAAAAAGCCTAAAGAATTTGTAAAAACAAGTGTATGCATAGAGCTAAGAGGTACTGAGTATTTGAAAGCAGGAGTTTATAGAGGAATGGAAGCGATGCATTGGAGCTGCTAGCAGGAGAGGCAGCTAGGAGTGCAGTCCTCAGGGAGTGGGGAGAGACCTAGTCTAGCCTATTATTACTAATTCAGAGGAAAGACTGCCTTGTCCTGAGGAAGAGGAAAGGGAGCCACTGCTTCAGAGGATGCACTGAGATTTCTAAGCAGTGTAAGAAGGGCTGGTGGCTTGCTACTGTGTCTAGTTTTTTTTTGTTTTGTTTTTTTTTTTTTTTTTTTTTTTTAAATGGAAGCTGCTGCTTTAAGACCTTAGTAGATGCTGCTGTTCATTGAACTTACGCCATGCATTTTTTTCCACAGTGAAAGAATACTGTCAGCTCAACTCCTCAGCAACACAGTCATTATCAATTTGTACTCTCTTATATACCATTTCTTTTTCTACCTGGTTTATAATTCTGTGCCCTCTTTTAATTTGTACTTGGCTATTTATAAAGTTACTAACATTTTACAGCAAGGATGGATTTTTTTTCTCCTCCAATTTTATCGTTGAGGGTATTAAAAAAGTTTGCAATTATGTAGTGAGTCTTGGACAGGCCAAGGTTAGCAGTTACAACGTGTGGATTTTATTTATTCATTTATTTTAATTTGACCATAGAGAGTCACAGCCACCAGGTCTGGATCTCAAACTGTGGTCAGCCATGAGGAAGTGTCCATCACCTTAAGTACCACACCACCTGCTGACCCCAACATATGGATCTTTTGTTCTTTGTTCTCTGGTACCTTTCCAGCGAATATTACTTAGGTTATTACCTGTTTTGTTGTTGTTGTTGTTGTTCATTTTTTGTTTTTAGAATTTTGCCATAGGGCGCATGCCCTCTCTCTGGGAAGAGAGAGGGGAAAAAGAAATCGCACCCACCACAACAACCCCACCACAACAACCACCACCCCTACCACCCCTGCCACGGTGGGAGAAAGTTGATGGTCATGCCGCACAGTCTCTTCTCCAGTTTCCTCTCAGGACTTTGGGCACATGCGCCTGGAGTGAGTTTCAAGCTGTGGAGTCTCAGACTCAAGCCTCAGGTGACCATGTGGGATTCCAGCACCTCAACCACTACAACAACCGGCCCACAAATATATACTTTTAAAAAAAAAAGATTGGGAACCAGCAGTTAGTGTAATGGCTATGTCGCTGGACTCCCACATAGTCGACCGCGGTTCGTGTCCCGGACCCGGTGGCTTAAAACTCACTCTGGGCACGTGTGCGGGCATGCCCAAGATCCCAAGAGGAGAATGGAGGAGAAGGGATTGCGGCGTGACCATCCCCCCTGGGGGGTGATTTCTCGCTTTCTGTCTCTATGTCTCTCTCTGTCTGTCTGGCGAGCGCACGCGCCTTATAGCAAAAATCTCTCTCAAAAAAAAAAAAGATTTAAAAAATTTATTTAATGAGACCAGCAGATGTCATAATAATTATATCCCTGGACTCTCCTGTGACTGACTGCAACTTAGTCCTAGACCCAGAAGCTTGAAACTCAGGCTGGACGCTTGTGCCCAAAATCCCAAGAGGAGAATGAAGGAGAGGGGATTGCAGGGTGGCCATCTTCACTGGGGGGTGATTTCTCACTTTCTGTTTCTGTTTCTCTCTGTCTCTTGGGCGAGCACACACGCGCTGTAGGAAAAAAATCTCTTAAAAAAAGCTATTGGGACCAGCAGATGGTGTAATGGTTACATTGCTGGACTCCCACATAGTGGACCATAGTCTGAGTACTGGACACACTGAGTGCATGCGCGTGCATACCTAAGATCCCGAGAGGAGCGTGGAGAAGGGTTTGCAGCATGGCCAGGGGTGATTTCTCACTTTCCATCTCTGTCTCTTCAGCAAGCACATGTGCCATATAGCAAAAATCTCCCTTAAAAAAATAACAAAACAAAACTATTTAATTTTATTTGCTGCTATTATTTTAATTCACCAGAGAGAGACAGAAAGAGAAGAAAAGTGAAAAAACAAGCCACCAGGTCCAAGACTGGAACTGCAGGCATTCATCTGAGAGTTTAGCGCCTTAACCACCATGCCATCTACTAGCCTTATTTTTTTATTGTCAATTTATTCCATTAGTGAAAGGGAGGGAGGGAGTAAGTACCTTCAACAGGGTCCTGATGCTGCAGTCCACTCCCAGCTCTCAGCTTGAATCATGGGTAAGTGTGTGCCTGGCCTGCTTAGGGAGGTCTCTTGATTTGAACTGGGAATCCTTCCAACTGGACTTACCTTGCAGAATGTCTCACTTTACTACTGAGTCACTGTCCAGTCCCTCATTTTAAGAACATTTTAAGTGTGAAATTTTGTGGTTACTTTATCAGTAGACACATTCAGAGCAAAGCAATGGTCACAAAACCTCAGGATGTTTAGTTGTGCTAAGGATGAGCTAGATCTGAGAGGGATGGATGGGAACAGGAGGTGGCAGTGGGAACAACTGTGTTTGTAAAAAGACAACTTGATTAAGGAGAAAGTGTGTGCTGGAGAGCAGTAAGAAATAAATCTGAATAGGTTATCATGGGGTTGGAGAGGTCTAGAAAATCAGAAAGGTATGAATACATCTTGCATTTTTTGCAAAAGTAGAGACACTGTTCAGGAAATCAAGACTTATCAACTCTGTGAAATGAGTGAATCTTAACTTTCTTGTCTAGAAAAGCATACGTGGTTTTCTCTTGCTAGCCATATATGGTCTTCATATTTTTGTCATGAAAGACCATCAAATATCAAATAATGACTATATCTTTCATATCTTTCACCTGTCCTCTTTTTTTTTTTTTGGAGAGGTTTTTGCTATAGGGCATGTGTGTTTGCCAGAAAGTGAGAATTCACCCTCCGGGGGGATGACAATGTCACAATCCATTCTCTATTCTCCTCGGGATCTTGGGCACACATGCACATGTGCCCGGCGTGAGTTTAAGCCACCAGGTCTGGGACTCGAACCATGGTTGACTATATGGGAGTCCAGCGATGTAGCCATTACGCCACCTACTAGTCCCTCGCCTGTCTTAATATGTACTCTTTCCTCTGTACTTTAAGCCAATTCTTATCCTTCCTCATAACTCATTTCCACATGTATGTTATTCCACCTAAGGATTCAACCCTTTCCCTTGCAAAATAGACACATACATCACCAGACTCTACTTATAAATACCCTGTCCATACACAGGGTTCCATTCAAATTCTACATTTATGAAGCATGTTCCTGTCACACCTGGTCATGCTGTCTTTCTCCAAACCTACCACGCCTGGCATAATTTCCAGGCCATCGGGTCTGTTACTGTAACCATAACTGGTCATGTGGGAATCCAGCACCTTAAGTACCATACCACCTGTTGTCTCCACAAACACAGTGTTAATGAGCCTGGGCAGAGAACTGGAGGAAGGTATCTCTAATAGAAGTAGCAAAAGCTTTGTTTGAGACTAGGCCAAGAATACAGAACTTTACATTATAATTTTAAAGTAACCTTTTATAGACTCATCATGGATTTTATTAAGTAAAATTGTTGCTTTGAATTAGACGATTGACACCATTAAATATCTTAAGTATTTGGGTACTTCTGGGACTCAAAATTTAAGAGCCAAAAACTGAACTGACCATTACATTTTCTGTTTTCTATTATATATTCAGTTTGGTTAGCATTTATTAAATACTTAACCAACCCTAGCATAGTGCTAAAGAGTAAAAATCACCTATTAGATATGGTCTTTTTCGTTAGGGAACTTGTTTCATGGCAGAGTAGGAGAGAAACATGTCAAATTGATGGTATGATACAGGAAGCCGCGTTGTGTAGCTGCTACAGGCAAGGAGGGGCTGTTGGAGTCTGGATCTAAATCCCAGTTGACTCTTAGAAACATGATGGGGGGGGCCAGCCAGTGGTGTGGTGGTTAAGGCAGCTGGATCACACATGGCCAACTGCATTGTTTATTACTAGAACTGGTAGCTTGAAGACACTCCAGGCATGGGTGTATGCATGCCCAAAATCCCTAGAGGAGAATGGAGGAGATATTGCAGCGTGGCCATCCTGTGGTGATGTTTGAGCGCGCTCTCGCGCTCTCTGTCCATCTCTCTCATGTGCTCTCTTGCTCTCTCTCTCTCACACATGCCCTATAGCAAATTAAAAACAAACAAACAAACAAAAAACAACAAAAACAGGATAAGGACCAACTCATAGCCTGATTGGTTAAGACAGCTGTATCCCACACAGCCAACCACACAGTTCAAGTCCTGGACCCAGCAACTTGAGAAACATACCAGGCATATATGCATATGCGCCCAAAATACTGAAAGGAAGGAGAGATGGAGGAGAAAGGATTGTGGTGGCTTGACCATGCCTCATGGGCAGTGCTCCTCTCACCACCCTGTCTCTCTGAGCTTGTGGGCCCTCTAGCAAAAAGGGGGGAAAAATACATGTTAGCAACAAGAAGAAACACAAGGTGAATAAACTCTGACGGGAGGGGAAAATGGGAAATTGGTTGCTCAGTGGGTATAAAGTTTCAGTTATGTAAGATGATTAAGTTTTCGAAATTTGTAACAAAATAATGTCTGTAGTTAATAATATGGTATTATACACTTTGAAACATGTTAAGAGGACAGATCTCATGGTAAGTGTTATTGCTACCACTTTCCTTGAAAAAAGCCACAAGGAAATTTTGTAGGTCATGTTTCATAACCTTGATTGTGGCAGTGGTTTCACAGATGTATACATGTGTCCAGACTCATCAAAATGTATACACAAGGGGGTCAGTAGGTATGTAGTGGTTGAGGTGCTGGACTCTTACACGGCCAACCAGTTTGAGTTCCAGACCTAGTGACTTGCTTTCTCTCTCTCTCTCTCTCTCTCTCTATCTCTCTCTCTCTCTGGTCAAATTGAAGAAGAAGAAGAATAAATAAAATTAATTATTTTTAAAATGTATACACAAAATATACAGTTTTTGAATGTATGGATTATTCCTTAATAAAGCTTTTTTTTTAAAAAAAAAAAAAAAAACATGCTAGCACATATTTTCTAAGGTAGAATTTAGTTTAAAAACAGCAAGACTTGAGCCGTGATGTTAAGGTGCTGGGTTCCACATGACTGACTATGCGATTTGAGTCCCACCCCCCAGCTTGAAAAATCACACTGGGCTTATGTGTGTGCGTGTCCAAAAATCCCAAGATGAGTATGGAGAAGAGATTGTGGCATGGCCATCCTCCCTGGATTCTCACTTTCTCTCTCTGTCTCTTCAGTGAGTTGAAGCACTCTATAGCGGAAAAAAAAAAAAAAAAAAAAAAAGACTCTGCCAGTGTTTTTATAAATGTGTGTAGAAAATACATACTTTTAAAAAAAATTATTCATTCAATTTACCTATCATCATCATTATTCCATTTGACCGGGGAGGGGGTGTGTGTATGAAAAGGCAAGCTGCCAGGCCTGCGACTCAAGCCATGGTCAGCCATGTGGGCTCAAACAGCATGCCACATGCTGGCCCCGAAAATAAAAATTGATTATCTTTTTAAAAATTGATTGTTTTGGGAACCAGCAGTTAGCGTAATGGCTATGTCGCTGGACTCCCATGTAGTCGACCACGGTTCGCGTCCCGGACCCGGTGGCTTAAAACTCACGCCGGGCGCGTGTACGTGCATGCCCAAGATCCCGAGAGGAGAATGGAGGAGAAGGGATTGCAGCGTGACCATCTCCCCTGGGGGGGTGATTTCTTGCTTTCTGTCTCTATGTCTCTCTCTGTCTGTCTGGCGAGCGCACACACCCTATAGCGAAAAACCTCTCCAAAAAAAAAAAAAAAATTTGATTGTTTTGGGGGCCAGCATGATGGCTTAGTGGTTGAAATGCTGGACTCACACATGGCCAACTGCAGTTCGGGTCCTGGACCTGGCAGCTTGCTTTCTCATTTACCCAATCTCGCTGTCTGTCTCTGGTCAAATTTAAAAAAAAAAAAAAGAAAGATAAATGAAGTTAAATAAATAATTCTTTAAAAAGACTTCTAAATGACAAATAAAATTACATATATTTAAGACATACAACATATTTTGAAATAAGTGTACATTATGGAGTGGCTCTGTTGAGCTAATTAACATATGCATTACCTATTACTTTTGTGTATGTGCGTGTGTTTGTGTGTGGTAAGAATACTTAAAATCTCGCTTAGCAATTTGCAAGTATACAATACATTATAAACTATAGTCACCATGTTGTGTAGTAGATCCCCTCAACTTATTTCTCTTATCTGAAATTCTGTATCCTTTGATCAAATTTTGTATCTCCCAACCTACCTCCACAAAGTGTATGACAGTTAAACTAGTTTCATTAATAATTCTTTAATATTGTCAAAAACCCAAAGTTGAAATTTTCAGTTGTTTGATGTTATTTTTTTTATTGAATTGGAATCTAGACAAGATTCATACATTGCGATTGGTTGCGCGCGCGCTCTCTCTCTCTCTTGCCTTTTTTTTTTTTTTTTTTTTTAACTATCTGAGGGTACAAATACTAGCCAGAGAGAGAGAACCTCCCCACAGTGGGGCACGATCACTCCACAATTCCCTTTCCTCCATTTCTCCATCCTCTCAGGATTTGGGACATGTGCATGTGCACACACATACACTTACAGATACACATACACCTACACATACACTTGGCATGTCTTTCAAGCCACCAGAGCCAGGATTTGAACTGTGGTCAGCCATGTGAGAGCTGGCTCGCAATACATAGAGCTTAGCCGCTTTGCTGTGAAGCCAGCCAAGTTGTTATTCTCTTTTGTCTGTATTGCAATTTCTCAGCCTCAGCACTGTTGACATCTTTTACCTGGTAGCTCTTTGGGGTGGAGGATGAAGTTGTGCCTTGTAGAATGCTTATTGGCATCTCTGGCCTCTACCCACTGATGCCAGTAGCACATCCCACCCCAGTAGTGACTATTGAAAATGTCTCCAGACCTTGCCAGATGTCCCTAGGGTAGTCTTCTCAGGTTGAGAACCACAGATCTCTAGATTCTCCCTCCATCCTTATTTTTCCTTCTGGTCATTTATTTGCAGAGGAAACTGGGTAGTTAATCCTGCATTGTTTCTCTCAGTCTGGATTTTTATCCCTGTAATGTAATTTAACATCTTGTGTCACCAATTTCCTCTTAATTAGTAGTTGGATCTAGAGCTTGATTAGTTTCAGATTTTTTGTTTTGTTTGACAAGATTGCTTCATAGGTGGTGTTTTTTCCCTTTCATGAGGAGGCACATAATGTTTGTGCTGATCTTAAAATATGAATGTTGATACCTAACTTACTCACCAAGGGTCTCTTTTGTTTTAAAATGTATGTGTGTTCGTCTAGAAAAAACTTTATTTTAAATAATAATCTATGTTCTCCCTTAATAAAGGAAGGGGAAATGGAAGGTGAGGCGGTTGAAGCTATTGTGGAGGAGTCCGAAACTTTCATTAAAGGAAAGGAGAGAAAGACTTACCAGAGACGCCGGGAAGGGGGCCAGGAAGAAGATGCTTGCCACCTACCCCAGAACCAGACGGATGGGGGTGAGGTGGTCCAGGATGTCAACAGCAGTGTGCAGATGGTAATGATGGAACAGCTGGATCCTACCCTTCTTCAAATGAAGACTGAAGTAATGGAGGGTACAGTGGCTCCAGAAGCAGAGGCTGCTGTGGATGACACCCAGATCATCACCTTGCAGGTTGTAAATATGGAAGAACAGCCCATAAACATAGGAGAGCTTCAGCTTGTTCAAGTACCTGTTCCTGTGACTGTACCTGTTGCTACTACTTCAGTAGAAGAACTTCAGGGGGCTTATGAGAATGAAGTGTCCAAAGAGGGCCTTGCAGAGAGTGAACCCATGATATGTCACACCTTACCTTTGCCTGAAGGGTTTCAAGTAGTGAAAGTGGGGGCCAATGGAGAAGTGGAGACACTAGAGCAAGGGGAACTTCCTCCTCAGGAAGATCCTACTTGGCAAAAAGACCCAGACTATCAGCCACCAGCCAAAAAAACAAAGAAAACCAAAAAGAGCAAACTGCGTTACACAGAGGAGGGCAAAGATGTGGATGTGTCTGTCTATGATTTTGAGGAAGAGCAGCAGGAGGGTCTGCTCTCAGATGTTAATGCAGAGAAAGTGGTTGGTAATATGAAGCCTCCAAAGCCAACAAAAATTAAAAAGAAAGGTAAAATGAGTTTATCCATAGTAGTCTCATAAAATCATTCTGGGATAAAGCACACAACACAGTGCATATACAAGTTGTTTTATATTTAATTTTTTTTAAGGTTATTATGTGGGTATCAGTTTAACTAGTCTAAAAGCTTTTTCCAGATTGAGTACCTTCTTTTTATATATATATAGTCCTGAAGATAAATAAATCTGTTAATTACATGAGATACAAAAATATGACTTAACATGATTTAAACTGGGTTTAGTTATAAAAGGCTAAATTATATTTGTGGAAATTTAAGATTAGAATTAATCTTAACACTTTGAAACCCTGCAAAAAGTGTTTTATTTTGTATATAGGTGTAAAGAAGACATTCCAGTGTGAGCTTTGCAGTTACACGTGTCCACGGCGTTCAAATTTGGATCGTCACATGAAAAGTCACACTGATGAGAGACCACACAAGTGCCATCTCTGTGGCAGGGCATTCAGAACAGTCACCCTCCTGAGGAATCACCTTAACACACACACAGGTGCTGGATAAGAGTGTTGGGGTCTATGGCTTAGCAAAGGTTAAAACTTGTATTTAAGCATCATTCAGACCAGTTCTACCAGGAAAAGAAAGAAGGTTTTCTTATTCCTTATCATGCTCGTTTTGTAATCTTGGTTTTCATGTAAGCAGATGGGCTTAGTTATAGGCAAATATAAAGAATATTTAGTGGGAAATCTAAATTACATAAGGATAATGATCCAGAAAAAGGCTGTTTATAGTAGTTAACCTGGAGTATTTCCTGAAGAGTTTTACTATTGTGTTGTTAAGAGTTTAACAATGACAGAAAATGGCCAGGCACTATGAGGAAGAACATTAGAAACAGAATATAGTCCTACCTTTGTAAAAACTGGCGTTTCGTGTTTCCATTCATTTCATCTCAAGAAATGTAACGTAATTTATAACCTTAGAATGAAACATTTTTAAGTCATCATTCTGTCATTTGAGCACCAGGCATACTCTAATAGGGTGTTCAGATATTCTAAAAATTAGCTTCATGTTGGCTGGGGACAAGTTCCAGAAGGTCACCAAAATGGGAAGACTCTGTACATTGGACCTCTCTTTATATTCCCTTCTGGACTGTGTATTTTCAGAGTACATACTTGGCTACAACTCCGCTTGCATAGTTTTTCACACAGAATAGCTTGCTTCTATTCTTATTCTCCACCTCAGGCAGAATAGCTTTTCCTCTATCCATATTTTCCACCTCGTTTTATATGGTAACTGTGCTGATTATCAAATGTTCATGGTCAAGTGGGTGTTGGCCTGTAAGCGGTATGCTGTGCATTAGTGCATTCTTTGCTAATGTACTCACTTTTTAGTGTCTCCCTAGTTTCTACTCAGAAGGCACTATGGCATTTTGGTACTTTGAAGACACTATGATGGGGTCAAGGACAAAGTAAAGGTAGCTGAACCGCATAAAAGATGGGTCCTGCCTGCTGTGGGCACTCTGTATCATAGTCTAGACCTCAGCTTTGCAAACAAGAAGTTCAGTCTGTCTGGTTACCCAGAACTTATTTGAAAGGACTAATTCATACTAGCAACACCCATGAGAATCACATGTGTACATGATAGTTTCAGTTTATAGTGAGGTGTATAGCTTTTCTCTCTAAATGCAGTTATAGCACATTCTAGGAGATACCCTTGTCTGTGTACAGATGTAACAATTGAAAGGAGATTTGGTGAGCATGGACCTTGAGCAGAGGGGCATAGATGGTCAGGTGGTACAGCCTGATGGAAACCCCGAGACTCTGGCCTTCTCTATGTAGTAGTTGGTAAATACTGGCAATTATCTTTCAGCTTACCTTGTCATATCAGGAATGGAGGCTGCTTTCCTTTTCTTGTTGATTGTCGTTTCACTTACTTATCTGCACCACCGGACTACACACTTTTCACAGAAAGAACTCTTTCACTTGTACATCTTCCGTAGTACTGAAGAAGCAAATTAAATGAACAAATAAGCATGCCTTGGAATTTCATGGTTACTGTTATATTCCAGTCATACTTCTCTCATCAGGAGGGACTGATTCTCTAGAAGAATTATTTCTGCAGATGACTGGTCCCATTCATTATGTTGGTACTCTACAATTTCATTTTCAAAGGCACCCTTCCTTTGGTTTTGGTGTTTGGGATTACCTTCCTGTTACTGGTGCCCACAATCACAGATAGTCGTTAGTTTCTGTCTGAATTATAGTCTATGAAAATAGCACTGTATTGTGCTGTCACTTTTATCTCCCTAACATTGTCATTATTACCTGAGCATGTTATTTCTAAAGCAGTATTCAGAATATAAAGTGATTAAAGAAAATCCATTTTTTATGGAGTTATGTTAAACTCCACAATGAGAATATATTAAAAATACTAAATTTCTTTCAGTAACAGGCAAAACAAATGTAGAGGGTATATTATGAGTTCGTAGACATATTTAAATATTGGATTAATTGACTTCTAGCTCACAGAATATTGGACATGGATGTTTGAAAGTCATCTGTTTAAATCACATAAAAGTAAAATCTGCTTTGTAAAGCTTTCAGTAAGCCTCTGGAATTCCTTATCAAAACAGTTTAATAGGGACCAGCAGGTAGTGTAATGGCTATGTCGCTGGACTCCCATGTAGTCGACCACAGTTCGAGTCCCGGACCCGGCAGCTTAAAATTCACGCCGGGCACGTGTGCGTGTGTGCCCAAGATCTCAAGGGGGGAATGGAGGAGAAGGGATTGAGGCGTGGCCATCCCCCCTGGGGGGTGATTTCTCGCTTTCTGTCTCTCTGTCTGGCGAGCTCACGCACCCTATAACAAAAACCTCTCAAAAAAAAACAACAGTTTAATATAGAAAATAAGTTAGTATATTTGTGTTTTCTGAAGTTTCAGAATACAGACAGATCAAAGGGCTTGTATAATTTGAATATAGTAAGATTTGATGTGCAAAAGGATCTCAGTATTTAGTATTAAATGCTATTAATTAATTAATAGTATTTATTAATTTTGTGTCCTGTCCTTGATAAAACATCAGTGTTTAAAAGACACTGTATATTTTAGCAAGGGTTGGAATAAAGTGGTGGTTAAGACAGCTAGATCTCACATGGCCAACCACACGGTTAGAGTCCTGAACCCAGGGGCTTGAAAAAAACACTGGGAATGTGTGCATGCATGCCCCAAATCCCAAGAAGGGATTGCAATGTGGTCATCCCCTCCAGGCTAGTGCAGAGCTGATGGGATGACTAATGTGATCCCGTTAGTCTCATTGTGTGCTGCAGTCTCATGCAGCAGTTGTGTCACACATTGAGCTCTCATTAACTGTACCCTTGATCTTGCTCTTCCTATTATACCCTCCTTTCTCTAGGTACTCGTCCTCACAAGTGCCCAGACTGCGACATGGCCTTTGTGACCAGTGGAGAATTAGTGCGGCATCGTCGTTACAAACACACCCATGAGAAGCCATTTAAGTGTTCCATGTGTGATTACGCCAGTGTAGAAGTGAGTGTTGAGCACCTTGTTAGTATCTAAGGTAGACTGTGATTTTCAGTATGAGGCAATAACTACCCAAACTGACTTAAGATGAGGTAGAGAATCTTACTAGCTTGTTAACACACCACACACACACCCGCTCCCCTGCAAAACCAGTAATGAGTGAGAGAGATTTACCTGTTAAAGAAAAGAAAGCCAGACCACCTCATAGCCTAGTGGTTAAGGGAACTGGATCCCACATGACCAATCATGCAGTTCGAGTCCCAGACCCAGCTGCTTGAAAACTACAGTGGGCGTGTGTGCATGAGTGCCCCAAATCCCAACAGGATGAAGAGAAGGAGTTGTGGCATGACCCCACCCCTCTGTGGGAGTACTCTCCTTTGTCTCTCCCTCTTTCTCAGTCTCCCTCTGCAAGTGCACATGTTCCCTGAAACTAAAACAATTAAAAAAAGAAAAGAATGCAAGTTTTGAATGTTACTTCAGGAAAGTTTTACCAAACTTCAAAGAAATAACTACCTAGAGCATTTAAAAATGGAAGGTTTGGGGGCCAGTAGATAATGTGGTGGTGAAGGTGCTGGACTACCGCGGTTCAAGTCCCAGACCTAGCAATCTTGGTTTCTTACTTTCTCGTCTCTTGTCTGTTTCTCTGGTGAGCATGCATACCCTGTAGCAAAATTTAAAACAATGATTAAGTAAATAATTATATAAATAAAAAAATGTATGTGTGTGTGTATGTATGTATGTATGTGTGTGTATACATATACATACGTGTGTGTGTGTGTGTGTGTGTGTGTGTGTGTATGTGTATATAGTAAGTTTAGGACCAACCAGGTGGCATGGTGACTGGATCCCACATGGCCGACTATGCAGTTCAAGTCCTGGATCTGGTGGCTTGAGACACACTGGGCATGTATATGTGTATGCCCAAGGTCCTGAGGGGAGAATGGAGGAGAGGCGATTGTAGCCTGGTAATTGCCCCCTGCCGCCCAGGGGATATTCTGTCTCTGTCTCCAGTGGGCACACATGCCCTTTAATAGCAAAGAAGAAAAAAGGGAAGTTTATTGAGGCTACCCTGTTACCAAAATTGGATAAGGATACTACTAAAAAGAAAACTGGGAGCCAATAGGTGGTATAGTAGTTAAGGCGTCGGACTCCCACATGGCTACCCACAATTCGACTCCCAGACCTGGTGGCTTAAAAATCATCCCAGGTGTGTGGGTGTGAGTGCCCAAAATCCCAGGAGGGGAAGGGATTGTGGCATGACCATCCCTCCTGTGGGCTGATTTCTCACTTTACCTGTCATTGTCTCTCTCCAGTGAGCACATACACTCTGTGGCAAAAACCTTAATAGAAAAAGAAAACTGTATTTTTCTCACAGAGGCAGAAGTATTGATAATATAATAAAATTATGAAGCAACCACGTTTAGTATTATAATCAAAACTAAGTGATTACTGTATGTATATAAATTTTAAGAACAGAAGCCAACAAGTGGTGATTAGAATCCCACATGACCAACCGTGGGGTTCAAGTCCCACCAGCTTGAGAAACATGCCGGACACATATGCATGCATGTCCCAAATCCCAAGAGTACAATAGAGAAGGAATTAAAGTGTGACCATCCTCCTTGTGGGGTGATTTCTCACTTTCCCTCTCTCAGTCTTGCTGTCTCTTCAAGACTAGCACGTGTACTCTATAACCAAAAACCTTTATTTATTTATTCATTAATTAATTTATTCATGATAGTTCATCAGTGGGGGCCATCAGGTGGCGTGGAGGTTAAGACAGCTGGATACTGTGGTCAACTGCACTGTTAGAGTTCCAGACTTAGCAGCTCAAAAATCACGTCGGGTGCCTGTGTGTGCATGTCCGAAATCCCAAGATGAGAATGGAAGAGAAGGGAAGTTTAACATTTAAAAATTATGAATTTTATATCAAGGGATTAAAGAAAAACTCTCTAGATAATTTCTATAACAAGGAGGAAACTAAAATTCAGTACTTACTACTGTTTAAAGTTCTAGCAAGTTAAGAGTAGTATAAAATTCCTTTTTAGGGACCAGTGGTTAGCATAATGGCTATGTCCCTGGACTCCCATGTAGTCAACCGCGGTTCGCGTCCTGGACCTGGTGGCTTAAAACTCACGCCGGGCGCGTGTGTGTGTGCCCAAGATCCCAAGAGGAGAACGGAGGAGAAGGGATTGCGGTGTGGCCATCCCCCCTCGGGGGTGATTTCTCGCTTTCTGTCTGTCTCTCTGGCGAGTGCATGTGCCCTATAGCAAAAACCTCTCCAAAAAAAAAAAATTCCTTTTTAAAAAATAATTATTTAGGGGCCAGCAGGTGGCATTGTGATTAAGAGTGCTGGACTCCTACATGGTCAACCATGGTTTGAGTCCTGGACCTGGCAACTTATTCTCTCACTTTCTCTCTCTCGCTCTTGCTCTGTCCCTCTGTGGTCAAATTAAAACAAATAAATGCGGGACCAGCAGTTAGCATAATGGCTGTGTCGCTGGACTCCCCTGTAGTTGACTGCAATTTGAGTCCCGGACCCAGTGGCTTAAACTCACACTGGGCACATGTGCATACATGCCCAAGATCCCAAGAGGAGAATGGAGGAGAAGGGATTGCGGCATAGCCATTGCCCTCAGGGGTGATTTCTCGCTTTCTGTCTATCTTTCTGGCGAACACATGAGCCCTATAGCAAAAATCTCTCTCAAAAAAAAAAGAACAAATTAGGTTAAATGAAATATTTTTAATACTAATTTAATTTTATTATCTTTTTAAAAATAATTATTTTTTAATTTAACTTTATTTACCTATTTATTTTAATTTTCCAGAGAGGGACAGAGTGAGAGAGAGAGAGGGAAAGTGAGAAAGCAAGCCTCCAGGTTTGGGACTTGAACCACGGTTGGCCATGTGGGAGTCTAGCATCCTTAGTCAACACGCCACCTGCTGGCCCCCATTATTATTTTTTAATTTGCTATAGGGCACCTGCCCTTACCAGAGAGATACAAACAGAGAGAGAGGGAAAGTGATGTCGCAAGCTGCCTGATCTGAGATTTAAACAGCAGTTGGCCATGTGGGAATCCAGTGTGCCACCTGCTGGCCCTTGGAATAAAATTTCTTGAATATGATAAGTATATACCAAAATCTATAAGTAAATCCATCCTAATTAACCCTGAAATATTAGAAATATTTCCGTTAAAATCTGGAGTAAGAGCATCAACTCTGTGCGCTTGTGATTAAGGCAGGCAGATTCCCCACATGGCTGACTGTGCAGTCTGAGTTCAGACCTGGCGACTTGAGAAACATGCTGGATATGTGTGCCCAAAAGGAGGGAGATTGGAAAGAGCAGGGATTGCAGCATGACCATCCCCCATATGGGAGGTGCATTTCTCTCTCTGGTGTGTGCATGTGTTCTCTAACAACAACAACAACAAAAATCTAGACCAAAATAAGATGTCTGCTCTGAATGTTACTGTTTCAATGTTGTCTTAGAAATCTTAGCTAATACCATAAGGAAAGAATAATAAATGGAAAGACAAAACTTTTTTCTTGTGGACATGCTTACAGAGAATCCAAGATAGTTAGCAGCAAAATTTTAGATGGCGCAATAGAGTTTAGTGGCCCAACCTAAGTATACAGAAATCAGTAACTTTAGTATACCAGCAAGAGTAAGAAGATATGAAATGGTTCCAATACTAAGAGCAATAAAATTGCTTAGGAATAAGTTGAACACCAAAAAAGTAATATCTGTGATACCGGTGTGAAGAAGATTTCAGACTTTTTTGATGAAAATGAGTAAATGAAGAGACATTGTAAGTTGATACTAAATTTCATCCGGAAGAATAGGTGTGAATGACTAAGAGAAGTGTGAAAATCGAATGAGAGGCTTGGGCTTTTGGATGTCATAAACTTAGTAAATAAAGGAACAGTGAGACCTAATACATATAGCAGTTTAATAAATAGGCAAATCTAAGGGAAGCAGAATTATTAATGTTAAGACAGTCATTTGACTACATACCATGTGAAAATTTGGTATGTAACACTTAAAAGTGCAGGGTTTTTTTTTTTTTTTTTCTTTTTTAATTAAAATGCCCCTGTTTTCTCCCATAAAGAATTACTTACTTGTCTACTTTCTTTTGTTGTTACCATTATTTTTTAATTTGGCCAAGAGAGAAAGGGAAAGCAAGAAAGCTAGTCACCAGGTCTGGAACCCAAACTACAGTTGGCCATGTGGAAATCCAGCACCTCAACCACCATGCGATCAGTTGAAATAGTTAGAAAAATTTTTTTAATAATTTATTAATTAGTGTTGAAAGTACTTTTTAGAATCAAGTTTGAGGACCAGCAGATGGCATAATGATTACATCACTGGACTCCCACATAATCGACTGCGGTTTAAGTCCCAGGCCCAGCAGCTTAAAACTCCCACTGGGCGTGTGGGGGGAGGGTAGTGTGTGCACGTGCATGTCCAAAATACCACGAGGAGAAAGGGTTGAGGCGTGGACATCCCCTCTATGGTGTGACTTCTCCTTTTCTGTCTCTGTGTGTCTCTCCAGTGAGCGCATATGCCCTATAGCAAAAATCTCTTTAAAAAAAAGAATCTAGTTTGAAAACCATTGTTTTGGGATATGGTACCCAGCAAGAGACTAAAAGCATAGTCAGTGGTAAGGAAGATAAATGAGAGGCCCCTAGAACCTAGCCTATCTAGAAAATGGTAATGATGGGAAAAGAGCATAGGGGATATTTTAGTATATGCCCAGTAATTCAAATTTTTGGAGAAAATTGATCCATAAATAAATATGGATTATTTAAAAACTCTTGGGAAGAATTTCAAACTTATACAGAAGTAGAGTCAAGACTATAACCACCCCCATACCTATTACCCAGCTTAAACAATTTTTAGTAATAACCAGTCTTGACTCATCTGTGTCCCTATTTCTCCCTTCCTTTCAACTGCAATATAGGATTTGAGAAGCAAAGGTTACAAATATGAAGAGAAAGGATTAATGTCTTTTAGACCTTTTCTGTTTTCTGAACCTCGGTGCCCCAAAGCTTTTGTGTTCGTGTTGTGGATTACATTAACAGAAGTCTTAAGAGGTTTGGTTACATCTGTGTTTCAGGTCAGCAAATTAAAACGTCACATTCGCTCTCATACTGGAGAGCGTCCGTTCCAGTGCAGTTTGTGCAGTTATGCCAGCAGGGACACATATAAGCTGAAAAGGCATATGAGGACTCATTCGGGTAAGACTTCGCCCCTCCTTGTTATGTTAATAATCTATTTTTCAGTGGATCCCATGGGATTCTGTGAATCACCACATGCCCTGTTGTTTATTTACCTGAATAGAAGACTGGCATGAAAGAATATGTAATTGACAAATGCTTCTTTGGCATATCCTCTGAATTCCTGTTCTAAAAATAAACTAGAGAATAAATTTGTTTTGTTCAGTTTTGTCTTTCTACAATGGGGCAACCATGCTTTTAGGGGAGAAATAAAAATGTAGAATATCTACCTTTAAAAGTCTAGGTTGGGCCACCTCTGTGACCTGGAGGTTAAGGCAACCAGATCCCACATGGCTGACCATGTGGCTTGAGTATTGGACCCAGCAGCTTGAGAAACATGCCAGGTCTGTTTGCCCACAATCCCAAGTGGCAGGGTGACCATTCTCCATGAGGAGGGATACTTTTTTCCTCTCCTTCTCTCTCTCTCTCTGGTGAGCACTTATGCCCTCTAGCCCCACCCACCCTCCCATAAAACATAAAGTCTGGGTAGATGACCTAAACCAACTTGATCAGTTTTCTTAAGTACCATCTTTTCTTTTTCTTTTTCTTTTTTTAATTTATTCATTCATTTATTCTAATTTGATCAGAGAGAGACACAGAGCGGACTATCTTTTCTTAAAAAGACAAATGTGTAGGTCCTCCATGCAGTCTTCCCCAGTGCTCCCAGAGGTGAGCATTGCCCTGGAAACAGTACTTTCTAATGTGGAGGATTTCGTATCAGAGCTGGGGTCAGCAGTAGTTAGGACTTGTGCTGAATATCAGCCTGAGCAGTAGGCGCTGATCTTTAGCTTCAGCTTTCCCGAGCAAGAGCTATAGGTTCTCTGGCTTTGCATGTCTTCCACTTGAGTTACCGTTTACTTCACTTGTAATCTTATGCATTTCATTTAATTTGTTCATTCTGTATTTCCTTTTAAGGGGAAAAGCCTTATGAATGTTATATTTGTCATGCTCGGTTTACCCAGAGTGGTACTATGAAGATGCACATTTTACAGAAGCACACAGAAAATGTGGCCAAATTCCACTGTCCCCACTGTGACACTGTCATAGCCCGGAAAAGTGACTTGGGTAAGTAAATTAGTGGCAGACGAAAAAATATTTTGAAGGATTTGTGAAAATATGAGAACTTGTCTCCTCTTTTTCTTACTGCAGTCAGGCCACAAGATTGTATCCTGAATATAGTTTATATGTTAATTAATGGGATGAAACAGCACATTTTGCCCTTAAACAATCCAGAGATTGGGTTGCCACTCTCCTATGGGGTCAGAAGTCCACAAAGAAACCTTTAACTCCTCAAAAACTTAACTACTAATTGCCTGCTGTTGACCAGAAGCCTTACCAATACAGTAATGTAAATGATCGATTAACATATTTTGTTTATATTCTATATACTGTAGTCTTAAAGTAGTCTAGAGAAAAGTTATTCAAGAGTCAGCTGTGTATCTTGAATTAGTAGACTTCATTCCCCAAATATGGAGGTAGCATAGTATGACTTAAACTTAGGTTAATCCATTTCAATTTTTCAGAACATTTGTACTTTCTCTAAGAAATTTGACTACTTTAATGCCATGATGTGACTATTTTTGTGTATAATTAAGCTAGAGTCTACATAGACTTGAACTTTGTTAACAGAAGTTTTAGACTCAAGGCAGTTGTGTAACCTAGTATAATAATAGGAGAGCTGGATCCCACATGACCTACTGTGGTTCATAGCCCAGCCCCAGAGGCTTGAAATACATGCTGTGCATGTCTGTAAGCAGGCCTCAAATCTCAACAGGATGGAGAAATGGGGGAAAAGGGATTTGCAGCATTGCCACCTTGCAAACTTGGAGTCTATTTTCTCCTTCTTTGTCTCTTTCTCTGGCACATACACAGGCCCTCTGGCAATTAAAAAAGGTTGAGAGTAACCCAAACTTAAAGATGTATTTCTCCCTTTCTTTTCCTTACTTGAGATAAAGGGATCAGCAGGTGGTGTATTAGTTAAGGCTCTGGACTCCCCATGGCCAACAGTGGTTTAGGTCCCAGACACACTAGCTTGAAAATCACACCAAGCACATGTGCATGCATTTCCAAAATCTCAGAAAAAGAATGGAGGAGAAGGGATTGCAATGTAGCTATCCCCCTGGGGGGTGATGACTCATTTCCTTCTCTCTATGTCTCTCTGGTGAGCACACGTACTTTATGGCAAAGTCCTTACCAAAAAAAAAATAAATAAAAAAGTAAATATTGCCCAACCTGTTCTCTGTCCAAAATACATTGCTCCTTGAACATTATTCTTATATATATTTTTTATTTACATTTAGTTGCATTGTTATAGTTTACAGATTTTCTTTGAGTCTCATTTTATCTTTTTTTCTCATTTGATCTTAACACCACCATATGAAGTAATCAAGGCATATCTCAGTAGACATGAGGCCCAGAGAGGTATCTTTACCAGAGTTATGCAACATAGCTTATAAATGCCAAAGCTGGATTTAAGTCCTCTGGAACTGTTATACACATGGGATATAGGTAACCTCCCAGGCCATGTCAGTAGAATACACAGCCACAACATAATCATGATCTGTCTTTCTGCAGCATCAGTTTTACTCACGGTTTTCGGTGGTTTAGCTGGTATCTTTATAGGGTACAAGCAGGTGGCATAATGGTAATGAAGCTGAGCTCCCAAGTAGTTGACTGTGGTTCGAGTCTCAGACCTGGCAGCTTAAACTCACACTGGGCACATGTGTGTGCATGACCAAGTCCCAGGAGGAGAATAGATGAGAAGAGATTGCAGCTTGGCCATGCCCCTTGGGGTGTGATTTCTCGCTTTCTCTTTCTTCTCTCTGACAACACACACTCCCTATAGCAAAAATCTGTCTTTAAAAAAAAAAAAAAAAAATTATTAACATGAGGGTATTGACCAAAATGCAAACTGACTGTTTTTAGAGAGAGAGTTTTGCTTTAGGCCATGTGGGTTCACTGGAGAGACAAAGTGAGAAATCACCTCCCAGGGGGGAATGGCTGTGCTGCAGTACCTTCTCCATTCTCCTCTTGGGATCCTAGGCATGCACATACACATGCCCGCTGTTAGTTTTAAGCTGCCAGGTCTGGGACTTGAACTGTAGTTGACTACATGGGAGTCCAGTGATGTAACCATTATTCCATCTGCTAGTCCCACAAACTGACTTTTTTTTTTTTTTTACATTTTCCCACAAACATTTATTTTGCATATCAAAAAACTTTTGCTTGTACTCCATAGTTCTTGATAGTTATTAAACAACTTTCAAAAATTCCAAAATAAACCTGAATTTTAAAGAAAACTTTTAAAATATTTGTTATTATTTTGTTTATGAATCTACAGCAACAGAGACAGTATGGTTTTAAATGTTTTTGAGAAAATACTTGCATGTTAACAACTCAAACTGTTGAGAAGCAAACACCCAGCAAATAATTCACACATGAACCTTCCCAACTCAGTTCTGCCTACCAAATTATTCTGTGGTTTACCATTTGCTAGCAAAAATCAGTCTCTTTTTCCTCCTTCAAAGTCTTCCTCAAGGTAATCCTCTGTTTGTGGCTATTCTTTTGCAATCTCTACTGATGATAATCCTGGACTGAAAAAAATCCAGGTTATTTTATGATATGAATTTTTTCATAAGGCTTCTCTAATTCTCTCTGACAGGCAGAACTGTTGATGGGGCCAGGCAGTCTTCCCAAGAGCTTCTGTTGGCTTTCATGAGATCTACCTTAGTTTCATAGTTTTCTGCTCATATCTCCAGATATGACATTCCAGTCAAAACCCTGCCTAGTAATGAGTATCTCCAGTTTTTGTGTAAGGCAACAGGTATTAATGAACTTATGTAAATAACTCTTCTGCCATAAAATAAGAATACTCAACAAATATTTTCCAATTCCAGACAGGTCAGGAAGGGAAAAAAGTTTATGTTTTGATTAAAAAATAATAATAAAATGACAAGCCAGAAAAAATTTAAAAAAATATTTTAAACAATTTGTCAAACCTATCAATAGTTCAAAAGAAAGCAAAATCCTTAAATCTGGAAAACAAAGTAAAAAAAATCAGTAATGGTTTAGTCAAGTCATACAATTCTATTTCACCAGTTCAGTCTCATGTAATTAATCTCTCTTCTGTTGAATCTGCAGTGTTATTGTAGTCCGATCTTTCCATTTAAATCCTGGAAGTTAACATTTAATGTTGTTATTGCTATTTCCAGACTTGGCTCTAGCCTTTTCTTGTTGCTCTTTGTTTTTTTATTTCTGACTGTGTGTCTTTAGTTTCCTGGTAAAGCACTCCTTCCTTGAAGAGCTGGTCTGGTATTGATAAATTCTTTCAGGTTTTGTTTATCTGAGAATGATTTTATCTTTTCTTCCCATATGAAAGATAATCTTGATGGGTATAGTATTCTTGGTCAAAATTATTTTTCATTTAACACTTTGAATATATTTTCTCATTCTTTCCTTGCTTGCATTGTTACTGATTAGAGGTCTGATGTTAGCCTAATGGGATAACAACCTTTGTAAGTAAACTGATATTTCTCTCTTGCCAATTTTAATATCTTGTCTCTGTGGTTTTGGTCAGTCTGGCTATAATGTGCCTTGGAGAAGATCTTGGGTTATTTCTGTTGGGGGTCCTTTGTATTTCTTGGGTCTGGATATTTTAATACCTCTCTAGGTTTAGAAAGTTTTCTTCCAGGATTTTATGGAATAGATTGTCAGTGTCCTTACTAGTTTCTTCACCTTCTGGGATACCAATTATCTGGGATGTTTGGGCGCTTAATGGTATATTTAGTATTTCTCATATATCATGCTTATTTTTTGGGTTTATTTTCTCAGGTTTTTTTTTTTTTTTTTTTTTTGGTGATTTTTTTTCTAGGTCAGATTTTGTCTTCAATATCTGAGATTCAAGGGACCAGCAGTTAGTGTAATGGCTATGTCGCTGGACTCCCATGTAGTCTACTGCGGTTTGAGTCCCGGACCCGGTAGCTTAAACTCAGGCTGGGCGCGTGTGCATGCGTGCCCAATATCCCGAGAGGAGAATGGAGGAGAAGGGATTGCGGCGTGGCCACCCCCCCAGGGGGGTGATTTCTCACTTTCTATCTCTCTGGCAAGCGCACGCGCCCTATAACAAAAACCTCTCAAAAAAAAAAAAAAAATCTGAGATTCGATCTTCTGCATGGTCTAATCTGCTTTTAATACTTTCGAGGGAGGTTTTGATTTCCTGTATTACAGTCTTCATCTGTAATAGCTCCGTTCAATTCTTTCTTATGGCGTGTATTTCTTTCAAATCGTGAAAGAATTTTTTTCATCTCCTGGAATGTGTCTCTTTTCTCTTGTACCTTCTGGAGTTAGTTGTCTCTCATCTCTTGTATATTGTTTAGTTTTGTCACTATGAATATTCTGAATCCTTTGTCAGACATTTCCACGAGTTTCATTGTACTATCTATGAATGTACTATCCATTGTACTATCTTTTTTTTTAAATTTTTTATTTAATTTTATTTATTTATTCATTTATTTTAATTTGACCAGAGACACAGAGAGAGAGAAAGAGGGAAAGTGAGAAAGCAGGCCGCCAGGTTCAGGACTTGAACTGTGGTCAGCCATGTGGGAGTGTCCAGGGCCTTAGTCACCACGCCACCTGCTGGTCCCCCATTGTACTATCTTGTTCTTTTCCCTTGGGGGAGAGATACTTCCTCGGTTTCTAATATTTCTTGGGCTTCAGCAGTGATTTCTGGTCATCTGATGGATTATACATTTTTTCCTAATTTCTTGGGGTTAATTCTAAGTGTTCAGATGTGTGCAGAAGGAGGTGACGTACAGTCCCTCTGCAGTTCCGTTTCCCTGATACTCATCAAGCAACTTGAGCTTCGGACTTTGGAACTGGATAGTACAAAGGCCTCACAGTTTCTAGGGAATAGGTGCACCTGGGCAGGGTTTCAAATGAAGAGTTCAGAGGTATATGGAAGGAGATGAGCCATACTCTCTGAAGCGCCATACTTCTCCCTGCTTCTCACCCTGCAGTCTCTCTTCTCTGAATTTTAATTATTTGTTGGTGTATTCACTTTTGGCTAATTGGTTGGAGAAAGTTTCTGCAACTATAAGATGTGTTTCCCTTTACTGTAAGATATTTCTGAGGCAGTTCCTCTCCTCTACTGTTATTTTTACAAAATTTCTTTTTCTTTAATAATTATTTTAACTTACTTTCTTTCCTTCTTTCCTTCTTTCCTTCTTTCTTTAAATTTGACCAGAAAGGGACAGAGTGACAAAGAGAAAAAGTGAGAAAGCAAGCTGCCAGGTCCAGGACTTGAACCATGGTCAGCCATGTGGGAGTCCAGTGGCCCTTAACCACCACGCCACCTGCTGGCCCCTCTTCTACTGTGTTTTGCAACATGATATCCACAGAAAGAGATACTGAGTTCAGATTTATCAGTAAGAGTTTCTTTCTTTTCTTTTCTTTTCTTTTTTTTTTTTTTGTAGAGGTTTTTGCTATAGGGTGTGTGCGCTCGCAAGAAGGACAGAGAGAAAGCGAGAAATACCCCCCAGTGGGGGTGGTCACGCTGCAATCCCTTCTCCTCCATTCTCCTCTCAGGATCTTGGGCAGGCACGCACACGCGCCCAGCGTGAGTTCAAGCCACCGGGTCCAGGATGCAAACTGCAGTCGACTACGTGGGAGTCCAGCGACATAGCCATTACGCTAACTGCTGGCTCCCCCTATTTTTTTTTTTTAACCTTACTTTCTCACTCTGCTGTTCAGCCTCTACACACAGTCTAGATAGGCCAAAGTGCACGGCAGCCAATCATCTGAATACTCACAGAATCCCTCAACCTATAGCGAAAATCTCCCCCCCCCCCCCCCGCAAAAAAAAAAAAATAGGAAAGGAAACCAAGGGAGCGGCCAGTAGGTTGGTTAATGACACTGGACATATGGCCGACTATGGTTCAAGTAAGTACTGGACCTGGTGGCTTACTTTCTTTCTCTCTCTCTCTCTCTCTTGCTCTATCATTTCCTCTCTCTGTCTCTCTGATCAGATTAAAAATAAATTAAAGGGACCGGCAGTTGTAATGGCTATGTTGCTGGACTCCCATGTGGTTGACCATGGTTCGAGTCCCAGAGCTGGAGGCTTAAACTCACGCCGCTGAGCACGTGTGCATGCGTGCCCAAGATCCTGAGAGGAGAATGGAAGAGAAGGGATTGCGACATGGCCATTCCCCCCAGAGGATGATTTCTCACTTTCTCTCTGTCTGTCTCTGTCTTTCTGGCAAGCGCATGCGCCCTATAGCAAAAATCTCTCAAAAATAATTAATTAATTAAAAAGTTAAATGAAATAATTCTTTAGGAAAAAAGCATTCCTTCTTTAAAAAGAAAAGGTTGGGGGTGGTGGACGGATACTAAAACAACCAAAAAGGGGAAAAACTTTTTTAACAGCAAAAAATGAAAACCACATGGTGCTTGCAGCAGGACACATCTTAGATTAAAGTGGCTTCTGAAATTAGTAAGAAAAGGTAAGAGAAAGGAGAGGTCAGAGATAACAAGAAGTCTTTTACAAGTTTAAAAAATATATATTTTAAAGAGAGTGAAGATGGAGGTTGCCTTACCTGTCTGAGCTTTTTTGAGGTCTGGAAGATGGGGCTTAGAGCAGAGATTAAGTTGCCTTACTCCCCCACATATTTTTATAAGATGAAACCATGAGCTTGAAGGAGAAGACTTTGGACTCCACATAGGACCCTTGTGTAACATATTCATTCTACTCTGCTGTGAAAGGCTTTGTAAGAAAGACTTAAGAAGGACAGTCCTCAGGAGAATGAAAGAATTTTGACAGTTTTTTATAGAAGCTAGAATATAAACCAGTGAAATCTCATGGGTGCAGAGTATCAGCCATTAGGCCAGGCCACTATCATAATTATTCCTTTCTCTTTTTAGTTATTCATTTACATAATGCAAACAAACATACCTTGGGTGTTTTACACTTACATAATACCTCTTTAGACCCAACGTAATAAGCTCTTTATGAGATACTTAATTGCCTGGGAGCTATGAAATAATAGTTACAGCCCAAAAACCAATCCAAAAGAAATATATATATTCCCTCTTGTAAAGTAGGCCTAATACTCTAAAAAAAAAAAAAAAAAAAAAGTGAGAACCATCCTTCCCCTTTCCTAATTTCTGTTCCCACAACTGATCCTTGTAAGTTTGGTGTGAATCATGTTGTTTGAAGCAGACTTGTAGCAACATAAATTTATGATCCCAAATGCAGCTGGGCCCTCTTTGTTCCTTGGTAGTCCAGCTCTTTGTTCTCATCAGGTGTGTTCCCATTCTCTTTAGTGAGTTCATTCATTCATTCATTCCACAAATGTGCGGGTAGCTGCTGTGTGGGAGGCAGTAGTCTACAGGAAAGAGTTGGGCAGGTCACTCTACTCTCTTTTAACCTCTGATATTCCTCCTTTCTCCCTAGTTTCAGTAGTGACTTGTCTTTCTACTTCACACACACACACAAAGGCAACAAGTTGAAACTCCCAAGTTCCCATTATCAGTCCTGCTAACCCAACTGCTTGCATCCGCATTCACCTTCTCTTTCCCTGTTTGCTCCTAGATCATTGGTGTCACCCTTCTTGTCTGTGACCAATGTCTTCACCTTTGCACTGAATGTCACTCCTCTCTCTTTACAGTCTGTACCATCATTACCTTCATCTTCATCTTTGTCTTCTTACTCCCTGTTCTTTCCTCTCAATTCTGAACATGCTTGTGCCTTTATCTTTAAAAAAGTCTTTTCCCTCTAGATTTAACTCTTAGCCCTGTTCCTAAGTAACCGTTGTGAAGAATTATACCCCTTACAAGCTTCCCTTTCTCATCTCCTAATTTCTTTCACATCTGGTTTACAGCCTGTCATTCTGATGACTGTTACAAAGATCCCTAATGACTCCACATACCAAATGAAGTGCGTAGTCACTTCCAGTTCCACTTGCTCTCAAACTGTGGCATTCTTTAGTTGATTGCATCCCTCCTCAGAACACTTCTCTTCCTCTCCATGATACTATGGCATGTTGCTGCTGTTGCCCTATTTCTTCTCAACCTTGTCTTTTTTTTTTTTTTAAGAATTATTTATTTTAATCCATTTGTTGTTAATTATTTGATTTGGCCAGAGAGAGAGACAGAAATACAGAAAGGGAGAGAGAGAGAAAGCAAGCCACCAGGTCTGGGACTTGAACCACAGTCAGCCATGTGGGAATCCAATGCCTTTGCCCACCACGTCACCTGCTGGCCCCTACTTTGGCTTGTTTTAAACCCTTTTTCCTCCCACTGTTGTTCTTCTTCTTCTTTTTTTTTAAGAATTATTTTTTTACTTAACTTTTTTTTTTTTTTTTTTTTTTTTTTTTTTTTAATTTGACCAGAGAGGGACAGAGTGAGAGAGAGAGAGAGGAAAATTCAGAAAGCAAGCCTCTGGGTCCGGGACTCAAACCATGGTCAACCATGTGGGAGTCCAGTGCCCTTAACTACCATACCACCTGCCGGCCCCCTCCCCACTGTTTTTTTTTTTTTTTTCTTCCTCCCCACTGCTTTTAACCATTAAACTTTTTTTTTGACAGATTTTCACTATGTTGTGATCTTTCTGCCTCAACTCTTAGATTTCTTAAAAGTGTGATCCATAATCTTTTTTTTTTTTTTTTAATTTAACTATTTATTTATTTATTTATTTTGGAGAGGTTTTTGCTATAGGGCGCGTGTGTTCACCAGAGAGACAGAAAGCGAGAAATCACCCCCCAGGGGGGATGGCCACGCCACAATCCCTTCTCCTCCATTCTCCTCTCAGGGTCTTGGGCACACATGCACACGAGCCTGGTGTGAGTTTAAGCCACCGGGTCCGGGACTCGTGCCGTGGTCAACTACGTGGGAGTCCAGCGACATAGCCATTACTGCTGGTCCCTATTTATTTTATTTTGACCAGAAAGGGACAGAGCAAGAGAGAGGGAAAGTGAGAAAGCAAGCCACCAGGTCCAGGACTCGAATCATGGTTGGCCATGTGGGAGTCCAGCACTCTTAACCACCATGTCACCTGCCAGCCCCAATCCATACTCTTTTTCACTCTTTAATTCTTGCCTTGGTGATCTTATTAGTTCTAATGGTTTCATCCTAGTCCTAACAACTCCTAAATGCATGTCTAAAACTCTCCTGCTTCTTCCTCCCAAACACACACACACAGCTTGGTCTTCACCTCTTCTCCACTGTTCCTCGTCTTAGATGGTCCTATCTGCTACTTGATTTTTTTTTTCTTTTTTTTGAGAGTTTTTTGCTATAGGGCACATGCGCTCACCAGAGACAGAAAGCAAGAAATCACCCCCCGGGGGGATGGCCACGCTGCAATCCCTTCTCCATTCTGCTCTTGGGATCTTCGGCACACACGCACACATGCCCGGTGTGAGTTCAAGCCACTGGGGTCCAGGACTTGAACCGCAGTTGACTACATGGGAGTTTAGCGACATAGCCATTACACTTAACTGCTTGTCCCTCCTACTTGATTTTTCAAGCCAAAAACCTAAAGGTCATTCTGATACCCACCTTCCTCTTCCTCAGTGTATATTTAGTCACTGAATCCTGTTAATACAGCTTCCTAGATCTCATCAAATCTTCCCCTTCTTTCCAGTCTATTCATATCACTCTGTTCAACCACCATCTTCTCCCTCAAACTGTTTTCAGCAGTCTTATATTGCTGCCCCCATATCTTTTGTTACTCTTCCTTGTAATTTGTTTTCTGGTGTGTTTGTTTGTTTATTTGTTTGTTTTGAGAGGTTTTTGCTATAGGGCGTGTGCGCTCGCCAGAAAGAGAGAGGCAGAAAGCGAGAAATCACCCCCCAGGGAGGATGGCCACGCCACAGTCCCTTCTCCATTCTCCTCTCGGGATCTTGGGCATGCATGCACATGCGCCCGGTGTGAGTTTAAGCCACTGGGTCCAGGACTCGAACTGCAGTCAACTATGTGGGAGTCCAGCGACATAGCCATTACACCAAGGTCTGGTCCTGTATAGCACCAAAGAAATTTTCTTAAGCAGAAAAAATGTATTGTTAACTTGTGGCAACAATTATTTATGTTTTCATGCTAGACTGGCCTCTGTATTTTGCTTTCAGGTGTCCACTTGCGGAAGCAGCATTCCTACATTGAACAAGGCAAGAAGTGCCGTTATTGTGATGCTGTGTTTCATGAGCGCTACGCCCTCATCCAGCATCAGAAGTCACATAAGAACGAAAAGCGCTTTAAGTGTGACCAGTGTGATTATGCATGTAGACAGGTAAGGACTGTCATAGTTAGAAAGTCATTGGTGCCCCATTAGTGTTGGGTATTATTAGAGGGCATTTATGTACCTAATACAGTGGAACTTTTTAACGATAATGTTTTCAAATTGTGCTTTTGTAAGGTATGTCACCAAAACCAAAGGTCATACTGTGTCTGTCATATTGTCCCAGTCCGCAGCTGATGTTTGTTTTCTCCTAAGGATACTACCAGCTTCTTTCTCAAAGCCGTATGGGAATTAAGGCCAGGGCAAGAGTGGGGAAGAATCTGTTTCTATAGCCTGTGCTTAGGAGGGAGCTGGAGAAGCAGCCTGTCTGTCCTAGAATTTATGGAAGCAGTTTTGCACCTCATTTAAGATACTTAAAACATTTTAACGAGCCATGTTGTGTGAAAAGGCCAACACGTGGGCATGCAGGCAGGTGCTGGGGTAGTAACATTGGGTCCAGGCTCTTAGACCCTTTTCCCCACGTGGCTTTGTTTCAGGAGAGGCACATGATCATGCACAAGCGCACTCACACTGGAGAGAAGCCTTATGCCTGCAGCCATTGTGACAAGACTTTCCGCCAGAAACAGCTCCTCGACATGCACTTCAAACGCTATCACGACCCCAACTTTGTCCCTGCGGCCTTCGTCTGTTCTAAGTGTGGAAAAACATTTACACGTCGGGTAAGGGTCAGAACTTTACTTCCCTGGTTTTTTGTTTGTTTTGTTTTAACTTTCGCTATAGGGAATGTGCATTTGTCAGAGAGACAGAGACAGAAAGTGAGAAATCACCCCTTGAGGGGATGGCCACTGCACAGTCCCTTTTCCTCCACTCTCTTCTCAGGATTTCGGGCATGTGTGCATGTGGGCCTGGAGTGAGGTTTAAGCTGCCAGGGCCAGGACTTAAACCACAGTTGACTACATGAGAGCCCAGTGACGTAATCATTACACCATCTGCTGGTCCTATCCCTTAATGGTTTTTAATACTACCTTCTAGATTCAGCCTCAGTGGCAAAGGTGATAGCATACTAAACTGCAGTGCTGGAAGCCTGCAGGTTCTGATCTCCAGTTAACCTGAAACAGGCAGGGCATGCACACCCAAGAGCCGGATATGCTAGAGGGCTATAGGACTGGGACCATGGCATGAGGTTTTGGTTTTTGTTTGGATTTTTGAGAAATTTTTGCCATAGGGCGCATGCACTCACCAGAGAGACAGAAAGTGAAAAATCACCCCTCTGAGGTGATTTCCCAATCCCTCCTCCATTCTCCTCTCAGGATTTTGGGCATGCACTTACATGTGCCCAGCATGAGTTTTAAGTTGCTGGGTCCAGGACTCAGATTGTGGTCAACTATGTGGGAGTCCAGTCCCTTAACCACTGTGCCACCTGCTGGTCCCAGGGACCATGGCATGATGAAACCTTGTCAAGGATGTTCCCCCTTCCCCTTTTATGTTCAGCTCACATTAGCACTCCTATGGATAAAATAAATAAACTTTTGAGGGAAAAAGTCACAATCTTTTGGCCCTGCCACTGTGGCACTGTTAAGACACCATGCTCCACAGGCTGGGACCACATGGGAGGGTTGGGTTACATTCTTGGTCCATCCTTGGGGCTGGGCATGATGATGTGTATCTATAACCCCAGTGACTTGGGAGGCCGAGGCAGGAGCATCAGTACTGAGACTCTGTCTGAAATATGTACATGTATCATGTTCTAGATCTTCTACTGCAAAGCAAGGTAGTGTTTCCCACTACGGTTATAAATGTAGAGATGCTTGATACTTAGATAAGGACCAATTCCTGTAAACCATCTTGTTTTTCTATCCATTTGTGAACTTTTTATTTTAACTTTGCTAAAGGGCATGTGTGCTCACTGGAGACAGAGAAAGTAAGAAAGCATCCCCAGCAGGGATGACCACACCACAGTCCCTTCTCCCCCTTGGGATCGTTGGGCTTGCACCTGGCATGTTCCTCAAGCTGCCAGGTCTTCAAATCCAACTATTCAGTCAGCCTTGTGGTACCCAGCTGCCTTAACCACCATGTCACCTGGCTGGCCCAGTATGTGAACTCTTACTGATTGGGAAAGCAGGACCTTTGAATAGGTCTGATTATATAAAGGACTATCTGTAGGTGGATTGACACCTGCACCCGTCTCACCTCTTGCTGCTTTAGTCTATACTGGGTCTTTCCTCAAGGCCATGTTAGTCAGGTCTACACAGGACAAGGAGGCTGCTAAACCGCCCCTCGGAAGACCCAGCCTCATCTCTAGGGCTCTCCTACCCCAGATTGAGATCCATTTTCCCTGAGTGGGGAGAATATGTTCAGGAAGGAGACATTTAGCAAGTAATAGAACTTTCAGATCTAGTGTGGATACCCCAGATTTTTACTTTATTAAGCTAAAAGAAAGAGAACTTCCAGTTTGATCTTGGCTTTTTTAGTAGTGTGAAAGAGAATTTTGTTCCTTTCATTAGAATACCATGGCAAGACATGCTGATAATTGTGCTGGTCCAGATGGTGTAGAAGGAGAAAATGGAGGAGATTCAAAGAAGAATAAACGTGGAAGAAAGAGAAAGATGCGCTCTAAAAAAGAAGATTCATCTGATAGTGGTAAGTGACTTGTATCTTGGTTACATGTGGCACATTTGGAGCCCAGTTTCCAGTTTGTGTTTGTATGGGTATACTGGGCTATAGAGGCAGTAGGTCACCCTTACAGAGTATACAGTTCATGTCACAGTGATGTCGGGGGGGCCGGGGTAGCTATAACCCTCTGC
Source organism: Tupaia tana (assembly GCA_026018925.1). Classification (NCBI taxonomy): domain Eukaryota; kingdom Metazoa; phylum Chordata; class Mammalia; order Scandentia; family Tupaiidae; genus Tupaia; species Tupaia tana. The sequence goes on along the minus strand of JAKSZU010000018.1, from coordinate 19,348,810 downwards.
CTGCCTGCAGCTCTGGGCAACAGACAATTCCCAAACCGAGGCGATTACATCATTGGGCTCCCATGTAGTCAACCGTGGTTTGAGTCCTGGTCATGGCAGCTTAAAAAATCAGACCAGGCGCACCTGTGTGCATGCCTGAAATCCATCCTGAATGCATGTGCTCCATAACAAAAAGATCTTCCCCTGCAAAAAAATATAGATAGATAGACAGACAGACAGACAGACAGACAGGCTGTGTTTATGATAGAGTGTAACTTAAAGAGCATGATTACATATGTTGTCTCAATCCTTTTGATCCTCAAATTACTATTAAGTAGGTTAGGAGTGCTGTAGAAATTACCCTAGGAAATGAGTTCAGTGTGGTCCTGTGTCCTGTCACATACTTAGTAAGAGATCTGAGACTTGGGGCTGGCAGGTGGGTGGTGGTTGGGGCACTGTATTCCCACACTGCAGACCACAGTTTGAGTCCCAGTCCTGGTGACTTGCTTTCTCTTGCTCTGGCTCTGTTTGGTCAAATTAAAAAAAATAAAATAAAATTAAATTAAATTAAATAATTATTTAAAGAGAGAGCGATCTGAAACTCAGTGAGATATCCCCTGGCTCCTGATAGGTAGTTCCCTCCCTTTTCTGTACCATGTATTTTAAGGATGGGCAGTTAACAGTAACAGTATTAGGGAGACGGTAAGGGTGTTAAGAATAACTCATAACCCATTGCAAGGCCGGCAGGTAATGTGATGATTTAGGGCGCTGGACTCTCACATGGCCGACCACAGCTCGAGTCCCAGACCTGGTGGCTTGCTTTCTCACTTTCTCTCTCTCTCTCATATTCTCATTCTGTCCCTCTCTGGTCAAATTTAAGTTAATTAATTAATTCTATTAAAAAAAAAAAAAAAAAAAAAGAATCACCTTGAGGGCTGGCAGGTGGTGTGGTGGTTAAGGTGTTGAACTCCCACGTGACTGACCATGGTTTGAGTCCCGGACCTGGTAGCTTGCTTTCTCACTTTCCCTCTCTCTCTCTGTCTTTGGTAAAATTTAAAAAGACATAAATAATAATAACAAATAAATAAAGAATTACCCATTGGGTCTGGTACAGCTGGGAATCAAATTAAAAATTTTGGCCTTGGAAAAAAGTCAGTAGTAGTCCCAAAAGAACTCTTGCCACTTAATATTAGTAAATAGAACCTCAAAATACATCAAGAATTTCTGTCTTACCACCTGATACACACACAATCCCATCTGCCTATCAGATAAACAGAACCACATCTCCAAGGGTCTACCTTAGGCTTTGTCCCTCTCTATTGTGTACAGTAGGTGGAGGGAGGGAGAAGGTGTGTGTGTGTGTGTGTGTGTGTGTGTGTGTGTGTGTTGTGTGTATGCATGTGTGTTTGCATATGTTTGCCATAGAGTGCTTGCCCATGGCAGAGAGAGAGAAGGAAAGTGAGAAATCACCCATCACCACCTGGGAGGGCAGGAGTCATCACTGCAGTCGCCTCTCCTCCATTCTCCTCTCAGGACCTTGGGTGTGCACATACGTGTGCCCAGCATGTCTCTCATTTCCTTTTCGTTTTTTTATTCATTCATTCATTTATTTATTTTGTTGCCAGAGAGCACGTGTACTCCCCAGAGAGAGGGAGAGGGAAAAAGTATCTCCACAGTGAATGGAGTGTGGTCACACCACAGTCCCTTCTCCATTTCTCCATCCTTTCTGATTTGGGGCACACATGCACTTATGCCCAGCATGTTTTTCAAGCCACTGAGGTCAGGATTCAAGCTGCAGTCAACCATTTGGGATCCAGCATCCTCCAACCACTGGGCTACAGGACCGGCCTGTTTTATTTTCAGCTTATTTTCATCCTTTATCCTTCATTTTGTGCTTTTGTTATATAATTGGTAGTAGGTGGAGTTGCCTCTAAAAATTTGAAAGATCATAAGCTAAAAGGTAAATCCAATTCACATAAAATGTGGAATTTTTTTGCTTAATTCTGCCACAATACCAGCTTTCCATACTAACACTGACCGCAATGATTCCAGCAAAAGCATTTTTAAATGGGCTTTTGTTAGTAAAGAGCCTAAGTACATGGCAAGAGTTCACAGAATATGTAATTGTGTTGTTTTTTCCTTCCACCACTGTTGTCCTCGCCCCTATCACTTGTACTTCCTGATTTCTTGAGAAGAAAATGCTGAGCCAGATCTGGATGACAATGAGGAGGAGGAGGAGCAGCCTGCCGTGGAAATTGAACCTGAGCCAGAGCCTCAGCCTGCGACCCCAGCCCCACCACCAGCCAAGAAGCGGAGAGGACGGCCCCCTGGCAAAGGCACCCAGCCCAAACAGAACCAGCGTGAGTAGCTCGTCCCCAGTCAGTAGGCTGGCGTATCCTCCCAGCATGTGGGGGAGCCAGACGGGTCCTTGTTCTTGGGGGAGATGGGAACTAAGCCATGAGAACAAGTTAAGGTCGTGTTGGGAACAAACTCTCAGGAAGCAGTTATTTAGACATTTTAACTATGGAACATCTGAGGAAGTCTCTAGAGGCCTGTTATATTTCAAGGAGGAAAAGTCCAGAGAAGAAGGGTACTTATGTTCTGCAAGATGGGTATGTTAATGTGGGTGGGTTTTACCAAACATTCAACGTCATAGTCAGCTGGCAAAATTGATATGGTAATGAATTTAGAAGAGCCAAATTTTAAAGGATGGAAGGATAAAGTAGTTTATGTACTGAGATGGCCCCTCCCGTGACATTCAGGCCCATGGATTCCCGTGCCGACCTCTTCTATGAGGCCACAGAGGAGGTGTTCACCCTCCACCACACACCACAAGTGACATCCGGCTCTGGGGGACACAAGTGTCTCTTGTCTCACACATGCTTCTCTCTAGATCTCTCCAGAGCTGATTTTTTAATTTTACTCATTTATTTTTAGGTTTTTGCCATAGGGTGTGTGCAAAGAGAGACAGAGACAGCTGAGAAATCACCCCCTTGGGAGGATAGCCATGCCATCCCTTCTCCTCCATTCTCCTTTTGGGATTTTGGGCACACACACACTCGTACCCAGTGTGATTTTCAGGCCACCAGCTCCAGAACTTGAACCATGGATTCAGCCATGTAGAATCCAGTGCCTTAACCTCCATGCCACCTTCTGGCCCTGACTTTTTTTTTTTTAATGAGTGCAGGGTTTAATCTTATTTTCCCAGTGTTCTCCCAGAGCACCATTTTTAGATGTCTGTCACAGAAAAAGAGGTTAGCTACAGATCCTGAAAGCAGCCTTCTCATTTCATTACACACACCTGAGTGAACAAACTTGTGGGAGGACCCTGGGTGTGGGAGAGCTATAAAATAGAAAGACGTCACCTGGCTTTAGGAGGGTCAGCCGCTCTCTGCAGAGTCATGGTCATGCGCTGTCTGCATCGTTTGCTCTCACACTACTGTAAAGCAAAATGTATGACAAGGGGAAACCACGAATTTTAATCTAGTTTGGGAGACACATGGAGATGAATGTCTGCGTTTTTTAAAAATAGTTATTTGTTTAATTCCATTTGTTGTTGTTATTATTTTAAAATTTGACCAGAAAGAGACAGAGAAAGAGCAAGGGAGAAAGCAAGCTACCAGGTCCTGAACCTGAACTGTGGTTGTTCATGTGGAAATCCAGCGCCTTTCACCACCACGCCACTTGCCGGCCCCTAATGTCTGCATTTTGTTCTTTTTTTTCTTTTTTTTTTTAATTATTTTATTTAACTTTATTTATTTTAATTTGACCAGAGAGGGACAGAGCAAGAGAGACAGAGCAGAAAAGTGAGAAAGCAAGCCACCAGGTCTGGGACTTGAACCGTGGTTGGCCATGTGGGAGTCCAGCACCCTTAACCACCATGCCACCTACTGGTCCCTGTATTTTGTTCTTTGATAGTTTCTAAAGTATTGAGGCTTCCTCTTTTTAATTATTTATTTATTTTTATTTAATTGCCAGAGTGTATATATGTTGCTCATCAGAGAAAGATAGGGAGAAAGAGAAAGAAACCTCAAGTGAGGCTTAGTTGTGCTGCAGTCACTTGTCTTCCATTTTTGCGTCCTGTGGGAATTTGAGGCATGCATACACACACACCTTGTATGTTTTTAAAACCTCCAGGGCCAGCTCTGGAGCTTTATTTTCATCTTAGGTCTTGAAGTCTTTTTATTATTGGCTTTGTTTGACTGTGAGGCCTTCCTGTGTTGCACGTCTGAAGGGCCCTTGTTATCTTTGGGTCTTTAAGGTACCATGTGTTTTACTTATGCTCTTTGTTTTTACCAGCAACAGCCATCATTCAGGTTGAAGACCAGAATACAGGTGCAATTGAGAACATTATAGTTGAAGTAAAAAAAGAGCCAGACGCTGAGCCTGCAGAAGGGGAGGAAGAGGAGGCACAGCCAGCCGCCACAGACGCTCCCAACGGAGACCTCACGCCTGAGATGATCCTCAGCATGATGGACCGGTGATGGCGGGGCCTTGCTCCCTGCCAGGACTGCTCTGGGCTGTGTTTAAACGGCCCACATCTTAATTTTTCTTCTTTCTTCTTCTGGCTTTGGGAAAAGCATCATTTTACACCATTTTACCAAACATACTGAGAACGAAAACTTCAAGGATGATGTTAGAAAAATGTGATTTAACTAGAACTTGCTGTTTGATATTAGCAAATCATGGAATGTTCTGAGTCCCTGAGGTTTACTGTGAAGTGCTGAGGACAGTGTTGACGCCTAACTGGTTTTCTTAGATGGAAACAGAGACATTGATCCCTCTCTCAATATGGTAAACCACTCCAGAATGGCCACCGGGTTTCCCAGAGTTCTATGGTCTTCTTCCCAAGAGAGTTTTTAATTGTAAATGCAGACTTGGGAAGGACTTAGACTTTTAAACTTTTTCGCTTTTGCTTTTCCCTGACTCCCTTTGCCTGGAGTCAGCTGCACACCAGTAGTACGGCATGCTACGATTGGTTTCTGTCCTGAAGGCTTTGCCTCTTTCTTGGCAGAGTTTCTGGTATGGTCAAGCTTGTAAATAACTTTTTTTACATTTTAATCTTTTCATTAATTAAGAAGTCGAAAAGAAGTGCAGTGTAAGAAAACCCAGCATTTTAATTACTTGCAAATTAAGTTACCACAGACTCTGTACCGTGTAAATGTTGACGAGGAATTGGATCGCAATCATGTAGCAGAACGGCACCCAGACTGCTGCCCGCTAGCGATGGACACCCACGTGGAAGACCGCGATTCCCAGCCCAGGGAGCCAGCATTTGAACCTTGTACAATTAACTTTCAGTTATGATTTCCCATCGACATTTTCTTTGCTCAATTTATAGCTGAATGTTGTGTTTTACGAATTCTCTGTTGAAGCAGAAGGGTGATTATGAGTGGGTCACAGCAGCCCTGACAGGCTGGGCCAGGAAATTTCACTCGGTCGGTAATTTAAACTTCGGATCTTCAAAAACAAAACAAAACAAAAAAACAATAATAATGTGAAGCAAAACCAACTAAAAAGTGATTCTTGCACATGAACTGTGTCACATGTTTAAAATGTATTTTTTAGAGAGCCTCAGTCTTGCTGATTTCAAACACTTTTTCTTCTGTGTATTGCTTTTAAGAGAGCCATCAGTTAGCTATCAGATTCTAGGTTGATGCATTTTGTACTTAGCTGTACCGTGTGATATTTTTCATTATTTTAGGACGCCAACATGAGACCTGTAATAAAATATGTAATGGGGTTGAAAGCTGGGGAGGAGGATCTACTGCTGTACAGCTAATAAATCATAACGGATTAACAAGTGCTCCAGCGACTCCATCTTACATAATTCTTGTCTACTGGGGGACCCAGAGGAGCCTGCATGTGAGGCTCCAGGCCATGCAGGCCTCTACCCTTCAGAGGCAGGTTCTGTTCTCCAAGGCGAAACTTCCTCTCTAGCAGATGGAAGCAGGTGTTATTGGCAGATGACAAGGTAGTCACCACATTCAGCTGCGAGTTGTAACTCCTCCAAAGTGTATGTGAGTAGAGGTGAGTGTCTAGACAGCTACCAGCCTCTCTGAGCTACCTTAGAGGGAGTGTCCCATGCAGAACAGGTGGGCCACAGAGCTGCGTAGAGTTGAAGGAGGGCTGGGATCAGTACCCAGGGCTCTGCCAGGTAGTGAAAAACAGAGGCTGGGTGCAGCTTGCCCTAGAGAAATTCATTTGAAAGGGGAGACAGATGCACAATCACCAGGCTGTGAGGGAGACCCCTACATGGTACTTCTGCTTGTCATCACCATAGGAAGACGGCTGGACAGGGAGCAGTGTCACATAGGAAACATGCATTCGTGAGAAACCAGCATCTTGCTCTTGCTGTACATTTTTAGGCAGATTGGCAAACCCATGTCAAGTGAAAGCATTAGCTACTGGGCTAGGCTTTTTATTTATTGTTTTAAAGAGAGATTTTTGTTATCAGGCATGTGTGCTCACCAGAAAGACAAAAAGCAAGAAATCAACCCCCAGGGGGGCTGGCCACGCTGCAATCCCTTCTCCATTCTCTTGGGATTTGGGGTATGCACGCACACATGTCCAGTGTGAGTTTTAGTTGCCGGGTCTGGGATTCGAACTGTGGTCATCTACGTGGGAGTCCAGCAACATAACCATTACACCATCTGCTGGTCCCTTTTGTTTTAATGAGAGACTTTTTTACTATAGGGCACATGCACTCACTGGAGACAGAGAAAGTGAGAAATCACCCTCTAGGGGGGATGGCCTGCAGTCCCTTCGTTCTCTTCTTGGGATTTTGGGCACACATGCATGCACACATACCCAGCGTTGAGTTTTAAGCAACTGGGTCCAGGTCTTGAACCATGGTTGACTACATGGGAGTCCAGCAACAGAACCACTATGGCATCTGCTGGGCCTTTTTTAAGAGAATTTTATTATTTTCTAAATCTGCTATAGGGCACATGTGCTTACCAGAGAGAAACAGAGAGAGAGAGAAAGCAAGCCACCAGTCCAGAACTCAAACCATGGTTGGCCATGTACAAGTCCAGCGCCTCAGCCACCGTGCCACCTGCTGGCCCCTGACTAGTTTTTAACCAAAATTCCATCTTAACCAGATTTTTGTTTTATTTTAATTTGCCAGAGGGTGTATGACCTCACCAGAGAGGCAAAGTGAGAGAGCAGCCTCCCACCACCATGGGGCGGGGACACACTGCAATCCCCTCTCCATTTTTTCTCTCCTTTTGGGGATTTTGTGCATACACACACATGTACACATCCCTGGCATATTCTTTTTTTTAGAGAGAGATTTTTTGCTATAGGGTACATGTGCTTGCTGAAGAGACAGTGAGAAATCACCCCCCCCCGGGGGGGGGGGGGGAATGGCCACACTGTAATCCCTTCTTTCTCCTGTCAGGATTTTGGGCACACGCACACGTGCCTGGCATGACTTTTGAGCCACCAGGTCCAGGACTCAAAATGTGGTCGACTATGTGGGAGCCAAGTGATGTAACCATTATGCCATCAGCTGGTCCCCTGGCATGTTTTTCAAGCTGCTGGGTTCAGGACTCGAACCATGTAGTCAGCTGTGTGAGATCCAGCTCCCTTAGCCACGAAGCAATGGTCTTGCCCCTGTTTTACCAGTTTTATTTTATTTTAAGAGGGTGCATGCACTCACCAGAGAGACAGAGAAGTAACCTCCAGGGTGGCGGGGGGCAGGGAGCGTGGAATGGCCATGCCTCAATCTCCTCCACTCTCCTTGGAACTTGGGCACAAACGCTCAGAGTTCTGAGCCGCCAGGTCCAGGATTTGAACTGTGGTCGACTATGTGGGAGTCCAGCAACATAACCATTATGTCATCTGCTGGTCCCTGTTTTATGAGTTTTCAAAAAGAAGCAAGGAACAGTATGTGCGTAGCTTTTGGCTGGCTTGTGCTGTCCTCGGAGTTGGGTCTCAGAAAGACAGGGCCCAGGGACTTGGAACTGAGCCATGCAGTCATTTTCTTGAACTATAAGTGTTTATGGTCTCAGGCTGGCCATGGGCTAACCTGTGGGGGCCAGGGGACCCCCAGCCAGAATTGTTTCAATGGTTATAACTTCTTTAAATTTTTAATAAGTTTAATAGAAAATACCCTGGCAGAACAGTGAGGTCAGATTTATCTGTATCTCAACATCACTTGTAATTTCTGATGGTATATATTCATTTCGAATGTTTAAAAGTGAATTTATTTTGGTTGGGAGGGGGCAAGAAAAGTGACATTCTGATGAGCACTGAGCAGAAATCCTGTTACACGGTCCATGATACAACAATGGGACTCCCTTAAATACAAACTCTTCAGGAGAAGCCAGTTCTTACCTGGCACTCCACCTAACAGAACTGTTGACAGTGAGTTCCAGAACCTTCCACAGCTCTCTTCCTCAGCGTTAACTCATCGTTGGTACTAGATTTAAAAACAATTTATTCCCTTCTCCACGCCTGTCCACTGCTACCCAGCCCAGCAAGCATCTTTTAAAACCCTCCTCGCAGCAGGGCCAGGAGGTGCAGCTCCCCGGCCTCAGAGGGAGGCCCAGCCTCATCCTGTGCTACTCATAGCAGGCGGGGCGGCTCTTGGGTGAGCTTAGCATTTCCTGAGCGCCCACGGAGGAGCGTGCTGTCCAGAACACAGAGACAGGCTCCAAAAAGCACAGGCCCCACTCTGAGTCACCCGCTTGTAGGAGCTGCATCCTGTGTTCAGTGGGTCTCTGCTCTCGGGTCGCCCCGCCCTCCTGATTTCCATAGCGATCCTGGTCTCTTCTGCAGCCTGGCCTTGCCCTGCCAGTGTGGCCTCCAGGACCCTGTGCCTGGGGGACAGCGCTAGCCCTTTGGCAGTCACTCCCTCTCCTATCTCCTCACCATTCTAAAGAAAAATCCCAGTGAGGTGGGTTTTCTGCCTTTGTTTTGGAGGCCTGCGGTTGCCATGGAAGACTTGGCCGACCCGAGTGTTCACTGCCTGCCAGGCACTGTGTGATGCTTCCCTTCTTCATCCTTGCAAAGACACATGGCGGGGCGGGGGGGGGGGGGGGGGGGGGGGGGGGAGGGGGCCGGTGTGAGCTAAAGCTCATTTCCAAAAAGGAGCCGGAAGACCAGAGGCTAAGTCACTCAAGGTCCAAATCCAGCAGTCAGCCAGGAGAACCTGCGGCTCGCCCACTTGGCCACTGTGTGAGACCTACTGAGCTGTCACCTACACCAGCGTGTGGGCTCTGCTCTTCCAGTCAGTCTGCCGGGGACTCCCGGCAGCCCTTAGCTCACTGCTTCCCCCTTTCTGCTTTTCAGACTTGGGTGGACCCCACAAGTGGGAATTGAGATTTTGCTGGGGGCCGGGGTGTCATGACGAGATGATTCCACGGTCTGTGAGGCCCCAAGGTGTTGTGGGTAGTTGGCAGGAAAAAAGCCAAGGGACTGCTGCCCAGTGTGGCGTCTCTCCTGTGGTTGGGGTCACTTCTCCTCTGCCAGGCTGAGCAGTGGGCAGGGGACAAAACTCTCCTGTGAGTGGAATTTAGATGGTAGTAGAGTCTCCTGTAATCTCTGACTGCGAGACCTCCAGAAATGAGGTCCCTGTTTTTGTTTTTAGGTTTCTGCCAGAGGGTGCGTGCGTGCTCTCCAGTGAGAGCGAGCGAGCGAGCAAGAGAACGTGGAAAACCATCTCCCTGGGGAAGGCCACACCGATACCTTCTCCAGTGTCGCACAATTTGGGGCACGCGTGCACACAGGCCCAGCGTGATACCCAAGCCGCTGCGACGACTTGGACAGCGATCGCCACGTGGGAGTCCAGCGCCTCAACCGCCACCCACCATGTGGGAGTCCAGCGCCTCAACCGCCACCCACCATGTGGGAGTCCAGCGCCTCAACCACCACCCACCATGTGGGAGTCCAGCGCAGCAGCCTCTTGCTAGCAGGCGCCCGGCCCGTCGGAGGCCCCGGCCTTTGTTAATGAGTCGCTTCAGCCCTTCCTGAGGCTGTTCAGGCCTTACCTGAGCCCGGCTCCCTAGGGCCCTGACCCCTTCTGAACCTGATGGAACCTGGACCCTCGGCGGCAGAGAAGGGCGTCTGGGTCCTTCCGACGTTTTTCCCGCCATTCGAAAGGTTTATGGAACCCTTGGGTCGCAGACTCAGCCACAGAGCAGGACCCCCGCTCCTGGGAACGACCAGGCGCTCCTTTGCCGAACGCACGCCCATTCCATCCGTCTCCAGGCTCAAGTCTGCGCCTGGGCCTCGGAGGGGGCGGCCCCGGGCGGCCGCAAGCATCCCCGGGCAGGCAGCGCCCCCTGGTGTTCCAGGCAGGAGCTGCGGGGCGGGGTGGAAGAAGAGGGAGAGGACTAGCTAGAGGCACGCGACACGCCGGACTCTCCAGGCCGCGGCACTTCCCGCCCCCTTGTCTACCTTGGCAGAGAAGTCCCGCGGGGGAAGGGCAGGGGACAGCTGGGACTCGGTTCCCCTCCCTCAGTCTGCACACGGGACCCCGGACGGGGCGGGGAGGGGCCTGGCTGGGGGCGGCCCGGCAGGAAGCGACGGGTACCTTCCGCTGCAGCGGGAGCAGGTGGCTGCCGAGCCAGCCCGGCCCCAGGCTTCCTGTGTACGCGCCCGCCCGCTACTGTTTCCCCGCGGGAGCTCGTTGGGCCACACCGGCCTGCCGGCTCCATCCCATGGCCCAGACCCCCGACGGCATACCCTGTGAGTTGCGAGGTAAGCGCTGTCCCTTCTCGCCACATTGGTTGGGGGAAAACAGTGTGGGCCCCCAAGCCAGAAGCCTGGCCAGCCGGAGGTTCTCTGCGCACCTCCGGAGGGCTAGCACCCCCAGATCCACTCTACTCCTCCTTTGCTGGCCCACGGATGGGCTCCAGGCTCCCAGCCCTCGAGCCCAGCCCAGGCCTGGGCTCAAGTGGCCTCCATAGGAGGACCAAAGTCACCCAGCAGGCTGCCCTTCCACAGGCGAGATCACCAGGTTCCTGTGTCCCAAGGAGGTGGAGCTGCTGCTGAAAACCTGGCCACCCCAGGAGGGCACTGAGCGCAACCACGTCCTGGTATGGTGGGCAGGGGGGCAGAGCCCAGCAGGCCCAGCAGAAAGAGCCTCTGGCCCGGCCTAGAGTATCCAGCTGCCCCCTACCCCCACCAGGCACTGCTGCGATGGAGAGCCTACCTGTTCCACACCTGCCCCCCACTGAAGGTGAGTCTCGGCCTGGCCAGCACCCCCTGGTCTCCAGTATCTACCTCGGTGAGGGGCTGTGTCCAGGTATCTGGGCTGTCCTCGGGGTCTCTGACTTCCCGACAGCATGGGGCCGAAGTGGAAGTCAGGCGGATCTGGCGCTGGCCTCGCATGAGGGTGGGGCTGGGGGCTTGGTCCAGCTGACCCAGGTGCCCCCTAGGTGGAGTGTACGTTCAGCTACCTGGAGGTCCAGGCCATGGCACTGCAGGAGACGCCCCCTCAGGTGAGACATCTTGTGCCCCACCTGGGCGGTACCCTGGTCTTCATTCCGCATCCCCCTTCTCCACACGTGGAGCTGAGCCCAGCAGCCCTCCCTCCCCAGGTCACCTTTGAGCTGGAGTCCCTGAGCGAGCTGGTCCTGGAGTTCCCTGGTGTAGCAGCTCTGGAAAAGCTGGCCCAGCATGTAGCTGCGGCCATCAGGAAGGTTTTCCCCCGCTCCACCCTTGGGTGAGGCATGGCAACTCCTAGGGGCTGGCCGGGAGGAGGGAGGCAGGGGGCGCTCTGCTCCAGATGGATGTGAATGGGCTCGCCTCATCCCAGGGGCTAGTAGTCCCGTGCCCCGCTCCTCCTGTACTCCTCCCTAGGAAGCTGTTCCGGAGGCCTACACCCCCCTCAATGCTGGCTCGGCTGGAGAGAAGCAGCCCCTCAGAGTCCACCTTACCCGGCAGCCCCTGTGGTGAGGGTCCAGCAGGGCCACACACATCTCCCAGCCTCCCCTAACTCCTGCAGCCCAGTGTCCTGGAGTTGGGGGGCTCCCAAACTGAAAAGAGCCACTTGGGTCACAGCTACCACCCAGCCCAGGGCTGAGTCTGATCTTCCCCAACTCTGACCTTTTGTCTCTCTGGCACTTCCCCAGGTGGCTTCTTGGAGACATACGAAGCTCTGTGTGACTACAATGGCTTCCCTTTTCGAGAAGAGATTCAGTGGGTGAGAGCAGGGTCCTCTCGGGGGTACCCTGAAGACATCTGGTCCCTCCTGTGCACCAAGCCCCTCCCTGCCCCTGTGACTTGTAGATTTCTCTTCCTCTTCAGGATGTGGACACCATCTACCATCGTCAGGGTTGTCGCCATTTCAGCCTCGGAGACTTCAGCCACCTTGGCAGTCGGTGCGTGGCTTGCCAGGAATAGGGGAGGAAGACCCGAGGCCCTGGGTTCCCAGGCCTGAGCTCTCTGCAAAGAGGGTGCTGGGCTTGGGATGTGGCAAGAAGGCTTTGAGCTCTGTCCCTGCCTTTTCCCCTCACCTAGGGACCTGGCCTTGAGTGTGGCCGCCCTGTCCTACAACCTGTGGTTCCGGTGCCTCTCCTGTGTGGACGTGAAGCTGGTGAGGGTGCAGGGACAGGCCGGACGCGGGGCTGGGGTGGGGCACAGCGACTGAGCCACGCCCCTCTGGTTCTCAGAGCCTGGAGGTCTCAGAACAGATTCTGCATATGATGAGCCAGTCCTCGCATTTGGAGGAACTGGTGCTGGAGACCTGCGGTCTGAAGGGGTAAGGCTTGTGGAGGGGAGTCTGGGGCCTGCAGCTGGGGGCTAGTGGCCTGCAGAGGGATTGGGAGTCTCACATCTGGGGTCTGGTCCCCAGGGACTTTGTCCGGCGATTAGCCCGGGCACTGGCAGGACACTCGAGCTCTGGGCTACGGGAGCTCAGCCTGGCAGGGAACTTGCTGGATGACAGAGGTAAGGCTGAACCTGGAGTACCTGGGGCTGGCGGCTGGAGGGCCAGACTCAGAGGACTGTCCCCACCCCCAGGTGTGGCTGCACTCAGCAGGCACCTCGAGCACCGTCCAGGAGCCCTGAGGAGACTCAGCCTAGCGCAGACTGGGTTGACTGCCCGAGGTAGGTGGGGGCCAGGGGCCAGGGGTGCGGGAGAAGGTGGGCCTGCCAGCTTGCTGAGCCCCCTCCGCCACCACCAGGAATGCGGGCTCTGGGCCAGGCACTGGCCACCAATGCTGCCTTCAGCTCTGCCCTGAGCCACCTGGACCTTTCTGGAAACCCTGGGGCTCTGGGGCCCTCTGAGGACAGCGGGGTAAGTGGCCATCTTTTTTTTTTTTTTTTTTTTTGGAGAGGTTTTCGCTATAGGGCGCGTGCGCTCGCCAGACAGACAGAGACAGAGAGATGGAAAGCAGGAAATCACCCCCCAGGGGGGATGGCCACGCTGCAATCCCTTCTCCTCCATTCTCCTCTCGGGATCTTGGGTACACACGCACACGCGCCCGGCGTGAGTCTAAGCCGCCGGGTCCGGGACTCGAACCGCGGTCGACTACGTGGGAGTCCAGCGACATAGCCATTACGCTAACTGCTGGTCCCAGTGGCCATCTTTAAAGTCAGAGATTGGGGTTGCCCCAGGCACGGGACATGAGGCAGTCCTGGGTGAGCATCCCTGATGCCTTCCTCCCCCACCCTCCCACCAGGGCCTCTACAGTTTCCTGAGCCGTCCTAATGTCCTCACCTTCCTGAACCTCGCAGGCACCGACACTGCCCTGGACACTGTGAGGGGGTGTCAGTGTGGGGCAGGGCAGCTGGAGCAGGGGGCTCTCGAGGGCCGGGCTGGCCCAGCTCTGCAGCCACTGCAGCCAACGCCCTCCCCCCACAGCTCTTTGCAGCGCTGTCCGGTGGCTGCTGCACCAGCCTCACCCACCTTGATGCTTCGAGGAACGTCTTCTCCCGCTCGTAAGAGGGACCTGGTTGGGCAGGGGGAGCTAATGGGAGCCGCACCCCTGTATCCCGAAGCCCACTTTATCCACCCCGATCCCAGGAAGTCCCGGGCTGCCCCAGTTGCACTGCAGCTCTTCCTCAGCCGGGCAGGGACACTACAGCATCTGGGCCTGGAGGGCTGCAAGCTGCCTCCTGATGCACTCAGGTCAGAATCAGGACAAGGCCACCACCCTGTGTGTGCGGCTACCCCCAGGCCAGGCCTCTGGAACGTCGTCCTGCTCCTACCACTCCCACAATGTGTCCTCTGCCTCCTGACCCTGTCTTCCTGGAACTCTTTTGCATCCTGGGGTCCCCTTTCCCAACTCCTACCACCTCCTGTGACATCCCTTCCCAGGGCCCTTTTGGATGGCCTCGCACTCAACACGCACATCCATGACCTGCACCTGGACCTCAGCGCTTGTGAGGTGGGCACCCCACCCTAGATGTGAGCACATGGGGGAGGAGGGAGAGCACGCCTTTGGCTGTGTGTTCGCCCATGGGGCTGAGCATGCCCCACCTTCCACCTCCAGCTACGTTCGGCCGGCGCCCAGGTGATTCAAGACTTAGTGTGTGATGCAGGCGCTGTGAGCTCCCTGGATCTGGCGGACAATGGTGAGGCCACCTGGGAACTCATCCTCGCATCGTCCACCCGATTCCCGACCCCCATGCCACTCCTGCAGCCTGGCCTGGTGTGTGACCTGAGTCACCTCCAGGCTTCGGCTCAGACATGGTCACACTGGTGCTGGCCATCGGGAGGAGCCGGTCCCTGAGACATGTGGCACTTGGAAGGAACTTCAACGTCCGGTGCAAGTGAGCCCCTGCCCCACTCCTGGGCCTCCCAGATACTACCCCAGCACCCCAGTCCCACCTTCAACTGTGGCCCCTGCCCACAGGGAGACCCTGGACGACGTCCTGCACCGGATTGTCCAGCTCATGCAGGACGACGACTGTGTGAGTTCACAGAACCTTTCAAGGTCCCCTTTAGCCCCTCTGACTCTTGTTCCCTAAGACCCTGTGACCTGCCCTTTTTATTGACCCCTGACTCCAACCGTCAATGGCTTTCTCTTACCCCCAGCCTCTGCAGTCTCTGTCCGTGGCTGAGTCACGGCTGAAGCTGAGCACTAGCGTCCTGCTCCAGGCCCTGGCCACCAACCCTAACCTGACAGCGCTAGATATTAGCGGCAATGCCATGGGGGACGTGGGCGCCAAGATGCTGGCCAAGGCGCTGCGGGTCAACACAAGGCTCCGGTGGGCGGGGGCGGGGTGGGACCAACGGGGAAGGTGGGCGTGGCATAGAGAGGCGCAACTTGCTAAGGGGTGGGGCTGAATAAGCCGAGCAAATGGAGCAGGCAGGTGGGCGAGGCAATGGACAAAGCTAGCGGGTTGGGTGGAGCCTCGCGAGCTCCACCCCCGGCTGAATCCCGGCCTGGCCCAGGTCTCTGGTCTGGGATCGGAACCACACATCTGCTCTGGGCCTGCTGGATGTAGCTCAGGCTCTGGAGCAGAACCACAGCCTGAAGGCCATGCCTCTGCCATTGAACGACGTGGCCCAGGCGCAACGCAGCCGCCCAGAACTGACGGCTCGTGCAGTCCATCAGGTGGGGTCCCATCTCCTCTCCTGCCCTTCTGAGCACTATGGCTTTGTCCTCTGCCACTTTGTGATATCCCTTGCGCCCAGATCCAAGCCTGCCTCTTGAGGAACAACCGCACAGACCCTGCCACTTCGGACCGTGCTTGTTGCCTTCAGACAATGAGTCTGATCTCAGAACCCTCTGAGCAGGTCAGTTTCTCTTCCCTAACTTCAGTGCCCTGGGGAGGCAGCGGGTGGGGGGACCTGTGGCATCTGGGAACCTCTACGTGTCAGGGTCAGACTTTCCAAGGCCTAGGGTACCTGAGACCTGCTATCCCAGACAAGTCCTCCTCCTTGGTCTGGAGACAGCCAACCGCTCTTGAAATAGCTCCCCAAATTACACCCCGGGCTGCTTTTGGCATGTACAAAGGCTCTTCTGTTAAAACAGAAGGTGTTTTAAAATCCTTCCTCAGTGTTCCCCTGATCACAGCCCTGTCTCTGATTTCCCATTCACAGGGCTCCTCTCCCTTCCCCACTCATCTCTGTGTGGCCAAACGCAGCAGCCCCTTCTCTGGTTTCATCTCATCTCTCTCCGCTACCCTGCCTTTCTGAGATGTCTCCAATTCCCTGTTCCCAAATCCCATTTCTCTCCTAAGCCCAAAGCCCAGACATCTTGATCCAGACACCTTGCAGGGGCTCTATTTGATGAGATCAGGTGATCTTATCATCTCCCACACACCCTGTGCTCTACCTTGGAGGCCAGTCTCAGTGGTGTCCACACTGCCAAGTGTGTGGACAGAGGTTTAGGCATCATTCCAGGTCTTTCTTGGCCACACTGGAGTCTTTGAGGTCCTCCTTGGTCTTGCCTCTGGACTAACTCTTAAACATGCTGCTCCTCACCCCTACCCCATGGTCTTGCTTCCCCCTGGTGCCCTACCATGGGTCCTCACTCCCGTTTCACACATACACATAGTTTACCTATGTGGATGCTGAGCAGACTGAACTTCTTTATTTTTTAGAGGTTTTTGCCTTAGGATGCATGCGCTTGCCGGAGAGAGAGAGACAGACACAGTGAAAGGGCCATCCCAGGAGGGATTGCCCCCTGCAGTCCCTTCTCCTCCATTTTCCTCCTGGGATCCCGGGCATGCATGCACACATGCCTGGTGTGAGTTTCAAGCCCCTGCGTCCAGGACTTGAGCTGTGGTTGACCGTATCAGAGTCCAACAACATAACTGCTATGCCATCCATTGGCCCCCAGACTGAACTTCCAAAACAGACAGGGTTATCAGCTCCTTTCCTTTCTATTCTAGGCACTTAGGATGTATATATAAAGTTTCTAAAGTGAATCAAAGGAAGATACATTGCCCTCCCCCAAACAGACAGTGCCAGCTTTGGGACCTCACCTACCCTGTCGCAGACCCTAGTAGGGAAACAGTTTGGGTCTGGGAGACTGGGAAGACACTAGGCTGGGGCTGACCCCTCGTGTCCTCCAGGAGGTGAACGAGCTGTGTCAGTCAGTGCAGGAACATGTGGAGCTGCTCGGCTGTGGGGCTGGGCCCCAGGGTGAAGCTGCTGTGCACCAGGCCGAGGATGCCATCCAAAATGCCAACTTCTCTCTCAGCGTGAGCACTCCCCCTCCCACCACAATGACCCTTTCCAACCTGGGCAGGTGTCCACTTGCAACTCCTTTTTGTCCTTGGCCCTCAGATTCTCCCCATTCTATATGAGGCCGGTAGTTCCCCAAGTCACCACTGGCAGCTGCGGCAGAAGCTGGAGGGCCTCCTGGGACAGGTGGGTGAGGTCTGCCGCCAGGACATCCAGGTGAGATGGCCTTCCTGCCCCAGCCCCACTTCCATGTGCAGCCTTGAGCCACATCCCACAGGCTTGCCTGTGTCATCCTCTAAATCAGTGTTCTGTGGGGGCTGCAGCCTCGAGCCATGTGGCCTGGGCCATAGCCACGCCCTCACCATGCTCTGACCTTTGCCAGGACTTCACTCAGGCTACACTGGACACAACAAGGAGCCTCTGCCCTAGGATGCTGCAGGGACCCCGCTGGAAGGAGCAGCTAGAGGGGGTCCTGGCAGACTCAAGGACCCTCCCAGAGCTGCTTCCCGAGCAGCTCCTGCTAGATGCCTTCACTAGGCTCAGGTAACCTGGACAGGGCCGGTCAGGGCTAGACTCCCTGCCTCTTCAGAGGCTAAACACTCTCAAAGGCTAAACACACCCTCTTCTACCTTCAGGGACATGCGGCTGTCAGTCACAGGGACCTTGGCAGAGAGCATTGTGGCTCAGGCTCTGGAGGGTCTGTGTGAAGCCCGGGACCGGCTGGTGAGGGGGAGCTGTGTACGCATGTGCTCGCGCATGCTAGCTCACACACACACACACACACACACACACACACACACAGTGACCTCAGTAGCCACCTTGCAGGAGTTCTGTAATGTCTTCTGGGCTCATGTGGCGGCCCTGGGTTATTTTGGGGTTCCCTTAGCTCTGAGGGATCATGGCTGAGGCCCTACCTGCCCATCTTTGGCCTGTCGGGCATTGCAGGTGGAGAGTCTGGCTCAGCAGGCAACAGTGGCAGTGACCCACTCCCTGCCAGCACTGGATGGAGGCGAGCCCAGCCCCCTCAGGTCTGGGGAACTGGAAGGTCTTTTCTTCCCAGAGGAGAAGGACGAGGAAGGGAAGGAGAAGGAAGTAAGTGGTTCCATAACTCTGAACATAGAACTCCAGATCTTCCCATCTTGCTGGAGGGTGGAAGGTGAAAGGCAGCTCTTCTGGGATTGTTCTCCCACCCCAGA
The DNA here is from genome assembly GCA_026018925.1 of Tupaia tana. Lineage (NCBI taxonomy): Eukaryota > Metazoa > Chordata > Mammalia > Scandentia > Tupaiidae > Tupaia > Tupaia tana. Next base: position 19,330,543 of record JAKSZU010000018.1, on the reverse strand, counting down.
CTGGGTTTGTGCCCTTCCCACCAGGATGACTGTCCTCCAAAGAAATGGCCTGAGCCCATCCACTGTCTTCGCCTGGTCCCCTCCACTCACAGTAAGTCAGGGCTTTGAGGGAAGAGAGTTTACCCAGGTGGACCACTGCTTCTTTAGGCCTGGACACCCGGACATACTTGTTCAGTTCTGTCGGGCTTCTTCCTAACACTTGATTGGGCTGGGACAAGACCCCATACAACCTGCAAAGCTGGCGTCTGCTGTGGTCAGCATAGAACGGGACAGAGCAGACCACAGCCTGGACATCGTCCCTCTCGTCTTCCCCCTCCCCCGCCCCTTTCCCCAACCCCAGCACGCGCATGCTTGGCGGCGGTGCGGAGCTGCGCGCACTCGGGGCCGCGCTCAGCACCACGGACAGCGGCGGCGGGGGAGGGGCAGGCGGGGGGGGGCGGTGGCATAGCCGGGCCCCTCCCCACGCCCTGGGCGGGTCCCCCGCCGCCCTAGCGCCTCCACCGCCACCTCCCCGGGCTCAGCGCTCGCTCGGTGCTCTTCTGGTGCTCTTCCCTCAGGTGCTGCTGAGGAACCGGAGCCGGAGCCCGAGCTGGCGGCTCCGGGGGAAGATGCGGAGCCGCAGGCGGGGCCGTCTGCACGCGGTTCTCCCAGTCCCGCCACCCCTGGGGCCCCGGCCGGCCCGCTGCCTCGCATGGACCTGCCACCCTCCGGGCAGCCCCTGCGCCATCCGACCCGGGCCCGGCCGCGGCCGCGCCGCCAGCACCATCACCGCCCACCGCCGGGGGGCCCGCAGGTGAGTGCCCTTCCCCGGAGCTCCTGAATTGGGTCGTGGGCAGCCCTGTCGGTCACTCCTCATGGGTGATGGCGGGCACGGAGGTGGGTTGTGGGGGCCCAGGCCGCCGAGCGTGTGGCCACCTCCAGCCCCAGGCCATGTCCTTTGGGAGCCATGGGTGTGCGGGTTTTGTTCAGGGTGCCCCGGGGTGTGGGACTCCTCCTCCGGTCGGCCCGCTGCATCGGTGGATGTGCGGGAGGTGTCCGTCTGGCCCTCCCTCCCTCCGGGTTAGTGAAAGATGCTGGGCAGCCGCGGCGAGGACAATCCTGCGTCTACTGCACGTCCCGCGGGTGTCTCTGGGGAGATGCCTGTGTGGGCTGGGTGTCGGCGGGGGCAATGGGCCCGGGCGGCCAGGGGGAGGAGCCGGCTTGAGGCCCCCCAGAGGGTCTGACGCAGCAGCCGGCGCCACTGAGCCGGCAGCAGGCCGGGTGGGGGTGGGGGTGGGGGGTACTGCAGGGAACTGTTTGGAGCACAGGGGGTGGCAGGTGGGAACGTGTGACCCAGGGGGCGCGTGGGTGCTAGCCTGCTGGTGACCGGATGGTTTGGGGCATATAAGATACTCCGTGGGACAGGAACGGGTGTGGGTTGGGCGTGCATGCCAGGACTGGCAGCGGGTGAGAGAAGGTGTGAAGTCCCGCCTGCAGCAGGACAGTGGGAGGGCTTGCAGCGGCAGCCCCCTAGGGTCACCCCATAACCGAAACCCTGGAGTTACCCAAGTCAGGCTGCTGGACTAGGAAGAAGGAAGAGATGCCACAGTTGTACTCGCTCTGACCCTTTGCCTCCATGGTGTTCCCCAGGTGCCCCCTGCCCTGCCACAAGAAGGGAATGGGCTCAGTGCCCGCGTGGATGAGGGCGTGGAGGAATTCTTCTCGAAAAGGCTGATCCAGCAGGATCGCCTGTGAGTGAGGGGCATTTGCAGGTGGTGGGAGAGGGTGGGATGTCCCAGGAGGTTTCTCACTAACTGCTGCTTGTCCCTACAGCTGGGCCCCCGAGGAGGACATGGCCACCGAGGGGGGTGCTACTCCTGTCCCCCGTACACTACGAAAGAAACTGGGTACCCTCTTTGCCTTCAAGAAGCCTCGCTCAACACGGGGCTCACGGCCTGATCTAGAGACCAGCCCTGGGGCAGCTCCCCGCGCCCGAAAAACCACACTTGGGGACCTGTTGCGGCCACCAGCTCGTCCCAGCCGTGGTGAGGAGCCTGGTGGGGCAGAGGGGGGCACCAGCAGCCCTGACCCTGCCCGCAGGAACCGGCCTCGTTACACGCGGGAGAGCAAGGCCTACTCCATGATATTGCTGCCTGCTGAGGAGGAAGAGGAGGTGACACTGGCTGCCAGATCCGACAAGGTGAGGCCTGTGACAGGGGTGAGGGGTCTTGTAGAACTGAGGGCGGTGAGCTTGCTCTCCACCCAGACATCTCTGTCCCTAGCGGAGGCCCCTGGAGCGGGGAGACACGGAGCTGGCCCCGTCCTTTGAACAGCGGGTACAAGTGATGCTGCAGAGGATCGGTGTCAGCCGAGGCAGTGGGAGCACCGAAGGCAAGAGGAAGCAAGTGAGCTGTGGGGGACGAGTGCGAGGTGATGGGCAGGTGGCAGTCTGTGGGCGACATAAGCGACCAGGAGGGAGGAGATCGGTCTACTCCTTAGTTCTGCTCTCCCCACCTCAAGACAGCCGTCAGTCTTTCCTCTTGGCTTCGGCCCTGACCCAGGCCACTACTTCCTCCGGGGACCTGGGGAAGTCCTTGCTCTGCAGACCTAACATAAATCTTTTTTTTTTTTTTTTTTTTTTTTTTTTTTTTAAAGAATTATTTATTTAACTTTATTTATTCATTCATTTAATTTGATCAGAGAGAGACAGAGAAAGAGAGAAAGTGAGAAAGCAAGACACCAGGTCCAGGACTTGAACCATGGTTGGCCGTTAACATAAATCTTTGTCACCTATACTTAAAACAGCAAGTCCTCTAGGTTCCAAGGGCTTCCTCTCAAAAAAGTCCACGCTCCTAACCTTGCCTCAAGGCCCTATGGTGTCTAGACCCTGGTCACTTTTGCCCACACTGTTCTCCACTGGGTGTATCTCAGACGTCTACACATGTCCTTGGTCTGGATCCCTTCCCTGTCCCACTTCCAGTCTCACCATCACCCATGGGTTACACCAGGGTCTCCTTACCCAGCCCAGCAGTTCCCTGTGGGCCTGTCCCTTCCATGGGAGCTACCAGGTAATGTCATTGGTCACAGTCCCCAATAAGAACCACAGCCCTATGTACCATCCGGTTAATAGCTTTTCAGAAAAAATATAAAGCAAGACTTGGCTTGAACTTAGACTGAAGTGTGAAAAGTGCATCATAGTGGGACCAGCAGTTAGCGTAATGGCTATGTCGCTGGACTCCCACGTAGTCGACCGCGGTTCGAGTCCCGGACCTGGCGGCTTAAACTCACGCCGGGCGCGTGTGCGTGCGTGCCCAAGATCCCGAGAGGAGAATGGAGGAGAAGGGATTGCGGCGTGGCCATCCCCCCTGGGGGGTGATTTCCTGCTTTCTGTCTCTCTGTCTCTCTCTGTCTGTCTGGCGAGCGCACGCGCCCTATAGCAAAAACCTCTCCAAAAAAAAAAAAAAGTGCATCATAGTTAAGAAACCGCATTATCTCTGTGTGCGAATATGCACACATATGGCCATTTCTGGGTGCTGACTGTCTACCATCCCAGACTGACTGAGCTCTAAGAGGGCCAGGACTGGGTCTACCATGTTCTTATCCAGCCCAGGTAGCATTCTATGGCTGGGTTATAACAAGAAAGAACAAAAGGATGAGGCCAGGGTGCAGGATGAGGCAGGACTGGAGTTTGATCGCCCTGTTTCCTACAGAGCAAAGATGGTGAGATCAAGAAAGCTGGCTCGGACGGTAAGTGGGATCCTGGGGTAGGGCAGCATGCTATGGGGAAGAGGTGTCCTTAGAGATAGTCCCCAAGGCACTTGCTCTCCTGGGGGACAAAAGGGAAGAGGCCAGGTTTTTCTTCCCCCTACCCTGAAGGTCTGGTGCCTGAGCCCTCAGCCCCATTTTGCAGGGGACATTATGGACAGTTCCACGGAGACCCCTCCTATCTCCATCAAGTCTCGCACCCATTCTGTGTCTGCCGGTGAGTAAGAGCCACTGTGTCCATTGGGGGAGGTGTACAGATAGCCAGGAGGGGGTCAGATTGTTAACTCAGCTGACACTTTTCTCCCTGCAGACCCCTCCTGCAGACCCGGCCCTGGGGGCCAGGGGCCTGAGTCCGCCACCTGGAAGACACTGGGGCAACAGCTGAATGCAGAGCTCAGAGGCCGTGGTTGGGGCCAACAGGATGGTCCAGGCCCCCCCTCCCCTTGTCCCAGCCCAAGTCCCCGCAGAGCTAGCCCCTCCCCAGACAGCCTGGGCCTCCCAGAGGACCCTTGCTTAGGCCCCAGGAATGAAGGTAGGTAGGAACCCCATACTCCACCCCAATCCTGGGCTGGGAACTGAAGGAGTCCCTGCAGGGAATGTAGCTCCTTTGGGGCCCCTGAAGGTGGGGGGCAAGGGCTGGAGTGGGAGCAGCTGTTGCAACCATACTCTGACACCCTGGCCTCCCTCAGATGGCCAGCTGAGGCCGCGGCCTCTCTCGGCAGGGCGACGAGCAGTGTCTGTGCATGAAGACCAGCTCCAGGCCCCTGCTGGTGAGGGGAGATACCTCTGTGTGTGTTTGAGTGCAGGAAGAGATGGGGGAGGCTGTGCTCCTGGGTGCCCTTCATGGCTGGTCCTCAGAGGGGCCGCTAATGGTGTGAGGGCTCAAGAAATCAGGAAGCCAGGACCAGCAGATGTCATAATGGCTACGTCGCTGGACTCCCATGTAGTCAACCACAGTTTGAGTCCCAGACCCAGTAGCTTAAACTCACACCGAGTGTGTGCATGAGTGTCCAAGATCCCAAGAGGAGTATGAAGGAAAAGGGATTGCGGCGTGGTCATCTCCCCTGGGGTGTGATTTCTCACTTTCTGTCTGTCTCTCTGTCTTTCTGGTGAGCACACGCCCCCTATAGCAAAAACTTCTCAAAAAAAAAAAAAAATCAGGAAGCCAGAAGGCAGGGTGCAAGGGTTTGACAACAAGCCCTTTCTACTAGCTCTGGCTCCACCTCCCAAACAGCAGCTCTTGCCTGGGTGAGAGGATGCTGGGGATGGGGGAAGCTCTGAGGTACCATTAGGTGCACATGATTTGTGCGCTTTAGGTGGAGAGGGGCTGGGATGGAAAGACTGCACCTTTAGCAACCCAACCCCAAGCATTTCTTGTGTGTCCCTCAGATCGGCCCCTGCGGCTGCAGCGCTCCCCTGTCCTCAAACGCAGGCCGAAGCTTGAGGCCCCCCCATCCCCAAGCCTAGGTAAGAGGGAGCCAGGGCCAACTGGGAGGCACGAAGGACTGCTGGGCCCAGCTCTGATCCTTCATCTCTTCCTTCACAGGATCTGGCCTTGGAACTGAGCCTCTGCCCCGACAGCACACACAGCCCTCCAGCCCTGAGCACAGCCCACCCTCCCCAGCCACAGACCAAAGAGGCGGCAGCACCAACCCCTGATCCTCTCCTATCTTGCCGCATGAAATTATTTTATTAAAAAACTCAAAGGAAGCAGCATGTAGAGAGCACTGTGTGTACACCTCAGGCCTGGCTCCATGTGCGCACATCCTCCCATGCCTGTGTGACCTCTCACACCTGGGTTAGCTCAGAATCTGGCTGTGGCTCCATCAGAAAGTGCAAGGCCCAGGCTATGAGCTGGGGAGGAAGCCTGGGAAGAAATCAGGGCTGCAGGTCACTGTAACCTGGGCTGGTAACCAGCAGAGTCAAGAGTTCAAGCCCCAGACACTCACCTGGCAGCTTGGACCTGGGCACAGAGGGAGGTGCAGGGTGGCTCATACTTATATTGGAAGGCAGAACCATCGTGATGCCTCTTTGGGGGATCCTAAAAGGGGTTTGATATCTTGGGAGGGTCCAACAAGGATACCTAACCCCATCCAGGGCTACCTCAGACACTCCCAGCTCTACCCAAAGCCCTCCCCATTCAACTGTGCTCACCCAGACAGGGCAGGGCTTCTTGGCTCTCTTGGTGATTCTGGTCCTTAGAGAAGGCTGCTGGTTCTTGGGAGGCAACCCTACCCCCTTGAACTCCAGGGTAGGTTTCTGGGCCCTGGTTACAGGAGCCTGTTGTGGACTGGGGACCTGGCCCAGGGGCGAGAGACTAGGAGAGCAGCTTAAGTGTGGGGGGCTGGGGGCTGGGGGGGCAGGGGCCGAGCAGGTAGATGGTAGGGGCTGGGGGTCACCCCTCTGTGCTGGGTCTGGAGCAGCCATGGACAGGGCAGGCAGAAGGCTGATGCTGGCACCACTGTCCTCTGGTAGCTTATGGCTGGGTAAGGCAGGAGTTCCTGAGGAGAAGGAATCACTTGGTCACGGGCCTCTCAGCTCATACTGCTGAGAGGTCTGCAAGCTCAGGCAGTCCTACCAGGACTGTGCTCATCCCCCACCCACTGTGCACCTATCCCAACATGCTGCGCAGCCCCAGTCTCTGAATGATAGAAGGAAATGTGTGTGGACTGGGAATCACCTCACCTGAGGGACCGGGTGGAGAAGGAAGAGAGGAGACCTGGGTCAGAGATAGGTCCTGCAGAACTGGGTCTGGTGGGGGCAGCTCAGAGCCTGGGGGTCCACAAGAGGCTTATCAGCCCATGGCCTCAGGCCCTGGGCCCCAGGTACTCTCCCTTGATCTCTCCCCTACCCCTTACCCTGTGTCCTTTGCTCTGGACCCAGAGAACTCAGAATTCGCTGGTCATTCTCAGAGATATGCAGCAACACGCTGGGGACAGTGTAGACAGCTTCTTCCTGTGCGACAGGAACTCACAGTCCATGCCTCGCTCCTTACCCTGCTGTGTCCCAAGGAAGGCCCCAGACTCACCGTGTCCCTGCTGTGTGAGGCTGCCCAGTGGGTTAGGCGGGGTGCTGTGCGAGGGCCTGCCAGAATCAGGCAGCTCTCAGCCAGGCGCACTAAGGCTCGCCGATGCTCCTGATCCTCCTGTACCTCATCCAGAAGCTGGGTCAGTGACAGGCCTGGGGACAGGGGACCAGGGGATAGGTAGAGGCTCCAAGAAGACCAGAAGTAGGGTAGGGAGGGAGAGAGCTTATTGAGGAAGCAGGGGTGTTAGTGCCAGAGAGCCATTAACAGGAGTCGGGAATCACTGGTCAAACCCTCTAAGTACCTGCATTGGAGGGGGTAGACTCTGAAAGATGCTCCCTACAAGAAAAGTGCATATCAGCTTCAGGAAAAATCCTGAGACCATCTTCTCAGAACTGCCACTCCCCAACCTGACCACGCTTGGCCCCAGATCCTGACCCCAGACTCACTCAAGGCAGTCATAGAGTTTTTTCTGCACATCTAAGTCCAGGTTGCTGGGGAAAAAAATAAAGAGGTTGGTGGGCAGTCAGTGTAACAGATTCTCCCCTGGAAGAGGCCTATGATGCCAATATCAGCCAGGTCGGGAGGGACCTGTGGAACTTCACTTACCAACCAATCACCCATACTCGGGGTAGCTCCGTGGGCAGCAGGTTGAAGCGGTCCACCTGGAGATAGAACTCCGCAGGCTGGAGGAGAGAGTTTAGGGGCAGGGTTCAGGAGCTGTCACTAAGAGTCCGGCCCAATAACCAGCCCGCGCTAGCCTCATCACTCACCGCACCGCCCTCGGCGACCTGGACACGGACTCCGCAGTCCTGCAGCAACAGCAGCCGGCCCTCTGCCCCGCTGAAGCCGAACTCCTTCTCCTCCCTGCGGCGAGCGGGACCCTCACTGCCTAGCCCGCCAGAACACAAGACCCGTCCGCCTGGGACTCAAGCCTCGCCTTCTCCTCTCAAGACCCCCCTCCTCGGGCTCAAACCTTGCGCTCTTAGGCTAGAAAATGATCCCCAAGTCCTGGGTCTCTCTGGTGCCCCTCTCACCAGCTCGAATTGTCCAGGGCCTCCGGTGTCACCAGGCATCGGACACTGTGGGTCCCGTCGGACACAAGCAGAGCGGCCCCTTCAGACGCCTTAGGGGCGCAAGATGGGCCCGGGACCTCGGCCTCCTGCAGTACCTGACAGCGGCGACCAGTCAATCCCACTGCCCCAGCCCCAGCCCCAGCCCCAGCCCCAGCCCCAGCCCCAGCCCCTGAGCCCTGAACGGGGACTCACCTTGAGCAGCTGCCCGGCCCGTGGACTTGAGAGCACCTCTGACCCCAGAATCAGCTCTCGGATCCAGGGCCGCAAGACCAGGCTCCCCAGGTTTGCCATTCCGGCGGCGGCAGCTGACAGAACGCCGCTAGCCTGGGTTTCCCGCGGACGCCGCGGCCCCGCCTCCCGTCGGAAGAGGAAGCGCGTGACCGTTGGGCGGGACCCCAGGCCGAGGCCCGCCCACGTGCGCACCCGCGCGTGCGCACGAGGGCGTCCTGTTCGGGAACTGTTGGGACTCCTGGATGCCCCCCCGCCTGCCATTGCCCGGGCATCTCTTCGAGTAGCGGCCCGGCGTTGGGCTTTTCCTCAGGACTCCCGTGGCACCAGAAAGGAAGGGACCCAGGGCTGGTCCGAGCGAGTTAGCGTTGTGACTCCGAGGGATTACCAAGTACTTATTGTGATTCAGTTTCCTCATCCGCAAAATTCGCAGTCGGCGGAATGTCAGACCAGTGACAATAACTACACAGAAAGCGCTTAATAAATGTCACTCCCCTCGTTCGCTCAGAGTGACGGAGCACCTCCTCCCCCGACTCTGGGGACGCGCGGACCCTAGCGTAATGACGTAAGAGCAGAGAATGACTCGTCTCCACCCCCATCTCCGTTTCCAAGGAAACTGGACTCCGCGTTCCTCTCTTCGTCGCTGCCCCCTTGACGTCATGGTCCGGCTGAGGGGCGGGGCGAGTGCTACCGCCAGGGGCGGGGCGGGGCGGGCCGGCCGGGCTGTGCACCTGCACCTCGGCGGGCCGCCTGGGGCACCGTCCCCGGCCCGCCCGGCCCCGCCATGGCCAGGTTACAGAGGACTCCTGCGCGCAGTGCCGATAGCATCGTGGAGGTGAAGAGCAAAGTAAGGGTCCGCTCGGCCCTGGCTCCGGCCTCGGCCCTAGGCACTCCCGATTCCCTTTATCTCCCCTCCCGGCTCCTCGGTCCCCACCACCTTTATCTCGTCCATCCTACATGTCCTATTCCGTTCGCCTTCTCCTGTCCATCCTTCCTTCCTTTGCCGGCCCCCAGAGTCCTTCTGTAGTCTGGATACTTGGAGGGAGGAGAGAAGACCTTGGACAGCGTCCCTTGTATTGGAGCTGAGGTCTGGGATTAAGGCTGCAGCTTTTGCTGCAGCCCTTTCTTTCTCACCCCTGCCAGCTTTGGACCTGTGGTGAGAAAGGGGCGCAGGCTCCGTCGTCCTGACCCCTCCTCTTCCCCCACCCCCGGCCTCCAGTTTGACGCCGAGTTCCGACGCTTCGCACTGCCCCGCGCTTCGGTGAGCGGCTTCCAGGAGTTCTCGCGGTTGCTGCGTGCGGTGCACCAGATCCCGGGCCTGGATGTGCTGCTTGGCTATACGGATGCTCACGGCGACCTGCTGCCCCTCACCAACGACGACAGCCTGCACCGCGCCCTGGCCAGTGGGCCCCCGCCACTGCGCCTTCTGGTGCAGAAGCGGGGTGAGGAGGATGGGGTACAATGGGCAGCCTCTGTGGGGTAGGGTGACAGGGCAGGCCTACAAGGGCTAGTCCATGCATGGCGCTCAGACTTCACCCTCTACAGCCCTTGCCCTTGGCCTGACCTCCAAGTGGTAAGAAACAGCCACAGTGTCCCCTGTAAAGGGCCTAAGTGGGAGAGTAGGGTCTCTGATCTCAGCACCTCCCCTCTCCTGCAGCAGAAGCTGACTCCAGTGGCCTGGCTTTTGCCTCCAACTCTCTGCAGCGACGTAAGAAAGGACTCCTGCTGCGGCCAGTGGCACCCCTGCGCACAAGGCCACCTCTGCTAATCAGCCTGCCCCAAGATTTCCGCCAGGTTTCCTCGGTCATAGATGTGGACCTACTGCCTGAGACCCACCGCCGAGTCCGGCTGCACAAGCATGGTTCAGATCGCCCCCTGGGCTTCTACATCCGCGATGGCATGAGCATTCGCGTGGCTCCCCAGGGCCTGGAGCGGGTTCCAGGCATCTTCATCTCCCGTCTGGTACGTGGGGGCCTGGCTGAGAGTACAGGGCTGCTGGCAGTCAGTGATGAGATCCTTGAGGTCAATGGCATTGAGGTGGCTGGGAAGACGTTGGACCAAGTGACAGACATGATGGTTGCTAACAGCCATAACCTCATCGTCACTGTCAAGCCTGCCAACCAGCGCAATAATGTGGTGCGTGGGGCATCCGGGCGTCTGACAGGGCCTCCCTCTGCAGGGCATGGGCCTACTGAGCCCGACAGTGATGATGACAGCAGTGACCTGGTCATTGAGAACCGCCAGCTGCCCTGTTCCAATGGGCTGCCTGAGGGGCCTCCGTGCTGGGACCTGCATCCTGGCTTCCTACTGCCTGGTGCCCGCAGCTCTCTGCCCTCCCTGGAGGACCAGGATCAGGCCAGCTCTGACTGGGGGAGTAGCATGCGAGGAAATGGTAGTGGCTTCAGCCTCTGACAGGCAAGGATGCAACCCCTTGCCACTCTAGGCTACTGGGACATGGCAAGGACTTTCCAGGGGGTTTTGGCTTGCTCACAGGGCCCTCTCAGCCTGGGGGACATTAAAGGTTTTCTACAGATGCAGTCATAATCCTTCTGTCTCAGCCCCAGCCTCCTTTCTCATACCGCTAGCTTCCCTTCTGGCCTGGATGTGAGGCAAAAGTCAGAATGGCAATAGGGAGACCTTCCTGAAGTCCAGCAGTGGGAGTGCCACTAGGCTTGGCACCTCTAGGATAAGAAGAGTTCTTATGGAAACAACTCGTACTGTGTACAAAAGGTTTAATTTTGATTAAGGGCTTAAAGGCTGGAATGGCTCTTCCACAGCCATTGGTGGCTGGGACAAATGCTTTGGGGACACTGCCCACCCCATGGCTCCTGTCTTCAGAATGCCATTCTGTGATAGGGCACAACCCTGTCCTTTGCAGCCATGTGGCAATCTTTCTGTGGCTCTCTCTGCCACCACTCCCACAAAGTGGCTTAGGCATCCATCTTTACAAAGACTTTGGGTCGGGAAAAAATCTTGATGGCCTCTTCTACCTGCACCAGCTTCCTGTCCAGCTCAGCACGGTGGCCTTGGGCTCTTAGTGAGTCTGCCCCGGCAGGCAGCAATATTAGCTCACGCAGCAGCTGGCTCTGGCCTACAGGGGATCCGGGAACTGTGAGTGCTGGGGAGGGGTGCATGGTCCCCATGAGCTCCCCATCCAGTCTCCCTTCCCCAGGTACTCACTTTGGAGCAAACTGCTCAGTGTTTCCAGCCGCTGGTTCTCAGGCATGAGTGTGTGGCCAGGGGGCATGGCAGGGTCTGGCTGGCTATGCTGGCGGGCCTCAGCCTCCCGCCGCCACAGGTCTTGCCGCTCCAATAAGCTGTGGATGCACAGGCTCAGAGTTGACCCCAAGGCAGAGGTTGACTTCTGCCCTCCACAGGCGCACCTCACCCTAGGTGTCAGCAGCGGGACCTACTAATGGGGTACATGGCCCTTCTGTGTGGTGTTGTAGCGCTCTTGGGCTTGCCGTTGCTGCTCTAGCACTTGTGCCAGCACCTGTAGTGAACGGGAATGCCGCCGGGGGGCTCTCTTGGCAGCTCGAACATTGTGACTAATGAAGTCCACGCCTAGGCCTGGCCCCTGCAAGACACAGCAAGCATGATGGGACAGACAGCACTGTGGTGGGCCCCTGCACCCTCCCACCCCGAATCCCTTCCAGCCACCTCCCAGCCCCTATACTTCCTCTCACCTTAGGCTTGGGACTTGGTGAGGTTAGCTGGGGACTGGGGACCCGAGGTGGTGGGAGCCCAGGGCCACAGCGGGAATGTGCCCGCAGGAAGTGGGCAGGCTCTGTCCCAGAGGCGAGGCCAGGCTCCTGGAGGGCAGGGCATAGCAGAGTGATCAGTCAGCTGAGGTCAGAGTCTCAAGCCCAAGACTGTGCCTCTGTGCTCCTGCCCCTCGGGGACTTCCTGTTTCTATCCTTGAACGACCAGTTCTCCATCAGCAGTTAAACATGTGTTTCATATCTTTAAAAAAAACAGCGAATAATACTGCTCCTTCCATCTCAGTACTAGTCCAGTTACCACTCTCTTTTCTCCTTCTTAGCCAATCTTCCTGGCTCTACCCACACTCCCCCCCACCCCCCACCAAGGTGAGTGGGCAAGGGCAGCTGGCCTCCAAACCCTCAAATCCAGGAGTCACTTCCTTGGTCTTATTGGCCTCAAGCTGATTGTCAGTAACTCCCGGGTCTCCCTCCTGAGAGCCAGACCTGAACAGCCATCTGCTTCCTGGACACACTCCCACTCCCTGGCGTCTCACAAATGCTTCAGCCTGAATACATCCACCCACACATGACCTTGTCTTCTCTCTCAATCCTCTTCCTCTTTCTGAGTCTTTGGATAGAGCAATGGTGCCCACCCTAGACAGGCATAGCCCTGCCCTTGCCCTTCCCACCGTCCTTAGAAACACAGGTTGAAAGGTGGCTTAGGCAGCTTTTTATGATGCGGGACCGGCCGACTTCTCGGCCTAACTTTGTGTTTCTGTCCCCTCACGGCGAATCATACCTAGCATCCTCATTGCCCATGCTTCGTCTGGGCTCAGGACTTCTACCTGTGAGGGTCCATCTCTATGGAATGTGCATGTCTACCCCTTTCCCTGTCTAATTCCTACTTGCCCCTTAGCATCCACCCAACTGTCAGTACTTCTGAGAAAGGCCCTAGTCCTACCCTACAGCAGAGCCAGGTGTCTCTTAGCCCTCTGTTTCCTTAGCCCCCTGTCACTCTCCTCCCTTCTGGCTCCCTGAGGCAGGTACCTGCAGCTGGGCCTTGACCCGGGACTCCACCTTGTCATACTTGGGTGAGCGCCACAGAGCCTTCAGGGGCTTGGGCTGGCCGTGCTCCCGGCTGTGCTCCTGCTCTCGGAAACGCCGCTGGATCTCCCTGATCCGCCTCAGATTCTCCTTTTCATGGTCTTTAGGATCCTTCCCTGGGGGACAGGGAGGGACACAAAACGCTACCAGGCTCTGCCCATGCCATCTAACTTATACTAGTTCACACACGGGTCCATACCCTGTCCCCTACAGAAAGAGCTCTTGACCTGTCCATCTAAGTAGGCACCATGCACATACTCTTAACTTATCACCGTGTTCCCGTCCTCACATAGTAAATATCTCCTGATTATTTTCTCCATTTTTATAGTGACATATATCACTAATCGTCTTGTATTAATATACTGATTTCTTCACTTGTCTCCCATCTTTACTCAACGACAGCCCATACCCCTGCTTTCCTAGCCCCTATAGGGCCTGGCACACAGTAGGCACTCAATAAATAATGTTTCACTAACGCATGAAGGTGAGCTAGGACTTCCTGGGAACTACCTCATTCAATTCCCACCTGCGAAGATAGTGCACTTCCTCCCTTTCATAGCTGAGATTCAGAGTGGCAAAGCCTGGGTCAGGGAAAGAGGAGCAGGCGTTGCTGGTCTCAGTTTTTCTACAACCGACTCCCTCACTGCCCCTTCTTCTCAGGACTTACTCTTGGAGGAGGTCCCTGGGCCTAGGGAGATGCCCTCGAGTTGCAGCAACACAGCCCCCACGCCGCGCTGGCCACGCTCCAGGATCTGTCGGCCTCCAGGACCAATGCGCGGGCCACAGGGAGGGGTGGCGTCCAGGTCCCCGTCCGAGGTCAGCAGGCCCAGCTTCAGCGCGTTCCCCTCGAGGCGTCCTTGGGCTGAGAGGCGGGGAGCACGCAGAGTGCGGGGACTCAGCGGTAAAGCGGGGCCTGGCTCCAGGGTCTCGCCACGAGCAGCGCCCCCAACTCACCCGAGGCCGGTCGCCGGTAGTAGTCAGGGCAGAGGGTAGGGTCTGGGGGGATGGGTCCCGAAATGCGCGACGGGCCTTCGCACATGCCGTCGTCGCCACCCTGCAACGGTGCACCGACGTCTGCCGGGCTGGCACCTCCCGCCCCGAGCCCTTGCCCCGCCGTACCTCCTCCCTCGACCCTGACCTCGGCAGTGCCCCATTCCCGGGCCTCTCCCAGTCCTCCCTCCCCTGAAGGGGGCCCGCCAGCGCTCGCCGCCCCCGCGACCTCTGACCCTAGCCCACTTCCCTGCGGGCTTCACGGCCCCTTCCCACCAACACACACGCAGGGGCTCACTCCAGAGATTTTGCCGCCCGCGGCTCCGACGCCACAGGAGTTGCTGTTGCTAAGGAACGGTGGCTTCCTTCCTTCAGGCCAGGGGTCAATGACCCTGGTGCAAAGCCTTCTGGGGCTTGTAGTTCCAGCTGAGGTGGGCGGGGCGCGCTCCAGTCTTTTGAGTCAGCGCAGGCTCTGACAGTCCAGCCCCTCCCACCATTCTCCAGGCAACCGTCGAGGGTGCGCTGACCTCGCGCAGCCGTGGCTTCAGCAGGGCCAGAGAGACGGCTTGGGGTCCGGGAGGGATTGGCCATGGGGCCAGCAGATCTCCCAGAGGGTGCCGGACGGCCGTACTCAGAGCTCTGAGGTGACCATTGGGCTGTCTACCCTTCAAACACTTGGCCGGGGCACTCTGGGCACCGAACTCTGAGCGACCCAGGCCCGTAACTGCCAGACCAGGCTCTGCAGGCCGTGAGGGGCACAGGGTCTAATGTCCTTTAATGACTGGTCCTTATCCTTTGCGTGGCCATGGCGACCGTTAACCTATGTGTCGCTCTAGTGTCCGACAATGAGGGACCAGTGTCTGGTGCTAGCCCATGAAGCCTGCCAAACCCAAGGTGAAGACAAATGTCCAACAGGACTGGCCTCAGAGCCAGAGCTCCAGGAGCGGCTCAACCCAGAAGTGGAGGCACTAGAAGAGAGAGGCTTCAGGCCAGTGGCTTCCGTTGTGAGGCCCAGTCACGGTCTGAAGAGGAAACCAGTCAAGTGAGGGAGCTTTCAGAGGGAATGAGCTGCAGGGCTGGAAGGTGGGGTCCTAAACTGTGCACTCCTGCAGGTGGATTCTTGGCCCTGCCACAGTCATCACTCACCACCCCTTCTCTCTCTCAAGAGCCCCAGAATAGGGAGCACCAAGAGAAATGGACTGAGCTCATGTGGGCTCTGCGCCCCTGTTGGACCTGGGGCCTCACTGACCAGGAAAGGGACAGATCCTTTAGCCCCGGGGTGGTGGGTAGTCATGGCTACTTCCCAGACTCAGGGCATGGGATCTAGGCGCTGCAGTCTTGTTCTCAGGCCTCTCGGCCCTGGCTCCGACCTCGGAGACTCCCTGGGTCTAGCTGTCATGCCCTTCCTAGGACTGAAGCTGAGTTGCCATTGGGGCTGCTGCTGCAGAAGGAGGAGCCAGAGGGTAGCCAGAATGAGCACACCCCGTCTGCCAAACAGCACAAAAAAGCTAAGAAACGCAAGAGTCCGGGGGTGTCCACGCTCCCAGCTGTGGCCAGCACAGTGTCTTCGCCCTCAGAGACCTTGGGGCTGGAGCGTGAGTAGCAGCCTCTGGGCCTTCCCTCCTACCTTGCCTACTGGACCTGACCCAGGTATAGCCAGGTGTTCCAGCCTCTACCCTTCCCTGGGTCCTTGCAGGAAAGGCCCAGCGCCTGCGACCCCTGTACCAGTACATCAATTACTGCAACCCTGAGCTGAACCTGGCAGGGGAGGGGGAGAGAGAGGCCGAGGCCAAGGTGGAGCCTGAGTCAGAGCTGGCCCTGGTTCCCGAGCAGGCAGGTGTGGAGCAACTGCGGGCTGTGCTGCCTGTGCCAGGTGAGCTGGGCTCTGGCCTCACTTTGCCCTGCCCTAACACCTCAGTGCCTCACACCCACGCTCTACTTCCCCTGGGAGAGGCAGTTGGAGAAGAGCCTGGGGGGTTGCTCAACTTGGGGGCGATCGACCACCTCAAGGCAGAAGTGGACAAGTCAACCCAGGTGGACATCGACAAGATGCTGAGTGTCTGCACGGCTCCACTCGTACCCCCGCTGTCTCCTCAGTACAAGTGACTATCCCGCCCCACTATGGTTCCTCTCCTCCCAAGGCTGAGCCAGAACAACAGCCCACGGGCCCAGGCCATTAGTGGAGGGGTGCGTTTCGGTCGCTGCCCTGACTTGGGAACTTGGGATTGCTGAAAATAAACATTTGTCATTTTCTAAGACTTTCTGATTCCCAAATATGGTGTGTGAATTGGGAGAGAGGCTGGGGAAAGCGTGGAGGACTCGCCAGCGTAGAATTTGAAGCTCAGCTGGTCCCTAGAACGTAGCAAATCCCAGATTCCTGAGTTGAATCAGATGTGGGGTGGGGCCACTTCTTTAAAGGCTCCTTAGATAAACCAGACAGTTGGACAGGCTAGTGGTAGGGAAGGAGAGGGATGTGTGGAAGAGGAACTTGGCGCAGAGAAAAGAGCCGTCTGTCAGGTCTCAGGAAGCAGGTGCTTGGGCTCCCAGGAGAGGAGCCTGCATGTGGTCTTATCTTGAGGGGACCACACTTGGTCTGAGGCGACAGACTTGTTTGGCCCAAGAGTGTCAGTTTTGGAATGCATTCCGCTCACTGCCAGACCACAGCTGGACCAGACCTTGCCCACAGAGGGGCCCCTGGTGACAGGGTCATCCACTGGTGTCTTCTTCCTGGTAGACAGGGGGTGGTGCCTGAGCCCTGAGGCCAAGCACTGGATGCCTGCTGCTGCCAGCCCCAAGGGTCTCTGCAAAGAGATGGCAGAGAGGACAGTGGCAGGCTGTTTTGGAGATCTTCTCATCCCTTCACCTTTTAACCCCCATGCATCCTTCCTCGTGTAAGTTCTTTTCTTCAGGTTGCTGCATCAGAGGGAACGTGCTAACTGCAACTGGAGAAACTACTTTGACCCGGGAAGAATTGGGACATTTTGCCAACATGTCCTAGGAGATGCTGCTCCCTTCACCCAGGAGGGGGCGCTGCAGGACAAGCCTAAAATCAGTTGTGGGCTCAGTCACTCCTGGGGACAGGAATTCTGCTGGCTCCCTTGGCTACCGGTATCTGGGCCACTTAAAGACACATCCCTCCGCCCCATTCCCATCGTGGGACCAAACAGCTCAGATGCTCAAGAGATAGGATGGTAATGGTGTCTGAGGGATGGGCCACAGACCTACGCAGGGGGAGGGGTTTGCCCTCAGAGCACCTGATCCTCATAAAACCAGCTGTGCAGCAAGCCCGCTGCACTCTGCCCCTACAGTTCTGGGAATGTGTCTTGGTGAACCGGTGACCCGCTAAAGCCTACATACTATTCTAAGTCAGCAACGCGGCCCTTAAGTAGGAGCATGAGTCAGGCTGGCTTTTCTTGGTCAATTCTCAAATTTCTGGTACCTCAATATCCTAGCAACACACAGGAGACTGACCTGGAGCTAAACTCAGCAGCCCTAGGACAAAGAGGGCAACCTCTCTTTTTAAGTTTGCTAGAGGGCAAATGTGCTGCCTAGAGAGAGATGGAGAGAAAGGGAAAGTGAGAAGCCCTTATGTGGGGTTGTTAACTCAACAATCCCTTCTCCATTTCTCCTTTGGGGATTTTGGGCACACACACACGTGCTCAGACGGTTGTTTTTTATTTTAAATTATTTATTTTTTTAAAGATTTATTTAATTCCACTTGTTATTATTGCTGTTGTTTAATTTGACCAGAGACAAAGAGAAAGGGAAAGCAAAAAAGCAAGCTGCCAGGTCTGGAACTGGAACCGTGGTTGGCCATGTGGTGGCCCCTAAATTATTTATCATTATTATTATTAAATTTGCTCAGGGCACATGCACTCATAAGAGAGAGAGGGACCAGCAGATGACATAGTGGTTAAGTTGCTGGACTCTCACATGGCCGAGCACAGTTTGAGTTCCGGGCCCAGGGACTCGAAACTCATGTCTGGTGTATGTGCGGACATGCCCAAGATCCCGGAAGAAGGATGGAGTATTAGTGACTGCACTGTGGCCATCCTCCCTGGGGGGTGATTTCTCACTTTCCTCCCTGTCTCTGTCTATCTCCAACAAGTGCATGAGCCCAATGGGGGAAAAAACAACACTCTTAAAAAAAAGAGAGAGGGAGTAAGGAAGCAAACCGCTAGGTCCAGGACTTGACCTACAGTGGTCCACTGAGAATCCAGCACCTCAACTACCATGCCACCTGCCCATAGTGTTTTTATTTTTTTAAATAATTGTTTATTTTATTATTATTTTGAATTTGCTACAGGGCACATGTGCTCACCAGAGAGACAAGAGAGACAGATAGGAAAAGAGGGAAAGTGAAAGAGCAAGCTACAGGGTCCAGGACTTGCACCATGGTCAGCCATGTGGGAGTCCAGTGCCCTAACCATCATGCCACCTACTGGCCCCCCAGAGTGTTTTTTAAGTCACCAGATATGAGACTGGAACCACTAAGTTGGCCAGCTGAAATTCAGCCCTTTAACCACCACACCACTGGCTGGCCCAAGGGCAGCCTCTTTAACTGTCAGCAATGCACGCACGTGGTAGGCTCTCTGTAGTTTAACTCCTAGCTCAGGGCAGGCTTGGCACCCTAGTCTGAAGATTCACCAATGCTGGGGTAGAGGCTGGTTCAAGGCCAGGCTCTGGAATCATCTGGTCCTGACCAGGCTTCTGGTTCTACCACTTACAGAAAGGCAAGGAACTTTAACCCTCCCTGAGCCTGTTTTCTGATCAGAATAGTGGGAATATTAATGGTAGCCCCTTCATGCAGTGGCTTGAAGATTAATGTAATATATGCACGAAGTGTCCACCTGGACATGCAACAAGCACACTCCAACGCTAACCCTCATTTTACTTCACAAGGACAATGTCTAAAACCAGGGCACTACAGGAAAACAGGCCTGGTGACTTCTGCAAGGGTGCCAAGAGGAAGCCCTCCCTAGGCCTTTCTGGCAAGGAGTCCAGGGCAGGTTAGAAAGAAACAGAATTTGGTCCAGGCTTAACAATCTTGGCAGGCTGGCAAAGGAAACAAAAGGGTTGAACACGTCCTCTCTCAATACACCACCCTGCCCCGCCTGACTGACATGAAAAGCTATCCCAGTGCAGAGCACGGCTGATAAAAGCAGCGCTGGTGGCTGGCTGGCTGGGATGGGCAGTGTTCAGCAAACCTGCTCCCGGGGGCAGCACTGGAATCCTTATTCCTCAGGCTCATTCCATCCAACATCCCTGAGACCACTCCTCTTCTCCCTCTCTGAGGGCTCTGGAGCCAATGCCATGGCTTCAAGATCAGAACCAGGAAGGCCCCAAATTCTCCCATAATCTACCTGAAATCGCAGGCCCAACATTAAGAAGTCTTGTTCTTTAGGGAAATATAGCATGTGCTTGCCAGGGAGAGAAAAGAAAAGTGAAAAATCAACCTTTAGGGAGTATAGCCACGCCGAAATCCTTTCTCCAGTGTCCCTTCAGGATTTTGCCCCCCCACACACACACACACACACGCACCCAGTATGTTTTTCAAGTCACTGGATATGAGACATGAACCATGTAGCATGCCTTTTAGGATCTAGAGCCTTTACCACCATGCTACCTACTGGCCCTCTAGGGAAATACTTTTTAAAAATCTTAATTATTATTTTTTTCTTTTTTTTGGAGAGGTTTTTGCTATAGGGCGCGTGCGCTCGCCAGACAGACAGAGGGAGACATAGAGACAGAAAGTGAGAAATCACCCCCCAGAGGGGATGGTCAAGCCGCAATCCCTTCTCCTCCATTCTCCTCTCGGGATCTTGGGCACGCACATGCGCCTGGCTTGAGTTTTAAGCCACCGGGTCCGGGACGCGAACCGCGGTTGACTACGTGGGAGTCCAGCGACATAGCCATTATGCTAACTGCTGGTTCCCCCCCCTTTTTTTTTTAATTGAGAGAGAACATGTGTGCTCACCAAGGAGAGACAGAGGCAGAGGGAGAGGGAGACAGCACCTCAATGGGGTGTGGTCACATCGGAATTCCTTCTCCATTTCTCCATCCTGTCAGGATTTTGGCCATGCATGTGCACCCCCCCAGTGTGTCCTCCAAGCCACCAAGGCTAAGATTCAAACTGCGGTCAGTCTTGTGGGATCCAAGCTTCAATTTTACCACAAGGCTACAGAGCTGGTCCTGAGGAACTACTTTTATTTTTTTATTTTTTTAAGAATTATTTAATTTTATGTATCATTATTATTAAGTTTGCCACAGGGCACGTATGTTCACCAGAGAGAGGAAAAAAAAAGTGAGAAAACAAGCTGCCAGGTCCAGGACTTGGACTGCAGTCAGCCACATGAGAGTTCAGCACCTTAACCACCATGCCATCTGTTGGCCCCAAGGAAATACTCTTCTTTGTGGTGGGGGTTCCTAAATTCAGCCATGAGGCGATGCCAGGAGCTGAGGGCAGTAGTGGCACTGTATTGTGTGGCCCACTGGACACTGATGGATCCCCAGCAGGCTCAGCACTGCTTCGGAGTCATGAGGAAGAGAAAACCAACCTACAGAAATGAACCAGTCTCGCATTATTGAAGAAACCCAGCCTACCCAATGGACAAATAAAAACTGCATGTATGACGTTGTGCTCTCTGTTTTATTAACATCTATCAGATGTTCTCCCTTCTCTCTTCTCTGCCAAATCAGGGGCCCTTTTCCCTAGATCAATAGCCCCTGGGAGCACACCTAATAAAGATATCCCTTCTCACCGCCAAGAAAGGGTCAGCCTGGGAGGTGGAAGAGCTTGGTGGCATAGGAGGGCAGGTGAGGATCCCTGAGGGAGGACATGTTGCCCTCACCGTTCCTGAGATGCTCTAGCCCATGGCGACATGGAAACAAGGCCTCTGGGCTCAGCCAACCTGGCTTTTCGCTGTAATTTGTCATCCTGGTCAGACCACAAATCAGGCTGCAGAGCCCACATAAGCTTCTTCTGGCCCTGCTCATAGGGTAAGCAGGAAAGGCCTGGTGACAGCTCTGCCCTACGCATGCTGTGCCGACGCTCAGACCCAGGGCCACAGGAACATTCACCACCCTGTGAGTCTCAGGAGTAAATGAGCAGCCAGAGGGGGTGTTTCCCCAGGGCCACCTTCGGCTGTACCCAGCCCCAGCCCAGACTGACTCATTAAATGAAAAAAGACACTATATCTGCCACAATCAAGCCCTGTCCTGGCTCTTGATCCCCTCCTTGGTCCCTCTGCCCTGTGGCAGGGAGCCCTCAAGCGGCTCATAGGTTATTCCGCTGAAGAGCCTCGCACAAGTTCTGGTTGGCATCGGGCTCTTCCGTCAGCACCTCCACAGTCTCCCACTCCCCGGAACGGCTTGACCTTTTAATGGCATCCACCACGCTCTGCATGTACAGCCCATCCTCAAATGAGGCTGCCATGGAGACAGGGGTGCGGTCCCAGGTGCGCCGGTCCCCCTGGCCCTGGAAGGATTGGCGCAAGGCCTGCACCATGTAGACCATGCCCTTCAGGTAGAGCAGTGGGACGTCCTGGGG
The DNA here is from genome assembly GCA_026018925.1 of Tupaia tana. Lineage (NCBI taxonomy): Eukaryota > Metazoa > Chordata > Mammalia > Scandentia > Tupaiidae > Tupaia > Tupaia tana. The sequence goes on along the minus strand of JAKSZU010000018.1, from coordinate 19,309,126 downwards.
CCCCTGCTCGGGCAGCCCTGCGCCCACAGCCAGCGAGTCCCTCAATAGCAGCTCCTCTTGCGCAGCAGAGTTCTTCTGCCCGTAGAGGTCAGCTCCCCTGGCGACAAGGCGTCCTGCAGAGCCCACCACCATGACCTCATGCACAAAGGCCCCCGGCATGTTGAAGTTGAGCGTCACTGTGCTGCAGACACCCCCGCCCATCAGCATCTGGAAGAAACAGAAGTCATCACTGGTGACGTGCCGGATGCCACGGATGGCGGCGTTCTGCCTCACGAAGGTCTTGAGCAGCCCGTGCACCTTCTCTGCTCTCCGGCCGGTCAGGTGGGTCAGCAGGTCCACAATGTACGTGCCCATGGTGTGCAAGCCCCCGCCACCCATGAGCTCGTCACAGATCCAGCCATAGCTCGGGCTGAGCAGGCTGCCCGAGTAGACACGGGCATCGCAGATCATTACCGCGCCCACATAGTGCTCCGCTATCAGCTGCTTCATGCGCACGAAGGCTGGCAGGAAGCGCAGCACGTTCCCCACCAGGCTCATCAGCTGTGGATAGTAGCGTGAGGCTGTCACCATCCGGAAGGCATCTATCGACGTGGCTGCCTTCTCACAAACCACGTTCTTTCCAATACCTAGGAGACACAACAGGAAATTTCAAAAGTTCCAAGCTGTTTACACTGGTCCAAGGGAGATGCACCCAGGAAAGCCTCCTGTGGGACCAGAAGGTAGCCTAGGACAGAGGGAGAGTGATTCAATGTAGACTGAAAACGGCCCAGTGTCTGGACTACAGAGATATGGGATGGAGAAAAAGACTTTTTTTTTTTAATGTTTATTTTTGGGGGCCAGCAGGTGGTGTGAGGGTAAAGACACTGGATCCCACATGGCCACCTGTGCAGTTTGAGGCCAGGATCTGGCAGCTTGAGAATCATGCCCAAAATCTTGAGGGAGACTAGAGAAGGGATTGTGGAGTGGTCACGCCCCCCCAGGGGATATCGCTTTCTCTTTCTCTCTCTGACAAGTGCACAGACCCTATAGCAAAAGCTAAAGCTTATTTTATTAAGGGGCTGGCAGATGGCATAGTGGTTGGGGTCGCTGGACTCCCACATGGCTGACCATGGCTCAAATCCCAGACCTGATGGTTTGTTTTCTCACTTTCTTTCTCTAATCAAACTGGAAAATAATAATAATAAAGTTAAAATAAAAATAATTCTTTTTTAAAAAAATTATTTTATTTATTCATTTATTTATTTTAATTTGACCAGAGAGAGAGAGCAAGAGAAAGCAAGCTACCAGGGACTTGAACAGTGGTTGGCCATGTGGGAGTGTCCAGTGCCTTAACCATCATGCTACCTGCTGGTCCCAAAATAAAAATAATTCTTTAAAAGAAAGTTTATTTTATTAAGAGAGACAAGAGAAAGAGAAGAGAGGAATTCTTGACACAGTCCCATCATGCCACTATCAACACTGCCCCCTGCCCTTTCGCCTTCCAGCCAGCCAGGATCACAGGTATACATGTGTACCTGTGGTGTTTCAGGTTGACCTGGGATCCAAACCATGGTCTTCTACATGGCTCCAGCATTAAAGGACAGCACCTTGGCTGGGCCAGAGTGATACATTTTTAGGGAAAATGAAAGCAGTAGAGACAAAAGACCACAAACCAGGCCTGAAAAGTATAGAGAGGTTGGCTACACTATGGGTTCCATCAAATATCAGTCTAGATGTCATTGAGGAAGTATTTTTCACGTATGATCAACATTTAAATCAACAGACATTAAAATCTTAAAATTTACATCCAAGAGATAGGTGGGCCTTGTCCAATCAGTTGAAGGCATGAGGAGAGGGAAAAAAAAAATTGCCCCTGAAGAGGAGAAAACTGTCTTTAGACTGCTTCTATACTCAAGACTGCAACATCAATTCTTGCTGAAATTTCAAGCACTTTGGCAAGTCCTGCGGATTTTGGACTTGTCAGCTCCCATAGTCGTGAAAGCCAGTTTATTAAAGTAAATCTCTTTAAATATCCTACTGGTTCTGTTTCTTTGGAGAAGTCAGATTAATACAGGTGGGCTAGAGAGATGGACATGCCTCTGTATCATCATGTATTTATTAGAGTATCAGCTTGGGGTGCGAGAATCTATTTTGTAGGGGATGGGCTTTGTACTCTCAGTCATAACACCAGAGAGGGCTCCAGATTCCCTTCAGATTGTTCTCTGAAAACACTGGTCCAACAAATTACAATGGTCAAAGGACAGAAAATGCTCGGCCCCAGCAGGAGGGGAAAGTGAGCGAAAACATCCTCTCTGTCCTCATGCCCATTCTGGGTAGCTGCAGCTGGAATGTACTCAGAGCAAAACAAGCTAGACAAAGGCCTGAAGAGAGAGAGCTAGAGAACTGCACAGCTTCATATGGGGAAGCTGGAAGGATGAACGCTTCTCCAGGTTTCAAGATGAAAGTGTATGAGGGTATAAGAGCCACAAGATGCTAACACTATGGGTACACCTGCACGCATGGGGCAGCTCAGACAGAAGGAAACCCTATGCTCATACCCTCAACGGAGAATTCAGAAAGCCCAAAAAGTGATGTGGACTAGACACTTACAGAAGTTTAAAGTCATAGCAAGCTGGATCAGCAAGTGGCATGGTGGTTATGGTGCTGGACTCCTACACAGCCCACCGTGGTTCAAATCTCTGACCTGGCAGCTTGAAAATCATGCTAGTATGTGTGTGTGAGTGCCCAAAATTCCAAGAGGAAAATGGAGGAGAAGGGATTGCAGCATGGCCATCCCCCAGGGGGGGTGATTTCTCACTTCCCCTCTCGGTCTCTCTCCTGTGAGGGCATGCACCTTAAGGCAAAAACTAAAAAAAAAAAAAAAAAAAAAAAAGTCACAGCACGCTGGGGAAGGGCAAAGACAAGCAGATATTCACTATCCATTCTATGGACATTGCACATGACTGGAAACTCAAGCCCCCCTACCCCAACTTCCTACATAAGTCATAGGCTTCTTGAAGAAACAAGCTCATGGCTTAGTGGAAGCACAAAGCAACTCCCCGTGCAGATAGTAGGATCAGGGAAGGCTTCCCAGGGCGCTGACGCTAGGGTTGTCCTAAAGGGAGCAGGTGTTTCAGGAAGCCTATGGGGAAAAGGCCACCCAGACAGTGTGGGAACTGCACATGGGAGTTCCCACCGAAGCAGGAAAGGAGGGGCTGCACTAGGCCCAGAAGCAAGGTGGGAAAGCGGACCGATGGTCAGTCCTATCACGTACATAGTCAAGATGGAGGCAAAGTTTAGGTGAAATCCCTGGAATCACCTCTTCCATCCCACTTCTTTTTTCGAAATTTTTATTCATGATAGGAGCAAAACAACCAAGTCAAGACTGTGTGCTTACAGGCATGTGCCTCTTCAATAACCCTGTGTTCACTCCCTTAATCCTCCAATGTTTTCTAAGTGTTTCCAGATGGGCCATTGGTTGGGTCATAATTTCTGGTGGCTCACTGCAGACTGCAGCTAATCCTGATGGACTCGGATGGATTCTGGTGGCATCTGGCTCAGAAGGAGAACTCATCTGGCCATCTTCCTACAGAAACAATGTTAATCATAGACAATAAATCTTTTTTAAAAATTATTTTAATTTTATTCATTGTCATTATTTTTATTTTATTTTTTGAAGTTGACCAAAGAGAGACAGAGAGAGAAAAGGAAAGTGAGAAAGCAACCTGCTGGGTCTGGGACTCAAACCACAGCCAGCCATGTGGAAATCCAGCTGCTTCAACCACCATGCCACCTGCTGGCCCCAATAAATCATTTTTTAAAAAAAGAATGATTTATTGGGGCCAGCAGGTGGTGTAGTGGTTAAGGTGCTGGACTCCCACATGACTGACCACAGTTCAAATCCCAGACCTGAAGACTTGAAACTCATGTTAGGCGCATGTAAGTGCATACACAAAGTCACAGGAGGAGAAGGGATGCTGGTGTGGCCACCCTCTGGGGGGTGCCTTCTAGCTTTCTCTCTCTCTGTCTCTCTGGCAAGCACACTTGCCCTATAGCAAAACTCTCTAAAAAAAAAAAAAAAATTTAGTTTTTAAATTACTTTAATTTGCTATAGGGCACTCACTAGAAAGAGAGAGAGAGAGAGAGAGAGAGAGAGAGAAACCGAGAAAGCTAAATGCCAGGTCCAGGACTCAAACTGCAGTCAGCCATGTGAGAGGGAGTCCAGTGCCTTAACCACCATGCCACCTGCTCAGCCAGCACTAGATCATGGACATATATGTGCTTGGAGAACTTGGAAGGTCTCTGGATGCAAACCCAGGAACTTCCCATTTGGGTCAGACCAGCAGACATGTAAATGTAAAATTTACATTTTACCACTGTGTCACCATCTGGCCCTTGGACCTTCAATTTGTGACTTGAATTTTATTTTTTTAGATTTTTGCCATATAGCACATGTAATCACTGGAGAGACACACCTAGAGCCACAGAGACAGGGAAAGTGAGAAATCACCCCCCGGGGGGATAAACATGCCACAGTCCTTGCTCTTCCACTCTCCTCTTGGGATTTTGGACATGTGGGCTGTGTAACTAATGTGTTATTCAAGTTGCTGAGTCCAGAACTCAAACTGCAGAGTTGGCTATGTGGGAACCAGTGCCTTAACCACCACACCATCTGCTGGCCTGATGACTTGAATTTTAAGATTCCTACAAAAGTTACATTTTCCAGGCAAAAAAGAACTTTTATGTTCAATACTTTTAAAAATCTTTTGAAAAACATTTTAAAATCAACATGAACATAGGTAAGTGTTCTTATTCTATGTACTGTTTATCAGGCTGCTCATGGAGTCAGGTCCAGCCTGGCCGCTGGATGTTCACAAGCACACAGACCAACTGGTACCTCCAGTCAATCCTTCCAGCTCCCCTCACTTCCTACCCACCCCTGTTACCCTAACCTCCAGAATCCCACCAGTGCACTTATTATTTGCATACATTAAAGTCTCAGCCCTGAACCCCCAGGATTATGCTATAGCAAGGAGGAAAGCATGTGGATGCATAGTGTGACATCATCTTCAATTTAAAAATATTTTTGGTGGGTTGGCAGGTGGCATGCTGGTTAAAGGTGCTGGATTCCCACATGGCCAACTACGGACTGAGTCCCAGACCTGGCAGCTTGCTTTCTCGCTTTCACTTTCTGTCTCTCTCTGGTCAAATTAAAAAAAAAAATAATGAATGCAAATGGAAATTAGCAAATAACTCTTTAAAATATATATATGTGTGTGTGTGTGTGTGTGTGTGTATGTATATTTTTTGTTGTTGTTGTTGTTGGGCCAGTTGGTTGCATGATGGCGAAGGTGGCTGAATCTCACACAGCTGACTCTGTGGTTCAAGCTCCTGACATAACAGCTTGAGAAACATGCTGCTGCTGCTGTGTGTGTGTGTGTGTGTGTGTGTGTGTGTGTGTACAAAATTCCATAAAGGGATTGGGGGAGAAGGGACTATAGAACGGCCATTGCCCCTGAGGTGTACCTTCTCACTTTCCCTCTCTCTGTCTCTCTCCAGAAAGTGCACTTGCCCACCCTCCAGCAGATTTTTAAAAATTGACTTCTGCTAGAGGGTGTGAATGCTCACCAGAGAGACAGGGAGAGAGACAGGGAGAGAGGGAGAAAGCATTCCCCATGGGGAATGGACACACCACAATCCCTTCTCCTCCATTTCTCCACCCTGTCAGGATTTTGGGCGTGCACACACTGGTGCCCAATGTATTTCTCAAGCTACTGAGTCCCAATTTGAACTGCAGTCAGCCGTGTGGGATCCGGCTGCCAGCCCCAATCTCTACAATTATGAAACTCTCCTGTCTTCTAAATAACAACAGAAAACAACAGAAGCTTTACAACAAGTGCTGACAGGACAAAAGGAGAATAGCTAGTCAAGCCTTGCATGCCCAGGGAAGAGGGAGCAGCATGAGTTGGGCATGCTGGCCGGACACTTGCACAGGGGTAGGGCAGGAGGGGGCCCTACAGGTCGAGTAGCCTCTGAATGCTACCCCTACTGCTTCTGGAGAGTTTCCAAAGTTTCCCAATGCTTGAGGGATTTCCGGATTAGGAACAGGAGAACTGTGACACTGGGGAAGAATTCTGCCATTTGGCTGCTGAATATATATGACTGACCCGGGAAATAACAAGGAAATGAGGTTCTCAGAAACAAACACCCCATCTGAGAGCTGTAGCTCCAGCCAACCCAGAAGCTTCCTACTGTAACAACTCCTTGTCAGGGTTGGGTGGAACAGAAGTGTGAGGCAGATAGGAGGGAGGTGGGGAGGAAAAGGACTTTTATGACTGCTAGGAGTCTGTTGGTGATAAAACTAGGATAAGAGATCCCTGTTTCAAGCCAAAAAAGGTCAAGGAAGGGGATATTTCCTTCTTGAGCCTGAACAATAGGAGAGCTTTTGAACTTAGGATTCAGTAGTACTATCAGTGTGGGAATTAAAGGCCATCTTGAGTTAGGCTCTTGCAGGCCAGCTGTGCAGGATCTTTACTATTAGGAAGACTTGGGTTGCCTTGAAAGACATGTTTAATAGATTTATGTAGATTTCCTCCTAGGAGGTCAAAGGAGAGATTAGACAAGCTGGAAATTGCTTTTGCCCTCTGGGAACTGGAGACATGGTTGCTGAGTGTTTTTTAGCTCAGATTTCTGGGAGGGTGAAAGAGTTTCAAGCTGCAAGCCTCTCCAGTTCATGTACCCCAGATATTACCTAGGAATGGTATGCCCCTGAACAAGGCCCAGAGCAGCCACCCCAGGGCTACTGCAGACCACAGCTGTGTTCCCTAGTGACACCACGGGAAGCAAGCTTTACCTAGGTTGTACAGTTCTGGGCCTGTTTCCCTACCTAGAGGTCTGGGATTAGATGATTCAAATGCAGGGTGGAGAAGCAATCCATGAAGAACACTATTATGTTTTACAAAATCCACAGAATCTGGAAGACACAGCTTCATGGATCCTGTGAACTAGCCATTTTGGGGAAACAGAAATCAAGATTTCCCACTGATAATTTGGCCTCTAGCACACAAAACTCACGTGGTAGAAAGACCCCTTTCAGGCCTCCTGTCTCTGTACCTGTCTGTCTCTCTCTACCTCTGTCTCTGTCTTCTCTCTCTTTTTTTAAATTTTTGCTTTTTAGAATTATGCGTGGCGCACAAGCGCACCATGCGGTTTTCCACTTTTTGTTTTTTACTGAAATTTTTTTAAATATTAATTTTTTTAGTTTTATTGAAAAGCTTTTATCTTCGTTTTTTCTGTTTCTTGTTTGTTTTTTGCTGTTGTTGCTGTTGTTTCTCTCTTTCTGTTTCCTTTTCTGCACGCTCCTTGACGCTCAGATTGAACTTCCAAGTTTGGGAAGAAACCAACCATCAACCAAATGACTAGAAATCGCTGTAGGACCACAAGAAATATGGGAAAGCAGGAAAATACCTCTCCTCCAAGGGAAAAGGATAACTCCTCTTCATCCATACACAGTTCAATGGAAATCATGGAAATGTCTAATAAAGAATTCAGAACATTCATAATGGCAAAGCTAACAGAGATGGAAGAGAAGAGAGACAATGAACTGCTGAAGAGGAAGGAGAAAGAAGTTGTTGAGTTCCAGGAGGTGAGGAAATTCATGCAAGATCTAAAAGAGGAATTTCACACTTTACAAAAGAATCAGGTGGAATTGTTAGAGATGAAGGCTATAATACACGAAGTCAAAATCTCCCTTGAAAGTATTAACAACAGACTAGGCCATACAGAAAATAGAATCTCAGGTGTAGAAGAGAAAATTGCTAGCCTAGAAAAATCCACCATGAAGACTGAGAAAATGGCCCCAAAATTTGAGACTAATATACGAGAAATACTAGATACCATCAAACGTCCAAACATCTGGATAATAGGCATCCCAGAAGGCAAAGAGACTCATAAGGGCATTGATAATCTATTCCATGAGATCCTGCAAGAAAACTTTCCAAACCTAGAGAGGCACTCAAAGATTCAGTCCCAAGAAATATAGAGGACCCCAAATAGAATCAACCCAAGAAGATCTTCTCCAAGACACATTATAGCCAAATTATAGATTGACCAAAACCACAGACAAAGACAAGATACTAAGATTGGCAAGAGAAAGACGGCACGTTACCTACAAAGGGTATCCCATCAGACTAACAGCAGATCTCTCATCGGAAACAATGCAAGTGAGGAAAGAATGGGAAAATATATTCAAAGTGTTAAGGGAAAAGCAATTTCAACCAAGAATACTGTACCCAGCAAGATTATCATTCATTTGGGAAGAAAAGACATGAACATTCCCAGATAAACAAAACCTGAAAGAATTTACCAGCACCAGACCAGATCTCCAAGAAATTCTTAAGGGAGTGCTATGTCAGTAAAATTAAATGCAGACACACAGAAATAAGAGTTCAAAAACTAAGAAAATGGGCAACTTAATTGTAGGGACAATGTCTGGAGATGAATATTATATGCCAGAATTCAATCTGGAAGATTGAACCACAACAGAAGAAAGATTAAGTACATGAGACTGAACTGATGAAACAACATTCTGTGACTTGACTAAAATACTGCTGCTTTTCTTCTAAGCTTTGTTGTCCGGCTTTAAAGGATTTTTGTCCTGTCTTGAGCTGTCGATAGGTTCATGTACCTACTATTTGAATAGAATACTAACCTGTTTCTAGGCTTTAAGTTTCAAGGAAATATCATTACCAGTTCAAAACTGCTTTTCTTGAAATTACCAGATGAACTTGCTATTGAAAGTAGTTAGATTACTTATGATATTGTGTGTTCAACAAAATGTTGGGGGAAAAGGAATTGAAGACAACTGTATATAGCAGAGATAGTGTAATAAGAGAGTGGGAAAGGGCAGAGGGTCAAACATGGGGTAAAAAACATATATATACATATACATACATATGAAAGTAGAAATGGAATATTATTGATGATAACATGCATGATTAAGCCACTATGCAGTTTATTCTAGATGGGAAACCACATTTAGTATGTTGTGATGATGCTCAGGGAACGAATGTTAAGTAATTAAAAAAAAGTTTCAGGAGAAAAAAAAAACAGTAAAACTGTTCATATCGAAATTAAAAAAAGAAAATGCATATTTGATGGCTGCAATAAGTTATATAGCCCCAGTCAGGTACTACTTTATAGTATGTTCGTTCTACTCACTGAGGTTTATACCTAAAGTCAGACTTGGGTTCATGTATAGGTATATATCAGCTGTGCTAGCTATTGGAAATATTTAGACTAATTAAGTTCATTAACAAATCAATTAAATGGGGGGGAAGGCACAGAAAGCAACCATGGAAACCAGAGACAATGTGGGAGGAGAGTGGGACATAGCAGAGGGTGAGGGATAGGGAATCCAGGATGGCAAAACAAAAAAAAAGTATACAAGACATAAGAAATGGAAAATCATTTGCTGATAACATGTATGTTGATGTGCTTGATTGAGTCAATATACAGTGTATTTTGGATGGCAAATTCATTTGTATGCTGTAATGATGTATAGTGAATTAATGTAAAAAATAAATAAATTTAAGGAAAAAAAATCCACAAAATCTTTTTTTTTTTTTTTTTTTTTTAAATGAAACAGTCTGTGCTACAATAGAAAAGTCAGTTTGAAAGTCACCAGACTTAGGGGGGCCAGCAGATGGCATGGTGGTTAAGGGCGCTGGACTCCCAAATGGCTGACTATGGTTTGAGTCCCAGACCTTGCTTTCTTGCTTCCCCCGACTCCGCCACCCGTCCCTCTCTGGTCAAATTAAATCAATAAATCAATAAAGTTAAATGGGATAATTATTTAAAAAAAAAAAAAGAAAGTCACCAGACTTGGGACTAGCAGTTGGCATAATGGCTATGTTGCTGGACTCCCATGTAGTTGACCATGGTTCCTTAAGGTTACTGGGCTCTGGTCTCTATACTGAAAATGAAGATGCTGGGTTGAATCACTTGCAAGGACTGTCCACACACACAGTGCTGGGCCCCACCCCAGAGATTCAGTAGACCTGGGCGCAGGCCTGGAAATCTGGATTCTTTTTTTTTTTTTTAAATTGTTTTGCCAGAGGGCAAGTGCGCTTGCCAGAGAGAGAGAGAGAGAGAGGCAGAGAAGAAAAGGGAGTAGGAGAGCAAGAAAGCACCCCCCGGGAACCAGCAGTTAGCATAATGGCTATGTCGCTGGACTCCCACGTAGTCGACCGCGGTTTGCATCCCGGACCCGGTGGCTTAAAACTCACGCCGGGCGCGTGTGCGTGCGTGCCCAGGATCCCGAGAGGAGAATGGAGGAGAAGGGATTGCAGCGTGACCATCCCCCCTGGGGGGTGATTTCTCGCTTTCTGTCTCTATGTGTCTCTCTCTGTCTGACTGGCGAGCACACGCACCCTATAGTGAAAATCTCTCAAAAAAAAAAAAAAGAAAGAAAGAAAGAAAGCACCCCCCAATGGGTGTGGTAATGCCTTAATCCCTTCTTCATTTCTCCATCCTGTTGAGATTTTGGACACTCACTCACATGTGCCTGGTGTGTTTTTCAAACCCACTGGGGTGGCATTTGGATTTTTACCAAGTTCTCAGGTGCTACAGGTACAGGGATCACCCTCTGGGGACTTCTGCCAAAGGCTTTCTTTCCATGTGCCCTGTAGACCTCATATCTCAACTCCACTATTGGCCATGTACGATCCAGAGCCTTAACTATTATACCGATAGCTGGATCATTTTTCTTTCTTTCTTTTTTTTAATGAAGTTCAACAAATCCTGTTGCTTGGGACAACAGAAAAGCCAGGCCTTCCTTTGAATTGTGACTTCAGTAAGTTCCTTGGTCAGAACCTGGAGGGCAGTCATACACAATCCTGAAAAGGCTGGGGCTGGAACTGCTGCCCCATTTCACAGAGGCGCTCACTGAGAGGGACAGAAACAGACCGCGAGTAGGGCCTGACGTTGAGGTCAGTCTGGTGCTCTACCTATGGCAGTTCATGCTCTCACACCCAGATCTTAGGGGAACTGGAGTTTTCCTGGCCTCTTCTACAAGTGCTGAGACCAAGTCAGAACTCTCACTAAAAGACAAAAGGAAAAGCACAGGGGCCATGAACAGCCATGAACAGACCAAAGGCCTACAGTCACATGGCAGAAATGGGAGAGAAGGCCGACAGCTCTGCTTTCAGAGGGCTACCTGCTAGCACCTTACATAAAGCAATTACTTTGTCATTTTGTTACACATCACTTGACTTGACTTGTACTTAAGCCTTCTGTCATTTACCTTGGGTTGTATGTTATTTCTACTCTCCTCAATTAGACTATGACATCTGAAGCCAGGGAGGATTTTGATCTAATACAGCTTTGAATGTCCAGAATGACATCAGGACAATGTATGGTACACCGGAGGCAAAAAAATAATTGCTGGGTGAATGTCAAATGGCTTTTTTTCCTACTAAATTAGATTCTGACTTACATAAGAGGAAGAGAATTTGTCTACTGTTGACAGGAAAGAGAAGGCCAACAGGAACTGTGGAACAACTCAGCAGGTCACACCCAGCCAGAGGCAGGAGGTGGACGCACTCAAGGCTTCCCGAGGGAGCATAGATGTAAGCAGGCTGTCCCATGGATCCTGTCAGCAAAGCCCAGTGGAGCCTTCCCGCCTGCTGCAGTTTGCCAGGAAGGGTGTGTGCTCACTACAGTCAAGAGTGGACAAAACATGGGAAATAGGAGCCTGTCCAGTCTCCTCTCGCTTCCTGTTGTGCTGTGTGCCACAGCAACAGAGGAACGAACATACCGGTCACAACCAACACCCCAGTGCTCGGGTTAACAGAGGCAAACTTTACACTGCCTGAGACAATCATCTTTGGCCCCCTCTCTTTGAGCAGGGCCTTACCTCCTGCTCAGGGGTTCACTAATGGGAGGTGGGAACAGCTGCATCCTTTTCCTCCCACAACTATCAGATGCCCCCCAGCAGTCCCTCTCCCGAAAACTGTTCTGGGACCAGTGATGTCCCAGAGGACCACTACCTGCAGACACAGGACCAGAAAGGAACACCCTGGCCCAGTGAGAGCCCTGACTCTTGAGGGAGACAAATCTTCTCTGCTACAGCCTGTCGGTGCATACCTAGTGCCTTCACAGATATCTGCCGGGTGAGTGGAGGGGGAATGTTGATGCACACCAGGTCCACGTCTTGATGCAGCAACACGTCGTCGGTCCGGCTGGTATAGAAGGTGATGTTCATTTCTTCAGCAAGCTGCTTGGCCTCCTCCTCGGTCTTCCCCCAAAGGGCCTCAACAGTGAAGCCTTCCGCCCTCAGAAGGGGTACCAGGACCCGGGCAGAGCTGCCAGTCCCAAACACGCCCACTCCTGGCAGCATCTTCATCCCTGCTCTCTGCTCACCAGCTCATCTCCTCACGAGTGCCTCCAGCAAGGAAAGGGATTCCCCATGGTCCTGGTTAAACATGGCTCCTAGAATAGCAAGCATCACACTGGTTGTTAGTGGAAGGCACACCACTGAGGTGTGTACTGAGAAGGTGTGAATCTTTGTCAAAGAGAGCAAATACAATACTGCTCCAAAATGAAAAGCTACAGAATCTCCTTCCAGGGAGACTGAAGGATACCGGCAAGACCCACCAACCGGAATTCAGGAGAGAAGAGAAAAACTGAAAAATAGGTAAAGCTGAGTTCAAATTCCTGTTATGCTACTTAATGGTTTATGCAACTTGTTCTGACCATTTAACCTCCTGAGCCTTAAATGTAAAATAAGGAGAGTGATCTTTAATATTCCTTCTTGTAAAAGTTCATGATTGTTCCAATATAATATGACAAAGAAAAAGAGTGGGAAACAAAAACCAGTACAAAAGAGAAAGAACTATCTAGCATCTAGGTGCCATGCAATTAGTATAAATAAGACAATGGAGCAACTGAAAACCATGAGGTAGAAGGCCCTCAGTGAGCTAAAAGACATTAACCGCATGTTAATTAAACAGAAGAAACTGCAGGGCAGCCAGTGGCATGGTGGTCAAGGTGGCTGTTTCCCACAGGGCTGAATGGTTGGAGTCCTGATCTGATGGCCTGAAAAACACACCAAGCATCGTGTGCCTGCAAGCTCAAAATTACAAAAGGAGGAAGAAATGGAAGAAAAGGGATTGTGGCGTAATCATCCCCAAAAGGGGGTGCCTTCTCGCTTTCTCTCTGATGAGTTCATGTGCCCTCTGGCAAAAATTTAAAAAAAAACGAGGAGGAAGGGGAAACAACACCTGAGATTTTTTTTTTTAAAGCATGCAAAATACAGGTTTGAGAATAAACAAGAATATCTATATCTATAAAAAGTATCTCCACATGGGTCAGCAGGTGGTATGCTGGGTAAAGCACTAGACTCCCGCATAAATGACTGCGGTTTGAGTCCCAGACCCAGTGGCTTGAAAATCACTCTGGGTGCATATGTGTGCATGCCTGAAATCCTAGGAAGAGAATGGAGAAGGGATTGCAGTGTGGCCATCTCCTCTAGGGGGTGATTTCTCACTTCCCCTCGCTCAGTCTCTGCTACGGCCAGTTGGTGCACACCTAGCACCTTCACAGATAATTGCTGAGTGAGTGGAGGGGAAATGATGATGCACACTACATACACGTCTTGATGCAGCTGTCTTTCTCTAGTAAGTGTACATGCACTATTGCAAAGATCTTAAAAAAAAACAAACAAAAAAAGTCCACACAACAGTATGGACAAAGGACCAGAATATAATTGAATTTAATAATGATTACTTGGGGCTGACAGGTGGCAGGGTGATTAAAGGCACTGGATTCCCATGTGGCTGACTGCAGTTAGAATCTTGTACCTGGTGGGACCAGCAGTTAGCATGATGGCTGTGTCGCTGGACTCCCATGTAGTCGACTGCGGTTCGAGTCCTGAACCTGGTGGCTTAAACTCATGCTGGGCACGTGTGTGTGTGTGTGTGTGTGTGTGTGTGTGTGTGTGCCCAGGATGCCGAGGGGAGAATGGAGGAGAGGGGATTTCTCTCTTTCTGGTGAGCGCACGAGCCCTATAGCAAAAACCTCTCCAAAAAAAGAAAAAAAAAAAAGAAAAGAATCTCGTCCCTGGCTTTCTCACTTTTCCTTTCTCTGGTAAAATTAAAAAAATAATAACAACAAATGAAATTAAATAAATAATTTTTTTTTCTTTTCTTTTTTTTGGGAAAGGTTTTTGCTATAGGGCGCGTGCGCTCACCAGAAAGACAGCGACAGAGAGACAGAAAATGAGAAATCACCCCCCGGGGGGATGGCCACGCCACAATCCCTTCTCCTCCATTCTCCTCTCGGGATCTTGGGCATGCATGTAAGCGCACCCAGCGTGAGTTTAAGCCACCAGGTCCGGGACTCGAACCGTGGTCGACTACACGGGAGTCCAGCGACATAGCCATTACACTAACTACTGGTCCCAACAAATAATTATTTTAAAAAAATAATGATTACTGAGGTGGACAGGATTATGGTTGACTTTTATTGTCTTCTTTTTGTTTCTCTGAGCTTTGCCTAATTTTCCACAATTAACATGTCTTACTTATTGCGAAGGCTTTCTTAAAGAGGAGACCAGCATATTGTGAAATGGTTACATCGCTAGATTCCCATGTAGTTGACCATGGACTGAATCCCAGACAGTGGCTTAAAACTCACAGTGTGTGCATGCATGCCCAAAATACTGAGAGGAGAATGGAGAAGGGACTAAGGCATGGCCAGCCCACCTGGGAGGTGGTTTTTCGCTTTCTGTTTCTCTGTCTCTCTGGTGAGCACATGCACCCTATAGCAGGAAAAAAAAAAAAAAAAAAAACTCGCTAAAAAGATAATAAAAGAAACCAGGGGCTGGTACTGTAGTACAGTGGTTAAGCACTGTATGGAGGGAACGAGATTCCACCATGGTTCAAATCTTGGCTCCAACACTTACAGACCACTCTGTGCATGTATCCAAACTCCAGCTACAAAGAAATTATGGAAAAAAGGGGATTGCAGTAAGACCACGCGGCGTTGGGAGTGCTGTCTGTCTCTCTCTAGTGTATTGCACATACACTCTGGCATTAAAACAAAGGAATAAAAAAAAAAAAAAAAAAGTCTTTTGCTTGGGGTCAAGATCATGTGGCAAAACTTGGTTGAGATTTAGACATACTCAGGGTATTAGGTTTACCTATACCATACCCCACTCAGCTAAATCAGTGGTTTCGACTCCGACTATGTATTAGGGTGACCCTAGACCCATGAATCATACTAGACTGACGAGACCACATCACCATCCATTTATTTCTTTTGTAAAATTTATTTAACTTCATTCATTTATTTAAATTTTGACCAGAGAGGGACAAAGCGAGAGAGAGAGAGAGAGAGAGAGAAAGAAGGAAAGTGAGAAAGCTAGTTGCCAGGTTCAGGACTCAAATCGCGGTTGGCCATCTGGGAGTCCAGTAAATCTTAACCACCATGCCACCTGCTGGCCCCCATTTCTGTTTATTTCTTTAAAGCTAAATTTTTATTTAGTTTTTCTTTTTTTTTTTTTTAAAGAGATTTATTTTAATTACTTTTTGTTTTTAGAGGTTTTCGCCTTAGGGCATGTGCACTTGCCTGAGAGAGAGAGAGAGAGAGAGAGAGAGAGAATGAAAGAGACAGAGACAGTAAAAGGGGAAAGTGAGAAATCACCTCCCGGAGGGATGGCCATGCCATAATCCCTTCTTCTCCATTCTCTTCCTGGTATCTTGGACACATGCACACATGTCCAGCATGATTTTCAAGCCACCAGGTGCAGGACTAGAACTACAGTCAGACATGTGGGAGTTCAGTGATATAACTGCTATGCCTCTGCTGGCTCCTAATTTATTTAAAAAAAAATTTAGAGAGATTTTTGCTATAGGGCACATGTACTCACTGGAGAGACAGAGACAGACAGAAAGCAAGAAATCACTCCTGAGAGGGATGGCCATGCCACAATTCCTTCTCCTCCAGTCTCCTCTTGGGATTTTGGGCATGTAAGTATATGTGCCTGACGTGTTTCAAGCCACCAAGTCTGGGACTTGAACTGTGGTCAGTCATTGGGAGTCCAGCACCAAAACTACTATACCATCTGCTGGTCCCAAAAATTAAAGTTTTAAAAGCTGTAGTATGGGACCAGCAGTTGGCATAATGGCTATGTTGCTGGACTCCCATGTAGTTGACTGCGGTTCGACTCCTGGGCCCGGTGGCTTAAACTCACGCCAGGCGCGTATGCATGTGTGCCCAAGATCCCGAGAGGAGAATGGAGGAGAAGGGATTGCAGCGTGACCATCCCCCCTGAGGAGTGATTTCTCACTTTCTGTCTCTCTGTCTCTCTCTGTCTTCCTGGCGAGCGCACATGCCCTATAGCAAAAACCTCTCAAAAAAACCCAAAAACAAAAACAAAAAGACACAAAAACTATAATATAATACACATAAAGTTTACCATCTTTTTCTTTCTTTTTTAAATGAGGACATATGCACTTGTGGGAGAGAAAGAGCAAGAAAGCACCCACCTTGGGAAACGTTTGCACTGTAATCTCTTCTCCATTTCTCCTCCGTTTGGGATTTTGGGCATGCACACATACTTGCCTGACATGTCTTTCAAGCCACTAGGTCCAGGACTTGAACTGCAAAGTTGTCATGCGGGATCCAGCCTCCTTAACCACGATGCCATGGGCTGGCCCACATGATCCATTTTAGTTTGATTTTTGTATATGGTGTGAGAAAAGGGCCCAAATTCATTCTTTGCACGTGGTTATCCAGCTGTCCCAATACCAATTATTAAAGAGACCATTTTTTCATTTAATGCCTTGGTATTATTGTTAAAAATAAGTTAAACAAGGCCAGCAGATGGTGTAGCAGTTAAGGTACTAGACTCCTATGTGGACCACCACATTCGAGTCTCAGACTTGAAGGCTTGAAAGTCATGCCAGGAGGGCTGGTGGATGATGGAGTGTTGGTTGAGGCGCTGGATTCCCACATGGCTGACTATGGTTTGAGTCCCACACCAGGCAGCTTGCTTTCTCACTTTCCCACTCTTTGTCACTGTCTGGTCAAATTAAAATAATAATAATAAATAAAATTAAATAAATAATTCTAAGAAAGAAAGAGAGAAAGAAAGAAAATGATGCCAGGAGTGTGAGCATGCATGCCCAAAAATCCCAAGAGAAGAATGGAGAAAGGATTGCCATCTGGCCATCCCCTTGGGGGGTGATTTATTTCCCCTTCTCTGTATCTAACGTGAGCACATGCACCCTATGGCAAAAAACTTAAAATGAATGAATGAATGAATGAATGAATAAATAAATAAATCGGTTGACCATAAATGTATGAGTTTATTTATGGACTCTTTTAATTTTTTAAATTTTTTTGCTATAAGGCATGTGTGCTTACCAGAAAGATAGAGAAACAGAGGGAAAGTGAGAAATCACCCCTGGGAGGAAATGGCCACATGGCAATTCCCTCTCCCGTTCTCCTCTTGGGATTTTGGACATGCACCTATATGCGCTCAACATATTTTTAAGCTGCCAGGTCTGGGACTCAACCACACAGTTGGCCATATGGGATCCAGCTGCCTTAACCTCCACACCGCATGTTGGCCGTGGACTCTTAATTATATCCCATTCATCTGCATGTCTGCCCTTATTCCAGTATCATTCTATTTTGTCTACTATCGTTTGCAGTTTGGAAATCAGTGTGTGAATCTTCCAACTTGGTTCTTTTTCAAGATTGTTTTGGCCCATTCTGTGTCCCTTGAATTTCTCTACGGATTTTAGGATCAGCTTACCAATTTCTGTAAAAAAAGATGTCTGGGATTTAATAGTTTGTTTTGAATCTACAGATAATTTGGGGAATATTGTTATCTTTGATTTTGAAATTATAATTCCTGGTTTACAAATCATCTCTGGGCATTTGAATATCTTTGTCAGGTATGGTTATGTTTTATTTTGTTTTGTTTTGTTTTGTTTTGTTTTGTTTTGTTTTGCTACAGGGCGCATGTGCTTGCCAGAAAGAGAGAGAGAGACAGAAAGTGAGAAATCACCTCCTGGGGGGATGGCCACGCCGCAATCCCTTCTCCATTCTCCTTTTGGGATCTTGGGCACACATGCACACGTGCCTGGCATGAGTTTAAGTCACCGGGTCCAGGACTCAAACCGCGGTCGACTACATGGGAATCCAGCAACATAGCCATTACGCTAACTGCTGGTCCCTGATTACGGTTTTTCAAAGCATGCTTATAGTGTATAATAGTCAAATCAAGAATATTAACATATCCATTTTCTTCAACATTGAACATTATATAATGTACACATTTGATAATAGTTACACTCATTCCCCCAAAAAAAGTATATACTGTCAGTGATATGTTTACTCAGCTGTGGTATACAGTTCCATATCTTTTCTTTTCTTTTTTCCTATAGGGTATGTACACTTTCCAGAGACAGAGATTGAAGACAGAAGCCTGACTGCTTTTTCCTATTTCCAAAGTCTTTTCCAGAGGGCAAGTAGGGAGTGACACCCACAAGCTTTTTTTTTAAAGGAACTATTTTAACTTTATTTCTTTATTTTTAAAAATTTGACCAGAGATAGACAGAATGAGAAAGAGAGAGAGAGAAAGAGAGGCAAAGTGAGAAAGCAAGCAGGTTGGGGACTCTAACCAAGGTGGTCCACCTGGGAGTCTAGTGTTCCTAACCACCACACCACCTGCCAGCTCCAGCCCCAAAACCTACAAACATTAACAGACCATTTTGACCCGTTGATCACAGTACTCTTCCTACATCCTGCCTTTGGCATAGTATCTTTGTGATGTATATATTAAGCTTCCTTATCTCTGTTAAAGTACTTTCTTTTGCTGATCTCAGCAAACCTTACTTTTCCAATCACCAACCTAAAAGCTGCAAAACCCACCTATAACCTACAAGCTTCCCACTTCCACATGCCCTGCCATTATGGACCAGATCAATGGAAAAACTTTTCACTAAATTCCAAACCTTGTCTCTGGCTCTAAAAATCAATGAAAAAGAGTCCCCATATCTGGGCACCCTGAGAAAGGCATATTTACCGTTCTCCAGCCAGTCACACATAGTTGTGTTTAGAAATAAATCCCATGAATTACTTCTGCAGAGTTGGTTATTTTCATTGACAAGATGGAGGGAGGAAGTAAGAAATCACCCCTCACGGGGGATGGCCACACCACGATCCCTTCTCCATTCTCCTCTTGAGATTTTGGATATGCTCACACATTTGCCTGGAGTGCTTTTCTTTTTTTAAAAAAAAGAATTATTGGGACCAGCAGTTAACATAATGACTATGTCGCTGAACTCCCATGTAGTCGACCATGGTTCGAGTCCTGGACCCAGTGACTTAAACTCATGCTGTAAGCGTGTGTGTGTATGCCCAAGATCCTGAGAGGAGAATGGAGGAGCAGGAATTTGAGGCGTGGCCATACTCCCTGGGCAGTGATTTCTCTCTCTCTCTCTGTCTCTTTCTGGCAAGTGCATGCGCCCTATAACAAAAACCTCTCTACAGAAAAAAATATTATTTAATTTTATTTATTATTATTTTAAAATTTGTTATAAGGCACGTGTGCTCACTAGAGAAGAGACAGAGAAGAGAAGAAAGTGAAAATGCAAACTGCCAGGTCTGGGACTCAAATGAATAAATGAAATTAAATAATTATTACCAACAGCTATAAGGGCCAGGGGAGTGACACACAGCCTCTAGGAGGATGTCCAATTTCACTCTAAATCCACACCCAGGGCACTGTTCTTTCTCTTGTGCACTGCACTCCTCATTCTATCTGGGTGTGTATATATATACATATATATATATATATATATGTGTGTGTGTATATATATATATATATATACATATGTATATATATACATATATATATATATGTATATATATACATGTATGTATTTTTTAAAATAAATTTTTCAGTTTTACTGAGTGCAATTGACAAAAATAATTGATCAGGTCTAAGGTACATAATATGTCTTGGTGGGTGTATACATATTTAAGTATCCGTGGCTTAATACAACAGAACAGAATGGATTAGAAAATTTAATAATCTCTGTTTTACTGCCACTGAGTCAAAGAACAGCTTGGTCAACAACCACAAAGGGGTATCAGCGGGCCCTTGAGGAAACCAGATGGCATGAAGGTAGGCAGGCTAGATGACTAGGTACTTCCTGCTCAAGCAGGCAGAGCTGGTTTTTCCAGTTTATTTTAGTGGCTACCCTTTCTCACCCCTAAAATTTCCCTATTCTTTGCCCCTAGGATCCTTGTATATAACCTTTTTTTTTTTGAAAGAATTATTTCATTTAACTTTACTTATTATTTATTTTTAATTTAATGGGGGTGGGGAGAGGGAGAGCAAACCGCCAGTTCAGGGATTCAAACCTCGGTTAGCCATGTGGGAGTCCAGTACCTTCAACCACCACACCACCTGCCAGCCCCCCATAACCTTTCATATGCCTCCAATGATCACCACCAACCCTGCCCTGCCAAGTTCATCTGCATTCCAATGGCCACCTGCTGGTTGGGAATGAAGCCTGGAAAGTGCCTTGGATGGACTGGCTGAACACAGGTGGCCAAAGCCACAGGTTATGGGAAAGGCAGCACAGAGGTCTGGAACACGGGTTCCCCTGGCCAAGGTTCAAATTCTGAGCCTGCCACTTGCCAGATGGGTGGCTTCAGGTAAGTCTCTTCATTGTTCTGAGCCTTCATTTCCTCTTTTCTAAAAAAAATGATTTATTATTATTATTTTTAAATTTGACCAGAGAGAGAGAGAGGGAAAGTGAGAAAACAATCCGCCACGTGGGCCAGAAGGTGGCACGGTGGTTAAGGGCACTGGACTCCCACATGGCTGATGGGGTTTGAGTCCTGGACCTGGTGGCTTGCTTTCTCACTTTCCCTTTTTCTCTCACTCTGTCCCTCTCTGGTTAAATTAAAAATAAATAAGTAAATACAGTAATTATTTTTTTAAAAGACTGATTTATTTATTTAATTCCATTTCTTCTTATTATTATTTAATTTGACCAGACAGAGAGAGAGAGAGAGAGAGGGAGGAAAAGGAAGAAAGCAAGCCACCAAGTCCGGGACTCGAACCACGAACGGCCATGTGGGAATCCAGAGCCACCACCTGCTGGCCCCAATAAAATAATTTTTTTAAAAGAATTATTGATTTATTTATTTAATTCTATTTGTTATTATTTTTTAATTTGACCAGAGAGGGACAGAGAGAGAGAAAGGGAAAGAGAGAAAGCAAGCCGCAAGTCCAGGACTTGAACCACTGTCTGTCATGTGGGAATCCAGCTCTCCTAACCACACCACCTGCCAGCCCAAAAATAATTCTTTAAAAAGAAAAAAAAGAAAACAATCCACCAGGTTTGGGACTCAAAACAGAGCTGGTCATGTGGGAGTCCAGTGCCTTAACTACCATGCCACCTGCTGGCCCCTATCCATTTCCCCTTCTGTAAAATGTGGATAATTGTATATACCTCAAAGGGTAGTTAAGGATTAAATGAGTTAATATTGTAAAGCACTTATAATAGGGCCTGGCCCATAGTAAGTCATACATAAGACATCATTTTAAAAAAAATTTATTAATTGGGGACAGCAGTTAGCGTAATGGCTATGTTGCTGGACTCCCATGTAGTTGACCCCAGTTCGAGTCCCAGACCCAGCATTTTAAACTCACGTGGGGAGCATGTGCATGGTGCCCAAGATCCCGAGAGGAGAATGGAGGAGAAGGGATTACAGCATGGCCACCCCCCCGCCCCCGGAGGTGATTTCTCACTTTCTGTCTCTCTGTCTCTCTCTGTCTTTCTGGTAAGTGTATGCGCCCTGTAGCAAAAACCTCTCAAAAAATTAATTTATTTATCTAATTTATTATTATTATTTTAGAGGTTTTTGCTATAAGGCATGTGTGCTCGTCAGAAAGACAGAGACAGAGAGACAGAAAGTGAGAAATCACCCCCCAATCCCTTTTCCTTCATTCTCCTCTCAAGATCTTGGGCAAGGGACCAGCAGTTAGCGTAATGGCTATGTCGCTGAACTCCCATGTAGTCGACCGCGGTTCGAGTACCGGACCCGGCGGCTTGAACTCACGCCGGGCGCGTGTGCGTGCGTGCCCAAGATCCCGAGAGGAGAATGGAGGAGAAGGGATTGCGGCGTGGCCATCCCCCCTGGAGGGTGATTTCTCGCTTTCTATCTCTCTGTCTGTCTCTGTCTGTCTGGCGAGCGCACGCGCCCTATAGCGAAAACCTCTCCAAAAAAAGAAAAAAAAAAAAAAAAAGATCTTGGGCATGCACGCACATGTGCCTGGTGTGAGTTTAAGCCTCAGGATCCGGGATTTGAACCACGGTCAACTACATGGTAGTCCAGCAACAGCCATTACGCCAACTGCTGGTTCCATATTTTTATTATTGTTACTATGATTTTTTTTTTTAACTTGAGAAAACACATGAAAGAGAGAGATAAAGTGAGAAAGCAAGTAGCCAGGTTTAGGACTTGATCCACAGTCGATCATGTAGGAGTCTAGCACCCTAACTACCACACCACCTGCTCATCCCAGACATCTTTTTAAAATTTATTTATTTATTTATTTATTTATTTATGGAGAGGTTTTTGCTATAGGGTGCGTGTGCTTGCCAGAAAGACAGAGAGATAGAAAGCGTGAAATTACTCCTCAGGGGGTATGGCCACGCCACAATCCCTTCTCCTCTTCTCCTCTTGGGATCTTGGGGACACATGCATATAGGCCCGGTGTGAGTTTAAGCCACCGGGTCCAGGACTCGAACCAGAGTTGACTACATGAGAGTCCAGCGATGTAGCCATCATTCCATCTACTGGTCCCCCAGAGAT
Source organism: Tupaia tana (assembly GCA_026018925.1). Classification (NCBI taxonomy): domain Eukaryota; kingdom Metazoa; phylum Chordata; class Mammalia; order Scandentia; family Tupaiidae; genus Tupaia; species Tupaia tana. Next base: position 19,286,242 of record JAKSZU010000018.1, on the reverse strand, counting down.
CTTTTTTTAAAAAAAGATATCTAATATCTATCTATCTATGACTGATTTAGACATCTCCTCTGCCAAAAAAAGGCTGTGCAAAGATGATATTACTACCTAATATGAAGCGAGTACAACATATTCCAGGCAATGTTTAGTCTGTCTCTAAACCCATGCAACACTGTTTTACCAATGTGAAAACAGAAGCTCAGAAAAGATAGGTAACTTGGAGGGTGCAAGAGACCTGCCATAAATAGCATGAAAACTTGAGTGGATTGTTTAGCTTCTCTGAGCCTCTGAAAAATCTGTCATTTTGTAATACTGTTTATATGGAGCAATTAACGCTTCCTTTATCTTTACTGATGAGTGTGAGCCAGGGAAGTTTCTTCTGCTATCTGGCTTGGCAATTTCTTGCCTCAGGTCCACCGCTCAAACCACTACCAATCTGTTACATTTATACCTAGTACTTTTACTGAGGGCCCTGAACAGAAGGGCTGTGGGATAACAAGGTGAAAAGTCCTAATTTGGATGTCGACAAGTCAGAAAGATGAGTAGGAGGCAGAGAGCACACATAAAAGTTTTCTTAACCGTTTCTAAGTGTACAGTTCAGTGGCATTAAGTACATTTACATTCATGTACAACTATTTTTTTTTTGAGAGGTTTTTTTTTTTGCTATAGGGCGCGTGTGCTCACCAGACAGACAGAGAGAGACATAGAGACAGAAAGCGAGAAATCACCCCCCGGGGGGATGGCCATGCTGCAATCCCTTCTCCTCCATTCTCCTCTCGGGATCTTGGGCACGCACGCACACGCGCACGGCGTGAGTGTAAGCCACCGGGTCCAGGACGTGAACCGCGGTCGACTACGTGGGAGTCCAGCGACATAGCCATTACGCTAACTGCTGGTCCCACAACTTTTTTTTATTTATTTATTTATTTATTTATTTATTTATTTATTTGGAGAGGTTTTTCGCTATAGGGCGCGTGCGCTTGCCAGAGAGAGAGAGAGAGAGACATAGAGACAGAAAGCGAGAAATCACCCCCCAGGGGGGATGGTCACGCCGCAATCCCTTCTCCTCCATTCTCCTCTCGGGATCTTGGGCACGCACGCACACGCGCCCGGCGTGAGTTTTAAGCCACCGGGTCCAGGTCTTGAACCGCGGTTGACTACATGGGAGTCCAGCGACATAGCCATTACGCTAACTGCTGGTTCCCACAACTTTTTATTTTTAAGAGAGTTTTTTTTTGAGAGGTTTTGCCATGGGACGTGTGTGCTCGCCAGAAAGACAGAGAGAGACAGAGAGACAGAAAGCAAGAAATCACTCCCCAGGGGGGATGGCCACGCTGCAATCCCTTCTCCTCCATTCTCTCAGGATCTTGGGCACGCACGCACATGCGCCCGGCGTGAGTTTTAAGTCACGGGGTCCGGGGTGTGAACCGTGGTCGACTTACATGGGAGTCCAGTGACATAGCCATTACGCTAACTGCTGGTCCCAAGAGAGATTCTTCTGTAGGGTACATGTGCTCACTGGAAAGACAGAGACAGAAAGTGAGAAATCACTCCCTAGAGGGGATGGCCTTGTCGCAGCAATCCCCTCTCCACCCTTCTCTTGGGATCTTGGGCACGCATACACATGCGCCTGGTGTGAGTTTTAAGCCACCAGGTCCAGAACTTGAACAGTAGTCTTTCTCGTGGGAGTCCAGTGTCATAATCATTATGCCATCTGCTGGTCCCCACACACAACTCTTTTTATTTTGCAAAATTAAAAATCTATACTTATTAACCAACTCTCCATCTTCCCTTCTCCACAGCCACTGGCAGATACCATTTCTTTCTTTTTATACTTTTTTATGGATAAAAAAAGTTCATTAATGGTTCTTTAGTAGAAATATTTTGCCATAGTAATACTTGGTAAAGAGTTTTATGAGAATTTACATTCATACAATTGTTATTTTAAGTTCTGAATTAAACAATGGTTTTGTTTTAAGAGCATTTGTATACCTTTGAGAAAGACTTGTAAGTTGTCAGTTGCGTTGTCAACAGTGAGAAAACCTTGCTTGGTGAGTTGAACCCCTCCTTTTCTAGGCAGACACCATTTCTGTTACTCTGAGTTTGACTATTCTGTGGACCTCACATAAGTAGAATCATGCAGTATATATTTCTGTGACTGAATTATTTCATGTAGCAAGTCCTCAAGGGTCATCCTTATAACATGTATCAGAATTTCCTCTCTTTTCTTTTTTTTTTTTTTTTAATTTTTATTTATTCATTCATTTATTTTAATTTGATCAGAGAGAGAGAGACACAGAGAGAGAGAGAGAGGGAGAGAAAGTGAGTTAGCAAGCCACCAGGTCCAGGACTTGAACCATGGTCAGCCATGTGGGAGCGTCCAGCGCTTTAACCACCACACCACCCGCTGGTCCCGTGAATTTCCTCTCTTTTCTAAAAATAACTATTTATTAAATTCATTCATTCATTCATTTTAATTTGACCAGAGAAAGAAAGCCACCAGGTCCAGGACTTAAACTGCAGTCGGCCATGTGGGAGTCCAGCACCTTAACCACTATGCCATTTGCTGGACCCAGAATTTCTTTCTAAGGCTGAGTAATACTGCATTGTGTGTATATAACATCTTTTGCTTATCCATTCAGCTGTTACTGGTTTACTTCCATGTTTTAGCTACTGTGAATAATGCTGCTATGAACACAGATGTACAAATTATAGTTAGTTTTTTTTTTTTTTTTGAGAAAGACTTTTGCTGTAGGGCACATGCACTTGCCAGAGAGAGAGAGAGAGAGACAGAAACCAAGGAATTACCCCTCAGGTGGGATGGCCACACTGCAATCCTTCCTCCTCTATTCTCCTCCCGGGATCATAGGCACACACGTCTGGCATGAGTTTTAAGCCGCGGGGTCTGGGACTCGAACCACAGTAGACTATGTGGGAGTTAGTGATGTAACCATCATGCCATCTGCTGGTCCCTACTTTTTTTTTAAAAGAATTATTTTATTTTAACTTTTTATTTTATTATTATTCCCCAATTTTACCAGAGGGAGGCAGAGAGACAGCAAGAGGGAAAGTGAGAAAGGAAGCCATCAAGTCTGAGATTTGAACCATGGTTGGCCATGTGAGAGTCCAGAGCCTTTAACCACCATACTACCTGCAAGTCCCCAGTTTTTTTGTACAAAATTTTAGCACTTTAAATTTTTCTTCTAATAAACTTCACGTAGTTTAATTTGGAGGACTGTTAACTAGCTAAGATAATTTGGATATTTATTCACTATCCTTATCCACTTTGTATCAGTTGCAAATCTGATTAGCAGCCTATGTATACGATGCAAGCCAATAATTGCTAACATGATTAAAAGTACATACTGGTCTTACCCAATGAAATCAGAAAAGAGAATAATAAAAAAGGCATTCAAATAGGCAAAGAAGAGTTGAAAATATCTTTATTTGCAGATGACATGATGGTATACTTAGAAGACCTAAAGGTTTCCGTGAAAAAACTTCTTGTAGTAATAAATGAATACAATAAAGGGTCAGGATACAAAATCAACATCCAAAAATCCATAGCATTTCTATATATGAACAACAAGTGAACAAAGTAGATCTGAAGAAAGGAATCCCTTTTACCATAGCCACAAAATGTATAAGATACCTAGGGATAAACCTAACTAAGGAAGTCAAAGATCTTTACAAAGAAATCTATGAAAATCTCAAAAAAGATACTGAAAAGGACACAAAAAAGGTAGAATGACATCCCATGTTTCTGGATCGGAAGAATAATATAATCAAAATGGCAATTCTACCCAAATTAATCTATATATAATGCAATTCCAATCAAAATACCAGGGACATTCTTCACAGATCTAGAAATGACAATCATAGAATTTGCCTGGAATCATAAAAGACCTTGTATTGACAAACAATCCAGCTCAAGAAGAGTGGAATGGGCGGCATCTCACTCCCTGACCTCAAAATATACTATAAAGCTGTGATTATCAAAACAGCTTGGTATTGGCACAAAAACAGACAGGTGGACCAATAGAATAGAGACCCCCAAAATAAACCTCAAAACTTTTAGCCAACTGATTTTTGACAAAGGTTACCAGTCAATTCACTGGGAAAAGGAAAACCTCTTTAGCAAATGGTGTTGGAAAAACTGGGTGTCAGGGTCAGCAGGTGGCATAGTGGTTTAGGATGCTGGACTCCCACATGGCTGATCCAATTGGCAGCTTGCTTTCTCACTATCCCTCTCCTTCTCTCTTGCTTTCTCACTCTGTCCTTCTCTGGTCAAATTTAAGTAAATAAATAAAGTTAAATAGAATAATTCTTAAAAAAAAAAAAAAAAGGGTATCTATCTGCAAAAAGATGAAACTGAATCCTCATCTTTCACCATTAACAAAAATAAACTCAAAATGGATCAAAGATATGAACCTAAGACCTCAAACTATAAAACTACTGGTAGAAAACACTGGGGAAACTATGAAGACATTGGCAAAGGCAAAGACATCTTTTTTTTTTAAGTTATTCATTAATTTTATTAATTAATTAATTAATTAATTTTAATTTGACCAGAGAGAGAGAGAGAGAGAGAGAGGGAAAGCAAGCCACCAGGTCCGGGATTTGAGCTGTGGTCGGCCATGTGGGAGTGTCCAGCACCTTAACCACCTCGCCACCACTGCTGGTCCCTGGCAAAGACTTCTTTAATAAGACTCCCAAAGCATCCGAGGGAGGGCTATGTGGGGGGGGATGGCCACACTGCAATCCCTTCTCCTCCATTCTCCTCTCAAGATTTTGGGCACGGGGGACCAGCAGGTGGCGAGGTGGTTAAGGTGCTGGATGCTCCCACATGACTCACCATGGTTTGAGTCCTGGGCCTGGTGATTTGCTTTCTCACTTTCTCTCTCTCTCTCTCTCTCTCTCTCTCTCTCTCTCTCTGTGTGTGTGTGTGTGTGTGTGTGTGTGTGTGTTTGTGTCTCTGGTCAAATTAAAATAAATGAAGAAATAAATTAAATTCTTTAAAAAAAAAAAAAAAAAAAGATTTTGGGCACATATGCACACATGCCCAGTGTCATGTTTAAGTCGAAAGGTCTGGGACTGGAACGGTGGTCGACTATGTGGGAGTCCAATGACGTAACCATTATGCCATCTCTTGGTCCCTAGAGAATATTTTTGATAATATGGGATAAAGATTTCTGGAATAAGACACAAAAAAATCAATTCACTGATAAACTGGGATTTCAAAATTTATAAAGCGGGGTTGGCAGGTAGCAATGTTGGTTAAAGGTGCTGGATTACCACATGGCCAACCACAGTTCGAGTTCTAGACCTGGTGGCTTATTTTCTTGCTTTCCCTTTCTCTTTCTCTCTCTGTTTGTCTCTGGTCAAATTAAAAAATAATAATAACAAATGGAGGGACCAGCAGTTAGCGTAATGGCTATGTCGCTGGACTCCCACGTAGTCGACCGTGGTTCGAGTCCTGGACCTGGTGGCTTAAACTCACGCCGGGCGCGTGTGCATGCGTGCCCAAGATCCCGAGAGGAGAATGGAGGAGAAGGGATTGCGGCGTGGCCATCACCCTGGGGGGTGATTTCTCGCTTTCTGTCTCTCTTATCGCTCTCTGTCTGTCTGGCGAGCACACGCGCCCTATAGCAAAAACCTCTCCAAAAAAAATAATAATAATAATAATAATTATAACAAATGAAATTAAATAAATAATTCTTTTTTAAAAATTATAAAGAATTTCTGCTCATTGAGAAATGCTATTGAATGAGACCAGCAGATGACATAATGGTTACATAGCTGAACTCCCACATAGTTGATGGTGATTCGAGTCCTGGACTCAGCAGCTTGAAAATCACACTGGGCGTATGTGCATGCATTCCCAAAGTCCTGAGAGGAGAATGTGGAAGAAGGGACTGTGATGTGGCCATCCCTCCTGGGGGGTGATTTCTCACTGTCTCTCTGTCAAGCATACATGCCCTATAGCAAAACTATCTCTCTCTCAAAAAAAAAAAAAAAAAGACACTATTAGGGGGCCAGGAGGTGGCATGGTGGTTAAGGGGGCTGGATGCCACATGACCAACTGAGCAGTTCAAGTCTTAGACCCAGTGGCTTGAAAAACATGCCAGGTGTGTGTGTGCGTGCCCTAAATCCTGAGAGGAGAAGGGACTGCGGTGTGGCCACTCCTTCTGGCAAAATGCTTTCTCACCTTCTCTCTCCTCCCCAACTCCCCCAGCAAGTGCACATGCCCTATAGCAAAAGTAAAGAAAAAAAACGAAAGGGCAATCTACAGGGAAAAAATGTTCACCGAACATACACATAAAAAAGGATATGTCTGCAGAAGAATTCCTACACATTAGCAACTTAAAAAGATGAACCACCTAATTAAAAAAATTATTAAAAGACTTAAACATTCACTTCACCAAAGACATAGGACTAGGTCAATAAGCACAAGAAAAAGGGTTCCATATCATTAGTTATCAGAGACATACTCATTAAAATCATACTGACATTACCTACCAGAATGGCTAAGATAAAAAATACTGACATTCCCCAAACTGGGAGAGGATATGGAGCAAGTGAAATTCTCATACATTTTTGGTGGGAGTCTACAACACTACAAACACTTTGGAAAACTGGTATTTATCCAGGGAAATGAAAATATGTCCACAAAAAAAATTATACAAGTGTCCATAGCAGCCTTCTTCTTAAAAGCCCCAAACTGGAAACAATAGCAAATGTTCATCAACAGGGGAATAAACAAATGATGGTGCTATCATGCAATGGAATGTGGTAAACAGTAAAAATGAGTGAACTACAGCACCCGCAACAATATACATATATCTTAAAAACATGTTGTGTGAAAAATGCCAGGTGCAGGGACCAGTAGTTAGCATAATGGCTACGCTGCTGGACTCCCATGTAGTTGACCACGGTTCGAGTCCCGGACCCAGTGGCTTAAAAACTCATGCCGGGCGCGTGTGCGTGCGTGCCCAAGATCCCGAGAGGAGAATGGAGAAGAAGGGATTGCAGCGTGGCCATCCCCCTGGGGGGTGATTTCTCGCTTTCTATCTCTCTGTCTCTGTCTGTCTGGTGAGCGCACGTGCCCTATAGCAAAAACCTCTCAAAAAAAAAAAAAAAATGCCAGGTGCACACATGTACACTCACACACACACAAAATTTAAATGACAGGGTTCCTTTAATTTGAAGTATAGAATAGGCAAGCTTCATTTATAGTGACAACAGTCAGAGGGTGGCAGTTGTGCAGGTGGTGGGGGGGAGGAGACTGACTAGAAGAGGGCACAAAGATATATTGTAGAATGACAGAAGTGTTGTCTCACCTGGAGCTGTGATTATAGGGTGAAAGAACAGTCAAAACTCATCAAACTGAATAGTTAAGATCTATGCATTTAAATTGTATATAAATTATACCTCAATTTTTATTTTATTTTTCTAAAGAGTGCATCTGCTTGCTGGAGGCAGAAAGAGAGAGAGAGAGAAAGAGAGGGAAAGTAAGAAAGCTGCCCCTAGATCCTGCTACAATCCTCTCTCCTTCATTCACCTCTCAGAATTTTAGGCATGCATGCACACGTGCCCAGCATGTTTCTCAAGCCTAGTGTGCTTCTCAAGTAACTGTAGTTCTCTAGAACTACAGTTGGCCATTGGGGTCCAGCCACTGTAAGTTCCATGCCATCTGCTGGCCCCTATGTCTCATTTTTTCTTTCTTTCTTTCTTTCTTTCTTTCTTTTCTTTCTTTCTTTCTTTCTTTCTTTCTTTCTTTCTTTCTTTCTTTCTTTCTTTTTAAGGTTTCTGCCATAAGACAGGAGACAGAGAGACAGAGAAAGTGAGAAAACACCACCTGGGGGGATAGACATGACCCTTCTCCTCTGCTCTTCTCTCAGAATTTTGGACACACGCACACACACACACACACACACACAGCGTGATTTTCAAACCTCTGGGTCCGAGACTTGAACCAGTCAGCTATGTGGGAGTCCAATGCCTTAACCACTAGGCAAGCTGGCCCTCCTATACCTCAATTTTTATTTATTTATTTAGAGATTTTTGCTTTAGGGTGTGTGCACTTGCTGGAGAGACAGAGACAGAGAGAGACAGAAAGTGAGAAATCCTCCCTTTCAGGGGAGATGGCCATGACGCAATCCCCTCTCCTCCATTCTCCTCTCAGGATTTTGGGCACGCACACACACATGCCCAGCATGAGTTTTAAACTGCAGGGTCTGGTACTCAAACTGTGGTCAACTAAGTGAGAGTCCAGCAATGTAACCAGCTAAAATCCTGGCCCCAGCAGCTTAAATACCACACTGGACATGTATACCTAAAATTCTAAAAGGACAGAGAGGAACAGAGAAGGGACTGTAGTGTGACCATGTTCCATGTGAGGTGCTGTCTCCCAGAGCACATATGCCCTGACAAATGAAAATTTGTCTTGGGACTGGCAGATGGCGTAGAAGTACGTCGCTGGACTCCCACATGGCTGACCACGGTTTGAGTCCTGGACCCAGGGGCTTGAAACTCATGGCAGGCATGTGTGCATGTGTTCCCAAGATCCTGGAGAGAGAATGGTAGAGAAGGAATTGTGGTTAGTCATACCCCCTGAGGAGTGATTTCTCACTTTCCCTCTCACTGTCTGTCTCTCTCTCTCTGGCAAGCTCACACACCTTAAGGCAAAAATCTCTTTAAAAAAAACTTGTCTTGGGACCAGCAGTTAGCGAAATGGGTATGTTAACTGAACTCCCATGTAGTGGATTGCGGTTCAAGTCCTGGACCCTGTGGCTTAAACTCACACCGGGCGCGTGTGCGTGTGTGCCCCAAGAGCCAGAGAGGAGAATGGAGGAGAAGAGATTGCAGAGTGGCCATCCCCCCGGGGGAGTGATTTCTTGCTTTCTATCTCTCTGCCTTTATCTTTCTGGTGAGTGCACACGCCCTATAGCAAAATCCTCTCCAAAAGGAAAAAAAAAAACTTGTCTAGGGACCAGCAGTTAGTGTAATGGCTATGTCGCTGGACTCCCATGTAGTCGACCACGGTTCAAGTCCCGGACCCGGTGGCTTAAACTCACGCCAGGTGCATGTGCGTGCATGCCCAAGATCCCGAGAGGAGAATGGAGGAGAAGAGATTGCGGCATGGCCATCCCCCCTGGGGGGGTGATTTCCTGCTTTCTGTCTCTCTGTCTCTCTCTGTCTGTCTGGTGAGCACATGCACCCTAAAGCAAAAACCTCTCCAAAAAAAGAAAAAGAATATAAAAACTTGTCTTATCAGAAACAAATTCATTTTTCCATTGTTTGCTTTCTCCTCCTCTCTCCTCCACTAGAATGTGTGTTCCTTGAGAACAGGGCATTTTTTGTCAATTTTATTCACTGTTCACTATTATATTCCCAGTGCCTAGAACTAGGCCTGACACCTACTAGGTTCCCAATAAACATTTGCTGAAGAAATGAAAAATTTCAGACCTTGTCCCTGCATAATTAATCAATAAACTAAGACATATATACTGAGCTCACTGAAACTGTACATAATTCAGTAAGGTCTTGAGTATGTTTACAGATATAACAGAAAGATTCCTTATGTCACTTGCCCAAGTAGTTTGGAGCAGAATCTGGTTTGATGGTTTAGGAAAGAGAACAAGCATCATATGATAATGGAATAGCTCTGCCTGCCTCTTAGAATTAGAAAGATGAGTTACTGATCTCAGTCTTTTGCTACATGATCTGCCAAGAGGGTGCCCTCACCCAAAACTGTCTCTCCAATTATCACCCCTCCTCCACATGACATGGCCATGTTTGTCAGTTATCACAGTCCCCTGGCAGTCAAACCTTCTCCTCTTACCAGAGAAGCGTTCTGTCATGTCAAGGCTTACAGGATTGCAATGACCCAGAATTTAGGGGCCACATTCAGTCAAATTACAAAAGCCTGGGGCTGGCAGGTGGCATGGTGGTTAAGGCGCTGGACTCCTACATGGTCAACCATAGTTCGAGTCCTAGACCTGGCAGCTTGCTTTCTCACTTTCCCTCTCTCTCTGTCTCTCTCTGGTCAAATTAAATAATAATAATAATAGTAAAATTAGAATTAATTCTTTAAAAAGTGGCAATAGACAAATATGTAGCTACAAGTGACAGTGGTCTTGAACAAGTGTCAGTGACTCAAATCTAATAAGTTTATAAGGAGCTACGAGGCTGCAGTGAAGTCACCCTGTCCCCATAACCAATCTATCACTAATCCCATCAACTAGGTATCTTGATGTCTCCTGAATTCATCCCAAACATTCTGGTTTCCTGTAGACTTTCTTTTGCACCTTTAAGTCTCCCTAGGATAAAGTCTAAGTTCCTTAATGGAATTCACAAAGCATCTTCTCAATATGGGTTGGGCCCTTTCCCAACCTCCCCGCCTCACCATATCCCCTTATCCTGCACGACAAGCTAGTAGCTACATATCTATGCCTTCAGATTTTGGTCCATGCCATCTGCTCTACTTGGAGCAATGTTTTTTGAACACCCCTGGCTAACTCCTCACCATTTCAGAACATAGAGACATCACCACTTCTTCAGAGAGGCTATGCATCAGCGATTCTGCTCACAGTTCCTATACCAGCCTGGACTTTGGCTTTCATGGTGGTCATCATACTTCACGGGGCTCACCTATTTAGTGTCTGTCATGATGGCAGGACCCAGCTTATCTCACATACTGCTGTGTCACCAGAACAGAGCACAACGCCTGACACCCAGCAGGTGCTGAGTAATGAGTAAAGAATGAGTATAAGAATAAATCAATCGGGAACCAGCAGTTAGCGTAATGGCTATGTCGCTGGACTCCCACGTAGTCGACTGCGGTTCGCGTCCCGGACCCGGTGGCTTAAAACTCACGCCGGGCGCGTGTGCATGCGTGCCCAAGATCCCGAGAGGAGAATGGAGAAGGGATTGCGGTGTGACCATCCCCCCTGGGGGGTAATTTTTCGCTTTCTGTCTCTATGTCTCTCTCTGTCTGGCGAGCACATGTGCCCTATAGCGAAAACCTATCAAAAAAAAAAAAAAGAATAAATCAATCAATCAAGAAGCAATGTGAAAGCCAGTGTGGATGCTGCACTGACTAGAAAGCCATGGCTTTACTAGGTTAATTCCTTCTTTGCCTTTTTCATTTTAAATAAAAAACTGTTTAAAAATCTTGTGAGTTTAAGCTACCTGAGTGATGGTCCAAAACTGCTATTGTGGAACATCACCTAAAAGAAGGGGACCAGGGCTTAACATCCAGTTGCAAAAGGATCTATAACATGAGAGCTTAATTATTTATTTTTAGTTTTTGCTATAGGACACGTGTGCTTGCCAGAGAGAGAAAGTGAAAAAGCACAATCTTGGGGGGATGGCCACACCACAATCCGTTCTCCTCCATGCTCCTCTTGGAATTTTGGGCATGCACACACATGTGCCTGGTATGTTATTCAAGCCACCAGGTCTGGGACTTGAACTGCATAGTTGGCCACATGGGATCCAGCCACCTTAACCACCACATCACCTGCTCACCCATCTTTACTTTTTAATAAATACAGGCTCTCTTTTTTTAATTAATATTTTTGCCATAAGGTTCACATGTTTGCCAGAGAGAAACAGAGATGGTGAGAGGGAAAGCAAGAAATCACCCCTGAGTGGGGATGGCCATGCCACAATCCCTCCTCCTCCATTCTCCTCCTGGGATTTTGGGCATGCATGCACATGTCCCCAGCATGATTTTCAAGTCATTGGTCCAGGACTTGAACCACAGTTAGCCAGCACTGTAATCACTATGCCACCTGCTGATCCCAATATATACAGTATATATATATATATATATATATATATATATATATATATATATTTTTTTTTTTTTTTTTTTTGGCGGAGGTTTTCGCTATAGGGCGCGTGCGCTCACCAGACAGACAGAGAAAGACATAGAGACAGAAAGCGAGAAATCACCCCCCAGGGGGGATGGTCACGCCGCAATCCCTTCTCCTCCATTCTCCTCTTGGGATCTTGGGCACGCACGCACACGCACCCGGCGTGAGTTTTAAGCCAACGGGTCCGGGACACGAACCGCAGTCGACTACGTGGGAGTCCAGCGACATAGCCATTACGGTAACTGCTGGTTCCCAATATATATATTTTTCATTGCAAGAGAGTATGTGCACTTGCCAGAAAGAGACAGAGAGAAGGAAAGGTAGACAGCAACTCTCAATGAGGTGTGGTCACACAATTCCTTCCCCTCCATGTCTCCATCCTGTCTGGATTTTGGGCATGCATGCACACATGCCCTGCATGCTTTTCAAGCCACCAGGGCTGGGATTCAATCAGCAGTAGGCCATATAGGGCCTGGCTTCCATAACCACTAGGCTATGTAGTCAGCCCTAAGAGTATAATTCTTGATAAAAGAATTATGATAAAAGACATAAAATTAAAAATACTAAGGCCAATTCTAAGTTGAATTTTTGTTTTTCAAAAACCAGGAGCCTGTTGGAGAAAGAAGGTGGAATACTTTCCACATGGCCTTCAGCAACACTCATGTACGAAGAATTAATTAGGAAGGTAGGTCTGACCATCCTCCAGCCTTTCTTTTGGCCCCACTGAATTCTGAAATTGAGATAGTATGGCAGATCAGCTGACGCCTGAATAGCAAAGCTAGACCAAAGAGGAAAGATAATCGTACTTCATTATCAGAGCCCAAGCAGGAGCTGGGGCAAGCAGGCAGCTCTGGAGTTGGGACCTACATGTCTAGGGCCAAAGGACTATCTACAAAAGCACTCACACTAACCAACTTGTACTTAAGAGTCTTAAGTGGTGGGTGAACAGGTGGCATCGAAGTTAAGGTGCTGGATTCCACAGGGTTGCTGTGTGGTTTTTCTGGACCTGACAGTTTGAAATTCACGCTGTATGTGTGAGTGTATGTCTAAAATCCCAAGTGAATGAAGGAGACAGGATTGTGGCATGGCCACCATCCCCCCGCCCCGGGTTGATTTCTCACTTTCCCCCAGTCTCTCCTTCTGGCAAAGACATATACCCTATACCAAACATTTTTTAAAAGTCTGATGTGGTAATGTGAATGTTCTCAGACAGATGTGAATTTTTTTTTTTTTTTTTTGAGAAATTTTTGCTATAGGGTGCATGTGCTCACTAGAGAAACAGAGAGACAGAAAGTGAAAAAGTGAAAAATCACCCCCACGCCACAATACTTCTCAATTCTCTCTCAGGATTTTGGGCACACACATGCACCCACCATTTTTTTAAAGAATTATTTTGTTATAACTTTATTTATTTATCTATTTATTTTAATTTGACCAGAGAGGGACAGAGATAGAAAGAAAGTGAAAAAGCAAGCCACCAGGTCCAAGACTTGAACCACGGTTGGCCATGTGGGAGTCTAGTGCCCTTAACCACCATGCCACCTGCTGGCCCCCCAGTGTGAGTTTCTTTTCTTTTCTTTTGTTTTTTCTAGATTTACTATTATCAGTTTTCAATCTGACCAGTAAGAGAGAGGAAAAATGAGAAAGCAAGCCAAAGTCCAGGACTTAAACTGTGATCGACCATGTGGGAGTCCAGCATCTCAACCTCTACACCCCCGGCTGGCCTCTTCCCTCCTTTTTAAGAATTATTATTATTATTTTTAAAAATTTTTGGAGTGGTTTTTGCTATAGGGCACATGTGCTTGCCAGAAAGAGAGAGAGAGAGAGACAGAAAGCAAGAAATTACCCCCCAGGGGAAATAGCCACACCACAATCTCTTTTTCTTCATTCTCCTCTCGGGATCTTGGGCACGCACGCACACATGCCCAGTGTGAGTTTAAACCACCAGGTCTGGGACTTGAACATGGGAGTTCAGCAACATAGCCATTATGCCATCTGCTGGTCCCTAGAATTATTTATTTTATTTTATTTATTATTATCATTTTTCTATTTGACCAGAGAGATAGACAGAGAGAGAGAAAGGAAAAGTAAGAAAGCAAGCCTGGTAGTCCAGGACTTGAACTGTGGTCAACCACCCCAATGTGAATTTTAAGCTGCTGGGTCCAGTACTGCAGTCAACTACGTGGCAGTCCAGCTATGTAACCGTTATACCACTTGCTGGTCCCATGAAAATGTTTCTTTACCCACGTTTATGTTCCCATTAAAAAATAAGAGATAGGTATTAAGTTTTACGAATTAGTTATGATACATGGTTTGGTGTCTGGGTTTAAAAGATTCACAGGCTCTATAAAGACAGTTTAGTTTCCCATGATTTTTTGGTTTATTTTAGCAGGGCATAACTGACTGTGATATGATCACAGATTTCTGCCTCCTGCTGAGAGCAAAAATAGAAGCAGGACAAAGGAAAGAAACGCCATTCACCAGCTCTGCAAGCTGACAAGGCAGTAAACTGCTGGGAGGCCACCACAGAATCAGAGAGCAGACTCAGCCCAGCCAGATATACCAGCTCCTCACCCTACTCACCTCTCCACACAGTATCCCAGGAGGGGATTCTAGTAACAGGCCTAATGACTGCCCTATGAAGCATAACTACCTCATGTGCAAAGGGTCAGCTAAATCAGGTTATAAAGGAGAAGTAAATTTAACACCCAGAGAAGTATATGGATCACTATTAGGCTTAAAAAGCTTCAGCGGGGAGCCAACAGGTAGCATGGTAGTTAAGGTGCTGAACTCCCCATGGCCAACCATGGTTTGAATCCTGGATGTATTCATACCTTGCTTTCTCAACTTCCCTCTCTTCCCTGGTTAAATTTTATTTTTATTTTTTTAAATTAATTAATTAATTAATTAATTTATTTATTTTTGAGAGATGTTTCCTATAGGGTATGTATACTCGCTGGAGACACAGAGAGAGAAAGCAAGAAATCACCCCCCTGGGGGATGGCCATACCGCAATCTCTCCTTCTCTCAGGATTTTAGGCACACACACACATGTGCCCGATATGATCTTCAAACCACAGGGTCCAGGACTCAAACTGTGGCTGACTATGTGGGAGTCCAGTGCCTTAACCACTATGCCACCTGCTGGCCCCAGGGTGAGTTTTTAACTATTATCATAAGCATTTTCCAATGTGCAAACCTAACTAAGTTTTTTCATATTTTCACTTTTTCTTTTTTTGGAGAGGTTTTTCCTACAGGGCATGTGTACTCGCCAGAAAGACAGAGAGACAGAAAGTGAGAAATCACCCTCTAGGAGGGATGGCCATGCCGCAATTCCTTCTCCATTCTCCTCTCGGCGGGATCTTGGGCACGCACGCATATGTGCCTGGTGTGAGTTTAAGCCACCGGGTCCGGGAATCAAACCGCGATCTATTACATGGAAGTTCAGCAACACAGCCATTAGGCTAACTGCTGGTCCCATATTTTCCACCTTTTATGTGGATACAAGAATTTTCTTTTTTTTTTTTTTAAGAGGTTTTTGCTATAGGGCACATGCGCTCGCCAGACAGAGACAGAGAGACAGAAAGCGAGAAATCACCCCCAGGGGGGATGGCCACGCCACAATCCCTTCTCCTCCATTCTCCTCTCGGGATCTTGGGCACGCACACACACGCACCCGGCGTGAGTTTTAAGCCACCAGGTCTGGGATGCGAACTGCGGTCGACTACATGGGAGTCCAGCGACATAGCCATGATGCCAACTGCTGGTCCCTGGATACAAGAATTTCCAAGACCCTGAAAATTTACACTTCAAGGTTTTTGGCTACATTCCTGTATAATCTGGAAATTACTTAAATGTATTTAAATGTTCTTTAAATGATAACCTTAGTATATTGTATATATATTAGGAATATTAGCTGTTGAAAGGAGGATAAACAAAAAAAAGTTAAAAAGAATAATCACCATAGCCAGGAGCAAGCCTAGGGATGGAGGAACCAAAATGGTCATTTAAGTATAATGATTTATTTTAAAAATGACATCAGACAGGGAATGCTATGCTAAGTCATTTCCCGTGTTTCTCTAAAATACTTACTGTTATCCTCTGAGCCCTTAGCACAGGAATATGAATGAAAAAATGCTGAAAAGGAACCGGAAGTATGGCTGATCTCTCTACCATCCCCCTTCTCCCTGACAAGCAGAGGATGCTTGGCAAGACAAACACCATCTCACATGTTCCCAGAACTACCCCTAGAAGTATCCCTCAGAGATGATGGTAATTTCCTAGTAGAAGCCACCATAAGACTGCAGAAACCACTAACTACATGGAACATTCTATAATATATTTTGGGAGCCTGTCCATCAACAGGTTTAAAAGAAATCCTAAGGGTCAAATCTATCTGTCAGAGAGCACCAAAAAACCCCCAGCAGCCTTAGAAAGCAACAGAAGATCTATTCACTCATCTTCCAGTTATACACATACCTTCATTATCTAGGTAACCTCATTATGTTTAGTTCACTGACATCTGAGATAGGGAACACAGTCTCTGGGTTCCCACACACAGATTTTATTAGGGAGGAGTGAAGGCCCCCAGAGAAAAAATGAGTTTAATATCCTTACTTATACCAGCAAGGAGAGTTTTTCTTTAATTATATACTTATTATAGAAAATTACTGTTTTTTGGGAACCAGCAGTTAGCGTAATGGCTATGTCGCTGGACTCCCACGTAGTCGACTGCGGTTCGCGTCCCGGACCCGGTGGCTTCGAACTCATGCCGGGCGCGTGTGCCTGTGTGCCCAAGATCCCGAGAGGAGAATGGAGGAGAAGGGATTGCGGCGTGACCATCCCCCCTGGGGGGTGATTTCTCGCTTTCTGTCTCTATGTCTCTCTCTGTCTGGCTGGCGAGCGCACACTCCCTATAGCGAAAACCTCTCAAAAAAAAAAAAAAAAAACTACTGCTTTTTTAATAATTATTTTATTTAACTTTATTTATTTATTTTCATTTGACCAGAGGGACAGAGTGAGAGAAAGAGAGGGAAAGTGAGAAAGTGAGCTGCCAGGCCCAGGATCTGAACCAGGGTCAGCCATGTGGGAATCCAGCCACCTTAATCACCATACCACCTGCCGGCCCTACTGCTTTTTTTTTTTTAATGTTCTTTTTTTCTTTTTTTTTTCTTCTTTTTGGCTAAGTTTTTATAATAAATTTGTTTGATGTACCTGGGATAAAACTATATTCATAACTTGCATTCTGAGTTTTTTCACTTACGATTTTCTTTAAGTTTTATTTTATTCATGATAGCAGAGAGAGATATTCATGACAGAGAGAAAGAGAGAACTACCCTGAATATCACACCATGAGCCCCTTTCCCTAGACTTCCATCAGGATCTTGGACCCATGCCTGGCATACTTTCAGGCCCAACCAGGGGTCCAAACCTGCAGATGGCCATGTCTTCCAGCACTGCAGGTTAGTTTGCTACTAACTGTGCCACCAGGCTGGATATCACTTACTATTTTGATACGAGCATTTTTCATGTTATCAAGTTTATTCTCTCTCTCGCTCCATATATATATATATATATATATATATATATATATATATATATATATATCCTTTAATTTGCCAGAGAGCATGTATGCTCACTGAAGAGAAATAGAGAAAAAGAAAGTGAGAAAGCACCCCCTAGGGGGATGATTATGCTGCAATTCCTTCTCCTTCACTCTCCCTCCCTATAGGACCCTGGGCATGCATGCACACTCATCTGGTATGTTCCCTAAGCCACCAGGTCTGAGACTTGAACCATAGAGCTAGTCATGTGGAATCCAGCTGCTTCAACTACCACACCATCAGCTAGCCCAGTTATTACAGCTTATTTTTAAAAAACAGATCTAATTTTTCATTTATTATTTTTTTAAAGAGGTTTTTGCGTGGACCAGCAGTTGGTGTAATGGCTATGTTGCTGGACTCCCATGTAGTTGACCATGGTTCGAGTCCCGAACCCGGTGGCTTAAACTCACGCTGGGCGCATGGTGTGTGTGTGCCCAAGATCCTGAGAGGAGAATGGAGGAGAAGGAATTGCGGTGTGGCCATCCCCCCGGGGGGTGATTTCTCACTTTCTGTCTCGCTGTCTTCCTCTGTCTTTCTGGTAAGTGCACGCGCCCTCTAGCAAAAACCTCTCCAAAAAATTTCTTTTAAAATAAAGAGGTTTTTGCCTTGGCGCATGTGTGCTCAAGAAGCAGTAGAGGCAGATACAGAGACAGTGAGAGGAAAAGTGAGAAATCAACCCCCCTGGGGGGGGATGGTCACACCACAATCCCTTCTCTTCCATTCTCCTCCTGGGATCTTGGGCACACATGCAAACCTGTACAACGTGATTTTTTTTTTTTTTTTTTTTTTTGGAAGAGGTTTTTGCTATAGGGTGCGTGCGCTCGCCAGACAGACAGAAAGAGACAGAGAGACAGAAAGCGAGAAATCACCCCCCAAGGGGGATGGCCACGCCGCAATCCCTTCTCCTCCATTCTCCTCTCAGGATCTTGGGCACACACGCACACGTGCCCAGCGTGAATTTAAGCTGCCAGGTCCAGGACGCAAACCGCAGTCAACTACATGGGAGTACAGCAACATAGCCATTATGCTAACTGCTGGTCCTCCAACGTGATTTTCAAGCCATGGGGTCTAGGACTCAAACTGTGGTTGGCTATGTGGGAGTCCAGCAATGTAATTGCTATACCCTTTGCTGGCCCCATATTATTATTATTATTACTACTACTACTACTAAATTTGCTATAGGGCACATACTCTCACCAGAGCGAGAGAGAAAAACAGAGAGAGAGGGAAAGTGAGAAAGCAAGCCACCAGGTCCAGGACTTGAACCTTAGTTGGCCATATGGGAGTCTACTACATTAACCACTGTGCCACCTGCTGGTTTATTATCACAGTTTTTAAGGGTTACTTGTTATGTCACTGACTACATGAACCAGGTTTTAATACACTGGTGTTAAACCTCTATATCATTTTCATTTTGCTTTCTGTTATAAATTATGTAGCTTAGGAAATTATGGTCTGGGGACTGGCAGGTGGCTTGGTGGTTAAGGCGCTGGACTCCTGACTCCTACATGGCCAACCATGGTTTGAGTCCCAGACCTGGCAGCTTTGTTCTCATTTTACCTCTCTCTCTGGTCAAATTAAAAAATAATAATAACTATGATAAATATGATTAAATAAATCATTCTTTAAAAAATTATGGTCTGGGACCAGCAGTTAGCATAATGGCTATGTCGCTGGACTCCCATGTAGCCGACCGCAGTTCGAGTCCTGGACCTGGCTTAAACTCACGCTGGGCGTGTATGCGTGCGTGCCCAAGATCCGGAGAGGAGAATGGAGGAGAAGGGATTGTGGGGTGGCCATCCCCCCTGGGGGGGTGATTTCTTGCTTTCTGTCTCTCTGTCTCTCTCTCTGTCTTTCTGGCGAGCGCATGCGCCCTATAGCAAAAACCTCTCAAAAAAAAGGAAAAAAAAAATTATGGTCCAGAATTTGGACCATATTTGTAAAATATAATTGTGAGAGCCAGTAGGTGGTGTGGTGGGTAAGGTGCTAGATCCCATATGGCTGATTGCAGTTTGAGTCCTGGACCCTGAAAGCTCGAAAAACACACCAAAAGCGTGTATACACATGCCCCAAATCCTAAAAGGAGAATGAAGAAGGAACTACGGAGTGGCCATCCATCCCCCTTGTGGGGTGAGTTCTCACTTTCTCTTTCTGTCTCTCTTCAGCAAATGCACACATCCTATAGCATCCTATATATAAATAATAAGTAAATAATAAGGGCAGGGGCCAGCGGGTGGCATGGTGGTGAAGGTGCTGGACACTCCCACATGGCCTACTACAGTTCAAGTCCCAGATCTGGTGGCTTGCTTTCTCACTTTCCCTCTTTCTCTCTTTCTCGCTCTTGTTCTCGCTTTGTCCCTCTCTGGTCAAATTAAAATAAGTAAATAAATACATTTAAATAAAACAATTCTTTCGGATCAGCGGTTGGCATAACGGCTATGTCACTGAATTCCCAGTCGATCGTGGTTTGAGTCCCGGTCCTGATGGCTTAAACTCACGCCAGCATGTGTGTGTGCATGCCCAAGATCTCGAGAGGAGAATGGAGGAGAAGGGATTGCAGTATGGCCATCCCTCAGGGAGGTGATTTCTCACTTTCTGTCTCTGTCTCTCTCTGTCTTTCTGGCAAGTGCACGCACCCAATAGCAAAAACCTCTCAAAAAAAAAAAAAAAAAATCAATTCTTTAAAAGAAAAATGTAGAAACTAGGGGCTGGCAGCTGGCGTGGTGGCTAAGATGCTTTCATATGGCCAAATGCAGTTGGAGTCTGGACCTGGTGGCTTGCTTTCTTACTTTACCCCTCTCTCTGGTCAAATTAAAAATAATGCTAATAAACAAAATTAAATAATTACTTAAGAAAAAAAAGGCAGAAACTAAAGAACAAGTATTTAAGGATAGGGCCCAAGTGCATGTATGTAATGTAGAAATTTTCATTTCTCCCCTTTTTTTGGTTTTGCTATAGGGTGTATGCAATCATTGGGCAGGGGGAGAGAGTGAGAAATCACCCTCCATCTCCCAGGGGAGATAGCTATACCTGCAATCTTTTCTCAGGATTTGGGCACATATGCACACACACCTGGCATGATTTCCAAGCTGCCAAGCCTGGGAATCAAACAGAATGAACTGCATAGCTGGCCATGTGGGATCCAGCCACCTTAACCTCAACACCACCTGCTAGTCCCATTTAATTTCTTTTTTTTTTTTTTTTTTCTATAGGACTTCTGCACTCACTGGAAAAAGACAGAGAGGGAAAGTGAGAAATCACCCCCAGAGGGGATGGCCACAGTGCAATTCTTCTTTGTCCATTCTCCTCAGGATTTTGGACATGCATGCATATGCACCAGCCAGAGTTTCAAGCCTCTGGGTCTGGGATTCAGACCACAGTTGGCTACATGAAGTCCACACCTTAACCACTGCAACCTGCTAGCCCCCTTTTAAAAAAAAAAAAAGTTTTTTTGAGAGATTTTTGCTATAGGGTTCTTGTGTTTGTCAGAGAGACAAAGCAAGACTGAGACACAGAAAGTGAAAAATCTTCCCCCAGGGGGATAGCTATGCCCCAGTCTCTTTTCCTCTATTCTCTTCTCAGGATTTTGGGCATGCTATAGGGCATGCATGCTTGACAGAGAAAGATAGAGAGACAGAAAGTGAGAAGCCAATCCTTATACCACAATCCCTTCTTCATTCTCCTCTCAAGATATTGGGCACTCATGCACACTGCCCAGTATGGGTTTTATGCTGCTGGGTCTGGGACTTGAACTGCAGTGGACCATATGGGAGTCCAGCCATGTAACCATTTCATCATCTGCTGGTCCCATCTACATTTTCACTTTGAACTTTCAGACTCCAAATTTAAGACTACTTTTAAGTTTACTAACATAAAGCTGTTACTTTGTAAGAAAAGTAATGTATCTATATGGTATACAAATTCTCGAAAACAGCAAAATCTTTCATTTTTTTCCCAAATGCTTTACAGTTCCACTTGTGGGTTTATCCTAGAACTGAATCCCTTGTATAAGTATGCATCATGAGTTATCTTTCAGGCATTGGAGAGTTATTTTTTATACTTCCAAGTTAGTGGTCTGATTCCTGTGTTTTCTGAATACCAACTTCTCCCTCCTTCCCTTCCTTTCTTTTTGTTACAGGGCAGAAAAAGAAACAGAGAGGGCAAGTGAGAAAGCACACTCAGGGAGGATGGCCACACCACAATCCTTTCTTGGGATTTTGGGTATGCACACACGTGCCTGGAATGTTTTTCAAGCTGCCAGATTGGACACTCGAACTGCACAGTCAGCCATGTGGAATCCAGTCACCTTAATCACCACATCACCCTCAATATTTCAACTCCTTACATCAGATGACACTGAATCCCCATTTCATTTCTCTGCTTATGGTGAAACTAGAAAATCAGTTCATGGAAAGTGGATCCTGTTAGAACTATAGGTCATCTGATAAGGTTTCTTCATGGCTGACCTGTCAAAATACTGCTGATTACTTTATTACAGGCCAGATTTGATAACTGCCTTCAGCTGCCCCAGAAAATGGAGTGGATGTTAAGTAATTATTTGTCAAAGGTTTCACTATTATAGTAACTAAGAAACACTCTGAGAGACCTCTGTAAGTCCACCCTTCTCCTCTGCAAACAAATGTCCTTCTGACTGATTTTAAGAGCACACATCAGAAAATGCACACAAATCTGTGAGGCATATACAGCCACATTTAAGCAGTACCTTCCCTAATGGCTCAGTCACGGAAGTATTTAGGCTTACATTCAAAGCACCCTGCCACACCCCATCAAGTTCTACAGGTGGCAATTACTACCTTCCATCTTATCATGATTTGGGCCCACTCATCTGACTTCCATCTGAGTCAACATGAAAGTAATGAAAGTTTCTACACAGAATATATTACTTTTTATGATGCCTTGCTTTCCTTTTTCTTTGTTTTCTTTTTGCCAAAGGGCACATGCAATCGCCAGAGAGGGACAAAAAGAAAAGAAAGAGAGAGAGAAAGCATTCCTCAGTTTGGTGTTTCATATATAACCCTGTCTCCATTTCTCTACCCTGTCAGGATTTGGGGCACACATGCACACAAGCCCAGTGTTTTTTTGTATTTGTTTTCCTTTTTTTAAATTTTGCTAGAGGGTGTGTGCACTCATCTGGCAGAGAGAGAGAACGTAAGAAAGTACTCTTCATGGGAAATGGCCACATAGCAATCCCTTCTCCTCTATTTCTGCCTCCTTTTGTGATTTTGGGCATGCACGCACACACCCAGCATGTTTTTCAAGCTGCCAGGTCTAGGACTTAAACTACAAGTCCTAGACCTGGTCGCTTACTTTCTCGCTTTCCCTTTCTCTCTTTCTCACTGTCTCTGTCTGGTCAAATTAAAGAAATAACAACAACAAATGGAATTCAATAAGTAATTCTTTTAAAAAATTAGTTTTATCAAACTAACAACAAACTGACAACTAGGATTTGGGACCATCTTTTGAAAACCACACACTTTTCGCCATATTGCAATTTTTTTTAAAGAATTATCTTATTTAACTATATTTATTTATTTTATTTGACCAGAAAGGGACAGAGAGAGAAAGTGAGAAAGCAAGCCACCGGGTCTGGGACTCGAAGCACAGTCTGCCATATGGGATTCCAGAGCCCTTAACCACCATGCCACCTGTCAGTGCCCATACTGCAAATTTTGAAGTCTTTTTTAGGAGGGGGCTTTTTAAAAAATTTCTAGTCCTACCACTAATGAGCTCTATTATAATATTAGTGTAGAAATCACATATCTAAATTTTCCTAGCAAACAAAAGTAATAATGGATTCTTAAATCCAGACCAATCATTCCAATAGGAAAATGTGGGACAACCAAGTGGTAACAGAAAGTCTCTCCTTATGTATGAAATGGGGATTCTACCAACAAACATGAAATTTTGCACCTACTGGTTCAGACAGATTCTCTAAATTCTCAGCCTGAAAACTGTGACTTTTTTCTTCCATGTTTTCTGTAAAAATAGATTATCTTAAAATTCTTTTGTTCTCTGGTGTAACTTTTCAGTAAGAATGTTTCCTTATCAAGCATGAATCTAGCTTCCTCAACTCAAAGACAACCATCTTCTCCATATCACTCCTTATCAAAATAACGCTTTCGGTATCTTCCTTTTCTAATTTAATTTAAACTGTGTTTCCTTCAGCCAAAGGGCAGTACACTAAGGGTTCTCCCTTCAGAGGCCTTTGTACACTACAGATAACAAACGTGGTGTCTGGCCCTGGTTATGGACACTCGAAGGGCACCCACTTTGTTCTTCATGTTGTCCTGCCTTCAGCATGATACTATGGAAAACAATGACTATAAATAAGATGATATATAACGTTCCTTGGTGACCATCCGTTGCAGCTTTAAACTTTTCTATTCCTGTGTTCTTGGGATCCTACTGGAGTTTGGAGGGTAAACTCTTCACACAATCATTCACGAGCTCTCACCTCCCGCTCCATCGCTCCCTCGCTCCCTCGCTCTTCCTCCCTCAGCATTCAAGTGTGGTAAGGCCTTGATGGAATACCTGATCTCACCTTTTGTCTCCACAAGTCCATCTGTTTCTTTTCCGAGTTTCAGGGTTAAGCCGGAGCCATTGAGACGTTTCCAGGGGATACTCGGAGGTAGGGGTGGGGGGAACAGACAGCCAGCTGCACCTTCTGGAGAATCCTCCCACCTGTCGCCTAAACATCCCTTTCTTAAAGATGTACCCTCTAAAAGTCCATCTCATTGTGAAAGAGGATGGACCAGCAACCCCACGGGCCCTTTGTCTGAAGCTTCCACACCTCACACACGCGCGCCCACAAAGCGTCCATCCTCACACAAGTCGGGGGTTTGCGCCGCACAGGGCGAGGACCTTAGGGTGCCGCATCTGGTAAAGGGGTGGGTTATGTCCGAGGTCTCTTCAGAAACTCAAATTCTACCATTCTACGACCACACGTCAGGTCCTATTACTTCCGAGGTGGGGAGGGAGAACTCCGAGGCAACCCCTCGAGATCAGCACGCGTGGTGGCCTCAGGAAAAGGCCCCCTTCAGCCCCGGCTCTGCGTATCCACGCCTCCGACCTCCGGCGCCGGGCCCGGGAGAAGGCCCGCTCGCGGCCGCGCCATGCCCTCCCTCGCCCTCACCCGCAGCCGCCCGCCGCCTCTTACCTGGCAGGCTGGCATCGCCCACCCAGCGCCACACCGGAGACCATGGGTCGGACGGGTCTCGACGTCCACCCTTCCGCCTTGACGGAGATCGCGGGAGATGCGCGGGCACCGGAGTCAAGCGCGCCGCCACCGGGAACGCGCCGCCTGGTTTCTAAGGAACGGGGGGCTCAGGGAAGGGGGGGAGGGACGGCCAGACGACTGCGCACGCGCCCTGACGGGGGTGGATCCGCGCTGGGAGGGGCCCGCACCAGGAGCTGCGCATGCTCACTCGTTGAGGGGCGGATCTCAAGAGACTAGGCTGTGTCCGGATCATCCCTTTCCGGCGGCAGTAGCCCTGCAAGTTGTATACCAACGTTGTTTTTTTGTCAGGTCTGCCGGCTGGCATTAAGAACGTGAAGATTGTGGGAATTATGGTTGGCTTGGGTTGTCCTGGAATGAGGGAAGGTCTCGTGTTGGACAACGACTTATCTTCAGAAGGTCAGGTCTCTCGAACCTGTCGGACTTCCTGGCTTCTTGACTGCTGATGATTCGCTTTTCTATTTTCTCCGGTACCTCTCTGGGCTCCTCTTCTGGACGTTCTTTGATTGTTCCTTAAATATCAGTGCTCTTCAGAACTTTGATTTCAGCCCCTTTGACCTCTTACTGGAACCTACGTTCCCCCAAGTAAACATGCGTTCATTTTGTAAGGAGACTGCCCTCTGGTTCTCCAAGCTGTGAGTGTAAAACTGGCATGTAAAAAATGCGATTGGGGGTTATTTCTGCTTGGGAATCTCCGCCCCTGCTTGTCTGACCCTCCTGGTTAAGTGTCAGTACACTTTTCAGCTGGCATTACGAGATCTCCCAGCTGCCATTCCAGAGCAGTCTGCAATGACAGAACTTGTCATCTGATCTATAGCAGCTCTGAGACTACTGACAGCAGCAGGATTATGCCTGCTATAGGCAGAGACAGGACTTCCCATCACTGCTGCCACCTCTGTGAGCTTGAAAGAGTCCCAGAGATGAGAAATTGTAGCCTCTAGCCCTCTTCAATGATTTTTTTTAGAAAGGATTTATTTATTCATCTATTATTATTTTTCAATTTGACCAGAGAAAGAAAGGGAAAGAGGGAAAGCGAAAAAGCAAGCCACTAGGTCTGGGACTTGAACTGTGGTCTGCCATATGGGAGTCCAGCACCCTCAACCATCACACCACCTGCCGGTCCCCAGTGATGGGGTTTTTATCCCCTTCTTTCTTTCCTGTATCCTTAAGAGCCAAGATAGAATGAGGCAGAATCAAAGTGTGCCTGTGATGTTTGTCTTAGTCATTGTTTAAAATTACATTCTAGAGCAGTTTCTCCACAATGGCACTATTGACATTTTGTGCCTGGATAATTCCTTATTGAGAAGGGGAGGGGGAACTTAAGCATTGTAGGGTGTATAGTAGCATAGCCCTGGCCTCTACCCACTAGGTGCCAGCCTCAGTTGTCACTAACAGAAATATCTTGACTTTGCCAAATGTCCCCTTGGGTTCAAAATCACTCCCAGGTGAGAACTAGAGGAAAATGAGCCAACAATTTTACCTGCAGAACCAGGACTTTTGTGCTTAAATCTCAGAGCCCATTCTTCCCTATGCATTAGCTCTGCCCTAACAGGGTTCTGTGGAGTAACAGCCCTGTTAGATGGTACTTCGTGAAGCATTCTGTAGTAACACAAGGGAAAGTTCAGGGTTAAGCAACATGTCTTACCACAGATTTTGGGTTTTTGATTCGGTGGTGGTGTTCACTGTGAATGACCAGAACAGTGTTCCAAACTTACTGGATCACAAAATGCTTTTCCAGGAACTTTCATCTGATTCTGCCTGCTCCTCATCAAACTTCCCCACTCCAGTGTCTGTTAGCCACCATCAGCTCCTGCTGTCCCATTTTAATGGCCTCGTACCCATCCTGTTGTCCCAACCAAAGCCTCCATTTATCCTGTCTCTTGCTTCTCCCAACTCCCTCACATTTGATTGGGTCAACATTTATTTTCTAAATATTTCTCAAACTTGCCCTCTTATTTGTGGCCTACTACAGTGGCCTGCTAGCTGGTACTTTGCCTCCAATCTGTTCCCAGTCTTATCTCCAGGTTGACACTGGCATGACCCACTGTATCCTTTGTATAAAACCTTGAGAGGCAGGAATGGGCCAGGGAACATCCTCATGGAGGAAGGTGATCACACGCACTCCATCCATATGTGCCAAGCACTGCCACACGCATGCATTTTAAGGGTGGAGAAACTAAGTCTTGGAAGTGTTGACATGGATTTCCATGGTCCCCCAGTTAGTAAACAGGGCAGTGCTAGGATTTTAAGCACAACCTTTCTCCCACCAGGCAGAAAGCTAACCTCAGTATCCCTAGATAGGTCTTCCTGAGCTCTAATTTCATTTTTTTCTTAATACCCCTCAGAAGCACTTCTGACTATGCAGCATTTGAGGTGAGAGTATATTTGGAAAGTTTTTTTTCTTTTTGGAGAGGTTTTTGCTATAGGGCGCGTGTGCTCGCCAGACAGACAGACAGAGACAGAGAGATAGAAAGCGAGAAATCACCCCCCAGGGGGGATGGCCACGCCGCAATCCCTTCTCCTCCATTCTCCTCTTGGGATCTTGGGCACGCACGCACACACGCCCGGTGTGAGTTTAAGCCACCGGGTCCGGGACTCGAACCGCGGTCGACTACGTGGGAGTCCAGCGACATAGCCATTATGCTAACTGCTGGTCCCTGGAAAGATTTTTTGGGGGGAGGGAGAGATGAGATCCTGTGGCCCACCTTCCTGAAGCTGAATTTACTGTTTCCTTAATGAAGATGAGAGCTGTTTCAAGGGTGAGAACTATAGTGTACATACCTATCCTCTTTGGGCACTAGAGGCCTGGGCACTCGAGAGGTAGTGGAGGAGGGCCCAAATCCACTGGGACAGGACGTTCCACTCAAGAGATGTCAAGCGCAGTCATACTCAAAACAGAGACCACACTCATGACTGCTCATGGATGTGTATTTTAATAAAAATAATTCTGTCAAAATACAACAGGAAGTTTTTTCATCTCAAGTACAATTTTAATAGGATGTTTTGTTAGAATTTTCTCTCAACCCTCCCACACCCACAAGTTTCATGCTAATGTCAAGTTATCAGCTTGAGAGGACAAAGGCAGAACCAGTGTGCACAATGTGGAGGATGTCTGTTTCAGCTGTAGTACTAATGGAGAAAAACTCTATGCAAAGAGGCAGGCGCCCATGGCAGCCAGAGGCCACAATTTGTCACAGGCCAAGGTGCACTGAACTGGTGGTCAAGTTGCACTCTGCTGTCTGGCTGCTACGTGGCGTGCATACCTGAGTTGTGAGCAACCAGAAGAACTTTCAGCTCCAACACTTCTCTACCTCATCTTCTTTGTGCTTGCTTAAGGGGTGGGAAGGCGCTGGGTGGTCAGAAAGCCCCCATTTTTCTGTCTCATAGTGTCCCTGTTCTGACGACTTGCACCCAGTCATAGTTTCATGTGAGGGGGGAGGGGCTTCTGGCTTTGAGTGTCTGCAAGTTTCCGCTCTGGAAGGAGTGACCATTTGGTACCACAGGGGAAATTGAGTAGGGAAGGCTGCTCCCCCAGTGCTGGACAACCCAACAGAGCCAGGTCTTCCTCCTGCCTCCCTTCACCAGGGCTCCTACCAGGTGCCTTTCCCACTGTAGACTCCTAGGAGCACACTGGCAGGACTGGGTGTGCATCTGGGGCTTCTCAGCCGGCAGGCAGGCCTGGACTATCAGCAAGACAGTGGGCTCTAGCAGCTTGGTTTTGACCCTCTCCACGGCTTGTGGGGCAAAGGCTTATGTCCCAAAGGTGAGCTGTCCGACTGGGACAGAGAGCCCCTCTGGAGAGGAACAGAGTAAACAACTTGGATTCAGCTGAAACAGTGAGATAAGGCACAGAAAATAGGGAGGTGGCCATGGGAACTGAGCACAAGCCAGGAAGACACCCAATCCCACGCAGCACACAGCTGTCTTGAGCCTTCCTGGGCCTTCTCGGCCACTCTGCAACCAAGCCCAGGCCCCGTCCCCATCCCTGACACACCCCTGAAGGGACTAGCCATTCAGACTCTGCTAGAGGCCATGCCACCCTAATCCCTCCTGGGGCTCATCTGCCATTCAGCTTCAAGACTAAACAGTGTTGCCCAACCCACAGGGATAAGGTTAGTCCCAGCTCTCTCTGCCACTAATTTGCTGTGTAACTTTGGCCAAGTCACTTAATCTCCTGGGCCTATTTCTGTATCTATAAAAGGAGGACTGACTGGTGGAAGAGATGTTCTCTGAACCCCATTCCAGCTGCAAATGCCTCTGGTTTTAATTTCCAATCCTGGCAGTCTCTGACCATTTAACAGCCTGATGTCTCCAACCCCTGAGTTTGGGTGCTAGGTATTCCTGGCCTTGCACAAGATGAATTGCCTTTACAACAGAGGACACCTCCCACCAGGCCATGGTCTGTGGGCTGATAGCTGTGGCCCTGGAAGGGACCGAGGAAAAAAAGCATCCCACAGGATCATCTCAAGGCAGAACTCTGGGAGAGCACAGGGTCAAGGCCCCCATCACCAGCAGCTGGTCCAATTCTGTCATTTTTCTTGTTCAGCTGAGGGCCCAGTAAGGCTCTGTGGGCACTGAGTATATCAGACCAACCATTCTCATGTCCACTAACAGAGAGCAGGAACTTGCCCAGCCCAATGCAGGCAGGGGCTGGGAGTTCAACTTCTGGCCTTGCCACAGCTGGCACTCCCCTCTGCAGGGCTGCTAATGTTCTCCCTCCCTCCCTCCTCACACTGTGATGCAGGTATGGAAAACCCAACCCTATTAGAGCTCCTTTGCTAGGCCTTCTCCCAGGCAGCCAGTCCTTTCCCCAGACGGCCCACCTAAGTCCTGGTAGTCAACTCCGCCCTTCCCTCCTGATTCCCTGTTGGTAGTGGGACTGTTTTTGCTCCACCAGCTGTGAAGATCTATCTGTAACAGCTGGTGGGATATTTGTATAGCCCATGGGGTCCTTTTCTCTGGCCAGCAAATACTTCTAACAGTCTTTGTTATGAGGGTCCAGGGCCAAGCACTGAAAACTGCCTGGCACCGCTGCAGTGAAGCCTGGCCTAGAGGATCAGGTTCCATCCAGCCCAGGGACCAGCCAGCCAAGCATCTATCTCCATAAAGTACCAGCTTCTCAACAGAAGGCATCGAGTCCATCAGAGCAGTGCAGAGATGGTGAGGATCCAGACAAGAAGAAAGTGGCCCCTGTACTCAAGGGCCTCTGTCCTGGGAATGGAGACTTCCTCCCGACAGCCTGATACACAGTAGCTCTTGGGTCGAAGGCAGGTAGTTTCCAGGCAATCAATTCAGAGTAAATGAATTATTTGGCCATCTTAACAATGAAGAAAGGCAGGGCATTGAAAAGGGGAGAGAGGAGCAAGGCAGGCAGTAGGAGGCAGGGCAGAGAGTGTAGAGAGCATGCTGGCCAAGGATCCTCTGCTCCCTTGCTTTGCTGTGTGGCCCTGGGCCAATCTGCTGCTTCTCTGAACCCTCAACCTTATAATTTACTACTCGGTCCAGCTCGCAGGAGTCTAGGGACCCACATCTCTTGAGATGCTGCAAACCAGCTCAGCCTGACCCTGTTCACTAAGTGACCACCCACCCCACCCCCAAAGCCTATTCAGCTTCCCTTAGGCTCCAGCTGGGCCTGTGGCTCAATGTAGGGAGAGCCTCAGATAAACAAATCACTG
This sequence comes from Tupaia tana, assembly GCA_026018925.1. NCBI lineage: Eukaryota > Metazoa > Chordata > Mammalia > Scandentia > Tupaiidae > Tupaia > Tupaia tana. The sequence goes on along the minus strand of JAKSZU010000018.1, from coordinate 19,255,839 downwards.
GGCTGAGGTGACAGAGATGGTTCTCTTTTAATGAGTTGGACTCAAATAAAAGCATATGGTGTCTGGACAGCCTCACCCAAGAGGTGCTGGACCACTAACACTACGATAAATACTGTGTCTTTTTTTTTTTAATATATATATTTATATATATATATATATATATAATCTCATTTGTTTTTACTTATGAAAATAATAAGCTATCACCAACTTGGATAGGCTTCATCACTAAATTAGCAGAAACCAGCTCAGCACAAACTCTCCAGAGATAAATACTGGTGGCTCAGTCAGGAGGAAAAAAAAAAAGATTAAAAAACCCCAACCCCTCCTCAAAACAAATCCCCCCCTTTCAAAGTGGAAGGCGCTACATGAGAGTAACCAGCCAATACTGTGTCATAGGCCGCTGCACGGGAAGGGGAGAAAGACAGAGGGTGGGAGAAAAAGGAAGGAAAGGAGAGAAGGAAGGAAGGAAAAGAAGGGAAAGGCCAGGCAGGAAGAGTGAACTCTGCCCGTGGCTTCCAGGTCCCTGCGCCAGGTGCCTACGGAGGACAGGGCTGCTCCAGCCCTGGGGCTGAGGAAGGGCTGGGTGGGCCAGCCAGCACAGTCAGCTAGTGCAAGTAGTCGTCGACTCTGGCAAAGGAGCAAGACCCCAGGCCTGCTCGGGCCATGAGTCGTAGACATTCGGATGCCTGGCCCAGGGCGAGCATCAGAGGGGGCTGCTTTGGCAGGTTCTGAGACTCTGTGGACAGAAACAAAGCCTGGTCACTGCTCTGCTCAGGGCTTGGGCCCAGGTCAAGGTTCTCTTGGGAGTAGGAAGTGTGTGTGTTGGGGGGACAGGCAGACAGAATCTCCTGGAACAGAAAGTTCAGTGTTTCTGTTTGTGTCCCAGCCACCAGGCCATGGCCCTGCAGTCATGCCAAGAACCCAAACCTAAGCCTTCTTTAGAGCAGTGGTCATGGCCTAGGGCCCATCATGAGGTGAGATAGCCAGGCAAGTCTGCTTAGCAGAGGGAGGTCAGGGTTCAGGTTTAGCCATGGGAGTCACCGGACAGGACCTGCACAGAGCTTGCTATCCCGATTTGGATAAACACCACCTCTTCTTAGGGAGAGAGGGAGGAGCCACCCCAGACACCCAGGAGCTGCTTCTGTTGTTAGATCTACTCACCTAAAATGGCGCTGTTGAGGGCAGCGCACACAGGTTCCCTCTGAATGGGGTCAAGTTGCTGTCCAACGGGGCAGCTCCACGGGTCTGAGTACGCCAGTAGGCTGAAGGCATCCTAAGGGACACGACATTCTCAAAGAGCACTGTGACACACACCACACACCTTCAAGTGCCCCAGGGGGAGACAGGGCCCTGCACAATGCTGAGGGAGAGCTCAACACACCTGGACTATGGGGTCTGCAGGGCTGTGCTCGCCCCAGATCCTGGGAAGGGTGGGATACAACCCAGATGCCCCACTTCTAGCTGCAGGTCTGACATGAGCCTTCTCTGTCCTGTTGCCACTATCGCTGGGTCCTCTCAGAGCCACTAAAAGGGGTCTGCTCCGTGGGCAAGCCTGGCTTGTCCTGTACCTGCAGCATCTCCGTATGGGCCAGGTTCTTGCCGTACTCCCGGCCCAGCTGCTCACTCAGTGCCTGCAACTCGCGGCCAAACAGGATGATCCTTTCTGTGGCGGCCTGGTTGCCCCCGCAGAGCTGCTGCCGAGGATGCCCATCATCTGTACCAGGAACCCAGCAGAGAGCATGTTAGGGTAGGAAGGGAGGGAAGGGCAGGGCTGGGGTAGAGTGGGAAGGACCCTGGGGGGGGGGGGGGGGTGGCAGTTTCTGCTGGAGGCAGACAAGGGCTGGGAGGAACAAGGGGAGCTTGCGCCACAAGGGGGTGCACACAGTCTAGGGTCAGGTTAAGAGAGTCAGAAGCCCTCCCTCTTCCCACAGTGCTCATAAGAGCACTCTCAAACTCCCCCTAGCCTCAACACAGGGGCTCTGGTATTAGCAGTAAGCCTAGGCCTTCCTGCATGCTTGGAGCCACCTCAAAGACCCACACACGACTGGAGATGGTACCCCAGGTCTAGCGGGAGCCACATCTGCCCGTTGTGGGCCCCTCACAGGTCAAAGAGGCATCTGGACTACACATTTGCCCTAGTAGGCAACACAGTAATGGGTTGAGCTAGGGCATGGCCCTCACCCATGCTGGACTCGTCCGTCTGTAGGTCCTCATGCTTGTAGGCGCCATTCACAATGCGGGTAGACACACTTTCCAGCACACCATTGGGGTAATGCTCTGCCTCCATCTCCATCTCACTGTCGCTGCAGAAGAGGGTTGAGGCGGGAGTTGGCCAAGGGGATGTGGTTGGAGCGGCCTGGCTGGGCCTCCATTCATGCTTCAGTCATGAGTTACGGAAGGCCTCCAGGGGCATAAAAAGACAACCCAAACTTCCCAAACTTCCCAGTCTTTGTATGGCCCTTATTGTGATATTCACTATCCCCAGAGGCCTGTCACCTGATCCCTACCCTTGTTCAGAGTTGCCTTTATGACTCTCTCCACCCTGACCCTTCTCTGAGTTGAGACACCTCTCCCCAATGACTGGGCCCCATGAGCCATGATAGACATCTCTACCTTGGCTGGGAGGCAAACCCAGGTCAGCCTTGAGGCATTCCTGGGGACTGCTGGAAGCCACCTGCAGTAGTAACCTGTAGCCTAGGTCCTGCCTGCCCAACCTTGCTGTCCGCAAGTCAGCCTCAGTGTAAGCCCCTTCATTCTAGACCCAGGGGATTCTAACAGGCCCAGCCTCCTTGGAGGAAACCACGTTCTCAGCCTCTGGAGAAAGCCAGGGCCACGATGCAGCTACATCATGGGTAGGGCCGGAAACCAGAGCCAATGCTGGCTCGGCGGGTCAGTGGCTGGCACTGAAAGAACAGCTGCAGCGGGCCCAGTTGGCACAGAGCAGACAGCAGAGAGGAGGAAGCAGAGCAAGACGGGCACCTGGTCTCCTGGTTACTGGTACTGCTGTGGGGCTGGGACTTGGTGGAGTCTGTTGAGTTGGACTCGGAGTAATTGATGGAGGATGGGGAGGAGGAGGACGAGGAGGATGAGGACGAGGAGGAGGAGCTGGGTGCAGGGTATTTACTGTGGTTCTGTTTGCTCTTGACAGATGCGACACCGTTGCTACAGCTGGGACTCTCTGCTCCTAGAAGGCAGAAACAGTCAGAGAAAGAGGGGCAGCTTGCCATCAAGCAGGGCCCTGGGAATAACTGCGGTGGTCCCAATTCCCTTCTCCCAAACCCAACCCAGGGAAGGGCATGTGGGGCAGCCTTTCCTCTCCACACCAGTTCCTCCCAGAGCGTCGGGAGCGTGGCTGACCTGTGTTGTGTGTGTGGGGACTACTGGGGCCGTGGCGGGGGCTGAGGCTGGGGGAGCCAGGGTAGCTGTCCTGGGACTTAGGGCTTCGGGAGCTCAAGCTGCGGACCTCACTGTCGGTCCCATTCACCATCTCCACAAATTGGCGGCACCTGCAGAGGGAGCAGAGCGGCAATGCTCTGGGCTTGGCCTGGGCTGAATGTTCCCACCAGCGGCTGAGAGGGGCTGGGCTCTGGGGGAGGTGGTGGGACCCAAGGCTTACTTGAGCATGAAGAGCAGGTTGGGGTTATGCTCCAGCAGCCCTGGATAGAAGCGTTGGGTGGTCTCAATAGCCTCGCCTACCCGGCCCTCCAGCACCAGCTTCTGGATCTCTGCAGAGAGCAAGAACACAGCACTGAGGGCTAGCAGCAGACCTTTTTCATGGACGTGTGCTGGCACACTGCCAGACTTGGGGTAGGCCCAGTCAAGAGCTGGGCTCTGGGTTTCTTGCCAGCTTAAGATGCTCACAGAAGAGGCTAGAGAAAGAACCTGGTTGCCCAGCCCCACAGCAGACTCTGGTTCCTGCCAAGTGCCAACAAGTCCTCAAAAGAGGGATGAAAATGGAGGGGGGTCTCTCAGCCCACAGGTAGGAGACTGCTTCTTTGGGGCCAGTGACTGAGGGTAGGGAGGGACCCTGGCTGTGGGAGCACGATCTAGGGTTGGACACCGAGGCAGCATGGCAGCTAGAGGGCTCCTCTTCAAACAGACTTCTCTAGTTCCAGGCTTCCCATGAAGAATGCCAATGGGATACTTGGCTTCTGGGTGAGGGCCCACGTCCTGGCAGTCTTTAGGGGCTGCAGTGTGCTCCCTGCTAGGAGAGGAGGTCATCCTCCTCACGCTGGCACCTCGGACGTCGACACTTCTCAGGCCATCAGCATCTTGCTGCTGCCTTCTTGCTCTTGCCCTGAGGCCTTGTGCGTCTTGCCGGAGTGACTTCTGGGTCTGAGGCTCTCTCATTCGTAGATCCCAAGTCTGGGATCCTTTCCCGTCTGTCTGGCTGAGCGCAGCTTCTCTGGGAGACACAGACACATGCACATACACAGAGACGACAGGCTCAGAGACGCAAGCAGGCACTCACAGACACAATGTCCACACACACCACTCGCCCTCACGCTCCTCTCCGACTCCTATCTCCTTCCTTGGCTCTTTCTCTCTTTCCCAACACCCCTCCTTCCCAGAGCCCCCAAACAAAGTACACAGGCCAGTCTAAACACCGGGAGAGCATCCTCTGGTCAAGGGAAGACTCTGGGATGTCTGCAATGGGCAGCACCAAAGTTGGGAGCAGAGAGAGGTGCCTTCACAGCAGCCACTGAGTGACAGGTTCACCTTAGCTGACCAATCGGGCCTCTCTGGCTTGGACAAGCAGAGCAACTTAGGCTGAGTAAGTGGTGGGAAAGGCAGGGTGCTGGTCTGATATGATGTAAACATACTCTTTCCAGAAGACTAGGAATAGGAAACCGAGTGGAAATCAGGATTAAAGGGTAGAAAACAAGCATGGTAGAGAGGGATCCGGCCATGCCAGCCTTCGGAATGTGCTTAGAGGGCTGCCCTGAGATGCTCCCATGCTGCCAACTGTCCATCTGGGCAGCGTTCTCTTGAAGGAGGGACAGAACAGGGTCTGGGGTTCACCCAGGCTGTGGGCTGGTCTTGGGGTGGGACCAGAGCAGAACAGATTCCTGACAGGTAAACTAGGACTGGCATGAGCCAGAGAGCAGAGGTAGGGACAGGTGAGGGAGGACAGGGGACAGGAGAATTAACCTTACTTTGTCTGTTCTTTATGGATGCCTGTTCTTCCTGAATCGGGGTTTCAGTCATTCGAGCAAAAGCTGTGGCTGTGGCACAATATCCATGATGCACCAGGTAAGATGAGACCATGCTGGAAAAAAGGAAGAGCTTAAGGTGACACTCAAGAACTACATTTCTCACTGACCAGCTAACTGGACAGACTGCCCAGTTAAGTCTCCCTGAAACACACCATGGAGCGAAACCTTCACAGAATGAGAATAAAGGGCCTGAAACAAAATGAACACTGCTCCCCCCCCCCCCCCCCCCCCCCCCGCCTCAGGGTTCAAGCTAGAGAGGCGCTGGACACGGCTGGGAGGAGTGACTGTAGTTTCTCTGAATAACCTGCCCATAACAGGAGAGGATGACAATGAAAGTACACACACAGTCACACGCCATGTCTGTGCAGAAGTGGCTGCCTCTCTGTGGATTACTGCAAGCCCTGAGATGGCTGGCCAGTGGCCTCGCTGAGGGCTTCCTGAGACAGCAGCCATCCAAGCAGTCTGGCAGCTGCCTGAACAAAAAGGACATAAGCCACGTGCATGCCTTCTGCAGACGCAGGTCTCCAGCTGAAGCATCCCCAACTCCCCAGGCAAACCTGCCTCCTAGCAGCTACTAGAGAACAATGGAGAGCTAACCCATGACCTGAAGTCACTCCTCGATATATCACAATTCAGGGACCCAAGACACCAAGACGTCAGACTGATTTTGCCAAGAAGGGATAGGCACTGACAGGGCCAACAAGAACTCAGTCTTTGGGAAATGGCCTGGAGAAGCCTAAGGCCCAGTGGCCACTGAGCCCCAGCTGAAGCAGCTGAGCAGCAGCAGACAAATATCTGTGTGTGCACGTGTACAGGGCAGAAGGAGGAGCCCTCGGTCTGGTGTGGGAATGCCTTGGTGTGCACTACCAAACATGAATGTTGGAAGTTACTTGGAAGATTTAGCGGGGGGGTTGGGGGGGACAAACAAAAGTATGTAAAGTTCTCTGTCAAAAAATGTTGTATATCTGGGAACCAGCAGTTAGCGTAATGGCTATGTCGCTGGACTCCCATGTAGTCGACCGCAGTTTGCGTCCCGGACCCAGTGGCTTAAAACTCACGCCGGGCGCGTGTGCGTGTGTGCCCAAGATCCCGAGAGGAGAATGGAGCAGAAGGGGATGATTTCTCGCTTTCTGTCTCTATGTGTCTCTCTGTCTGTCTGGCGAGCGCACACTCCCTATAGCGAAAAACCTCTCCAAAAAAAATGTTGTATATCGGGACCAGCAGTTAGCGTAATGGCTATGTCGCTGGACTCCCATGTAGTCGACCGTGGTTGGCATCCCGGACCCGGTGGCTTAAACTCACGTTGGGTGCATGTGCATGCGTGCCCAAGTTCCCGAGAGGGATTGCGGTATGGCCATCCCCCCTGGGGGGTGATTTTTCGCTTTCTGTTTCTCTATCTATCTCTGTCTGGCAAGCACACACGTCCTATAGCAAAAAAACCTCTTCAAAAAAAAAAAAAGTTGTATATGGTAATATTCTTGATTTGATAGTCACATACTACATGCACACTTTTAAAAACCATATTGAGTGGGGACCAGCAGATGACGTAATGGCTGTGTTGCTAGACTCCCATGTAGTCGACCACAGTTCAAGTCCTGGCCCTGGTGGCTTAAACTCATGCTGGGCGCATATGCGTGCATGCCCAAGATCCTGAGAGGAGAATAGAGGAGAAGGGATTGCAATGTGGCCATCCCCCCTGAGAGGTGATTTCTCGCTTTCTGTCTCTCTGTCTCTCTGGCGAGCACACATGCCCTATAGCAAAAACCTCTCAAAAAAAAAAAAAAAAAAAAAAAAAACCAACCATAGAGTGATATAAAGATGTACAATGATGAAATGTAAATTTAAAAAAATAATGTGCTAATCAAAAAAGAAAGAAGTTGGGGCTGGCAGGTGGTATGGTAGTTAAAGTGCTAGACTCCCACATGACTGATCGTGGTTCAAGTCACAGACCTGGTGGCTTGCTTTCTCACTTTCAATTTGATAGTCACATACTACATGCACACTTTTAAAAACCATATTGAGTTGGTTTTTACTGACCCTAGTAAGTACATAAGCCTTATAGCAAATTAGGAAAAAAAAAAAGATGATAAATAAAATTAAATAAATAATTCTTTTAAAAAGAAAGAAAGAAGTCTAGGCATATGTCCCCTCATGTTTTTTGGAGGCTTTTTTTTTTTTTTTGAAATTTTTGCTATAGGGCACATACGCTCATGGAAGAGACAGAAAGAGACAGAGACAGTAAGCGTGAAATCACCCCCCAGGGGGATGGCCACACTGCAATCCTTTTTCTTCCATTCTCTCAGGATTTTGGGCACACACACACACACGTGCCTGGCATGAGTTTAAGCTTCCAGGTCTAGGACACGAACCACAGTTGACTATATGGGAATCCAGCAACGTAACCACTATGCCACTCACTGGTCCCTGGAGCCTTTTTGCTATTGCATGGGTGTACTTGCCAGAAAGACATAGAGAGAGAGAGAAAACAAGAAATCACCCTCCAGGGAAGATGGTCATGCTGCAATCCCTTCCCCTCCACCCTCCTCTCAGGATTTTGGGTATGCATGCGCACGTACGCACACACACATGCCTGGCATGTGTTTCAAACTACCAGTTCCAGAACTTGAACCCCAGTTGGCCATGTAGGAGTCCAGTGCCTTAACCACTATGCTACCTGCTGGCCCCAAAGCCCCCTCATATTTTAAGGGGTAAATGATATAACACAAATAGAGTGCATAGCACGAAGTAAGAAGTCAATAAATACAACCTCTTATTATGAAATTATATATCTTGTAATACTAGATTCTGAATTTTCATTATTATAAACACCAGGGGAAAATTTTTTCATAAAATATGGTTGAGAGGATCCTATATGAACCTCATATGCCACTAAAACGTACAGTCCCTTTGACTCAAGATTCCATTTCCTTTTTCTTTTTTTGGAGAGGTTTTTGCTTTAGGGCGCGTGTGCTCGCCAGACAGACAGAGAGAGACAGAGAGACAGAAAGCAGGAAATCACCCCCCAGGGGGGATGGCCACGCCGCAATCCCTTCTCCTCCATTCTCCTCTCGGGATCTTGGGCACGCACGCACACGCCCCCGGCTTGAGTTTAAGCCACCGGGTCCAGGACTTGAAACATGGTCGACTACGTGGGAGTCCAGCGACTTAGCCATTACGCTAACTGCTGGTCCCAAGATCCCATTTCTTAAAAGAGAGAAAGTGAGTGAGAAAGCAAGTCACCAGCTCCAACTCGAGCCACGGTTGGCCATGTGGGAATCCAGTGCCTTAACCACCATGCCACTTGCCAACCCCAGAAAATAATCTGAAATAAGAAAAATTCTGGTGAACCAGCAGTTAGCATAATGGCTATGTTGCTGGACTCCCACGTAGTCGACCGCGGTTCGCGTCCCGGACCCGGTGGCTTAAAACTCACGCCGGGCGCGTGTGCGTGCGTGCCCAAGATCCCAAGAGGAGAATGGAGGAGAAGGGATTGCGGCGTGACCATCCCCCCGGGGGGTGATTTCTCGCTTTCTGTCTCTATGTCTCTGTCTGTCTGGCAAGCGCACACGCCCTATAGAAAAAAACCTCTCAAAAAAAAAAAAAGAAAGAAAAATTCTGTATGTCCAAAGGGCTGCCCACCAGGGCAAATTTGTGGCAAACTTGTCTCTGAGGTAACATAGCTATTACCGATATTCAAGAAATGAAGTTATATGAAATCACAGAACACAAATTATATGTAGGACCTGGCAAATACTACATATGAACACATACAAGCATATGAATACACATGTAAACAAAATGGTCCATGTGCTGACCCAGGCCCTGGGAGCTGAGTGGAAGTCCCTCCCCATACAACCTGGGCAGCTCCACCTCTCTCTAGCCTGTCCCAGACTGCAGCAAGTGTTCTGTCCTGGCCTTTGGAGGAAGCATTTCTCATCTGCTCTAGGCTCTTTCTGAGGAGGATCTGGTTACCCAGGCCCTGTCTTGGACTGCCCACGGGGCCAGCCTCAATTATCAATCCCTCAAGAGAGGAAGGCTGCACAAAGAACCCAGTGTGCTATGCTCCCCAAGCCCACCCAAGGGACCACGGCAGCCTGGTAGCTCTGCAGAGCAATGACCAAGGCTAGCAGGAGCCTGGCTCTTCCCCTGTACCCACCTGTCCATCCTTAAGAGCCAGGCTAACAACCATCCCCTAGTAGAGTGGGTACCAGTCACTGTATCACATGGGCCTACAGCTGGCCAAGTGGAAGAGAGACCCAAACCTCCCTAGGAAGTCTTAGCAACACTGCTTTCCAGGACAGTCTAGGAATTAATCAGACAATCAGCTTGCTAGGGTGGTTCTAGGAAGGACTGCCAAGGATGCATGGGACTTGGCTGGATGCTGAGCCCAGTGAGGTGACCTCAGACCAAATGGATACCCTATATAGTGGGAAAAGTCCACAGAGGAAGACACCACAGGGTGTGCTAGGATATCCTTTGAAAAACAACTTGGGGAAGGAAAATGGCCATGTGGATCAGCCCTCTGATGTGGTTGCAGGGCGAAGGTTTAACTAGGGCACTTCTAGAGAACTGAACTAAAGCTGTCTGGCCCAGGAAAGGGAAGCAGAAGGGTGGCTGGTTGAATCACTCTGGAAGTGCTGTCCAGAAGGGTGTAACTAGCTGGAAGGCACGAGAACAGTCTGGGGGGCCTACTAGAGAGTGAGGCCCCTGGGGTAGGGCAGGATGGGACAGGATGGGAACAAGGCACTCACTTCTGCAGCACCGCCTGCCACTCGCCAAGCCGGGCACTGATGGGGAAGCAATGGACAGTGCCCTGGACCTTGGCACGCCACTCTCGCATGTAGTCCTCAATGTCAAACAGGAAGGGCTGCTGCCCAAAGTTGGCGTCCACAATCTCCCCAGGAGTCTGCAGGCCTACGGTGGGGTAGAGGTTGGCCTGAGGAGGAGAAGGAAATGTCAGTCGTCAGGCCCTGAGGGCAGTGGGGCAGCAAGGCCTCTCCTCACCTCCAGGGCTCCTAATGGCCCACATGGGGCTTGAGAGAGCCACCTGCAGGAGGCAGGTGGGTTATAGCCTGCCCACCTCCCTACCAAAGACACAGCATTACAGAGCTGGAGGCGGAATGCAGGTGAGCCTCAATCTAGGGAGTCTCCTGCTCTGCATCAGAGGTCACTGTGTCCCCAAGACCCAGGATTCCCCTCTGGAACTCAGTCAGGGAACAGAAAAGCAGGCTGGGCTTTGGGACCCTGCAGGTGTGCTGTGAAAGTCTGCTGCACGGGTGAGTGAGGGCTCCTTTTGGAAAGAACGAAGGCCCAGGATCTCTCTGTCACAAAAAGGAGATATATGAGGGGGCAGGAAAGGATGGGATGGCAAAGGACAGGAGGGGGGAGGAGGACAGCATGGCAAAGGGTAGAAAGAAGCTGTTGCCCTTCCTGTCAGAAGCTCACCAAGAGGAGGCTCTGATGGCCAGTGAGGTGTGGGGTTCCCTGCTTTCCATCTACCCCATCATGACCAGTTTCTGCCAGTCACTCCCTCACTCAGTGACTCCTGTGGCTCCCCACTGCTGCTGTAGACTGTTTCCCCAGGGCCCCTGGTCCATACCACACCTCCCATCCTCAGGCCATATGTCATCCCGGAGTATCACGTGCCTTTCCTGCATGTTCAGATGAGTCCACCATGAACTCTGAGCCCATGAGACCTCTCACCTCCTTCCTTTCCGCTCCTGTCCTCCATAACACAAGTAAAGGCCACTCCATCCAGCAAGCCTTCCCTGACCACCGTGACCATAGCACTGGCAGCATACTGCCCACTCTCACATCTGGTCACTTCATATCATGTCTCTACAACTGGCTCCTCCCCAGCCAGGGGAAGAATTCTTCCCCAGAGGCCCCTTTGCCTAGGACCACAACCCCTCTCTCAGGGACACCGCCCCTCCCCCCCAGGTAGGAGGGAAGGATTTAGATCCATAGGCAGGAGGTTCTAATAGAACCCAGGGTGCCGTAGTCAGCCCTTGTAGTCACAAGAGCATTTTCTGGGGCATCATGGGGGTGTCCAGGATCCCAAAGCAACCACTAGAGTCAGCAAACTTCCTTCTAGAATGCAGTCAGGGCACACAGAGCCAGGCCAGGCCCCCGTCATTCTGGGTAGAGGCCCTCATGTGATGAGGTCAGTGATGACTCGTGATAGAAGGCTGGGGTACAGGAGGTAGGTGATGGCTGTTGGTGGAGCTGAGCCCTCAACTAAGCCAACAGGAAACCCCATTCTTTTCTAAGAGAACACTCCCTCACAGTTGGAATGATTCCCTACCTCTGTACCCCAGTGCACAGGCTGTCAGCTACATGGAGCTGGCTCAGACCAGCTGAGCCATGGAGCTACCTTCATTCTGTCCCCTACTCAAGCACCACAGCTGCCTTTGGAAATGCCACTAATTATTGTCACCTGCTAAGAGTTCTGGAGGAAGACCAGGCCTTGCTGTTGGAGAAAGAGGAAGGCCAACAGGTACCCCTTACTGGTACCCTCAAGCCGACAGCACAGTATACAGCCCTGGTTGGAGAAGGGGCAGACTCCAGACCTTGTACTTGCAGGTACCCCATGCCCCAACCCAGTCAACCCCCGACAGCCCGGTTGGAGAAGACCCAACAGCAGTACTCACCGGGAGGTCTGTGAAGGCTATACCTGTGGGAGAAAGGAAGAGTCGTCAGGCCATGAGACAGGGCCAGCCCCTGGTTTCCTCTGCCTCTGTGGCCCGTGGTGGAGAAGGTGGCCTGGTACGTTTAAACTCTGGCCTTCCCTTTGCTGGTTGGCCTGGCTGGAAGCAGAGTCAGATGCTTGGGTATGTGTCCACAGTTCTTCCACCCTCTGGAGGAAAGCCTGTTAGGAATAACTAAACATCTCTTGAGGCCCTTCAGACCTGATCCTCCACTTGATCCAACATGTAGGCTGGGACTTCAAAAAGGTCATGGAAAATTTTAATTAAAGTATGAGTATACTCTAGTGTAAAAAAATAATTCAAAATCTATTCATAGCTTTTTCTTCCCAGAGACTGTGTGTGCATACGCACGCCAGAGAGACAGAAAGAATCCCCAGTGGGGGTGGTCACTCTGCAATCCCTTTGCCTCCATTTCTCCATCCTGCTGGGATCTGGACACACACACATGCACCCAGCATGTTTTTCAAGCTGTAGGGTTCAGGATTTGAAGCACAAGGTAGGTCATGTGGATATGGCTCCCTTAACCATCAGCTCAGAGGTTTTTTCATAATATGCATTCTCCATGAGTTTTCTGAAGACCCTTTATGTTTATGGATACCCACTGTCTATATTTTTGCCATCCATGACCTCATCTGATCCTCATACCAACTTTGAGGGGCGGGCTTTTTTATCCCTCCTTACAGAGGAGGAAAGTACACCTCACAGATTGCATGATTTGCTATCAGTTCCGCAGCTAGCAGAAGTAGGGGGGCTGGGCCATCCTTACAAGTGAACCTGGGAAGGGTGGCAGCTGTCCCCCTCCAGTCACACTTGTTCTGAGTCCTGAAAGGTTCTATGTGGCAAAGCCCAGGTTAATAATGGTCTATGTACCCTCCAAAGCCCTCTGCCAAGAGAAGGGACCTTAGCCCTGAATTGGAAGTAAGGGTGGAGGGCAGTAGAACCTGGATATATCTGCAGGCCTAAGGATTAAAAGGGCCTCAAAGGGCTCTGCAGACTGAGAAATGACTCAGAGGCAGTGGAGAATCCCTCAAGGACTCATAGTCCTTCCATTTCTTAAAGTCTTATATCTAGAAGGTCTTGAGCTTTTGGCATGAGAGGTTTTCTTGGGCTAGAATCATGCTAATCCGCTCATACCATGGGCTTCCTCTGTGCCAGGCACCAGGTTGAGAGTCTTACAAGGAACCATTTCATCTTCAGAAAACCCTGAAGGGTGTGTGCTGTCTCTGATGCTGGTTTATACATGAAAACCAAGGTGCAGAGAGACGGTTTACAGTCTTTGCAGGGCTACTTTGCTCCTCTGTGAGGGAAGTTCATAAACCTCATGGGCTGCTTGCCTGAAACCACTTCTTAGCCCTACACAAGTCAGCATGGCTCTGGCATGAGGGCAGGATTGAATCTGGATGCTCCTCTGTACCCTCGAGACCTCAGTGTTCACTCTCCACATCTGCCTGGAAGCTACCCTCACGGATCTCCATGTGGCCAGAATGCCACTTACTCCTGGGCTTGTGGAGGAAGCCGATGGAACCCCTGAAGAAGGAGAGGCCAAGTTCCACCAGTTATCTGCGGTATGACCTTTGGCTAGTTACCTCTCTGAGTCAATCTGTAAAAAGGGGCTAATGCTGGGAACCAGCAGTTACTGTAATGGCTATGTCTCTGGACTCCCACGTAGTCGACCACGGTTCGCGTCCCGGACCCGGTGGCTTAGAACTCACGCCTGGCGCGTGTGCGTGCGTGCCCAAGATCCCGAGGGGAGAATGGAGGAGAAGGGATTGCAGCGTGACCATCCCCCCTGGGGGGTGATTTCTCGCTTTCTGTCTCTATGTCTCTCTCTGTCTTTCTGGCGAGCGCACGCGCCCTATAGCAAAAACCTCTCCAAAAAAAAAAAAAAAAAAAAACAAAAGGGGGGCTAATGCTAATCTCTCCACCTCAAGGAAGAGAAGAGAAAATGGGACGCTGTTGAAGTGGCTTCACAAACCATGAAATCTAAGTACACACTGGCTGCGACTGTGCCACAGGTTCAGGCAACTGCCATACTTCTAGTTAGGGGATGGCCTATCCAGGATTGCCTAGCTCTGCCTCATGATGGAACCAAACAAGGACAATGGACCAAGAGGCAACTCTACCCCCTACCACACTTGACAAAGCAATAGTGCTCCCCAGCTCTGCTGGTCTCTGTGAGGCTCTGCAAGGCCATTGTGATGCCAAGATCTAAGCTGGCCACAAGAAAGTCCACAGATCCAGGATGTGAACATGATAGGCAAACTTGTTGAGAAGTGCCCTGGGCCAGACAGACATAGGTAATAGGTCACTAAGGCTGCAAATATAAAGACCTTGTGAGATAGCATAGAGCTGTGTGCAAACGACACTGCACACACAAGAACCATTTGTGGAGATGTCTCTGTTCACTCATTCCTTCACCCCACCACCAAGTGTCTTCTGAGCCCTCCCAGGAGCCGGGACCTGCAGCAGGTACTAGGAGGAACAACTACAAACCAGGTCCTTAAAGTACTTCGAACGCCAGCAGAAGAGACAGCAAGTGGCTAGTAATAACACAGATAACTGACCAGTGGCACATGGGGTGAGCGCTGCGACAGAGGGAAGGAACAAGGAGGCCAGAGGCAGAAACAACATCCTGAGGGGGCAGGGTTAGGGTTCTAAAGCACATTATGATGAGATGGCTTGTAAGAAGGACACAGGGCCATAAGAAGATTCACCAAGTAGTCTGCCACCCCAACTTGACTGTCTTTTCGTTAAATTTCATGATCTAGAAAATGTAGGCCATATCCGTATTTAGTAAGGTCTTAATAATATCCTTGGGGACACAGTGGGAACTGTGTTGCAGGCTAATACATTAAGTGATTCTTAAATGTCTGAACAAACAGCTACATGCCCAAGGGCTCAAATCTCAGTCTTGTACTTGGGTTGTCGAGAAAGTCATGACACATTTTTGCATAGAAAAACAGAGTAAAATATGTCATGACTTTTCCGGTGACCCAGTATTTTTATTGGTATAGTCATAAAAACTCACACAAACATGTTTATCAAAATTTAGGTTAACCCAATTTTGGAAAGGTTATCAGCTACTTAAGGTAGAACAAACAAGACCACAGAAGATCTTAGCAGGCTGAAAAAATGGGCAATGAATTACTAACTGAGCTTTATCTGTAAGACATGTGTGGCTACCAGCTCCCTGTGGAACCTGAATCCTGACTGACAAGGAGCTCATGGCCCTCTGGTGGTCATGGTGCACAGGCAATAGCAAAGTACCCCCCAAACCCTGCACCTATAGCAGGTGTCATGCCCTGAGCAACATGTGGACAAGCAGGAGGGATACGAGGCAGGAGGTATCCAAAGGTAAGACTGTGCCTAGCTGCGGAGAAGCAGGTGAAGGAGGGCTTGGGTATAGGGTGAGAGCCCATAGCTGGTTCCTGGGGCTCTGAGAGCAAAAACACTCAGGGCCAGCAAACAGTTGGAGCCACAGAGCAGAGTTAGGGCGAAGAGCCATTTGGAGACCTTCACCACACGCTAAGCGCTAGTTCCCCCCCAGCTAGACACCAGCAATGGTGGGTGGTCATCAATTTCAGAGGAGGGAGGCTCTGCACACGCACCTGCGTCAACTCTGCAGCATCTGCTGTGCTCCCAGCCGCCCAGCTCCTCACACTCTTCTGCCTGTTCTGAGCTGTGGTGTCCGACTGCCCTATGAGAAATGCTGGCTTCTGGTCACTCAGTCTCAACCACCAGCAAAACCAATTCCCACTCCGGTTCCCTGATTCTGGCTCAGCTCATCTGGAGAGAAGCCCCAGAGGGGCCATGGGGAATAGCAGCCACATTTTTACTGCCCCTTGCCCCAGGGGTCAGTGCAGTCCAAGTAAAATGCCCAACTCCCTTTCCTCATAGGGCTTGTGGTAGTCTGGCTGGCTGGGTTCTGCCAGTCCTCCTTCTCCTTACTCTACTATCCTAGGAGAACTCAAGACCTCTGCAAAGCCAAGCAGGCAGGTTCAGTAATTAGGAACCGCCTCAGACCCAGTGTGGTCAAATACCAGTCAGCACCTACTAGGGCAAGGCACCAGAATAGCCCCAAGTCCCTCCCTCTCTCAAGTTCTGATCCTAAATGTCTATACATGTACAGGATTGTTCCCCCATGAGAGCCTAAACACTCCCACCATACTCTGCTGCTTCCTCCTGGGTTCCTCAACCTGGCTGACAGCACCACTAACTCAGCCACTTCTCACTTGTCCTTCTTGCAAGTGTACCCCATATGTCACTAAGCCTGTTTCCTCCTTCCTGCACCCATTACCACTGCCTTACCTTGAGCTACCTGCCTCTTCTCCTGGCCTTTCCTCCACCCCACCCTTAGTGGTGTCATCAAAGAGGCATGCACACATTGAGTGATTGTTGCTACAGGGCGTGTGTACGCAATGGAGAGACACAGAGAGACAGTAAGGGAGAAAGTGAGAAATCACCCCCCAGGGGGGCTGGCCACATTGCAACCCCTTCTCCTCCATTCTCCTCCTGGAATTTCGGGCATGCACATACACGCACCCAGTATGAGTTTAAAGTTTCTGGGTCTGGGACATGAACTGTGTTCAGCCGTGTGACAGTCCAGCACCTTAACCACTATGTCACCTGCTAGCCCCCAAAGAGGCCTTTTTCAACTTAACTCTCCCAGGTTCCTGCCTGTTAAGCATGAACAGACCAGAGGAGACCTGGCCCCATTTGACTCTGGCCTGTCTTTTTACTGCCTGTACTCATGCAGCCCTCACTGTTGCTCCATAACAACTAGCACCTAGCACGTTGACCTTCTGAAGGGCAAGGTGAAATCTGGGCCAGGCCACAGGAATGCAAACAGCATCACTGTCAATTGCGTAATTCGGCCCCTCAAACTTCTCATCCAAACTCTGCTGCAACAAGTGTCATATAGGCCAGGCTCAAGACCAGAATGCTGCTGAATGGATTAACAAAGGGAGTGCCCCTGCTACCCTGCATAATCTGACAGGGCTCCAGTGCATTTCTGGGGAAACAGCTGCAGTTCCCTAGAGCTCAGCAAAGGCTCTATGTTTTGACTTCAAGTCCTACCCTTGAGCTTGTCACCAACCAAAGCAGTACCACAGGGCAGATCCTACAAGGTCCCCCGTGTACTTACCAAGGCTGTGGCCATTCTTGGTGTAGAAGCAGGTACCATTAATGAGGTTGACACAGCAGCCAATCACATCTCCTGTGGTGAACGTAGGACCATAGGGCTGGCCAGTCCCCGAGGAGCAGAAGGAATGCCCATCATCACCATGGTAACCATAAGAGTGTTTGTCCCAACCTGTGGGGAAACAGAGCAGCAATAGCTTGAGTACAGATACTTGAGAGAGTAACAAGACAGTCACAGCAGTCTCCCCAGGTCTCAGCCCCTCTCCCCAGGTCTCAGCCCCTCTCCCCAGCCAGAGCCTACCCCAGTCAGCACTCTTGGCCTTTCACAGAGCTGGCTACGCCAGATGCACAGTCTAGAAGTAAGTCTGGCAAGTTACCACCCCTATGGCACTGAGGCAGCCTCACTGAGAATAATACTAAGCTGTGGTTAACAGGAACCAAAACTCAGTGACCTAGAAAAGACTTGCCAGAAGCAGTACAATGAGGAGGCAGTCAGGGGAAGCCTTCTGAAAGAGGGGAGCTGAAACTAACCTTGGTAACATATAGAGGTAGATTATTAAAATGATTTTTTAGACGTTTTTGCTATAGGGCATGTGAGCTTGTCAGAAAGACAGAGAGAGAGAAAGCGAGAAATTACCCCCCAGGGGGGATGACCACGCCGTAATCCCTTCTCCTCCATTCTCCCCCCAGGATCTTGGACACGCAGGCTCACGCACCCAGTGTGAGGTTAAGCTATCGGGTCTGGGACTCGAACTGCAGTTGACTACATGGGAGTCCAGCAATGTAGCCATTATACCATATGCTGGTCCCTAAAGTGATTTTTAAATTAAGACTTTTTTTTTTTAAGAGAAATTTTTGCCATAGGGCACATACGATCACCATGAGATAGAGAGACAGAAAGCAAGAAATCCCCCTGGAGGGGGGATGGCCACGATACCATCTCTTCTCTATTTGCCTCTCGGAATCTTGGGCACACACGCAGCATGCCTGGTGTGAGTTTCAAGCTGCCACGTCCAAGACTTGAATCATAGTCAACTATGTATGAGTCCAGTAATGTAATCGTTATGCCATCTGCTGGTCCCAGAGGTCTAATTTATATATAATTCTCCATGTTTTTTTTTAAAAAAATATTTAACTTAATTTACACTATAAAAGTTCCCTCATGCCCTCTTTGCAGTCAATCTACTCCACCACCACCCCCCACCCCGTCTCTGACAACACTGATTTGATTTCTTCCTGTGGTTTAGATTTTTCCAGAATGTCACATAAATGGACTCACATAATACAGAGTGTCTTGCATCTGGCTTCTTGAACTTGGCATAATGTTTATGAGATTCATCCTTGTTTCTAGAAGTATCAGTATTTTGTTCCTTTTAACTGGAAGTGGTACTCCATTTTACTGATAACACAATTTGCCTATCCACTCACCAGCTGATAATATGTGAGCTGTTTCCAATCATTAGCTATTATGAATAAAGCCAATATGTGCATAGAGATTTTTGCACAGACATATGTTTTCATTTATCTTGGGTAAATACTTACAAGTGGTATCTAGCTGGGTCACAAAATAAATTTATGTTTAACTTGTTAAGAAACTGCCAAACTGCTTTCTAAAGTGGCCGTGCTACTTTGTATCCCCACTAGCAACATAAGAGTTCCACACCCTCACTAGCACTTGGAAGTCTAATCTACTTCCGCTATTTTTTCTTTTACCCATTTTAGTAGTTATGCAGTGATTTTAATATCACTGTAGTTTTGGGACCAGTGGATGGTGTAATGGTTACATTGCTGGACTCCCATGTAGTCGACCATGGTTCGAGTCCCAGACCCAGTGTCTTTTTTTTTTTTTTTTTGGAGAGGTTTTCGCTATAGGACAGAAAGCGAGAAATCACCCCCCAGAGGGGATGGTCACGCCGCAATCCCTTCTCCTCCATTCTCCTCTCGGGATCCTGGGCACGCACGCACACGCGCCCGGCGTGAGTTTTAAGCCACCGGGTCCAGGATGCGAACCGCGGTCGACTACGTGGGAGTCCAGCGACATAGCCATTACGCTAACTGCTGGTTCCCAGACCCAGTGTCTTAAACACACGCCAGGCACATATGCATGTGTGCCCAAGATCCCAAGAGGAGAATGGAGGAGAAGGCATTGCGGTGTGGCCATCCCCCTGGGGCATGATTTCTCGCTTTCCATCTCTCTGTCTCATTCTGTCTTTCTGGCAAGTGCAAGTGCCCTATAGCAAAAAAAAAAAAAAAAAAAAAAAAAAAAAACAACTCTCCAAAAAAAAATATCACTGTAGTTTTAATCTGCATTTCCCCAATAACCAAGGATGTTGAGCATCTTTTCACGTACTTATTTTTGCCATCTGTTTGTTAGAAAACTGTTAAACTGCCTATTCAAATCTTTAAGCCCCGCCCCCACCTTTTAAGGTTTCTGCCATAGGACATATGCACTTGCTGGAGAGAGAGACAGAGAGAGGAAAAGTGAGAAATCACCCCCTATAGGGGATGGCCACGTCATAATCCCTTCTCCTCCACTTTCCTCTTGGGATCTTACCTTGGGCATGCACGCAAACATACCTGGGGCAATTTTCAAGCCACTAAGTCCAGCACTCCAACCTTTGTTGGTCATGCAGAAGTCCAGTGCCTTAACTACCACACCACCTGCTGGCCCCTCTTTGAACCCATTTTTATTGGGTTATTTTTCTTACTGAGCTATACGAATTCTAGATGTATTTTGGATATAAGTCCTTTAATATGTTTTGTAAATATTTTCTCCTGATTCATCTTTTCACTTTATTTTTTAAGAGAGGTTTTTGCTATAGGGCACATGCACTTGCTAGAGAGACAGAGAAAGAGAGACAGAAAGCAAGATATCACCCCCCAGGGAGGGTAGCCATGCCACAATCCCTTCTCCTCCATTCTCCTCTTGGGACTTTGGGCACACATGCACATGCGCCTGCCATGAGTTTCAAGCATCCAGGTCCAGAACTGGAACCACGGTCGGCCATGTGGGAGCCATTACGCCATCAGCTGGTCCCCTCATCTTTTCATTTTCCTAAGTGTCCTTCACATGCCTGCTGGGATTTTAACTGAGATTATGTTGAATCTACAGATCAATTTGGTGGGAAAATATGGTTTAACAATACTGATCATTCAAATTCACGAACATGGCACTTTGAATTATTTTTCTTTAATTTCTCCCAGTAACGTTCTAACAAATTTATCTCTAACAATTTCATTTTTAAAAAATATTTACTTTATTTTATCTTTTATTATCATTTTTAAGTTTGACAAGAGAAGGAGAGAGAGAGAAAGTGAGATAACAAGCTATCACATCCAAGACTCGAACCGTGGTCGGCCATGTGGGAGTCCAGCAGCTTAACCAGCACGCCACCTGCCAACCCCAGAATTTCATTTTTTATGCTATTATAAATGGCATTTTAAGGGACCAGTAGATGGCGTATGGTTACTCTGGACTCTCACGTAGTCTACCACAGCTTCAGTCCCAGACCTGGCTGCTTCAAACTCATTCCTGTCACATGACCAAGATCCTGAGAGAATGGAGAAGAAACTACAGTGTGGCCATCCCTATAAGGGGTGATTTCTTGCTTTCTGTTGCTCTGTCTCTGTCTCGCTAGCGAGCACATGCTCCCTATAGCAAAAAGCTCTCTCTAAGAAAAAAAATTTCAAGCTTTCCAACTTAAGCTGGGCAGAGTGGCTCCCGCAAAGAAGGGTGGTGAGAGGAAGGGCCATTCCGTCAATGAGCAGTGACCTGGGAATACACCATCAACATTCACAAGCACATCCATGGCGTGGGCTTCAAGAAATGTGCCCCTCAGACACTCAAAGACATCCGAAAATTTGCCAAGAAGGAGATGGGGACTCCAGATGTGCGCATTGATACCAGGCTCAACAAAGCTGTCTGGGCCAAAGGAATAAGGAACGGCCCATATCAAATCCATGTGCGGCTGTCCAGAAAATGAAACGAGGATGAAGATTTACCCAACAAGCTCTACACTATGACCTATATACCTGTTACCACTCTCAAAAATCTAAAACCAGTCAATGTGGATGAGAACTAACTGCTGGTTTTCAAATAAAGTTATAAAGCCGAAAAAAGAAAAAGAAAAAAATTTCAATATTGAGGCTAGCAAGTGGCATTGTGGTTAAGATTCCCACATGGCTGATGGCAGCTCAAGTCCTATACACAGTGGCCTGAAAATCATGCTGGACATGTATGCCCAAAATCCTGAAAGGAGAATGAATGAGAAGGGATTGGGGTGTGCAAAAACCTAAAAAAAAAAATAAAATAAATAATATTTAAAAATTTAAATACCAAATTAAGTTACAGGGGCCAGCCAGTGGCAGTTATCACATGGCTGACTGTGTGGTTCAGGTACCAGACCAGGCAGAATGAGAAGTACACCAGGTGCACACATGCGTGCTTGCCCAAAAGATTCTAGGAGAATGGATGGAGAAGGAACTATAGCTTTTGCTACAGAGCGTGGTTGGAGAGAAAGAGAAAGAGAAAGTGAGAAAGCACCTCCACCAGGGGGGGTGACCATGCTGCAGTCCCTTCTCCATACTTTCTCTTATGATCTTTTTTTTTTTTTTTTTTTGGAGAGATTTTCGCTATAGGGCGCGTGCGCTCGCCAGACAGACAGAGAGAGACAGAGAGACAGAAAGCGAGAAATCACCCCCCAGGGGGGATGGTCACGCCGCAATCCCTTCTCCTCCATTCTCGTCTTGGGATCTTGGGCACGCACGCACACGCACCCGGCGTGAGTTTTAAGCCACCGGGTCCCGGACGTGAACCACGGTCAACTACGTGGGAGTCCAGCGACATAGCCATTACGCTAACTGCTGGTTCCCTTTCTCTTATGATCTTTTGGGCAAGCATGAATATGTGCACTTGTGCTTTTCACACACCTGGTGTATTTCTTTCTCAAGGATGGTTATACAACTCTAAATATGCTATAAATCACTGAATTATACACTTTAAGTGGGTAAATGTTATGATATCTAAATTTTATCTCAATAAAATTGTTAAATATGGGGCTGACAGGTGGCATGGTGGTTAAACTGCTGAACTCCTACATGGCCAACTGTGGTTCGAGTCCCAGACCTGGTGGTTTGTTCTCTCTCTCTTACCCAATTAAAAAAAAAAAAAAAAAAAAAAAAGGTTGGGACCAGCAGTTGGCGTAATGACTATGTTGCTGGACTCCCATGTAGTCGATTGTGGTTCGGGTCCTGGACACGGCGGCTTTTGTGTGTGCGTGCCCAAGATCCCAAGAGGAGAACAGAGGAGAAGGGGTTGCTGCATGGCCATCCGCCCAGGGGGTGATTTCCCGCTTTCTGTCTCTGTCTCTCTGGCAAGCACATGCACCCTATAGCAAAAACCTCTCCAAAAAAATAATAAAAAGGAAAGAGAGAAAAGAAAATTAAATAATTCTTTAAAAAATAATAAATAGTTGTCAAATATGTACATGGATGTGTTTATTTTGGATATGTAGATATAAAGGATATTTCTAAAAGTTCATGGAAAATTGGGATTAAAGTATAAGTTTATTTTGGTGCAAAGTTTTTCATAATATGCATTTCCCATGAATTTTTTTTTCTTAATTTGTTTTAAATCTTTCAGTCTGTACTTTTTTAAAAAAATTATTTTATTGAGACCACAGGTGGCATGGTTGTTAAAGTGCTGGACACTCCCACATGGCCAACCATGGTTCGAGTCCTGGATGTGGGGGCTTGCTTTCTCACTTTCTCTCTCTCTCTCTCTCTCTCTCTCTCTCTCTGGTCAAATTGAAAAATAAATAAATGAATGAATAAAGTTAAATAAAATAATTATTTTACAAATTATTTTATTTAACTTTATTTTTAATTTGACCACAGAGTGACAGAGCAAGAAAGAGAAAAAGAGAGAGGGAAAACGAAAAAACAAGCCACCTGGTCCAGGACTTGAACCATGGTCGACCATGTGGGAGTCCAGCGCCTCCAACCACTACGCCACCTGCTGGTCCCCTCCCATGAACTTTTTAAAGACCCATGTATATGTATGTATGTATGTAAATATATACATACATACATTTTTATATAATTATCTGGTATCACCAGCCCACCTCTTTCTCACACAAAGATGATTCTGTGTGGCAGATCTTTTGTGCAGATTTTACAGTCCAGAAGATCTAAGAAATGCACTGGAAAGTTTTCTTTTTTAAAGAATTGTTTATTTTTACTTTATCCACCATTATTTTTTTTTTTTTTAATTTGCTATAGGGCACATGTGCCCATATGTGAGAGAGGGAAAGCAAGAAAGCAAGGCACCAGGTTCAAGACTCAAACCATTGTCAGCCATGTAGGAGTCCAGTGCCTTAACCACCACTAGCCCCAAAGTTTTCTTTTTTCACTTGCTCATGCTGAACAAGATAGTCTACAAAACCTAATGATAATCTAGCCATTTTATTTATCAAAGCTAGTAAAATCACCAGGAAGAAGGGCTTCCCACTTAGTTGGTGACTCAAGGATATCTGGGAGGTATTTCTGTCTCAGTGTATGAGAGTTCAATAACCATTATCAAAACAGCAGATGCTTAAACTTTCAAAGACCTAAAATAAAAAATTAAATATTTTGAATACTTTAAAAACAAACTATAACATTATTTTGCCAAGATTAGAATAGTTTTTAGATTTTAAACTCTGGCTATAAATATGGACTTTAAATTTATAAAGTGAAGAGCTTAATGGAAAACATAAAAATTTATTTAAAGTCAATTCAGAATTTACCATCATCTCGTTTTGGCTGGAAAAGAGATGTCTTCCTGCTTTTTTGGGTGTTTTTTTTTTTCTTCAATTCCTAAATGGTCTATCAACGTATACATTGGGTCGTTGGAAAAGTCACAATATAGGGCGCATGAGTTCGCCAGAAAGAGACAGAGACAGACAGAGAGACAAAAACTGAGAAATCACTCCCCAGGGGGGATGGCCATGCCGCAATCCCTTCTCTTCCATTCTCCTCTCAGGATCTTGGGCCTGCACATACACGCGCCTGGTGTGTTTAAGCCACCGGGTCCAGGACTCAAACTGTGGTCGACTACATGGGAGTCCAACAACATAGCCATTATGCCAACTGCTGGTCCCACTCTGTGTTTTTCTATGTGAAAATCAGTCATGACTTTTTCCAACCCAATAGACTTGCTCAAAGGAAGAAAATGTACAGTACCTGTGGTAGCCTAAATAGGCACCCCCTCAAGTTGTTCATGGCCTAATCTCCAGAACATGTGCCAAAGTTACCTTCCATGGTAAAAACGTTCTTCAAAAGTGATTATGTTAAACCTTTTGAAATGGAAAGGTTATCTTGGATTATCTAGATGTAACAACAGGATCCTCGTTAAATGGGAGATGCTGGCTTTAAAGGAGGAGGAAGGGGCCACCAGACAAGAGATGCAGGCAGCTCCTAGAAGCTAGAAAAGGCAGGAAATGGATTCCTCCCCTAGAGCCTACAGAAAGAACGTTGCCCTACTGACACCTTGATTTTAGAATTTCTGTTCTCCAGAACTGGAAAATGATTATTCAAGTAATTACTGTTGTCGTAGCACCAACAGAACACTAATATAGTCCTCTGTGGCTATAGAAGCAGCTACTGAGCGTCTGGAATAATCAGCAGCTCCCTGTCTCTTGCTCCTCCAAATGTTATCAAGTTCAAAGCTTTTCAGAAAATTAAAGCATAGGGCTGTGATGTATCTTCAATTGAAGCTATCCTCTCATGGCCAATTTTTTTTTTAGGTTTTGGCCATAGGGCACGTGCCCTTGCCAGAGAGAGACACTGAGAAATCACCCTCTTGGGAGATGGGCATGTTGCAATCCCTTCTCTATTCTCCTCTCAGGATTTGTGCATACATGGACACGCCCCTGGCATGATTTTCAAGCCACCAGGTTTGGGACCCGAACCACAAACTCAGCCATGTGGGATTCAGCTACCTTAACCACCCCTCATGGCCATTATCTTTTCCAAACACAATTAAGGGCACACGCGCGCATGTATGTGTGTGAGTGTGTGTGTGTGTGTGTATGTATGGTGTGTACCTTATACCCAAGATTTCAAAACGTTCATAGAAAGATGGAATTAAAAGTATGAGTTTATTTTGGTGTAAAAAAGTTTGAAATCCATATATAGTTGTTTCAGGTTTTGGAACACTTCCATACACCTAATGAAACAGGGCAGAGAATACAAACATTCCTGGCCTCTTTAGAAGAATCTATGGCTCTAAGTCCCCCTTCCCATTAAGGGAGTCCAGTAGCTATATCGGAGCAAGCCTTCCCTCTAGTCCTAATATCCTCTGCTTCAAAACAGAATACCTCTTCTGCACTCCTGCACTGAAGTCAAAGTCAGCATCTTCCTCCCTCCCTTCATTCCTTTCTTTTTTTTTGCCACAGGAGGAATATGCTCGCAGGAGACAGACAGAGGGGAAGTGAGAGAGCACCCCCCAGGGGGGATGGGCTTGCCACAATCCCTTCTCCTTGGTTATCCTCTTGGGATTTTGGGCACACACACATACCCAGCATGATTTTCAAGTTAAAGATCCGGGACTCAAACTGTGGATTTGGCCATGTGGGATCCAGCACCTTAACTGCTACTCCACCTGTTGGCTCTCTTTCTTTTTTGATGCCAGAGGGTTTGTGTGCACCAGAGAGAGGGAAAGATGTATGTTTTTCAAAACACTGGGTGGGACCTGGCTGCCTTCACTTAGACCTCAACAGAAAGATGCTTGGACTTGGGGCCACACTGCAAGGGCTAGCCCATAGTCAGCAATTTTCTTTTTCTTTTTTTTTGGGGGGGCTGGCATGTGGCGTGGTGGTTAAAGGCACTGGATTCCCACATGGCTGACCATGGTTCGAGTTCCAGACCTGGCAGTTTGGTTTCTCACTTTCCCTTTCTCTCTCTGTCTCTGGTCAAACTTAAAAAAAAAAAAAAAAAAAAAAAAAAAACAGTAATAACAAATGGAACTAACTAAATAATTCTTTATATAAAAAAGAGGAATTATTTAACTTTATTTATTTATTTATTTTAATTTGACCAGAGAGGGACAGAACGGTGGGGGCGGTTAGCGAGAAAGCCACCAGGTCTGGCACTCAAACCACAGTCGGCCATATGGGAGTCTAGCAACCTTAACCGCCATGCCACCTGCCAGCTCCCAGTCAGCAATCTTCTATGTGTAGGCCCCAGTGGCATGAGCAGTCACCCTTTCTGAGTGGGCCTTGTGTGAGGCTGAGGATATGACTGGAAGTGAGAGTTGTCAATTTGATCGCAAGTCCAGAAACAGCGGTCTCAGAGGGTGGCGGGATGTGAGGGCCAGAGGAAACAAATGAGCACAGCTGCCTGGGTCAGGCCCTGCAGAGTGGCATGGCCAGTGGTTCTAGGTCAGCAGGGTGGTTGGGGCTACACAATGGGGACAACGTTCTGACAGAGTGCCATCAAGCAATCATTCTTCTCCCTCCAAAGAGAATAAGCCTTGTCACTCCCAGAGAGAGCCTACCGCCCACACAGAGAAACCTCTCCCGTGCCACGTCAGACACCTAGCAGATGCCAGTGACTCAAGGAAAAGCCAAGCCACATTCAGCCAGGAGGCAGGAGGCCCGAGGTGCCCAGTTCAGATGCGATGCTCTGGCACCACCTACCTGCCCCTGAATCAGACAGGAAGTCCCAGCCCAGAAGTGCGAGGAGGCTGAGGAAACAGCCCATCATCTTGGCACTCCTAGATGCCAATTTGGTACAGTGACTCCCTGTGGGATGCAAGGACGCCAGCACAACTGCTCTAGGAGCCCGCCCTCATGCCATGCCCATCTGCCAGAACACATCAACAGCCTCAGTCCCAGGGCAAAGAGGGGTTGAGGGGACGGCTACTGCCAAATGGAAAGACATCCACTTTATCAACACTTCAGCTGGAACCTGGGAGGGAGCCAGGCTGGGCTGTGCCTGCCCATCGCTTCTGGTCTGGCCTAGTCTATCTCTCCCCAACAAATGGGTCCTAGTAATCACTGAACTTGGGTCAGAAAGACTTGGGTTTGGGCCTGCAGGTGGCAAGGAGGTTAAAGATGGCTGGGTCCCACATGGCCAGCTGCTCAGTTTTTATCCTGAAAATGACACAGGGAGAGGGCACAGATGGCATAGTGGTTAAGGTGCTGGATCCCACATAGTAGACTGTGGTTCAAGTCCCAAACCTGGAGGCTTGAAACTCAAGCTGGAAGTATGTGCATATGTGCCCAAAATCCCAAGAGGAGAAGGGACTGTATGTGGCCATCCTCCCTGGGGGGTGATTTCTCACTTTCTCTCCAGTGAGCTCACACACCCAATGGCAAAAAAATCTCCCTTAAAAAAAAAAAAAAAAAAGAAGAAGAAGAAAAGAAAGAAAACACTACTGGCAGTTAAGGCTCCCTGAAGGGAGTCAGGTCCCACTACACATATGTGTGCATGCCCAACATACCAAGAGGAGAATGGAGGAGGAAACACTGCAGTGTGGTCATTCCCCCTGGTAGAAGTTTTCTCACTTTCTCTCTATCTGTCTCTTTCTGGTGAGTGCACGCAGCCTGCAGCAAAGACTAAAACCAAAACCAAAACAAAATGAAAAAGTAAAGAGACTTGGGTTTGAACCCCAATTCTGTCATATCTTAGTCCCTGTGTTCTTTTGGCTGTGCTCCTCTTTCAGGGCTGATAAGAGGAATAAATAATGTATCTTGGGGCTTGGCAAGATGGTGTGGCAGATGGTGTGGTGGTTAAAGGCACTAGATTCCCACATGGCCGACTGAGGTTCAAGTCCTGGACCTAACAGATTGTTTTCTCACCCTCCCACCCCCACACCCGGTTAAATTTTAAGAAATAATAACAACAAATGGAGTTAATTTTTTTTAGAGAGAGAGATTTTTGCTATAGGGCACGTGTGCTCGCCTGAGAGGGAGAGAGACAGAAAGCAAGAAATCAAAATCACCCCCTGTGGGGATGGCCATGCCACAATCCCTTCTCCTCCACTCTCCTCCTAGGATCTTAGGCACACATGCCTGGCATGAGTTTTAAGCCACTGGATCTGGGACGCAAGCTGCAGTCGACCACATGGGGGTCAGTTACATAACCATTTCACTATCTGCTTGTCCTAATAAATAATTTTTTTAAAAAGAATTACTTTATTTAACTTTATTTATTTATTTGTTTGTTTGTTTGTTTATTTATTTTTAATTTGACCAGAAAGGGATGGGGGTAGGAGGGAGTAAAAAAGCAAGCTGCCAGATCTGGGACTCAAACCACAGTCAGCCATGTGGGAGTCCAGCACTCTCAACCATCATGTTACCTACCAGCCCCATAAATAATTCTTAAAAAAATATAGATAGATAGATATAGGTATATATCTTGATGGGGCTAGTGGGCAGCGTGGTGGTTAGGAGCACTGGAGCTCCATGTGGCCAACCGTGGTTCAAGTCCCAGACCTGGCAGCTTGCTTTCTCACTTTCTTTCTCTCTCTCTCTCTGTTCCTCTCTGGTCAAATTAAAATAAGTAAATAGTTAAATAAAATGATAATAAAATAAGGGAGTCCAGCTCCCTTAATCACCACACCACCTGCTGGTTCCAATAAAATAATTCTTAAAAATAAAAAATACACACACACACACACACACACACACACACACACATACATGTCTTGATTACCAGCCCTGAGAGATGCTTACCAAGAAATTTCTCTTTCTATACCAGCACAGTGGTCAAGTCTGGGTGCTTCATGCTTCCTACTCCCTAAAGGAGTGGGCAGAGGTAGAGCTGGGCACTACCCACCTCTCCCAATGAGGAACCCACCACCAGCAGCCCCAGATCTGTTTCAATCTTGCTTACCCCTAGTTTTCCAGGGAGGCTGATGCCCCTGCAGCAATTGACAGAGTTCAATGGTTAGGCTCAGTGGCTCTCAGAATTCCACTCTCGAGGTTGGCTATGGAGAGAAGGGAGTGGGCTGGTTTGGCCAGTGTGACTTCTGAGCCTGGGCTGCTGTGGCTAGAGCCCATGTGTCGCAGAGGTCATCATGGCAGGCCTGCTCCATGAGGGTGGTCATTCCCAGAGCCATCCCTCCCCAGAAATTCAGCAGATAGAGCTTTCCTCATAACCTCAACTATTTTTTAAGAATATGATGGGCCCATTGCCTGAAACAGCTCAATGGTGGATAATGAGAAAACAAAAGAGACTGTTTCCAATCAGCAAATGCTGTGGGGATAGCATCAGAAAATGTCCCGGGACCAGCAGTTGGCGTAATGGCTATGTCGCTGGACTCCCATGTAGTCAACCATGGTTCGAGTCCTGGACCCAGTGGCTTAAACTCACGCCGGGCGTGTGTGCGTGCGTGCCCAAGATCCCAAGAGGAGAATGGAGGAGAAGGGATTGTGGCGTGGCCATCCCCTCTGGGGGGTGATTTCTTGCTTTCTATCTCTCTGTCTCTCTTTGTCTTTCTGGAGAGCACACGCGCTCTATACAAAAATCTCTCAAAAAAAAAAAAAGAAAATGTCCCTATTCAGTCCCCCCACCTCCACCATGGCTGTTACCATGGTTGTTACCCCAAGCTCTCAGAGTTTCAGGACCAAGAAACAGGATCAATGCAAACCTAAGGCAATGCCTCTCTCTAAGCAGCTGCAGGAAGGGCGGATGGGCAGTGCCCTTCCCGATAGCTCAGCATGGAAACCAGGGTAAAGGGGGTAGGAGAAACGCTGCCAGGAGCCAGCAGGTGGCATGATGGCTAAGGTACTGGATTCCCACATGGCTGATCACAGTTTGAGCCCCAGAGTCATAGGTTTGAAAATGGCATCAGGTGAGGGACCAGCAGATGGCATAATGGTTACATTGCTGGACTCCTATGCAGTCAACATCTCAAGAGGAGAATGGAGAAGAAGGGATTGCAAAGTGGCCATGCCCTGGGGGAAGGGGTGATTTCTACCTTTCTGTCTTTCCAGTGACCGGCAGCTTAAAACTCATGCCAGGCACGTATGCATACATGCCCACAATCCCAGGAGAATGGAGGAGAAGAGATTGTGGCGTGGCCATCCTCTCTGAGAGGTGATTTCTTGCTTTCTGTCTCTCTGTCTCTCCAGCAAACACACACGCCCTACAGTAAAAATCTCTCTCTAAAAAAAAAAAGAAAGAAAAGAAAAGAAAAGAAAAGAAAAGAAAAGAAAAGAAAAGAAAAGAAAAAGGCTGCCTCTGCAGTTAGCTAATGATACCAGGGCTTACACCAGGTGGGGCACACCCTCCCACAGGCACCCAGGCCCTACACTGAAACAGAACGCAGGCGTCAGCCTGAAGCCAGGGCAGGGCAAGGGATGATATAGCTGACACCTGCAGAGGAAGGGACCTCCCCTGGGTTATTCCCTTCTCCACCCAAAAGAAATACATTCCTGATACACCAGGAGGGGCCTAGGGGCAGCCAGCATGTGTCCAGCTGGGTCTGGATAGGATATGACTCAGATGGCATCTGGCCCATCTGGCAAGGCTACCCATCAACATCTCAGACTCCCATAGGACAAGCTGAGACTACTACCTATGTGGAACCAGGCTAAGGAAAGGGGCACTGTCCTGCACAAGTGAGGTGCAAGCTCAGCTCCCAGGACTTTGTGTCACTTCTAGGGTTGGATATGGCTTTCTTATTGCCCACTGAGCTCCTTTCAAACCTCTGGGGAAAGTCAGTGAGTGCATGACCCAGGAACATAGGAACCTGTGACTACACATCGCTGGATCTGGAGAGATACGCATGGGCAAAACCCTTCAAAAGGAGCCCAGGCATATTCCAGCCTTTGCAGGACCCAGGGTACAGCCCTAGGAAGGAAAGAGACTGGACAGCAACTGGTCCCCATGATGCTCTATCCTGGGATGGCCCCAGCCTCCCTAGATGACACTTGATAATCTCTGTTTTCAGAGACTGACAAACTCAGGTTTCAGAACTGACCCTTCTGCTATCAAAACCTATCTCAAAGGCTTAACTTACCTTGAAAGATATTGCCTTAAGCCCAGAATTTTTTTTTTCAGAAAGATTTTTGCTATAGAGCACACATACTCACCAGAGAGACATAGAGAGACAGAGAGATAGAAAGCAAGAAATCACTCCCCAGGGGGGATGGCCACACCGAAATCCCTTTTCCTCCATTCTCCTCTCAGGATCTTGGGCACGCATGCACACACACCCAGTGTGAGTTTTAAGCTGCCAGGTCTGGGACTCGAACTGCAGTTGACTATGTGGGAATCCAGTGATATACCCTTTATGCCATCGGCTGGTCCCAAGTCCAGAATTTTTACCTCTGTTTAACACAGAGATGGGGAGCTGTATTTGGAAGAAAATAGGATACTATAGACAAGGAATCTCCATGCTGGCATAAGAACTTTGAGGCCTGCCTGAGTCTCCTCACTTCAAAAGGTTGTAGGGCAGGGAAAAGAAAACAGGCCCGGCTGCCCAGAGGAACAAGGAGAAGAGGAGGGGAGCAGAGGGCCCCTCACATGAAACGAGCTCCTCAGCAGGGCACAGTGAGCCTGCAGCACAGGCCCCACTGACCAGCACATGAGCTACTGGGGGTGCCAGCTACCTGTCCCTGGGTCCACCTGCCACCCTCTGTACTGGACTGTCCTGCAGACCTTGCTGCCAGAAATATAGGCCTCGGTAGGAGAGAGTTAGAGGGGGAAAGGACCCCCCCCAACACACACACACACACACACACAAAGAGTCTCTGGGATCTTCCCCTCCATACCCATCTAGGTCATTTCCCAAGGGTATCTCAGATAGAGGAAGGACGGAAGTAATAAAGGCAGATTGGTGACATGGTGGTTAAGGCGGCTAGGTCTCTTACGGCTGACAGCATAATTTGAATTCCGGACATGGCTGCTTGAATACACACCAGGTATGTGTGTGTGTGCTCAAAATCCCAAGAGGAGAAGGGACTGTAGCATGGTCATCACCCCCTGGTAGTGCTTTCTCACCTTCTCTCTCTTTCTGGTGAATGCGTGTGCCCTTCAGCAAATTTTTAAAGAGAGAGAGAAAGGCAGAGAAGGGGTGGGCAGCACCAACCCCATCCTCCCGCAGGCCTGGTGCGGAGCAGCTGTTCCAGCGGTTTCAGAGAATCTCCTGTTTGATCCCTTTTGTTGTCAGGGCTGCCTCAAGGCATGCCACAGGCCTGAATTACGGAGTTAACCAGTTGGCTTCTTCCCTTGACAGCCTCACTCAGGCTCTGGCTTGGGAGCCTAGTACAACACTCATAATCATGCCAGGCAGCTGAGGCCTGTTCCCAGGTGTACCACCAGGGTCTAGAGGGAAACACCCAGAAGCCTCGTGGGCCCTGATGGCTCACTTGCTCAGCTGGAGAGAGCGTGGGTTCACGCAGAGACCGAGCAGCCTGCAGCAGATTCCCATGAAGCCCCTCAGCTCCTGGGAAGATGCTCAAGAGACGGTGGTGAATGATGGACCAGGTGGGGGCTCATCAGCTGGGAGCCAGGAAGATCTCAGGCTACAGAGAGGGGCAGAACAGTGCCTGCTTGCCAGGTATAGACAAACAGAATTTCCAGGCTCCTGGAAACCCATCTCTGTGCCAAAAATCCCTAAGACATCCACAGTACAAAGCCACCTGCTTTTGATATTTGCTCCAAGCAGACACTTGCCACTGCGTGCGCTATATCCTAGAAGGATGGGGAGAAGGGAAATTGAGCATCCTGTTATTTTCTGTCCATGCTTGCCACACCATTGGGGGATAGCCTCTGCCCTCGTAAACCCAGCACAGCAACCCTGGTGTTGCGCCCTGATCTCTGCTATCAGTGGTTCCTGTCCCATGGCACATGCAGATGGGAAATATCAGCTATTTGCAGACTGCATCCCACCTAGTTCAGTGAGCAGCTTTCTGCTAGACTTATGCTCCTGACGGCCCACTCAGAACAGACTTGGTAAGGTAAGTCCAAGGAAAAGAAGGTCCCTTGATCATGACCATCCTGCAGAAAGAAAGCAGATAGCCCCCATACTCCCATGGCCCTCCCTTCTGCTGTCCCTGCCACACCTCCAGGCCAGGGCCTGGTTGCAGGCAAAACCTACTTCAGAAGGTATGTCACCCACCCCCAACCCCTGGTGGTGGTTCTTCCAAGCTATTCCTTTTCTAACAGCTACAGTCGAGGAAAGTATCCTCAGTGGTCTGGATCCCATTCTGAGGGACTTAGTAATTAGAGTAACATATGCCACACCACCAAACTACCAGCTGCCTCCTCCACAGTCATGGCAAGGAGGAAATTATCAGCTCCCCAGCTCTGGTGCAGATGGGCTTCCTATCAACACAGCCAAGGCGCTCTCCCTGGCTCTGTCTGAGGCATCAAACACGGAAGCAAGTTTTGTTCCCCTTACCCCCAACTCCCCATTTCAAAGTCCCTAAACTTGGGGGACCAGCAGTTAGCGTAATGGCTATGTCGCTGGACTCCCACGTGGTCAACCACGGTTTGCGTCCCGGACCCGGTGGCTTAAAACTCAAGCCGGGCACGTGTGAGTGCGTGCCCAAGATCCCAAGAGGAGAATGGAGGAGAAGGGATTGAGGCATGGCCATCCTCCCTGGGGGTGAATTTCTCGCTCTCTGTCTCTCTCTGTCTGGCGAGCGCACATGCCCTATAGCAAAAACCTCTCAAAAAAAAAAAAAAAAAAAAAAAAGTCCCTAAATTTGGGAAACATCATCCACAACCCTGATTCCCCTCTCTGCTTCCCTAATACCCAGACCCTACATCTCCCTGCCAGCTCACCAATGCCAGGGTGGGGCTGGAGGAACACTCACCTGCCTGCAGATCATCCTGCCCTGCTTCCAACTCATTTAGCCAAGGGCTCTGACATTCTTATTTTGAAGCCACACCTGTTCCTTGGTTTCACACTTAAAGAGGCCAAAAAACACCTTGCGAAAGGTAAACATCAAAATGTCCACATCTTCCAACAGAAACGTCTGACCAAGCGAAGACAACACCCGCAATGATTCAGGAGCCTAAGTAACATGGGCTCCTTCGAGAGGCAGTCTCTCTATCATCTGCCCAGAGTCCAAGTGGACCCCAGACTCCTGACAGCCCAAGAGGCAAAGATGTCCCTGCTAGGGGCTAACTGGTGGCATGGTGGTTAAGGTGGCTGGATCTCACATGGCTGAGTAGTTTGAGTCCCAGACCTAGCAGCCTGAAAAACATGCTGGGCATATATGTATATGTGCCCAAGATCTCAAGAAGAAATGGATTCTCACCTCCTCTCTCTCTCACTCTCACCCTCTCTCTCTCTCTGGTCAAATTAAAAAATAAATGAATGAATAAATAAAAATAAAATAAACAATTATTAAAAAAAAAAAAAAGATAAATAAAAGGGGACCAGCAGGTGGCGTGGTGGTTAAGGCACTGGACACTCCCACATGGCCGACCAGGGTTCAAGTCCTGAATCTGGTGGCTTGCTTTCTCACTTCCTCTCTCTCTCATTCTCACCCTCTCTCTCTCTCTGGTCAAATTAAAAAAATAAATGAATGAATAAATAAAAAATAAAATAAATAATTATTAAAAAAAAAAAAAAGAAGAAGAAGAAGAAATGGAGAAGGGACTGTAGCGTGGCCATCTCCCCCAGGGGGGTGAGTTCTCACTTTCCCTCTCTGTCTTTCTGTCTCTCTCTGGCAAGCACATGCACCCCATAGCAAACTAAACAGAAACACATACACACACACAAAAGCAAATAAAGATATTCCTGCTGGGCTCGTACAACCTATAAGAAAACTCTAAATATGAGTTTCTCTCTGATACACAAACATTCATAAGGGACTGTCAAATGTACAGGTACTTCCTTCTTTGGGTAGGAAGAAAATCAAGCTTTCCCAATAACAACAATAGCTACTCTTTATGTGCCCCCATTTTTTTGCGTCAGGCATGATTCTAAACACCTTATCGGTACTCATTTAATCCTCATAATCATCCTATACATGAGGTAGATACTAGTGTCGTTTCCATTTTACAGATGGGGAAACTGAGGTACAGAGCAGGTGAGAAACTTGTTTCAGGTGACACAGCTACCAGGATGCCAATGCAGACAGTGTGGCCCCCAATTTCTTTTTTTCTTTATTTTTTTGGAGAGGTTTTTGCTATTGGGCACATGCACTAGCCAGAGAGACAGAGAGAGAAAGCGAAAAATCACCCCCCAGGGGGAATGGCCACACTGCAATCCCTTCTCCTTCATTTTCCTCTTGGGATCTTAAGCACGCAGGCACATGCACCCAGCATGAGTTTAAACCACTGGGTCCGGAACTAGAACCGTGATCGACTACATGGGAGTCCAGCGACACAGCCATTATACCAACCGCTGGTCCCTCCCCCCAAGTTCTTAACCACTGAGCAACACTGCCTCACAATCCAACTACAGCCCTCAAGGTCTGTCTCCCCACATGACCAAATGTGAGCCAGCAACTGATTCAACGGAACTAAACCCTGGTAGACAGAAAGGGGGCAGTCATTCCTACTACAGGTAGAGGGTGGTAGAGCCCCCACACACAGTATCATAACAGATAGGGCACCAGGGTGAGGCTGAGCTCCAAAGGAAAGCTTTACCAAGCTGAAGGCAGGCTGCAGGCCAATAGGACCTGTCTCAAGATGGTTCCAGAACAACACTTGGCTGACTGAAGTTTACTATGCTGAGGCAAAGCCCAGCAAAATTCAGAACAACCTTATCCAAAGCCAAGGGCATCATGCCAGGCTCTGAACTCACTCTGGGAGAGCAGTGATAAGAAGATGTGGTCCAGTGGCTCTCTGAGACCTGAAAGTTGACAACTTCTTCGCGTCCAGGAGGCTGTTCTTGGCGACTGCAGCTTCACCATGCCACAAAACGAATATATTGAATTAAATTGTAAATGCTAGGGATACTGTCTGGGTTACCATGAGAAAAAGAGAAAGAAGGAAAGTTGAGAGGCTCATGAACATTCAAAGAAAGCAAAAAAGATGACTGTTCTGAAGGCTAAGCTCTATCATAAACAATGCCATGCTGAGAAAACACATATGAAAAAGACTATGAAGACCAGGAAAAAAGGAACACCAAACAAAAGAATGATGAAAGACTCCACAAGGAGCAGTACCTATCTATCTGTTGGACAGAGAAGGACTAGCCCGAGCTAAAGTACTTTCCAATATAATTAAACAAAAACAGAAAGAGATAGCAGGAAAATGGGAAGTCCCTCTACCCAAAGTTCGAGCCCAGGGAGAAACTGAAGTATTAAAAGTTATTCAGAGGGAACCAGCAGTTAGCGTAATGGCTATGTCGCTGGACTCCCATGTAGTCGACCGCGGTTCGCATCCCAGACCCGGTGGCTTAAAACTCATGCCGGGCACGTGTGCGTGCGTGCCCAAGATCCCGAGAGGAGAATGGAGGAGAAGGGATTGCGGCGTGACCCTCCCCCCTGGGGGGTGATTTCTCGCTTTCTATCTCTATGACTCTGTCTGTCTGGCGAGCGCACGTGCCCTATAGCGAAAACCTCTCAAAAAAAGTTATTCAGGGACCAGCAGATGGCATAATGATTATGTCACTAGATTTCCATGTAGTCAATCAGGGTTTGAGTCCCAGACGACCCATTGGCTTAAAACTCACACTGGGCATGTATGCATGCGTGCCCAAAATTCTGAGAGGAGAATGGACTGCAGTGTGGCCATCCCCTCCTCCTGGGTGGGAGGGTAATTTTCTCACTTTCTGTCTTTTGTCTCTGTCTGGAGAATGCACACGCCTTATAGCAAAAACATCTCTTAAAAAAAAAATTATTCAAACAGGAATGAGAAAGGAGGAGGCATGGAGGAGGATGGTTAAAAAAGTCTGCTTTGTTGGAGATGGCTTTACTAGAAAACTACCTAAATATGAAAGATTCATTAGGCCAATGAGCTTACATTTCAAGAAGGCCCATATAACACATTCTGAACTGAAAGCTACCTTTTGCCTGCCGATGCTTGGTGTAAAGAAGATCCTTCATTCCCACTATATACAACTTCGGACATTATCACCAAAGGTACTGTCACTGAGGTAAATGTGAGCAAGTTGGGCCTTGTGACACAGGGAGGTTATCTAGGGGAAATATGCTCAAGTTACCAACAATTCTGAAAATGATGGATGTATAAATGCTGTTTTACTGGTTTGATGGCAGTTGCATATAGTTAACTCCTTATAATTTTTGAAGATGATAAACTTATCTGGAAAACCACCATGACTGTGATGTTTCTGAATATAGCCGGTCTTATATGTCTGCAGCCATCAAAAGATTGTTTATTAAACTGTATAGAAACATTAAAGTGGCCTTGTTTTATCATTAAAAAAAAAAAAGATGTGGTCCTAGGCCAGCCAGTAGCATGGTGGTTAAGGCGACTGGATCCCATATAGCTGACTCCATTCTCCTCTTAGGATTTTGGGCACTCACACACACACGCCTGGAGTGAGTTTAAGCCACCAGATCCAGGACTTGAACCACAGTCAACTACATGGGAGTCCAGCAATATAGCCATTACACCAACTGCTGGTCCCAGACAATACTTCTTATAAATAATATCTAAAGCAAAAATAAGCACTTTGCACAAAGATGTCTCTGAATGTTTGTCAAAACAGCAAACTCCCAGTCAGCCAGGTGGCATGGCGCTTAAAGAAGCTGAATCCCACATGGCCAACTGCTTGACTAAGTCTAGGACGCAGCAGCTTGCCAGATGCGTGTGCTCGCATGCCTGAAATTCTGAGAGGAGAATAGAGAAGGGACTGTGGTGTGACCATCCCTCCTGAGGGGTAATTTCTCTCTCTCTCTTTCTCTCTCTGTCACAAGCACACTCACCCTATAGTGGAAGGGGAAAAAAAAAAAAAAAAAAAAAACAGAAATAACAAACTCCTCCAGACAAATACAAATTTCCAGTAAGGCAGAAAGGTTGGTCAAATGGCTCCACATGAACTCCTTGCTGATGGTCAAACAGGAAGCAAGAATGTGTATGCCAACTATATGTGCACACACTTATCTCAGAGGAGGGTGTGAATGTTCGCAAAGCCCCTCTGAGCCAATGGGGCCAAATGCAACATTGACCTGCAGACAACTGCTGAAACCCCAACTGATGGCCAGTAGGCCAGGAGAGACCCTCAAACATTTCTTCTGAAGTTAATACCAAAGCTTCAAAATCTGAACCTAGACAAGGCTACCACCACTACCACCCCCCTTCCACCAACCCACATATCCAAACAGTTCAATTAGCCTTCATCTCAACCAATGGCTTCCTGGAAATCAGAAGCAGTTGGAAGAAAACCTTTAGCTGTTATCATCCTCCTACCTCCCAAATGACAAATATGTAAAATAGTATCAGGTCTGTTTAGGAATGATGGTGCTTTCAGTCCTTTTTTTTTTTTTTCCAACTAAAAAAAGGGGCAGGGGATATCCAGAAAGTAAAAAGCACCAAAGGGGATTCTGATATTCCAAACCTATCATCACTCCTGAGAAGGGTGTCCTTCACTCCATCCCCATGTCTATCCTGTGCCAGATCCAACTAGACATGTAGCCAGCCTCATATCCTGGGAAAGCCAGGGGTATCTATCCTTCCCAGAGAGAAGCCCTATCTAGATGCAGTCTAACTCCTACTTTCCACCTTAAGGAATAATCGGAGAGATGATCAGATAGGGCAGGAAGGAAAGCCCTGAGGAGCTGGCAGGCAGAGTGAAAATAAAGACAAGTGCAATATCCCCTGAACACTTAGGCCTCTTCTTCATGTCAAAAAGAGATGCACCAGTGAGGACAAGAAAAAGGTGCCAACTGTCCTGATGTGACAGCGTGGGGCCAACACACCTCATCCATTATCTCTCAGTCCCTTCTCCTCACAGGCCCACCTTTCTGCCTGGGTTGAATTTGACTTCACAAGGGCCAAAAATGGATTCCCCTGTAATCTTACATTAGCAATTCCCCTGTAAATTTACATTTTACATTAGCAAAGTACGTGACTGGCAGCTGGTCTTAGACCAGCTCAGAGGGATTAAAAAATCTCATTTTCTGGGACCAGCAGTTAGCGTAATGGCTATGTCACTGGATTCCCACTTAGTCAACCGTGGTTCGAGTCCCAGACCCAGTGGCTTAAAACTCACGCCGGGTGCGTGTGCGTGCATGCCCAAGATCCCAAGAGGAAAGTGAAGGAGAAAGGATTGTGGCGTGGCCATCCCCCCCCCCCGGGGGGGGGGGGGTGTGATTTCTCACTTTCTATCTGTCTCTCTCTGCCTGTCTGGTGAGCGCATGCACCATATAGCAAAAACCTCTCCAAAAGGAAAAAAATCTCATTTCCAAAAAAGGGAAACAGACTAGGCTGGCCCCAAGAAGAGCTTAGGCAGACCTAGACATCCCCTGCCTGGTCTACTTCACTCTGGATTCTAAACTCAATGGGGCGTGCAAAAACAGTGTTTACTGAAGGAGGATGAGCATATGGACCCCAGAATGCCAAACCCAGCACATGGTAAAAGGCCATATCCCAAAACCACCTGAGAGACAAAAGTGATGGTTTCCTGATGTAGGGGCATTTGCTTCTGTTTATTTTAATTTCATCTGTATTTTTAAAAGAATTATTTATTTATTTATTCCATTTGTTATTACCATTTTTTAATTAGACCAGACAGAGAAAGAGAGAGAAAGGAAAAGTAAGAAAGAAAGCCACCAGGTCCAGGACTCAAACTATAGTCGGCCATGTGGGAATCCAGTGCCTTTAACCACCACGCTATCTGCTGGCCCCTCATTTGTATTTTTAAAACAGATAAAATATTCACAAGGAAAAAACCTCAAAAGCTTCAAAAGTAAAACATTTTGCTTTTTAGTCCTATCCCCAGCCGCCTATCCCTTCCCTAGGGACAGCCAACAACACAAGTTTCTCTGTAGCTTTCGAAAGGTGTTCTACACACATACAAGTAGATACAGATATGTTTGCTTTCATCTTTTTTGTGTGTTTTGCATATTTAGTAGCATGTTATATGGTGTTTGTTTTGTTTGTAGATTTTTGCCATAGGGTACCTGTACTTGCTGGAGAGAGACAGAGAGAGACACAGAAACAGGGAAAGTGAGAAATCACCTCCCAGGAGGGGATGGCCATGCCATAATCTCAGGATTTGGGGCACATATGCACATGTACGCCGCATGTTTTTCAAGTTGCTGGTTCAGGACTTGAACCACAGAGTTGGCCATGTGAGTTCCACTGTGCCACCTGTTGGCCCACTATACAGTGTTTCATGAATTCTAGTTTTCCCTTAACAATAAATCCTACAGATTATTCCAATTCAGCACCTAAAAAGCCCCCTCCATCTTTTTATGGTTGCATAGTTTTCTTTTGTACAGATTTTAAAATTTTTATTTAACCAACATTCAGAGTTGCTTAAAGTGACAACTAATAACAGACTGCAGTAGTTACTTTTGTATGTTAAATCCATTAAAGCCTCTTTTCTCTACTACCAAAGCAGTATAAAAGTTCAAAGAACACATTTAGAGGAAGAATAAGTGGAAGAATCAGTTTATCATTAAAATAAATTCTTTTTCCTTGTTCAGAGGCAGAGCTACAGACACCATAGACACATCTATTCAGTCAAGGCTAGAAGCTTAAGTAACAAAGAGCATAGTCAGAAGCTATCCAAAGAGGTCACACATGCCACACTTTCTGACCAACCAGGAAAGACCAATTTTCACTCCGATCAAAGCAAAACAAAAAAAGTCAGATTCCTGACTATCAGTTAAATTATAAGTGAGTCTAGCTTGTTAGTATTTGAAATCAGTCCATTAGAGAAAAATCAATGACTGATATTAAACACAGAATGGAAAAGACAGAACGTTCAAGTGTTACTCCCCTTGTGAAGAAAGCCAGTTGCCTTCTCTGTGTCAGAGACAAAGAGGAGAAGACCAGAGTGAAAACACAAGGATTCTGCCTGCCTCCATGATGGTCAAGAGCAGGTTGTACCATGTCACTTCTGCCACTAAAGGGACAAAGGGACTTCGAACCATCTTCTGAAACCCATCGGCTCATAGTAGAGGATTCTGTCTCCAATTCAGGACTGAGTATGAGTCAGGCTGGTAGAAGAGGGTCACCTGTAGGGCTCAGAGCATTCTGCAGATGACAGATCACACACACATCCTCTTATTTATTAGGAAACCACGGGCCAGTCAGTGGCATGGTGATTAAGGCAGCTGGATCCCACATAGACTACTATACAGGTCAAAACCCAAATCCAGCAGCTTGAAAAACATGCTAGACACATTTATGTGCATGTCCAAAATATTGAGAAAATAGGAGAGCAGGGATTGTGGTGTGGCTTGGGAGAGATTTCTCACTTTCTCTTGGTGAATGCACGTGCACTACAGCAAACTTGAAAGAAAGAAAGAAAGAGAGAGAGAGAGAAAGAAAGGGAGGGAGGGAGGGAGGGAGGGAGGGAGGGAAAAGAAAAGAAAGAAAAGGAAGGAAGGAAGGAAGGAAGGAAGGAAGGAAGGAAGGAAGGAAGGAAAGAAGGGAGGGAGGGAGGGAGGGAGGGAGGGAAAGAAAGGAAGGAAGGAAGGAAGGAAGGAAGGAAGGAAGGAAGGAAGGAAGGAAGGAAGAAATTGCTTCTACCATGTTCCACATGTGAGGCCACTTAGAGACTTTGATCTTTAACATGGTGAAATAACAAAGGAGCCAGGTTGGCAGTCGTGTTCCTCCCAGTACATGCCTGAGTCCCAGTCAGCATAAGCCAATGGGAGTGAGGGGTACTGAGGCGTATCCCCACTGGGAGCAAGCTCAGGTCACTTGGTTTTGATTACAAACAGTTCAAATTCCATGAATGACAATCACTTGCCAATTAATTTTTGGAATGGAAGCCCATACCATCCTGGCCCAATGGTTACCTTCCAGGATCTTTTACCCAATAGCTTGAGATAGGTGGTCGGCAGACTAAGTCCTCCCTAGCCTCTCAGCTGCCACCATGACCCTACCACAGAACCAATCAGGACAGCAGAACAAATGTTCTCTGAAACAGTGACTCACCAGGAAGTCTATTCATGTTGACGCCTTGAGCTGACAGTCCTATTCCCATGTACCTTCAAAAAAAAGCACACGCACAAAATTTTTAGTTAGCAAATAATTGTGCATCTCTCACCTCAAATATTTAATTATAGAAAAATTCAACACAATGAACGTAAAGACTCCTTTAACATACTAATGGTTCTTGAAGAACCTTGACATTTTTATTTCTTGTTTGTTTTTACATTTTGCCATAGAGCACATACACTTGTAAGAAAGAGACTGAAAGACTGAAAGAGAGGGAAAGTTTGAAATCATCTCCCCAGGGAGGATAGCGACACTGCAATCCCATCTCTTCCATTCTCCTCTTAGGATTTTGGGCAGGCACACACACTAGCCTGGCATGTTTTTCAAGCCACTAGGTCTGGGACTGGAACTGCAGAATCGGCCGTATGAAATCCAGTGCCTTCTACCTGCTGGCCCTACATTTTTATTTCTAATGGAAAGCACCTTATTGCCTTATGTAGCTGAAAGAGAGGTTTTTTTTTTTTGTGTGTGTGTGTGTGTGTGTGTGTGTATGTATGTGTGTGTGTAACCATTAACCAGTGCTTCATGTTCAGAGTGAAGTGTCCTGAAATCACAGCTTCCAGTCCCTTGGCTTTCTGGCTCTGACAAAGGTAACAGAAACTACTCTTAAAAATGCCTAAAGTGAGCAGTTTAATCTTAGGCAGTGCTTGGCAGAGCAATGCAAGGCCAAACCCACAGGGACAAGTCACTCTGCAGTAAGGACCTGGACTGGTACAGGCTGGATGTGTACAAATCCTCAAGAGTTCTCTGAGACCAGCAGTTGGCATAATGGCTAAGTCGCTGGGCTCCCATGTAGTCGACCATGGTTCAAGTCCCGAACCCGGGGGCTTAAACTCACGCCTGTCGCATGTGTGTGCGTGCCCAAGATCCCAGGAGGAGAATGGAGGAGAAGGGATTGCGGTGTGGCCATCCCCCCGGGGGGTGATTTCTTGCTTTCTGTCTCTCTGGCAGTGCATGCGCCCTATAGCAAAAACCTCTCCAAAAAAAAAAAAAAAGATTCCTTGCTCAGAGCTTCTTCTCTGGATGTCTCAAAACTCATTACTCTTCCCCACTACAATCACGCTGGCCTCCCAGACCATGCAAAGCTGAGGGGTGGTGATGTGCAAGGCCTCTAAGACCTCCCACTCCTCCCACCCCAGGTGCCTAAGCAACAAAGCAGCCCACAGCAAAGTGGGGCCCATGCTGTGGCAACACTCAAAGAGATGTCTTAGCGGCATCATAATAGAGCAGGCCAAAAAAGGAAATGCACATTTTCTTAGCTTAGATGTTTGCAGTGTACAAAGGAAAAGGTATTTTCTCAAGAATCTAGAAATAAGAGAAGCCATTGCCTTCTAAGAGTAAAATAGTAGAAACTCATATATGATGCCTGGTATTAACCACATATGAACATCAATAGGGAGCTGAAGTGCTCAGA
Source organism: Tupaia tana (assembly GCA_026018925.1). Classification (NCBI taxonomy): domain Eukaryota; kingdom Metazoa; phylum Chordata; class Mammalia; order Scandentia; family Tupaiidae; genus Tupaia; species Tupaia tana. Next base: position 19,212,271 of record JAKSZU010000018.1, on the reverse strand, counting down.
ATACTCCAAACACTAATCAAGGAGGCTGACGTTTAACCTTACGGTTGTATAACAAAGTGAATGCACTTAATGTCACTGAACTGGTTACAGTGCACCACTGCTGTGGTGCAGGCTGGGGCGTAGGCAATATTGCATCATTCTGTGATGCTAGAACCACATGGCTAATCTGGGTTTAGATCCTGAGTCGACCTGAAAATACGCCAGGCATATACACACAGGATCCTGAGTGGCAGATGGCTGATAGAATCACAGTGTGATGAGACTTGTCATGGGTGTCTCTGTGTGTGTGTGTGGGGGGGGGGGGGGGGGGTTGCGACGTAAATGAAATATTTATCTGTTTGTTTGTTTGTTTTAGTTTGACCAGAGAGGGACAGAGTGAGAGAGAGAAAGAGGGAAAGTGAGAAAGCAAGCTGCCAGGTTCGGGCTTCAGCCATGTGGGAGTCCAGCACCCTTAACCACCACGCCATCTGCCGGTCCCCTTGAAATACTTTTTAAATGAAGGGGCTGGCCCCCATAGCACAGCAGTTAAATACTGTGAGTAGGAAGCCAGAACCCATACAGCTGACCACGGTCAGACAGTGTCTTTCTGGTGGGGATAGCTGGTTGTAGAGGAAGGTAGATGCATTAAAGCCCTCCCTCCCTGTCTAACCTGACCTATTTGGTGGTAGAGATTCCTCTAAAATCCAGTGATGCAGCCAGCCAGAAGAGGGCAAAGAGTCATTTGGACAGAGTGGCAGGGGCACCATGGTGTGGGGCCCTGGGAGTGCTAGGGAGCAGGTGCATAGGTGCATGGAGCAGAGAGAGTACAAGGTGGGGAAATGTATGTGGAAAGGTTTCTTGCAGAATTACTGTAGGGGATAATTAGAATGTGAAGGTACAGCCTTGGAGATGAGCATATTAAGACAACCTTAAAATTACTTTAAAATATTTTTTGATATCTTGGTCCACAGGGTTTAGGGGAGAGGGGTGAGAAGGAAAAGGAGAAAAAGAAAAGGAACAGTACTACTTTGGGAGGGAATTCCATGGTTCAAAGGGTACTTGCTTTATGTTTTGTTTTAAGCAGCATTTTGAACACGGCTATCAATAGATCCTTAAAGGTGAAAGACATGGACTGATACAGCCGATGGCTGGTCAGAACTTCTCAACCCTTCCCAGAAACACACAGATTACTGCCTGCCACCTCTTTCCAGTACAGCCAGCTTCAAGGACCACCCCAGGAGCAGAACTGTGGGCCTCCTGGCAAAATTCCCACTGTATTACAGCCTGCGTATTTTCCCAGAAAATCAGCAACACAAGTATCAGTTTCCTGACTTTATGTGGTAGAGGCTACCAAAAGCTAGTCTCTAGGACAAGCCCTTTAGTGCAGTGGTTAAGCACAATGCATCAGGAGCTAGATTACACATGGTTGATAGTAGTTCAAGCCCTGGACCCAATGGCATGAAAACACCCAGCTGTGTGCACATGCATGCCCAAGGTCCTGACAAATGGATAAAAGAAGAACAGACTGAATAGTGGCCACATCCCATTGAGGGGTGGTTCTCTTTCCTTCTGGTGAATACACACGCTCTCTGGCAATTAGAGAAAAGAAATTTGTTTTTTAGTTTTGCTACAGGATGCATGTGCTCACCAGAGAGAGAGAGGAAAAGTGAGAAATCACTCCCCGGAGGAATGGCTACAGCGCAATCCCTTCTCCTCCATTCTCCTCTTGGGATTTTGGACATATGTGTACATGTGCCTGGCATGATTCCAGGAGACCAGGTCCAGGACTAAAACCACACAGCTGACCATGTGAGATCTATATGCCTTAACCTTTGTGAAACTTTTTTCTCTTTTTGTAAAGAAATATTTTTTAAATTTTATTCATTATTATTATTTTTCACTTTGACCAGAGAGACAGAGAGAGAGAGGGAAAGTGAAAAAGCAAGCCACCAAGTCCAGGATTTGAACCACCACACTACCTGCCAGCTCCTCCATGAAACTTTTTTAAAAAAAAATAGAAAATAATTTTTTTTAAAAGCTGGTCTCCATCCCCCTCAATGCCTCAGCTGAACAACCAGCAAACAAACCCAACCGCCCTGCAGTCTTTAATCCAATGTGCACAAGTGTCACATAGCCAGGGGTTTCCCTGACCTTGGGCGCCAGCCACTTACCCTGCCCTATTCACAGGGCCTAAGCCCAGTAACACACATGGTCCCATCCCTGGCATATAGGCTTCCTGACGCTAGGTAGAGGCTTGTGTTGAAGCACATGCACTTCCTGTGTGACCCTCAACCCCTTAAAGCTAAAGTAAATAAAGAAAGTCAAGGGTCACCCAGTAAAAGATATGCCTGGCCACTGGCAACAGGGCTCTGATTCTACAATATTTCATGGAACTGGGGCACTATTAAGGCACCTGTGCTCAAAACGCAGGTAGCTTAGGCCTCCCCATAGAGAACTCTCTTCCGTCTCTAGGAGTTAGGCTTCACCACCTTGCCATAGACCCTCTACTCCACAGGTGGGATGGTGTCTACTGCCAGGTAGCCTGGGAGCCTTTGTTCAAACCCCTGCCTCAATCTGAGAGTCTGCGTGGACAAGTTAAGGGTAGAGTGGCCAGAGGAAGCTGACACCCACACTTGGGCCCTGTGCCTCTTACGGGTATCAATGACACAGCAAACAGCTCCACAGGAGCCCAAACTGCATGCTCAAACAAGGTCAAAGCTGAGTCAGGGTTCAAAGGGAAGACGCCTCAGTCTTCAACCACTAGGTGACGTTAAGCCTTTTCAAAAAATATGATGTGCCAAAACTATAAAAAGATGCAGCCTTGTATCTCTGAGTATATCTTCGCACACTTGAAGACTATATTATCCAAACAGCCTGAGATAAACAATGCAGGTAAAGGAGCTCTAAGGACCCGTGGGATATACTAAAAACACTGACTCACACTTTAAGATGGTAAACTGTATGGTGTGTTAAATTACACCTCAATAACACTTAACAAATTAGGAATAGAAAGAAGCTACCTCAACACAGTAAGGGCCATATATGGGACCGACCTTGTGGCCTGGTCGTTAAGGCAGGCAGATCCCACACAGCAAACCATTCGGTTTGAGTCCTGGACCTGGTGGTTGGACAAACACCCTAGGTGCTTGTATATGTACACTCAAAATCCCAAAAGGAGGAAGAGATGGAGGAGAAGGGATTGTGACGTGGCCATTCCTCATAGGCGGAGGGAGGTGTTTTCTCCTCCCTGTCTTTCTGTTTCTTTCCCTGGTAAACGCATGCGCCCTCTGTCCACAAAGATCAGGAATAAGACAGAATATCCACTTTTGCCACTTCTACTCTAAATACTATTGGAAGTTCTACACAGAGCAATTAAACAAGAAAAAGAAAGAAAAGGGCTTTTTTTTTTTTTTTAAGAGGTTTTTGCCTTAGGGCATGTGCACTCACCAGAGAAAGAGAGACAGACAGATACAGTAAGAGGGAAAGTGAGAAATCACCCCCCAGGGGATGGCCATGTAGAAATCGCTTCTCCTCCATTCTCCTCCCAGTATCTTGGCCACGCATGCCCACACCCAGGGTGATTTTTCAAGCCACTGGGTCCAGGACTCGCACCGTGGTCGGCTATGTGGGAGTCCAGTGATTTAACTGCTATGCCATCTGCTGTTCTCATAAAAGGCATTCTATCAGAAAGGAGGAAGTAAAATGATCTATTTTCAGATGACATGGTCCTATACATGTGTTCATGGCATGTCAAGTGGCCTCAGAGCCTGTTTCATCAGCCTTTACCATGAGTCTGGAGAGCCCTCAGTGCAGCCATTCAATAGGATAGGGGAAAGGAGCATGGGGTGCAATGCCAGGAGGGTTGATGGTGGATAACTCTGAACAATCCACTTTACCCAATAGTTCATGCACTGGAGGCTCTCCTAACATCGGAACTAGTAAAGGAAAGCAGGCCATTCTCAAAGGCCTAGATCTTAGGACATCTAAAAGCAATTGCCTGGGGACCAGCAGATGGCATAGTGGTTATGTCACTGTACTCTCACATGGCTGACCCTAGTTCAAGTCCCAGACCCAGTGGCTTGAAAATCACGCCAGGAGCATGTGCATGCCCAAGATGGAGAATGGAGAAGCAGGGATTGCAGCCTGAGCATCTCCCCTCAGGGGCGATTTCTCACTTTCCCTTATATTGTGACTGTCTCTCACGCTAGCAAGTGCACATGCCCTAAGGCAAAAACCTCTTCAAAAAAGGAAAAGATAAAAGGGACCAGCAGTTAGCGTAATGGCTATGTCACTGGACTCCCACGTAGTCGACTGCGGTTCGAGTCCCAGACCCGGTGACTTAAACTCACGCTGGGCGCGTGTGTGCCCAAGATCCCGAGAGGAGAATGGAGGAGAAGGGTTGTGGCATGGCCATCTCCCCTGGGAAGTGATTTCTTGCTTTCTGTCTCTCTGTCTCTCTCTCTCTTTCTGGCGAGAGCACATGCCCTATAGCAAAAACCTCTCCAAAAAAAAAAAAAAAAAAAGAGAAAAAAAGAAAGAAAAAGCAATTGACTGGTAATTGGGACTGCCAAGGAGAAAGGAAGGGAGCATTTCCTTCCTTGTCAGTAACAGGTCAGGTTATGCTAGGTACACCGACAGGTCCAGGTTGTCTTGGTCAGCCTGGGAGGGAGGGAGGGAGGGCCACCAGGACCCTTCCCATACAGGTGGTGAGAAGCTATAGAGCAGCTTAGCTCCAATACTTCCCTTCTCCACCAGGGGTTTCTTTTCAGGCAGCAGGACGTATCTGAAGAGCTTGGGAGAAAAATAACTTACCCCACAACATGAATGAAATGAAGGCAAACCCCCTGACAGACTCCTTTCCTCTGTATGGCAGCAAAGAGAGAGGCAGTGAGCCAGCAACAAGTGTGGCAACAGAGCAGAGAAGTTCTTCATGGCAACGAGGCCACAAGTCTACTTCTAGCTTTTCCTTTCCACCTTCCACTACCAAAACCACAACACATGCTGGAGCTATAAGAAGAGTGGCCCCTGGCTTTTGAAAGGAAATGGATGAATATGGAAGACTTACTGCTGAGTGAAGCAAGCCATGCTATGAAGGAGACGCATTGTATGTCCCCACTTAATATATACCGAGTATCTGCACTCTAAAAAAAAAATTTATATATATATATTTGAAACCATACTGCTTCTGTTGTTAGAGCGTTATAAAATTATACAAAATTATAAGACTTATTTTGAACATTATCTTTTGAAATTTTGAAGGTTGTTTGTAAACTGTCAAGAATTATGGAGTATGAGCTAAAATTTTTTGCTATGTAAAGTAAATGTTTGTAGAAAAATGTAAAAATAAATAAATGAAAGAAAAAAAAAAAAAAAGAAGAAGAGTGGCTCTTTCCCCCCGGGTCTGGCTCCAGAGAGGAGGGCCGCAGGCCCGTGATGCTTGGGTCAAGTGGGGTCGAGATGCACCAGAGAGCAGGAGAGAGAAGGAACAATCGTGCTACAGAGGCACTGGGCTGACCAAGGCCTTGGCAGGTGGCTGATCTCAGTCAGTGCACCCAGACGCTTACCATCCACTCTAGGCATTTTGGGGGCCAACGAGGGCTCTGGAAGATGACTGCTGTGAAGGTGAAGTGGCAGCATCAAGCCCATGCTGTCTTCCACCCACTCCCTGCTACCTCTGCCTCTCGAGCAAGCCTGCTGAAGCCCTGCAGTCACGTGGACAGATGCAAACACAGCCAGTCAGCTCTCAGGTTCTTCCTTTTTCTGTCTGATTTTTTAGTCTCTGTAATTAACATGAATTACTTTTGTAATCACAGAAGAATCCCTCTCTTTTTTTTAGATTTTTGTCATATGGCAAATGTGCTCTCTGGAAAAAGACAGAGAGGAAGTGAAAGTAAGAAATCATACCCTGGGGTGGGGGCAGTGACTACGCTGCAATCCATTATCCTCTCAGGATTTTGAGCACACATGCGTATGTGCCAGCTATGTTTTTCAAGTCACAAGGTTGGGGACTCAAACTGCGCAGCCAGCCATGTGAGTGAGATCCATTGCCTTAACCACTATGCCAACTGCTTGCCCCAAGAAGGAACTTTTTTTTTTGAGAGAGAGATTTTTGCTATAGGATACCTGTGCTTGCCAGACAGACAGAGACAGATAGACAGAAAGCAAGAAATCACCCCCTGAGGGGACAGCCACACACCAATCCCTTCTCCATTCTCCTCTCTGGATCTTGAGCATGTGTGCCTGGTACTGAGTTTCAAATTGCCGAGTCTGGGCCCCGAAACTATGGTCAACTATGTGGGAGTCCAGCAACATAACCGCTACACGACCTGCTTGGTCCCACAAAGAAACACTTTTAGGAGCCAGCTGGTTGCCACATACCGAGGATGTCATTGGCTCTCACTGAACAGACACTCTCTGGATCACCCCACAGCAACATTTCAGTGATGGGGACAAATCGGGGAACTTGATTTGGCTCCTCGATACACCCAGAAGGGCAGAGGCTGCACCTGAAGGGTACTCCCCCACAAAACAGCAGAAACCGTTCAAACTATTGCTGAGCAGAGGAGTTGGGCCTGGCTCTCTTGGCACCTAGTGCACTGTAAGCATGGTGACATGTGCCTGTAATCCCACCTGGGCAGCTGAGGGCAAAATTGTTACACAGGAAGATCCCGTCTCTTTCTCTCTTTTATATTGCCAGAGCATGTGTGCATTAGCCAGAGAGAAAGAGAGAAAGAGAAAGCAAGCAAGCACAATCCTTTTTCATCCATTTCTCCATCTTATCGGAATTTGGGCACACATACACTCTCCTGGAGTATTCTCAAGTCACTGGGGCTGGGATTTGAACTACAGCTGGCCATGTGGTTCAAATGCATAGCACTTAACAACTGCACTACAGGGCTAGCCCAACTTTGCCTTAAAAAAAAAAAAAAAAAAGAATTAAAACTTTTGTGCATTAAAAAGTATTATTGGGACCAGCAGATAGCGTAATGGTTGTGTCACTGAACTCCCACGTAGTTGACCGTGGTTCGTGTCCCAGACTCGGTGGCTTAAAACTCACGCTGGGCGTGTGTGCGTGTGTGCCCAAAATCCCGAGAAGAGAATGGAGGAGAAGGGATTGTGGCATGGCCATCCCCCCTGGGGGGTGATTTCTCACTTTCTATCTCTCTGTCTCTGTCTGGCGAGCGCACGCGCCCTATAGCAAAAACCTCTCCAAAAAAAAAAAAAAGTATTATTTAGGCCAGCCCACAGGCTGGTGTTTAAAAAAAAAAAAAACAGATCCTACATCACCAACTACATTCTTTTTTTTCTTTTTTTCTTTTTTATTTATTATCATCATAATCTTGTTTATATTACATTGAATTGAATATAACTTTACAGTGTATTACCTTGTTTTTTCAAAAGGGATTGCCATGCTTGGGACCAGCAGTTAGCGTAATGGCTATGTCGCTGGACTCCCACGTAGTCGACCGCGGTTCGAGTCCCGGACCCGGTGGCTTAAACTCACGCCGGGCGCGTGTGCGTGCGTGCCCAAGATCCCGAGAGGAGAATGGAGGAGAAGGGATTGCGGCGTGGCCATCCCCCCTGGGGGGTGATTTCCTGCTTTCTATCTCTCTGTCTCTGTCTGTCTGTCTGGCGAGCGCACGCGCCCTATAGCAAAAACCTCTCCAAAAAAGAAAAAAAAAAAAAAGGGGATTGCCATGCTTGTCAGTCAATACAGAGACATTAAACTCCCCATTCAATATATTTTCATTGTTCTTTCCGATCATTATTATTATTATTCCAATTATTTTTTAAACAATCATTATTTCTCATTTTTCTTGTAAAAAGACTCTACCCATCATGAAGTACTTCTCAGACCAATCCAGTTGATAATACTATACACGTCATCATCAATAGGTAAAAAGCCCTATCTGTGTCCCACTAATGTCATGCCTCTCTATTTGTTCTCTTGTTATCTTTCTCTATCCTCTTCTCTCCACAAACCCCCATTCCACACAGTCTTATTCTTGTTAAAAAAAAATATGGACTGGGAACCAGCAGTTAGCGTAATGGCTATGTCACTGGACTCCCATGTAGTCGACCACGGTTCACGTCCCGGACCGGGTGGCTTAAAACTCATGCCGGGCGCGTGTGCGTGCGTGCCCAAGATCCCGAGAGGAGAATGGAGGAGAAGGGATTGTGGCGTGACCATCCCCCCTGGGGGGTGATTTCTCGCTTTCTGTCTCTATGTCTCTCACTCTCTGTCTGGCGAGCGCACGCGCCCTATAGCGAAAAACCTCTCCAAAAAAAAAAAAAAAAAAATAGGGACTGCTTCACGAATTTGAGTGTCATCCTTGCTCAGGGGCCATGCTAATCTTCTCTGTATCATTCCAGTTTTAGTATATGTGCTGCTGAAGCGAGCACCTTTTTTTTTTTCCTGTAGAGAGACTTTTGCTATGGGGCACATGCACTCACCAGAGAGACAGAGAACAAGAAATCACCCACCCCTCAGGAGAGATGGCCCTTCTCCTCCATCCCCCTCTTGGGATTTTGGGCACGCACACACACGCACCCAGCATGAGTTTGAAGCTGTCGTTCCAGGACTTGAACCATGGTTGACTACATGGTAGTCCAGCAACATAACCATTACGCCATTTGCTAGTCACATCACCAACCACATTCTGAATCCTGGCCCCAGTGGCTTATAAAACATGCCAGGTGCATGCGCATGCATGCCCAAAATCCCAGCAGGGTAGAGAAATGGAAGAGAAGAGATTACAACATGACCATGACCCATTATAGGGCACTTTCTCCCAGTCCCTTTCTCTGTCTCTCCGTCTCTCTCTGGCAAGGACACGTACCTTCTGGCAACTTTAAAAATAAATAAATAAAGGAGGGGCCACCAGGTGGCATGGGGGTTAAAGGCGCTGGATTCCCACATGGCAGATCACGGTTTGAGCCCCAAACCTGGCAGCTTGTTTTCTCACTTTTCCTTTCTCTCTCTCTGTGAGAACAAATTCAAAATAATAACAACAACGACAAATGGAATTAAATAATTATTTTTTAAAAAATAAACAAACAAAGGACATCATCAAGCAAGTCAAAAGACAATGTAAAGCATAGGAAAATATGGGACCAGCAGATGGCGTTAATGGTTACATGGCTGGACTCCCACACAGTTGACCACAGTTCAAGTCCCAGATGTAGCAGCTTAAACTGACACCAGGTGCAGGTGCGTGTGTGCCCAAAATCCTAAGAAGAGAATGAAGGAGAAGGGATTGTGGTGTGGCCATCCCCTCATCTCTCTGTCTCTTCAGCGAGTGCAAGCACCCTATAGCAAAAATCTCTCTCTAAAGAAAAAAAAAAAAAAGAATCGGAGAATATATTTGAAAATCATATATCTGATAAGGTTCTAATATCTAAGTAGGACACATTGTGCTTGTGTGCCTAAAACCCTGAAGGCATAGAAAGCTAGAGGACAGGAGACTGTGGCATGACCATGCTCCAATGAAGGGTTTTCTTTCTTTCTCTGTCTCTCAAACACGTTAATTCTTTTTTTCTTTCTTTCTTTCTGTTTTTTTTTTTTAAATAAATCACCATAGACAGACAGAGAGAGAGAGAAAAAGCACACCCCAATCAGGTGTGGTTATGCTCTAATTCTTCCTCCTCTATTTCTCTATCCTGTCCGGATTTTGGGTACGCACAATGTCCAATATATTTTCTTTTATTTTTTTTGGAAGAGGTTTTCACTATAGGGCCTGTGCGCTCGCCAGAAAGACAGAGAGACACGGACAGAAGGCGAGAAATCACCCCCTCAGGGGGGATGACCACGCTGCAATCCCTTCTCCTCCATTCTCCTCTGGGGATCTTGGACACGCACACACATGGCCCGGCATGAGTTTAAGCCACTGGGTCTGGGACTCGAACTACATGGTTACCCATGCAGGATTCAGCTCACTTAACCACCAAGCTATTGAGCCAGCCCTCTCCCAGAGCCAGTCCTCTATCTTGAATTCTTGTAACTCAGTAACAAAAAGACAAACAACTGTGGACAGAAGTCTGACTGCTTTTTCCTATTTTTCCAAAAATCCTTTCTAGAGGGCCTAAAGGAAGTCACACCCACAAACATTAACAGACCATTCTGACCCATTAGTAACAGGATTCTTTCTACATCCTGACCCTGGCATAGCATTGAAGTATCTTTACTTTATCTTTTTTGATCTCAGCAATCTTCCTTTTCCAATCAGCACCCTAAAAACTCTAAAACCCTTGACCATCAGTTGGCATAATGGCTATGTCGCTGGACTCCCATGTAGTCAACTGCGGTTCAAGTCCCAGACCCAGTGGTTGAAACTCACTCTGGGTGTGTGTGTGTGTGTGTGTGTGTATGTGTGTGACCAAGATCCTGAGAGGAAAAGGGATTGTGGTGTAGCCATCCCCCGGGGAGTGCTTTCTATAGCAAAAACCCCTAAAAAAAAATTATCATATTTATTTATTTATTTATTTATTATCATTATTTTTCTTTAATATGATGGGAGAGAGAGAAGGAAAGTGAGAGAGCAAGTCACCAGGTCCAGGACTCGAACTATGGTTGGCCATGTGGGAATGCAGAGCCTTAACCACCATGCCACCTGCTGGTCCCCAAGGACTCAAACTTTTTTTTTTTTTTTGGAGAGGTTTTCGCTATAGGGCGCGTGCGCTCGCCAGACAGACAGAGAGAGACATAGAGACAGAAAGCGAGAAATCACCCCCCCAGGGGGGATGGTCACGCCGCAATCCCTTCTCCATTCTCCTCTCGGGATCTTGGGCACGCACGCACACACACCCGGCGTGAGTTTTAAGTCATCAGGTCCGGGACGCGAACCGCGGTCGACTACGTGGGAGTCCAGCGACATAGTCATTACGCTAACTGCTGGTTCCCAAGACTCAAACTTTTTTAAAGTTTACTTCTTTCTTTCATGAGAGAGAGAGAGAGAGAGAGAGAGAGAGAGAGAGGGCTCATGCCATGATCCCCTGCCATCCTTCCCAGGCAGCCAGGATCATGGGAGTGAGCATGTGGTATGCACAGGGCAACCAGGGACTGAACCACAATCGTCCACATGGACCCAGCTTCGCCTGAGCAGCACATTACCACTGTGCCACTGAGCTAGCCCAGGGCACTCAAAATGTTTTTAATTTAAGCTCCATCAAACAAGATGTCTCTAGACTCACAGAACTCTGGTAGGAAGTGATTAAAAAAAAGAGAGAGAGAGAGAGAGAGAGAGAGAGAGAGAGACAAAGAAACAAGATATTTGGGCTTAGCACTGAGATGGCTCTTGGGGACTGTGAGAAGGTGACAGCTCTGCTGCCCATCCACTCAGGTGAAAGGGCCAGTCACCAGTGCCTCAGAACTCCTACCCCTAAGCTAGGTCTCCTACCCATACCCCAGACTTCCCACCCCTATCCAAGACCTCCAAGGAGCTCATGGAATTTCACCTGACAGTTTCATCTTGACATCTAACTCCTTAGCCACAGCTGAGAAGGCTGACGTTCTTGGTCCTATCAGAACCTGCCCCAGGTAAAGAAACCAACAGCCTCTACAACAGGGGATCTCTGTGGAACTGTAGTTACAAAATGGTTCTTAGGAGATGGCTCAGGAAAAACACCAACTGACATTTAGGTATGAAATGGGGGAATATATAGTACTGGGGGTTTTATTTCATAGCTTTGTGGGCCCACTCAAATCCACAGTCCATCATGACACTGGTGGCTAGGAACAAGCCGCTCCTTCAGCAATTATACTCCAACCAGAAGCAATACCGTTAACCACTGAGAGGAGGCACTGCAGGGATGAAAGGACCAGGCCCCAGCACTATCTGAGGAAGAACAGGCCGGAAGGCCAAGGGTCCTTGAGCCAGTATGCATTCCCAAGGAGAAAAGTGGTTCTGTGTGTAGGTCAGGAGTCACCACATGCACCTCCTGCCACCTCACCAGCAAAGCATCTAGAGACACACACCCTAGACAGGAAGGGGTAGAACAGCCCCCATGGTAGCCCTAGGCAAGTCTCTCACACACACTAGGTTCTATGCTCCCTCTCTAAATGACAGAGATAAGTACCAAACTTGGACTTCCTAGAAAATGCCACATTTAAAAAACAAATGCAGGGGACCAGCAGGTGGCGTGGTGGTTAAGGCGCTGGACACTCCCACATGGCCGACTGGGGTTCAAGTCCTGAATCTGGTGGCTTGCTTTCTCACTTCCTCTCTCTCACTCTCACCCTCTGTCTCTCTCTGATCAAATTAAAAAATAAATGAATGGGGACCAGCAGTTAGCGTAATGGCTATGTCGCTGGACTCCCACGTAGTCGACCGCGGTTCGAGTCCCGGACCCGGTGGCTTAAACTCACGCCGGGAGCGTGTGCATGCGTGCCCAAGATCCCGAGAGGAGAATGGAGGAGAGGGGATTGCGGCGTGACCATCCCCCCTGGGGGGTGATTTCCTTGCTTTCTATCTCTCTGTCTCTCTCTGTCTGTCTGGCGAGCGCACGCGCCCTATAGCAAAAACCTCTCCAAAAAAAAGAAATAAATAAATAAAATAAATAAATAAATGAATAAATAAAATAAATAATTATTTTTTTTAAAAAAATGCATTGCCCTTAACAAGAAAAAATAGCCACTTGGCAACCCAGTTGACTGTGAGTGTTCCCCACCTCTTCACCTCCAGTAGGCCCTGGGCCCTAACCTCTGCCTCTGGCCCTGTGTAATGACAGAGCTGGGGCACTGCTGTGTGTGGACATGACGAATGCCCCTTAGGTCCTCGGATGTGACCCTTAACACTCTAGTTACAGGTGTTTACCCTGAAACTGGCCTTAAGTTTGCTGTTTTATCTAGCACCTCACTATTTAGAGTTAGGGATCTTATTTAAGCCACCTAGCCCACCATCGCATGGAAACTCTTAGTCCCAATGCTTTGTAAGCATCAAAGTCCATGTATTAAACCCGTTTCTGTTAGAAATATATGGAATGGTTTCTGATCTCGCACTGGCCTCCACCAATAAAGTGTACATAATACCAATAAGCTGCATTTTTTTTTTTTTTCAGTTTTGGGGGGTTTTTTGAGAGGTTTTTGCTACAGGGCACGTGCACTCACCAGAAAGACAGAGACAGAGAGATAGAAAGTGAGAAATCATCCCCCAGGGGGGATGGCCACGCCACAATCCCTTCTCCTCCATTCTCCTCTCGGGATCTTGGGCACGCACGCACACACGCCCAGCCTGAGTTTAAGCCACCGGGTCCAGACTCAAACCGCGGTTGATTACATAGGAGTTCAGCGACATAGCCATTACGCTAACTGCTGGCCCCAAGCTTGCATTTGTTTAAACCTGAATCTCCCTGGTTCTCCTCTGATGCCCATTTTTTAAATGAATGGTGAGTCAGGTATTGAAAGATCTTATATATATTCTTTTTTTATATAATTTATTTTATTTTTAAAAGAATTATTGATTTATTTAATTTATTACCATTTTTTAATTTGACCAGAGAGAGACAGAGAGAGAAAGGGGAAGTGAAAAAGCAAGCTGCCAGGATCAGGACTTGAACCATGGTAAACCATGTAGGAGTCTAGCACCTTAACCACCATGCTATCTCCTGGCCCCTTAGTTTATTTTATTTTATTATTATTATTTTTGAATTTGACCAGAGAAAGACAGAGAGAGAGAGAGAGAGAGAGGGAAAGTGAGAGAGCAAGCCAGCAGGTCAAGGACTTGAACTACGGTCACCCATGTGAGGAGTCCAGCATCTTAACAACCACATCACCTGCTGGCCCCCATATATTCTTTTATAGTAAAAAAAAACTATAGGTACAATAAAATCACTTTTTTTTTTTTTTTTAAAGTTTTTACTGTAGGGTAAGTGCTCTCACCAGAGGAAAAAAAGGAAAGTGAGAAATCACTCTTTAGAGGAATGGCAATACAGCAATCCCTTCTCCTGTATTCTCTTTGGATTTTGGGCTTACATGCACATGCACCTAGCATGTCTTTCTTTTTTGTTTAGAGATATTTTTGCTATAGGGTGCATGAGCTCACCGGAAAGAGAAAGAAAGACAGAAAGCAAGAAATCACCCCCCAGAGGGATGGTCACACCGCAATCTCTTCTCCATTCTCCTCAGAATTTTGGGCATAAATGTATATCGTGAGTTCTATTTGTGTGTGTGTGTTTTCTTAAGAGACATTTTTGCTACAGGGTGTTGTGTGTGCTTGTTGGAGAGACAGAAGCAAGAAATCACTTCCCAGGGGGGATGGCCATACCTTTAACTACCACACCACATGCCAACCTCAACTTTTAAAAAAATTTTATTTATCATTATTATGTTTAAATTTGACCAGAGAGAGAGAAAGTGAGAAAGCAATCTGCCAGGTATGGGTCTTGAACGGTGATCAGCCATGTTGGAGTCCAGCACCTTAACCACCATGCCACTGGCCAACCCCTAATCACTGTACATCTTTACAGTATATAACATGGTTTTTGCCAGCATGAATATAGGGCAAATTAGTCAAGTCTAAGATATTACCATATATATCATTATCAAGATAACTTTTTATTTTCGTCCCTTGATTCCCTCCCACCCATTCCCATATATATATATATATATATATATATATATATATATATATATATATATATATTTTTTTTTTTTAATCTTCATTTATTTATTTATTTAAATTTGACCAGAGAGGGACACAGTGAGAGAAAGAGAGCAGGAAAGCGAGAAAGCAAGGTCCGGGACTTGAACCATAGTCAGCCATGTGGGAGTCCAGTGCCCTCACACCACCTGCCGGCCCCCCATAATACATTTTTATATAACAGATAACAAATATAATTGCTGTTAAAGCCCTACCACAACAGTTATTAAAATGGCATTGGGCTAGCCCCATAGCACAGTGGTTAAGGAAGCCAGATACCACATAGTTGACCACAGTTTGACATGTACACACACGCCCAAAATCCTGAAAGGAGAGAGAAATGGAAGAGAAGGGATTGCTGTGTGACCATATGCCCTAGAGGGTGCTTTCTCACTCTGTTTCTCTCTCTGTCTCTTTCTGACAAGTGTACATGCCCTCTGGTAAATTAAAGAACAGAGCTGGGACCAGCAGTTAGCGTAATAGCTATGTCGCTGGACTCCCACGTAGTCGACCACAGTTCACGTCCCAGACCCGGTGGCTTAAAACTCACGCTGGGCGTGTATGCGTACGTGCCCAAGATCCCGAGAGGAGAAGGGATTGCGGCATGGCCATCCACCCTGGGGAGTGATTTCTCACTTTCTATCTCTCTGTCTCTCTGTCTGTCTGGCGAGTGCACATGCCCTATAGCAAAAACCTCTCCAAAAAAAAAAAAAAGAACAGAGCAAAGCAATGTAATGTAACACAACGCAAGGGAGACAAGAGTGGAAGTGTGTGAAGTGAATTCTAGGAATTTCTCTAAAGGGTGATCTTTGACCAAGGAAGGCCCCGGTTATACAGAAAGCAGACATACTCCCCACTCTCTGCTTACTGGTGGAGCCTGGGTGACAACATACAGTGACTGAGTATAAAGATCCAACCAGAAAATGTACACTGGGCCAGCACATAGCCTAGCTGTTAGTCAGATCCCACATGACCGACAATTTGAATCTCAGCCCTGATGACTTGAAAAGCATGCCAGGCACATGTACATGTGTGCCAAAATCCCAACAAAGTGGAGAAATGGAGGAGAAAGGACTGGCATGTGACCATGCCCTATTCGGAGGTGCTTTCTCACTCTTTCACTCTCTCACTCTAGAGAGCACATGTGCCCTCTGACAGTTGAAAAAAAGTGGATGCCATGTGGATTCCAGTTCTTTCACCCACATCCCAGCTAAGAGCTTGTGTGCCCAACTAGACAGGGGGCTTACTCACAACAAAGACAGGCAATCTGACACCCACGATACTCCACAGTCCATGTCTCTAGAAACACCAGTGTGTGCCACCTGAGGAGATGCAGGCCAGAGCTTGGCAGCTGCCTGTAAAGCCAGCAGCACCAGCAGAGCAGTCAGGGAGAACTGGGCACCACCACGGCCTGCACCTGCCTTGGGCAAGGACAGCACCTACTTCTGAAGGCAGGCAGAACGAGGCCTTCGCCAGGCCCACAGGTAAGCACCAAACTGCTCAACAGCACAGTTTGCACTGCTCATCTACAAAGACCAGCATGGGGGGGACCCAGGGCCAATGAGGGGCCCTTCCCTCCAGTCACAGGAAGGGCCTGGATTGAGGTGGTTACATGGAACAGGAATGTGGCAAGTAAGAACTTAATTAGATGAGTGGCTTTCTGGGTCTCTAAGAAAAATCACTTTGGGTGATTCTGACTCACGAGAGGGAGACAGTTGGGCATAACACATGGGCAGGTGTTGACTTTCAGGGAGTTGGCAGAACTAAAATACCAGAGCACTCCAGCACAAGCACTGTCCTTTCACCCGAGAAGCCTCCCTGGCTACCAGTCTTCAACATCCCGCACCTGCACCTTACCACACAGGAGACAGCCCAGCCAGGAGAGAGGAAAAACAAAAGCCTGAAGAAAACTATGCCCATGACTAAGGACCTAAAGCGACTGCTCCATACTGGACAGGGCTCTCAGCCAGAGGAGCTTGGCTAAACCGGACCAGCAATGTAACTTCTTCCCAATCCACCCTCAGAGGCACAGATAGATGCCCAGGTCCCCCCCAAACTGCTACTGGCCGTAGGAGAAAGCCCATGCCTCTCAGCCACGGCATTCAAGTGCTTTTTGATCTGGTCCTTGCACACCTCACACTCAGACGTCTACATCTTTCTCTGAACTGTTCCTTCTTCCTGAAAGGTCTGCTTCTCACTTTGTTCATCTGGAACACGCTACCTCCGCCTTCCAGATCCAGCTCTTCTATGAAGCTTTTGCCAAACTCTGGGCTGCCCTAGATATGGAAGGCACATGGAATAAGTCTTCCGACACCACCCTAGGAGGCTTGTGCACAGGCCTGGGACTGGGATAAAATGAAGGGTGCTGTGTGCAAGTGTGCAGAATTAATGGATGAGCGCACTACTGCCTGGCCAAAGGAAGCATCTGCTGGAGCAGGAGAAAGCTGGCTGGCCATGGCCAGAGATCCCTGCTCAGGGCCTGGGTCCAGCACCAGCTGCAAAGGAGAACACCCCCACCCCTCCACACACCATGCAGCGCTCTAGCCCACGCTTGCTGTTCTGGGTAGAGCCACCCATCACATGTCAGGAGGCCTCTGTGCCTGGAATGATGTTACAGTCTATTTTGAGGGTCACACTGGAGCATCTGTCAGCCTGGCCAACCACACCCTCCATGTGTCATCACCAAGAGCCAGGGACACCCATAGGTCCACAAACTGCTTGAGGAAGTTCCTCCCCTCCGAGGGACCTTCAGCTTCAGGGACGCTGTGGCTCCCTTGAAAGATCAGCTCAGAGGCCCCTTATCTCCTGGAACCACTGGCAAGGCTCTGATGTCTCCTCACCCACCAGACCTGCTCCCAGGGTTCACAGCTCTAGTGACTCGGCAAAATGCAACTGAGCCCATCAGTCTGTGTCAAGCTCTGAGCTCAAACTCAGCCCTTCCTTCTCCTTAGCTCTCTTTTCTATTTGGGGAGTGCCCAGAAAACCCAGCACCCTGACGTCGAGCTAGTTACCTATCAGACTCACAGGTCCAACGGGTCTCGTCCACTCAGAATCTCCTGCTCATCCCCTCACCACCATGCCCAGGCCCTGTGTCCTGCCTCTTCCTGCACAGAGCCTTTCAGTCCACTCCCTGCTGAGTAGACACAGGCTCCTAGAGAACGAGGCTGGCCTGTGCTGTCTTTACCTCTGCTCTCCTGCACTCAGCATAGGCCCTGGCACACAGTAGGTACAAATAAATATTCTACGAACCCTGGAAGCAAAACCCTTCCAATTAGACTAACTTAGTATGTTATAAAAAAGATGTCAGAACAAAAAATTAAAATTAAATTAAGTTAAAAATACATCGTCAGGGCCAGCAGGTGACATGATGATTAAAGATGTTAAGACTCCCACATGGCTGACCGTGGTTCAAATCTCAGACCTGGCAGTTTGCTTTCTCACTTTCTCTCTGTCTTTTTCTGGCTAAATTAAAAAACAAATAGTAGGGGCCAGCAGGTGGCATGGTGATTAAGGGTACAAGACTCCCACATGGCCAACCATGGTTCGAATACTGGACCTGGTGGCTTGCTTTCTCACTTTCTCTTTCTCTCTCCCTTTCTGGTCAAACTAAAATAAATAAATAAAGTTAAACTTTAAAATTCTTTGAAAAAAGAAACAAGTAATAATAAATAAAGTTAAATAAAATAACTATTTATTTATTTTATTTATTTATTTTTTTGGGGGGAGAGGTTTTTGCTATAGGGCGCATGCGCTCGCCAGACAGACAGAGAGAGACAGAGAGACAGAAAGCAAGAAATCACCCCCAAGGGGGACGGCCACGCCGCAATCCCTTCTCCTCCGTTCTCCTCTTGGGATCTTGGGTATGCACGCACATGCCCCTGGCATGGTTTTTAAGCCACTGGGTCCAGGACGTGAACCACGGTCGACTACATGGGAGTCCAGCGACATAGCCATTACGCTAACTGCTGGTCTCTATTTATTTATTTAAATAAATAAATTTTAGAGGGAGAGTGAGAAAGCAAGCCACCTGGTCCAGGACTCAAACCGTGGTCAGCCATGTGGGAATGTCCAGGGCCTTAGCCACCACGCCACCTGCTGGTCCCCTAAAATAATTCATAAGGAAAAAAAATCGTCATAGGCTAGCAGGTGGTGTCAAGTGGTTAAGTGCAAAACTGCCACGTGGTTGACTGCAGTTTGAGTCCCAAGCCTAGAGACTTACTTCCACACTCTCATTCACTTTCTCTCGCACTTTCTCTTTCTCTCTCGCACTTTCTCTCTCTCTCTCTCTGATCACATGTACCCTACAGCAAAATTTAAAAACAATAACAATAATAAATAAAATTAGGAACCAGAAGGTGGCATAAAGGTTACGTTGGACTCCCACGTAGTCGACCATAGTTCGAGTCCCAGACTCAGAGGCTTAAAACTCAGGCTGAAGGGGACCAGCAGGTGGCATAGTGGTTAAGGTGCTGGACACTGCCACATGGCCGACAACAGCTAGAGTCCTGAACCTGGTGGCTTGCTTTCTCACTTTCTCTCTCTGTCTCTTTCTTGGTGTCTCTCTCTGGTCAAATAAACGAATGAATAAGTAAAATTTTAAAAAACTTGCGCTGGGGGCATGTGTGTGCATGCCCAAAATCCAGAAAGGATAATGGAGAAGGGATTGTGGCGTGGCCATCCCCCTAGAGGATGATTTCTCGTTTTCTGTCCCTCTATCTCTCCAGCAAGCACAAGTATCCTATAGCAAAAATCTCTCTCAAAAAATAAAATAAATTAAATTAATCTTATTTTTAAAAATACTGCCAGAACAAAGACCTTTCTGAAGAACAATGACACAACTATGAATGCCTTTGTTTTTTTTTTTTTTCCCATAAGGCATATAAGCTCGTAGGAGAGAGACAAAGAGAGGGAAAGTAAGAAATCATTACCCACAGAGAATGGCCACACCTCAATCCCTTCTCCTTCATTTTCCTCTCAGGATTTTGGGCATACACACACATACATACACATGCACCCCATGTGATTTTCAAGCTGCCAGGTCTGGGGATCAAACTGCAGTTGAGCATATGGAGACCAGTGCCTTAGCCACCATGCCATCTGCTGGCCCCCAGAAACGCTTTTTATAAAGCAGATGTACTTAAATCTAGACAAAAACAAGTCTACAGATTTGCTGAAACAGTAAGTTGACCAAGCACTGCCCAGAGCACACCACATTTCTCTGCTCCCACTCGGCACTAAGCACCTTTCGGCTCTACCACCTAACACCGTGATCTTGCAAGAATCCAACAAGACATTCCTTTGCTCTACCCAGGAAAGGAATGCAACAGCAGCCACAATGGGAACACGCAGCAGCAAGATGAGCACAGCGGTCTGGGATGGAGCAAGGACACCTGACAAGTTAGGCTAATGCAATCCCTAAGCCCTGCAGCCAAGACTCAGGGCTCAAACAACACAGGGACTCAGAGTTCACCAACGAAATGGGTATATCCTCATCTCCTCTCTAGCCACCTTCTAGAGATGCCATGAGGATGAAACTAGGTAACAGGAAAACCACACAGCTGGTTATTATCATCTGGGTCGCAGACCAAACTAGAGTCAGAAATATCCCTCCAACAATGACAAGGAAGAGGAAAGAAGCTGATCAACCTCTGCCTGCCCTGTAATTGCCCTTGACCTCCCCAAAACTACACCTGTCCCATGCCAACACCTGGCTACAGCCCAGCCATGAGAAGTCTTTACAGGATTCCATCAAGAGACCATGAGGGGAGGGTCAGAAGGTGGCATGAAGGTTAAGGCACTGGATCCCACATTGCCAATTCCATGGTTTGAGACCCAGAACTGGTGGCTTGAAAATCATGCCAGGTACCTGTGCATGCATGTCCCAAATCCCAAGAGGAACATGGAGGAGAGGGGATTACAGCATGACCATCCTCCCTAGTGGTGATTTCTCACTTTCTCTTGCTATCTCTCTCCAGTGAACACACATGCCCTACAGCAAAAACTGAAGGAAAAAAAAAAAAAAAAGAGGCCATGAGAATCCATTCACACACTGGTCATCTGACAATAATCAACTAAAACAGGCCATCAGTCATCCCCCTGGGACCTTTTTACAGATAAGCTCAACAGCTATATTTATGACATGTAAAAATGCTAGAAACAGGGGGCTGCATATAGTGTAGTGGTTAAAGTGCTGGTCTCCCACATGGTCGTCCATGGTTTAAGTCCCGGATAGACAGCTTGAAAATCATGCTGGGTGGGGCTGGCAGGTGGCGTGGTGATAAAGGTGCTGGACTCCCACATGGCCGACAGCGGTTCAAGTCCTGGACCTGGTGGCTTCCTTTCTCACTTTCCCTCTCTCTCTTTCTCTGTCTCTCTCTGATCAAACTGGAAAATAATAATAAAGTTAAATAAAATAATAGTTTAAAAAAAAAGAAAGAAAATCATGCTGGGTGCATTGCATATGTGCCCCAAATCCCAGAAGGATGGAGGGGAAGGGACTGTGGCATGGCCATCCCCCCAGGGAGATGATTTCTCACTTTCCCTATCTCTGTCTCTCTCCAGCGAGAGCACGTACCTTACAGCAAAAACCTCAAAAAATTAAAAAATGCTGAAAATAAAAAGTGGAAAAACATGCCAACCTTTCTTTTCCTTTTTCTTTAAAGATTTAATTTTATTTATATGTTCATTTATTTTCATTTGACCAGAGAGAGATAGAAGGAAAGTAAGAAAGCAAGCCACCAGGTCTGGGACTTGAACCGTGGTCAACCATGCGGGAACATCCAGAGCCTTAACCACCACACCACCTGCTGGTCCCCATGCTGACCTTTCTTTACACTTGCAGGCAACACCTACAGTAAGGCAATCTAATAATATACAGGGCCTTTCCCAGTAAGATCCACTTAAAATTAAAATGTTAAAAGCAATTTGAGAGGGACCAGCTGTTGGTGTAATGGCTATGTTGCTGGACTTCCATGTAGTTAACTGCAGTTCCAGTCCCTGTGGCTTAAACTCACGCCGGGTGCGTGTGTGTGCGTGCCCAAGATCCCGAGAGGAGTGTGGAGGGGAAGGGATTGCGGTGTGGCCATCCCCCCTGGGGGGTGATTTCCTTTCTGTCTCTCTGTCTCTCTGTGTCTTTCTGGAGAGCACACGTGCCCTATAGCAAAAAACCTCTCTCAGGAAAAAAAAAAAAAAAAAAACGACTTGAGAGCCTGCCTGGTAACCTAGTGGTTAAGAGAGATGGATCCCACATGGCTGACTGCACAGGTCAAATCATAGTGCCAGGGGCTTGACAAATATGCTGGCTGCCTACATGTACATGTCCTAAATCCTGAAAGAGAAATGGAGAAGGGATTGTGGTGTGACCATCACCCATTAGGGGTTGCTTTCTCCTTCTCCCTGCTTCTGTCTCTCTTTTCTCTGGCAAGCACACATTCTCTCTGGCAATGAACAACAAAAAAGCTGGGACCAAGAGATGGCATCATGGTTACATTGCTGGACTCCCACGTAGTCAACCATGGTTTGAGTCTTGGACCCAGTGGCTTAAAACTCACACTGGGCACGTGTACGTGTGTGCCCAAAATCCCAAGAGGAGAATAGAGAAGAGTGTAGCATAGTCATCCCCCTCAGGGACTATTTCTTGCTTACTGTCTCTCTGTCCATCACTGTCTCTCCAGCAAGTACACACGCCCTATAGCAAAATATCTCTCTAAGGAAAAAAAAAAAAAAAGTCACTCTAAGGAATTCAGGCTTCTAAGTTTAAATACTCTTCTTCTGAAAAATTGTTCTCATCTCTTACTAACCCAGCTGTTAACCATGATAAGGATTACTAAAGAGAAAACAACTCATTTTCCTCCCTAGCAATTTAAGAAATGCCCCTCAGTTTATCTGGCAATATGAGACTCCAGAACCAGAGTTCAGTCAACACTGGAACTATTTTTGAGGTGTTTGTTTTAACAGGCCATTCTTGGGGCTAGATGGTGGCACAGTGGAAACACAACTAGATCCACATGAAAAGCTCCTGGGTTCAGGTTCCCAGATCTCCTTGTACACACTGGGCACATGCACATGTGCCTGTGACTCAGACTGGCTGAGGCTGAGGACAGACTGTGGCATGGGATCCAGTTGCAGGTCCCTGTGTGTGTGTCTCTCTCATGAGAGAAAGAAATAAACTTTTTATTTTTTTCTTTTTTTGGAGAGGTTTTTTTGCTATAGGACACATGCGCTCACCAGACAGACAGAGAGAGACAGAGAGATAGAAAGTGAGAAATCACCCCCCAGGGGGGATGGCCACACTGCAATCCCTTCTCCTCCGTTCTCCTCTCGGGATCTTGGGCACGCACGCACCCGTGCCCGGCGTGAGTTTAAGCCACCAGGTCCAGGACTCGAACCGTGGTGGACTACGTGGGAGTCCAGCGACATAGCCATTACGCTAATTGCTGGTCCCCCAAGAAAGAAATAAACTTTTTAAAAAGAAGTAATTTTTATTCACACTAATTCAAGCCCATTAAACATATGTGTTTATATCAAACGGAAAAGGAAAATAAGAGCTTGAAAGTTTCCCATCTATGAATGTATTAGATGGGGATAAAAGTAAAAAATGCAGTAACTGCCCATGATCAGAATTTCAGAATCAGAACTTCTGATGTTAAGAGCAGCATAGGTGCTGACCTATCTCCCCACAGTGCAGACAAGGAGAATGAAGTCCCAAGATCTGCCCAAGACCTCAGAGTCCTCTCAGGCACCTGGTATGAAAAGCTATACTGTCATCAGTGAAGCAGGCAAGGCTCTGATTCTGACAGTCCTGCCCCTAGCACAGTCCCCTGGTCTGGCATTTTGCATGAACCACAAGGGGGAGGGTCCCTAGGAGAGAAGTATTCTGAATGCTCAGGGACACGCACTCAGTGGTGGCATGAAGGTCACTTGTGGGGCTGGTGAACTTGCCTCACCAAACCTAAGCTCAAATATGGACAGCTTTTCCAAAGCAGTTACAATCATGTTATTTCTCAACTAAAACATCTGCTTTGTCACAATCACTGGAAAAAGGGTAGACTAGAAGAAGAAAAAAGAAAAATTTTAAAAATCTCCTCTCTGATTTCCTGAATCTGCTCAGATCATTCTAAAATAGGG
Source organism: Tupaia tana (assembly GCA_026018925.1). Taxonomy (NCBI): domain Eukaryota; kingdom Metazoa; phylum Chordata; class Mammalia; order Scandentia; family Tupaiidae; genus Tupaia; species Tupaia tana. Next base: position 19,188,530 of record JAKSZU010000018.1, on the reverse strand, counting down.
AGTCTCCCTAATGCTGACTTTAATGAGGACCTTCCTAAAGCTGGTCCAACTGGTGTTCAAATCCCTGTATTGAAAAACAAGTTTATGAGTAGCAAGATCACCTGATCCTACCATGTGTGTGCTCTGTTTACCCTGAGATGACAGGCCAGTAGCTGCCACAGCTTTGATGAATGCTGCAAAGACTCTACTATCCCTTTGATGCCTTCTGGGGCCTCCACATGACTAAGTGTCATAAAAAGAAACCTAGAATGCAGCAAGAGTGTGAAAGGAGGGAAATTATCAACGCCACATGCAGACTGGGGGAAACCACATTCTTGATAAATTGTTAACGTAAATTTATTACTTATTTCCCTGATCTTCCAGGTACCTAATTACATCACTTAAAAAAAAAGTGGGGGGACCAGCAGGTGGCATGGTGGTTAAGGTGCTGGACGCTCCCACATGGCTGACCACGGTTCAAGTCCTGGACCTGGTGACTTGCTTTCTCACTTCCCCTCTCCCTCTCTGTGTCTCCCTCTGTCAAATTAAAAATAAAAATGAATGAATAAATAAAATTTAAAAAAAAAAAAAAAAAGTGGGGAGCTGGGACCAGAAGTTGGCATAATCACTATGTCGCTGGACTCCCATGTAGTCGACTGTGGTTCGAGTCCCAGACCCAATGGCGTAAACTCACACTGGACACGTGTGTGTGCATGCCCAGGATCCCAAGAGAAGAATGGAGGAGAAGGGATTGCAGCATGGCCATCCCCTCTAGGGGGATTGCTCACTTTCTGTCTCTCTGTCTCTCTCTGTCTTTCTGGTGGCGCATGCGCCCTATAGCAAAAACCTCTCTCTCAAAAAAAAAAAAAAGTGGGGAGTGGGGGGCAGCAGGTGGTTAAGGGTGCTGGACTCCCACATGGCCAACTGCGATTCCAGTCCCAGTCCCAGACCTGGTGGCTTGGTTTCTCACTTTCTCTCTCTCTCTCTCTCACTCTGTCCCTCTCTAGTCAAATTTAGAAAGAAAGAAAGAAAGAAAGAAAGAAAGAAAGAAAGAAAGAAAGAAAGAAAGAAAGAAAGAGAGAAAGAGGGAGGGAGGGAGGGAGGGAGGGAGGGGAAGGGAGGGAGGGAAAGAGAGAGAGGGAGGGAGAAAGGGAGGGTATGAGGAAGGGAGGGAGGGAGGGAGGGAAAGAGAAGGAAAAAGAAAAGAAGGAAGGAAGGAAGAAAAAAAATTCCCCTGCTTTTTTTCCAATGCATAACTCATCATCAAGGCCTACTACTTAGACCAAGCCATGACCATAGTCAGGGAAGAGAGGCGACACAGATCCCCATGGCTCAGCAGCTCACATCAGGCACAAGTATTAGTCAGGAGATCTCAAACTCAAATCAAAAGGAACAGGGGGAAAGAGAGTCATAATGAGGGACTTACCCATCTCTTCCTTTGCTGACAATCTTCACTTCAAAGTAATAAATGCCACAGGCAGCAGGTATGGGGTGGGTGGCCCGCACTGAGGCTGCATCTTTGTGATTTTTGCCATGACCTAACAGGAGAGGGTAAGAAAGAAATTTCGGCAGAAGCAAATGCAAATGAAAACTCAAACCTCTCTGCTTTGCGGCAGCTTCACCCCCTCCATGGCCAGAGGAAGCCCTCTCATAGTCCAACTGAGTAAACATATAAGACTCCCACCTTTGGCTGGCCTCCCCCTGTGAAGAGTTGCCCTGCCTAAGCCAGTGTCCTCATACAAACACAAGGGTACAGCAATGTGGGTGCATGTGAGAGATACTCAAGTGTTGCTGGCAGTCTCCCCAGAACTCATGCAGCCCGCCTGGGAGACCAGGGGAGGGATAAAGAAGACCTGGAAGACATCTCAGCTTTAGCAAAGGATCCCAGGTCCAGTCTGGCAAGTGGGCAAGCCCATGGGCTTCTGGCTAAAGGTGGGGATGGGACCACTCCTTTCTTCAGACACTCCCCAAACTAAGCAATGGTGAAGGGCCCAGGTGGAGTTAGAACCAACTCAAGGCAGGCTGGGAGGCCCTGGAGTGGAAGGTCCAACCAGCACTGGGTTTGGATACCTGTTGCAATTCTCTTAACATCGGATGTCCCATGGCAGAGCAGAGCATAGCAATCAACCCTCGGCCTGGTCAGCCCCACCACCCTGGACACTCCGCTGGGGCCAAGGCCTAAAGCAGAGCACCCAGGCAAGGAAAGCGACATGATGGAGCAGGGGCAGGGCAGCATGGCTGCCGCGAATACGATCCGGCCTTTTCCCCCCCGCGGCCATACGGGCCAATACCTTTGTAGTGGACGCGGAGGTTGCCCTGGGAGAGGCCGATGTAGTTGTACTTGTCCTTGGGGCTCCAGGAGCGCGGCAGCGGCGTCTCGTGCTGGTTGACCGCGGGGTACAGGCGCTGCAGGCGCCGGCTCAGCTCCTGCTCCCCGGGGGACGGCAGCCCGCCCCCAGCGCCCCCGCCGGAGGAGTCCCCAGCCTGCGGGCTCCCAGCTCCCGGGTCCGCCGTCGCCGCCGCCATCTTGGAGGGAGCTGCTATTGTGTCACTGGGGGCGGGGAGGTGCGGGACCAGATCCGCGCCGTTCAGCCAATGGCCCGCGAGCCTCTCGGGGCCGCAGGGAAACCGAGTCCGAGCACCACACCTCTGTTTGGACACTGCCACGCCTCGGCACATTTCGGACTCCATGTCCCATAATGCAAAGCTCTCCAGAGGCGGGCCAACTCGGGTCGGTAGGGAACTTTGGGAGATGTAGTACGAACCAGCTCCGCCATCAGCCTGTCCAACCAAGATTTGCAGCACAGAAAACTACAAGTCCCGCCGGCAAAGCGGCTCCCGGCCTCTCCGCTCTCCTCCCTCCCCCATGGCCTCTGTTCATCTCCCTGCCTCAGTTCTGGTAACTACAGTAAAATCCGCTACGGTGACCGACTCTCAAGGTGTCCCCCTTTCAGTCGGAGTCCACCTTTGCTACCCGGTCTTCCTCCCGGCCCGCGGGCGCTGGGCTCAGGGGCGGGACGCAACCCGGACTCCGCCCCCCACCGCGGGGCCGCCTGGGCCTGGTCGCCATGGCGACGGGCTGTACACTACAACAACTTCCCAGTCAGCCGGTGCTGCCTGCCTGCCTGCACGAGGGTCATGGACTCCCCGCGGCCTGTGTACTCCAGCTTCTCGTCCACATCGAGGTAGGCGCTGACCCGAGGGCGGAGAGGAGGGATGAGTACTTCCAGAGAAGGAGATGGCAGCTGATCCTGACCGCTGCACCTCCTGCTGGCTTCTGTCCGTTGATCTGGAGCTCCAGCCCCACAGAGTCACTGGTATAGAAACAGAATCCGGGCTGATTTAGTCCAGTGAGGATGTTACCTGCTTTATCATTAGTATTAACAGCCAGTTCGTACTGAACGTATTATGTGCCAGATGCTTTATATACCCCATTGAACCCTCACGACAATCTATGAGGTAGTAAGATTGCCATTTTACACCTGAAGGAATGAAAACCTGGAGAGATCATGTGTTTTACACATGCTTCTAAGTGATGAAGCTAAGATCTGAACTACGTCAGACTCATGAACTTAAGTTCTTAGCCCCAGAGATAAATTGACTCTTCACCCACGAGTTGGGCTTATGAAAAAGATGCTTGTCCATGGGACCAGCAGGTGGCATGGTGGTTAAGGCGCTGGACATTCCCACATGGCCAACCACGGTTTGAGTCCCGGACCTGGTGGCTTGCTTTCTAACTTTCCCTCTCTCTCTGTGTGTGTCTCTCTCTGGTCAAATTAAAATAAAATGAATGGATAAATAAAATTTAAAAAAAAAAAGATGCTTGTCCAGTTGCCTGCTGGCTTTGAACAGCCCAGGTATATCCCACAGCCTCAGAGTAGCCCCTTTCTATACTGGCGATTGCAATCTTTGGGCACTGTAAAATATGACAAGCTCCATTGACCAAGAAAGCCATACATGTGGATAAAAACACAAAGTTGGGGACCAGCAGGTGGCGTGGAGATTAAGGCAACTGGTTCCCACATGACTGACTGCTGTGCAGTTCAAGTCATGGACCTGGCACCTTGAAAATCATTCAGAGTGCATGCCTGTAGGTACCCAAAATCCCAAGGGAGTGATTTCCGACATTATCTCTTTCTCTGTCCCTTTCTCTGTCTCACTCTGGCAAGCACACATGCCCTATAGCAAACTAAAAAACAAAACAACAAAATTTTTTGGCTAAATACCTTTCTAGCTTTGAGACCTCAGAGAAAGTTCTTGAAGTTCCAGGCCTCAACTTCTGTATCTCGAACATGGGATGACACATCCTGCCCTACAAACGCTGTTGGGAACATTAAGGCAGAATATGTGAAACTCTTGGTGTCGGTAGGTGGCCTGGTGGTTAAGGCCGTGGACTCCCACATGGTTCCAGGACTGGACCTGGCGACTTGCTTTTAAACTTTCTCTCTCTCTCTCTGTCCCTCTCTGGTCAAATTAAAATAAATAAAGTTAAGTAAAATAATTTTGTTTAAAAAAAAAAAGAATATGTGAAGCTCTTATCACAGCTCTTGTATATAATAGTCATTCAGAAAATGTTGACTGAATGTGGTTTCTTCCCTTCTGTATATTCCGTAAGTAAACAAATAAGGGACCAGCAGTTGGCATAATGGCTATGTCGCTGGACTCCCATGTGGTTGACCACGGTTCAAGTCCTGGACCCAGTGGCTTAAACTCACACCAGGCACACGTATGCATGGGTGCCCAAGATCCTGAGAGGAGAATGGAGGAGAAAGGATTGCAGCATGGCCATCCCCCCGGGGAGTGATTTCTCACTTGCTTTCTTCTCTCTGTCTCTCTCTGTCTTTCTGACGAGCACACACGCCCTATAGTAAAAACAAACAAACAAACAAAACCACTGATCTCATCCAAACTCTAATCCTTCAGGGTCTTCTGCCTTGACAGAGAAAGGTTACAGAAGTCCCCTAGAGCAGGAAATGCCAATTCAATTATTTTATCTACAGCTAACATGAGTATAGGAAAACCAGGCAGCGGGTTTGAGAGTCATTAACCAGCACAGGAATAACTTGGCAAATTGCAGTCAGCTATGGGAGGAATATGAAATAGGCTCTAAAAGTGAATCCTCATCCATTTTATGATGGAAGCACAGTGAAATGGCTGTGCTGAATTTGGTGACAGTGCAAAAGATCGCTCACATATTGTACATATACCAGTATTTAATGATATATATCAGAGCAGGCTTAGTTTCTCCTAGAGACACAGTATCGCTGTCCTTACAGCAGGGCCTGGATGTTGGATAGGTCAGACTTTAGCACTACAGAACATGTTAGCAGGACCTTCTTCTTCTTCTTTTTTTTTTTTTTTTTTTTGAGAGGTTTCTGCTACAGGGCGCATGCACTCTCCAGAAAGACAAAGAGAGACAGAGAGACAGAAAGTGAGAAATCAATCTCCCCAGGGGGTATGGCCACACCACAATTCCTTCTCCTCCATTCTCCTCAGGATCTTGGGCATGCATGCACACGTACCCGGTGTGAGTTAAAGCCATCAGGTTTGGGACTTGAAACACCGTCAACTACATGGGAGTTCAGCGACATAGCCATTACACTAACTGCTGGTCCCAGCAGGACCTTCTTAAAGGAACTTTCAGTTGTGACTTCCCTAGGGCGGATTTCTCCTCCACGTTTGCTTTTTTTTTTTTTTTTAAGAATTATTTTATTTATTTTATTTTATTGATTCTTCTTCTTCTTCTTCTTCTTTTTTTTTTAATTTGACTAGAGAAAGAAAGAGAGGTGAGAAAGCAAGTCACCAGGTCTGGGACTCAAACCGTGGTCTAACGTGTGAGAGTCCAGCGCCTAAGCCACCATGCCACCTGCTGGCTCCCCCACATTGGCTTTTTTCATTCTTCCTCACATGCCTAGCACAGTACTTGGGTGAGTAGAACTCAGCAGCTTGAGTTCACCTACTACCAGGATATACCCCGACACACTCACTGCCAGCCTCCATTAAATAACTGAATTTTCTCCACTTTGAAGATGAAAGTATGTTTTCCATTCCTCTCTCAGAGTTGATGTAAAATATTGTTTATAATTTCGGGGGCCAGCAGTGGCATGGTGGTTAAGAGCACTGGACTCCTACATGGCCGACCATGGTTTGAGTCCCAGACCTGGTGGCTTGTTTTCTCACTGGCCCTCTCTCTCTCTCTTACTGTCTCTGTCTCTCTCTGGTGAGCACACGTACTCTAAGGCAAAAATCACCTAAAATAGGAAAGAGAGAAAGGAAGAAAGAAAAAAAAGAAAGAAAAAGAAGCAGCTTAAGCTTTTTTTGGCTGAGTATATAGGCTACAAGGTGCTCTGTTCAGTTTTTTTAATAAGTCTATTTTTACTATTGTCTCTCTCCCTTTTTTAACTTGAAGAGGGTGCATGTACTCACCAGAGAGAGACAAAGAGAGAGGGAAAGTGAGCATCCTCCAGAGGGATGGCCACCCCCAAACCCATTTTCCAGAATACCAGAAGGAAGGAGAAATGGAGAAGGAATTGTGGTATAACTGCTGCCCATAGGGAGTGCTTTTCACTTTCCCTCTTCCTTTCTGTTTCTCCAGCTAGCACATCTGCCTTCTGGCAAAATTTAAAAATAAACAAACAAGCGGGACCAGCAGTTAGCATAATGGCTATGTCGCTGGCCTCCCACATAGTTGACCGAGGTCGAGTCCCGGACCTAGTGGCTTAAACTCATGCCAGGCGTGTGTGCGTGCGTGCCCAAGATCCCAAGAGGAGAATGGAGGAGAAGGGATTGCGGTATGGCCATCCCCCCTGGGGGGTGATTTCTCACTTTCTGTCCCTCTGTCTCTCTCTGTCTTTCTGGCGAGTGCACGCACCCTATAGCAAAAACCTCTCTCTCAAAATAAATAAATAAATAAATAAATAAACAAACAAACAAGCTTTACAACAACTGTCAGATAAGCAAAATGAGAATCATACTTATGATCCAGCTCCACAGTGCACCATTTAAGCTCTGTACATTTGAAACTGGATCCCACACGGCTGACCACAGTTCAAATCCTGGCCCTAGCAGCTGGAAAGACACGCTGGCACATGTGCGTGTGTGTGCCCCAAATACTCCCAATATGGAAAAATGGAGGAAAAAGAATTGCAGTGTGCCTATGCTAGTTAGGGGGTGCTTCTTCTCTCTCTCTCTCTCTCTCTCAGGAGCATAAGTGCTCTCTGGCAATAAAAAAATTTTTTAATGAATTGTCTTTATTTCTTTATGAGGATACTGGGTTAAGAGAGGTTAAATGACTTACCCAAGGGAAGTGCTATTGGAATTCCAGATGTCAGCTCCCAGACCACATATCAGCCAGTAAGTGGAGGATCCAGATTTGTACCCCAGCTCTTGGACCCGAGACCCTCTGCTGCTGCTTTTTTTTTTTTTTTTTTTTTTTTTTTTTTTTTTTTTTTTTTTTTTTGCTATAGTGCACTCGCCAGAAAGACAGAGACAGAGAGACAGGAAGAGAGAAATCACACCCCAGAGGGGATGGCCACACCGCAATCCCTTCTCCTCCATTCTTCTCTCAGGATCTTGGACACACATATACACACGCACCCGGTGTGAGTTTAAGCCACCGGGTCCGGGACTCAAACCGCAGTCGACTACATTGGGAGTCCAGCAATATAGCCATTACACCATCTGCTGGTCCCTTTTTTTAAGATTTTTTGCCATAGGGTGTGTGGGCTTGCTGGAGAGAGTGAGACAGAGAGAGAGAGTAAGAAATCACCTAAGGGGGAGAACCACGCTGCAATCCCTTCTCCTCCATTCTCACGAGATTTTGGGCAAGCATGCACATGCACTCAGCGCATTCTCCAAGCTGCCAGATCCAGAACTCAAACCATGGAGTCAGCCATGTGGGATCCAATGCCTTAACTACCATGCCACCTGCTGGCTCCCCTGTTCTTCTGGCTCTGCCCTTTGGAGTATGTCAGAGTTATAGACATGAAACCATCATCACAGCCGCAGCTGAGCACTGTGAACAGAAGTGCAGGTCCAAGGTTCTCTGGGCTCGTGAAGGGTAACCTGCTGCTTCAGTAGTTGATGAGACTAAGATGATTTTTTTTAAATTGTTTTTAATTGTCAGAGAGTACATGTGCTCATCAGAGAGAGAGAGAGACAGATGGAGAAAGCACCCCCCTCAACAGGGCATGGTCATGCTGCAATACGTGCACCTGACATGTCTTTTATGTTAGGGGCAGAATTATAAGCAGTTGGCTATGTGGGATCCAGCTCCCTTAACCAATAGGTTATGGGGCTGGCCTAACTCTGGCAATTAGAAGGTTTTTGGTAGTGTAGGAAAATGGGTTGGGCCCAGGGCCAGGGGCTTGCTTGGAAGTATCTCTGGGAATCTGGAAGAAGCGCTGGGAAGACCTAGAGCCTGGTTCAGTGAGGAGACGAGGCCATGCCTTGTCAATGATGGGTGTGTGGTAGGGTTCTTTCCTCACTCTAGGCTCTGTCACCCACCAATAACTTCCTCTGTTTCTCTGTACAGAACATACCCACGGTATTCAACAGCGACCAGAGATGACTCCTCTCTCCCAGGAACCAAAAGCACCCCGAAACGCAAGCTTTCTCAGAAACGTAAAACGCTGGTTAGTGATGATGTCCTTTAGCCCCATATATCAGCCTCAAACCCTGTTTCCTGTCTATAACCCAAAAGTAACCCCCTCCCCCAAGATATGCCCACCAGAACAGCTTCTCTTCCATTAGTGGAATGTGGCACACCAGGCTCTGGGGAGGAGAGTTGTACACACTGACTGCTCATCGTCTACAAAGCCTTCTTGGACCGCCCTGGGCAGAGAGAAAGACTCAGCCTGTGCCCACAGACACCCTTCCTCTGCAGCTCAGCATGCTAGAGTGGACCTGATTTTTTTCATCCAGCCCACTGCATGCCAGCTACTGTACTAGGAGCTGGGTTGTTCCTACCAGATCTGCCAAGGTCCTTCAGGGCCACACCTGTATCTTTTTGTACATGAGTGGCTGGCAAAAGTTGAGAGCTCCATAAATGCTCATGAGCAGGTGTGTTACTGGCCATGGGTCTTTTCCACATCTCTGTTGTTTAGATTTTTTTTTTTTTTTTTTTTTTTTTTTTTTTGCTATAGGGTGTGTGCATTCACCAGAAAGAGAGGAAAGAAAGATAGAGAGGAAAAGTGAGAAATCACATCCCAGGGAGAACAGCCATGCCACAGTCCTTTCTCTTCCATTTTCCTCTCAAGATTTTGGGCACACACACACATGTACCTCATGAATTTTCCAAGCCGCCTGCTCCAGGACTTGAACCATGCACTCAGGCATGTGGAATCCAGTCTCAACTACCATGCCACCTAGCTGGCCCTAGATTTTTTTTTTTTAATTCATTCATGTATTCATTCATTCTGTGACCAGAGAGATAGAGAATCATGATGCCACAATCCACCCCCAGCCTCAGCCAGTCCTGGGTCATGGGCACATGTATTTAGGGAGGTCCTCAGTGATAAAACTGGAACCTCCTTATGTAGGTCAGCCTCACAGTGTAGCATTTTGTCACTGCACCACTGTCCAATCCCCTGTTTTTAGTTTTTATATAAAAGTGCTATCTTTTAAAAAAAAAAAACTATTTAACTTTATTTGTTTGTTTGTTTATTTATTTATTTATTTTTATTTGACCAGAGAGGGATAGAGAGAAAGAAAGAGAGAGAGAGAGGGAAAGTGAGAAACTAAGTCGCCAGGTCTGAGACTCAAACCACGGTCCACCATGTGAGAGTCCGGCACCTTTAACCTCCACGCCACCTGCTGGCACCATAAAAGTGCTATCTTTTTCAAAAGATATTATTTCATGGTGGTTAGACTCCCATATGATCAAACAAGGTTCAAGTCTTGGATCTGGTGGCTCACTTTCTCACTTTCCCTCTCTATCTCCTTCTGTCTCTCTCTGGTCAAACTAAAGGGGAAAAGATAATAATAATAAATAAAATTAAATAAACATATATATTTTCTAAATATATTATTTCTTCAGATCAGCAGGTGGCATAGTGGTTAAGGTGCCAGACTCCCACATGGCAGACCATAGTTCAAGTCCTGGACTTGGCAGCTTGCTTTCTCGTTCTCTCTCTCTCTCTCTGTTGCTCTATAGTCAAATTGAAAAAAAAAAAAAAAAGATGATGATGAATAAAATTAAAATAATTATTTAAAAAATATTATTTTGGGGGGACCAGCAGTTAGCATAATGGCTATGTTGCTAGACTCCCATGTAGTCGACCGTGGTTCTAGTCCTGGACCCGGTGGCTTAAACTCACGCCAGGCGTGTGTGCGTGCATGCCCAAGATCCCGAGAGGAGAATTGAGGAGAAGGGACTGCGGTGTGGCCATCCCCCCGGGGGGGTGATTTCTCGCTTTCTATTTCTCTGTCTCTCTCTGTCTTTCTGGCAAGCACACGTGCCCTATGGCAAAAACCTCTCCAAAAATTATATATATATATATATATATATATATATATATATATATATTTCTTTTTTTTTTTTAATTCTATGAGTGAGAGAGAAACAGAGAGAGAGAGTACCCCTAGGGTTTCACTGCCCCAGTCTCAGCCAGCCAGGATCATGGGCACATGCATATCTAACACACTCAGGGAGGTCTCCAGACTAAAAGCAGCAACCTTCCTTTGTGGGTCTGCCTTCTGGAGTGTCAAATTACTACTGCATCACCATCAGGCCCCCTGCTCTTTAGTTTTAATGTAAAAACGAATGCTGTTGGGCCAGCAGGTGTCATAGTAGTTAAGGTGACTAGATACCACGTGGCCAATGTGGTGGTTTGAGTCCAGGACCCAGCAACCTAAAAAACACACCATGTGTATATACATGCGTGCCCAAAATCTCAAGAGGAGAATGAAGGAGAAGGGATTGCAGCATGGCCATCCCTGATGGGAGGTCATTTCTCACTTTCCCCCTCTCTGTCTCTCTCACACATGCCCTAGAGCAAACTAAAAATGAATGCTGTCATATTAAGTACTCTAGGGCTTTTGTTGCTATGATTATAGGATTGTTATTATTTAATAAGTAAATAGCCTTGTCCAAATGTCACAGAGGAAAATATGCATTTGAATAAATTTATAACTCTATTCACAGTGTGTACCCCTCATGGAAGATTTGGGAATATACAGACCACACACTTTGTGAGGCTGAGGACTCCTGACACAGGAGTTCTGACTCCAGGGAGGAAAAGGAGGACGGTCTGGACGCTTCAAGGAGACCATGCACAGACATGGCCAGCCAAGGCCAACTCTAACTGGCTCCTCCCACTTTAGTGGACCTAGGACCTGTGGCAGCGGCAACGCTGTCCTCAACCACTAGGGGGAACTGTTTCCTCCCTCTATCTTCCCAGGGCCTCCTTCCTGTTTTCACCTGCAGGGGGAAGCAGAGAACATGGAGCGTCCAGGATCACTGCGTTCTAGTCCACGCTGGCAGAGGCTTCCCCTGCGAAGAATAACCACTGCTAAGACAGGGCCCGAGCCCAGGCTATTAGTTTTCACTCACCTCTACAGTCAAAGTAGAGTTACCACGTTTTCCCGGCAGAAACAACAAACAGTACCCAAGGGCAGGTCTCGTGTCTAGTCTGAAAAACACTAGGGTTAGGTGCTTCTTTGACAACTTCCTAGTGCCTCCCAGGGTTAATTTATACTTTCATAAAAATCACATCAGCTTGTTACATTTTATAATTATTTTATTTGTTGTTATTATTAATTTGCTATAGAGCATGGGTGCTCACCAGAGAGAGAAAGAGGAAAAGTGAGAAACCAAACCACTAGGTCTGGGTCTTGAACTACAGTCAGCCATATGGGAGTCCAGTACCCTAACCTTTATGCCACTTCTGGCCCCAGTTTTTTTGGTTTCTTAAATTTGCCAGGGGTCACATGCAGTCTTGGGAGAGAGAGTGACAGAGAAAAAGTGAGAAAGCACCTCTCATGAGAAATGGTCATGGCTCAATCCTTTCTCCTCCATTTTTACTTCCTTTTGGGATTTCTGGGCACACGTGCACACACACAGGTGTTTTTCTTTTTTTCTTTAGAGAGATTGTTGCTGTACAGGGCATGCACTTGCAATAGAGACAGAAAGAAAACACCCCTGCTCCCGGCAATGGATGGCCATGCTGCAATTACTTCACTCACCTCCATTCTCCTCTAGCGTTTTTGGGCATGCACACACACACACACACCTGGGGTGATTTCAAGCCACTGGAACTCGAACCGTGCACGTTCATGTAGGAGTCCAGCGACATAACTATTTCATCATCTGTTATTCCCACCCTCAAGTGTTTTTCAAACTGTCCAGTTCAGAACTTGAACTGCAGTCAGCCATGTGGGATCCAGATGAGGTAACCAACGTGCCACTGACTGGCCCACAGGCAATTATTTTCATTGCTTAAAATACTTTCATTATAGGGGTCAGCAAGTGGTGTGGCCATTAAAGTTCTGGACTCCCACATGACTGACCATGGTTCAAGTCTCAGACCTGACTACTTGAAAATAATGCAATGCACGTGTGTGTGTGTGTGTGTGTGTGTGTGTGTGTACCTAAAATCCCAGGAGAATGGAGGAGAAGGAACTGTGGGGTGGCCATCTCCCCTGGAGGGTGATTTCTTACTTTCCCTCTCTGTCTTTCCCTCTCCAGCAAGCACTAAGCCCTATGGCAAAAACCTAAAAAACAAAAAACAAACTTATTAATAGGAAAGAAAGCCTCAAAAAATTGTATACCTGAAAGTAGAAATAGATAAATTGGAAAAAAAATGCAGTGAGTCAAACTGTTGAAAATTAAGCTGCAGGGGCCAGCAGGTGGTATAGTGGTTAAGGTACTGGACTCCCAAATGACCAATTACAGTTTGAGTTCCAGATCTGGTGGCTTGAAAATCAAGCCAGGTGTGTGTTCCTGAGTGCCCAAAATCCCTAGAGGAGAATGGAGATGAAGAGATTGCTGGGGTGATTTCTCACTTTCCCTGTCTCCGTGTCTCTCTGGTGAGCTCATGTGCCTGATGGCAAAAGCCTTTAAAAAGAGAAAGAAAGAAAGAAAGAAAGAAAGAAAGAAAGAAAGAAAGAAAGAAAGAAAGAAAGAAAGAAAGAAAGAAAGAAAGAAAGAAAGAGGGAGGGAGGGAGGGAGGGAGGGAGGGAGGGAGGCCTTATCCTGGGGCCAGCCGGTAGCCTAGTGGTCATGGATCTCACATGACTGACAAGCCTTGAATTGGCCCCAGAGACTTGAAAGACATGCTGGGAGCACATGTATGGATGCTCAAAATCCCAATGGAATGGAGAAATAGAGAGGGAACTGCAGCGTGACCAGTATCCATTGGCGAGTGCGTTCACCCTCTCCTCTCTGTCTCTCTCTAACTAGTGCATGTGCCTTCTGGCAAGTTAAAAGGAAACAATAACCTATCCTGACCACTCACCCTTGAGATCTCAGAGGTTCTCCCTGATGCTCTTCCCAGGCCAGATGCCCCCCGATCTTTCCCATCATCATACCTCTGTCTTCTCTCATCACCTCTGTTTGTCTTACTTACCACCACACCCCTAATACTTGGCATATAGAAGGAGTCAGTGTATAGTTGTTGGATAAATGTAAATATAGAGGAGAGCCTTAACCACCACGCCACAACCAGCCTCACATCAATTTTGATAGTCTTTCAAAAAATCTTTTTCTGACTTTTCTATTCCCCCAAATCTTGAAGTTTTGATTTTTTTTTTTTTTTTTTTTTTTAGTTTTTTTTCATAGGATCCATTTACTAACTGGAGAGAGAGAGACAGTGAAAGGGAAAGTGAGAAATCACCCTCCAGGGAGGATGGCCATCCTGCAATTCCTTCTTTTCCACTCTTTTTAAAATTTGCTAAAGGGGGGGCCAGCAGGTGGCGTGGTGGTTAAGGGTGCTGGACTCTCACATGGCCAACTACAGTTTAAGTCCCAGACCTGGTGGCTTGCTTTCTCACTTTCCCTCGTTATCTCTCTCTCTCACACACACATCAAAATTAAAAATAAAGTTAAATAAAATAATTCTTTTTTTTTTAATCTCTCTTTTTTTTTAAAGAATTATTTTAATTTAATTTTATTTATTCATTTATTTTATTTTAATTTGACCAGAGAGAGTGACACAGAGAGGGAGAGAGAGAGAGAAAGTGAGAAAGCAAGCTGCCAGGTCTGGAACTTGAACCATGGTCAGCCATGTGGGAGTGTCCAGCACCTTAACCACCACGCCACCTGCTGGTCCCATAAAATAATTCTTTTTAAAATAATTATTTTATTTTATTTATTCATTCATTTCTTTTAATTTGACCTATGAGAGACACAAAGAGAGTGAGACAGAAAGTGAGAAAGCAAGTCACCAAGTCTGGGACTCAAACCATGGTTGGCCATATGGGAATATCCAATGCCTTAACCACCACACCACCTGGTGGTTTCTAAAATAATTCTTTAAAAAAAAATTTGCCAAAGGGCACATGCACTCACCAAAGGGAGCCATAGAGATAAAGTAAGAAAGCAAGCTACCAGGTCCAGGACTTGAACTATGGTTGACCATGTGGGAGTCCAGAACCTTAAACAGCATGTCATCTGCTGGTCCCAAGATAGGGCATTCTTAACCCAATAAGATCATGTGCAAACATATATCCCCAAGGAGTCATTTTTTTCTTTTCTTCAATTCACCATAGTGTGTCTGTGCTTAGAGTCAGCAGGTGGCATGGTGGTTAAGGGTGCTGGATTCCCACATGCCAACTGTCTTTTGTTTTCTTTTCTTTTTTTGAATAGGTTTTTGCTATAGGGCACGTGCGTTCGCCAGAAAGAGAGAGACAGAGAAACAGAAAGTGAGAAATCACCCCCCAAGGGGGATGGCCACACCACAATCCCTTCTCCTCCATTCTCCTCTCGGGATCTTGGGCACACACCCACATGTGCCCGGTATGAGTTTAAGCCACTGGGTCCAGGACTCAAACCGCGGTCGACTACATGGGAGTCCAGTGACATAGCCATTACGCTAACTGCTGTTCCCCCAACTGTGGTTCGAGTCCCATACCTGGTGGCTTGTTTTCTCACTTTCTCTTTCTCTCTCTGTGTCTCTCTGGTCAAATTAAAATAGTAATAATAATAATAATAATGATAATAAATAGAATTAAATAAATAATTCTTCAAGGGGCCGGCAGGTGGCGTGGTGGTTAAAGATGCTGGATTCCCACATGGCCAATCACAGTTTGAGTCCCAGACTTAACAACTTGCTTTCTCAATTTTCCTTTCTGTCTCTCTCTGTAGCTCTGCCTGGTCAAATTTAAAAATAATAATAATAATAACAACAAATGGAATTAAATAAATAAAGAAATAATTCTTCAAAACAAAACCTTCTTTTCTTTTTTTTTGAGGTTTTTGCTATAGGGCGTGTGCACTCACCAGACAGACAGAGAGAAACATAGAGACAGAAAGCGAGAAATCACCCCCTAGGGGGGATGGTCACACCGCAATCCCTTCTCCTCCATTCTCCTCTCGGGATCTTGGGCACGCACGCACACGCGCCCGGCGTGAGTTTTAAGCCACCAGGTCCAGGACGTGAACCGCGGTCGATTACGTGGGAGTCCAGCGACATAGCCATTACGCTAACTGCTGGTTCCCACAAAACCTTCTTTAAGGTTCTTTAACCACGAAGCCACCTGCCGGCCCCAATAATTTGCTTTTCTTTTAATAATAATACTTAGGAGTGGGGGGGGAGGGGACAGAAAGGAGCATTGGTAAGAGAAGCAACATTGCCAAGGTAACCCCTTCTATACCCTCCACAGTCCTTTCAGTTCTCTATGGGCCACTTGTCCCCATGGCCCATGTTCACCAGTGGCCAGACCATTCTGCAGAATCGAAAGCCTTGTTCAGATAAATACTGGAAGCCTACAGGGTAAGCCAGAGTCATTCCAATGGTGGGTGGACTGGGATGGGCCGGGCACTGGACTGGGAGGAGGGCAGGGCCCTGTGGATTCTTGTCACATCTCAGCTCACAATCCCTTCCAGGAGCTGGCAGCCACAGTCCTTGGGCACCGCTAAGCCCAGATACCTGGAGGAGCTAGAGAACTACCTACGCAAGGAGCTCCTCCTACTGGACCTGGGCACGGATTCCACTCAAGAGTTGAGGCTTCAGGTCTGAGTTGCAGAATAAATGTGGAAAGGATGGGGGAAGAGTGGGAAGAAACACCCACCAGGACTGAGCACCTCAGACCTTCAGGGAAGATTCCCAGCTCTGTCCTATGGCAAAACCAGCAAGCAGACAAGGTTTCAGTGTATAACCCACCTCACCTGAGGCCTGAATTTCCTCACCTGAGTCAGGTAGAGTGGATGCTATCTCCAGTCCCCGCATCTCTGCTATCCCTAGCAGCCAGCGTGGGTCACTGGTCATCAGTGAATGAGGCCTAAATACTGGCAGTTGGGCAAGTAAGGGTCAGTGTCGTGCTGACCAGTGGCGACAGCCTCAAGTTTGAGGAATGAGCCCAGATACACAGAGAGAAATGTAGATGCAGCCTAGATTCTGGTACATATTAGGGAGGGAATCACCAGATCTCTCCTAAGTAAAGGTGATGACAGGGAATCCCTGACTTCTGACTTAGTCACTGAGTAAAGCATTTACTGAGTGCTGACTACATGTCAGGCCCTGGTGTGGACCTCACATACAATCTCGCAAGCAGAAGGTACCTCTCCAACAAGCAGAAACTCCAAGAAGGCATAGCTCTGTGAAGTTGGAAGGCTGAGCTTCAAACTTGGCTATTTGATGGATGGTAATCCTTCCAGTAAGCATGCTGGCTCTGCAAACTTCCTGTGTGTCCAAGTGAGGCAGCGACCCATTCTCCAACTGGAGGTCTATGCAAGGTTAGAAGCTTTGGTCTCTTCCTGCTCTGAGGTGGGGAGCAGATGCAGGAAAGAGGCCAGCTGAGACCATGCCTGAAGGCAGGATGCTGGCTTTCTGGAGAGCCAGAGAGGAGGCTTGGGCACAAAGTGGGAGGTCCTGATCCAGGCCACCAAGTCTTTCAGAGATAGCACCAGGAGAGGCCTCAAAGAGCTGCTCCCAGCTCCATGGCACTGTGAGACCCAAGTGGTACCCAGGCCATTGGCTTGAATGGCTTTATGCCGGGACACTTCGGAGCCCAGTAAAGAAAAACTCAGGTCTCCACTGAGGATGGCAGCTATGAGTCGGAAAGTAACAAGTTCTCTTTTCTTGCAGCCTTACAGAGAGATCTTTGAGTTCTTTATCGAGGACTTCAAAACGTACAAGCCATTGCTGTCCTCCATCAAGAATGCATATGAGGTGATGCTGGGTAAGAATGCAGCTCCCCTGCCTAGGCCCAGTCTGGAAGGGGCAGAAAGGACCCTATTCTCATCTTCTGGGATTCCACAGTGTTGAGGCAGCTGCTAACCCAGCCCTGAGGTCACCCAGCCCTGCTCAGCATTTTTCATATTTTTCAATCTTCTGTGATAGCCCCTGCCACACAAGCCAAGGGCATCTGTCCACCTCTCATTCTTGAGACACACAGACAAGCAGTATCTACAGGAAAGAGAGTGACCCAGGAGGGAGGGGCTACTTGTTTTTAAAAAGAATTATTTTATTGAGGGGACCAGCAATTAGCGTAATGGCTATGTCACTGGACTCCCATGTAGTCGACCACGGTTCGAGTCCCGGACCCGGTGATTTAAACTCACGCTGGGCACGTGTGCGTGCGTGCCCAAGATCCCAAGAGGAGAATGGAGAAGGGATTGTGGCGTGGCCAGCCCCCCTGGGGGGTGATTTCTCGCTTTCTCTCTCTCTGTCTGTCTGGCAAGTGCACGCGCCCTATAGCAAAAACCTCTCCAAAAAAAAAAAAAAGAATTATTTTATTTAACTTTATTTATTTATTTACTTATTTACTTACTTATTTCCTAATTTGAACAGAGAGGGACAGAGTGAAAGAGCAAGAGAGAGAGGGAAAGTAAGAAAGCAAACCATCGGGCCCAGGATTTGAACCACGTCGACCATGTGGAAGTCCAGCGTCCTTAACCACCACACCACCTGCCAACTGAGAGGGGCTACTTCTAGGAAGAGGAGAGGCTTAGAGTTGCAAAGCATGATGCAGGGGAGAACTAAAGGTTGTCGGGGGAATAGCAGAGAGATTCCAATCCTCAGCTGGACTCTGCCCCTGGTTTAAAAGCAAGTGTAGGAAGGCCATGATTGTTGTTTTTTTTCCTTTTAGAGAGATTTTTGCTATAGGGCGCATGTGCTCTCTGGAGACAGAGAGACAGAAAGCAAGAAATCATCCCACAGAGGGGATGGCCATACCATTTTCCTCTTGGGATCTTGGGCACACACGCACATGCACCTGGTGTGAATTTTAAGCTGCAGGTCCAGGACTCAAACCACAATTGACTACGTGGGAGTCCAGCAATGTAACCATTACACCATCTGCTGGTCCATAGGCCATGGTTTTGAATGAAGTGTGCCTAGACTTTATAATTGACATAGCCACTCACCTGTGACCTTAAGATATATGTCTTCTGGTTGCTTATTCTCCATGGTGCCAAAGGGATTCTCCCCCATCCCCATTCCTTCTGTCCCTGCTTAGCCTACCAGAGGGAGAAGATTAGGGCTCTGGAGCCCCTGAAGGCCAAGCTTGTCACCGTGAATGAGGACTGCAATGAGAGGATCCTGGCCATGAGGGCTGAGGAGAAATATGAAATCTCCACGCTCAAGAAAGAGAAGATGAATTTGCTAAAACTTATTGACAAAAAGAATGAGGAGATGGTCTCACTGCAGAGTGAGGTGGATGGAAATGGTGTGGTACCCAGGCCCTGAATTCCTGCCCCTCCCCCACCCGAGGGGGCCCCCTGGGCCCCTCCCGGTCCTCCTGCTGAGATGTGCTGAGCCCTCCTTCCCCCAGAGACCCTGCTACCTCCATCCTCTGTCCTGCCTGGCTCCACACTTGTACAGTCTGAGTGCCCATGGAGTCCTGCTCCTTAGCTGCCAGGTGTTCATGGGAGGAAGCCCTAGCACCTTGCTGATTCTCGGGAATGGCAGTTTCCTTCCTTCACCCTTCCTGTTCCTGGGCCCTGATGGGGCAGCCAGCACCCATCCCACTCCCTGTGGTGACTAGCTGTACACAGGCAGGCCTCCAACCTGACCACACAGCCGCCTTCCTGACAGGTGAAGAAACTGAGGAAGAACTTGGCTGAAGAATACCTAAATTATCTCAGCGAGCGAGATGCCCGCAAGATCCTCATCGCAGACCTGAATGAGCTGCGGTACCAGCGGGAAGACATGTCTCTAGCCCAGTCCCCAGGTAGGCATGGGCAGGTTTCTCTCCTCTAAAGGGCTAGAGAGGAGTCACTCTTGCCACTCACCCCATTCAGTCAACCTTCTGAATGTCTGCTTATTTTGTGCCCGTTCACAGTAAATATCCCTGATGCCATGAGGGGCTGTGGGTATTCCGAGCTGGACTGAGAGGCAAAGGATCATTGTTTAAGTAGGAACACTGCAGGTAGCTGAGGCAGCCTGGACTCCCTGTGGGCCAGATGAGCTTGGTATCCCATGTCCTACCCTTCCTAGCTGGGAGTGCTGTGGGCAGGACCCAGGGAATCTCAAATAGGGAGGGCAGAAGAACCTCGGACATGCCCCAAGGGATACTCTAACCCTGCCATGGGCTTCAAGCCCTAGAGCTGGGGTGACATGGACTGGTGGGCCTTCTGGCAGGCATCTGGGGGGAGGACCCCGTGAAGTTAACTCTGGCTCTGAAGATGACTCGGCAAGACCTGACCCGCACACAGATGGAACTTAACACAATGAAGGCAAACTTTGGAGACGTGGTACCCAGGAGGGACTTTGAGATGCAAGAGAAGACCAACAGGGATCTTCAAGAGCAGGTGCTGGTGGGCAGGCAGGGCCAGGCAGAGTAGAGCTGGGTCCTCAGGCAGGCAGTTGGGACCAATCACTTTGCCCACAGCTGGACAGCCTCAGGGCCGACTATGAAGAGGTCCGCAAGGAGCATGAGATACTGCTGCAGTTGCACATGAGCACGCTGAAGGAGCGGGATCAGTTCTTTTCCGAGCTGCAGGAAATCCAGCGCACCTCCACGCCCCGGCCTGACTGGACCAAGTGTGAAGGTAACAACGACCACTGGGGCCCCAGGGTCTGCCGAAGTGCATGGGCAGGACTCCAGCTGCCTCTTGCCACCTGCAGATAGGATCGCTGGAGGTCCAGATCGCTGGCAAGTGCTGGCTCGTGGCAAGAACAGTGACCAGCTGGTGGATGTGCTCCTGGAGGAGATTGGAGAGGGCCTGCTCCGGGAGAAAGACTTCTTCCCTGGTTTGGTAAGACAGCCCACAGGAAGAGGGCTTGGGGTCAGTCAGAACAGCCAGGCCTTGCTGCCCAGGAGCCCTTAGCTTCTGGAAGAGCCATTTGGGGTTCTTCCCTGCTTGAGGATGGAGCCACAGATGGACCCAGAGATGAGATGACACCCTCCCTTCCAGGGCTATGGGGAAGCCATTCCTCCGTTCCTTCGGTTTGATGGCCCTGTGGAGAACAAGAAGCCAACCAAGAAGGAGGTAGTAGATCTCCTCAAGGATGCCTGGAATGAACGGCGTGCAGAGGAGCAGGTCAGATCTTACCAACCATGCTGGCCTGGGGCAGCTTCCAGATCCGGAATCCTTCTGGGTATCCCCTTGAGGTGCAAGAAAGCAGGGAGGAGAACCAGTTGGCCCTGGGGCAAGCTAAGCATTGTATCCCTTCATCCTGCAGAAAGAAAAGTTCCCAGATTTCTTCTTCAACTTCCTGGAGCATCACTTTGGGCCCAGTGAAGCCATGGCCTGGGCTTATACCATTTTTGAAAATATCAAACTATTCCGCTCCAACGAGGTCATGAGTCAGTTCTATGCAGTCTTAATGGGAAAGGTGAGCTTGGACTGGCCCCTACCTGTTCCTTTCAAGGAGACAGATAGGAGCCTTCATCCTATCTGAAAGGATAGCCAGTCCAGGAAGCACTAAATTAATGAATGGTTCCCTTCTTGTAGAGGAAAGAGAGTGTGTATATCAACCAGATGGACACAGTGGCTCAGCTGCAGAAGGAGATGATGAGTGCTGACAGTCAGAATGAGGGGCTGCTAACCATAGAGCAGTTCAGGTGAGAGGCCACCCCAAACTCCTACCCCATCTCCTCTGGTTAGGCCCCTGGGTACGCAGGGAAAAGGGAAGCACGATGGGAAGGGCCACAGCCCTTTGAATACTTCCTCCTTCAGAGGAAGGAGCCAGGAGGTGGTGGGCACCCTCAGCCAGGCCCCTGTTGGTCCTCATGTCTCCCTACAGCACCATCCTCAAGACTATCTTCCCCTTCAAGAAGGAGGAGCAGATTCAGGAGCTGATGGAGGCAGGGGGCTGGCATCCCGACTACAGCAGTGAAGACTTGCTTAACTACCGCTCACTCTTTGTAGAGGTGTGTGTGGGAGGGTAGGAACCTGCCCAACTCCTACCCTAGCCTAGGCATCTTAGCCAACGTGCTCTCACACTACCTTGTGGCCTCTCCCAGGACGAAGAGGGTCAGAGTGATCCCTTTGTGCAAAAACTATGGGAACAGTACGCGGATGAGAAGGATGAGTACTTACAGGAGCTAAAGCAGGAGCTGGGGTTGGAACTGTGAGTGAACCCTGGGCCCTCAGCCCCACTCAGCCAGACAAGTCCTACTGGCCATCAGGACACGGTGCCATCTTAGAGCCTCCCTGTGTATGCTGCATGGTATAAGCCCACTGTGCACTGTCTGAGCCCAGCAGGAAGGAGGGCACCGTGGAGTCGGGAGTACAGAGAGGAGGGTTCAAGGTCTGTCTCTCTCTCTTCTTATGAGGCAGACGTGATGAGGTGACCCTTTCCAGGCTGCGTGAAGCCCTGATGAACATTGACCCCAGCATGGACAAGCAGACCATGAATGGCTACATAAGGCAGGCCTTCCAGCTGCCCATGTCAGAACTGCCAGAAGAGGGTGATGAGGAGGAAAAGAGCATCATGACTTTGCTCCAGATCGTACTGGAGCGGCTTCAGATGGCTGACATCAGGCGTGTGGGCCCTCACGAGTTGGAGCCTACAAGCCAGGACCATCGTGGACAGCCTGGATGACCCCGTTCTGCTATCCCTGATTTTTAGTATAAAACCGTTTGTCTGAACTTGTGTCATTCTCCAGGCTGTGCCGGGGGACAGGGCAGAGGGTGATCAGTCCTTGCCCTGCTGGTGCCAGAACACATATCAAATCACAGAATACTATGTTTGTGACACTTTATTGAGGCTCTAGGGTCAGGGAGGAGTCCTAGAGTAGAGTATGTGGAATCGAGGGACTCCAGGAGGGATAAGGACAGTGCTGGGACGAGGCCACTATTGGGCAGGGAAGACTGAGTTGCCACTAAAAGCGCAGGGGATGAGGAGCTGCCGATACTCCAGGGGAAGGTGCCGCTCCACAAGCACGTGCAGTGAGACTTGGTCAGTGACTAGGCCCTGCCTGCAGCAGAGGAACAAACAGGACAGGTGTAATCAGTGCGGCACATGTCCCCCATATAGTCCTGCCCCTTTCCACCCACTCACCGTCGCATCAACAGCTGCAAGTCTTCCGGCTTCACAGTTTTGCGGCCAGCATGAGTGGCAAACACTTCCAGGTCATCACAAAGGTATTGGAAATACTTGTCTAGGCTGCCAGAAAGGTTGGGGTAGAGCAGACTGAACAGTCTGTCTATGACCTAAGGGGCTCCCCTCCCCACCCCACGTGTGTAGGACTCACCACTTCTCCACCATCTCAAGGGCTTTCCTCTCCATGGGCATCTTAGTATAGAAGCTAAAGAGTTTTGCATAGTGGCTCAGCCCAGCCTTGTAGGGGTCTCGTTGGGGCCTGGGGCCAACCGTTCGGTGCCTGGAAGAAATCCTGGCTGAAAGAGGCTCCAGAGCCTCTGAAGATGAGCTGGGGGCAGGAGTGGACAGAAGCAGCTGAACTGCAGCCTGAAGAGGCCCCTTCTCAAGGACAAACAAGTCTTACTGGCTCCCGTGAGCCTGGGACTCTGTGCTCCTTGGCCAGCCTGGACCAGCAGCTCCAACCAATGACTGAGAAGCTGTGGGGTTGCGGGGGGTGCATGTAGAGTTCTGGTCTTTCTCTGGTCCAGCTCCTCCACCATCTGCACCTGACTAGCCTCACTATATACTCTGGTACCTGCTAGGCCGATGACTCCCAGGCCTCCCAGTGGACATTCTCTCTCCTCAGTCCCCTTCTGCCTATCCTGATTAGCCTAATCCTCTAGGAAGTCTTCCCTGACTACACACTGACCTAGGTACTTCCCTCTCACCCAGGATCCTCTAAGCCCCTGGAGACAAGTACCAGGATGACAGATGTGCTCTGGTTGAGCACCCCCTGCTCAGTTCAGAGCCCTGCTGGGTAATCATCTGCATACCCGTGGGAAGGTGGGTGACCTGTGTGCATGGGATGCCCAACCCAAACCTCAGTGCCTGCTTCCTTCCTAAGAGGCCGATGAGGAATGTGGTCATGGGATCTTACGCTGCAACACCAGATGGCGGGGCTGACTCAAGAAACTGATGAACTTGCTTGGCCTGGAGAAACCTGGGGGTGCTGCGGGCCACCTCTGGACTTGCTGTAGAGGAAAGGCAAGGTCAAAGGGGCTCAGGACTGGCTATTGTACCTAGCTGTGCAGGTCTGGTCTCCTTGTTCTGTTTCTTGAGGGCCCCACCTAGCTCCAGCCAACCAAGTGTCCCTCAGCATCTCCCTAGCCCTGAACACCACCAGTGTCCAGACACACATCCAGGCAAGCCCCTCCTGTGTGGGGATACAGCTGTCACTACTCACCCTCAATCCCTGCACTGAGCCTCTGACCTGCCCTGCCAGCCATGTCCTCATCCACTGAAGATTCTTCTGGCTCCTTGGCTTCAATGGCCCCCTGAGACGCCTCTGCTTCTGAGACCTGTGTGTGTCCCTCAGGCTCTCCTGTCCTGGCAAGTTCTTGTCCTACTGCTGCTTCCTTCACTGTGCTCACGTGCAAGCCTTCTTCTTCCATCCTGTCCTCTGCCTCCTCACCAACTCCACCCCCTGACAGCTCTACATCAACCTCCTCTGCCTTTCCTGCCAGAAATTGGGCTGGTTCCCCAGGACCTGAATGAAGGAGAGAGAATACAGGCTGGAGAAGCAGCAGGCCAAGACTGTAGCTCTGAGAGGGGGTAAAGGTGGAGGAGTAAACCCAGCCCCCCACACTCAGGAAAGCCAAAGCCAAAGGCATCAGCGGGGCAGATGTGGAATCTTCTGGCCAGCACTGACTCTGCCTGTGAACAGAGAGACATAGCCGGGGGGTGGAGGGAGGTCTAGGGGCACACATATGGGAGAGGGGAAGACCACTAATGCCAACTCTCCAACTCTTGGCCCAGCTAAGCGTGGCTCCAGGCCCCCTGCCCTGCACACTCACTGTGGTGGTTCTGCAGCCCAAGCTTATGGCTCTGTGTCCTGTGATTAGCAGCCCTGTCTGCATCTTCAGCCCCAGCGTGAGAGGGACGGGGCATGGAGCGATGCACACTTGGCGAGTAGCTGAGCATGGGCTGGGAGAAGGGCTGGGTGTCCTCCAACACAGTGTCCGTTGGCAGAGTAACAGCAGGGGCTCTGAGAAGGTCACCTGGAGGGCCGACAGGTAGTGTGGTGGTTAAGGTTGCTGGACTCCCACATAGCTGACCACAGTTCAAGTCCTGAACCTGGCAGCTTGCTTTCTCGCTTTCCCTCTCTCTCTCTCTCTCTCTCTCTCTGTCCCCCTAAATAAATAAATATCTAGGTAGATAGATAAAATTAAATAAAATAATTCTTTAAAAAAAAAAAGAAGGTCACCTGGAGACCAAGAGCCATTGCACTCAGTGTATTCTAGGCCCACCCGCTGCTACCCAGTCACCAGGGCCTGAGCAATGGGCCCCCCGGGTCTACCTAGAATTGCTTTCAGGAGAGATGACGACATAGCACTGAGCTTTATTCCTCTCCCACAGCTCTCCTTGTTTACTTTACTGCTCCTTAGCCTGGAATTCCCAGGCCTGCCCCCAAACTGCTCAGCCATACCCTACTCTCCACTTCACACTGTGCTCCTTGTGTCTAGAACTCTCCTCTTGCCTTAGTGAACTTGATTGTCTTTAAGAATCTGAGTCCTGGGGCTGACAGGTGGCATGGTGAAGTGTGCTGGAATCCCACATGGCCAACTGCGGTTTGAGTCCTGGACTTGGTAGCTTGCTTTTTCACTTTCTCTCTCTCTCTTACTCTGTCCCTCTCTGGTCAAATTTAAATTACATAAATAAATTAATTAAATAATTTAAAAAAAAAAAAAAAGAATCTAGGGACCAGCAGGTGGCATGGTGGTTAAGTGCACTGGACTCCCACTTGGCCGACTGTGGTTCAAGTCCTAGACCTGGCATCTTGCTTTCTCTCTTTCTTGCTCTCCCCTTGTCCTTCTCTGGTTAAATTAAAATAAATAAATAAATAAATTTAAATAAAATTACTTTTTTTTAGAGAGGTTTTTGCTATAGGGCACGTGCGCTCACCAGAAAGACAGAGACAGAAAGACAGAAAACAAGAAATCACTACCCCTGGGGGGATGGCCACATCACAATCCCTTCTCCTCCATTCTCCTCTCAGGCTCTTGGGCACACATGCACACGCGCCTGAAGAGTTTAAGTCACCGGGTCCAGGACTCGAGCCGCGTCAACTACATGAGAGACCAGCGACATAGCCATTATGCCAACTGCTGGGCCCTAAATAAAATAATTCTTTTTTTTTGGGGGGGGGGGAGAGGTTTTTGCTATAGGGCGTGTACGCTCGCCAGCCAGACAGACAGAGGGACAGAGAGACAGGAAGCGAGAAATCACCCCCCAGAGGGGATGGCCACGCCGCAATCCCTTTTCCTCCATTCTCCTCTCAGGATCTTGGGCATGCACGCACATGCGCCCGGCATGAGTTTAAGCCACCGGGTCCGGGACGCGAACCGCGGTCAACTACGTGGCAGTCCAGCGACATAGTCATTACGCTAACTGCTGGTCCCAATAAAATAATTCTTAAAAAAAAAAAGAATCTGGGCTGGCAAGTGGCGTGGTGGTTAAAGGCACTGGACTCCCACATGGCCGACCGCGGTTCGGGTCTCGGACCTGGTGGCTTGTTTTCTCACTTCCTCTCTCTCTCTCTCTGTCTCTCTCTGATCAAACTGAAAATAATAATGATATAATAATAAACTTAAATAAAATAATTCTTTAAATAAATAAATAAATAAAAGTTAAAAAAAAAAAAAAAAAAAAAAGAATCTGAGCCCCTTGGGGCTGCAGGTGGCATGGTGGTTAAAGCGCTGGACACTCCCACATGACTGACCATGGTTTGAGTCTCGGACCTGGTGGCTTTCCCTTTTTCTCTCTCTCTCTCTCTGGTCAAATGAAAATAAATGAATGAATAAAATTAAATAAATTATTAAAAACAACAACAAAAAAAGAATCTGAGTCCCTGATTCTGAAACCTAGCTCCTTTCAACTTTCTAACAAGTTCCAGCTCCTGAAGCCCCACACTTTCCTACCTTCAGCCCTGAAGCTCCTCAAGGATATGGGGGTCCTGAGAGATACTGAGGAACTAAGACTGGGCCCCACCAAGGTAGGAAACACTTTGTAGAAACTCCTCAGGCCAGCTGCAGTGTGATGGTTAAGGTGGCTAGATCTTTTTTTTTTTTTTTTTTTTAATCCATTTATTTATCTTTACCTTGACCAGAGAGGGAGAGAAAGAGAGAGAGAGAGAAAGTGAGAAAGCAAACCACCAGGTTCAAGACTCGAACCATGGTCGGCCATGTGGGAATCCAGCGCCCTTAACCACCACACCATCTGCTGGCCCAAGGTGGCTAGATCTTACAAGGCTAACAATGTGGTTCAAGTCCCAGACCTGGAGGTTTGAAAACACCTAAGCCTTTGTCCATCCCAAATTCTGAGGACAAACTAGGAGAAGAAATTGAGGTCTGGCCACCCCCTATGGGGGGTGTTTTCTCATTCCCTTCACCCTGGTCTCTCTCTCTCTCTCATGTATCCTACAGCAAAATTTTAAAAATCTCATTTTAGGCAGTTGACTCCCACACGGTCAACTGTGGTACAAGTCTAGGACCTGGCGGCTTGCATTCTTACTTTCCCTTTCTCTTTCTCTGATAACTATAGCAAGTTAAAATAATAATAATAAATCAAATAAACAATTCTTTGAAAGAAAAAAGACGTAATTAAAGAAACCAGAAACTCCTTATAGACCTGCTGGTCAGGTTCCCTCACTGTGGTTGACCTCACTGATCCCAGAAACCAAAAGGGGGAACTTACAACCTTACCTGATGGAGCCAAGGCCAAGGAGCTATCGTGCAGATCTTGCATAAAGGCACCCACATCTACAGCTCGGCGGGTGAGAGGTCTGCGGGACAAACCAGGCCTCCGCACTGACTGTGGCTGAAGGGGTGTGGCAAAGGTCAAGTTGAGGGAGCTGGTGAGAGGGAGGAGGCACACAGGAGAGTTAGTACCTGAGGCTGTTTCCCCAAAGGATTCCCCCACCTACCCCAGGGTTCTCAGGTCTTAGAATGAAGCCAGCATGGTATGAGAATAGAACTGGCTGGGAGAAGTACAGCCAGATTGCATCTCAGTCGGGACCCTGCTCTACAATCTCCCACGTACCTGGTGAGGGACGAGGCATTAGCAGTCCCTGGAGGCTCTGTCAGTGACCAGCAAGAGGATGTAAAAAGAAACCGTGTTACCCAGACCTTCCTAGAGACAGGAGGGAGACAGTAGCAACATGTGGTGTCTAAGGCCTCACCTTGGGAGGGAGGCAGTCCCTGGTCCACTTCCTGCTGGAACGTAGACAATCTCAGCCTCTGCTTCCTCTTGCCAGGGGCCAGCACACCTGGAGCCAGGGTTGTGGGGGGCTCGAGTTCAGGAAGTTGCAGCTCCAGGCTACAGGGACGGAATTTCTCTCAGACAGGCCAGGAAGCCCAATTCTGGTTTTGTAGGCCCCAGGAGGCTCCCTGACCAGAGCTGCCCAATAGACCAAACCAAGGAGAGTTCACCATGCACCTGCCCCGACTGCTTTTCCTTCTGGAGGGCTGGACCACCTGCGGTGCTGGCACTGGCTTCACCACTGACTCTGGCATCAAGGTGGCAGATTCGGGGGCTGTAGATACACCAAGGAGGTGGGGCTGACAGGGCGGGCTGCCCGGAATGAGGGATACCATGGGACAGAATGGTGTTGCTCACACTCACCAGATAGGAGGATGTTCTTTAGCAGAGTTCGGGGTGTCTGTTCCTCCAAGTGCCCACTGGCTTGAACATGGGCCAATCTGCCAACAGGCTATGGGCAAAAGTACCACACAGCTAGTCTTGAGGCTCCCTCAGGGTGGGATCCAGAGTAGAGGGAGACCTCTGGGCCCTCTGAAGCTCAGCCAAGGCCCTGTAGTGTCGGAAAGTTGTGTACTTACCCTGGCTTCATGGGTGCCCGGTCGAACGGGTGTCTTTGTTTGGCTTCTCAGATTCCTGGAGGGCACCTTTTCAAACAGGGTTCTACGGGCACTGTGTAAAGACCAGCAGCTCTGAGAATTATGTGGGAAGGGGAGCTAGAGGATACAGACATGGCTTCAGCAGGGAGCTTGGGTTCTAAGCCCTCTATTCTCGGGGCCAGGGTCCCAGAAGCAACTTGTTTCCCATACCCTCTGTTCTCAGCCCTGTGTCAAAAGGGATATGGATGAAGGGGAGCTCTGAAACATAAGAGAGGCTCTGATTAGCTCAGTCAGAGAGGGGCTGAGGAAGGTGACAAAGGTGACTTCAGCAAAATTATATAAGACAGGGACTGGCAGGTGACATGGTGGCTAAGGTACTGGACTCCCACATGGCTGACCATGGTTTGAGTCCCAGACCTGGCAACTTGCTCTCTCTCTCTCTTTCTGGTCAAATTAAAGACGACTAAATAAAATTAAATAATTACTCAAAAAAAAAATTATAGAGAACAAGCAGAAGTTAACCATACAGACAAGAGGAACAGTTAGAAGAGTATCCATTCCAGACATTAAAAATAATTAATCCTGGGAACCAGCAGTTAGCGTAATGGCTATGTCACTGAACTCCCACGTAGTCGACTGCGGTTCGTGTCTCGGACCCAGTGGCTTAAACCTTACGCCGGGCGCGTGTGCGTGCTTGCCCAAGATCCCGAGAGGAGAATGGAGGAGAAGGGACTGCGGCGTGACCATCCCCCGGGGGGGGGGTGATTTCTCGCTTTCTGTCTCTATGTCTCTCTCTGTCTGTCTGGCGAGCGCACGTGTTCTATAGTGAAAACCTCTCCAAAAAAAAAAAAAAAAATTAATCCAGGGGCCAGCAAGTGGCATGGTGGTTAAAGGTGCTGGATTTTCACATGGCCGACTGTGATTCTAGTCCTGAACCTGACAGCTTGCTTTCTTGTTTTCCCTTTCTCTCTCTCTGATCAAATTTAAAAATAACAACAAAAGGAATTAAATGAATAAATACTTATTTTTTAAAAATATAATAATCCAGGGGCCAGCAGAGGGGCATAGTGGTTATTTTGCTGGACTCCCACATGACTGAACCCAGTTTAAGTCCCAGACCTGGTGGCTTCAAAATCACACTGGGTGCATGTATGGGCGTGCCTAAGATCCGAGGAAGAGAATAAAGAAGGGACTGCATTGTGGCTATCCCCCTGAGGGTGATTTCTCACTTTCCCTCTCACTGTTTCTGTCTCTCTCTCTCCAGTGAGTGCACACATCCTATGGCAAAAACCTCTAAAAAAAAATTAAATTAACAACAATAATAATAATAATCCAGGGACCAGAAGGTGGCATAGTGGTTAAGACACTGGACTCTCATGTAGCCAACTGCCGTTTGAATTCTGGACCTGGCGGCTTGAAACTCACACCAGACATGTGTGCGTGTGTGCAGAAGATCCTGAGAGGAGAATAGAAAAGGAATGGTGGCATGGCCATCTCCCTGGGGAGATTTCTCAGTTTCTCTCTCTCTAGTGAGTGCTTGTGCCCTATAATAAAAACCTCTGGGAATAGAAGATGGCATAATGGTTATACGGCTGGACTCCTACATAATCGACTGTAGTTGGAGTCCCAGACCTGGCAGCTCGAAACTCACATCAGGTGCATGTGCATGCGTGCCCAAGATCCTAAGAGAAGATGGAGGAGAAGGGATTACCGTGTGTGGCCATCACCCCTGGGGGGTGATTTCTCACTTTCTGTCTCTTTGTCTTTCTCTCTGTCTCTCTGTCTCAGCTGATACTGACAAGTACACACGCCCTATAGCAAAAATATCTCTCTTAAAAAAACAAACAAACTTGGGGTCAGCAGATAGCACAGCAGTTAAAGGACTGGATTCCCACATGACCAGTTGTGGTTCAAGTCCCAGACTTGGTGGCTTGCTTTTTCACTTTCTCTCTGTCTCTGTCTCTCTTGGTGAGTGCACATGTCCTATAGCAAATTTAATAATAATAAATTAAATAAAAATTTTTAATGCCAAAAATAATAAAAAATAATCTGAGGCTGGCAGGTGGCGTGGTGGTTAAGGGTGCTGGACTACCACATGGCTGACCGTGAGTCCCAGACCTAGAGGCTTGCTTCTCACTTTCCCTGTCTAGTCAAATTAAAATAAATAAATAAATAATACTTCTAAAATAATAATAATAATAATCTGTGGTCCAGCAGGTGGTGTGGTGGTTAAGGTGCTGGACTCACATGTGGATGACCATAGTTGAAGTCCTAGACCTGCAGTTTGCTTTCTGGCTTTACCTCTCTCTCTGGTGAGCACATGTGCCCTATAGCAAATTAAAATAATAAATAAATAAATAAATCTGGGGCCAGCAGGTGGTGTGGTGGTTAAGAATGCTGGACTTCTACTATGGCCGACCTGGGCGGCTTGCTTTCTCACTTTCTCTCCCTTTCTCTGTCTCTCTCTGGTCAAATTAAAATAAATAAATAAATAAATAAATAAATAAATAAAGTATTCTTTCAAAAAAAGAAAAGAAAATCACACTGGGTGCCATGTGCACGTGTGCCCCAAATCCCAGGAGAATGGAGGAGAAAGGACTGCAGTGTGGCCATCCCCCCGGGGACTTTCCCTCTCGCTATCTGTCTGTTTCTCTCCTCTCCGGTGAGCACACCTTGTGGCAAAACCAGAAAAAAATAAAAATGGGGACCAGCAGTTAGCGTAATGGCTATGTCGCTGGACTCCCATGTGTTCCACCACAGTTCGAGTCCTGGATCCAGTGGCTTAAACTCATGCCGGGCACGTGTGTGTGCGTGCCTAAGATCCCAAGAGGAGAATGAAGAAGGGATTACGGCGTGGCCGTCCCCCGCAGGGGTGATTTCTCGCTTTCTGTCTCTCTGTCTTTCTGGCTAGCACACACGCCCTATAGCAAAAACTTCTCTAGGGACCTCCACTCTCCTCTCGGGATCTTGGGCATGCACGCACATGCACCCGGCATGAGTTTAAGCCACCAGGTCCAGGACTCGAACCACGGTGGACTACATGGGAGTTCAGCGACATGAAATAATAAAATATAAAGGAAAATAAATAATTCTTGAAGGAAAAAATAATAATACAAGGCCAGCCAGGTGATGAGGTGGTTTACAGGGGCTGGAGGGTACATAGCTCATTGATTCCATTCCCAGACTGGTTTCTTAAGAAACACACTGGCCCCAAATCCGCTCTCGGGGATTGAATGCACCATATGGCAAACTAAAAACTACAACAAAACAACCCAGAAAGGATACTTAAGTATTTTAAAACTTTTAAGTGCTTGTCAGGTTCTGATAGCAACGTTATTTGGGTCACCCCAGTCGGTTTTTCCGGCCCAAACATTCTCATATGCCAGAGTCATAAAGGTTCACAGCAGCTGTCTCATCACCCGTAGGTCTCGATCCTGTAATGAAGGGTTTCCCATTCCTTAAAGGAACTGTCCTGGCCTGGCAGATATAAACTTTCGCACTCTCAGTACCATGAGCTCCCTACAGCCCCGACCCTTGCCTGGACACGCCCTGAAATGGTGTGCGGGGAAGGGGCCTACAGAACAGAGCAGAGGATCAGATTCGGAGCACTAGTTCTTCCGGAAGCCGACGCCCAAAGACGCAGACACCACCCGGCAGCGCGGTCCCACGGCCTGGCTGCCCGGGCCCGGGAGGTGGGGCACAAACAGCTGACCCGTGCCCGGGGCTGAGCAAGTGGAACCAGTTCTCGGAGCCCTTGGTTCTGCCCTTCTCCGAGACTGTTTCCCTCTCCATAGGCGCCGGATCCAGTCCAGACCCTGCTCCCTCTCACCCTGCACTCCTGGGTCGCCGCGGGGTCGCTGTATCCAGCACGCGTCGCAGTAGCGTGCGAGTTGTAGGCTCGCTGTCCGGGCTGTTGATGTCGGCCATCGCGCCTACTGCAGACCCTCCAAAACGCCTGGGCTGCCACAAACGCGTTTTTCCCGCCTCCGTATTTAAGGTAACTCTCGCGATGCTGCCGCACAGCCCCACGGGAATTGTAGTTCTCGCCTTACTGCCGCGTGGGGCGTGTACCGCAGTGGCTGGAAACCCACCGCTTTATAGGGATCTTATTGCATGGGACTGAGCCTAGACAAATATATGCGACCAGACCAAGTTTTGGTTTTCTGATTTGTAAATTAAGGATGATACCCCCAGACCAAGTTTTGGTTTTCTGATTTGTAAATTAAGGATGATACACAATTAACAAGGAGCTGATACTGACTCAAGAATTTCATACTGGGGCCGGTAGGTGGCGTGGTGGTTGAGGGTGTTGGATTCCCACATGGCCAACTGCGGTTCGGATCCCCATCAGCGTCTTGCTTTCTCATGTTCCCTCTCTCTCTGGTCAAAATAAAATAGTAATAATAATAAATAAAGTTAAATAAAAATTATTTTTAAAAAGAATTTAATACTGGGGACCAGCAGGTGGTGTGGTGGTTAATGCGCTGGACACTCCCACATGGCCGACCAGGGTTCAAGTCCTGAATCTGGTGGCTTGCTTTCTCACTCCCTCTCTCTCTCACTGTCACCCTGTCTCTCTCTGGTCAAACTAAAAAATGAATGAATGAATGAATAAAATAAAATAAATAATTATTAAAAAAAAAAAAAAGAATTTAATACTTAACTCAGGATCTGACACATAGTAAATGAGGCAAAATAAATAGCAGTGGGATTATTACAGTATCTCTCATACCTGTCTCCCTCTCCGAAGATAAGGAGGGACATTTGCACAAAGAAAAATAATTTTTAAGACATAATTCTTTTTATTTAGCTTTATTTATTTATTTTTATTTGACCAGAGATGGACAGAATATATATATATATATATATACATATATATATATATATAGAGAGAGAGAGAGAGAGAGAGAGAGAGAGAGAGAGAGAGAGAGAGAAAGCTGCCAGGCCCAGGACTCAGCTGACCATGTGGGAGTTCTGCGCCCTTAACCACCAGGCCACCCACCAGCCCCAAGAAAAAAAATTTTATCCTATATGTGACCAAGTCAGATATGCATCAGCAAAGATGACTGTAGCTAAGGTCTGTATCTACCAAGAGACCAGATCCCAGGCTTCAAGTCTAGCGAGCTGTTTGTAGTCCAGCACAGGTGTTGTGTCTCCAACATGTGCAACATCGCTATGAATTCTGGCTCTCAAAAAACCTGCCAGGGGGGCCAGTAGGTGGCATGGTGGTAAAAGCACTAGGCTCCCACAGGGTCCAATACACTTTGAGTCCCAGGCCTGGTGGTTGGAAAATCATGCTGGGCACATAGAGTATGGAGGAGAATGGATTATGGTGGGTCACCCCCTCTGGGGGATTTCTCACTTTTCCTCTCTCTGTCTCTTTCTCTGGAGTGCACATGCCCTATGACAAAAACCCATTAAAAAAATAAAGTTAGGGACCAGCAGATGTGTAATGGTTATGTCAGTGGGCTCCCACATAGTCTACCACAGTTCAAGTCATGGATATGGAAGCTTAAAACTTACTTCGGGTGCAAATCTCGAGAGGAGAATGGAGAAGAGATTTAGGAGTGGCCATCCCCCCTGGGGTATGATTTCTCAACTCTATCTTTCTCTGTCTTCCTGAAAAGTGCATATGCCCTACAGCAAAAATCTCTCTCAAAAAAATAAATAAATAAAAATAATAATAATGTTGAGGGGCCAGCAGGTGGCATGGTGGTTAAGGGCACTGGATTCTTGGGAACCAACAGTTAGAGTAATGGCTATGTCGCTGGACTCCCACGTAGTCGACCGCGGTTCGCGTCCCGGACCTGGTGGCTTAAAACACACCGGGCGCATGTGCGTGCGTGCCCAAGATCCCGAGAGGAGAACGGAGGAGAAGGGATTGCGGCGTGATCATCCCCCTGGGGGCTGATTTCTCGCTTTCTGTCTCTCTGTCTATCTGGCGAGCGCACGCGCCCTATAGCAAAAACCTCTCAGAAAAAAAAGGGCACTGGATTCCCACATGGCCGACCATGGTTTGAGTCCCAGACCTGGCAGCTTGCTTTCTCACCACCACCCCCCCCCCCAACAAATTCTGTCCCTCTCTGGTCAAATTAAACAAACAAATAAATAAAGTTAAATAAAATAACTCTTTAAATAATAATAATAATAATAATGTTGACAGCAGGTGGCATATAGTTATGGTGCTGGACTACCACATAGCCAACCATGTGGTTTGAGTCCTGGACCTGGCAACTTGATTTCTCACTTTACCTCTCTCTCTCTCTGTAGCCTTGTAGCAAATTAACAAATAATAATAATGATAAATAAATAACAATTCTTTTATTTTTGAGAGAGATATTTTCCTTATAGGGCATGTGCATTCGCCAGAGAGACAGAGACAGAAAGTGAGAAATCACTCCCCAGGGGTAGCCACATCACAACCCTTTCTCCTCCATTCTCCTCTTGGGATCCTGGGCATGCACACACATGCTCCGTGTGAGTTTGAAGCCACGGGGTATGGGACAGCCCTGGTCAACTACAGTGGGAGTTCAGCGATGTAACCATTACATCATCTGCTGGTCCTGGCAACATGAGTTTTAAGCCACCTGATGCATGACTCAAACTGCAGTCGACTATATGAGAGTTCAGCGATGTAACGATTTTATCATCTGCTGTTCCCAAATAAATAATAATTATTTTAAAAATGATTTTATTTAGCTTTATTTATTTATTTATTCATTCATTTTAATTTGACCAGAGATGGGAACAGCAGATGGGTTTGTCGCTGGACTCCCATGTAGTAAACCATGGTTCGAGTCTGGACCCAGTGGCTTAAACTCACTCCGGGTGCATGTGCATGTGTGCCCAAGATCCCGAGAGGAGAATGGAGGAGAAGAGGTTGTTGCAGCGTTGCTGTCCCCCCGGGGGGTGATTTCTCATTTTCTGTCTCTCTGTCTTTCTGGCAAGTGCATGTGCCCTATAGCAAAAACCTCTCCAAAAAAAAAAAATCAAAATCTCAATTGATCAGAGAGGGAGAGAGTGAGAGAGAGAAGGTGAGAAAGCAAGCCACCAGGTCTGAGCCTCATACTGTGGTAGGCTATGTGAGAGTCCAGCACCCTTAACCACCATGCCACCTGCCGGCCCCCAGACCTCTCTCTTAACTGTCCATCTGGAACCTGTTCTTCCTCTGCAAACCACCTGCACTCACCCAACTCTATGCTTTCCTTCTGCATGTGTTGCTCCCTTGTCTACACCACTATGCCCTCCAGGCAGGCCCTCTGCCTGCCACCAGAGCCTGCTGTGCTCTGGGCTGGCCCCTGCAGGGAGACTGAGGGTCTGGCCCAGGCTGCAGCCAAATGTCAGCCAGCTATCTCCAACAGGGCAGGACAGGACTGGCAAGGTTTGGTCAGCAGGTCCCTTGGCCCGAGCCAGCCTTATCCCCATTCCTGGTGCTGATCCATGCTCCTGACTACAGCCCATCGGGTCCTGGCACAGAAGCTCAGTACCTTACTACAACCCCAGCCCAGTCAGTCCCAAATGCCCCTAACTAGTCCCTAGCTCTTCATCTCTTTGGGTCAGGTCACAGTTGACTGGCAATTATTTATTCAATTTTATTTGTTCATTCATTTCTTTCTTTCTTTCTTTTTTTTTTTCTGCTTTAGGGTGCGTGCGCTCGCCAGACAGACAGAGAGAGACATAGAGACAGAAAGCGAGAAATCACCCCCCAGGGGGGATGGTCACACCGCAATCCCTTCTCCTCCATTCTCCTCTCGGGATCTTGGGCACGCACGCACACGCGCCCAGGGTAGTTTTAAGCCACCGGGTCCAGGACGCGAACCGCAGTCGACTACGTGGGAGTCCAGTGACATAGCCATTAAGCTAACTGCTGGTTCCCCATTCATTTATTTCAATTTGACCAGAGAGGGATGAGAGAGAGAGAGAGAAAGAGAAAGTGAGAAAACAAGCCACCAGGTCTGGGACTCGAACAGTGATTGGCCATGTGGGAGTGACCAGCACCTTAACTACCACGCCACCTGCTGGTCCCCTAAATAACTCTTTTTAAAAAAAGAAAGAAAATCACACCAGGTGTGTGTGCGTGCATGACCAAAATCCCAGGAGGAGATTGGAGGAGAAGGGACTGTGGCATGGTTGTCTCCCTTGGGAGGTGATTTCTCACTTTCCCTCTCTCTGACTCTCTGTTAAAAGAGTACACACATCCTGGGAACCAGAAGTTAGCGTAATGGCTATGTCGCTGAACTCCCACGTAGTCGACCGCGGTTCGCGTCCCGGACCCGGTGGCTTAAAACTTACGCCGGGTGCGTGTGCATGCGTGCCCAAGATCCCGAGAGGAGAATGGAGGAGAAGGGATTGCGGCATGACCATCCCCCCTGGGGGGTGATTTCTCGCTTTCTGTCTCTATGTCTCTCTCTGTCTGGCGAGCAAATGCGCCCTATAGCGAAAATCTCTCCAAAAAAAAAGAAAAAAGAAAAAAAAGAAAAAAAAAAGAGTATACACATCCTATAGCAAAAACCTACACAAAAACAAAAACACTCTTGGATGAAGTGAGAAAGAGAAGAGTTAGAGAAGCCTACACTATGTGAGGTTTTGTAGGCTTTGGGAAAGAATCTAGACATTATTCTAAATGGAACAACAAGCCACTGGAGGGATTTAAGCAGATTTCTTTGGTAGCCACATGAAGAACAGATTGTAGGGGGAGCAAGATTGTAAGCAGGGAGACATGCGATAAAGTTCTTGCCTTTCTCTAGAGGTAACAAGATAAAGGGCAAGCAGGATAGCAGAGGTGGGGAAAAAGCCATCCAATCTAGTTATGTGTCCGCTGGAGGAGGGCCCCACAGTAATCCCTTCTCCATTTTCTTCCTAGGATTTTGGGTATGAGCCCACACAGAGTTGGAGTGATTTTCAAGCAGCTAGGTCTGGGACTGAAACAGCTGTCAGCCTTGTGGAAGTCCAGCATGTTCCCTGCCTCACCATATTTTTTTTTAGGTGTGTGGTTTTTTTTGTTTTTTGTTTGTTTGTTTGTTTGTTTTTTTGGAGAGGTTTTTTATTTTTTTTGCTATAGGGCGCGTGTGCTCACCAGACAGACAGAGAGAGACATAGAGACAGAAAGCGAGAAATCACCCCCCAGGGGGGATGGTCATGCCACAATCCCTTCTCCTCCATTCTCCTCTCGGGATCTTGGGCACGCACGCACACGCGCCCGGCGTGAGTTGTAAGCCACTGGGTCCGAGACGCGAACCGCGGTCGACTATGTGGGAGTCCAGCGACATAGCCATTACGCTAACTGCTGGTTCCCAGGTGTGTGTTTTGTTGTTGTTGTTGTTGTTGTTTTGAGACGTTTTTGCTATAAGGGGCGTTCGCTTACCAGAAAGACAGAGACTGAGAGACAGAAAGCAAGAAATCACCGCCCAGAGGGGATGGCCACACCTCAAACCTTCTCCTCCTTTCTCCTCTCAGGATCTTGGGAACCTGAGCACGTGTCCGGTGTGAGTTTTAAGCCACTGGGTCAACGACTCACTCCAACCGTGGTTGACTACATGGGAATCCAGCGACATACCCATTACGCCAACTGCTGGTCCCATCTCTGGTCAAATTAAAATGAATGAATGAATAAATAACGCTAAATAAAATAATTTTTAAAATAATAAATATTTATTTGGTCCAGGGCTTTTCCTTGCTTTTGCACTACCTTTCTGTTCCTTTAAGAAGTTTTACTCCAGTGAAGTCATAGGATGGGGAGATGTCTCCTTATAATGCAAATCCTTGAATCTAAACCCCTTCAATCCCCCAGTTGCAAGTTTTGCTACCCTGGCGGCCTTCTTCCCAGCCCTTTAAGGACTTGGCTCTTTCCCGCCTAAGGGCCTTCTTGGCTGGCTCTGGAGAAGAACCAGTAGCTACTCCCTACCCAGGCTTTTCGTCGTTATTTTCTTCCTGGACCTCGTCCCCTCATTTTCTTCACTGGCCTGTTTGTTTCTTTGAAGGGTTTCTTTGATTAAACATCTATTCGCAAACACTCACAAATGTTACCCAAAATCAGACTCTCATCTCTCTCCGCCACTCCCTACACTGTGCTGGGTATACAGTAAGCACCTATTGGTGACGTGATTTAAGGTCACTAAGTGAATCAAGGCAGTGGGCGGCCCAGTCGGGAGGAGGTCCCCAACGCAGAGAAAGGGGCTCCAGAAGTCTCTGCAGGGGCGGAATCCAGATTTCCTACCCCTCCCCCACAGGAATGCCGTCGACTCTGGCGCTCAGTGTTTGGGGGCGGCTCGGCAAGGCAACACTACTTCCAAGGAACCCCGGTCTGCAGTAACCCCACCTTTTCCTTAGGCGGCGCTCCCAGCCGCAACCTCCAAGTTCAGCATCCCGAGGCATCATGGGACATGTAGTCTCAATGACATACATCCATTGCGCTTGCGCACCGTTGAGGCGCGCCTCCCTTCTCCATCAGGATTCTGAGTCCTTGTGAAGAGCAGTGCAGGCGACAGCGTTCCATCCGAATACAACTCTGAGGCCGCAAGTGACTAGCCAGGTGAAGGGAAGAATCTGTTCTACTAGGGCTGCCTTGAAACGCAGCCGGAATAAACACGCCCCCGCTCCGGAAGTGAGCGGCTTCTGGCGCGGTGCATTGTGGGGGGCGTAGTCCTTCTTCCCAGGCGGTCCTTCGCGGCGTCCCCCGGGCCGACTCCTGAGCGCAGGCGGGCGGCCGGGCGGGCGGCGCTGCGCGGGCCGGCGGGAAGCATATTCTGGGCACGGGGCGCCGGGCCGAGGCGGCTGCGCCTAGCGGCAGTAGTGGGAAGCCGTCCAAGGTTTCGTGCGGCGCCGCCCGTCGAGGGGCGGGCGGCGGCGGACAGACCGGGCCGTCGAAGGGCGCAGTAGGCGGGTGGGCCGGGCCGGGCCGCGCGTCGCAGCCATGCCTGGCTTTACGTGCTGTGTGCCGGGCTGCTACAACAATTCGCACCGGGACAAGGCGCTGCACTTCTACACATTTCCCAAGGACGCTGAGTTGCGGCGCCTTTGGCTCAAGAACGTGTCCCGGGCCGGCGTCAGTGGGTGCTTCTCCACCTTCCAGCCCACCACGGGGCATCGTCTCTGCAGCGTTCACTTCCAGGGCGGCCGTAAGACCTACACGGTGCGCGTCCCCACCATCTTCCCGCTGCGCGGCGTCAACGAGCGCAAAGTAGCGCGTCGACCCGCGGGAGCTGCGGCGGCCCGCCGCAGGCAGCAGCAGCAGCAACAACAGCAGCAGCAGCAGCAGCAACAGCAACAGCAGCAGCAGCAGCCTTCGCCGTCCGCCTCCACTGCCCAGAGCGCCCAGCTGCAGCCGAACCTGGTGTCTGCCTCTGCGGCTGTGCTTCTTACCCTTCAGGCCGCTGTAGACAGCAGCCAAGCTCCAGGATCCGTGCCGCCAGCGCCCACCACTCCCACTGGAGAAGATGTAAAGCCCATCGACCTTACAGTGCAAGTGGAGTTCGCAGCCGCAGAGGGCGCAGCTGCTGCGGCCGCCGCGTCGGAGTTAGAGGCTGCTACGGCAGGGCTGGAGGCCGCTGAGTGCCCTATGGGCCCCCAATTGGTGGTGGTAGGGGAAGAGGGCTTCCCTGACACTGGCTCCGACCACTCGTACTCGTTGTCGTCAGGCACAACAGAGGAGGAGCTCCTTCGCAAGTTGAATGAGCAGCGGGACATCCTGGCCCTGATGGAAGTGAAGATGAAAGAAATGAAGGGCAGCATTCGCCACCTGCGTCTCACCGAGGCCAAATTGCGTGAAGAACTGCGTGAGAAGGATCGCCTGCTTGCCATGGCTGTCATCCGCAAGAAGCATGGAATGTGAATGGGTACCCCTACGGGCCATGGAACTCTCAGACCCCTTTCAACCCAGAGAGACTTCAGGCCACTGTTGAACTAACTCCCTTATACTCCTGGGGCACTGGTTGACAGTTCTGAGGCTTAAGGCAGCTGGACTAATTTGCTGGTGATCTGGCACCCTCACCGTTTCCTCCTGAAGCAGGGGTCTGAGACTTAAGACTGCACTGGTGACACCAGCAATTATGACTTTGTTTCTCCTCCCTCCCCAGTTTATGTTGCAGATTCTGGTTAAGCTGTGGCTTCAGAACCACTGAACTTGAAACACACCCCCAGGGATGCAGGAGGGATGCCCAAGACTATGGGTTTGGGAAAACCACACTTAAGGTTGGTCAGCAGTCAGAGAACTCTGTGTAGTGATAAGAGATCCAAGTCACTTTAGTCCTCCTCTTCATGCTTTTCCTTTCCAGGTGCAGCCTGCGATTCTGATGGGGACTGATAGATCTGTGCCTCTGCCTCTTATGACCTCCCTCCCCAGGAGGCCATTTATGAGGGGAACTGGGTGATGGAGATCCAGCTTGCCAGGGACTTAGGTTTATCTCGTTATGTTTGCTACTGGTTACAAATTCTATTTTCTGTACAATTAGTCAGACTAAAGTTTTCACTGTGTTTGTTTGGCAAAACAAATTAAACAAAAAAGTAAGGTTTGTATTTGGGTTTCGCCATTTTATTTTTACACTCAGCTAAATGTCATTACCTATTGAGGTCTTGGCCTATTTTAAAGAGCAGGTGACCCTAAGAGTAGAGATGTTTCAATGACCAAATATCTCCATAAAGGAACCCAAAACACATGGACCCTGGCCTCACAGAATTCCTGACCCAGCTTACCCCAAAGAGTTTAGAAATTGCACCAATATTCCCAGTTTGGCAAGAGGTTATTTTCTTGTCCTTTCAACAAGAAAGGGCAACTGAGAACAAAGCTTGTGAATTGTGATAGTCTACCTCTGAGGGTTTTGGATTCCTTCTTGCATTCTTAGCTGGGGTTGAATTTTGCTCCTCATTACATCTCTTAGGCCTAGCACAGTGTATGACATACATATGCATGCAGGCATTTTAATAAATCAGGGAAGACCACAGCTGGATCTAGCCATGGTCTTTCAGGTGCAAGGACTCTTGTAAGGACTCTTCCCTCTGTGAAGGAACTAGAACCATAAAGGGCATGAAAGAATTGGAGTTTGTGACCCCCTGACTAGTTTTCTTGGCTGCCTCTGTTTTTCTTTATATTGGATATTGGAGGAACAGAGGTGACATCTTTATAACTATGTGATTTAAAAAGTGGAGAGAGGTGAATGCCTTTAATGCTAGCTGTGTTTACTATGCATGTTGGGGCACAAATGGGTACTTCTTGGGTTTCCTAAAATATGACTTAGTTCTCTATGCTACTTAGAACAAAGCCAGCTGCTTGGGGACTTGCTCTGTGGCTTAGAGCTGGAATGGCTCTAAAGTTCTGCTTTTCTTCTGGTCCTTTGCACAGAATTGGAAAACAAATCTCTGGTGGGAACAGGTCTGGGGAAGAGAGGCTAGCACAAGTTGTGTAGGTGCCTGGTTTGGGGAGGGGTAAGATCTCTGCCTTCCCGTGGGCAGCTCTGGGTAGCAATCAGCTGGTAAAAGCACTGGGCCAGTTTTTCACATCTTCCATTCTACCTTGGAGTGAGGGCTTTCCCATGCTCCCACCATGCTCTTAGTATATCCTTAAACTCCCTGTTGCTGAAGGGACTCTCCCCGGAAAGTTCCCTGGCGCACCTTTCCTCCCCCTCCTTTGGCTTTGGTTCTCTTGAACCTCCCTGCTCTCTCAGGACTCTCCCTTATGTTTGAGGGTTATATGTACATAAGCTGTCTGGTGTTTTGGCTTCTTGGGGGGGGGGGGGGGGTAGACATTAAGCAAGGGACAGCCCAGAAAAATATGCATCACATGCAGGGCAATGCAAGAATTTCACTGGCTGAGTAACAAGAGAAGCATCCAGTCAGGCAAAGTATTATGCACAGACCTGAGATTTGGCTGTCCTTTAAGCCATCCCCAAAGGGAAGTGGAGGTGGGTAAAGGTGCAAAAGGCTTCTAGAAAAACGGGAGTAATGAGAGATCTCTGTCCTGAAGGGAAGCTTTGGAGCCATTTCCCTTAAGAGCTGTTTGCCCAGTACAGACTCAACCCAGAGACAGGCCTTAATTTAAATGTTTGCGTTACCAGGGAAACGATGAAATGGGCCTTCTTGAAAGGGCAGCGGGTGGGAGGAAGATTTACAATCTGGTCACTTAAATCACAGGGAAACTTTAGGTGAACTAGTTATTTCTGTTTCTGTATAAAAATGAAACCTTTAGTTGCTCTGTCTACTGCAAAAATAAAATGTAGGAGAATACTTGGAGATTCCCCCTAACTGTACAATTGCGAGTGTAGCCTCTCCAGCCAAGCCCCAACTGTGGGCCATTCTACTCTATGGTCCAAAAAAGAGCCTAGCTTGCTGGAAACCAGCTTTAGGTCCGATGGACCCTACCAGCGCACGAGTACTGAGACAACATAAATTGTGGGTTTTGTCCAAGCTGGCTAAGGTCGTACAGCTTCTGGTTCGAAGAGGCAGAGAAAACCCCTCGAAATCCCTAAAGGGGAGACGGTTTCGCGAACGGAAACAACTCAGGGGCCTAGGGAGGGGCGGCTGGGCCAGCTTGGGGCCTGGCCTGGCTCCCATGAAGGCGGGACCAACACCCATCGCCTCAGCCTGGGCGGGGCCGGGTCAGCTGGGACTGGGCGACAACTGAGCCCTGACCCTTGCCTGGCGCCAACCTCCAGTGTTCCAGAGGCTTCCGCTAGACCACAATTCTCAGGGGCTCGCCTCGGCAGCCTCCCTCCCTAGTATAACCTCACCTCCCGCGCTGCAGGCCGTGTCTGGGCCTCCGCGCGTAGCACACCGGGAGCTGTAGTTTTCTCTTTCAGCGCTCTGCCGGAAAGGCGAGTAACAGGACTACGTTTCCCAGAGCGCCACGCGGCGGGCGAGGGAAGGCAGGGGGGAAGGGACAGTCGGTCGCAGACCGCGCTGGGTTGCTGCCGCCGCTGCCGCCATCGTGCCAGCCCCTCGGGTGAGTGTCGGGGCCAGCGCGCCGGGGCGGGGGCTGGGCCGCGGAGGCCGCGTTCCGGGCCGCCTGGAGCCTCCGCTGAGAGTACCCGGGCGGCCCCTCCCTTCCCCCTCCCCGGCGGCCCAAAGCCGCGCGGGGCCTGGGCCATGTGTCGCGCGCGGCTCCGCCTCCCGCCGGTCCTCTGAGGCGGCGGCCGGGGAGAACACAGAGCCAGCCAGGTGCCTCTCCCGACTGGACCGTACCAATGGCTGGTGCACCGGCCTGCGCCGTGGCCTGGCCTGTCTCTCAGGTCCGGACCATCCGGATGGGGCTTTCAGGGCCCCGCCCCGTTTGGCCTGGGTCGGCCTGCTCCAGTCCCGCAAGCTCTGCAGGCCAGGCTAGCCGGCAGACCCCAACCCGTCCTGCTGCCTGCCTGCGAAGGATCCGGGGATGGGCAGTGCCACCCGGCCGGCTCCAGAGTCAGCATGGGTAAGGGCGCCTGCCTGCCGTACCAGGGGCTTGGGACCCTCACCGGGTTCCCGACCATAGCCCGTCTTAGTGTGTAGGTGAACATCTCCCTGGTTGGTTTCCGCTGCGAATGCATGTAACCTTCTGCTCCTTCCTTGGAACTCATGCATAGGTTCTTTTGAGTGCAGAGCAAAATCAGCGAATCGGGCCGGTGGGAGGGTTCCGTGTGAGACTTTATCCCTGGCTAGCCTTGGAGGAACTGGACCTGATGCTGTCAGGAGTGCCCGGGGTTGGTAGTCTAGCCC
Source organism: Tupaia tana (assembly GCA_026018925.1). Lineage (NCBI taxonomy): Eukaryota > Metazoa > Chordata > Mammalia > Scandentia > Tupaiidae > Tupaia > Tupaia tana. Next base: position 19,144,330 of record JAKSZU010000018.1, on the reverse strand, counting down.
ACGCCCTTCTCTATCAATGACAGATCCGGCTCTGGGTGGGCTGGTTGCCGTGTTAGTGGAGAAAGGGAAGAAAGAAGCCAAGGAGGTGAATTCGGATGTGTGAGCCTTCTCAGGTACAGCTCACATCTTCTCTCAGTCATAGAATTGCCCTGTAAGAGTGGGATGATAAGGTATGACAAAGGTATGCCGGGAGAAGTAGAATCCCACCCTGAGGTCCACGAGCACAGTGCTCAACAGTACGCTGGCTGGAAGGGACCTCTGAGGTGGGGAACGTTTGGGTTATAAGGTTCTGATTCAGACTAAGGCCTTTCTGATGCCTAGGTGGCACCTTCACTTGCTTGCTCACTTCCCAAAAGCTGGAGCTGTCTGAATGGGCATGCAGCTGGGTGGGCCTTGGGAAATTGTCCTTAATGATGGCATGAGAGACCCCATTTAGTTGTGAGAGAAGGTTGTATCTGACCAGAGAGTGACCATCTTGGCAGGCTTTGTAAAGGCACTTCTGACTGAGTGATGATAGAAAAACCAGTCCAGAAAAGACCCTGGGATTTGTAGAAGAGCCCTGATTTCTCTGATCCACTGCGGCTTCTGAGCCACAGCTGTTATAGGGACTAAAGAAGCAGCTCAGTCTCTGCAGACCTGGCCTCAGCAGCAAACAGAAGACCAGGTCTCTTAGGAGGGCTGAGTTAATCTCATGATGCAGAAAGTCACTGCTTCTGTCCCTCCCCTTCAGTATTTCCCCAGGTCATGTTTTTCTGGTCATTGTGCCCCTGTCTTGGAATTTTTCCTGCAGTTGTATTGCTCTGCCTAGTCATTCTCCCTAGTCAAGAATAGACAAGGATGTTGCTTAGATCTTAAAAAGGCCTACCTTCTCTCTGGACCCAACTATTTTGGTCCACGTCCTAGCCCATGAACACATACATGGAAGTCAGGCTCATTCAGCAGGAGAGGCCCAGTTTTCTAGTGGGGATGGGCATTAAGGAGAGGATACCTACAGATATGTACAGGGTCAGTGAGATGGGATCTCAGAATTAGAAATTGTTATTTTAAGACCCTTTTAGAAATTATTTAATTTTATTTATTCATTCATTTATTTTAGTTTGACTAGAGAGAGAGAGAAAAAAAAAAAGTGAGAAAGCAAGCTACCAGGTCCCGGACTTGAACCGTGGTCAGCCATGTGGAGTGTCCAACACCTTAGCCACCACACCACCTGCACTGGTCCCAAGACCCTTTTTAATCATCTGAGTTGGTACTTTGTACAACCCAGGTTGAGGTGATCTAGGCTTTGTATTAGTTTGTATATTCTAAGACCTAAAGTAGCTTGACCATAATGGTTTTCTTCACGGTCAAGGAGATATTGTTCTTTCTTCAAGGTTACCCAGGAAGAGGAGAAATTCAAGTTCCTCCCTCTCATTCCAGTGCCTCTAGAAGTTCCCTGTAACTTCTTTGTCTGGACTCAGCTAGCCATTGATAGACATCCTGATCCTGAGAAGTCCTTGACCTTTCTGGAACTTGGCAACCCATCTAAGTTTCAGAGATAAGAGGAGAACCCTGAGGTTCTCTAATATCTGTCTATAGCCTCTTCACATAGGTCTGACTTGAAAGTGGGGCCTGATGGGGAGAGTATTTGGGATATGACTGCATAAGCATGGGGCAGGGTGTCAGGATACCTGGTTTCTCAAGAAGCTCAAAATTTGGTCCCTTAGTGATTAGGAGATCCTCCTCTCCTCTCTCAGCCATGTCTCCCTTTATTCACTGTCTTTGTAGTTTGTGGGTTGGGATGAAATGATTTAAGAGAGACGTAGGGCCAGCCCAAGGTGTGGTGGTTAAGGCAGCTAGAGGACTGCAGTTCAAGTCTCGGACCCTGAAACCACACCAGGTGTGTGTGTATATGCCCAAACTTCCGAAATGAAGGAGAAATAGGGGAGGAGAAGGGATTGCAGTGTGGCCATCCCTTAGGGAGGTGCTTTTTCACTTTCTTTCTGTTTCTCTGTCCAGCAAGTGTAAGTGTCCTTTGGCAAAATTAAAAGACAGAAAGAGACCTAGAAATTTGAAAATTGAAAGTCACCTTTTTTTTTTTCAGTGTACTATAGGGCTCATGTACTTTCTAGAGAGGGACAGAAAGAGGAAAAGTGAGAAAGCACTCCCTCACCTCCCCAGGGAATGATGCACCACACTCCCTTTTCCTCCATTATCTTGGGATTTTGGACTTGGAGTGTTTTTCAAGCCACTGGGTCCGGGTCACAAAACACATAGTTGGCCACATGGAATCCAGCCACCTTAACCACCATGCCACCCTACATGGCCCTGAAGTCACTTCTTTGTTTTTTTTTTTGAGAGGTTTTTGCTATAGGGCGCGTGCGCTTGCCAGACAGACAGAGAGAGACACAGAGACAGAAAGCGAGAAATCACCCCCCAGGGGGGATGGTCATGCCGCAATCCCTTCTCCTCCATTCTCCTCTTGGGATCTTGGGCACGCACGCACACGCGCCCGGCGTGAGTTTTAAGCCACTGGGTCCAGGACGCGAACCGTGGTCGACTATGTGGGAGTCCAGCGACATAGCCATTACGCTAACTGCTGGTTCCCTGAAGTCACTTCTTAACAAAAGTTTTTAAGATTCTCTTATTAAGGCGTTAGTATCTTATTTGAAATTATTTTTCTCCTTCCTCACCAATGATTAGTTTTATTCAGTAACTTTTCTGTGTGCCTTCTCTGTGTATCAGCCTCTCATCTGAGGCTGGAGGTAGAAAAATAAATCCTACCCCAAACTGGTGCTAGGGGGATCAGCAGTTAGCGTAATGGCTATGTCGCTGGACTCCCATGTAGTTGACCACGGTTCACGTCCCGGACCCAGTGGCTTAAAACTCACGTCAGGCGCATGTGCGTACGTGCCCAAGATCCTGAGAGGAGAACAGAGGAGAAGGGATTGCAGCGTGACCATCCCCCCTGGGGGGTGATTTCTCACTTTCTGTCTCTCTGTCTCTATCTGTCTGGGGAGTGCATGTGCCCTATAGCAAAAAACTCTCAAAAACAAACAAACAAACAAAAAAAACTGGTGCTGGGGAAAGAAAGTCCTAGTGTTGGGAGTGATGGGGTAATGTTGATATTCCATGCTGAAGGCTAAATTGGAGGACCCTACTGGGACTCTTTTTTTTTTTTTTTTTTTTTAAGAGGTTTTTGCTATAGGGCACATGCACTGGCCAGACAGATAGAGACAGAGAGACAGAAAGCGAGAAATCACCCCCTCAGGGGGGATGGCCACGCCACAATCCCTTCTCCTCCAGTCTCCTCTCGGGATCTTGGGCACGCACACACACGCTCCCAGCGTGAGTTTTAAGCCACTGGGTCCGGGACGCGAACCACGGTCTACTACATGGGAGTCCAGCAACATAGCCATTACACTAACTGCTGGTCCCCTACTGGGACTCTTCATCCTATGTAGAAGAGCGGCCTGTAAATTATTATGATACCGAACAGGAGAGGCTGTTAATGAGCTCACTTTCCTCTCCAGTGCCAGGAAGGAATTGTAGGGAGAGGTATACCTGTGGATTATGGGTCCAGGAAAGTCCATCTCTCTCTCTTCTTTTTTTTTTTTTTTTTTTTTTTTTTGGTAAGAATTATTTTATTTAACTTTATTTATTTATTCATTTTAATTTGATCAAAGAGGGAGGAAGCAAGAGAGAAAGAAAGAGAGAAAGCCAGGTCCGGGACTCGAACTACAGTTGGCCATGTGGGCGTCCAGCATCTTTAACCACCATGCCACTTGCTGGCCCCAGTCTTGAGTTGAGGCTGTTACCACTCCACCTTGCTATGACTGTTGAGTGTAGATGCTTCTCCAGCCTGCTTTTCCTTGTCCCTCAGGGCTCCCTGCTGGGCATTCTCACACTAGGAATCTCACCAGCATTTCGTTGTCTGGCCTTACAATTTCCTCCCTGGAATCTGAGTTTGTGGCTTCTGCTCACTTTACTGAGACCACCTTGTGATCACCTTTATTCAGGAGCCAAATTGTTTCTAGAGTGTTACCCATCAGAGCGTCTTTCTAGGGTGGGAAACAGAGGAACCCTCCCCAGAGTTGGAAGGTCCAAGAGCCTCCTTGGGTGGTCCTTCAACAGAGGACACTTTCCAGGGGAGCTTATGAAGGGGAACAGGAGCTCGCAGGAATGTTGGAAATGCTAGTACTGCTTAGGAATGCTAGTACTGCTTGAGCCCATCCTCACCGCTGTCTCCAGGATGGAGGGATAGCCCTTTTAGGGGCAATAGGAGTAGATTCAAAAGGGTTTCCACAGGATGGACATTGAATGTTGGGCAGGGAGTGAGCTGAACCTTGTGCTGGACTTTTTGGTTTATTTTTTAATTTTTACTTTTTTTGCTAGAGAGTGTGTGCACTTGCTACACAGAGAGAGACGGAGTGGAGAGAAGAAAGCACACACACCCTATGAGGGATGATCATGTCACAGTCCCTTCTCTGTTTTTTTTTTTGCGGGGGGGGGGGGAGATTTTGGACATGCACACACATGCCCAGGGTGTTTTTCATGCTACAGTCCAGGACTTAAAACATGCAGTTGGTGCGTGAGATCAGCCATCATAACCACCACACCACCAGCTGTCTGTAGTAAATGTTAAGAGGATGTTTGTGTCTTTAGATTTGCATTGGCTACCCCTTTCCCAGCTTTGAAATTCTGTTCTCTTGCTTTTGACCATGTGTGACAGGAATTCTTAAATCCTTCCCTGAGGAGGCAGCAGTGTGTAGGTTATCCCTGGATTGACTTCAGGCCATGTGATATGATCTTTCTAGTCAGCACCCTGGCCACCGGGCCTGTGTGGCACCATCTCCTGACTATCCCTGTCAGCTAGAGTGTGTCCTCCTGGGCAGACTGTTTTGCTCAGGACTTGCCGTGACTAGGGAAGTGTCTTAGTGGCTAAGGCAGAGGGAAACACACAAGAGCCAAAGGGTGGCCCTGCTTACTAGCCTCAAGGCTCCCACTACCTGTCACCAAGTACTTTCTTTCACTGTCCTGGGCCTTACTCCATTTTTGTTGCTATTACCTGCTGTATGCCAATTCCAAACCCTCAGGCGAGAGACAGGGGTACCATGGAGATGGAGAGCCCCCCCCCCGTTATAAGAGGGGTGTGTCTGCAGTGCCTGGGAACTGAGGGCTGTGTCATTTGCCTCAATGTTTTCAGTAAACTGGGTCAGTTCTACAGTGTTTGTTCCTAAAGCCTCAGATACTCCATTGGAGCCACTGGGTGGCTCACCAGGCAGAAACTGGAGTCTGCTGCCCCCTATAAGGACCTCTGTGTGGAGACACTGATTCACTTGCAGGTGGTTTCAGACAGGAGAATGCAAGTTCTCAGTGGTCCCTGTGGTATAAACCTGCTTTGACCTGCTGAATGTGTGCTCAAGTTATTTCCTATCCTGAGGTGCATGGAGCTTACTGATTTCAGAGGGCAAGAAAAGGCCTGGGCTCTGTTCCTTACTACCTGATTTTGCCACCCATGTGCTTTGTGCTACTCCATTCTGGCTCTCAGCTGTTCCAATCCTGGCCAGTTTTATGGACATTGTAATGCTGGCTATGCCAGTGGCCTTGTGTGATCTTGGCTTCTATTTTTCCTCCCTTTTTATGATACTGCATGAATAAAAGCGACAGAGAGAAAGCACCCTTGACAGGGGCTTATCAAGCTGTGATCCCCTCCCCCCAGCCCTGCAGCTCCTCAGCATCCTGGGCATCCCATGCACATCCTGTGTGGTGTTTTTTTTTTTTTTTTTCTTTTTTTTGGGGGGGAGAGGTTTTTGCTATAGGGTGTGTGCGCTCGCCAGAAAGACAGAGAGAGACAGAGAGATAGAAAGTGAGAAATCACCCCCCAGGGGGGATGGCCATGCCGCAATCCCTTCTCTTCCATTCTCCTCCCTGGATCTTGGGCATGCATGCGCACGCGCCCGGCGTGAGTTTAAGCCGCTGGGTCCAGGACTTGAACCATGGTTGACTACATGGGAGTCCAGCGACATAGCCATTATGCTAACTGCTGGTCCCATCCTGTGTGTTTGTCAGGCTGGTCTGGGATTTGAACCATGGTTGCCACATGGCTTCTAGCACTGTAAGGTGTTACCCCATGGAGGCTGGGCCTTGAATTCTTTCTTAACCAGTTGGAGTCTTGGTTTCCTCAGTTACAAAACTGAGATAATCATACTGGCTTTACAGAGCTAATTATAAGGCTGAAATGAGAAAACACAGAAATGGTTGATTTACAGAGGCTTTCCCTTCACCACCCTGTGGACTCATGCTTGTCCCTGTATTCCTCTGCTCATCTCAGTCTCAGGGTATCACAGCAGTATCGCCAGGTATTGTAGTGGCAGACCATGGGAGTGATCACTTAGAAGCCTTGGGACCTACTAGGGGATCCAAGTTCCTGTGTACCTCAATAGCAAGTTCAAGGCATCAGTCTCAGTTCAGGATGGGAGTTGTTTAAATTGGGGTCCCAGTCACCTGGGAAAAACAAGTTACCAAAGAGTAAATATAGAACAGACACCACAATGCAGGTTGACCCTGTGGCACAGCAGTAATGCTAGTGCTCTGCAAGACTGGAAACCATGTTCAGGGCCAGCAGGTGGTGTAGCTGGTAAGGCACTGGGCTCCCACATGGCCAACTGCAGTTCAGATCCCAGACCCAGCAGCTTGAAAACCACGGCAGGCGCGCATGTGTGTGCATGCATACCTCAAATCCCAGGAGGAGAATGGAGGAGAAAGGACTGCAGTATGACTATTCCCCCCAAAAGCATGACTTCTCACTTTCCCTCTCACTGTCTCTCTCTGGTGAGCACATATACCCTGTGCCAAAGCCTTTATTAAAAAAAAAAGACGAAACCACGTTGACAACTGACCAACCATGCTTTGGATTCTTGGGTTTGGATCTGTCAAAAACATGGTGGATGTGTGCACAGGTGCCTGGGATCCTGAGGAGCTGGAGGAATGGGGAAAGGGGATTGCAGTGTGATGAGACCCTCTCAAGGTTGCTTTTCTCCCTCCCTGTCTCACTCTGTCACAGACACACACAGGTATGCACGCTCTCTCAACCGTTAAGGAAAAGATTCCAGTGGCTTTAGAGGCCTTTGAGCAGAAGAGGAGGAAAGAGCCCTTAGGGTTCTGGGGGCACTTGGACATCGGGTATCAGCCACAGGAAAGGATATTGCTCTGACCAGCCATTTGGGCACCAGGTGTTAGCTGATTTCTCTCAAGACTTTAGGCAGGGCAATCGGGGACTGGGCACTTGCCATTCCAGGATGGAGGCCTACTCACACAAGGAAGAGGTAGAAAGGCTAGAAGAGAGGTTGTCAGGTGTGTCGCTGTGTGTGTGCTGTTACTCACAAGTGGCCCCCTAGATGACCAGGGCCCTGGGAGTGGTGGTAGGGTGTGACCAAGCCCTACTTGCCACACACCACAGATAGTTGGGTGGATGACAAAAGATTGTTTCCTGACAACTGGGATAAAAGGTGTGGGCGGAGGGGAAGTAGGTCACTGGGCCACTTAAATTGAGCCCTGAGCAGGGTTTACCCGGTGCTCACTCCCTCCAGAGGAGGACTGGCCTCCTGGCCCAGGCTCCTGCACATTCATGTACTTCATCAACAAACAGCTATTGCAGGCTAGACCAGGCATCACGGGAACAGGATGACTGGGGGTGTCTTGTCAGGGACACAGAGTATAAACAAATATGTAAGTGTGACAATCTCTTGCAGTGATAAGGGCTAACAGAACAATACAGAGGTGAAGTAAGTAATTAGATGGCTATTTTAGACTGGTCGGGGAAGGTGTCCGTGAAGAGGTGAAGATTGAGCTGACATGTATGTGATAAGGAGCCAGTCACATGAAGGTCTGGGGGGAGACTAATCCAACTAGAAGGAGCATCCATTGCAAAGCCCTCAGATGAGAGCAGGCTCAGCAAATTCCAGAAAGTGGAAAATGTCCAGCATGGCTGCAGAGAAGGGGAGGGGATGGGTGGCAAGGAGACCAGGTTGGACAGCCAGGAAGTCCACATCACCTGAGGCCTTGAAGACAAGATAAGTTATTGAGACTTGACTCCAGGTGCCATGGAAGGGCCATAGGACAATATGCATGGCGCACCTGACTTGGTAAGACAGTAGGTGTGAGGGGAATGATCACGATGGTACCTAATATCAGGATCTCCACAGCAGGCTTGGAATATCTTGCTGGCCTTCTCCATGGACCTTGGTGATGGGCCCTAAAGCACATGAGTATTTTTCCATGTGCCCATCTGGAATTAGGGACATTAGAGGTGTAGTCTTCTACCCCTGTGCCTGCCCCAGGTCCAGCTATGCTAGGATGTGTCTCTTCTTTGCTGAGATGGTAGAATAGGGTTGTGACTTCAAAGGTTTGGGAAAACTGAGATCATCTTCCATGAAAATACCTATTGCTTGATGTGGAAATCTATCTGCTGTCTGATGTCTTTGTTTATGTGTAGAAGCCCCATTTGAAGCCTGCCTCGCCCCTTTGAGAATGGCAAGCTTAGACTTCAGGGCTTTAGCCCTCAGTGCTCTGAAGCTCTCTCAATAATGTCTATTTTTATCTTCAAGCTCAGATTTGTCACTGGGAGTCCTGGATCTGGAGTCCACAAAACCTAGTCAGTCCAGTTCTGCTATCCCTCACCTGCTGACCTGGAGTCAGTTGGCTAGCCTCCTGGGTGTTACTTTGCTCATCCCTAACATGGTTGTTGACTCACATGGTGTTAAGAATAAATGCATATTAAAGTCTTTGCACATTTTTACACCTAACGTGCATTAAATGTCTATTGAGGATAAAAATAAAGTTTTTATGTTGTCTAATGGGTTCTCCTAGGCCAGGGTTGGTTTTTTTGTTTTGTTTTTAAGAATTATTTAATTTTGGGACCAGCAGGTGGCGTGGTGGTTAAGGTGCTGGACATTCCCACATGGTCAACCACGGTTGGAGTCTTGGACCTGGCGGCTTGCTTTCTCACTTTCTCTCTCTCTCTCTCTCTCTCACTCTGTCTCTCTCTGGTCAAATTAAAGTGAATAAATGAAATTAAATAATTTTTTTTAAAGAGGTTTTTGCTATCGGGTGCATGCACTTGCCAGAAAGACAGAGAGAGACAGAGTGATAGAAAGTGAGAGATTACTCCAGAGGGGATGGCCACACCACAATCTCTTCTCCTCCATTCTCCTCTTGGGATCTTGGGCACGCATGCCTACGCGCCTGGCATGAGTTTAAGCCACCGGATCTGGGACTCGAACCGCGGTCAACTACGTGGGAGTCCAGTGACATAGGCATTGCGCCAACTGCTGGTCCTGAAATTAAATAATTTTCAAGAAAGAATTATTTAATTTTATTTAATATTACTATTATTATTATTATTTAATTTTATCAGGGAGAGAGAAAAGGAGAGTGAAAGCAGGCCGCCAGATCCAGGACTTGAACTGTGGTCACCTATGTGGAAGCGCAGCGCCTTACCCACCATGCCACCTGCTGGCCACTGTTTGTTTTTTTGGGGGTGGCAGAGGTCACATACCCTCACCAGAGAAGGAGAGGAAGGTGGAGAATGCACCCCCCTAGTGGGGCTTGGTCATGCTGCAGTCCTTTTTCCATTTCTCCATCCTGTCAGGATTTCGTTTTTAGTTTTTTGCTATAAGATATGCGTACTCTCTGAAGAGAAACGAGAGAGAGAAAGAGGGAAGGTAAGAAATCACCTCCTCGGGGGAATGGCCATACTGCAATCCCTTCTCCTCTATTCTCTTTTTGGGATTTTGGGCAAATACACATGCACCTGGTGTGTTTTTCAGTCCTGTCTGGGACTCGAACCCCACAGTTGGCCATGTGACTGGAGTTCTTAACCACCACTCCACTGGCTGGCCTCTTCCTATCCAGATTTGTTTGGGCATGCATGCACACATTCCAAGAGTGTTTCTCTAGCTACCTGGGCTGGAATTTAAACTGTGTGGTCAGCCATGTGGGATCTGGCTCCCTTAGCCACTAGCCTATGGGCCTGGACCCAGGGTTGTTTTTTGTTATCATTATTGTTTTAAGTTTATTTCATTTCTTTCTTCCATGAACGAGAGACAGAGACAGGTACTTCCAACAGGTCTTCATTCTATCATCCACCCTGGCCAGCCCTGGATCTTGGTTACATGTACACCTGGGATGTTTAGGGAGGTCTCCAGATGTCAGCCTTGAATCTTCACTTGTGGGTCAGCCTTACAGAGTGTTGTGTTACTGCTGTGCCACCATCTGACCCCCATGCACCAGGGTTTTATCTTGGGGTCATTGGCTGAACCTCAAGGAGTCTGAACTACCTGAAATTATTTGCAAGGTTGGAGAATCTCTTCCTCTGTGTAAATTTACTGGGAGAGGGTCACAGTTTTTGAGACATTCTTAGAGGGTTTTGCACCCACAGAGACCTAAGGGTCAGCAAAGGCTGTGCTCAGTGGGAGAGAGGCCATCGAGGTCTTTTCTGCTCCTCGGGACCCTGGCCTCAGTCAGCTTGCGGACTGTTGGGGTGAAGCGGGAGATGTCGTGGCCAGCGGCCCTCTCAGAAGACCTGTAGGAGAAACCGTCATAATGAAGGTCAGTCCCCATGCAATATGAGGCTGCCTCTGAGCCTTGGCATTTTGTTTCTTTCCAGGCAGTTATTTCCATAGTAAATGTGTCAGAAACAAAGTCAGGGCTTGCTGGCCATCCTGGGGAACATCTCTCCAGCCTGACTGGGCCCCCTCCTCTGTTTGCATGGGGATGGGAGGGGAGTTGTGCATGCTGCTGAGTTGTTTTTTTGTTTTTGTTTTTGTTTTTGTTTTTTTGCTTAAAGGGTATGTGTGCTCGCTAGAGAGAGACAGAGACAGAGCCAGGGAAAGTGAGAAATCACCCCCTGAGGGGCTGGACATGCCACAACCCTTTCTCCTCTGTTCTCCCCTCAGGATTCTGAGCATGCACGCACACATGGCCTGTGTGGTTTTCAAGCCATCAGGTCCAGGACTCGAACTGTGCGGCCAGCCATGTGGGATTCAACCGTGTTAATCAACACACGATCACGTGGCTCACTGCTGCTTTTTGTATACTCAGGAATTCCTAACCATGACTTGGAAACTTTGTGGGAGATTTGGAGGCATTACAAGATTTGGAGTTAGTATGTAAATTCTCTAGTTTGTTGTGCCACGTTCTGTGCTGGAAGAGGGGGTGGTAGGAGGGTGGGTGGGCGTAACTTCACTGGAACCCAGTCAGCTGAGAGCAGTCATGCTGGTACATGGGGGAGAGAAAGGGGCTGTACACAGGATAGGGATCAACATTTAGTTTGGGAAGGCGTCCCCAAATAGGTACAGTCTGAACGATGACTTGGAGGAAGAACAGGACGTGACTTTGCAGATGAGGGGAGGGAGTGCATCCTGGCAGTGGAACTCACTTGTGCAATAAACACTGGTGAGTGATAACTCAGCAAATTCGTGTGTGTGTGTGTGTGTGTGTGTGTGTGTGTGTGAGAAGCTGAACCAAGGTAGGAGAGACTATCTGGGGAAATGGGGACAAGTTTGTATGGCTACCTGAGGAGCGTAGGGGACTTGACCTTTAACCTAAAGGTGACGGAGTTATAGGGGAGGGATATGGCCAGCTGCTGTGTGGTTCATAGCTCAGGACACAGTTAACAGAAAGAAAGCACCGGCTTTAGCAAGAGTACCCAGCATCACTACTGGTGTGCTAGAGGGGACTGGGGAAAAACCCTCCCACATCACTGAACCTCATTTTCCTCACCTAGAGAGTGGGATGCCAGTGAGATCTGGCCTCATGGCTGTTGTGATCATTACATGGAAATAAACACATGAAGCTCGAGCTAGCCTGGAGTGAAGTAGGTATTGACTTCAGGGGCCCCTCTTGGCATCTTTAAAGCAAAGACCTCAGTCCACATAGATTTTGTTTGGTTGGCCAGCTCCCACAGTTTGGTGCCCTACCAACTGTGCCACAGAAGCTAGGTCAATTCACACAGGGTTTTTGTTTGATTGATTTTAATTGCCAGAGGGCATGTGTATCAGTGAGAGAAAGAGAGAGAGAGAGAAACCACCCCAGCAGGTATTGTCATGCTCCAGTCCCTTCTCCATTTCTTTATCCTGTCAGGATTTGCAGGTCACATATACATGCACCATACACATGCACCTGGCGTTTTTCAAGCTACTGGGGCCGGGATTTGAGCTGCTCAGTTGGCTGTGTGGAATCTAGCTCCCTTTACCATTTGGCTACAGGGCCAGCTAGCCCGATCCACAGTGGGTTTTTTTTTTTTTTTTTTTTTTTTTTTTTCTTTTTCTTTTTTAAAAGAATTATTTCCTTTATTTATTATTATTATTTAATTTGACCACAGCAAGACACATACACACAGAGAAAGTGAGAAAGCAAGCTGCCAGGTCCAGGACTTGAACCGTGGTCAACCATGTGGAAGTCCAGTGCCTTTAACCACCATACCACCTACTAGCCCCTAATCCACATAGTTTTAAAGATTCTTCTCATACTTTCTGGGAGCCCCTGAACTGTCGTGTTTCTCATTGAGCTCACTCTGCCCTTGCCTCAGCAGACTAAATGATCCTTCTGTCCTGTTATCTCTTCACCCCATTTCCCGCCACTGCTTTAGCCAGATAGTTTCTGTATTTGAAAGTTATCATTACTATTAACAATATTGAAAAAGGAAAAAACAAAAATAACAAATTCAGCCCACTGTCCCAACACATGGCGGTATTTGTGTTTAGATCAACCTCCAGCCTTAGTTATCCTTCCCCTCGACCTCCAGCTTCCCTGTTCTCTTGTCTTTTCCTGCCCCCAGGCATTTGCCAAAGCTGTTTCTTTTGAATGGTATACTTTTTAAAAACTGTATTTATTTCATGAAAGAGGAAGAGACAGAAGGATAGGCACCGTTAACAGAGTCACACCACCCTCTGATCATCCCACACCAGCCTCTAAATCAGCCAGAATCACAGATGTGCTTTGTTGCACCTGGTGTGTTAAGGTTGGTCCAGGATGTGAACTCCCAGCCTTATGTGTTGCTTCAGCATTGCAGAGAGGCTCACTTCCACCTGTGTCACAGCAGCTAGGCCTGGCACACTCTTTTCAAGACTTCCCCCTAGGGCTGCCCAACCTCTGCCTCCTTACCCCCCAACTCGAGAGCTCTTGGGGACTGGGTACAGCATCTCAAGTGATGACACAGGGTCGGGGCACATTAAGTGAGCTGAGCAAAGTTCATACAAAGCAGGAGGGCAGCAATGTAGGGCAAGGGAGGGGCCGCCTCGGGTATTCTGCATGAGTATAGCCACAGTCTGACCTTTTGGGAGTGTGACCATGACAGCAGCTATGACTAGACATTGGTCCTATGCTTTCCCACTGGTTGATTTGTTTCTTGGCAGAGTGTGAACTGGGACACACCTTATGTTCCTTTGTGGCAGGCATGGCCGGATCCAAGCTTTCTCCTCTGCTCATTTTAGACTTTCCTGGACATTTCTTAGTCATCACAGTCCTGAGCTTCTATTTTTAGTGTCACTACCTCCTAGGGGACCTAAAATAAAGCTGGCTTAGCTTCCCAGCTCCTCATTGGCTAGAGTGTTGGTCACAGGCTGGGGATTGGCTGTGTCATCATCCTTCCTCCAGCTCCTCTGGCCTTGGGTGAGGTCACAGGGACTGGAGCGAGCTAACATTGACCATTTTGAACTGAGTGCTTTACCACATAACCTTAGTGAAGCTTCACATCCACCAACATCAGTTTCCACCCCCATCTTACAGATAAAGAGGCCAACACCCTGAGAAAGGTCATGGCTTGCATCAGATTCTACCACTGGTAATAGTTGTCTGCTGGGGTCAAACCCACCTCCCTACTGCTTTGGTTCAGAGTCCTATTTTCAGGACAGAAAGAGTGGGCTTCTTCATAGTCATAGACAGCTACAGAACAACATGTGGGCTTGCAGTCATGAGATACACAGTGAGGTGTGGGCCAGAATAACTCATCTGGGGCTTTGGTTTTCTATCAGCATCCTTGGGTCTACAGTCTCCAGCTGGAAAGGGGGCTCCGCTCTCCATCAGTGACCCAAGAGAGAGAGATCCTTGGCATGAAGGCAATGCTGAGCTAGGGAGACGTGAAGAGATGACTTATTTCCCCCTCATAGCCGCCATTTCCCCTCCCCTCACCCTTCAGTTATTACACTCATCTTTTGAGGTGGTATCCCTAGCTCTGAAGTGGGTAGGGGACACCCGTATCAATGAAGAAATACCCTATAAAGGGCCAGGTCAGCTATCACCTGACCTCAGAGATGTAGAGTTCCTCTTTAGACTAAGACGGTTACTTTCTTTTATCAAAAACAGGGCCTTAAGGAGCCATCCCCCTTCTCCAACCCCCATTTCACTGAGTCTTTTTCACCTGGGAACAAAGCCTTGGCACAGTGCTGGGAACCTGAGGACTATAGCTTGAAGCACTCTACACATAGACATCAGTAGTTCCTGGTCTGTGAAGTGGGGAAAATAGCAGCAACTCTGTCCTTACAGAATGTTGAAAGAATTAAATGAAAAGATGGCATAATGGCTATGTTGCTAGACTCCCATGTAGTTGACTGCAATTTGAGTCCCAGACCCGGTGGCTTAAACTCGTGCTGGGTGCGTGTACATGCGTGCCCACAATCCTGAGAGGAGAATGGAGAAGTGATTGCAGTGTGGCTATCCCCCATAGGGGGGTGATTTCTCACTTTCTGTCTCTCCATCTCTCTCTGTCTTTCTGGCAAGCGCATGCGTCCTATAGCAAAAACCTCTCCAAAAAAGAATTAAATGAAAAGATATAAGGCAAGTGCTTAGTTCATCCTTCAGCATTCCTCCTCGTATTAGGGACCTTCCTTTGTCCTGGCTCCATCTTCAGTACCCGTCTTATGTGCTCCATGATCCTGACATTCCACTGTCTCATCAACTAGGAACTCCTCAGAAGAGCTGTGTCTGGTCCAGTTCTGGGCTCCCAGCACTGATCTGGTTTGAGAGGGGTGTCCTGTCAACTTTCTAGGGCCTCCGCATGTTCCCTGAGAGAATAGACCTTGGGAATGGATGCCCTGCTCAAGGAGGCCAGGGAGGTTTGTGGGTCAGCAGCTGGCCACCACTTGCTGCTGTGGTACCAATGTTTCCCTCCTTGTCTTCTCATTGGTCGTACAGGTCTCATCGAGGCTGGGTGACACTCCAGAATGGGAGACAAGCCAATTTGGGAGCAGATTGGATCCAGCTTCATTCAACATTACTACCAGTTATTTGATAACGACAGAACCCAACTAGGCGCAATTTATGTAAGTCTCCAGCACTAGGGACAGAATAGGACCCCCGGCAATCAATTGAGATGTTGGGCCAATGTGCCCAGTTCACAAATTCTGGCAGCATTTTTTCTGAGTTTCTGACTATGGGACAAGGGGCTTGAATCTTAGTCCTACTGAATGGTCCGCACATACCTTCTGTCATCTTCTGCAAGGGGATATTGGTATTCTGGGCAGACTTCTTGGCTTGCCATTCCATGTGGCCATCACTCTGACCAAGTGTGTAGTGCTGGGAGTACCTCTGTTCCAGATTAGGCAGCAGCACTCAACCTAGGGCTCATGGTGCCCTCTGGAGGCAGCAGCCCTGAGCATCTTCAGTGCAAAGCTGAAGTCTTCTTGAAGCCCCAGCTTCCTGTTGGGCCCAAAAGCCCATGAATGCTCAATAGCGAGCAAAGGATTTTAGCCCAGGGAGTGGTGTGTCCTTTGAGAAACTGCCCTACATAGGCAGTATTTGCTGCTATTTCAGTCTTGTCCATACACACCAAGAGCTATTTATACTTGAATCCTGTCTAAGATACGGTCATAGAAGTATGATTGACCAGGCCTCTGCCTAGCAGGTCTGCCCAGGATTGGGGTTTCTAGGAGCCATCCAGGGATAGAGCCCAGCTCCGAGCCTGACTAGGCTGTGTGCAGTCCCTTGCATTTGTCTCCAAAAAGTCAGAGTCCATTAGAAATTTAGGGGAAAAAAATGAAGGAATCTTACAGTAGAAGACCAAATCCAACACAGATATTATTTGTTGTTATAATAGGGAGGGAATTGGAAAAAACAAAACCTTGAATTGTTCTGACTCTGGGATCCTGGCACTTTTGCCTCATTTTCTCTTAATTAAACCAGGCCTGACCTAGAGAAAAGAGTTAGCAAGGTCTGAAAAGATCACCTTATGTATGTTATTTCATAATCCTCAGCCTAGTTCCCCTTTGAAGATTAGGAAACTTAAAACTCAGAGAAGTGAGTAACTTGCCTAATGTCACAGCTGGTAAGTAGCAGAAGCCCTTATGAGTTCTACCCCTGGGGCTGTGGAAGGGAAGATTGGGAAGGGCGAGCGTTCGTGGGATTTTGTCTGTTGGTGGTAGGGAGGGTCCAAGACTAGGCTTAGGGGGGCCTTAGCAGCTTCAATCCCTCTTGACTCCGTGGGTGTCCAGAAGGCAAGCTGGAAGAGCCACAGTAGAGCTCGTCCTGGGCCTTGCAAGTGATGATTAATATGGGATGTCCTGTTATTTCTGTTGAATTGTTTGGCACTGCGCTGACTGACTATGCAGTAGGATGGCTTTTGGCTGAGCTCTAGCACATACAGCTCTCTGCCTTCCTAAGGCCCATGTGTAGCAGAGGTCATGTGACTTCTCAAATACTAATGGGAAATGAACTTAATAAATGTACTTTGTTAAATAATCTCTCAGAGCCTGGACCCATGGGATAACGGGTACAGTTAAAGAGGTTGTTGATAAGAAATTTTGGGAGCTACTATCAGTCCTCTTTTCAGACAGGGAAACTGAGGCACATATTCATTTTCATAGCATGACTCTATTTGGGGCCTTAGAGATAGACTTTGTTCTCTGAAGCACTGACCCAGAGTTTCCTATGAATTTTTTAGATTGACGCATCATGCCTTACGTGGGAAGGACAACAGTTCCAGGGAAAAGCCGCCATTGTGGAGAAATTGTCTGTAAGTAAAGGCCAGAGCTGGGGTACAAGTGGCTCCTTCCTGGTCCCTTCTGAACTGATAGCCCACTGCCCACTGTTTATCTTGCAGAGCCTTCCGTTCCAGAAAATCCAGCACAGCATCACGGCACAGGACCATCAGCCCACGCCAGATAGCTGCATCATTAGCATGGTTGTGGGCCAGCTCAAGGTAATAGCATTGCTGTAGTACTAGGAGGGGGTGCCCTGGATTCCTGCTTTCCCTGTGGCTATAACGTGCTTAGAAGGGACACCTAGACAAAGTGACTGTCTAGAGCTACCCAGTCACTTAGCCACATGTGCCAGTTTCTAAATCATAGTTAAAATTAACTATGAGACTAGCAGGTGGCATAATGGTTATGTCACTGGATGCCCACATAGTTGACCACAGTTTGAGTCCCAGACCCAGTGGTTTGAAATTCACACCAGGCGCTTGTGTGTACATGTGTGCCCAAAATCCCAAATCCCAAGAGGAGACTGGAGGAGAAGAATGTGGCATGGCCATCCCCCCCGGGTGGTGATTTCTCACTTTTTGTCTTTCTATCTCTGGTGAGCGCATGTGCTCTATAGCAAAAAATCACTAAATTTTTTAAAAAAATTAAATAACTATAAAAACTTAGTTCTTCAGTTGTACCAGCTATATTTCAAGTTCTTGTCTGTCAGTCATATCTGGCTACCTATTGGACATTGCAGACACAGAGCATTTCTGTGATTGTAGAAAGTTCTATTGGAGAACACTAGAGCCTTTTTTATAAGGGAGAAGTATAGGAGCGGGATTGGGCTGTGGTGCCAAGCCGCTGGACCCTGCCCTACCTTGAGATGGAAGTGGATAGGCCAGCAGGGAGCTGAGAGGCAATCCCCTCCTGGAGTTACACTGCTTTTCCCTGAGCTAGCTGCTGGCTCTTCACCTGCTAAACAAAGCAGATTCCTGGAACTCCTGTTTCTCTTTGTATTTTCCCCTCCCATCTCAAGACCTGTCATCCTCAAAGCCTTTCTGTGACCTCTTAGGTCCCCCAAGACTTGTGCTCCAGCAGACTAAAGCCAGATTCTGTTTCAAAAATCACTTCCTGGGAACCAGCAGTTAGCGTAATGGCAAATGTCGCTGGACTCCCACGTAGTTGACCGCGGTTCACGTCCCGGACCCGGTGGCTTAAAACTCACGCCGGGCGCGTGTGCGTGCGTGCCCAAGATCCCGAGAGGAGAATGGAGGAGAAGGGATTGCGGCGTGGCCATGCCCCCTGGGGGGTGATTTCTCGCTTTCAGTCTCTATGTCTCTCTCTGTCTGTCTGGCGAGCGCACGCGCCCTATAGCGAAAAACCTCTCCAAAAAAAAAAAAAAAAAAAAAAATCACTTCCTTCTTTCCAAAGCAGGACTGATTAGCTGCCCCTTGGCCAGATCCCAGCCTCCTGGGCTTGTGTTATGATGGGGTTCACAGACATAGGCGCACATGCTTTCTCCCTAGGCTAGCTGGGGCAGAGCTTCCTAAGTCTGATATGGAAATGAAGAGAGAGAGGCCCCTTGGCCTTTCTGCAGTGGACCCAGAGGGACCGACCTTCTGGCCTGCGCTTTGCTGTTAATTTCTCCTTTGTCCACATAGGCCTTTAAGATTGAGGAGGTCTCTCCAGGGATCTTAGAGCCCACTTCCTCAGGCTGAGTAATAAGGAGTACCCCTTCCTACCTGGTTTCATGTTCTTTCTGATGTTTTTATCCAGTTCAGAGCCCCCAAATGACTGATTTGCCTCCTGACAAACCAGGTGATAAAGCCGGGCTCCTGTTTCAACTAAGACTCATCCTGCAGTTTGGCTGGAGGTTTCTTTTCTTTCTTTTTTCATTGCAAATGTTATTTATTACATGACATCTGATGATACTGGTTTTATTTTTTCCCCCTCCTCTGTAGAGCTGTAACCACATTGTGAACTCAGTTTTGAGCTGTTTCTCACTTTCCTGGCCACAATCAGTATTGTCAGTAGTTTCTCCTGATAGGACTTTTATCACTAAATACTAAGATTGTTTAGATTTTTGATACTTTTCAGAATTGTGATCACTCAAGTCCAGAGCCATGGGCTCAGAGGCAAGTATGTCCGCTGTCCCATTGCTGTAGCTGACTGTTAAATCGTTCTGCAGTTGAAGAGCACGTAGCAGTGTGAGTTGCCATTTGTGAGCCTCTGTATGCCCAATGCAGTGTTTCAGTTCACATTCACAAGTACCCTTTGGCCATAGTGGGATAGTCCAGGACAGTAAGGTCTGATTGCAAAGACCACATTCTTTGCCTTGTTCCTCCACCACTGAATTTCCTCCCTATTCCTTCTCCCCTTTACTAAATCATTTTTTTTCTCTTTTCACAGGCCGATGAAGACCCCATCATGGGGTTCCACCAGATGTTCCTATTAAAGAACATCAACGATGCTTGGGTTTGCACCAATGACATGTTCAGGCTTGCCCTGCACAACTTCGGCTGACCTCCTCTTAGCCAGGCACTCACGCTGTTTCCTTCTCCCTCCTCTTCCCAATACTATTCACACTCCTCCAGATGCTCCAAATATCATACACAAATGAGCGGGGCCGCGGTGGGAGTGGGCGCAGTGCGCTGCTGCCACTGGGGTGTTGTGCATGATGTTTGGACGCTAGACTAGTTGCATCTGACAGGAGAAGTTTGTGTTGTACCAGCGCATGCCTTGGAAAGACTTAAGTAATGCAAAGGTTGTTCTTTTTTTTTTTTTTTTTTTTTTTTTAATCTACTGACAAGTTGCTCTAGTAACCCAAAGAAGTGAAGGAGAAAGCAGCTGCCTCACCGCCCAGATATTGATTTGTTCAGATGTTTCAATGCCTCATGATACAATAAAACCACGAAAATTTTCTTAACAGTTTAAATTGTTTTAATTAGTTTAATAGTTGGCTGGGCATCAATAACTACCCTGCCTCTTTGTCTCTCTCATGTCTTACCTTCCCACCTCTGCCCCAATTCAGCAATACCTGCTGCAAGGAGAAAACTGCTAAAGCAGCCCTCCCACCTAGTTTCGATTAGAAGCCCTATAGGGCAAAGTCATTATCTCCAACCTTCCTGGTCTTGGGAAGAGCCCAGCTCTGGTCTCTGCAGTCAGTTCTAAGACCTGTGCCCTCGGCTCTTGGCAGGTTCAAGGTTCTAATAGTAGTAGGAGAAATGACCTTGAATCTTGTTGAAGTTGGAAAGGCCTTGGCAAAAATGGCCCATCAAGTTGCCCTCTGGGCTGAGGTCTCATCAAGACTAAGGGAGGGGTCTGCTCTGTCCCCAAAAGGGTCAGGATCACATCCAGGGTTCCTCTTAGACTCCAAGCCAAGCAGAGAGCAGCTCGGATCCTGTACCACATGCTTCCGATACTGCCCAAAGGCCAGTGCCCAGAATAGCCAGCTTCCATTGCCCACAGATTAAGGTTTGGTTGGGTTGGAGTATATATTTAGAGCTATGGAAGAAGGCAGTTTGCGTTTGAGTGCAGAGATTCATGCTGTAGGAGTACTCATCCCTCAGATCTCTGCAGGACATTTCCAGACCTCCTCCCTCTATTTCCTTCCTCACACAATCTTCAAATCCCAGGAAGTCTTAGCTATTTATGCTCCTCAGTTTGGGAGACATTTGGTGTTGCCAGTATAAATCTAGCTCCTCAGCTCTGAGACCTCTGGATGGCGTACCTGGTGACAGGGTAGCAACTGCAGGCTATTGCCAAACCCAGACTTTGGGCTAATGTCCTTAGGTGTGAGGATCAGTGAGGCTACCACTGCTAAGGCTGAGCTGTAAACTGATAGCCTTCCCTCCTCCACTGCTATGGGTGGAGGCTAAGGGCTTTCTCAGACCCCACACATTGCCTGGCTACACTGGGCACAGAGCTGGATGGTGTGCCATTTACAGGACAGCATACTCAGGAGATTCCAGGGTGATTGATCTTGGCTGCTGTGTATTTGGGGGAGTAGGGATGGGGGAGAGGTAGATAAACCTCTTAAACCACCCTGTATAAAATCTGCA
This sequence comes from Tupaia tana, assembly GCA_026018925.1. NCBI lineage: Eukaryota > Metazoa > Chordata > Mammalia > Scandentia > Tupaiidae > Tupaia > Tupaia tana. The sequence continues at coordinate 19,123,332 of JAKSZU010000018.1, read as the reverse complement.
ATACAGCTTCTTCCATGTACCTGTGCCTGAATTGTCTGCAATAAAGAGGTGTTTGTAAACTATGGTTTCTTTCTTCCTACCTGGGGGCGCGTGGTGGGACAAGGGAGTGCTGTGGGACCTTAGGGAACAGTGATTGTGATCACTGTGGTGATATTATCTCTGCCCTTGCAATTCCTGAGTCATGACCTCATGGGTCCCCTCAGACCTTGGGTTACTCCGACCCATTTCTTGAAGAGGAAACTGACGCTTTTGCCAATTAGGCATATTTCTGGGGATCTGAAAAGGCGCATCCTAGGCTCAGAGTTGATCTTGTCCTAGGACCATCATCAAATCTAGGAGCGAGCATGGACCGGGCGGAAACTCCCGAGACCAGTAGAGCTTATGGCGGTTCAATACGTGGACACTGCGCCCTGCCTCAGCAGATCTATGGAACTCACCTGAACCCGCTGACAGGCGGGGCCTCAGAGGAGCATGAACTGGGAGTATGGTGGCGTCCGCCCCGAGGCCGGAACCTTTCTTCTCCGGCCCTCGAAGGTTCCGGGAGCCGAGGCTCGTGGGGGCCGGAAGTGGAGGCGGTTGGTGGGGTTGGCGGGGCTAAGGGACGCAACGCGGCTGGCGGTTTGCGAGCAGCGGGTGGACCGAGTGTAGTGACTGGCGTCCGGCTATCGGCCGGGTCGCGGCTGGGCGAGGCTGGGCGGTGCGCGGTGGCAGCGGAACGAACGCGGTGCGGGCCGGGCGCTCGCGGCTGGGCCCATGGCCTCCTGCGCGAGCATCGACATCGAGGACGCCACGCAGCACCTGCGGGACATCCTCAAGCTGGACCGGCCCGCGGGGGGTGAGTGGGGATAGCGGGGGTGGGCCCTCCGCAAGCCGGCAGAACCGCGGCGCGGGTCTGAACCGCCTTCAGGGTGTGCTGGTCTTTTAGGACTGTCTCTGGATACTCAAGGCTGGTGAGGGCGGATGGGCTTCAGAGCCATAGATCCCTCAGTGTGCCTGGCGAAGAGCGCGGATCCCTAGCTGTGACCCCTCCTCATCCTGGCGCTGGGCCGTTGTGCCTTGTCCTTCAGCGTCTTAGCTGAAGGTGAGGCCACTTCTCTGAATCCATCGGGCTTCTTTGATTTCCTGGCCCCAAGATCTCAAGTGTTCCTGGGACTGACTTGGCGCCCCGGTCCTTTTGCCTTGGTTCAGAGGCCAGGTTCGGGCTCTGTATTCCCAGTTCTGGACCCAGACTTATGTGCTGTGCTAAAGAGCTGCTGATTTTCTGCAACGTGCCCTGCCCTCTGAAATGCAGACTCCAGGCTGCCGTTCTGAAACTGATTTTCAGGAGGAAGGTGGCTACCCCAGGTTCGCTGTTCTTTCTGGAGATAAGGACAAGCCACAGACTTCATGGCACAGATTGATTTAGGCTACAAACATCTGCAAACCCTAGTTTGTTCCCATTTGTTCAAATCTTAGGCTCTTAGTGATACCTTTGAATTGCTCTTATTCTCAAAGAGCTCCCAGGATGCAGAGAGCTACAGGGTTGTAACATAGAGTTGTCATTGAAATAGAAGAGTGTTTTGATACTATGATGGGAATAGGAGGGATGGGATGAGGGTTGGAGAGTACAAAGTGCAGATTTGAAAGAGAAGACTGTTTAGGATAGGTCTTGTAGAATGTTGAGAAAGGCACCCAAGGCACCAATAGAAACCACCGGTTGCAGAGGAAATAGCAGGTGTGAAGGCACTGAAGTGTCCTGTGAGGTTCAAGGGTCTGAAAAGTTGTGTGGTTGGAACACTGGCTGGTGATGGCAGTGTGGGTAAGTAATGCTGTGGCTAAGAACTGATGGTTCCTCAGACCTTGTTCTGACACCTGCTGCGGGGGGGGTGGGGGGGGTGGGGGGTGGGCAGACTGGCTGCTTCTGGAAGCAGGCACTGATGCTCACTCTGCATGGGTTTAGCTAACCCCAGCTCTGACAAAAATCCATCAGTTGCCTGAGAGCACTGGACTCTACCCCACGCCCAAAGTGGGTGTTCCCTTTCCTCATGAGATGGGCTTGGGCCTCTCACGCTCATCAGCTGCTGTGCAGACTAGTCTCCTCAGAGATTTGCTAGAGCCTGGCATGGCCAATCATGTGCAGCCCGGGCCTTCAGTTTATCCTCGTGGTAGCCTGCTTGGAAGGAAGAGTGGTCAGCTTATCTCTGAGCAGTTAAGGTGGCTGAGATCCCAATGAAGTGACCTGGAGGCTCTCCCTATGACTCCTTTTTTTATTGATTGGCAGTTGATTCCTTAGTTTGCCAAGGAGCTCTTGTCTTCTCTCACGAGGGGTCCAAGTTAGACCCCAGACTCTTTGGGACTGAAAACTTATGTTCCTGAATGTGGAGCGCTAGTCTGCTTGCTAACTGGATATTTTAGCATTAGTATTTGAGCCTATAAGCATGTTGGAAAGCCAGCCAATGCAGACACCTAAAATGCTGTCTTTCTTGACTCCATACCCTACCCAGTAATGTCTCTCCTCTTTCTTCAATTGCTTCATGTTCATTCCTTCTGAGTTGACCTGCACAAGTTGGTTTCTGAGCCATGTCTGTATGGGGCAGACCTCTTCCTTTCCTTTTCTTAAAGTTTATTTATGTTCATGGGACAGGAAGAGAGAGAGAGAGAGAGAGAGAGAGAGAGAGAGAGAGAGAGAGACACTCAATGGAGTCATTATGCTGCTATCCACCTTTGGTCTCACCTGACCTGGATTATAAACACTCAGCATGCTCAGGGAGGTCCCAGGGTATGAACCCAGGACTTTTTCCATGTGGGTTCAGTTGTGTTACTCCTGTACCACCACCTGCCCCCCACCCTGTCTTTCTTACTCCCACTCTTACCAGCGTTCTTCCATGGCTTAGGAGCCCATCTCTCCTCTACAAATCCTGCCACTCCCTTAGTCTAGGCCCCCGTATCTCTTACATGGATTCTCAGCTATTCTGTAAGCTGTCTTAAGAGCAGTCAGCCCACTGGCCAGAGCTGACCATATCACCTTCCCTTTAAAACACTTCGTGGCTCTCCTTGCCCACAGGGAGTCTTAAACACTGCAGCATTGTACCTGAGAATTCTGCAGCCTTGTTTTCCTCCATCCTTCCCAGGTTTGTGTGTTTCATCACAATGGCTCTGGTAGTGCCTCGTCTATGAAGTCTTTCCTGAACCTTCCTATGCCCACACTCAGTACACAGAGGTCTTCTGTACTGACCTCAGGCCTCAGTATTAACTGGCCTCAGAGGATCTTTGGTGGCTTGTATCCCTCCCTCAAGTAAAAGAGCCTCACATTCATCCTTAGTCTGGACGTACATCAGTGTTAACGGAATGAGAGATGAAAAAAGGTCTTTTCTTCCCATGGCTATGCCTCATTCAGTTGAGTGAAGCTGCGCAAGTGAAGAGGCTAGGGAGCAACCTTGTCAGGATGGACCTCTTTGTCCTCAGGCCCCAGTCCAGAGAGCCAGCGGCCATCTAATGCCTACAACGGGGACCTCAATGGGCTCCTGGTCCCAGACCCTCTCTGCGCAGGTGATGGTACTTCAGCAAACAAGCCTAGTCTTCGGACCATGCCACCCATTAACCTGCAGGAGAAGCAGGTCATGTGAGTGCTGGGAGATGGCATGGGTGGCGATGGTGTCTTTGAAGCATCTGCTAGCCGAAGGCACAAGATTTGGGGGTTGGAGAAAGGGACCAACAGCGCCTGCTGCTTATCTTCTGGATGACCTGGGGTGGAAGACTTAACCACCCTGAGCTTGCGCTAGGATGAGAAGCAAGGACAAGCTCAAGGGCTTGGCGTGGGCACCTAATTTAGAGTGGGAGGAAGCTCATTCCCAAGAAGGGAGGTGAGCAAGGGGAACTGTGGATCTGGGAACCTGTGGACCAGGCAGAGCTGGGCATGTGGGACCAGACATCTTTACTGGAGGGCCTGTGTCCTCTCCTCACAACCTTGCCCATTGAGCCTTTGGGTGGATAAGAGACAGGTTTGTACACCCCTCTCCCAGCTGCCTCTCAGGAGATGACAGCTCTACCTGCATTGGGATTTTGGCCAAGGAGGTGGAGATTGTGGCCAGCAGTGACTCTAGCATTTCGAGCAAGGCACGAGGAAGCAATAAGGTAGGTACTAGGATGCTGGGGCATGTGTGATATTTGGGTGCACACTCAGCCTTTTCCCCTCCCCATGCTGCCCAGTTCCTACAAGGAGCACCTTAATAAACAGGCAGCATTCCCCAGTTTCATGAAGCCAGGGTTGGGTGCCAAGCCTCTGTAGGAATCTGGCCCCAGGTGTTAGTGGGCGGTGACTGAGCTTGTACCTGTGGTCTTTCCCATCCCCGGGGATGCCAGGGGCCACCTAGGCTCTGGTGAAGTTGTCCAAGCCCTGAGCTACCATCTTCTTCCCCCTGAATTCTTAGGTGAAAATCCAGCCTGTTGCCAAGTACGACTGGGAACAGAAGTACTACTATGGCAACCTGATTGCTGTGTCTAACTCCTTCTTGGCCTACGCCATTCGGGGTGAGAATGGACAGTGGGGAGGAGGAAAGTGTCCTGTTAGAAATTTCAGCAGATCCATTGTTCGTCCACTCAGCCCACTCAGACTTGTGGGGTATGACAGAAGGCTTTTCTGTGCTCCCCAACCTCTGCCAGGTCTTGTGGGGGCTAGGAGGGAAAAATCAAGCTTGAGTCTATGGGTGACAGGCAAGGGTGGGGCTTCTCTGCTGCTGCCTGGGCCTGGGTACTTACTCATGGGCCCTACTCTCCTGATTCTAGCTGCCAACAATGGCTCGGCGATGGTGCGGGTCATTAGTGTAAGCACATCAGAGCGTACCCTGCTCAAGGGCTTCACAGGCAGTGTGGCGGACCTGGCCTTCGCACACCTCAACTCTCCACAGCTGGCCTGCCTGGATGAGGCAGGCAACCTGTTTGTGTGGCGCTTGGCTCTGGTTAATGGCAAGATACAGTATCCATTTCTAGGTGTGGGACTGAAGAAGGGTGGGCAAAGCTGGGGCTGCCAGACACACCTCATCCTCAAGCCCTCTAGCCCTTAACACCCTGCTCAGAGAAGAGATCTTGGTCCATATCCGGCAGCCAGAGGGCACACCACTGAACCACTTCCGCAGAATCATTTGGTGCCCCTTCATCCCTGAGGAGAGTGAGGACTGCTGCGAAGAGAGCAGCCCAACAGTGGCCTTGCTGCATGAGGACCGGGTGAGGGGACCAGGCTTTCAGGGAGGCATTGGAGCAGCCATACTGTGAGCATGGGCTGAACACTTGCTCCCTGTCCCCTCCAGGCTGAGGTGTGGGACCTGGACATGCTTCGCTCCAACCACAGCACCTGGCCCGTGGATGTCAGCCAGATCAAGCAGGGCTTCATTGTGGTTAAAGGCCATAGCACGGTAAGCCTGCAAGCAACTTCCAAGCCCTCCACTTCTTTCTGCTGTCCTGGATCTTTTCCCCATAGCCCCACCTGCCCAGGTAGCTTCACTAGCATTCTGCCCAAGGGGACTCTGAGCACAAAGTGGTCCTCATCTGGAGAGCTTTCACCTAACCTAGCTGTGCCCTACAGGTCTGGTCTTGCCCTACAGGTCTGGCCCCCCATTGTGGGCCAGCCAGCTCTTAACATCCACATTCGGGGAGGGCCCGTTCACTCCTTTAGTCAGGTGGCAAAGTAAAGCTGTTTGGGTTCTTCCCAGTGCCTCAGTGAAGGAGCCCTTTCCCCTGATGGTACTGTTCTGGCTACTGCGAGCCATGATGGCTATGTCAAGTTCTGGCAGATCTACATTGAAGGGCAGGATGAGCCAAGGTAAGGCAGGGCCTGAGGGGCCAGGGCCCTTCCCCCAGGTATGGGAGTAGATTACTCACTTCGGCCCCTCATGTGCTCCTGCATCTCTCTGCAGGTGTCTGCATGAGTGGAAGCCTCATGACGGGCGACCTCTGTCTTGCCTCCTGTTCTGTGACAACCATAAGAAACAGGACCCTGAGTGAGTGAGTGGGCTGGCAAGTGGGTGTTGGGCTGGACCAAGGGCTCCCAGCAGGAGGCCCAGCCAACTGCTCAATGCTTTGTCACTTTTCAGGGTCCCTTTCTGGAGGTTTCTCATTACTGGCGCTGATCAGAATCGAGAGCTCAAGATGTGGTGCACAGTGTCCTGGACCTGCCTACAGACTATTCGGTAAACAGGGGCTAAGGCCTGGGCAAGGGCAGCAGGGCTGTGTTATTGGTTCTTTCAACCCTTGGTCTTACTCACTCTACTTGATGGCTCCCTAGCTTCTCCCCAGATATCTTCAGCTCAGTGAGTGTGCCCCCCAGCCTCAAGGTCTGCTTGGACCTCTCAGCAGAATATCTGATTCTCAGTGATGTGCAGAGGAAGGTAGGCTGTCATGGGGGTACCCTGGGCAGGGCCGGTGTCCTCAGGACAGCAGGACTGTGTGGCACACCCACAGCCTTATGGCCTCTGAGCTCATCCAGGATTCCTTGGCTGTGCAGGTTCTCTATGTGATGGAGCTGCTGCAGAACCAGGAGGAGGGTCGTGCCTGCTTCAGCTCCATCTCGGAGTTCTTGCTCACCCACCCCGTGTTGAGCTTCGGTATCCAGGTTGTGAGCCGCTGCCGGCTGCGGCACACTGAGGTGCTGCCTGCCGAGGAAGAGAATGACAGCCTTGGGGCTGGTGAGCTGCCTCAGGGTCTAGCTGTACGTCAGTGTGTAGGGGGCTGCTGAGGCTAAGAGAGGGCCAGGGGCTTAGTCATCCATGCTGTCCTTTCAGATGGGTCCCATGGAGCCGGTGCCATGGAGTCTGCAGCCGGTGTGCTCATCAAGCTCTTTTGTGTGCATACTAAGTGAGTGTATTGGAAATGACTGTCTGTCCCTCCCCACCCTACTGACCCTGGCTCCTTCGAGCCCTCTCTTCTCCCCCTCTCTTCCTACAGGGCACTGCAAGATGTGCAAATTCGCTTCCAGCCACAGTTGAATCCTGATGTGGTGGCCCCGCTCCCCACCCACACTGCCCACGAGGACTTTGGTGAGTCAAGGGTGAGATTTGGACAGTAGGCTGTTTGAACTTGGTTCTGAGAGTAGACTGATGTGCCAGCTTCCCCCACAGCATTTGGAGAGTCTCGGCCTGAATTAGGCTCTGAGGGCCTGGGGTCAGCCACTCCCAGTTCTCAGCCTGACCTCCGACGCATCGTGGAGCTGCCCGCACCTGCCGACTTCCTCAATCTTAGCAGCGAAACCAAGCCCAAGTTAATGACACCTGATGCCTTCATGACACCCAGCGCCTCCCTGCAGCAGGTACTCCCCGGTAGAGAGACCTGGGAATGCTCGACTAAAGGCTATAGCCCTCATTCTCAGCATCTCCCCAGATCACTGCATCCCCGAGCAGCAGCAGCAACAGCAGCAGCAGCAGCAGCAGCAGCAGCAGCAGCAGCAGCTCTCTTACAGCTGTGTCTGCCATGAGCAGCACATCGGTCGTGGACCCCTCCTTGGCCAGGTGAGGTGAGGGTCAGAGCTGGGAGATGGCCAGGCTGGTGCCAGGTGATGCTAAGCTCTGGCTGCTGACACTTCAGCCTTCTTACCACAGGCCACCCGAGGAGCTGACCTTGAGTCCGAAGCTGCAGCTGGACAGTGGTCTGACAATGAGCAGCAGCAGCAGCAGCCTGCAGGCAAGCCCTCGCAGCCTCATCCCTGGGCTGCTCCAAGGCCCAGCTGATAAATTGGCTCCCAAGGGGCCCGGGCAGGTATGTGTGTGTGTGTGAAGTGGGGTAGCAGGTGGATGGCAGCTCACACCCTTTATGCCAGCCCATACTACATCTATGTGTCTCCTGAGGTCATCTCAGCCTCCTGTGTTTCCTGGAGGACATCTCTTCAGCCTTTCATCCACACCCCCGTGCCTGGGCTGTGGCCTTGTTTTTGACGTGCATTCCTCTTCTCCAATCCCCTTTCTCATCACTATTCCCAGTACCTCCTCTCTCTGCCTCCCCTCACACCTCTATCACTTAAGCCTTCATCTTTGGCCCTCTTCAGGTACCTACCGCTGCCTCTGCACTGTCCCTGGAGCTGCAGGAAGTAGAGCCCCTGGGGCTACCTCAGGCCTCCCCAAGCCGCACCCGCTCCCCTGATGTTATCTCCTCGGCTTCCACTGCCCTGTCCCAGGACATTCCTGAGATCGCATCTGAGGCCCTGTCCCGTGGCTTTGGTTCCTCTGTTCCTGAGGGCCTTGAGCCAGACAGTATGGCCTCAGCTGCCTCGGCACTACACCTGCTGTCCCCACGGCCCCGGCCAGGGCCTGAGCTTGGTTCTCAGCTTGGCCTGGATGGAGGCCCTGGGGATGGGGATCGGCATAGTACCCCCTCTCTCCTGGAGGCAGCCTTAACCCAAGAGGCCACAACCACTGACAGTCAGGTCTGGCCCACAGCACCTGACATTACTCGTGAGACCTGTAGCACCCTGGCGGAGAGGTGAGCTTGGAGGGGGAAAGTGTGCTGGTGGGAGAGGCATTGCGAGAACCTCCGCTGCTGAGTCAGCTTATCCCCCCAGCCCCAGAAATGGCCTCCAGGAGAAGCACAAGAGCTTGGCCTTCCACCGACCACCTTATCACCTGCTGCAGCAACATGATAGCCAGGATGCCAGTGCCGAGCAAAGGTGGGCACCACCCGACACCATTCCCCTCAGGAGGGTGGCCAGCAAGTGGGTAGACCCTGACCTGCCCCTTCTCACAGTGACCACGATGATGAAGTGGCCAGCCTTGCCTCTGCCTCGGGAGGCTTTGGCACCAAAGTTCCCACTCCCCGGCTGCCTTCCAAGGACTGGAAGACCAAGGGATCCCCTCGGACCTCACCTAAACTCAAGAGGAAAAGCAAGAAGGACGATGGGTAGGGGGGCTCCTGGGGTCAGGGAGAGGGGTGGTTTCCAGCCTGCCTGGCATGGCTGAGGTGCTTCTTGCTTATGGCAGGGATTCAGCCATGGGACCCCGACTCACAGAGCACCAGGTGAGTAACGAGTACCCGTTCTCCTCATGGGACCCCACCCTGTGAGGTTGGGTAAGGGCTATATATACCTATTTCTGGTGTGGGGATGGAGGGGGCAGGCCTCATGTGACTCATTTCTGTCGGCAGGTGGCAGAGCCCCCTGAGGACTGGCCAGCACTAATTTGGCAACAGCAGAGAGAGCTGGCAGAGCTGTGGCATAGCCAAGAAGAGCTGCTGCAGCGTCTGTGTACCCAGTTTGAAGGCCTGCAGAGCACCGTCACTGGCCATGTGGAACGTGCCCTCGAGACCCGACATGAGCAGGATCGTATCCTTGAGAGTGATAGTGCAGCATGCTATAGGGGCAGGGGCACCATTCTTGGCCCAAGTAATGGGGACCTGTTCCAGGCCTATTCCTTAGCTATAGCACAGAGCGGCGGCTGGAGCGGGCCCTGGCTGAGGGGCAGCAGCGGGGTGGGCAGCTGCAGGAGCAGCTGACACAACAGCTGTCCCAGGCACTGTCTTCAGCGGTGGCTGGGCGGCTAGAACGCAGCATACGGGACGAGATCAAGAAGACAGTCCCTCCATGTGAGTTTAGCTTGGGGACGCCCTTTGGGTGGGCCAGGTGGGAGTGGGTGTATTTCTTAGGCTTCTCCTGGTTTCATCTTTCCCCTCTCCCCCTGCTCCAGGTGTCTCCAGGAGTCTGGAGCCTGTGGCAGGCCAACTGAGCAACTCAGTGGCCACCAAACTCACAGCTGTGGAGGGCAGCATGAAAGAGAACATCTCTAAGCTGCTCAAGTCCAAGGTGCTTCAGGGTCACAGATCTGGGTGTGTGTCAGGGTGGAGGGTGTTGGCAGGCCTAGTCAGGCTAGGTTAGGGTCAGGCTTTCAATTTGGCCCCTCCCTCTACCCCAGAACTTGACAGATGCCATCGCTCGAGCAGCGGCAGACACATTACAGGGGCCAATGCAGGCTGCCTACCGTGAAGCTTTCCAGAGTGTGGTGCTGCCAGCTTTTGAGAAGAGCTGCCAGGCCATGTTCCAGCAGATCAATGATAGCTTTCGGCTGGGCACACAGGAATGTGAGTGGAGTCACATGACCCAAGGTGGGAGGGGCTGTCCTCTTCTCTCTTGCTATCCCTACTGTGGTCATCCCTCAGACTTACAGCAGCTGGAAAGTCACATGAAGAGCCGGAAAGCTCGGGAACAGGAGGCAAGGGAACCTGTGCTGGCCCAGCTGCGGGGCCTGGTCAACACACTGCAGGGTGCCACTGAGCAGATGGCAGCCACTGTGTCCAGCAGTGTTCGGGCTGAGGTGCAGCACCAGCTGCATGTGGCTGTGGGCAGGTGTGTGGGCAGGGCACTGGGCAAGATGGTGGGCTTGGGAGAGGCCAGACTGGGCTCCCTGACCACCTCATCTGCCTACTTCCCTTTGCAGCCTGCAGGAGTCGATTTTAGCCCAGGTACAGCGCATTGTTAAGGGGGAGGTGAGTGTGGCACTCAAGGAGCAGCAGGCTGCCGTCACCTCCAGCATCATGCAGGCCATGCGTTCAGCTGCTGGCACACCTGTCCCCTCTGCCCACCTCGACTGCCAGGCCCAGCAAGCTCATATCCTACAGCTGCTGCAACAGGGCCACCTCAACCAGGCCTTTCAGCAGGTTAGTCCCTGGTATCGGTCAGGCATCTCCTGACAAGGCCCCACACATTCCACTCATCACCAGGCCTCAGTGGACCCTTCTTGGTTCTCTTTGAGCCTCCAGGCCTCTGCCCTTGCTGCTCCATCTTCTGGATCCTCATCTTCCCACCTCAGTCCGCCTTGCTTCATGCCCACCCTTGTTGGGAAAACTTTCCTGATCCCCTAATGTAATAATATAGCTCAACAGTACTGTCTGGATCTCTGAGCATCTCCTGGAGTCCTTAGTACCCCACTCCATGAACATCTTCCCATGGGCCACAGAGCACAGACAAGTAGGCATTCCCTCCTGATGCTAGCTGTCAATACTGTGCTGCCCTGTTCTCCCCCAGGCACTGACAGCCACTGACCTGAACCTGGTGCTGTATGTCTGTGAAACCGTGGACCCAGCCCAGGTTTTTGGGCAGCCACCCTGCCCGCTTTCCCAGCCTGTGCTCCTGTCCCTCATCCAGCAGTTGGCATCTGACCTTGGCACTAGGACTGACCTCAAGCTCAGGTGAGTAGGGTTAGGAGCTGGAAGGGGTGGAGGTGGGGAGGGAGCAGTTTCAGTTAGATTCACACCCCTACATGACTCCCTCCCTAATTCTATTCACCAGTTCCCTCTGCCCCCACCCATCTCAGGCTTTAGAAGCCTTCCTTGTCACCCATTCCTCTGGGCCTCAGTGCCACCAGGGGGCGCTCCCATCTGCTGGTGCCCACCTGTACCCTATCCTTTTCCCTTACCCCCCAGCTACCTGGAAGAAGCTGTGATGCACCTGGACCACAGTGACCCCATCACTCGGGACCACATGGGCTCCGTTATGGCCCAGGTGCGCCAGAAGCTCTTCCAGTTCCTGCAGGCTGAGCCACACAACTCACTTGGCAAAGCAGCCCGGCGACTGAGCCTCATGCTGCATGGCCTTGTGACTCCCAGCCTCCCTTAGCAACTAAGCCTGCCTTGCCCAGCACTGAGGTGGCATTGAAGGCCAACAGACAGGCCTAGACAGGGTCATGTCTGCCATTTACCTGCTCAGGCTCTGGGGTGCTTGGGGATGGGGGGCAGGGAGCACTGACCATTGTCTACAGGTTGTGGCAGCCAGCAGGTTTAGGCTGGGCCCAGGGCAGGTGTTGTGCCTTCTTGGGTTCTGCCATGCCTGGAGCATGACCCTGAGATCATGATACCACCTAAGTTGAATTTTCCACGTTCCTTTTTACCTCCAATTTGGATCTTTTTGTTTTTGAAAAACATTGAGAAATTCAATTAAATGCTTTTGGAATAAAATGGAGTATATGTGTGCTTTTGGTGTGTCTTTGGTGTAACTGATAACTGCCCTATTTCCTGCGCCCTTTTTTCTCCCTGTGTGGAGCTGTCTAGGCCAACCCACTCCAGGGGCCTGGGCACCCACTCTCCTCTACTCACCTGCTTTCCCAGAACTTCTCCATCTCTGGGGCTAGGATCCTGGGGGCAGCTCAGCACCAACCAGTGGCCCTGGGCGGTTCTACTCTCTGGGGTCCCTACCTTCTCCTTTGTCAATTTGGGTGTTGGAGGCGGGGCCACTGGCTGGCTTTGGTACTCCGCCCCCCGGCTTCCATCCAATCACAGCCTCACCCTCCGGGGGCTGGGCCGACGGGCTGCACTCCCAGCTGCTAGCTCCCAGCACTAGGCTCCCAGCCAGGGACGATGCGCTCCTGCTGCCGCTGCTGCCGCTGCTGCTGCTACCAGCGGCCATCCAGTGCCCTGAGGCTGTTGCTGTGGCTGCCACTTGGTGAGTGAGGGCGAGGGCGCCCTGGCTCTGGCCCTGGTCGCACCCTTTCTCACCGGGTCCCGTCCAGACTGGGTTTAGGGAGTGTGTGGGAGCTGGGGGGACAGCCTTCCCGGCGCCGGACGCCAGATTGCAGGAGAGTTGTGAGAGCTCCAGGGAAATGCATCAGTGGCTTCAGGATAGAAAGAAGCGTGAACTGAGCTCCTGTTATAGGGGACAGACCTTTAAATTCCTCAGCCCCTAAGGGAGCCCTAGCCTCTGGCGGAATCCCTAGACCAGCCTTGAGATTCTCTGAGGTCCCGTTTATGTCCTGGATCCTCTGTATCCTATCTTTAGAGATGAGGTGGGAGGGCCAATCAAAGCTAGTCTAGACTGCAGAGACCGGACCTACCCACCGACCCGAGCCTCCAGACCCCATCACCCTCTTGTCCTTACACCTTCACTTGGACTAGCCTCTTCCGAACCGGGGCCCCAGAAGCTAAGAGGACGAGTGGACCCCTCGGACATGATGCCTCTTCCCTGTTACTATCTGTACCCTCCTTCCTCCCCTGCACATCCTTGTTGAAGACTGTCTTCCACCTTGAAGGGGGCCCAGGCAGGTGATCCCCAGACATATCCATCCTTAGTTCCCTGGGGCGCCCTTTTCACGCTGAGTCACGTCCCCAAGGTGCTCCTGGGTAAACAAGCCCCTGGGGGTTGGGGGCGGGCCTAGTTCATCCTATCAACCATTCTCCACCTCCACCCCCCAGTCTTTGTACCTCCCCTGGCAGCAGCCGCAGCGCGCCCTAACGGCTGTGACACCATATACCAGGGCTTCGCGAAGTGTCTCATCCGCTTGGGGGACGGCATGGGTCACGGAGGCGAGCTGGAGACCGTTTGCAGGTATGGCCTGGAGCAAGACAGCAGCCTAAACTGCGCTGCTATTGGAGCCTGACCCTTTCCTTTTCATTCCAAAGCCTCCTCCTCTCACCTAATCCTCCTAATCCCCCCTCCTTTAACAGGTCTTGGAATGACTTCCACGCCTGCGCCTCGCGGGTCCTGTCCGGCTGCCCGGAGGAGGCAGCCGCGGTGTGGGAGTCACTACAACAAGAAGCTCGCCGGGCCCCACACCCGGATAACTTGCATGTTCTGTGCGGAGCCCCGGTGCGCGTCCAGGAGCGTGGAGCGGGTCCAGAGACCAACCAGGAGACACTGCGGGCGACCGCACCTTCACTCACCCCGACCCCTGTGCCCCCGCTGCTGGCGGCTGCTCTGGCATTCGCCTGCCTCCTGGGGCCTTTGGTCTAGCCAGTTGGGTTGGGTAGCACCGGCCGCTCCTCCAGTCCTACTAGGGTGGCCACAGTCCTGGCTCTGCAGAGCTGGCATTGCTTTCATTAAAGGTATTTATATTTGTACTAAGCTCCTTCCTTTCTCCCAGCTGTGGCTGGGCTTGGCTGGGGCGGGGCACGCAGAAACTGATTCCCAGCATGGAATGGGCGGGGCTAAAGCCCGCCACTGGGGACTCAATCTTCCTCCGAGCAAGCACTTGTTTCCCTGCTGGCTGCACAGATCTTTCCATTGCATGCAAGTCCCAAGAGCTCCAAGTCCCAAGAGCTCCGGTAGAACCAAGATCCACTGGAATGCAGATCCTTTATCTTCCAGTACTGGCTAGGGTGGGGGACCAGGCAGGAGTTCTTAGCCTGGTGTACCCCTACCGGTGCCTACTGGTCCTATCCTGGCTTTTGAACTCGGCTCCACCCCAGGCTCCACCCCTATTCCCCTCCCCCAGGTTCTGTCCAGCCTCCAGGCTCCTGACCATCACATTGCCTCCTCCATGTGGTGAACTATCCCGACGGCCTTGAAGATACACAACATGGTTCACATTACGTGTTTGGTTTCCTTCTCTGGGGCACGGAACTCTCTGAAGATGGCCTCTTCCAGAAGGTGGGGAGCCCTTGCTGGAGTCCACATTGAAGCCCCTCATGTAACCTTAAACTACAAAAACTGGGGTTACACAGAGGGATCTTCTGGCCTCTGCTCTCCATAAGCTTGCCCTTTGAGAAAATGTGCAGTGTGAAGTCAAAACAACCCCAGAAGGCTTTCTGGGAGTAGTGGAATGAAAACATGTGATGCGTGAGGAGCCCCTATTCATCCTGGTGGAAGGAGGGACAAGGATTAGCATGGGAAAAACCTAAGGAGGAGATCTCAGGATGGGACCTTCTGCTAAGTCCTTTCCCACCACCACAGGACTGTATCCCATGACTTATGTGGGCACTGCCATGGCCTCCTTAGAGGCTCCTGCTATCAGTCTTTCCACTTTGGTTCTCTCCTTTCTAGATTGAAAAGCCAATTCCTAAGCTCCTACAAGGAGCTTGTTTCTACAAGGCCCCACATAAACCAGATCTCTCCATGCCTGCAACTCCTCTGTACCAGCGTAGAGGAGCTAGTTGTCTACCCATCCGGGAAGTCAAGAGAGGCTTCAGAGAAGTGACATTCCCATGGGGGGGTGATAGTAAGGAGGTAAGGATGCAAGTCATACGGGGGATGGAAGAGGGGTGGGGCTAAGTTAGAGAGGCTTTTCAAGAGTTGGGAGGGCCTGAACAGTGAGAGCCAGTTGTTTTTGGATGAAAATTGTTTGAAGATATGAAAATGACTGGTGCCATATTATTTCTCTAATCTTTTTTGGGGGACAATTTGATAAACATATGTGACTTCCTTTAGCCCAATACTGGGCAGTATTGGGGTATTGGGTATCAACAACAGGAAGACAACCATTGATAGCAGGCAAATACTACTTTTGTATGAAATGTTTCTTAATAGCCCTGCTAGAGTAGCTTACAAAAACATGTTTCTGCTTGTGTCTACAGGCCACATTTTTTTTTTTTTTTGAGAGATTTTTTGCTATAGGGCGCGTGCGCTCGCCAGACAGACAGAGAGAGACAGAGAGACAGAAAGCGAGAAATCACCCCCCAGGGGGGATGGTCACGCCACAATCCCTTCTCCTCCATTCTCCTCTCGGGATCTTGGGCACGCACGCACACGCGCCTGGCGTGAGTTGTAAGCCACCGGGTCCGAGACGCGAACCGCGGTCGACTACGTGGGAGTCCAGCGACATAGCCATTACGCTAACTGCTGGTTCCCAGGCCACATGTTTTAAACACATGTTTTCAGATTGACTGCTTTCCACAATGGACAAGCTGCAATCTCTTTTCCATTCTCCTCCTGGGATCTTGGGCATGCATATACACACACACACATGCCTGGAGTGATTTTTGAACCCACTGGGCCTGGGACTTGAACCAAGGTTGGCTATGTGGGAGTCCAGTGATGTAACTGCTACACCATCTGCTGGCCCCTAAATAAATGTTTTTTTTTTTTTTAATAATTATTTTCTTTAAATTTATTTATTTTTATTTTGACCAGACAGGGACAGAGTAGGGGGGGGCAGGGGTGAGTGAGAAAGCAAGCCGCCAGGTCCGGGACTTAAACCGTGGTCGGCCATGTGGGAGTCCAGCACCCTTAACTACCACACCACTTGCTGGCCCCCCCTAAATAAACAATTCTTAAAAAACAAAACAAACAAACAAAAAAACCCTGTAAGTCCAGCATAGCAAGAGTCACAGTTGGCAAGAGCATGGACTGAGAATGACCCCAGTGTGGAGGGTATGTCATTTTGGAGTGGCTTCTTCAGCCTAAGCATATCACTGGAAGGGATGGTACTGAGGCTCCAGACCTTAAAAGTCTTGCAGAGTCAGTCTTGGTGGGTGGTCAGGAACAGCTTGTTTTTAGGAGCAGGGGCCTGGCTGCTCTGTCCAGCCCAGGGGGATTACTATTCTCCTGCTGTTGACCTACTTTTCCCCTGGTTTTTGCTCCCTAAGTCCCTTCTCTTCCATGGAGTTTGGGGGCAGGGAACAGAGGGAGGGGGAAAGAATCTGCCCTCTGGCCAGGGGCTTAAGGGCTTTGTGTGTTTTATCCCAGAGCTAGAGAAGAGTGATGGGCTGAGAGCCAAGCTGACCAAGCCCTGGGCACAGCTTTCCAGGTCAGACCATCATGGTGATGGTGTGTCTCACAGTTGCAGCTCTATGGACAAGGAGAGTTTATTGTTCAGGAAGCAGCTTCGGGCCTGGATGTTCTGGGTCTGGTTCCCTCTGCCTCAAGATACCTCTTTACTTCTTTCTCAGAGAACAGACTAGTGCCTAAAGGTAGTAAGGGCTTAATAAATATATGTTAATTAAGTTGCCAAATGGCTGTAAAATAGGGGTGTTGGACAGATTTCCAAGTGCCATCAACCCTGGTTGTTTTTAAAAATATTTGTGAGAGAGCATGTGCTTTTGTATGAAAGCAAAAGAAAAGCGAGAAAGCACTCCCAATAGGAGATGACCAAAACATATTTCTTCTCCATTTCTCCTTTCCAAATTTTGGGCATGTACACACACAGCCAGCATGGTTTTCGAGCCGTTGGTTCTGGGACTTAACCTGTACAATCTACCATATGGGATTCAGCCACCTTAATGACCATGCCATGGGTTGGCACATATTTGGAATTATTTACTACCTAAGGGAAAAAAAAAAAAAAATCTGGGGACCGGCAGATGGCATAATGGTTGCGAGGCTGGACTCCCATGTAGTTGACCATGGTTCAAGTCCTGGATCCGGCTACTTGAAACACTGCGTGTGTGAGCGTGAATGCCCAAGATCCCAAGAGGAGAATGGAGGAGAAGGGATTGCAGTGTGATCATTCCCCCGGGGAGTGATTTTCCGCTTTCTGTCTCTGTCTCTCTGGCAAGCACACACACCCTATGGCAAAAAATTTCTCTCTCTAAAAATAATCTTCTTGGGCCCAGCAGGTGCTATGGTGGTTAAGGCACTGGAATCCCACATGGCTGATCAGATTCGAGTCCCATACCCAGTGGCTTGCTATCTCACTCTCTCTCTCTCTCTGGTGAGCACATGTGCCCTATAGCAAATTACAAAAATAAATAAATAAAATAAATAGGGGCCAGCAGGTGGTGTGGTGGTTAAGGTGGTTAAGGACTCCCACATGGCCGACCACAGTTTGTGTCTTGGACCTGGTAACTTGCTTTCTCACTTTTTTTTGGAGAGGTTTTTGCTATAGGGTGTGTGCGCTCACCAGAAAGACAGAGAGAGACAGAGAGAAAGCGAGAAATCACCCCCCCGGGGGAATGGCCACGCTGCAATCTCTTCTCCTCCATTCTCCTCTCGGAGTCTTGGGCACACATACACACACATCTGGCATGAGTTTAAGCCACCAGGTCCAGGACTAGAACCATGGTCGACTACATGGGAGTCCAGCGACATAGCCATTACACTAACTGCTGGTCCCCTCACTTTCTTTCTTTCTCTCTCTCTGTCTGGTGAATGCATGTGTACTATAGCAAACAAAATAATAATATTAAATAATAACTTTTAAAAAATAAAATATTAACTAGATTTTTTTAGAAGTTTTTGCCTTAGGTTGCAAGAGCTCACCAGAGAAAGAGAGACAGAGACAGTGAGAGGAAAAGTGAGAAATCACTTTCCAGAGATATGGCTACGCTGCAATCCCTTCTTCATTCTCCTTCTGGGATCTTGGACATGCATAGGAATGCACCTGGCAAGAGTTTCAAGTCAGTAGGTATGGGACTTGAACTGCAGGAGATCATGTTGGAATCGAGTGACGTAACCACTATACCATCTGTTGGTCCTAAATGAATAATTCTTTTTTAAAAAAATTATTTAATATTATTCATTTATTTTAATTTGACCAGAGAGACACATGAAGAGAGAGAGAAGGAAAGTGAGAAAGCAAGCCACAAGGTTCGGCACTTGAACCATAGATGACACGTGGGAGTGTCCAGAACCTTAACCACCACACCACCTGCTGGTCCCCCAAATAAATATATTTTTTTTTGGAGAGGTTTTTGCTATAGGGCACATGCACTCATCAGAGAGACAGAGAAAGACAGAGAGACAGAAAGTGAGAAATCACTCCCCGGGGGGGATGGCCACGCTGCAATCCCTTCTCCTCCATTCTCTTCTGGGATCTTGGGCACGCACGCACACGTGCCCGGCGTGAGTTTTAAGCCACCGGGTCCGGGACGCGAACCGCGGTTGACTACGTGGGAGTCCAGCGACATGCCATTACGCTAACTGCTGGTCGCCAATAATTGCAGTTTTTAAAAACATATTTTGTTGGGAACCAGCAGTTAGCGTAATGGCTAACTTTCCAAAAAAAAAAAATTTGTTCATGAAATTTGAGTCAATCCTTTGAAGAGTTTCAGCGGCACTTCCAGAAACCAGTGTTGAAACACACTGGATTCCCAGCGTCCCATCAGAGTCGCCTTTCCCGCAACCAGAAACGAAACTCTCAGGTTCTTTGGGTCAATCCTTTTTGAATCTCAGATCGGTCCCCCAGCCCGCAGTCGGGTTCTACTGTACTTTTTTTTTTTTTTTTTTTTTTTTTTTTTCTTTTTTTGGAGAGGTTTTTGCTATAGGGCGCGTGCGCTCGCCAGACAAGCAGAGAGAGACAGAGAGATAGAAAGCAGGAAATCACCCCCCAGGGGGGATGGCCACGCCGCAATCCCTTCTCCTCCATTCTCCTCTCGGGATCTTGGGCACGCACGCACACGCGCCCGGCGTGAGTTTAAGCCGCCGGGTCCGGGACTCGAACTGCGGTCGACTACGTGGGAGTCCAGCGACATAGCCATTACGCTAACTGCTGGTCCCCGGGTTCTACTGTACTTTGAGCGACTTACGGACCTACTCCCTAGGAGACAGCTGGTCCCCGCCCCGAATACGTTGATTGGCAGGCCACGCTCGGCATGTCGCCAACCACGTAGCCAGGACGCCGGAGAGCCCGCCTCCGTTCCGCCCCATAGGCTACCGGAGTTTGTTTGGGCGTCAAGCGCGCGTTGTGATGACGTCACCACGCTAACGCCCGAGAATGGCGGCAGCAGCTGCGGCGGCCGTGGCCGCGACCAGGGGATGGTCAGCAGAGCCGCCAAGAGGCCGAAGAGCCCGCCGCCCGCGCGAGGTGAGGCGGCCCTGCGCAGGGCGACGGCCTGATGGGCGGAGGGGGGCGCTGACAAGCTTCGGTCGTGGTCGCTCACTTGCGTACTGGGGGCCTACCACCCTGCAGCCCTCAGCCGGTTCACGGTGCGCCCGGCCTTCGGGGCCGGAAAGCAGGCCAGGGTATGGCTGCTCCGGGTCCTCGGAGTGCGCAACCAGACTGGCCTTGAAACTTGCTACCGTTCTGGGTAGCCAGTACCTGGGCTACGTAGACCTGGGGAACGTGGTCAACCTTGCCTCGTGTTCAGCCGCCCTGCGTCCAGCGCGGGTCAGGTTGATCAAGTTGGGTTGTCTTCACTGCCTTCTTGCTTCCGACGCACACCCCTCCTCTGTGACTGAATGCAGGCGGGGCAGCTGATTGCTTCCTTGTGCAGACTGGGAAAAAGCTGCCCTGAGTCCTGTGAGTCGCCTGCTGGGCAAGTCTGTTGTCCTTTTCACTGCAAAGGGAAGCCTAGCCCCATTCCCCTTCATGAAACTGCTGAAGTGATGATTCCCTCAGAAAATCGGAATATGTTCTTTCCTGCTTAAAACTGGCTCCTTCGTGTCTGTGAGAGGAAGGACAGTCGTTTTAGCACAGCTTTCGGGTTCCATAATCTGATAGAGGACTA
This sequence comes from Tupaia tana, assembly GCA_026018925.1. Lineage (NCBI taxonomy): Eukaryota > Metazoa > Chordata > Mammalia > Scandentia > Tupaiidae > Tupaia > Tupaia tana. The sequence goes on along the minus strand of JAKSZU010000018.1, from coordinate 19,103,292 downwards.
AACCTGCTGTCAGCATCTTATCTCCCTTTACATAGTTTATTGCTGAGGTGTGTGAGCCTCCTGTTCTGTAGTTTTATTCTCTTATGCCTTAGGTAGTTTTCTCAGTTTGGAATACTCTTCCTTCCATTCTGTCTCCACCTACAGTAGAGGAAGCATGTCTATCCTTTAAAGTCTGAGCGCTCCCTGGTGCAGCAGTAATGCATTGCTCTGAGATGCTGAAACCCACATGGCTCAAATCCTTGGCCCAGTCAGCCTGAAGCGTGCAGGGCACACTTGTAAATACCCAGGGTGGGGACCAGCAGGTGGCATAATGGTTAAGGTGCTGGACTCCCACATGGCTGACCATGGTTTGAGTTCCAGACCTAGCAGCTTGGAAATCACGCTGGGTGTGTGTACATGCATGCCCAAATCCCAGGAAGAGAATGGAGAAGAAAGGATTGTGGCATGACATTCGTCCCTAGGGTGTGATTTCTCACTTATCCTCTCTGGTGAACCCATGCACCCTGTGGCAAAAACCTAAAAAAAAAAAAAAATCCCAGGATCCATTGAATTGGAGGACTGGAGGCAGGGAATCATGATGTGACCAGACTGTGAAGGGTGGCTGTCTGTCTGTTACTCGCTCACCCTTGTGCAGGAGCTATATCATAAATTAAAAAAAAAAAAAAAAAAGTGTCAGCAATAAGGTGGCTGAACCCCACATGACTAACTGCATGATTTAAGTTCTAGACCTGGCATCTTGAAAAACATTTGTGGGGGGGTGGGGGAGAGAAACAAGTGACCTGGTTAAGGTACTGAATCTCACGTGGCCTACTCTGTGATTGGAGGCCTGCACCTGGTCTTGAGAAACATGCCAGGGTATGTGCATGTGTGCCTAAAATCCTGAGAGGAGAATGGTAAAGAAGAAATTGTGGCATGGCCATCCTTCTTTGGGGGTGATTTCTCACTTTCCCTCTATCTCTGTCTTTGTCTCTATTGAGCACACATGGACTATAGCAAAAATAAAAAGTAAATAAAAATTTTAAAAATGGGACCAACAGGTGGTGTGGTGGTTCAGTCTCTGAACTTCCACGTGGCCGACCATAGGAGTCCCAGACGCAGCAGCATGCTTTCTTTTTCTCTCTCTGTCTTTCTCTCTTTGGTGAGCATGTGTACCCTATAGCAAATTAAAAAATAATAATATCAATAGTAAATAAAATAAATAATTCTTAAAAACATTTAAAAATACATTTTTAATGTTTTTCCTTGGAAAAAGCTCCTTTCCTGCACATATTATCATTGACTCTACTTTAATTCATACTACTACTCTTGAGTGTATCATGTTGTTACATGATGGTCTCCTGTCTGGCTCTGTGCCTGGTATAAGGTAGAACCCTGGTAGGGCTCCAGTAGCATGTGCTGAATGCTGATTTATGAATGAACATAGATTCAGCTATATTATTGAGCACCTATCAGGTCCAGGATCTGAAATGAGCATAGCAAATGCATATGTGAGGAAGATGGTATATCCTCTTGTATCTTGATGGTCTGAAATCTCTTACAGTAGTTTTTCAAGACAGAAATTCAAGAGTTTCCTGTCTTGAAAAATTTTAAGGGTTTTTATGTTTTTAATTCTTGACAGTATGTACATGTGAGAGAGAGAGAGAGGGAAAGAAGCATCCTTGACAGGGTTTTATCGTGCCATGATCCCTTTCCTCCAGCCATTCAGCTTGACAGGCTCTTGAGTATATGCCTGTATAAGCAAGGGTGTTTTAGGTTTACCTTCCTGGGGCTTTGAGCAGGCATTTGGCAGTGTGGCTTCCAGCACTGCTGTCCATCATGCCACTGACTGCCACAGAGGTTGGCCTCTCTCGTGATTTTGATTCAGAAGATCTGAGGTAGGAATCTGTATCTTGAGAAAAAAAAAAATAAAACATATAAAAACCCTGGGGACTTTACCGTGCTTCCTGGTTGAAGATCTCTGTCACTGCTTTAAGAAACTTGTCATTTCCTTTGTCCAGTAAGAAGGGCAGGCTGCACCTTGTGGACTCCTGTTGCTATCTCATTGCCCATACCTTGGAAGGGCAGTACAGTTTGGTGGTTAGAAGATGGGCTTTGGAGACCTGGACTTAATTTCTGACCTTTATGAAATCTTGAGCTTCTATGATTCCTGGTTTCCTCATTATTCCTCCAAATAGGAGTAATCATGCCTGCTTCATGGAGTTGCATAGAGGACTGAGTTATTGCATATAAGATGCTTAGTACAGTTGAAACTCAACACATGAAAGCCACTGTTACTACTAATGACTGTTCTTCCCAGTTTGTCCCTTATCAGAAGAACGTCTCATTTTAATGTAAACATGTTTGCTCTTTTTTTTCCCCCCTCTTGGTTTGCTGTAGGGCTTATGCACTCACCAGGGAACAGAGAGACACAGAGAAAGTGAATCTGGGGGGATGACCACACCATAATTCCTTCTCCATTCTCCTCTCAGGATTTTGGGCATGCATGTACACATACCCAGTGTTGTTGTTGTTGTTGTCCCCCCCCCCCCCCCAATAGGGCACATGCACTTGCCAGAGAGAGACAGTGAGAGGGAAAATGAGAAATCACCCACTAGCGAGGATGGCAATGCACATAATCCCTTCTTTTCTGGGGATTTTGGGCACACACACACACACACGGGCCCAGTATGATTTTCTTTTCTTTTTTTCTTTTCTTTCTTTTTTTTTTTTTTAAGAGGTTTTTGCTATGGGGCGCATGCGCTTGCCAGACAGACAGAGAGAGACAGAGAGATAGAAAGCGAGAAATTACCCCCCTCCCAGGGGGGATGGCCACGCCGCAATCCCTTCTCCTCCATTCTTCTCTTGGGATCTTGGGCATGCATGCACATGCGCCCGCCATGAGTTTTAAGCCACTGGGTCCGGGATGCAAACCGTGGTCGAATATGTGGGAGTACAGTGACATAGCCATTACGCTAACTACTGGTCTCTCTCTTTTTTTTTTTTAGAGCGAGATTTTGCTATAGGGTACGTGTGCTTGCTGGAGAGACAGAGAGACAGGGTGAGAAATCACCCCTCAGGGAGTCTGGCCACATTGTAATCCCTTCTCTTGGGAGTTTGGTCATGTGCACACGTGCCCAGCATGAGCTTTAAGCCTCCAGGTCTGGGGCTTGAACAGTAGTTGATTACATGGGAGTCCAGCAATGTAACCATTAACGCCATCTGCTGGTCCCACCTAGTGTGATTTTCAAGTCACCAGGTCTGGGACTCAAACTGTTGTCAGCCTGTCAGAGTCCAGTGCCTTACTACCATGCCACCTGCTGACTCTGCCCAGTGTGTTTTTTTTTTTTTTTATTTGAGAGATTTTCACTATAGGGCGCGTGTGCTCACCAGACAGACAGAGAGAGACATAGAGACAGAAAGCGAGAAATCACCCCCCAGGGGGGATGGTCACGCCGCAATCCCTTCTCCTCCATTCTCCTCTCGGGATCTTGGGCACGCACGCACACGTGCCCGGCGTAAGTTTTAAGCCACCGGGTCCGGGACGCGAACCGCAGTCGACTACGTGGGAGTCCAGCGACATAGCCATTACGCTAACTACTGGTTCCCTGCCCAGTGTGTTTTTTAAGTTGCCAGGTTCAGTACTCCATGTTGTCAGCCATGTGGGATCCAGCCACCTTAACCTCCATGCCACTGGCTGGCCCCTGTTTGCTCTTTAAACTTGGTTGTGTGTATGAAGCTGCGTTGTGATTTCCTTGAGGTCATTTCTGGTCATCATGGAAATTTCTGACAACACCATCCTTCTCATCAGGGTAGATGCAATTGTCCATTCCTCTAGAAGAGATTTGGAGTGCTGACTCTATAGGGTGAGTCTGCTGAATCAGCACATCATCTAGGCCTGACTGCAGTTCTGCACACATTAAGTTGTATAAATGAGCTAGAGAAAGTGCAGCCTTTGGGAAACTTGTTTGTCTTTCCTGCTGAGCTGCAGTTGCCTCTCATTTCAGGTTTGCCTGATACCTGCAACAGAATGACTCTGAAGATCCTGGTGTCTGGGGCATCTTGGTGCATCTTGGGCATCCATCATGGGTGCTGGAGTTCTTTGTCAATAATGAATTTAGAGTTAGGTGGATCACACTTGGTTTAACTTTCTGTTTTGCTTTATAAGTGTGAGCATGTTATATGGGGAACTTTGAACCTCTGGAGTTTTCCAGCTGTGACAGGAATGAGTCATAGGTGTGCTAAAGTATTGACCCTTAAGCTTCAGGATAGCTGAGAACAGCTGTCTCCATTGACTCCAGGGGTGTTATACAATATTATCACTCTCTGTGTATATCTTGGCATGGGAGAAAAAAAAATTTTTTTAAGAAGTACAGCCTTAACAGAAGGGAATCAATTCTATTTGTTGAGGGTTGAAGTGGGTCTTATTTGTTTGAACTTCCTTTCCTTCCAGGAATCTTACTTAGTATTAACTGGTTTTGTTGGTTGGCTAGGTCTTTACTGAGGTAATTCTTGGTACAGTCTTCTGTTGCCATGGTGTTTGATGTGATGCTAAAGTAGAAAATGTGATGTTTCATTTCCTGGGAGAAAATTATCTCAGAGGGATCCCTCCCAGACCACCAGTCTTGAAAGTGGCCTTGGGCCAGCAGTTGGTGTGGTAGTTGGGGTGCTGGACTCCTATATGGCTGACCACAGTTCAAGTTGTGGACCTGGCAGCTTGAAAATCATGTCAGGGGTGTGTGTGTGTGTGTGTGTGTGCGCGCGTGCGCGCATGCGTGCGCACCTTAAATCCCAAGAGAATGGAGGAGAAGGGATTGCAGCATGACCATCCCCCGAGGAGGTGATTTCTAACTTTCTCCCTCTCTGTCTCTCTCTGTCACTCTCTCTCCAGTGAGTGCACGTGCCCTATAGCAAAAAAAAAAGGTATCTCTCAGAGCCGTGGATCAGAATAATGACCAAGGAAGAGACTCTTTGCAGAACATCTGGCTGTAAGTTCCTTGAGAGCAGCAAGTATGGCTGGCTGCTTTTTCTTTGTCACAGCCTTGGCAGAGTTCCTAGCCCACAGCAAGAGCTTAGTAAATATAACTAGGTTGAGTGTTGGGAGTTTGGAAAAAGAACTTCAGTACATTTTCAGGGTCTGTATTTCCAATGGTGGATTAGACAGTGAATAGGATGTCTTAGATGGAATTGGGGAGCGTGACAAAAGAAGGACTTCTCTTCCTCTCATCCCTAAGGAAGGGATCGTTTTCCTGTCAGCTGTTAACATGTAGAGTAGTGATGTCCCACTGGAGTCCTTGAGAAGTGGGGTCCTGAGATACTATTTCTTACACAGTAGCTAAGTACTGTGCATTGGGAACTAGATTCCATATGGCTGACTGCATTTTGAATCCTAGCTCCTGATGGCTTAAAGAAAACAAAAGCAAAAACTCATGTTGGCCCGGCAGATGGCATGGTGGTTAAGGGCACTGGGCTCCCACATGGCCAACCACAATTTGAGTCCCAGACCTGGAGGCTTGCTTTCTCACTTTCTCTCTCTCCCTCCCTCTGATCAAATTAAAATAAATGAAGAAAGAAAGAAAGAATAAAATCTTAAAAAACGGGAACCAGCAGTTAGCGTAATGGCTATGTCGCTGGACTTCCACGTAGTGGACCACAGTTCGCGTCCCGGACCCGGTGGCTTAAAACTCACGCCGGGCGCGTGTGCGTGCGTGCCCAAGATCCCAAGAGGAGAATGGAGGAGAAGGGATTGCGGTGTGACCATCCCCCCTGGGGGTTGATTTCTCGCTTTCTGTCTCTATGTCTCTGTCTGGCGAGCACACACGCCCTATAGTGGAAAAAAAAATCTTAAAAAAACAAAACAAAACAAAACATGTTGGGCCCGTTAGGCCCATTGGGCCCATGTGCATGTGTGCACAGAATTCTGACAGGATGGAGAAATGGAGAAAAATGGATTACAGTGTGATTATACCCCACTGGGGGGAGGGTAGGCTCTCCCTCTCTCTGTCTCTTTCTCTCTGGCAAGCATATGCACCCTCTGGCAATGAAAAAAAAAGGTAAAACATTACAAGAGTGAATAATTCACAGAATGTCTTTAGACACAAGCACTGTATATAATAATTTGTTTTATATTCTTTCAGCTTTTTTTTTTTTTTTTTAAGAGAGATTTTTGCTATAGGGCGCATGCACTCACCAGAGAGACAGAAAGTGAGAAATCACCCCCCCAGAGGGTGATGGCCACACTGCAGTCCCTTCTTCTCTGTTCTGTTGAGATCCTGGTCACACATGTACAAGCACCTGGCATTAGTCCTAAGTCACCAAGTCCAGGACTTGAACTGTAGTTGACTACTTGGGAGTCCAGCAGTGCAACCATTATGCCACCTGTTGATCCCCCAGCTTTTCATTTTATGCTTGCATTAGTATATATAGTTTTACAGTACATTTTTTTTTTTTGAGAGGTTTTTGCTATAGGGCGCATGTGCTCGCCGGACAGACAAAGAGAGACAGAAAGCGAGAAATCACCCCCCAGGGGGGATTGTCACGCCACAATCCCTTCTCCTCTATTCTCCTCTCGGGATCTTGGGCACACACGCACATATACCCGGCATGAGTTTAAGCCACTGTGTCTGGAACTAGAACCACGCTGGCTACATGGGAGTCTAGCGACATAGCCATCACACCAACTGCAGGTCCCTACAGTACCTATTTTTAAAATAATTTTTTATTTACTTAATTCTATTTGTTGTTATTATTGTTATTTTTTAATTTGACCAGAGAGAGACAGAAAGAGAGAGAGAAAGGGAAAGCAAGAAAGCAAACTGCCAGATCTGGTACTCGAACCACGGTCGGCCATGTGGAAATCCAGTGACCCTAACTACCATGCCACCTGCCGGTCCCAAATGCATATTTTTGGAGAGGTTTTTGCTATAGGGTGCGTGCACTTGCCAGAAAGACAGAGAGACAGAGAGACAGAAAGCGAGAAATCGCCCCTCCAGGGTAGCCTCACCCTGTCCTTTGAAAATGTCTGAGTTTCTGGAATTGTTGACTTACAACAAATAGAAACCCAAGAGCCACACCACCTTTCATTCATTTTTTTTTAAAAAAAGAATTGCTTATTAATTTTATGTATTCATTCATTTATTTTAATTTGACCAGAGAGAGAGAGAGAGAGAGCGAGAGAGAGAGAGCGAGAAAGTGAGAAAGCAAGCTACCAGGTCTGGGACTAAAACTGTGGTTGGCCATGCGGGAGTGTCCAGCACTTTAACCACCACGGTACCCACTCTTCCCCATTTGTTTTTTCCCAAGAATTACTTAGTTTTGGGGGCAGGTGGCGTGGTAATTAAGGGCACTGGACTCCTACATGGCTGACTGTGAGTCTCAGACCTGGCAGCTTGCTTTCTCACTTTCCCTCTCTCTCTCTCTTGTTCAGTCTGGTCAAATTAAAATAAATAAATAAATAAAGTTAAATAAAAATAGTCCTTTAAAAAGAAATAGAATGATTTATTTTGGGACCAGCAGATGATGTAACGGTTTCATTGCTGGACTCCCATGTGGTCGACCACAGTTCAGATTCTGAACCCGATGTCTTAAAACTCACACCAGGCGTGTGAGTGTGTGCAGGTCCAAGATCCTGAGAGGAGAATGGAGGAGAAAGAATTGCGTCATGGCCATCCCCATGGGGAGTGATTTCTTACTTTCAGTCTCTCTGTCTCTGTCTGCCTGGCGAGTGCACATGCCCTATAGCAAAAATATCTCTCTCAAAAAAAAAGGAATTATTTATTTTATTTGTTATTATTATTAATTTTTTAAATTTGACTAGAGAGTAAGAGAGAAAGGGAAAGTGAGAAAGCAAGCCACTAGGTCCAGGACTCAAACCGCAATTGCCCATGTGGAAGTCCAGCACACCAACCATTGTGCCACCTGCTGGCCCTTTCATTCATTGTTAATAAATACTGAATGCTTGTCCTGAGCTCAGTGCTTTGCAAGGTACCAAGGGAGTTCTGGAAACCTGAGACATGTCCCCTTTCATCAAGAGGCTGACAGCTCGGGAACCAGCAGTTAGCGTAATGGCTATGTCGCTGGACTCCCACGTAGTTGACCACAGTTTGTGTCCTGGACCCGGTGGCTTAGAACTCACGCCGGGCGCGTGTGCGTGCGTGCCCAAGATCCCGAGAGGAGAATGGAGGAGAAGGGATTGCGGTGTGACCATCTCCCCTGGGGGGGTGATTTCTTTTGCTTTCTGTCTCTATGTCTCTCTCTGTCTGTCTGGCGAGCACACGCACCCTATAGTGAAAAAAACCCTCTCCAAAAAAAAAAAAAAAGAGGCTGACAGCTGTAATGATCAATGATAGTCTAGAGAGCAGTGAGCAGGATGACTTAGAGTGTGACTGGAATGGAGGTTTCAGAAAAGGGCCCCAGGAAAGCTTTGTTGATCCACAGCTCAGTATTATGGGGAAGGACTGATGCCTTGACTTGGTGAGGCCAAACTCTGCTGGGCCTCAGGCCCCGGGAGTCTTTCCTACCAGGTAGAAGGAGCTCTGGATGGAGTATTCAGGAGATATGGGTCCATGCTTGTCTACCACTATCTCAGTGAATTTAGACAAGTCTCTTTACATTTTCAGGCCTGTCATTTCTTTCTTTTTAAAAATTATATATTTATTTATTGCTTTTTAATTTGTCATAGGGCACATGTGCTTACCAGAGAGAAACAGAGAGAGGAAGTTGGTGGTGGTGGGGGGGAACAAGCCACCAGGTCAGGGATCAAAGTGTGATCAGCCATGTGGGAGTCTAGCATCCCAACCACCAGGCCAGCAGGTTTGTCATTTCTATAGAGTGTCAGGACAGTAGTGCTAAATGTCACACCTATTGCCATACTGTCTAATGTACTTGCTTTCCTTGAGGGTGCTTTGGGTCAGGCTAGGAGCTAAAGGTATGGAGGCAGACTCTAGAGTCGAGTACTTTCTGCAAGATGTGTTAGGGTCAGTGACTTGTTAAAACTGGAGTAGTTTGACCCTCTAGGAGGTCTCTCTGAGTCTTCCTCATCCATCCTCACTTATCCTGGTCACAGTGGTGTTTTTTTTTTTTTTTTGGAGAGGTTTTTGCCATAGGGCACGTGCACTTGCCAGAAAGACAGAGAGAGACAGAAAGTGAGAAATCACCCCCCAGGGGGGATGTCCATGCCACAATCCCTTCTCCTCCATTTTCCTCTTGGGATCTTGGGCACACACACACACACACACACACGCACCAGGTGTGAGTTTTAAGTCACCGGGTCCGGAACTCGAACCACGGTCGACTACATGGGAGTCCAGCGACATAGCTATTGTGCCAACTGCTGGTCCCAGCAGTGCTGTTTATACACTAACAAGCTGGGAACAGGAAAAGGTTCTGCCCTCCCTCCTAGGAGGTTTTTTTTTTTTTTTTTTTTTAATTTCATGACTTGTTAACATTATTTTATTTATTTATATTAATTTGACCAGAAAGGGATAGAATGAGAGAGAGAGAGAGAAAATGAGAAAGCAAGCCACCAGGTCCGAGACTCGAACTGCAGTTGGCCATGTGGGAGTCCAGTGTCCTTAACCACCTTGCCACCTTTCGGCCCTCTCCTAGGAGTTTTACCAGTCATGTCCCCTGCCCCTGTGTCTAAATTTTCTTCTAATTAATGTGGAGAGAGCGCTTAACAGACTTGATTGGAGTGTGGAGCTTTTGCCTGTGCCCTTACTCCCTAGAGTACTCCAGCACCCTCTCTTCTCTACTTTCAGTCTGCAGTTTGGATCCTAGAGAACTAGTATCAACCTGGGACCAGCAGTTGGCATAGTGGCTATATCGCTGGATTCCTATGTAGTTGACCACAATTCGAGTCCTGGACCCGGTGGCTTAAACTCATGCCAGGCACGTGTGCATGCGTGCCCAAGATCCCAAGAAGAGAATGGAGGAGAAGGGATTGCGGCGTGGCCATCCCCCCTGGGGAGTGATTTCTTGCTTTCTGTCTCTCTCTGTCTTTCTGGTGAGCGCACATGCCTTATGGCAAAAACCTCTCCAAAAAAAAAAAAAAAAAAGAGAGAGAACCAGCATCAACCTGACTTGGAAGAGTTTCTTATCAGAACGAATGTGAGAGGAACTGTGTCCCAGGAAGAAAGGAGGAAAGTCAGAGGGGGAAATCCTTGGCTCTCTTATTGCTGACTTCAGTCCTTCTGTAGGCTTTGTTGTTGAAAGTGAAAAGTCAGGCCTTTTCTTTTGTAAACCTTACTTTTTCTCATTATAACCAGACTGCTGTGCATATTTAAACAAAAAGACACTGTGCATCTGCCTGGAGATAGCTTTTGTGAATCTGCTTTCTCTCTCTCTCTCTCTCTCTCTCTCTCTCTCTCTCTCTCTCTCTTTCATTGCCAGAGTGTGTGCACTTTCTCGAGAGAGACTGGGGGAGAGGGGAGATAGAAAACAACCTTTAGTAGGGCATGATCATGCTTCAGTCTCTCTTCATTTCTCCATCCTGTTGGGATTTTGGACATGCACACACATGTGCTTGGTGTGTTTTTCAAGTCACTGGAACTGAGATTTGAACCACAGTTGATCATGTGGGATCCAGTTCCCTTAACATCTAAGCCACAGGGCTGGCCCTAGGCTTCTGCCTTCTCAACAGAAGTGACATCTGAGTGACTGTGCTAGGTCTCCTTGTATAGTTTGTCTTCCCTATGAATGGTGGTAGATGTTGCTTACCTATAGTCTTAGGGACCAGGGGTCAAGCCTAAAGAATACTGGTCCAAGAGCTGTCCTTTTTCTGCACTTCAGTTCTTATTGCATTGAGGGTTTATATTTTTCCTGAAGGAAGAAATGGACCTGCAAAATTCCAAAGTCCATAGTTCTAATCTTTGACCTCTGTGAAAAGGAAACTCATTTCTAAATAATTTTGTTTAAACATTATTTCCTAAGTTGGCATGTGGGGCCTGGGCATTCTGGTGAGAACTGAAGCAAATCCGAAGAGCCTTGTGTTGGTGGAGGAATCTTTTTCTCTTATATGTGGAAAGATAAATTTCATTCTGTTGTGAATCATATCAACATACTGATTAAAACCTGAACCCTTAAGGCTAGCAGGTGGCGTAGTGGTTAAGGCACTGGACTGCCACATGGCTGACTTGGTTTTCTAGTCCCATACTTGGTGGCTTGAAAGCCACACTGGGCAAACATGTGTGTGCCCAAAATTGCAAGAGAATGGAGGAGAACAGATTGCAATGGGGCCATCTCCCAGGGCATGATTTCTCACTATTTCTCTCACTGTCTTTCTCTGTCTCCATCAAATGCAGGTGCTGTATAGGAAGAGGAAAAAAAAAAAAAAAGAAAAGAAAAACCGGGGCCAGCAGATAGTATAGTGGTTACATTGCTGAACTTCCACATGGCCCAGGTTCAAGTCCCAGACCCTGTGGCTTGAAACTTAAGCCAGCACATATGTGTGAATGCCCAAGATCCCGGGAAGATAATGGAGAAGGGATTGTGATGTGGCCATCCCCCTTGGGGGTGATTTCTCATTTATCCGCTTGTCTGTCTCTCGCTCTCAGTTCAGCGCATGTGCTCTAAGGCAAAAACCTCTACCAAAACAAAACAAAACAAAACCCTGATGAACTCTTAATCTGTGGTGTCCAGGCTCTTACCCCCATACTTTTTTAAAACTTTGCAAAAGGGTGTGTGCACTCACTGGAGAGGTGGTACGAAGCACCCTCCATGGTGAATGGTCACATTACATACCCTTCTCCTCCATTTCTTCCTCTGTTTGGGTTTCTGAGCACACAGGCATGCATACTTGGTGTGTTTTTATTTCTTTTATTTCTTTTTTTTTTAAACTGACTTTTTAAAATTTAACTTTATTTATTTATTTTTAATTTGACTAGAGAGAGAAAGAGTGAGGAGAGAGAAAGTGAGAAAGCAAGCCACCAGGTCCGGGACTCAAACCATGGTCGGCCATGTGGGAGTCCAGCGCCCTTAACCACCAGGCCACTTGTCGGCCCCCTTTTTTTTCTTTAAAGAATTATTTTATTTATCTTTATTTTACTTATTTAATTCAACCAAAAAGGGGGGGAGAGAGAGAGAGAGAGAGAAAGTGAGAAAGCAAGCCACCAGGTCTGTTACTCACACCACAGTGGGCCATGTGGGAGTCCAGTGCCCTTAACCACTACACCACCTGCTAGCCCCACCTGGTGTGTTTTCTGAGCTGCTGCGTCTAGGACTTGAACTGTGCATTCAGCCATGTGGGGTCCATCCACCTTAACCATCATGCCATGGGGTGGCCTGAGAGAGAGAGAAAGACTCTGCAGGGTCTGGGGGATCTGGTCACACTCCAATCTTCTTTCTTCAGCCCTTCATTCTGTTGGAATCTGGGACCTTGTGTACATGCCCTGCATGTTTCAGGCTGACCAGACTGAGGATTCAAGCCGTGGTCACCATGTAAGATCCAGCTTTTCTTAAGTAGCATGTTACCACAGTGCCATGGAACCGGTTCCATATTCCTCCTTTTTATCTGATGGATTTGTGGTGGTGATAAGTTTGTTCCTTGAAAGAGTTGGCTGTATTACTCAGTATTGGCCTCACCATTAGGTCTTTGGTTCATTGTAATCTGATGGCCTTTGTGAGTTCTCTGTGACCCTCGGCCATAGGGAAACCTGCCTGGGTTTCCCTCTGCTGCCTTTGATGGATTGGTTGTTGGCTTTATAAAGGCCTGAGGAGATATAAGCATTGTCTCTTGGCCCCAAGTGCTACCCTTGGAAGTCCCTGACCACCTCTTTACAGACATCAGATTCTATATCCAGACACCCACAGAAGCTGTCTTATGGATGTTCCACATGTACTACAACACATGCAAAACTGAGTTCTTCCCACTGCTTCCCAAACCTGCCCCTCTTGCTGCACCCTGGCTCTTTGCCTAGGAGTTGAGGGACTGGGACGTCACCTTCACTGTTCCCTTTCTTCCCTTGTGTCCTGTCTCCAGCCACTGTCGGTTCTGCTGCTGATATCTCTTGATCTTACTCTAGGCATCACCCTCCCACTGGTCCTTTTAGTATACTTCAACCCTCTTCCAGTCCAACCTCATACTTCTTTCCTTTTTTTTTTTTTTTAATTTTGCCAGAGGGTATGTGCATTTGCTGGCAAGAGACTGATAGAGAGGAAAAGTGAGAAAACACTCCCCATGGGGAATGATCACACCACAGTCCCTACTCCTTCATTTCTCTCTCCTTTAAGGATTTTGGGCACACATGCATATGCTATGTGGTGCGTGTTTCTCAAGCTTCCGGGTCGGAATTTGAACTGTGCAATCGGCCATGTGAGATCTAGCTGCCTTAAGCGCTGCACCTAGGCTGGCCCCAACCTCACATTTTTTCCTAAATACATACATCTAGTTGCCTCTCTTTCCTCTAAACCCTCTGGTAGCTATCTGTTCTCTAGAAAGGTCCTGGTCCTCACCATGACTTGTACTGTTCTCTGTAACTGGCTCCTGTTGGCCTTGTATAACCCTCATCTTCCCAGCCTGGTTTTGTACCTCCAAATGGCCCATCCCCAGGCACAGGTACTGCTGTGGCCTTCTGGGCCTTGGAGTCTGGTTTTCTCTGCCTGAAACACCGTTTCCACCTCTCCTCCCCTGACTCATTCTTGCTTCAAGATTCAGTGTGGGGGTCACCTCCGTCATGAGCTTTCCCCAACCCCTGTGTCACTCTACATATGTCTTTTATTTCTTGGGCTTACCATTTGCCATGCTATACGGAAATTTTATCTTTCTTTCATTTAGATTGAGTTTATTAAAATATTTCTATTATATTTTACTGGTTTTTGTCCCTTAAAATATAACTTACATTGGGCCAGTGGCGGGTGTAGTGGTTTAGGTGGCTGGATTCTACATTGCCGACTACATGATTCAAGTCCCAGACCTAGTGGCTTGAAAGGCATGACAAGGCATGTGTGTGTGCATGTCCAAGACCCCAGGAGGAAAATGGAGAAGGGATTGTGGCATGGCCATCTGCCCTGGGAGGTGCTTTCTCATTTTCTCTCTCTCTTTCTCCATAGAATACATGCACCCTGTAACAAAATTAAAAAAAAAAGAATTATATATATGTGTGTGTGTGTGTGTGTGTGTGTGTGTGTGTAGGTTTTATCTACATATACATATAAAACCTACATTGAACCATGTTTTATTCATTCCTATATCCATAGTATTTAGTAGATGTTCAATAAATTTCTGACCAAAATGAATCCTTTTATTCCCAATTCTGTATGTATAATTAATAGGAAATTCTCAGTTTTCTTCAACCTATGGGGCCTCTGATAGAATTAGAGAAAGGCAGTCTGGGTAGAAAGGTGGTGAGCTCTGGAAAGCTTTAACTTCAGTACTTCACCTTATCCAGGGCCCTTCCAGCCCCAGAATACTAATGGTTCACAAATCTGTCTGGGAGCAAATGCAGAGGGCTGCTGGATCCTCATCCCAAGGAAAGATGTCCTAATCTACATCTTGACTGAAGTAGGCTAGCTTAGCAGCTGCTTGATGGTGGTGTGTTGAAGCTTACCAAGCTCACTGAGATTGGTTGCAGCCAGCTCTGGGCTTTGCATGGGATTCAGCTATCTGTGGTGAGCTGGGAAGTGATAGCCCCGGGACAGGGCCAAGATGGTACACTAGCAAAGTAGTAGGAAGCTGTCCAAGAAAGAGCAGGGTTAGGGCAGGGTTTGTTGTTTGTTGCAGGAAGCAACCACCTCTGTAGGAGACATAGTACCCATGAGGGGGACCTTGGAGGAGCAGCTTTCTGAGCCTGGCTGAGTGATGGTGTTGGAGAAAGAGCCTCTACCACTCCACACCCCCATCTCAGAAAAGATGAGTCAGAGTAATAAGAGGAATCAGTTTAACATTTATGAAACTTGTGACTTCAACTAGGATAAGGGACCCAGGCAGGGTAGAGAGGGGAGGGGGGCCTGTGACAGTTGAGCCTGGCAGATGTTCCTGCCCCCTTTAGGGCTAAGGAGCTCCATGAGCCTGAGACCCAGGGAGATGTAAGCCAAGGCCCTGGAGCTGGAACCCAGCCTTTCACCTAGATCTTCTATTGAGCTTGGACCCTGAGCACCTGGGAGCCAAAGCTCTCTTCACTTCTAGGGAACCATATTGGGATTCAGGTCTTCTTCCTTTTTAAAATGTATTTCTTGGGACCAGCAGTTAGCGTAATGGCTATGTCGCTGGACTCCCACGTAGTCGACCGCGGTTCGAGTCCCGGACCCGGCGGCTTAAACTCACGCCGGGCGCGTGTGCGTGCGTGCCCAAGATCCCGAGAGGAGAATGGAGGAGAAGGGATTGCGGCGTGGCCATCCCCCCTGGGGGGTGATTTCCTGCTTTCTATCTCTCTGTCTCTCTCTGTCTGTCTGGCGAGCGCACGCGCCCTATAGCAAAAACCTCTCCAAAAAAAGAAAAAAAAAATGTATTTCTTTCATGACAGGGAGACAGACAACAGACAACACCCCAGTGGGGTCCCAAAATCATGATTCATTCCCAGCTTCAGCCAGCCCTGGGTCATAGGCACACATGTGCCTCGTATACTAGGTCTTTGTATGTTTGTGGGTCAGCCTTGCAGAGTGTCACATTTTTACTGCTGTGCCACCATCTGGCCTCAAAGTTTTCAGTCTTTTTTTTTTTTTTTTGGAGAGGATTTTGCCATAGGGCACATGCGCTCACCAGAAAGACAGAGAGTGACAGAGAGATAGAAAACAAGAAATCACCCCCCAGGGGGAATGGCCACACTGCAATCCCTTCTCCTCCATTCTCCTCTCGGGATCTTGGGAACGCACGCACACATGCCCGGCATGAGTTTAAGCCACCAGGTCCAGGACTCGGACCGCGGTTGGCTACATGGGAGTTCAGCGACATAGCCATTACGCTAACTGCTGGTCCCTAGTCTTTTTTATTTTTAAGAGTTATTTATTTATTTAATTCCATTTGTCATGATTTTTTTTTTTTTTTTTTTTTGGAGAGGTTTTTCGCTATAGGGCGCGTGCGCTCGCCAGACAGACAGAGAGAGACATAGAGACAGAAAGCGAGAAATCACCCCCCAGGGGGGATGGTCACGCCGCAATCCCTTCTCCTCCATTCTCCTCTCGGGATCTTGGGCACGCACGCACACGTGCCCGGCGTGAGTTGTAAGCCACTGGGTCCGATACGCGAACCGTGGTCGACTACGTGGGAGTCCAGCGACATAGCCATTACGCTAACTGCTGGTTCCCGTCATGATTATTTTTTAATTTGACCAGAGAGAGACAGAGATAGGGAAAGCGAGAAAGCAAGCTGCCAGGTCTAGGACTCAAACCATGGCCAGCCATGTGGGAATCCAGCACCTCTAACCACCATGCCACCTGCTGGCTCCTGTTTTCAGTCTTAATCAGACTAGGTTGATTGAGAGAAAGTGGGAGGGGGCAGGGGAGGCTGGCTGGTTTCCCTTCGATGGTGTCCCTGGCTCTGCTGACTTGCATTCTCTTCCTTCTGCACAGGTGTAGACGGGGCGCTGCCTGCAGAGCAGGTCCTGCCAGCCTCGCTGGAGAGGATGCCCCCGTGTCCGTGATGGGCTGTGGGACAAGCAAGGTCCTTCCCGAGCCGCCCAAGGATGTCCAGCTGGATCTGGTCAAGAAGGTAGAGCCCTTCAGTGGCACTAAGAGTGATGTGTATAAGCACTTCATCACAGAGGTGGACGGTGTTGGCCTTCTCAAAACCGGGGTCCCAGCAGCCAGTCAGTATGCACATCCCTGCTCTGGTACCCCCAATACTGGTCACACAGAGCCTCCCACAGAACCACCACGCAAGGCCAGAGTGACTAAATACAGGGCCAAATTCGACCCACGTGTAACAGCTAAGTACGATATCAAAGCCCTGATTGGTCGAGGCAGCTTCAGCCGAGTGGTACGAGTAGAGCACCGGGCAACTCGGCAGCCATATGCCATCAAGATGATTGAGACCAAGTACCGCGAGGGGCGGGAGGTGTGTGAGTCAGAGCTGCGTGTGCTGCGACGGGTGCGCCACGCCAACATCATCCAGCTGGTGGAAGTGTTTGAGACGCAGGAGCGTGTATACATGGTGATGGAGCTGGCCACTGGTGGAGAGCTCTTTGACCGCATCATCGCCAAGGGCTCCTTCACTGAGCGGGATGCCACCAGGGTACTGCAGATGGTGCTGGATGGCGTCCGGTATCTGCACGCACTGGGCATCACGCACCGAGACCTTAAGCCTGAGAATCTGCTCTACTACCACCCAGGCACTGACTCCAAGATCATCATCACCGACTTTGGCCTGGCCAGTGCTCGCAAGAAGGGTGATGATTGCCTGATGAAGACCACCTGTGGCACGCCCGAGTACATTGCCCCCGAGGTCCTGGTCCGCAAACCCTACACCAACTCAGTGGACATGTGGGCGCTGGGCGTCATTGCCTACATCCTGCTCAGTGGCACCATGCCCTTTGAGGATGACAACCGCACCCGGCTGTACCGGCAGATCCTCAGGGGCAAGTACAGTTACTCGGGGGAGGTGAGTCTGTCCTGTCTCAGGGATGTTGGAGAGGTTCCCAGGTGGGTTGGGGGTATATCTTGAGCTTTCAGTCAGAGGGACAAGCTCTGAGGGCCATGGTTGTGAGAGCCAGGAAGGTAATGGCAAAATGACAAAAGCGTAGTGTCTGAGTTCCCCCAAAAGTGGACCCGAGACAATGACCTGGGGACAAAGAGTTTATCTGAGTAACCACAGTTTATTCTAGTAACCACAGTGAAGGGATAGGGAAAGTGAGTTAGGAAAGGGAGAAAGCTAGTAGAAGCCACATCAAGGAGTATACTGCCACTGTGAGCTCTTAGAACTCTGCTCACTGAGGATCTTGTGAATAATCATGTGGAATATGCCTTGGAATTATACCACAGGGAGATGGGCCTTTTTTAAAAAAAAAAAGAATTATTTAATTTTGTCTGTTTGCTTGTTTATTTATTTATTTATTTATTTATTTATTGTTGACCAGAGAGAGAGAGGGAAAGTGAGAAAGCAAGCTTCCAGGTCTAGGACTCGAACCATGGTTAACCATGTGGGAATCCAGAACCTTAACCACCATGGCCAGCCCCCTGGAAGGTGTTTTTTGTTTGTTTGTTTGTTTTGGAGAGGTTTTTGCTATAGGGTGTATGTGCTTGCCACAGAGACAGAGACAGAGACAGACAGAAAGCGGGAAATCACCCCCCAGCGGGGATGGCCACAACAATCCCTTCTCCATTCTCTTCTCGGGATCTTAGGCACATATGCACACACGCCTGGCATGAGTTTAAGCCTCTGGGTCCGGGACTTGAACCACGGTTGACTACGTGGGAGTCCAGCAACGTAGCCATGACTCCAACTGCTGGTCCCTAGAAGGTGTTTTTTTATTATTATTATTTTTTTTTAATCCACTGATATCTGTACCTCACAGGTTGAGAATTTCTTTGGGGGTATTAGTCCCTGGTACGTTCAGGTTCTCAACTGCCAGCTAGTGCTAGAGAAAGTCCATAGGGAGGGAAGCAGAGAGACGCAGGTACTGGCAGTGGGAGGTTGCCACCAGGCACAGGAGCAGTCCACTGTAGCTGCAGGTGAGCTTGAGTGGCTGAGAGACATGGCCCGGATCCCCACAGCATCTGCTCCATGGGGCCCCAGGCAGCTGGAATGAACTTGCTTTCTCTTAAGGACCATTTCTGTTCAATTTTGCCATGTGACAGTAAGGACCCCATATAGCCAGATCTTCCAGTTTTTGAAAGTGATGCTAGAAAATACCTTAAAATGTTGGAATGTAATTCACATATTCAAGCAACACCTTGTGTTGCTCAAGAGATGCTGACAGAGAAAAGACTTTTTAAAAGTCTGCAGGTTTGCCTTAGAGTTTCTGCTTCTGGCAGTTATTGATTAGGCAGTTTATCTAATTGCAGTTTGCACAGTCTTGCTAACTGGCTATTGATTATCTGAGGATGGGAGAAGGACAAATGAATGGAGTGGAGAATGGACTTGGGCTTTCTCATCCTACCATAGCCAAAAGACTGGGTCCTGAGATTCTGCTTCCTGTTCTGCAAAATCATGGGGCATTTGTGTGGGTCTCTCCGTTGTGTGTGTGTGTAGGAGGGTAGTGGCCAACCTTTGTCCCACTGCCCTTTACTTGGAGCTGAAATCATCAGTTCTCAGTCCCAGAGTCAAATATCTGGTGGGCCCTGGTGACACTAGTAGTTTATCTGGAGCTTGGCTAAGCAGAAGAACAGATCTTACCACTCTCTTTGGAGAGCTGTGGGTTGAGAGGGATTTGTCTGGGTTTTTTTTTCTGGAGTTCTTATCACGAGATCAGGCTCTTGCAGCTGGAAACCTATCTGATTTTTTATTCTGCTGATTCTGCTTATCCAAAAATGCACCTAGGGAAAATGCAAGAGATGGGGAGGCCTGTCCCCATCCCCCTGAAGCTTGAGATAGCCTGAAAGGACAGAACTAGAATAGGAAATGGCTACAGGATAAACCCTCATTGGCAGGCACATGCCGGTGCTGGGATTCACATAAAGCCACTGGGCCTGAGCAGTGTAGAACATGGACTGTGGGGCTCAGGGCAGGCAGCTGTCCCCCTTCTCCCCCCTTCTTTGTTCTAGCCATCTGTCCTAAACTGTGGGATGGGCATTTGCCCTTATGAAGGCCATCTGAGTGAGCAAGGCTCTGCCACAAAAACCCAAATGACAGCATGTTGTATTGAGGGGAGTGTTGCCCTGTAAATGAAGGACCTCCCACGCTGAGCTTAGTAAGGTTTGGAGGTGTGTGTTTCCTACCGGGAGTAAGCCTGCAGTGCTTGGTAAATTTCTAGGAGCATTGTTCTTGTCTCTTACCCATTTTTTTTTTAAAGAATTATTTCATTTAGCTTTATTTATTTATTTATTTAAATTTAACCAGAGAGGAAGAGAAAGAGAAGGAAAGTGAGAAAGCAAGCCCCCAGGTCCAGGACTCAAACCATGGTCGGCCATGTGGGAGTCCAGTGCACTTAACCTCTCTACACCACCTGCCGGCCCCATACCCACGTTTTTTTTAATAATTATTTTATTTCATTTTATTGATTATTATTTTCCTTTTTTTTTTTTTCAAAGAGAGATTTTTACTATAAGGCATGTACACTCACCGGAAAGACAGAGAGATAGAGAGACAGAAAGTGAGAAATCAGTCCCTGGGGGGGATGGCCACACCACAATCCCTTCTCCTTCACTCTCCGCTTAGGATCTTAGGTATGGCATGAGTTTAAGCCACTGAGTCTGGGACTCGAACTGTGGTCAACTATGTAGGAGTCCAGTGACATAACTATTATGCCATCTGCTGGCCCCTTTATTTTCCATTTTGATGGAGGGTGGGTGGAGAGGGGGAGGGAGAGGAAAAGCGAGAAAGCAAGCCACCAGGTCCTGGACTTGAACTGTGGTCGACCATGTGGGAATCCAGAGCCTTTAACCACCACACTACCAGGTACCAGCAGTTGATGTAATGGCTATGTTGTTGGACTCCCATGTAGTCGACTGTGGTTTGAGTCCCGGACCTGGTGACTTAAACTTGCGCCGGGCACGTGTGCATGCGTACTCAGGATCCCAAGAGGAGAATGGAAGAGAAGGGATTGCTGCTTGGCCATCCCCTCTGGGGGATCATTTCTCGTTTTCTGTCTCTCTGTCTTTCTGGCAAGCGCACGTGTCCTGTAACAAAAACCTCTCAAAAGAAACCCTGCTGGCCCCTTCTTACCCACTTATAGTGGTGTCTCCTGTCCACCAGCTGTGTCTGGTGTACTTGTTCCCTGAGGGCTTCGTCCATGCAGCCCCTATCGTTTTCAGGAACTGGAATAGAAGTCTTCCAGGTAGGGGGCCAGCAGGTGGCCTGGTGGTTGAGGCACTGGACTCCCGCATGGCGGATCATGGTTCAAGTCCCAAACCTGGCAGTTTGCTTTCTCGCTCTCCCTTTCTTTCTGTCTCTCTCTGGTTAAAATTGAAAAATTTGGGGCCAGCAAGTGTTGTGGTAGTTAAGGGTGCTGGACTCCCACCTGGCCATTGGCAGTTCAAGTCCTTGTTCAAGTCTTGATCAGGTGGCTTGCTTTCTCCCTTTCCCTCTCTCTCTCACTCTGTCCCCTCTCTGGTCAAATTAAAATAAGTAAATGAATAAAGTTACATAAAGTAATTATTTTTTAAAATTAAAAAATAATAAGAAATAAAATTAAAAATAAATAAATCTTTTTTAAAAAGTAATCTTCCAGGCAGAAGGTAGGTTTTGAGAAGGAGGGATTGAAGAGGCTGGAGCAGGCTGGTGTTGGTTGGTAGAACCCCACTATTGCTGGGAGCTACTTGGGAAGTTGAAGTATTAGATGAGAGGGAGCCCTTTTTTAAAAAATTATTTATTTAATTTTATTTATTCACTCATTTATTTTAATTTGACCAGAGGGAGACACAAGAGAAGGAAAGGGAGAGAAGGAAAGTGAGAAAGGAAGGCAGCAGGTCTGGGACTTGAACCATGGTCGGCCATGTGGGAGTGTCCAGCACCTTAACCACCATGTCACCTTCTGGTCCTGCCCTTTGGGTTTTTAAAGTTTATTTTACATTTGTTTTTTTAAGAGATTTTCGCTATAGGGCACATGCTCTTGCTGGAAAGACAGAAACAGAGAGACAGAAAATAAACAGTCATCCCCCAAGGTACATGCTGCAGTTCCTTCTCCTCCAGTCTCCTCTTGGGATTTGGGGCATGTACACACACGCATCTGGTGTGAGTTTCAAGTCACTGGGTCCGAGACTTGAACCATGATTGACCATGTGAGAGTCCAGTGATGTAACCATTATGCCATCTGCTGGTCCCAATTTTACTTTTTTTTCGCTATAGGGCGCATGCGCTCGCCAGACAGAAACAGAGAGACAGAAAGTGAGAAATCACCCCCCAGGGGGGATGGCCATGCCACAGTCCCTTCTCCTCCATTCTCCTCTCGGGATCTTGGGCACACACTCACACGTGCCCGGAGGGAGTTTAAGCCACTGGGTCCGGGACTCGAACCGCGGTCGACTACGTGGGAGTCCAGCAACATAGCCATTACGCTAACTGCTGGTCCCTACATATTTCTTTAAGAGAGAGACAGGCACTCCTAACAGAGCCTTATCACATTGTAGTCGCCCCTCAGCCTTTTAGCCAGCCAGGATTATGACTGCTCTTGTTGTGCTTAAGTTGACCTAGGGTTTTATTATTTTTTAAATTTGCTATAGGACATGTGCACTCACCGGAGACAGAAAGGGAGAGGGAAAGTGAGAAATCAAGCCCTGGGGGGATGGCTACACTGTAGTCCATTCTCCTCTAGTCTCCCCTTGGAATTTTGTGCATACATGCTCATGTACTTGGCGTGATTTCCAAGCCACTGGGTCCAGGACTCAAACTGTGCAGTTGGCCATGTGGGATCTAGACACCTTAACCACCATGCCACCAGCTGATCCTTGACCTGAGATTTGAATCCAGGGCTCTCCCATATGACTCCAATGTCATGAAATAGCACCTCACTGCCTGCATCACTGTGGCTGGGCCCCTCTGGTTCTTGACAGTGAAGGAGAAATGCAGCAGGAAGTGCTGTGGGAGACTAGCGGGAAGAAGACTTAACAGGAGGGACTATAAGAATAATCCTAGCCTGGCCTCCTGGAGATGTTTGGACAGATCAGAGATCCTAGGGAATGGGCCTCGCACATGGCCTTCACACACATGACCCCAGTTTAGAAAAAGAAGGAGGGGCGGGCAGGTGACGTGGTGGTTAAGGTACTGGACTCCTAAATGGCCAACCCACAGTTTGAGTACTGTGACTTGCTTTCCCTTTCTCTCTTTCCCTTTCTCTTTTTTTTTTTAAATTATTTATTTAATTTTATTTATTCATTCGTTTATTTTTAGTTTGACTAGAGAGACACAGAGAGAGAAAGTGGTAAAGTGAGAAAGCAAGCCTCCAGGTCCAAGACTTGAACCATGGTTGGCCATGTGGGAGTGTCCAGCACCTTAACCACCACACTACCTGCTGGTCCCTTTCCCTTTCTCTTGAGTACTGTGATTTGCTTTCCCTTTCTCTCTCTCTGGTCAAATTAAAAAAATAATAATAATAAATAAAATTTAAATAAAAGGGGGACAGAAAGAAGGACTATGAAGCAGAACCCAGCTCTAGAAAAAACATCAGCTTGTGAGAGAAGATTTGGAAAGGATTTCAGGCTGTCTGCAGAGTATGGGTCCGGTCTTGACATCCCTGGTAGAGGCCAGCGGTGAAGGTACCCTATAATCTTGGGATTTGAAGTACTTCAGTCTAAAACCTAGACCTGCCCCACTTCCTGCATGCCATAGGCCCACAGTGTTTGTTCCATTCACCCCATACATTTCCCACACTAAGTTCTGTTCAGTTTTCTCTGCTCCCACTGTCAGCCTTAGAAATTTTCTTTTTTTTTTCTTTTTTTTTTTTGAGAGAGAGATTTTTGCTATAGGGCGCATGCATTCACTGGACAGACAGAGAGAGACAAAGAGACGGAAAGCGAGAAATCACTCCCCAGGAGGGACGGATGGCTGTGCTACAATCTATGTGGGAGTCCAGAGATGTAACCATTATGCCATCTGCTGGTCCTAGCCTTAGAAATTTTATCAGCTTGGGCCAGCTGGTGGTGTAGAGGTTAAGGAGGCTCTTCCTACCTACATACTAACTGTACAGTTCAAATCCCATACCTAGCAACTTGAAAAACATGCTGGGCACATATGTGTACGTGTGTGCCTAAAATCCCAAAAGGAGAAATGGAGGAGAAAGAATTGTGGCGTAACCATCCCTCCTTTGGGGAGGGGGGATTCTTTCTCTCTTTATATTTTTCTCTTTCTCTATCTAGTGAGCACACACTCTCTGGCAAAATTAAAAAAAAAAAAAGAGAGAGAGAGAGGAAAGAAGAGAAAAAGAAAAGAAAAAAGAAAGAACTTCATCAGCTTTAAAAGGTCCAGTTCGGGACCAGCAGTTAGCGTAATGACTATTTCACTGGACTCCCACGTAGTCGACCGCGGTTCGAGTCCCGGACCCGGTGGCTTAAACTCACGCCGGGCGCATGTGCGTGCGTGCCCAAGATCCCGAGAGGAGAATGGAGGAGAAGGGATTGCGGCGTGGCCATCCCCCCTGGGGGGTGATTTCTCGCTTTCTATCTCTCTGTCTCCCTCTGTCTGTCTGGTGAGCGCACACGCCCTATAGCGAAAACCTCTCCGAAAAAAAAAAAAAAAAAAAAAAAAAAAGGTCCAGTTCAAAGATTTCTTCCTTTAGAAATAATGTTGACCACTGCCATTGTGTAGTATCTACTGAGTACCAGGCTGGGACTGAGTAATACACATGACATCATGACATTGCTCATCTCCATACCATCCTGCTGGGTGGATGCACTTGACCTATTTTACAGATGAGGAAACTGAGGTTAGTGAGGTTAAGTTATTTGCTCTTGGCCTTTCCACCACCACAGTCTACTTTCCCTGACGCATGCACCTCAGTGTGTTGCCACAGTCTACCTCAGTGCTTTCTTGGGTTATTGTCTATGAATGCATCTCTTCTTCCTGGCCTGAAGGTCCTTGAGGTTGGCATATATATCAGTGCATGAGTTCTCCGCTCTTGTGTCCAGAATTAGTACACAACAGGTACTTGTTCAAGTATTTGCTGGGTTCAACTGGACAGTATCAATAACAATCAGCTAGAGAGAAACTTCCTCCCATCTTCTCCCCGGGGAAGCACCAGTGGTTGATGATGCCTTGGGAAGATACCACTGCTGGCAGCAGGATAGGGCTGCCCAGTTGGCTAGGAGTGTTCTCTTCTCAGGGCTGGACTCCAGGACAAAGATCCTGTGGACGCTGGCCTTAAGAGACTGCAGAGAACTGCCTGTGGATGTCTGAAGGCCCTAGGGTTGTGTGTGCTCTTCACTCAAATACAGGACGCTTGGAAAAGAAGGGAATGTTGGTAAAGAGAAGAATTTGAGAGGAAACATGTGATTTTTTTTTTTAGGTTTTTGCCATAGGGTGCATGTGTTCACCAGAGAGAAAGAAAGAGACAGTGAGAGGGGAGGGAGAGGGAGGGGGTTGGCCACAAGTAATCCCTTCTCCATTCTTCTAGGATTTGGGGCACACACGCACATGTACCCAGTGTGAGCTTTAAGCCACTGGATCTGGGCCTCAAACCACGGCTGACCATGTGGGAGTCCAGCGCCTTAACCACTACACCGCCTGCTAGCCCCAGTGTGATTTTTTTAACCCAATGCTGGAGGTGCTGGAGTAGAGAAGGCATACTGGAAGTAGTGGGAAACAGATGTTGGTCAGATGTGAGGAAGGCTTGTGTGCAAGTGAAAGCAGTCTGAAAACACCAAGAGCCACCTTGACAAGTGACTTCCTAGAATGGGAGGCCCAGGAGGACTGCAGGGGCTGCTTCTAAAGAAGTGACACAGAAGCTGTCAGTCCTCTAATACAGAGAGCATGTGAATCACCTGACATGGAATGTGATGACCTTGGCCTGATGTCACTGCTTTTGACAAGAGCTCTATTCCTAGAGGCAGGACATATGAAGAGGCTCCTGGAGGATTGATGGCAGAGTGATGCCATCAGCAGCTTTACTGTCTGCCACGTTCAATAGCCTGCATCATCACCCTCCTCTGCCTGGGCGGTCTCCGAACTGTGGGCGAGCCTCGGTAACCACCAGGAATAGATGGGCTTGGGCGGAGCCTTGCAAGGAGACTGAGTGCTGCCAGGCAGGGGACCCAGGGCTGGTGGGAGAGGAAGTTACCTTGCCAGACTACTTTGCCACTACCCAGGGAGTAAGGGCTAGTGAGAAGCAGCTTCTAGGAGTGAGTCTCTGGACTGCATGCTTGACTACCCATTGGCTTTGACTAAGGGATACTTGAGGGGCAGTGAGTTGGGCCATCTTATAGTTCTTCTAGCCCTGTAGTAGGATGAGCGTCCAGAACCCACTTTTTTAATTTGACCAGACAGAGAGAGAGAGAGAGAGAGAGAGAGAGAGAGGGAAAGGGAAAGGGAAAGTGAGAAAGTAAGCCATCAGGTCCGGGGTGGAACTGTGATCGGTCACGTGGGAGTATCCAGTGCTTTAACCACCACACCACCTGCTGGTGCCCTATTATTACTATTTTTTAAAACCAAAACTTTTAAAAATGATTTATTTAATTAATTTTATTTGTCATTATTATTACTATGGTTTTTTTTTTTTTTTTTTTTTTTTTTTTTTGAGAAGTTTTTGCTATAGGGCATGTAGGCTCACCAGAAAGACACAGAGAGACAGAAAGTGAGAACTCACCCCCTCCGGGGGGGTGGGGGAGGCCACGCCAAAATCCCTTCTGCTCCATTCTCCTCTTGGGATCTTGGGCATGCACACACACCTGCCCAGTGTGAGTTTAAGCCACTGGGTCTGGGACTCGAACCACGGTCGACTACATGGAAGCCCAGCAACATAGCCATTATGCCAACTGCTGGTCCCTATTACTGTTATTTTTTAATTTGACCAGAAAGAGAGGAAAAGGGAAAGTGAGAAAGCAAGCCACCAGGTCCAGGACTTGAATCACAGTCGGCCATGTGGGAATCACAGTCGGCCATGTGGGAATCCAGCACCTTAACCACCACACCACCTGCCAGCCCTCCATTATTACTATTTTTTTACTTGGACTAGAGAGAGATAGAGAGGAGAGAAAAGTGAGAAAGCAAGCCTCCAAGTCTGAGGCTTGAGAGAGAGAGAGTGAGAAAGCAAGCCTCTTAGTCTGCGAATTGAACCACAGTGGCCCTGTAGGAGTCTAGCGCCTTAACTACCATGCCTCCTGCCAGCCCCTCTTTTCTAATTTTCCAGTAGGCACTTGTGCTCACCAGAGAGACAAGAGAAGAAGAGAGAAAAAGTAACCCCCACCGGGGCATGGTCATACCACAATCCCTTCTCCACTGTCCCGATACCTGTTCAAGAGGGATTCCTCGGGAAGGACTGTCCCCCCACCCACCCAAAGTCCAAGTGTTCAGCAAATTTAAGTTTCCCTTCTTCACTGCAGAAACAGATGTCTTCAGGCCAGATTCCTGACTGATCACTAACAGGTGGCCTGGTTTGGGCCACTAGGTATAGGCATGGATGATCATTTAGTCTCCTTGGAGGGAGACTTCTTGGAGGACGGCAGGGGGGCGCTTGCTGTGCATTGGGGTTGGAGATAGTCTCTGAGTGGAGAGGCACAGAAGCTTCTTCACAGACCATCTCTGGGCCACAGTACATTAGGAGCCCCAGCACATTAGGCTTCCTGCTATAAGTGCTGCCCTGGTTACATATTCCCAAGAGAATACAGCCCTCCCTATGGTGACAGGAGACGCTATACCCCACTGCTACATTCAGTCATTTCTAAAGAAAGGCCTAGTTCTAACCCCCTACAGAATCCCCTTAGCTCAAGGTCACAGCCGCCTTTCATCACAGTTACTTTCCACCCCCAGGCTCGGGGCCTCTCCAAAAAAGGGGGGCCAGGGTAGCTTTGAGCATTACTGATGCATCAGCTGTCCCCTCCCTCTCCCACTCTTCTTATTGCCTGTGTCCACCTGGCTAGCACGGCCCTCTCTCAGGCTCTGTCATTTCTAGGTCCTTTGAGTTCTTCTGGGAGCTGTGGCTGTCATCTCCTCATATTCTGACCTCTTTAGATCTGTTCATGGCTTCCCATACTCATCCCCTCCAGCTCCCACTGAAATGGGAGCCATCTCTCAGTTGGATGGGATTGGTTCATGGTGACCTGGTCTACCACCCTGCCAACTGTGCCTCTCCTGGCACCCCTTTCCCAGTCAATCCTCCCTTCCATCATGCAGGGTCACTCCCTTTCCTGCCTGATGTGCCTAGGTTTGTCTGTCTCCTGCCAAGACCTGCTCAGCATGAACACATTTTCTGAGTGGGGAAGGCTGTGGATTAGAAATAGACGCAATAACAAACACACAAAGACACAAAAATATAGAAAAGCGAGGATCGAGTGGGCACAGCTTCTCTGACGGAGAAGTTGAGATCAGAACCAGCCCCAAGTTTATTCTTTTAAGGGGCAGAAAATGGGAGAAGGGGAAAATGGGATGCAAAGGGAATGGGGGAGAAGGAAGTGGAACGCAAAGCCGTTGTTTTTTAATGTAAATCGTCTGAAGATGTGAAGATGACTGGTGCCATATAATTTCTCTGATCTTTTTGGGGGGACAATCTGATAAATGCATGTGACTTCCTTTAGCCCTGATACTGGGCAGTATGGGGTATTGGGTATCAACAACAGGAAGACAACCATTGATAGCAGGCAGATACTGCTTTTGTCTGTAGATACTTCTCAATAGCCCTGCTAGAGTAGCTTAAGGAAGCCCGCTTCTACATGTGTCTAAAGGTCACATGTTTTCAGACTGGCTGCTCTCCAGTCTCCCAGTGCACAAAGGGTACCCTGCTCCACTTCAGTGTAGCCCAACCGGCTTGAAGTGGAAGGCTGAGTCTCCTTCAGCTCTCCATTCTTCTGCTGTCCCATATTGACCAAGGGCAGGCCCTGTGTGCCCAGGGTTCCAGGGTCATAGACCTCTAAAGATAGAGGACAGACACAGTGTGTGTGGGTGTGCGTGGTTATGGAGGGGGGAATACTAATAGTCACTTGGGCTCCAAATTGCCTCAGAAATTTGAATGGGAGAAAGCTTAAAAAAAGATTAAAAAAAAAAAAAAAAAAAAAAAAAAGATTGGGCTCTGGAAACCACTTGGCCTGAGCAGAATCCTTGAGTGGAAATAAGAGATTTATTACTCTGTAGCAGTCTCTCTCTTTTTAAAGGATTATTTATTTAATATTTTACTTATCTTTTTTTTGTTGTTGTTAGGTTTTTGCTATAGGGTGTGTACGCTTGCCAGAGAAGAAAGAGACAGAAAAAGACAGAGGGAAAAGTGAGAAATCAACCCCCCTTGAGGGATGGCCATGCTGCAATCCCTTCTCTATTCTCCTCCTGGGATTTTGGGCATGTACTGACACTTGCCCAGCTTGATTTTCAAGCCTCCAGGTCTGGGATTTGAACTGCAGTGTGTCATGTGCAAGTCCAGTGCCTTAACCACTATGCCACCTGTTACCCCCTATTGGGTCATCAGGAAAGTCATGACATGTTTTTGCATAGAAAAACACGTCATGACTTTCCCAAAGACTCAATATTTTTAAATTTGCTACAGGATGTGCTTGCTCACCAGAGAGAGACATAGAGAGAGAAAAGTGAGAAAGCAAGCTGCCAGGTCTGGGACTTGAACTGCAGTTGGCCATGTGGGAGTTCAGCACCTTGACCACCACGCCACCTGCTGGCCTGCTATCGCAGTCTCTTAAATCCAGAACTCTCAAGGGCTGCTCTAGGGGCAGATATGAAGAGGTTATTGGCACAGGCTCTTGACATCCTGTGGATTCCAAAGCAAGTGAACAGAGCTTTTCTTGACTCTCAACTTGCACCCTGTCTCCTTCCTGTCCCTCTCCTTCACTCTGTTGGCTCTGGGCAAGGATGGGTGGTGCACAGGATTTTATGTTATTCTTCCCGTTTCAGAGCACAGCTTTACTAACCTTTAAGTTATCACGCCTTTTCTCATTTATTTTTATCTTTATTCTTTGCGTCTTTTAAAAACTCCATTCTCTTCCTTCTTTTTCTCCCCTCAGGCTCTCTCCCCCCACATCCTTCTCCTTTTTGCTGCTCGTCCCTCCCCCGCCCCCTGCGGGGTCCCAGGGTGATGGATTCTGTCTGGTCTGGAAGTCCAGGCTCCAGGACGATGGGCATCGTGGCCAGAGGAGGGGATGCTGGCCCCACTGCCATGCAGAGCCTCGCCCTCGTGGGCAGCATGAGTGTGCCGTTCTTGTCGTCATACTGATATGCTATCCCGAGTAAACACGAAGCTCCGTTTCTCAGAATTTCCTCTGTGCCCTTTTCTCTGCTCTCCTTCAGGCCCACGTAAGTACAGAAAGGAGGCCTTCGAGGGTGGGAATACTGGGTCTGAAAATATATCTTAAGACAAAGCCGAGGGAAGACTGAGTCATGGCAGCAAAGCCTAGTTTCTCTCTCCCTTGCTTCGCTGAGCAGCTCTTTGGCAGCTGCCTTCCTTGCCAGGGAGCCTTCCCCAGAGGTCTCTGGGCCAGGAGGGAGAAACTGCAGGAGTCAAGGGGTCAACCTGAGTATTAGATGTTCAGGCTTCACATGCAGCCAAGTGAGAAAGCAAATGGAGAACTGTGTTCTTAGAATCAAGGACTTTGGAAAGAACTTAGGATTCATTCAGATTCAACCCCTTCATGCTAAATGTGAGGAGGTCACACAGAGAAGCTAAACTAGAAGGCAGGTCAGTGGACTTCACTCTGACACTTTAATCTATTACCTGATGCCCTGTAGACACTAGGCCTTTCCCTGTTGGCCTCACTGGAAAGCAGCCAGACCTCCTTGCTAGAGGAAGTCTAAGGCAGCCCTGTGAACTTGGTTTGCTGCCAGAAAGCAGCAGCTTCCTCCTCTGCAGCCTTGGCCCAAGAGCTGGCTCCATGCTTACTTCCATAACCTTGGGCCCCAGGTAAGACCATTGGTGGTTCTTGGGTAATATTCTCCCCAGGCCCTCCTGTCATTAGAGCTAGAACAAATGAAAGGGTCTGGGAGGAGGGAGCGAGTACTCCAAGGTGGGGTGGAAAGCCTTTTCTGTCTGCCTCTCCATCTGAAGGGAGAATTGGGTTCCACTGCTGGGGAGTAGCTTTGGCCCAGTAAAGGTCGGGTTGAGGAGAGCAAAGCTGGTACAGAAGTGCTCATAGGAGAGGTTCCTCCCCTACCTTGATGCTATTACATCAGAGTAGGTTCCCTAACTGCAAGGGGACAAGGACTTTGTGGGCTATGAACCTGGAGGCAGCCAGCTTGATGGCCAGAGTCAGTGTGAAGGTATTACCCCTCCTGCCACGACCTCTCCTGTACCTTTAGGTGGACTCAGCCTGTCCTGACCCGGTTCGGGTGCCATGTGTCCTGACCCGGGGGGACAGTCGAACAGGTTTCCTGAGGGAAGGAGTGAGAGCCGGGACAAGCGGTGCAGTGTCACAGCACGGAGACAACACAGTGTCTTCAGTGTCGTCTGTTTATTGTGGGCATCACGGTACAGCATGGAGATGACGCAGTGTTACAACTCTTTAGGGTCGCGTCGTCTGTTGTGAGCAGCACGGAGACGATGCGGTGTCACAGCTCTTCAGGGTCATCCAGAGACCATGTAGTGTTACAGCTCTTCAGGGTCGTCGTCTTCCTGGTCTTCTGTGCCATCTTCGTTGTCTTCTTGGTCGTCTGGCTATTGTGGGCCAGGCATCCGTGGTTATATACACGCTGGTGGGCCGTGATTGGTTGAATGAAGGATCGTAAAAGGTGGGTTATGATTGGTTGTAAACAGTGGGCCGTGATTGGTTGTAAACAGTGGGTTACAATTGGTTGCTTTTGGACCAATCATGAGGTGCCGAATATGCAAATCTGAGGGATTCTAGTGGCCAATCAGAGCAAGGTTTCGAAGGTCAGGTTTTTTGAGGGAACCAATCATGGCAATTGTTTGCTCTCTGAGAAACCTCAGGAGACTTGCTGGTGCGCAGCCTCCCACATCAGCCCTTCACCCACACAGGTTCAGAGACTTGGGGAAAGAAAATAGGCTCTTACCTTGGATATTAAGACTTTCCTTTGATCCCAGAGGAGGGGAGACATGAGTGTCCGGAGGCAAAGCCAACTGATATTTTAAAATTTCCTTCCATGCCCCATGTTCCATGTCAGCCCAGAAACAGGTGGGAGCCTCTGGTAGACTGACCAGGTGGTCCTTGGAGGCCTGGCCCATCTGTCAGTCTCCAGAAACCCATGTGTGTCCCTGGTCTGACTCCAGGTATACTCAGATCAGAGTTCTGTCTCTTATCCAGAGCAAGGGCAACTTGAAAACAGAAGGGCTTGCGTGTTCACTGTTTTTCTTTTCTTATACCCGAGGCTTCCCTGCTTGTCTGTTAGACTGACAGGCATACTTAGGGGTTCCAGGGGCCTGAGGGAAGCAGGCAGATTGGTCTGTGAGTGTTGAGTGCTTTTTTAGGTATTGAATTGTACTTGGGGCCAGAAGTGTGGCCATGGGTGGGTGTGGGAAGCCTGAATCTCCTTTGCTGACTCTTTTTTGGTGGCCTCAGCAAGGCTTCCAGAGGCTGCTCACCTGGAGGTCAGTGTGCTGGATAAGGACCACCTCCCCATGTTGTCCTGCCTGACTTCTCTCCGCAAGTTCCTCAGTTCACCATATTCAGGCTGGGACCATTGGACCATCTGACTCTCAGATCAGGATGACTTGAATCATGTTGGCTTTGGCTCACAGTTCTTCAAAGATGGGGAGAGCTGGAGCCGGCCAGAGAGGGCTGGGCTGGCCCTCAGACAAATGAGGCTGTCGGCATTCTGCACACAGCTGCACATACACAGTAATTGGCAAGGCGAGAGCCTAGGGGAGCAGGAGGGGCCAATCAATCTGGCTCACTTTGGCACTAACTGGCTGGCCGCTCAACGAGCAGCAGGGGTCGATGCCTGGTGTGAGCCTGTGCCACTCCAGTGATGGAGACAGTTAGGTCCATGGGGTGGTTCTGGTGAGAGCCCCTCCAAGACTGCATTGGACTAGTTTAGAGCTGCAGGGGACCATGGTCTAGCTGGGTGTGGATGTGAAGTGGGGAAACCTCAGATCAATCCATGTTCGGATTCCTGGCTTATGAGTCCAGCTTGACCACTGTTCTGTCCTCTGTAAAGGCTGGACCTGAGGACCAAGGAAGAATCTATCTCCCAGCCCAGTTTGGGCTAGCCTGGGTTGCCAGCCAGGTCTTGGGGCCATTCCACCAACAGGTCAGGCTGAGCTGCACTGTGTTTCTTAGTGAGTTCTCTTTTTCTTAGAGACCCTATAAAGCTGGTAGGGCAGCTAGACATTCCTGTGACTCAATCTGTTCAGCTCTGGGTTTGCTGTGTCCACCACAGTCTCTGCTAGACCTGCTTTCCATCTCTTTTTTGGGGGGGAGAGGTTTTTGCTACAGGGCACGTGCACTTGCTAGAAAGAGAGAGACAGAAAGCGAGAAATCACCCCCTGGGGGGATGGCCATGCCGCAATCCCTTCTTCTCCATTCTCCTCTTGGGATCTTGGGCATGCACACACATGCACCCGGCGTGAGTTTAAGCTACCAGGTCCGGGACTCGAACCGCAGTTGACTACGTGGAGTTCAGTGATGTAGCCATTATGCTAACTTCTGGTCCCCTTTCCATCTCTTTAGTGGTGGTGGCTGTAGTGAGTGTCTGCAGTCTTGATGGACTGGTCCTTCTGTGACTCCCTGTGTTCAGATGGCAGCAGCAAGCCATGGACTTTCATTCATCCATTCATTCATTTATGGAATTACCAGAGTGCAGGTGCACTTGCCAGAGGGAGAAAGCAGGCCCCAATGGGGAATAGTCATGCCACATTCTTTTCTCTATCTCTCCAACCGGGAGTGATTTGGGGTATGTGCACACACACACACACGTGGCATGTTTCTCAAGCCACTAGAGCTGAGATTTGAACTGTGGTCAGACATATGGGATCCAACTCTATATGCACATCACTTAACCACCGTGCTACTGACCCAGCCCCATGAGGCTTTCTTGACCTGAGTCAAAAGCTATCATGGCAACTCTTTAGTCCAGTCACCCTGCGTATCGGTCTCAATACTGGAGCCCTGAGCTACACAGGCCTGCAGGGAAACATGGACGTGCTTGCCAGTGTGGCAGGGCAGTTGTGCCCTGCACTCCGTCACTGCTCTTAGACAGCAAGAGATCTATGAACTTCCCTTGGCTACATTCTCCTGAGGCCATGACATTCCCCCTTTGGAGGGCCAGCATCGCCCCAGGAATCACCAGGAGCTGGCCTGTTAGGAAGCTGTTTGGAAATATGTTTTTTCTGTCATTTCCTGTTCAGCTAGCAGAAACTGAGATTTGCTTTCCAAAATCTCAGTGAGGACAGCATCTGCAAGTAGCCCCAGCTCACCCTCAGGACTCTGGATCAGTGTTCCCCTTCCTCATCCGCTCACACCTGTACAGCTGCGGGAAAGATGAGAAAGAACTGAAGGGGATCCAAGGGATTCAGACTGGGGGTAGCAAGAGTCAGCCAGTACATGTGTCTGCTAAATGGCTATGTAGCTGCCCTGGGTGTGGGCTCTCGGAGATTTTCCTGAGCCCCCAGAGAGCATGTTTAGGGGTTCTCTAAGGTGAAAGGTACCATAGGGTGGAACAGATAGACCTTACCCAGCAGAAAGGAAAGTTATGGTGTCTGTGTTATCTCAGCAGGAAAGGGCCTAGTTGCACACCCTTTGGATAGTCTCAGAGCCCGTACCAAAAGTGCTCCCAAGAGATGCAAAGACTCAGAGCTGCTCTCCAGCGGGGGGGCTCCAGGGCTTCGGGGCCCAGGGCAGCATCTGAGCCTCACAGAGCTAGGTCCCATGGCCTTGAAGCAACTCCAGGAAAGCAAAGCACCCATCAGGAGGCATCCGTGGGTTGTTTGCTCACTGAACCTATACGCACCAAGGCCTCCTGTATGCTTTGCCTAGGATCTGCTGTGGGGCTCACCCGCTTAGCACAGTCTAATGGGAACCGTAAACTTAAAATCAGTCTTAAAGTTACAGCTGCAATAATTGCTGTAGAAGTGGGGGCCAAGAGGGAGTCAGAACAGTGTCCTTTATGCTGAGAGCTGAGGATTCAGGCGGGTGAAGCTGAGCTGTGCAAGCTGACAGACAGCTACTTAGTGTGTGGCTGAGATGAGGCAGCCGTGGGCTCATGCGGCAAAGCAGTCTTGTGGAGTTTCTCCCTGGAGATGCCATGCTAAAAGGAGGTGACACACAGCACCACAAGTGCCCTTTGTGGTTTGGGGAAGTCATGTACACTGGAGTGTCCCTGAGAAGGGCCTGGTCCTTGCCTGCTCCCCAGGAACCCCTGCCCTCTCAGCAGACTGGAAAGTATAATTGTCTGGAGTTGTTTCTTTTTTTCCTCCACATCTGAGAAGCTGAAGCTGAGGTGGGGACTGCAGTGGTCTTCCTCTGCCCTTGGGGAATTGGAGGGAGGTCAAACCTCTGCAAGGACTAGGAAGTTCCTCTAAGTGGCTTGTTCTGAGCAGCTAGGGATCAGAGTTTAACTCTGACTCAGGATGTGCTGAGGAAATGTGGGTCTTTCTTTTTTAAATCTCTGTAAGTTATGGTGATCTTGTATAGGTTGGGGGGGGTCCTCCCTGAGCCAGGAATTGGCTCCAGGGTACCTTCACAGTTTGCTTCCTGGGAAAGTGGAAAGTGCTTTTCTTCCTTGTCAGGCTCCTCCTCATACAGAGAGCAGCTCCTGTCAGTGGCCTGGGCTAGCACTGGGTTGGAGAGGAAGCCCAGAAAGCTATATGGGAAGGTGTGGCAGTGCCCCTCTCTAGGGGGAGTGTAGGTCTGGGTACTGTGGTGGTAGCACGTCCAGATGGGGTGGCAGTATTGACAGCTCTCTAATGCTTGTCCTTGGCCTCCAGCCCTGGCCCAGCGTGTCCAACCTGGCCAAGGACTTCATTGACCGCCTGCTGACAGTGGACCCTGGAGCCCGAATGACAGCGCTGCAGGCCCTGAGACACCCGTGGGTGGTGAGCATGGCAGCCTCTTCGTCCATGAAGAATCTGCACCGCTCCATCTCCCAGAACCTCCTCAAACGTGCCTCTTCGCGCTGCCAGAGCACCAAATCTGCCCAGTCCACACGCTCCAGCCGCTCCACACGCTCCAACAAGTCACGCCGCGTGCGGGAGCGTGAGCTGCGGGAGCTCAACCTGCGCTACCAGCAGCAGTACAATGGCTGAGCCACCTAGCTGTGGTACAGACAAGCATGGCTCAGTCTGGCTACCCGTTCTGTGCCATCTGGGCCCAGTCCTCTCTGGAGAGAGGTCTGTATGGCCAGAAGCAAGAGAATGTCTGGCCTCAGCCCCTTCTCTGTGCCATCAGCAGCCCCATCCTCATCATGGGCTTGGGCATGTGTGACAGAGTAGAGGTGACCTGGAGACTGTGACCACCCCCCACACTGGGAGCCTGGCCTGGCACTGATACCCCTTTGGTGGGCAGCTGCTCTGGTTGGAGTTGGGACCAGACCTGGAAGGGACCGGACCTGGCTTTTGCTCTTTTTTACCTTTTGGCTTTTCCCCAGAACAAAGGAGTCTGCAGTGCTAGGTGGAGGGAGTCCTGTGGCTCCAGGACCCCTTGAGACAGTTACTTCTAGAACCCTCCTCCCTCCACAGAGCCTTATTCCCTGGTGCTGCACATTCCACAGCATCCTGACCAAGATTTTGCTCCAGTTGGGAGGCCCAGCTTTGTACCTGCTTGGGTCTCCCAGTGGGACAGTCTTGATCCTTAGTTCCTGGCCAAATACAGATAGCCCTCCGCCTCCTAGCCAAGATCTGTCTTCCTTCATGGTGACCCTGGGGGCCCTGTTGGTCCCGGGGTTCACAGAGCCTCCATGGTAGGCCCGTAGCGTTCAGGTCTGTGTGGCTCTGCTGGCCCCGGGCTCCAGCCTCTCTGACTGTGAGGGATTCCCGCCCACAGCCCACTGCCCTTGGTGCCTTCTTCGCAGAGTCCCTCATTACCTCCCTCTCCCCTTGGATGCCCATTCCATTCCCCGGGTGCCTCCTTCCCCTGTGGGGGATTAAAGGAGCCCCACTGCTGCTACCTGGGGGATGGTGGCACCTGGGCCAAGGCTGAGAGCAGGGGATTCCCCCACTAGAATGCCAACCTTAGCCCTGGCTCCACCTTTTGTGCTGCCCATTGCTTCTTCCCTCCTCTGCAGCTGCATGAAGGTGCCACCTAGTGGCTAGCATGGATATGGGTGGCCCCAAAGTGAACACTGCTCACCCTTAGTGCTCCAAGAGGAAGTGGAAGGAAGGAATTGCACTAGGGGAGAGGCCCAGGCAGCTGGGCCCTCTTAGCTTCTGTGCACCTCTCCCTGGAACTTAGCCACACTGTGTGATCTGCCTCTGAATCCTGGCTGCGAGGGCACTGGCCAGCCCCCAGCTGGCCTTGCCCCTCCACCCAGTGCCTGCTTCCTCTCTCAGCATTCTCCCAGTCTGGGTCCACTGTCTCAGGCTGGAGGGAGCCCCTGCAGATGGTAGGTGGGGTCAGGTGGCTGCTTTTCCAGAGACCTGAGCCAGAACTGTCCCCATGTCTGTCATGGTCTTGCCCACCACAATCCAGGCTGGAACCCCTCCCTCCACAGCTGTTTTCAGTGGATAGGTAGGGGCCAGAGCCCAGCTTTGCCCTTAGCTAGACTCCATGGCCCCTGCCCCAGGAGGGTTTGGCCCCCACTCAGCTTCTTCCAGTGGGCAGCTTTGGGGCAGGCCCCTTTTCTGCATGTGCCACCTCCAGTGGAAATCAGACCAAAGTGACCACTCTGTGCCAAGTTGACTGTGCCTTATACACCCCTTCCCTTCCATCTCCACTGCCCTCTGGCCAGGAGGCAGTGGGAAGCTTGAGCCCCAAGGCCTCAGAACTTTTCCCAGCTCCCCAAGTGTCTCTAGGGACCCGGGCCCTGGGGATTTATTTCTTCTCTTGCCCAGGTTAGGCCTGGTCTTAAGGGTAGGATGGGGGAGTTGGAGACTTGGGCATTTGATTGGCCCAACTGGGCCTTCACGGCATGGACTGTGGATGGAGAATGTGCAGTTATTTATTTTGTGTATTCAGTTTGTAAATGTACCCGCTGTATTCAATAAACAGGCTGCCCTCCCTAGGGAAAGCTGCCCATTCTCTCCAACAGCCCTGGCTCCTTGGTGTAGGTCCAAGGAGTTGCCCTGGAGGAGGACAGGTGGACATGACCACTTTAGGAAGATCCTCACTCCTTGGCTCTCCCATTCTACAAGACAAAGTCCAAATGGGGAATGGGACCCACTGCCCTGAGCAGGGAGGACAGAAAGAATACATGAGAAGATAGAACCTGGGCTCTTTATTCTATTGAGATGGGCGGGGTGGGGAGGTGCTGTAGTGGGCTCAGTTATAGGCTATGACCTGGTTGATCCAGGCGTTGAATTTGCTAACCCGTGTGTACATGGCAGGTGCCCGCACATTGCAGTCGCTAGTGCCCCAGGAGACAACACCAATGAGCACCCACGTGTTTCCCTTCTGGCAGACAAGAGGGCCTCCAGAGTCACCCTGAGGGAAGAAGAGAAGTCAGTATTGCGCTTGGGGAGGTGTGCCATAGGATAGGACAAGGACAGGTGCCAGGCTTACCTGGCATGAGGAGGCACCTGAGCCACCTGCGCAGATCATGGAGTCAGTGATACGTGAGCCCCAATACTGCTGGCACTGATTCACAGTGACCAGCGGCAGAACTACTTGCTGCAGACGCGCTGGTGTCACGTTGCCTGTGGGCCGGGAGCAGGTGGTCCGAGTGACTGAGGATGCTTATCCCCATCGCAACCCTTCCACCCAAACCTGTGGCCCAAATTCCTACCCACGCCACTGAGGCGGCCCCAGCCGGTGGTGACACAGGTGAGGCCTGTGGGCAGCACCTCGTTTGAGGAAGCCAGGCAAACTGGAGAGACACGTGCTGTGTACTGGGCTGGCGAGGCGAGCTTCAGTAGCGTCAGGTCGTTGTTCATGGTGGCAGCATTCCAGCTAGGGTGTGTGATGGCCTGTGGCACTGGGAAAGGTTATGGAGGGCTGAGTGGGCACAAGCAGCCAGAGTTGGTGGACACTAAGAGGGGCAGGCCAAGCTATTTCCTAAATTCCTCATTCCCAGAGCCTAGCCACTGTACTGCCACACCTGCAGCAGACACTCACCCGTGAGATGGACAGGACCTGCACAGGCTCAGCGTTGGAGGATTGGTCGTACTCACCCAGGACAACAAAGTGGCGACCAGGGCTGCGGTGAGAGTGGGGTTGGATAGCCGCAGGGAGAGGAGGGCAGAGCGGGAGGGGGAGAGGGACGTCCAGGGGAAGGAGGTGGGAAGAAGTGGGCTGTAGTGGAGCAGGCACAGTGCAAGTGCTCACCTGACATTGCAGTGGGCAGCAGTGACTACCCAGTACGGGCTGATGAGAGAACCGCCACAGAAGTGGAAGCCGCTGCTGTCCTGGGGTCAGGGGTCAGGTGTGGAAATGAGCTCAGACTATTCTTAGGCATGAAACACTTGGGACCCTGCTCCACCCCCGCCCCTGGGGTGTGTATACCTGCAGGGACACCTGCCAGGGCCAGGAGCCCGACACTGCATTCTCCCCGTTGACAATCCTCTGGCTGAAGCTCAGTGCCGGTTTGATGGCAGGGACACCGCAGCCTGGCCATTGGGCTGATGAGGACCTGCTTCCCACGCCCCAGCCCAACATCCCCCTCCTCCCTTTCCTGGGTGTCCTCAAGCTATGCACCCCTGAGGGGTCAAAACAGTAAAGATCTGTCTTTACTCTTCCCCTAAGCACCTTCTAGGCCTCTAGACCTATCTCAGTTATCTACATCCATCCAACCCCCAAGTCTTGTCCATTCTCTCCCCACTAAAATGCACTCGGCATAACTGCAAACAAACTGAGAGCTCCACAGGAGGCTCCCCCCTAGGCCACTTGTCCTGACCCCTGGGGTGGCCTCCTCCCTGGCTTCTCCACCCACTCCAGACTTTAACAGCTCTCATCCTTCATACAGCCAGAGTGCTCTTCCTAAACTATACATTCAGCCTTCATATTCCAACTTCCTAAAACCTTCCAGGTTTCCAGGCCTGGCTGAAGCTCCTGTTCCATTTGTGAGGTGGCCCCACCACCTCTTCCACCCCACAACCCTGCATGCCCATTCCCACTCCTTGCCCTGGCACGTCTTTTTCCTTTGCCTACTCTGTCTAATTCTCCCCTTCCAGTCAGCCTGGCCCCTGGACTGGTGCTGGGAGGTGGGTTGCCCTCAGTGCTACTCACCCCAGGAAGACCCAAGGAGGACCAGACTGAGAGTCAGGCTAAGCAGCAGCATTGTGGCAGGTATGAGGGTGAGCACTGGGCCTGGCTTTATGGGTCTCCTTGTCCTTGAACCAAGGCCAGGCCAGCTGTGTAGGCTTGGCCCTCTCCCACGCTCTAGTCAGGAGGGTCTCTTTAAGGACTCCCAATCCAAGCCTGATTTATCAGACAGAGCCCAGGTGTGAGATTCTCACCAGCTCCACCTCCCAAAGTGTGGCAGCTGATTGGTTCCTTGACCATGTCACAGCTCAGGTTTTTAGCACTGGGTACCAAGAGCATCTAGATTAAATTTAATTCTCTTTTTTGGGGGGAGAGTTTGTTTTATTTTTTTTTTTGCTATAGGGTGCATGCACTTGCCAGACAGAGAGAGGCAGAGAGACAGAAAGTGAAAAATCACCCCCTGGGGGGGATAGCTACGCCGCAGTCCCTTCTCCTCCATTCTCCTCTCAGGATCTTGGGCACGCATGCACACGCACCCGCATGCACACGCACCCCGCGTGAGTTTTAAGCCATTGGGTCCGGGACACGAACCACGGTCGACTACATGGGAGTCCAGCAACATAGCCATTATGCTAACTGCTGGTCCTGTACTTTTTTTTTTTTTTTTTTTTTTAGGTTAAATTAATTCTGTAGTGACAACCTGGTGGCTGATCAGGATGTCTCCCAGGGCTGTTAAGAGTACCGCACTTTCAGAGGAGGCTGCTCATAGTCCAGGAATGTTCTGTCTGGTGGAAGGAATGGCTAGCTTTTTTATGGAAAGCCAGGGCCATGTGGCCAGGACAGGTTCTTGAAGGTTGTAAACCTTAATAGACATCATGAGGCCAGCAGGTGGCGTGGTGGTTCAGGCGCTGGATAGTCCCACACGGCTGACCACGGTTCGAGTCCTGGACCTGGTGGCTTGTTTTCTCACTTCCCCTTCCTCTCTGTGTCTCTCTCTGGTCAAATTAAAAAAATAAATTAATTAAATAAACCTTTAAAAAAGAGAATTTTAAAAAAAACCTTAATAGACATCATCTTGGTGATTCCTCATAAACTTGGAGTAGGAGTCACCAGCTTGCTCAAAGATGGTGATTCACTCACCAGAATCAGGGGTGGGTACGATTGGACACAAATCCTCAGCTGTGTGGCTCTGAAGCACACACTTAATAATGAGATGTTTGTGAGGGGCCTGGCACACGGAAGGGCGAGGTGGAAACCCTCAGTGAATGGTAGACCATGGACTGAGATTGAGGATAAAAGGATGACAGCCATCAAACCTAGGCCTTCAGGCTCCCATGGGAAAGCCCCTGGTGTCTACATCTCATTAGCTATTGAGTTCCAGGCTGAGTTGGCTGACCACCTTCCAGGAGTGTGAAGGCTTTGACAGACTCAAGGTAGCAGTCAAAAAAGTGAGATGAGGGGACAGTTGGCGTAATGGCTATGTTGCTGGACTCCAATGTAGTCGACTGTGGTTCGAGTCCCAGACCTGGTGGCTTAAATTCATGCCGGGCGTGTGTACATGCGTGCCCAAGATCCCGAGAGGAGAATGGAGAAGGGACTACAGCGTGGCCATCTCTCCTGAGGGGTGATTTCTCACTTTCTGTCTCTGTCTCTGTCTTTCTGGCGAATGCACGCACCCTATAACAAAAACCTCTCCCCCCCAAAAAAAAGTAAATAAATAAATAAAGTTAATTCCATTTGTTATTATCATTTTTAAAGAATTCTCTTGTCTTTTATTATTTTAATTTGACCAGAGAAGGACAGAGAGAGAGAGAAAGCAAGCAACCAAATTTAGGACTCAAATTGCAGTTGGCCATGTGGGTGTCCAGTGCCCTTAATC
Organism: Tupaia tana; assembly: GCA_026018925.1. Lineage (NCBI taxonomy): Eukaryota > Metazoa > Chordata > Mammalia > Scandentia > Tupaiidae > Tupaia > Tupaia tana. The sequence continues at coordinate 19,061,525 of JAKSZU010000018.1, read as the reverse complement.
ACCACGCCACCTGCCGGCCCCTATTATTATTATTATTATTATTTCTAATTTGACCAGACAGAGAGAGGGAGAGAAAGGGAAAGCAAGAAAGCAAGCCACCAGGTCTGGGACTCAAACCATGGCTGGCCACATAAGAATCCAGCACCTTTAACCACCACGCCACCGGGCAGCCCCAAAATAATTTCTCTCTTTTTAAAATAATAATATTTATTTTTTATTTTTTCTGGAGAAGTTTTTGCTATAGGGTGCGTGCGCTCGCCATAAAGAGAGAGAGACAGACAGAAAGTGAGAAATCATTCCCCCCACCCAGGGGGATGGCAACGCCACAATCCCTTCTCCATTCTCCTCTCGGGATCTTGGGCATGCATGCACATGCGCCCCGTGTGAATTTAAGCCACTGGGTCCAGGACTCAAACCACAGTTTACATGGGAGTCCAGCGACATAGCCATTATGCCAACTGCTGGTCCCAACAATTATTGAATTTTATTTATTCATTCATTTTTTTTAAAGCATCATTTTATATCATTTTATTCATTGTCTTTTTTGGAGAGGTTTTTGCTATAGGGCACGTGCGCTCGCCAGACAGAGAGACAGAAAGTGAGAAATTACCCCCCAGAGGGGATGGTCTCACTGCAATCCCTTCTCCTCCATTCTCCTCTCAGGATCTTGGGCATGCACGCACACATGCCCGGCGTGAGTTTAAGCCACCAGGTCCGGGACGCAAACCGTGGTCGACTACATGGGAGTCCAACGACATAGCCATTATGCTAACTGGTGGTCCCTGTCATTATTTTTTTATTTGACTGAAGTTGACCAGAGAGAAGGAAAGTGAGAAAGCAAGCTGCTAGGTCTGGGACTCAAACCATGGTCAGCCATGTGGGAGTCCAGCTGCCTTAACCACCATGCCATCAGCCGGCCCCTCATTCATTTATTTTTTTAATTTGACCAGAGAGAGAGACAGAGAGAGGGGGGAAAGTAGAAAATAGACCACCAGGTCCGGGACTCAAACCTTAGTTGGCCATGTGGAAGTGTCCAGCACCTTAACCACCACACCCCCTGCTGGTTCCATAAAATCATTCCAGAAAGAAAGAAAATGTTAGGAAAAGGGGACAGTCATATGGTGTGCTGGTTAAGGCAACTGGATCCCACATGGCCACACGTGTGGTTCAAGTCCCAGACTTGGTGGCTTGGAAAATAAGCTGGGACATGTGTGTGTGTGCTCAGAGTCCCAAGAAGAGAATGGAGAAGGGATTATGGCATGGCCATTCCCCCTGGAGGGTGATTTCTCACTTTGTCTTTCTCCAGTGAGCACATGTGCTCTATAGCAAAAAAAAAAAAAAAAAAAAAGTTGGGGGAAAAAGGTACAGTCAGGGGTCCGGGGATATCTGGCCCTGAGTAGACCCTTAGGGTTGGGCAGACTCTCCCTAACAGTTCCAAAACTCGCATGGAGCTCAGCCATTCTCGCTGAGGGCAAGATGTTCTGGCAGCACCTGGGCCTGGCACTCAGTGGGCACTCAGCAAAGGCTTACTGGATAAATGTGTCATCTTTCTTCATATGAGTCCTGTGACCCCCACCAGCCCAGAAAAGTTGGAGTCAGTCTCCCTACTCACAGCCCAGCATGTGCAAACAGAAGCCCAGCTTTGTGTAAGTAGCTCGGGTGTGCCTGGTCCTCTGAGGGGTGTCTAGGTGCAGGGGTGAGGTGTGCTCTGTGAGAGGTGTGGGATCTGTCCCTGGCCACTGAGGAGTCAGGGAAAGGTTTTTTTTTTCTTCTTTTTTTGGAGAGGTTTTTGCTATAGGGCGCGTGCGCTCGCCAGACAGACAGACAGAGACAGAGAGACAGAAAGCAAGAAATCACCCCCCCCAGGGGGGATGGCCACACCGCAATCCCTTCTCCTCCATTCTCCTCTCGGGATCTTGGGCACACACACACACGCGTCCAGCGTGAGTTTAAGCCACCGGGTCCGGGACTCGAACCACAGTCGACTATGTGGGAGTCCAACAACATAGCCATTACGCTAACTGCTGGTCCCAAGGGAAAGAGCAAGGCTAGGGAGCATTGGGGGAGCCTTTGTGGTGTGGAATCAGAAGGGTTTTCGGGGAGACACACTAGGAGCTTTTGACCTGGAGACTGCAGTGTTGGCCAGGGTTGGGGTGCCGGCGGGGGAAGATACCTGAGGTGACAGGTGAAGGGCACCTCTTAGGCCAGATACTGGAGTCACAGGAGGTAGTGGCCTCTGCAGGGATGAATACCTGAGTCACAGAACCCTGCTGGCTGCCTGCCCCACCCAAGAACAACACAGCTCAGATGTTTGCATTCAGTGTTTCCTGGGTTTATTCCCTCCTGTTCCAAACTCTTAAGTCTCAGCTTACTTCACTCCACCTCCATGGCCTGCACGGTTTCCTCTACAAGTTCCAGGTTCAGTGGCCTCACTGTCTGGGTCAGGATAGCTGTGGTCCCAGGGGCAAAGTGGTAGCAGCCATGTCTGGAAGGGAAGAGGGACGCCTCTCAACATGGGCCCATCATGTGGCCCACCCTCTTCTTGTACCCTCTTATCTCTCCCGCTACTGCCCCACCCTCCCTGCCGTCTCCCCTGCTCCCACCTCTTCACCATGGGTTCCGTGGGTGAGCTCAGTGTTCGCAGGACTTTGGCGCCAGTCCTGGTGATCACGCATGCATCCACACTGCCCCCGGAGCCCAAGTCACCCAGGATCCCTGCAGTGACAGCTTCCACCAGCAACGCCTGCGCAGCCTCCAGCTGTGGCAATAGGTGTATGTAAGGCCTATGGGACTCTGGTGTCACCTCAGACCACAGCAGGGGACTTTGTTAATCTTGAAGCCCGTATTATTCACTGTTGCTCACACCCAACCTCCTCTCTTCCTCCACTCCAGACTCCCCTTCCCTGGTCCCTCTCTTCCCAGACTGTGATGCTTCCACCAGATGCCCTTCTCTTCACAAACTTGTCACAGGTTTCTTTCTCTGGACGTCTGCCACATCTAGAGTGACATCCATTACATTCCTTCCATCCTTCCCCAGACAAAATTGATAGGACTCCACCAGTCTTTCCCTCTTCCCTTAGCTCCAACGGATCGACTTCTCAGGGCCATCCAAACTTTGTCCAAATCACACATCTCCACCCTCATTTACTTAACCCCACACATTTCCACCCTCATTTACTTAACCCTAAGTCTCTACTCAGTTGTCACCTCTGAGATGCTTCTCTCCAACTCCAAACTGGACCAAGATCCCTCTGTGATCCCCCAGGTCTTCCTCCCCATCAATGACCATGTAGTGGAGGTCAGAGGTTGCTCACCGTCATGTTGGGCTGGAACCGGTCCTCCAGCACCGCCAGCGCCGCATCCTGGCCAGAGCCTGCAGGGGGAGGGATATTTGAATTCAGCTGAGGCCACTCAGTCTGGGAGACAAAGGAGAGGCCAGGAGGAGGAAGAGAGGTGATTGGGTGTGAGCAACATTGAATAATACAGGCTTCAAGATTAACAAAGTCCAGGGACCAGCAGTTAGCGTAATGGCTATGTCGCTGGATGCCCATGCAGTCGACCACGGTTCTCGTCCTGGACCCAGTGGCCTAAACTCACGCCGGGTGCGTGTGCGTGCGGGCCCGAGATCCCGAGAGGAGAACAGAGGAGAAGGGATTGCGGAGTGGCCATCCCCCTGGGGGACGATTTCTCGCTTTCTGTCTCTCTCTCTCTCTCTGTGCGAGCGCACGAGCCCTATAGCAAAAACCTCTCCAAAAAAAAAAGATGAACAAAGTCCCCGTGCTGTGGTCTGAGGTGACACCAGAGTCCGATAAGTCTCTCACACACACATCACCACAGCTGCGAGTCACCACAGGGATCCTGGGTGACTTGGGCTCCGGGGGGCAGCGTGGATGCGTGTGTGATCAGTGGGCAGGCGGTTCGAGAAGGGTCGGAAGTGCTCACCCAGGGCGGTGAAGAGGTGACGGCCGTAGGAGCCGTGGGGATGCACGTGGTAGAGCTGCGGTCCGGTCACATCTACTCCGCCCACGATGAGGGACGCGCCCACGTGGCCCCGGTATCTGTATGAGTGGGCGTGGTCAGAAGCCAGCCAACTCCAGGTCCCGCCCCTCGCCCCCACGGCTGCGTCCCTGCATCCGGGTCCCGCCCCTCCCTGCGGCCGGGCGCTCCGAGGCAGACATCGCCGCTTCCTGTTGCCGATCTCCTAGGCCGGCCTCTTCCGGTCTCCGGGCTCGCAGTAGACCTACTCTTCTGCCCCACCTCCTGTCATTCCCGCCCAGCAAAGGCCGCTCCCAGGTCATCTCAGCTCCGCCCCAATACCGGAAGAGCGTCTGCTGCAGGACGCGAGTGACCGTGGCAACGCGGGGCTCGCGGCCGGTGGACAGCGCGTGTAGTTCCATGTTGGACGACACCATCCGCGTAGTCATCTCGGCGTCGGCCGCAACTCCAGCCCCACAGCAGCTGAGGGCGAAGGGAGTGTCGGTGTGGGCTAGGCTAGAATACACGGAGACCCCAGCGGGGAACAAGGGGTCTGGTCTGTTCTTGCATGGAGGAGAGAGGCTGGGAGAGTCTTACTAGATTTTGGGTGCGATGAAGTGAATCTTCTCGCAGCTCTTGTCCGCCACGACCGAATCGTTAGTGGCTCGTGTATCTGCACCCAGAATGACCCCGTCCTGGGGAAGGGAGGAGAGGCCGTCTTAGTACCCGTCGGATTCCCTGGCCGCCCCTCTGGCTTCCAAGTCCCACCCCGCTGCTCACTCGAAACACAAGGCCCGCGATGGTGGTCCCGGTCTTGCGTGCATGAGGGACCCGTAGTCCAGGGAGGACGCGTTCCAAGGAGGCGTTTCTGGAAACGGAGGCCCAGGTTTCGGTTTTGCTTCCTGGAAGCCCTGTAGAAGCCCCCCATCCCCGCCCTGGCCGCCTTCTTTGCCCGGAGTATGTCTGGAAACCCCAGTCGCCCAATACACGCTCCCCCGCCCTCGCCCGGGCCGTCCCCCTGGCCCTCGCCCGGGCCCTCGCCCGGTAGCTAGGCACTAACCCTGCCCCATTCACCTTTGGCAGTTCTCGAAGGAGAAGCCCCCTCGGGGCTCTAGCGCTAGCTTCAGCATCTTGGGGCAGGCAGGGTGGTCTAGGAGTCAGGGATCGGATCTTGAAGGATCAGTAAGACAGGTGGGGCCAGTACTAGAAGGACCTCAACCCGAGCTTCTGACAGAGCCCACCTCTGCAGCTTCCTGCTTTCACTTTCACCTCCAAACTTCCTAAGAAGCACTAGCAGGCTACTTTCTGCATCTTGCCTTTCACTTTCACTTCTGGCCCTAAGCAGCTTGGGAAGCCGATGATGTCCATTCCTAGGCACTCCATGGTGCTCTTTGGGTATTCTAGACAGAGGGACAAATCCCCCACCTGCTGGACATCGCTCGGCAGAACTGGTGCCACCCCGTCCTCTGCTGGCTGTCATTCTAGTCTGAGCTCCCAGCTCTCTTACTCCAAACCCCTGCTCTAGCATCAAGTCCAAATGCTCTAAAACTGTCAGACTTGGCCAGGTCTCTGCATCGTTACAGCCTTCCAATAGCACCGAACATGGCTGACTTTTGTCCTTTGTCACTCTTCTCCTGACTACTGTCTCTTGAGGCCTTCACCTCCTCCCTGAAGCCTCAAACACCAAGGCTCAATTCTCAGCCACAGTGAAACCGGTAATTTCCAATTTCTGTCTCTCAAGAGGGGCACTGTGCCTGTCCATCTAGTGGCCAGGAGGCATGCTGGGTTCTATTCATAGCCAAGCCTTATTTTACCTCCTAAATTACCTCTTTTAAGTTGATTCATTTCTTCCATGAGAGAGACAGGCACCTCCAACAAGTCCCCCACACCAGATCCACCCTGTCTCTGCCTACCTGGATCATGCACATGCCTGACATGCTCAGGGCAGTTCTGAGGACTTTTCCCATGTGGATCCAGTTGTGTACCACTGCCTGGCCCTCAAATGACATCTATACACGTCTTTCTTTCCTTTTTAAAAATTCATATTGGACATGTGTGCTTGCCTGAGAGAGAAAGAGGGAAAATGAGAGCACCTCCAATGAGGAATGGCCATGCTGAAATACCTTCTCCATTCTCCTCTTAGGATTTTGGGCATGCATGCACATGTGACCAGACTGTTTTTCAACCTGCCAAGTCTGGGGCATGAACTCCACAGTCAGTCATGTGGGATCCAGCTGCCTTGACCATCATGCCACTGCTTGGCCTCCAGATGGCCTCTTAGCTGTATATCTTTCTAACTGCTGGTCTTAGCTACATCCTCTCTTCCTTGGATATAGCAATGGCCTCCTAGCTCCCTCCCCACACCCCTTTTTGCTCCCTTCCAATGTTGGACCCTGTAGGGGAGATCTTTCTATAGTGAAATTTTGAACATGCTTTCCCTGGTTAAAACCCAACAGCTGCAGTGCTGCTCTTAGGCTCAAACCCAGCTCGTTCCAATGGCCTGTGTTCTCTTCAGCTCCCTGGCCTCAGAGTAGATGCCACCTCCACTAGGATGTCTTCCCTGATTTACAAAGCTCAGTCTTTTACTGCTGTCTATTTTTCTGTCAGAACACTTAGCTTCACTATTTTTTTTATAGAGGTTTTTGCTATAGGGCGCATGCACTCTCCAGAAAGACAGAGAGAGACAGAGACAGAAAGCGAGAAATCATCCCCCAGGGGGATGGCCACACCACAATCCCCTCTCCTCCATTCTCCTCTCAGGATCTTGGGCACGCACACACACATGCCTGGCATGAATTTAAGCCACCGAGTCCAGGGCTCGAACCGTGGTCTACTACATGGGAGTTCAGCGACATAGCCATTACGCCAACTGATGGTCCCATTAATTAAGCCTTTGGATCATCCTGGAGGCATAATGGTATCAAACTGAACTGTGGTGCTGGAAGCCACAAGGCTGTGGGTTGGGATCCCTGCGTTGGTAGACAGACGCATGTGCACATGGGCAAGATTCTGGCAAGCTGGAATGGTGCAGGATAGGAAGGGGACAAAAGTGTGACAAGACCCTGTTGAAGGTGCTTCTCTCTCTGTAAAGCATATGCCATCATGAATTGACTTCAGAAAATAATTAAGTTTTCATTAGTGAAATGATATAATAGTTGTTACCTTCCCATATCCTAAACTCCTGTGCCTATGTCACCTACCCACTACCCACTCAAAAAGCTGTTTCATCTGGGGCCGGCAAGTGGCATGGTGGTTAAAGGCGCTGGGCTCCCACATGGCTAACCACGGTTCAGGTCTCGGACCTGGTGGCTTGCTTTCTCACTTCCTCTCTCTCTCTGTCTCTCTCTGATCAAACTGGAAAATAATAATGATAATAGTAATAAATAAAAAGTTAAAATAAAAAATAATTCTTTAAAAAAAAAATAAAAAAAAAAAAGCTGTTTCATCTGTCCTTTCAGAACTAGAACAGATCTTCTACCTTCCTACACTCTCATTCCACAGCTGTGGGTGCAGCTGGCTCTGGTCCAGAGGCAGGCTAACTAGGAGAGTGCGAAGCTGCACGTCTTAGGGTACCCAGCTCAATCTCCAGCCTTAGCAGAGCCCGTGTTGCCTCATGCTCTACAGAGCTGCCCATGGCTGAGAATGAGTGAATCCTGGTGTGGGAACCCCAGTGCCTCTTCTCAACCCACAACACACATCAGAGCTTGCATCAACAAAAGAAGTTCTTTATTCAGGGGTCAAAGGCCTAGGGCTGGCAGCTGGGGGTACAGGGTTGCCCTGACGGTAGGCACCCAGCAGGATGTCATTGATGTGCTCCAGTGTCTGGTTACTGAAGACCATGTTGAGGTGCTGTATCCTGTGCAGGGGCAGCAGGTGCACAGGCTGTGGCTGGCGGCCCTGCCACTGGCTACAGAGCTCCATGCTACGTGTGGCCACTGTGTTATCACCGTCTTCATAGAGCACATCCAAGGGATCCGTGTAGGGGAAGTCATGGTCATAGATATAGGTGCTGGGTGTCGGCAGGCCCACACCATACAGACAGTATACTTCCACACCAGGTGCTGGGAGTCCTGCCAGCAGGTCCCGTGACTGTAGCCACATGTACCAGCCTTCCTCAAAATGCACATCCACAAAGAAGCGCTGGTAGTCACGGCTTGTATAGTTGAAGCTGGGTGTGGAAATGAACACATGGTCCTCAGGCCACACCTCCGAGGAGGGAAACATCCAGGGGGACGTTGTCGTTATGCGCTGTTCCTCTTTCAGTTTGATGCTGGACATGATGGGTATGCCCTGATTGTCACCTGTGGACACGGAGCAAGTTAGGACAAACAGCCAGGACTGGGACCCTGGCCTACAATGTGCCCCCAGTGTAAGCTCAACTCAATGCTCAATCTTGTGTCTGCCCACTCAGTGTGAGCCCACAGCCATAGTCCAGAGCAGGCCAGTATTCAGTAGGTGCTCGATGTGTGCTTATGCCCGTGTGGCAGCCCTGATGGCTTCCTGCAGGACAGTGCATAGGGGCTCAAAAGTAGGGCAGACTGAGAATGTGGGTGTGAGTAGGGGGTGGTGCTGGCTGTTCTCCCTCAGGCATGCATCTGTAGGCCCATGTGTTGGCCCATGCCACACGGAATGGTGTTATGGGAAGGATAAAAGGAGTTTGCTGTCTGTGGATGTTGATTGGCACAGTCTGATGGGCATTTGCCTTGCCTGATTAAGAACTCCTAGGGGGAAGGCCAAGTTGGCCAAGTTGGACTGTACCCAGCATACAAGGGTGCTCAATAGGTAGTAGTGGTGTTGGTGCTGGGTCCCAAGTACCACCTCTCAGGGAAGAGCAGAAGAGGCTCCTAGGGTCTGGCCTTGGCTTTGGCAGACACACTCTTGGTAAGGCAGATCCCTGGGCAGAGGGGCTCCTGGGAGAAAAAGGTAGCTGAAAGCTGGGTGGGTAGGATCTGGGGCCATGAGAAACAAACCTCAAGTTGAGTCTGATTGCTGGGGACCACTTCCTGTTTACTTCCCCTTTGTTATCAATGACATAGAGCCTATAAGGAGCCTCCCTCATGTCCAGTGGAGGTCACTGCTCTGGGGCTGTCAATGATAGTGGGCTGCCAGAGGCCACTGTGAGCAGAAGCTAGTGGGCAGGCCCATGGTGAGCTTTATCACACCCTCCCCCCACAGGACACAGGTGATCAGAGGCCCTCTCACCTGAGGCCAAGACCTGCATGGGTTTGATGGAGCCACCCCAGGGAGCTCCAAGAGAGATGAAGCCATCAATGAAGCGGTCCTTCCAGGACTGGGGCTGATGCAGCAAGAAATGGAGCAGGTGCAGGCAGCCCAGACTGTGCCCAATGAGGAAGACAGGCTTCCCGTAAGTAGCATGCATCTCCTCCACAAGCCTGGCCAGATCACGGTAGTACTCCTCCTGCTGTTCTGCAGTGGGAAGCAGGTGCATCAGGACAGTGGGGTTCCACATCCACATGCCCAGCCCCCTGCCCAACACCCACAGACACTCACTGGGCCCCAGTCGCCAGTCATAGGGAGCAGCCCGCACTGTCTCATCTCTCACATAGCCATTGTTGACCAGATTCTGCACCAGAGTGTGCATGTAACCTATAGAGAAGGCAGCAGTGTTGGGGACTCCGGCCAGGACCCCCACGGGCCATTCCTGCTGTCTCAAAGGCCAGGAGCCTCTGCCCTTTCCCCCACTAAACACACCTGCTAACTTGCTGTTGTCCAGGTACTCAACTGGGTAGGTCTTGCCAAAGCCAGGGACGCGGATCTGTACACCAGGGGCGTTGGACACACGCCCAGAGCTGTGATTGTAGGTAACCCTGAGGACGGGGACATTCAGTAGCCAATAGCTAAGGGGTGGTATGTGGGCGGGGCAGAGTACATGGCATGTACCTGGTGTTATCGATCCAGCAGTCCACACCGAGGGGTAGAAACATATTGAGATCCAGCCAGATGGTGAAGAAGTCCTCTGTCTTGCGGTAGCACATCCAGTTCACCACGTCCGGTTTATCCAGCTTGGCTTCTAGCTGATTCCCCAGGCAGCCAGGCACTGCAGGCACCGGCCCTCACTCTGGACTGCTTGGACTTCCCACCGTGCCCAACCCATCTCACCCCCAGACACGGCAGTGACCAGCCCCACCCCTCCAGCTCCCACATCCTCAACCCACTCCTTGTGATCACAACCCCAACACTTCCCCAGAAGCCCAAAGCCTAGGTTCCCCTCAACAGGGAAGGTAAAGGGGCCAAGGCCACTGACCCCAGCCCCCAGAAAACAAACATTCAGCCTGGCTCTCCACTGCCAAAGTCCAAGGCAAGAACAAATACACATGGGGGAGTGGGTGGTAGACCCAGGAGTAGGAAGCTGGCCTTGATGGGTCTCTCTTTCTCTCCTGAGCGGGGCATCTTGTCTTGTCTTTGGCAGGGGCCAAAGAAGGAGTGGTGGGACTTGGCCCAGAGTCACACTGGTATGGCTACAGATGACTGTGGCTTGTCATGTCCTGGCCAAGACCTCAGGCATACCCATTCCCCTACCCTAGCCCTCTAGAGTGGCCAGCTCAGACACCAGGGACAGTGTGGTGGGGAAGTGGGTGATTTCTCTGAACAAGCTTGGGCCCCTCCCCACACCAAGGCAGGGATAGGGCTAATGCAAGGGTAGAGAGCCTTGGCCAGGTCTGCTCAAGGGCTGGGGCCCAGGCTTCCCAAGGTCCGGCCTGGTGCGTCAGGGGCCTGGCGGGGGCTTACCGAGGATGACGGGCCGTGTGTGGTTACTGAGCTCAGCCTTGGGCGTAGTGTGCGGGGGGAAGAGCACATTGAGCAGCCAGAAGGGGGCGGCAGGGGGGAGCAGCAGCTCCAGCAGCAGCAGCACCCACTGCCATGGGGAGCCGGGCAGCCCCATTCCAGCCCTAGTGCCTGCTGCCAGACAGGCAGTCCTGAGCTGGCCTTATCTAGAGTGGGGGTGGGAGGGGCCCTAGGGGCAGTGGGAGGGACAGCCTGACCAATGGGGGTGGCCAGAGATTGCCGGAAAGGGGCACAGCCTTAGCCTCAGGGAGCCAGCTCTGGGCCGGGGTTCAGTTCCGCCTTCTTCCCTTGGCGCCAGGGAAAACAGAGCTGGGGCAGCAGGAGGCCCAGAAGTACACAATGTTTTATTGAAAAAAGTCAGGCTCCATTTGGCTTGGCTTGGTGGGGGTCGCTGCCCACAGTAGCCGGAGCCAGGTCTTCTGCAGGCAAGCTGGGCCAGACCTTGTCCCTTGCTGCCCTTCCCCTCCTCTCTGATGGTGACATCCAAACAATAAATATGCAATAAATACCGCTTCTGGGCCGGGCCAGGCCAACTGCCTTCAAATCCCACATTGGCCCCCACCAGTCTCCTCCAGCCTGGGCAGACCTACAGGGGCGCCAGACAGGAAAGTCCCCAAGCCTCCCACGATCCCACTGGACCTCGGATCCATATCCACTGCCAGGCCTGTTCTTCAAGGAGACCTCGCAAAGCTGGATCCAGGGCAGGGCCAGGCAAGGCAGGGCTGGTAGACAGGTGCTGGGAGAGGGCTGTTACCCTGGATACCTCCACTCCAGGCCACAAGCCTGCACTGGGCTCAGGAGTAGATGGTGATGACTTCACGGCCACCACCGCGTACCAGCAGCACCCGCTCAAGGCCCTCAGTCAGCACCTCGAGGAACTCCATGTCTGCAGGACATCAGGTCAAGGAGGCAACACCAGGACCAAGGGCAACCTGGGTCACCCTACTCTAGGGGCACCCAGGGAGAGAGGCTCCTGGCTCAACTCTCAAGTTGCTCAGCTCCCCACTGCCTGCCTCTCTACAAAGGGATACAGTTCTCATCACCCTCGCTGTTCTTGGGCGGGCCGGGGCATGTTCAGTAGGACCAGGCGGGCGTCGTGGGAGCGTGTGACGATTACTTCATTGAGCTTCACGGCGGTGTGCATGCGCCGCACGTTGGACTGATCCCTGCAGGTCATGCAGCTGATTGTTGGTCTCAGAGAATCATCTACAAGGACCCCTGATCCTGGCTCAACCACCCTGTTGTCTGCCCCTACTCCATCTCTACCCCAAGCCCCAAACCCCAAACCTGTGGGGACAGAGCAGGTCCCCTAAGGGCCCAGCCCCTTGGTCCATTTTCACTGCACTCACGGCTTAATGTGCACCAGCTCCCGGAAGTTGTCAGGGGCATGGCTGGGGTCCCAAGGCTCAGCCATGTACTTGTCCCGGGTCCATGTCATCTGGATCTTATCGGGCCCTGCTGCAGACTCATCCTCCTCATCTGAGTACAGGCTTTCCAGGCGCAGGGCTGAGTGTCGGTCCTTGATTAATTGGGCCTGAGAATCATCAGAGGACACCTTAGTGCCATGGATAGAGGTAGGCCCAAAATGGTAATCAGCCTCAGGAAAAGGGACACTGGATTAGGTGGGCCTGGGGTAAGTTGTCCTGATGCCCTGCCTTATGGTATCACCAAAGATCTGAATCGGACACTGTCACCCACCCCAGCCCAAACCAAGAAGGCCACTGACTTCTCGCTCGCGCTCCGTCTTGGTCAGTCTCATCTGCCGCAGCATCTGGGACCGCTGCTCCATCATCAGTGTCCGCTCGTAGGTGTACGCAGAGATGTCACTATTGTGCTAGGGACAAGGTAGGCTATGAGGACCAGGCTGTGGGGGCACGAAGTCCACAAGGCCAGTTCAGGGCGGACAGCTCACCATCTCCACCACTTCCACCTCTGCCTCAAGGCGCAGGTGGTACAGGAAGATGGCCAGATCCTTCTTCATCTGGATGCTGTTGTCGTCCATCTGGGCCACTGTGAAGATGCGCATCCGGCACTTCCTCCAAACCTGTGGGGACAGAGCAGGGGGGCAGTTTAGTGCCCACTCCTCTAAGGCTCAGCCCCTCCTGCCCTGCTACCCGCCTGGCACACCTTATGCTGACGCAACAGGAAGGGCAAAAGCATGAGCATGCCGCCATCATGCACAATCCACCACACATCGATGTGGCCTTCCAGGTAGCGCTCGTGGTTGCTGGGGTAGAAGGCGATGTTCTTGGGCACAAGCAGGGCCAGATGAGCCGCTGTAGTACAGCGCACAGTGTCTGGAGAGGAGGGGCACTGCTGACTGCCAGTCTGCAGCCCACTGGCCTCTGCCACCCCATCTGAACCCCCAGCCCCCGGGGTCAACCTGGCCTAGCCCAGGCGCTGGCCCCTCACACACCAATAAAGGTCTTCCAGGCACGGGGGTCCTCGCTCTGTCGCCAGCCGTAGGGCCAGCCCAGCACCACGGAGTTATGCCTCATGCCGCCCAGGCCGCAAGACTGGATGAGGTGGGCCAGCCCCTCACGCACCTTGCTGGCTACCACGACCTGGCAGAAGCCTTTCACCTTCTCAATCTCCATCATATTCTTGATTGTCTGAGGGGAACAGACTCGCATCAGAAGCCAAGTCGTTAACTTTCTCTGTTGGGTTCCTTCTAGGAACCCTAGGGCCTATAGCTACTTGGGGGCAAGAGGCCATGTTTTCACATAGGTCAGGTATAGCTGCCTTATTCCAGCTCTCAAGGGGCAGCAGTGTTGTCTGCCTGGCTGCCATGCTGCTTAGGACTGGTCCCCTCCCCAGTGTACCAGCTACAACCCAGACACCTGTGGTCTGGTTCAGTTCCCCTGGCTGGGGTGAGGCAGTGTGCACCTGCTCGGCGGCCTGGGCCTCTCCATAGCTCTCCAAGAAGCTGCCCTGGATGACAGAACCGACGATTGTCAGGCCCTTGCCGGCCTTGAGCTGGGAGGCAAAGGTGAGGAGCCGTGGGTACTTCACATGCAGGTCCTCGTCCAGCTTCAGCAACACCAGTAGCTGAGGCCTGCAGGGGCCAGACGGGGACCAGACAGCCCAAGACCAGAGCTGGACTTCTCTAGGGTCCCCTGCTCTTCCCCCCCATCGGCCCTGGGACCTCACAGGTTTGGATCCAAGGGCTCAACAAGCAGGAGGGTGCCCCTGTCACCCCCAGGATGAGAGACCTGGACTAAGGAAGGGGAGGCAGCACTTCTTGACTTTCCCACCCACAAAGCCCCACTAGGGACCTTGAGATGACCCCTGAAGGTCTGAGGGTGAACTCACCGCCAGTTTTTGGTGTGAGGAGGCCCCTCCTCTAGCCGCAACAGTGCATAGCGAGCAGCACTCAGGGACAGGCCTCGGATCCCATCACCCCACTCCTTCTCAGCCCTGTAAATACCAAAGCTGGTAAGCCCCTGGGCCCACCCCTCCCAGTCCTATCACCTATGGTGGATAGCAAAGGCTGGCCCAGCTCCCCTCAGTCCAACACTCAAGACCACTCAGCTTGCTCACCCAGGCACCCTCAGTCCTCTGCAGGCTGTGGACAGAAGCCAGGCGGTAGCCCTTCACTCACCCTTGGTATTCGATATACTTGTAGATCATGCCTGCGATGAGCATGGCGACCAGCGCGTAGTACCAGGAGGAGACAAACATGAGGGCCAGGCAGAGGCTCATGCCCAGGAAGGACAGTGCCCTGGGACAAAGCGGGGGGGGGGGGGGGGGGGTGTGTGTGAAGATCAGGGCAAGACCAGGAGGGTCCCAGGCCACAGCCTATCCCAAACCCTGGCAGCCCCATCAGGTTCCAGGTCATACACTGGAAGGGTGGGGCAAGAATCAGATTGAGCCCCTCAGCCCCGTAACCTCCTTCTCCAGTGTTTCACTAGGAGTAACTGCAGCCCAGGAAACTTGAGCCTCATCCAGAATGGGGCTCTTGGCCCCTACAGTTCCTCCTGTCAGAGGACTTGGCTCAGGGGCCCAGCTAGGCTCACCAGTGATAGTACTTGAACCGGGGCCGCCAGTTGGGGGTCCTCAGGAGTGTCTGCACAGCACAGGCCAGGTTCACGAACAGGTAACACATCAGAAAGAACCTGCAGCACAGGGAGGCAGTTGGTGCAGAGCGGCCTTCGCAGCAGCCTGCGTACCTGCCCTGCATGGGCTCAGGCTGGTCTTCTCAACCTTCCACACCCGCTGCCATGCCTGAGGCAGATGGGGCTCCAGCAGGAAAAGTGTTCCTAGGAGCTACATCACAGAAGATGGGTAAGTGTTCTCCAGAGTGGAAAGTGGGAATGGACGAAGGCTGGGAAACAGCAAGAATAGAACTGGAAAAGGATGGTGCTGAGGAAGGGCAAGGAGTGCTCAGGATCTGACACAGATGACACTCAGGTCTCCAGCCCGGGGGACCAACTGGATGAGGGGCTGTCACATGGAAAGGAGGAGCAGGTGGGGGGAGATGACAAGGACAAGGACCATCTAAATGTACTGAGATTGGTTATATGCTGTGGTGCATATGGGAGGCTAGAACAAGGGCAAGGTCAGCCCAGAAGGCAGGACTCATGGGAGAGGACATGCCAGGGTCACGTGTGCCCATGATGGGGGAGTGCTAAGTTCCCCAGGGCTGCCACCAAGAGTCACATGATCTGGACTGAGAAGTATGCTCTCGCTTGGGTAAGAGGGGTCATCACCAAGATGACCATGGTAAAAATGGTCTCCAGTGTGCACTTCCGTGAGGAGCATACGTATATCAAGGGGGACAAGAGGCAGGCCTGGTTGGGGTGGAGGTTGTTCAGGAAAAGGGTCTGGAAGCTGTCAGGTCTGCAGGTAAGTTGGGCCATGAAGGGTGGGCCCTTCAACACCGAAGAAGCAAAAATGAGCCTCAGACCAGCAGGTGGCACGGTGTTTAAGGTGGCTGGATCTCACATGGCTGACTGCAGTTCAAGTCTTGGGCCCAGTGGCTTAAGAAATACACGAGGTGCAAGAGCATGTGTGCCCAAAATCTCGAAAGGAAAGAGATGGAGAATGGATTGTGGTGTGACCATTCTCCATGGGAAGATGTCTTCTCACTTTTCCTCTCTCTCTGTTTCTCTGGCAAGTGTATACACCCTGGCCAATTAAATAAAGAAAAGAAAAGGAAAGGAAAGAGGAGCCTCATGGAGCAGGGTGACCAAAGACCCTAACACAGGCAGAGGGGAACACAGCAACTATGAGCGGTACCTCAGGGACTCCTGGGAAGCACCACGTGTGGTCCCTACCGACAAGGCACTAGCACACTCATTTTCCCAGCTGATTCAGGAACTTTGAAAGCAAAAACGTTTGCAAATGGATGAATAGGGGCCAGCCCTGTAGACTAGTGGTTAAGGGATCGCATATAGCCAAACATAATCTAAATTCCAGCTCTGGTGACTTGACGCACATGCCAGGTGCATAAGTGTACATGCCCCAATTCCTAGTAAGATGGAGAAATGGAGGAGGGATTGTGCGACCATAACCCATTGCGTGGTGCTTTCTCTCTGTCTCTCCATCCCTCTGTGAGGCAAGTGATTATAACCTCTTCAATTTGAGTAAGAAAAAGTAAATGGTGGAATGGGCAGTGGCAGCTTCATCTAGGCATGCAGGACTGGGTGCTTGTTCTGTGCAGGGATAGCAACCTGCCAGCCACCTTCTCTAAGGCTCTCCACTGAGGGGTGTGGGACCTCTTGGTCTCTAAACAACGTATTCTGCACAGGTACCAGGCTCGCTCCCAAATCCTGGTGTAGGCTAAGCCTGCCGGGTACTATCTTCTCACACAGCCTCCTACATCTCCCAGCCTTAACACCCAACATGATCATGGGCTGGTGCTTGCAACGGTGTTGGGGTTCAGGAAGCCTTTCCCAAGACCACTCCCCTGCCCTGCCCTTGCTCACATGGATAGAATGGGGGCCACCATGTCAAGAGAGGCGATGAGGATGCCCAGCTCAGCGATGAGTGCAGTCAGGAGGAGAGCCCATGTTGGTTCACCGTTTGCCTTCCCGTGGCCGAACACCTGCATGCACCGAGGAGGAAGCTGGTCCTATCACCTCCATCCCACACCTCGAGTCCCCGGCCACAGCCTGCTCTCCATCATCCATGGATCCCTCCTTTGGGGCCCAGTCCCATCCCTGTGGGTGTACCAAATTTCCTGCCTCCCCTCCTCCTCCACCCCTCTAGGCCTCTCTGCCCTGGATGAGCCGTAGATGGGCAATACAGCAGCTCGGCCAACAGCAAGCAGGGCAGGGACCAGGGTGGGTCTCACAGATCCTCACAGATGGCTGCAGAGCCCAAGGCCACTGTGGGCAGGACATGCTGCCTCTGATTCCCACCTCTCTCCCCAGTCATGAGGGGAGTGTAGAGGGGCTCACCCGTAGGAAGGGGATGATGTTGTCCTTGGCAATGGCCTGTAATAGGCGTGGTGCCCCAGTGAGGCTCTGGAGGCCGGCGCCACAAGTTGAGAAGAAAGAGCCGACGACAATGACCCAGGGCGAAGGCCAGGCCAATGTGCCCACTACCAGGTTCCGGCTGACGCCATCGCCGTACCTGCAGGCACTGGGCTCAGGCTACGCTGTTGTGCAATGAGTCCCCCCAAACCTTGGATGGGGCTGCCCAGAGCAAGGGATGTCATAGGTCAGGAAAGATGGCTACAGTGGGCAGACCTTGGCCCTTCCGTGGAAAAGGCCAGCCCTATCCTTGCTCTTCAGCCTAGCCCCAATCCTGATGTCACCTTCCTCTCAGAGGCAGAACCTGACCCACCTGGTGGCACAGAGCACCACTGAAGCTAGCAGCCTGAGGACCTGTGGGACTGTGGGGGGAGGGAGGGAAGGCGGGACTGGCAGGGCTGAGACATTGCTACGGGCAGGGGCATGGCTAACTCACTTGTCCCTGAGCACCACCCCCTCGATGCAAGCTCCGAAGAGAACCACACTGCTGAAGTCTGCAGCAGCACGTCAAGGAAAGCAAGGCCTCCACCACGCGCACTGCTGCCCTGGCTCATTCCCCACACGGGATCCATGGGACCCTCACCGGAGCCTCAGCCAGCACACTGACAGCCGAGGATCTGGAGGTGTGCACGTGTGCAAGGAGGTGAGATATATACATGTGCACATATGTGCTATACCTGGGCATGCTACTGGCAGCTTACCCACAGACAAGTCCCTCCCATCCCCACCCACTCACCCCAGGCCTGGGAAAGGATATATACAAGGGAGGTTGTAATGATAGCCAGAATGGTCCCCACTGGGATGGACTTCTGGGCATCGCGGAGGTCTCCGGAGCGGTTCGAGCCAGCCATGATGCCTCCAAAAACAGACAAGACTCCCTCAGGGGCTCTCGGGACTTGGGGCAGGGCTGGGTGGGTGGACAAGAGGGGCTTACCTGTTACGGAGGGGAAGAAGATGCCAACCAGCACGGTGAAGGATGTGGCGATGTCAGCCACCACGTACAGGGGCAGGCTCTCCTTCAGGCCAAGAGCATCCGTGGAGGGCAGCCCGCGCTTCTCCACGACCTCCCCTTTCTCCAGGTAGGCGCTCCACAGGTTTTCTGCAGGGGCAGCGGCATCACCACTACAGCCCACCTAGAGGCTGCTGACACAGCAAAGCTCGGGGGACTCAGGACAGCTTCAGCCACAGGGCTGCTCTGGCTGCAGGGAAGGAGCTGTCAGGCTAGGAGCCGGACAGACAAGAGGTGGCTGAACCACCACCAGTCAGAGCCTCGCCAGAGCCTGCCTCCCAGACAGAAGCCCTTTATTGCTCTGAAGGGAACATCCTAGGCATGAGTGGCTGGTGGCTGAGGGAAAAAGGGGCTGCCAGAACTTTGTGGGGGCTGCTACTGGCCTGGGACACTGGCCAAACAGCTTCCGCTCACCCGAAACTCAGCTGCCAGGAGCCAGGCTAAGAGGACACTACTGGGCCGGGAAGGCAGCCAGACCTGCCCTCCATTCCCTAACTGGCCACAACAAGGACAGCTCTGTGTTCTACTCTCCTGCTCGGCCTGTGGGCCCAGGAGCAGCAGGGCAGGAAGGAAGACCCACCCTGGAGCACACCAGCAGCTGCCCCAGGGATGCCAGGGATCTCAGTCACGTTGTTGAGCAGGAAGTAGGGGTCACAGGAGTCAGTGGTAAGGTTGGGGCTGTGGCAGAAGAAACTCCATAGCCGGGTCGCCACTGTCTCATTGTCCACTATGGCTGTCTTGGCACAGATGTCAAATTGGTCCCGGGACAGGGTCCTGTTGCCCAGCATGCATACCCTGTAGGGGACAAAAGAATCAACACCTGCTCTCCTGGAGGCCCCTGTAGTCTCTAGGTGCTGTCTACTTGGGAGGGATGTCAGTACAATGCCTTACAAATTCCCAGGGTACTTACGGAAACACAGGAGGGTCAAAAATAGACTTGACGCCCCCAGCATAGATGGAGAGGATGGAGATGATCACACAGGCCAGGAAAAGCGAGGCAAATTTGTTCACATACTTCACACCAACAAATACCACCAGAGTCATGAAAGTCAGAAAAATGGTCCCATATACCCGCATATTGTTCAAGGTGGCGCTCGATGTGTCATGAGCGCCTGATGGGTAAAAAATGGCAGCTGGTGGGGCAATGTAGGTCTGAAATGAGAAGGATAAAGAAGATTAGATTGGGGCCTGCAGGTGGCATAGTGAGTAAGGCACTGGGCTCCCATGTGGGTGACTGCAGTTCGAGTCCCAGACCCAGAGGTTTGAAACTCATACTGGGTGCATGTGCGTGCGTCCCTAAGATTCTAAAATTCCAGGAGGAGAATGGAAAAGGGACTGTGGCATGGCCATCCTTCGGGGGGTGGGGGTTGGTTTCTAGCTTTCTCTCTGTCTCTGTCTCCCCATCAAGCATACACACGCTATAGCAAAAATCTCTCTTCAAAAAAAGAAAAAAAAAAAAAAGGTTTAGGGCCAGCAGGTAGCATGGTGGTTGGGGTGCTGGACTCCCACATGGCAGACAGCGGTTTGAATCCCAGACCTGGCGGCTTGCTTTCTCACTTTCCCTTTCTTTCTCTCTCTCTCTCTGGTCACATTTTGAAAAATAATAACAAATAAAATTAAATAAATAATTTTTCTTTTAAAAAAAGATTAGGCCCCATAAGCACAGTGGCTAGGTGCTGTAGAGAGGAAGCGAGAGCCCAAGTGACTGTCTGAGGTTTGAATCATGGCCCTCATGGCAGACACTGGGCACATGTAGGTAAATGGTCAGGATCCTGCCAGGATGGTAGAGTGGAGGAAAGGGGATTACGGTGTAACCAGGCAGTGCTTCTTTTCCCTCTCTCTGGCATACACGCCCTTTGGCGCTAAAAAAGGAAACGAAAGAAAAACAGGAAGCACCATCTTTCTATTTGAAGAGTGAAACCATTTTTGTCTTTTTTTTTTCTTTATTCCCCACAGGGCACATCCATGTACATGTGACAGAGAGAGAGAGAGAAAGAGTGAGAGAGGGAGAGAGAGAGAAAGAGAGAAAGAGGAGTGCCTTTCAGAGGGTCTGGTCACATCATGATACCCTTCCTCCAATCCTCCAGCCTGTCAGATATGGGTACTCCTGCACATGCCAGGTGTGTTTCAGACTAACCAGGCCAAGGATCCAAACTGCGGTCATCATGGGGGCTCTGACTTCTCTTGAGCAGCACTTTACTGTCAAGTCTCAGAGCTGCTCCTGGTTTTCTTTTTTAAAGTTCCTCTAAAAGAAGCCAGTCACAAAGGATGAAACATACTGTATGATTCTGTTTTTTCCTCTTTTTTTTTGGTTTGTTTTTTAAGGTTTTTGCCATAGGGTCTATGTGCTCACTGGAGGGATAGACAGTGAGAGGGAAAGTGAAAAATCATGGCTATGCTGCAATCCCCTCTCCTCCATTCTCCTCCTGGGATTTTGAGCACACACACACACACACACACACACACACCCCCAGTGTGATTCTCAAGCTGCTGGGTCTGGGACTCGAACCGTGGTTGACCACGTGGGAGTCCAGTGCCTTAACCACCACACTACCTGCTGGCCCCAGTATGATTCTGTTTATGTCAAATGTTCACAATAGGCAAATCCATTGAGACAGAAAGCAGATTAGAGGGTGTCTCGCACTGGGTGCTATGGAGAATGACTACCAATGGGATTTCTTTTGGTAGTGACAGAAATATTCTAAAATTGATTGTGATAATTGCACAACTGTGTGAATATTCTAAAAACCACTGAATGGTACACCTTCAATAGATAGTGAATTGTAAGGTATGTGAATTATAGCATAAAGTTTAGTAAAGCTGTTATTTAAGAACAGAGGCCGGCAGGTGGTGTGGTGGTTAAGGGCGCTGGGCTCCTACATGGCTGACTGCGGTTCGAGTCCCAGACCTGGCAGCTAGCTTTCTCACTTTCCTTCTCTCTCTCCTTCTCTGGTGAAATTTAAATAAATAAATAAATAAATAAATAAATAAATAAATTAAATAATTCTTTAAATTTTTTTTTTTTTACTTTATTGATTTTAATTTGACTAGAGAGGTACAGAATGAGAAAGAGCAAGAAAGATGGAAAGTGAGAAAGCAAGCCACTGTGGTCAGCCATGTGGGAGTCCAGCACCCTTATCCACCATGCCACCTGCCGGCCCCAATAAAATAATTCTTTAACAACAACAAAAAAAGAACCTAACAAACAAAGAAGGCTCCAGATACAGATGCCAACCTGAATGGCTAAATAGCCAAAGTAAAATAATTTGAGCAACAAAATAAATAATGATAGTATTAAATTATAACCCAAAGAACAAAACAAATATCTAGAAGTCTATACTGATGTTGTTACATGGTTGAATAAATAAATAAATGAAAAGATAAATTTCCCTTACAGAGGACTTTCAAATAATGTAGAAGTAGTAAGAAAAATAGAAAAGAAAGAAACAGGGAACCAGCAGTTAGCGTAATGGCTATGTCGCTGGACTCCCACGTAGTCGACCGCGGTTCGCGTCTCGGACCCGGTGGCTTACAACTCACGCCGGGCGCGTGTGCGTGCGTGCCCAAGATCCCGAGAGGAGAATGGAGGAGAAGGGATTGCGGCGTGACCATCCCCCCTGGGGGGTGATTTCTCGCTTTCTGTCTCTCTGTCTCTCTCTGTCTGTCTGGCGAGCGCACGCGCCCTATAGCAAAAAACCTCTCCAAAAAAAAGAAAGAAAAAAAAAAAGAAAAGAAAGAACAAACAACCCTGTGCAGGGTCTACACTACAGGTAGAGGACTTGGAGATGGGAAGAGCTAGGAAGTCCCTCCAAATATCTCCCACTCTCTAGATCCCCAAGGGTGGGCATCTGTCACCCTGTGCTCCCCACAGCTCCTCTACCTCTTCTGCCCCTGGCTGAGACAGTTTGGTGGGGAGTGAGACACTGAGTCTGAGCACCACAGGGCTGAGAGGGGACACCAACCTCAAGATAGGGATCTGTGGCTGATCACCTTGACTTAGAGATGAGAGGCTGGACCTGAAGGGCTGTGGCATAGAGCCCCATAGAGCTGGAGTTGGACAAAGCCCACACAAATCCAGGAGGCAGAGTCTGTGTCACCACCAAGATCTGTCACCAAGCTAAACATACCAGATCATGAACCACTTGCCATGGCTGAAATGGTGCACAGGTAGGTGGAACATCTGACTGGCCCAAACTGGCATAGGGGTGAAAGGAAGACTGGCTTGAGCAAAGATCTTTCTCGCCTGAGGAGGCCTCCCATTTATAACCCTCAGACACCAGCCAGAGATGAGGAGAGCATGAGCAACCTGGGCCTTTAGTTTGGACTCCAAAGGCACTGTCTGGACAGGACCAGAGCTAGCCAGGGCTTAGCCTGACTCACCAGCAAGATCTCGATGGCGCCCAAGATGTACATGGCTGCTGCAAATGTCGTTCCCAGGTAGAAACACAGGCCCACAGCACCTCCAAATTCTGGCCCCAGCGAGCGGGAAATCATGAAATAGGAGCCCCCAGCTATAGCAGAGAAAACATACAAATGTCAAGGTTGGTTCTTCAACAGGGTCTTCCCCGTGACAGGCCCTCATAATTACCCGGGGGACAGGGACTGCTTTTCCCACTCACAGGTGATCCCAGGGATTGCGAGACTAGCCCAAGGCTGCAAGGTTGGTCAGTAGCCAGGTAGGGCCAGGCCCTATCCCTGTCTGATTCTCATGTCTAGCGGGAGCCAGTGAAATAACTACTTTTCTGGGGCAGGTCAAGGTCCCCAGCAGCAGCTGGGCAGCCCACTGTCCTTTAACTCCCTGTACTCAGGCCACATCCACAACCTGCTCTGGCCAGCTGTGTTGTGTCCTACCTCAGCACACCTCACCCCTCCTGAGGCCCGTGCCTTTATTAGTCTGACCTTTCCAAGACCAGGACAGGGACTGTTGTCTTGTCCTGTTTTTTTCTGCCCCTTGGACTGAGCACAGGGCCTGCCTGTGAGTGTCTATTGCTGATGCTCCTGCCCTGAGTCTGTGCTTTAATCAGAGTCTAACTCCCTGACAAGACTAAAAGAGTAAACACTGGGCTCCGGGATGGCAAGGTTGCAGGGGGACAAGAGTGATCCCATACTGCTGCTTGTATCTGCTGCTGAAAAAACTTCTTTGGTGAATCTTGGAACAAGAATCAAGAAACTTTAAAGGTCAATCCCTTTGATGTTGTAATTCTACTCCTAAACCCTCTTCTAAAGAGAACTGCCAGGGCCTGAACTTCATGTTCAAAGCTGTTCATGACAACATCTACAAAAGAAGAACCCACAGGGAGGAGAATAATCGCATCTGTTAGGTTATATCCAACCATGGCCAATCCTATTTAAAGAAAACAAACTGTTTCCAACATGGGAAATACACACACGTGTCATATATACAGAGAGATACTTAGAAGACTCTAAGACTACATAACAAAAGGCCAACAGTAACAAGCTCCCCTGGTGGTATTATGAGTGCAAACCCTCTTATTGGTAAATATATATCACCTTTTTTTTAGGGTATTAGTTTTATATTAATACAACACAATAGCAATCTCAAACTCTGTCAGGCAGAGAAGCTCCTAAGTGTGGCGCTGTCTTGTAGCAGGGACTAGGACCCCACAGGAGAACTGCCTTGGGAGGTGGGGGACAGGTCAAGGTAGATTCTAGGCTCTGTTCCCCGCATTGGCCTGAGGAGGTGCTCACCCACCTGGAACAACGCCGTTGGTGGCAATGGCGCTCATGGAGATGGCTGTCAGCAGGGTCTGTGGAAAACAGAGCCTGGGTGAGCAGGTCAGTTGGGTGGGCTCTATGGGGCAGCCATGGCCCATACCTAGCGCAGTCCTGGCCCCACTGGACACTTACACAACAGCAGCAGATGAGCACGATGAGGAGAGCCTGCAGCACACCAGCCGTGCCCACCATCCAGGTCAGCCGCAGGAAGAGGATAACCCCGAAGATATTCTGCAGGCAGGGCAGGTACACTCCCATGAGGGTGCCCATGCTGGGTGCCTATGTGGGTGGGAGGGGAGGGGATGCACAGAGCATCAGAGGAGACCAGATGCACCATGAAGGACCGGCTCCTAGTCACTCAGTAGTCCCCCACCCCCAGTGGGGTCCTGAAGAGTGCAGGAGGTGGGGGTCACAGCTAGGATATCTCTGTTGACTTTCAGATAAGAAGACAGTTCGGATGGGGAAGGTAGAACCCCAGATTCTTTTTAAAACCTCATGTGTGGGAACCAGCAGTTAGCATAATGGCTATGTAGCTGGACTCCCACGTAGTCGACTGTGGTTCGCGTCCCGGACCTGGTGGCTTAAAATTCACGCTGGGTGCGTGTGTGTGCGTGCCCAAGATCCCGAGAGGAGAATGGAGAATGGATTGCGGCGTGGCCATCCCCCCGGGGGGTGATTTCTCGCTTTCTGTCTCTCTGTCTGTCTGGTGAGAGCACGCGCCCTATAGCAAAAACCTCTCAAAAAAAAAAAAAAAAACCTCATGTGTGAACCTGACTTCCCACTCAGGGTACTGCCTCCTGCCCTCCCTCTCTTCTGTTTAACTTCTTTTTTTTTAGAAGAAGAGTTTTATTTTTTAATTATTTAATTCAATTTCATTTATTCATTTATTTTAATTTGACCAGAGAGACACAGAGAGAGAGAGAGGAAAGTGAGAAAGCAAGCCGCCAGGTCCGGGACTAGAACCATAGTCAGCCATGTGGGAGTGTCCTGCACCTTAACCACCATACCACCGGTCGGTCCCTCTTCTGTTTAACTTCTTCTTCTTCTTTTTTTTTTTTTTGGAGAGGTTTTTGCTGTAGGGCACGTGCGCTCGCCAGACAGACAGAAAGAGACAGAGAGATAGAAAGCGAGAAATCACCCCCAGCCACCGGGTCCAGGACTCGAACCACGGTCAACTACGTGGGAGTCCAGCGACATAACCATTACTATGGCATTACCAGCTAACTGCTGGACCCTCTTCTGTTTAACTTCTGAGAAGAGAGTTCCTCACTTCCTCACCCAGGAGGCCCCAAGTCACCCAAGCTAGACTAAGAAATTGTCCCTGCCCCTCCCTCTCGCCACCCCTCCACTCCAGTCCAGGTGGACACTGAGTCCTGCCCAGTCTTCCTCCCTGCTGCCCCAAAACAGCCTGCCCTGCCCCATCCTTAGTCCCGTGAACCTGGGGCAGTACATGTGAGGTACCAGGGTGATGCTGTCCTATGACTGTTAACCTCTCCACACTCTAGTTCACTCTTTTGCCAGAGCAGGTCTCTGAAAACTAAGTCTACGAAACCAGCAGACAGCGAACTGGCTATGTCTCTGGACTCCCATGTAGTTGACTGCAGTTCGAGTCCCGGACCCAGTGGCTTAAACTCACGCTGGGCACATGTGCGTGTGTGCCCAAGATCCCAAGAGGAGAATGGAGGAGAAGGGACTGTGGCGTGGCCATCCCCCCCGGGGCGTGATTTCTCACTTTCTGTCTCTCTGTCTCTCTCTGTCTTTCTGGCGAGTGCACGTGCCCTATAGCAAAAACAAACAAACAAAACAGAAAAAACAAAAACAAAAACAAAAAAACAAAAAGCAACTAAGTCCAATTTTATCATCCATGCTAGAAACCATCACTGCTTAATGTGTGGTCCCGACTCCTTGGCTGGAGTCATAAGACATACCCCATCAACTCCCGTGTTAGCCCAAACCCTGACCTCAGATTCTCTGAACTTGGGCACATGCTGGGCTCTGCCTGGGAAGGTCGGTTCTGCCCTACTGCCTGGAAAACTCCTCTTCAGTGAAACCTTCAGGAGGTTTAATTGTTATTGCTTCCAAGAAGTTCCCCCAGGTTGGGTGGAGCTGGTACTCCCTCTTGTATTCCCTCGATGTCTAATACTCTTCTATTGTAGTGGTCACTACAGGTCACAGTAACCGTTACCCAGTATGCCTCCTGATCACACTGGGGTACACTTCCAGCAGGCTGTGCATGTACCTAAAATGTGCTCCTGAACTCAGTGAGTGGTTGGGAAAATCCTGCAGGAAGAGCTGAGGCTCAGACTATGGGATAAGTGAGGAAGGTCTAATGTACAGATCCAGGCAGGAATTCCTAACTATCCAAGAGCAAAGTTCAAGCCAGTCAGGAAGCTAGGGCAGGGGCTGAGAGCACAGAGGCAGGGCTGGGGGTCTGAAGAACTGAGCTCCATGAGTACAGCCTAGGGCAGTAGAATCTGGAGGGCTTTCACAGGAGCCCCAGCAAAGCCTCATGCTGCCCTGAGATGGGGACATGCCCACAGGACTGGGGCAGGATCTGTGTGCAGCCTAACAGACCTCAGAAGGGCGGGGCAAGAACAAGTGGTTCCTCAAACTGCCCTGTACAGCAGTGGGAGTGACCTATATTCATCTAGGCTCTGTCTGAGCCCTTCTCAGAGGATACCACCCACTGGAGAGTGGCAGCAAGAGCTCCCAGTCCCACCCCCACCCCCACCTTAGGCTGAGTCACTCCAAGAAAAGGGCAGTGTGGGAAAGGGCAGGGCCGGAAATGCTTTCCGCATCCCCAAATAACCTCTGGCAGCCTCAGAAGGTCACCAGGCCAGAGCCAGAGAGGCTCCCAGAGAGAGGCTGCCTTGGGTCTTGGCATGGTCTGGTTGGAGGTCCACCCTTCCCGCTTCAACCTTCTTTTTCTGAGGCCCTTGCTCAGTCTCACCCTGAGCAGGGGCCACAGCTCAGCAGTCCTGGCTCCCTGGCTTCCTGCGGATTCCCTATATACTGGGCCAGGCACCTTCTTCCTTCATGGAAAAGTTATCGAAGCTGGGATACTCAGCAACCCTTTCACATCCTTACCCTAGATCAGGTAGGTGGGGTGGGGTGGCCCTGTAACCCAGCTTCTTTCTCAAACTCCTATTGTGATGTGCACCAGCCTTTCTTAGGGGCCCTTTTCTCTCGGCCACCAGCTTCTTGGCTTTATCTGAAGGTACAAGGGTGAGGCTCTGTCCCAAGGATCTCACCATCCACCTCATCCTTCTGCAGGGCTGGATACGGAAAGCCAGAGATGGTCGGGGTTTTCTACTCTCGGCAATCCAGTACATGCCAACGAAACCACAACTGGCTAGACAGAGTGGGGGTCGGGTCAGCACGACCTCAAGGTATTAGCTGCCCTCTGAGTACAGACTGGTTTGCCTCCCAGAAGGACAAGGTGAGGGATACACTTTTCCCTGAGCCTACTCCAGCAAGGCTCAAATCTCACCAGCAAGTCTGAGGCCAGAGACCCGGCTTAACAGTACCTTCTGCTTGAGCTAACCTCTAAGAAGAGCACTAGAACCCAGGTCAGGCCCCAGCTCCGTCCAAAACACAGTTTCTTCCCCAACCTCAGGGACTGGCTAGGTGGAAAGGGAGCGTCTCTGGCCTCCCGGCTGAAATGTAGGAAAAAAACAAAAACAAAAGAAAGCCAGCTCTGGGCCAACCGGGGCGTAGTGGTTAAGGTGGGCCACTGGATCCCAGGTGGCTAACTGTGCAGTTCAAGTTCTGGACCTGGCAGCTTGAAAAACATGCCAGGCACATGTATATGCCCAAAATCCCAAGAAGAGAATGGAATAGAAGGGATTACAGAGTGGCCATTCCCTCTAGGGTGTGCTTTCTCTCCCTCTCCCTCTCTCTTTCTGGCAAGTGCACATGCCCCATAGCAAAATTAAAACAAAAGCAAAAACAAGGGAACAGAAGGTGGCATGTGGCCAACCATGGTTTGAGTTCCGGACCTAGCAGCTTGAATCTCATGCTGGGCATATGTGTGTGCATGCCCAAAAATCCCAAGAGGAAAATGGAGGAGAAAGGATTGCAGCATGGTCATCCCTCTGGTGGGTGATTTCTCACTTCCCTTTCTGTCTATTTCTGTCTCTCTCTGGTAAGCACACACATCCTATGGAAAAAAATTAAAACAAAAACAAAAGCTGTTAAACTGAGCCTTCATGTGGAGAAGCTGAACAAAGATGTGAAAACCTTCCTAAATAGAGAGGGAGGGGGAGTCCAGCAGGTGGCCTGGTGGCTAAGGTGCTGGAATCCCACATGGCTGACCCCTCCTTTTTTTTAAAAAAAGAATTATTTATTTTACGGGCCGGCAGGTGCTGTGGTGGTTAAAGGCACTGGATTCCCACATGGCTGACCACAGTTCGAGCCCTGGACCTGGTGGCTTTCTCTCTCGCTTTCCCTTTCTCTCTCTCTGCTCCAATTAAATAATAATAATAACAAATGGAATTACATATATAAATAATTCTTTAAAAATAAAAATAAATAGAATAAATAAAGTTAAATAATTCTAAAAAAAGGTAAAAGAGACTTATTTTAATTTTATTTATTATTATTATTATGCTTAAATTTTTGCTATAAGGCATGTGCATTCACCAGAGAAAGAGAGAGAGAGGGAAAATGAGTAAGTCAGCTGCCAGGTCTGGGACTAAAATCACAGTTGGCCATGTGGGAGTCCAGTGCCTTAACCACCACCCTATCTGCTGGCCACATAAATCAATAATTGAAAAAAAAAAAAGAGAGAGAGGGAGAGGGAAAGGTTGAAGAGCCAGAGGACCAGACAGCTTGCTTTCTCACTTCCCTTTCTACCATTCTGTCCCTCTCTGGTCAAATTAAAAATAAATAAATAAATAAATAAAATTTTAAAAAGAATTACTTTATTTAACTTTATTTATTTTAATTTGACCAGAGAGGGAAAGAGTGAGAGAGAGAGAGAAAGAGAAAGGAAGTCGTCAGGTCCAGGACTTGAACCATGGTAGACCATGTGGCAGTCCAGTGCCCTTAACCACCATACCACCTGCCAGTCTCAAATAAAAGAATTCTTTAAAAAACAAGAAAAAAGGGAGGAGACCAGCCGTTGGCGTAATGGCTATGTCGCTGGTCTCCCATGTAGTCGACCATGGTTTGAGTCCTAGACTTGGTGGCTTAAACTCACGCCGGGCACGTGTGCGTGTGTGCCTAGGATCCCGGGAGGAGAATGGAGGAGAGGGATTGCAGTGTGGCCATCCCCCCAGGTGGTGATTTCTCGCTTTCTGTCTCTCTGTCTCTGTCTTTCTGGTGAGAGTATGCGACCTATAGCAAAAACCTCTCCAAAAAGAACCAAACAACAAAAAGACCCCCGGCTCATGGCTTACCATGTGGCTTCACACAAAGCGGGGCTGAGTAATGGCAGCTGTTGTCCTCACTGCCATTCCCGAGGCTCTCTCTAGCCCTCTGCCCTCTAGAGCTCCCCATTAGCTCACCCCTTGAAATCCATTTGAGTCTAACGCACTCAATACCCACCCTCCATGCTCCCCAGACCTGGAACCCACTTCCCCTTGGGTGCTCACCATCGTGGGGGGTAATGGCTAATTCCATAGCAAAGTGTCTGTCTTTCTGGGTGTGGACATGACCAGCTCACCTTGGCTGCTCTCCGACGGGAGCCTTCCCCACTCTCAGCCTCTTCATGCTCTTTGGCGCCCTGGGTGAGGTTGGTATAGCTGACGAGCTTGCCCAGCAGAGACGACACCTTTGGGCGGATGTCCAGCTCTTCCTGTAAACAGAGCCACGGGGTGAGATGGCAATGGGCCAGACTGGCGCCAGGCTACCTGAGTGGAGCTAGCAGCCTGGCCGCTGGTCCCATGCCAAGCCCTGAGGCAGGCCTGGGCCCGAGCCCAGCTCTTGCCTGGGGAAGCCCAGACCAGCCCACTGGGCAGGTGTGGGCACCACACCCCAGCAAGCGGCACTCAAAGGCCAAGCCCAGCGGCTGCTTCTCTCTGCCTCTCAACTGAAATCACTGCCAGCCCATTTGTGAAAACCACCTGCCTCAGGGGAGAGAGGGCAGGGCACGGCTGGCAGCGAACAGCACGCTTCATCCTGCTTGCTCTGCCTGGCCACCTCCCAGCTATGGCTGGGACTCTGAGACTCACATCTATCCGCCACTCCCTACAAGGAAAGTCACCCTAATCACCTCAGGGCACCAAGGAAGACAAGAGGAACATTTGGGACATGTGAAATCTCTCTTGCCTGCCCAAACCTTTTCCATCCTGAAGGACCCTGTTCTTCCTCCAGTCCCTGGGAATAACCCATCCCAATTACCGACGCTGGCCCCCAACCCACCCAGGTGGGGCCAGGTCAAGGCCTTCACAGCAGAATGCTGCTGCCTTCTCAGGTCTGGAGGCCTCCCATAGCTCTAGCTCCCCAGTCCCCACCAGGACCTAGGCTTTCCCAGCTCCTGCTTTCTCAGCACCACGCCTCCACCTGTGTCTTGTCCACAGTTAGCCTTTCCCTGTCTGACAGCTCCCTTCTGACCAATGCACAGGGAGAAGTTGGTGTGGAGTGAGGTGACAACGTGCGCCCTTTGGGACAACGTGGAGATCGATGACCCTAAGTGATTCAGCCATGGGATGGCAAAATGTGTGGGTCGGACTTTAGAAGCCTTTTATATTAAATCCAGATCTCATTTCTCAGCTTGAGTCCGAAAAGGAAAAAATTCAAGTTCAGAGACACAGATTTAGGACTCTTTCC
Organism: Tupaia tana; assembly: GCA_026018925.1. NCBI lineage: Eukaryota > Metazoa > Chordata > Mammalia > Scandentia > Tupaiidae > Tupaia > Tupaia tana. The sequence goes on along the minus strand of JAKSZU010000018.1, from coordinate 19,030,751 downwards.
AGAGAGGTGTCCAATGAGGCTGCAGCTATGGAGAGAGGGGCCAGAGCCCGTGGAAGGACCAGGCCTCAGTGAAGTAGAGGAGAGAGCTGAAAAGGCCAACCACGAAGGACAAGGAGAGTGCACAGGAGACGGATGCACCGTGGCCTTCGAGAAGTCCTAGGAGTGGAGGGAAGAGAGGCGCTCCGAAGTGGGAAGTCTTGAACAGCACACGCCAGCCAGTGTGGGCATCTGGCTGAGGCTGCAAGGAATCCAAAGGAGAGCAGTACTGGGAAGGCAGCCGCGTGGCTTGTGCATGGCCTCCGCGAAAGCACTTTCAGTTGGAAGGGCCGGGGAACTGCAGCCTGGCTGCCATGGGAGAGGTGGACAAGGGGAAGAGCCCAGACAGCAGAAGCCCCTGCCCGCCCACCTGCCCATCACATCTGTGGCCCAGAATGGTCCCTCAGCTACCTCAAACAGCGCCAGGTTCCTGTCATAGTAGTCACTTCCTCTAGAAGCTTCCAAGGGGCTAAGGAAAGGGCTGCTCTCTCTGTGGTTACCATGTCCTGTGGAGAGAGAGAGGGACAATTAGGGGCCGCTTCCTGAGCCATCCTCAGCCCTTTCCCAGAAAGCCAGGACCCGAACATCATGTCTCTGGAGTGGGCTGTGAAGGATGCAGGGTTACCGGGCTGGGACTCACAACCTGGGGGCCTGAGCGAAAGGCCTGAGGTAACTGGGGAGCAGCCAGTGACCAATCCGGGTGCATGGTTCTCTTCAGCAAAGTGCACTCAGGTGAGAACCCCAGCCAGGAGCACGTGCACGAGCATGAGCAGGCGTGAACACCGAGGGGCGGGGCCAGTCCACTCCCAGCCCCCCTCCCATTCTCCCGGCACACCTGGAGTACCCAACGTGCAGGGCGTCCATCCAGGGCTCCATGTCCTCAGGGACCACCCAGGCACTACCCTCCAGGTAGATGGGGCCACACAGAGCACCTTTGGTTGCTGTGACACACAGGTGGTCTGCTAGCTACCCTACCAGGCATCACGAGGAGGCATCCTGGATTGCAAGCATGGGGCATGCTGGGAGGCAGGGCAACCCCAAGAGATCCAGAAGCCTGAAGCCAGGAACCACTGGGGGTCACCTGTGAAAGCCAAGCTAGCTGGGTGTTGGGCAGAGAAAAGGAAATGGGAGTGGGGACAGTTGGCTGGGGCCACATGTTGACCAGAGCCACACATTGGCCTCCTTACTACCAGGTTCAGGCCACTTAGTCCAGACCAGAGGCGAGGCAGACTCCAGTCTCCACCCACCCAGCCTCCCAGGCTGGTGAGACTGTGCTTCAGCTCCAAGCAAACTCCTCAGAAAGAGAAGCCAGACACACTTATTTTTTCTTTTAAAAGAATTATTTTATTGAATTTTACTTACTTTAAATTTTGACCAGAGAGGCACAGAGTGAGAAAGAGAGAGAGAAAAAGTGAGAAAGCAAACCACCAGGTCCAGGACTCAAACCACAGTTGGCCATGTGGGAGTCCAGCATCTCAACCACCATGCCACCTGCTGGCCCCCTCCTTTTGTATTTTTTAAAGACATTATTTACTTATTTTTATTTATTATTATTTTGTATAAATTATTTATTTTGGGACCAGCAGATGGCCTAATGGCTACGTCGCTGGACTCCCACATAGTCAACTGTGGTTCGAGTCCCAGACCCGTTGGCTTAAACTCACACTGGGCGTGTGTGCGTGCATGCCCAAGATCCCGAGAGGAGAATGGAGGAGAAGGGATTGTGGCGTGGCCATCCCCCCTTGGGGGGGTGATTTCTCACTTTGTCTCTCTGTCTCTCTCTGTCTTTCTGGTGAGTGCATGTGCCCTATAGCAAAAACCTCTCCTGGTGCTGGCAGGTGGTATGTAGGTTAAGGGTGCTGGACTCCCACATGGCTGACCATGCTTCAATTCCCAGACCTGGTGGGTTGCTTCTCTCTCTCTCTCTCTCTCTCTCTCTCTCTCTCTCTCTCTCTCTCTCTCTCTCTCCCCCTCCCTCTCTGGTCAAATTTAAATAAGTAAATAAATAAAGTTAAATAAAGTAATTCTTAAAAAAAACCTCTCCCCTAAAAAAGAGAATTATCTATTATTATTTTATTCAAAGCAGGCATGCTCACCACAGAGAGACAAAATGAGTAAGCCACTAAGTCCAGGAGTGGAACAGCAGTTGGCCAAATGGGTGTTCAATGCCTTAACCACCACACCACCTGTCTCCTGGCCCCATATTATTCTTATTTTAATTTTGACCAGGTAAAGTGAGAAAGCAAGCTGCCAGGTCTGGGACTCCAACCCTGGTCCGCCACGTGGGAGTCCAACGCACCAAGCACCACACCACCTGCCAACCCCCAGATGCTCCTTTTTTATAAGCCTGTATCAACTCCTGAAAGTTGACTGCTTTTCCTGGCCTCCTATCATTCACTCTTCCCTTTTTTCCTGCCTTTGTGCCTTGTGAGTCTGGGTGTCAGTCCCAGCTTTCCACCAAGCAGCTGGAAGGCGCCAAACACTCCTTTTCTAGATGCTAAGTCTTTTTAACCCTCCAGACAGCCTGGCAGCTGCACACTGGCTCATGGCCTCACAGCAAACTTAGTGGTTCAAAGAAGCTACCTTGGGGTTGGATGGCAGCAGTAAGCAATTCTCTCTCTCTCTCTCTCTCTCTCTTTTGGAGTGGTTTTTGCTACAGGGCACATGCACTTGTCAGAAAGACAGAGAGAGACAGGGAACCAGCAGTTAGCGTAATGGCTATGTCGCTGGACTCCCACGTAGTCGACCGTGGTTCGTGTCCCGGACCCGGTGGCTTAAAACTCACGCTGGGCACGTGTGCGTGTGTGCCCAAGATCCCGAGAGGAGAATGGAGGAGAAGGGATTGCGGAGTGACCATCCCCCCTGGGGGGGGTGATTTCTCACTTTCTGTCTCTATGTTTCTGTCTGTCTGGTGAGCACACACGCCCTATAGCAAAAACCTCTCCAAAAAAAAAAAAAAAAAAAGACAGACAAAGAGAGACAGAAAGTGAGAAATCATACCCCCAGGGGGATGGCCACGCTACAATCCCTTCTCCTCCATTCTTCTCTCAGGATCTTGGGCACGCATGCACACGCACCCAGCGTGAGTTTAAGCCACTGGGCCTGGTACTCAAACTGCCGTTGACTGACTACATGGGAGTCCAGCGACATAGCCATTACATCAACTGTTGGTCCTAGCAGTAAGCAATTTTAAGAGTAGACGGGTTGGCATGATGTCTGGTGATGGAAGTGACAACAGAATTGTCATCACCAACCCAAGCTAGTGGCGACTGGACTATGCCCACCAACCTTTTCTGTTTAGATAGGCCACCATTAATTTCTCATTTGTAGCCAAGAGTGCTGACTGATGATGCCTCCTCCTCCATCTGATACATCCTCTTGCTATCAGCATGGGGATGTATGTAACTTGCCTTCTCAGGCCAACAACCTCTTAGCAGGTGCTGCCCTGTGGATTCTTTTTTTTTTTTTTTTTCCGGTAAGAATTAATTTACTTTATTTACTTACGTACTTACTTATTTTTATTTGAACAAAGAGGGACAGAGAGAGAGAGACAAAGTGAGAAGGCAAGCCACCAGGTCCAGGACTTGAACCACTGTTCACCATGTGGGAGTCCAGTGCCCTTAACCACTGAGCCACCTGCCGGCCCCTGTATTCTTTATCACCTAAGAAGACTGACAGGTGGGACCAGCAGTTAGCGTAATGGCTATGTCGCTGGACTCCCACGTAGTCAACCGCGGTTCGAGTCCCGGACCCGGTGGCTTAAACTCCGCCGGGCGCGTGTGTGTGCGTGCCCAAGATCCCGAGAATAGAGGAGAAGGGATTGTGTGGCCATTCCCTCTGGGGGGGTGATTTCTCGCTTTCTATTTCTCTGTCTGTCTGGTGAGTGCACGCGCCCTCTAGCAAAAAACCTCTCAAAAAAAAAAAAAAAAAAAAAAGAAGACTGACAGGTAAAGTGCACCCTTGACAATTTCCTGGGGGGAAGTCACCTCTTCCTTGCCATAGCACGTGAAGGCAGCACATCTGCCTCTCCCAGCAGCCTGGGCTAGCTGAGTGAGCCGAGCGGCTCAGTCCGTCTGTTGACTGTATGTCAGTCAACATCCACAGCACAGTGGACAACAGCAGCCAAAGGTTAAGTCAGCCCACCAAGTCGGGTGAAAGCCTGGTGGGGTTGCACAGCTCCTCACATGCCCTGATGACATTTGCTGTGCCCTTGGTGCTTGCTCAGGATCAGGATAAGGAGTCCCAAGAAGAATATGAAAACCCAGGAACACTCCATCACATTGGTGGCCCTTCAGTGAGAAGCTCTGACAAATGATTTTGGATTTTGTTGGTGGAAAAAAAAAGTGTCTCCCCTGAATAAATCAGATGCTTCATTTCGTTCGAAAATGGCAGCTTTCTACTCCCTTTCTACCTTGGCTGCCAGGACTCTCCAAGCTAAATTTACTCCTTTGATACAGTCACCATCTGTCTCATCTCAGAGTCCTTGCCCCTTTCTCGGCATGGTTTTAATCTTCTTGACAATAACAGTCCGTTGGGGAGGTACTTTTGTTGTTGCTGGTTTTTTTTTTTTTCTTTCTTTCTTTCCTGATCCTTTTGTAGAAGTAGGTTGGAAATGAATTATAATAACCCTCAACTCATGTACTGCCACCTGCCCCACCACTTTGTCTGAGGAAACAGTACTAGTAACTAGAAAATAGAGAGCTGAGCACACAAGTCACCCTCCCCACCCCGCAAAATGCTAGTGGATGGTCCCCTAAGACCCACTGGATCTCTCATCCCTTCAGCCATCACTCCAGGATGGCTCAGAACTTTTCCAACCAAGATCTGCTTCTAGACCTCAAGGCAACATTCCAGTCATTTGCCCTCTTTCTTATCAAGGAAAGTAAGGGTCAGAGGTTGAGAGGCAAGGTCACCCACTGGAAGGACCAGACCTGGGTCCCAGAGCCCTCCAGAGCCAGGTGGGGACTGAGCACCAGGTTCCCTGCCCCAGGGTGTACCCCAGAGTGCAGCACAACCTTTAACGTAGAGAGGAATTTCTGGATATGTTATTTGGTCAGGTTATGCATACCCAGGCCTCTGAGTGTTCAGATGGCTGACAGCCTGGCTTGGGTTCCAAGCCTTTCCTATGTGACCCAGGGAAATCTGCTTACCCTCTCTGTTTAGGGGCAGCTAGAGAGAGGGAGAGAGAGAGAGAGAGAGAGAGAGAGTGAGTGTGTGTGTGTGTGTGTGTGTGTGTGTGTGTGTGTAAGGTCCAAGCAGTTACTAGATGTCGTATTGCCTTTGGCTTCAGGGTGCCCATTAGGCCTCAGCTATTCCAAAAATTCCACAGCAGGTCTGGGCACGCCTGCCAGGCTAAAGCAGCTCATACGCCACCTAAGACCCCGTAAACTTGACCATGGCTTGGGGACTGCCCGTAAGGTACACACAGGTGTGTTCCAACCCACAACGATGAGCATACCAGCAGCAGGTGGGGAGCTCTGTGCACAGGCATCTACCTGGTATCTCTCCAGGACTTCCCCGTCCCTGTCCACAGGCTGGGGTGGGAAGAGCGAGCAGGTGTGGATTTGAGCTGGAGGGCCCCAGGAGATGGACCTGAAGCTGACTGTTTTTGTGCCCTCTGACCTTTTGCAGTCCCCACCAAGAAGGATCAGAATCACTCACCGGGACGCAAGGTATCCCCCATCCTGCAGCCACAGCCAAGGTCTGGCAGAAAAGGAGAAGAAAGGGGGGTGGTGGGAGGAGCTGGCCTAGCCTGGAAGAATCTGGCAGGATTCAGCCAATGTGGCTCCAGATCCCTCTAGTTACCCTGTGAGGGGCCAAGGCGGGGCCAAAGGCTCAGTTTTGTCTGCCCACTGGTCCAGCTGATCTTGGGGATGCAGGGCAACCCAGCCTCTGTGGGAAGAGACCCTCGCAGGGCTAGGGGGGCAGAATGCAAGCTCTTGCTCTGACCACTTGAATAGAGCTACAGGCAGACAAGGGCATGATGGAGAAGGGGGAAGGTACTTAGCTGTCTAGCCTGTAAAACCTCCATGATGGGGACCAGCAGATGGCGTAATGGCTATGTCGCTGGACTCCCATGTAGTTGACTGTGGTTTGAGTCCCAGACCCGGCGGCTTAAACTCCATGCCAGGCGCATGTGCATGTGTGCTCAAGATCCCGAGGAAAAAGGAGGAGCAGGGATTGCGGCGTGACCATCCCCCCAGGGGGTGATTTCTTGCTTTCTGTCTCCCTGTCTTTCTGGCAAGCGCACGCACCCTACAGCAAAACCTCTCCAAAAAAAAAAATACCTCCATAATGTCCACTAGTCCTGTGCCACTGACCTGTGCCACCTCCACACATGGCAGTCATGTGATACACACATCTAGCCATCACTCACATCAGACATGGATCAACTCAATTATGTTACCTGATTGAGCTGACAGGCCAGGGTCAAGATCACATCACCTAACACATGTCAACAACACATATTTCCTATCCATCTCCATCATGATCAGTCAGACATCACAGACATTTGTCATCTGTCATATCGCCATCCTCATCACTGAAAACCCTACAGGAACCAGTAGCCATGAGAATGCCCTGGCCTGCCCCTGCCATCACCCTGTGATATCCCCAGTTACACATGTGCACAAGTTCAATTGTACATGCAGATGCCACTACACAAACACGTGGTATCGACAGTGTTTGAACTTCAAAAGTGGGGTCTGGCAAGAACAGCACCCTGGGGACCACTGGGGCTGGCGATGGAGAATGGGGCTTGGGGTGGGGCAGTAAGTACCTGGGAGGAGGGATGGAACTTAAACTCCAGACACAGCCCTAACACCTAGGTTAAAAATTAAGGACCTGGGGGCCAGCAGGTGGCATGGTGGTTAAGGCGCTGGATTTCCACATGGCTGGACAAGTTCGAATCCTGGACCTGGAGGTTTGCTTTCTCTCCTTCCCTTTCTCTCACTCTTTCTCTGGTCAAATTAAAAAATATTAACAACAAATGGAATTAAATAAATAAATAATCCTTTAAAAAAAATTAAGGACCTGAGGGGCCAGCAGGTGGCATGGTGGTTAAGTCGCTAGACTCCCACATGGCCTGGCATGGCCCACCACCATTCAAGTCCCGGACCTGGTGGCTTGAAAGTCATGCAGGGTGCCTGTGCATGGGGGCTTAAAATCTCAATAGGGATTGCAGCGTGGCTGTCCCCCAGAGGGACAGAGTGATTTCTCACTTTCCGTCTCTGTCTCTCTTCTATAAGTATATGCACCCTATGGCAAAAACCTGAAAAAAACATTTTAAAAAGAGCTAGAATCTCACAGGGGAGCTTGATTTCCACCTGGCAAGTAACGTAAGGCTCCACACCTCCCTTTACTCTTTCCTAGGTGTGAATAACACTACCTACCCCAGGACGACATTGGGATAAAGGAGTTAACGGATTTACAAAGCCTAGACAGCCCGGCTCCGCGAGCGGCCCACAGATGCCCACTGTACCTATACATCGACGCTGAGGTCAGAGTTCGCAGGGGCACACGGACAGCGTTAGGGAAGGGGAGGAATGTCTCAGACGTAGAGACGCTCCATCCCAAATGGGGAGTCCAGGCGGGAAGAGGGCGGGAGCGGTTCACACAAGGTGAGGGGCTGGAAACGAACTTCCACAGTGCTCCCAGCCGGGAAGGGCGGGATACCAGGCTCGGCGCTATTCCCAAACCAGGCGGTCCTCCTGGCTGGCCTCCCTGGGCCACGTCTGCAGCCCCCGCCCGCGCCCCGCAGGGGAGGTACTGGGTGGGGAGGACGGCCCGGCCGTGGGTGTCCCAGGCCGAGGAAAATCGTGTCGGGGCACGCGGAGTAGGGAGTTGGTGGTGGCCGGGCAGACGGAGAAAAGTTGAGCCTGCATCGACGTGTGCGTGCGTGCAAGATCCAGTGAATGTGTGTGAGGGCGCGGGCCCCGCGTGGCCAGCCCATGGTCCCGCCAAGGCCCCCTCCAGGCGCGCCCTCACCGTCCGAGTCTTCCCGTTCGGTGCGCTCCCCGTAGTCCACCCAGCTGAGTCCCTCGAGGTTGTCGTAGTCGCCGCGCCGCGGCCCGTCCACCGGCACTACAGTGAAGTGAGGCATCGCGTGCGCTCGGTCCCGCCGCGCCCGCCGTCCGGGCCGCCAGCCGGTTGTCCCCTCCACCCCGGGCCGGCGCGCCCCGCCCGCTCGCATTCCTCCCCGCTGCGCTCACTTCCTCCGCCCGCCCCCCGGGCCGCCCCTCGGGGGCGGGGAGCAGGAGGGGCTCCGGGTCGGCTCCTCCCCAAGGGGGGCCAGTGTGGCCCGAAGACCCCTTGGGGGGGAGCGTTCCTAGTGGCCACACGCCCTTGCGGAGGGCCCGATTCCTGTGTGTCCTTGGGTAAGGGGCCGCCTTCTCTGAGCCCCAGATGCTGTACTTGTAAAATGGAGGAAACGCGCTTCCACCTCTTGGGGCTGCATCAGGGCTTCGTGAGATGGGGCGCCGAGTGCAATGACTGTGCCCTGGGTCTAGTAAGTGCTTGGTTGCGTTTCTGTCACTCAGGGACGGGAAGGGTAGGCAGGATCGACCCAGGGCCGCAGAGATCGCTCCAGCCCTGCCCAGGGTCTCCCGCCATTCCTGGATACCCCCTCGCCGTGTCCATCATCTGTCTCCCACTCCTTGACAGTGCATCCCTGGAAGCCGAGCCCCCGCGAAGCCCCGGTGACCTGCGCCCTCTCGCTGCAGCCTCTCCAGTTGGAGGCATCTGGAGATTCTTGCCCCCTCACCACCACCCCGACCTCATTTTCCCCTTTGGGACAGCACACTGGGTGCTCTAGCCAAGTCCTCTCATTTTTACTTTCTCTTTTACTTCTCACCCCCTGGGGTTGCTTTTACCCAAGTCATTTACTTACTTGATGCAAACTTTTCTTTCACTCTACGCCCTGCTTCAGATAACTTATCCAGTTGGCTTTACTTTGCTGCTTTATCTTTCTGAGCAGTCCTTTCAGCTATTTCTTTCTCTATCAGAAAACCCCAGAGTCCATCTTGCTTGTCTATCTCCATTCTTCTCCCTTTTATATCTCATACCGCTTTAGCACATCAGAACAGCGGGTATCCTCCCGACCAACAGCAGGCTCTGTGCCCTCCTCCCAGCCTCCAGTTCTGATCTGATCCCAGTCGCCGGCCCCTGCCTGGCCTGACAACCCACCCCACCACCACCCCAGCAGGCCCTCACCTGGCCCCTCCCCCCCAGCCACCGCGGCCGGGCTCCCGCCCCTCACGCCACCCTCAGCTGCCCACTGTAGCAGCCTTCCAACTGGACTCGCTGCTCTCTCCCCTGCTCCAGAGAGCCGCCTCTTCTGTAGAGAAAACCCTGACTCTGCTATCAGGCCACAAGGCCCGGCTGGATCTGGCCCTGCTGACCTCTGCAAGGCATCCCTGGCCATCCTCTGTCCCAACTGCTTTCACCTCCTCCGAGTTTCTGGGCACCACCCGCTGTCTACAGGGTATGCAATGCTGGCGTCTACTCCCATTCTCACTCGCCAAACCCTTATCTAGGAGATCTGAGGTAGATGTGATTAAGGCAGCTGGATCTCACCTGGCCCACTGTATGGTTCAAGTCCTGGCAGCTTGAGAAACGTGCTGGGAATATGTGTGTGCATACATGCCCAATGTCCTAAGAGAAGGGAGTGTGACATGGCCTGCCCCCCGGGAGGTTCTCTCTCTCTCTCTCTCCAGGGAGTGCATGTGCCATGTAGCTCAGCAGTTAAGCGCTGAGTAGAGGCAGCTAGATCCCACATGGTCTACTATGATTCAAATCCTGGCCCCAGTGGCTTGAAAAATACATAGAGTGCATGTGCATGTGTCCTCCCATCCTGATACAATGCAGAAATGGGGTGCTTCCTGTCTCTCTCACTCGCTGGCTCACTCACAAGCCAACATGCCCTCCAGCAATAAAAAAAATAATTAGACATCTGAGACTGAGGCAGGAGCTAGAAGTGGCAGGACATGTTCAATTCAAAATTAATAACCATATTACAAAAGATAAGGGAAGCTATTGGCAATGTAAAACAAGAAAATATAAAAAGAAACAAAAATCTAAGGTAATAATATTTTTTGTCAGAGGGTATATATAGAGAGAAAGCAAGCTCCCCCCAACAGAGCCTAGTCACTCCACAATCCTTTTTTCTTCCACTTCTTCATTCTCTCAGAATCCTGAATACATGTGCTGATGCCGGGTGTGTTTCATAAGACACGAGGCCAGGATTTGAACCATATAGGATCTGACTTCCTCTGCACAGGGCTTAAATGCTATGTTACAGGGCCAGTCAGGCAAACAGAACTATTTCAATGATCTACCTACATAAAAAATCACCCCAGGGCCTGCTGGTGTTGTGAAGGTAAAGGTGACTTGATCCTACATGACTGAAAGCGTAGTTGAGTCTCAGACTCAGTGACTTGAAAAACACCCCGGGCATATGTGCATGCATGCACAAAATTCTAGGAGGAGAATGGATGAGAACCGATTGCAGCATGGTCATCCCCTCAAGGGATTTCACTTCCCCCCTCTGTCTCTGTCTCTCTGTTTGGTGAGTGCATTTGCCTTGTAGCTAATTTTAAAATCCATTCTACAGGACCAGGAGATGCCATGATGGTTATGTTGCTGGACTCCCATGAGGTCAACTGCAGTTCACACCCCAGGCCCAGCAGCTTGAAACTCATGCTGGGCTCCTGTGAGTGCATGCACAAAATCCTGAGAGGAGAGTAGAGAAGGGATTGCAGCGTGGCCATCTCCCCTGGGGAATGATTTCTCACTTTCTGTCTCACTCTCTCCAGCGAGTGCATGCATCCTAGAGTAAAAATCTCTACAACAAACAAACACCCTAAAACATCATGGCTTACAGCAACCAACCACCAGAATAACATGCTTGCTCACAATGTGCAAACTGAGTAGAAGTCATCTGTACTCCACATACCATTGGCTGGGACTGGAGAATACATTTCCAGGATGACCCAATCATAGCCTATTCATATCCTATGCTGAGGTCACAAGTGTATTATTTTCCTACACTACCTTCTTGGCGTTTTATTCTTTTACCTTTTATATTTGCATCAGTAACACATTCAAATTCATTTTATTTTGTATGTTTACAAACTATATGGGATAAAATGAGACTTCTTTTCCCCCGAATGGACAACCGGCAGTCACAGTTTATCCTGTGTTCATTCTGGCTGTCTTCCACCTCACATTCAGCTCTCCTTCCTAATGTCTATGTCTTAATCTGCTTCTGTGTGGCTAGTAGAAATAACTGAGACCACATCATTTATTAAAGTAGTGGTTTATTTAGTATATGGTTTGGAGGTCAGAGGTCCAGGGGCCATAGCTGGTAGATGTTTTGCAGAGTCCTAGTCACATTATGAAATAGCAGTACAGAGGTCCATGAATCTGTTCTGGTTTCATTCTCTCTCCCAAAGACCCACCAGAACAGGGCCAACAGGTGGCTTGGTGGTTAAGGTATTGGATCCTGTGTGGCTGACAGCATTTTTAAAAATTACTTTATCTAACTTTATTTATTTTTAAATTTTTTATTTTTTTAAAGAAATATTTATTTTTTTTATTCATTCATTTATTTTAATTTGACCAGAGAGAGGGAAAGTGAGAAAGCAAGCCACCAGGTCTGGGACTCAAACCGTGGTCAGCCATGTGGGAATGTCCAGTGCCTTAACCACCACGCCACCTGCTGGACCCAAATTTCTTATTTTAATTTGACCAGAGAGAGAGAAAGCACACAGGAGAGAGAAAGTGAGAAAGCAAGCTGCCAGGTCCAGGACTTGAACCGTGGTCGGCTATGTGGGAGTCCAGCACCTTTAACCACCATACCACCTGCTGGCCCCCTGATTGCATTTTGAGTCCTAGACCTGGTAGCTTGAAAATCAGACTGGGTTCATGTGTGTGCATGCCCAAAATCCCAGGAGGAGAATGGACTGCAGTATGACTATCCCCTCAACGGGTGACTTCTCACTTTTCCTCTCTCTCCCTGGAGTTCATGTGCCCCATGGCAAAAACCTAAAATATAAAAAGAGCGACCAGAACTCAATCATGGGGTCCCTACCATCATAATGATCTTAATTCTTATCTCTTCCCGAAGACCCCACCTTTTGACACTGATTTTCCACTCTCTTGGTTCCATTACACTGGCTCAATACATGAATTTTGGGCACATAAACCTTAGCAGCCTGGTCCAGCTTACCTATCTCATGAAGCCCCAAGAAGTGAACGCATGTTTCCACCATTTCATAAGTATGACCTCTGGGGCTCAGAGAGAGGGCAGCCCTGACCCAAGGTCACACAGAAATCAGACCTTCCCCAGGGTGTGGAATCACTGCAGGTACTGGTGCCTAGTATTCACACCTGGTGGTATTCACACCACCAGGGCCCCTCTGGGGAAGAACCAGACTGAGCCACTCCCACTCCCTACTCCTGACGAGCTTGGGCTAGACCACAAGACCCCCCACCAGCCAAGTGCACACCTGACCCCACTCCTGCCATGAAGAAAGGACACTCACACCTGGTTCCACGCCTGAAATATTTATTCTCAGCATATGCTTGTGGCTGGATGATTAGGAGGGGACTTTGTGGGGGCTCGGCTACAATGACTTCTACGAAGACCAGCCAGGTCACCAGAGCCACAGGATGGGGACAGAGAAGGTGGCAGCAGTCAGGAGGCTTGGTATGAGGTGTGGGGAGGCTTTTGAGGGCCTCTGGAGCACAGGATTGGTTGGCCACTTGGTCACATCCAGAACTGTAGCCATGTGTTCGCTCTGAGGCTCAGGCAGGTGGGAGTGGCAGGGCAAGCTCATATGCCCGTCTGGAAGCTCAGCCTCCACAGGGCTCTGCCCACTGTTTTCTTCTCTCACCTGGGGGTGGGCATCAGCAATCAGAAGCCCTCACAGCAACCCCCTCACCTGCTCAAAGTACTTAAAAAAAAAAAATCCTTCTGACCAGCCCTTGTGTACCTGTTCCACTTGTCTGAAGACCCGCAGCAGGTTTCCTCGGAGGACACCCCGAAGCTCTTCCTCATTCCAGCCACGACTCAGCAACTCCTCTATCAGTACTGGGTATGTGGACACGTCCTCCAGTCCCTGGGGGAACCTGTGTGGCAACCCATGGGCTAGGTGTGGGACCTTAGCCCTGATCCTGGTCTAGGACCTGCTGTCCCACCAGCTCCAGTCACACATGGAAAACTGAAGGCTAAATTCTTCAGGCTACTGAATCCAACTTTAGGAGCTCCTTGAGGACTGGGCTGCTGTAGCCTTTACTGGCTGGGCAGTCAGTCATCCCACGACAGATCTGCTGGGCTATGAGGGAGATGAGCTCGGCCTGGGAGAGGGGAGTACTCTGCAGATGTGATGACTTGGAGTGGGTCCCCTAGGCCACAGAAGGGATGGGGAGAACTCAGGAAACAATCCTGAGCCTGAATGGGCTACAAAACCAGAACCCATGGTTGAGGTTTGTAGGATGGGAGGACCCCAGAGTTAGGACTAAGACTAAAGAACTCCGTGCTATACCCCGGCACAAGCAAAACCCCAGAGAATACTCACCGGCCAAACCCGTTATAATTTCCACCAATCCCAATGAACTCAGATCCAATGACTTCTCTGATGTGGTCAAAATGATCTAGGGCATGGAGGTTAGTGGTGGGCAGCACCAGGCTGGAGTAAGACTCTCAGACCAGCACTGATCTGAGGAAGCTCATCCCTGGCCAATGTCCCTGCTCACAGCACTCCAGGCCATGGCAGTTGGCTCATGGCCAGTCATGGGTCCTGAAGTAGCTATAGGTTGGACACTGGGTCTCAAATGGACCTCAGAGCCACCCCTTTGGACCTTTTTCTGCCTCCAGATTTCTTGAGACCCTGTTAGAGGTTCTGCCTGTCCTACCTAGAAATGTGGGGAATGAGAGAGGTTCAAGGATTGGGAGCAAAAATGAGACTCAGAGGCAGAAGCATAAACCAATTAGCATTGACGTGACCTCGGATCTGCATGGCAATGAAGAGCTGTCTCTGCCATTCCTGGGTTGTCGGGAAGCCTGTCCATTGCCCAACAGGTGTGCTAGACTGTGAGAGCTATCAAAGGGCCCCGGTGGCCAGAGCCTGAGACAGAGCACACATAGGGCTGAGGTGGGGCTTACCTGCCACGGTGGACACATTAGCAAACAGGTCACACTGCAGCACACCCATGGACAGTGTCACCATCACGATGCCACCATTCTTCTTCTACAGAAACAGACAAAGGGACACTCAACTTGACCTTTATAGCCCAATGGCATGCCTCCCATGCTGTGGGGTTCCTGGTTGGACAATACTCAGACCTGGCCTCAGGGGCTGGAAGAGGCTGCACCTCTCTGGGTTTGAGGGTCCTTGGGTGGAATTGAGCTGGCCCTGAGTTTCCAAGATGGAGGAAGGTTAAACAGTTTTGGGTCCAAGGCCATGTGAGCTCTGGGCTAGTAGTTTTCTTTGTTCAAGGTCAAGAACCTTTGAATAAAGCATGCCTAGTTCTGGGTTTGAGGGCTGGGGTAACCACTCACCAGAAGCTGCAGGATGTCATCAGGAACATTCAGCAAATTGTCGCACACAGCCTTGGCAGCTGAGTGGGAGAAGATCACAGGAGCCTTCGACACCTCCAGGGCTCGCCCCATCAAGGCATGCGACGCATAGGACAAGTCTACCATCATGCCCAGGCGGTTCATTTCCTCCACCACTTTCTGCAGGGACGATTTTGGGGGGTGGAGAGGTTAGTGTCAGAGCTACAAAGATGTGTGCGTATATATGCAGGGAACAGGTGGGTGGAGTATAGCACAGAAGTCCTCACCTCGCCAAAGCTTGTTAATCCACTGATGTTGGTGTAGACGTGGTGTCTGAACTTGGTGGAACTCTCTGCCCTGTAGAACAGTGGGGGAAGGACAATCTAGAAGGCCACACACTGGCCACCAGAGGGCCCTCTGTCTATCCATGCATCCCATCTGTAGAACAGGTGAGAATCCAGGGCCAGCTACTTCTGGTGTGTGAGGGACCTGCTGGGAGTCCAGCCTGTTTTCATGGACCCTTTGATCTTCACCTCTCTGGTTAGGCCCATCCTAGGCATGCTGCAGCTTCCCACCACATCATCTACCATTTCACCCTGGCCAGCCACTGTGCTCACCAGGGTGTACTGCAGTCAGAGGTAAGCGTCAGGTAGCGTACTCCTAGCAGATAGAAAGTACGCAGCACAGCGAGGCTGTTGTCCAGTGAGTGACCACCTTCCACGCCAATGAGGCAGGCCAGCTTTTGAGTGCTGTTCAACCCTAGAAAAAGGTGGAGAGACACATGGCTAGAGGCCAAGGACAGAACCACCTGAGCCCCTGAGCATCTGCCCACCTTCCAGCCCACCTTCAGCTGAGGCCACAAGCTCCAGTTCAGAGTAGGAGGCACAGATGCGGTGAATGAGGTCAATCTGCTCCAGGGCAAGGCGCACAGCATCTCGGTCCTGGGTCTCGCATGGGACACTGACTGACCAGAACTGGGAGCAAGTCCAGGGTTCCATAATGAGGCCAGAGTGGTCTTCAATCCACTAGGCCTACCACTTCTGCCTTGACCCCCCACAGCACTCATCTGAGTCAGTGGCCCCAAACAAGGCACTAAATGACCCCATGGTACCCTGAGGGCTATTAAGCTTGCTGCCAGCAGCCCGACTGTGGACTCATGATACAGACTGCTAGTTGTCCATGGCCCATGTGAATGCCCCAAGGCCAGTCCAACACGTCCTTGTGGTTTCAGCAGCCCCTACACTCACCAGAGACTTTCTGGTCATTTTGCACATGTCTCCGCAGAACCTGGGCTCCTACACAGCTGGCCTGTCTTGGCCTCCAGGGCCCCCATACTCCCTAACAGCTACATGAAGGCACGCTGCATGCTCCACAGTACTTAGTCACCCGGAGGCTGTCCTACCCAAGTATCTGTGACCCCAACACTCCCCAGCTGCCATGCTGTGGCACCTGTGTATCCCTCTCATACCTGGGCACCCACAAGGCCATCTCTAAGCCTGTCCAGGCTGGTCTGGCCATGGCTGAAATTACGCAGGTTAACGTTCTGTAGCTTGTTCTGGAAAAGCTGCCTCAGGATCAAGGGCAGGTCATTATGTCTGGGGGTTTGGGATGTCAAGTTAGGTCTGACAGGATATATCAACATGCTAGGCCTCTCCCCCACCCCCACCCACCAGGCCCCTTGTTACAAAGACGGTATTTCCCCCTTCTGAAGCCAGATTGAGGGTTGGGGGAGTACCACCAGGAACAGGTGGTGAGGAATGAGGGCACCCATGGGTGATATAGGGAAGAGCATCCAGGGGTGGTGTGAGGCAATGTCCTCACCAGCCCTGTATGCTCAGGGCCCCTTCCCAGTCACTCACGAATTGCATCTACCCACCCGTCCACCAGCCGGAAGTCTCGCATCAGAGCCAGCACTTGTTCTCGCAGGCCCAGGGCACTGGGGGTGCTCGGCGTGGTAGGCGCACTGTGGGTGCCCAGTGTGGTGGGGGCACCCGGCGTGGTCTGGGCGCGAGCCACCGGCTGGGGTAGCAGCAACAGCAGAAGCAAGAGCAGCAAAGGCTGTCGGCCGAGCGCGTACGAACCCTTGAGGCTCACGGGCTTCATGCTGCACAGAGCCTGGTCGCAGAAGCCTACGAAGGGCAGGCGAAGGGCAGAGGATGACGATGGGGTATAGACCGTCGACGGAGGTGACTCAGCAGTATTGCCTCACGCGAAGGGTTGCAGTCTGGCGCGTACGCGCTGGGATTTACTACGCCGCGCAGCGCCGCCGCCAGGGGGCGCCAGGGCTCTTCCGCCCCCAAGTAGAAGGGCGCCCCCACGGTTCCGCCAGGCTTTGCAGGCAGAGTGCACCGGTTTACGAACGCCCCTGAGTTCTCTAAGCCCCTACCCTGGGCCCTGCCCGTCCACCTACCCTTGCCTTTCACTGGATGGACGACAGGCTGGAGGAGGAGGCCAGAGAGGGAACCGACGGGGACCCAGGGATCTTCCCAATCGCACCCCCTAGGCAGGCCCACATAAGGGGTTAGCTGCATGGGTGTGCCCTGCCCCTCAAACTGATCAAATATCTCTGTAATTCTAAGCTCCAGCTCAGAAGAGTGAATTCGATCTGTATGTTGTGACTAACAGAACAATTCTCGGGTCAGCTGTGGTGTGATGGTTTAGGAGGCTGACTCCTACATGGCCGACAGCAAATCCCTACGGCTTGAGAAAGCGGAGCAGGCCCAAAACTCCCAGAAGAGGGAAAAATGGAGGAGTGACCGCCCGGCCGGGGGTGCTTTCTCACTTTGTCTCTCTCTACTTTTCCCTGCCCTCGCACTCTTATGACCACAAGAGTCCTCTGACAAAAAGATTCCCTATAGGTTGCTAAAATGAAAATGAAGTTTAAGAACAATATTTATACCGGGGGTGCTTTCTCACTTTCTCTCTCTCTACTTTTCCCTGCCCTCGCACTCTTATGACCACAAGAGTCCTCTGACAAAAAGATTCCCTATAGGTTGCTAAAATGAAAATGAAGTTTAAGAACAATATTTATGGAAAACCACATTTTGGCAATTAGAATTGATTTTGATTCTGTACACGCATTAATATACACAAAGAAAAAAGGCCCTAGAAGAATATATGGGGGAGAGGCTTCAAAAATTCACAGGAAATGCATATTTTGAAAAAAACACAGATTTAAAAAAATTTTACACCAAAATAAACTGTACTTTGATTCCATTTTTCCAGCTTTTGAGAACTTTCAGAAGCTTCCCCCAACTCTCAGTAAACACCAAATGTTAGTTACTAGTGGCCATCTTGGGAAGAAGGTTACTTACTCACTGGTCTTTCTTTTTTTTTCTTTTTGAGAGATTTTTGCTACAGGGTGCATACGCTAGCCAGAGAGACACAGACAGCGTAATGGCTATGTCACTGGACTCCCATGTAGTGGACTGCAGTTCAAGTCGCAGACTTGGTGACTTAAACTCATGCTGGGCGTGTGTGTGCGTGTGCCCAAGATCCCAAGAGGAGAATGGAGAAGGGATTGTAGCGTGGCCATCCCCCCTGGGGGGTGATTTCTCGCTCTCTGCCTCTGTCTGTCTGTCTGGTGAGCACACCCACCCTATAGCAAAAACCTCTCCCCCCCCCCAAAAAAAAAAAAAACTAAAAAGAAAAAAACTAATAACAGATATATCAGTCTGGGTTATTTGGTCAAGGGGCCACTTCTGGTGAGGGCCTTCTTTTGTTTTTTTAAGTTTATTAAATTATTTGGGGCCAGTGGCTGGCATAATGGCTATGTCACTGGACTCCCATGTAGCTGACCACGGTTCGAGTCCCAGACCTGGTGGCTTAAACATGCTGGGTGCGTGTGCATGCATGCCCAAGATCCAAGAGGAGAATGGAGGAGAAGGGACTGTGGCGTAGCCATCCTCCCTAGGGGGTGATTTCTCTCTTTCTGTCTCTCTGTCTCTGTCTTTATGGTGAGCACTCTCACTCTATAGCAGAAACTGCTCAAAAAAATTTTTTAGCTTTAATTAATTAATTAATTAATTAATTAGATGAGAGAGAGACAGAGAGGGAGAGAGAGACAGAGAGTAAGAAAGCAAGCCGTCAGGTCCACGACTTGAACTGTGGGCAGCCATGTGAGAGTCCAGCACCTTTACCCACCATGCCACCTGCTGGCCCCCAGTCTAGGGTGTTTTGCAAACCATCAGGGTAGTATTGGAGACACAGTCAGCCATATGGGATCTAGTTCCCTTAGTCACTAAGCCATGAGGCCAGCCCTTTGTATTTTTTATATGCCAGAGGGCACCGAAGAGATAAGTGTGTATACCAGAGAGATAGGAAGTGACCCCCTGATGGGGTCTGGTCACACCACAATACCCCTTTCTCCATCTCTCCATTCTGTTAAGATGCAGGGCACACACACGTACCCATTGTGTTTTTCAATCTGCTGTGGCCAGGATTCAATCCATAATTGGTCACGTGGGATCTGGCTCCCTCTGAATTGGTTTAACACTGTACTGTTGGTCCTTAACCTGATATTTTAACAATATGACTGTTGGGGGGGTCGGCAGGTGGCATGGTGGTTAAGAGCAATAGATTCTCACAGGCCAACCATGGTTTGAGTCCCAGACCCAGTGGCTTGCTTTCTACCTCTCCTTTTCTTTCTCTCTCTCTGTCTTTTGTCTGGTCAGGATAAAAAATAATAACAACTAATGGAATTAAATAAATAAATTGTACATGTGAAAAAAATATGACTGCTGGGGGCAGCAGGTGATGTAGTGGTTAAGGAATGGGACTCCCACATGGCCAACTGCAGTTTGAGTCCTGAGTCCAGCGGCTTGAAACTCATGCTGGGCATGTAGGCACATATACCCAAAATTCCAAGAGGAGAATGAAATGGAGGAGAGAGGATTGTGGTGTGGCCATCTCCCCAGAGGTGATTTCTCACTTTCTCTCCCTCCATCTCTGTCTGGTGAGTGCACGCACCCTACAGCAAAAATATCTCCAAAAATAAATCTGACTGCTTTTGGCCCAGACCTATGGCCTAGTGGTTGGGGGTCATTCATGATCCAGGCAGGTTGATCTTCTAGAAATCTGAACAATTCCCTGAAAGATCCTCAGGTGGTAGTTAGTGTGCCAGTAGATGGACTGAAGTATGCTACTCAGAAGGAACACAGAATAGGGTCCACCCTTCCACAGCCTGATCCATTCATAGCCTTTGTCCCATGCTGATCCCAACCATGTGGGTTTTCTCAGGCCACTGCCAAAGGTCTTCCTGGAGCAACTGGTGGCCAACCACGGGCATTGGGAGCCTGAGCCACCAAACCCTACTACAGAGGACACTCACAACGGGTCTCATGTCCAAAACATTTATTTTCAGAAAATGTTTGTGCCTGCACAAGAGGAGAATTGTGTGGGATCTCCGTGGCTGCGATAATGCTACCTGACAGGACTAACTGAGCCACAGGATAAGGGCTGGGAATGCAGCAACCACTGCAAGGCCTAGGGTCAGGTGAGGGGAGGACTTTGAGAGTGACCACATGGGTGATAACTTAGGTGTCTGATGTGTCTCATTTAGTTTCTGGTCTGGAACTGGATCCTGTCCTTTATGCAGATGCAGGAAGACAGAGCGGCAAGAGCTGCCCAGCTGCTCATCTGGGAGCTTGGCCTCCAAGGGGCTTTTCCACTTGTTTTGCTCCCGTACCTATAGGTGGCAGGCAGTGGTCAGCAGTAAGTATGGCTCTGCCTGACACTGCTCAGACCCCAGAGCTACTCTCTTGCCCAGCTCAGCATACCTGTTCCACCTGTTCGAAGACCCGCAGCAGGTTCCCTCGAAGAACACTCTGAAGCTCTTCCTCACTCCAGCCACGACTCAGCAACTCCTCTATCAGTACCGGGTATGTGGACACGTCCTCCAGCCCCTGGGGAAACCTGTGTGGCCATCCGCGGGCCAGTCAGTGGGCATCAGACCTGGTTCCTGATCCTGACTTAACCACAGCGCTTTGTGCCCAGGGTCCATTCAACTTCAGCCCCAGTCAGATATGGAAAATGGATTCTTGAAGAAAGTAAGTGATTCACCCCTGCTGTTTATCCTTCACTGGAGGCCTCAAAACCTCCTTGCCTCATTGTCAAACTCAGTGAATTGTACCATTAAGATCTGTATCTTTCACTGAATGCAGATATTCCCTCCATTTAAAAAGAAGACCAAGAGGGGCCAGCAGGTGGCATGGTGGTTAAAGGTGCTAGACTCTCACATGGCCAACCATGGTTCTAGTCCTGGCCCTGGTGACTTGCTTTCTTACTCTCTCTCTATCTTTGGTCAAATTAAAAACAAACAAGAATGATGATAATAAATAAAATAATCTTTTTTAAAAGAATTATTTTATTGGGGCCAGCAGGTGGCGTGGTGGTTAAGGCAGCTGGGCTCCCACATGGCTGATTGTGGTTGAAGTCCTGGACCTGGCAGCTTGCTTTCTCACTTTCCCTCTCTGCCTCTTTCTGGTAATGTCAAAGAAAGTAAATATAGGGGCTGGCGGGTGGCATGCTGGTTAAGGATGCTGGACTCTCACATGGCTGACCATGGTTTGAGTCCTGGACCTGGCTGCTTGCTTTCTCACTTTCTCTCTCTCTCTGTCCCTCTCTGGTCAAATTAAAATAAATAAATAAAGTTAAATAAAATCATTCTTTTTAAAAAGTAAAAGTAAAATAATGACAACGCATGAAATTAAATAGTTCTTTAAAAAAAAAAAGAATTATTTTTAATTATTTTGGGGCCAGCAGGTGGCATGGTGGTTAAGGATGCTGGACTCCCACATGGTCGACAGCAGTTCAAGTCCCTGACCTGGTGGCTTGCTTTCTTAACCACCACGCCACCTGCCAACCCTGAAATTTAAAAAAAAAAAAAATCTTTTTTTTTTTTTTTTTTAAATGAAGAAAATGAATTAAAGTTGTTAAGCACAGCCCCCGCTGTGGGCAGAGAAGGTAGTCAGCCCCACTGACTACTGACAGGCTGGCTGTTCAGAGGGAGCTGGTCTGTTGGCCCTGGGGTGAGTGCAGGTGCTGGGCAGATGAGTGCTGTCTGGTGGCCAGGCCAATTATGATGCCCAAAAGTGGGAACACTGGGCTGCAGGCAGACAGGTGAACCTAGGAACAGACTCTAGGAGTAGGAAGATGCCAGGCAGCCATGAAGACCCCGCCAGGCCATGGGCACAGTGACTAAGAAAGCCCTTTTTTTGAACAGCCAGTCCCAGCAAGCCACAGGGAAGCACTCACTGGGCAGCCCCATCGTAATCTCCGCCGATCCCGATGAACTTGGATCCAATGGCTGCCTTGATGTGGTCGAAGTGATCTGAGGGAAAGGAGAATCAGTAGTGGGGGGCTTCCAGGGCAGTGGTGCTGCCGGGGCTGGACTCTGCTGATCCCCCTTCCTACAGCCTGTGGACTCTGCTGATCCCCCTTCCTACAGCCTGTGGGCCATGCAGGCTGGTTCCTCCACGGCCTGGCACCAGGGTGGCAACTTGATCCCAGTTGGCTCTAGATTGGACTTCATGTCTGGAGTGGATCCCAGAGCCACTCATTTGGGACACTTCCCATCCAGGAGCCATCCTGCCTCATCTCCTTGAGAACCTGGTTGGGGTGGGAGGGACTCCTTTTCAGGAATGTGAGAAATGATAGCGGGATAAAGACTACAACTGACAGGGGCCAGCAGGTGGCGTGGTGGTTAAAGGCATTGGACTCCTACATGGCCGATTTGGGTTTGAGTCCCAGACCTGATGGCTTGCTTTCTTACTTTCTCTCTCACTTTTTCTCTCACTCTATTCCTCATTGGTCAAATTAAAATAAATAAATAAATGAATAAATATAGATATAAGGTAATTTAAAAAAAAAAAAAAGGAATACAATTGACAAAGATCCCAGAGACCTTAGGGGCTGCTCAGTCCCTTGGCCAGAGGCAAGGGTTGGGTGTTTTGGAAGCCCCCTGCAGAGGCACAAGTGGTGGGCACCCAGGCTCTGCTGACTGCCTCCCTAATGCCCGTCACTGTGGTACATTGATTCTGGTTCTGGCCCTACATAGCACCAAAGGGCTACGTACTATTGCTGTCCTGAGGCATACCCAAGGCTTTGGGTCCAAATCAGATCTGTTCAGAGAGCCCCTGAGGGGGCGGGTAGGAAGCTTACCTGCCACTGTGGACACATTAGCTAGCAGGTTGCACTGCAGCACTCCCACGGACAAGGATACCATCACGATGCCACCATTCTTCTTCTGCAAACACGGTCAAATAGACACTCAGCTGAGCTCTCCAGCACGGCCATGTATCTGTCCAGCCTCTGGCCCCGTGGAGCAAAGTGTTCAGCCCTGGCTTTAGGGATCACAGACTTCACCTCTTTGGGTTTGTGTGAATAGAGATGTCTCAGCTCTGGTTTAGGTGGAGCTTTCTTGGTCATGGGTTCGAAGGCAAATATTTACCATCAAGAACCCTCATCCCCAGGATCAAGAGCTCAGAGGCTAAGGACTATGGGTTTGTGGGGCAGAAGTTCAGCCTGGGTTGGAGGAAGTTGCAGGAGCTCAGGTTCAAGGGCTACTGGTTCCAACCTCTTGCTGCAGGTTCCAGGGCCAGGCAGTATCTCACCAGAAGCTGCAGGATGTCATCAGGGACATTCCGACTGTGATTGCAGACACTCCGGGCAGCCGAGTGGGAGAAGATCACAGGTGCCTGTGACACTTCCAGGGCCCGCCGGGCTACAGCGTCCGAGACGTGGGACAAGTCTACCATCATGCCCAGGCGGTTCATTTCTGCCACCATCTTCTGCAGGGACAGGTTGGGAGGAAGGTAAAAGGGGTGCACATGCGTGTACATTTATCCATAGGGAATGGGGTGTGTGTACATTAGTGTGGGATGGAGTATGAACCAGGACCCTCACCTCGCCAAAGCTGGTCAGCCCACTGACACTGCTGTAGAAGGCGTGGGTGCCCTTGGCCGAGCTCTCTGCCCTGCAAGATGTCCAGAAGACAGGTGGACTGGTGGCTTTGCCAAAGAGCCTAGAGCCCCTACCAAACCATTTTTCCCTACAACTCCCCACAATGGACCACGCCTGAGAGTGGGATCAGTCTTGCTTTGCAATCCTCAGAATCCCAACTCCCCTTCTGACTCCAGGGTCAGTGCCAGAACCGAAGGGTAAAGCCAGGTCTGGGCCCACAGTATGCCCCAGACAGATCTCTGCCTCGTGGGCCCACACCGTGGGGCCGTGCACTGTGCTCACCAGGGCGTGTTGCAGGTGTGGGTGAGCGTCAGGTAACGCACTCCTAGCACATAAAAGGTACGCAAGACGGAGAGGCTGCTGTCCAGAGAGTGGCCGCCTTCCACACCAATGAGGCAGGCCAATTTCCGGGTGTTTTTTAGCGCTGGGGGGCAGGCAGGTCAAGTGATTACTTTCAGGGACTGAAGTAGTCAGTCAAATCTGTTAACATGCCCCCCAATCCACCTACCTTTGACAGAGGTCACAAGCTCCAGCTCAGGGTAGGAGGCACACATGTGGCGTATGAGGTCTATCTGCTCCAGGGTAAGGCGCACGGCATCCCGGTCCTGGGTCTGGCATGGAACGTAGGCCGACCAGAACTGGGAGAAGACCAGGGTTTGGCTTGGGCAGGGGCTGCTTTGGAGCTGCACAGTCTCCACTACCGGACAGCACCCAGCATGGGCCCAGAGGCCACGTGCAATGTGCTGCTTGTTCCACGGAACTTTCATGCCTACCAAGTTGGCTCACTGTAGCCCCTGCAGCCCTTGGCATCCGTATCATGGCATTTGGGGGGGCACTATGGCACCCAAGTTCCCATGTGACTAATGTGTGATTTCCAGGGCTCCCCATTCTCCCCAACACTCCCCAGCAACCATGCTGTGGTACCCTGTATGTTCCCATGGTACCTGGGCACCCACGAGGCCATCTCTAAGCCTGTCCAAGTTGGTCTGGCCATGGCTGAAATTGTGCAGGTTAACATTCTGTATTCCATTTGGGTGAAATTGCCTCAGGACCAGGGGCAGGTCGTTGTGGCTGGAGGGACGGCAAGGCAAGATCAGGTCAAAGATAAATGGGTGGGGGACCAGAAATTAGCATAACGGCAATGTCGCTGAACTCCCATGTAGCCGACCGCGGTTCGAGTCCCAGACCCAGTGGCTTAAACTCATGCTGGCATGTGTACGTGCGTGCCCAAGATCCCGAGAGGAGAATGGAGGAGAAGGGGTTGCAGGTGTGGCTATCCCTGCTGGGGGGTGATTTTTTTGCTTTTTATCTCTATGTCTCTCTGGCGAGTGCACACGTCCTTTAGCAAAAACCTCTCCAAAAAAGAAAAAGGAAAAAAAAATACATGGGTGGGCTTCTTAGGCCTCTGGGCCCTCCAGCCCACTGTGTCACACAGATTGTACTGAGGTCCCCAGAGGCGTGAACTGGGGGCTCACACTAGAGAGTGGTGGCAATGGAGGGGATAGGGCAATTATGGGTGGGCAAGAGGTCGCAGTGATGGTGTGAGGAAATTCTTTGCTAGTCTCACATCTCAGGGCCCCTCCCCTGTCCAGCGGCATGCTCAGTTCCCAGTGCCACCCCCAGCCCACTCCACTCCGTATCTACGCACCCGTCCACGAGCGGGAAGTCCCGCATCAGGGCTCGAGCACGCTCTCGCAGGTCCGGGACTCTGGGGGAGCCCAACGTGGTCGGGGAGTTGGGGACACCTGGCATGGTGGGGGTGCTGGGCGTGTCCGGTGTGGTCTGGGCGCGGGTTATGGGCTTGGGCGGTACCAGCAGCGGCAGCAGGAACAGGAGCAGCAGACACAGCAGAGGCCTCTGGCCCAGCGCGTGGGGAGCCTCGAGGCCTGCGCGCTGCATGTTACCGAGGACCAGGCAGGAGTGCAGGGGCGACGGCTGCGGGAGTCTGGGAGGCGCGGGAGAGGGGCAGAGCACGACGATGTGGTACCTGGCGGCACGGCCCTACCAGGAGGCGGTTGAAGTCACAGGACTTTGCGATCTCGATAGGCAGAGCGCTTCGACGCCGCGCAGTACGACTGCTAGGAGGCGCCACTGCCCTCTCGCCCCATCCTAAAGGGCGCCCCCGCCGGCTGGGCGGGCCTCTGCCCCAGGAGCTCACACAGGCTTCACTGGCTTCCTTGCTCCGCCCCTTCTCCCTCTCATCCCCACCTCTCACAAGAAGGTAGCTGGTGTTACTCCAGCGCTGTCCCTGGGCTTGCTCTCCAAGAGAGAGGTCCTGGGGTGGTCCTCGGCCTGGTTGCCGATCGGAACCACATCAGGCCCCTGACTGCCTGCACCCTACCCGGACTACCCCAAGGGCCGCACGCGCTCTGTGATCATCGCGCTCTGGACTCGGGGTTTCCCGGATCTGGGCCATGTGATGCGGGTGTAGGGGAAGAGAGAGTTTCTGGAAAGGAGAGATTAACCTTGTGGCTTCGGCATCCAGGAAGGGGCCCTCTGCCCCGACATTCTCTCTTCCCTATCTTATCACGGCCTGGCAACTGGCTGGAGCACCCCTCCTCCATCTTCCTCAGTCAGCCTGAGGAAGGAGCTACCTCCTAAGGAGATGCTGCACCTCGCCAGGGCCCGAAGAGGGCAAATTGGAAGTGCAATTAAGCAAGCGTCTGGTGAGGAGGAGGAAACATCCTGAGCAGGAATCAGATGGAAGAAAATAAGGTAATTTCCATGGCTGCAGGGCCCTCCACCCCACCCCAGCACTTCCTCCCAAAGCTGCTGACTGACCTGCTGGCCAGGATTCCTCCTACCTCCACGTGGAAGCAGAGCCTGGTCCAGAGTAAGGATCCTAAGAAGGTTCAGCTCCTGGATTCTGTGCTACACTTGCTTTATCTCCTGACGCTTACGGCTCTAGCTCTCCCAGAAACATCCAGGCTGAGTTTCCTTCCTTGTCCAGCAGGCTCCACCCCATTCCAGCCTGGGGCCCTCACCCCAACCAACATTTCCAGGAACACCCGCCACACACATACACCCACACACTAGGGCTGTTGCCTCTCACAGAAGCCCCACCACTGGAGAGGCTTCAGGATCTGTGCCCAAACTCCATCCCCAGAGACCTTTTATCTCTCCTGCCCCTCAGCCTTTCAAAGCTCTGCTCCAAACCTTGAGACCCCCTAGAGCAGTTCCACCTTTGGAATCTTCTTCAGGTGGCAGGACTGGCCAGTGTATGGGTAGACCTAAGTCTAAGGACTGAAGATTCCAGAAGACCTCTTAAAAAGGAAATGAGGGGGACCAGCAGTTAGCGTAATGGCTGTGTCGCTGGACTCCCATGTAGTCGACCAAGGTTCGCGTCCTGGACCCGGTGGCTTAAACCTCACACCGTGCACATGTACGTACATGCCCAAGATCCTGAGAGGAGAACGGAGGAGAAGGGATTGTGGCGTGGCCATACCCCCTGGGGTGTGATTTCTCGCTTTCTGTCTCTCTGTCTCTATCTGGTGAGTGCACGCACCCTATAGCAAAAACCTCTCTAAAAAAAAAAAAGGAAATGAGGGCCAGCTGGTGACACAGCAATAGCCCAGTGCTCTATGATGCTGCACTCACATGGGAAGGTCCTGGGTTCACAGTCTGAGGCCTCCCTGTACACACTGGGGAAGTTCTTGCATGCCAGGGAGCCAGGCTGGTGGAGGCTGAGTGTGGATTATGGTGTGAAAATCTCAATGAAGATGCCAGTCTAACTCTGTCTGTCTCTCATGGAAGTGATAAAAAACAAAATGAAAAACCTAAGGGTGTTGCTGTGGCCTGGTGGACAGGAGAGCTGGATCCCACATCACCACCCATGTGATTGGACTCTCAACCCTTGGCAGTTGAAAATCACACTGAGCTGGTAAGGCCAGCAGATGGTGTAGTGGTTACGTCCCCGGACTCCCACATAGTCCACTATGGTTTGAATCCTGGACCTGGTAGTTTGAAAAGCACACTGGACACGTGTTTGTGCATGTCCAAGATCCCAGGAGGAAAATGGAGAAGAGATTGTGGTGTGGCCATCCCCCCTAGGGGGATGATTTCTCAATTCCTTCTCAGTCTCTCTCTTTCTCTGGTGAGTACATGCACCCTATGGCCAAAACTTCTAAAAAAAAAAAAGAGAAAAGAAAAGATGAGGCTGGCAGATGGCATAGTACTTAAGGGTGCTGGACTCCTACATGGGTGACCGTGGTTAGAGTCCCGGACCTGGCAGCTTGCTTTCTTACTTTCCCTTTCTCTCTTTCTTGCTCTTGCTCTCGCTCTTACTCTGTCCCTCTTTGGTCAAATTAAAATAAATAAAGTTTTAAAAAGAAGAAAGAAAATCACACTGAACTGGGGACTAGCAGGTGGGATGGAGTAGTCAAGTTGTTGGACTGCAACATGGCTGACCATGGTTCAAGTCCTAGACCTAGAAGCTTGCTTTCTCACTTTCCCTCTTTCTCTGTCTCTCTCTCTCTGTGGTCAAACTAAAAATAAATGAATAAATAAAATTAAGTAAATAAAAAAAAAACACCTCACACTGGGCATGTGTGTGCGCATGCCCAAAATCTGGAGAGGAGAATGGAGAAGGGACTGCAGTGTGGCCATCTTCCTGGGGGTGATTCTTGCTTTCCGTCTCTCTGTCTCTCTCTGTCTCTCCGGTGAGTGCATGCACCCTATAGCAAAAATCTCTCTAACAAATAAACATATAAATAAATAAGGAAGGGGAACCAGCAGGTGGTGTGGTTGTTGAGGCACTGGACTCCCACATAGGCGACTGTGGTTCGAGACCTAGATCTGGGAGCTTGCTTTCTCACTTTTTCACTCTTTCTCTCTCTCTCTGGTGAGTGTGTGTGCCCTGTAGCAAATTAAAAAAATGATAATAATGATAAATTAAAAATGAAAAACCTCTCCAAGGGACCAGCAGTTAGCGTAATGGCTATGTCGCTGGACTCCACGTAGTCGACCGCGGTTCGCGTTCCAGACCCGGTGGTTTAAAACTCACGCCGGGCGCGTGTGTGTACATGCCCAAGATCCTGGGAGGAGAATGGAGGAGAAGGGATTGCGGCGTGGCCATACCCCCTGGGGGGGTGACTTCTCGCTTTCTGTCTCTCTGTCTCTCTCTGTCTGTCTGGCGAGCACGCATCTTATAGCAAAAAAAAAAAAAAAAAAAAAAAAAAAAAAACTTAAAAAAAAAAAAAAAAAACCCTCTCCTAAAAAATTGAAATGATTCTTAAAAAAAGAAAAAAAAAAAAGAATGGGGAAGAGGTGGGCAGGAATAAATAGCAAATAAATACCAGCTGCTGAAAGAGTGGGTGGGGGAATTTCATTTTTTGAGGTTTTTCAACTTTTCTCCAGGGACCGAATGTCTGACACCACGGGACGTGGGGGAACGCTAGCTTAGCAGAGGCAGGCAGTGTCGAGGCAGTGTAGGTAGACATTGTCTTTGTAGAGGATTAGCCAGGCAACACAATTTCTAGACATCCAACTTCAGTCTTCAAACTTCAACTTTGAAGTCACCACAAAGCCAGTCACGGACATGCAGGACACCCAAACCCTTACATATGCAGGGGCATGTGAGGCTCATACCTGAGTGGTGAGCAGGTTTTAGCCAACAGGGTGACCTGTTCTCCCCTTAATCTCATCCAAGGCCATCTCTGTGCCCTGGCCATTGCAGGGGAAACACACACACACACACACACACACACACACACACACTTGCATGTAAAGTCTTCTCCCAGGAGCTGTCAGTAGCAGGGGCACAGACTGGATACAGGCACAATTTGGGGACAGAGGCTATGACCAAAGTTATCCAGATGGATTGGAGACAGAGCTCTCCGGTGCATTGACAGGATGTGCAGGGAAGAAGCCAGGCTACGTTACGGCTGCTCAGGTTGCCTCGCATGCTGCGAGTGCAGAGCCGGGGTGGGAGCGGAGACTTACTCAGTACCCAGTGCTGCCCAGGTGACAGCTCCCACCTCAGGCTCCCAGTCCTAGAGAATCATGCTGCCCCCACTTCTTTCCGAGGTACTCTGGATCTGCTGCCGTGACATTTGGCTGATTTGGTCAAATTCCCAAGAAACGAGTCTTCTGAGCCCAAAGAGAGTCTGGTCACCACAGCCTCCAATCACAAAACTGAGGCCACCCTTCCTTGAAGTGGCAAATAGCTAGCACATTTTTCTTCCTCAAAAGGCAGGCTATGTTGATCTTTTCAGAAGTGCTATAACCACAATGCGTTTCCCTCTCTTGCTTCCACTCAATCTTCTCCCAACCGCCACCTTTCTTTTCTACACCCTCACCAGCTTTTCCATCCCACTTTCTTTTTTTTTTTGGAGAAGTATTTCTTATTGGGCCCGTGCTCTCGCCAGAAAGAGAGAGACAAAGAGACAGAAAGCGAGAAATCGCCCCCCAGGGGGGATGGCCACACCGCAACCCCTTCTCCCCCATTCTCCTCTCGGGATCTTGGGCACGCACGCACATGCGCCCGGTGTGAATTTAAGCCACTGGGTCCAGGACTCGAACCGTGGTCAACTACATGGGAGTCCAGCGACATAGCCATTACGCTAACTGCTGGTCCCTCCATCCTACTTTCTTGAGCTACATTTTTTTTTAAGGTTTTTGCCACAGAACCCATGGGTTCACCGGAGAGAGGGAAAGTGAGAAATCACTCCCCAGAGGGAATGGCCATGCCATAATCCCTTCTCCTCCATCCTGTCAGGATTTTGAGCACACATGCCCATGCGCCGGGCATTTGTTTCAAACCCCTGGGTCCAGGACTTGAACTGTGGTCAACCAAGTGGGAGTCCAGCACCTTAACCACTATGTTACTGGCTGGCCCCACTCACCGAGCTACTTTATGATGGAGATGACTTGGGTTTTGTCTGGGTTCACTGAGCTCCTGTTGCAGTTGGGCTTTGCTGATTTCCAGCAGTATGGAGGATCCAGTATTTAAGATCCCCCGAAGTGACACATGGTTTCTGACAGACTTGGAGTGTCTGACTGGGCTGCTTCTGGGGACCAGATGTTCTGGTAACTTGTGAAGCCCACAGGCTTGGAGCCTTTGTTCTGAGGTTGGTTTGCATGCTGTTCTGCGTCCCCAAGGTAGTGCCATCGGCTGGGGGTGGGGAAAGCGCTAGGGGGGCCTGGTGCAGGAGCTGGTCCCAGCAAAACCCTTAAGAGGGTCCAAGTTGGAGCACCCCTTGAACTGTGATATTCAGTTGCTCGGAGAAGGGAGTGTATCATGGAGAATCCTCTCTGCTGTCTTCTTCTTCTTTATTTTTTTTTTGAGAGATGTTTTTTGCTATAGGGCACATGTGCTCACCAGAGAGACAGAAAACAGGAAATCACTCCCCTGGGAAGATGGCCACACCATAATCCCTTCTCCTCTATTCTCCACCCAGGAGACATTTGGCTGATTCAGTCAAATTTCCAAGAAACAAGAGTCTTCCAAGCCTGAAGACAGCCTGGCCACCACAGCCTCCGATCACATGCATGATTGGGCACGCATGCACACACGCACACTTGGTGTGAGTTTTAAGCCACGAGCCCCGGTCTTGAACCACAGTCGACCATGTGGGAGTTCAACGACGCAACCGCTACACCGTCTGCGGGCCCGGGCCCCTCATTTTTTTTTTTTTGGAGAGGTTTTTGCTATAGGGCGCGTGCGCTTGCCAGACAGACAGAGGGAGACAGAGAGACAGAAAGCGAGAAATCACCCCCCAGGGTGGATGGCCACGCTGCAATCCCTTCTCCTCCATTCTCCTCTCGGGATCTTGGGCACTCACGCACACGCGTCCAGCATGAGTTTTAAGCCACCGGGCCCGGGACGCGAACCGCGGTCGACTACGGGGGAGTCCAGCGACATAGCCATTACGCTAACTGCTGGTCCCTCATTTTTTTTTAAGAATTATTTTATTTAGGGGCTAGCAAGTGGAGTGGTGGTTAAGGGCTCTGGACTCCCACATGGCTGACTGCGGTTTGAGTCCCGGACCTGGTGGCCTGCTTTCTCACTTTCTCCCTCTCTCTCTGTCTCTCGCTGGTCAAATTAGAATAAATAAATAAGTAAAGTTAAATAAAAAAATAATTCTTTACAAAAATAATAATTATTTTATTTGGGGCCTGTAGGTGGCGTGATGGTTAAGGGCGCCGGACTCCTACATGGCCAACCACAGTTCGAGTCCCAGGCTTGGTGAGACAAGCACTCAACTTGCTGGGAAAGCTCTTACTTTCCCTCTCTTTCTCTCTCTTGCTCTGTTCCTCTCTGGTCAAATTAAAATAAATAAATGAATAAATAAAGTTAAATTTTTAATAATTTTTAAATTATTAAAATAATTCTTTTTAAAAAGAATGTTGGGGCCAGCTGGTGGCGTGGTGGATAAGGGCGCTGGACTCCCACATGGCCGACCACAGTTCAAGTCTCGGACCTGGTGGCTTGCTTTCTCACTTTCCCTCTCTCACTTACTCTCTCTCTCTCTCTCTCTCTCTCTCTGTGTTTTTCTGGTCAAATTTAAAAATAAAATGAATGAATAAATAAAATTAAATAAATAATTCTTCAAAAAAAAAGAATGTTCTCTTGAACTTTATTCATTTATTTTCAAAGAATTATTTTATTTAACTTTATTTATTTTATTTATTTTTTGGGGGGAGAGATTTTTGCTATAGGGCACGTGTGCTCGCCAAAAAGACAGAGAGAGACAGAGAGACAAAAAGTGAGAAATCATCCCTTGGGGGGATGGCCATGCTGCAATCTCTTCTCCATTCTCCTCTCGGGATCCTGGGCATGCACGCACATGTGCCCAGTGTGAGTTTAAACGACTGGGTCTGGGACTCGAACCATGGTTGACTACATGGGAGTCCAGCAACATAGCCATTATGCTAACTGCTGGTCCCTATTTTAATTTGACCAGAAAGGGACAGTGAAACACACACACACACACACACACACACACACACACACACAGAGAGAGAGAGAGAGAGAGAGAGAGAGAGAAAGAGAAAGCAAGCCACCAGGTTTGGGACTCGAACCACTGTTAGCCATGTGTGAGTCCAGTGTCCTTAACCACTATGCCACTGGCTGGCTCCTATTTATTTATTTATTTTAATTTGACTAGAGAGGGACAGAGTGAGAGAGAGAGAGAGAAAAAAAAATAAACTGCCAGGTTCAGGACTCAAACTGCAGTTGACCATGTGGGAGGCCAGTGTCCTTAACTATCACACCACCTGCCCACCCCATGGCTCCTCATTTTTTAAAAGTTTATTTCCGGGGAACCAGCAGTTAGCGTAATGGCTATGTTGCTGGACTCCCATGTAGTCGACCGCGGTTCATGTCCCGGACCCGGTGGCTTAAAACTCACGCCGAGTGCGTGTGCGTGCGTGCCCAAGATCCCGAGAGGAGAATGGAGGAGAAGGGATTGCGGCGTGACCATCCCCCCTGGGGGGTGATGTCTCGCTTTCTGTCTCTATGTCTCTCTCTGTCTGGCGAGCGCACGCGCCCTATAGCGAAAAACCTCTCAAAAAAAAAAAAAAAAAAAAAAGTTTATTTCCGGGGATCAGCAGATGGTGTAATGGTTACGTTGCTGGACTCCCACGTAGTCGACCACAGTTTGAGTCCTGGACCTGGTGGGTTAAAACTCATGCTGGACATGTGTGCGTGCATGCCCAAGATCCGAAGAGGAGAGCGAAGGAGAAAGGATTGCGGAATCACCCCCCGAGGGGTGATTTCTCACTTTCTGTCTCTCTGTTTCTTTCTGTCTCTCTGGAGAGCGCATGCACCCTATAGTAAAAACCTCTCTACAAAAATAAATAAAAATTTATTTCTGTCATGAGTGAGAGAGAAAAAGAGACAGAACCACTAACAAGGTCTTAATGCCATGATATACCCACGTTCTCATCCAACTCACAACCACACGCTTGCCTGGTATGCTCAGGAAGATCTGTGGCCAAGAATTTAGGACCTTCTCATGTGGGTTAGCCTCACAAAACATCACATTTTACCACAGTGCCAATGTCCTACGCCAGTCTTCTCCTTCTTTTTCTTTTCTTAATATTTATTTTATTATCATTTTTTAACTTGCCCCCACCAGAGAGAGACACAAAGAGGGAGAGAAAGTGAGAAGCCAAACTGCTAGGTCTGGGTCTTGAACTGTGGTTGGCCATGTGGGAATCCAATGCCTTAACCCCCATGCCACCTGCTGGCCCAACCAGTCTCATTTTCTAGGAGAAAATGATGCAACTGATGCCCTTGTGGTCGAGTCAGATGGGGATTCCTTGAAGGTCTCCACTTTCAGCTGTTGCCTCTCACCAGGAACGTCCTCAAATTCCTTATATCCACCTGTTTGTCTAGACATCCTTTGCTGATCTGGTGCTCCTCCCCTGGTGCTGGCCCTTTGCTGGGGTGTGCAGTGAGGTGACTGGACAAGTCCCCAGTTATCATAAGCAGGCAGAAGGGTGATCTGCAGGGTGATCTGATTCCAGCAGCTAGTCCTAACTAAATAATCATCATCACAGCATGTGCGATTTCACATTTAGCCCCAGGTTCGACCCTTGCTGTCTCCTTTGCTCAATCTAGCCTGCTTATCTCTGAGACTGGTTGGACTTGTTTCTGTGAAAACATGCTTTTGTTTTGTTTTGTTTTGTTTTGAGAGATTTTTGCTATGGGGTGCCTGTGCTTGCCAGAGAGAGACAGAGAGTGAAAAATTACCCCCTGGGGGAATGGCCACGCCACAATCCCTTCTTCTCCATTCTCCTCTTTGGGTTTTGGGCATGAACACACACGCATGCCTGGTGTGAGTTTGAAGCTACTAGGTCTGGGACTCAAACTGTGGTTGACCATGTGAGAGTTCAGCAGCATAACCATTACGCCATCTGCTGGTCCTAACAATATAATTTTCTTTTTATTTTTCTTTTTTTTTCTCCTTAACGAAAAGTTTATTATGAAAATGTACATGACCTGAGTTTTACATCACAGTAAAACAGGCCCGTTGACGAGGGGACATGGGTTTTTCTGTTGAACAGCCATTATTTACGCTCGTTCCAAGGCTTCTAACATGATGATACTATTTCCTCGTATTACCACCACTCCAGTATTGTTCTGTTGCCCACTAGTTGCCATCTCCACACATTCATCTATCACAAGATTCATAAATGGATCAAATCCCCGCAATATTCCTTGGACTTGTCTGCCACCATTTAATTTCAATAAAAACTTCTTGTCCATACATTTTTTCAGTTTGGGAGGGTGAGCTTTGCTCTTGGTACCTACTCGGTGGGCTCAGAGATGCCTTTGAACAGAATTCTCGGCCTCCTCCCTAACAATATGATTTTCTGAGCACACCCTGCCCCAGAGCCATCCATACTTTCTGTGTGTGTTTACTTGCTAAGTTTATTTATTCCATGAGTGAAAGAAGAAAGACAGAACTATAGCACTGCTGACAGGGTCTTGATGCCACGATCCACCCTCTGCTTCAGCCAGCCCGGACTGTGAGTACATGCATGCTTGGCATACTCAGAGTGGTCTCAGGATGTAAACCAGCAACCTTCCGTGTGGGTCTGCCCCACAGAGCTTTGTGTCTACCACTGTGTAACCTCCTGGCCCTGAATTCTGTTTTTATGTAGGAAGCCTGCTGTCCTCTACTGGGCTTCCGTGGCTCCCACAGCTATTGATAGTGTATCTTATGGGTGGCCATCTGAGCTCCCACTGATTGAAAATCAGGTTGAACTTCAGGTTGCACCTAAGAAGCTTATATTTTAAATTTTTTATTAGGAAAAAAATTAAAGCATGTAACAAAAGTAGAGAGAAGAGTACATTGAACTCCCGTGTAGCCATCACCCAACTTCAACAACTATCAATTGATGCCCCATCTTGTTTCATTTATAGCCTTATTCATCCTTTGTAGAGATTATTATTATTATTTTAGTTTGCTATAGGGCAAATGCACTTGACAGAGAAAGAGAGATAAAACATGGAAGCACCCCTGGGGGGGGGGGATGACCACACTGCAATCCCCTCTCGTCCATTTTCCTCTCAGTATTTTGGGAATGTATACACATGCGTCTAGCTTGCTTTTCAAGCCAGTGGGGACTCAAAATGCATCCGAGCCATGTGGGATCCAGCTATTTCAACCACCATGCTATCAGCTGGTCCATGTACAGACTATTATTTATTTAGTTTAAACATTTAGTTTTTTTATCATTATTTCTATTTTTTTCTTTTTTTTGGAGAGGTTTTTGCTATAGGGCACGTGCACTCGCCAGAGAGACAGAGAGAGACAGAGATAGAAAGTAAGAAATCACCCCCCAGGGTGGATGGCCACGCTGCAATCCCTTCTCCTCCATTCTCCTCTCGGGATCTTGGGCATGCATGCACACATGCCCGATGTGAGTTTTAAGCTACCGGGTTCGGGACATGAACTGTGGTCGACCACGTGGGAGTCCAGCGACATGCCCATTATGCTAACTGCTGGTCCCATTATTATTATTTTTTAATTTGCTACAGAGCATGCATGCCCACCAGAGAGAGACAGACAGAGAGGGAAAGTGAGAAAGCAAGCCATCAGGTCTGGGATCGAACTTTGGTCAGCCATATGGGAGTCCAGCGTCTTAACCACCATGCCACCTACTGGCCCGTTTTTTTTTTTTTTTCTCCTAGAGAGATTTCTGCTCTATGGCACGTATACTCACTGGAGAGACAGTCAAAAAGTGAGAAATCACCCCCACAGAGGTATGGCTGTGCCACAATCCCTTCTCGTCCATTTTCCTGTTGGGATTTTGGGCATGCACACACACATGCCCAGCCTGAGTTTTAAGCTGCCAGTGTAACCATTACACCATTCCCTGTTAAAAAAACTTTTTTTAGGGACCAGCAGGTGGCATGGTGGTTAAGGCGCTGGACACTCTCACATGACCTACCAGGGTTCGAGTGCTGAATCTGGTGGCTTGCTTTCTCACTTCCTCTCTCTTTCTTACTCTCAACCTCTCTCTCTGGTCAAATTTTTTAAAAAAATGTATGAATAAATAAAATAAAATAATTATTAAAAAAATTTTTTTTAAAGACTTTCGCTGGGCCCAGCAGGTGGCGTAGTGGTTACAGCACTGGACTACCACATGGCTGATTGTGGCTCAAGTCCTGGACCTTGAGGCTTGAAACTCACACTGAGCACATGTGAGTATATACCCACAATCCCGAGAGAAGAATGGAGAGGAAGGGACTGTGGCGTGGCCATCCCTTTGGGGGGTGATCGCTCACTTTCTTTCCGTTTCTTCAATGAGCACATGTGCCCTATGGGAAAAACATCTCTATTAAAAAAATATATATTTTTTTGCCATCATAGAATGCATTCACTTGCTGGAAAGAGACAGGGAAAGTGATCAATCACTACCTGCTGGCCCTACTCATTTATTTGGTCTTTTTAAAAAAATTTTGTGAGAGAGTGCTTGTGCCAAGTGGAGACAAAAAGAGAGTGAAAAAGAAAGCAAAAAACCACTTACTCCTGTTGGGATTTTGGACCTGCATGCGTTTCTTGCAGATTTTTCAAGCCACTGGATCCAGGATTCAAACTTCAAGTTTGGTCATGTGGGATCCAGCTGCCTAACTGTGGTATGGGCTGTCCTGAGGGGATCTTTTCACACTGGGAACATTTGTAGACATTTTAAAAGAAGTTAGGCCAGCAGGTGGCATGGAGGTTAAGGCAGCTAGATCTTACACGAAATCTAGCACTGTACTGACTGTGCAGTTTGAGTCCTGAACCTGGTGATTTAAAGATCATGCTGGGGGCCAGTAGGTGGCACAGTGGTTGGGACTCTGGACTCCCACATAGCCAACCATGGTTTGAGTCCCAGACCCAGAGGCTTGAAAGTCAAGCCAGTTGCATGCGTGTGCATGCCCAAAATCCTGTGAGAAGAATGGAGAAGGGATTACAGCATGGCCATCTTCCCCAGGGGGGTTATTTTTCACTTTCTCTTTGTCTCTGTGTGTCTGGTGAGCTCATGTGCCCTATAGCAAAAACATCCTAAAAAAATCATGGTGGACATGTGTGTGTGCACGTGCGCACATGCCCAAAATCCCAAAAGGAGATCAGGGAAGAGACTGTGGCATGGCCTTCTCCTCTGAGGTAGGTGCTTTCTCACTTTTCCTGTTTCTCTCCAGCGAGAACACATGCCCTATAACAAAACAAAAACAAAAGCAAAAACAAGCACTATAGATTTTAAGGTCAGACAATGGCACAGTGGTAGTATAGCTGGACTCACGTGAAAAATATCCTGGGTGTGTGTCCCAGGACTTCCCTGAGCACACAGGGTGTGTGTGCCCATGATTTGAGCTGGCAGGTACTGGAAGTGGATTGTAGCATAAAGGCCCTGTGAGAGTTCCTATTCTGTCTTGGTCACAAAAGAAATGAATAAACTTAAAAAAAAAAAAAAGTAGAAAGAAAGGCAGTCTCCCAGGTCCCCATCCTACAAACTTAGACTGCTGCGGATGCTGGGGATCTGTCTTTTCAAAGAGCTGAGCTGAGTCTGTTTATCTTGCAGTGGGAAATTGCCAACCTATCTGATCCCTCCAGTAACCATCAATCTGCCTCAATTGAACCAAGCATCAGAGAGAGTCTGTGGCAGGCTAAGTGGGGCTCCCAGCAGGCACTCTCTGGGAGACCCAGGGCCTAGGCCTCCCCTTCCTCTTACCCAGGTTAGGGAAGCTTCTTGAGTTATAGGACTTTTCCAGCCTTGAGTGTATGCATGTCAGGGGAAGAAGCAACCGTCCTGTGGCTGTGGTCCCTGAGGAGAGTGCGCTGTCCACAGAGGTGACTTCACCAGGGATTGGAGGGCTGTGAGTTGCTGACAGCGCCACCTTCTGTTCCAGGCTGCTGATACAGTAGACACAGGCCCAAGCTCCATGTTGTTTTATCTCTACTGGCTGCTCCCCACCCCATGCCCAGAACCAACTGTCCCCTTAACTGCCAAGAGAAACATCCCACTAGTAACAGCCAGCATCTCATTGCTATGGTGTACAGCAGCCGGAGTGATCTTCTCTACATCTTTATCAGATTGCTTTCTCATCCTGTTGAAATTCCTCCCAGGACTTGCCATCAGACCTAAAATAAGATCCACACTCATTATGGCGGACAAGGCAGGCTATGGTCTGGCCTATTCCTGCTTCTCCAACTACCTCTCTCAATCGTTTTGCTTTCCTTCCTGGTCACACTACCCCTCCTGCTGGTCCTATTTCTTGTTCTTCACACTCGCAGTTCCCTCTAGAATGCTTTCCCTGCTTACATGACTCCCTCACATCGCTCATGAATGCCCCCCCACACCCCGTTTGTTAGATTTTTGCTATAGGGCATGTGGTCCTGCCTGAGCAAGAGAGAGAGAGAGATAGAAAGTGAGAAATCACCCTCTGGGGGGATGGCCAAGCCACAATCCCTGCTCCTCCATTCTCTTGGGTTTTTGGGCACACATGCACATGTGCCCAGTGTGGTATTTTTTTTTTTTTTAAGAATTATTTTATTTAGCTTTATTTATTTTTAATTTGACCAGAGAGGGACAGAGCGAGAGCGAGAGAGAGAGAGAGAGAGAGAGAGAAAGGAAAAGCAAGAAAGCAAGCCTCCATGTCCAGGTCTAGAACTCAAACTGCAGTCAGCCATGTGGGAGTCCAGTGCCCTTAACCACCATGCCACCTGCTGGCCTCTCCCAGCGTGAGTTTTAAGCCTCAGAGTCCAGGACTCAAACTGTGGTTGATAACATGGGAGTCCAGTGATGTAACCATTATACCATCTGCTGGTCCCAAAATGTCACCTCTTTAAAGAAGTGACAGTCAGAAGCTGCAAACGAGGGTCCTTTCTGAAGGCAGATCTTACAGGACCAGGTCTTTTTATGCAGGAATGTACTTCAAGGGGACAGGGAAGCTTAGGGCTTGACCTAGGACAAGCTGGATTCCAGTCAAACACTGTTACAGAAAATTATTTTATTGAGCAGTCAAGATCCCATGGGGGCCATAAAGGGCTGGGAATAAAGGAGTATGTGTGCCTTGGGGTGGGGGTAGCAGTTCTCCCTAGGTCTCTTTATTCTGCCTCCTGGGGAGACCTCAGGCAGGAAGCTCTCTGGATAGCCACAGACTGCTTCTTCCAGTTTTAGGAAGACCAGCCCCTCCTGGTCTGTGCTGGTGGTTGTTGGCAATGACTCAGAGCAAGAGCCTATCTGGTAGACTGGGCCCTGTAAGCCGTTCTGCACCCTCTCTCTGCCCCTGACTCCTCCTCAGCTGGCAGGGTGCAGACTTTGTTTTTTTTTTCTTCTGCCCATTAGGAGCTCTAGAGGATTAGGCAAAGAAACATCAGGTTTTCTTCCAGGTCAGCTTCAGCTCCAGGCTCCTTGCCTGTGGCCAGTTAGCATGGAAGTGGAGGAAGGCTCAGGCAAAATGGTTCAGGTTCTATCTTGAGTGGTGACAGTAGAGGTCACTGCAGATAAGATGTTAGCTATCTTAGGTAGTCAAACATTTGTCCTCCCTACAGAGCAGCTCAGCCAGCAAGCTTCTGGGGGGCTGGCCTCCGGTCAACACGCTGCAAGCGCCGAGTTTTGGGTCTAGAGCAACCTAGGTCTTTGTCTGACTCTACCAGGGCTCGACATCTCTTGAGACCTCGGCTGGGGGATGGCTTTTCTGCTTCAGCTTTTGCTGGGTTGGCCACAGGAGCATCCCCATAGAGCCGGTAACCTCCAACTAGGCAGTATGTTTCCCCATGCCAGCCCACCTGGGTTTCTCCACACCCTCGATAGAGGACATGGTAATGACCAGGTGTAGGAAGAGAAGCGGGAGGCACTGCTGCTGGAAAGAAAACCAGAACTGGTCAGTTGTTTTTGCTTTATATACTGAGCTACAGGACCTCCCCTCTCTCATGTCTCTTCCTGTTTCTGGGTGAAGTCCTCTTATCTTCTTGGCATCCCAGAAACAGCCTTGGTTTAACACCTCTATGGGTCCCCAAGTAAAAGGATGCTGGCTGCAAAAGCAACTCCATGGGGCCTATGGCAGAAAAAATCAGGGCATCTGTTTCCCTACTCCTGGAGAGAACAGCGGAACTGCAAAATAATTACAACTAGACAGTCTCTTCCACAACTGAAAAAAACATTTCTTTCTTTTCTAAAAATAATTTGCCATAGGGCATGTATGCTTACCAGAGATAGAGGGAGAGGAAGAAAGCACCCCCTCATGGGGCACAGTGACCAGGAGGTTAAGAGACAGATTCTGGGTACCAAGTCTAGGCTTAAGGAGCCTTTTCACATCCATCCAACCTACTGGAATACCATTTCCTCAAATCTCCAGATTAGGTAACATTTCATGACTCTCCTGGGCTTTTCTGTTCTTCTCAGCTACATGACACCACTCTTGCCCCCAGTATTCAGAGACTCAGAGTGGGATGTGTCTGATGGAGGCCTATGCATATATCTAGGTGAAGTTCATGAATGACCCTCAGTAGCTTGTTCTCAAGCTGCTCCATTTGGGGCCAGCAGGTGGTGTGGTACTTAAAGTGCTGGACTCCCACATGGCTGACCATGGTTTGAATCCTGGACCTGGTGGCTTTCTTTCTCTCTATCTCTCTCTCACTCTCTCTCTCTCTCTCTCCTACTGCCTCTGGTCAAATTTAAAACAAACAAACAAACAAAAAACCAAGAAACCAACTGCTCCATTTATCACTTCGATCTTGCTAAGAGGCCAACCAGGAGAGGGTCTGAATGGAAGCACCTTGCAGCCCAAAGGAGAAAGAAGAGCAAATTAGAACCTTTCTTTTCTTTTCTTTTTCTTTTTCTTTTTTTTTTTCAAGAGAGATTTTTACTATAGAGCATGTGTGCTTGCTGGAAAGACAGACAGGCAGAAAGTGAGAAATCACCCCTGTGGGGGATGACCATGCCTCAATCCCTTTTCCTTCATTGTCCTCTCGGGATTTGGGCACGCACACAAATGTGCCTGGCATGAGTTTAAGCCACCAGGTCTGGGATTTGAACTGCTGTCGACTATGTGAGAGTCTAGCAACGTAGCCATTATGCCATCTGCTGGTCTCCGATTAGGACCTTTCTGAACATGTGCCCAGAGTTGACATTTCACTTGCCTTCAGCAGTGAGCAGAGACATTGTGGGTCCCTGGGGAGCCCCAGGCCACTGGTACTACTTATGGCTTGGGAGGTTCTGAGGTGTGGTGGGCAAGCCCAAAAAGAACATGGGACATCCAGGTGAGATTGTGTATATATCAGTGTTTCTTGTACATATGTCCAGTTTAGTCCTACCTGCTGCACTGCCATCCCAGGGGACAGAGGACAAATTGGAGTGAATATAGAAGATCCGATCAGACATTCTCTCTCAGACAACCAAACAGATTGGTATCTCGCAGAGAACTGGTAGGACAGTTTCCCTGAGGGCATCACATTTGCATAGTTACCCTGCCATGGAAACTGAGAAGGCCTGTGAGGTCATCACTACCCAGTGAGATCATACAAGGAATTTGTGACTTGAGGGTTGGCTTCACACCCTCAGAGTTTTGTGGAGGCAAGAGGAGCCCTGCCTGGTGCCTCCCATTGGCCTTCTCCTCCAAGTCTGTCAGTAGCCACTCCCTATGGAGCACACCTATGGGTCGTCACAGCCCTCGTAACCTCAGGAGGGCAAGTGAAATCTAAGTTTTGAGACTGGCAGGAGAGGCAAGATTAAGCTAAGAGACATCTAGGTAGCTCTGCACTGGCCCTAAGCATTCAACAGTTGGAGAGGTTCGAGTGGATCAGGGGATCAGGGAAGTCTCCTTGGAGATGGGCCTGTAGGACAAATGAGATTTGGACACATGGAGAGAAGAGAGAAGATATTCCAGTTGGAAAAAATAAAACTAAAGACAGGCTCTTATCTGCCTTGTTCTCTGGATCTGCCTCAAATATAAATTCATAGGACCTTCTCACGCCCGACGTGAGCTTAAGCCACTGGGTCCGGGACTCAAACCACGGTCGACTACGTGGGAGTCCAGTGACATAGCCATTACACCAACTTCTGGTCCCAATATGTGCTTTGTTTTTCTCTGGTGAGCACACAAACCTACTGGCAACTTTTAAAAAGGTTTAAGGACCAACAGATGGTATAATGGTTCCATCACTGTACTCCCACATGGTTGACCATGACTTGAGTCCTAGTGGCTTGAAACTCACACTGAGTGCATGTGTGTGCATGCCCAAAATCCCAAGAGGAAACTAGAGGAGAAGGGATTGCAGTGTGGCTATGGCCATTCCCCTTGGGGGGTGATTTCTTGCTTTGTCTCTTTGTCTCTCTGGTGAGTGCATGCACCCTATAACAAAAAACCTCTTTAAAAAAAAGGCTTAAAGGGACCAGCAGTTAGCATAATGGCTATGTCGCTGGACTCCCACGTAGTCGACCGCGGTTCGAGTCCCGGACCCGGTTACTTAAACTCACACCGGGCATGTGTGCGTGCGTGCCCAAGATCCCAAGAGGAGAACGGAGAAGGGATTGCGGCGTGGCCATCCCCCCGGGGGGTGATTTCTCGTTTTCTGTCTCTGTCTCTCTCTCTGTCTGGCAAGCGCATGCGCCCTATAGCAAAAAACTCTCTGAGAAAAAAAAAAGGCTTAAAAAAATGATTCCACAAAGTGGGAATAATGGGTTCAAATTTAACATGAAATTCAAAACAAATTCATGACAAAATGACAACTTTATTATCATTACAGTCCGTTCTCCTCAAAAAAAGCAAGCAATGTCATTAAATCCTTTTGTCATGAAAGGATGAGACGTGGGTTCAGCAGTAGCCCAGAAAAGCAAGGTCAGCACTGTGCAAAGGAGCTATAGAACAGAGGAGAAAGACAACTCAGCCTTAGCCTGAACAGGCCCGTGGAAACCATACTACAGCAGGCTTTGATTTGGTGTGACCAGGAACCTCCTACCAATAGAGAAACTTTAGGAAGGGGCTCCCTGCTACTGGCTGTGAATAAGCAAGGTTAGAATGTTTGTTTACCACTGCTGGTGCTGAGTAGATGCCCCTAGAAAGCAGAGACAGAGACCATCTGAATTACTACTGGAGGTTAGGCAACCCTTGTTGAGAAGAAGGAAGTCACCAAGTCCAGGTTTCAAACTGCGGATGGCAACGTGGTGTCCAGTGCCTTAACCCACCATCCCACTTGCTGGCCCCAGGACTTTTTCTAAGTTGTTTGAATTAGTGTGGTGCCATTTAGGACAGACAGAAGAGTCAGGCATAATTAGAGAAGACTGCTGGGAAGGATCGGTAGGAGGTAAAATGTGAAGAGGAAGGTTCTAGATGTGGTTTGACTCAGTAGGAAACCACTGATTCTCTAAGGCTATAGAGAGAGCACTTACCTAGGAGCATTGTTCTGATCTGGTGGAGGTCCTGGTAACGCACTGGACCTAGCTAAGAGGAAGGCAGTATAACATAGACAAGTGGTTTATTAACTTTGGAGGTCCTGAGACTCAACTAGGGGAGTTTACAAAAATAGAATTCTTGGGCCAATCCTTAAATAACTTAATCAATCCAGTCTTGAGGGGGCCCAGGAATCTGCATTAAAAATTTGCTATAGGGCATATGCACTCACTGGAATGAGACAAAAACAGAGAAAGAGAGTCAGAAGGTGAGAAAGCATCCCCTCACAGTGGGGACATGGCCACATAATAATCCCTTCTCTTCCATTTCTTCTCTTAGGATTTTGGGCACACATGCACATATACCTGGTGTGTTTTTCAAGTGGCTGGGTCCAGGACTCAAACTGCACAGTTGGCCATGTGGGATCTAGCTGCC
This sequence comes from Tupaia tana, assembly GCA_026018925.1. Lineage (NCBI taxonomy): Eukaryota > Metazoa > Chordata > Mammalia > Scandentia > Tupaiidae > Tupaia > Tupaia tana. Next base: position 18,986,430 of record JAKSZU010000018.1, on the reverse strand, counting down.
TTAACCACCACACCACTGGCTGGCCAAGAATCTGCAAGTTTCTTAGATAGTTCTACCACAGTGACCCATAAATAAAGTGGCCAAATTGTCTAATTAGGACATTTTAAAATCAAAATGGAAAATATTAAAAACTGTCCAGTCAACAGATATGAACAAAGGATAGCCCAGGAAATCAATGTATTAATACTCTATGCACAAATAACATTTGAGAAGCGCTAGCACGGTGGTTAAAAACACCACCTTTGGGACACAAGGGCTGGATCCTGTTCTTACTTGTGTGATCTTGAGTAGATTCATTTATCCCTCTGAACCTACTTCTTCACAGAGAGCTGAATTTGTACATTCAGTATATGCTTTTTATTATTTTTTTTTTATAATTGTTCTGCTTGTTTCTTTTAAGAATTATTTCATTTATTTATTTACTCATTTATTTTATTTTAATTTGACCAAAGAGGGACAGAGCAAGAGAGAGAGGAAGAGGGAAAGCGAGAAAGCAAGCTGCCAGGTCTGGGACTAGAACCGTGGTAGGCCATGTGGGAGTCCAGCGCCCTTAACCACCATGCCACCTGCTGGCCCAGTATGTACTCTTTTAACAAAGGTGCCCTGGGCCCATTTCTGTCCTGTATAACCTTATCCATTCTAGTCAGTAAGTATTTTTAAGCTGTTTTGTGGAATATTATGTTTGACTGTCAATTCTTTTTTTTTTTTTTTTTTGAAGAGGTTTTTGCTATAGGGCGTGTGCACTTGCCAGACAGACAGAGAGAGACATAGAGACAGAAAGCGAGAAATCACCCTCCAGGGGGGATGGTTACGCTACAATCCCTTCTCCTCCATTCTCCTCTCAGGATCTTGGGCACGCACGCACATGCGCCTGGCGTGAGTTTTAAGCCACCAGGTCCGGGACGTGAACCGCGGTCAACTACGTGGGAGTCCAGCGACATAGCCATTACACTAACTTCTGGTTTCCTCAATTTCTTTTTAATTCAGACAACGCTTATATAATGACATAAACACAGGAACCCAGAATAAAGTAAGAGGATGCTATAGGTTTTATTTTGCCAGTTTTGTAAAACAGTTTAATCATCTCCCCTTCCTCCACTGCAGAGGTAGGAAAGAAGGCAGAGACTAGACAAATGTACAAGCAATATTTCTGTCAGTCTGACTTTTACTTCCCTACCAGCACTTGCCAGAGATTTCACCTAGTGTGTCCAAGCTTGCCTCGAACATGCTGGTGAGGAAAAACCTTTCTCTGCTGCTAGTTACATCCTCTTTCTCTTTGTGTGGAATTAAAAAAAAAAATTTAAATTTTATTTATTAGTATTACTATTTAAAATTTTTTGCTATAGGTGGGGCTGGCAGGTGATGTGATTAACAGCCATTATGCCAACTGCTGGTCTCAAATAATTAAAAAAAATTTTTTTTCTGTGCTATAGGGCATGTGCACTCACCAGAGACAGAATAAGAGAAAATGAGAAAGTAAGCTGTCAGGCTCTGGACTCAAGTCATGGTTGGCTATGTGGGAGTCCAGTGCCTCAACCACTGCCACCCGCTGGTTGCTGTGTGGAATTTTAGTAAGTTATCTTTTGGTAGTGGTGGGAAAATAAAATCTGTTTTTACAAAGTAAAACATCTGGGCCAGCAGTGGCATGGTGGTTAAGGCGCTGGATTCCCACATGGTCAATCATGGTTTGGGTCCTGGACCTGGTGGCTTGCTTTCTCACTTTCCCTCTCTAGTCAAATTTAAATAATCACAATAATAACTAAAATTAAATAATTTTTGAAGAGAGATATTTTTGCTATAGGGTGCATGTGTTTGCCAGAGACAGAAAGCGAGAAATTAACCCCCAGGGGATGGTCACACTGCAATCCCTTTTCCTACATTCTCCTCTCTGGATCTTAGGCATGCACGCACATGTGCCTGGCATGAGTTTTAAGCCACTGAGAGTCTAGTGATGTAACCATTATGCCATCTGCTGGTCCCAAATATTTTTTAAAAAGGGACCAGCAGTTGGCGTAATGGCTATGTCACTGGACTCTCACATAGTCGACCCAAGGTTCAAGTCCTGGACCCAGTGGCTTAAACTCACACTGGGTGCGTGTGTGTGAGTGCCCAAGATCCTGAGAGGAGAATGGAGAAGGGATTGTGGCATGGCCATCCTCCCTGAGGAGTGATTTCTCACTTTCTGTCTCTGTGTCTCTGTCTGTCTTTCTGGCGAGCACCCTATAGCAAAAACCTCTAAAAAAAAAAAAAAAAAAAAAATTAAAACATCAATTCGGGGGTACAAGGTGCTGGACTCCCATATGGGCAATCACAGTTCAAGTCCTGGACCTGGTGGCCTGCTTTCTCTCTGTCTGACTCTTGTTGAGCGTGTGCTATGTAGCAAATTTTAAAATAATAATAATGATAAATAAAATTAAATCTTTTTTGGGGGGAGGGGGGCTTGCTATAGGGTGTGTGGTTTGGGGTATGAATCAAGTGACTCCACTTCCTCCACAGTGGTAATTATTATTAGAAAAGACCCATAAAAATATCATCTACTGTTAGAAATCATGACATAATACAAAGTCAAAATCCACTTTATTTTTATGTCATCTGAAAGGCTACAGAGGCAAGCTGTAGTGAAGTGACAGGGAAGCTCAGTACCTCCTACTCACAAGTGTGCTCACCCACCAGGATCCTGGGAACAATCCCTGTTTTGGGATCACATTTAAGCTAGGTAAGATCAGGTTTGCTGAGACAAAGGCTCCCTCACTGAGGACACTAGCCCTGGAAGGCTTCTCCTTCGGCGAGCTGCCAGCTCAATCTTCTGAACCAGATTCACATCCCAAGGATGGGTCACAAAGCTGATGACAGTCCCTGGCACCTCACTCCCCACACGGCCCACTCTCCCAGCTCTGTGGATGTAATCTTGCAGGGTGAGGGGGAAGTCGTAATTGATAACCAACTCCACATGGGTGCTGTCTAAGCCCCGAGAGGCTATGTCTGTGCAAAGAAGTATGTCTTGGGAGCCCTTCTGGAAGCTTTGGAAGATTCCTGCCCTCATTGAGGCTGGCATTTGCCCCTGCAGTCTTAGGTGTTGGATTTTGTGGTCATCCAGAATATATCCCAGCCAGTTCACAGTGCTGGAGCTATTACAGAACACCAGGACAGTTCCCGAGGGTCTGTTCTTATCTGCTTTGTCATGATGCTTGAGGATCTGCACCAACTCTGCCACTTTATCGGCTCCCTTTAGTCTCATAAAAGTCTGTTTAACATGAGGCATGATGCAGTGGAGTCTGGAGCTGGTGATGGTGGTGAGGGAGTTGGGGCTGGCGACTTTACTCAGCAACTGGTTTACACCTTCGGGAAATGTTGCTCCAACCAGCACTAACTGAGCTTTGGGATTGAAGGGATCTTCTAAGTCAGCTGGGGCTTCGGCTATATGACTCTTCCCCAAGATGTAGTCCACCAGTTCTAGGAAGCTTTCATCCAGCAGTGTGTCTGCCTCATCCAACACCAAGAAGGAGAGCTGTTCCAGGCTGATAAGTTGGCTTTTGAGGGCCTTCCACAGAGCTCCTGGAGTGGCCACTAGCACATCTGATGGAGGTTGTTTGGATAGCTGCAGCCTGATCTTACTCATGCCATGGCCTCCCCCTAGCTCCCGCACCTGCAGTCCGAGGGAGCTGCCCAAGTGTTGAGCCACAGCCCGAACCTGTTCAGCTAATTCTCTGGAAGGCACAAGGACTAGGCCCCGGGGAGCAGGAATAGGGCGGGTACCCAGGTTTGGCAGGTCCACAAGCCGCTGGAAGAGCGGTAGGAGGTAGCCAAGAGTTTTGCCGCTGCCAGTTTCCGCGGCGCAAAGGATGTGGCGGCCGCGAAGTAGTGGGGGAATGGTGCTCGACTGCACAGTTGTTGGCCGAACGACTTCGGGTGCAGCTTCCTGTAGTGCGCGCAGCACTCGAGTCTCCAGACCCAAGTCTGCGAAGCTGTCCTTGGACGAGAGATTCCGCAGAGCTGGCGCCTGGGGGTGCGCGCGCTCAATGGAGAAGTGGTCCCAATGTGCGCGCCGATGTCTCCAGCCGCGCGAGGCGAGCGGGGTGCAGTCCCAGCGGCCCAGTGTGAGGCGTGCGGGCTGGTTGAACTCCGGCCGCCGCGCGGAGACCAGCAGCGGTCCAGGTCGCGTCACCACTGGCCGCGGGGGGCTCCGCCGCCCGCTTTCCTGCTGTTCCTGCCGCCGCTGTAAGGCCCGCGGAATGCGCACCACAGGCAGGGACTCCTCGGGACAGCGGACCGCCAGGTCCCGACGAGGAGTCAGGAGCAGCCGGGCCACAAGCACCAAAAGACTCTTCGGCCTTGTAAGAGCCATGTTCCCTGTTGTGCGGGAGAGGCGCATGTCAATGACGTCACGGGTGCGCTGTGGCCCTGCTTACGGCGGCTGGCAAGGTTCAGTTAGGCGTGCGGAGCTTGAAAACCGTGAAGGGAGGATTCGCCGCTGCGGGGTAAGTCCCAACAGTGGCTGACTGGACCAGCCTTGGGGAAGGGCGCCCGGGGACTGCCCGGCCGGAGACTGGTGCTACGAGGTAGCGGTGATTCTCCCCTCTTCGGTCCAAGAAAGGGCTGAGGATTGGTGGCGATAAGATGCCCAGTCTCTATTTCTCCATTGTCGTCCTCGTTGTCCCTGTCCCTGGGGTGGCTTGCTCAGTGTCACTTTCTCCCAGTGAAGTCCTAGGGTGCGGCGATGCTTTCCCAGATGGAGTCCCCACGCAAGTTCTGCTAAAACGCCTTTAGAGTCTGAATGAATGGTCAGGCCTCGGAAGTCGTTGCTCCATGCTTACTCCCCTCCTGCCCCCTCTGGCTGAGTCCAAGAAGCTAGTGGCCCTCAGCTTAATCTCTCTCTGAAGTGGGTGGTAAGGTCTTCAGGTTTTATTTCCAGTGGAATCATCACTTCCTCACACTTTCAAAATTCCTTTACAGCCACGGTGCATTCCTCATTCCCTTGTTACACCTTCCAGCTTCTTATCCGGGACCCACCACTCTTGCGGCACACTCACCTCCACAGGTTCCCAATTCAGACACCTAAATTGCTTGAAGTAGTAAAAGGGTCCTGCTACCCTAGGAATTTATCAGGTATGTTGCTTATTTCACATAGCCCTGGTCAGGCAGAATATTTTACTTGAATTCAGATAGTCAGCAGCTAAATATATTTATTTCATATACTTATCTTTCTATCTATATATACTAAACTATTCACACTTTTTGAACAGATCTGGAAATACCTGGGGTGGGAGATAAGATAAATGTTTCTGAATTAACTACCTGAGAAGTTCTTAACATCTAGATAAAGTGTTTTAGTTTTATAAAATACCATTAAAAAGACAAAAACCTTTATTTTTTTAGAATTATTTTATTTACCTTTATTTATTATTATTATTTTATAATTATTTATTTTATTTTATTTATTTATTCATTTTATTTTTTAGTTTGACCAGAGGGAGACAGAGGGTGAGAGTGAGAGAGAGAGGAAGTGAGAAAGCAAGCCACCAGATTCAGGACTTGAACCCTGGTTGGCCATGTGGGAGTGTCCAGCGCCTTAACCACCACGCCACCTGCTGGTCCCTACCTTTATTTATTATTATTGTTTTCCAATTTGATCAGAGAGAGAGAGAGAAATTGAGAAAGCAAGCCACTGGTTCTGAGACTTGAACTGCATTTGGCCATGTGGGAGTCCAGTGCCTTTAACCACCATGCCACCTGCCAGCCCCCAAAACTATTTTTTTTTAATTGCCAGAGGTTGTGTGCAGTAGCGAAAGACAGAGAGGAAGGAAAAAGCACCTCTCCCCCTGTGTGGTATGATCACAGTGCAATCCCTTCTCTTCCATCTCTCTCACTTGTTGGTGAGACCCCAAAATGGGCTTGCAGGCACGTGCACCCAGGGTGTTTTTCAGGGTGCAGGGCTGGGATTCTAACCACAATTGGCCATGTGGCATCAAGCTCTCTTAACCACTAGGCTACATGGTGGCCTGACAAAAACTTAAAATTTCAAATTTCACTATAATACATGAATAGACTTTTTAATTATTATTAGTATTTATTTATTTTTTATTTTTGGAGAGATTTTTGCTATAGGGCACGTGCACTTGCTAGAAAGACAGAGAGAGACAGATAGCAAGAAATCACCCCCTGAGGGGATGGCCACTGCGCAATCCCTTCTTGTCCATTCTCCTCTTGGGATCTTGGGCATGCATGCACATGCGCCTGGCATGAGTTTAAGACACTGGGTCCGGGACTTGAACCACGGTTGACTACATGGGAGTCCAGCAACATAGCCATTATGCCAACTGCTGGTCCCTAATTATTATTTTATTTAACTTTATTTATTTATTTACTTATTTTTTTATTGACCAGAGAGGGACAGAGTGAGCTAGAGAGAGAGAGAAATAAGAAAGCAAGCTTCCAGGTCTGGGACTTGAACCACAGTTGGCCATCTGAGAATCCAGCGCTCTTAACTTCCATACCACCTGCTGAGTCTCACGAGTAGACTTTTTGAAGAATTATCAGTTAAATCAGTGGAGGAAAGAATTTCATGTAGTAATGAATGGAGTCATTAGATAGAGTAGTGATTCTAAAGTGAGAGTGATTTTTCACTTCCCTTCTATGTTCAGCAGTGACTGGAGACATTTTTTAAAAAATTATTTTATTTAATTTTTTTATTCATTTATTTTAATTTGACCAGAGGGAGACACGGAGAGAGAGAGAAAGTGAGGAAGCAAGCCACCAGGTCTGAGACTCAAACCACGGTCAGCCATGTGGAAGTGTCCAGCACCTTAACCACCACGCCACCTGCTGGTCTCCGACTGGAGACATTTAAAATTTTTTTTTTAAAATTTAACTTTATGTTTATTTATTTTATTTTGACCACAGAGGGACAGAATGAGAGAACAAGAAAGAACAAGAAAGCAAGAAAGAGGGAAAGTGAGAATGCAAGCCACAGGCCCAGGGCTCAAACCACGGTTGGTCATGTGAGAGTCCAGTGCCATTAACCAGCATGCCACCTGCCGGCCTGTGACTGGAGACATTTTTAATTGTCACATTTGGGAAGTTCAGGTAGCATCTAGTGGGTAGAGGCAAGGATGCTGTCCAACATCATCCAATACACAGGATGGTCCTGGACAACAAAGAATTATCTAGTCCTAATGTCAGTAGTGTGCTGTTGAGAGATCTGGATAGAGGATGAGGACAAGGGGCTGGTAGGTGGTGTGGTGGTTAAGGCGCTAGACTCCCACATGGCCAACCACAGTTCGAGTCCTGGACCTGGTGGCTTGCTCTTTCATTCCCCTTCCCCTCGTCCCCTCTCTGGTCAAAAATAAATAAGTATATAAATAAACTTAAATAAACTCATTAAAAAAAAAAAAAGAAACAAGATGAGGACAAAAGAGAGGCTGAGGTTACCACACGTACTCTCACTTCATATAGGTGTATTTACTAAACTCTTATACTGGTCCTGACCAATCTTCAGAATCTGTAACATGCACATTGATGCCATTGCTTGTCATAGTCTTGGGATCAGGAACCTTGGGGCCCCTGAAAGTCACAAACACAGGAGCGATTCAAGAGAGTAAAGACAGAGAAGAGATATTTAGATAACAAATTGTCTTCAGATATTTGAGGAATGTGCTAGATGGAAACAGATGAGATGTACTATGGGGTATATCATTCTGGAAGGCAGAACTACAGTCTGTGGGTAACAGTGAGGCAGATTCTAAAATTCATATTAAGAACTACTGTAGAATTGCCCAACTCTGTCTTGAAAGTGCCAAGTTTTCCATTACTAAAAAGTTTATGTGTAAACCCAATGACCACTCAGCACTAGTTGATAGAGAGGAGTTGATGTAAAGGATACTCGGTGATTTTGTGATTCTGTGCTTTTTTTTTTAAAGAATTATTTTATTTAACTTTATTCATTAATTCATTCATTCATTTTAATTTGACCAGAGAGGAACAGAGTGAGAAAGCAAGAGAGGGAAAGTGAGAAAGCAAGCCGCCAGGCCCGGGACTTGAACCGTGGTCAGCCATGTGGGAGTCCAGTGCCCATAACCACCATGCCACCCGCTGGCCCCATTGTGTCCTACTTTTATGATTCTTTTCAAGAACTCAGGGATCCTTATCATATAGTTCCTTGAATATCTGACCTGATAGGTGTCATTAATTTCTTTGTACCACTGCTTTTTAGATATAAAAAGCAAGGGATTGCTTTGCAACAAGCCGGAACAAATACATTGAAGGTGTTATTGGAAAACGTTAATATATAGGTATGTATTTGCATCTGGGTGTTGTTCAGTATGCAAGACAGAGTAGCTGGTTAGTACGTAGCTGCTTTTTCATTATGTTTGAGACCTAATATTATGAGGGGGTTGTCTGAATCTGTTTCTGCCCATGACCCCTAATTTCTTTTGGTCACTGTATCAGGCACTACCTGAGTTCTCTTTTTTTTCCTTCTCTCAGCAGACATTGAGATAATTAGGAGTTATTGACACATATGTTTTATAGTTAGTGCTTTAGGAAACAGGAAAGTTTGGGGCCCACAGGTGGAATGGTTGTTAAGGCCCTGGACTCCTACATGGCCAACCACAGTTCCAGTCCCAGACTTAGCGGCTTGAAAATCATGCTGGGCGCATGTACACATATGCTCAAAATTCCAAGAGAGAGTAGAGGAGAGATTGTGGCATGGCTATTGTCTTTGAAGAGGTGATTTCTCACTTTTCCTCTCTCTATCTCTCTCTCTTTCTTTCTAATGAGCATATGCGCCCTATGGCAAAAACAAAACAAAACAAAAAGAAATAGGAAAGGTTTACTTATTTAAAAAAAAAATGTAAGCTCCTGGGAGCAGAATCTTGGTATGTTCCTTGGATCTCAGATAGTAATGGTATAATTATTCCTTCATTCAACAGTATTTCCTGATCATCGTGCATGTTCCAGGCAGTGGGTAGAACAGATGAAATCTTTGTCCTTGTGGAATTTATTTTCTGATATAATTGGTTTGGAGTAAGGCCAGGAAATTGGTATTTTTGCTTATTTTTTTATAGTTTGGTTTTTCATAGTTTGTTTATTTCTTTCATGAGAGAGAAAAAGAGAGACAAGCACCTTTGACAGGGTCTTGCCATCCTGCTATTCTCCCTGCAGTCTCCTAGCCAGCAGGGCGATAGATATGGGTGTTCTTGGCATGTTCAGATTGACGGGGGGATCCATTGTGGGCCTCCCATGTGGCTCCAGCATTACACAGTAGTGCTCTACCACCCTATCGCCTATGTCATTGAGCCTGGACTGAAATCAGTGTTTTTTTTTTTTTTTTTCCCAAAGGGTGCATATGCTCACCAAAAAGAGACAGAGAGATAGAGAGAGGGAGAGGACAAAAGCACCTTTCTGATGAGGCATGGTAATGCTACAGTAATTCCATCTCAGTTTCTCTATCCTGTTGGCATTTTGGGCATGCACACAGCTAGTGTGTTTTTCAAGCCTCTGGGACTGGAATTCAAACTGTGGCTGGCCATGTGGGATCTAGCTTCCTAAACCATTAGGCCATGGGCCTAGGCCTCTTCTGGATTAATCAGTCTGCTTAGGGACAAAACTGAGATTCAAATGCAGTTCTGTCTGAGGATATGCTATGTTGCTTCTTTTTTTTTTTTTTTACATATAAAATAGATCATTCTACTTTTTTTTCATTCATACATGTTTTGAATGGGAAATAAACTAATTCTCTAAATATTTAATCCCAGCTGACTTTTATGTTAACTCAAAATGTGTACTTTTTTAAAAAAAAGAACTACTTATTTAATTTTCTTTCTTCTTCTTTTTTTAATCCATAAAGTACTTTATTTTACTGCCTGCTTCTCTTGTAAAACTAAAGGGCCACCTTATTACATAAAAGATTTAAAAAATTTTTTTAAAAAGAATTATTTTTTTATTTAACTTTATTATTTATTTTTAATTTGATCAGAGTGGGACAGCGTGAGAAAGTGAGAAAGCAAGTCACCGGATCCGGGACTCCAACCATGGTCGTCCATGTGCGGGTCCAACACTCTTAACCACCATGCCACCTGCCAGCCCCATAAAAGTTTTGATACAGTGTAAAACCAGAACTGTACATGAAATACTGCATCTAAATGTTCCTCAATAGTTAATAGTTAGTCTTGTTCCATTGATTCATCTGTGACTTCTGTGTCTTCCTCGTCATTATCCATGCATGATTCTGATATAACCTCTCCAGTTTTATTAGAGTTGGATCCCACTAATTCTTCTGTTTCACAGCAGTCAGAACCTCTACTTATAGGACCTGCATTTTCTCTACCTGGTGAATGTAAATCTTCCTCAGCTTGAGACAGATCAGATTTCTCCATTTGATTATTCTCCTCAGAAGTCTCTTCATTCAGTTAAGACATCATCAGATTCTTTTTCTTGATTTTTTCTTTCTGGGTTTATGTCTCTTGACATCATAAAAGACTCTTCTTCCTCTTCCTGCTCTTCTTCATCCTCTTCTGTACAGTGCTGCCTGGTACAACTACTTAGTCTTTGTCCTGAGAGGAAGAAGGTGCTTCTGTTTCTTCTACCATAACAGAAGAAATTTCACTGGAAGTTGTTTAGCTGGCTGTCTCACCTTCTTTGTCAAACCTGAATCTTTTTACCTCATACCCCTCAGCTTCCACAACATCTTCATCTGGATGTTTATTTTTTACAGGGTTCACTGAGGAAACCTCTGATTCAGACACTGGGAAGTCACTGTGATTTTTCTCTTCATTCCACTGTAAGTTGGACTCTTCGCTGTCTGTGCTCTCAGACAAACCCTTAGTTGTCATGGGGGCTGACAAAGAAACCTTTGGTCGATTACGTGGCCTGGGTGTTCCAAGTCCATTTATATTAGACCTGTCAGTATAGCTTGGTGAATTTTCAGGAAATGTTAACACCCTTCATTTGATTTAAACTATTGGAACTATTTTTCTCTGAAGAAGGATAAACACAGCTAACAACCATCACTTTCTTTTCTACTCCTCTGAGAAATTTATCTGTTCTTGTATAGTTTCTCCTTGGATCTATTAGCAGTTCACACAGTCACTGAATGGTGAAAGGGATACCATTAAATCCAGTGACAAATTTTCAGTATTCTTTCCTTCATTTCATCAAAGGGAATATATTCGATATTAGGATTGGGAGGACTTCTTGGTTCAGGAGCTGAAGTTCTGAAATCATCCATCACTTTCATTCTGATTTGAAGAAGGAGAGTATAGATGTTTCCCGGCCAATGCACCAAAATATGACATAGGAACACGGGGGAACAGGGGTGATCCGGACTATACTTGCAGTGAGACACGGGATTTTGTCCCATGCTTAGGAAGAAGTAGAGTTGCGGATAGAAGAGTAGGTATACCAAAGCGGAGAGTTTTTTAAGGAGAAGGAAGAAAAAAAAAAAAAAAGAGTTCCCAAGAAGGGAAGGGTCCTGGAAAATGGGTCGCCCTAATTTTCTTTATTATTATTATTACTTAATTTTGAACAGAGAAAGAAAGAAGAAATAAGAAAAAGCAAGCCACCAGGTCTGGGACTTGAACTGCGGTTGGCCATGTGGCAGTCCAGCGCCTTATCCACCACACCACCCACTTGTCCCATCAAAATTTGTACTTTAAAGAAATTGCGTTTTTTTTTTTTTTTTTTTTTTTTTGAGAGATTTTTGCTATAGGGCGCATGCGCTCGCCAGACAGACAGAGAGAGACAGAGAGACAGAAAGCGAGAAATCACCCCCCAGGGAAGATGGCCCATGCCGCAATCCCTTCTCCATTCTCCTCTCGGGATCTTGGGCATGCACGCACACGCGCCCGGCGTGAGTTTAAGCCACTGGGTTCGGGACTCGAACCGCGGTCGACTACATGGGAGTCCAGCAACATAGCCATTACGCTAACTGCTGGTCCCAAGAAATTGCGTTTTATGCAGGATCTTAGTCTTTGACAAAATTGACATGGGACCGATAAAGTTTCCTCCATTCATTGCATTCCCTGAGTAGTGCTATGTTTACTCTGAACATAGTAACCATGCAACTGAAGTTAAAGTCATTGTTCAGGAAAGAAACTGGGGGGGACCAGCAGGTGGCATGGTGGTTAAGGCGCTGGACACTCCTACATGGCTGACCACAGTTCAAGTCCTGGACCTGGTGACTTGCTTTCTCACCTTCCTCTTTCTCTGTGTGTCTCTCTCTGGTCAAATTAAAATGAATGAATGAATGAATAAATAAATAAATCTTAAAAATAAAAAGAAAGAAACTGGGAATAATTGAGGACAGTTTTTTTTTTTAATAATTATTTATTTAATTTTATTTATTCATTCATTTATTTTAATTTGACCAGAGAGAGATACACAGAGAGAGAGAGAGGGAAAGTGAGAAAGCAAGTCACCAGGTCTGGTATTCGAACCACAGTCAGCCATGTGGGAATGTCCAGCGCCTTAACTACCACACCACCTGCTGGTTCCCAGTTTTGAAAGGAATGGTATGGGGCCAGCAGATGGCATTTTGGTTAAGGTGCTAAACTCCCACATGGCTGACCATGGTTCGAGTCCCGGACTGGGTGGCTTGAAAACCATGCCAGGCGTGTGTGTATGTATGCCCCAAATCCTAAAAGAATGGAGAAGGGATTGTGATGTGGTCATCCCCCAGGGGGTGGTTTCTCATTTTCCTTCTTTCTGTCTCTAGTGAGCATGCACCATATGGCAAAAATCTAAAGGGAAATTTTAAAAAAAGGAATGGTCCATGAGCTAGCAGATGGCCTGGAGGTTTTTTTTGTTTTGTTTTGTTTTGTTTTTTGACAGATTTTTGCTATAGGGCACGTGTGCTTGCCAGAAAGACAGAGAGAGAAAGAGAGACAGAAAGTGAGAAATCACCCCCCAGGGGGATGGCCACGCTGCAATCTCTTTTCCACTCTCCTCTTGGGATCTTGGACATGCACGCACATGTGCCCGGTGTGAGCTTAAGCCACTGGGTCCGAGACTTGAACCACGGTCGACCACATGGGAGTCCAACAACATAGTCATTATGCCAACTGCTGGTCCCCAGATGGCATGGAGGTTAAATTGCTAGATCCCCCCATGGCCAATTGTGTAGTTCAAGTCCCAAACATGCTGGGTGTGTGTGTGCATGTGTGTCTAAAATTCTGAGAGGAGAATGGAGGAGAGGGCATTGTGATGTGGCCATCCCCCCAAAGAGATGCTTTCTTTCTTTCTCTCTCTCTCTCTTTCCCTCTCTCTTTGTCTGGTGAGCACACTCATCCTATAGCAAATTAAAAAAAGAAAAAGAATATTACAGGTGATTTGTCTGAGAATGAATTACTAAATAGTGATCAGAGTGTAACTTTAGGGCAGGGTGAGTGATGGTGGCAGTAAGTGGGGAAGCAATAGGGACTGCCTAGCTTTGCAAGGGGTGCCTTCTTGAGACCAGCAGTTGGCATAATGGCTATGTTGCTGGACTCCCATGTGGTCGACCACAGTTCAAGTCCCAGATCCAGTGGCTTAAACTAGCACCGGCATGTGTGCATGCATGCCCAAAAGAGGAGAATGGAGGAGAAGGGATTGTGGCATGACCATCCCCTCTGGGGGGGTGATTTCTCACTTTCTGTCTCCTTGTTTCTCTCTGTCTCTCTGGTAAGTGCATGTGCCGTGTAGAAAAAATCTCTCCAAAAAAAAAAAAGTGGTGTCTTCTTGGAAGCAGAGCATGTCAGGCATCTCTGACTGTGTCAGAGGGAGTTCCCAGACCACTCACCCTATAAGAGAGCATCCCCTCAGCCACCACCGAGGTGAGTGCTCAGTCACACTTACTCAGCAGCCATGAAAGGCCAGGTATTGGGCTCAGCATTAGAAATTTGGCAGTGAACCAAGTATCCACACTCCTGTCCTTCTAGAGCTTGTCTTGTTGGTGTGGAGGAGGAGCTAGGGATTAAACAAGAGACCACACTACTCATTGTGGACACGTGGATTGTAACTGAGCTGTAGAGAAGTGCTGGGCAATATGAGAGCGTGTGACCAGGTTGATTTTCTGGTAGGGAAACATCTCCACAAAGGAGGCATTTGAGGTCATGGGGACCTTATTGGGTGTGAGTGAGGCAGAGGTTGTTCCAGACAGAAAAATGCAAGTGGGCAGGCCCCAGGGTGGCAGGAGGCTTAGTGTGGTAGACTTCAAAAGAAAGCCAGAGCAGGGACCAGCAGTTGGCATAATGGCTATGTTGCTAGACTCCCATGGAGTCGACGGCGGTTCGAGTCCTGGACCCTGGTGGCTTAAACTGATTCCAGGCGCATGTGCGTTTGTGCCCAAGATCCCAAGAGGAGAATGGAGAAGAAGGGATTGCGGCGTGACCATCCACCCTGTGGGGCGATTTCTTGCTTTCTGTCTCTCTGTCTTTCTGGCAAGTGCATACGCCCTATAGCAAAACCTCTCAAAAAGGAAGGAAGGAAGGAAGGAAGGGAGGGAGGGAGGGAGGGAGGGAGGGAGGGAGGGAGGGAGGGAGGGAGGAAGAAAGGAAGAAAGCCAGAGCATAGGGGTTGGGAGGTGGGGGTGAGGAGAGGTGCATGAGGTGAGGCTGGAGAGGTGGGTAGGGACAAATCATCAGGATTCTATGAGCCTTCCGAAGGGCCTGGAATTTTTCAGAAACTCAGTGGGAAGCCACTGAAGGGTATGAACCAGGAGGTTGTATTATCCAAGTTGCCCTTCAAGATGCCACACTGGCTATTTTGAATGGAATGGAGAGGAAGGCGCAAGAGTAGATTTAGGGAAACCCATTAGGAGGCTTTGCTAAAGTCCTGGCAGTAGATGAATGGAGGGTGTTTTGGTGCACAGTGAAGGATGTGGAGCTGCAGCAGAGCAGATAGATCAGGGTTTATCGTTCAATGATTATTTCCATATGATGCAGTGGATGTGGGGAGTGTAGGTTAAGGAGGAGTAATTGGGTGAGTGGAGGTGCTATTAGTGAAATGGAAAAGATTTTCTCCTCCCATATTGGTCTGGTTAACACCTTCTTTTCATTTAGACCTTAGATCAGAGATGATTTCTTTTCTTTTTTTAAATATTTATTTATTTATTTATTTGTTGTGATTTTTTTTTTAAGCTGCTAGGTCTGGGACTTGAACTACATTTGGCCATGTGGGAATCCAGTGCCTTAACTACCACACCACCTACTGGTCCCCAGAGATTATTTCTTAAGGGAAGTCTTTCTCAACCCCTACTAGTCTCTTCTCTGCTGACATGGATTCCCATAACCTTATGTAACTGCTCCTTATAGTATTCAACACAGTCGTGATTTCACATGTTTGTAATCTCTTCTCACAGACCTCTTCCTTCTATTGTATCTCTTTTTAATTTTTATTAATTTTTTTTTATGTTTAGAAAGTTTTTTTTTTTTTTTTTTTTTTTTTTTTTTTTTGAGAGGTTTTTAGTCCTGTTGGCTCTACCTCCAAAGTTTTTCTAGAATGTGACCACTTCTTACCCTGGTCTGAGCCACCATCATCTCACACTAGTTAAGTGAGTTGTTTCCTTTTCATTTTTTTTTCTTTTTTAGAATTATTTATTTAATTTTATTTATTCATTCACTTACTTTAATTTGACCAGAGAAAGACACAGAGAGAGGGAAAGTGAGGAAGCAAGCCACCAGGTTCGGGTTTCAAACTGCGGTTAGCCATGTGGGAGTGTCAAGTGCCTTAACCACCACGCCACCTGCTGGTCCCTGAGTTACTTTCTAACTGGTCTTCCTGTACCTGCCTACTCCCCAACAGTCTGCTCTCAGTCTGGCAGTCAGTGTGACCATGTGAAAACCTGAGTGACATATTGCCACTCCTTTGCTCATTTCATGCAGAGCTAATAAAGTCCTTAGAGTATCCCTGTAGGCCCTACGTGATCTGACCACCGTGGCCTATCCTCTACTGCCGTCACACTGTGTGTTTGACTTCTGTTACTCCCTCTTCTCCTTCTTCGGCTCCCATATCATATGGGCCTCCCTGTGGTTCCTCTAACACACCAGGCAGACTCCTACCTTAGGACACTTGTGCAGCCAGTTTCCCTGCTGTACGTTCTTTCACTATATACCAACGTGGCCAATGCAAATCTTTACTCAAATCTTATCTCTTCATTGAAACCTACCTGTCCTTCTCTATTTGAAATTGCAGGGGTTCGGGCCAGCATGAGGTGTGGTGGTTAAGGCACTGGACTACCACATGGCTGACCATAGTTCGAGTCCTGGACCCGGCAGCTTGAAAATTACGCTGGCGGGACCAGCAGATGGCATAATGCTTATGTTGCTGGACTCCTACGTAGTTGACTGTGGTTCGAGTCCCAGACCCAGTGGCTTAAAATTCACACCAGGCGCGTGTGCGTGCATGCCCAAAGTCCTGAGAGGTGACTAGAAGAGAAGGGATTGAGGTGTGGCCATCCCCCCTGGGGGGTGATTTCTTGCTTTCTGTCTCTTTCTCTCTCTGGTGAGTGCATGTGCCTTATAGCAAAAAATCTCTCAGAAAGAGAAAAAAAGAGAAAATCATGCTGGGTGTGTGCATGCCTGCCCAAAACCCTGAGAGGAAAATAGAAGAGAATGGGTGTGTTGGAAGGAAAAAGAAAGCCTACCCTGGGTGACAGAAGAAAATTTCTCCATTTGCATTTCTGATTCTTGTTTTCTCTTTCTTCAGGCTGTCGCAGAGGAGGAATGATTGGGAATAGCCTTTCTTTGTGCTATCACAACAAACTAATTTTAGCTCCTATGGTTCGGGTAGGGACTCTCCCAATGCGGCTGCTGGCCCTGGACTATGGAGCAGACATTGTTTACTGTGAGGTAAGGGGCTCCTGGCTTTCCTGGAGGGCTTTTCTGCTTGTACAACCTTTCTATTTGTGTGTGGGAGTGGCTAGGAGATGGGGGAGACAGAATGGAAACTCAGAACAGGTCACTGTCTTGACCCCTTTAAAAGCTAATATCCAGGGCTGACTCCATGACCTGGTGGTTAAGGCAGCTGGATCCCACATGACCGACTCTGAGGTTTGAGTCCTGGGCCTAGTGCTTGAGAAACACACTAGGCAAGTATGTGTGCGTATGCCTGCCCCAAATCCTGCTAGAATGGAAGAAAGGATGGAGAAGGGATTGTGGCATGACCATTCCATGTGTGTGTGTGTGTGTGTGTGTGTGTGTGTGCAAGCATACTCGCTTTCTCTCTCTTTCTCTCCCTTTCTCTCTCTGGTGAGCACACACACTGTCTGGCAAAACTAAAAAAATAAAAATGAGGGGGCCAGCAGGTGACATGGTGGTTAAGGCACTAGACACTCTCGCATGGCTGACCATGGTTCAAGTCCAGGACCTGGTGACTTGCTTTCTGACTTTCCCTCTCTCTCTCTGTGTTTCTGGTCAAATTAAAATAAATGAATGAATAAATAAAATAAAAAAATAAATATTAAAATAAAATTAGGAGGTAGTGTCCATTTCATGTATGAACGAATGAGCTCAGAGGTCAGGAAGAAGAGGAAAAGGACAAGATTCAGTATAAGGAAGCTGGATGAGTTTGGTTTTGGTCGGCGTAGAATTTTTCTGGTGGTGGTAACTAGTGGGCCAGTAGATGTACTTGCTGGCCAGGGACAGCAAGTGGTGTGGTGGGTAAGGCATAGGACACTCCCATGTGGCTGATCACGGTTCGAGTACTGGACCTAGTGGCTTGCTTTCTCACTTTCCCTCTCTCTCTCTCTCTGTGTCTCTCTGTGGTCAAATTAAAATAAATTAATGAATAAATAAAATTAAATAAATAATTCTTTAAAAAAAGAAGAGATATACTTGCTTGTCACACTGGAGAACATTAGTACTTTGGTACCAAGTTCAAAAACATATGCTAAATCAAGTTACAGAAGTAGCTGATAGTATGGGCTCATTGGAAAAGTCATGACCCATTTTTGCATAGGAAAACAGGAAAATTACACATGACTTTTCCTACGACCTCATAGATAAGAAGTATGACCAGTAGTTCTCAATTGATCAAATATGAAATTCCTGGGACACTTCCCTCAATCCCTCATCATGATATATTCACCTAGTGGGTGTGAGAAGTTTAAGAAGATACCCAAGTGCTTCTGATATCTCCGTCTTTAATGGCACTGGTGGTGGGGGTGGAAGGGGAGATGACTATGGAATTTTTTTTAAAGAGATGTTTTGCTAAAGGGTACGTGTGCTCGCTGGAGACACAGAGACAGACAGGCAGAAATCACTCCCCAGGGTAGATGGCCACGCCACCATCCCTTTTCCTCCAGTTTCCTCTTGGGATTTTTGACCCGAATGCACGCACGCCCAGTTTGAGTTTTAAGCTGCCTGGCCTGAGACTCGAACCACAGTCAACTACATGGGAGTCCCGTGACACAACCATTACGCGATCCACTGGTCCCAGAAATTTATTTATTTATTTATTTGTTTATTTATTTATTTATTTAGAGGTTTTCGCTATTGGGCACGTGCGCTCGCCAGAGAGAGACATAGAGACAGAAAGCGAGAAATCACCCCCCCAGGGGGGATGGTCATGCCGCAATCCCTTCTCCTCCATTCTCCTCTCGGGATCTTGGGCACGCACGCACACGCGCCCGGCATGAGTTTTAAGCCACCGGGTCCGGGACTCGAACTGCGGTCGACTACGTAGGAGTTCAGCGACATAGCCATTACGCTAACTGCTGGTTCCCAGGAATTTATTTTTTTTTTAGTGAGATTTTTGTTATAGGTTATGTGCGCTTGCAGAGAGACAAAAGGTGAGAAATCAACCCCCAGGGGAGATGGCCATGCCACAATCCCTTCTGTATTCTACTCTCAGGATCTTGGGCACTACACACACACGCCCTGCCTGAGTTTCAGACCCCCGGGTCTGGGATTAGAACTGCGGTGGACCACATAAGTCCAGCAATGTAACCATTACACCATCTGCTGTCCCAACAGTAGGAATTTTATTTTGATTTTAGTTTTAATTGTATGTATACTAGCCAGAGAAAGAGAGATAGAAAGGGAGAAAGCGACCCTCAATGGGACATGGTAATACCACAATCCATTGTCCATTTCTTCATCCTGTTGGGATTTTGGACATGTACACACATGTGCCTGGGATCCTGGGCATGCATGCACATGTGCTCAGCATGAGTTTTGAGCCACCGGGTCCAGGATTCTAACTGCGGTCAGCCCTGTGGGAGACCATGTTTTATGAGCCACTGGGGCTGGGATTGGAACCATTGTCAACCATGGGGGGATCTGGTTCCCTTAACCACTAGACTATGGGGCCGGCCTGATATTTTTTCTTATTTTTTTAAGAATTATTTATTTTATTTTACTTATTATTATTATTTTTTCTTTAATTTGACCAGAGAGAGACAGAAAGTGAGAAAGCAAGCTGCCGGGACTAGGACCTGGACTGCAGTCAGCCATATGGGAGGGAGTCTAGCACCTTAACCACTATGCTACCTGCTGGCCCCTCAACCTGATATTTTCAAAGAACGGTTTTTTCTGATTTTCTCTATTGTTTCTCCATTTTCTTTTTTTAAAGAATTATGTTTTTTGTTTTATTATTATTATTATTTAACTTGCTCTAGTCATCAGAGAGAGAAAAAGAGAAAGAGAGAGAGGGAAAGTGAAAAAACAAGCCTTCAGGTTCAGGACTTGAACCGTGGTCAGCCATGTGAGAGTCCAGCACCCTTAACCACCATACTGCCTGCCAGCCCCCTCTTTAGTTTCTTAAGATAGAAGTTTAGATTGTTGACTTGAGATTAAAAAAGATAGATAGGTATTTATAGTTATAAATTCTCCTGTAAGCACACTTTCACTACACCCTATAAGTGTTTCTTGATTTTTTTTCTTTTAAGAAGTTTTCGCCGGGGCCAGTAGGTGGTATGGTGGTTAAGGGCACTGGACTCCCACATGGTCAACTGTGGTTCAAGTCCTGGACCTGGCGGCTTGCTTTCTCACTCCCCCCACCCCCTTACTCTGTTCTTCTCTGGCCAAATTTAAATAAAGAAAGAAAGAAAGTGAAATGAAGTAATTCTTAAAAAAAGAGGTTTTTGCCTTAGGGTGCATACTCACTGGAGAGATAGAGATAGTGAGAGGGAAAGTGAGAAAACACCCCCTGGGGAATGGCCATGTGGCAATCCCTTCTCCTCCATTGTCCTGTTGTAATCTTGGGCTTGCTTACATACATACCCAGCATGAGTTTCAAGCCATCCGGTCCAGGATTCTAACCATGGTCAGCCGTGTGGGAGTCCGGCAATGTAACTGCTACTCCATCTGCTTGCCCACACACTATGTTTTGATATATGCATGAGTATAAATAAATACACCCACATACACACACAGACGCGTGCGCACACACACACACACGGATAGCACAACATGTCTTACAAGCTATAATTTATTTTTGGTAGTAGGGATGATTGGTCAAGCAGTCTCCATCAAGTGTGTGATGAATCCTCTCCCCATGCATAGGGTCTACATGTTCAGGACTGACCAGTGTCCTCTGATTCCTCCACAGGAGCTGATTGACCTCAAGATGCTTCAGTGTAAGAGAGTTGTCAATGGTGAGTGCAACCCCAGCCCCAGGATGACAGTGTCCTGCCTGACTGCATTGTGTTATTTTACAAATGACATGCTTCTTTGAAAGCATTCACTGATCTCTAGAGGCTATGCAGAAAAGCCAGACATGAAACAGGCTTAGAATGCCTTCTTCCTGCAGGCTTGCTGGCAGGGAAATCACTGTGCTTTATAGTACAGGACAGATCCTTCAGAGCCTTGGAGTTAGGATGGCTTCAGCACTGCTCTGTCTTCGTCATTTGCTAGGGGCAAGTCACATGACATCTCTCTGCCTCATTTTTTTAATAAAATAAAAATCATATTCCTTGTCTTATTCAAATTATGAGGTTTGAGTTGGCTCAAATAAGGTACATGCACGTTCTTTGTACATCTTAGGTACTATGCAGATGTAAGTGGTTGTGATAACTTGTGGTTTTGCTTATACTTTATTGATGAGGCTGATTCTGCTTTGGTTAGAGTTGTGATATTCTCTGAGGTTTTGGAGATACATATATATATTTGTGGAATCTTAATATGATTTCGCTAGAGTTCTGACTCAGTTTTGTCTAATTTTTTTTTAATAATTATTCTATTTAACTTTATTTGTTATTATTATCATTATTTTTTTCCAGTTTGATCTGAGAGAGACAGAGAGATAAGAGAGGAAGTGAGAAAGCAAGACACCAGGTCCGAGACTTGAACCGTGTTTGGCCATGTGGGAGTCCAGCGCCTTTAACCACCATGCCACTTGCCAGCCCCTCGTCTAATTGTTATAAACTTACATTTTCTTTTTCATACTCTGAAAAATTTAATATTATGGCTTTTTTTTTTTTTTCTTTTTTCTTTTTAAAAATTTGCTATAGGGTTCATGTGCTCACGGGAGAAAGATAAGGAGAGAGACAAAGTGAGAAAGTACCTCCACGGGGAGGACCACACCACAATCTTTTCTCCTCCATTCTCTTTTCAGGATTTGAGCGTGCACACATATATGCACCTGGTATGTTTTGGGAGAGGTTTTTGCTATAGGGCGTGTGTGCTCGCCAGACAGACCCAGAGAGACAGAAAGCTAGAAATCATCCCCTGGGGGGTTGACCACACTGCAATCCTTCTCCTCCATTTTCCTCTCGGTTTCTTGGGCACGTACGCATACGCGCCCGGCGTGAGTTTTAAGCCACCGGGTCCGGGACTCGAATCATCGTCGACTACATGGGAGTCCAGCGACATAGCCATTACACTAACTGCTGGTCCCACCTGGCATGTTTTTTAAGCTGCTGGGTCTGGTACTCGAAATGTACATTTGGCCACGTGCGATCCAGCAGCCTTAACTACCACACTACTTAGCTGGCCCTATAATACCTCTATATAACTTAGAAAATGAAAATCTGGTCCAGCTGTGATGCATGTGCTCACTGCTGCTGCTTGGCAGGCTGGGGCCACATGGGAGACCTGCATTCCATTTCTGGCCCACCCTAAAATGGATTGGAAGGGGCCAGCCAGGTGGTTTGGAGGGAGGTTAAAGTAGCAGGATCCCACACGGCTCAATACGCAGTTTGAGTCTGGACCTGGTTGCTTAGAAAATATCTCTGAATCTCTCTGGTGAGTGCACACAACCTAAAGCAAAAAAAAAAAGGCTGGGTAGGCTGGGCATGGTAGTGCCAGCTACTCAGGAGGCAAAGACAAGAGGACTGCGAGACAGCAAAAACACTGTCTAAAAAAAAAATCCATACACACACACACACACACACACACACACACATATACACATGTACACCTCACAAGTTAAAGAAGAAAGAAAATGAAAATCCAGGACCAACTAGCAGTATGCTTATTAAGGCAGCTGGATCCTCCATGGCCAATTGAGTGGTTCAAGTCCTGGTCCTGGTGGCTTGAAAACATGCTGAGTGTGTGTGTGTGTGTGTACGCGTGTGCATGGACACATACACACACATGCACCTGTGTGTGCGTGCACGTGCATGGACACATACACACGCGTGCATCCAAAATTCCAGAACGAGGGAGAAATGGACAAGAAGGGATTGTGGCATGACTATCCCCCATGGGAGGTGCTTTCTCATTTTTTCTCTTTCTCTGTTTAGTGCACACATCCTCTGGCAAAACTAAAAAGAAAAAAAGAAAATCTTTCATAATCACACCACTAACGAAATAATGACAAAGAGGAATAATGTATTTTTTATATATACAGTAATGGGTGTATAAAAATACAATATAGGGGTCAGCAGATGATGTAGTGGTTATGTCGCTGGAGTCCCACATAACTGACCATGGTTCGAGTCACCGACCTGGTAGCTTGAAAATTATGCTGGGCACATGTGTGTGTGTGCCCAAGATCCTGGGAGGAGAATAGAGGAGAAGGGATTACAGCATGGTCCTCCTCCCTGGAGGGTTATTTCTCAGTTTTTCTCTCACTATCTCTGTCTCTGTCTCTGTCTCTGTCTCCCTGGTTAGTGCACATGCCCTAAGGCAAAAACCATTCTAAAAAATATATATATATATATATATATATATATATATATGGACCAGCAGTTAGTGTAATGGCTACGTCGCTGAACTCCCATATAGTTGACCATGGTTCGAGTCCTGGACCCAGTGGCTTAAACTCATGCCAGGCATGTGTGCATGTGTGCCCAAGATCCCGAGAAGAGAATGGAGGAGAAGGGATTGCGGCGTGGCCACCCCCCCGGGGGGTGATTTCTCGCTTTCTATCTCTCTGTCTCTCTCTGTCTTTCTGGCGAGCGCACGTGCCCTATAGCAAAAACTTCTCCAAAAAAAAAATTATATATATATGTGTGTGTGTGTGTGTGTGTATATATAAATATATATATATATATATTTTTATATACACATGTATGTATATGTATATATACACACACATCTCCCTGACAGAATCATGCTAATGCTGCTTTTTTGCCACTTATTTTTCTACTGGACATTTTTCTATGTCACTATCTGTAGGTGACTTTGTCAGAGTTGATTTCACCAATACCCTAATAGGAGTTTTTAATGTTTTGCTGTTATAAATAAAGCTGTATAATAAACACACCGGTTTTTGCAGTTCTCCTCTCAAACTTCTTACTGCCATTTATGAGCTGTCTCTGTCAGGGTTCGGTTCATTTTGAAGTCTCCTGACGTTGCCTTTATCTCTTTTTAACCTTTTAATCTGTGCAGTACTGGGATGATAATAACAGCTTCTGATTTTGAAAGTTTTACTTATATTAGAGATCTCATTTATTTCTGAAAATAGCCTTTGAGCTAGGAGAATTCTTCCATTTGTCATTTTGGAGCTCTTTCCTGTCATCATCTTTTTTTTTAAAGAATCATTTATTTAATTATATTTATTATTTTTTAATTTGACCAGAGAGAGACAGAGAGGGAAAGTGAGAAAACAAGCCACTAGGTCTGGGACTTAAACCATAGTCGGCCATGTGGAAGTCCAGCACTTTAACCACCATGCTACCTGCCAGCCCTTGTAGTCATCTTTAAGTGAATAATAGGGGAGCCAGCAGATGGCATAATGGTTATGTCACTGCACTTCCATAAGTTGACTGTGGGTTGAGTCCCAGACCCAGTGGCTTACAACTCACGCTGGGCACGTGTGCATGCGTACCCAAGATCCTGAGACAATGGAGGAGAGGGGATTGCAGTGTGGTCATCTCCCCTGGGGGCGATTTTTCATTTGATGTCTCTCTGGCGAGTGCATGTGCCCTATAACAAAAATCCCTCTCAAAAAAAAAAAAAAGTGAGGGACCAGCAGGTGGCGTGGTGGTTAAGGCGCCGAATGCTCCCACATGGCTGACCTTGGTTCAAGTCCTGGACCTTGTGGCTTGCTTTCTCACCTTCTCTCTCTCTCTCTCTCTCTGTCTGTGTGTGTCTCTCTGGTCAAATTAAAAATAAAGGAATGAATAAATAAATTTTTAAAAAATGTGAATTATCGGGACCAGGTGGCATAGTGATTACATTGCCTGACCCTGACAGGACTGACTGTGGTTCAAGTCTTGGCTTGAAAATCAAGCCAGCACGTGTGGTTGTGTGCCCAAGATCCCATAAGGAGAATGGAGAAGAGATTGTGGCATGGTCATATCCCCTGGGGGGGAATTTCTCACTTTTCCTTTCACTGTATCTGTCTCTCTTTCTCTCTGACAGGTGCATGTGCCCTAAGGTAAAAACCTCTTAAAAAATAATAAAATAAAAGCTAATAATGGTGGGGCTATCAGGTGGCATCTTGGTTAAGGTGCTAGACCACCCATGTGGCCGTCCATGGTTCAAGTCCTGGACCACACAGCTTGCTTTCATTCTCTCTCTCTCTCTCTCTATCTCTCTCTCTCTCTCTGGTGAGTGCATATGCCCTATAGCAAATGAAGAAAAAAAAGAGGCCAGCAGATGGCATGGTGGTTGGGGCACTGGTCTTCCACATGGGTGACCACTGTTCGTGTCCCAGACCTGGTGGCTTGTTTTCTCGCTTTCCCTTTCTCTCTCTGTGTCTCTCTGGTCAAATTTAAAAAAATAATAGGAGCCAGCAGGTGGTGTTATGGTTAGATTTCTGGGCTCCACGTGGCCAGTTGCAGTTTCAGTCCTTGACTGGCAGTTTGTTTTCTCATGTTCCTTCTCTGTCTCCCTCTGTCTCTCTCTGATGACTATATCAAGTTAAAAAAATAATATTAGGGGCCAACAAGTAGCATGGTTGGTTAAAGGTGCTGGACTTACACATGGCCAACCGCAGTTCAAGTTCTGGACCTGGAGACTTGGTTTCTCAGTTTCCCTCTCTCTCTTTCTCTGTCTCTCACTGATCAAACTGGAAAATAATAAATAAAGTTAATAAAATAATTTTAAAAACACTGGGGCCAGCAGTTAGCATAATAGCTATGTCGCTGGACTCCCATGTAGTCGACCGCCGTTCAAGTTCTGGACCCAGCGGCTTAAACTCACGCTGGGTGCTTGTGCATGTATGCCCAAGATCCCGGGAGGAGAATGGAGGAGAAGGGATTGCTGTCTGTCTTTGTCTTTCTGGCGAGTGCATGGGCCCTATGGCAAAAACCTCTCCAAAAAAAAAAAAGAAGTTAAAAAAAAATACTAATAATAAATAAAATAAAATAAATAATTATTTAATAATAATAACAAATGGAAATAAATAATACAAATGGAAATAAATAAAAAGTCTAAATATTAAAGAATAATTAAATAATTTTTAAAAAAGCTAATAGTGGTAGTACTTCATTAGTAAGAACAGATGAGATGCAGGCAATTCCTGTTATTTGTAGATGTTATGGTCTCTAAATTTGCAGCAAATACTGAATTAGTGAATACTGAACTACTTCCTTTGGGGAAATACATATATGGTTAGGTTCTTACATGTCTCTAGTCACATTTTCATCAACTGATCAGTACATGTTTTATTTGCATGTCTGTTTAAAGACACGTTATTGACTATATTCCATTGATTTATTAACTTTGAACTCATAGCCAGGAGCACTTTAATTTCATGCCTAAATAAGGCTTATCCAATATGTAAAAGGCACATTGCAGCCTTATTGTGCTTAGGAACACTAGACCGCTCGCGCGCGCGCGCTCTCTCTCTCTCTCTCTCTCTCTCTCTCTTTTTAAATTTTTGCTCTAGGGTAAATGCACTTGCTGGGGAAAGAGAGAGAGAGAAAGAGAGAGAGAGAAGTGAGATATCACCCCTCAGTGGGGTTGGCCATGCTGCAATCTCGTTTCCTCCATTCTCCACTCAGGATTTTGGGCATGCACATGCACCCATCCCGCATGTTCTTTTTACAAGCTCTTGGGTTTGGAACTCAACCACGCGATCAGCCATATGGGATCCAGCCACCTCAACTAGCGTGCCACCAATTCGCCCATAGACAGCTCTTTAGCACTGTGCTTAGGACCATTTTAAATAGTGAGATCACCAACAAAAAGTACAAAAATATAAAATAAAAAAAAAAAGTGGCACAAAATACCTCATAAAAAAGACACTTGTTTACAGTGTGAAAGCTGAAACAAGAAGACAGAGCATCACTTTGTTTGACCTCAGCTAGAAACATATTTATCAGGTGACTCTGTGTTTATGCTGCTGGGCTTGTGCCACAAATATTGACTTTGGGATTAAAAAGAAATTTTAGATAACCAGCAAATTTGCAAATCATACACAACTGTGAATAATAATGAAGATCAACTGTGGGACCAGCAGTTAGCGTAATGGCTATGTCACTGGACTCCCACGTAGTTGACCGTGGTTCAAGTCCTGGACCCAGTGGCTTAAACTCACGCTAGGCGTGTGTGCATGTGTGCCCAAGGTCCCGAGAGGAGAATGGAGGAGAAGGGATTGTGGCATGGCCATCCCCCCGGGGGGTGATTTCTTGCTTTCTGTCTCTCTGTCTCTCTCTGTCTTTCTGTTTCTGGTGAGCGCACACGCCCTATAGCAAAAACCTCTCCAAAAAAAAAAAAAAAATAAATAAAGATCAACTGTAATATAGTATTTAGCACACTGCAGATAATTAAGAGCCAGTAACTTTGTTGAACTTCAGAGTGACATCTCCTGGGAAAATATGGGCAAATCTGAAGTGCACGCAAGTTTTCTGTGTATTTATTTCCATTTAAAAAAAAATTGCAAGATATTGGTTCAGATGTGGTTGCATGTGCTGCTATGATACTGTGCTCATAGGATACTGTCCCGTAGGATAGGACCTCATGGGAGGCCCAGGTTCAATTCCAGGTCCAACCTAAAGGTCCACATGTTGGCATGTGCCTGTAATTTCAGCTACTCAGAGAGGCTGAGGAAGTGGGCTTTGTTTGTTTTTGTAAAGAATTATTTTATTTAATTTCATTTATTATCATCATTATGATTATTATATTAATTTGACCAGAGAGAGGGAGGGAAAGTGAGAAAGCAAGCCATCAGGGCCGGGACTCAAACCACAGTTGGCCATGTGGGAGTCCAGCACCTTTTACTACCATGCTACCTGCTGGCCCCTGTTTGTTTTTTATGAGAGATTTTTGCCATAGGGAGTGTGTGCTTAATGGAGAGACGGAGAGACAGATAAATAAAATAAATAGAACAGCCATTAACCCAGTGAGAACTAGTGTCATAAGCACCTCAGAAGCCTCCCATGTACACACTTTTAAGAACGGTATACATCTCAGGGCCAGCAGATGGCGTAGTGGTTATGCTGTTGGGCTCCCACATAGCCAACCATGGTTTGGGTCCTGGACCCTGTGGCTTTAAAATCATGCCCAGTGTGTATGTGTATGTACCCAAGATCCCAGGTCCAGAATAGAGGAGAAAGGATTGAGGCATGACCATCCTCCATGGGGGGTGATTTCTTATTTTCCCTCTCTCTGTCTCTTTCTCTCTCTCTCTGGCAAGCACACATGCCCTATGGCAAAAACTTCTTAAAAAAATAAGGGTATACATCTAGTGTCCCTTTTTTCTTTTAGGATTATACTTTTGTCATGTTTTCTTCTAGGGCTTAGGCTAGGTAGAACTTGCATCTTAACTGGGTAGTCCCATTATTTGTGCTTATTTATTTATTTTTTGTAGAGGTGCTCAGCACAGTGGACTTTGTCGCTCCTGATGATCGAGTCGTCTTCCGAACCTGCGAAAGAGAACAGGACAGGGTGGTCTTCCAGATGGTAAGAGACCTCATTGTTGAATGTCCTTTTGAGGCTGCCCTGTCCCCTGGGATTCCTCAGCTCGTACTCTTTGTGGGACCAGCACTAAATTCCTGGGCTACATTGAACAGAAGTGGCTTTCTGAAAACTCTGCTGTGACATTTTCCATGGATCACCCTTGAGTGATTTTGTTGTTGGAGACAATTTATGGAAATCAAACTGTTGCAATTTATCATTGTTATGTGTCTTTAGTCTCAAATTTAGTTTACTCAACTCTAGGGACTATCTATTTGGCATTCACTTTTTTTTTTTTTTAATCCCTAGTGTTGGTTATTCAGATCATAGTCTTTGTTTTTGTATAGTCTGTTACCCACAGAAAGAAATTTAATTTTCCCCCAAAGCAGTTAAGATGTATGCTGGGAGTGCTGGCAGGTGGTATGGTGGTTAAGGGCGCTGGACATGGCTGACCGCGGTTCAAGTTCCAGACCTGGTGGCCTGCTTTCTCACTTTCTCTCTTTCACTCTGTCCCTCTCTGGTCAAATTAAAATAAATAAATAAATAAAGTTAAATAATAATAATAAAAAAAAGATGTATGCTGGGATTATAATGGCTCTATAGCTCTCTTCTCTCTCTCTCTCTCTTTTAAGTTGGTTGCTTACGTGGGTGAGAGAGAGAAGCCCTTACAGGGTCTTGAGATTATGATCTACTGGATCATAAGCAAGCATGTGCCTGGCATATTCAGGGAAGTCTTCAGACTTGAGCTGGGAACCTTCCCATGTGGCTTGCTTCATAGAGAGTTGCATTTTACTGCTGTGCTACTGTCTGTCCCCAAGTAGCTCTCTTGTCCTGCTTTGGTCATTTCTTGGTGTTTTTTCAGAACTAGCTCCTGAGTGATATTTAAGTTAAAAAAAATAGATAACAATGGATAGATATGTGATAAAGCAAACAGCAAAATGTTAATTGTACAGTCTTAAGTGGTGGATGTCCAAATGTTTACTATAGAAATTTTCAACATTTTTGTGTGTTGAAAATAATTGCAACAGCGATGATATTTTCTAGGCCCTCCAATTCCACTTTTTTTTTCTTCCCGTGAACTAGTACAGCAGACAGGTTGTTAAAAGAAAGCCAGCCCAACTCTGCTTGTTGAGTGTGTGTGTGTGTGTGTGTGTGTGTGTGTGTTTGATGCACATGGGTGTTTGTGTGTGCATGTGTACCTGTTTCAGGGCAGTGGTTGATGCAGCCTCTTGTGTTCCTAGGGGACTTCAGATGCAGAACGAGCCCTTGCTGTGGCCAGGCTTGTGTAAGTTCCTCCTTCTTTGGGACTGCCTTTGTTTCTCCTATGAGCTGTGAAGCCTTAATATCATTAGTGACCTTGGAGCTGACTGGCCCTTCTGCCTCTTGGCTGATTACCTTTTGTTTCCAGGATAAGAGTGTCTAGTTTCCTTTTCTGTAGCATCTGAGGGTTGGCCTGGAACTTATGTGTACCCACTATGCCCAGATCTCAGAGACATTCTATGTGGGGGCATAGTTTTTAGTGTTTATTTATGAGACTCCCAGGAACTCTCATGACCATGAGTCCTGAGGCTTAACTCTCATGAAGTATAGGTAAGACTTACTGCTTCCTAAATTAACAAAGGCAGGAGATTACTATGATTAAAGTGATAGGCTTTGGAGTTAAAACAGACCTGGATTGTAATTTTGGATTTGCTGCAGGTTGAACATGCCTAATCTCATCCAAAATTCGAAATGCTCCAAAATCTGAAACTTTCTGAGCACTGACATGACTCCACGAGTGGAAAATTCCACATCTGACCTTATGTGGTGGGTCTCAGTCAAAATGCTGCAATACTGGAGCCAGCAGGTGGTGTAGTGGTTAAGGTGCTGGACTCCTACTTGGCCAACTACTGTGTGTGTTCTGATCCTGGCGATTTGAAAATCATGCTGGGTGCATATGTGTACGTGCCCAAAATCCTGAGAAGAGAATGAAGTATTACAACATAGCCATCCCCTGGGGGTGTGTGTGTGATTTCTCACTTTCTCTCTGTTCTGTCCAGCGAACACACACACCCTATAAGCAAAAATCTCTCTCTCTAAAAAAATAAAATAAAATAAAATGCTGCAATACAAAATAGTGTATAAAATAACATGCAAACTATGCATATAAGGGAAATGTGAAACATAAAGGAATTTTGTGTTTAGATTTGGGTCTTGTCCTCAAGATATCTCATTATGTATATATAAATTCCAACATGCATAAAAATCTGAAATCTAAACACTGCTGGTCCCAAGCATTTTGGATAAGGGAGGCTCAACCTGAACTTGCTGTGTGACCTTAGGTTAATTGCTTAACCTCTCTGAGACTTTAGTTCCCTCAGCCATAAAATGATGCCATTTTATAGTACTACCAACCTCTGGCATTATAGGGAAGAGTAAATAAAATAATGCATATATATGTCTTTGTAGTATGTGGCACATAGTAAGTGCCTAGTGGTAGTTATTGTTATAAATTACAATGAGTGTAGGAAGAAACTCAGGCAATAATTGCTGCTGATAACAGACTGACTATGCATATACCAAAGGATGAAGTGAGGATCTTTTTAACATCTGAGAATTGTATAGAGTAAGTCAACCGTGTGGCCCTTCAAACCAAAGCAGACCTATATCTTCTTCCTTTCACATTGTATTTATTATTATTATTTTAGAGAAATATTTGCTATAGGGCACTTGTGCTTGCTGGAGAGACAGAAAACAAGGCAGAGAGACAGAAAGTGAGAAATTACCCTTCAGGGGGGTTGGCCACACCACAATCCCTTCTCCTCTATTTTCCTCTCAGGATTTTGGACACATACACACATGCGCCCGGTGTGAGTTTTAAACCGCTTGGTCTGGTGCTTGAACTGTGGTCGACTCTATGGGAATCTAGTAACCATCCATCTGCTAGTCCCAATTATTATTATTTTTTAATTTGCTATAAGGCACATGTACTCAGAGAGAGAGAGAGAGAGAGAGAGGGAGAGAGAGAGAGAGAGAGGAGAGAGAAAATGAGAAAGCAAGCTGCCAAATCTGGAACTTGAACAGTGGTCAACCATGTGGGAGTCTAGTGCCTTCACCAACATGCTGCCTACTGACCTAGAGACCTATACCTTCTACAAGCAGTGGTGCTCTAGGAAAAAGCTTCGTGCTCATGTCACTTTGATACATTGACAAATGGCTTTCACTACCTCAGTCAAAACTGCAGCTCTGAGGGGACCAGCAGTTAGTGTAATGGCTATGTCACTGGACTTCCATGTAGTCGACTGTGGTTCGCATCCCGGACCCGGTGGCTTAAAACTCACACCGGGCGCGTGTGCGTGCATGCCCAAGATCCCAAGAGGAGAATGGAGGAGAAGGGATTGCAGCATGGCCATCCCCCCTGGGGAGTGATTTCTCGCTTTCTGTCTCTCTGTCTGTCTCTGTCTGTCTGGCGAGCACACGCACCCTATAGCTAAAAACCTCTCAAAAAACAAACAAACAAACAAACAAAAAACCAAAAAAAAACAAACAAACAAAAAGAAAACTGCAGCTCTGGGGTCAAGTCTGGTATGTCTATCACCTGGTATTTGAGTTATCCCATATAATTCCAGAATAGTGCAGTCTCCCACATCCAGCTCTTTGCAGCTGTGTGTACATATCTGGCATTTCCAGAGTAGGCAGTTACACATTTTCGGGTTGGGGTGCTTTATTTTTCAGCTTCTGTCATCGAGAGTTGGTGTGTTTCTTAGGCCCAGGGACATAGTAAGGGATTCATGAGCACAGACTCATTCATGCCTTTGACTCTGCTTTCTTTCCTCCTGTTAAATATTTATTATTTTTTCCTTCATGTTTTTCCAGAGAAAATGATGTAGCTGGTATTGACATCAACATGGGCTGTCCAAAAGAATATTCCACCAAGGTAAACTGATTTCTTTGTACTCCTCGCAAATCTAGGAGGCAGATTAGAGGCTAATGAGACATGCCAAATGCAATAGCTGACTCTGGACTGGATCCTATAATGGATGAGAAAAATGCTTGAAAGAACAGTATTTGGTCAAATTAGTATAGGGACCATACTAGATTAGTTAAAAATACTGTACCAGTGTAAATTTATGAAGTTGATACCCCTTCTGAGGTTACATAAGAGAATATACCTGTTTTTAGAAAATATGCACTGAGGTATTTAGGGGTAAAGAGCTATAATAAAAGCAACTTACATCCTAAAATGGTTTAGATGGCTGAATCCCACATTCAGCCACCTGATTATGGGATGTGTCTCTAGACCTGGACACATACACATATACTTACACATCCCCATACATGCTTATATACATATATACATATATATGTACACATATACACACACCTGCAAACATGGTGAACATCTATAAAATCCAGTGGACTTTCTATAAGAAGTGTGGCAAGAACCAACCTCAAAAGTGACACAGTACAGAAAGGGCCAGGGTTCTTTGTATGCTCAAGGAAAGTGGTGTTACGACAGGAAGCAGAGTGGCTATGGTGGACAGACAGCCTGTTTTCCAGAAAGAGGTAAAAACTACAAAGAAGATTGTGCTGAGGCTTGAATGTGTTGAACTGCAGATCTAAGAGAACACTGACTATTAAGAGATGCAAGTATGGGGTCAGCAAATGGCATAATGATTATGTCGCTGGACTCCCACGTAGTCGACTGGAGTTCAAGTCCTGGACTTGGTGACTTAAAACTCATGCTGGGTATGTGTGTGTGCATGCCCAAGATCCCAAGAGGAGAATGGAGGAGAGGGGACTGTGGTGTGGCCATCCCCTTTGGGGGGTGCTTTCTCCCTTATTGTCTCTCCGGCAAGTGCGTGCGGCCTATAGCAAAAAAAAAGATACAAGTATTTTGGACTGGGAGGAAATAAGAATATAAAGGGTCAAGTGATCCAGTTTTAAGCTTCCTCTTTCATTTTATTATGAAAACAATAAAATCTTCAGGTGAATGTTTGCCTCATTTAATTACAGTTTGTCTTTTTGTGAGGGAATAGAATAAGCAATAAAATTCCCCTTGTGGTGAAATTTGATTCATGGATGGGACCAGCAGGTGGCATGGTTGTTGAGGCATTGGACGTTCCCACATGGTCGACCACGGTTTGAGTTGAACCCTGTGGCTTGCTTTCTCACTTTCTCTCTCTGGTCAAATTAAAATAAATGAATGAATAAAATTAAGTAAATAATTAAAAAAAAAAGAAACTTGATCCATGGTAAAAAAAAAAAAAAAAAAAAAGAACTCAGAAAAACAAAACAACAAAACAAACCAAAAAGAACAAAGAAAAAAAAAGAAATAAAAACAACCAACAACAAAAAGAGGATGCAAGTCAAATGTCCCCATTGTCATATCAGAAGAGACCAGACCAGAGGGTTTTGGTAGCCCAGAGAAGGGAGCGAAGTGGGAAAGCAACAGCCCTTAAACTCAAGATCTTCTTTTAAAGATTTTTATAGGATGTGTGCATTCTCCAGAGAGAGAGAGAGAAGGTGAGAACTCACTCTCCAAGGGGGGTGGCCATGCTGCAATCCTTTCTCTTCTGTTCTCCTCTGAGGATTTCAGGCACCTGTACACATGTATCCGGCATGCTTTTTAAGCCTCTAGGTCTGGGACTTGAACCGTGCTGTCGGCCTTGTAGGATCCAGCCATCTTAACCTCTGTCCCCTGCTGGCCCTGTTTTCAAGACATACACACACATATATACACAATATATTTATTATAGAAAAATGTGGTCTCTGAGATTTGGAACCCTGCAAACAGAGGGGGTGGCACCAGCAGGGACCTGGAGACCGACATGAGGTAGAGGCAGAGAATTATGAGTAACTCGATTTGACCAGAGGGTTGGGGAGTGGGAGACAAGAATCAGCAGAAGAGCACAGGATTGAAAACCTTAGGTGGTAAGAGTCCTTAGTTGGATGTTAGGTATCTTTGGCCCTTTTTGAGCAGAGAAGGCACGTGATCAGTATTGTGCTTTAGAAATACTAATCTGGAAGGCATGTGCCTGGTGAATTGGAATGGGAAGAAGCTAGAGCTGGGGACACAGATATGAGAGAGGAGTCCTGGGTCCACAAGACTAAGACAGAAGGTTTGTAAGCTTATAGCCAGCGTGGGCAAATAGCAAGACCCTGAAAGAGCCAGATGTGGTGGCCTGCACCTGCGGTCCAAGATGCTCGGGAGGCCAAGGCAGGATGATCACGACTCAGCAAGACCTCATACCACACAAATATGCGCGTGCACACACACACACACACACACACACTCCACATGTACACAACACACACATACATACCACTCACAAAAAAATTCAGTCCAGATAAAGAATATAGATTGAAAAGTTTCATTCCTCAGGGAGGGAGATTTTTACTCTACCTTTATGAACTTCTTAGATTTTGAACGTTTTGCCTAGTCAAAAAGACCAAATAACTTAATAGAAGGAAGGAAATAACAATTGTTGGGAAAGCCATTATTGCGAAGTGGAATTTTAGATCCTGTGATTCCATAAGGAAGGGCTGGATTGTGTGTGAGGTTTAGGACAGATGAAGACCAGCAGATGGCAGAATGGTTACGTCGCTGGACTCCCACGTAGTTGACCGCAGTTTGAGTCCTGGACCTGGTGGCTTGAAACTCACACCAGGTGTATGCCCAAAATCCTGAGAGGAGAATGGAGGAGAAGGGATTGCCATGTGGCTGTTTTTTCTGAAGGGTGATTTCTCGCTTTCTGTCTCTCTCTCTCTCTCTGTCTCTCTGGCAAGTGCACGTGCCCTATAGCAAAAATATCTCTATAAAAGAAAAATTAGGACAGATGGAGCTGAGGTGAGTGCCAGTGCTCCCTTTTTTTGTTAGTTTTTTTCCCCCTATAGGGTGTGTTTGCTCACCGGAGAGATACTAAGAGAAAGTGAAAAATCACCTCATCAGGGAGATGGCCATGCCACAGTTCCTTCTCCTTTATTCTCTTCCTGGGATTTTGGGCATACACACACACACGCCTGACATGATATTCAAGCTGCTAGTTCCAGGACTCGAAACGTGGTCAGCTATGTGAGAATCCAGCACCTTAATCACCAAACCACCCACTGGTCCTACTAGAGCTTCTTTAAGACCTCTAGGGGTTTTTTTTTTTTTTTTTTTTTTTTTTTTTTTTTTTTGGCTTTTTTGTTTTGTTTTGTTTTTGGAGAGGTTTTTTCGCTATAGGGCGCGTGCGCTCACCAGACAGACAGAGACAGACAGAGAGACAGAAAGTGAGAAATCACTCCCCAGGGGGGATGGCCACACCACAATCCCTTCTCCTCCATTCTCCTCTCGGGATCTTGGGCACACACGCACACGCGCCCGGTGTGAGTTTAAGCCTCCGGGTCCGGGACGCGAACCGCGGTCGACTACGTGGGAGCCCAGCGACATAGCCATTATGCTAACTGCTGGTCCCGAGACCTCTAGGGTTTATATCTGAGGCCAAGGTAGTCTAGGGCTAGTGTGTCTCTGCCCTACCTGCTTTCCTCCAAAGTGCAAGCTCAGCTAAGTACTGGCTCAGTGTTCCCCCTGATTCTAATATGCCATCCTTGAATGTGGAATTAAACCTAAACATGGAATTAAACTGTAACAACTGTAACAACTATAAACCTTCTGAGCACATTCTGTGAGCATTTATTACTGTGCAGTCTTTATACTTATACTAGTGGCATATATTTGTTGGATTTATTTTCACTCTTAGTGGATTCAGATTTTTTAAAGATTCTCTTTCTTGAGCCAGGTGATAGTGTGGTTGTTAAGGTGACTGGATCCACAAGGACAGACCAGGTGACTTAAAAAACACTCTGGTCATGTGTATGTGCGTGCCCAAAATACCAAGAGGAGAACAGAGGAGAAGGTACTGTGGTGTGACCAGTTCCCTGGGTGGGTGCTTTCTTTTGTTTTTATTCTTTTAAATAATTATTTATTTATTTACTGAATTTCATTTGTTATTGTAATTATTTCTTTTATTTTAATTTGACTAGAGAGAGACAGAGACCGAGAAAGGGAAAGTAAAAAAGCAAGCTACCAGGTCCAGGACTTGAACCGCAATTGATCATGTGGGAATCCAGCACCCTTAACCACCATGCCACTTGCTCGTCCCAAGGGTGGGTGCTTTCTTACCCCTGCCCTCAGCCCTGTCTCTCTCCAGCAAGTACACACCTTCTAAGGCAAAAATTAAAAAAAAAATTCCCTCAGTAACTAAAGTAATTCATAACACTGTTTACACTGTTTAGAACTTGGAAAATATAGGAAAGTACAAAAAAAAGTGCAGAAAAATCACTAATAATCTCACTTTGAAGAGACAACTATTATTGTTACTGTTGAGATTTAAATGGTTCTATGGTTTTTTTTTTGAAGAATTATTTTGTTTAACTTTATTTATTTACTTATTTATTTTAATTTTGACTAGAGAGGTACAGAACGAGAGAGAGAGAAAGAGAGAGAGAAACTAAGCCACCAGGGCCGAGACTCAAACCTCAGTCAGCCATGTGGGAGTCCAGCTTCCTTAACCACCACTCCACTTGCCGGCCCCAGAGGTGGTGGTTTTTATTTGCTAGGCTTTCGTTAGAACTTGGTGTGGGCCTGGGTCCTCAGGATTGGGACTTTTAAAAAAATTATTTATTTCATTTTATTTGTTATTATTATTTTTAAAATTTGACCAGAGAGAGGCAGAGAAAGAGAGAGAAAGTGAGAAAGTAAGCCGCGAGGTCTGGGACTCGAACCATGGTCAGCCATGTGGGAGTCCAGCACCTTAACCACTGTGCCACCTGCCAACCCTGGATTTGCTGGCAGAGGAGAAGACTTTGACAAGATTTGCAGGTTGTGTGCGTTTGCATGACTTTGCTGCTGGTGGTGATGTCAAAGCCCGTCTTGGATATGATAGGAAAAAGGCGCATTTAATTTCATTTCAAAAGGAGAATGACTCATTGTTCTTTAAGGGCTTGGGAGATCAGAGAGTTTGTTTATCAAGACACTGAGACCTGGGTAGGGAGTAGGAAATCTTGAAAAATACGTTTTGTAGCACCCTTTTCTAGATAGATGCACGAGTTGTTTTCTTTTTCTTTTTTTTTTGGTAAGTAAATAGTATTTTTAATTAAAGAATGATTTTATTAAACTTTATTTTAATTTGAGGGGAGAGTGAATGAGACAGAGAGAGAGAAAGAGGGAGAGCGAGAAAGCAAGCCGCCAGGTCTGGGACTTGAACCGCATTCGGCCATGTGGGAATCCAGGTCCTTAACCACCACGCCACCAGTCGGTCCCTAGATGCATGAGTTTTGCCAAGAGGTCAGAGTGGTAACTTTTAGAACTCATCAAGCTCTGATCCCTGATACTGTGGGTATGGATGCTGCTGCCCTCCTACTTGGTTAGAAATGTTTGCCAGTGGACCTGGTTGTAGGTTGCCATACTACATTGCCATATAATGGGAGGTGCTGACTGTAAGAAGATCCTCTGTGTGTTTCTCCTTAGGGAGGAATGGGAGCTGCTTTGCTGTCAGACCCCGACAAAATTGAGAAGGTAAGTCTTGCATGGGTGAAAGCAGGGGGTCTTTAAACATGACTTTGAACTAGAGTTGCCTGGAATACCTCCCTCCTACTTCTCCAGATTTGTTGGAATCTACCCAGTTAGTCTATCTAGGACCTAGAAAGATTTTAAAAAGCTTCCCAGTGATTTTGACATGCAACTAGGTTTGTGTCCCTGAGTCACCCTTCAGCAGCCTTGTTGTTCCTTGAACACCCAGAGCCAGAGATATGTCAACAGAGCCAGAGGTGCTGAGGATTCAGCGAGAGCCCCTTCTGTATTGTTTCTCCCTCTCTGGGCTGATCAGGAGAGCAATGGCAAGGCTACCTCTGGTAAGGACAGACTCAGTGGTTATTTTGGGGGCGTGGCCATGAGGGATGGATTGGCCTCTTTCAGGGGGTTGACAAGAACAGCACTGGGTTCATGCATACTGTGAGAGTCCACTACCAGCTATTTGAGAGCAGCCAGGCCAGGGTCCTGTGAGGCAAGCTGAAGTTAATCTCCTTGTTTCCCCTTCCCTTGATGATTCCACAGGCTTAATGAGGCCCTGGGGGCAAGTTGGCATTTGCCACCCATTATTATGTGTGCCAGGGACATATGGGGCTGATATTTGCTGCTACACCGTGAACCTTTTGTTTTTTTCTTTATGCCAGCAGCTCTCTCCCTGTTGCTCCTCTTAACTCCTTTGTGCTCCTTGTCATTCTCTATCCCAGTTTTCCTATCTGGAATGTATGCTCGATAGTGCCTCCCACAGGCCAGAGTGACTTGGGCCTCAGGCACCGAGTAAGAACTGCCATCAACAGCAGTTAGAGCTGCCATCTTCTGTGCTGGCTGCAGTGTCAGCAACTCTGCCCGTGTATTCCCAGTCCAGCTGTCCCAAGGATATAGGAAGACTAGGCAGGCACCTCATTTTTCACCCATATGGTCATTTATGATGTATCCTTATCATTTACAGGGTAGTTTTTTTTTTTTTTTTTTAAAGAATTTAATTAATTAATTTAAATATTTTACCAGAGTGAGAGAGACACATACACACACACACACACACACACACACACAGAGTAAGCCGCCAGGTCTGAGAATCAAACCGTGGTTGCTCATGTGGGAGTCTAGTGTCTTAACCACCATGATACCTGTTAAACCCTTTTTTTTTTTTTAAAGTTTATTTCTTTTACGGGATCAGCAGTTGGCGTAATGGCATGTTGCTAGACTCCCATGTAGTTGACCATGGTTTGAGACCTGGACCCAGTGGCTTAAACTCAAGCCAGGTGTGTGTGCATGCGTGCCCAAGATCCTGAGAGGAGAGTGGAGGAGAAGGGATTGCAGCATAGCCATTCCCCTGGGGGGTGATTTCTTGCTTTCTGTCTCTATTTTTCTCTGTCTTTCTGGTGAGCGCATGTGCTCTATGGCAAAAACCTCTCAAAAAAAAAAAGTTTATTACTTCTATGAGTGAGAAACAGAGAGGTAGAGAGACCTCACTCGCAACAGGATGCCATGACCTATTTCAGCTTTAGCCAACCCTGGATCATAGGCATGTGCATAACTGGCATATTCAGGGAGGTCTCTGGACAAGCACCTGGAATTTTCTCACATGAGTCAGCCTTTGCAGGGTGTGTTTGTTTGTTTGTTTGTTTTTAGGCCTGCCATAGGTTACATGTGCTTGCTGGAGAGAGATAGACATAGTCAGAGAGAGGGAAAGTGAGAAAGCAAACATTCCCCCCACCCAGGGGGGATGGCCATGCTACTATCCCTTCTCCTTCATTCTTCTGGATTTTGGGCTCGCACACACACACACCTGGTGTGAAAATGGCAAGTGAAACCAACGTTATAGCCACAGTCTGTAAGTGTCTAGCCTCCTTTTGATAGGCACAGATACGTCAATGCAGGGTGGAGTGGAAGCAGACAACTGCACAGATACATCTGTGCAGGGTGGAGTGGAAGCAGACAATTTGATGTCAAATCGGTTGCCACACTGAGGAGAGGGTTCCCCAGGAAGGGGTCTGTGGCTCACTCACAGCATTTTACACACAGGCATTTTGTTATCCTCCAGCCTCCTGGCTTTTGTCAAAACTATGTTGTTGGCTGTGTCCTCTCTCTGCCTCTCTTTGAATGAGTCACATTTCATCTGCGAGGCAGCAGAGACATACTCTACCTCAGAAGCTTAGTTCATTCCACTGCTTCTATGATGGGATAATCAAATGGGTCACGTCAGTCCCGTAGATGGATTTGCTTTATGGAGGGGCATGTGTAGGCTTTTCTAAATAGCTAGATGTGACTTAGGCCTTGGGAGTTAGATTTGATTCAGGCCCAGAATGTGCTGGCAAGCTGAATAACTGAGTGAAAGCTTTGTGAGTCCTTCCAGGCTTGGTATTTTAGGCCTATCGTTCCATCTGTGGGAGGATCTCAGATCTGCAAATATTTTCTCAAGATAAAGGTGCTTATTTAGGGTCATGATAAACTTTAGACATACATAGATGGTTACACAACATGTGTACTTATGAATATAATTCATGCCACTGATTTATACACTTAAAAATGTTTAAGGGACTAGCAATTAGCGTAATGGCTGTGTCGCTGGACTCCCACGTAGTCGACCGCGGTTCGAGTCCTGGACCCGGTGGCTTAAAACTCACGCTGGGCGCATGTGCGTGCGTGCCCAAGATCCCAAGAAGAGGATGGAGGAGAAGGGATTGTGGCGTGGCCATCCCCCTTGAGGGGGTGATTTCTCGCTTTCTGTCTCTCTGTCTCTCTCTGTCTGTCTGGTGAGTGCATGCGCCCTGTAGCAAAAACCTTTCAAAAAGAAAAAAATCTTAAAAAAAAAATGTTTAAGATGGCAGATTTTATGTTACATATATTTGTACCTCAGTTAAAGAAAAAGAGAAAGCTGAGGCCAGCTGGTGGCATGGTGGTTAAGATGCTGGACTTCTACATGGCTGAATGCAGGATGAGTCTTAGAGCTGGTGGCATGAAAATCATGTTGTGTGTGTGTGTCTGTGTGTGCATGCTGAAAATCCCAAGAGGGAAATGGAGGAGAAGGGACTGTAGTGTGGCTGTCCTCCCTGGGTTTTTTTTTTTTTTTTTTTTTTTTCTCTTACATTCCCTCTTTCTGTCTTCCCGGTGGCAAAAACCTAAAAAACAACAAAAAGAATGCTATTTGTTGAAAATTCTGTTTATCCTTGGGTATTAGTCTTTTGACGACGCTTTCACAAGGTAGCTCTGGTTTATTCTCCCTGGATTAGGAACCTCAGAGTTTATTTTATTTAATTAATTGTGTGTGTGTGTGTGGTATTTTTTTTTTTTTTTTTATTGCCAGAGAGTATGTGCACTTGCCAGAGAGAAAACAACAACAACAAAAACATGAAACTGTCACTTTTCCTCCATTTCTCTATCCCATCAGGATTTGGGGCACATATGTATACATGCCCAGCTAGTCTGTCAAGTCTTCAGGGCTGGGATTTGAACCATGGTTAGATATGTGGAATATGGCTCCGTATGCACAGCACTTAACCACTGTGCTACAGGGCTGGCTCTGTAACAAATAATATCTTCTCTGTCAAAAAGTATCTTCTCTGTCATCCCTGCACAAAATTCCCTGTATATCTGCTGGCTGACCAGAGTATCACTATATGCATGCTGTACTTGGGCTTTAACTAACAATTGGTAGGGTCAGGATTTGAACTCAGATCCCATTGATTCTTACACCTGTGTTTCTCATCGCCCCCTCTACACTGTCCCCCAGTAACCAGGGCAGCTAAAGGTTCTGCTTTTCCTGAGTTGGACAGTAGATCTGGTGAGACAAGCCTGCATGTGGGTAGATGTGTCAGAAACATGTGGTGCGACTTGGATCTGGAGAGTTAGGTGTCTAGGAGAGTTCCATACCAGAGCCTGGTAGGAGAGAGTCTTGAGCTGCCCTTTCCCTTCATTGTGACCCTTGCAAGTGGCTAGAGCC
This sequence comes from Tupaia tana, assembly GCA_026018925.1. NCBI lineage: Eukaryota > Metazoa > Chordata > Mammalia > Scandentia > Tupaiidae > Tupaia > Tupaia tana. The sequence goes on along the minus strand of JAKSZU010000018.1, from coordinate 18,944,738 downwards.
TTTTTTTTTTGGAGAGGTTTTTGCTACAGGGCGCATGTGCTCGCCAGACAGAGAGAGACAGAGAGACAGAAAGCGAGAAATTACCCCCCAGGGGGGATGGCCACGCCATAATCCCTTCTCCTCCATTCTCCTCTCGGGATCTTGGGCACGCATGCACACGTGCCCAGCGTGAGTTTAAGCCACCGGGTCCGGGACTCGAACCGCGGTCGACTACGTGGGAGTCCAGCGACATAGCCATTACGCTAACTGCTGGCCCCGCGGTTAGAGCTTTTATTACTTAATTTCCTTCCTGGTCCTTAACACACACATGAAATGAACAGGCATACTGAAGAAAGTTCTTGAAGCTACTTGGATAAAATACACCAAAAGGAACTTTTTCAAAACAGAAAATTGGATCAGACCAGCTGACATTATCTAAATAACCAAGTAGCAGAGGATTCTGTGTGAGTGTTTGCTCACCTTCCAGAGATACTGCTAAGAGCCTGAAAGATAGGATTGGAGTGAGAATTTTTATTATGTGTCTTTTATTTTGTGTTTCTTAAATGAGAATTGTTATTGCATCCATCTACCCCAATAGACTCTGCCGAGAGCCCTTAAAGGGTTATTGTCCCTTTAAGGCCTGCCAGGGTTAGTCTTACACCTCCTAGGGCAGCACTAATTCCTGGCAGGTCTTTGTGGACCAGCAGGCCCTGTTTTGCCCTCGAACTATCCACTTACCTGAGTCTGTCCTCTTGGTCTGATGTCTTCTGGAGTGGCCTACTCAGCCTGTCCATGAGAGAGGGGCTTCCTCTACTAGTTTTTTCAGTCTAACTCTCTGTTGCCCTGGCCTGTCTAAAATCAATCCTGGCAGCTACCACCTGGGTGTCTCCTTTGGTCTGCTGGACAGAGATCCAGTTCTTGGAAGAGGGCTCTGGGTATCATTTTCCCTCTAGCTTGCCTGGCTTGAAATTTTTGATGAGAGAAGAAAATAGCCATGCTAGAGATCTGCAGTGTCAACTACACCTCTCTTGATCTCTGATTCTTGTGCAGTCAGCTCTTACTAACTCCCTGACACTTTGCTGTATGACTTCTTGGTCTTTCCTTCAAATCCTTTGTAATTTTTGCTATGAAACAAGCACTTTTTAATATGTTGAGTATGTTATGGTTTCCTTTGCCAGTTTGACTCCTGTGTATCTGACTCCCCTGAGATGGGTGCATGAGGACAGGCCCCGGCCCTTTAAGGCCTTCTGTGCCTTTACTCAGCAGGTCCTGGGTCAGCACTAAGGGACATCCCCTACACCCGGAAAAGAAGCTTTCAGCCTTGTTTTTTCAACCAGGGCTAGGCCTCAGAGTCACACTGAGGTTGGAGCGTGTTGGTCAGAGGTTTTTTTGTTTTTTTTTTTTTTTTTTTGGAGAGGTTTTGGCTATAGGGCATGTGCGCTTGCCAGACAGACAGAGAGACAGAGAGATAGAAAGCGAGAAATCACCCCCCAGGGGGGATGGCCACGCCGCAATCCCTTCTCCTCCATTATCCTCTCGGGATCTTGGGCACGCATGCACACGCGCCCGGCGTGAGTTTAAGCCTCCGGGTCCGGGACTCGAAACGCTGTCGACTACGTGGGAGTCCAGCGACATAGCCATTACGCTAACTGCTGGTCCCGGTCAGAGCTTTTTGAAAACACATTCCTAAGCCTGCTTCTAAAAACTCATTCAGTAGATATGGGGTGGAATCTTAAGAGTGAACCAACCTACCTACTTACCTTCCTTCCTTCCTTTCTCTCTCCTTCTCCCTCTTTATCTTTCTTTTCTTTAGATTTCTGCCGTAGGGCTGGCAGGTGTGTGGTGGTTAAAGATGCTGGATTCCCATGGGGCCGACTGCAGTTTGTGTCCCAGACCTGGTGGCTTGCTTTCTTGTTTTCCTTCTCTCTCTATCTCTTTCTGGTCAAATTGAAAAATAGTAATAACTAATGGAATTAATAAATAATTCTTCAAAAAAAAGGGGGGGGCATTAAGTGGTGTGGTAGTTAAGGCTCTGGACACTTCCATGTGGTCAACCATAGTTCGAGTCCTGGACCTAGTGGCTTACTTTCTCTCTCTCTTTCTGTGTATCTCTCTGGTCAAATTAAAATAAATGAATGAATAAATAAAATTAAATAAATAGTCCTTTAAAAAAATAAGATTTTTGCCATAGGGCATGAGCGCTTGATAGAGACAGAGAGAGAAGGAAAGTGAGAAATCACTCCCCAGGGAATTGGCCACACTATAGACCCTTCTCTTCCATTCTCCTCTAGGGGTTTCGGACATGCATGTACATGTGCCGGTATGTTTTTAAGCCACCAGGTCTGAGGCTTGAACTATGGAGTCAGCCATGTAGGATCTGGTACCTTAACCACCATTCCACTGCTGGCTCGCTCTCTGTCTTTTTTTTTCAACAGGGTCTTGCTCTATCACAATTCTTCTGCTTCAGTGTCCTAAGTAGCTAGTAGTACACCCCACTGTGCCTGGCATTTTAGGGTAGGCTGGGAATTGAACTTGAACTTCCTAAGTGGCCTCAGCCTACCAAGTAGCAGTGTTCCAGTGTGTGCTACCATGGCTGGGCCCAAGAGTCTGTATTTCTTAAGCTCTTCTGACGGTTCTCATGTTGTCCTGGTAAAGGATTGCTGTGTTACAAATAGACATGCATACAGATTCATTCACTCACTCATTCAGTATATTGAACTAATACACACACACACACACACACACACACACACACACACACACACACCACTATGTGACTATGTGCTAGGCAGGCATTGCTGATGCTGGGGTTCTAGAGTAGAACAAAGGCAGACTCCTTGCCTGATGGTACTTGTGCATATATCCCTGCAACAGATAATATGTGTACTTGTGCATGCACTAGCCGCCCATGCCACTGGAACGCACAGTTCTGTGGTGTTACATAGACAAGTAGTGCGATTTACTACAGAAGGGTAGGCATTCTTGTGTTCTTCTCTCTGCAGATTCTCAGCACTCTTGTTAAAGGAACACGCAGACCTGTGACCTGCAAGATTCGCATCCTGCCATCGGTAAGGATGATGTGTTACATTTGGAGGTCCATTCTCTCCGGTGTTGTTGGATTTGGGGGTGCGAATGATTCTTGAGGAATTGAATTAGGTTTGGAAGCGGGGATAGAGGTGAGCCCATTGTGGGGCTTCAATAACTACCCCATACGATCTTCTTCCTCAGCTGGAAGATACCCTGAGCCTTGTGAAGCGGATAGAGAGCACTGGCATTGCCGCCATCACTGTTCATGGGAGGTGAGTGGTCACCGTTGTAGTGACTGACTGGCAAGGAGGGCCTCAGCCATCTCAATGATCCTTCACCAGACCCCAGATGACAGTCATCTTCTCTTCTACATATGCAGCCTACCTCTGCCTAGCTCTTCATCCTATGAGTCTGGGGTCAATCAGACACTGAATGAGGTTGCATTTTCCTTCGTTGCTTTCACTGAGCACATGGTAGGCACTGTGCCTAGCTTCAGAGACACAGAGTGATTAAGTGGAGAGTCTAATGCCCTCACCCTCAAGGATGTGTAATGGTAGTGATGGAGTGATTTGCTCAAAATTCTACCCTGTGGCCAGTAATGGTGGAATTAAAGAACTACTGAATCTCATTTTTTTCCACACCATTGAGCAATGGCTTCTCTTTTGATTAACACCAGGCAGGTTGCTGTTCTTTTAGTCTCTGCCTCTTTTGTCTGCCCTTGTCAGATTGCCAGCTATCATGATGACTGCTCAAAATGGTCCTTCTATCTGTAGCTAATGTGCTGTCTGCTGAGCACTGAGGTGTTTCTGAAGGCCACGCTGGGTGTTTCCCAGTGAGACTTCTCTCTGTGTCCAGAATGTCCTTTTGTACAGAAGCCCAGGTTGTAGACTGGTAGGTATGGCCTTTTTTCTCCGAGTGATATTCCTTTTGGGCTTAGGGGGCTTGTAGGAACAGCCCAGATTGTTGGTTGTATCTATTGTAGCATTTTTAGTGAAGGGAAACCAGAACTGTAACATAAAACAGAGAAAAGGCAAACTGCTTGGGTTGAAGGAAGGAGGGGGAGGTGAGAACTCACACACATATATACACATATGCTCCTTCCTGATGTAGTAGGCTTTTGGATTCCAATTGGGATTTAGTTTTAAATGTCCCTCTCTGGTTAGCTTAAAATAAGTAAATAAATAAAGTTAAAAAAAAAAATCCCACCTCTGCTGCTTATTAGCTGTGCATGTTGGACTAATCACTAAACCTCTCTGTGCATCATATTCCTTATTTAGAAATGAAGATAATTTGCCTTATAGAGTTGTAAAAATATATATATATATATATATATATATATATATATATATATATGTAATTTTAAAAATGGGACTAGTAGTTAGCGTAATGGCTATGTTGCTGGACTCCCACGTAGTTGACCGCGGTTTGAGTCCCAGATCTGGTGGCTTAAACTCACGCCGGGCGCGTGTGCATGCGTACCCAAGATCCCGAGAGGAGAATGGAGGAGAAGGGATTGCAGCGTGGCCATCCCCCATGGGGGATGATTTCTCGCTTTCTATCTCTCTGTCTCTCTCTGTCTGTCTGGCGAGCGCACGCGCCCTATAGCAAAAACCTCTTCAAAAAAAAAATGTATATATATATAATTGAGAGTTGTGAGGCTTTTGTGACTTCATGACTATAAATCCTTGGCACATTGCCAGTGGTTTATTATTATCTTAATAAAAGAAGCGGTTGCTTTTATCAGTAGTTGGGACCAGTAGGAAGTGAGATTTGGGCAAGCTTAAGGAAAGATTTTCTGGCTATCAGAGGTGTTGAGGATGGGCTAAAACTGGCCTCTTGGGACAGTGGGAGGTAGAGGCGGAAGCTGGGTTGACAGAGCCTTTGGAAGCCCTGAAGCCCTTGACCTTTTGCTGAGGAATATAGCAGATGGGGTACCTCAGGTAAGACCTGAACAAGGGCCATCTGGCTGGCCACCTTTCCTGCTTGTGTCTGAGCACAGTTCAGGTCAGGCCTTTAATCAGCACCCCTAAGACTTGCTTACTCATCCACAAGAACTTGCAGTTGACCTTGGAAGGAGAGGCCTCCGTTTATGTCCTGCGTCCCCTGTGGCTTGCCGTGACAGCCGTGGTCTGTGGCCTGCCCTGGTTGCCCTGAGTGCAGGGCCTACCCTGCGTCAGGTGCTGCTCTCCAGGATCAGCTGTGCTACTTGGCCTTGGTCTAGGCAGCTGTGTGGGAGTGGTCAGTCCTGAGAGAGGCAGCTGCTCCGAGTCTCTTGGGGAGGGCAGGACTGGGACAGTAATGGCAGCTTCCTATGGCATTATTCTTCATCTCTGGCAGCATCCAGGAGAAGCCAGGGAAAAGCAGTGTGACCTTGGGAGCCAGGACACTCACCTTGGCCCCTGCAGGCATGTCTCACTTGCAGGCTTGCCAGAGGTGGACTTGCCTACTTGCCTTCTCAGCATGGACCTATGCTGTTCCTGCCCCTCAAGACAGCTCGTCCCCAAACGACAGGGAACACCATGCTCTGGAGCTCTCCTTGAGGGCCACGTAGCTGCTGACCTTCCTGAGGTCCTATAGGAAGGACAGTCAAATTTGATGAAGGTAAACCTTAGTGAATGGTGCCATGGCTTTTGGCATTCAGCCCTTAGCCTCTTTTCTTTATCTCCAAGGAAGCGGGAGGAGAGACCTCAGCACCCTGTCAGCTGTGAAGTCATCAAAGCTATTGCTGAAACCCTCTCCATTCCTGTCATAGCCAAGTAAGCTTCCCTCCATCATTTACCTTTAAAACAATTTTTTTTTCAGTTTTGCTATAGTGTGCATGAACCTATCAGGGAGAGATAAGGGTGGGAGGAGAGAAAGTGAGAATTCACGTCCCAGGGCCAAAGGTCACATCACAATCCTTTCTTTCCTATTCTCCTCTCAGGATTTTGGGTATGCATGCACATGCCCCTGGTGTGTTTTTCAAGCTACTGGGTTTGGGACTCAAACCATGCCGTTGGCCATGTGGGATCCAGCTGCCTTAACTGCTACACCACCTGCTGGCCCCATCATTTACTTTTTTATGCCTGACCTCATCCAGAAGGGATTTGAGCCCACATACACAAAATGGAATAAGATGCTATTAAAAGATGACCACAAGGGAGGGACCAGCAGTTGGCGTAATGGCTATGTCACTGGACTCCCATGTGGTTGACCTCTGTTCGAGTCCCAGACCCAATGGCTTAAACTCACACTGGGCGCGTGTGTGTGCGTGCGTGCGTGCTCAAGATCCTGAGAGGAGAATGGAGGAGAAGGGATTGCGGTGTGGCCATCCCCCCAGGGGATGATTTCTTGCTTTCTGTCTCTCTGTCTTTCTGGCTAGCGCATGTGCCCTATAGCAAAAACCTCTCAAAAAATAAAGATGACCACAGGGGAAAAGAAAGGAGGTTGGGATGGAAAATGAAGTGGGAAATGAGACCAAAAAGTACCTCTCATGAAGGTCAGGTTCATTGGCCTCTGGTGAGCAATTGACATAGATGTGCAGTAGACTGGGGCCTAGGGCATTCTGATGGACTGAGTAGAGATGGGAGTATCCAGGGACAGGGAGAATGAGAAGCGGGCTACTGATATAGACCTGGAAGAGGTGATGTCACATCCAGAGTTAGGTGTGCAGGACTCAGGGAGCTGTGTGAAAAGTTTCATGTCAGCACTATGGCTCAGGACGCATAAGATAGGTCACAGAAGCCTGGACAAGCATTCTGGCTAGTTACAGGATCAGGAACCTAGACTGGCAGGTGTGTGGTGCTGATAACCAGCCCAAAGGCTTAGTAATAATAGCATCCACTTGCCACTGAGGAGTTAGATTGTGCAGGCCAGCTTGGAGTCCAGCAGCCTTCTCTTTAGGACACACAGAGCCTAAGGGGGCCTAAGGGAACAGGGGATCTTTGGTGACAAAAGGCATGCATGACTGGTGGTGGGGGGGGAGAGTTAAGGGCAGGTGTGGTAGCCAGGCCCCACCTTTCTTAGGGCAAGAAGTTTTAGGGGTGACTTGGAGATGGCAGAGCTATTCAAAGCCCTCCTTTCTCCCTTTCATGACAACCTGTGTGTCTGTTCCCCTTTCCAGGGTTTGATCCAGCTCTTAGTGGGCATATAGGTAATCCCCCTAGCCTGGGGTTTTTCATGTGGTCCATGTTATAGATGCATGTCTAAAGACATGATCTGGCTTTAGCCACTATTTTGAATGAGATAAAAGGAAGGTAAAATTGGTACAGTACCAGGCCAGCTGGTGGTGGTGTGGTTAGGATACTGGATCATACAAGGCTGACTGTGTGGTTCAAGGCCCAGACTTTGAAAAACATGTTGGGCCTGTGTATGTGCATTCCCCAAATCCTGACAGGAGTTAGAAACTGAGACGGGATTGTGGTATGACTGTGCCCCATTGAGAGTTTTTTCTCACTTTCTCTCTCTCCAGCAAGCACATATACCCTCTGGCAAAACAAAAACAAAAACAAAAACAAAACCTGGAGTACCTATTAAGGTCAGGTATGATTTGGGCTACTTTTTAAAAAATATTATTTTATTGGGAACCAGCAGTTAGCGTAATGGCTATGTCACTGGACTCCCACATAGTCGACCGCGGTTCATGTCCCGGACCCGGTGGCTTAAAACTCACGCCGGGAACGTGTGCATGCGTGCCCAAGATCCCGAGAGGAGAGTGGAGGAGAAGGGATTGCGGCGTGACCATCCCCCCTGGGGGGTGATTTCTCGCTTTCTGTCTCTATGTCTCTCTCTGTCTGTCTGGCGAGCGCACGCGCCCTATAGCAAAAAACCTCTCCAAAAAATAAAATTATTTTATTTATTTTTAAGTTTGCTACATGGTATGTGTACTTGCTAGAGTGTGAGCGAGTGAGCATCCCTACGTGTGGATGGCCATGCCTCATTCTCTTCTCTATTCTCCTCTTAGAATTTTGGGCATGCCTGCACACATGATCGGTGTATTTCTCAAGCCATAGGGTTCAGGGCTGAATCATGCGGTCAGCCATGTGGGATCCAGCTGCCTTAACTACCATGCTAATAGGCCCTGATTTGGGGCTATTTTACATATTTTATCTCACTTAGTGCTTCTAGCTTCACAATGGGGTGTGGGTGTAATCTCTACTATACTGAAGCTCTGACAACTGAAGAGACTTGTCCAAAGCCACACTGTTAATGAGGGACAGATCTGAGAATAAGCTTTCTCTGAAAATACTGATAGGTTCCATGATGGGGGCAGCCCTAACCATTACGTTGCTTTTCAGTGGAGGATCTCATGACCACATCCAACAGTATACGGACATAGAGGACTTTCGACAAGCCACAGCAGCCTCTTCAGTGATGCTAGCCCGGGCAGCCATGTGGAACCCATCGATCTTTCTCAAGGAGGGTCTACGGCCCTTGGAGGAAGTCATGCAAAAGTATATCAGATATGTACGTCTCTGCACTTTTTCTTTCTTTTTAAAACTTTCTTTCTTTTTTTGGCCATAGGGAACATGCATTTGTCAGAGAGAGAAGGAAAGTGAGAAATCACCCCCCTGGAGGGGATGGCCATGCTGCAATCCCTTCTTCTTCATTTTTCTCTCAGGATTTTGGGCATGCATGCACATGTACCTGGTGTGGTTTTCAAGCCACCAAGTCCAGGACTTAAAACCATGGAGTCAGCCTTGTGGGATCCAGCACCTTAACTACCAGGCTATCTGTTGGCCCACAATTTTTCAAAATGACTGTTCTCAAAGTCTGCCACATTCCTGCAGAAAGCACCTTGTGTGAGCCCCCAGTTGCCAGTGACCCTATTTTTTTCTTTCCTTTTGTGGCTTCTGTAGTGTAACTGTAGTAGAAAGAGAGGATGCTGGGTGCATGTGCCCTTATAGTCTCCTTTAAAAGCTTCTAGAGGGTTCAAAGGCAAGGGCCTCCTGGATCCAAGATGCTGTTGAGGCTCCAAATACATGATGTCTTTCTCTTTTTCTCTCACACCCCACACATACATCTACACTTTTGTGTGGATTGTGGTTTCTGTGCCACTGAAGACAGGCTTGCCTATAGGTTGTTATAGGAGCAGCCACAGCCAGAAGATCCATGTAGCTGCTATTGTTGGGGACATATTACCTCCATAGAAACATGTCATCTGATTTGACTCATCAATCAAAATCACTTTTGAAATTTTTCTATTGCTAATTCCCAGAATGTTTGAACCCACGAGTTAGGGAATAGCCTAATTTAACCTTCTCCTTAGGGGATAGCTTTCTCTCTCTCTTTTTTTTTTTTTTTTTTCTTTTTTTTTTTTTGGAGAGGTTTTTGCTATAGGGCGCGTGCGCTCGCCAGACAGACAGAGAGAGACAGAGAGATAGAAAGCAGGAAATCACCCCCCAGGGGGGATGGCCACGCCACAATCCCTTCTCCTCCATTCTCCTCTCGGGATCTTGGGCACGCACGCACACGCGCCCGGCGTGAGTTTAAGCCGCCGGGTCCGGGACTCGAACCGCGGTCGACTACGTGGGAGTCCAGCGACATAGCCATTACGCTAACTGCTGGTCCCCAGCTTTCTCTCTCTTTCTTTCTTTTTTTTTTTTTTGCTATAGGGCGTGTGCACTCGCCAGAAAGACAGAGAGAGACAGAGAGACAGAAAGTGAGAAATTATCTCCCAGGGAGGATGGCCACGCCACAATCCCTTCTTCTCCATTCTCGACTCAGTATCTTGGGCATGCACGCACCACGCGCCCGGTGTGAGTTTAAGCCATCTGGTCCAGGACTCGAACCACGGTCGACTACATGGGAGTCCAGCAACATAGCCATTATGCCAACTGCTGTCCCAAGTTGGGGGGGGGGGGTAGCTTTTTTCTAAACAGCTTCTTTTCATGGGGAGATTGATGGTAGTGCCAAGGGCATTTTCCCATAAAGGATATGATGAGTTTATCTGCCCTGCTTCTTTGGCACAGCTCTGGAATTCTGTAACCGGCTGTGCATGTCTACAGGCAGAGACAGTGAGCGATTCTCAAATTCTCCAGTGAATTGGGCCATAGTAGAGGGTGCAGTGCTTGTCCAGAGCTGACTCTACCTTCCTCTTCAGTCCTAGGGTTGACATCCACCTGAAACTGCCTGTGCTCTCTCCAAGCCATGGCCATGCCTGGGTAATTGTGGTGTCCATGGTGTGCATGTCCCCATAGCTGTGTGAGCTGGGGATGGTGGGAGGGCCTGAGGCCTAGGCTCAGAGCCTGGGAGCCTTTGTTCTCCTGCTCAATGCTGCAGCCCTCATCTGGCCCTCACCTTAGTTCTGGATGTCCTGTTGAACAGGTTGCTGACCACTAGGTCTCCAATGTTTGAAGTCAGCTGGAGACAAGGGGGGCTCTGCTTCAGCCCAGGTCAGCTGTCCAGCTTTTTTGGCCAGCTGGCAAGTCTGGCAGAGATGACATGTTCAGTAGTGCCAAGCTTGCTCACTGGGTGAAAGGTGATGTTATCCTTCTTGCTCAGCCCGTCCCTTGGCAGCTTCTTGAGAAGGTGTGTTGTCACAGAGAAAGGGAGTGACTTTCAAGTACAGACACCATTGCTCTGGACCAGCCAGGTGTCTCCTGTCCCAAACAAGCCAAATCAGGGCCTTGGCTGTGGCTGGGGCTCACCTGTGTCTAACCTGTTTTGTCCTGAGTGAGTGTGGCACCTTCCCAGGTGCTGAAGACAGGCCCAGATGAAATGCTGGAATGGGTCAGGGAGGGATTTCTGCAGGGCTGGCCAGGCAGCCTTCACCCACTGCTGTTCTCCTGCCCTGGCCCCACCCAGGCAGACTTCTGGATATCCTGGGCGTCATCTTGCCTCCCTGAGGCTTCATTTCCTAGCTTGTGGAGTGTGGTGACACCACTTCACACTTGTCTAGGCAGTTAATTGACAAGTAACATGTGCAAAGATGCTTGGTCAGTGGTTCTGTACTTTGCCCATGTAGGAGGGAAGCTGGAGAGAAGCTGGAGATAGGGAAGGTGTCCATCCTGGTTATAAGAAAGAGAAAAGGAGAGGTACAGGTGGTCGGAGACGCCTTTAGAACCTCTCACCCCTCTCCTGGGGCTGGATTCACTATACCAAAGCATGGCGTGTTCCCTCATCCCCCCAGGAAAATGCTGGCCAGTATGTCTTCTGTGGTAGCTGATGGTGGCTGAAATAGGAGATGAATCCCTTGTACTTTCCAGACAGGCTGCCCCATGAAGTGTGCTCCTGACCATGTGTCTGGGCTGTGACCCTCAAGTGTTGTACCACTAGCTGGAGGAGTAGATGGCCAAGGTGGAGGTGGCTCTTATGGGGTCCCATTGCCTTGGAACCCCTTTCCTTGCCATGACATAGCTCAGGCCTCAGGGCCTGCCTGGGCAGCATGCGATTCTTTTCTCAGGCAGTGCAGTATGACAACCACTACACCAACACCAAGTACTGCTTGTGCCAGATGCTACGAGAACAGCTGGAGTCGCCTCAGGGAAGGCTGCTCCATGCTGCCCAGTCTTCCCGGGAAATTTGGTAAGAGGGACAATGGGCTGTTCATCTGTCCTTGCAGATGTTGCCTAGGCTTGACCTTGAGCCCTAAACTGACTCTGCTCTGGGGCTAGGGACGTGGGTGTGTAGGATTGGGGTGGTGACACAGCTTCGCCACACAGAAGGGGCTCCTCTCAAAGCTTTGACACATTCCTTTCTGGACTGAACTCAGAAGCAGAGTTTTGGGATCTAGGGCACTGGTAGGATGGAGGAAAGCAAAAGATGAGCTTGGAATTTCCCGGGGAGGAAAGGGCTTTGGCACTAGCAGGCCTTTGCCACATGCCAGCCGGGAGAGCTGGGGCTGTAGAATGGAGTCATCACCCTGCAGTCTGAGAGACCACCCCTTAGTCCTCTGGACCCGGTGCAGCTCCTGAGGTAGTTGACATCTGAGGCCCGTCACAGCCTGGCCTAGTCCCTGCTCCTATAGCTCTTTGTCTTTCTATTCACTTTGTACCTGCATATCCGTGCTCCTGCTGGGGCCTCTGCCTGGAAGCCTGTTTCGCCCTCAGCATGGCTGTCTGTATCATCCTTCCTCTAAAGAAGCCTTTCTGAACCACTCCTACCTTCTGGGGTCTGTCTTCCTGGGAATTCTCTAGTGTGCTTCTCTTTGGGAGAGAGGCTACAGGTGGTGGGGGCAATCTTTAGAACCTTTTCCACCCAGCTTCCCTTACAGTGTCCATGCTCAAAGGTCCACACTCACTCTCCATCTTCCAGTCCAGGTTGATCTAGCCATGGGCAGGAGCACCTTCAGATGGCCAGGCCCTGGTGTGGTGTTTGGCACATGCATTGGGGGATCCTTGGGCTCTTCAGAGCCCTGGATGCTGGGTCCACTAAGGCACTTGGCCTGTTGTGCTTCTCCCACCACAGTGAGGCCTTTGGCCTGGGTGCCTTCTACGAGGAGACCACGCGGGAGCTGGAAGCCCGGCGAGCCGAGCTCTCGGCCAGGATTCCAGAGGAGGCAGGGGAGCCAACTGAAGACACCTCCGGTGTCATTAAGATGGCTGTCAAGTTTGACCGGTAGGTCTGCAGCTTACCTCATCTTGGGCAGGGACAGTGCCTCGTGGTGTGACTAGCCCAGAAAACTGGCTGCTGGATGTGGTTAATGTCAAGGCTAGGGACCACAGGACTCCTTGCTTTGAACACCTGTTCTCAATTTTCAGCATCCCAAAGAAGGTACTTTCAGGGAAGACAGTTTCTGAATGCCCAGGCAGCAGTCTGGTGTGCATGTTGTCCTGAGAGTGACGGAATTCTCTTTCCTGACCCACCCCTTCCCATCTCAGGGTGGGGGGACTTGTCTCCTGTTCTTGGAACTCCATGCTTTCCTCTGGCTTCAAGGAGCTGGCTGCTTACATGGTGCTCCCAACAGCGGCAGGGCCCTAGCCCTCATTTTTCTGCAGCCCACACCCGCTGCCCCTCACCAGCCCTGCAGTGCCCTCTCTTGGCAGAAGCAGTCTCATGCTGATTACTACTTCAGATTGTGACCCAGCTTGTCCTCTGCTCTCTGGGACCTGAGCCTTTTTCCACTCCCTAGGCCCAGACCAGGAGCCAGTCTTGTCTAGCAAGGGCTTGGAGGTGAGAGGACAGCTGTTGGGCAGTAATAAGCCAGGGAGAGCTCCCACTGGGAAATTGGGGCAAGGCCCCTGTCACTCTGTCACAGACTAACTCTGAAACAAGAGTCCATTGTGTTCTCTGAGAAGCAGATGATCCTGACCGCAGCAGACGTTATATGGCCACCTGTGTTCCCCACCTCCACCGACTCCCTCCTGCTCTTGTTCTGAGAGGCAAACTGGACCTTCCTTCCTTCCTGGCAACTGAAAGCTGGGGCACAGGCTGGAGCTCCAAGTGCTGGGAGGTCACTTTCCACTATGCCCCTGTTTCTTAAGCCTGTTGAAGCCCGTCTTCCCTTTAGGCGGAGGCCAGGCCCCAGCTGCTGGTAAGGCAGGAATGGGAGCCCAGGGATGTAGGTACAGGAGCCTTAAGGCAACAGCCTGGTGTCTCAGTTCCTTAAGTTCCTGTAGTTCCTATCAGAAATTGAGCAGGGCCCCTACATAGGGAGGGGGTGGTAATAGTGAGTGGGCCCTAATCACGCCCCCCTCCATTTTTCCAGGAGAGCTTACTCACCCCAGATCACCCCCAAGATGTGCCTGCTGGAGTGGTGCCGGAGGGAGAAGTTGGCACAGCCTGTGTATGAAACGGTGAGTCCTTAGCTGAGGCCTGCCCTGAAGTGTGCCACAGTGCTGGTACTGTCATCCTGCCATACCCACAGCTTAGCCCTTCCACTCACACTGCTTGGCTGGAGCCTGGGCTTGGCCTCCACGGAGGTTGCTTGTGGCCCGTTCACTTTCTGATAGCCTATTCCTTATGAAAGTTCCGCGTTGTCCATTTCCTGCAGATCTGTCTTTGGATTAGGCCTCAGCCAATGGAACACAATTCTGTGCCCCAGACATGAGGCCCCTGGGGTAGAAACCCTGAGAGTCTTGCTTCACTTCCTTTGGTCCCTGTGGCCATGCATTGTTTAGGCTGCCCTGCCTCTTCTGCACTGGCCTTCTGGCCTCCAGGCTCATACTTTCTGGGCCTTCTGTTCCTCTCTGCCATAATAACTTTTCCAAAATAACCCTAACATCTCTCTGCCTTGCTCAAGTCGCAGCTCTGCAGTGCCTATAGGATCAAGCCCCAGCACCTCAGCATAGGGCGCGGTACCCTTTCCCCCCACACACATACCTTGCTGCTGTTTCAGGTCTCATCCACTCAGTCACATCACTGGGTCTGTCTGCCAGGTGTGCTTTCTCTGTTCCCATCCTTGTCCTCTCTCACCCTTTTGCCATCTGGTAAACTTCTGCTCATTTGTGGGGGAGAGAACTGGCCCACTAGATGTCAGGAGGAGGAGGCTGTGTCATCATGTGCAGCCATGGGCTCTGACGGCACTTGCTTAGGTCTGTGACAGAACTTCAGACTCACTCGATGTCATTGTGTATTTGTGTATCTGCGTTTCTTCCCTGGAAGACACCCCAGATGCTACTGCTTGTGGGGAGCATGTAATGCGGGCAGCCTTCATTTGACTTAGGTTGAAGTATGGTCCTTTGTCTGCCTTTGATTCAACCCCAACATGTGGGCCTCCAGGTCATTCTCTGGCTCCCATGCAGTCATCCCTGTTTCCTTTGTTTTCCTTATGCCAGGTTCAGCGCCCTGTAGATCGTCTGTTCTGCTCTGTTGTCACTGTGGCAGAACAAAAGTACCAGTCCACCTTGTGGTGAGTTTCCTCGTCAGTGGGTGTGAGGCTCGGGGTGGAGGACCTGAATCCAGCATTGATCTGGAGGGGTTGGGTAGGTGGTATGCATGGACAGTGATGTCTCTGGGTGGTGACCACTTAGTTTTGTCAGAATCTCTGCTAACATTTGTAGAGTGGGGCCTCCCTGCCTCTAATCCTGCAACCTGCCTATCTGCCTTATTGCCCTGTGCCTCATCTGCCCAGGAACAAGTCCAAGAAACTGGCAGAGCAGGCTGCAGCCATCGTCTGTCTGCGGAGCCATGGCCTCCCTGAGGGTCGGCTGGGTGAGGAGAGCCCGTCCTTGCACAAGCGCAAGCGAGAGGCCCTTGACCAAGGCCCTGGGGGCCCTAGAACTCAGGAGCCAGCATCACCTGGGGAGCTGTGCAAGAAACCCTTTATGGCCTTGGAAAGTGGTGAAGAGAGTCCTCTGGAAGGCTGGTGATTGTTGTCTCTCCCTTTGTCACACCCTCCATGGGCCTGGCTCTAAGGTGGCTGTGGTGCCAGAACATGAACCCAGATGCCATTGGACAATTTGTTGACCTTACCTGGTGACACTTAGAGGCCTGGCCTGGGCCATCAGCCTAGTGCACAGGCCAATGGGTGCGAGCGTGGATCTGTCTCCCTTTATAGGGCTGAGTTGCAGGGCCATGTTTTCACCCACCTCAGTATTTTCACTGAAAACAGGAGCTTTCGAGGTAGTGCTTCTCCAACCTGACATTGGTACAGTGCAATAAAGACACTCCCAGTACTCATCCATGGCTGGCTGCTTCAGCCTTGGACATCTTCATACATGGGCTCTTGTCCTTGCATAATTATTCTACCTCTACCCTCTATGCAGAGCTGGAGCTTCCTAAATCATGTCCCCTGCCCATCATTATGTGTCTGGTAGAGCCCAGTGTGGGTGGGTGTCACCTTTCAGGCCCACTGAACCTGGGCTGAGCCAGGAAGACTGAAGAAACCCATTCTACTGATGGTAAACCTGAGGCACTGGGCATGTACTTGGTGACTTTCCTGATGAGAGATGATACAGAATCCAAGGGAAAGACTGGGGTTCTTGGTGCCCCAATAAAGGACAGCCTAGTAGGTGAGAGGTGTTGACCCAACCCATGTTTCAAGTCTGACAGCTGCCGGAGCTCAGACCTGGTGGCATGTTTGCTCTGGGCAGGGGGGCACTGGCGGCTGCTGATAACAGCAATTCAGGGCCGTTAAGATTGCCAGGTCATACCACCCTTCCTCCTCTGGCCTCCCCCATCCCATGTAGGGCGGAAGGAAGTGGCAGATTCTCTTTTAATTTCCTCCTGGCAGTGAGAAGCAAACAAACGGCTACCACATCTCTACCACATCTCCTGGGGCCTCCCCCACTTAACTGGGAGGGGCGGGTGTTCTGACCAAAGGTCCCTGCCCCGCTCCGCCCCCGCTTCCTCAGCTGTAAACATGCGGCTTCTCTTCCCTTCTCCAGGCTCAGAGTGTGTGTGGGGTACCTTCTGGGCCAAGGCTGGTTCCCTCATTTCCCCATGGTCAGCCCCATTGCTCTGTGATAACTGGCACTCAAGTCAGGTGCCTGTGGGAGCCAGCAGTCAGCCGCCCTGCTAGCATCTGAGTCAGGGGTCTGGTGGGTGAGATTTCTGTCTCATCCTGGCTCTGCCCCTCCCTGCCGCCCACTCTTACTCTTCCGTGCGCAGATAAGGATACCGCACTACTGGCCGGGCAGCCTCTGGCACCCAAAGCTGTTTGACCTTGGGCAACTGACTCTGACTTGTAGTCCTCTCTGGCCCGAGGGCCCTCTGAGAGCAGGAGCAGCTGTCCTCTGCCTACGTGAGGCTGGCCCTGTGATAGGGCACTCCATGGCTCATGTGTCACTCTGTACTGAGACTGCCCTAACCAACTTCCCAGAAAAGGGGCCCCACCCAGAAGAAAGACAGACTCGGTCCCATCTCAGCAACCTAGTTTTAGGCATGATTTATTTCTGATTTTTCTTACTAGAAACTCTCATTTGAAATGCTGCCTTTGACTTTCCTCATTCTTCAACTGGAAGTGGACAGACAGCGGTGTCAGTGGGCCCCTAGGCACCTTCTGGGGACCAGGCATCAAGCCTTAAGGTCTACCTTCCTGATGGGGTTGAGTCCCCCCCCCCCCCCCCAGGCTTTTTCTCACTGGTGTGGATTTCCTGGAGAAGCACTGGCTCTGGCAGGGTCAGGTTCATTTCTGAGCTATGGAGGAGAGGCAGGGCAGAGGTCTGCTATTAAGATAGAGGCTGGAGTGTGGGGACTCTGAGGTCCCAAAGCACTGGGGAGAGAGTCCTCCACTGGGTGGCTGTTGGATGGGGGAGGCTGGTGTGTGGTCTGTGACTGAGGATGTCTGGCAAAGATCCTGGTTGAATATGTTCCTTGAATGGTCTCACTTGAGCACACCTCAGTGATACCACCCTGGTCTCAAAGTGATCTGTCCGTGGCCTGGGACCGATGGAGCCTAGTCAGGCCTGAAGTCTCTGCTCACTGTTCTCCTCACGATGTTCACCTTAAACTAGGCCACTTAAACTCCCAAATCCTTCCGTGTACCGGTAGCCATAACACTTACCCATCCATTCTGGCCCCATTGGTTGAGGATTTCTCCTTAGCTCATCAAATTTGGGACAAATGGTTTTGATATGCACTTGCAAGGGAGAGATGAGTCAGGTTGGAGAGGGTGGCAGGTCTTCTGAAGGCACAGCAAGAAGAATGGGCTTTATACACAGATGAGTAAGGTATCCCTTATTCCTGCAGTCCTACACATTTAGGTACTTCCAGGTGTTATTTCTGCTTAGAACTCTGACTGATCTCTGGATGGAGTCCAAACTCCTCAGTCTGACATTTGAGGACAAAATGCTGACCCTGTCTTCTCAGCATTCTTTGCTGACTTCAGGAACTACCTTTCTGAGATTGTAGTTGGCTGGTCTTGATCCTCTCCTTCCAGATTGGGAGCTGTTTAAGGGCAGTCCTTGTGTCCCATGTAGCCAGTCTTGGCATGGGGGTGGAGAGCGACACAGAAGAACTGAACAAGAGCTTGAGGTGCTTGGGATGCATGATATGGGGATGAAGAACTTTTCTAAACTCTGACTTTCCTCTGAGGCTCCTGTTGGCCCTAATATAGAAAAAAGGTCTGTGCTAGGCTAAGTTGTACCATACCATGTCTCAGAGGATATAGGAGAGCCTTCAACAGTGGGGGCTTAGGGCCAGCCTTCTCCTAATTCTCAGGCCTAGCTGGCATTCACACAGGAGGGGAGGGGGTGTACAGAGACCCACATAGTCCTTGTCTACCAGGTTGTTCCACTCTGGGTTCCTTTTTTTTTTTTTTTTTGGAGAGGTTTTCGCTATAGGGCGCGTGCGCTCGCCATACAGACAGAGAGAGACAGAGAGACAGAAAGCGAGAAATCACCCCCCAGGGGGGATAGTCACGCCGCAATCCCTTCTCCTCCATTCTCCTCTCGGTATCTTGGGCACGCACGCACACGCGCCTGGTGTGAGTATTAAGCCACCGGGTCTGGGACGTGAACCGCGGTCGACTACGTGGGAGTCCAGCGACATAGCCATTACGCTAACTGCTGGTTCCCCCTTTTTTAATTTGCTGGAGGATACATGTGTTTCCAGAGATGGAAGAAGGAGAGGGAGAAAGCACTTTCCAGGGTGGCAAGGTCATGCTGCAGTCACTTCACCTTCCATTCTGACAGGATTGTAGGTATTCATACACATTTGCCTGACATGTTTTTTAAGCTACCAGAGCTAGGATTTGAACCACATAGTCAGCCACATGGGATCCAGCTCTCTTAATGTGTGGGCCATGGGTCTGACCCACAGTCTGTGGTTCTATCCATTCTACTGGTTCCCTGGGCCTCCTGGTTTCACAGGAGTTTCAGAGGAATGGAGGCAAGGTCAGATGGCCTCCTGCTGGAGCTTTGGAACTGGCTGGAGGAATTCTATAGGCCCTAGCTGGGGGAAAAGGGGCAGAAAGATGGTTGTTTTGCTGTATGTGCAGCGTGGGAGTGGAGGAGCAAGCTTCTTAGCCAGCAGAGCTTCCAGCCATTGCTGCTTTTCTCATGAAGATGGTGACTCCTTTCCTGCAGTTGGTACCTACTCCTGCTCTTTAACGCCATGCTAGATTTTCAGTTTACCCAGTCCAGAAACCTTCCCCAGGATGTGACCCCTTCTAAGTGATCTCCAGGTGCTCAGTGGCTAGGAACACAGGTGCACTGCCAAACAGTAGATGGATTGGTGACTATTTCAAGCCATCTACAGCTTCTCTGTGGTCCCTTCTTAGGAGTGAGGTTAACAGAATCACCCTCCCACCTTCCTCTGGCCTTACTGACTGAGTTCCTGGTTCAGGTGTAGTCATGTGCAGTGGGAAGAAGGGCTAGATAAAGGTCCAGTTTATTTATTTATTTATTTATTTATTTATTTGAGAGGTTTATGCTATAGGGCGCGTGCGCTCGCCAGACAGACAGAGAGAGACATAGAGACAGAAAGCGAAAAATCACCCCCCAGGGGGGATGGTCACGCTGCAATCTCTTCTCCTCCATTCTCCTCTCGGGATCTTGGGCACTCATGCACACGTGCCCGGCGTGAGATTTAAGCCACCGGGTCCGGGACGTGAACCGCGGTCGACTACATGGGAGTCCAGCGACATAGCCATTACACTAACTGCTGGTTCCCAAAGGTCCAGTTTATTAATCCAGACGACAACGTGGGAGGTGTGCTGGTGGTGTGAAGACAGGGACACATCCTGAAGGTGCTGTGTTATGGGGAGGGGGAGATGAGTGGGCCAGGTTTCTGAATTAATAGGCGGGCGAGCAGTTTTCCTGGGGCAGAGGGCTGCAGAGTTGGGTTGGTCCACCCATCTAATGCCATTTGCTCTCTCTCCTTGACCACCATTATCTTCTCCTTCCCAATTTCACACAGCCACCTCCCCCAGTGTTCTTTCCAAAATGCTGATCTTGTGAGTCTCCTGCTCTAAACCCTTCCATTGACCTCTGTTCCCCTCAGGATATGGTCCAGACACTTGTAAGGGGCTTGCAGCACTCTGCCCACTCATCTAGCCTCACCTTTGGCTTCTGCTCACTAAATATTTTCTTATCTCCAAGTCTTTGGAAATCTGTTTTTTGCCTGAGAATGACCTTCCTAGCCTCTTGCCTGACTCTCCAATTCCTCCTCAACCCCTGAGGGCCCTGAAGCCACAAGAGTTATGACCTTTTCTCTAAACTCCTGGCACAGCTCTAATCACAGTAATTACAGATTTGCTGGTCCCCTCTCCCTGACTCCTTAAGGGAAACTAATTTATCTCTGGGTCCCAGGTCCAGCACAGGTATGGATATAGAGCACTGGGCAGGAATGCACCAATCCAAGATGAACATTTCACATGCTCTGGACATTCTCTGACTTCTGACGCAAGGCCTCCTTGGGCTCCCCTAGGGCTCCCTGGTAGCTCAGATTATCAGAGCAGCTCTTCTCCCTCTTCTAGTAGCTTTTTCGGGCAGTGTGAGATGTGCTGTGGACCCTATAAGGCAGCATATTTGGGTTCACGATCCTGCACCCAAGCTCCTGAGACAGTGCCCTGGGTTCCTCTGGCAATGTGCATTTAGGGATGCATGCCCTGCCTGCCCTGTGTTTGGGGATGGAGATAGGGGAGCCATCGCTGCACGTGCATCTCCCAACTCCTTGTCCATCTTGTGCCTCTGTGAATCCCTAAGTAAACAAGCCAGGCTCAGAGTCCCTGATGACGACCTACACCCAAGACCCCAAGGGAGGTGTGTAGAGCCCTCACAGGGGAAAGCAGTCACACTGGGAGGAGCTGAGATAAAAAATGGTTCTTAAGGCAGTGTTACTTCCTCCTCACTGCCAGCCTCTTGGTCTGGATGACTCTATCCCTCCGCCTTGCATAGTGTGCTTTGGGATGTAGAGGTCATGGAGCTGTGAATGGCACGAACTCAAAACGGGCTTTCCTGCACAGTATGCTCAACTTTCAGCGGGGGACAGACCTTGCCCGTCCGGCATCACTGAAGCTGCGAAATCTCACGCTGTCCTCGCGGAAGCAGCTGCCCGAACGACTGGCTAGTGGGGACAAAGGCACAGCTGCCGAGGCGCTCGCCCCGCCCCGCCCCGCCCGGCAGGGGTGGATCTGCATCAACCGCGAGCTCGGACTCCTGTCCAGGTCTTCCGCTCCGCCCAAACATAGCTGGAAGCTCGGTCCGGTCCCCGCCCTCGCGAGACTCCGCCATTAAGCTTGGGGTTGATGGGGGGGAGATGAAGGTGGCAGTGGTGTCCAGGTAACCTTGCGAGGCCCGATACCTTCCCGAAATCTAATCAGCAGGAGTAACACGGTGTAGTTATTCCTCATTGAACCTATAACTCCGGTGAGTCGAGGATCCTTCCTCGGCGTGAACTTCACCCAATAAAGCCAGGCACCTCCCGATTGGCCGGTGCGTGTGTGTGTGGGGTTTCCCCATCTAATTAGGGATATGGGGCCCCACACCCGTCTGAAGGAGAAAAATAAAGGCCAAACTACAACTCCCGAGAGGTAGCTGGGCTTTCCAGCTCTCCGAACCCATGTGACTTCCTTCGCCTAGAGAGAGCGCGACGCGATAGGCAGGCGGGGAGGGCGGAGCCCTTGGGCTAGTCCACAACGCCGCGGCCTATGGGCGGTCCAGCCGGATGGGCGCGCGGCAGGGGGCGGGGCCAGGCGCGCGACACGGCGCGAGAGCGCGCCGGCGGCGGCCGTGGTGGTGGAGGCGACTGTTGGGGGGCGGGGAACATTGACTAAGACGACGGTGGTGGCTTAGGCACTGGCGACTGGCGGCGGCGGAGACTCCAGGCGCGGGTCTGCGCGCGGCCAGCTCTCTAGTTCGAACAGAACGCACGGCGTCGCGGGCCCCACCCGGAAAGTTTGCCGTGGAGCCTCGACCTCTTGGCCGGCGCGGCCGGGCATGAAGCGGCGCTGAGGAACTCGGGAGCCGCCGCCGCCGCAGCCTGAGGAGAAGCCGCAGCACCCTGGGCCACGCCGATGACTACTGCAAACTGTGGCGCCCACGACGAGCTCGACTTTAAACTCGTCTTTGGCGAGGACGGGGCGCCGGCGCCGCCGCCGCCGCCCCCAGGCTCGCGGCCTGCAGGTGGGTGCCGGGCAGGGTCGGACAGGATCCAGGGACGTCCCCTCTCCTCGTCCTCCAGAGCTCACCCCTTCCTTGGTTCCCTGGTTGTCCTGGCATTAGTAACCCCGTGTGTTTGTGTGTGTGTGTGTGTGTGTGTGTGTGTGTGTATGTGCGCGCGCGCGCGCTCCTGTAGTGAGTGAAGAGCGGATTTAAATCGCTGAGGAGGCGTGTGGGTTGCTGCGACGTGGAAGTGAGTGGGGAACTCAACTCAGGGACGCCTGTGGCGGGTAGACGCTCGGAGCTTTGGAGGCCGAGGAGGTTTTGGAGGCTGCCCAAGTGGCGTCTGGTTGTCGCTATTTTGCCAGCGTGGTGGAGAGAAAATGTTGTCTCCGTGAAGTGTAGTTGCACTTGATTTTTGAACTATTTCTGGTTTAAAAAAATCTTTATTTTGAAAGATGCACATTCTTGAAGTGTAGGACCTCTATAAAATTCGTGCACTTTAATTTAAATGTACTTTGCTAGGAGAGTACAGCTTTCGAGTTAACTTACACCGGCGCAAGTGTATGGCCCACTCTTAATTCGAAGTGTAGCTATAACGGGACTTCTTGAAAACCGAGTTTCCTTGTTTGAGGAAAATTTTTCGAACGTTTTTTTTTTTTTCCTCCCCAAGTGGGTTGCCTTTTTTATAATTCATAGAAAGGTCTGTAAATCGATGTTTTAAGATAAAGCTCTCTTCGGAAGATACTTTAAAGGAGATTGTGAATTGAGACGACTGGGCACCGTAATGCTTGCAGGGCAGACGAATCAGGAAATAGAAATAGGATGACTGGGGACTTAGAGTTCTTCTATGACCTGGTTTGGAAAACTGTGGTTCATTAAGTTCAGTTCCCCTATTACATACACAGGCAAGCGTCAACAAGGAGATGGATAAGAGTAATCCTATTTATTCTTTTCGGATATTAGTTGAATTACTTAATCTTGTTCATACTGACTGTTCTGTAGAGTTACATTGAATAAATCTTTGATTTTGAGATATAAGGATTCTGTCGGTAGTACTTTTTTTTCGGAGGGAAGAAGTTTTTGCTATAGGAGAGGTGCCCTAGCCAGAAAGACAGAGACAGACAGAAAGCAAGAAATCCACCCCCCCCCCCCCCAGGGGGGATGGCCACTCTGCAATCCCTTCTCCATTTGCCTCTCGAGATCTTGGGCATGCATGCACAAGTGCTGGGCGTGAGTTTAAGCCACCAGGTCCGGGACTCAAACCGCGGTCCACTGTGTGGGAGTCCAGCAACATAGCCATTACGCCCCTGCTGGTCCCAGGTGGTACTTTTTTTTTTTTTTTTTTAATTAGTACTTTAAGCCTTTATAGGATAGATGTCTTTCTCAGCATAATAAATAATTCATATTAGTTATGTATTGACTATGTTTATTTTGAATTTTAATAACGTAATTTGAGCATCTGTTATATTGAAGATACTGTTAAGTACTTTGTAGTGTTATGATGAAGCCAGAAGGACTGAAACTCCACAAGGAGTTTAGGAAATGGAGACCACACTTAGTCCAAGTAACTACGCTGCTCGACAGACCGTAAATAGTGATACATTGTATAATAGAGGAAGTAATGGGAAAAGTGGCATTGTAGAGATGGTGACAGTGAATTGTACTTAGAATATTAGAACTTAAAAACAACCTGTTTGAATGAATATTTTTATTGTAAAAAAAAAAGTTGATGTTAGCAAACTTTTATTGGACACAAACTTCAATGTACCCTGTTATATACCAATAAAGGTGTCAGCTAAATAAATGATTAATAAAGGGCTGTTATCATGTAGAAGTTGTATGTACATTGAAAATATTAGATAACATTTAAAAGCCATGAAAATGACTTTTTAAAAAATGATTTATATTGTACACAAAAAAATTTTTGATAATATAGGGCCTAGAGGGAATTGAGGTTTGTAACTTGTAACTAAAAAGATAACCTTAGGCAGTTTCTTTTTTTTTTTTTTTTTTTTTAAGTTTTATTGCCAGAAGGTATGTGTGTTTGCCAGAGCGAGACAGAAGGAGGAGATGAAAGCACCCTCCGTGTGGCAGTCCCTTCACCATTTCTCCATCTTGTCAGTGTCTTGGGCATGCACGCACATGCTCCAGCATGTTTTTCAAGTTATAGAGGTTGGGACTCAACTGCACAGTCATCCATGTGGGATTTCGTTTCCTTAACCATTAGGCCACAGGGCCAGGCCTTGAGCAGTTTCATTTGTGATAAGAAGTCTACTTTAAAAGATTATAGCAGGTAATAAATAATTTTATTTTCCGCTTTTGCCATAAGATGTGTGTGCTCCTACTCTCAAGAGAGTGACAGAGGGACCAGCAGGTGGCATGGTGGTTGAGGTGCTGGACACTCCCACATGGCTGACCACGGTTCAAATCCCGGACCTGGCAGCTTGCTTTCTCACTCTCCTCTCTCTCTCCATGTGTGTCTCTCTCTAGTTCTCTAGTCAAATTAAAATAAATGAATGAATAAATAAAATTAAATTAAAAAAATAATTCTTAAAAAAAAAAAAAAAAAAAAAAGAGAGTGACAGAGTGAGAAATCACTTCCTAGGGGAATGGCCACATCACAGTCACTTCTTCTCTATTCTCCTTGGGATTTTAGGCATGCACACGCAGACATGGCATGATTTTTCAAGCTGCCATTTGGAGACTCGAACTGTGATCAGCCATTTGGGAGTCTAGAGCGCCTTAACCATCATGCCACCTGTTCGCCCTGTCGCAGATAATTTTTAATTTTTTTCCCCCTCAATACTAAATTATATGAATAAAATAAACTACTTTTTTTTTTTTTGAGAGATTTTTGCTATAGGGTGCGTGCGCTAGCCAGACAGAGAGAGACAATAGAGACAGAAAGTGAGAAATCACCCCCGAGGGGGGATGGTCACGCTGCAATCCCTTCTCCTCCATTCTCCTCTCGGGATCTTGGGCATGCATGCACACATGCCCGGCATGAGTTCTAAGCCACCGGGTCCGGGATGGGAACTGTGGTCGACTACGTGGAAGTCCAGCGACATAGCCATTACGCTAACTGCTGGTTCCCAAAGTAAACTACATTTTAAAAAAAGAATTATTTAACTTTGTTGTTGTTGTTTTGAGAGATTTCTGCTATATGTGTGTGCACTCGCCAGAAAGACAGAGAGAGACAGAGACAGTGAGAAATCACTCACCTGGGGGGATGGCCACACCGCAGTCCCTTCTCCATTCTCCTCTCGGGATCTTGGGCATGCACGCAAACACGCCAGGCATGAGTTTAAGCCACCAGGTCTGGGACTTGAACTGCAGTTGACTACATTGGAGTCCAGAGAGAGAGAGAGAGAGAGAGAGAGAAAGGGAAACAGAAAGCAAGCCACCTGATCCGGGACTCAAACTGTAGTCAGCCATATGGGAGTCCAGTGCCCTTAACCACCATGCCACCTGCCTGCTCCAATAAACTTTTTTTTTTTTTTTTTTTGAGAGAGATTTTTTGCTATAGGGCATGCCAGGGAGACAAGAAATGAGAAATCACCCCCTCCCCCAATGCCATGCCACAGTTCCTCCTCCATTCTCGTCTCAGAATTTTTGGCATGCACGCACATGTGCCCAGCATGAGTTTCAAGCCTCCAGGTCCAGGACTCGAACTGTTGTCGGCCCTGTGGAAGTCCAGTGACATAACCGTTACACCATCTGCTGGTACCCCAATAAGCCATCTTAAAGTGAACAGTTGGCATTCTCAGTGTTGTGTCTCCACTTCTGTCTAGTTTTTAAAAACCCAAAGGAAAATGTGGTACCCATTAAACAGTTGCTCACTGCCCCTCCCCCACTTCTAGCCCCTGATATTTGCAAACTGGGGTCTGTCACTATGGATTTACCTGTACTGGATATGACCAGTAGTATATGACCTGTGTGTGACTTCACTTACTTAATGTTTTCTAGGTTCCTTCAGTTTGTAGCAATGTGTCAATACTTCATTCCTTTCTGTGACTGAATAATATCCCTGTGTGTGTGTGTGTGTGTGTGTGTGTGTGTGTGTGTAAAACATAATTGGCTGAATAATATTCCTGTTTGTGTGTGTAAGTAACATAATTGATTTATCACTTCATCCATTGATGAACATTTGGGCTATTTCCACTTTTTGGCTATTGTGATAGTGCTAGTATGAATACCTAGCAGCCAGTTTTTACATTATTTTGAGAAGATACACATTCAATTCATAGCTAAGACTTAAAAATGACTTGCTGGGGCCAGCAGTGGTGTGGTGGTTAAGGTACTAGACTCCCACATGGTCAACCATGGTTCAAATCCCAGACCTGGTGGCATGCTCTCTCTCTCTTACTCCCACTGGTGAGGGCATGTTCTCTATAGCAAATTGAAAGTAATGATGGGGCCAGCAGGTAGTGTGATGGTTTAGGCGCTGGACCCCCCCACACACATGGGTGACCATGGTTACTCTTAGATCTGGCAGCTTGCTTTCTCACTTTCCCTCTCTCTGCCTCTCTCTGGTGAATTAAATAACTATAATAAGTAAAATTAAATAAATCTTAAATAAAAGACAATAATGGGACCAGCAGATAGCATAATGGCTATGTCGCTGGACTCCCATATAGTTGACTGCAGTTCGAGTCCTGGACCTGGTGGCCTAAACTCACACCGGGCACGTGTGCGTGCGTGCCCAAGATCCCAAGGGAGAATGGAGGAGAAGGGGTTGCGGCCATCCCCTCTGGGGGATGATTTTTCACTTTCTGTCTCTCTTTCTGGGGAGCACATACACCCTATAGCAAATACCTCTCCCCCCCAAAAAAGACAATAATAATAAATAAAATTGAATAAATCTTAAAAGAATTACTTATTTACAAAGTTAATTTCCGTTTTGTAACTATAACTGTATGTAATTTGAAGGAAACAGGTGGATTAACTGAAATGCATTTAGGATGACATGTAGTTAAGTTGGCCTTGGTAGAATGCAGATCAGTATTGGATTATCCCAATGTGTTTACCTGTTTTTGGATTCTCTTTGTTACTGGAATGAAAGTTTTTTGAGAGCAGAGATAGTGCCTTTTTTCATAGTTGTGTTATCAGTGCCTCTAGTTCAATGCCTTTACATACTAGACATTATTTGTTGAATTAATGAATTTAAATTAAATTTTGAGTCAGTGCTCTCTTCTTTTTATAGATGAGTTAGGCTGTTACTGGCGAGATCCATAAAACAGCAGATAGTGGTAATTACAGGCCACAGTGTTTTACATCTTCCTGAAGGTTTGGAGAGTACTTGTATCACATCTAAGTTTCTATACAGGGAAATTTTTGAAAACTGTGTGGTGGGGGGAAGTAGATGGAAAGTAAGAACAAGCCAGGGGGCTGAATTTAGTGAATGTCCTAAACAAGATTTTTTTTTTTTTTTTTTTTTTTTTTTTGCTATAGGGCTTGTGCGCTCGCCAGAAAGACAGAGAGAGACAGAGAGATAGAAAGTGAGAAATCACCCCCCAGGGGGGATGGCCACACCGCAATTGCTTCTCCTCCATTCTTCTCTCGGGATCTTGGGCACGCATGCACACGCGCCCGGCGTGAGTTTTAAGCCACCGGGTCCGGGACGCGAACTGCGGTCGACTATGTGGGAGTCCAGCGACATAGCCGTTACTTTAACTGCTGGTCCCAGCTTATTTATTTATTTATTTATTTATTTATTTATTTATTGAGAGGTTTTTGCTAGAGGGCGCGTGCGCTCACCAGACAGAGAGAGACAGAGAGATAGAAAGTGAGAAATCACCCCCCAGGGGGGATGGCCATGCCGCAATCCCTTCTCCATTCTCCTCTTGGGATCTTGGGCACGCACACACACACGCCCGGCATGAGTTTAAGCCGCTGGGTCCAGGACTCGAACCGCGGTTGACTACGTGGGAGTCCAGTGACATAGTCATTACGCTAGCTGCTGGTCCCGAGCTTTTTTATTTTTTAAAGGGAGCAATGGTATCTCTAACTTTTTCAGTTAAAAATGGATCAAACTAAAAAAAAAAAAAAGGAGCAGCAGTTAGTGTAATGGCTATGTCACTGGACTCCCATGTAGTGAACCGTGGTTCGAGTCCCGGACCCGCTGACTTAAACTCACGCTGGGCTTGTGTGCGTGCATGCCCAAGATCCTGAGAGGATAATGGAGGAGAAGGGATTGCAGCGTGGTCATCTCCTCTGGGGGTGATTTCTCGCTTTCTATCTCTCTGTCTCTCTCTCTCTCTGTGGCAAGCACATGCGCCCTATAGCAGAAAAACCTCTCAAAAAAAAAAAAAGAATCAAACGGTTTTGTTAAACTTTCTTTTAAGTACGTAGCTTCATATTGAAGATATGCTTTGATAGTAAGTCAGGAATTTAAAATAGGTAACTGTCAAGTACTCCATTATTTGCCATTATAGAGGGCAGCTTTTGGTACTTTTTATTTTAGTATACCAATTGCATACCTCTAGTTTAGTATGATGTTATAATAATCTTTACTTTGCAAATCAGTTTCATTCTCAGGGTTTATTACTAAATATTGACTTTCTAGTCATGAATGATAGTTACCAGGAGGAATGTATGCTATATTGTGTGTAGTATTTTGTGTACTGATGTTTTATAAAAGAGGAGAGAACTATCTTAGATACAGTTTTTTTTTTTTTTGGTAAGTTTGCTTTTTTTTTTTTTTGGAGATGTTTTCGCTATAGGGCGCGTGCGCTCGCCAGACAGACAGAGAGAGACATAGAGACAGAAAGCGAGAAATCACCCCCCAGGGGGTATGGTCACACCGCAATCCCTTCTCCTCCATTCTCCTCTCAGGATCTTGGGCACGCACGCACACGCGCCCGGCGTGAGTTTTAAGCCACCGGGTCCTGGACGCGAACCGCGGTCGACTACATGGGAGTCCAGCGACATAGCCATTACGCTAACTGCTGGTTCCCGGTAAGTTTGCTTTTTGATAAGGTGTAATTTTGTATGATATTACTTAATGTACTACTTTTTCATATGTAAAGATGAAGGATTTTCCTAGATCATTGTCTTAGACTGTAATATGATCTGATCTAGTGTTTGTTATATTATGTACAGTCTCCTAGATAATTCTTTTATTGTCAGAGGCTGTACACTCTAATGGGGCATGGTCATGCCACAAAATCCTTTTTCCTCCATACATGTATAGTGTATTTTTTGTTTTTCTTTCTTTTTTTTTAAGAGAGACATTTTCCTGTAGGGTTCCCATGCTTGCCGGAGAGACAAAGACAGACAGTGAGAACTCACCCTCCAGGGAGGATGGCCACACCACAGTCCTTTCTCCTCCATTCTCCCCTTGGGATCTTGGGTGTGCATGCATGCATACACACACGTGTGCCTAGTGTGAGTTTTAAGCTACCAGGGCCGGGACTTGAACTGCAGTCACCTACGTGGGAGTCCAGCTACTTAACGCCATCTGCTGGTCCCATGGTATGCTTTTTAAGCTGCTGGGGCCAGGATTCGAACTACTGTTGGACATGTGGGATCTAGCTCCCTGTGCAGAGGGCTTAACCACTACACTATGAGACAGGCCTGTCCTAGATAATTTTATTTTCTCACTTTTCTGATTTTTTTTTAAAGGTTTATTTATTTCTCCCACGAGAATGGAAGAGAGAGAGAAAGACAGGCATCACCAACAGAGTCCTTACACTGCAGTCCATCCTCAGCCTTAGCCAGCTAGGATCATGGGTATGTGTGACCTGGTGTATTACAAGAAGACCTTAGGGACTCAGACCCTACACTTCACCATATGGCTTCAGCATTGTGGAGGGTTACATTATCACTATGGTACCAAAGCTGTTCACTTTTCAGTTTTTATTGATCCTTTGTACTCAAGATTTTTGTTTTGTCTTGTATAGATGAGATAATGTGTTAAAAACTAGCACAGTCCTGGTTCAGTGGTAATTAATATTTTTTAAACACATGTGCATACTGACAGCCTATTTTTTACTTCTTTCTCTTTCCTAGACCATTCTCCCTCTACTAAACTAAAACACTGAGTGACAACAGGGCAAATGAGAGTTGATAAACTAAACCTTTCTTCCATGAGTTATAATATTTTTTATTTTATTCTCTTAATTTTAGTTTTTATTCTTTTCATCGTTACTTCCTTTATCATATCTTACCAAATATTAAATACTGAGAGTACTTATAGTTTTCCACTTTTTTGTTGTTACTGACTCATTACAATTTGAAAAATAGTTGATGTACTAACCATACTTAGTATGATTGGTTATTTAAATCAACAAGAAAAAAGGGAAGTTGCTTGTATAGTTGCCTGTAGAAATTTAATGGTGCTTTTGCACAGATCATTAGATACTGCGCAGGAAGATTTGATTGCTGCTAAGCCATATTTTTATACCGTAGGCGAGCTTTTCTTTTCTTCTAAGAATTACTTTATTGAACTTTATTTATTTTGTTTATTTATTTTAATTTGACCAGAGGGGAGGGAGGGAGGGAGAGAGAGAGAGAGAGAGAGAGAGACAGACAGACAGACAGACAGACAGAAACAAGCTGCCAGGTCCGGGAATTGAACTGCGGTTGGCCATGTGGGAGTCCAGCGCTCTTAACCACCATGCTACTTGCCAGCCCCTAGGTGAGCTTTTTCTGTGGACTTAAATGCAGTGTGAATATGTTTTAGGGGATTGAGTCAACGATAAACTCTCATTGTTTCATTTGGAAGAATTTTTTTTAAAGTAATTTAAAAAATTTAACCTTATTTATTTAT
This sequence comes from Tupaia tana, assembly GCA_026018925.1. Classification (NCBI taxonomy): domain Eukaryota; kingdom Metazoa; phylum Chordata; class Mammalia; order Scandentia; family Tupaiidae; genus Tupaia; species Tupaia tana. The sequence continues at coordinate 18,914,057 of JAKSZU010000018.1, read as the reverse complement.
TTTAATTTGACCAGAGAGGGACAGAGTGGGAGAGAGAGGGAAAGTGAAAAGGCAAACCACCAGGTCCGGGACTGTAACTGTAGTTGGCCATGTGGGAGTCCAGAGCCCTTAACCACCACGCTACCTGCTGGCCCCAAGAATAATGTTTTTAAAATAATTATTTAGTGGGACTAGCAGTTAGCGTAATGGCTATGCCATTGGACTCCCACGTAGTCGACTGCAGTTCGCATCCCGGACCTGGGACTCACACCGGGCGCGTGCGTGTGCATGCCCAAGATCCCGAGAGGAGAATGGAAGAGAAGGGATTCCGGTGTGGCCATTCCCTCTGGGGGGGGTGGGGGTGATTTCTTGCTTTCTGTCTCTCTGTTTCTGTCTGTCTGGCGAGCACACGTGCCCTATAGCAAAAAACTTTTTTTAAAAAAAAATTATTATTATTTAGTTTTATTTACCATTATTATCATTTTTCAATTTGACCAGAGAAAGTGAGAAAATAAGCCTCCAGATTCAGGACACAAGCCACGGTCGACCACATAGGAATCGAGTGCCTCAACACCACGCCACCTGCGGGCCCCTGGAAGAATAATTTAATATCCTATGTCTTTTTTGAGAGATTTTTGCTGTAGGATGCATGTACTTGCCATAAAGACAAGAGAGAGAGAGAGACAGAAAGTGAGAAATCACTCTCCAAGGGGATGGCCATACCACAATCATTTCACCAGTCTCCTTTCAGGATTTTGGGCACACACACATGCATGAGTTTTAAGCTGCCGGGTCCAGGACTTGAACTGTGATCAACTATGTGAGAGTCCAGAAATGTAACCATTATGCCATCTGCTAGTCCCAATGTTCTGTTTCTTTCACACATTTTCTGATAGGGTTGATGGATGGTCCTGGTAGTGTTAGCAGAACTTCGTAGTAGAGATAATAAATTATTGAATATGGGGTAAAATCTAGGAAAAAATCTCAATGTCATGTTCTTTTGTTTAAACATCATTTTGTTTTAGGTTTTTGCTATAGGTCACCTGCACTCACCAGAGAGACAGGGAGACCATGAGAGGGAAAGTGAGAATGGCCATGTTGCAATTCCTTCTCCTCTATTCTCCTGGGATTTTTGGGCAAAAATGCACATGGACATGCTTGGCATGAGTTTCAGGCTGCTAGATACAGGACTCCATCATCCATGTGGAAGTCTAGTGCCTTAATCACCGTGCCACCTGCTGGCCCCAAACGATAACTTTAGCAGCATTGCTACTCCTGTGCTTTGTTAGGTTTTCCCATTTGCCAAACAGAAGGAACATTTTGGGATATATTCTGAACTGTTAATATTACTAGAAGTAATCCTACAGTAGTTTTTTTTTTTGTTTGTTTGTTTTAAAATTTTTTTGCTGTAGAGTGTGTGCACTTACCAGAGAAAGTGAAAGTAAAAAATCACCCTGGAAAGGGAGGTAGTATTGACTTTGGGGGCACATATACACGTGCCTGGATTTTTCAAGCCACTGGGTCCAGGACTTGAGCCATAATGTCAGCCACGTGGGATCCAGTGCCTTAACTTCCACGGCACTTGCTGCCCCTTCCTTCCCCCTTTGTTTTAATTGCCAGAGGGGAGAAAGAGAGGGAGAGGGAGAAAGCAACTTTCCAGTGGGGTAGAGGTCACATCTCAGTCCTTTCCTCCCCCATCCATCCTGTTGGGACTTTTGGCATGTGTACACATGTGCCTGGCTTGATTTTTAAGCTGCCAGGGCCAGGATTCATACCACACAGTTAGTCATATGGGATCTGGCTCCCTTAACCATTAGGACATGGGACTGGCCTTATAGTAGTTTTATTAGATGATACACATGTTAAAACTTGGGTATTACACACATGGCTCAGAAATTATGGGAGGGTCTAGTAGGTCTTGTATCTTAAATCTTTAAGGGCTTTTAAGGTATTAATTTAGTGTAAGTTGTAGAACCATCTTATTATGGCTTGCCTTTCTGTGACAACCAATAAACTTGCTTAGAATTGTATTACTTTTATTGAAGGTGTGTTCCAAGCTTTGCTTTTGAGGTTTGCTCTTTATTTTTTCAGTGAAGTATGATTGTTAAGGACTTTTTTTTTTTTTTTTTTTTTTTTTTTTAATGAGGGAATGTAGTATTTGTTTTTCTTCAGAGAAAGTCATCAATACTGATCTTTGGGGCCGTAGGTGGTGTGGTGGTTAAGGGCAGTGGACTCCCCACATGGCTGACTACTGTTCGAGTCCTAAACCTAGTTGTTTGCTTTTGCTTTCTCACTTTCCCTCTTTCTCTCTCTCACTCTTGTCCTTCTCTGGTCAAATTAAAATAAATGAATAAAAATAAATAAGGTTAAATAATTCTTAAAAAAATGATCTTTAAAATGGGACCCTTATTAAGATAAGATAATGACTCGTTTAACTGATTTTCTTTTCATTTCTGCTAGTTGAATAGTAGATGATTCAATATGGTAATATTTTGTTTTAAATAAGAGACGGGGTTGAGAAAACCATAATATCGTGAAGGCAGTCATGTTACTCTTAAGGGATAGGAAACCTGAGTAGGTAGAGCCTCATTTGATAGTAAGCTATAGTTTGACTGCTCACAGCAGTAGCGTAAATAAGGGAGATGTTTGTCTAAAGCTGTCCTGGTGGGTCAGGGGAGTAGACACAGCAGACTTGGCAGTTAGCCTGGCTTCTAAAACAAAATCCAAGTCATCAAATTTGCCCAGGCATGCCATGTGAGGTTCAAGTAACAGTGGAATTTAAGAGGAGCGAATTTATTCAGGAAGGCTTAGAAGATTCACAAGCAGGAGCAAGCATTTTTTTAAAAAAATATTTATTTAATTGCATTTGTTATTATTATTATCATTCTTTTAATTTGACCAGAGACAGAAAGAGAAAGGGAAAGTGAGAAAGGAAGCTGCCAGGTCCAGGACTCTAACCGAGGTCGGCCATGTGGGAATCCAGCGCCTTTAACCACCATGCCACCTGCTGGCCCCATGGAGCAAGCATTTTTAACAGTCATTATTTTAACTCAAATATAGTATGGGTCTGAATATATATCAGCATTTCTGGTCATATTTATACAATTGTATGAATCTCTCCTGTTTGCCTGAATATGACAAACTTGAAGGAAGAGGAGTGTGGCCGGCAGGTGGTGTGGTGGTTAAGGGAACTGGACTCCCACATGACCTACCACGGTTCAAGTCCTGGACCTGGTGACTTTCTTTCTCACTTTAACCCTCTTTCTTTTTCTCATCAAATTAAAATAATAAACAAATAAATAAAGTTAAATAAAATGAAAGAGGAGCAATTGAACTGTTAAGATTTAAGTAGTTCAGCCTATGAATTTATAACTTACCAACAACTGAAATTTAATCATTATGATAGTTCTAGTTAGCATATTGGTAAAAGGAACTATATGTCTATAAAAGTCTGACAATCCCAGGTATGCTGGAGAAGTAACTTGAAGGCTTCATTTTCCTGCAAAATGGATAGTTTCAATGTCTTATGTTATAGCAGCAGGTGTTAACTTTTTAAAAAAATTTCTTTATTTGTTTATTATTTTAAAATTTGACCAGAGAGAAAGAGAAAGAGAGAGAGAAAGAAAAGCAGGAATGCAAGCAACCAGGTCCGGGACTCAAACCATGGTTGGCCATGTGGGACCCCAATCACCACACCACCTACTGCCCCCCCACCTTTTTTTTTTTTTTTTTTTTTTTTTTTTTTTTTTTGCTATAGGGCATGTATGCTTCCCTGAGAGAGAGAGAGAGACACGGAAAGTGTGAAATCACCCCATGGGGGGATGACCACAGTTCAATCTCTTCTCTTCTAGTTTCCTGGGATTTTGAGCATGCACTGGCATGTACCTGGAGTGATTTATGAGCCACTGGATCCATGACTTGAACTGTGGTCTGTCATGTGGCGTCCAGCACCTTAACCACAACCCCAGGTGTTAATATTTTAAAATATGTTTTTCAATGTCTTAAACAGAAATCGATGTTTTTTTCCCATCAAGATAGTAAATATTGACTAGAAAACTAATAGACAGTTTGTGAGTTGTGCTTATGTAAGTATTTTTCAATATTGCTTTTCAAAAGTCTTATTAAATACAAATAGCATTAAATAAAAATGGTATTAAAATGATATTCAGAAATTGTTGAAACTATTGGGTCATCAGAAAAGTTACGACATATTTTTACATAGAAAAATACATGACTTGGGTCCAGCAGTTAGCATAATGGCTATGTCACTGGACTCCAATGTAGTCGACCGCGGTTCGAGAGCCAGTGGCTTAAAACTCACGCCTGGCGTGTGTGTGTGTGTGTGTGTGTGTGTGTGTGTGTGCCCAAAATCCCAAGAGGAGAATGGAGGAAAAGGGTTTGCAGTGTGGCCACCCCCCCGGGGGGTGATTTCTCGCTTTCTGTCTCTATCTGGCGAGCGCACGCGCCTATAGCAAAAACCTCTCCAAAAAAAAAGAAAGAAAGAAAAATACATGACTTTTCCAGTGATCCAATAGGTGATGGTATGTGTGGGTTCATTGTAATATTCTCTGTCTTTATGTTTCTCAGTTTTCATACTAAATAATTAAATGATATTCACAGCTCTTCAAGTGCTTCACGGTGCTAAATTAGAATAGGGAAAACATTCACTTTTTTTTGGCGGGGGTGGGGTGGTGGTGTCACATGCTGTAGGGTGCATGCACTTGCCAGAAGAGAGAGACAGAGAGACAGAGAGACAGAAAGCGAGAAATCACCCCCCGGGGGGATGGCTACACCACAATCCCTTCTTCTCCATTCTCCTCTTGGGGTCTTGGGCATGCATGCACATGTACCCGGCGTGAGTTTAAGCCACCGGGTTCCGGGACCTGAACCACGGTCAACTACGTGGGAGTCCAGCGACATAGCCATTACGCCAACTGCTGGTGCCAACATTCGCTTTAAGATTGTTGCCATAGGGTGCGTGCACTAGAGAGACCATGAGAGAAAAGATAAGAAATCACCCCCCCAAGGGGAATGGTCACGCTACAATCCCTTCTCCTTCATTTTCTCAGTATTTTAGGCACCCAATGGAATCCAGTACCTTTACCATCACTTCACCTGTTAGCCCCCAAATGTTCGCCTTTTAAAATAGTACTGAGAAGGGATCGGCAAGTGATATAGTGGTTAAGGCACTGGACTCTCATGTGGCCGATTGTGGTTTGAATTCCAGGCCTGTTGGCTTGAAACTTATGGTGAGTATGTGTATGTGTGTGTGTGCCCAAAATCCCAAAAGGAGAAGGGAGGAGAAGGGATTTTGGTGTGGCTACCCCCTAGGAAGTGATTTCTTGCTTTCTCTCTTTCTGGTGGGTGCATGCACCCTAGAGCAAAAATCTCTCAAACAAGAAAAAGCAGTGTTGAGAAGCTAATAGGATTTGCTGTTGTATGTAATTAAAAAAAATAGTTTAATAAAGTAACAGAAGTTAAAAATTAGTTACTGAGTGTGTGATTTATAAAGCTCATTTCTCCCATTGTGTAGTATTAGCTTTTGGGTGGAAAGGCAAGTTAGAATTAGTAGAATACATAAGTAGAAACTGATCTTATGCTATGCTTTGAGGAAGCTATCTTTCTTTTTTTTTTTTTTCTTAAGAGAGAGTTTTTTGCTGTAGGACGTATGTGCTCCTCAGAGAGAGAGAGAGACAGAAAGCGAGAAATCACCCCCTGGGTGGATGGCCACATCACAATCCCTTCTCCATTTGAAATTTTGGGAACGCATGTATATGTGCCCAGTGTGAATTTTAAGTTGCTAGGTCCGGGAGTCCAGCGATGTAATCATTATGCCACCTTCTGGTACCACGGAAGCTATCTTTCTATTTGAAAAAATATTTCCTAATTAACTATATGAGGTCAGAAAAAAATCAATATTGTTTAGTAATTTAAGAACTTGAAATATTTTTAGAAATATTATTTTAGAGGCCTTTGATTTAGGATATCTATGATTGCTTGAGAGAGACAGTGAGAGAGAAAGTGAGAAATCACTCTCAGGAGGGATAGCCATGGTACAATCCCTTCTCCATTCTCCTCCTAGGGTCTTAGGCACACTTGTTTTTTGTCTTTCTTTGTCAAAGTTTAAACCGTGGTTGACCGAGTGGGAGTCCAGCAAAGTAACTGCTACGCCATCTGCTGGTCTCGAAATATTCTACAAATTTTAATGTGTGAGAGCCAAAATTAAATAAAAAATAATTCATTAAAAAATTTATTCATCATGAAATGAAGCTAGAAAATGAACTCTTTGTTTTAAACTACAGTTTTAGTCCTAAAATGTAATTGGTAGAGATTAACTCAAAAAATAAACACACAGAGTCTTTTGATTTGTGAACATTTCAGAACAAAGGTTTGAAATTTTTATCTCACCTTTTGCCATTTGTGAAATCACATTGAATAGTAATAGAATACAAGTTTTATCCTCATCCTTTATATAAGGAAAGTCTTTTGGAAGACATAGAAAGCTTCACCCAAATGTTACTGTCCTGATTTTCATCGCAACATTAATGGTGTTTTGTTTTGTTTTGTTTTTGTTTTTTGAGAGAGAAATTTTTGCTATAGGGTGCGTTGGCTCGCGAGAGAGACAGAGAGAGAGAGAAAGCAAGCAAGAAATTTTCCCCCGGGGGAATGGCCACGCTGCAATCCCTTCTCCATTCTCCTCTCAGGATCATGGGCTTGTGCGCGCGCGTGCGCGCGCACGCACACACACACACACACACACACACACTCCTGGTATATTTTTCAAGCTGCTGGGTCCAGGACTCCAACCACGGTTGACTGCGTTAGGAGTTCAATGATGTAACCATTATGCCATCTGCTGGTCCTCCATAAATGGTTTAAGGAAACTTGATATTTCCTCTGCTATGAACATTTCTTTATAATTTTTACTTCCTTTCAGTAAAACAGAAAGAAAAACAGTCAAGAAAAAAGGGACAATCAGAAATTGTTGAAGCTAGAGGGTACGTGTTATAGGGACTATACTATTCTGTCCACTCTAGGCATGTTTGAAAACTACGATACAATTTTGGAACCTTTTTGACCATGAGCCAATATAAGAAATACATTTTATTTCAACACAGAGCACACGTACATTCTTATATACAAAAAACTGAGAAATTTTATATTATGTCTCCTTGACATCACTTTGACATTTTCTTTTTCATTACATTAAAAACTTGTGGGGCCGGCAAGTGGCATGGTGGTTAAAGGTGCTGGACTCCCACATGGCCAACCATGGTTCAAATCTTGGACCTGGTGGCTTGCTTTCTCACTTCCTCTCTCTCTCTCTCTCTGTCTTCTTTGATCAAACTGGAAAATAATAATGATAATAATAATAATAAATAAAGTTAAATAAAATAATTCTTAAAAAAAAAAAAAAAAAAAAAACTTGTCACAACTTGGCGCTGGCAGGTGGCATGGTGGTTGAGGATGTTGGACTCCTACATGGCTAACCACGATTTGAGACCCAGACCTGGCATCTTACTTTTTGCTTTCTCTCTTTCTCATGGTCTCGCTCTTGCTGTGTCCCTCTCTGGTCAAATAACAGTAAATAAATAAATAAAGTTAAATAAAATAATTCTTTAAAAAAATTGTCACAACACACCAATAAATTACTCACTACCTTCAGTTTGAAAAACAGCTCAAGGAGATGGTTTGATAGTTGATTAAAACTGGGCATTGGGGCCAGCAGGTGCATGGTTAGGGTGCTGGACTCTCACATGACCAACTGTAGTTCAAGTCCTAGACCTGGCAGCTTAAAATTCAACGGGCATGTGTGCATATGTGCACAAAATCCCTAAGGGAAAATGGAGGGGAAGAGATTGTGACTTAGCCATCCCACTGAGGGGTAATTTCTCACTTTCTGTGTCTCTGGTGAGTGCAAGTGCCCTATAGCAAAAATCTCTCAAAAAAGAAAAAAAAGAAAAAAGGCAACTATAACAAAAACATTGGGCATCGAGGTGTTCTTGTTATTCAAACTATTTTAAATTTAATTAATTTATTGTTTTCCTTTTATTGGATTAGTTGGTTGCCAAATTTTGCCACTTTCTGAAAATGACTTGTATCTTTCCCCTTATCTTTGCTATGTGGCTAGAGGCAAAGTCTTGGTCATCTTCTGCTTGGATTTGTGTAGTTTTCTCTTCATATTTTATTATTCCACATTGAGTTCTAGAAGTCACAGCTAAGATTATCTTCAGCTTCTAGTCCTTTTTGTCTGTAACCTGCCTCCTCACAGGTCTTCATTGTACTCCATCCTTCACTCTACATTAATATCAAGCTCATCTCTTTTAATTTTATTTATCTTTTTCAATCCCAGTGTGAAACTTTTCTCCAGCTGTTTGTCTGAACTGCCTCTGCTATCTGTGTGCTTTATAGCCTTTCTCTTTTTGTGAGACAGTCTAGAGACATTATTTTGTTATAATACTGAGCTAAATTTGGGTCTTAGATTCCTGGCTACTGCTATTTGTGTGACATTGCTAAATAATACAGGATAGTTTCAGGTTAATTTCAATCCTTTCATTTTATGAGATAAAACCGAGACTCAGGTTGACTTGCCTGTTTTTTTGTTTGTTTGTTTGTTTGTTTTTTGAGAGATTTTTGCTCAAGGGTGCCTGTGCTCACTGGAGAGACAAAAAGAGAGAAAGTGAGAAATCACTGCCCTGGGAGATGGCCATGCCGCAGTCCTTTCCTCTCCATTCTTCTTTGGGATTTTGGGCATGCACACATGTCTGGCAAGAGTTTTAAGCCGCCAGATCTGAGACTTGAACTGCAGTTGGTCATGTGGGAGTCCAGTGTCTTAACCATTATGCTATCTACTGGTCTTGATGACTTTTTTTTTTAATTTTAAATGTTCATTTATTTATGTAATTCCATTTGTTGTTGTTATTTTTTAATTTGACCAGAGAGAGAAAGAGAGAGAGAGAGAGAAAGGGAAAGTGAGAAAGCAAGCTGCTAGGTATGGGACTTTAACCGTGGTCAACCATGTGGGAATCCAGCACCTTTAACCACCATACCACCTGCTACCCCCTTGATGACTGTTTTAAAACTTTAGCTGTTTTATTATCTGATCACTATTTGAAAGAAATAATAAAATAATTTAAATTTTCTAATTTAAGTTATGCAAAACAGTTACATTTGCAGATGATATTTGGTGGGGATAGGGAGAAATATCGATGCTGGCCAGCCCCTGGCCTGGTGGTTAAGGCAGCTGGATTCTACATTGTTAACCTGCAGTTGGAGTCCCAAACCCAGTGAATTGAAACACACACTGGGTGTGTGTGTGTACACAGGTGCCCAAAATCCTAAAAACAGAGAGAAGTGAAGAGTTTGCAGTGTAACCACTCCCCAATGGGGTTGCTTTTTACTTTTCCTTCTCTCTCTGTCTCTTTCTAGCAAATGCACATACTCTCCAGCAATTAAAAAAAAAAAAAAAAGTGAGGAAAGACTTTTCCAGAAGCCTTTGGTAAACTAAACCTTGCGTTTCATTGACCAAAATTGGGTTATATTCCCTTCCCTAAATTAGTCACTGGTAAAAATGGATGGAATTATTCTTAGCTAACTAGGCCTACCCTTTAGCCTGAGGATATGATTGGCTTTCCCTAAAGCACATGGTTACATGAGAGAGAAGTGAATATATGGAAGAAAATCTGTTATGAGGAGGAAGGGGAAATGGATGCTAGGAGAAAATAAACCAAAAGAATCCTCTGTACTTACTATCCACAGTATGCTAACAATTAAGGAACTTTTTAAGTGTATTGTTTTGAAAGGTCTTGGCCATAGGGCATGTGTGCTTGCCAGAAAGAGACAGAGAGAGAGAGAGAGAGAGAGAGAGAGAGAGAGAGAGAGAGAGAGAGGAACCAAGCCACCAGGTCCAGGACTTGAATTGTGGTTGACCATGTGGGAGTCCAGGACCTTAACCACCATGCCATCTATTAGTCCCAAAACTTACTTTTCTTAAAGGATAAGTAGAAAGATACTCACTGTAAAGAGAAAAAAGTGAGCTGGATCCCATATGGTTTTGCAGTTTAAATCCCAGACCTGGCAGCTTCAAAACCATGCTGGGTACATGTGTATATGTGTTCAAAAACCTGACAGGATGGAGAAATGGAAAAGAGATCTTGCCTTGACTAACCCCAATGGGAGGATGCTTTCTTCTTCTCTCCCTTTGTTCTGTTTTCTCTGGTGAGTACATGTGCCCCTTGACATGTCAAAGAAAAAGAGAAAGTAGTAACCAGATAGAACATTGTATAAGGTCTTGGAATAACTAAGCTGGAAAGGACTTAAAGAAAGGTTTCTTTCATTAGATGGTAAAACATTTAATCATTTTTTAAAAATTTATTTAATTCTATTTGTTGTTATTATTAGTTTTTTTTTTTTGTTTTTTTTTTTTTCCCCGAGAGGTGTTTTTGCTTTAGGGCACATGCACTTGCCAGAAAGACAGAGAGAGAAGGAGAGACAGAAAGTGAGAAATCACCCCCCCGGGGGGATAGTCATGCTGCAATCTCTTCTCCTCCATTCTCCTCTTGGGATCTTGGGCATGCATGTACACGTGCTCAGCATGAGTTTAAGCCACCAGGTCCGGGACTCGAACCACGGTCAACTACATGGGAGTCCAGAGACATAGCCATTATGCCAGCTGCTGGTCCCTATTGTTATTATTTTTTAATTTGACCAGAGACAGACATAAAGAGAGAAAGGGAAAGGGAGAACGCAAGCCACCATGTCCGGGACTCGAAACACGGTTGGACATGTGGGAATCCAGCACCTTTAACCACCATGCCACCTGCTGGCCCCAAAACATTTAATCTTCTAATAACTTTATGATTGTATTTATATTTAATTATTGTACATCTCTATAGCACACAATATGATTTTTCAAAGTATGTATGTAGATGTAACAATCAAATCAAGGATGTTACTGTATGCATAATTTCTAGTGGAGAACTTTCTTTTTTTTTTTTTTTTTTTTTTTTTGCCGTAAGGTGTGTGAGCTCACTGGAAAGAGGCAGAAAAAAAAAAGGAAAGTGAGAAATCACTCCCCCAGTGGGGACAATCCCTTCTCCATTCTCCTGTTGGATTTTTGGACATGCATGCACACATGATTTTCAAGCTGCTGGGCCTTGGTATTTGAACTGTGGAGTCGGTTATGTTGGATCCAGCTGCCTTAACCTCCACACCACCTGCTGGCTGTAGATCTATGGTACTTTTACCTCATTCAAGACAGTGAATATACTTCTCACCACCCTCCACACTTTCCTTGCATTCCTTTGTAGTCATTCTCTCCCACTTATGGAGAGTTTTTTTTTTTTTTTTTTACTTACTATAGAGCGTGTGTATTCCCCAGACAGAAAGGGAGAAGTCACTCCTCAGGGGGGTTGGCCACACTGCAATCCCTTCTCCTCCATTCTTCTCTTGGGATCTTGGGCACACATGCACATGTGCCCAGCATGAGTTTAAGCCACTGTGTCTAGGACTTGAACCATGGTCAACTACATGGGAGTCCAGTGATGTAGTCATTACACTATCTGCTAGTTCCCTCTCTCCCACTTCTTACCCCTTCCCAGACAACCATTTAAGTCACGAAGTCTTTATAAAAATTTATGTAAGTAAAATCATAAAATATGTACCCTTTTTTTTTTTGGTCTGACTTCTCTTGTCATTATTTTGAGATTCATCTATATTATTGAGTTGTATCAGTAGGTCACTCATTTTTATTGGGGATAGTTTCCATTATACTGCAGTTTGTTTTATCCATTCACTTATTGATTTGCTTTTGGATTGTTTCCAGGTTTTGGCTATTAAAATAAAGTTGCCATGAACATTTATGTGTAAGTCTTTGTATGGACACGTATTTTCTTTTCTTTTGGGTAATTACCTAGGAAAGGAATGGTTGGATCCATTGGTAGGTTTGTGTTGAACTTTTTTTGGATAGGTTTTTGCTATAGGGCACGTGCGCTCGCCAGAAAGACAGAGAGAGACAGAGAGACAGAAAGTGAGAAATCACCCCCCAGGGGGAATGACCACGCGGCAATCCCTTCTCCTCCATTTTCCTCTCGGATCTTGGGCACGCACGCACATGTGCCTGGCATGAGTTTAAGCCACCGGGTCTGGGACTCAAACCGTGGTCATCTACATGCGAGTCCAGCAACATAGCCATTATGCCAACTGCTGGTCCCTATGTTGAACTTTTAAAGAAACAAACTGTTTTCCACAGTGATTATATTATTTCCCATTAGAAGTGGAAATGTGCTTTTTTTTTTTTTTTTTTTTTTTCTTTTTTTTGGAGAGGTTTTTGCTATAGGGCGCGTGTGCTCACCAGACAGACAGAGAGAGACAGAGAGATAGAAAGCAGGAAATCACCCCCCAGGGGGGATGGCCACGCCGCAATCCCTTCTCCTCCATTCTCCTCTCGGGATCTTGGGCACGCACGCACACGCGCCCCGCGTGAGTTTAAGCCGCCGGGTCCGGGACTCGAACCGCGGTTGACTACGTGGGAGTCCAGCGACATAGCCATTACGCTAACCTCTGGTCCCGAAATGTGCTTTTTCATATCCTTGTCAACATTTGTTTTGGTCTTTTCTTCCCCCCCTTGGGAATTATTACACCACCCCCCATTTGTTTGTCTTAGGCGAGTGCATGCACCCTATAGCAAAACTAAAAGAAAAGGAAAAAAACGAACTGATAAAAATCTAACTTGATCAAAATTTAAAACTTCTGCAGAAGACATTTTTATGAGAATGAAAAACTATCCACGGATGAAAAACGTGTACAGTCATGCACTACATAACAATGTTTCACTCAACAACAAATTGCAAATACAATGGTAATCCCATAAGATTTTAGTAGGCTATACCATATAGATGAGGTGTGTAGAAGGCTATACCATTCGGGTTTGTGTCGATGCACTCTGATGAAATCACCTATCAATACATTTCTCAGGACAATATCCATGTAGTTAAGTGACGCATGATTGCACCTGATAAAGGATTTTTGTGTAGAAAAATAAATAAATAAAAGCCTAGTGCAGCAAGTGATGGAGGCAGTAGGTAGCACCAGTAGCAAACTGAACTGCAATATTAGAAACCACATGGTTCATCACAGGTTTGGATTCCTGGCCCAGACAACCTGAAACATACTAGGCACATGCATGCCCAGTACCCTTACCAGCTAGAAGGCTGGGGAAAGGACTATGGTGTGATAATACCCAGTTAAGGGTCTCGGTCTCTCTCCCTTCTCTTAAAATGTGCACATATCCTGACAAGATGCAGAGTTGGAGGAAAAAGGATGCAGCATGACCAGGTCCAGTTGGGAGGGGGGAAGGATTCTTTCTCATATGTGTGCAAATGCCCTCTGGTATAAAATATTGAAAAATAAAAGTAGACCAAAAATGACATTTTATGGAAAAAAAAACATGATCATCACATAAAAAGACACTGAACAGTATTAGTCATTTGAGAAACGTAAATTAAAAACACATGAGATATCCTTACACATCCATCAGAATGACAAGAAAAGAATAATAACATGCTACCCCAGATGCAGAGACTGGGTAAGTTATACAGTGCTGGTGAGAATGTTTTAGTCTGGTAGTTTCTTTTTTCTTTTCCTTTTTTTTTTTTTTTTTTTTTTAAGGTTTTTGCCATAGGACATGTGTGCTTGCCAGATAGAAAGACAGAGAGGGAAAGGGAGAAATCACTCCCAGGGTGGCCGACCACACTGCAATCCCTTCTTCTCTAGTCTCCTCCTGGGATTTTGGGCACATACTGACACATGCCCTGTATGATTTTCAAACCACCTGGTCCGGGACTCGAACTACGGTTATCCATGTGAGAGTCTAGTGCCTTACCCGATACTCCACCTGCTGGCCCTATATTCAGTAATTTAAAAGTACTGCAAGAGAATGACTAAAAGCCTACTTCAAAAGGCTGCATACTATTGTGACTCAATTTTTGTAACATTTTCTTGAAGTAATATTTATGGAGATGGAGAACAGAATATTCATGGTTGCCAGGAACTTGAGATTAGTGCAGAAAGGAGAGAGGGAAATGAGTGGTTATAAAGAGATTAGTGAGATGGAACCTTGTGGTAATGGAACAGTTCTGTATCTTGATCATGGTGGTGGTTACTCGAATCTACACAAATGATAAAAATGTGTAGAAACATACTTATATACACACATATACACAAATGAGTGCATGAAAACTGGTGATATATATGGCCCAACCATGTGGGATGTGCAACTAAGACATTGTACTCTGTAAGCTAGAACCATATGGGAGGCCTGAGTTGATACCTCTCGAAACAAGGCCATGTATGTTGACATGCACCTTTAATCCCAGTGACTGAGAGGCTGAAGCTATAATGTAACGAGTTTAAGACTGGCCTGGGCAGCATAGCAAAATCCTGTCTTTTTTTTTTTTTTTTAATATTTGTTAGCGAGTGCAAGGTTCACTAGAGAACGAAAGAAATAGAGGGAGAAATCACTCCTTAGTGGGGTATGGTCACACTATAATCTCTTCTCCATTTCTCCATGCTGTCAAGATTTTGGGCATGCACGCACATGTACCCAGAGTGTTTTTCATGTAACTGACTGGGATTCAGATTGTGTGATTTGTCATGAGGGATCTGGCTTTCTTTCTGTCTTTTTTGTTTTGTTTAAAGGAATTATTTAATTTTATTCATATCATTATTTTTAATTTGACCAGAGGAAGAGAGAGAGAAGGAAAGTGAGAAAGCAAGCTATCAGGTCGAGGACTTGAACCGCAGTCAGTCATGTGGGAGTCCAGTGCCTTAAGTACCATGCCACCTGCCAGCCCCAGGGTCTGGCTGGCTGGCTGGCTTCCTTCCTTCCTTCCTTTCTTTCTTTTTTAATTTAAAGAATGTTTAATGTAGTTCAAACAGCATCTGGTTCATTTTAGCTCCTTCACTGCCAAACCTGGGGGGAGGGACTGCTTCAGCTTCTCTGCCTTCTCTTTGTGATGACCAAGGTATAAAGGTATCTGCTGCATTGAACTTAAAACTTAATATTATCCTTATTTGTCTTGATCTTGACGGATTTGGCGATTTTTTTTGTTTGTTTTTTTGCTTGGCTGTTAGCAGAAAATCTTTGATTTTCTCAATTTTCCAAGGCATGGTGGGGAGCACAGGGAGAGGGTGCCGACGACGTAGTCAGCAGCCAGAAACTAAAAGGGGGGAAAGGCAGATCTGGCTTTCTTTACCACCAGGCTACAGGGCCAGCAAGATCTTTCCTTGAAAACAAAACAAAACAAAAACCAGGCATGGTAGTGCTAAAACAAAACAAAGAGCGAGGCTGGTGGTGCACACCTGTAGTTACAGCTGGGAGGCTAAGGCGGGAGGATTGCAATGTGATGAGACCCTGTTTTTTTTCTTTTTTAAATAATTATTTTACTTATTTGTTTTAATTTGACCAGAGAGATAGACAGACAGACAGACACACACATACACACACACACACACACACACACACACACACACACAGAAAGTGAAAGTGAGAAAGCAAGCCTCCAGCTCTGGGACTTGAACCTTGGTTAGCCATGTGGAAGTCCAACACCCTTAACCGCCACACCACCTTCTGGGCCAAGACCCTGTTTTAACAAACAAAAACCTGGCCAGAGGGTGGGGAGGAAGTTGAGGCGGCTGAACGTATAGTTTGGGTCCTGGACCCAGGGGCTTGAAGATCACACTAGGCGCATGTGTGTGAGTACCCAAAATCCTGAGAGGAGAATGGAAGAAAAATGGAGAAGAAGGGATTGCAACGTGGCCATTCCCCAATGTGGTGATTTCTCACTTTCCCTTTCTTTCTCTCCCGTAAGTGCACGTACCCTTCAGCAAAAATCTAAAACAAAAAACAAGTTAGGGCGGCTGGATTCCACCTGTGTAGTTTGAGTACTGGACCCAGTGACTTGGAAAAACATTCTGGATGCATGTGTACACATGCCCAAAATCCTGAGAGGAAAATGGAGAAGAGATTGTGGCATGGTCATCCTCCCTGGGGAGTGTTTTCTCACTTTCCCTCCCTTTTGCTCTCTGTCTCTCTTCTGTCAAAACACGTGCCCTAGGGGCTGGCAAGTGGCGTGGTGGTTAAAGGCACTGGACTCCCACATGTCTGACCACAGTTCAAGTCTTGGACCTGGTGGCTTGCTTTCTTACTTCCTCTCTCTCTCTCTGTCTCTCTCTGATCAAACTGAAAAATAATAATGATATAATAATAAATAAAGTTAAATAAAATAATTCTTGGGACCAGCAGTTAGCGTAATGGCTATGTCGCTGGACTCCCACGTAGTTGACTGCGGTTCGAGTCTCGGACCCGGCGGCTTAAACTCACGCCGGGTGCGTGTGCTAGCATGCCCAAGATCCTGAGAGGAGAATGGAGGAGAAGGGATTGCGGTGTGGCCATCCCCCCTGGGGGGTGATTTCTAGCTTTCTATCTCTCTCTGTCTGGCGAGCGCACACGCCCTATAGCAAAAACCTCTCCAAAAAAAGAAAAAAAAAGTTAAATAAAATAATTCTTAAAAAAAGAAGGAGAGCTGCTGATCTAGAAAAATTATAAAAAAAAAAACACGTGCCCTATTTGCACACATGCAGATTTCAAAACTAAAGCCAAATAAAAACATAAGTGGAATCCTACATGCAGCAAGATGCATTTTTTTAAGTGATTTTTGGGGACCAGCAGTTAGCATAGTGGCTGTGTCGCTGAACTCCCATGTAGTTGACCGTGGTTCGAGTCCCGGACCCAGTGGCTTAAACTCAAGACAGGCACGTGTGCCTGTGTGCCCAAGATCCCGAGAGGAGAATGGAGGAGAAGGGATTGCAGCGTGGCCATCCCCCCTGGTGGGTGGTTTCTCTTTTTCTGTTTCTCTGTCTCTGTCTTTCTGGCGAGCGCACGCGCCCCATAGCAAAAACCTCTCCAAAAAAAAAAAAGAGAGAGATTTTTGCTATAGGGTATTTCGCTCACCAGAGACACAGAGAGAGAAAATGAGAAATCACCCCCCACACATCTTGGGGCAGTTGATGGCCATGCTGTAATCCCTTCTCCTCCATTCTCCTCTCAGGATTTTGGGAATGCACACACACGTGCCCAAAGTGAGTTTCAAGCCACTGGGTCAGGGACTCGGACTGTATTCAGCCATGTAAGGAGTCCAGCCCTTTAACTATCACTATGTCACCTCCTAGCCCCGCAAAATGCATCTTAAATTAAAAACAAAAAAAGTTTTGGGATATGGGAAGTGGAAGAGGGAGCTGAGTAGAGAAATGCATCAATATTGCTCAGTGGCATTCAAGGATCAGCTCAGTAGGCAGTTTGAAGATTTGTATGTTTACCAGGTAGGTTATTGTTTTCTGCCCCATCAGTATTTGACTTCTTTTTTTTTTTTTTGGAGAGGTTTTTCGCTATAGGGCGCGTGCGCTCGCCAGACAGACAGAGAGAGACATAGAGACAGAAAGCGAGAAATCACCCCCCAGGGGGGATGGTCACGCCGCAATCCCTTTTCCTCCATTCTCCTCTCGGGATCTTGGGCACGCACGCACACGCGCCCGGCGTGAGTTGTAAGCCACCGGGTCCGAGACGCGAACCGCGGTCGACTACGTGGGAGTCCAGCGACATAGCCATTACGCTAACTGCTGGTTCCCTTGACTTCTTATCAGTAACATTAGAGAAGACAGATGATTGGATTGATCCTGGTCTTAGATTTCTTGGGCTGAAGAGTAGATGGAAGTGAGCTGCAAGGAAAAAGGCAGTCGAAATAATGGAATTTGAGATTTAGATAGGATAAGGGAAGAAGTGGAGCCAGAATAGATTAAAGAAAGATTGAGAGAAAAAGAGAAGAAGGATTAAGAGGCTGCAGGGGGTTAGCAGATGGTGTGGTAGTTAGGGCACTGGACTCCCACATGGCTGACTACAGTTTGAATCCCAGACCTGGTGACTTGCTTTCTCACTTTTCTTCTCTCTCTATGTCTCTCTCTTGTGAGCGCATGTGCCCTATAATAAATAATAGTAATAATAATAAATAAAATTAATGAAAAAAGACTATGCATCTACTTAGATAAGGTAACATAATGGCTATGAAGGTATAAGGGGTAGAAAGTGATGAGTAGTTAGGAGTAGTCTTCAGAGAGAGAGAGACTGTAGGATTTTAAGATGACAAGAATCAAGGCCAGCTGGTAATGTAAGTGGTTAAGTGTTGGACTCTCTCATAGTCAACTGTAGTGAGTCCCAGACCTTGTGGCTTGAAAATCACACCTGATGCGTGTGTGCGTGCCCAAAATCTGAGGAAGAGAATGGAGGAGAAGGGATTGCTGCATGGTCATCCCCCTGAGGAGTGCTTTCTCACTTTTCCCTCTCTTTGTCTCTCACTGTCTCACTCTCTCTGTCCAGCAAGTGTACACATTCTATGACAAAATCTTAAATAAATAACTGAATTAAGTGTTGGAAGAATCTTGGGTGCATCTTTGTGTATGTAACACAGTTCAAAAGCCAGTGCGATGGTACAAACAGTAGATGAATTAGAGACCATTATTTAAAAAAAATAATAAAAAGATTACAAGAATCAAATGAGCTGTGGCATTGTCAAGACCTTAGGTATGTTCTTGGGAGATGGGTAATGAAGTGAGGTGAAGTTGAAGAACATGTATGTCGAAGGTGCCTGAGATCCAAGTAGACACTGAAGAGTAGAGAAAGCTTGTGCCAGGCACCAGCGATCTAAGGGACATTAGATAATGATAAAGTGAATAGAGGATGATTTAGCTGAATGCTGTAGACCTTCTAAAGAACAGTAAGAAATATTCTAAAAGCTGGGTGAGGTATATAGAAGTGATTGAGAGAAAGGTGGTTAGAGTACGAATTTGAGAATTGGCGAATGAACAGCTGTCAGGAAAGCAGTGTCCTCTGGAGGAAACCAGCCTTTGGTTTGAGGGATGGGGATAGAAGGAGTCTCCTGTTAAGAGGTTGAAAGTAGACAAGAGTCTGGTGAGAGCTATCATCCTTGTTAGGAGTCTAAGACCCATGGGAAAAGTGTAGTGTAGTAAGTGATTAAGAGAGAAAGATGGAGGTGGGGTAGGGAGGTAGAAGGTGGCACAACGATAATGCTACTGAACCCAATGAGAATGTTCTTGGTTATTGACATCCCAGCCCTTCCAGGGTTCACATGTCTATGATTCTGGCTGGCTGAGGCTGGTGGTAGATCACAGCATGAAGACTATTGGGGGTGTATGTCTCTGTATTTCTGTCTCTCCCTCTCTCTAATTGAATTAAAAATTTAAAAAGAGAAAAATACCAAAAGAAGGGAGAAATGAAGAAGGGATTGCAGTGTGATCATTCCTCATGGTGTTTTGGGCATGTACACACAGGTGCCTGGTGTGCGTCTCAGGCTGTGGAGTCCCTGACTCAACCAGGCAACAGAGCTGGTCCTGTGTTAGTTTTTTAAGTAATGAAATTGTATCTTTGACTTAGAAATTAAAGTCAATAGTGATGCTCAGATTATTGAGACCTAGATTTGTTACTGTAATATTAAATGTTGGATGTAAATATAACATTTATTTGGAATTTGTATTCTAGTTACTATGATAAGTGTTGATACACATTACCTTGAATCCTCACTGCAACCTTTCATTGTAGATATTATTCTCTATTTATAGATAAGGTAAATCAAACATTAAAACAGATTAATTGATGTAATGAAGGTCAGGCAGCTAGTAAGTGGTGTATTTGGCTCCAGAGTCACCGTTTTCATTATATTTTTCTCCTCTTCTTCCCCCCTTGGGCTTGTGATGTCCCATACTACTTCCAAAATATGGTATATAATCCAGTTTTTATCTTGTATGATTTTTTTTTTTTTTTTTATAAAGATAATGACCAGAGCAGTACATAGTTTCTAGACCTTACAATAGGGGTTGAGAGAACACAAGAATTGAGGGAGAGAATCAGGGAACTGAACAGACACCAGTATGTGTGATAATGCTTCGGGTGTGCCAGGCTTGGTGGCTTGCCTCTTTTTTTTTTTTTGAGAGGTTTTTGCTATAGGGCGTGTGCGCTCACCAGAAAGACAGAGAGAGACAGAGAGACAGAAAGCTAGAAATCACCCCCCCAGGGGGGATGGCACGCTGCAATCTCTTCTTCTCCATTCTCCTCTCGGGATCTTGGGCATGCACGCACATGCGCCTGGCGTAAGTTTAAGCCACCGGTCTGGGACTCGAACCGCGGTTGACTACATGGGAATTCAGTGACATAGCCATTATGCTAACTGCTGGTCCTTATCTTGTGTGATCTTAACTGTGTTCTGTGTTTGTTGGAATAACTAGACTGCTTTTATTTTTAATTGCTGGAGGGCATCCGTGCTCATGAGAGACAGAGGCAGAAAGAGAAAGCAACCCCCCAATGGGTGTAGCCACACCATGATCCTTTTTCCATCTCATCAGGATTTTGGACATACATGGACATGCATCCAGTGTGTGTTTCATGCCGCTAGGACTGGGATTTGAATATAGGTTGGTCATGTGGAATCTGACTTCCAGTGTGCACTGCCCTTAACCACTGCACTATGGGGTGGCCTGGTGAGTCTTTTTTTTTTTTTTTTTTTAAAGAATATTTTATTTATTCATTAATTAATTTTAATTTGACCAGAGAAAGAGAGAGAGGGAAAGTGAGAAAGCAAGCCACTAATCCGGGACTTGAACCGTAGTTGGCCATGTGGGAGTGTCTAGCACCTTAACCACCTGCTGATCCCCAATTCTTTATTTCATTTTTTTTTTTTTTAGACGTTTTTGTTATAGGGCACGTGCGCTCGCCAGACAGAGAGAGACAGCGAGACAGAAAGCGAGAAATCACCCCCCAGGGGAATGGCCACACCGCAATCCCTCCTCCTCCGTTCTCCTCTTGGGATCTTGGGCACGCACGCACACACGCCCAGCATGAGTTTAAGCCACCTGGTCCAGGACTTGAACCGCGGTTGACTACATGGAAGTCCAGCGACATAGCCATTATGCTAACTGCTGGTCCCCAGTTTGGGTTATTTCTGTGTTTTTAGGAGTTTGCTATTTTTTCTGAATTGTCCAATTTGTTAGTGTACAATTGTTCATAGTATTATCATAGTATTCTCATACATATTTTTATAAACACCAGTTCAAAAATAGAGTCTACTATTAGGTTATACTAAACTAATGTTTGTCACCTCTTTGAATATATTCTTTTCAAAAGTTCCTTGCATACTATTTATGGAAGCTAATTCTTCAGGTACTTTAAACTCTGTATTGACTCTCAAATAAATAATAACAACTGAGTAGAATTGGTAACTGTTGGGGCCAGCAGGTGGCATGGTGGTTAAGGCACTGGACTCCCATATGGCCGACTATGGTTTCAATCCTGAACTTGGTGGCTTGCTTTCTCACTTTCCATTTCTCTTTCTCTCTCTGGTCAAATTTAATAATAGTAGTGATAATATATGGAATTAAATAAATTATTCTTTAAAAAAATTATTGGTAACAGCTGGTGACACATCAAGAGCCAAGGAAAATAGCACTTTTCAAGGAAATCACTTGCCTTGCTTTGTAATTGCCTGTTGATGTTGTAACCGGTATTCTCAGTTTTCCTACCAACTGTTCTTGCTGAATGGCTAATACTCTTGAATAAGTTTATTTTCTGTGAACAGTGTTCTTCAGTTGTAGCAAACACAAATAACTCACCATCAGTAAACGGCTTTCTTTGCACAGCTAACAAATGAGCCATTCAGAAACTTTGCAACCTCATTTATATTTTTTCTTTTTCTGAAGAAATCCTGCTGTGATAAGATTTTTTTAA
The DNA here is from genome assembly GCA_026018925.1 of Tupaia tana. Classification (NCBI taxonomy): domain Eukaryota; kingdom Metazoa; phylum Chordata; class Mammalia; order Scandentia; family Tupaiidae; genus Tupaia; species Tupaia tana. Next base: position 18,892,231 of record JAKSZU010000018.1, on the reverse strand, counting down.
AATTTTCTGATTTTTCTTTTATTTTCCTATGAATTGGGAGTATTGTGATGAATGCTTACTATGGTAATGCTGAAATATATTCTTTTAGTATAGCAGTAAGGTCATTATATGGTAAACACAGGTTTTACCATCTAATTTGTGAACAGAATAACCCATGCTCCACTATGCTTTAAAACATTTGAGACCAGTAGATAGCATAATAGTTACCAGCAGCAAGTTTATTTTAGTACAGAAATTTTTGATGAAATCAATGTATAATGTTTTCATAATACACATTTTCTATGAACGTTTTGAAGATCCCTCATACCATGCCTTTGGAATATTTGCCTGTTTTCTCCTGTCTCTTTCCTTATCTTTACAGCCATCTTCTCTTCACTCTGATTTCCTGCTTCTAATCTGTGGACTAAATGAGCATATAACATTATGCGATCTAAAATTGAGTAAAGAGGGGCTGAATGAGGGGCCAAGGAAAATCCCTGTAAGTTAAACATACGAGCTTTTATACTGTGTATTTTGGATATTCAGAGACTTGTTTTGGTTCTGTCTGCTCAACCACTTTTTGAATAGGTGACATTGTAAGCTAAGTTGTAGAAAGTTCTTGGCTGTATCCTAATTCAAACAGGCTAACAGCATTGCTAAAAAAAGTACATGGTTCAAAAATTCCTAATTGAGTGGCTGGCTCTGTGGTGCAGCAGTAATAAGCTTCTCAGGAGAAACTGGATCCCACATGGTTGACTGTAGGTCAAATCCTCGGTCAGCCTGAAACACATTTGGCATGGGCACGAGTGCCCAAGATCTGACAGGCTGGAGGACTGCAGGAAGGGGATTGATGAGTAACCAGATTTCCCTTCCTCCTGCTCCCTTTTTCTTACTGTCTTATGCGTGCATATGCTCTGTATCATAAATAACAATGAAAAAAAATTTGTGGGTCAACCCCATAGCATAGTGGTTAAGCACTATGTACTGGGAGTTCAATCCCACATGGGCAACCGCAGTTTGAATCTTGCCCCAGCAGTCTGGGTGCTTGTGTGGCATGCTCAGATATCCTAATGGGAAGACATTGATGACAAAGGCCCTAATGGGGATTGTGCTTGTTTTGTTTCTCTCTTTCTCTCTGGAGAGTACATATACCTTTTGGCAACTGAAAAAAAATTCCTGAGAATTTTGCTGACCTAACTTATGGAGTAGCATGGATTCTATAAGGGAAGTAATTCCAACTTTTGTAGTATCACATAAACCTCATAAATATCAGGAACTTACTAGGAATGTATATGCAGTTCACATTATTTTCAAATATAATAGAAATCATGTCATTCTTTTTAAAACTCTTACATGGTTTTTAGTATCGCTTAAATAAAATTCAGCTTCCTTACTGTGGTTTCTTCTTGCTTCTTCCAGCTTTCCCCCTTCATTTCTTAGCTCTAGTAACATTGGGCCTTTCAAGTCCTCAAAGAAATCAAGGTCTTATGTGATTCAGAATGTTTGCTTATACTTTTCTCCTGTGTGAGAACCATCACCTTACCCCTCATGCCTCCCTGCCCTCACTGACTCCCCTTCTTTGCTTGTTGGTTCCCATTATCTCTTAGGTTTTAGCTTGCATGCTTTCTCAAAAAGGCCATTCTTGTACTCTCTGACAAATAAATTCCTCCTGGGTTGGCAGGTGGCATGGTGGTTAAAGTGCTAGACTTGTACAGAGCTGACTGTGGCTCAAGTCCTAGACCAGGTGACTTGTTTTCTCACTTTCCCTTTCTCTTTCTCTGGCCAAATTAAATAATAATAATAATAACAATAATAATAAATGTAATTAAATAATTCTTTCAAAGACTTTAAAAAATAAATTCCCTCTTTTGTTTCTTTTTTGCTACTTAGTAGCACCTAGAATTTTTAATTTGTGAGATTTTAAGAAGTTTATTTCTTCTATGAGCAAGGAGGGGAGCACTCCCAGAATGGTCTTCATGCCGTAATACACCCCCAGCCTCAGCTATCCTGGATCAGGATACTGGTGTACTGGGAGGCCTCAGAATGTGTACGTGGAACCTTCTAATTTGGATCCAGCCTTGGAGAGCATTGCGTTACCTCTGTACCACTGGCTGGTCCTTGAATTTGTGTTTTGTCAGTCTCTCTTGAGACTTGATGCTTTATGAGGGCAGGGACCATGCATGCCTTGTTATTATGCCTTCCATCTAGAATAGTACCTGTAAAATATCAATAGTAATCATGTCATTGATAGTTGGTGAATGAATGTGCACTGTTTTCACTTGACTTCTGGGATGCCACACTCTTGGTTCACTTTCATTTCATTGGTGTTCCTACTCTCTCCCAACTCACTTGTCTTCCTGGTTCCTAAACTTTGATTCTGTCCTATACCTTGCTTTGAATGCTTTTCCCCCCCTTTATTAGATCACTGGAGAAGTCCAGATGTAATTTTCTTTCTTCTTTTATTTTTTTAAAGAGGTTTTTGCCTTAGGGCACATGCACTCACCAGGGAGACAGATAGACACAGTGAAAGGGAAAGTGAGAAATCAACCCCAGAGGGGATGGTCATGCATTAATCCCTTCTTCTCCATTCTCTTCCTGGGATCTTGGGCACACACGCACATGCACCTAGTGTGAGTTTCAATCCACCAGGTCCAAGTTTCAATCCGTGGTCTAGCATGTTGGAGTCATGATGTAACTGTTATGCTATCTGCTGGTTTCCTGTGATGTATATTTTTTATGCAAAAATGTGTTGTGTCTTTTCAGATGACCCAATATATGCATCTTACTCCTTAATGACTTGGTCTTACAGCTTTATAAGTAAATATCATCTATACAATTGTGACTCTGAAATTTACATTGCTAGCCTTTGTCTTTATGTACAAATATTTGTTTGCTATCTCCTTTGTTTATTAGAATCTCATATTTAATAGGTAGAGTTTCTTATTTCATATCTCCCAAATTTTTCTTCTTCCTCATTTCACTAATACTGTTGATGCTCTAAACCTTCATGTCATCCTTGACTCTAATACTGTTGATGCTCTAAACCTTGACTGTTCTCTCACATTCAGTCACCAAGTTCTGTCTGTATTACCTTAATCCAAAGTCTTCCTTCTAATTGCTGCTTTTACTTTTATAATACATTATCACCCTTCTCCTGTGTTCCATTATTCTCACGTGGATTATTACAGTAGTCTCTTAAATGTACATTAGATCATGTAGATCAAATTATGACACTTTTACTTAGAACCCTCCAGTGATTTCTCATCTCACAAGGCCTTACTTGCCTGATCCCTCCTGTACACATACACATCAGTCCTCATTATTCTGTCACCTTACTCATTTCTCTTCCCACTGGTCCTCTTGCTTTTTCTCATACACTCTGTCCTCAGGACTTTGCACTTATTATTATTTTTTTAAAGAGATTTTTGCAGTAGGGTATGTGAGTTCACCAGAGAAACAGAGAGAGAGACAGAGAGACAGCAAGAAATCACCCCCCAGGAGGGATGACCATGCCACAATCCCTCTCCTCCATTCTCCTCTTGGGATTTTGGGCATGCATGCACAAGCACCCAGTGTGTTTTAAGCTGCTGGGTCCAGGACTTTAACCACGTTAGACTATGTGGGAGTCAGTTCAGTTACATTTATATTCTTTTGGTATCTCTTCAAACATTGGAGTGCACTTTCCAGACCTCACATCTTTATCCTCCTTATTCTGCTTTATTTTTTTAATAGCAAGTACTGCTTGATATATGTTACTATTAGGTTGTCATTTTTGCATAGAAAAATACATCACAACTTTCCCGACAACCCAATATAATGTAAATTACATGAAAATGAAGACTTAGTTTTATTTTCTGTTGAGTTTTTAGTATCTAGCACAGGCCTGCTATATAGTAGCTATTCAAATATTTTTTAAATAATTATTTTTATTTAACGTAATTTTATTTATTTATTTTAATCTGACCAAAGAAGGACAGAGAAAGAGAGAGAGAGAGGGAGAGATGATGACAGGTTTGGGACTCAAACCATGGTCAGCCATGTGGGAGTCCAATGCCCTTAACTACCACGCCATCTGCTGGCCCCTCAGATATTTATTAAATGAATGAATAGAATCATTGTGTTTCTGGTTTGGAATGGAATACATGGTTGAAAGTGAACAGCACAAGGTTAGCACTCTTAAGAAAAGGAAAATAGGATATAGAAAGAAAAATTTCTGGAGAGGTTTTTGCTATAAGGTGCGTGCACTCACCAGAAAGACAGTGACAGAGAGACAGAAACTGAGATATCACCCCCCCCGAGGGGATGGCCATGCTGCAATCTCTTCTCCTACATTCTCCTCTCAGGATCTTGGGCATGCATACACACACGCCCACCATGAGTTTAAGCCACCGGGTCTGGGACTTGAACCACAGTTGACTCCATGGGAGTCCAGCGACATAGCCATTACACCAGCTGCTGGTCCCAAAACTCGTTTTTTTGAAGGTAATATTGAACTAACGAAATAACCACTTCTGGGGCTTTCCTAGCTTTGGACCTTGTGTTATGTTGGATAATTAATATCACTTTCTTTTTCTCAGCTACTTGGAGTTGGGTTTTCTGTTGTTTGCAGCTAGTAGCTTTAAGAGGTATGCATTATTTTCCAGGAGTACTAATGTCATGAAGCATTGTGCTCTCTTTGACTACTGATAAGAGGCTAAAGATATGTGCTTCTCTCTGTTTTGTCTATAAATGGTATTATCTTTGGTCTCCCAGTGATGATCTCCTTGGAAAAAGTGAAGGTCTTCAGCCAGCACCATGTTCTAAAGCTTAATACTTCAGCTTTTATGAAAATCGATTATATTCCTCCTTACAAGTGAAGTTTAGGACCAGCTCCATGGCCTGGTGGGTAAGGCAGTCAGAACCCATATGGCTGAGCCTGTGGTTTAGCATCCAGACCTGGCAGCTTGAAAAACCCGCAAGACATGTCTACATGCATGTCCAAAATCTCAAAAGGGAGGAGAAATGGGGAAAAGGGATTGCAGTGTGACTATTCCCCATGGGAGGTGCTTTCTCCTCTCCCTGTCTGTCTGTCTGGCAAGCATACATGTTCTCAAGAAAAAAAAAACTGAAGTTTTAAAATACCCTTATTGGTACAAACACTCTCAGTAGGTAGTCTGACAGGGCATGTTTAGTGTTAAATATTTCAGCAAGCATTAATTCTAAAAGTTTGTCCTTATGATTACTTTAATGATTAACCATAAATTAAAAGCCCTCACAAATTATTTTCTTGTGAAGCAACGGTCCCAGTGGTATGGCTGAATGGTGATAAGACAGTAAAACACAGTGCTTGAGATTGGCCTACTTGGGAAGGTTCTGAGTTCATGTCCAGAGACCTTTCTTGAATATGCCAGGTGTGTATGCCCATGATAAGGGGCTGCTGAGGCTGGACATGGGTTGCTGTGCCAAGATCCTGCTTCAGGGTGTGCATGCTTGCTGGCTCTCTCGGAGAAGAAATGGATAAATAAACTTAAGAAAAAAAGCATTTGTTGTTTTCAGATTATAATATTTTCTGGTTCTCATTTTAGAAAATACAGAAATCCAAAGAAAAAATTACATATATAATTGTATACTCTATCTGCAAAAATTACCAGGTGCATGAAACAAAAAACACACAATTTAGTGTAGCAAATGATACACATTTTATGTTCCACTTTTTTCTTTCAAGATTATATACTTTCTCATCTAGAACAATTTATACATCTAAATTTTCTAATTCCTTGTATTATTTTGTTGTTTCATTTTGTTTTGCCTTCCCTCCCATAGATCTTGAGCCAGATGATTGTGCATCCATTTACATCTTTAATGTAGATCCACCTCCATCTACTTTAAACTCACCACTTTGCTTACCACATCATGGATTACCGTCTCACTCTTCTGTTTTGTCACCATCGTTTCAGCTCCAAGCTCACAAAAACTATGAAGGAACTTGTGAGATTCCTGAATCTAAATATAGTCCCATAGGTGGTCCCAAACCATTTGAATGTCCAAGTATTCAGATTACATCCATCTCTCCTAACTGTCATCAAGAAATAGATGCACACGAAGATGACATAAATGACCCAGAAAGGGAATATTTGGAAAGGCCTTCTAGAGACCATCTCTATCTTCCTCTTGATCCATCCTACCGAGAGTCTTCCCTTAGTCCTAGTCCTGCCAGCAGCATCTCTTCTAGGAGCTGGTTCTCAGATGCATCCTCTTGTGAATCTCTTTCACATATTTATGATGATGTGGACTCGGAGTTGAATGAAGCTGCTGCCCGATTTACTCTTGGATCCCCCCTGACTTCTCCTGGTGGTTCTCCAGGAGGCTGTCCTGGAGAAGAGTCCTGGCACCAACAGTATGGACTTGGACATTCCTTGTCACCTAGGCAATCACCTTGCCATTCTCCTAGATCGAGTGTCACTGACGAGAATTGGCTGAGCCCCAGGCCGGCCTCAGGACCTTCATCAAGGCCTACTTCCCCCTGTGGGAAACGGCGTCACTCAAGTGCTGAAGTGTGTTATGCTGGATCCCTTTCACCCCATCACTCACCCGTTCCGTCTCCTGGTCACTCTCCCAGGGGAAGTGTAACAGAAGATACCTGGCTCAGTGGATCAGGCCTTGGCCCAGCACTTTTTCCATTTCAGTACTGTGTAGAGACTGATATCCCTTTGAAAACAAGGAAGACTTCAGAGGATCAAGCTGCCATATCACCAGGAAAATTAGAGCTCTCTTCAGATGACCAAGGGAGTTTATCACCATCCCGAGAGACTTCAATAGATGATGGCCTTGGATCTCAGTATCCTTTAAAGAAAGATTCATCTGGTGACCAGTTTCTTTCAGTTCCTTCACCCTTTACTTGGAGCAAACCAAAACCTGGCCATACCCCCATATTTCGGTAAGTTGATGGAAATGGTCATTGGTCATTTTCCTTGCTTATGGGTCATTGGTGGCATGTAACTATTTTGGCTATATATAATGATTTGACCATTTCTGTTCCTCTTTTGCTTGTTTTAAATATTTCTACCAAATAACTTAAATTTGTGTTTATTTTTCTTTTTAAAAGTAGTTTTAGGGGGCTGGCAGGTGGCGTGGTGATTAAGGGTACTGGATTCCCACATGGCCAACCGCGGTTTGAGTCCTGGACCTGTTGGCTTGCTTTCTCACTTTCTCTCAATCTCTCTCTCACTATGTCCCTCTCTGGTCAAATGAAAATAAATAAATAAAGTTAAAATAAAATAATTCTTTTAAAAAATGTTTTTAAGTGGTTTTAGAGGGGCCAGCAGGTGGTATGGAATGGTTAAGGGTGCTGGACTCCCATTTGGCTGACCCATGGTTCGGGTCCTGGACTTGGTGGCTTGCTTTCTCGCTTTTCCTCTCTCTTCTTTCCCTCTCTGGTCAAATTAAAATGAATGAATAAGGGACCAGCAGTTGGCGTAATGGCTGTGTCACTGGACTCCCGTATAGTTGACTGTGGTTCGAGTCCTGGACCTGGTGGCTTAAACTCACGTTGGGTGCATGTGTGGGCATGCCCAAGATCCCGAGAGGAGAATGGAGGAGAAGGGATTGTGGTGTGGCTATCCCCCCTGGGGGGTGATTTCTTGCTTTCTGTCTCTGTGTCTCTCTGTGATTCTGACGAGCGCACGCGCCCTATAGCAAAAACCTCTCTCCCCCCAAAAAGAATGAATGAATAAATGAAGTTAAATCAAATAATTCTTTTTAAAAAATAGTTTTAGGTAGACTAACAACATTTTTAAATTTTATTTATTTATTTATTTTTGGAGAGGTTAGAATCCCAGACCTGGTGGATTGAAAAATCGTGTCATGTGTGTGTGCACCCCAAATCCTAGCAGGATAAAGGATTGTGGCATGGCCATTCCCCTTGGGGAGGTGATTTCTTACTTTATCTCTCTGTCTCTCTTTGACAAGCACACGTGCCCTGTAATGAATGTAGAAAATAGATAAATAAATAAAACTTTCATTTCTTTCTTTTTTTTTTTTTTATTTTTTTTTTGAGAAGTTTTTGCTATAGGGCGCATGCGCTCGCCAGGAAGACAGAGAGACAGAAAGTGAGAAATCACCCCCCAGGGGGAATGGCCACGCCACAATACCTTCTCCTCCAATCTCCTCTCGGGATATTGGGCACGCATGTACATGCGCCCAGCGTGAGTTTAAGCCACCGGGTCTGGGACTCAAACCGCAGTCGACTACGTGGGAGTCCAGCGACATAGCCATTACGCTAACTGCTGGTCCTAAAACTTTCACAGTTCTAATAAATTTTTTCTTTTTTTTTTTAAAGTTTGCTATAGGGGGTGTGTGCTTACCAGAGAGAGTGTGAAAATGAGAAAGCTCCCCATGTGGGAGATGGCCATACTGCAGTCCCTTCTTGTCCATTCTCCTCTCAGGATGTTGGGCATGCATGCACATGTGCCTGGCATGGGATTTTCAAGCTATCAGGTCTGGGACTTGAACTACATAGTCAGCCATGTGGGAATCCAGCTGCCTTAATCACCATACTACCAGCTGGTCCTCTAATAATTTTTTTTTTTTTTTTTTTGAGAGAGAGATTTTTGCTATACAGCATGTGCGCTCACCAGAAAGACAGCGACAGAGAGATAAAAGGCAAGAAATTACCCTCTATGGGGGTGGCCATGCTGCAATCCCTTCTTTTCCATTTTCCTCTTAGGATCTTGGACACGCGCATGCACACACACCCGGCGTGAGTTTAAGCCACTGGGTCCAGGACTCAAACCACGGTCGACTACATGGGAATACAGCAATATAGCCATTACACTAACTGCTGGTCCCAATAATTGTTTTTTAAGTTTAGTATGGAGTGCGTGCACTTGTCAGGGAGAGAAAGAGAGAAATACTCACCAGGAAAATGATAATTCTCCTCTATCCTCCTCTTAGGATTTTGGACACACATGCATACCTGCCCGTATACATGCCTTGCTTTTTTTTTTTTCCTTTTTTTTTTCCCCCAGAGAGTGACAGTGAGAAGAAAAGTGAGAAATCAATTCCCGGGGAGATGGCCATGTCACTATCTCTTCTCTGTTCTCCTCTCCTTTCCGAATTTTAGATACTCACTCATATACAACTGGTTTGATTTTCAAGTTGCAGGATCTGGGATGCTTAACTGCAGTTGGCCATGTGGGAGTCCAGCACCTTAGTCACCACACCACCTACTGGGCCCTGCATGTTTGTTTGTTTGTTTGTTTTTAAGTTGCCAGGTCCAGAACTTGAACCATGCAGTTGACCAGGAGGGATTCAGCCACCTTAACGACCACACCACAGACTGGCCCACTAATAAAGTTTTTATATGTATTATTTTTATATGTGTATGTTACTTATAATATTTATTTTTACTTATGTCATATATATTTGAATCTTGAGTCTAGCTGAAGTTTGTTTTGGTGTAAGGTGTGAAAAAGAATAGTGTAATGACTTTCTTTTCCAAATAACTTTTAAGTTATCACAATACCACTTAAAGACTCAGTGTAATTTATAACTGGTTAGAGAAGACAACTTTTGTTATATTTTACATTCTCACATGAAATTTTGTCTGTTTAGAGTTTTTTTTTTTTTCTTTTTCCCTTTCTTTCTTTTAATTTGCTATAGGGCACATGTGCTCTACACAGAGAAATAGAGTGGGAGAGGGAGAGAAAAATCACCCCACACACACCCAGTGGGGTAGCCATGCCACAATCTCTTCTCTATTCTCCTCTTGGGACTTTGGGCATGTACACACACATGTGCCTAGCATGCTTATTAAGAGGGTTTGGTACTTGAACCGCACAATCAGCTATGTGGGATCTAACCACCTTAACCTCAATTCTACCTGGCTGGCCCTTTTTGTTTTTTACTTTTTTTTTTAAGAATTATTTTATTTAACTTTATTTTATTTTTTTATATTAATTTGATCAGAGGGGGACAGAGTGAGAGAGAGAGGGGAAGTGAGAAAGCAAGCCGCCAGCTCCAGGACTTGAACCGCGGTCAGTCATGTGGGAGTCCAGCACTCCCAACCACCATGCCACCTGTTGGCCCCCTGTTTTTTACTTTTTTGTTTTGATTTTTTTTCCTTTTTCTTAGATATGAATGTTTCTTTCTTGATCCTGAGCTTTGGAAAAATATTTAGAATTATGGTATTGAAGGACTTGAACTGTGTGTCAGCCATGTTGAATCCAGTTACCTTCACTACCATACCACAGGCTGGCCTTTGGTTTTATTTTTTTAGGTTAAAGAACTACTTATTAAGCAGCCAGCACAACCAGTTTATAACATACTAAGTTAAGTTTTCTTTAGGAATATTTTGTTTCAAAAGTCATAAAAGAAATGTTGATATTGGCTAAGAAGTGATTTCAGTCACTGTCATCAGTAGCATGGTGAAATGCATCTTTGTGTGTTTTGTTTATAGCACATCTTCATTACCTCCACTAGACTGGCCTTTACCAACTCACTTTGGACAGTGTGAACTGAAAATTGAAGTGCAACCTAAAACTCATCATCGAGCCCATTATGAAACCGAAGGTAGCCGAGGGGCAGTAAAAGCATCTACTGGGGGACATCCTGTTGTGAAGGTATGAGACTTTTGGGGCTTGCTTTATAAATATCATGCATAGATGATTTAATTTACTCTGGTATTACAGATCCCAAAGAGAGAAAATTCAAAATTAGAAAGCCTGTTGTTTTATGTGCTTATTGATATGGGTACACTTTGCATTGAGTTTCCTTTTGTTGGCTAAAAGATACTCTTTTATTTATTTATCTTAAAAAATATTTATTTATCTAATTCCGTTTATTATTATTTTTAAATTTGACCAGAGAGAGACAGAGAAAGGGAAAGCAAGAAAGCAAGCTATCATGTCTGGGACTTGAACCATGGTTTACCATGTGAGAATCCAGAGCCTTTACCCACCATGCCACCTACTGGCCCCTAAAAGTTTTTTTTTTCTGAACTGACTTTAGTTTGGGAAGCTGGGGAAAGATTATAGTGGTCAAAGAGCTGTTTTTCTGATAAAAAGTCTATATTATGTTTATTAAATATATACTCATTTAAAACTTAATACAAACAGGACCGCCGTTGGTGTAATGGCTGTCGCTAGACTCCCATGTAGTCGACCGCGGTTCAAGTCCCAGACCCAGTAGCTTAAACTCACACCGGGTGTGTGTGCGTGCGTGCCCAAGATCCCTGGAGAAGGGATTGCAGTGTGGCCATCCCCCTGGGGGATTTCTTGCTTTCTGTCTGTCTGTCTTTCTGGCGAGCGAACACACCCTATAGCAAAAACCTCTCAAAAAAAAAAAAAAAAAGAAAGAAAGAAAGAAAAGAAAAGAAAATACAAAACAAAAGAAAGAATTTAACTCTCTCAGCAATAAATGGTATTGGGACCAGCAGATGGCGTGATGTTTATGTCACGAGATTCCCACATATTTGATCATGGTTCGAGTCCTGGACCCGATGGCTTAAAACTCATGCTAGGTGTGTGTGTGTGCATGTGTGCCCAAGATCTTGAGGGAAGAATGGAAGAGAAGGGATTGTGGTGTCATATTCCCTGAGGGAGATTTCTTGCTTTCTGTCTCTGGTGGGTACACATACCCTGTAGCAAAAATCTCTCTCCATAAAAATAAGAAAGAAATGGTATTACTGTTTGATTAACTTTCCAGATAACTTGCTGTATTTTTAGTGGGTGACTGAAAGGAGGACTAGAAAAATGAATGAATTTGCATTTTAATAGCCAGAGCGCAAGTACACTTGCCAGAGAGAGACAGAGAGAGGGAAAGCATCCCCGAGTAGAGTATGGTTATGTCATAATCATTTTCCCTTTATGTCTCCATCCTATTAGGATTTTTGGCATATGACGAAATGCACTAGTGTGTTCTTTAAGCCACCAGGCTTAGGGACCCAAACTGTGGTCAGCCATGTGGGATCCACTGCGTATGTACTGTGCTCTCTATGCTATGAGGCAGCAACTTCTATTATTTTTTTAAAGAGATTTTTGCTATAGGGAGCGTGTGCTTGACAGAGAGACAAAGAGACAGAAAGTGAGAAATCACTCCCCTTGGGGGGGAGGTGGCCACACCACAATCCTTTCTTCTCCATTCTCCTTTCAGGATTTTGGACACGCTTGCACATGGTACCCAGTTTGAGTTTTAAGCTGTTGAGTCTGGGATGAGAACTGTGGTCAACTATGTTGATGTAATCATTATAACATCTGCTTGTCTTGAGGCTGGCAGTTTTTTAAGGGTAGGATTAAACAGGACATTTTTGTGGTTATTTCTTTTTAGTTCAGTGGTTTTTTTTTTTGGAGAGGTTTTTTGCTATAGGGCGCGTGCGCTCGCCAGACAGAGAGACAGAGAGATAGAAAGCGAGAAATCACCCCCCAAGGGGATGGCCACGCCACAATCCCTTCTCCTCCATTCTCCTCTCGGGACCTTGGGCACGCACGCACATGCGCCCAGCGTGAGTTTTAAGCCACCGGGTTTGGGACGCGAACCACAGTCAACTACATGGGAGTCCAGCGACATAGCCATTACGCTAACTGCTGGTCCCTTTAGTTCAGTTTATTAGAAGAAAACAGTGAAAATTTTGACATGATATATTTAACGTATATGAAATGTGTTTCATATATTAAAGTTTTGAATAATAGCAGTTCAATATAAGCTCTAATTTTACTCAAATAAAATAAAACAGAGAACTGTTGAATCTTACATATTGTTCTTTAAGAGTTCCTAAAAAAACTAAGATCAAAAAGAGGTTAAATAAATTACTGAGAGATTGAACTCATTTCAGATTTATATGATAGGAATTGACTCCCTGCTTTGAAAAATAAAGTTATTTTCTTTCTTTTTTTTTGGAGAGGTTTTTGCTATAGGGCGTGTGTGCTCACCAGAAAGAGAGAGAGACAGACAGACAGAAAGCGAGAAATCACCCCCCAGGGGGGATGGCCATGCCGCAATCCCTTCTCCTCCCTTCTCCTCTCAGCACGCATGCACATGCGCCCGGCATGAGTTTTAAGCCACCAGGTCCAGAACTCGAACCGCAGTCTACTACATGGGAGTCCAGAGACATAACCATTATGCTAACTGCTGGTTCCTTAATTTTTTTTTTTGGAAGTTATTTTCTTTCTTAAACTTCTTGCTCCTATCTACTTTCTATCTCTTGAATTTTCTTTTTTTTTTAAAGAATTATTTTATTTAACTTTATTTATTTATTTATTTAAATTTGACCAGAAAGGGACAGAGCAAGAGAAGGAAAGGGGAGAGAGAGAGAGCAAGAGAAAGTGAGAAAGCGAGTCCAAGGACTTGAACTGCTGTTGGCCATGTGGGAGTCCAGTGACCTTAACCACCACACCACCTGCTGGCCCCTCTTGAATTTTCTTGACACTGTTTTTCTTTTCAGATCTATGACTGCTTCCACCTCTGTAATGTATCTCTTTGGATTAAATGCTCACTACTAGTTTTTAATTGATTTCATTGTTGGTTTTTCTTTTTTAATATTATTTATTTTATTTTATTTATTATTATTGTTTGCTATACTGCACATGCATTTGCTAGAGAAAGGCAGACAGAGAGAGAGGGAGAGAAAGAAAGTGTGAAAGAAAGCTGCCAGGTTCAGGACTTGAACCATGGTCGGCCATGTGGGAGTCCAGCACCTTAACCACCACGCCACCTGCTGGCCCCCATTTTGGGTTTTTCTTTGTGGAGCACTGTGGATTCTGTATTCCTTGGGTTCTTTACTATTTGGAAATGTCTATTCTTTATATATTCAAACATCAGAATGACTATATATTGCAATCCTGAATCATCTTTTTTTCCCCCCAGAACTGTGGAGACATTTATTTTCTTGTGTTTTATGACATTGAGTAGTGAAGCTGAATGAACCAATTTAAAGTGACTTTCAGTAAATAGTAGGGGACTTCAGCAAGTTTGTGAAAAAATGAAATTAAAGAATGAGTTTATTTTGGTGCAAGAAATTTTGAAATCCATGTCATTTTTTTTTTTTTTTTTGGAGAGGTTTTTGCTATAGGGCATGTGCGCCCGCCAGACAGACAGAGAGAGACAGAGACAGAAAGCGAAAAATCACCCCCCAGGGTGGATGGCCACGCCACAATCCCTTCTCCATTCTCCTCTTGGGATCTTGGGCACACACGCACATGCACACGCGCCCAGTTTGAGTTTAAGCCATCAGGTCTGGGACTCGAACCGCGGTCGACTACATGGGAGCCCAGCAGCATAGCCATTATGCCAACTGCTGGTCCCTAGATTTTTCATATTATGAATTTCCCGTAACTTTTTGAAGACTCTTGTACAGTTTATGAACCACCATTCCTTGTATTAGCCATTTTATGATTTATCATTATTATCTAAATATACTGTGTGGTTCTCTTTTTTTTTTTTTTAACGTTTTTTTCTTTTTTGAGAGATTTTTTGCTATGGGGGCTTGTGCTTGCTGGAGAGACAAAGAGACTGAAAGTGAGAAATCACGCCCCAGGGAGAATGGCCACTCTACAGTCCCCTCTCCTCCACTCTCCTCTTGGGATGTTTATACCATCTTCTGGTCCCACTGTTCTTTTTTTTTTTTGGAGAGGTTTTCGCTATAGGGCGCGTGCGCTCGCCAGACAGACAGAGAGAGACATAGAGACAGAAAGCGAGAAATCATCCCCCAGGGGGGATGGTCACGCCGCAGTCCCTTCTCCTCCATTCTCCTCTCGGGATCTTGGGCACGCACGCACACATGCCCGGCGTGAGTTTTAAGCCACCGGGTCCAGGATGTGAACTGCGGTCGACTACATGGGAGTCCAGCGACATAGCCATTATGCTAACTGCTGGTTCCCATGGTCCCACTGTTCTTGATAAAGATTTATATTTTAGATAGGTTTTTAATTTTCACAGAAAATGTCAGGAAAACACAACATGAATTTTGCTGTTTGTTATTAGAGTCGTATTTTGTTGTTAAATGAGAGTTTATTGGGCACAGTAGTTAAGGGACTAGATTCCCACATGGCTGACCATGGTTTGAGTTGCTGACTTGAGACTTGAAAACTTACGGCAAAAATTAAAAAAAAAAAAAAAAAGAAAGAAAAGTTTATCTCCGTTTGATTAAGGAAGCAAGTGTTTTGCTTAGTTTCCTGTATCTTTGACTTTTATTGCCAGAAAATAAATTATTTACAAGAGCATAATGAAAAAAGTCAAGTAGGGGCCCATACTATTTGTTTCTCTAGTTTTCATTTAATTCAAAACTGTTTCTGGGGCCAGCAGGTGGCGTGGTGGTTAAAGCACATGGCCAACTATAGTTCCAGTCCTGGACCTGGTGGCTTGATTTCTCACTTTCCTAAATGAATGAATAAATAAATAGAAGTAAATAATTCTTTTTAAAAAAATAAATAAAAACTGTTTGCCTGCTTACGGAGAGATGGACATTTCTGGTATCCTAAGTGGTTTTGTATTCTTATGAGTGATTGTTTTTTTTCCTAACTTGTTCCTTGAAGAGTTATTTTGTTATACTTGAAATGATTGATTTAACCAGAATATGTCTGGATGTTTATGGTTCTTTTTTTCCTCCTTAATGGGGGTGGGGTGGGGTGGGGAAAGTTTGATATTTTTGGCAGGGTCTCCTTCTGTCATGATCTTCCTTCCCAATTAGCCAGTATTTTAGTGGAACATAATTATCCCCCTCAACCTGTTCTGGTTAGTCCAGGAATCCTGGCCTCCCACTTGGCTCCAGCCTCCTAGGCAGTGCCATTGCAGCTGGGCCATGAATGTTGGTGGTGGGTCTTTATCAGTTTTTCCCAGTATGATGCAACTTGTCAGTCTTTCAAGAAATTGTTTGTTCCTTTGTGTAAGAAAATTGTTACGTATTACGTGTCTGTATACATTTCCTGTTCCATTTGTTTGGCCTTTACTTCAATGGCTCTGATTAATGTTTAGATATTGACTTTGTTTTTTGCCTGTCCTACATATATATATGTGTGTGTGTATATATATATATATACACACACACATATATATACATATACATACATATATATATATATATATACACACACATATATATATATTCTTTCTTTTCTTTTTTTAAAAGGTTTTTGCAATAGGGCACGTGTGTTCACCAGAGAGCGATAAAGAGACGGAAAGTGGGAAAGCACTCCTTGGATGGGATAGCCACCACAATCCCTTCTCTTTCATTTTCCTCTTGGAATTTTGAGCATGCATGCATACTCGCCAAGTGTGATTTTCAAGCTGTGGAGTCCAGGACTTGAACTGCATTTGGCCATGTGGGAGTTAGCTCCTTAGCCACCACACCACTTGGTGGCCTCTATATCTATTTTCTTTTATCTGGATACTTTGATGTCTCTCATCATTTATTATGTTTCTCAAGTTTTTTTTTTTTTTTCCCCCCAAAGGGTATGTACACTCTCTGAGAGAGAGAGAGAGAGAGAGAGAGAGAGAGAGAGAGAGAGAGAGAACTCCCTATGGGGCATGATCACGTCACAACCCTTTATCTCTCATTCCTTTTGGGATTTGGGTACATACACATACTCCCAGCATATTTTTCAAGTGTCAAATATAGGACTCTAACCATGGCCACGTGGGCTATACTGCCTTAATAGTCAGGCCATGGCCTGGCCCATTAAACCTTATTTTCATATTATTTGATCATGTTATTGTTACTGTTGCTTAGTATTTCTAATTTATTTATTAGATCTGTAATTTTGAATTGGTTTCAAATTTTAATTGATTTCTTGGGTCCATTTTTCACTCATTTGGTATTTTTTCATATTTGGCCTCTTGGATTTCTTGAATTGTATTTTTAAGGTTTTTAGTGTAAAACACACAGAAGCAGTCTGATTTCTGGTCCTTTTTTTGTATTTGTGCTTTTTGTTGTTGAGGGAGAGGTTTTTTGTTTTTTAATTATGTTCCTCAAATATATTTTGTATAAGTTTTTTTTTTGAATAAAATAAAAACAAAAAGATCTGTGTTAAGGTTGCCTGATTACCATGCCATTTTTGTTCTTATTTTGTTTGAGAGTCTTCATTTGTAGCCTGAGAATTAGGTATTAAGTTAGGATAGTCCTTGTTAGGTTTGGCCCAAGAAAGTGGACAATATCAGGTGTAATGGCCCATTCCTAGTATTCTCATATGTATCATATTTTCATGAGCATTGCTTGTTCCCTAGTATAGTCCAGTGCCCTCTTGACCTTTTCTGTCTTTGCCAAATGCACTGGAGCAGAATGTCAGATGCTTTTTTTTTTTTTTTTTCATACTTTAGAAGGTTCATGTGCTTGCTTTTGAGAAACAGACAGAAAGAGAAAAAGAAAGCACTCCTCCTAAAGGGGGTATGATCATGCCAGAATCCCTTCTTCTCCATTTTGTCATCCTCTGTGGATTTTGAGTATACATGCACAGGTGACTGACATGTGGTTTTTTTGTTTGTTTTTTAAGAGGGAGATATTTGCTATAGGGTTTGTGTGCTTGCTGAAGAGACAAACACACAGAAAGCGAAGGGGGGAAATCCTCCAGGGGAGATGGTCACACTGCAGTCCCTTCTTCTCCATTCTCTTCTTGGAATTTTGGGCACACAGGCGGCAGGGGTGAATTTCAAGCTCCCGGGTCTTGAACCCTAGCCAAAGTCAGCCTTCTTACTTCCAACGACTTAACCATTATGACATCTGCTGGTCCCTGACATGTCTCTTTTCATTGCTGTGTGTTACTCTCTTGTTACTCTCCTGCTCCTAGACATTCGGCTTGTGTCCAGTTGCTTTTTTTTTTTTTTTTTTTTTGAGAGGATTTTGTTATAGGGCACGTGCGCTCACCAGAGAGACAGAGAGATAGAAAACAAGAATCACCCCCCGGGGGGATGGCCACGCTGCAGTCTCTTCTGCATTCTCCTCTTGGGATCGTGGGCGCGCATGCACATGTGCCCAGCATGAGTTTAAGCCACCTGTCTGGGATTCGAACTGCAGTTGACTACATGGGAGGCCAGCGACGTAGCCATTACACTATTGGCTGATCCCTGTGTCCAGTTTTTAGACAGCTATGGATAAAGCTATGTATATTTTCTTTTTCTTTTGTTTAGACTTTTGCTATAGGAACATGTGCTCTCCAGAGAGAGACAGAAATAGTGAGAGGGAAAGTGAAAAGTCACCCCCAGGAAGGATGGCCTTGCCACAGTTCCTTTTCCATTTTCATCCTGGAATTTTGGGCACTCATGCTCATGCACCTGGTGTGATTTTTCTTTCTTTTTTTTTTTTTTTTAAGAATTATTTTATTAACTTTATTTATTTATGTATTTATTTATTTAAATTTGACCAGAGAGGTACAGAATGAGAGAGAGAGAGAAAGTGAGAGTGTAGACTACCAGATCCAGGACTCAAACTGTGGTTGGTCATGTGGGATTCTAGCACCCTTAACCACCATGCCACCTGCTGGCCCCCATCTGCTGTGATTTTCAAGCCACCAGGTCCAGGATTCAAACTGCAGTCAGCCATATGGGAGTCCAGTGCCGTAATGACCATGCCACCTGCTAGCCCTGTGTTTTTTGTTTTAATATGACTTTCGGTGGACGTAGCATTTACTTTAAATATTTTTTATGTTTATTTCCTTCTTTTATGAGAGAGAGAGAGAAAAAAAAAAAGGACTCTTCAGCAGTCTCCCCTCTCCCCTCCCATTATGTAACTCTACCTCAGACTTCTAGCTAACCAGGATCATGGACACTGGCATGCTCAAGGCAACCTGGGATCTGAACTCAAGGCATACCATATGGCTTGAGTATTGTCTAACAGTGCCCTACTGACTGTGCCACCATGGGTGGGCCAAAGCATTTACTTTTTTGGTGTGTGTCCAGGAATGGAATTGCTGGTTTTCAAAAGTAGCTTTATCAATTTTTTATTCCTAAGCAGCCATATATGAATGTTCTCATTCCTTCATGTCCTCACCAATGTCAGTATGTTTTTGTTGTTTTTTTTCATTTTAACCATTCTTAAAAGGTTGTAATGGTATCTCATTTTGGTTTTAAATTGTGATTTCTTGATAACAAGTGGTCAATTGAACAGCTTTTCATAGGTTTGTTGGCCATTTGGATATCTTCTTTTCATGAAGTATCCATGTCTTTTGACCAACTTTTAAATTATCTCTTTTTCTTATTGATTTGTAGGAGTTTTTAATAGTTTACTTATAAAATCTTCGTTAGATATGTGTCTTGCCAATGAAATTTCTCCTATAAGGCTGTTATTTGTATTTTTACTTTCTTATTTGTATCTTTTGTGGAGCTTTTTTTTAAGAGAGTTTTTTTTTTGTTTGTTTGTTTTTTGGTAAGAGAGAGAGAGATTTTTGCTGTAGGGAGTGTGTGTTCACCAGAGAGACAGAGACAGACAGACAGAAAGCAATAAATCACACTCCCTTCCCCCAGGGTGAATGACCACGCCACAGTCCCTCTCCATTCTCCTCTTGGGATTTTGGGCACACATGAACATGCACCCAATGTGAGTTTTAAGCTGCCTGTTTCAGGACTTGAACACATGGTTGACTACATGGGAATTCAACATAACCATTATGCCATCTGCTGGTTCCTCTTTTGTTGAACTTTTTTTTGGAGAGATTTTTGCTATAGGGCACGTGTGCTTGCCAGAAAGACAGAAATAGAGACAGAAAGTGAGAAATCACCTTCTCCCCCGCCAGGGGGATGACCACACTGCAATCCCTTCTCCTCCATTCTCCTCTCATAATCGTAGGCACGCATGCACATGCGCCTGGCGTGAGTTTAAGTCACCAGATCTGCGACTCAAACCATGGTTGACTACATGGAAGTTCAGCGACATAGACGTTACGCCAACTGCTGGTCCCGTCTTTTGTTGAACTTTTTTTTTTTTTTTTTTTTTTTTGGAGAGGTTTTCGCTATAGGGTGCGCATGCTTTTTCAATTTTTAGTAATTTATATTAAGGAAATTAAATTTTGTATTTTCATTATTTCTACAGTATGTTGTCAGGTTTCTAGCTATATTCAGATTCCCTCCCCCCAAATAATTTACCAGAACTGATACTAGAACTACTCTTATTCAAGTTGCTGTAGTCTGTCCTGTGGTGACCTTCATTCAGGCTTTAACACTCCAGCTTTAGTTAAATTAAGCAGGCACAGACCTTTGCTATGGAATTGATACAGAAACATAATAAACAACTTGGCTAACTTTCTTCTATAAAGTAAGGGATGGCCTGAAGAGAAATATGCTAATACTATATTGAGGTTTTTAGGGAGTACTGTTAACAGTAGTGATAATTTGTTCACTGCCTATAATGTATAAATGCTTCTTTGGAAATGAGATAAGAATATAGTCTAAATAGTTTATTTGATCTTCTTTATAGTTCCTGAGATACAAAGGGATAGCCTATTTTTCTAATGCTATGGTATATGTACTTGGAACATATGTTATGAAATATATTCTCTTTGAAATCTTATATGTATGATTACCTTCCTTCAAAACAAGTTTACTTTACTGAAGTATAAAGGACAGGTGGTTATGTCTTTGCCAAGCTAGTATAAATGTGACTCATCTAATATGACTAGGATCCTTTGGTAATATAGTGCTTACCAACATGTTATGTGATACTCGGATAATGTAGTAGGTAGCAATAAAATTTTTAATTTGTATTTTCTATTTTAGATTTAGCTACTTCATTTTGACCTGCTACTTTAGTGACTATAATTTCTTTCAATTACCATAGGGCACATGCACTTGTCAGAGAGACAGAGACAGACAGACACAGTATTTTTTTTTTTTTTTTTTTTTTTTTTTTGGAGAGGTTTCCGCTATAGGGTGCATGCGCTCGCCAGACAGACAGAAAGATAGAAAGCGAGAAATCACCCCCCAGGGGGGATGGCCACGCCGCAATCCCTTCTCCTCCATTCTCCTCTCGGGATCTTGGGCACGCACGCACACGCGCCCGGCATGAGTTTTAAGCCACCGGGTCCGGGACTTGAACCGAGGTCGACTACGTGGGAGTCCAGCGACATAGCCATTATGCTAACTGCCGGTCCCGACAGACACAGTATTCTTGCAGTGAGGCATGATCACACCACAATCCCTTCTCCTCCATTTCTCCATCCCAACAGGATTTTGGGCATGCACACACATGTACCTGGCATGCTTTTTTGTACAGCCAGTGCCAGTATTCAAATCATGGTCAGCTTTGTGGGATCCAGCTCCCTTAACCACTAAGCTATGGGACTGACCCTAAATGTTGATTTAACTTAAAAAGTTAATATAGCTTTACTATAAGTATGGGGAAGAAGTGTATTTATTATTAAGAGCCATCGTTTTATCTTTCATGGTAGTTAATCAAAAGATAATGTATTTAACTCTGTTCCCCTCTGGTCAACTTAAATAGATAAATAAATAAAAATAAAATAATTCTAAAAAAAAAATTGTCATAAACTTTGGTGGCTGTATCTTTAAGTATTGTGCCTCTTTAGTTGCTAATCTTCTAGACCAGTGGTTCTCAACTTTTGTCAGTACAGCTCTACCCTTTAAAAACAACTTAAACAAGGGCCAGCCGCATGGCCTAGTGGTTAAGGGAGCCAGACCATGTGGTTCAAATCCCAGACCTGATAGCTTTGAAAAATGCAGTGGGCACATATGCCCCAAATTTTTACAAGATGGAGAAATGGAGGAGGATTTCAGTGTGACCACATTCCATTGGGGAGTACTTTCTCTCTCTCTACATAGGCCCTCCTGGCGGGGTCGGGGGGGATTAAAAAAAAAACTACAACAGATACTTTTCAATGCTACACTGTTAACTTGAAATGGAAATCTAAAGGTAATATAATCAACTACACATACTAATTTTAAACATCATATAACAGGCTGGCCTCATTGTCCAACAGATTTAGCCCTATGTGTTGGGATCCAAATCCTACATGGCTGAACATGGTTTAAATCTTGACTCTCACGGCTTGAAAAAACTCATCATGTACACGGGTGTGTATATGCCCCAAATCCTTATGGAACGGAGAGATGGAGAAAGGATTACGTTATGACCCCATCACACTGGGAGATGCCTCTCCCTCCCATCCTTTCCCTCTCCCCCACCTCTCATAAGCACACATATTCTCTAACAAAAAGAAAGAAAGAACAATTTTATGTATAGTAGCATCTAAAAAAAATTCAGTACTTAGGAATAAATCTAACCAAGGAGATGTAAAAGTTACATATTAGAAGAAATTAAAGATCATCTGGATAAGTGGAAAGAAATATCGTGTTCATGAATAGAAAGATTTATTATTAAGACATCAGTACTTCCTTAAGAGATCTACAGGTTCGATGTAATCCCTATCAAAATTCTCATCACATCCAGAGGCCAGAAGTTGGTTTGGGAGGTAAGGTATTGGGTTCCCACAAGGCCAACCCGGGTTTGAGTTCTGGACCTGGCAGCTTGAAAATCATGCTGGGCACGTGTATGAGTGCCCAAAATGCTGAGAGGAGAATGAAGGAGAAGGGATTTTGGCATGGCCATCCTTCCAGGGGTGCTTTTCCACTTTCCCTTTCTCTATTTCTGGTGAGAGCATGTGCTCTGTGAGAAAAATCTAGGGAAAAAAAATCTCATATATACCCCTTCCCCCCCATCCCTAGAGTCTTGTTGTGTTGAGATCTTCCAGCCTCAGACTCCCAAATAGCTGAAACTACAGGCATGTGCCCTATGCTTAACTTTTTGGGTGAACTGGAAATTGATCCCAGCCTCCCATGTGACCTTAGGCTGTCAAGTAAGCAGTATTAACTGGCACATGTTAATGTAGCTCACCCTAACAAGGTTTTTTTTTCCCCCATAGAAAGAGAAAATGTGACTCCATGTGACTCCTCAAATTCACATGGAGTCACATGGGGTCCTAAACAGTCAAAACAGTTCTGAAAAGGAAGAATAAAGTTGGAGGACTCTCACTTCCTGTTTTTGAAATCTTCTAGTATGATGCTGGCATAGATAGACCAGTGGTCTGGAATCGAAAGCCTAGAAACAAACCTTTACATATGAGGGGTTTTCAAAAAGTTCATGAACAAGTGGAGAGTTAATTTTATTTTAGTACAAAAATATTTTGAAATTCATTCATCATCCCCCCCCCCTTTTTTTTTTTTTTTTTTTTTAGATTCTTGCATTAGGGAACATGTGTACTTGCCAGAGAGAGACAGAGAAACAGGGAGATGGAAAATGAGAAATCACTCCCCAGGGGGGATGGCCATGCAACAATCCACAATCCCCTCTCCTTAATTCTCCCCTCAGGATTTTGTACATGCACACATATATACCCAGCATGATTTTCAAGCCAGTGGATCTGGGACTTGAACAGCTGTCAGCCATGTGGGAGTCTAGCACCTTAACCACCATGCCACCGACTGGCCCTTTCCTGATTTTTCTTTTTAAATAATAATTTATTTATTTAATTCCATTTGTTATTATTATTATTATTTTTTAATTTGACCAGGCAGAGTCAGGGAGAGAGAGAAAGGGAAAGTGAGAAAGCAAGCCACCAGGTCCAGGACTTGAACCACACTTGGCATGACTTTCAAGCTGCAGGGTCCAGGACTCTAATCACGGTCAGCCACATGGGAGTCTAGCACCTTAATCACAATGCCACCTCCTGCCCCCTGTTACACCCATTTTAAAATGTATCAACTTATTACCTGCTTATTTTTGGTTGCTCCCTGTGCGTTCAAGTCGTTCTTTACATTTTTTTGTGTAGTATATGTTCAGTAGTTGTTATCTGCATGAAAATGGATCACAGAGATGCTACTCAGCCATCAGATTCTCCCTAACTGCTGTTTGTATATGGCCACATATTGCTTAAGACAGGGATACTTTCTGTGAAATGCATCCTTAGGTGTTTTTTTCATTATGTGAACATCATTTTGTGTACTTACACTGAGTTGGTATAGCCTGTTGGAATCTTTAAGACCACCATTGTATATGCGATCTGTTGTTGACTGAAACTGTCTTAAGTGAAGCATGACTGTACGTAAGGTCCCTATTTCTCTTCATTGCCTCCTTTTCTGGTGGTGCAGTTTTAGCTTCTAGTAGTTCCCACTTCTTTTTTTTTTTTTTAAAGAATTATTTTATTTAACTTTATTTATTATTATTTTTCAGTTTGATCAGAGAGAGACAGAGAGAGAGAAAGTGAGAAAGCAAGCCACCAGGTCCAAGACTTGAACCGTGGTCGGCCATGTGGGAGTCCAGCGCCTTTAACCACCACACCACCTGCCAGCCCCCCCACTTCTTCATATAGATCTCCTGTAGTCATCTTAACTTTAGCCAATAGTGAAGGGTACTGGGCCAGCCAGGTGGTATGGTAGTTAAGGAAACTAGATACCACATGGCTGACTATGAGGTTGAAGTTCTGAACCCGGCAGCTTGAAACACATGTTGGGCACATATGTATGCATGTCCAAAATCCTGAGAGGAGAATGGAGAAGGGGTTGCTGCATAGTCATTCTGCCTGAAAAAAGAAAGGGGTGGGAGATACCAAGGAAGGTCAAGTAGCGTAGCTTATTAAGTCAGTTGAAATTCTAATTTGGTAACATATGGAATAGTTGTTCAGACTTTGTACTAAAGCAAAGTGCCTCTGATTTTTAAGAGCTGGTTAGAGGGCCTTTCCACATACCCAAACCTATAGGTCTGTTTTGGTGATTGATTTACATTGCCCAGAGTTTAGAATCAACATTTCTTTTGTGTTCTCCACAGCAGAGTCAGAAGGCTTTGTAAAATTTGTGTTAATCCTTATTTTTATTTTTTATTTTTATTTTTTTTTTTTTGAGAGGTTTTTGCTATAGGGCGCGTGCGCTCGCCAGACAGACAGAGAGAGACAGAGAGATAGAAAGCAGGAAATCACCCCCCAGGGGGGATGGCCACGCCGCAATCCCTTCTCCTCCATTCTCCTCTCGGGATCTTCGTGAGTTTAAGCCGCCGGGTCCGGGACTCGAACCGCGGTCGACTACGTGGGAGTCCAGCGACATAGCCATTACGCTAACTGCTGGTCCCAATCCTTATTTTTATTAAAAAAAAAAAAAAAAAGGCCCACATTCCTTTGGGTAACATATTCCAGTGCTTTATACCTCTTAAACCACTTGAGAAATGAGGACTTAACACTGATTCCTTTGTTATCTTTTGAAATAATATTTTACATGTGTATAGTATGTGTATGATGCAGATATAGTAGATTTACTAAGGTTATTGTAAAATGCATGAATAATGATTTGTGTTTTTCTGTGTTTTTTGTTTGTTTGTTTGTTTGTTTGTTTTTTAGCTCCTGGGCTATAATGAAAAGCCAATAAATCTGCAGATGTTTATTGGAACAGCAGATGATCGATATTTGCGACCTCATGCATTTTACCAGGTGCATCGAATCACTGGGAAGACAGTTGCTACTGCAAGTCAAGAGATAATAATTGCCAGCACAAAAGTTCTGGAAATTCCACTTCTTCCTGAAAACAATATGTCAGCCAGGTATCTTAAAACAAAATGAGCAATTCTTTCTTTTCCTAAAATAACTCTCAGGAACAAAAACATGTATGTTTCATTTTTAGTGTAAAACTAAGATACTCACTGTTCCAAATTACTGAATGACATTATATAAATAATTGTATGTGTGCATTTGCTAAGAGTAGTAGCATATATTGAGAAAGAAAACTGAATTCATCAGATATTTATGGACCAAATCAAGTGTCGGCCAGGTATCATCCTACGTGATAGCAGTAACAATAGGTGGACTTGTCAAGTACTTTATAGTCAGTAGAATAAACAATAAATAAATAATCATAGTATAATTGTGATTATTAAGCTTCCTTAAGAAAAAGGTGATTTTTACCTCCAGCCATTCCATATGATAAATTTCCAAATAAAATGAGGTGGCCATGGGGCAGCAGGTGGCATGGTGGTTAAGGGCTCTGGGTTCTCATATGGCTGATCGTGGTTCGAGTCCTGGACCTAGCGGCTTGCTTTCTCACTTTGCTTTTTTCTTTCTCTCTGGTCAGATTAGAAAATAATGATAACAAATGGAATTAAATAAATAAATAATTCTTTTCTTTAAATTTAACTTTATTTATTTGTTTATTTGTGTGTTTTAGTTTGACCAGAGAGGGACAGAGCATGAGAGAGAAAGAGAGAGAGAAGGAAAGTGAGAAAGCAAGCCACCAGGTCTAGGACTTGAACCATGGTCAGCCATGTGGAAGTCCAGTGCCCTTAATAACCATGCCACCTGCTGGCCCCAATAATTTTTTTAAAAAAAATAGGGGTGACCAACTTCTGAATGAGAATGCAGTAGAGTTTTGTTCAAGTGGATTAGTTAGGCTTGTATATAGGTACCTATAACAGAAACCTGAAATACAGTGACTTAAACAGTTAAGTTTAGTTTTTAATCACAAAAAAGAGAAATATACAGTTAGACATTTAAGGGCCAGCCCATTGGCTCCCTTAGTCATTGAGTCTCCTAGCTTCTGTTTTTTTCTTCTCTGCTATTTTAGCATGTGGTTTCCATTCTCAAGATTGTCTCATTATCAAAAATAGCTGCTGGAGTTCTAGCCATTATAACCATATTCCTAAAAGAAATAATGAGAAAGGAGTAGGAAGAAAGATAAAAGGGAACTTCTACCTGAGTCAGGCTTTTTTTTTTTTTTTTTTTTTTTTTTTTTTGAGAGGTTTTTACTGTAGGGCGTGTGCGCTCCCCAGAAAGACAGAGAGATAGAAAGCGAGAAATCACCCCCCGGGGGGATGGCCACGCCGCAATCCCTTCTCCTCCATTCTCCTCTCAGGATCTTGGGCACGCATGCATGCACACACACACACGCGCCCGGCGTGAGCGGTCGACTACATTGGAGTTCAGCCACATAGCCATTACTCTAACTGCTGGTCCTGAGTCAGGCCTCTTTAAAGAGCTTTTCCCAGAAATTTACCCAACACTTCTATATCTCATTGATCATACGTTTATATAAGGAAAACTTGAATATAGTTTTTTACCTGAACACATTGCTATGTCTAACAATATAGGGATCTGTTATAAAAAATGAAGTGGGAACAATATCAAGTAGGCAACTGTTAATTTGCCACAACTAGGTGTATGAAACTGAGTTTTGTTGAAGAAGTTGCTTTAAACTACAATACAGTCCAGACCTTTCTTAAAGTGACATTAACAGGCTAACAGGTGGCATGATGGGCCAGTAGGTGGCATGGTGGTTAAGGCACTGAACTAACACATGGTCGACTACAGTTCAAGTCTTGGACCTGGTGGCTTGCTTTCTCGTTTTCCTTCCCTCTCTGTCTCTCTCTAGTGAGCACACATGCCCTATAGCAAAGTTCTAAAAGAAAAGAAATAATGATGATAAAATAAATTAATACTGGTTTTTTTTTTGGGGGGGGGGAGGTTTTTGCAATAGGGCACATGTGCTTGCCAGAAATACAGAGAGAGACAGAGAGACAAAGTTACAAATCACCCCCCCAGGGAGGATGGCCACATCACAATCTCTTCTCCTCCATTCTCCTCTCAGGATCTTGGGTACACATGCACACCCGCCCGGTGTGAGTTTAAGCCTCCAGGTCCAGGACTTGAACCACGGTCTACTACATAGGAGTCTAGCAACATAGCCATTATGCCAACTGCTGGTTCCTAAATAATTTTTTTAAACTGACTTTAACATCTAACCGAGGCAAGAATTACTCTAAGAATAATACTATAAAAACTCAGATTTTAGTCTTGAACTCTCTTCTCTTAATTACATAGTTAAATAACTTTTTAGATAAACTGAATATATCCCCAAGGGCATAGAAACTGATATGATTCTACTATAGTAAAATAAAAATCGTCTCAGGATGAGCAGGTGGTGTGGAGGATAGGGTACTGAACTCCCACGTTTCTGACCACAGTTTGAATCCCGTACCCTGTGGGTTGAAAATCACATGGGCACTTGTGCACGCATGCCCAAAATTCCAAGAGAAGAGTGGAGGAGAAGGGACTGTAATGTGGCCTTCCCCCTTGGGGGGTGATTTCTTGTTTCCCATCTCTCTGTCTCTCTCTGGCACACATACTATGGCAAAAAAAAAAAAAAAAAGGAATTGTCTCAAGAAGTAACTTATCCTTGGGAACCAGCAGTTAGCGTAATGGCTATGTCGTTGGACTCCCATGTAGTTGACTGCGGTTCGCGTCCCGGACCCGGTGGCTTAAAACTCATGCCGGACGTGTGTGCGTGCGTGCCCAAGATCCCGAGAGGAGAATGGAGAAGGGATTGAGGCGTGGTCATTCCCCCGGGGGGTGATTTCTCACTTTCTGTCTCTATGTCTCTGTCTGTCTGGTGAGCGCAGGCGCCCTATAGCAAAAACCTCTCTAAAAAAAAGAAAAAAAAAAAAAGTAACTTATCCTGTTACCTACTTATCAAAAGAGAAAAGGTGGGGCCAGAAGGTGGCGTGGTGGTTAAGGGCGCTGGACTCCCACATGGCCAACCAAGGTTCAAGTTCTGAACCTGGTGGCTTGCTTTCTCACTTTCTCTCTCTCTCTCTTTGATCAAACTGGAAAATAATAATAATCAAATAAATAAAGTTAAATAAAATAATTCTTAAGAGAAAAGGTAATATATTTTTAAATAAATTCTTATTTCACCTGCTTTATTAAAATGGATAATGCTCAGGGTCAGCAGGTGGTTTGGTGGTTAAGGTGCTGGACTCCCACATACCCAACCATGGTCTGAGTCCCCAACATGGTGGCTTGAAACTTAGTGGCTTGAAACTTACACTGGGTGCATGTGTGCCCAAAATCCCAGAAGGGACTGGCAGGTTGTCATGGTGGTTAAGGTGCTGGACTTCCACATGGCTGACCACAGTTCTAGTCCTGAACCTGGTGGCTTGCTTTCTCACTTTCCCTTTCTCTCCGGTCAAATTAAAAAATAAATAATAATAAATAAAATTAAATAAACAATTCTAAAAAAAAAAAAAATCCCAGGAGGAGAGTGATGAAGAAGAGATTGCAGTGTGGCCATTACCCCAGGGGATAATTTGTTACTTTCCTTCACTGTCTTTCTCTCTCTGGTGAGCGCACTTGCCCTAGGGCAAAAACTGGGGAGATGGGGAGACAGTACTCAAGAGTCCAACCCAGTAAATCATTACACAGAGGCTACAGCATAGTTTTTTCATGGCAAAGGCAGACAGCTAATGGGTAATCTCACCTTTTAAATTTTTGTGTGTTTTTTTTTGTTTGTTTGTTTTTTGGGGTTTTTTTTTGAGAGAGATTTTTCCTATAGGGTCCGTGCGCTTGCTGGAGAGACAGAAAGCGAGAAATCAGCCCCCAGGGATGATGGCCATGCCATAGTTCCTTCTCTTCCATTCTCCTCTCCGGATTTTGGGTCCAGCATGTTTTAAGCCACCTGTTCCAGAACTCGAACCACAGTTGACTACATGGAGTTCAGCGACATAACCATTATGCTATCTGCTGGTCCCAAATTCTTATGTTCTTTGATACAGAAAGAACTCTGGAATCTTAGCCGATACTTGTTTCAGGTATTTGTGCAAAATTCTTTTTTTTTTTTTTTTTGGAGAGGTTTTTTTTTGCTATACGGCCCGTGCGCTTGCCAGAAAGACAGAGAGATGGATGGCCATGCTGTAATCCCTTCTCCATTCTCCTCTTGGGATCTTGGGCACGCATGCACATGCGCCCGGTGTAAGTTTAAGCCACTGGATCCAGGACTTGAACCGCGGTTGGCTACATGGGAGTTCAGCGACATAACCATTACACTAACTGCTGGTCCCGCAAAATTCTTTCTTGAGGAAGACTTTGATTCTGTGTCCAGACATCCTATTTGACTCATTTTCAAGTAAGATAAGGTAGCCGACCTCTGGATGAGAATTCAGGTAGACGACTTCTCTTTAATACTTTTTCATATAGCATCAGAAGTATATGAACATGCAGTTATGCAGCTGCAGAGGGAAATTTAAAACTCCACTTTTTTTTTAAACATGATCAGTTATTTAATTAAGTTCTTAGCAAAAAATTTAGAACACCAACTTGTGAGGATAAACTCCATTTGTAAGGGCAAACACAGATGGCAGGTAGCCTTGGAGCTGAGGAACAGCTATAGTTTTTGATAAAATTTACGAGTCCACAGCTTTCTGATCAGCCTTGCGCTACTCTGAAATCTCGTATTTCTCCTTCTCTGTGTCGAGGATCTCACCTTCCTGGTGTCTAGGCTTTCGTAGTTTTTTTTCTTGAAGTAAGCATTGGTAAGGTGCTTTGGGATTTTTACTTTGCTAATACCAATTTTCGTGGAGGTGACAATGACAAATTTCTGGTATGTTCTACACAGTGGAACTTGATTGAGAGCCAGCAGTCCAATCACAAGTAGCAAGCCATTGCTCAGCGGCTTCAGGAAAACAGCTCACTCACTTGCCTCTGTGGCGTCTAGTGAGGATGATCAGAATGGTCCCAGGAGTGATGCTAGCTTGGAGCTTTCTCACATGCTGACTAAAGGGATTTTTGCCATGGTTCAACAGCTTTCGAGGCACATCTTCAGTAGGATAATACCTAGGCATTTTGTGCAATTTAACCACCCGGGTACCACCATTCTTGTCTCCACCAACTGGTTTTGTGACAGTCATAAGAATCTTCTCCTTTTTCTTTTCAGTCCTGGATTTAGTAGCCGAGTATTTTCTTTTGTACATGGCCTTCCTGGAATACATGGCAGACCAGGAGTTTCTGCTGATGCCCCGGACTAGGATGGGTTTCAGCTGCAGTGGGGCTTCCCCCTTCTTGGGCTTTTTAGCCTTGGGGTCACCCTTTTTAACCTTGCCACTGGCATCAGCCTTCTTGGCTTCAGGTTTCTTCTCCTTAGTATCCTGCTTTGCAGCTTTTTCATTTGCCATCTGGTATAGTAGGGAAGGGAAATAAACTCTAAAATTCAACTTTGAACTGTCTTTTTCTAAGAACTTAGAGACTTGACCCCTAGAGAACAGTTTGCAGGCCATGTTTCCATTCATTCCTTTGGATATTCAGAGTACTACATTTGAATCAAGTTAAATAGAAAATCACCAGAAACATACTATACTTTTTAACTTTACTTGAAAAACAGCATAAGAAAGAGCCATATAAATATCTTTTTATAATCTGAAAAAACCACCATTAAAGACATTTTCTCTTAGTTTGATACATTATTCCATATACACACACACTCCTACATACACACGCACACAGACACAATTGTTTCGATGTAAAGGAAAAAAGTTGGTGTTTCCTGAAGATGTGGTAGATTTTGCTATCGGACAATGAGTGACCTATGAAAATTATCATATTTACTTTTTGCCTTGTTTCCAGGTAGTTCATGGTTAAGCTTAATTATAGTAATTATAATAATTCGTATAACCCAAGATTTGGGGTATATTTATTTGCTGTTCCTTCTGTATAAAAACTTTTTTTTTCCCTTGGCCTATTTGTATTGTAAAATGCCTTACATCCTTTCTGAAAATAATATGTAAGTCAGCAAATAACAGGAAAATTAGTTCATGAATTTCTATGAAAGATTCTCAAGAAAGTGGGGCTCACATCTGGATATAGTGTGGGAAAAAAATCAGAGCAGTAAGATTTGTACATAGCAACCTCCTCCAGCTTTTATTTACTAGCATATGAAACAGAGATGGAAGAGGAGAACATATACCCAGTGTGAGTTTTAAGCCACCAGGTGCAGGACTTGAACTGTGGTTGACTATGTGGGAGTTCTGTGAGGTGACTATTATGCCATCTGCTGGTCCCCATAATCCTCTTTCATATGCTGCCCATTGAAGAACAATACAGTAGATGGAATATAACTGATGTTGAAATACTGTGTATACACTGGAGTTCGGTTGACAAGGTAGATAGCAGCCATTTTACTTAAATCAGAAGATGTTTTAGAAAGAATATTATCTAGGGGACCAAAAGATGGTATAACAGTTACATCACGGGTTTCTCACATGGGCGACCATGGTTCAGGTCCAAGACCTGGTGACTTAAAACACACCAGGTGTGTGTGTACATACCCAAAATCCCAAGAGGAGAATGGAGGAGAAGGGATTATGGTGTGACCATCCCCCCAGGGGTGACTTTTCAGTTACTCTACCTGGCGAGTGCATGTGCCCTATAGCATAAAAATCTCTCTCTCGCTATTTTTAAATTATTTAATTTTATTTAAGATTATTATTATTTTAATTTGATCAGAGAGAGACACAGAAGACAAAAAGGGAAATTGAGAAAGCAATCCACCAGGCCC
The DNA here is from genome assembly GCA_026018925.1 of Tupaia tana. Classification (NCBI taxonomy): domain Eukaryota; kingdom Metazoa; phylum Chordata; class Mammalia; order Scandentia; family Tupaiidae; genus Tupaia; species Tupaia tana. The sequence goes on along the minus strand of JAKSZU010000018.1, from coordinate 18,859,981 downwards.
AGGACTTGAACCGCAGTCGGCCATGTGGGAGTCCAGTGCCCCAACTACCACGCCACCTGCTGGCCCCAAGCAAAAAAAAAAACTCTTAAAAAAAAAAAAAAGGGAGCAACAGTTGGCGTAATAGTTATGTTGCTGGACTCCCATGTAGTCAACCGTGGTTCAAGTCTCGGACCCTGTGGCTTAAACTCATGCGGGGTGCAAGTGCGTCTATGCCCAGGATCCTGAGAGGAGAAGGGAGAAGGGATTGCAACGTGGCCATCCCCCTGGGGGGAAGGGGTGATTTCTTGCTGTCTCTTTGTCTCTGTCTTTGTGGTGAGTGCAAAAACCTCCAAAAAAATAAAGTAATGCAAGAATCTTAGCCTAATGGATTGCTTTTATTTTATTTTTTAATTTTTTTAAAGAATTATTTTATTGGGGACCAGCAGTTAGTGTAATGGCTATGTCGCTGGACTCCCATGTAGTCGACTGCGGTTCACGTCCCGGACCCGGTGACTTAAAACTCACGCCGGGCACGTGTGTGTGTGTGCCCAAGATCCTGAGAGGAGAATGGAGGAGAAGGGATTGCGGCGTGGCCATCCCCTCGGGGGGGTGATTTCTCACTTTCTGTCTCTCTGTCTCTCTCTCTCTCTGTCTGGCGAGCGCATGCGCCCTATAGCAAAAACCTCTCCATAAAAAAAGAATTATTTTATTTAATTTGATTTATTCATTCATTTATTTTAATTTGACCAAAGAGAGAGAGAGGGAAAGCAAGCCTCCAGGTCTGGGACTTGAATCGTGGTCAGCCATGTGGGAGCGTCCTGCACCTTAACCACCATACCACCTGCTGGTCCCCTGAGTTGCATTTATTAATAAACACATTGTTATAAAATTATAAACATGCTGTTGATAACTTATTTGTAGTCTTACAGGTGAATCTTTCTTGATCTGTGCATAGAATTAAGAGTCTTTTTACTTTATGTTTCAGTTATCAAATTCTGTATAACAAAGAGCCACAGAATTGAGAGGCTTAAAGTAATAACTTATTATTTTTCTTATTTGATTCTTTAGTTTGACTAGGCTTAGCTGGTCCATTCACGTAGTATTGGCTGGTGTCATTCATGCACCTAGGTTCAGTGACAGCTCAGTTAGGGTTGAACATCCAGAATGTCTCGGATGATTGGAGTGCTTAAGTGATTGTCTGGGTCTTTCTCTCCCTTATGTTAATTAGATTTCTTACATGGTAACTCAAGACTCTGAAAGAGCAAATGTAGAAGTTGTCAGGAGACTTACATGATTGGCTCATAACTTACACACTATCACTTGACCGCACTCTTTTTTTTTTATGTTTATTTATTCCATTTGTTATTTTTTAATTTGACCAGAGAGAGAGAGAGAAAGGGTAAATGAGAAAGTAAGTCACCAGGTCAGGGACTCGAACTGTGGTTGGCCATGTGGGAGTCCAGTGCCTTAACCATCATGCCACCTGCTGGCCCCTTGACCACAGTCTTAATCGTTGAAGCAAGTTATAGGCCAACTCTCAAGAAGAGATAGAGGTACTGCATCTCGTATGGGCAAGAAGAGAAGCATGCTAGTACAGGAATGGGGAGGAATTATTGACAATCATTGTTACAGGCAATCTACCATACTTAAAATTGCTCTTTTATCGTACAAAAATATTTCAGATCCCTTATTTGAAATAACACAGAATAGTAATTATACATATCTTTCTTTTTGGATCTGATTTTGGGTAGTTCTCTGATAAATTTATAATACTAACGTAGTTATTTAAAATGACTGATTATCAGCAATTAGTAAACAATTTTTATATCTTTCTCCCTAGCATTGACTGTGCAGGTATTTTGAAACTCCGCAATTCAGATATAGAACTTCGAAAAGGAGAAACTGATATTGGCAGAAAGAATACTCGAGTACGGCTTGTTTTTCGTGTACACATCCCACAGTCCAATGGAAAAGTTCTTTCTCTCCAGATAGCTTCTATTCCTGTTGAGTGCTGTAAGTGAATTTGAAATGATGTTCTAAAATTTTGTTTATAATAGTTTGTGTTTTGTTTATAATATAACGTGAGCATCTAAAGTATAAACTGAGGGACAAACCTCATTAAATAGTAGTTAAGTGCTATGACTATGCCTGCCTCTTTTCTCTCCTCTCTTTGGTGAGTTCATGTACCCTTTGGCAATAAAAAAAAAAAAAAAAAAGTATTGGGAACCAGCAGTTAGCATAATGGCTATGTCGCTGGACTCCCACGTAGTCGACCGCGGTTCACGTCCCAGACCCAGTGGCTTAAAACTCACACCGGGCGTGTGTGCGTGCGTGCCCAAGATCCTGAGAGGAGAATGGAGGAGAAGCGATTGCGGCGTGACCATCCCCCCTGGGGGGGGTGATTTCTCGCTTTCTGTCTCTAATGTCTCTCTCTGTCTGTCTGGTGAGCGCACGTGCCCTATAGCGAAAACCTCTCCAAAAAAATAAATAAATAAAAAGTATTAACTGAGACTTGGAATTTTGTTACTGGTTTGATTTTTTTCATTTGGAAATGACCTAATATGCTTAAGTAGGAAAAGTACTGATCTTAGAATTAGAAAAGAGCATCTCATTATAGGTTGACTCTAGGTAGCTATGTGACTGTACAGAAGCTCTCTTGACCAGTTTTCTTACCTGGATATGAGGAAGGTATCCTGGATGGCATCTGAGGACCAAATCATGAAGCTGTGATTCTGATGCTTTTAAGTGTCATTTGGCCATCTTTGTTTCATGAAGATGCCAGTCTTGATATTAGAAGATACCTACCCGTCTTGGGACCAGTAGTTGGTATAATGACTATGTTGCTGGACTCTCATGTAGTCGATTGCAGTTCAAGTCCCGGACCCAGTGACTTAAACTCACACCAGGCGCTTGTGTGTGTGTGCCCAAGATTCTGAGAGGAGAATGGATGAGAAAGGATTGCAATGTGGCCATCCCCCCGGGGGGGTGATTTCTCACTTTCTGTTTCTCTGTCTCTCTCTGTTTTTCTGGCAAGTGTACATGCGCTATAGTAAAAACCTCTCTAAAAAAAAAAAAGAAAGAATATACCTGTTTCTGCAGGCTACCTCTCAGCTAAGTAAGACAGGGTTTGGGTGGTTTTGTTAATTATAAAGTGATTTACAACAATAGATTGAGGAAGTGAATTTTTTTAAGATTTTTAATTTAATTTATTATTAATCTTCAATTTTGACCAGAGAGTGACAGAAAGAAAGGTGGAGTAAGAAAGCAAACCACCAGGTCCAGGACTCGAATTGTGGTTGGCCATGTGGGAGTCCAGCACCTTAACCATCATACCACCTGCCAGCCTTGGAAAAAATGAATTTTTAAAATATTATTTATTTAATTTTATTTGTTATTATTACTGAATTTTCTGTAAGGTACCATGCACTCACCAGAGGAGGAGGAAGGGTGAGAAAGTGAGCCCTCAGGTTTGGGACTCTAACCCCAGTCCGTCACATAGGAGAGTCCAGCGCCCTAACCACCATGCCACTGGCTGGCCCCAAGAAACTAAATGTTATTTTTCTTCCAACTTACAAAGGAAAGATAAGAAAAAAGGCCCTAAAACTTGAGAGCTACTCAAGCCCTTGAGAACTGTGAATCTTGGACAGGTGAGCTGTATGACTGAAAGATTTACAATGTTCTAATTCCATGCTTTAATTTTGTATTGGAGAAAAACCAAGACGCAAGTATCTAAAGTCTTCACCTAAGGTTATTTGCTTGTTGGTGAAATTGGTAACTGAGCTGTGCCTAGAACACAGATTGTTTTAAATACTCTTTTGAATATATTATACAATTTTATTTCTCTTAGTTACATGTTTTCTTCTTGATTTGGGATTATATACACATGTATGTATATAACTATTTTTTCTTTTTTTTTTAATTAATAGTGGTGTGTGTGCTCACTGGATAGAATGAGAGAGGGAAAGAGAAAGCATAGTCATGCATTAGTCCTTTTTTCTCCATTTCTTCATCCCATCACAACTTTGAAGAAGGCATGCATAGCAGCAGGCATGGCTTTTTTTTTTTTAAATGTTTTTCTTTCTTCTTATTTTATTTATTTATTTTTCTTAGTTCTGGCTATAGGGCATGTGTATTTGCGGGTGTAGGAAAAGAAAGAGAGAGAGATAGAGATAGAGAAAGCAATCCTCACCTCCCTGCCCCTGGGAAATGGTCACACCACAGTCTCCTCTCCTTCATTTTCTTCTCAAAATTTGGAGAACCCACACATATGTACCTGGTGTGTTTCTCAAGTTGACAAGTCCGTGACTTGAACCACAAAGTTAGCCATGTGGCATCAGTCAGCTCACGTAGTATATTTTTCAAGCCACAGAAGCCTGAATTTGAACTGTGGTCAGCCATGAGGGATCTGGTTCCCACTGCACAGGACTTGGCCTACTCTTACTTATTATACTATCATGGACATTTTTCTGTATCATTAAATATTCTTCAAAAATAATATTTTTAACATGTACAGTTTTTAGTATGGCTGTACTGACTCTGTTGACCACATTTTTGCCATCACTTTTAAGTATTTTGATGGCCAGTTTCCATTAAAAATACTTAAAAGAGGGACTAGCAGTTGGCGTAATGGCTATATTGCTGAACTCCTGTGTAGTTGACTGCGGTTCGAGTCCCAGACCCGGTGGCTTAAACTTACACTGGGCATGTGTGCGTGCGTGCCCAAGATCCCAAGAGGAGAATGGAGGAGAAGGGATTGCAGCGTGGCCATCCCCCTGGAGGGTGATTTCTCACTTTCTGTCTTTCCGGTGAGCACACGTGCTCTCTCCAAAGGAAAAAAAAAATAGATTATGTTCCAAATACCTGGGAAGGCAGAGAAATGTATAATTACTATAGAAACATTACTACCTTAAAAAAAAATTCAGTATTGAAATTTGTACTTCATGTATGTTTCAGTTATTTATTTATTTAGAAAATTGTACAAAACAGAAGCCTGATGTTGCAACCATGATCTAGGTATTTCCCCCCCCCCCCTTTTTTTTTTTTAAAGGTTTTTGCCATAGGGCATGTGTACTCACCAGAGAGAGAAGGGGGAGGGTTGTGAGAAATCATCCCCCATGGGGGATGGCCACATTACAGTCCTTTCTTTTCCATTCCCTTCCTGGGATTTCTTTTGGGCATACATGCACACATGCCTAGTGTGATTTTCTAGCCACCAGGTTGGGGACTCCAACCATGGTCACCATGAGGGGGTCCACTGCTTTAATCAGCATACTGCCTGCTGGCCCCATCTAGGTGTTTTCTTTTCTTTTTTTATTTTGAGAGGGTTTTGCTACAGGGTGTGTGCACTCACCAGAGAGACAGAGAGACAGAAAGCAAGGAATCTTACTCCTTGGGGGGATGGCCATGCCGCAATCCCTTCTCCTCTCAGGATCTTGGGCATGCATGCACATGTGCCCGGCGTGAGTTTAAGCCACCGGGTCCAGGACTTGAACCGTGGTTGTCTACAATGGGAGTCCAGTGACATAGCCATTACGCTAACTGCTGGTCCCTAGATGTTTTCTTGATAAAAAGGTTACTTGATGTTTATCCTATAGTAGTTCTTTTTAGAGAGTTGGGAGGTTTGGGCATGTATGCCCACACACACCTAGTGTGTTGTCTTTTCTTTCTTTTTTTCTTCTTCTTCTTCTTCTTCTTTTTTTTTTTTTTTTTTTTTTTTTTTTGCTGTAGGGTGTGTGCGCTCACCAGAGAGACAGAGACAAAAGCAAGAAATCACCCCTCCTGGGGGATGCCCTACTCCTTCATTCTTCTCTGAAGATTTTGGACACACATGCACATGTACCTGGCGCAAGTTTTAAGCTGCCAGGTCCAAGACTCAAATCATAATTGCCTGTGGGAGTCCAGTGCCTTAGCCACCCCACCACCTGCTGGCGCCACCTGGTGTGTTTTGCAAACCACCAAGTCCAGAACTTGAACTACTTGGTTGGCCATGTGAGATCAAACCACCTTAACCACCATGTCACTTTTTGTCCCTAGCATATAGTAGTTCTTTAGAAACTTGTTTTTCTGAATTGTGAGTAATATTATTATAATCTTTGATATTATGTGCTTTTATAATTATGTTTGTTAATTATATATAGTTGTATTAATTTTAAGAGGAGGTCGTATGAAAGAAATAAATATTTAAGCTAAACAGTAAAAAGGGACTAGGTAATTATGTTGGATTTAATATAAAGTTGAAGACATTAATATTCTTTTTATTAGTGAGTTTCTTTATAGTTGTAGTCTAAAAAAATAATTTTCAAATAACCTAAATTTTGGGGCTGACAGGTGGCATGGTGGTTTAGGTGCTGGACTCCCACATGGCCGACCATGGTTTGAGTCCTGGACCTGGCGGCTTGCTTTCTCACTCTCCTCGCACTCTCTCTGTATCTCTCTGGTCAAACTGAAGAATAATAATAAATAAAATTCAACAAATCTTTTAAAAAATCACCTAAATCTTGTATATCTATTTTGTTTTCTAAGCAACTTAGTTATTTTACTGGGTGTTGTTAGTATTGTTATCCTTGTTTTGAATTTTTAAAGTCCAAAGGAATTAATTCTAAAATGTACTTTTCTTTATTTTCATTTTGTAAACTTGAGTTTGTCATTTATGTATTAAAGATACTAAACTAATATTTTGTTTTCTCAACTTTTTGAAAAAAACAGCCCAGCGGTCTGCTCAGGAACTTCCTCATATTGAGAAGTACAGCATCAACAGTTGTTCTGTAAATGGAGGTCATGAAATGATTGTGACTGGATCTAATTTTCTTCCAGAATCTAAAATAATTTTTCTTGAAAAAGGACAAGGTAAATAATGTATGAGTTGATTAACTTCAAACAAAGGGACAAAAGAATGAAATAAATTATTTAGGTGTTTCAGTAACATTAAACACAAAATACAGTTTTTCTAAAGCTACAGGAATCACTTTTACAGTAAATTTTATTATAAACCAAACATGTATTAAATAGTAATAGTACAGATGCTCACTAACTGTTAAATGGGTGAACAAAATGTGGTATAGTTTATACAGTAGAATATTATTCTGCTATAAACATGAAGAAGTACTGGTGTATGCTATCACATGAATAAACCTTGAAAATATGCTAAGTGAAAGAAACTAGCATAGAAGTTCCCATATTGTATGGTTCCATTTATATAAAATGTCTAGAATAAGCAAACATGGAGATAGAAAGATTATGGTTGCCAGGGGCTAGAGCGAGGCATCAGTGAGGGGCATAACTACTAATGGGTGCAGGGTTTCTTTTTGGGATGATGGAAATGTTCTGGGATTAGTGGTGATGATCGTACAGTTGTTGTGAATATACTAAAAACCTTTTAACTACATTCTTTAAAAAGGATTATAAGCCAGAGAGCATGTGAGCTTACCAGAGAAAGACAGAGGAAGAAAGAGAAAGTAGTAGGACATGGTTATGCCACAATCTCTTCTCTCTCTGTTTTGGATTTTGGGCATGCACACATATGTGGTTGACATGTTTTTTAAGCCATAGAAGCCAGAATTTGAACTGCTGGTCAGCTAATTAGGATCTGGCTCTATTAACCGCTAGACCTTTAAGACCAGCCCTAAAAGTATCAGTTTTAGGGACCAGCAGATGATGTAATGATTACAAGTCACTGGATGCCTACTAGTCAACCACAGTTTACGTCGCGGACCTGGCAACTCAAACTCACACTGGGCGTGTGTGCATGCATGTATTTCCCAAGATCCCAAGATGAGAATGGAATAGAAGGGATTGTGGTGTAGCTCTCCCCACTAGGGAGTGATTTCTCGCTTTCTGTCTCCCCAGTAAGCACATAAGCCCTATAGCAAAAATCTCTCTCTAAAACAAAAAGTATAAGTTTTATAGTGTGCTAATTATATTTCTTTTTTTGTTTTTCAATTTATGCTACAAGGCATGTGTGCTTGCTGTAGAGAGAAAAAGAAAGAGAGAGTGAAAAATTACCCCTGAAAGGGTGGGCCATGCCACAGTCCCTTCTCCTTTATTCTCCTCCTCAGGATCTTGGGCACGCACGCATACGTCTCAAGCCACCAGGTCTGAGACTTGAACCATGCAGTCGGTGGGATCCAGCTACCTTAACCTCCATGCCATATGCTGGCCCAATATCTCAATTTAAAAAAAAAAAGAAATATGGGGGCCAACAGGTGGTGTGGTGGTGAGGGTGCAGGACTCCCCATACGGACAACCATGGTTCAAATCCTGGACCTGGTGGTTTGCTTTCTCATTTTCCCTCTCTCTCTCTTCTGTCTGTCTCTGATGACTACAACAAGTTAAATAATAATAATAAATAAATACAATAAGACAATTCTTTAAAAAAAAACCAAAAACAGAAGAACCCTCAGAGTGTTTGATTTTATCCCTTCCTTTTTAGACTTTTTTAATTGCCAAAGGGTGTGTGCACATGGCAGAGAAAGACAGAAGGAGAGAGAGGGAAAGGGAAAAGCATCCCCCAATGGCGTGTTATCACGCCACATAATCCCTTATCCTTTATCTCTCCATCTTATCAGGATTGTGGGGACACATGTACAATTACCTGGCATATTTTTTAGGCTACCAGGGCTGGTATTTGAACCACATTGTTAGTCAAGTGGGATCTGGCGCCTTTCATCATTAGGCCACATGTGCTTGCTGGAGAGAAGGAGAAAGACAGAGACAGAAAGGGAGACATCACCCCTGGGGAGGATGGCCACACTGCAATCCCTTCTCCTCTACTTTCTTCCTGGGATTCTAGGTGCACGTCTGATATTAGTTTCCAGTGGCCAGGTCTGAGACTTGAACCACAGTCAACCATGTGGAAGTCCAGCGCCTTAACCACTATGCCACCTGCTGGCCCCCCTTCTTGGTTTTTTAACTGCTCTTTACAGAGTTCTTTGCTTCCTCATTTCATTCAGTTGTGTCTTCATTTTCTGTTTCACTGTCTTCTGTATTTTTCTTCTTTTCAATTATTTTGGTTTCTTAAGGTTTTATTTTCATTTAACTGCTTATCTCATTTGTTTTAATCCTTTTATCTCTTTAAATACTTAAATGTTAGTCTGTACATTGTCCCCATCATAAGCCTATTGTAATTTCAATACCTTTTGCTACTAATTATGTTCAAATGCTCTTGAAGTTTAATTATGTTCAAATGCTCTCATCCTAAAGACTCTCTTTTAAAAAAAGAGAGTCCATGGGACCAGCAGTTAGCGTAATGGCTATGTCGCTGGACTCCCACATAGTCGACCACAGTTCGAGCCCTGGACCCGGTGGCTTAAACTCACGCTGGGCGCGTGTGCGTGCGTGCCCAAGATCCCGAGAGGAGAATGGAGGAGAAAGGATTGCGCCGTGGCCATCCCCCCTGGGGGGTGATTTTTCGCTTTCTATCTCTCTGTCTCTTTCTGTCTGTCTGGCGAGCGCACGCGCCCTATAGCAAAAACCTCTCAAAAAAAAAGAAAAAAGAGAGAGTCCTTTGACTTTGTAATCTGTTTAAACTGTTAGTCTAGTCTATTTCTCTCTCATTTAGCATCTAACCTTCCAAAAAAGTAAGGGTCTCTACTTTTTTTTAACCTGTTTTTTTTTGTTTGTTTGTTTTGTTTTTTTTTAAGAGATTTTTGCTATAGGGCACGTAAACTTGCTGGAGAGACAGAGAGAGAAATCAAGAAATCACCCCTAAGGGGGATGGCCTCAGAGAAGTCCCTTCTCTATTCTCCTCTCAGGATCCTGGGTGCACGCACATACACGTGCCCGTTGTGACTTTCAAGCCTCCAGGTCTGGGACTCGAACCATGGTTGACTCTGTGGGAATCCAACGACATAACCATTTCACCATCTGTTGGTCCCTTTTTTTAAAGAGAAATTTTTGCTACAGGTAGCTTGCACTCCCTGGAAAGACAGAGACAGAAAGTAAGAAATTGCCCCCCAGGGGGCATGGCCACTTTGCAATTCCTTCTCCATTCTCCTCTCGGGATCTTGGGCACATGCACAAACAGGTGCCGAATGTGAGTTTAAGCCTCTGGGCCCAGGACTCAAACCGCAGTTGTCTATGTGAGAGTCCAGTAACATAACCATTATGCCATCTGCTGGTCATTCCTGTTAATTTTTTATCCATTGTCTAACTCTGTTGGCATCATAGCCTCTTATAAATCCATTTGAGAGCCAGCTACCCATTCTCCTTTCTTCTTTTTTTAATTGCCACAGGGTGCATGCAGTCTCCAGAGAGAGAGAGAGGAGAGAGAGAACGCACACTACAATGGGATAACACCATAGTCCCTTCTCCATTTATCCATTGTGTTGGGATTTTGGATTTGCATGCATGCACATGCTCCCGACATATCTTTCAAGCCTCTGGAGTGGGGATTCAAACCATAACTGTCCACACAGAATCCACTTCCTTAACCACGAGACTATGGAACTGGCCCTCATTTTCCTTCTTGACATCTTTTTTCTTTGGCTTTCTTGTGATTATACTTACCTAGTTCTTAGGCATCTTTATTCCTGTTAGTCTTTGTGTGTGTGTGTGTGTGTGTGTGTGTGTGTATCTTTGTCTTTGTCTTTGTGCATATGTGTGTGGTGTTATAGACAGCATCTTACTATCTTGCAATACTGTCTCAGCCTCAGGAGTAGCTGATTCAAGAGGTGTGTGTCTGGCTTTTAGGGCAGTGGGCCAGGAATTGACTCTGGGCCTCTTGCTGAGCAGCAACATCCAGTCCACGGTACCATGACTGGGCCCCCCATTCACCTCCCATCTTGCCCCCTATGGCTCGTAAAGGTGTTTTCTAAGATTTTTCTTTTTTGTTATAGTTCTTCTTTAATTAGCTTCCAAATCTTTCTTTTTTTGACCACATCTTTTTTCCTCTTAAACTTCTAGTTTAAAGTACCTGCTGGATATTGCTACATAAACATACCGCTGATACATAAAATATAAATATTTTTGGACGAGCAAATGGCGTAATGATTGAGTCACTGGACTCCTATGTAGTTGACCACGGTTCGAGTCCCGGACCTGATAGCTTAAAACTCAAGCCAGGCTTATGTGTGTGCATGCCCAAAATCCCAAGAGGAGAATAGAGGAAAAGGGATTGTGGTATGGCCATCCCCTCAGGAGGTGATTTTTCGCTTTCTATCTCTGGCGAGCACATGGGCCCTATAGCAAAAATCTCTCAAAATTTTTAAAAATATATAATCAGGTTTTTAAAAATTTATTATAGTGGGACCAGCAGGTGGCGTGGTGGTTAAGGTGCTGGACACTCCCACATGGCTGACCACGGTTCGAGTCCCGGACCTGGTGGCTTCCTTTCTCACTTTCCCTCTCTTTCCTCCTCTGTGTCTCTCTCTGGTCAAATTAAAATAAATGAGTGAATAAATAAAATTAAATAATTTTTAAAAATTTATTATAGTGTGTATGTGCATGCACCTCTCCTGTTATTTTGTATACCACCTACATAGCAGCTTTTAGTTCCCTAGCAAATGGGTTTTCTTACCATCTTGTCTTTGCTCACGCTCTCTCTTCATGCTGACACTACCCTTCTCCCACATCATGAATTCCACTTTGTACTTAGGTCTCCATTTAAGGTGGGAGGCCTGCCTTGTCTCATTCCCCTATCCTAAAATTAGGTTAGAAATCCTGTCCTCTGTGTTCTTGGTTCATCCCCAGAGTGCATCTTTTATTAGTCATTGTACCCATCACAGTTCATTATAATGAACTGTTTGTGTTTGCTTTTCATTCACAGGGTGAAGGGAGGGTATCCAGTCTCAATTATCTCTGTAACCCAGAGTATTTGACACATAGAGATCCTGCTAATGATTACTTAACTGAGCAGTAATTCTAAGTAGATAGAGCCTGTGTCTGTTGTGTTGTATGGGTAGTTGTTACCTAGTTATTGGACTGGAAAATGACAGTCATCACCTGGAAGGCATTTGATGAAGTCTCTCCTGATACCTTCACAGACCAGATAAAAAAAGTCATATGAGTTGTGAAAATACTTTTAGAGTTTAGTCACTGGATGAATGCCCATGACACAAAATGAATGCTTTGGCATAGTTGTATACCAGTCTAGAATGAAAACTTTAGTAGTAGTTGAGGCTTTCTCCAAGCGGATAGTTCACTTGGGATGAAGAGACAGAAAATGTGCTAACCAAATCATCAGGTGACACAAATCTGGAAAGCCTAGCAATTTTCTTTTTTAAAGAGGTTTTTGCCTTAGGGCATGTGTGCTCTGGGTGGGGCGGGGAAGACAGAGACAGAGGCAATAAGAGGGAATGTGAGAGATCACCTCCCAAGGGGCTGGCCACCTCGCAATCTGTTCTCCATTTTCCTCCTGGGATCTTGGGCATGCATGCACATGCGTCCGGTGTGAGTTTCAAGCTACCATGTCTGGGACTCAAATTAGTCAGCCATGTAGGAGTCCAGCAACATAATCATTATGCCATCTGCTGGCCTCAAGCCTAGCAAATATTTTACAAGACCATCATTGTCTAAAAAGAGCTTGGCAAGTCAAGTGATTCAGTAAAATGAAGTCTCCCTACAGGATAAATTAACATGGCAAGATTGGGGGGGAGGGGAGGGAAGCAAACCCAGCTACATGGGTGTGCAGTGTGGGAACTTGGTGGTAGAGATATGACAGTCTGAGGGACACCTTTGGGCACACAGTGTGAATCAGTGCTTCTGCCCAGCTGTCATTAACAAGAGCATCTTCACACAGCCTCAATTACCTAGTACTGAGCTTGGTTACTTTTTACCTGGGCTGTTCAGTCCTGGGCCTGTTTCTTTTGGAAGAAGATGATCATATAGGAGGAGCATGTGCAGAGAAAAGCGTTCAGAGAAGAGTGACTGGAAAGGCTTAATATTGTATAATAGGTATAGAACAGCCACGAGCAGAACAGAGACAGGCAGATATTCAAGCATCTGAATTATTAGCTCATAGGGAAGCACTAAAGTTTGTTTTGTTTTAGTAGTTGCAGGTAATAGTACTTAGACCCGTGTTTGGATCACAGAAAGACAGGTTTTGTCTGTCATGAGGAACTTTCTAGCAGCAGTTACCATCCAGAGATGTAATGGGTTACTTGGTGAGGGAGTGGTGTCCCATCACTTGAAGTGCACAAGCAGAAGTTGGCTATCACTTGGTAGGGATGCTTTCAAACATCACTTGGGTAGAAGGATAGAATGAACTCTGTGGGGCCTGCTAACCTAGGCAGCCCAGAATCTTCTTCATGAGTATGTATTTTATTTTCATAATTGAAGTCAGTGACAAAGATTATCTTTTCCAGTAAATGTGATACTACTACATGCATTAGTTTTGTTTGTATGCTTTCTCACTTCAGTTGCTTTTAACTGTGAATTGTTTCTTTCAATAGATGGACGACCTCAGTGGGAGGTAGAAGGAAAAATAATCAGGGAAAAATGTCAAGGGGTAAGAATTTACCTTAATTCTTAAGAAATATTTTAAAAGCTTACTAAGAAAATTGGATAATGCTGCTTTATAATATAGATGAGGAGTCTTATATAGTAATAGAAAACTAAATTAGAGGCTACAATGACACATACTTCTAAGAGGCTGTGCATTGTAAGCTAGGTCTGCATGTAGGGCCTGGTTTGGATTTTCAGTTCAACATAAAGGCTGGGCCTAGAGCTGCATGTGGGAATTCAGCATCCTAACCACTATGCCACCTGCTGGCTCCTCAGCTATTTTATTAGGCCTTTCAGGATTCCATACCAAAGTGGTTCCTTTATCCTGTTTATAGTGGAGACAGAATCTTCTCTAGGATAGTGAATACCACTTACCACAGTACTTTTTTTTTTTTTTTTTTTTTTTTTTTTTTTTTTTTTTTTTTTTTTTTTTTGAGAGGTTTTTCGCCATAGGGCGCTCGCCAGACAGACAGAGAGAGACATAGAGACAGAAAGCGAGAAATCACCCCCCGGGGGGATGGTCACGCCGCAATCCCTTCTCCTCCATTCTCCTCTCGGGATCTTGGACACGCACGCACACGCGCCCGGCGTGAGTTGTAAGCCACCGGGTCCGAGACGCGAACCACGGTCAACCACGTGGGAGTCCAGCGACATAGCCATTACGCTAACTGCTGGTTCCCACCACAGTACTTTTGAAAGACCTGGAACAATTAGGTAGAATTTAGTTTGAGGCTGAGGATTTTCATCATTCTTGTGTAAAATTGTTTTGATATGGATTTAGATTTTTATATACTGCCAACTTAGAACATTTTGAAAATAAAATTTATGAAATCTGTAATGCAACTTGGGAAATACTAAACATGATTAAAAATCAGAATGAACTTTCTGTTCAGATATATAGTAGCATGCAATATTCTGTAGACTGAGTATCTCATTACCTAGTATGTAAGACTTTTTATTTCTGCTGCAACTAGAAACTCAACTTGGTAGGTAAAGAGCAGTTATTCCTATCCTTGTCAAGATTGAAGTATCCATATAGTAAATCTCCAGATGACTTATGTGACTAGTTGATAGGCATAGCTATTTATGATGGGAAGGCTTTGTAGTTAATACTCATGAGTTGCACTGAATTTAGCAGGTGCATTTCATTTTTAGTTCTGAGTGTAATACAATCTTTCTTCCTGTACTCCTTAGGCTCACATTGTCCTTGAAGTTCCTCCATATCATAACCCAGCAGTTACAGCTGCAGTGCAGGTGCACTTTTATCTTTGCAATGGCAAGAGGAAAAAAAGCCAGTCTCAACGTTTTACTTATACACCAGGTATGAGGAGCTGTTGTGATGGTTTATTATAGAGCTTTATGAATAAAAGGTTACTTAGTGAATCCTGTATTAGAATATTTAAAGTAGGATACTTATAATAAAATTAAAAATACCATCTTATGCCTAACCTAAAATTTTACTTTAATGTTACAATGTTATTTTGTAGTAAGTTATACTGCCTCTTTGCTATAGTGTAAGAGCTGTAATTTTCTAGTTCTAGAATACAATATAATCAATATTATATGTGGTAATTCATGTTGAAGGTTAAATACTTAGAGAATAAATATTTATTTATTTATTTGGAGAGGTTTTTTGCTGTAGGGTGTGTGCACTCGCCAGAAAGACAGAGTCAGAGACAGAAAGCGAGAAATCACCCTCCATGGGGGATGGCCACACTGCAGTCCCTTCTCCTCCATTCTCATCTCGGGATCTTGGGTGCACACGTGCCTCGCGTGAGTTTAAGCCACCAAGTCCAGGACTTGAACTGCAGTTGATTACGTGGGAGTCCAGCGACATAGCCATTACGCCAACTACTGGTCCCAATATTTATTTATTTTTGAGTTGGCTTATTTCTTCCATAAGCCAGAGAGAGAAAGAAAGTGAGAGGACGTGGTACATGTATGTCCCCAACAGGGTCTTGACATTGCGATCCACTCCCTGCCTTCAGCCCGCCCCAGATCATTGGCAAATGTGTGCCCAGTGTACTCAAAGAGGTCTGTGGGTTAGAACCAGGAAGCTTCTTTTTTTTAATTAGTTATTTAATTTTTTAAATTATTTTTTAATTTGACGAGAGGGAAAGTGAGAAAGTAAGCCACCAGGTCTGGGACTCAAAGCGCAGTAGACCGTGTAGAATCCAGTGCCCCAACCACCACACCACCTGCCAGTCCCATCAGGAACCTTCTTATGTGGAATTGCTTCACAGAGCATCATGTTTTAACAGTGTGCCACCATCTGGTTCCTTAGAGAACAAATTTTGTAGGAATCTTTTTTGTGCTAGTCACAGAAAAATCAGAGTGAAAGTGAATGCTACTCTCTAAGACTTGCAAAAACTTATTTTTTCCCCTCAATATTCTCTGTTCATAATACAGCACATTCAGGCACACATGAGAGTAAGAGAGAGGGCGATATGTATCCTCTACAGAGTCTGGTTACACCGCAGTCCCCTTCCTCCCGTCCTCCAGCCTGTTGGATTCTGGGCACTGATGGGTATGCCTAGCTGGAGATTCAAACCGCATTCACCATGTGGGAACTGGCTTCTCTTGAGTAGCACATTACTGTTGCACTATAGATCCAGACCACAAAAACTTTTAAATATTGGGTTGTTGGGAAAGTCATCATGCATTTTTGCATAGAAAAACAGAAAAATTCATCATGACTTTCTCGACAACCTAATAGTTTATAGTAAATGAAAAGAACAAATGCTATATTCTAGATGATATTAGATATTAATAGTTATTCATTTGCCCCACATATCTTTTAAAGCTAGGTTATATTTCATTTATAGGCTCTGAAGGCCACTTATATTCCTAAATTTGAAAATCATTATTACTTGACATTATTATAGTACTGGATAGTAAAATAACTCAGATCCCTTATAAATAGAATATAAACCTTTTGAAAACTAAAAATTTTGGTTCACTGTTGCACTCATTTATTAATTGAACAAGTATTTGAGAGTACCTGCTAGGTGGCAAAACCTATTTCATTCTCTTCTCGTGTGGAACTTACAGTCCAGTGAGACAAACAGAAGTTAGTAAGTCACTAAATATATAAATTACTAACAATGCCAGAAGACCCTTGTCTAGGTTAGCATGTTGAAAAATGCTTCCAGGAAGAAGGGGTACTTGAATGATAACCAGAAAATAATAATAATTGTTTATAGTTCTCTGGCATTAACTATATTCTTAGTATTCTTGTAAGCCCTCTCTGTATTAGCTGTATTGACTTATTTAATCCATGGGTAATGATAAACCTGTGAGGTAGGTGGTTGTTACCTTGTTTCACAGACGAGGAAATAAGTGATTAAATAATGTGCCCAAGGCCTCATAGTAGGTCAGTCTTGAAGCTAAACCTCACACTCAGAATCTAGGCTCCTAATATGCTAAAATACATCTCAGCTTTGTTTATTTAGCAAACATTTAGACCATTTAATGTGTGCCAGGTGCTCTTCTAAGCAGTTTACACATAACCTATTCATTCTCCTGTTACTCTATAATGCTATCATGATTTTACATATGAATGAACTAAAGTCCTTAGGTAAAGTTGGTACAGGTGAGATGAATCCAGGCAGTCTGACTTTAGAGTCTATACTATTAATTACTGTTAGATAAAATGAGAGAAAAACAATCCAGATAAAAGACAGCAGCATATGGAGCCAGCAGGTGGTGTGGTGGTTAAGGGTGCTGGACTCCTGCATGGACAACTGCAGTTCAAGTCCTGGACCTGGTGGCTTGTTTTCTCACTTTCCTTCTCACTCTCTCGCTCTCATTCTATCCCTCTCTGGTCAAATTAAAATAAGTAAATAAATAAATAAAACTAAATTTAAAAATTCTTAAAAAAAAAAAGATAGCAACGTATGCAAGGACTTGTGGATGGTAGGATCAAGCAGTATTTAAAAGAAACGTAAGGGCCCCAGGTGGCGTGGTGTTTAAAGTGCTGGACTACCATATGGGTGACTGTGGTTCAAGTCCCAGACCTGGCAGCTTGATAAATCATACAGGGCGCATGTGCGTGCCTGTCCAAAATGTGTGGTTTTTCACACATTTCATATACATTCCAGTGCCTTAACCACCATGCCACCTGCTGGCTGCTGGCCCCCACACTTAGATTATTTTACATGAACTGCCTTCCCTGAAGTATCTGAGTTTGTTACCCATAGTATGGATGATTGCTACAGTTGTATACCCTAGAATGGAGGCCTGTCATAATTGTCTTATGTATTAGATAATGACATTTGCTTTAATACATATTTAATTTTTTTTAGTTTTGATGAAGCAAGAACACAGAGAAGAGATTGATTTGTCTTCAGTTCCATCTTTGCCTGTGCCTCATCCTTCCCAGACCCAGAGGCCTTCTTCAGATTCAGGGCACCCACATGACAGTGTACTGTCAGCACAGAGAAGCTTGGTTTGTCCCATCCAGCAAACATATGCAACCATGGTAACCTCATCCCATCTGCCACAGTTGCAGTGTAGGGATGAAAGTGCAAGTAAAGAACAGCATATGATACCTTCTTCAGTTGTGCACCAGCCTTTTCAAGTGACACCAACACCTCCTGTGGGATCTTCCTATCAGCCTATGCAAACTAATTTTGTGTACAACGGACCAACTTGTCTTCCTATTAATGCTGCCTCTAGTCATGAATTTGATTCAGTTTTGTTTCAGCAGGATGCAACTCTTCCTACTTTAGTAAATCTTAGCTGTCAACCACTGTCCTCCATACAATTTCATTCTTCAAATTCAGGCTCAACAGGACATCTCTTAGCACATACACCTCATTCTGCGCAAACCCCATCTCACCTTCAGTCAATGGGTTACCATTGTTCAAACACAGGACAAAGATCTCTTTCTTCTCCAGTGGCTGACCAAGTCACAGGTCAGCCTTCTCCTCAGTTACACCCTATAACATTTGGTCCTTCACATTCAGGGTCTGCTACCACAGCTTCCCCAGCAACCTCTTGTCCCATAGCTAGTTCACCACTTTCTGGACCACCATCTCCTCAGCTGCAGCCTATGCCTTACCAATCTCCTAGCTCAGGAACTGCCTCATCACCATCTTCAGCCACCAGAATGCATTCTGGACAGCACTCAACTCAAGCACAAAGTACGGGCCAGGAAGGTCTTTCTGCACCGTCATCCTTAATATGTCACAGTTTGTGTGATCGAGCTTCGTTTCCTCCTGATGGGGCAACTGTGACTGTTAAACCTGAACCTGAAGATCAGGAACCGAATTTTGCCACCATTGGTCTACAGGACATCACTTTAGATGATGGTAAGTTCATCTCTGTTTTGAAGCGAAGATTCAGGAACTTTCCTTTTTTTGAGAGAGAGAGATATTTTTGCTTTAGGGTGTGTATGCTCACCAGAGAGAGCGTAAAAATCATCCCCCAGGGGAGATGGCCACACTGCAATCTCTTCTTCATTCTCCTCTCGGGAATTTGGGCATGCACGCACACATGCCTGGCATGAGTTTTAAACTGCTGGGTCCAAGACTTGAACTGCATTTGACTACATTGGAGTCCAGCAACATAACCATTACTCCATTGCTGGTCCCGAAGATTCAGGGTTGCTTATTGGCGTATGATTGGGCTTTTAAATGAGTTAACTGTTTTTAGAAATATATATTAATACGTAACTTTGAAAATCCATGTTTTAAAGTCTGTTTTACCACTCATAACTTTTGCTGAATGGGACACCTTTTCTTCCAAAATATATAGTGAGATCACAGTGTCTAGTGAATGGAATTCATAAACATTCCTTCAGTAAACATTGCTGAATGCCATCCGTTTGCAACGCATGGGGCTAGATGCTGGGAATACTAAGGATGTATTATGATAGAGTTCCTCTCCTTGAGGAGATGCACACAAATAAACTGCTCTTCTGGGGCTCTACTAGCTTGCTGAGTCAGGTAGTGGTGATGGTACAAGATGGGACTGGTTTGCTGCTACTGCTACAGCTGTTGGCATAATGAGTTTAAAAATGCACTGTTTATATAAATGTAACAAGTTGATATGCGGATTTCTGCTCTATGTAATCAGTATATTGGAGAACTCAGGAATATTAGTCATCTCAGTAATAGAAAATTCCTCAACATTGAATACTCAGGTAACAATTTTAGAGTTTGTAATAGGCTTTATCATTTATATGGTAGTGAAATTTTGTCTAACTAGGAAATCGAGTGAAAGCTACCTATAACTATTATCTGGTATGAAAATCTGAAGATCCTGAAACATAGATATAGGATTTTAGTTCTCTTTCTAATTACTTATTAATCTACTATAGGAAAATAATTATAGATTAAATATCCATTTTGCAGATCTGGAGAAGCTGAGTTCCCTGCTTAGTTGCGAAGCTGCTTTTAAATCCCAAATACAAGGGCTAAGGGAGGTAAATGAGTTGTGTTACCCTGTCTTCTAGGTCTTTCCTGTCAGATCAATACATGAAGACTGACGACACAATGCAGTGGGTCTGAGTCATAATAACCATAGTATAAGAGAAGCGTTTTAGGAGATCAGCAGAGATATACGACCAGGTTTCATAAAAAGGATACGTAAAGGCTTCTGTGAGGTGACATTTGAACCAGGTCTTAGAGGATGAGTGCCATATGTGTTTTCAGTAAATGAGGAACAGAAGTTAAGTCAGATAGTATGATCAGAAGCATAGTGATGTGTCTAGGGAACCATGTTTATCTGTGGCTGGGGTCAGGTGAGTGAATGGTACAGTAGATGATGATTTTCAAAGCCATATGGTGACACACCAGGTCATTTGTGTGTAAATAGAAGATATATGTGGAAACTGGAACACCACGTAACATTTGCATAGCGTTTTCACATTTATTGTCTAATCCAGTTTGTGCTTTTCCTCCATCTCCTTGGTGGATGGTGACATCTTTTTTTTTCTTTTTTTTTTTAAGCTTAGTATACACGTGTGCTTTTCAGAGAGAGACAGAGAGACGGAAAGTGAGAAAGCATCCCCCAAAGAGGGAGACAGAGAGAGAGAGAAAGTAAAATTGCACCCCCTCCGGGGGATTGGCCATGCAACAATCATTTCTCCAGTCTCCTCTCAGGCTTTTGTGCACACATATGCATGTACCCAGTATGTTTTTCAAAGAGCTGAGTCTGGGACTCAAACCTCACAGCTGGCCATGTGGTATCCAGCCACCAATAATCACACCACTGGCTGGTCCCAGAGTTGGACTATTTCTTTTGGTCACATTGCTAGTAAACATCAGGGCTTAGACTAGATTCAGATTTTTCCAGTCTTTCTTGAGGCACTACAGCTGCCTCTCAGTAATATCAACACTCTGTTAAAGGGACTCCCTCAAGGTGTTTTTTTTTTTTTAATTTATTTATTTAATTTTATTCATTCATTTTAATTTGATCAGAGAGAGAGAGGGAAAGTGAGAAAGCAAGCCACCAGATCCGGGACTCGAACCGTGGTCGGCCATGTGGGAGTGTCCAGCACCCTCACCATCATGTCACCCGCTGGTCCCCCTAGAGGTTTTTCCTACTTCCTAGGAAATAGTGGAATACTCTCCAGGAATGTATATGCAGAATACCACTATATGAACATGTGTTCACAACTACAACTGATCTTCCACACTGACACTCGTAGTACTTGAGAGATGTATCAAGCATCTTACTGTGTGCTCTTTATACACAGCTGATATCAGTCCCATTGGCTACTTAATGATGAAACCAGGAGGTAGAGAGGTGGCTACTGCTTTTATGCAAAATACATTTGAAATCATTAAAGACTTTTCCATGTGTACATAGGATATTAAATTACTCTCTATGTGTGTGTATGTATACATATATTTTTTTAAATGCCCTTCTTTATGGTAGTTTTAGACTCTTCACAGCTCTTTTCACCTTGAAACAGTAATAATCTGTCCACCCAGGGCCAACCTGTGGTGTGGTAGATAAGGCTGCTGGATCCCACATGGCCAACAGCATGGTTTAAGTGCCAGACCCGGTCCCTGGAAAACTCATCAGGTGTGTGTGCATGAGTGCCAAAAATCCCTAGAGGGGAATGGAGGAGAAGGGACTGTAGTATGGCCATTCCCCCTCAGAACTGCTTTCTCACTTTCTCTCTCTCTCCAGTGAGCACACACCTCCTATAGCAAATTAAAAATAATAATAATCTGTCACTTGTTTGTGATGTAACTGAAAATAAAAGATTTATTGAGCAAGTCTCTAAGGGTATTTTAGCTCATTTTGCTTACAAATGAAGACAATTTTTTTCTTCTGAAAAGAAACCAAAGCTACAGTCTGCTCCTTCTTGTTTTCCACAGATTGATATTTGAAGGCTAGGGGGAAGGGAACAACAAATTGGAATTTCTAGAAAGATTTTAGGAAAATTAATTTATTTCACTTTATGACTATGTGAAAATATATTGCACAAACAGATGATCTGAAGAAATAAGGTCTTTGAGGACAGGTAAAAAAACAATGTCAAGGACCTGCAGGTGGCATGATGGTTAGGGGTGCTGGACTCCCACATGACCAACCATGATTTGAATCCCGGACCTGGTGGCTTGCTTTCTCTCTTTTCTCTCTCTCACTCTATCCCTCTCTGGTCAAATTAAATAAATAAATAAAGCTAAGTAATTTTTTAAAAATTAGAAAAACCCAACGTCAATGTCATTTTTGTTCCATTAATTATGTAGTGTGCACAGTCAAAAAAGGTTCCCAAATTGGGACCAGCAGTTAGCGTAATGGCTATGTCACTGGACTCCCACGTAGTCGACCGTGGTTTGAGTCCCAGACCCGATGGCTTAAACTCATGCCGGGCGCGTGTGCGTGCGTGCCCAAGATCCCGAGAGGAGAATGGAGGAGAAGGGATTGAGGCGTGACCATTCCCCCCTGGGGGGTGATTTCCTGCTTTCTGTCTCTCTGTCTCTCTCTCTCTGTCTGGCAAGCGCACACGCCCTATAGCAAAAACCTCTCAAAAAAAAAAAAGTTCCCAAATTATAACCCTATGGAAGATAGACTGGCTATTTAACTTTGTCATTGTCACTCACCAGGGGACTTGATAGAAGCTCAATTATGCTAAGCAATAAAGAAGGAAGAAAAAAACTAAAATCCACTCCTGAGCACCTCAGATAATTGAGTGTATAATTTTTACAAATTGCAATTTTGATGCTTGAGTTCTAAAATGAATTTTTTATCTTAGCCAATCAACTTACTGATTATGGTATTTGGATTTTCATTTGAAGGTAAAATTTCTAGATGCTTAAATCCTGAAGTTTTGCAAAGTTTTCGTGTCTATTCATAAAATACAAATTATAAAAACCCACATATTTCATAGGCTTTGATCCTTAGCACTTGAATGTCCCCTTTCTGGGTATCATTTTTCTTTTTTAAATAAATTCAGTGACATTTAACAGCAAAGATAACTGTGTGCCTCAGCTCGGAGATTTAAGAATTACAGAGCTGGAAATACTCGAATATGGCATCCTCATTTTATGGATAGTTTTTTTTTTTTTTTTTTTTTTTTTTTTTTTTTTTTTTTTTTCTATAAGGGTACATGCACTTGCCAGAGAGAAACAAAGAACAAAAGTGAGAAATCACCTTCTGGGGGAATGGCAACACCACAGTCTCTCTAGTCGACTCTTGGGAATTTGGGCATGCAAGCAAACGTACCTGGCATGATTTTCTTTTCTTTTCTTTTCTTTTTTGAGAGATTTTTCTTTTTGGAGAGGTTTTTGCTACAAGGTGCGTTCACTTGCCAGAAAGACAGAGAGAGACAAAGCGAGAAATCACCCCCTAGGGGGATGGCCACGCCGCAATCCCTTCTTCTCCATTCTCCTTTCGGGATCTCGGGCACACATGTACACGCGCCTGGCGTGAGTATAAGCCACCGGGTCTGGGACTCGAACTGTAGTCGACTACATGGGGGTTGAGCAACATAGCCATTACGCTAATTGCTGGTCCCGAGAGATTTTTACAATGGAGTGTCTGCAGTTGCCGGAAAGAGAGAGAGAGGAAGTGATGGCCATGCTGCAGTCTCTTCTCCATTCTCCCCTGGGGATTTTGGGCATGCATGCACATGTGCCCAGTGTGAGTTTAAGCCGCTGGATCTGGGACTTGAACTGTAATCAACTTTGTGGGAATCCAACAATATAACCATTACTCCATCTGCTGGTCCCAACCTGGCATGATTTTCAAGCTGCCCACAAAATCAGCCATGGTGAGATCCAGCCCCTTAATCTCCATGCCACCTGTGGACTCTGTGGATAAAAAGTTTAACACTGATTTTATATAGAGTTTAAGATATTCATCCAGAGTCACACACTTAAGTTAATGGCAGAGTGGAGAGAGGTTTTTGCTATAGGGTGCATGCTCTTGCCAGAAAGACAGAGAGACAGACAGAGAGATAGAAAGCGGGAAATCACCCCCCCCAGGGGGGATGGCCACGCCGCAACCCATTCTCCTTTCGGGATCTTGGACACGCATGCACACGTGCCCAGCGTGAGTTTAAGTCACCGGGTCCGGGACTCAAACCACAGTCTACTACATGGGAGTTCAGCGACATAACCATTACACTAACTGGTAGTCCCGACTCTAGCAGTTTTTCTAATATTTGCAGTCATGTTTCTAATCAGTCTTTGGACTGAGCCATTAAAATGATACAGAACAAATAATATTCAGGGGGAAAATGCCATTTTCCCCAAGAAGGGCCAGTACATTTTAAGATTACTGATTCTCAGGTTTAGATTAATTTTTAAAAATGTTTAGTTATTACTACTTAATTTGCTATAGGGCATATGTGCTCACCAGAGAGAGGGGGACTCAAACCACGGTTGACTACATGGGAGTCTAGCAACGTAACTATTATACCATCTGCTGGTCCCGACTATTTTTTTTAAGATTTTTTTTAAACTTAACTTTATTTATCATTATTATTTTCCAGTTTGATCAGAGAGAATTTGAGAAAGCAAGCCGCTAAGTCCAGGACTTGAACTGCAATTGGCCATGTGGGAATCCAGCGCCTTTAACCACCATGCCACCTGCCAGCCACACCTAGATTAACTTTAAAGTCTCTCTGCTCCATCTTTCTCTTCAACTGTGGAGTTCACATTTCTGGTATTCTTTTTTTTTTTGGAGAGGTTTTTGCTATAGGGCGCGTGCGCTTACCAGACTTACAGAGAGAGACAGAGAGGCAGAAAGCGAGAAATCACCCCCCAGAGGGGATGGCCATGCTGCAATCCCTTCTCCTCCATTCTCCTCTTGGGATCTTGGGCACGCACGCACACGTGCCTGGCGTGAGTTAAAGCCACCGGGTCCGGGACTTGAACCGTGGTCAACCACGTGGGAGTCCAGCGACATAGCCATTACGCTAACTGCTGGTCCCATTTCTGGTATTCTTAATGAGATTATATTCTTGTGTTTCTCTAGTTTCTTTGGAACATCTCAGGGCCTATTGAGTTCCAGCTGCCCTTCTAATTTTAAGTGAGCTCGGATACCTCTGGAATCATGCAGAACAAATTTAATCTTTTTTCTATAATATTCCTTCACATCAGTGAGACCTTGATCTCAAGTCCTGGACCTGGCGGCTTCCTTTCTCACTTTCCACCTCTGCCTCTCTCTGGTCAAATCAAATAATAATAAGTAAAATAAAATAATTCTTTAAAATGTAAAATCTCTGGCAAGAGAAGATGGGTTCCATACTGCACCCACATTTTGAATCTCTAGTCTGGTTGGCATGAAACAAACCTGCTACATTCACAAGTGCCCAAGAGCCAATGAACTGGACATCTGGAGGAAAGGGGATTATGGCGTGACCAGACCCCTCCCTCCTCTCTCTCCACTCATTCACACATGCATGTGCGCACACTGTCTTTTTTTTTTTTTTTTTTAAGAATTTATTTAATTTCATGGGATCAGCAGTTGGCGTAATGGCTACGTCGCTGGACTCCCATGTCATTGACCACGGTTTGAGTCCTGGACCTGGTGACTTAAACTCAGGCCGGGCGCATGTGCATGTGTGTCCAAGATCCTGAGAGGAGAATGAAGGAGAAGGGTTTGCAGTGTGGCCATCCCTCCTGGGGGACTGGGGGGGGTGATTTCTCTCTCTCTCTCTCTCTCTCTCTCTCTCTCTCTCTCTCTCTCATATGAGCACATGCACCCTATAGCAAAAACCTCTCAAGAAACAAAAAGAACAAAGAATCTATTTAATTTCATTTATTATTTATTTATTTATTGGAGAGGTTTTTGTTTGTTTGTTTGTTTGTTTTTAGAGGTTTTTGCTATAGGGCGCGTGCGCTCGCCAGACAGACAGAGACAGACAGAGAGATAGAAAGCGAGAAATCACCCCCCAGAAGGGATGGCCACGCCGCAATCCCTTCTCCTCCATTCTCCTCTCGGGATCTTGGGCACGCACGCACACATGCCCGGCATGAGTTTAAGCCACCAGGTCCGGGACTCGAACCACGGTCGACTACGTGGGAGTCCAGCAACATAGCCATTACGCTAACTGCTGGTCCCTGGAGAGGTTTTTGATATAGGGCATGTGAGTTTGCCAGAAAGAGAGAGACAGAGACAGAAAGAGAAATCACCACCCGGGGGGATGACCACGCCGCAGTCCCTTCTCCTCTATTCTCCTCTCGGGATCTTGGGCACATACACACACGTGCCCGCCATGAGTTTAAACCACCGGGTTCAGGATTTGACCCGCAGTCGACTACATGGGAGTCCACTGACATAGCTATTACGCCAACTGCTGGTCCCCATTTATTATTATTTTTAAATTTGACCAGAGAGAAAAAAGGGGAAATTTAGAAAGCAGGCCATCAGGTCCAGAATTCGAATCATGGTCGGTTGTATGGGAGTCCAGTGCCTTAACCACGATGCCACCTGCTGGCCCCACACTCTTTTCTTTCTTGTTTTTCTTCACGCTCTGTGAAAAGCTTCTCTAGCAATTTTACCCTTTCCTCACTAATGTGAATGTTCCCCTGTGCTTGAACCTTGATGTTAAGTTCCTCTCATAGTGCAGTATCCAGAAGAGCATGCTAGTTAGCTTAGTGTAGGTCAGGCTATAGTCTTCCTGGTGTAGTATGGCCTGAGGGCAGAGGATTTTGTTAGTTCCATTGTACTGTTGATTTAGTGAGTCATAATTATGTTACATCATACCGTTTTCCTCCTCCCCACATGGGTTTTTATATTATTTTATTTGGAACCGGAGGCTAAACTTTATGATTGCCCTTGTTCTGTTTTATTGGGATGATTTTGGCCCCTTGTATCAACCTTTGAAGCACAGAAGAGTGCCAGGAACATTTCTCTGTCTCAGAGTACTGTGGCTCTCTCTTCAGGGGATATTCCTTGGGCTGATAATAAGAGCACAAAACTGACCTTTAACTAAGCAGTATTCTCTTTCAAGTAATTCCCTTGAGAGGCTATAATATATACCTATTCAACCAATTAAGGCATTATCCAAGACTATTTTGCTACTTGCTTTTCTTTCTTTTTTCCTTTGATACCTACATATATCTTTGTCCAGCCTTGAGTGCTGTGTCCTCCAGCTGTCAAATTATCAGTAGATTTTTACTTATATGTTACAGTTTGTGTATCTGAAGCTGTAGCTTTTCTAAATGTCTCTGTGCATTAAGGTGTGCATGTCCTAGTGTTTGGACCATATGATAAACATAAAATAGTTGAATTTTATAACAAATACAGAAATTGTCACAGCTGTGTTTTAAATCGTAATTAAGATTATAGTATTGTGAAGCTAGACTGTCCAAGACCTTTAAATACAGGGTCATTTAATTTGTGATTGAGCTAACCGCATCCTATTACAATTTTCCATTAGAGTCCCTCAGTTCCCACTTGTCCTCCTTTGTTCACAAACTAACAGAGCCACAGCTGCAGCTCTTTAGCAGAGAAAAGGATGCATGTTAAATATAGCTTGACCTGCTACTGTGGTGAAAACTGATACTGCAACTTGCAGGCTCTATGCAGTAACACGCTGATCCTGAATCTAGGGCAATTGCTAATTTGACAGTAAACAGGGACTCTAGACATGACCTCAGCTGCTTCAGTTCTGTATGTAGGTGACAAGCAGAAGAGCCATTTTTCAAGTAGGTGCTTTTTTAAAACAAGAGAATGGTAAATACAAGATTCAGGTGGTTACTTGGATGGGGGAGGCTGGTACAGAAGAGGAGTGGAGAGGTGAATAGTTTTGTCTATCACACCTGTTGGATAGTGGTTTCACTGCTGTTTGTTGTACTTAAATAAAACAAAAGAAGGCCATGCATAGCAAATGGTGTGTCATGAATGAAATATAATTAATCCATTGGGGTGGAGAGAGGCAGATAATACTTAACTTTCTTTCTTAACTGGGATTCTGCGAAACATACATCTACCAACCAGTCTAGAAAATATTTAGGATGAATAATTCCAGAGACCAAAAGTTCCCATAAATAATGGCCAGGTAGGGTTTGGATCAGAGTCCAATTAGATGGACCATGATGAGAACCTTAGATACTACCATCCTGGGTTATATAGTAAGAAAAATTAATTTTCAGACCCAGTAAAGAAAAGCAGGCTTCTCTGAAGAGCTGATTATTTTTATACCACGTGTGCTTGTAGATACATAATTAATTGTATCATTTTTCAGTGAATGTGTTGTTTCTACCATTTGAACAAAAACTTTTTTTTTTTTTTTGAATCAGCTTGATATCAAAATTTACACAGAAGCTAGGAAAAATCCACTGGTTACCATAAAATAACCAACATATTAAAAAACCTTCAAGGTGATTTTCTTCAAGGGTTGGACCTGTAGCCGAGTGTTTAAGGGAGCCAGATCCTACTTGGCCAAACATCGTTTCAATCTTGGACTCAGTTGTTTGAAAAGCACACCAGGTGCCTATTGTGTGTGTGTATCCAAAACCCCAACAGAATGGAGAAATGGAAGATAAGGGATTGCAGCCCGGCTATGCCCCATTAGGGGCATTTCTCTCTCTTTGTGTCACTGGCATGCTCATACACCCTTAAAAATTAATAATAATAATTTCTCTTTAAAATGTATATTTTACGGGCTGGCCTTGTGGGCTAGTGGCTAAAGAAGCCAGATTCCACATGGCCAACTGTGTGGTTTGAATCCAGGACCTGGCAGTTTGAAAAACAAAATCTTGAAAGAGTGGAAAAATGGATGAAAAGGGATTGTGACCACTGGGGGGATGCATTCTCTTCTCTCTCTCTCTCTCTCTCTCTCTGTCTCTGTCTGTGTGTGTGTGTGTGTGTGTGTGTGTGTGTTTCTGGTGAGTGTATGTATTCTCTGGCAAATTAAAACAAAGAATCCAAAAACAAATATTGTATGTTAAAATGAGTTAAAGTTACTATATATTTTTTTTTGAGAGGTTTTCGCTATAGGGTGCATGCGCTCGCCAGACAGACAGAGAGAGACATAGAGACAGAAAGTGAGAAATCACCCCCCAGGGGGGATGGTCACGCCGCAATCCCTTCTCCTCCATTCTCCTCTCAGGATCTTGGGCACGCACGCACATGCGCCCGGCGTAAGTTTTAAGCCACCAGGTCGGGGATGCGAACCGCGGTAGACTACGTGGGAGTCCAGCAACATAGCCATTACGCTAACTGCTGGTTCCCAAAGTTACTATTTCTTGATAATAAAACACATTTTTTTAAAAAAGATCACTATAGGGTACATGCACTCACCAGGGTGATAGAGACAAAGTGTAAGAAAGTGCCTCCTAGGGGAGATGGCCATGCCATAATTCCTTCTCCTCCATTCTCCTTTTAGGATTTTGGGCACATGTATATACATGCCCAGTATGTTTTTCAAGCCACCAGGTACAGGACTTGAACTTCATGGTTGGCCATGTGGGATCTAGTCCCCACAACCACCACTCCCCTGGCCAGCCTAAAACTCACATTTTATTGAGCACTGTTCTAGGCACTCTGTGAGTAATTTGTGAAATTTGGATTATTAGCCTATTTTTATAGATATGGCTCAGAGAGAATAAGCACTTTCCAGCATATTAGATGGCTACAAATACTGAGACCACCATTTGAATCCAGGTCTGAATGAAACTTAGATGGTCTTACATGATTTCTCTATTTTGTTTAAAGAATTGTTTTATTTTTAATGTTATTTATTCATTCATTTAAATTTGAGCAGAGAGGGACAGAGTAAGAGTGAGAGACAAAGTGAAACAGCAAACCGCCAGGTGCCTGTCTTGAAATGTGGTTGGACATATGGGAGTCCAGCTTCCTTAACCACCACACCACCTGCCGGCCCCTGTTTCTTTTGTTTTTTAAGGTTTCGTGTGTGTGTGTGTGGGGGGGGGGGGGTTTGCCATAGGGTATATGCATGAGAAGAGAGAGAGAGAGAATGAGAAGTCACCCCCTGGTGGTGGGATGGTCATGACACAATCCCTTCTTCTCCCTTCTCTTGGGATTTTGAGCATGCACATACTTGTTGCTGGTATGACTTTCAAAGTGCCAAGTCTGGGACTCAAACCATGGTTGGCCATGTGGGGATCCAATGCTTCAGCTACCATGCTATCTGCTGGCCCTGCCTGGTCTTACATGGTTTCTAAAATAACTGTAATTGATTTCTTTATATAATAACCTTGTTTCTGAAAATACAGTAACTTTCTAATGTCTACCATGTATAAGATAGCAAAGATATATTCTATTTTGGGACCAGCAGTTGGAGTAATGGCTATGTCGCTGAACTCCCATGTAGTCGACCATGGTTCAAGTCCTAGATCCCAGATTCTTTTTTGATGCTGTAATAAATAAAATTGTTTTCCTTTTATCCCTCCTTTTTTCCCCCTCTATTTAACTCTATTTGTTTATTTATTTTAATTTGGCCAGAAAGAGAGAGAGAGAGAGAGAGAAAGTGAGAAAGCAAGCCGCCAGGTCCAGGACTTGAATAGCGATTGGCCATGTGGGAGTCCAGTGCTATTATCCACCATGCCACCTGATGGCCCCTCCCTTCTATTTTTTAGGGTGTATGCACTCACCAGAGAGAGAAAGAGGGAGGGAAACTGAAAAATCCCCACCACCACTTATTGAACAGCCACGTTACAATCCCTTCTCTATTCTCCTCTCAGGATTATGGGCACACAGGCATGCATGCCCACTGTGATTCTCAATCTTTTGGGTCCAGGACTTGAACCACAAAAACTAGCCATGTGGGATCCAGTGCCTTCACCTTCACCTCCATACCACTTGCTGGCCCTAGCAATTGTTTTCTTAATTTCTTTAGAGTTTCATATATGTAATATCATGTCTTTTGTGAACAGAAATAATTTTACCTTTTCCTTTTGAATTTAGACACTTTTTATTTCTTTTTCTAACTTAATTGTGCTGGCTAGAACTTTCAGTACTCAACTGAATAGAATTGGCAAAAGTGAGCATGCTTGCCTTGTTCCTGATTTTAGGGGAAATGCTTTTAGTCTTTCTCTATTGAATATAATGCTAACTCCAGGATTTTCATGTGTGGCCTTTATCATTTTGAGGAAACTCTATTTCTAGTTTGAATGTTTTTATCTTTTTTTTTCTCAAATGACAAAACATGTGCATGAACAAGAGAGAGGAAAGTGCCCTTGACAGGTTCTCTTGATGCTACAATTTCCTTTTCCTAGCACTCAAACTTCTCAGAATCTTAGGCATGCATGTGCATGTCCCCAGCATGTTTACAGGTTGTCCCAGGAGTTTGAACCTGTGATTGGCTGTGTGGCTTCCAGGCTGGCAGAGCATTGTGCTATCACCTTGTCCACAGCAGCAGGACTTGAGTGTTTTTATCTCGAAAAACCACTGAATTTAGTCAGATGCTTTTTTGTGTCAATTGAAATGATCACGTGAGTTTTTTCTTAATTATTAATGTGATATATCACATTGATCGATTTTTTTTTCCAAAGAGATTTTTTGCTTTAGGGCGTGTGTGTTTGCTGGAGAGATAGAGAGACAGAAAGCGAGAAATCATCCCTCAGGGAGGGATGGCCACACCGCGATCCCTTCTCCTCCATTTTCCTCTCAGGATTTTGGTCATACATGCACAGACACCCAGCTTGAGTTTCAAGCCGCCAGGCCCAGGACTTGAACTGTGGTCGACTACATGGGAGTCCAGCAGTATAACTATGCCGTCTACTGGTCCCACATTGATTAATTTTTGTACGTTGAACTATTCTTGCATTCTGGGAATAAAACCCATTTGGTCCTGATGTTTATTCTTTTACGTTTTTTAATTTGCCAAGGGGTTCATGTACTGTACTTGCCAGAGAGAAAGGGAGACAGAGAGAGAAAGCGAGACAGAGAGAGAAAGCTCCTTTTAATGGGGCATGGTCACATAACAGTCTTTTATCCTTCATTTCTCTATTCTTTCAGAATTTGGGGCATGCACCCACACATGTTTTTCAAGCTGCCAGGGCTGGGATTTAGCCCCTGGGATTTAACTGCCATGTGGGAGTTAGCCCCCTTAACCACCACCCCTTGGGGGACAGCCCTGTATAATCCTATCAATATGCTGCTGAATCTGGTTTGCTAGTATTTGTTTGAGGACTTTTGCATCTATATTCATAAGTGAAATTCTGTAGTTTTGTTTTCTTCTAGTGTCTTTGGCTTTGGTATCAGTGTAATGCTATCTTTAGAATGAGTCAGGGACTTTTTATTTATTTTTATTTTTTGAGAGGTTTTGCTATAGGGTGCATTGAGCTTGCTAGGGAGACAGAGAGACAGAAAGTGAGAAGTCACTCCCTAGGGGATGGCCACACCACAGTCCTTTCTCCTCTATTCTCCTCTCAGAATTTTGGGCATGAACATATGTGTGCCTGGCATGAGTTTTAAGCTGCTGGGTCCAGGACTTGAACTGCGGTCAAATGCGGGAGTCCAGCAGTGTAACCATTATGCCATCTGCTGGTCCTGGGAATTTTCTTGAATCATTTAGAAGACTTTAGAATGATGGGTGTTAATTTTTCTGTAAAGTTTGGTCAAAGGAGAGATGAGTGAGGTATTATTTTGTTTGAGTTGTCAAACATGGAACTACATGGTTGTCTGGAGAATTGCGTGCTTCCCAAAAGCTCAACCTGAAATTTCCACTTAGCCAGTTCAGAAAACCCCACAGTATCTGTTAACTGCATAGCTTTGTTCTAGACTCTTTCTTCAAATTTATATGCTGATTTACCTAGAACCACATGTTCTATACATTCAAGTCCCTTTTAGGAAATTTAGTTGTGGAGGTTAGGCACCCTCAGAAAGGATACTTTATTTTTTATTGCCAGAGGGTGTGTGCATGAGAGAATGAGAGAGAAAGCACCCCTCACTGGGGCCTAATCATTGGCTAATTCTTTTCCCTCTAGTTCTCTATTCAGTCAGGATCTGAGGCACATATGTGCAGGCCTGGCCTGTGTGGTTTTCAAGCTGCCAGGACCTGGATTTGAACCCTGAGGGTCATATGAGATCCAGCTTCCTTTGTATGGTGCCTGACGGCTGCATGTGGGGCTGGCCCAGGGTTACTTTTGATGATATATTGGATTGTTGGGAAAGTTGTGATGCATTTTTGTGTAGAAAAATAAATCATAACTTTCCTGAGACCATAATAGATTCAGTCTTTAAAATACTTTGCACATGGGGCTGGCAGGTGACGAGGTGGTTAAGGCCCTGGACTCCCTCATGACCTACCACAATTTGAGTTTTGGACCTGGTGGCTTGCTTTCTCACTTTCCCTCTTTCTGTCTTTCTTTGTCTCTCTCTAGTCAAATGATAAATAAATAAATAATTTAAATAATTCTTTTAAAAAAATACTTTGCACATACTGAAATATGTTTTAAAACATTTATTTAATTCCATTTGTTATTATTTTTTAATTTGACCAGAGAAAGAGAGAAAGGGAAAGGGAGAAAGCAAGCTGCCAGGTCCAGGACTTGAACCGTGGTTAGCCATGTGGGAATCTAGTGCCTTTAACCACCGCGCCACCTGCCAGCCCCGCACATACTGAAATCTTGAAATCATCCCTAAAAACTAGATGAGTGGCCTCAAATTTAATATTAAATATTTAAGTTATGAGATTTTTGGAAAAACAAAGGATTTCCGGGCTTTGTTTTGTTTTTACATCTTTAATAGAGGTACATTGGTATAAACAGACTTTCCTTTTTCTTTTATCTGCTTAACATGAGGTTTTTGTTTTGTTTTGTTTTGTTTTTGCTATAGGGTGCGTGCGCTTGCCAGAAAGACAGAGAGAGACAAAGAGATAGAAAGTGGGAAATCACCCCCCAGGGGGGATGGCCATGCCGCAATCCCTTCTCCTCCATTCTTCTCTTGGGATCTTGGGGACACATATACATGCGCCCGGCGTGAGTTTAAGCCACCAGGTCCAGGACTCGAACTGCAGAATACATGGGAGTCCAGCGACATAGCCATTACGATAACTGCTGGTCCCCATGAAGGTATTAATTAATGTTCACAGAAACTGCCTACAGATTTTTTTCTTCCAAGGTTACGTCCTTTTATTTGAAATTATGCATAGAAGGCCAGAAATAATTTCTTATAGTCCAATAGAGGATGCTTTGCCTATTCTTACATTTTAGATTCTAACTGGACATCTGACTGCTCAGCCACTACCACCAGACTGACCAATAGTGATTATGTGAATTCAATGACTTTCAGACATTTCCACAATATGAAATAAGTTCTAGAGGTCAGCAGGTAGCATGGTTGATAAGGTGCTTGACTCCCACATGAACAAATACTATTTGAATCTCAGACCCAGTGGCTTGAAAAGTTATGCCAGGTACATGTGCATATGTGCCCCAAATCCTTAGAGGAAAAGGGGTTGATGAGTAGCCATCTTCCCAGGGGGTGATATTTCACTTTTCCTCTTTCTGTCTCTCAGGCAAGCGCACATGCCCTATGGCATAAAACTTAAAAAAATAAAAAGAAGAAGAAAAAAGTTTTAGAACATGACTAACACACATAATAGCATATTGAGGTACTTCAGAAAGTTTGTGGGAAAATGTTATTAAAGTATGAATTTATTTTGGTGCAAAAAATTTGGTTTTTTTTGAGAGGTTTTTGCTATAGGGTGTGTGCGCTCGCCAGAAAAAACAGAGAGACAGAGAGACAGAAAGTGAGAAATCACCCCCCCAGGAAGGATGGCCATGCTGCAATCCCTTCTCCTTCATTCTCCTCTTGGGATCTTGGGCACACACGCACACATGCCCGGTGTGAGTTTAAGCCACCGGTCCGGGACTTGGAACTGCAGTCAACTACATGGGAGTTCAGCAACATAGCCATGACACTAACTGCTGGTCCTGGTGCAAAAAAATTTTAATCCTTTTTTTTTTTAGAGAGGTTTTAGCTATAGGGTATGTGCACTTGCCAGAAAGACTGAGAGAGACATGGAGATAGAAAGTGAGAAATCATCCCCCAGGAGGGATGGCCACACTGCAGTCCCTTCTCCTTCATTCTCCTCTTGTGATTTTGGGTATGCATGCACACGCAGCTGGCGTGAGTTTAAGCCACTGGGTCTGGGACTTGAACCATGGTCACCTATGTGGGAGTCCAGTGACGTAGCCATTACACTATCTGCTGGTCCCCATGCAAAGTTTTTTTTATAATGTGCATCTTTCATAAACTTTTTTAAAGGAGGTTTTTGCTTTAGGGCACATATACTTACTGGAGAGAGAGACAGAGACAATGAGAGGGAAAGTGAGAAATAACCACCCAGGGTGATGGTCATGCCATAGTCTCCTCTCCATTCTCCTCCTAGGATCTTGGGTATACATGCTCATGTGCCTGGCATGAGTTTTAAGGTACCAAGTCCGAGACTTGAACTGTGGTTGGGCATGTGGGAGTCCAGCGACATAACTGCTAGTCCCTCATAAACATTTTAAAGACTTTCCTTGCGTAAAAAAGTAATGTGATAATTTCACAGACCAGTTCTTTTTTTTTTTTAAGAATTGTTTTATTTAACTTTATTTATTTATTTTAATTTTTACCAGTGAGGGACAGAGAGAGAGAGAAGAGAGGGAGAGGGAACCAGCAGTTAGCGTAATGGCTATGTCGCTAGACTCCCATGTAGTCGACCGCGGTTCGTGTCCCAGACCCGGTGGCTTAAAACTCACGCCGGGCGTGTGTGCGTGTGTGCCCAAGATCCCGAGAGGAGAATGGAAGAGAAGGGATTGCAGCGTTACCATCCCCCTGGGGGATGATTTCTCGCTTTCTGTCTCTATGTCTCTTTCTGTCTGTCTGGCGAGCGCACGTGCCCTATAGCGAAAAACCTCTCAAAATAAATGAATGAATGAATGAATGAATAAATAAATAAATAAAGAGAGAGAGAGAGAGAGAGAAAGCCATCAGGTCCAAGACTCAAACCGTGGTTGGCCATGTGGGAGTCCAACATCCTTAACCACGATGTCACCTACAGGCCCCTCTTCTTTAATTTTTTTTAAGAGAGATTTTTGCTATAGGATGCATGTGCTTACCAGAAAGACAGAGAGACAGAAAGTCAGAAATCATCCCCCTGGGGGTTGGTCATGCCACATTCCTTTCTTCCATTGGGATTTTGGGCACACGCGCACACTCTCCCGTCCTGAGTTTTAATCCACTGGGTCCAGGACTTGAACTGCAGTGAACTACGTGGGAGTCCAGCGACCTACCCATTACACCATCTGCTGGTCCTCACAAACCAGATCTTAACCTTTATTACAGACTGTACAGCCTATTGTTTTCTATATATTTTTTCTTTTCCAAACATTTACTTATTTGTGATTTTCAAGCTGCCAAGTCTGGGACTTGAATCGCAGTCAGCCATGGGGAAATCCAGCGCTGTAACCACCATACCACCTGCTGGCCCCTCTATTTTTTTCTAATACTTGTTTTAACTTGCTTAATTGATTTTTAAAAATGCTAAACTTTAGTAAACAAATAGTCGTTTGTGAGCCCAGATTTGACTGTGAGTACAGTTTTCTGGCTGCTACTCTGTAAGACATTTTGGTTTTGAAGTGTGAGCATTTATATATTTATCAAAAGCCCAGATAATTCTCATGTAGCCATGGACAAGTATTTGGGAACTACTAATAGATATAATGTAATAAAAACTAATTTAAAACTGAATGTACCCCTTAAAAATCACTGAAAACCATAATTGTAACTCTTTAAAAGTTGTTTCCCTTTTAATTAAAAAAAAATCATTCATTACCTAAACTATCTGGACTGTAATATTCATATTATAAAATGTGGGGAGCCACTTTATACAGTGATCAATAGTAAAGGACAATTTAATTTCTCTTGATTATAGTAAAAACTGGGCTGGGCAGTGCAATAAATTAAGTTCACCCTCTGGTTTGTTCCATTCAGTAGTGATCTTGTCTTCTTTGACACAGACCAGTTTATGTCTGACTTGGAACACCAGCCATCAGGCTCAGCAGAAAAATGGCCTAACCACAGTGAGCTCTCATGTCCAGCTCCTTTCTGGAGAATCTAGAGGGTGAGTGTTGATTGAAATGTGTCATTGTTTCTGTTGCCAAGTCTGGTGTTTGCATGCAATGCCTGGATTTGCATGTGCTACAGAGGAGGGGGTATGCACAAGCACCTTGATAGGCCTACTTATTATCTTTGGAGCTGCGTTTTGACTGTAAGACTCTGCTTTATAAGTCTAACCACATTCTCACATTTGCGCTTTTAATTTTAGTCTGGGTTTGATTAAAAGGCAAGTATTTAATGAGATTTATTAAACCAAAGCAGAGAGAGGTTTTATATATATGTGTATTGTTTTTCATTTTTAAGTTTTATTTATTTCATGACAGAAAGAAACAGAGATAGATACCTTTCCCATGCCATGATCCTCCTGTCCAAGCCTTCCAAGCCAGGATCACAAGCATGCACCACCACACCTAACATGTTCAGGTTGATCTGGAACATGAACCTGGGCATATATGTAATACACACACACACACACACGACAGAGCAATTGGAGTCCTGCACCTGGTGGATTGAAAATCTTTCCTGGCACAGGTGCATGCATGCCCAAAACCCCAAGAAGAGAATGGAGGCGGAGGGATTGTGGCCCCCCTGGGGAGGGGTGATTTCTTACTTTTCCTGTCTCTCTCTGGGAAAAAAAAAAAAAAAAAAAAAAAAAGGACGTTAGGCCATGCAAGGAAGAATTAGATATAGAGGGGAATGTTTGGTTTGGTTTGGTAGAGGTTTTTGCCTTAGGCACATGTGCTCTTGCTGGGGAGAAAGAGACAGACAGAGACCGTGAGAGGGAAAATTAAAAAAATCACCTTGGGGGGATGACCACACTACAATCTCTTCTCCATTTTTCTCCCAGGATCTTGGGCACATAAGCACATGCACCTGATATGTTTCAAGCCACCAAGTCTGGGACTCAAACCGTGGTCAGCCATGTGGGAGTCCAGCAATATAACTACTACACCATCTACTGGCCTCTGTTTGTTTGTTTTTAATTGCTGCATGGCATGTGTGCTTTGCATAGAGAAAGTGGAAAATG
This sequence comes from Tupaia tana, assembly GCA_026018925.1. Classification (NCBI taxonomy): domain Eukaryota; kingdom Metazoa; phylum Chordata; class Mammalia; order Scandentia; family Tupaiidae; genus Tupaia; species Tupaia tana. The sequence continues at coordinate 18,822,051 of JAKSZU010000018.1, read as the reverse complement.
AGAAAGCATCCCAGGGAGATGGCCACACCAAAGTCCCTTCTTCTCCATTCTCCTCTTGGGATTCTGTACATGCACACACACACACACTGTCATGTTTTTCAAGTTGCCAGGTCCAGGACTTGAACCATGGACTTAGTCATGTGGGAACAAGCTGCCTTAACCACCACATCACCAGCTCAACTGGTCTAGTGTTTTTATTTGTTTGGTTATTTGCTTTTATGAGATAGACTTTCCCATGTTAACTGATGAGAAGGATCCAGGAGGGATGGGTTGATTGAGACTGATTAAAGACATGGAAAATGAAGGTCCAGCTGCATGGCCTAGTGGTTAAAGGAGTTGTAGACCACATAACTGACTGCACTGTTCAGATTCTGGTGCTAGGAACTTAACAAACATCAGGCGTGTGTGTGTGTGTATATGCCCAAAATCCCAATAGGATGGAGGACAAGGGATTTCAGAGTGACCAAAGCCCTATTGTAGGGGTGCTTCTCCCTCTCCTTCTTTCTCTGTCTGTTTCTCCCCAGTGAGCACACACATCCTCTGGCAAATTTGGGGAAAAAAATGTTATGGAAAATGAAAATGGACAGCATATGGTCTTGAAGAAGTCTAGGGTGAAAGTGGTAGAATGAGTTGTGTGGATTTATGGCTCTAGAGCTCATATTTGACCCATAGAGATAATAGATTTGAGAGTCAACAGTGGGCAAAGTTATTCAAAGAAAATATACAAAGTTAAAAACAAAACAGAGAAAAGAGGTTCTTCTTTTAATAATTCAGAAATTGTCCGACATCTGGGACCAGCAGTTAGTGTAATGGCTATGTCGCTGGACTCCCACGTAGTCGACCGCGGTTCGGGTCCCGGACCCAGTGGCTTGAAACTCACGCTGGCCGCGTGTGCGTGCGTGCCCAAGATCCCAAGAAGAGAATGGAGGAGAAGGGATTGCAGCGTGGCCATCCCCCCAGGGGGGTGATTTCTCACTTTCTGTCTGTCTCTGTCTGGCGAGCGCATGCGCCCTATAGCAAAAACCTCTTAAAAAAAAAAAAGAAAGAAATTATCCCACATCTTAATCCATGTTGAAAAGAAGTGTTTATTTTTTCACATTTCAATCTTTACTGATACCAAATGGTGCATGCTGATACTTGATTATACTTTCAAGTACCTGTGTACTGTTTAATCAGCTGAAGCTTTGATGTTTGTCTTTGAATAACCATTTTGAGTTATAAATGTTTCTAGAGGGAAGATCTGTATGACACTCATTGTGGCATCACAGACGACAAAGATTTCTTAAAAAGATTGGACCGGGGCTGGCAGGTGGCATGGTGGTTAAGGGCGCTGGACTCCCACATGGCTGACAGCTGTTTGAGTCCTTGACTTGGTGGCTTGCTTTTTCACTTTCTCTCTCTCTCACTTTTTCCCTCTCTAGTGAAATAAAAACAAAAAAGAAATAAAGTTAAATAAAATAATTCTTTAGGGACCAGCAGTTAGCGTAATGGCAGTACGTATCTACTGCATGATGCTGGCTTGTTGGGAGGCTAGGGTGAGAGGACCGTGGCATGGCAAGATCCTCTCAAGGGTTACCTGTCATGAAAAACATAAAACAACAAACCCCGGCTCTGATTATTTTTTTAAAAAGTAGAGGGGTATGGGAGAGCTAAAGCTGGTTACCTTGGTTCTTGCTTAATATACTCAATAATGGGGGCCATCAGGTGGTGCTGGTGGTTAAAGGCACTGGACTCCCACATGGCTGACCATGGCTTGAGTCCTGGACCTGGTGGCTTGCTTTCTCACTTTCTCTCTCTCTCTCTCTTTCTCGCTCTCTCTCTCTCTGTGTGTCTCTCTCTCTCTGTCTCACTCTGGTCAAATTAAAAACAGCAATAATAATTTTTAAAAAGGAAATGATTATTAAAACAAATAACAATGTTTCAGTATTACCACTGGTGTTACCATATAGTGGTGAGATTTATTTTTGTTAATAATATTAGCTGAGGGGCTGGCAGGTAGTGTGGTAGTAAAGGGTGCTGGACTCCCACATGGCCATCTGTGGTTCAGGTCCTGGACCTGACAGCTTGCTTTCTCAGTTTCCCTCTCTCTCTCTCTCTCTCTCTCTCTCTCTCTCTCTCTCTCTCTCTGTGTCCCTCTCTAGTCAAATTAAATAAATAAGTAAATGGATAAATAAAGTTAAATATTCTTTTAAAAAATGATATTAGCTGAGTTAGTTTAATAGAGGTCCTAAAGTATAGTGGTTTAACCACATAGGCAGTTTCTCTCACACCTCATGGTAATTTAGAAATCAGGATTCTTTTTTATTTTTATTTTTTCTGTTTCTCCTAAGGTTTCGTCAAAGCAAAGTCAAAGTCACTTTGACTAAGTCTTAACCCAAAGCAAGGGGTAGGGGAAGAAGGTGGGAAACCAAACAAGTGATTAGGAAGATGTGCACATCACTTTTTCCACATTTAATTGGAGAAAGTTAATTGTGTGACTGTACGTAGCTGCATAAGGAAGCTGAGAAATACATGGGGTCTTCAAAAACTTTGTGGAGGGACCAGCAGTTCGTAATGGCTATGTTGCTGAACTCCCACGTAGCTGACTGCAGTTCGAGTCCCAGACTTGGTGACTTAAACTCATGCCAGACGTGTGTGCATGCGTGCCCAAGATTCCGAGAGGAGAATGGAGGAGAAGGGATTGTGGCGTGGCCATCCTCCCCTGGGGGTGATTTCTCACTTTCTATCTCTCTGTCTTTGGTGAACACACGTGCCCTATAGCAAAAGCCTCTCAAAAAAAAAAAAAAAAACTTTGTGGAAGGACCAGCAGATGGCATAATGGCTATGTCGCTGGACTCCCATGTAGTCGACTGTGGTTTGAGTCTCGGACTCGGTGGCTTAAACTCATGCCAGGCATGTGTTCATGCATGCCCAAAGTCCCGAGAGGAGAATGGGGAGAAGGGATTGTGGTGTGGCCATCCCCCTGGGAGGTGATTTCTCACTTTCTGTCTCTCTCTGTCTTTCTGGCGAGCACACACGCCCTATACCAAAAACCTCTCAAAAAAAAAAAAAAAAAAAAAAAAAAAAAGAACCTTTGTGGGAAATGTATGTTATGGGAAAATTGCATTGATTTATTTTTCTACACTGAAGAAACTTGTACTTTAATTATATTTTTCCATTACCTTTTTTTTTTTTTTTTTTTTTTTTTTTTTGAGAGGATTTTGCTATAGGGCGTGTGCGCTAGCCAGAAAGAGAGAGACAGAGAGATAAAAGGCGAGAAATCACCCCTCCAGGGGGGATGGCCATGCTGCAGTTCCTTCTCCACTCTCCTCTTGGGATCTTGGGCACACACACACACGTGCCTGGCGTGAGTTTAAGCCACCGGGTCCCGGACTCCAACCGCGGTCGATTACATGGGAGTCCAGCGACATAGCCGTTATGCTAACTACTGGTCCCTGAAGTCTGTACTTGTGTGGCCTTACGACTGGCCACACTTCAGTAACTAGAGAATGAATTGAAGTAGTTAGCAGTCCACCAGGCACCTCTTAAATTTTCAGGAACATATTACTGACCTTGGAAGACAAGTTAGTCAGATTTTGATAAATGTGAATTCTTCGGCTCATGCTGTGAATAGGCTACCTGCTGGCCCCTGTAAATTTTTTTTTAAAAGATAAAAGCTGACCCCATAGCCTAGTGATCAAGAGAGCCGATTCCAGACCAGCAGGTGACATGGAAGTTAAGGCACTGGATTCCACATGGCCAACTACATGATTTGAATCCGTGACTTAGCTGCTTGAAAATCACAACGAATAAATAGATAATAAATAAATGTTTGAAAAAGAAAAAAAAAAAAAAAAGAACAAAATAGAAGACAACAGGCTATATTGTCTTTAATAAAGGTAAGAACTGGTTTGTGAAATTGTCATGCCCAAAATCCTAAGAGGAGAGTGGAGAAGATTGAATATAGCTCTACCCTCTAGGGGGTGATTTCTCACTTTCCCTCTTGTCTGTCTCTGGCATATACACACACACTATAGTAAAAGCTTTTTCTAAAAAAGGCAGGGGACCAATAGGTGGCATGGCAGCTAGGGTTGGACACTCCCACATGGCTGACAGCGGTTTTTCCTGGACCTGGTGGCTTGCTGTCTCACTTTTCCCCACCCTCTCTCTCTGGTCAAATTTAAATAAATGAATAAATAAATAAAATTAAATAATTCTTTAAAAAAAAAAAAAAAAAAAAGGCAGATCCCATGTGGTTGAGTGCATGGTTTAAATCTTGGCTCCAGAGGCTTGAAAATCATGATGGGCATGTGTGCCCCACATACCTACAGGAAGGCGAAATGAGGAGAAAGAACTATGATGTGACCATCCCAATCCCAGGGTGTTTTCTCCCTGTCCCTCTCATTTTCTGTCTCTCTGGTAAGTGCATGTGTCCTCTGGCAAACTTGTTTTAAAAATTGGGAATTGGGCCAAGCAGGTGGCATGGTAGTTAAGTCGCTGGATTCCCAGATGGCCAGGTGCAGTTTGAGTCCCAGACCTGGCAGCTTGAAAATCATAGCAAATAAATAGATAAATAAATGAATATTATATTGGGTTGTTGGAAAAGTCATGATGCATTTTTGCATAGAAAAAGTATATCATGACTTTTCATGACTTTTCCAACAACCCAGTGAATGTTTAAAAATATATATTGGGGAGGTTGGCAGGTGGCATGGTGGTTAAGGGTGTGGGACTCCCACATGGCTAATGGCGGTTTGAGTCCTGGACCTGGCAGCTTGCTCTCTTTCTCTGTTTCTTGTTCTATCCCTGTCTGGTCAAATTTAAATAAACAGAGAGAGAGAGAGAGAGAGAGAGAGAGAGAGAAAGTAAGTTAGTTAGTTAGTTAGTTAGTTAGTTTGTTAGTTAAAATAAAAGTGCCCAAAATCAAGAGAAGAGAATGGAGGAGGGACTGTGGCTTGGCCATCCCCTCTAGGGGGTGCTTTCTTAGCTTCCCTCTTTCTCTTTGTCTCTGTCTGTCTCTAGCGAACACACATGTCCTATAGCAAAACAAAAACAAAAACGAAACCCTGCGCTGTAGAGTAATAAGCCATAAAGTGGTTTTAGGTTTCTCATCCATTTAATATCACTTGTATTCTTTTACTTCTAAATTTCTCATTTCTTCATTTCAAGTATAATTCAGAAACTGATTGCATCTCATATATAGTCTTCATTTTATGAAAAAGAGCATCTCCATAAAATTGTTTACTCAGAAAATTAATATACCTTTAATCACAGAAAGGAAGATGAACAGACTTGGGTGGATATTCATTGTGGTTTCAAGATGAAATCACATATAAATGGAGTCTAAGAACACCCAAAAGCCCTTTACAAAAGTGCTAGTTAAAAAGACCTTTTGAGGGAACCAGCAGTTAGTGTAATGGCTATGTCGCTGGACTCCCACGTAGTCGACCGTGGTTCGTGTCCTGGACCCGGTGGCTTAAAACTCTCGCCGGGCGCGTGTGCGTGCGTGCCCAAGATCCCGAGAAGAGAACAGAGGAGAAGGGATTGCGGTGTGACCATCCCCCCTGGGGGGTGATTTCTCGCTTTCTGTCTCTCTGTCTGTCTCTATCTGGCGAGCGCACGCGCCCTATAGAGAAAAAAATTCTCTCAAAAAAAAAAAAAAGACCTTTTGAGGGGGACAACAGGTGATGTATTGGTTAAGGGCACTGGACTCCCACATGTCCCAGACCTGGCGGCTTACTTTGTGCGGCTTATTTTGTTTCTCTCTCTCTCTCTGTCCCTCTCTGGTCAAATTTAAGTAAATAAATAAATAGAGGGGCCAGCAGATGGCATGGTGGTTAAGGGCGCTGGACTCCCACATGGCTGACCACAGTTTGAGTCCCGGACCTGGCAGCTTGCTTTCTCGCTTTCTCTCCCTCTCACTCCCTCTCCCTGGTCAAAGTTAAATAAATAAAGTCAAATAATTCTTTAAATAAATAAATAAAGTTAAATAAAATAAAATAATTATTTCAGGACCAGCAGTTAACATAATGGCTATGTCGCTGGACTCCCACGTAGTTGACTGTGGTTCGCGTCCCGGACCCGGTGGCTTAAAACTCACACCAGGTGCATGTGCGTGCGTGCCCAAGATCCCAAGAGGAGAATGGAGGAGAAGGGACTGCGGTGTGGCTATCCCCCCTGGAGGATGATTTCTCGCTTTCTGTCTCTCTGTCTCTCTGTCTCTGTCTGGCAAGCGCACACGCCCTATAGCAAAATTTTTTTATATTACTTAAAATTTATTATTAGTAATAATAATAATAATTTTAAAAAAAGAAAAAATCTTGGGGCGGGTAGATGGGGGGGTGGTTAAGGGCACTGGACTCCCATGTGGCTGACCACTATTCGAGTCCCAGACATGGCGGCTTGCCTTCTCACTTTCTCTCTCTCTCTCGTAAAATTTAAATAAATAAAGTTAAATAAAATAATGCTTTAATTTTAAATTTTTAAAAAATGTATTTATTTATTTTTGGAGAGGTTTTGTTTTGTTTTGTTTTGTTTTTGCTATAGGGCGCATACGCTTACCAGAAAGACAGAGACAGACAGACAGACAGAAAGTGAGAAATCGCCCCCTGGGGGGATGGCCACACCACAAACCCTTCTCCATTCTCCTCTTGGGCGAGCACGCACTCACACGCACCAGGTGTGAGTTGAAGCCACCAGGTCTGGGACTTGAACCATGGTCGACTACATGGGAGTCCAGCGACATAGCCATTACACCAACCCTGATCCATTTATTTTGACCAGAGAGACAGAGAGACAGCAAACCACCAGGTCCGGGACTCAAATCATGGTCGGCCATGTGGGAATGTCCAGCTCTTTAACCACCACACCACCTGCTGGTCCCCAATAAAATAATTCTTAAATAAGAAACAGGCCCTTTGGGGGGCCATGAACTCCCACATGGCCCACTGTGGTTCGAGTCCTGGACCTGGTAGCTTGCCTTCTCACTTTATCTCTCTCTTTCTCTCTGGTGAGTGCATGAGCCCTCTGGGAAACAGAAAAATCTAATAATGACAAAATAAAATTAATAATTCTTTAAAAAAAAAAAAAGGCCCTTTGGACTTTTGTGCATGTGGCAGTGTGTATCCACCTATTTCAAAGAGGCCACTAGGTGTTACCCTGCCCCCCTTTCCACCTGCTTGTAAGATTTCATACCATACCATGCTTGTCAGCTCTGATTTCGAATTCTTAAGTATGAGGAATAGCTCTGCCTGTTGCTACTGAAGCACTTCAGTTTTGTGTGTAGAAATAGTATTCCAGAAAACTTTTTTCTCACAGCAAATATTGCTGCTGACTCTAACTCTCCTTTTGTTGTGGTAGCACAGGCAAACCCAGGTGTTGGGGTAGTGGAAGTTGAGGACAGTGGCTGCCAAAAGTGGGCCAGATACTGTGACCTACATAGCACTGGTGTTGAGGGCTGTTGCCTCTAGGCACGCCTTATTTTTTTTTTCCTACTTTCTAGAATGATCTTATTTTTAATTAATTAATTAGCTAATTTATTTTAATATGACCAGAGAGGGACAGAGTGAGAGAAACAGAGAGAGACAGAGGGAAAGTGAGAAAGCAAGCTGCCAGGTCCAGGACTGTTACGAACTTCAGTTGGCCATGTGGGAGTCCAGCACCCTTAACCACCACACCTCCTGCTAGTCCCTCGTTCTAGGCTTTTAATTCACTTCACTCTTTTTTTTTTAAGAATTATTTGCTATAGGGCACATGCACTCACCGAAGACATAGACAAAGTGAGAAATCACCTCCTATGGATATGGCTACATCACAACCCCTTCTCCTCCATTCTCCTCTCAGGATTTTGGGATGAATTTCGTGCCACTGATTCCTATTCTCAAACTGGTTGGCCATGTGGGAGTCTGGTGCCATAACCACTTCACCACCTGCTGTTCCCTCACTTTACTCCTTAAAGGGAGGAAAATGATAAAACTGTACATAAGGGGCATAACTAACTCTTTGTGCGCTTCTCAATTTTTTAAAAAAGATAAAAAAACAACTTCATAAACTGGGGTTTACATAAATGAATAGATCCATAAACCATATACATTCAAAATGACTTAAAAAACTAAATTGCAAGCATTAAATTTTGTTTAGGTTTCTGACATAGGGTATGTGTGTTCACCAGAGACAGAGATAGTGAGAGGGAAAGTGAGAAATCAGCTCCCCAGCGGGGGTGACCATGCCATAATCCCTTCTCCATTCTGCTCCTGGGATTTTGGGCATACACACACACACACACACACACACACACACTATGTTACAGGCCACCAGATCCGGGGCTTGAACTATGTCAGCCATGTGGGAGTCCAGCGCCTTAACTACCACACCTCTTGTCAGCTCACCACATTAGTATTATTTATTTATTTATTCTTTAGAGTTTTTTGCCTTAGGGCACATGCACTTGCCAGGGGTTGGGGAGAGAAAGTGAGAAATCACCACCACCACCCAGGGGAATGGCCACACCACAATCCCTTCTCCTTCATTCTCCTCCTGAGATCTTGGGCACACAGGCACATGTGCCCATTGTGAGTTTTAAGTGTCTAGGTCTGGGACTCGAATAGCGGTTGGCCATGTGGGAGTCCAGCAATGTAACTACCATGCCATCTGCTGGTCCTCCTCACACATTAGTATTTTTTTAAGTATACTTAATTTATGGTAGGAAGTATATGTGTACTACAGAGAGAAAGACCCTCAACAGGATCTCATCACACCACAATCCCCAATGCCTAGCCCTCTAGCTCTTCAGAATCTTAGGCACATCCACATGGACCAGGCACATTTTTGAGGACCTGAAACCGAGGTCAGTGTCATGGCTTGCAACACTGCAGTTAGTTTGCTATTGATTGTGCCACCAGACTGGGCCAGCACTAGTGTTTTTTGTTTGTTTTTCAGTTTACTATAGGGCAAGTACGCTCAGAGGAGAGAAACAGAGAGAAGGGGTAGGGGAATGAGAAATCACCTCCTCGGAGGGGATGACCACGTGACACTCTCTTCTGTTCTGTTCTCCTCTTAGAATTTTGGACATGCACACGCATGTGCCCAGTGTGTTTTTCAAACTGGACTTGATATGTGCAGCCAGTCATGTGGGATCCAGCTGCCTTAACTCCCAATGCCACCTGCTGGCCCCAGCATTAGTATTTTTAAGAAATAACTTAAAAGGCCAGCAAATGGCATGGTGGTTAAGGACGCTGAACTCCCACATGGTTGACTGTGTTTTGAGTCCTGGACCTGATGGCTTTCTTTCTCTCTCTCTCTCATTCTGTTCCTCTCTGGTCAAATTTAAATAAATAAATGTAAATACAATAATTATGGGTTTTTTTGGTAGTTGTTGTAGTTATTTAATTTTATTTGACTAGAGAGAGAGAGAGGGAAAGTGAGAAAGCAAGCCACCAGGTTCAGGACTCAAACCATGGTTGGCCATGTGGGAGTATCCAGCGCCTTAACCACCATACCACCTTCTGGACCTAATAAAAAAAATTTTTTTGAGAGTTTTTTTTTTTCGCTACAGGGTGCGTGTGCTCACCAGAGAGGCAGAGAGAGACAGAAAGCGAGAAATCACCCTCCGGGAGGGGGATGGCCACACTGCAATCACTTCTCCTCCATTCTCCTCTTGGGATCTTGGGCATGCACACACACGCGACTGGCGTGAGTTTAAGCCACCGGGTCTGGGACTCGAACCTCAGTCGACTACATGGGAGGTCAGCGACATAGCCATTATGCTAACTGCTGGTCCCAATAAAATAATTCTTTAAAAAAAAGTTTCTAAACTGTAAGGAACCTCCCAGATTGCTTCAGCTGTTAGTTTAGGCACACCAGGCAAAAGAACAGCAGAGCTTTGGTAAGGAACAGCAGAAATAATACAGCGTTGATCAGGCTTTTGCTATAAATGTTATCATCTACCCACTTCAGAAAATAATACTTTGATTCATTTTATACAAGTATACTTGGTAAATGGATGGATAGTGCTGGATATGGACCCTCATGCTTAGGAAAAATGTAAACTCTGAGTTCTTTTTTTTTTTTTTTTTTAAGATTTATTTATTTATTTATTTATTATGTTAATTTGACCAGAGAGGGAGAGAGAAAGGGAAAGTGAGAAAGCAAGCCACAGGGTGGGTCGCCATGGTCAGCCTTATGAGAGTAGCTCCTCAACCACCATGCCACCTACCACCCTCAACACTGATTTCTTAAAGACACAGATGAATAGTATATTATGTGGATTTTGATGATGATAGAGCACCAGTTTTAGTCAGCTTGTAGTTTTAAAACTTGAACAATGAAATAATTGAAAAAGGTGTTTCATGGCAGCCTAGAACATCTCTGAAATGACTGTCTTTTTAAGGGTTAGTGATGAAAAGGTGAATGTGAGTTAGGTAGTTGCTTATATATTTGGCTTTTTGCCATTGCTATAAGGCCTGCCTGAAATAGACTGTCAAAATCAGATATCATCTGTTAGTCTTAATAACATCCTCTGGTCTCCCTCCTACTTACCACCTAATGAACTTTCCCTGTACTAATTCCAAATAGCTTCCAACTGATTATATTAAGTTAGGATCCATTTATCCAATCATGAGACATTGATGTATTGTCCGTAGTAAAGTACTTGTTCTTCAAGATTTTATAACCTGTTTGGGAGACAGATGATAATGATGATGCCTCCTGATAATCTAATGAGATGAGAAATGTTAGAGGCCACCTACAGAGATTGTGAGTCATTCTTATTTTCTGTCTTAGAACAGATTAGCCCATGCAATCCAAGTCCTCCTTAGAAATAGTGTTCTGTGCAGTTTATGTGGCATGGAGTAACAGGTACCGAGGGCTTCCTTGCCTACTTATTTCCCCTTTGTATGTGCACTTGATATGTTACGTAAGTTTTTTCCTCTCCCTTATACTGATGAGGAGCCTGGAGAGAAATATGTATTGTCGTGTAGAGCAGCCTCGTAACTTTTTATTTATTAGGTTGTTGGAAAAGTTCTTCATCATGCACTTTTGCATAGAAAAAATACATCATGACTTTTCTTTTTCCTTTTTTTTGGGGGGGGGGGGGGAGAGGTTTTCGCTATAGGGTGCGTGCGCTCGCCAGATAGACAGAGAGAGACATAGAGACAGAAAGCGAGAAATCACCCCCCAGAGGGGATGGTCATGCCACAATCCCTTCCCTTCCATTCTCCTCTTGGGATCTTGGGCACGCACGCACACGTGCCTGGCGTGAGTTTTAAGCCACCGAGTCCAGGACGTGAACCGTGGTCGACTACGTAGGAGTCCAGCGACATAGCCATTACGCTAACTGCTGGTTCCCTCCTTTTTTTTTTTTTTTTTTAAGAGGATTTTGCTATAGGGTGCGTGCGCTCGCCAGACAGAGAGAGACAGAGAGATAGAAAGCGAGAAATCACCCCCTAGGGGGGATGGCCACGCCGCAATGCCTTCTCCTCCATTCTCCTCTCAGATCTTGGGCACGCACGCACACGCGCCCGGTGTGAGTTTAAGCCACCAGGTCCAGGACTCGAACTGCGGTGGACTACGTGGGAGTCCAGCGACATAGCCATTACGCTAACTGCTGGTCCCCGATACATCATGACTTTTCTGACAACCCAGTACACAGAAACTATTCCAGTGAGTTATTTCTAGCAGACAAAAGTAAGTTTAGTTTATATCCCACTATTCTTTATAAACCACCATCATGAATGGTGAGTTAAGTCATAGCCTGGCAAATTTACTTAATAATCATCTGATGAAGATTTTTGTAAATCTTTACCAGTTACATTCAACAATTGAGTATCAATTAGTAATGATTACCTCTCCAGCATTGATTGATCACCACTGTTGAGTAATTAGATTCCTTTGGCTCTCATCCCTACTTCTTACTTTTTTACATTCAATACTAACTACATAGTTAAGCCGATCTTCCCTCTTAATTTCTATACATACCTGTAAGTGCTACTACTTGAAAACTGTCTGTTGACATAAAACTATAGGCTTCTATAGCTGAAAGTGATCTTATTAATCCAGTACTCTAATGGGACACGTAAGGAAAGAGTCTTAGATATATGAAGTAATTTGTACAAGGATACATAATAGTAGCAAACATTGAATTCAAATTCAACCTACCTTCTTTTTCTTTCTTTTTTTTTGGGGGGAGAGGTTTTTGCAATAGGATGCATGTGCTTGCCAGAAAGACAGAGGAAACAGAGAGACAGAAAGCGAGAAATCACCCCCAGGGGGGATGGCCATGCCGCAATCCCTTCTCCTCCATTCTCCTCACAGAATCTTGGACATGTGCAGACACATGCCCAGTGTCAGCTTAAGTCACCAAGTCAGGGACTCAAACCTCAGTTGACTACATGGGAGTCCAGTGACATAGCCATTATGCCAACTGCTGGTCCCACAAATTCAACCTAATTTCTAGCCCACTCTGCTGACATATTCACTTTCCCAGGTTTTGTCTTTTCATTGCAGCACAATGCTACCCACAATCATTATTTTCAGTGTTCAACTGCTCAATGGAACTGATGCCTTCAGTGCAAAACTTCTTCCATGGGGTCCAGCAGATGGCGTAATGGTTACATTGCCAGACTCCCACATGGCCAACTGAGGTTTGAGTCCCAGACCCAGGCTTAAAACTCACGCCAGGAGCGTGTGTATGTGTGCCCAAGATCCCAATAGGAGAATGAATGAGAAGGGATTGCGGGTAGGCCATCCCCTATGGGGGGTGACTTCTCGTTTTCTGTCTGCCTGTCTCTCCGGCAAGTTCACGTGCCCTATAGCAAAAATCTCTTTAAAAAAAAAAAAAAAAAAAAAAAAAAACTTCTGGGGCCCAGCAGTTAGCGTAATGGCTATGTCGCTGGACTCCCACGTAGTTGACCGCGGTTCATGTCCTGGACCCGGTGGCTTAAAACTCACACGGGGCTCGTGTGCGTGCATGCCCAAGATCCCAAGAGGAGAATGGAGGAGAAGGAATTGAGGCGTGGCCATCCCCCCAGGGGGGTGATTTCTCGCTTTCTGTCTATCTCTGTCTGTCTGGGGAGCGCATGCACCCTATAGCAAAAAAAACCTCTCCAAAAAAAGAAAAAAATAAATAAAATAAAAAACTTCTTCCATGCTTCCAAGTCATTAGTATATACCTAAATCTTTTTTTTTTTTTTTTGCTTTACCATGCATTGTAGCCCCCACCCACAGATCTTTCCATTTGGATGTTCTAATTTTCCAATTCCAGTTCCAGGCCTCACCTACCACTTTCCTCCTCTAAATTCCTTCTCTAAATTCCTTTCCAGTAGTGATGGCACCATTTTTCTGTTTCCTAGACTTAAAACCTTGGTGGTGGTGAATCAGTCCTTTTTTCTTTCCTCTTCACCATCTCCACATGTGCTTTTCCTCCCCTACAGTCACATTTGTCCAGGTCCTTTACATTTTCTTCTTGAGAGAGATTTTTGCTATAGGGTGTGTGTGCTCGCCAGAGAGACAGACAGAAAGCGAGAAATCACCACCCGCCCCCCCCCAGGGGTGGTGGCCACACAGTAGTCCCTTCTCCTCCATTCTCCTCTTGGGATTTTGGGCACACACGCACAGGGGCCCTGGCGTGAGTTTTAAGCCACTGGGTCCGGGACTTCAGCCGTGGTCGACTATGTGGGAGTCCAGTGAAGTAACCATTATACCATCTGGTGGTCCCTACATTTTTCCTAAATAATTTCCCTGACCCTGTTTTTGGCCTCTAAGAATGTTATAGTTATTTTGAGGCTGATTCCATTATTTACTAATCATGCAGCCCTAAGGCAAATTATATGAATTGTCAGACCCTGTTAATTCATTTGTAAAGTGGGATTAACAGTTATCTTAATAAGTGTTGTTAAGATTTATTGAATAAGGGACCAGCAGTTAGCGTAATGGCTATGTCGCTGGACTCCCACGTAGTCGACCGCGGTTCGCGTCCCGGACCCGGTGGCTTAAAACTCACGCCAGGCGCGTGTGCGTGCGTGCCCAAGATCCCAAGAGGAGAATGGAGGAAAAGGGATTGCGGCGTGGCCATCCCCTCTGGGGGGTGATTTCTTGCTTTCTGTCTCTCTCTTTCTGGCGAGCGCATGTGCCCTATAGCAAAAACCTCTCCAAAAAAAAAAAAAAAAAAGAGGATTTATTGAAATAAGGTTTAGAGACAGCCAGCAGGCGTGGTGGTCAAAGGCAGCTGGATCCAAGATCATGGGCACATATTACACTCAGCGTGTACTGTGAGATCTCCAAACACGAACCTGGGATGTTTCCATATGGCTTCAGCAGTGTGGAGTATTGTTACCATTGAGTAGCCACACTGGCCAATACTTGAAGACTTCGTAAAGTTGTTAGTGTCTCCTTTGCTGTATGGTCACATCAAATTCTAAGTATAGCTTTTTTGTGTGTTGGTCTGTTTGTGTTTATGTCAATTATATTGAGATTTAATTCACATACCATAAAATCCACCTTTGAAAGTATATGATTCAGTGATCTTTGGTATAGTCAGAGTTGTGCAACCATCAACAGTATCTAATTTTAGAATTTTCATTACTCCAGAAAGAAACCCCACACCCATGAGTAGTCAGTCCCTAGGCATTCCTCCCTGCAACCAGCAATCTATTTTCTGTCTCTGTGGATTGGTCTGTTCTAGGCAGTTCATATAAATGGAGCCACATCGTATATAATCTTTTGTATCTAGCTTCTTTCACTTAGCATAGTTTTCAGGGTTCACCCGTGTTGTAGCATGTATTTCATCCAATATCAAGGCTGAATATTCCATCATATGGATGGACTGTGTTTTGTTGATCTGCTCATCACTATGGGTTATTTCCACTTCAGCTCTTATAAATAATGCTGCCATGAACATTCAAATATATTTTTATATGGGCATTTGTTTTCAGTTCTCTTATATATGCCTAGGGGTGCAATTAGTATAGAATTTTTAGTAACTAGGAGCCAGCAGTTAGTGTAATGGATATGTCACTGGACTCCCATGTAGTTGACCGTGGTTTGAGTCCTGGACCCCGTGGCTTAAACTCACACCAGGTGCATGTGCGTGCGTGCCCAAGATCCCTAGAGGAGAATGAAGGAGAAGGGATTGCTGCGTGGCCATCGCCCCTAGAGGGTCATTTCTTGCTTTCTGTCTCTCTGTCTTTCTGGCAAGCGCATGCACCCTATAGCGGAAAAAAAAAAAAAAAAAAAAAAAAATAACACCTCTCAAAAAAAAATTTTTTTTTAGTAACTAAAGCAAGGAATGAAATGGCATAGAACCAAAGTTTTTCATTTGAGGGATTTAGGAGTCCCTTTCTATACCGTTTCCATAAGATGGAAATCCTTTGTTTTGTTTTAATTTGCTAATGGGTGCATCTACTCACCAGAGGGGAATGAAGGAGAGAGAAAATGAGAAAGAATCTCTGCACACACACACCCCCCATGGCTACACCAGTCTCTTCTCTGTTTCTCCTCTTGGGGCTTTGGACATGAATGCTGTGCACGCACACATACATACCCAGTGTGTTTTTTTCAAGCTGCCAGATCTGAGTCTTAAACCATGCCATCAACCATGTGGAATCCAGCTGTCCTAACCACCATACCACCCAGCTGGCCCCTAAGATGGTAATTTTTTGTACTGGACCTTACAGAGTACCATGCTCCCTGTGATGCTTGGCACCTCAGAGAAACTAACAGAAAAGCAAGAGCCTGCAGTCAGCTTTCTGACTGCAGCAATACACATATAGTAGAGTGCTTAAATTTAGGATAGGGTAACAAAATAACCCTTAAGTGATTTACTCTGACCACATCATTTATTTTCATTTACTTTACATACCAGGTGGCATTGCAAGAATCAGAGAGGTAAACATTCTCAAAATGATACAGATTAAAGAAAACTTAGATTAAGGTGAACGTTTAAAAATTATCCTATCTTCTGCTTTAGAGCATGAACCATTTGTGAGGGTAAAATGTTTCCTGTTCTGTCAGCCCTCCCCTTGCCATCCCAGACTAAACTGAGAAGGGAAGGGGGTGGGGATATGGAGAAGCTGTGGAATGATGTTTTGGTTTCTAATGCCACTCAGCTCAGGAGTAGGCCCTGCCTTCATCTTTACAGAAAGCCAGGAAAAGGGAAATGCTGAGATAAGAGTCCAGTGTCATGTGGCATATGTCAGTCACTCAGAGTTCACTAATCATTCTCCCTTTTCTGTTTTTCAGTGAACGAGATAATTGGGAGAGACATGTCCCAGATTTCTGTTTCCCAAGGAACAGTGGGGAGCAGGCAGATTCCCCTCCTGGATCCTGAGTCCTTGGATTTAGGAAGATCCGACGTGCTCTGAGTGCTCACTGCAGCCTTGTGTCTACCACCAACTTCTCAGCATGTTTCTGTCCCTGGACCTCGTGTTTCCAACTGTGTGGCTATCAGGACTGGTGCCAGGCATTGGACTCACCATATGTGGAGAAAACAGCATTCTCTACCTTGGGCCTAGGGTAGATTTTGTAAAGAATAGGAGCAGCCTAGGCTGCTTGAGCTTTGGGAAATGAGCTTTGCTTTTTATATTTAAATAGGATACTTTTATATGATGGGTGCTTTCCAGCGTGAATGCAGCAGGCTCTCCATTTCAGAGGTGCTGCTTTTGCAGGTTACCTGGTTGCTTTGCTAGGAGTAGTGTTTGTACTGCTTTTTGGTCATTTGAAGGGCCCTTTAGTTTGATGATATTTTTAAAATACGAACTTTTGATAAAACTTTCCAGAGGCAAAAAAAAGTTAAAAAAAAAATCCCAAGCCCACACCTATGCCACAAAAATTCAGCATGTGTCCTGAAGCCTTTCGTAGATTCATAGGAAATAAAGCCAAATGTAGCTCATACCTCTTTATAAAAGCAAACTGTTGTTAGATAAAATAAGAGACCATTCCATCACTGAAGTGTTGGAATATAAAGACATTCCAGAGCATAGCCTTCTCGTAACTTTCTAGGTAATCTTCCTGCACTCTCTCCATACTGGCTCCATGTTGAAATTGCTTTTTTCCCTAGGGACCTTGCACAAGGTGGCTTTGAAAGGTGGGGTTTTAGCTTGGTAGCTTTAATTTCCTGCCATCCTAAACAACTAGTAGGCTGTGGAGTGCTTTTCCCTTTTGTGTTTTCTGGTCCCAGAACCTTTTCCAAGTGGGAGTACCTGCTGTTGGCTCTTCTGTTGAAGCCACATCTCATGTTGTTCTGAGCAGGTTTGCAGTTTCAACTTTTTCTCTAGAAGCCAGGCTTTGTCAGTAGCTATTAAGCACATATGAGCTCTCTGCATCACAATGAAGAGAGAAAATGGAGGACTCCAGGTAAGAAGGTTTTAGGGTCTTATGCTGCATGGAGGGCTTATCTCCTATTCTGTTCACAATCTGAAATGATTCTTGGCCTACCCTGCCTGTATGACCTAAAAACCACCAGCCTTTTCCCTAGAAGACTTTAAGCATGTCTAAAAATGCAGTTATATCATCGACCTGACCCTTTACACCAAAGAAGCCCTGGTACTGGTGCTGCTGGTGGTGCTTGGTGTCCAGGGCAGGAGCCAGCAGGAACCCCAGCTTGCTGTCTACCAAAGCAGGTGCCCCAGTTGGGCACTTTTTTCAAACCCTGTCCTTCATCCTCCCTGTCATGGGATTTGTTGCCTATTCTGGGCCTATTTCAAAACCCCTGACGTTTGTAGTATGTTTTCAAGTGAAATAATGTACTTTCATCATTTATTCAGGAACAGATTTTTGAGTGCCTACATGTGAGGCAGTGTGCTGGGTGGTTGAAAGCTTGATGCTGTTATTCCTGGAGACTACAGACCTTAGATGCTCGCCGCTCCTGAGTCCAAGTCAGGGCTGGGCAGATAGGCCTGGCTGCCCACCACTTCTAGCCTGCAGAGTAGAAGCTGTTGACCCAGGCTGAGGATGCAGTCCTCCCCTCCCCCTCTTATTAAAAAAATCATAATGTTTTAAGATTTCTCCCTTAAAAAAGAAATGTCCTTCAGCAAATCATGGTGGCTCCTTTTAGAGCTGCGTGTTTTCAAATTTTCTTTGAAAGTGAGTGGATAGAGTTTACGCTTCAGGACCTGTTGTTAGAAGCCCCACAGCTTCCTTTGGAGGGGCAGGGGATTGGTCTCTTGGGTGAAGTTTCAGAGACAGGGCCAGACTTCCCTGTACCCTCTCATCCCTGGTGTAACTGCCTCCCATGGGATTCTTGTAAGAGTTCCCCTTGCAGGACATTTGGGGGTTGCTTTGCTACCCTCAAGAAAAAAAAGCCTCTATGATCCAGAGTTGCTATGCACCAAATTTTGATGCCTTTTAAATACCTTGATGCCTGTAGCACTAGAAATGCTTTCCTATTTAAAATAAAAGTTAACTTTTAAAATAGAGCTTTGTATACTACGTAAGCAGTTTTATATCAGCTTTGTAAAAGCTTTGATGTAACAGTCAATATTTTTGGCTTTGTAGATAAAGAGTTAAAGTTTTTGTTCAACATAGTGGTGTTAGAAGCACACATTCATGGACTATGCAAATGAACTTCTAATAGCAGCACTGAGCAACTGGGCCTGTGCTAGCACGTACCCCTTTCCTCTCCAGCCTGTGCTCCATCTTGAGTTGAGGAATGGAATGAGCAGCCTTCTGCTTACTGGAGATACACAGAAACATGGCTGAAAAAAGCTTTAAAAGTAACAGATGTCTTCAGGTTCAGTGTGGTGCTGCTGCTCCAGGGTGCACCCCACCCCCGCCCAGGGCCAGCAGCTTTCACCACATCTCTGCTGGGCCTGGCTGTGAAGCTCTTTTTTGGTATTCAGGACAGATGGTCATCTTGAAGGCTCACATGGGCCCAAGTCGAAACCTTGTATTTTATAAAACGGATGTTTAGTAAAGGAACTGGTTCTCAGTTATGTTTACAGTACTTGGGATTGTTTTCTTGTACATTTTGTATTTCAAAACCTTTTCTAGGAGTGCAGTGCTCCTTATACAAATACAAAGGGAAGAAGAGCCAGCAGTTCAGGCTCCTCAGTTACAGTGCTGAAATAATAAATGGTGACAGGTCAACAGTTTCCTTGAAATCTGTCTGAGTTTTCCTCCGCCCAGGGCTGGCATGGAGCCCCTCACTCTGGGTCCAAAGCTAAGGGCACCAAGGCTTTTTTAAAAGTCCACTTGGTCAGGAACTTTTATTTTATAGAGGACAGGATATAGTTCCAAATTCCTTTTGAGGCTTCAGTTCTGCACCCTTTAATGGGAGCAAAGGACATCCATGGTGTCTGCTGGGTTAGGGACAACTGGCCTTCCCAAGGCATACATAGAAAGTTGCATAAAGTCCCCTTTAGAATTCAAGCCTGAGATTTTGTGTGTGGGCCTCCTGCCCCCTAGTGTCTTCTGCGGGTATTGCAGCATAGTCCATCAAAATAGCTTGTGGTTTGGCCATGATATTCCTTGTACCCAGTTGGTGGACGGCTAGCATCCTTAGAAGGGACCCTGGCACAGTGTGGTCTCTGAGGTTCAAGCATCCTGAGGGTGGGGGCCAGCTCTCTCTTCAGAACCTCCACCAGAAGGATAAGAAGAGGTAGAGCACTCAGGCTTGGATGGACCCTTGATTCTCCAGGAGTCGTACACTGAAGGTACAAGAGCTTAGTTTTTTAAAAAAGAAAGACCTGTCAGCCCCACAGCATCCATTGCCAGGACAGAACAGAGGCTCTCCAGGTACCACTCAGGAGGCCTGGGTCAGACAATCAGGGGCAGCATAGCCCTAGTCCACCCCTAGCCCTGCACACAGGGTCTAGCCATCATTTTTTCGGGTACAGAGGTGGAAGCATAAGTAGGGGATGGAACTGAGGCTTGGGCTCCTCTGGGTGCCTTCTGAGAGCTTTTACAAGCCAGAAAGAAGACAGCAGGTTGAGGGCGCTGGTCCTCTGGATGCAGAGAGGCACATTAGCTGAGGACATTGGCTATCTCTTACCTCCTGGTTCCTCATCTACAAACACACCCATTCCTTGGGGGCCTGTAACACAGCACGAGGTGGGTCACCAACAGGCATCAGACTGGTGTAGTCATCAGGAGCTAGCTGCAGAAGGGACACAGATTTAGGACGGAAAGCTCTCAGCTTAGCCAGGCACTCAGGTCCTCCAGTCACACAACTCACCTGGTAGGCCTGAAAGACATTGAGCAGATCTTTCACACCAGCTGTGTATGGGACACCCTGCATGCGGACCAGGGCTCCTGGCTGGGACAACACTGATGTGGGAGCAGAAGCCAGGGCAGCAGGGGGCGTGGTGAGGTAGCCCAAAGTGGTGGGAGAGACCGGGGGGCTAGGGTGAAAGAGATGGGTTTAGTAGTGCGTTCTACCTAGGGATAGACCAGTGTGCCTCTGCCTTGTGCTTAGTTTAGTTCTTTCTCAAACGCCTGCCTCTACAGAGTCACCTCCAATCTGTTTTGTAGATGGCGTCAGCTAGCACACACCTACTGTTCCCATGTCATTTCAGAATAAAGTCATCTCCAACAGAGTTGAGGTTCTCTGACCCAAAAATGGGATCATGACCCTCCCCCAAAGCAGGAGAGTACCTGGGATAGTAGGCTGTGTAGTTCATGTACAGTTGAGTGGCTGGCCCTGGGTAGTAGGCAACAGGAGTGGGGGCAGCAGGCACCCTGGTGGCCGGGAGCAGTGCTGAAGAGGGATATAGAGCTGCTGTCTCCGTGGGAATGAGGGCTGGGGTGGCCTGGAAGGTTGCATAGGTAGGTGGGGAGAGGCCTAGAGACAAAGGAGGAATTGCATATACGTGGAGCCCAGTACTGCCCTGGGTAAGAGCCAGAAAGGAATCCCCAATATACAAAGTGGGGGTTTATAACATCCTGCCCCCCTCACCACCTGTCTCCTTCTCCAGCTCCTAGGGCACTCACAGGGCAGCTTGCAGGGTGGAGGGGACATGCCACTGCGGCCCAAGGTGCCCCCCATCAGCACACGGCTCATCTCCTCTGTGGAACAGGGGACCACCTCCACGTAGCGTTCCTTCATCACCTTCTTATGACAACGCTGGACAGCAGCTAGGGCCCGCTCTGCTGATGTCATCTGGATGAAAGCATCGCCCGAGGGCCGGCCCTGTGCACACCATTGTGTAAGCAGCCTACTGTGTGCAAGAGTACCTCACCCCTAACACAGCCCTTCTTAACTATTAGTTGTTGGGCAAGTCATGACATCATTTTTCTGTGCCAAAATGTGTCGACTTTCTCAACAACCCAACATTGGCAGGTATGCCTCTGCCAGCAGCAGCCTCACCTGCTGGTTCAGCACCATGTGTACACCATGGGGCCGGATGTCAGCTGCCGCCTCCCCCAGAAAGCTTAGGATGTCTTCAATGGTGGCTGTGTAGGGCAGACCACGAAGGCGCACACAGTCCCTCCCGGTTCCAGCTGCCAGCGGGAAGGGAATAGGCAGCAGTGGAGCAGTCAGTGTGGGGAGAAGGGGACTGGATGCATAGCGGTTCAGGACCTGAGGAAGGCAGCAGCAGACTGGTCATGCCACGTCGGGCAGGGTCCCCTGGAGTAGCAGCACAACAGGGATGGGGAACTCTGGCTGCTCACCTGCTGCACCTCGGCCGCAGTGCTTCGGAAGAGTTCTATATATCGCTTACCCAGCATGCCCTTGTGCCTGCGCAGCGCAGCCTGTGCCAGCTCTTCACAGGCAAAGAGGGCAAAGGCATCGCCAGTTGGCCGGCCGTCAGGGTGGCGCACAAAGAGCAGACCCTCGGCACCCCCAGTCACTGGGCATTCTGGCCCCAGGAAGCCCAGCACATCCGTTGGCCCGGCTGAAAAGGGCAGTCCCCGCAGCCGCAAGATTACTTGGTCTTCCCGTGACAGGAAACGAGCCACTTCTAGTGATGTGCCTAGGTGGGGGACCTGGGGGTTAGTGTGGGAGTCACCTGCTGACTTCATGCTCTTCTAAACACCCGCAAACCCAGGAGCAGAGAGGCAAAGGGTAGGAAGAAAGTGGGATATGCGTCAAGAACCCGGGGAGCCAGGCCCTGCTGGGGGCACACTCACCTCCTGCTATCTTTACAAACTCCTCCCCTGTTGCTTTATACACCTGTGGGTTCAGAGGGGACAGCCCATGGATCTCCAGCCTGGCTCAGCTTTGCCCTGCTCCCTTCCCAGCCCAAAGCCCCACCTCAATATAGCGGACGCCCATGTGGTGCTTGTGTCTCTGCAGTGCTAGGTCCCGCTGCTCGCTGTCCACGAAGCGGATGAGGGCTTCACCATTTCTTCGGCCCTGGGCATTGAGGCAGAGTGCTACACCACCCCTGTGGAGTCAGTGCTGTTAGTGTCTCCTGGGCAGGTCTGCTGCCTTGGGCCCACCCATCTGCTGCACCCACCTAGCAATGTTGAGCCCTCTGAAGAAGCGAGCCACGTCCTGGTCTGATGACTGCCAGGGCAACCCACGGGCCCGTACCACAGTCTCGCTGTCCACCACATCAGCCTTGCTACTGTGAGGGCAGGGCACAAAGTCAGGGTCGTCCAGCTATTGCCACCCCTACCCCGTGTCTCCCACACTCACCAAGGGCCTGTCTCATATTTCTGCTTGACCACCTCGGGCTTCGAAAACAACTGACCTGAGAGGAGATGGTAGAGGTTCAGCAGGGTCTGGTGGAGAGAGGGTCTCCCCACCAAGCTCTGCAAAAAGGAGACAGCTGTGGTGACAAAGGGACTTCCCCCATGGTCTTCAGAGAAGGTTATGAGTGGGGAGGAGGACTCTGAGGAAGTAATAGGCAGGTATTTGCCCAGCCCTGACAGCAGATGGCAGGAGGTGAGGGGACTCTTACCACTGGGCCTTTCTAGCAGGTGGAGGATGATGGCTACCATTGTCTTCACTTCCCAGACCCCAAAGTCATCCTCTGTGGCATCTGTCTCCAGTCCCAAGTCTACAGGCAGAGAAGTGACAATGAAGAAATCCCAGCAGGAGCACTATTTCTGTTCACGCTGGGGTCCAGGTCCCTTTGTAGACAAATGCGGAATCCCGGAACACCCCCTTTGTTTTAGCCCAGTTCATGTGTGCACCTACAGGCCCCAAGCCCAGACACAGGTACACATATGCCTGATTCCAAATGCATCCCAGCACAGACGCAAAGACATGGGTGCATGCAAGGACTCCACAGACAATGAGGGTTTGCATGTGTTCCCATAACCTGCCCACGAGCACACGCATACTCAGACGCACACAGCCTGCAGCTGCCCCCCAACCCTGCCAGGTCAGATACCCTGTGCCATGGTAGCCACGGTGAGGTCCCTGGCAGGGCAGGTGCTTGGGTGCTGCATATGGAATTCTCTGCGGAGGTCGTAGAAGGAGAAGAAGGTGTCGGGGAGCACCAGGTTCTGGGGGCACATGGGAGTGGGGATGAATGGGGAAACTGAGAAACCCTACCCACCCCCACAACAGGGATCCTGGGGACCTTGCCCCCCTGGTGCCCTCAGTGTCATACCTTCCTGGAGGCCTCAGGGTGCAGAACCTGTCGCAACAGCTGCTGCCCATCCGTGCAGAGCATGTAGGGGCCCCCCGCCCAGCAGAGCCACATCCCCGCTCACCAGCTGTGAGAACTGGAGGTAGGGAGTGGAGAGAGACACACAGACAGGCTTAAAGCCAGGCAGGCAGGAGGAGGGAAGCAAGCAAGCTGCAAAGCTGGTTTAGCCAGATGTTCAGCCCTACCCTACCAGAGGAGGAGGAGGCCACGCCTGCTGGGCCTAGCCTTGTGTCCAGTCCCTCTGCCCTCCACTCGTCCCAGTGCACTGTCACCTCCTCTGGGCCAAGTGAGGGTAGTCTCATAACCCAAGCTCCCATCACTTACACTCCAGAAATCTGGAGTGGGGCCAGAACAAACACCTGGTTGAGTGGGACAAGAAGCAGGTGGGAAGGGGCGGGGCAAAGCAGGTTAAACCTGTCCCTGACCAGGCGCCACCCTCAGACTGGTGGGGGAGGCCTCAGCCTGCCAGAGGCCCAGAGGACTCATGGTCAATGGCAGCCCCGCCTCTAGGCCTGACCAACCGAGGGGCAGGGAAACTCCAAGGGCAGAGCCCCACACTTGGACACCAGGGGCAGCATGAGCTTTGACCCACACCCTATCGACCAGCTGGCACTCAACTGTTTGCTCATAGAGGGGGTGGCATTCCCGAGGCCGCCTGGCCCTTCCCCCAGCCTGTCCCTGCTGGTATAATCACAGACCCACCAACGCTGCCACCCCACGTCTGCCAGTTCTGCCACTCTATAACCTAAGGTGAGCAGAGCAAGGCAGCCCAGCTTTTCTCCCTACTCCTTCAGTGGGTATAGGCTGGAGGGCTTTCTGGAGCAGACTGAGATTCAGCATCTTTGTTTCCTCATCAAGAACCACCAGATGGGACCAGCAGTTAGCGTAATGGCTATGTCGCTGGACTCCCACGTAGTCGACCGCGGTTCGAGTCCCGGACCCGGCGGCTTAAACTCACGCCGGGCGCGTGTGCGTGCGTGCCCAGGATCCCGAGAGGAGAATGGAGGAGAAGGGATTGCGGCGTGGCCATCCCCCCTGGGGGGTGATTTCCTGCTTTCTATCTTTCTGTCTCTCTCTGTCTGTCTGGCCAGCGCACGCGCCCTATAGCAAAAACCTCTCCAAAAAAAGAAAAAAAAAAAAAAAAAAAAGAAAAAAAAAAAAAGAACCACCAGAGTTGGAAGAGAAAGAATTCGTGCGTGTAAAGCATTGCACTCATCACACTGGAAGAGTCAGATACAGGGTGAGCACAGCAGTGAAGATAAGGAAAAGAAAACAGCAATGGGAACCGCCTCCCACTTCAACCAGAGAGGCACCCCAGGCCTTTGCACGAAGCAGGCAGGTAGCCCCTAGGCGGGGTCCGGACAGCGCCCACGCCTGGCTAGCCGGCTGGGACAGGCCTAAACGAGCAGCTTACACCTGGCGGCGTCTGCCTCTGGGGCAGACACCGCCCTACACCCCCGCTCCAGCGGCTCCCAGGCGGGCGGAGGACGCTGGCTCTAAGGATCAGTGACCTATGGCCAAGTCTGGGCCCCTCGACCCTTCACTTCCGGCTGCTGCTCTAGGAGACCTGATCTAGCAGGTTCCCAGAGGCGTCTCGGCCTGGCTCTTACGCCGACTCGGGATAAACCCTGCCACCTCCCACACTCTCAGTAGGAGTGGATCCCCGCCAAGGTTGACAAGGCGCCCCCACGAATGGCCGGCGCACGCGGACTCGCCCACGCGGGAATCACTCAAAGTTTCAAACAACCAGACCCCGTCCTAACGCCCAGACCAGTTGGCGCGCAGGCCTCGCCTCCTTTCGCCTCTTCCACAGAGAAATGTCCCCGCGGCCCAACGGTGCCGCAGGTACCCTGGCCCCGGCACTCACCTGCTGCAGCACCTTGTCCAGAGGCTCCGCCCGCTCCAGGCTGTCGGGGCTCAGGCCGCTCGCCTCGCGGCACTGCGGGCTCAATGCGGCCGCCTCGGCGCGAACCAGCGACTTGTGCAGCGTGCCCACCTGCGAGCGGCGGAGCAAGCCGATCAGCCGCTGGGCTCGTCCCACCCTGAAGCTCCCTAGGGCCCCCCGTCGCCTCCTCTCCACCCTACCTGGCGACTCCGCGGCTCCACCACTTGCCAGACCAGGAGGATTAAGTCGGTCTCATCGGAGCCCAGGTCTTGCCCCAGCGCACCGGCCGTGGCTCCGAACAGGATGACCAATGGCCCAGGTCCGGGGCAGGGGTCAGCGGCGGAGTCTGCCGAGGGGTCTGGGCCCGGGAGCGGCGGCGGGGGCGGCGGCGGCGGCGTCATGGCCGCAGAGGAAGGGGGCGCTCCGCCAGACACACGCGGACCGACGAGGCACACGCACACACCGACCGACGGCAGACGCCGAGCAGCTTGTTGGGGGCGGCACCTGCGGACCGGCTGGCGCAGTGGGCGCTGCTGAGACCCGCCCGCGGCGCCCGGCCCCCGCCCTCTCTGGGCGAGTTACCTGCCGGCCCCGCTGCCCACGTGACTGGGCGGCCCGGGGAACCTTGGGGGAGGGCCGCGAGAGTCCAGCCCAGCCCCGAACTCGCACTCCAGGCCCGGGCGCTCCCTAGGGATCCGGACTCCCGCTTCCCTGGCTGGTTCTGACGGCCCCATTTTTCCTCCTTCGCCCTCTCCAGGGACCACGAGGTCTCAGCAAAGGAACGTGCTAGACCACAGAGGTCTTTTCCAGTTCGTGAGGGCCGGGACCTGTGGAAGTCACCAGCAGACAGTGACTGCAGGTCTGGGACTGATGGGAATTACCAGGGGTCAAAGGGGGCGGTGAGTTACCCGGAGAATTTGTAGGGAGGATCGTTAGAGGACTATTGGGGAAGGGGAAAACGGCTGTGATTCTCTGGGATCGTTAGCGCTGCGGTAGAGTCGCCAGAGATCACAGGAAGGAGCTTGTCCATACAGGTTCGAGGGCCGGGGCCTTAGCCCTTCTACAGAAAGTGCCCGCCGTGCCAAAACGCGGTCTTGTGGGCCGGTGGTTCGTAAGCCTCAATTTTAGAAAAGTACCCCCAACCCCTAGAGCTGCACTTTTGGGCTAGGCTAAACCGGATGGTCTGGGCCGGGAGTCCTCCTCCTGCCCCCACGTGGGGGCGCCTGTTTCTCTCGCTCTTTCGGAGAACGAGCCTGTTGCCCGGAGTTGGAGGCGCTGGCCGGTGGGGGGCTTGTGTTGAGTGTGTCTATGTGTGTCCTGCAGACCCTCGTTCCCTTTTCCACCCAGGGCCAACAAACCAATTCGGACTGTCCCGCGTAGAGGACTCACAGCACCCGTTTCGCCACGTGGAGCTTGGTGAGGCTCCTTTGCGGCTGTGTTTCCGAGCCGCCCGGTACTTAACCAAATTCTCCCATTTACGTGATTGAGAAACTGATTAGCTTTGCAGGAATGCTACAGCCTGACGCGGGCGGAGACATGTTGCCAAGCCCGACCGAAAACCTGAGGCCGGAGCCTCACATCCAGCTTTAGGAGAGCGAGTGTTGCGTCTCGGTCTGTGGATAATGGAGAGTGCAGAGAATTTGGGCACGTCCCCAGCTCGTTACCGGAGAAGCGGCGCGGCCAGGACGAGAGGGCACCTCCGAGACCTTGCTACACAACAGCGTGTCCCTCCTTGGCAGGAGAAGAGACTAAGGAGCCCAAGACGGAAGTGACTCGTACAGGGAGACGGGGAGCAGGAGCAGAGGCGAGCCGCCGCGCGCGGCAACCCCTCGGCGGCGCCAGCCGGCGCAGCCCCTCCCCCGGAGCGCTAAGCGAATCAGGCGCGGGGGGAGGAGAGGACGTTACTCCTAGGTGCCGCCCCCGAGTGAGCCTGGAATGCCAAATATTTGTTTGCCGGGCGGGGCGCAGCTGCGAGGTAAGGCCCCTCTCCCGCCCGCCGCAGACTGCGCCTGCGCCTTGCGAAGTCCGGGGGTTCTAGGCCACGCCCTTCCAGCCCGCTTCTCCACCCCAAGGGTCCGGTCGCTCCCCTGCTCCAGATTTACCTGTTCGTAAGACTCAGATGTGTACGGCTCCTTCCTGACCCTCGTCTGATCGCCCCCTCCTACAAGACAAAGCCCTGGCGTCCTCACCGAACGATCCAGATGTACTTGATCTCGTCTCTGGCCTCCTCTCCTGGCGCCCCATCCGTTCCACCTGTAGACGGAGCTCGGCCCCTCCCTTTTGCTTCTTCGCGGGTCTCTACGCCCGATCTTTCGGGAAGCCTCCCTCTCGAGTTCACCTCTCCGCCGTGGCACCCCTGGCCATCCTGAGCTCATTGCCACTGGGGGACGCGTTCATGCGTGTCCAAGTGCCTAATGGGTGGTGGACTTGCACCTGGCTGGCAGCTTAGGGCGCTTCCCGTTAGTCCCTGTGAACCCATTCAGTCACCCCCATTATAAGATAGCTGCCCATGCTTTTCTCGAAAAACAAAATTCACTGAGATAACGTGTCCCCCATTCCTTTGATTTTACTCATCTTAAAATGGGTCCTCCCCGTGGCTTGCAGATGGCGTAGTGGTTACGTCGCTGGACTCCCACATAACCCTAACCCTAACTGTGGTTGGAGTCCCAGACCTGGTGGCTTGAAACGCGACAGTCAGTTGCAAGAGCATGCATGCCAAAATCCCTCCTGGAGGTTGATTTCTCAATTTCTGAATTTCTGTCTCTTTGGTGAGTCCACCTGCCCTGTGACAGAAAACAAACAAACAAACTCGGGGGGGGGGGTGGGGGGGTCCTCCCAGTTCATCTCATCATTATTAAATAAACCTGCACTCCTGTCCCCCAGGCTAGCCTGGTTTTTGTTTTGGTTTGTTTGTTTCGTTACAGGGCATATGCACCCACAGGAGATAGAAGGAGAGGGGAAAGTGAAAAAGCACCTCCAGGGACCAGCAGTTAGCGTAATGGCTATGTCGCTGGACTCCCACGTAGTCGACCGCGGTTCGAGTCCCGGACCCGGCGGCTTAAACTCACGCCGGGCCGCGTGTGCGTGCGTGCCCAAGATCCCGAGAGGAGAATGGAGGAGAAGGGATTGCGGCGTGGCCATCCCCCCTGGGGGGTGATTTCCTGCTTTCTATCTCTCTGTCTCTCTCTGTCTGTCTGGCGAGCGCACGCGCCCTATAGCAAAAACCTCTCCAAAAAAAGAAAAAAAAAAAAAAAAAAAAAGCACCTCCAGGGTGGATGGCCACTCCGTCATCCCTTCTCTTCCATTCTCCTTTTGGGATTTTGGGAACACACATGTGTGTTCTTCAAGCTGCTGGGTCCAGGATTCATACTGATCAGTAGGTCATGGGGATCCAGCTGCCTTAACCACCAGCTACCGTTTGGTCCCTATTAATCATTTATAGTCTCCTCCAAACATCTGATACTCCAGTGCTCATCTCTGACACCTGTCACAGGCCCTGTCACTGAATGAATTGTTCAGGCTTTCTTCACTTTCAGGTATTGAAGCAATGGGACACCTCCCTCAGGCCACAAGATCTTTACAATAGGGTTTCATTGGTGCCTTTTCTTACCCTCCGATCCAGCCTCTGCTCTAATTAACCCCTGCTCTTCCTACGGAAGACACCTGCTGAAGGTGTCTTCCTCCAAAGCAGGGGTCCCCTCTGTAGTTTGAAATTTCTGTACTTCACTGTTAAATATCCCTCACCCCACCCTTTCCTAGCTCCTAGGACTCTTTTTTTTTTAAAGAATTATTTCATTTAACTTTATTTATTTATTTACTTACTTACTTTAATTTTACCAGAGAAGGACAGAGTGAGAGAGAGAGAGGGAAAATGAGAAAGGAAGCCTCCAGGTCCAGGAATCGAACCACGGTTGGCCATGTAGGAATCCAGCGCCTCTAACCACCACACTACTTGCTGGCCCCGCTAGGACTCTCAAATCATGAATGAATGGTACAGAAGAGAGGTAACCTCGCGGAATGTGGGAAAAGGGACTAGGTCCTATGTACTGCACTTTTCAAAATTCCATCTACACTTCTGTCCTCCTAGGCCTTCCTGGGTTGGAGCTCCAATAAAGTCAGTCTGTGCTCTGGCTGCTCCGGGCAGGTGCAGGGTGTGGGGGCCCTCACAGAGTGCGGGGAATATATGGCATCTGTGGAACCACCTCCTCTGCTCCCGGAGTTGCGTATAAACGTCCTCCTGACTGTCTAGTTGTTTGTGTGAGAGTTACCAGGTGTCACCCAGAGGCTTTGCAGGATCATTAGTGTTCTATTGGGTAAGGGAACGTCCTTCGCCTTACTTCCCTGCAAAGAAAGACCCCACAGTGAAAGAGGATTCGATGTGGGGGGCCTGGAGATCCGCACTGGTGTCCCGAACCCACCCATGCCCTCAGGGATCCAGAGCTGCCAACTGGGCCCACTTCTGCCCTTCCTTATCTCCAGGTAACCAGAGTAGCTAAGAGTACAGGAGGACCCAGGGTTCCCATCTCCGTGTCTTTGCAGAATCACAGCTAAATACCACTAGAGGGCGCGCCAACACTTGCCAGAACGGGCTAGTGAGCAGCTGGGCTGTGGAACACACCCTGGTAGAAGGGTCAAGTACTGAAGCCAAAGCCCAGGAGAAAAGGGGAGGCCGCTTCACACACACACCACCACCACCACCACCACCACCACCCCACCCCCGGCCACTTCCCCGTCAGCGTCTGCTGGCTTCCTGGACATAGGCACAGGTTTTTTTTGTTTGTTTGTTTTTGTTGTTTTTTAAAGACTTCTTTATTTAGGGCTGGCAAGTGGCATCGTGGTTAAGTGTACTAGACTCCCTATGTGGCCGGCTGCAGTGTGTAAATAAAGTTAAATAAAATGCTTCTGTAAAAAGAATTCTTTTTTTTTTTTTTTTTTTTTTTGGGGGGGGAGAGGTTTTTGCTATAGGGCGCGTGTGCTCATCAGAAAAAGAGAGAGAGACAGAAAGCGAGAAATCACTCCCCAGGGGGAATGGCCATGCCTCAATCCCTTCTCCTCCATTCTCCTCTCGGGATCTTGGACATGCATGCACCCACGCTCGGTGTGAGTTTAAGCCACTGGGTCCGGGACTTGAACCGCGGTTGACTACATGGGAGTCCAGTGACATAGCCATTATGCTAACTGCTGGTCTCAAAGAATTCTTTATTTAATTCCACTTATTACTATTTTTTAAATTTGACCAGACAGAGAGAGAGAGAAAGCGAGAAAGCAAGCCGCCAAGTTCGGGACTTGAACCACAGTTGGCCATGTGGGAATCCAGTGCCTTTAACCACCACGCCACTTGCTGGCCCATAGGCAGAGGATTCTCACCCTAGTTCCACTCTCACCCACTCTGCCTTTCTTTTTTGGGGGGGAGAGGGTAGGCACAAAGGTATATGGACTCACCAGAGAGAGACGGACAGAGAGAGAAGAGAAAGCACACCACACGGGACACAGTCAGTCGGCACTCCATTTTCCATTTCTTTCGGGATTTGGCATGCTCACACAGGCGCTTGGTGTGTTTGTCAAGTTGCTGTGTCAGGGGACTCCAGCAGAACAGGAGGTAAGCTCTGTGGGATCTGGCTGGCTTAACCCTCAGGCCACAAAGCTGCCTGTGAGTTTTTTTTTCTTTCTTTTTTTTTTCCATGTTGCCAAAGAGCATGTGCCCTTGCCAGAGGGAGATGAAGAAAGCACCCCTAAGTACGGTGTGGTCACAACACAACCCCTTCTTCTTTTCTCCATACTGTCAGAATTTGGGGTTAGCATAGTACAGTGGTGTTCAAAGTGTTTTCAAGCCAAAGGGGAGGGATTTGAACCACTGTCAGCCATGTGGGTCTGGGGTCCCTAAGTACTAGTCTACAGGTGGGTAACAGATGTGAGTTGTGAATCTTTTTCTTGTTGTTATTGTTATATGAGGTGTGTGCTCACCAGGGAGAAACAGGGAGAAAGTGAGAAAATCATCCCCCCGTCCCCCATGCCCATGCTGCAATCCCTTCTCCTCCATTCTCTTCTTGGGATTTTAGGCACATATGCACATGTGCCCAGTGTGATTTTCAAGCCACTGGGTCTGGGACTCGAACTGTGCAGCCAGCCATGTGGGATCTAGTGCCTTAACCCAACACCACCTGCTGGCCCCCAGTTGTGATTCTCTAGGTCTCTAGGCTGCTGCACTTGCCCAACTCCCTGCCTGGAGCACTCACCCATCACCCATCCCTTTGTTTTCCTGGAAAGCTACCTATTTTACAGGAGCCATCTCTAATGATTCTTCCTCCAGGCAGCCTTCTTTGATGCCTAAATCATATTAACTAGATGCTCTATTCTGGGGCCTCTTGCCTCCAGGATTCTGTCATAATTAGATCAGCATTTGGTATCTCATGACCACATGATCAGCGTGTCTCAGGCTGAATGGGTTGGGACTGGAACTGAGGGATCCAGCCTCTCGAGCAGCATTTAACACTGTGCCATGGAGCCAAGTCTGGCTGTTATATTCTAATAGGAGCCAGGGGCTGCTTCACACCCTGTAGTCAGGTCTGGGCTGAGGCCTCCCTGAGAGCTCAATCGAGTCTCCCAAGCTGGGAACTGCAGAGTGGTCTCAGTGTAGCAAGTGCAGAAATGCTGAGGGGGAATGGGGTTGTCCTGTTGTAGGCAGCAACTGAGGCTGGAAATGAAAGAGCTGGGGAAGAGGTGGAGCAGAAGTTAGGGACACAGGGCCAGAGTACCCTGCGGGATCCTCACTGAGTGTGAGTGATACATGCCATGGGAGGGTTGTGAATGGGGCTATAGGGAGAGGGATGGGGCCTGACTTTTTTTTTTTTTTTTTTTAAGAATTCTTTAATTGGAGTGGCCGGCAGGTGGCGTGGTGGATAAGGGTGCTGGACTCCCACATGGCCGACCACGGTTCAAGTCTCGGACCTGGTGGCTTGCTTTCTCACTTTCCCTCTCTCTCTCTCTCTCTGTGTGTGTGTGTCTTTCTGGTCAAATTAAAAAATAAAGCGAATGAATAAATAAAATTAAATAAATAATTCTTTAAAAAAAAAAAAGAATTCTTTAATTGGTAGGACCAGCAGTTAGCATAATGGCTATCTCGCTGGACTCCCATGTAGTTGACCATGGTTCGAGTCCCAGACCTGGTGGTTTAAACTCACACCGTGCATGTGTGCGTGCATGCCCAAGATCCCGAGATGAGAATGGAGGAGAAGGGATTGCGGCGTGGCCATCCCCCCTGGGGGGTGATTTCTCACTTTCTATCTTTCTGTCTCTCTCTGTCTGTCTGGCGAGCGCACATGCCCTATAGCTAAAACCTCTCCAAAAAAAAAAAAAAGAATTCTTTAACTGCGACCAGCAGTTAGCATAATGGCTATGTCGCTGGACTCCCATGTAGTCGACTGCAGTTCGAGTTTCGGACCCAGTGGCTTAAATTCACGCCATGCACCTGTGCATGCATGTCCAAGATCCCGAGAGGAGAATGGAGGAGAAGGGATTGTGGCGTGGCTATCCCCCCAGGGGGGTGATTTCTTGCTTTCTATCTCTCTGTCTCTGTCTTTCTGGCGAGCGCACGCGCCCTATAGCGAAAACCTCTCCAAAAAAGAAAAAAATAATAATTCTTTAATTTTGGGACCAGCAGTTGGTGTAATGGCTATGTCACTGAACTCCCATGTAGTCAACCGTGGTTCCAGTCCCGGACCCGGTGGCTTAAAACCCATGCTGGGCGCATGTGTGTGCGTGCCTAAGATCCCTAGAGGAGAATGGAGGAGAAGGGATTGCGGTGTGGCCATCCCCTCTGGGGGCTGATTTCTCCCTTTCTATCTCTCTGTCGCTCTCTGTCTTTCTGGCAAGGGCACATGCCCTATAGCAAAAATCTCTCCAAAAAAATGTATTACTATTTAATTTTATTTACTGTTATTACTATTTTAATAATTATTTTATTTTATTTTACTTTATTCATCATCATTATTTTTAATTTGACCAGAGAGAGACAGACAGAGGCATAGTGAGAAAGCAAGCCACCAGGCCCAGGACCCAAACCACAGCCATATGCAGTCCAGCACCTCAACCACCATGCCACCTGCTGGCTCATTATTTTATTTTATTTTTAATTATTAAATTTTATTTTATTTATTCATTCATTTATTTTAATTTGGCCAGAGACAGAGAGAGAGAGAGAGAGAAAGTGTGAAAGCAAGCCGCCAGATCCAGGACTTGAACCATGGTCAGCCATGTGGGAGTGTCCAGCGCCTTAACCACCATGCCATCTGCTGGTCCCCTTTTTTTTTTTTAAATTATTAAATTTTATTTTATTTATTCATTCATTTATTTTAATTTTTTTAATTATTAAATTTTATTTTATTCATTCATTTATTTTAATTTTTTTTAAATTATTAAATTTTATTTTATTCATTCATTTATTTTAATTTTTTTTTTTTTTTTTTTGGAGAGGTTTTTCGCTATAGGGCACGTGCGCTCGCCAGCCAGACAGAGAGAGACATAGAGACAGAAAGCGAGAAATCACCCCCCAGGGGGGATGGTCACGCCGCAATCCCTTCTCCTCCATTCTCCTCTCGGGATCTTGGGCACGCATGCACACGCGCCCGGCGTGAATTTTAAGCCACCGGGTCCAGGATGCGAACCGCGGTCGACTACGTGGGAGTCCAGCGACATAGCCATTACGCTAACTGCTGGTTCCCTGGCTCATTATTATTTTTAAAAACTTGGTATAGGGCACATGCATTCACCAGAGAGAGAGTGAGAATTTATTTAATCTCATCTGTTATTATTATTTTTAATTTGACCAGAGAGAGAGAAAGGGAAAGCAAGCTGCCATATCTGGGACTCAAACTGCAGTTAGCCCTGTGGGAATCCATCACCTTTAACCACCACGCCACCTGCTGGCCCCACTTTATTTTAACTTGACTAGAGAGGGACAGAGCAAGAGAGGGAAAGTGAGAAAGCAAGCCGCCAGGGCCAGGTGAACTGCAGTCAGCCATGTGGGAGTCCAGCGTCCTTAACCACTTCGCAACCTGCCAAAATAATTTCAAGAAGAGCAGACCAAGATAGTGAATAGGCTTCATCACCTGGCAGCTGCTTACTAAAAAGAAAGGAAGCCGGTGGGACAGAGATCTTGGAGCCAGGTGGAGGATGACTAGGGTGCAGCTGGCCAACAGCAGGGCGTGTGTGGAGGATCGAAACCTCTACTTCCCAAACAGGCTGGTTCCTAGAGTGACAGTGCCTACATGTTACCTGCTGTCAAGTCTTTGCCCAATCTGCCCCTTATTTTTGGCCCAGGAAATCTTGTCCTCTGGATCCCCAGGTTTCTGTGCTGTGGAGGGATCGAGGTAGGGTGGGGGGAGAGCGCTGATGCTCTGTCCGCTCTGTAGGGGAACTTGCAGATGGACTGAGGCTGAAGGTGAAGGCTCAAGTCCACTCCCAAACCCATACATTGCCTGCTTGGTCCAGTGGGGGGGTGATGCCATACTTCACAAAATAGTGGACAAAGCCCTCACTTGGAAATGATCCCACCTGCACCCCTAAACCTAGGGCAGATGGTAGGGGGAATGTCCCTGGACCTGGGCGGCCTTGGGGTAAGGACAGAAGAACCTATGTTGAGGTTGCAAAGGTCTCTGCCAGCTCATGGTCACCTGAGGTCCAATAACTGCCCTGGACTCACTTCCTCTCCTGCTGTGACCAGGGTTGTTCAGCTGCTGCAAGCTCTGTACCCGTATCCTCTCTCAACCCGGTCCTTTCCAGGTCCTCCAGGTCAGGGCGGCACCAGGACTCCAGGTGGAAGCCGAGCAGCGTGGGCTTTGGGTACCGAGAGCAGGGCTAAGTGTACAACAGCCCCTCCGGGTGGGCGACGAGCTAGGCTTCACCTCGATCGATCGATGCACTCGGAGCTCAGCGCGGTCAAAGGAGCAGGCCGAGGGTTGGGCAAGAGAGGGGCGGTGAGTTCTGACTGGGAGGGACGGCCTTGCCGCGAGTTTCTATTGGCAGGCCTTTTGGAGGAGGTGGACCCTGATTGGCCGGCTGGCTTCGGGCGGCTGCGGGAGGCTTCGGGCGGCGGGTTAAGAGCGTCGCCGCCGCCGCCCGGGCCTAGGCGCTAGCCCTCAAGTCCAAACCTGCGCGTCCCACCTGCAGACGCTATCGCGCGACATGTACCGCCGCCTTTGCCCCTATCGCGCGGGACTGCTCCCGGGTGGCCTCTTGTTCCTCCTGCTACTGCTGATGCTGCTCGCGGACCCCGCGCTCCCGACTGGACGTCACCCCCCCGGTGGTGCTGGGTGAGCACGCGTCTGGTGGTGGTCCCTTTCTCTGGTCGGTCCCACAGCTGGTGCGGGCTGGGCTGCCTTCCCGGGTTGCATCTGTTCTAAGCATGGGATGAGGGAGCGTCTTACTGTCTTGTCACCTGGCTGGGCTGTCCACCTTTCTGCATGCTGGGCGGGGATGTGGTTAGCCTCCCACCACCTGCCTCCATAGAAAATGGGGTGATTGGGATGATCATTTCCAGATTGTCCAAAGCTCCACCCGTCCGCTTCAGTCCCAGGTCTTACTTTGCCTTATCTGCATCTTTTAGCTGAAAAGACAGCCCCTTCAGCCCCTCTCCTGAAGACGGGTGGGCTGGATAGAGTGATCTTGGAGTTGACCTTTGTGTTGACACTGGCCTGGGAGGCTGTCTCCCTCCACTGTTTCAGAAGGCATTACTAAAAGAAAACTCTTTGGGGGAAAGAATTGCTCTTTTAGCTGGCTGCTAACCCTCCCTCTGAACTTATCAAATGGGTGGCATTGAGCACTGTTGGAGATCTAAGGGAAACAGGATGACTGAAGACAGGGTTAAGGGGTTGGGTAATGGCCAGGCCATGAACAAGTGTTAGGAATTGAGTCCAGGGCAGTTATTGGACCTCAGGTGACCATGAACTGGCGAAAGGGACCACCACCAGACGCGTGCTCACCCAGCACCACCGGGGGGTGACGTCCAGTCGGGAGCACGGGGTCTGCCGAGCAGCATCAGCATGTACTCACCCCATCAAACCAAGGTGGACTAGTCTATATCGAAGCTGCCCATGGCCTCATAGTCACTGCCCAGGCGAATAGCTGTGCAGAAGCACAGTGTTTCCTTGTGGTGGGCAGAAAGGAGACTTGTCTGGGAGTCCTTGGGGTCTTATTCAGGCCATCACTCTCATCCAGAGCTGGCGGGTCAGGGACTGGCCAAGTCTTCTGAGGGCAGAGGCAAAAATGAGGCTTCCTCTGCTACAGCATGACCCTTGTGCTGAATATCTGGTCATAGAAGGATGGGGATAGCAGGCAGGGCGGTGGTTCAGGGCAGAGGTAAAGGGAGCACTGGGAATTCCAAGCCAGGAAATGCTCTAGGGGATGCTGGAGTTCAGACTGGGAGCCCAGTATGAGGAGGAGTGGATTATACAGGACTTGTGACTGGTCAAGTCATCTGGACTTTATCTTGTGGGGCCTCAAGGAGCCCGCAGAGTTCCGATATGTGAAGGTGTGGATTGAGACATTCTTGGTCTGTGGCTGACACAGCCTTTTTGCCTGGATTGGTGCTAGCTGTACTTATTCATTCATTCCATCTTTGGTTACCATTCTGTCTTTGGTTATTCAGAAGAGCCCCAGGGTCCACAGAACCACTGGAATCCTAACCTGCCCAGCTCTTAAGGAGAGAAGCTGCTGGCAGTAACCTTGGAAGACCCCGTGGGGGGCTGTGGATACACTGTTGCTGAGTAGAGAGCAGGGATCAGAATCCTCTAGGGGTGCCTCCTTACTTTGTGGTGGAGGAAACAAAGGCCAGAGAAGAGAATGCAGTTAGCACTGATCCAGGCAAAAGAGGCTGTGTGCCAGCCACAGATCATGAGTTTCATAAGCCGTACCCTTCATACTCAGCACTCTGAAGGTTCTCTGAGGTCCCCAGGATAAAGTCCAGATCACCTAACCAGACACGAGCCCAATACAGTCCATTCGTCTTCCTGGCTTGGTTCCGTCCAGAATACCTTTGAGTGAGGGGAAAGAACTGTGTGGCAAGGCCATTTCCACCTCTTCCAGCCTCAGTCACCTTATCTGTTTACTTATTTATTTATTTAATTCCATTTATTATTATTAATTTATTTATTTATTTATTTAAATTTGACTAGAGAGAGAGAGAGAAAGGGAAAACAAGAAAGCAAGCTGCCGGGACCAGCAGTTGGCGTAATGGCTATGTCGCTGGACTCCCATGTAGTCGACTGCAGTTCGAGTCCTGGACCTGGTGGCTTAAACTCATGCCAGGCGTGTGTGCGTGCGTGCCCAAGATCCTGAGAGGAGAATGGAGAAGAAGGGATTGCAGCGTGGCCATCCCCTCTGAGAAGTGATTTCTCGCTTTCTGTCTCTCTCTCTATCTTTCTGGCAAGTGCACACACCCTATAGCAAAAACCTCTTCAAAAAAATAAAAAAAAGAAAGAAAGAAAGAAAAAGAAAGTAAGCTGCCAGGTCTGGAACTCAAACTGTGGTTGGCCATGTGGAAATGAAAAATTATTATTTTAATTTGACCAGAGAGAGACAGACAGAGCAAGAGAGAGGGAAAGTGAGAAAGCAAGCCATTAGGTCCAGGACTTGAACTGTGGTTGGCCAGTGGGAGTCCAGCGCCTTAACCACCACACTCCCTGCCTGGCCCCACCAGTGGTATTTTTAGAGGCCACATTTCCGGACCAGGGCAAGGAGTGTCTGGACAAAGTAGATCTGGTGACTTCCTCCTCCAGCCATTTTTTCTATGGTAGAGACCGTCACCAAGGTCCCTGCACTGCCCAGTCCTGTCCACAGACATGTCATCCTGAAGCTATCATGCTGGGGCCTCCTCACCTTTGTCCCCACGTCATGAAGGGAGGTGAAGACAGGTGCCACACCTGCCTGGTGCCCTAAAGACACGTGGTAGCAGGAAGCCCTGAAAATGGGGCACAGGGGAAAGGGGCATGCCCTGCCTAGGGCTGGGGTCAACGTTGATGCCCACTGAATACCCAGGAAAGCCAAGCAGTGGTTGTTCCCTTGGCGATCATAGATCCCCAGTGGGTATGTGTTTGAGAGGCCTCAAGAACATGGCAATGTTGGAGCCATGGAGGGATCAGGTGGGGCCTGAAAGATCATTTAGAGTAAATGGAGATTTCGAAGGCTGTGCAGTGATGCAAGGGGCCCTGGGCTGTGTGGACAGAAAAGGCCGGCTGCATAGAGAAGTCAGTCATCCTTGGAGCCTGGTCACACCCAACCCTGCTGGACTGTGGCTGGAATGCCGTGTTGTTTCAGGGTAGCTGCTTCTGACATAGGCTTCCATCCATGCAAGGGCCTCCGGATGATCTGCCTTCTGAAACATCACTGGACTCTGACTTTTGGCAAGGCCTGGGGACCTCCGAGGCTGGCAGGTGCCGGTGTCAGCCTCTCCCATCTGGGTTTCTGTTCACCACCTCTCTCCTACTCTGGAATACCTTCTCTAGATCCAGTTTTGGCCATTTAAATGGCTCTGTCCTGTTTCCCACACCCTCTCGGTGTGCACAGGGGCCTGTCTGCGCTGTTTATAGCTTGGGGTAGCTGAGTGAAGGGCCTTTGAGTTAAGGCCTTGAGTGTATAGCTAATGGCGAAGATGTAGCCTTGGCCAAATTTAGGGAGTTCTGGAACCCAGAGGGATCTTTAATCCCCTTCCAGTGAGAGCTTTCATCTGAGTCCATTAACTGTAGATACAATGTGCAGAGGTGTACGTGAGGGGAGGGGGTGGGGGTTTGTGGGAGATGATTCAGGTTAAGATCTCATTTAACAGATAAGGAAACTGTGGCCTAGCATGGGGAAGTGTTTTCACCCTGAGATCCCTTTCAATTATTATTGTTTTAAGAGAGATTTTTGCTATAGAGCATGTGTGTTTGCTAGAGGGACAGAGAGACAGAAAGTGAGAAATCACCCCCCCCCCCCAGGGGGGATGGCCATGCCACAATCCCTTCTCCTCCATTTTCTTCTCAGGATCTTGGGCACGCACGCACACGTGCCCAGTATGAGTTTTAAGCCATTGGGTCCAGGACTTGAACTGTGGTCAACTACGTGGGAGTCCAGCAACGTAACCATTATGCCCATCTGCTGCTCCTCCTTTCCAGTAATTCGATTGTTCCGGAGGAGGGGAAATTCCGGTGAAGATATGGAGGATTTACTTTGTAGTTGGGGAGAGTGTTAAGGGCCTCTTCCAAGCCCCTGCAGGGTATGTACTCACAGGCGTATCTTGCCCCACCGTGTGCCACATAGCAATAGCAGTGTTTCTGTGTAAAGAGGTGCCCTGGCCTCTGAGTCGAGGTCCTCTGGTACTCCTGGCTGGGCTCTGTGCTTTCATTTGAGGTGGAGAACTGCAGAGGTGTGCTGTGGTCTCCATGACCTGTGGGGCGTCTGCTTTAAGATTCATAGGGAACGCCAGCTTGCCAGGCCCAGGGCTCATGCATGTCCTGCGTGCCCCTGCAGTGCCTGGCGATTTGGGCAACCAGCTGGAGGCCAAGCTGGACAAGCCGTCGGTGGTGCACTATCTCTGCTCCAAGAGGACGGACAGCTACTTCACGCTCTGGCTGAACCTGGAACTGTTGCTGCCTGTCATCATTGACTGCTGGATTGACAATATCAGGTGGGAGCTAGGCCCAGAGAGACCTCCCGGGGCCCATTTCCTTTTTATTCCTACCTCAAGAAACCTCGAGGTCACTGACCTCTTTCCTTCCTCTCAACTGGCGCCACCTCTGCTCTCTTCCCTGCAGAATGTTCTTCCTCTCTCTAGTTGAGCCTTTGCCCTCCCGCCCCACATGCAGTTAGTTTCTTTTCCTTTTTTTTTTTTTTTTTTTTTGCTATAGGGCCCATGTACTCTCTGGAGAGGGACAGAGACAGAGACAGAGAGAGGGAAAGTAAGAAAACACCTCCAAGCGGGTATGACTACACCACAATCCCTTCTCTGTCCTCTTGGGATTTTGGGCACACATGCACACATGCTCAATGTGTTCCTCAAGCCACCAGGTCCGGGACTTGAACTGTGCAGTCAGCCCTGTGGGATCCAGCTACCTTGACCACCAGGCTACCTGCTGGCTCACCCACATGCAGTGTCTATGCCCCAGACCCTACTCATATCTTCAACCCCTCCCCTTGCCTGTGATGTGGCCAGCTGCTTGGTCCTCCTGGGACATGCCAGGTCTCCATGTCTTTGCACCTGCTGTTCTTTAAGCCTGGCTTGGAATCAACTTCTACACTCTTTGCCTAATAAATTTCCTCCCATTCACCCTTTCAGACCTGACCCTGGTCCCTTAGTGAAGACTCCCTTGCCACTCCCTAGAGCCGTTAATCTCTTCTTCCTTCAGGTCACATGTATGTTTCTTATAATCTTCATCATGTGACAAACTGTTTCCAAGGGTGTTTCTCTAATTGCGTATATTCACTGCAGGTTTTACCTACTTTCTCTCATTTAGCTTTACAGCAGCAATCTTGTGAAACAAGTGTTATTTTTCTTTTTGTTTTGTTTTAAAATAAACTTGTACTTTTTTTTAATTTAACTTTATTTATTTATTTTAATTTAACCAGAGAGAGGAGAGAGAGAAAGTGAGAAAGCAAGCCGCCAGGTCCAGGACTTGAATCATGGTCAGCCAGTGGGAGTTCAGTGCCCTTAACCACCATGCCACCTACTGGCTCCAATTTTTTTTTTTTTTTTTGGAGAGGTTTTTTGCTATAGGGCGCGTGTGCTCGCCAGACAGACAGAGAGAGACATAGAGACAGAAAGCGAGAAATCACCCCCCAGGGGGGATGGTCACGCCGCAATCCCTTCTCCTCCATTCTCCTCTCGGGATCTTGGGCAC
Source organism: Tupaia tana (assembly GCA_026018925.1). Classification (NCBI taxonomy): domain Eukaryota; kingdom Metazoa; phylum Chordata; class Mammalia; order Scandentia; family Tupaiidae; genus Tupaia; species Tupaia tana. The sequence continues at coordinate 18,780,787 of JAKSZU010000018.1, read as the reverse complement.
GCACGCACACGCGCCCGGCATGAGTTGTAAGCCACCGGGTCCGAGATGCGAACCGCGGTCGACTACGTGGGAGTCCAGCGACATAGCCATTACGCTAACTGCTGGTTCCCACTGGCTCCAATTTTTGTTCTGTGTTTTTAGTTTGCCACAGGGGCACATGTGTGAGAGACAGAGAGAGAAGGAGGGGAAGAAAGCACCCTCCATGGGGCATGATCATGTCACTATCCTTTCTCTTCCATCTCTCCATCCTGTCAGGATTTTGTGCCCACTACATTTTTCAAACCGCTAGGTCTGGGACTTGAACCACTCAATCAGTCATATGGGATCCATTCGCCTTAACCACCAGGCTATAGTCTGGCCCACCTACACTATTTTTGAACCTGCTTTACAGATGAGAGAATCTGGAATCTCAAAGGGGTTACAAAGTTGCCTAAGATTGGGGTGGGCAGGTGGTGTGGTGGATAAGGATGCTGGATTCCCATATGGCCGACCAATGGTTTGAGTCCTGGACCTGGTGGCTTGCTTTCTCACTTTCCTTTTCTCTCTGTCTCTGTTTCTGTCTGGTCAAATTAACAAATAATAATAACAAATGAAATGAAATAATTCTTTTACAAAATTGTCTAATATCATTCTGCCAATAAACTGAAGAAACAGGTTTGAGCTTAGATTGTGTAATTCTCAGTTAAGGTTCCCTCCCAGACTGAGGGACAATGTTTCTGTTTTATCTTTACAGCAGTAGAACCAGGAACATACTGGGTGCCTAATAAATGAGCTGCAGACCAGCCTGTGGTGTGGTGGTTGAGGCAGCCGGATCCCACACGGCGATTGTATACTTTGAGTCCCAGACCCGGTAGCTTAAGAAACATGCTGCATGTGTGTACCTGAGTGCCCAAAATCCTGAGAAGAGAAAGGAGAAGGAATGCTGGAATGGGTACCCCCCCAGGGAGTGATTTCTCACTTTCCCTCCCCTATTTTGTTTCTTCTGAGTGCACGTGTCATATGGCAAAATTTAACAAATAGGGGCCAGCATATAGCATAGTGGTTGAGGTGCTGAACTCCCACATGGCTGACTGCGGTTTGAGTCTCAGACTCAGTGGCCTGAAACTCATGCCAAGAATGTGTGTGTGCATGCCCAAACTCCCAAGAGGAGAATGAAAGAGAAGGGACTGTAGTATGCCTGTCCCCCTGGCAGATGATTTCTCACTTTCTCTCTCTCTGTCTCTCCGGTGAGTGCACACATCCTATAGCAAAAATCTCTCCCTAAAATAAATAAATAAATAAGAGTAAAATAAATGAGTTGGCTAGCAGATGCCATGGAGGTTAAGGCAGCTGGATCCCGCATGAGCAACTGTGTGGTTTGAGTTCCAGACTGAAAGATTTGAAAATTGGGCTGGGTGCACGTGCATGTGTGTCTAAAGTCTCAAGAGAAATGAAGGAGAAGGGATTGCAGTATGGCATTCCCCCCATCATGGCCTTTAAAAAAGAGAGCTGAATGGAGTCTCAGAGTTTTAAAATTTTCCAGAGACTTGTTAGCTGCCTCTCCAGGCCCCTGCCCTTCCTGTTGTTGATGATGCCTACTTTGTTGACTGTTTCTCCTCTGTTCATGATCGGGGTTATTTCTGGGTGGTTGATCTGCGTTTCTATTTTTATACGGGAGACATGGCCTCAGATACTGCCAATCGGAGGTGAGGCTGATATCAGGAGGGGCTTGCCTGCCTTCGTTGGTCCCCTGACTCTGTCCTGTTTAGACTTTCATCACACACAGACTGCTTTGGCTTTCTAAAATAATTTTCTGCACTTGGTTGGCCATTGGAGTAATCTACACATTGCCCTAAAGAGAGTAGGCCCTCAGGACCTGTTACGTGGGGCAACCGTGAGAATGGTGTCAGCTCTCGGTAGCTGATTTTTTTTTTCTTCACTAATTTATTTTAAAAATTTGCTATAGGTCACATATGCTTGCTGAAAAGAGACAGAAAGAGAGAGGGAAAATGAGAAAGTATCTCCCCCTGGGGGGGATGACCACACTACAATCCCTTCCTCCTCAGGATTTTGGGCATGCATGCACACATGCCTTATGTGTTTTTCAAGATACCATGTCCATGACTTGAACCGCAGAATCGACTATGTGGGATTCAGCTGCTTAAACCACCATGCCATTTGCTGGTCTTTTGTGGTTGATCTTTAAGGGGGTGGTGGTGGAGTCGTAACACAGCTGAACCCACATGGGAAAGGGCCCATAACTGTGTCCCAGAAACTTCTTGAACACAGCAGGTGTGCTCAGAGTTGAGCACGTCAGGCTGGCTAAGATCATGGTGTGAAGATCCTGTTGGGGGCCTGTCTATTTCTCTCTCTCTCTCTCTCTCTCTCACGTAAGAAGTAAATAAATAAATTTTAAAAGGTGAGGGGTGGGACTCAGGACCAGCAGGACCTTCAGGCTCTTGTGTTTTCTCGATTATGTGTTTGCCTCTTTGGTGTGAGGCGAGGCAAGAGCAGGGTTCCTGGGCTGACACAAGGCTTTTCTCCTGACTTCCTCCACCCCAGCCCCGTCATGTCATTTCTCTAGGCCCTGCCGATCCCCTACCAGAGAAGGGCAGTACAGAAGCCATGTACTCAGCCCTGAGGTGGGGACGTCCTTGGCTGGCTCTGTTTTTTACTGCAGCTACAGAAACCACGAGATGATATGTGCGCGGTTAGAAGCTAAGTGTACTGTAACTTGTTAGACAGAAGCAGAAACTGATAAAGAGCTGTTAGGGATTCCAAGTAGCTGGTGGTCCATGGCTCGTAGGATTTCGCTGGTCAGAGGTCCTGTAGTGGAGCAGTTAAACATTGTGCAAAGGGAGCTGGATCCCACATGACTGATGGGGTTTGAATCCCGGCCACGTGACTCGAAAAACATGCAGGTACGTGAACGTGCATGCCCAAAATCGTAATGGAGAAGTAGCGGAAAAAGGATTAGAGCATGATCGCACCCCATAGAAGTGTTGCTGTGTTGGGCTCTGTCTCTGACTCTCTCTGGCAAGTGTACATGACCTTCAGCAATTAAAGAAAAAGAACACTTTTTTTTTTTTTGAGAGGTTTTTGCTATAAAGCGCGTGCACTCACCAGACAGAGAGAGACAGAAAGCGAGAAATCACCCCCCAGGGGAGATGGCCATGCCGTAATCCCTTCTCCTCCATTCTCCTCTCAGGATCTTGGGCACGCACGCACACACACCAGCGTGAGTTTTAAGCCACTGGGTCCGGGACGTGAACTGCGGTCGACTATGTGGGAGTCCAGCGACATAGCCATTACGCTAACTGCTGGTCCCAAAGAACACTTTTTTAAAAAAAAGAATTATTTTATTTAACTTTATTTATTTATTTATTTATTTCAATTTCACCAGAGAGGGACAGAGTAAGAGAGAGAAGGAAAGTGAGAAAGCAAGCCACCAGGTCTGGGACTTGAACTGTGGTTGGCCATGTGGGAGTCCAGAGCTCTTAACTACCATGCCGTCTGCCGGTTCCATACACTTATTTTATTTATTTATTTATTTATTTTAAAAAAGGAATCTGCTGGCCAAGCCTTAGGCATTATGCAGCCTTACAAGTGAAATGGCCCCAGGATACTAAGCAGGCTGGGTGTGGGGTGTGGAGGGAGTGGGGAGTTGGGGCGGGGGGAGGGGGATGCTCCATTCTCTTGCTCCAGGACTGGTGTGGCTGGGAGAGGTTTGCTGCTAGGGGCAGTCCCCAGACCCAGCTGTACCTAGGACCTGCACAAGGCCTTTCTCCAGTCTCTCCCTGTCCACCCCATCATTTCTCTGGGCCTTGCCCACCTGTCTATCTGCCCACAGAGCAGACACAGGTGCTCAGACCCTGTGGTGGATCCCTCTCTGGTTTTGTTGTGTCCTGTGCTCCCCATCTCTCTGCTCTGTGGTATACTGTGGTGGGTGGCAGAAGAGAGAAGCTATGGAAACCTGCAAGGGTAGGCTGCCTCTTGGGGTCAAGTGTGAAGTTCTCGTGCAAGCTCGGACTGATGCTTTCTTCTCCCAGCCAGGTCTAAGATCCTCATTCTGGGGTAGGCAACACTGGGGAGAAAGAAATGTTGCCTTGACAACTCCTGGGGGCTTTGGAGTCCTCATTTAGATGTAGCTACTCCAACCTGTTTTGTTACATTTTGGTCTCCTTTTTACATCTGACCATAACTGGAGATGGGAAAGGCTTATGGTTTGGGACATGAGGCAGTATTAGAACACGGTAGTCTGTGTCACCTCTCGGTCACTGGCTCAATATCCTTTCCTGACAGGCTGGTTTACAATAGCACGTCCAGGACCACCCAGTTTCCTGATGGTGTGGATGTACGTGTCCCTGGCTTTGGGAAGACCTTCTCCGTGGAGTTCCTGGACCCCAGCAAAAGTAGTGTGGGTATGTAGTCCTCACTCGGGGTCCCCAGCAGATGAGTCTGGGGACTGTGTTGGCCTCCTCAGGTTGGAAGAACTGCTGGTTTGAAGGCATAGCCTGAGAGCTGTCTCTGATCGGTATGGGCACAGAGCCTGGTAACATTCCTCCAGGGACCTCTCTGCAGTAGATGTCACAGTCTCTGTGGTGGGTACAGTGTGGGTGGCTGGCACTGGCTGTGTCTTCTCTAATCCTGTGCATTTCTGCCTACAGGTTCCTATTTCCACACCATGGTGGAGAGCCTTGTGAGCTGGGGTTACACACGGGGTGAGGACGTCCGAGGGGCCCCTTATGACTGGCGTCGAGCCCCAAGTAAGCAGTCACCCTTGTTTCCTCCTGGAGATTTTAGGAGCTGGGGATGAGGCAGTCACCCACCATAGGCCTTCGGTTCTCCCCAGCCCTGGGCTCTCCCCTTCCCCCGGCCCCCTGGCATCTAGCCCAGAGGGCACAGCCACCACCACTGGTCAATCTAATTCTGTCCTTCCCCATCCCACACGCCAAGACTTCCACTTTGGGCCTCTAGGCCTGGGGAGAGGTAAAATAGCTGAGCAGAGAAAGAAACTCCTTTGTTTCCTCCCTGCATGGAGGCTGGGCAGAAACCAGACAGCTCCCACTTGGGTTTTAGCACTCTTCCCAGCCCCTTAGTCATGTGTTTGACCTGAGACATGGTCAGTGGTTCGTCCTCAGGACTCCTCGTGCCTGACTCCTGCCTGGCTCTGGCCTGCAGATGAAAACGGGCCCTACTTCCTGGCCCTCCGCGAGATGATCGAGGAGATGTACCAGCTGTATGGGGGCCCTGTGGTGCTGGTTGCCCACAGCATGGGCAACATGTACACGCTCTACTTTCTGCAGCGACAGCCACAGGCCTGGAAGGACAAGTATATCCGGGCCTTCTTGTCACTGGGCGCGCCCTGGGGGGGCGTGGCCAAGACCCTGCGCGTCCTGGCCTCAGGTAAGACCCTACCTGGCCCACATGGGTGCTGGCTCCAGGGCTGTTACCCTCTCTTTCCTTCTACTGTCCTCCTGGGCCAGTATCCTTCACTTCTCCTCCTAGGTCAGCTTCCTTCTTTCTTCAGAGTAGCATTCTTTTTCAAATATATTTTTTTCCCAAAAAGTATTTCGAAAGAAAAATCTAACACTACTATTGGGTTGTCAGAAAAGTCATGATGCATTTTTGTATAGGAAAACATAGAAAAATACATCATAAGTTTTCCAATGACCCAATAATTCCACCTCTGCAGTTGATAGCCTTTGTAATCTGTGTGTTTCTCACGGTATGTACCTGGAGTGGTGTAACTATTGGTCTCACAGGTACTTGCTGGTGTGTGTGCAAACACGTGTATGCGCACACGTGCACACACAGAGTACTTAGGCCTAATTGGCCTAATTTGGTTTGACCCAAAGTTCTTTGAGAGTACCTTCCCTTTCCCTTTTAAGACTATCCTCCCTTCTTTGCCCAGAGAGGGCAGACGGGATACGAGTTCCTGATTATGAGCCGCACCTCCGTCTGTGCACAGTGGGAAGCCTTTATGGACAGTGCAGGGAGGAAGCAGGTGCAGATCTGGTTAGGCCTGCTTGCCTGGCAGTTGGCAAAGCCAGTCCCTTCCTGGTTCCTCCCCGGTCCACTTGCCTTTTCATGACTGTCATGAGCCAGCTGCAGCTGTACGGCGAAGCTTCCTTGCCCTGGGAGGAAGCTTTGCTCCTTCTGCTAAGACCTGGCTCCTTACTTTGGGAGCTATGAGCCAGGGCCGAGCTACGCATCTCATGAACTTTCTTCCTCAAGTCACTGGCACTGCCTGGCCTATGTGGTCAGCTGACATTGTGACCAGGTCAGGCCCAATGCTTCTGATAGTGACCTCAAATTAGTAAGACAGTGAACCATAGCTCAATCTTCGGATATAGTGAGGACTCATCACAGCCACCTATTCTGTCCAGCCTGGACTGGCAGGACACCCTGGGCCCATGGGCACCCCCTGAGTTTGAAAAAGGAGCCATGGTGGAGTTGAGGCTCCAGCCCCTTTCAGAATTTCCCCATGAGTCCCCTTGGACCTTTGCCATAGATGCTGGAAACTTTCTCAGGCCTGGCAGAGTTGGGACTGAGATGTGGGGACCTGGAAGTCCATGGACCCCAAGAGCTTCCCTGTCCTCAGGAGTCCTAGAGCCAGGCCCCAGAGGCAAAACTGAGGCTCTGCAGTCAACCACAGAGACCTCCCTCCTGAGATAGCTGGTGGGTGATGAGTCAGAAGCCTTGCCCAGCTTTCAGGCCCCCTCCCCACTCCCTGCTGAGGCCTCACTGGTTAGTGGGTGTGTTTGTTGTCTGCATTCTTGTGTGCGAAGGACTCAGGCTTTACCTATGGACTCCCCTCCTGCCCTGTCTCTAGGAGGCCTGGCCGCCCAGCTCAGTGCACAGGCGGGTGGGTGGGTGAGACAAGGGCTGGCTGAATGATGGTCTGAGCCTAGGCAAAGAAAATCGTGTCCACAGTTCAGTGTCATGAAAGAAAGAGGAAGGTGTCTCTGTTCCCAGTTACTGATTCACCTTAGATAAGGGCAGTGCCCACAGGCCTGGTAAGAAGTACTTGGGGGAGGGTTCCATTTACAGATGAGGAAACAATAAATTACCCTATGGGTGTGTTCTGCCTGGTGAGGAAGCACAAGAGAATGAAACAAGTCCTAGGTGCATGCTTTCCAGATAGAGTGAAGACAAAGGGAAATAAAGCCGATGCCGGAATGGGCGTTATGATGCCTGGAACAGTGCGGAGATGTGAGATTGTTGACTGAGCCACCGGCTGGGGTGTAGGGCTGCCCAGCCAGCTTGCATTCCCAGGCACAGACTGACTGGAGTTTTCTCCCTGCAGGAGACAACAACCGGATCCCGGTCATTGGGCCCCTGAAGATCCGGGAGCAGCAGCGGTCTGCTGTCTCCACCAGTTGGCTGCTCCCCTACAACTATACCTGGTCACCTGAGAAGGTGTTTGTGCACACACCCACCACCAACTACACTCTGCGGGACTATCGCCAGTTCTTCCAGGACATTGGCTTTGAAGATGGCTGGCTCATGCGGCAGGACACAGAGGGGCTGGTGGAAGGCACGATGCCGCCTGGCGTGCAGCTGCACTGCCTCTATGGTACTGGTGTCCCCACACCAGACTCTTTCTACTATGAGAACTTCCCTGACCGGGACCCTAAAATCTGCTTTGGTGACGGCGATGGCACCGTGAACTTGCAGAGCGCCCTGCAATGCCAGGCCTGGCGCAGCCGCCAGGAGCACCAAGTGCTGTTGCAGGAGTTGCCTGGCAGTGAGCACCTCGAGATGCTGGCCAATGCCACCACCCTGGCCTATCTAAAACGCCTGCTCCTGTGGCCCTGATTCCTGTGCCAGGCAGGACTGCTGGCGGCTCAGCCATGGGTTTTCTCTCAGCATGTGGGCTACTGTGGCTCACTTGTTTAGCGGTTTTGTGACCAACTATTCAAGGCTCCCGGTCTTGGGCTGTGAGGCGTCTGCTCCGGGGAAGTGCTGTTTCTTATCTTTCCTCTGTGACAGTGAAGGAGGAATATGACTCTGGACCTGATGGAAAGAATGCTACTGCTGCTGGAATTGTGACCTCAGGACTGGCTCCACGGGATGGGTTGGCGGGCATGTGGCCCAATCTCCAGCTCCAAGGCCATACCATCCTCCTACCCCATGGCTTTCTCTCACTTGCCCACTGGGCCCTGGCCCCTCAGCCTTCCTGTGAGGGATGTTCCCACGCTGTCACTGCCACCAGAGTTCCCAGAGATGGACTCCTGGCCCCTCAGGTGACTTCTCACACACTGGCCAAGGTATGCCTGCCACTGGCCATGAGTGGCGGGATCTGCCAGCTTCCCTGTGGCCCTGCTGGTAGACAGCCTGACCTAGCTTCCTGGGGGCAGCATGGTGTTCCCTGCAGGCAGGGGCAGTTTGTTGTGTTCTCCAGGATTCCTAGGCCCTAGGCACATTCACTCCACTCCTACCTCCCCCACCTCCCAGGGCAGCCTGGCTCTGACTGGCCAGCAGATGGTCCTCCGGTCCTGTGCGCCATACCTCAGGAGCCCTGAGCCCCTCGTTTGAGCTGTTAGCCTCAGCATTGAAGCTGGCTCACTTCACTTTGGGTCTGCGGTTTGAGGAGAAGAGCTGGGCCCAATGCCTTGGGCCTCCAGGTACCGTGAAGAAAGGAAGCTCCAGGAAGCAGCCACGGCTGTTCAGGCTGCCCTGTTGCTAACCCCACATCCTAGGGTCTCCATCATTCACTGAGGCTGGCACAGGACTTAGAGGCGGTGGAGCTCCTCACTCTTCCCAGCACCTCCTCCCATCAAGCAGCTAAGTGCTATTTAGTCTGCAGGGACTAGCCCAGAAATGAGTGGGCTCCTGAGAGAGCTAGGTGCCTTGAGGCCCTTCGAGGGATTTTCTCCGTGCCTCAGGGATGCTACCTGGGTCTCCCAGGGATGGAGAATCTGGATCTGCCTTGGTGGCAACAGGCTCCAAAAGGGCAACTGGCTATAGGCTGAGACTTGGCTCCAGCCTCTAGGTTGGGGTCCCAAAGCCACAATCAGGCTGGCCTGTGCTGCTCTCCTTCAAGGTGTCTGTGGAGTGCCATCTTCTGTCACGGACAAACCCAACATCGGTCTCCCGTTGTTTCTGAGTGGAGAGCCCTGCCTGGGGCTCTGAGCAGGCTGTACCTCTATTCGGCAATAAAAGTGTTCTGGATGCTGCCAGGCACCTGGCCTAGGCTCTTCCCTGAGTGTGAGAAGAGGGTGGTGGTGGAGGTGTGAGGGGCTAGAGAGGCAGGCCATCAGGGCTGGACCCTGGTTATGGCACCAAAACGTGACTCCTGTGCTCGTCTTTGGGACTTCCTCCTCCTACCCCCTTTCCTGGAAGCCATACACCTAGGACTGAGAACCACAACCTGAAACAGTTCCATTCTCTTGCTGCTCCAAGGCCATACCATCCTCCTACCCCATGGCTTTCTCTCACTTGCCCACTGGGCCCTGGCCCCTCAGCCTTCCTGTGAGGGATGTTCCCACGCTGTCACTGCCACCAGAGTTCCCAGAGATGGACTCCTGGCCCCTCAGGTGACTTCTCACACACTGGCCAAGGTATGCCTGCCACTGGCCATGCCTGCTCCCACCTGGTCAGTGGGCCCCCCCCCCACATGCCAGCTAAGAGCTGGGGACAAGGACTGCCTACAGGTTGCCCTGGCTGGCCTTATTTCCCCCGCCTCTGTCCTTACAGGTCTCAGGATCCTTTGACCTGAGAGTTCTTTTTTTTTTTTTCCCTTAAGAGAGATTTTTACTATAGGACACACATGCTCACTGGAGAGACAGAGGGACAGGACAGAAAGCAAGAAATCACCTCCCAGGGGGGATGGCCACAGAACAGTCCCTTCTCCATTCTCTTGGGATTTTGGGCATACTCATACATGCGCCCAGAGTGACTTTTAAGCTGCTGAGTCCAGGACTCAAACTGAGGTTGACTACATGGGAGTCCAGCAACGTAACCACTTCATCTACTGATTCCACCCTAGAGTTCTGCTTTTTACCTTTTTGCTTTTTAGCTCACTTACCTGCCATTGGTCCCTTTTTGGGGACAGAGAGGAAGAGAAACTGGGCTGTGACTGATAGAGGTTAAAACCAAGATGTGCAGAGAGATGAGCAGAGACAAGGAGAGACGGAGGACCAAACAGAGGTGGACAGAAACAAAGAAGGAGGGAGAGTCTGAGACAGAAATACACACAGAAATGGGGCCCCAGCTTGGATATTGTGCAGATTTGAGAGTGTGGGATGGGTAGGGGTAGGAGGAGCCCCAAGTTCCTAACTCCACTAACTGAGCCCCACTAGTCTGGGTTCCAAGCTTGTATACACCTTGGGCCACCAGAGGGTGCTCTGAATTCTTTTACTGCACCAGCTGTTTGCCAGCTCTGGAAGGAAGGGGTGGCCTACAGGGGAAGATGCCTGGGGATACAGTGGTCCAACTGCAGCTGTGGACACATGACTGGGTAAAAGTATGATTCATGAAAGAGAACCTCATCCTTAGGCCCTCCCCAGGCTGATTTCAGGCACCCCTCTGACTGCCACCCACTTACCCAGCCCCTGTTCCAGCCCCACTACCACCCTAGATTTCACAGCTGCTGAGAGAGGACAGAGTCAGCAGGCTTCAGGACCAGCACAACTGGGTTCAAATCCCCGCCATACCAGTTTCTGTCAAGTAACCTAGGGATCCTCTTGACCTCTCTGAAGAATAAACATGAAACTGAGGCACAAATAAATGTACCCTGCAGAGTGGGCCTGAGAGCATTGACTCAGAACATCTGATTCAGTACAGTGGGCTTTCAGCTGATAGGCAGCAGTAACTGGGTGTGCGACAGCAAAGCCAAAGGTCTGGGAGCCAGCAGGTTTCTTAGGCAGCTGTTGAAAGGGTAAGCAGACTGGCTGCCATTGAACCACCCAAGTGTCTGTAGCTGTCCTGCCCGGGCAGGGACACTGCAGGAACTGATCCAGGAGGCAAAGGGTCAGACTTTACTGATCCAAATATATATATGTGCTCATTCACACTCAGGGAGGTGTTCCCAGCAGAGGGTACAATGAGGACAGCACTAGTGAAATCTCAAGGATCTACATCTCAGGTCTACAGGGAGGAGGATGAAAGGCAGAGGAGGTAGGAAGTCATTCCTATCTTTATTTTTTTAAGAATTATTGTTTATTGGGACCAGCAGTTAGTGTAATGGCTATGTCGCTGGACTCCCACGTAGTCGACCGCGGTTCGAGTCCCGGACCCGGCGGCTTAAACTCACGCCGGGCGCGTGTGCGTGCGTGCCCAAGATCCCGAGAGGAGAATGGAGGAGAAGGGATTGCGGCGTGGCCATCCCCCCTGGGGGGTGATTTCCTGCTTTCTGTCTCTCTGTCTCTCTCTGTCTGTCTGGCGAGCGCACGCGCCCTATAGCAAAAACCTCTCCAAAAAAAGAAAAAGAAAAAAAAAAAAAAAAAAAAAGAATTATTGTTTATTAAATTTTATTCATTATCATTATTTTATTTTTTATTTTTTTGAAGTTGAGACAGAGAGAGCCAAAGAGAAGGAAAGTGAGAAAGCAAGCTGCCAGGTCTGGGACTGGATGTGCAGTCAGCCATGTGAGAGTCCAGCCGCCCCCCCCCCCCCCCCATCTTTATTTTAAGAGCATCCCCTACCTTGTGGGGATGGGTTAGAGGGATCAGGACAGGGACTAGGAATTTATTGTGGCTGGAGAGAAGAAAAGCATGGCATGCAGGTCCTGGGAGGAGAGGAAGAAGGATGGGGTGCCGCCTATCTCTGCTACCCAGGTGATGAGGGGGGGCAGGAATTTGGTTGTGGTCTGGATCCAGAGGTTTTCCAGCTGTGGACACATGGCTGGGTTCAGGAGTCAGTGCTTGAAGCGTGGAGGGGATGTTAAGGGGAAGAGCTCAGGGGCCCATGAGGTCAGGAGGCCCTAGACAGAGCTCCAGAACTGCGAGAGGAAAAGGAGCTCTAAGAGGAGATGGAGGAGGGTGCAGCTACCCAGGAGGGTTCTGAACGAGAGGAGAGCATAGCCCCAGGGAGGCCTGGGGTTGGCTAAGCGAGGCAGGCAGTGTCTGCCGGGCCCTCAGGGGATGTGAGTTAGAGCTGGTGGGAGGACCAGTCCAGGGCTGGTGTGTGTTCTTGGGGTCCTCATGCAGGGGTTGGCAGCAGCGACCTGGATGTGGAGGCTACTAGGGGCCCCTTGTCTGACCTGTATGGAGACCCCCCTACGTGTGGGGCCCGCGCCAACCGCAAAACGGGGACGGGATGTGGGGGCCCTTGGGAGCTCCCCGCGCTCGCGTCCCTGAATGGAGGCCCCGTGCAGGGACGGGGAGCGGCCGTCTCCAGCGGCCTGGGGGCCGCGCCCCGCCACCCTTGCGCGCCTCTGATCGAGGGGCCGCCGCAGCCCCTGGCGCCCGGAAGCGGCGCGGCCGGCCGGCCGGCCCTGCGCGGAGCCCTGTCCCGACGCTGCGCGCTGTCGCGATCCGGCGCCGATGACGTGGCGGGGCGGGGCCTGAGCGCCCGCGGCAGCGGCAGCGGCGGGGGCGACGGCGCGACAGAGCATCCCGGGCTTCCCGGAGGTAACGGGCCGGGCCGCGGCGGGCGCGCGGGGGCGGGCGGGCGGGACTTGGGTCGGGGCCGCGGCCTGTGGGGCCGACGTCGCCGCCGACGCCGAGTGCGGGATGCGGCCGGAAACGGCGCGGGCGGGCCAGGGCCGCGTGGGAGACGCTGCGAGCGAGAGGGGAACGCCGTGAGTGTAAAAGGGACCTCGAGCGTGAGGGTGGCCCCTGGGGTGTGGGAGACTCTGAGTGTGACACAGACCGTGTGCGCGCACATGTGTGAGAGCAAGAGAGACGCTGAGCCTGATGGTGACGGAGTGTGCCAGACCCTGGTGTGAGGGAGACGAGGAGAGAAACTCTGGTGTGAGATGAGAAACCCCGAGTGTGAGCGTATGAGAGACTCTGAGTGTGCGACTGAGCGTGAGAGAGACCACGGGTGTAAGCTGAGTGCCCGAGACTGAGTCACCCCAAGTGTGCCAAAGACCCGAGGTTCTCCAGGTGTGAAAGTCTAGTTGTTGGAGGGCACCTGCGATGAGTGTGGGAACAGGGTGAGTGTGGACAAGCCTCGGGTTCGAGAGGAGGATGCGGGATTCCCGGGGCTGCTGCTGCGAGATCTCGCCTGGTCGGGGGCTGGGGGGTACTGGGCTGCTGGAGCCGGCGCAGAGTGTTATTATGGCTCTTGGGGATGTCTTCTTAGCTTGTCACCGTGTTTGACCGTCTCAGGTCAGAGATGTTTGTGAAACATTCTGAAAATTCTCTGAGCTCTAAGCATAGAACAGTTTGGGCCCCGTTCTGTGTAGTGGCCAGTATGAATAGGAATCAGCCTCTAACCCAACAGTGGTTTGTAAGTACCACTTGTGTGCAGTGGGCTGTGCGCTTGGTGATAGTGGGAAAGAATTCTGTCTCTGCCCTTGATGGGAGAACAAAGCACAGCTGGCTAATCTGGCGCCACTGTAGCAGAGTGCTCAGGCCACTGCTTCCTTATCTTTGAGAGCTGCTCCCGAGTGCAGATCTAGAAGGAGTAGACAGACTGGCAAGCCCATGACTGCTTTTTTTGAGGTCACTTTCACCTCATTTTGCTTCCTGTGAGGCCCTTTAGGAAATGTATTTTTATTGCAGACCAAAAGTGCATACCAGCTGTGTGACTGATATTCCTAGGGCTTTTTTTTTTTTTTTTTTTTTTTTTAATTTTAAAGTTTGTCTCTTCCATGAGGTAGGTAGAGAGAGAACCCCAGCATGGTCTTCCTTACCCCCAGCCTTAGCCAGCCCTGGATCATGGGCATGTACATGCCTGACATACTCAGGGAGGTCTCTGACTTAAACCTGGAAACTTCCCATGTGGGTCAGCCTCATGCAGTGTAACATTTTAGCTGTGCTACTCCCCCCCCCCCCCCCAACTTGGAGAGGAAATTTCCTCACCTCTGTGCTTCCTGCTGTAGTGTCTGGGATGTAGATTCATTTCTACAAATGTTATGCAAACAATGCTCATGGGACCTGACACTTGGGAGCAGCAGCTGCCTAGACACGCATGATTTCAGATGACCAGGCTTAGTTCTCTGACACATTTGGACTGATTACTTTAGTGAGTGGACCTTCTCAGTAATTGAGGGTTGTGGCCCTTGTGAGACATGTAAAGTGTAGAATTTTACAGAGGGAACCATTATTTTGCTGCTTATTTAGTCCATTTTTTGATAAATTACCTCTTAACACTTTGTTGCAGAGATTAAATGGCCAAAACAGAGGAGTGGAATTAGCTCTTGCTGTGGAGATTACGTTTTCTTCTTAGTACCTGTCCCATGAAAGATGAGGTGGCTTATGAAAGTATAATGTTCTCTTATTTCTTGACAGGTGAGTGCCGTTTCTCTATTCTTTGCCGTCGGCTTTCTTTTATGTTTGTAGTTTATGAAGAGTTATAATTATTACACATAATATGAATATAATACTAGTAAACAGAATGGCTCACATACAGTTAACTACTCTTTTTTTAGTATTACATGTTATGTAACATTGTCATTTGTTATATAAATAAATTACATATTTATATCATATCTCTTTCTAAAGAGTAGTTATGGTTTATAGTGAAAGATATTTGCAGTGAGGTTGTTGAAGAATAGGAAACCAAAGCTGTGGAAATGTCTGTGCAGCAAAAATGTTGACAAGAAGGCATCTTATCCACTGTGACTGGGAGCATAAGTGATTTTGATTTGAGTTGCCTGGTATGCTAGATAAAAAGACAGAAAAGGTCACATAATTTTTGTGATAGAAGGAAGTATAATAATTACATATATTTTTAAGTTTAAGCATTTAAAAAATGAATACATACTTGTTGTGGAAGACAGTATATGCTTAGAGAAGTATAAAAAGGAATGAGTCATGTATGTTTTACCTCAATTAAGATTTTGGGATATTTCTCAATAGCATGTTTTTTTTGTTTGTTTTGTTTTTGTTTTAGTCATGAATTATAAAAGAGGTTCAACATCTAGTTTGTAAACCTTTGTAATTGAACTTTGACAGATCCATTTTTTTCCTAGAAAGTGCTCTGTGATAGTTTCATGGTTAAATTTTTATAAGGAGGGGCCAGCAGGTGGCGTCGTGGTTAAGGGCACTGAACTCCCACATGGCCAACTGTGGTTCGAGTCCTGGGCCTGGCAGCTTGCTTTGTCACTTTCCTTCTCTCTCTACCTCTCTCATTGTGTCTCTCTCTGGTCAAATATAAATAAATAAATAAATAAATAGATAGATAGATAAATAAATTTAAATAAAATAATTCTTTAAAATAAAAAAAAATTTATGAAGAAATTTTAGCAATCTGGTAAATTCCTTCATTATCTTCTGTAAGAACCTGGAAAATAGGATGCAAACCTGTTAGAAAGCTGCATTATAAACAGGGCTTAACACTGATTTTTCAAGATAGGGCCTTATAGGGTATGTTGAATGATTTAATGAAAATTATTTTCAGCAGTGATTTTAGAGATTTCAGAGTGTTAGAGGGATGAGAACTGATACTGTATGTGATCTTTACATGCTGATTCTCTTATCAATTGGATACAAATTGAAGGCAAAAGCATAGCCAACTCAAGAGGGTGATCTGGTGGAATTTTGATGACCTCTTTATAATAAATACCAGGCTAACTAGCTGGAAGTAATGGCTTAATTATAGGCCCCTTGAATCAGCAGTTTTCATCCCATTGTTGCAGAGGGTCTGTAGATCTACTCTGTGGACAGGGTGGACAATGCATATCACACAGGTATGGACTGCTTTTTAAAAAAATCTGTGTAGTTACTGTTGTAACTAGGTCAGTGTAGGTTAATTCAAAACTATTAGCTACTAATTATAGTAGCTTTTTGTTGCTATCATTTTTTTCTTTATCAGTTACCTGAACAAGTATTATGACTGAAAATGTCTTACGTTAATATAGCTACTTCAGCTATCTTTTTTTTAAAAGAATTATTTTACTTAGTTTTATTTATTTATTTTAATTTGACCAGAGAGGAACAGAGAGTGGGGGTGAAGGAGGGAGGGAGGGAGGGAGGGAGAGAGAGAGAGAGAGAGAGAGAGAGAGAGAGAGAGAAAGCAAGCCGCCAGGTCCAGGACTCTAACCGTGGTCGGCCATATGGGATTCCAGTGCCCTTAACCACCATGCCACTTGCCACCCCAGCTTTCTTTTAGTTAATGTTTACATGGTTTATTTTTTCATTCTTTTACCTATAACTAATAAATGTCTTTATATTTATTTGTTTATTTAAAGAATTATTTAATTTAATTAATTTATTTTAATTTGACCAGAGAGGGACAGAGTGAGAGAGTATGAGAGAGACAGAAAGTGAGAAAGTCACCAGGTCTAGGGGACCAGCAGGTGGCGTGGTGGTTAAGGTGCTGGCCACTCCCACATGGCCGACCGCGGTTCGAGTCCCGGACCTGGTGGCTTCCTTTCTCCCTTTCCCTCTCTCTCTTTGTCTCTCTCTCTCTGTGCCTCTCTCTGGTCAAATTAAAATGAAATGAATGAATAAATAAAGTTAAATAAATAATTAAAAAAAAAAAAAAAAAAAAAAAGAAAGTCACCAGGTCTAGGACTCGAACTGTGGTCGGCCATGTGGGAGTCCAGCACCCTTAACCACTACACCACCTGCTGGCTCCAATATGCCTTTTTTTTTTTTTTTTTTTTAAGATTTATTTATTTATTTTGGAGAGGTTTTTGCTATAGGGCACATGTGCTCGCCAGAAAGGCAGAGAGAGACGGAGACAGAAAGTAAGAAATCACCCCCCAGGGGGTTGGCCATGCCACAATCCCTTCTCCTTCATTCTCCTCTTGAGATCTTGGGCATGCGCACACACATGCGCCCGGCGTGAGTTTAAGCCACCGGATCCAGGATTTGAACTGCGGTCAACTACATGGAAGTCCAATGACAAAGCTGTTATGCCAACTGCTGGTCCCTATTTATTTAATTTTATTTATTCATTCATTTATTTTAATTTGACCAGAGAGAGAGAGAGAAAGTGTCATGGTTCAGTGTCAGTCTTAGGCAAGCCCCGTTTCCTTGGGTCTCAGAAGTTGGTCTTTCTAGGTGATCCTGTAATCATTCCCCACAAAAAGTAGGATACCTGTTATTTTTCATTTTAAGAATTAGTTTATCTTTATTTATTTTATTTTAGTTTGACCATAGAGGAACAGAATGCAGGGGGTGGCGGGGGAGGAATGTGAGAAAGCAAGCTACTAGGTCCAGGACTTGAACTGGGTTGGCCATGTGGGAGGCTAGCACCCTTAACCACTATGCCACCTGCCGGCCCCTGTAATGGTTTTGACCAGAACTTACTGTTTGTCCCCAAGACATAAATGTTTTTTTCCTCCCTTACCTCCTGCCCCAGCTATCTTGGGGATGACAGTTTGCTACCCTTTCCTTGGGAGTTTAAATTTCTTCTTCTGGGGGCCGGCAGGTGGCGTGGTGGATAAAGGTGCTAGATTCCCACATGGCCAACTACGGTTCGAATCTTGGACTTGGCAGCTTGCTTTCTCACTTTCACTTTCTCTCTCTCTCTGTCTCTATCTGTTCAAATAAAAAAATAATAGTAACAATGGTGCTGGCAGGCGGCGTGGTGGTTAAGGCGGCTGGACTCCCACATGGCTGACTGAGGTTTGAGTCCCAGACCTGGCAGTTTGCTTTCTCACTTTACTCTCTTTCTATCTCTCTGGTCAACTTCAATAAAATAATAATAATAATAATAATAATAATAAAATAATGACAATGAATAAAGTTAAATAATTATTTTTTAAAATAGTAACAAATGGAATTAAATAATTACTTAAAAAGTTTCTCCTTTTTTAATAAATTTTTTTAGAATTATTTATTTAATTTTATTTATTCATTCATATATACATATATTTATTTGACCAGAGCAAGACACAGAGAAAAAGAGAGAGAGAAGGAGAGTGAGAAAGCAAGCCTTCAGGTCCGTATAGACTCGAACTATGGTCATCTGCTAGTCCCCTAAATTTTTTCTTCTTTTTTTTTTTTTTTAGGTTTTTGCCATAGAGAACATGCATTTGCTGGGGAGAGGGGCGTTAGCGAAAAATCATCCCTTGGAGGATGGCCGCATTGAAGTCCCTTCTCCTCCATTCTCTTTTCTGGATTTTGGGCACTACTCACATGTACCCAGTGTATTTCAAGCCTCTGTATCTGGGACTCAAACCACAGTTAGCCGTGTGAGAGTCTAGCACCTTAACTCACACACCAGCTGCTGGCCCCAAATTTTTATCTTTAGAGGAGAAGGTCTAGGTGGGCCTTTGTATTTTTCCTTGCCCAGGCCAGCGCTACTGAGAGAGGCTTTCTCTTGCTTTCTGCCAAGTGTTTCTTGTGAGCATCTGCTAAAGACCATGGAAGAAAACTTCTGAGTCTCCATGGCTCTTGCTAACCTCTACTTGATCTTTAGTAATTTGTTAAACATTGTACCTGGAACTTGCCCAGTTGTGTGTGGGTGCAGCGTTTTTATAAGTAGCCCAACCCTGACCTAAAGTAAATTCTCTGAGGTCTTTCCTGGTTTTGAATTTGTAGTAACAGGTGTGAACATTTTTTTTTTTTTTTTTTTTTGAGAGATTTTTGCTATAGGGCACGTGCGCTTGCCAGAAAGACAGAGAGAGACAGAGAGGTAGAAAGCGAGAAATCACCCCCCCCAGGGGGGATGGCCATGCTGCAATCTCTTCTCCTCCATTCTCCTCTCGGGGTCTTGGGCACGCATGCACACATGCCTGGCGTGAGTTTAAGCCACCAGGTCCGGAACTCAAACTGCGGTCGGCTACATGGGAGTCCAGCGACATAGCCATTACGCTAACTGCTGGTCCCAGTGAACATTTTTTTTTAAGAATTATTTTATTTAACTTCATTTTATTTAATTAATTTATTTTAATTTGACCAGAGAGGGACAGAGAGAGAAAGAGAGAGAGAGAAAATGAGAAAGCAAGCCACCAGGTTTGGGACTCAAACCACAGTCAGCCATGTGGGAGTCCAGTGCTCCTAACCACCATGCTACCTGCTGGCCCCACGGATATGAGCATTCTTGTAGCAGTTTGGTGATTACATATAAAACTGCAGACAGGACAAAAACTGTGATGGATGCCTTTTCCAGCTTTCTGTATCATAAATAGAAGCTGAAAGAAGAGGCATTCCCCTTTTATACTAGATTTTATCTTCTAGTAAAATGAGTTTACTTATTTTCTTTCCTCCCTCTTTTCCTTGCTTCTAGAATGTCTTTCAGCAATGTTAACCCTGCTGAGGAGGCCTCACATTTTATAGCAGAGTTTCAAATTATCTTATTTGATGCTCACAAAAGATTAGTGAGCTATTTGGAAAGGTAGCTATTATCTCACATTTACCGCTGGAAGAGCTGAAAGTCAGAGATGGGTGCAGTTCATTTAGCTGATGAGCTCTGGTCTCTGTGGGACTTCTGATCTCCTGTCCATCTTATTTCCATGCTGCCATACTGCCTGGTCGTGTGTTTCATGAGGACACTGTCCATGCCAATCTTCACTGCTGTGTTCTCAGCAGTCTGGCATAATGCAAGTGCGTGGCAGATTTTGTAGAGGCCTGTGAGGTGAGATTTATACGTATTAGGTTGTTGGGAAAGTCATGATGTATCTTTGCATAGGAAAATGGAAAAATATGTCATGCCTTTCCTGACAACCTAATAGAAGGGAGGTGAGGGATTGGCTGTGGGCCTCTATGTCCATCCAAGTCAGCCTGGGACTTAGTCATCTACCCTGCGGGGAGCTCCTGGAGTTAGATCTCAATTCTCTGTGTTTAGCACAGAGGTAGGGACTTTAATCACTTTGGCCCCCAAAGACAATTGCATTTTGTTATTTACTTATTCATTTAAAAGTTTTGCCAAAGGATGTGTGCACTCACAGAGAGACTGAGAGGTAGAGGAGGAAAGCACCCTCCAACGAGGCATAGTTGTTCCTCCATTTGTCCATCCTGTTGGGACCTTAGGCACGTACATACATAGGTCCAGTGTATTTCTCAAGCCTCCAGGGCTAGAATTTGAACCACGTAGTGGGTTCAGCTCCTTTAACCACCAGACCATGGGCTAGACCTGCATTTTGTTTTAGAATGAAGCTAAGGAAGCCTCATGTGCTCACTGTTCTGTGTGACTCTGCCTCTCTCTTTGGCTGAAGGAGTCCCTTTTTTTTTTTTTTTTTTTTTTTCAGAAAGATTTTTGCTATGGGTCATGTTCACTCGCCAGAGTGATAGCGAGAGAGAGAAGAAAACAAGAAATCACCCCCCAGGAGGGATGACCACACCGCAATCCCTTGTAGGAGGAGTCCTTCTTCTTCTTCTTCTTCTTTTTTTTTTTTTTTTTAAGAGAGATTTTTGCTAGAGTGTGTGCAGTAGAGAGACAGAGACCGAAAGCAGGAAATCAACCCCTAGGGATGATGGCCGTGCTGCAGTCCATTCTCCTCTATTCTCTTCTTGGGATCATGGATACACACACATACACACACACACACACACACACACACACACACACCTGGTATGAGTTTTAAGCAGCCAGATCTGGGATTTGAACCATGGCCAACTATGTGGGATCCCAGCAGTTTAACCATTACACCATCTACTGGTCCCAGAGAAGTCCTTCTTAACCTTGCAGTAGGAACCTTGTCTCTCATTCAGGTGCTTGAATTGAGATCCCAGGCCAGAGGTTTTGTGGAGCTGTGACTGTACCCCCACCCCTCCAAATAAAGCCTCTGGGTAGTTTTACCATTGTAATAGACAAACTTGATAAAGCCACATTAGAGACCTGAGTGCCAGGTGGTACAGGTGTAAAAAGAATACCTGATAACCCAGCTCCTTCCCCCAGGTAGGGTTCAGAGAGAATAGGGGAAGCTGGAATGGCCACTGGGCTCAGGTGTCTCTGCTTCTCTCTATGTGGAGTAGAAAAGGGAAACCAGGGACTGTCCGATGATGTGGTGGTTAAGGGCACTGGACTCCCACATGGCTGACCACGGTTTGAGTCCCTGGGCCTGGCAGCTTGCTTTCTCACTTTCCCTCTCTCTCTCACTCTGTCCCTCTCTAGTCAAATTAAAATAAATAAATAAATACATAAATAGATAAAGTTAAATAAAATAATTCTTAAAAAAAAAAAAAAAGAAAAGGCAAACTTGGTCTCTTTATACCTGATTTTTATGAAAACATATAGGCTTCCCAGCTCTTTACAGGTTTTGTTCCCATGGATGCCTAGGCTCACGTGACAGACATGTGAAAACAAGTATGTTCTTATGTGCCAGTACGGGGAAACCTGCATGACTGGGTGCCAAGAGTAAGAGGAAAATTGCTGCCTAAAGCCCAGCCTCATTTAAGCATAGCTGGTTGGCTCAACTCCTCTGGGATTGGGGAGAGGCTTACTACTGTCCCAGAGAAGCCTTTTCACATGGGTTCAATTTCTGGAAGGGGGCTGGGATAAGTAAGGTGGGAATTTGGAGTGAGGCCTGTGGAGATCAGTTCGTGCTCAGAATCACTCGTTCTTGGGTGACCGTGGTACCCTTGCTTGCTTCTGGTACATTTGTCCTTGGTGAGTAGATGACAGGCTTTGAAAAAATGATGTACTGATCCCATTGTTAACCCTATGAATTATCTTTTTAAAAATAAAGTATTTATTTAATCTTATTTAATCATTTATTTATTTTAATTTGACCAAAGAGAAACACAGAGAGAGAGGGAAAGTGAGAAAGCAAGCCACCAAGCCCAGGACTCGAACCATAGTCAGGCATGTGGGAATGTCCTGCACCTTAACCACCACGCCACCTGCTGACTCCCAGAAATTATGATCTTATCTATCTATCTATTTATTTATTTCTGTTTGTTATTATTATTTTTTAATTTAATCAGAGAGAGACAGAGAGAGAGAGAGAGAGAGAGAGAGAGAGAGAAAGGAAAGTGACAAAGCAAGCCGCTAGGTCCTGGACTTGAACTCCAGTCAGCCATGTGGGAATCCAGCACCTTTAACTACTACGCCACTTGCCAGCCCCAGGAATTATGATCTTAACAGACTGACTCCTGTGTGAGAATCAAATGGCCTACCAGATTCCTTTCTCTAGCAGATGAGGTGGCATTGGGGATCTGAAGCATGACCTGCACAGGAACTGGGGGAGGGAGAAGGCCCTGCTGGGAGCAGGGTCAGGAAGGTGTTTGTCTTCCTTTGACAAATTCTGAATTCATCATAGGTGGGTTAATGTGGAGTCTAACTTGAGGTTTCTGGATTGTTTTAACTCTAATCCAAAGTAAGTGTGTGTGTGCATCTGTGTGCGTGCACATGCGCGTATGCATGTCATTGCTCTATGGGATGCCTTCCAGTACCAGATTGTGGATATGAAAAGTCATGTAGCTTTGGATGGGTGGCAAGACCCCCTTGGTGCTGTTCTGGAAGAATCTCTACGCAACCCCACATGGTAGTGAGGGGAATGCTGAGGAGGAAAGCAAATAAACCAACAAGAGATTATCCCCAGGTTAGGGTGCCCCTAGGCTGTCCTTTTTCTGTTTGTCTTACTATAATTCTTCTCTTCTGGATACTTTGGGAAAAGAAGGGCATTGAATAGACAAGCAGCAAGGTAGAGAGTGAGGTGGGTGTTGTGCAGCGGTGACACGTGGGTCACGTGGGTGTCTCTTTTCATGAGGGTCCACTCCTTGGTCTAGTCTCTGCAGTAGCCATATGCTCTTATCTTAGCATCTTCCTTGCCCTCCCCACCACCTGTTTATGTTCTCTGTCAACCTGAGAGTAGCTGTTGACCTCTCCACACATGGCTGGACTCAGCAGAAGTCTCTGTTTATGTCTGGGTAATCCTGGGCAGGGTTACCTGGATCTGGACAGTGAGAGGTCTGTTAGGCTGGTGAATGCTGTGTACCTGGTTGTAGGGACTCTGGTCTTCTCCACAGGGCAGGTTCATGGGTTTTAAACTGGTAAGAACAAAGCAAAACCGGGACCAGCAGTTGGTGTAATGGCTATGTTGCTGGACTCCCATGTAGTTGACTGCAGTTCGAGTCCCGGACCCAGTGGCTTAAACTCACGCCGGGCAGGTGTGCATGTGTGCCCAAGATCCTGAGGAGAGAAGGGATTGCGGTGTGGCCCTCCCCCCGGGAGTGATTTCTTGCTTTCCATCTCTCTGTCTTTCTGGCAAGTGTGCGCACCCTATACCAAAACCTCCCCCCACCAAAAAAAAAAAAAAAAAAAAAAAAGAACAAATCAAAACCTATAGCACAGGGGGAACCCATGCTCTGAAGAAACCTAATGCCAGCCTACTCCAGATATCTGGCAAGACGGGTAGGTAACTGTCAGAGGTCGCATCAGATCATGCCGGAGCTCTCATGTTGTCTTTCTTGGGAACAGTGGAGGTCTGCCTGTCTCTACTTCCCTGTGTCCTGTGGTGGGAACCGAGACATGCCTATCGTATTTAAGGCTGTGTGTGTGACATGCTGTCCCCAAGCAGGAGGTGGGCAGGGAAATCTGCCAGCCTTGCAAGTCTAAACCAAATCCTTCTTACCACCTCCTGCCCTAGACTGACATACTTGTATTCTTTGCCAGGCCACAGTATACACAGGTGTTCAGGATCCATTTGCCATGGAAGCCAGGGAGCTTGGGAGCCTCACACCCAACTACCATCTTATCCCTGAGGCTGGCCAGCCCAGGGTTGAAGAAGATGTCAGCCCACCACCTCAAGCGTCCTCGGAAACTATGCAGCTGAAGAAGGAAATCTCCCTGCTGAATGGGGTCAGCTTGGTGGTGGGCAACATGATTGGCTCAGGAATCTTTGTCTCACCCAAGGGTGTACTGGTGTACACTACCTCTTACGGGTTGTCCCTGGTCGTGTGGGCCATTGGTGGGCTTTTCTCCGTTGTGGGTGCCCTATGCTATGCGGAGCTGGGGACCACTATCACCAAGTCAGGGGCCAGCTACGCTTATATTCTAGAGGCCTTCGGGGGCTTTATTGCCTTCATCCGCCTGTGGGCCTCACTGCTAATTGTTGAGCCCACCAGTCAGGCCATCATCGCCATCACCTTCGCCAACTACATCATCCAGCCCTCCTTCCCCACCTGTGATCCCCCGTACCTGGCCTGCCGTCTTCTCGCTGCTGCTTGTGTGTGTAAGTCTAGGGACTGCACGGGGGAGGGTGTGTGGTGGTGGTGGGGCTGCCGAAAGATACCTTATATTGATGCCTTTTATGTATATATATATATGTATTTATATTTTTTATTTACTACTTATTTATTTATAGAGAGATTTTTGCTATAGGGCACCTGTGCTTGCCAGAGAGACAGGGAGACAGAAAGCAAGAAAGCACCCTCCCAGAAGGGATGGCCATGCCACAATCCCTTCTTCTCCATTCTCCTCTTGGGATCTTGGCATGCATGCACATGCACCCTGTGTGAGTTTTAAGCTGCTGGATCCAGGACTTGAACCGCGGTAGACTATATGGGAGCCCAGTGGTGTAACCATTACACCATCTGCTGGTCTCAATACCTTATATAGTTGATCAGCCTATTTTCTTTTTGGGAGAGGGAAGCATCTTACCTTTTGGAGGAATAATTTCACTAAAGTCATGTGATCCTGACAGATAAGTAAGTGTAAAGGAGGGAGATGGGAAAAGTTTGAATCTGGCTTTGAGTGTCTCACATTCTTCCTACTCCTGGCTGCCCCTGAGTTCTATTCCCTAGTCTCTCTGACAGGTTGGTGCATGTCTTATTATTTGTCTTGTCAGGTGTTTTGATTGAGGTCAGTATCACTAGTAGTGACTTAACCCAGAAACAACATCAGTGTTTTGCTACTCAAAAATAGAAAAGTTATTTTACTTCCCAACTTTTCATCTTAAAACAGTTTAAAGATATTAGTGAAGAAATAGTTTTTTTTCTCTAGACTAGGGATTGGGGGGTCTGAAGGTGCTATCCCTCAGATCCACAGGACCCTTCCTTTCTGCTACTGCCGGTTTCACAGCTTGTTTTAAGCAGCAGGCACCAGACCAAAATGGCTTTTTCCCATTGGTGTTTCAGATATTTTTACACTGCCTTTGTAAACAAGTTCTGCCTGCAGCCGACGAGAGGAAGGTGGCTTCTACCCCACTTTGGGTTTCTGAGAGAGCCTGATGGATCCTTCCTTATTTCCTTTTTTCTTTTATGGGGTAGTAAGGAGGGATTCTATGTCAAATTAATGAACGAGGAGAAAATTGCTAGGAAGTGTGTTCCGGAATTCCCTGTGTTCCTGTTTTCTGTCAGAGACACTTGATTATACTCTGTTCTTCTGTATCTCTTCTTGCAAAAGCTTTGGCAGTATATGTAGTTTACCCACAGTGTTAAAAATAGACTCTGAGTACTTTGGAGCTAGCAATAAAGGATTGTACAGTACACTGTGGCTCTTGCCTTTAAGGTATTTGTCAGAGACAAATAATAAAAGAAATCCTCCATATTCCTTGGAACAATGAGGGGGAAACATATCCTAGGAGAAGGGAAGGTAGGTCCTTGGCTATGTCTGATAGACTTGGGCCTAACAGCTTTCTAAAAAAGGAAGTAATTGTGTGATTATAAAGCGTGCTCATTAAGGAAAAAATTAAATTAGTTTCAAATTACTAGTCATCTACTATCAAGGGATGAGTACTTTAAAAAAAATTAACAGAGGGGGGACCAGCAGTTAGCGTAATGGCTATGTCGCCGGACTCCCACGTAGTTGACCGCGGTTCGAGTCCCGGACCCGGCGGCTTAAAACTCACGCTGGGTGCGTGTGCGTGCGTGCCCAAGATCCCAAGAGGAGAATGGAGGAGAAGGGATTGCGGCGTGGCCATCCCCCCTGGGGGGTGATTTCCTGCTTTCTATCTCTCTGTCTCTCTCTGTCTGTCTGGCGAGCGCACGCGCCCTATAGCAAAAACCTCTCAAAAAAAAAAAAAAATTAACAGAGGGTTTGTGTGCTTATGAGAGAGAGAGAGAGAGAGAGAGAGAGAGAAAGCGAGAGCGAGCAAGAATGAACCACCTATTGGGGTATAATTATACTACAGTCTTTTATGTATTTACTTCTCCATACTATCAGGATTTGGAGCATGTACATACACATGCCTGATATGTTTCTCAAGCCACCAGGGCCAGGATTCAAACTATGGTCCACCATGTGGGATCCAGCTCTCAGTGCACAGTGCTTAACCACTGTTTCAAGAAGGGATGCTTGGAACAGCTATCGGGCTGGCCTAAAAGAAGAGTACTTTTTTTTTTTTTTTGATTTGGAATAGGACATATGTGCTCACCTGAGAAAGAGAGAGAGAGAGAGAAGGTAAGTGAAAAACACCCCCCATGAGCCATAGGGTCATGGTGCAATCTCTTCTCCTCCATCATTCCCTCCTTTCAGGATTTTGGGCATGTACACACACATCTAGCATGTTTTTCAACATGCTAGGACTTGAACCATACAGTCAGTCATATGGCATTTAGCCACCCCAACCACCATGCTACAGGCAGGCTCCACATGAAGAATCTTTTTTTTTAAAAAAATAATTATTTAGGGAACCAGCAGTTAGCGTAATGGCTATGTCGCTGGACTCCCACGTAGTCGACCGCGGTTCGCGTCTCGGACCCGGTGGCTTACAACTCACGCCGGGCGCGTGTGCGTGCGTGCCCAGGATCCCGAGAGGAGAATGGAGGAGAAGGGATTGCGGCGTGACCATCCCCCCTGGGGGGTGATTTCTCGCTTTCTGTCTCTATGTCTCTCTCTGTCTGTCTGGCGAGCGCACGCGCCCTATAGCGAAAAACCTCTCCAAAAAAAAAAAAAAAAAAAAAAAAAATTATTTATTTTATTTTTTATTTATTCATTCATTTATTTATTATTATTATTTTTTAATTTGACCAGAGAGAGACAGAGAGTGAGAGTGAGAGAGAGAGGAAGTGAGAAAGCAAGCCACCAGATTCAGGACTCGAACCCTGGTCAGCCATGTGGGAGTGTCCAGCGCCTTAACCACCACGCCACCTGCTGGTCCCCACATGAAGAATCTTAAACCGGGCTAGCAGGTGGCATGGTGGTTAAAGCTCTGGACTTCTACATGGATGACAGTTGTTTGAGTCCCTGTGGCTTGGTTTCCACTTTTCTCTCTCTGGCCAAATTTTAAAAAATAATAATAATAGATAAAATTTTTTAAAATCTTAAAACAATTTATTTCCTTAGATAACAGGGATTCCCTTGTACAACTCTATCCCAAGACATATGTAGAAACTCTAAGACATGATTTATGTACAGCTGTCCCCACAGTAGCATCATTTGAATAATAACAGAACACATGCTATATGCCAGGCAGAGAGAAGCATTGCATATATTGATTCACTTATTCCTCATAGCAGTCTTTTTATCTAGGTACTATCAATATTCCTATTTCCCAGCCACCTTAACCACTATGCCGCTGACTGGCCTAGAGGCTTTTATTTTGATATGTATTTGTTAAGTCTTTTTTCCTTTATGATTTTTCTGTGTATGTGCGTGAGTGCATGTGATTATTAGAAAGCCTATCTCCATACCAAGAACTGATTTTCTGATTGAGGGTAAGGTCTCACTGCTTAGAATTACTAAGTCGTGATATCTCATGGCCTCTTTCATTTAACATGACCTCTTACCCAAATTACTTAGGATCTGAATTCCTGCAAACCTCCTATCCCAGAAGTCTAGAATTTTCAAAATTCAGGCCTGGCGGAAAGAACTTGTTAGAGGTAGAGCCAAGTCATAATACTGTGTTTCATCCTGACTAGGCTTTAAGGTTCACTTTTTTTCCCTTCTTGGAACTTAGGCGGTAAAATCAGGTTTTTTTTTTATTTTTTTTGAGAGGTTTTTGCTATAGGGCACGTGCGCTCGCCAGACAGAGAGAGACATAGAGACAGAAAGCGAGAAATCACCCCCCAGGGGGGATGGCCATGCCACAATCCCTTCTCCTCCATTCTCCTCTTGGGATCTTGGGCATGCACGCACACGCGCCCCACGTGATTTTTAAGCCACCGGGTCCAGGACTCGAACCGCGGTCGACTATGTGGGAGTCCAGCGACATAGCCATTACGCTAACTGCTGTTTCCCTAAAATCAGGTTTTCAGCAGTGCTGGGATGGGCTGAATGGAAGCCTCCTTGGGTAGCAACAGCAGTCTAAAGACACAAATTGGAAGAAATCAGTTAGGTTACAACTAGGGAGAAAAAAAAAAAAAACAAAGATCTCTGCTAAATCTAGGGTGAGGCTTGGTTAGGATAGTAGAATTGAGTTAGTCTTGAAATTGAGACATGATGAGGGACCAGGTTGTTGGTGTGGT
Organism: Tupaia tana; assembly: GCA_026018925.1. Classification (NCBI taxonomy): domain Eukaryota; kingdom Metazoa; phylum Chordata; class Mammalia; order Scandentia; family Tupaiidae; genus Tupaia; species Tupaia tana. The sequence goes on along the minus strand of JAKSZU010000018.1, from coordinate 18,752,450 downwards.
GATTTCATGAAGGAGTTATGGCCATGACCAGTTAGGCAATTAAGTTCTATCCTTGGGGCCAGCGGGTGGAGTGGTAGTTAAAGCACTGGACTCCCGCATGACTGATGGTGGTTCGAGTACTGGACCTGGTGGCTTGCTTTCTCATTTTCCCTCTCTCTTTCTCTTTGTCTCTCTGCCTCTGTCTGGTCAAATTAAAAATAATAATAATAAAGAAAATTAAGGGACCAGCAGTTAGCGTAATGGCTGTGTCGCTGGACTCCCACGTAGCGACCGTGGTTCGAGTCCTGGACCCGGTGGCTTAAACTCACGCCGGGTGCGTGTGCGTGCGTGCCCAAGATGCTGCCAACTGCTAGCCCATGGACCAGACTTGGTCCACAAATAGATTTGTTTAGCCTGCACAGTCTTCTAAGTAATTTTCTATTAGTTGCCACTGTTAGAAATAAAGACTTGCCTTTGTTGTTGTTGTTGTTTGTTTATTTTATGCTAGAGAACATATCCCAGTCATGCTACAGTCGTTTTCCTCCAGTTGTCCATCTTGTCAGGACGCTAAGCACACGCTTATGTTCCCAGTGAGTTTTTCAAGCCAGTGGGGCCAGGACTTGAACCCTGGTTAGCCATGTGGGGTATGGCTTCCTCTGTATAGTGCTTAATTGCTGTGCTATTGGGCCAGTTTCTTGTCTTTTCTTTTCTTTTTTCTTTTTTGGAGAGATTTTTATTATAGGGCATGTGTGCTCACTGGAGAGACAGAGAGAGACAAATAGACAGAAGGCAAGAAATCACCTTCCAGGGGTGTTGGCCACACTGCAATCCCTTCTTTTCCTTTCTCCTCTCGAGATTTTGGATGTGCACACACATGTGCCTGGTGTGAGTTTCAAGCTGCTGGGTCTGGGACTCAGACTGTGGTTGGCCATGTAGGAGTCCAGTGCCTTAACCACCATGCCACATGCTGGTCTCACCTTGCCCTTTCTATCGAATAATCAAAAGTGTTGGCAACCTTGGACCCAAATTCCTGCCTGATAATATTAGCTGGATTGCTCCTTTATTTGTTTTATATATTTTATTTTTTGAGAGATTTTTGTTATAGGCGTGTGCTCGCTGAAGAGACAAAGAAGCAGAAAGTGAGAACCTCACTCCCTAGGGAAGATGGCCATACCACAGTCCCTTATCCTCTTTTCTTCTTTTGGGATTTGGGGCACACATGTATATGGTTCCGTCTGAGTTTCAAGCCACTGGTCCAGAACTTGAACCATGGTCGGCCACATGGGAGTCCAGAGCCTTAACCCCTATGCCACTTGCTGGCCCTGATTGCTCCTTTAAATGGAATATATATTCTCCAGTCTTCCTTCTCCTCTTGTTTAGACCCAGACTTTCTGACCTGGCTCTTTTGTAGTAGTTTCTTGGCCTCTGAAGGTAATGCTGTTTCTGATCCTGGCTTTCTGTCCGTACCCCATCTTAGTCCCACATTACATGGTCAGGGAGATCTAAGCAACTTTTTAGGGAATTCAGGTTGTCTTAGCTACTTACCCTAGAGTAGTGAGTCTCAACCAGAGGTGAGTTTGGCAATGCGTGGAGCCATTTTTGGTTGTCACAACTGCTGAGAGGAGGTGCTTCTGGCGTCTAGTGGAGAGAGACCAGAGTGCACTGACCATCCTACCTGCATGGGACACCCACACAGTAAAACTGATCTGGCTCAAAATGTCCATCGTGCTGAGTTTGAGAAACTGTTCTCAAGGTACACTCTGCTCTTTTGTGCTCTGGGATCTCGGAATCTTCTGTGGCAGAGTGGTGCCTCAGGCTGCTCACTGAACTCAGCAAGCTTTAGGGCTTTTATTCACTTTGGGGACTGTAGGGAGAAAATAATGGTCTTTGATATACCTAGGTTTCCCTAGGTAACCAGCAGTGTTTCTGTAACCCAAATACTTGGTATTGTAAGAGTACCTGCTTTGACTGCAAAAGGGTGATGTTTTTGGCTTAAATGTTGTCAGTACATTTATCTTTGTGGGGCTCCTGCCTATTGTATAGGCATGCAAAACACACACACACACACACACTTCATTGGAGAGTTATTTGCCCTGTGGGTGCAACATAGAAGTCAGGGCAGTGCCGACACAGTGGCATCAAAGTCCAGGGACTGCTCACAGCTGAGATTCTACTTCTGAGAATTTGTTTCGTAAAGCTCACAGTGAGGAAGAGATGGTGAAGGAGAAGCAGGAAGGGAGAGAGACTACCAAGTCTGAGACTGGATTGAAGAAACACAGTGTGATCCCTGAAAATCTTTCCATCATCTCTTGCTGTCTTGGACACAGGTGATGATGGAAATAACTGAGCTCTGTAGAAATAATAATTACCACGGTTTATTGTAAACACAACTTTGAGAGACCAGGCCCAGAGAAGCCCAAGGTCTTCCTGGGGTGCTCAGAGGCAGCAGTTCTTTTTTGAGGGGGGGAGTAGCGGTTCTTGCCTTAGGTTGCATGCACTCGACAGAGAGACAGACAGTGAGAGGAAAAGTGGGAAATTACCCCCCAAGTGGCCATGCCACAATCCCTTCTCCTTGATTCTCCTCCTGGCATCTTGAGCATGCACATACATGTACCTGGCAAGAGTTTGAAGCCACAGGTCTAGGACTTGAACTGCAGTTGGCCATGTGGGAATCCAGCGCCTTAACTATTACATCACCTACTGGCCTAAGATACTTTTTTTTTTTTTTTTTTTTTTTTTTTTTTGAGAGAGGTTTTTTTTTTTTTTTTTTGCTATAGGGTGCGTGCACTCGTCAGAAAGACAGAGAGAGAGATAGAAAGCAAGAAATCACCCCCCCACCAGGGGGGATGGCCATGACGCAATCCCTTCTCCTCCATTCTCCTCTTGGGATCTTGGGCATGCACGCACATGCTCCCGGCATGAGTTTAAGCTACCGGATCCAGGACTCGAACCATGGTTGGCTACATGGAATTCCAGCGACATAGCCATTATGCTAACTGCTGGTCCCAGAGACTTTTTAAAAAGGTATATACCTTACATATTCATACACAGGAATTAGCATGATTCCAGATCTCCATTTGGGAAAGTTTTCTTCCCATGCTGAGATTTGATTTTCTTTTTTTTCTGTTTTTCTTCTCTTGCCTTTATATTAAGTGTGCGTTCTTGTTATTTAGGATTGTACTCCTCTGTCCTTGAATGCCCCTTGCTAACACCCAGCCTGTTTGTGGGAGGAGTTGGAAGGTTTCCCTACATTCTCTGTTGCCTGTGGGAAAAGGGAGCTGAGACTGAGCATAGCTGGGACTACAATTCCAGGTTGCCAGGCTGTCTCCTCATCAGAAGGAGAGTATGAGAAGTGCAGTTCCATCAGAGGACACAGTATCATTCCAGATTAGTTTGGGTTTCAAACAACAGACAACCCAATGCAGCCTGGCTCAAACATCTTGAAGTTAATTTCTTTCACATGTTAAATGTAGACCATGTGGACTGGACAATTTCAAAACATCTTTAGGTAGCCAGCTTCCTTCCCTCTGTCTTGTTGGTCTGTCATCCTCACAGTCTGATTTCTAGCTGTGGTCCAGTGTGGCTCCCGCTGTCATGTCTGTATTGTAGCTGACAGGAAGGACAAAGAAAGGCAAAGTGTCCCTTCAAAGTTACTTCCTGAGGTCTTATGTGTAACATTTCCCCCGGGGAAGAAAACCTAGTTAAATGGTGGTGCCTAGGGTCTGGCATGTGTCATGATGGTTGAGATGCTGGACTTCCACGTGGCCAACTGTGATTCAAATCCCAGGCAGTGGCTTGCTTTCTCATTTTCCCTCTCTCTGTCTCTGGTCAAATTAAAAAATAATAATAAATTTAAAATGAAATAAAATAACGCTTTTAAATAATGATGGTGCCTACCTGCTATAGAGTCTGGGAAATATTAGCTTTACTTTGGGTAGCCATGACTTCAGCTAGCATTTCTATTGCTAAGGAAAGAGGGAAGAACACATACTAGAAGATAACTAGCAGTTTCTGCCATAGAGAGATTTCAGAGATTTGTTTCTGCCTTGGGTTGGGTCTGGGTCAGCCATTTGAGTAGTTCTGTCTCAGCAATAAGCTCACAGGGAACCTTGAGGACCCTCATGTGAGTCCCATACTCCCTGGTACAGGCTTGTCCAGTGAGGAACTGCTAGACCAGGAGAAGAGGAAAGATTTAGATTTTTTTTAAAACATTTATTTGATTTTACTGGTTATTATTATTTTTTAAAAAATTTGACTAGAAAGAGACAGAGAGAGAGAGAGGCAAAGTGAGAAAGCCAGGCCCAGGACTCAAACCGTGATCAGCCATGTGGGAGTCCAACACGGTAACAACCACGCACATGCCGACTCCAAGATTTAGATTTTTTTTTAAAGGATTATGTTATTTTTTAACTTTTATTTATTTTAATTTAGCCAGAGAGGGACAGAGTAAGAGAGAGAGCAAGAAAGCAAGCCACCTGGTCTGGGACTCAAACTGTGGTCGACCATGTGGGAGTCCAGCACCCTTAACCACTACGCCACCTGTCGGCCTCTAGATGTTTTGATTGTGGTAGTTGAATCTGAACCTGGTCTCAAGGCCCAGCTCTACTTTCCTTTTTTGAACTCTGACACACTCTGTGATGAGTTAGATGGGGCTGGGAGTTCCTGGAAGCATGGGGGTGGGGATCAGATGGTGAAATTTTGTTTCTTAATTAGAATAAGGAAAATGAAGACTTGGCTTCTGCTTGGTAGCTATCTGTTCCCTGGCAGGGCTGAGTAGGATGAGGCAAGCAAAGTGCCTAGGGCCAGTATTTAAGGGTGTACCTACTCTCTGATAACTATATTTGGTCCCTGGAAAGTGAGTGCTTCCTTAAGTTTTGTGCCCTAGACACCTTACTTATCCACCCTACCACTGGCCCTGCCTTCTGGCTGTATATTGTTGCTAATTCTTCTTCTTCTTGGGAAATAAACATATAAGCAAAGTTTACAGTGGAAAATGTCTATCTCCCTTTCTAGATCTTTAGTCTTCCACCCTAGAGGCAGCTCCTCTGACTAGGTGCTTTTGTATTTTCAGCTGGTCTTTCAGAAGAGGCTTTGAAGGGACTTCCATGAGGAGCTGCCTTCATTCACCAGTTTAGCATATGGTCATTGAATTCCACTCTGCATTATTTACTTGTGTGCAGAGGACCAAGCTATGGAGGAACTCTGTAGCAGGGTGGAGGGATGGAGGAAGTGCAGAAGAGATGAGGGCCTAAGTGTAGGGCTGAGGAGGGTAGCAGTTTTTCTTCCCCATCTTGGGGCTACAAACGAGAAGCACAGCGAGCACAGCTAGGATACTGTCATTCTCATCCTCTGTGTGTATGTCCATTCATCTTTTGTCTCTCTCTCCTTTTGTCCCTTTCTCTGCCTCCTTGTCTTTGTCTCTTATCTCTCTTTCTCTTCTCTGTCTCTCTCTATGTATTTCTTTTCTTTTTTCTTTTTTAGTTTGCTGTAGGGTGCATGTACTTGCTGGAGAAAGAGAGAGGGAGAGAGACAATGAGCAATCCCCTCTACTCCAAGCCTCTGGATCTGGGACTCTAACCATGTCATCGGCCATGTGGGATCCAGCTGCCTTTAACATCCACACCTTGTATATTTCTTGTCTTTCTCTGTCAGTCTTTTTCTTGAAGCTGTGTACCTTCTCCTGTCTGCCCTTCTTTTGTAGTCCTGCTTCCTTCCTTTGCTTAAGTGTGGTTTCTGTTCCTCTGTTACTAAGGGCTTGTACGTGGCTCTTATCTCTTTTGCCTGCTATTGTTAGATTCAGACTATTTAGACTTTTGGCATTCTGACTCTTATCTTCTTTGGAGAGATAATCTAAGAGGCTTAGCATGGGTCCAGGGACTGGCTGGTTCAGCCATGATAGAGAAGGGAGAGCAATTCCCAAGAAGGGGCAGGTATGTTTACTGACTTGCACAGGAATCTGTGGATTATTGGTGGCTATTAACTAGGTAATCCTTAGGTTAGCTGATCTAAGCTTAGCTCCATACAGAGAGCTTTAATCAGGGTAGGTCCCCCACAAGCGCTGAGCAACACCCATTCCTTTGGGCTTCCTCTCCCCTCCCCCTTGACCACTATTCCCCCCAGCCCCTGCCTCATATGATTGACCAGTAAGTGCCTGTTACTTGCCAGTGTATTGAATGGAAGCTCTTAAAGATCCACAGAGGCTGTTCAGTTCAGCCTCCCATGTTTATTTCCACAGGCTGACCCTAGGTGCTCCTCTCCATCTGAGTGGACAGACACCCAACTTTTCTGCCAATTACCCAGGGAATTCGTGGTTAAAGGGGGAAGTCATCACCACCTTGATTTCAGGCAGGATTCTTCAGCTCTCTTGGCCAGAAACTTAAGAAAACAGCATACTTTTGTTGTTTTTGTGATTGCCTTGGGAAAGCACAATCCAAACATCTGAGAGAGATAACCTTAAGACAGGTGTCCACGTGACCATAGCATTAGATGTTCGGCGGTGCTATGAAGTGTGAATACCATAAGGTTCAGGAGAGAAAGCTCAGTGAGGGACTGACTGGTGGTGTATTTGGGGAAAGTTTTATAGTAGAAGTAGGGTCTGAGCTATACGTTCAAAGTGGGAATTGTTGTTGCCTATGGCAGAAGGAGGGAAAGACTTTTTTTTCCTTGAGAGGTTTTTGCTATAGGGCATGTGTGCTCGCCAGAAAGACAGAGAAAGAAAAAATGAGAAATTACCCCCCAGTGGGGATGGCCACGCCAGAATCCCTTCTCCATTCTTCTCTCAGGATCTTGGGCATGCATGCACACAAGCCCAGTGTGAGTTTAAGCCACTGGGTCCGGGACTCGAACTGCAGTCGACTACGTGGGAATTCAGTGACATAGCCATTATGCCATCTGCTGGTCCCCTTAAAAAACAAAAAAAGTAAGGAGGGAGAGTTTGGTTGAAGGAGAGAGTGCAAAATGAATAGAAATAGGTAGAGGTTGAGCCCAAATTTTGTAATAACATTTGAGGTACACCTCAGGGTTCTATTTTAGGGGCCAGCCAGGTGACTTCGTAGTTAAGGCAGCTGTATCGCACGTGGTTGACTACATGATTCAAACTCCAGACCTCGTGGCTTGAAAAACAGGCAGGTATATGTGTGTGAGTACCTAAAGTCCTAAGAGGAGAAAGAAAGAGGATTACAGAGAGGCTATACCCCCCGGGGAGGGGAGGGGGGATGCTTTCTTACTTTCTTTACCACTCCACACTCATGAGTACTTGTATACTATAGAAAAATTAAGGAAAAATAAAGTTCTATTTTTGGAGGTTACGGGAATTACTTAGAGGTGTCACTGTGTTCCTTCCTGTTGTAGAACCCCTTGAATATTCCTATTGTGTCCTACCTATGGATTCAAGCAGTCCTTGTTCAGCAGAGGCAAAGTGTTGGACTTCTCAGCACAGGGCCTGGTTGTTATTTAAGGTGCATGAGGGGCTGAACCTTGAGGCCAGCGTGCTGACCTGAGACTAAGGAACACTCAAATGGACTCACTTTTCCATGGACCTCACTGAGAGTTGGGAGGTTTGTATAGGAATGAGGTGGGACAGTTGGTGAGGTCCATGTGAACTTGGGAATGGAAGTTAACATCTCATAGCCTCAGTATTGTCATCTATTAAATGGAAAAAGAATTATCTGTATTTTGAGGTTATGAGAATTGATTGAGAAGATGTGTATGAAATTGTAAGACACATAGCAGACTTTTTATTTATTTATTTATTTATTTATTTATTTATTTATTTATTTTTTCAGACTTTTTATTTTTCACACTTACCTGGAAAACATTGTCCCCTAATTCCTAGGTGACCTGCCACCTGCATTTAAATATCCCTTGATCCCTTGTGGGGAATACTTTCTCACGTGCTCTCTCTCCATGAGTGCACATGCCCTATAGCAAAAAACAAAACAAAACAAAACAAAACAACCCACAGAAACTCACAAATACATCCCCTTTATTGAGTCTCTCTCGTTTCAATTCTAACACGGTCATGGAGAAGTCTGGTACCTTTTATGGTTTGGAACCTTGAGAGTCTCAGTGAGGAAGAGTGAATAAAGTCAGCTATTCCTGGGCCTGGGGAGAATTTCCAAAGATGATTCTGGCTGCCGGAATGCATGAATATGTGTTCACACATGCCGGAATGCATGAATATGTGTTCACACATGCTTTGTATCTTTGTATCTTTGTATCAACAGTGATGGGACATTGATGGGTGCTCTCACCTGGGATGATACAGGGTGCCCCCTCCTCCTTTGCCTAATCTCCTGGTCTGTCTTTTTTTTTTTTTTTTTAAGAATTGCTTATTTATTTTAATTTATTATTTTTTTAAAAAATTTGACCAAAGAGAGGAGTTGGGGGAGTGAGAAAGCAAGCTACCAGGTCTGGGGGGTCGAACCATGGTCAGTCATGTGGGAGTCTGGTGCCTTAATCACCATGCAACCTGCCAGCCCCTCTCCTGGTTCTTACTAGTCATTGACCCCTTAGGCAGAAAGGGCAAAAGTGATGCTCTTTGTAAAAAGAGATTGGGCCTCTGTGCCCACAGCTCCAGCTTACCAGTAACTTTATGGTTTTCCTCCTAGGTCTGCTGACGTTTGTGAACTGCGCCTATGTCAAGTGGGGCACACGTGTTCAGGATGCGTTCACATATGCCAAGGTCCTAGCGCTCATTGCCATCATAGTCATGGGCCATATTAAGTTGTGCCAGGGTAAGAGCGGCTCAGGGTGGGAAGGAGGGTGGATGTCTCTAGGAGTTCCTATGGATTCCCTGAGGAGGACCTAGGGACTGTTAGCTGTAATGTGCAGCTCTTTCTATGCACGTGCTAGGGTGTGTCAGTGAGTGCATAGGATGGGAATAAGTCTCTTCCTGGGTTGTTTGGGCTGGGCTGACCTGGCCGACTAGAAATGAGTCAGCTTGTCTCTTAGGACTGCTTTCCTTCCGTGGAAGCTGGGAGCATTGCAGGAAGCCAACTGAGAGTATAGGGACTCTTGAAACTTGGGTTATAAGGATGATCGGTAGGGATAGAGTGGCTTTTCTTTCTGGCCTGTGACTACCAGGCAGTGAGTAGAAAGACTTGGCCCTCCTTAAGAGGGTCCAGGGGCAGACTGTGTGTGTGTGTAAGGGAGGGGTGAGGTATGGAAATGGGTGGTTACTTTGTAACCTTTATTTTTTATCTTTATTTGTGTTTAGCATTTCTTTCCAAAGTCAGTTTACAGGAAAATATGAAAATTCTGTGAAATTGGCACTGTCTTTCCTGCATTTTGGCCTTAGAAAGGTTCCCATTCCTGGATCAGAGCAGAGTGGCAGTGAGGGGAACAGGCCTACTTACCAAGATCTCCTGAGTCCCTTAGAGAAGTCCTGGCACATGTGTTTAGCCAAGTATATCCCCAGTACTCTAGATCGTTGATTTCTAAATGAGGCTGTGTTGACAATCACTTGGAGAGCTGACACCCTCATCTCAGACCTATTGGATCACATTCTGTGGGTTTGGAGTCAGAAAAGTCCTGCTTTTAAGAAGTGACCAGGGTGATTCTTAGGCAGCTAGTCGAGAACCTTTGTGCAGTTATGTCGTTTGTACAGCCAGCCACCTAGCTGTCCTTGGAGTCTCAGGAATATCTTCAGGGCCAATTGGGCTATTGAGTAATCCTCCCCACAGACTTACACCTTAGGAAATGAGTGCTGTGTGTACTGACTGACACCCTTGGAGAACAGAGGTCTCTGTTTTTCATTCTCTTACTGCACAAAAGCCCTTTTTGCCACACTAAGAACTAGGTCTAGATTTTCTACAGGGCGGCACAGCAGGCTTCTTTATTCTGGTTTTTGTTAAAAAAACCCCAGTGTGTGGGGCCAGCAGGTAGCATGGTGGTTAAGGTGCTGGACTCCCACATGGCCTACTGTGGTTTTCAGACCCAGTTTTCTTGAAAATCATGCTGGGTGCTTGTGCATGCATGCCCCAAATCCCAAGAGGAGAACAGAGTAGAAAGGGTTGTGGCATGGCTTTTCCCTCTGGAGAGTGACTTCTCACTTATCCTCTCTCTGTCTCTCCAGTGAGTGCATGTACCCTGTGGCTAAAACCTAAGCAAATAACCAAAAAAAATGGGAATAAATAAAACAAAACAAAAACCATCCCAGTGTGTCCAAGAGTTCTCTGTCTCTGGGCTTTCAGGTCTGTGGTCTCTGGAGGAATCTAAAAGAATAATAAGTCTCTGGGCCTGGGTCGGCCTTCCTACAGGGTGGATATGGCCCAGGCCTATCCCAGACCTGAGGTGACTCCCAACTCTTCATATCCTGACATCTTGCCCCATGCAATGACAGCCACTGCAAGAGAGCAGCAAAGTCTGCTCCATGAGACCGATGGGGCAGACTGGGCTAAGAGAGGTCATTTCCCAAGAAGGGCTAAGTGTTAATGCAGAATGACTCCTTTATGTGAAATGGAGTTTTTTTTTTTTTTTTTTTTTTTTTTTTTTTTTTTTTTTGAGAGGTTTTCGCTATAGGGCGCTTGCACTCGCCAGACAGACAGAGAGAGACAGAAAGTGAGAAATCACCCCCCAGGGGGGATGGCCACGCCGCAATCCCTTCTCCTCCGTTCTCCTCTCGGGATCTTGGGCACGCATGCACACGCACCTGGAGTGAGTTGTAAGCCGCCGGGTCCGGGACGCGAACCGCGGTCGACTACGTGGGAGTCCAGCGACATAACCATTACGCTAACTGCTGGTCCCTGAAATGGAGTTCCTATATAAAAAGAAGAGTTGGCCAGTTGTGAGGTCACTTGCAGGAAATGAAAATTCCTTAGTTTTGGAAAAAGCGTCACACCAGAGGCGTCTTTGTTTTCCTGAGATTGTCTAGTTTTACTGAAGGAATACGAACTTTCCTGAAGGAGTAGTTGGGGTGGTAAATGCAGGGAGCTGGTGGTTGTTCCTTTGGTGTTAAGTTATTTATTTATTTTTTTTCTTTCCCTTGCCCTCTTGTTCTTCCTTCCTTTCTTTTCATGTCCCTTTCTGTTTTCCGCCCCCTTTTTTCCTTTTCCATATTTCCTTCTTTCTTATCACCCCCATCCTTCCTCTTCTCCTTATACCTCCCATCCTGCCTCCCTCTTCTCCTTTTCCCTGAACTCCCTCCTGTTTAAACCCGCACAGGATACTCTGAGCACTTTCGGGATGCCTTTGAGGGTTCCTCCAGGAACGTGGGAAACCTATCTCTTGCCCTCTACTCTGCCCTCTTCTCTTACTCAGGTTGGGACACCCTTAATTTTGTAACAGAAGAAATCAAAAACCCAGAAAGGTAAAGGCGGATCACACTCTTACTCCCCAACTTGGCTGGAACTCCTGCTGGTAGTGAGCACGTGCCCTCTCCCTCTCCAACCCCCTCCTCTCTGGTCTCCTCCCGTCTACTCTCCTCTCTAACTAGGAGGGTTGGAAACTAGGAAGGGAGTGAGTGAAGGTGGGAAAACCCCTGGCTCCTTGTCCTTATGGTTGTACCAGAGGATCCCCAGAGTTCTTCCCAGAGGGGAGGGGTCTTTCTGTGGCAGTAGCACACCCAGTTGGGACTAGATGTGAGGTCCTTGCACTCAGGTGCCGAGACTGCAGCCTGTGGAGCCAGAGCTTATTTTTGTCAGCCAAGTTCCCAGCCTGGCCTCTCAGCTCTAGAGGACACTATTCCTTGCATTTGTCCCCAAACCATAGATGCAGGAGGATTATGGAACACTGTGGGACTCGTTGACCCTACTGTGGTGAAGATCAAATATTGATCATGTGCTATTTTCACAGACAAAGGCCTCTTTCTCTCTCACATATATATATCTTAAAAGAAAGAGCCCAGAGCATGAGATAAATACCCACCCTAGACTACCTAGGGGACGAAGAACCTGCCTCAGAGACCTGGAGGCCACTGAATGTTAAATGTTAGGAACATCCCAGTGGAGATTTGAACATCGATCCCAAGGAGAGGTTGGTTCTAGATGGTCCTCTCTCACTTGTCCTGACAGAAATTTGCCCTTGGCCATTGGGATTTCTATGCCAATTGTGACGCTTATCTACATCCTGACAAATGTGGCCTATTACACCGTGCTGAGCGTTTCAGATGTCCTTAGCAGCGACGCCGTGGCTGTGGTGAGTCCCCTGGGTGCCCTGTGCTTGTCATCTACAATACTTAGCCTCTCTGAACGGCCCAGTCTCAGTTTCTGCAGCTGTGTCAGCCCTGCAGGACGAGGCAGTGGGTCTAGACCAGAGAGAGGGCTGCTCAGCAGTGACCGCATTTGTCCTGAGATCACAGGTGCAGGAGGATCATGAAACCTTTTCCCGTGTTCAGTGTCTCTCCTGTGCTCTGCCCTCAGACATTTGCCGACAAGACGTTTGGCATGTTCAGTTGGACCATCCCCATTGCTGTCGCCCTGTCCTGCTTTGGGGGCCTCAATGCATCTATCTTTGCTTCATCAAGGTACTGTGTCTTCTTCACCCGTAACAGACTATAATATTTAATTCTCCGGGGCTCTAGACTTAAAGAGCTTCTCTTTTCTCCCTCTCATGGGCATACAGGGGTGTGTGTGTGTGTGTGTGTGTGTGTGTGTGTGTGTCTTTATGTAAACACTTGTATGCTGGTAGCTCATGTTTCTAGCTGAGCTGAGGACAGGTTGGTAAAGGGCACAGGGGAGGAAAACAGTAGTTTTAGAATAGTGACCCTGGCTGGGACTGGGTGCCAGGCTTCTTGTGGGTTATACTGCAGCCTCAGGATCCATTCCTTCAGCGATTGATGAATGAGCACTTGCTGTGTACCGATTCTGGTGCTTTGTACAGGATGACTCTGCCCCTCCTTCACTGTGGCTGTCTGGTAGTCGCGGTCCCTTCTCTCTGTGGGGACACAGCTGTAAGAGCACATGTCCTTCCTGTCATTTGAGAGGAAGGAGGAGGTCTGTCTGCTTTTCTAGGCTGACTCTGCTGTGTCTCAGGGTTCCTGCACTTCCCATCTTCTTCAGCTCTTTGCTTCCTCAGTTGGTCTTTCTTTTTGGCGAGTCTTTTCTTGGAGCCAGCCCTCCACTAATTTCTCCCATCTCCACCTGCGAAAGGCACGAAACAAGTCAAATCTCATTCTTGAAAGTCATCTGCATTTCACCTTCTGTTCACTTTTCCACCTGCTGTAGTTTGGCTTCTCTTGCCTGAAAAATATTCTTATTAAGGGTACCTCCTTCTTATCCTGCTTTCAAGTTTCTCTCTCTTCTTTTCTTTTCTTTTTTTCTTTAAAAGAATGGCTCACTGTTGTAATCCTCCTGTCTCAGCCACCCAGCTAGGACCACAGGTGTGTGTGCCACCACATGGGCTCTCTCTTTTTTTTTTTTTTTTTGAATTAATTTTAATTTTAATTTGATAAGAGAGTGAAAGCAAGAGTGAGAGAGAGAGGGAAAAGGAGAAGTAGGCCACGAGGTCTGAGACTTGAACCACGGTCGGCCATATGGGAGTCTAGTGCCTTTAACCAGCACGCCACCTGCCGGCCCCAACAAATGTGCCCTTTTTTAGATAGAACTTTGCTGTGTTGCTGAAGCCAGCCTCACGCTTATGGTTGTCCTGCCTCAGCTTCCCAAATTCCTGGGGTTACAGGTGTACACTACTATGACTGGCCCTCAGGTTGAACTGGGAATTGAATCTGGGCCTCCCCTGTAGTCCCAGTCTGTAGAGTACAGTCTTAGCAGCATGCACCACCATGACTGGGACTGCTTTTAGTCTATCATACTGGACCTCTGAAGCAAGCGAGACTGACTACTTCATAATTCTGAAACTATTTCTATGACTTCTTTGACATCTGATATCTGAGAAGGAGACTTCTTTCCTGAACTCTCTTCTGCTCACACTGTAAATATTTGTTGTCCCCTAGGGCCAGACTATGATGAGCATTTGATGAATGATCAATCATAAAAGTTGAATCAGTAAAAGAAATTGTGGGCTGGCTTCGTGGCCTGGTGGTTAAGGGAGCTGGATCCCACTTGGCCGACCATGCACTTTGAGTCCCAGACCTCGTGGCTTGAGAAACATGCTGGGAGTGTGTATATGCATGCCCAAAGTCCTGAAAGAAGGACAAAATGGAAGAGAAGGGTTTGAGGAGTGACCATTCCCCAGGGTTCGAGGTGTGACCTTTCTCCTTTTCCTCTTTGTCTATCTATGGTGAGCACACTTGCTTTCTAGGATAAAAAGGAAAGAAATAGTTTTGTCCCATTTCATTTTTCTTACTAGCTCTCACACACCAGTTCATGTACTTGGGGCTTCTCTGCTGTAACCAGCGTGATAGATCAAGCCCTTGTTTTTTTTCTTTTAAAAAATAGCATCATCATCCTGCATCCCAGGCTGGTGTAGCCAGGACTGTACCTGATAGGGCTTTTTAGGCTGCCCCGCCAAGACAGTGCTTCCCATAGCGTTGCCCTTATACATCTCAATTCCCTTTGCTAGTCATCCTCCAATGCTAGAAATATTAAATGGCCTCTCCCTGTACTCAGCTATTTTGTGGCATTGACAGGAAGGGGATGAGAGAGGAGGGACTTGGAAAGTAAGAATCTAGACCAGCACATAAAGGAGACTGCAGTGACGTCAAGATAATGCACAGTTGTTTCTGCCTGTGATACCCTCTTCACTTTTTTCTCTATCGCCCCAGAAGCTATTTTTACCTTTGTACTTTGACTTCCTTTCTCATTTCAGGATCCCTCTATTGTATCTTTTTCTCTACTTAGTACCAATTACTAACCTCAAGAGCCCACTCCAGCAGTTTGCCCCGGGCCACCTTTCCAGGTGATGTTATCAGCTCCTGTGGCTCTGTCTGGATTGCCCACAAGTATGTCAGACCTCTTGCGCACCTGACATGGGATTCCTCTCCAGTTGTGCTGTTGTGGTCCATCAGTCTTCATTGTTTAGCTTTTTAGCATCTTGATTTTTTTCCTTGGTGTCTTTCCTTTTCCCTAAGCTCAAACATGTACATGCATGTGCATGCACCTATGTGTGTACACGCACACACACACAAACATAAACATACCCACAACATGCAGGTTCTGGAGGCATTTTCCCCACTTGTGAGCCAGGTCGCTGGTCTAAGGTCTAAGTACCAGGTCTAAGAACCTCCCTAGGGCACAGTGTGGTACACATTGAGGTTGGTGCATTGAAGTGAGGAGTTCCTCAGTGCCTGCCATCAGAAGGGGAAAGGAGTCTGGCATGTTACTGAAGTGCTTGGAACAAAACTTTGATTGAGGTTGTGGTACCTGTCATTTCCTTCCTTGGCCAGGGTGCCCCCCCTTATTCTGACCTCCTCTTCTATGGGATAGTTGTGAGTGACCTTCTTGTCCGGTCTCCTCCCTATTCTAACCTCTCCCTGTTTGAGTGCGGCCTCCATGGTGCCACCAGTTTCAGGCATCAAATCCTGCCAGGCCCTTACTTCAAAGCCACAGCTGGCTCCCAGTGTCTGTTCAGACTGTGCAGCATGGTCTTACATGCAGGTTCTTCCTAACACCTTTCCTCACACGCTTCCTCCGGGAACTGTAGGTATTGTAGCATTAACCTTCAATAAGGCCAAGCTTCTCCACACCTCCAACTCTCTCTGGCCTTTGCACATGCTGAGTCCCTATGTACCCACTCATTCCGGCAAACTCTAACTCTTTCCACCCCAGATGTGCTCCACTCTTGCAAAACTTTGCATTTCCCCAGCTTTCTCTCAATCCTAGTAAGTGCTACTGACTACCCATGGTGCTACTGACTACCCAAGGTAACATTTCATTTTTCCACTGTTCTTTTTCCCAGTCAGAACTCTTTAGATACAGAGAGGAAACTGTGGTTTTAGAGTTGTCTCTTTGAAACCCCCTGAGACTCTCCATGGCCTATCATACATCAGAAGCTTGGGAAAGATATGTGGAGGGCATAAACACATCTAGCTGCCTTTTTTACTTTGTTTATTTATTTTTAATTTGCTTTAGGGCATGTGCATTTGCTGGAGAGACAAAGAATCAAAAACAGAGGGAAAGTGAGGAACCCCCCCACCCCCAGAGGGGAGGGCCATGCCATAATCTCTTCTTCATTTTCTTCTTGAGATTTTTTGGCATGTACACACACATATCCATTGTGTTTTCTAAGCTGTTGGGTCCTGGACTCAAATTGCACAGTCAGCTTTATGAGATCCAGCTACCTTAATCACTCTGCCACTGGCTGGCCCCTGGCTGCCTTTTTTTTTTTTTTTTGTTTTTTGCCATAGGGTGCATGTGCTCATGAGAGGTAGACAGAGAGAGAGTAAGAGGGAAAGTGAGAAATCACCCCCCAGAATGGGGATGATTATAATGTAGATAACCCCTTCTCCTCTCAGGATTTTGGGCATGTATGCACACTCACACACACCCAAAGTGATTTTTACACTACAAGGGCCAGGACTTGAACTGCAATCAGCTATGTGGCAGGCCAGCACTTTAACCACTACGCCACCTGCTTGTCCCCCCCTTCGCTGACTTTAAAAAGCTCTTCTGCTGGCTATAAATGTATGGGATGGAGAATAGGGGTATGCATGGTTAGATGAATTGGAGTGTCAGTGGGTGATGATAGGATGAGGTATCTGTCAAATAATGGTGCAGTAACTGTGGTTGAGAGAAGTGGGAGTATCTGAATGATGGTGGGTTTTCAAGCTGAGGGCCTGGGCTTGTCCATGGGTAATGGTGAGGTAGGACATTTCTGAGTGCCCATGGTTGAGGAGGGTGGAGACGTCTGTGGGTAAATGGGTAGGTTGGGCTGGGCATGCATAGAGGGTATGAGATGTTCCTGAGAGACTGCTTTTTTCTGGATCTCTGAGCCTAGTTTGTCTGAGTGAGGAGTATGACTGTATGGCTGAGTAAAAGGATGCCGCTGACACATTTCTTGTCCCTCCAGATTGTTTTTCGTGGGCTCCCGTGAGGGCCACCTCCCGGACCTTCTGTCCATGATCCACGTTGAACGTTTTACACCCATCCCAGCTTTATTGTTCAATGTAAGTGCTAGTTGGGGAGTGGTGGGGCTTGGACCTACCTGTGTAGTGCTCCTTCTAGTTTGCATTACGGGGACTTCAAAAAGTACATGGAAAATGGAATTAAAGTACAAGTTATTTTGATACAAAAAATTTTTGAATTCATGCAGTTTTTCTTAATATGTATTTTACACAAACTTTTAATTTTTAAAAGCATTTATTTATTTATTTGTTGTGATTGGGTGATGGATTCCCACATGGTCGACCCACCACGCCACTTGCTGGCCCCTTCAAACTTTTTGAAGACCTCCCCTTGTATATATAGCAGGGACTCTGAGAAAGGCCTTACTTCAAGATTTGAAAAACAATTTTTTTTCTTTTCTTCTTATCATCTATTAATACTTATTTTCTGGTTTTATTACTTAAGCTAAAGTTTTGGATTTATCTCTAATTTATATTTAGTTGTATTAAGATGAGGAATTTTTTTCTTGAATGACTAATATGTCATACCAATATCATTTATTGAAGAATCAAATTTTCTAGTTTGCAAACTTTTTTTTTTTAAGAGAGATTTTTGCTAGGGACCAACAGTTGGCATAATAGCTATGTCCCTGGACGCCCATGTAGTCGACTGTTTGAGTCCTGGACTGGGTGGCTTAAACTTATGCCAGGTGCGAGTGCGTGCGTGCCCAAGATCCTGAGAGGAGAATAGAGGAGAAGGGATTGTGGTGTGGCCATCCCCTCTGAAGGGTGATTTCTTGCTTTCTGTCTCTGGCGAGTGCACGCACCCTATAGCAAAAACCTCTCCAAAAACAAAAGAGAGAGAGAGATTTTTGCAATAGGACATGTGCGCTCGCCAGAGACAGAGAAATAGAGAGAGAGAAATCACCCCTGGGGAGATAGCCATGCCTCAGTCCCTTCTCCTCCGTTCTCCTCTTGGGATTTTGGGCACTCAAGCACACGCACCAGCGTGATGTTTAAGCATCTGGATCTGGAACTTGAACTGCAGTTGACTATATGGAAGTCTAGCAATGTAACCATTACGGCATCTCCTGGTCCTGCAAACTTTCCATACAAAA
Source organism: Tupaia tana (assembly GCA_026018925.1). Taxonomy (NCBI): domain Eukaryota; kingdom Metazoa; phylum Chordata; class Mammalia; order Scandentia; family Tupaiidae; genus Tupaia; species Tupaia tana. The sequence goes on along the minus strand of JAKSZU010000018.1, from coordinate 18,734,414 downwards.
ATAATAGTAGCCAACTTTTAGGGTGCTTAATAAGTGCCAAGTTCAGTTGTATGTCCCTTAGATGTATCATTTTAACTACTTCTCTTCATCAGTATCAAGTCCCATTACTTCAGCTTTATATCTACTATCTGAGAACTACCAGAGGGACTGAGGGGTTGTTCACTGTATTTTTTGCCTGCCAGGATTTTTCTGATCATTTTCACATTTGTTTATTTGTCTTGATGACCTATGGTATTGTTTTCTCAAAACAAACAAACAAACAAACCTGAAAAATCCTCCCAATATTTTGTTTGGGACAGTGTCAAATTATAAATTTAGGAGAGATCTGATGTCTTTTAAGTTAGCTATCTCTCACTTTTCTCCTCTTTTATTTTAAAAATTATTTTATTTAACTTTTATATATTTATTTTAATTTGACCAGAGAGGGACAGAGTGAGAGAGAGATTGAGGCAAAGTGAGAAAGCAAGCTGCTGGGCCCCCACTTTTCTCCTCTTAAAACAGTGTCCTCCCCTGTCTCTGCAGAATGGGCTCTCTTTGTTTTAAATCCTTCCCTCCCCTGTCTCTGCAGAATGGGCTCTCTTTGTTTTAAATCCTTCGTTGATAGCTGGGAATGAAAAGACAGGTAGGGGAATTCTATTGATGATTCTCTTTGAAGCTTAAGCAAATCTGACCTTATTCTAGGACTCTAGTCCCTGACCCCTGAACTCTAGGATTCTTTTGTTCCAGAGGGGAAAGTCTGTCACACCTCTTCATCAGTGTGGATTTGTCTTGCTAATCTGTATTTCTAAAGTTCCAGGACAGTGAGATAGTTCTGGAAGTATTTCCCTCATTTGTATGCCGGGTTGTCAAGATCCAGATCTGGGCACTTCCCTAGGGCACAGTGTGAATTCTGCACAGGGTCAGAAGGCCTCACTGTCTGCCTTCAGAAGGGGAAGGGACTCTGACTTGTTATTGAAGTGCTTGCAAGGAGAAGGGAGGCATTGGGTGCAGGAGAAGCCCCAATAGAAGAGGGAGAGATGCCACCTTGAAGGATCATGGGGAGAAAGGACCTACCTAATGCCAGAGGGTCACTGAAAAAGTACTGGAGGCAGTCTGGTAAAGGTATCAGATGTGGCACTGACTGTTAGATGGTGGGGTCTCCTGGGGTAGGCCATGGTGACAGTGCTCTCCCTCCCCAATAGTGCACTATGACACTCATCTACCTCACTGTGGAGGATGTTTTCCTGCTCATCAACTACTTCAGCTTCAGCTACTGGTTCTTCGTGGGCCTGTCTGTTGTTGGACAGCTCTACCTTCGCTGGAAGGAGCCAGAGCGGCCCCGGCCCCTCAAGGTCAGAAGTTCTGGGTAGACTAGGAGGTTATGCCTTTTCCCTGTGGTGTCCTCTTGCCCTTGCCTTGTTTTCTCATTCCACCCTACTTTCCTCTTTCAGCTGAGCCTGTTTTTTCCCATCGTGTTCTGCATATGTTCTGTATTTCTGGTGATTGTGCCCCTCTTCAGTGACACCATCAATTCTCTCATTGGCATCGGGATTGCCCTCTCTGGGGTCCCTGTCTACTTCTTGGGTGTTTACCTGCCAGAGTCCCGGAGACCACTCTTCATTCGGAATGTCCTGGGTAAGCCTCTCTTTGTCCATCACTTGGTGGATATGGGTGTGTGTATGTGTGGATGGTGGCTAACAGCTTTCCCCCATACTTTGTGGAGGCCATGAGACCTGGCTGCCCCATGATTTCCCTTTTGATCTTGACATGATCATTATAGTCCTAACCTTAGTGTTTGGAGGGTTAAGCATTAGCTCCTAGCAGTGCAGTCCACCTGGGCAGAAAAGGAGTCATGCTTCAGACTCTGATTGGGCAAGGGATGGAGGACAGTGGGGCTTGTTGGGAATGACAGGTGGGGAGGGAGCCACAGATGTGCTCCAGTCGGCCTTGTGGTATTCAGGTTGGGGTTGTCACTGTGTTTGCTAAATCCTGTGCTTTTCTATTTTCCTTTAGCTGCTATCACCAGAATCATCCAGCAGCTTTGCTTTTGTGTCCTGACTGAGCTAGATGTAGCTGAAGAGAGAAAGGTTGAGAGGAAAACTGACTAGAGGCCAGAAGTGACCTCCCTGAGGCCCAGAAGACTGGCACAGCCACCAAAGTCCAGATAACAAGACTGTGTGGGCCCCCCCTCCTGAATTACTGGCGCCCGTTGACCTGTATTATAAAAGGGGACTCAGGGCCAATGCTTCCGTTGGTAAGCTATGGGAGGAGACTTAGGGTCTGGGGTCAGCCCGAAGCTGAGGACTTCCAAGGGTGAGGGTAGGTTGGGGAACAGGGGAATGGTCATTTTGCTCCTGGTGGGTAGATACAACTCCTATGAATACTTGCTTGGTAAGTTGCAGTGGGGAAAGAGAGAGTGCTAGGTTGGTAACTATGGCTAGTGGTTTTTGAATTTGGTATTTGAGGTTTGAACCAGGGGTTTTTCCAGAGGAGCTGCTTTATGGGAGGTTTTCCCCTGACCAGGTCAAAGCACCTGGCTTTAGAGACATAAAAGACTACCATTGCATCCTCTGGCTTAGAATCTTTCCCTGGAGAGAGGGTTGTATTCCATTATTGTTATTTTTTGGTTGGGTGAAGCATGAACAGCAAAGCTTCATTTAACTGATATTGGAGCAGTGTATCTCCTGCTTCCTGAATACTCCAAGAGGATCACTGTTCCCTGCTCTGGAACTTCACGCTCAACAATCAATCAGCCTGAAGGGAAGAAATCTCTTCAGGGTCCCAGAAGTGCCCATTGAAGGGCTATGCTGTCAAGTTTGCCGTCTCACTTGTGGGTCCATATGCTGCTGTTGATGTGGGCAAGATGGCTAGAGAACTTCTTAATGTTTCTCAAGACCTCTGGATCCACCTGATCCTCAGCAAGTCACTGTCCAGTAATTGTATCCACCCTATGCTGCTCACTGGCACAGCAAGGAAGACCTCTGCTGTCAGCAAAAGGACTGCCATTATGCTCTCTTGCCACTGGAGTATACCTCGAAGCAAGCCTAGCATGTCAAACCTGGTGTTGGTTTCACCCTAGACAGCTCCAGTTAGCCCACAGCTGGGGTACCAGTGTTGAAATGGCTTGACCTTTTGCTTTTTCCATATCTGAACTGGGTTCTATTTTTGGATGGAAAAGAGTCCGACTCTTCAAGTTTGAAGATTCTTATGTTTATTTTCTTCTTCTCTCATTACCATTTCATTCACTCATATTACTTTTTGTGTTTTGGCAAATTTCAGGTGTGTCTGAATAGCTTCTGCTGTTAGTTTGTTTTTATGATATTCATGTCAGCCATTGCTGCCTGTTCCAGGGCCTGTTTGTTTCCTCCAAGGGTGAAATAGTCGAGCCAGTTCAACTTGCACAGCGCCTTGGGGAGCTGCAGGATCTTGGTGTTGTACAGGTTACCCACCTGTGAGAAGTTTGACCTGTCCGAATTTGCTTGGATCAAATTTGCACTTCATGGTTGTAGTCCTTAAAAAAGGAGCTGAACTTCCTGTTCCCCTAACAAGTTGGTCTTGGCCACCCAACTGCCATCCTTCCTAAGTGGAGCTGTGGCACTTTGGTGGAGGCAGTGGTCTCAAAGCACCAGAATTTGTGTACATTCCGTGCTGCGTTGGTGTAGGTCATTGGAGGTCTGAGAAAAACCTCATTGCTCCAAATGAAGGGGGGTAGCTCTGCTGTGAACCAGACATGCCACCACTGCCTTCAAATTCACTCCTGTACTCCCTTATTTTTTGATATTATTTAATCTAGAACACCGATTCTAGCCAAGTATTAGTGTTAACTCACCTATAGGATGCTATATAGGTTGATTGTGTTTAAAAATTCAAAGTACTGGAGCCAGCTGGTAGCATGGTGGTTAAGGAGGCTGGATTCTACATGGATGTGTGGTTTGAGTCCTGGACCTGGCAGCTTGGGAAAAAAAACAAAAACAAAAACAAAAAAAAACAACCTAGGTACGTGTGTGTGTGTGTGTGCCCAAAAATCCCAAGAGAAGAAATGGAGAAGGGACTGTGGTGTGACCATCCCTCATAGAGGGGTGCTTTCTCACTTTCCTTCTCACTTTCTGTCTCTCTCTCTGGCAAGCGCACATGCCCTGTAGCAAATTAAAAAAAAAAAAATCACAAAACTGAGTCCTTCTGCCCTCCCTGGTATCTCTGGTGGTGGGTCAGATTCTGACCACAGTTTTTATGCTCAGTTTAGCACAATCTTCTGTTGAATCTTACCTGCAAAGGTGACCTTTTTCTTTCTACTCCTGTACCTGCTACACTTTGGGTAGGTTACATGTTACAAGCACCTGGCTCAGGTCTAGCAAGGCCAAGTGAATGAATTCATGAGTCAGGTGTTTGGTAATATGGCTATTTTAAAGGATAATCCTTTTATTTGAGACTTTAGGTCTTTCTTCCAGTTGATTGAAAGTACATCTCTGGGTTTCTGGTACAAACTTCAAGAGGGCTGAAACCGTTCTGGAATTGAGGCAGATCATCTGGATTCTTTCAGCCCCGTGGCTTGGAGAATATCTCATGGATCCAAGTCATCACATAGCTTGTCCTCTCTGTAAGGGCCTGCGTGAGGGACTGCTGTGCAGACCCAAGCAAGCCACCCTGGTGCTAGAAGTGGTCATTTTTTCTGCAAACCTCACACCAGGCTGCATCCTCCTCTTCTGTCCCTGGCACCAGGCTTCGTTTACACTCCGTGCTGCCTTGGTGTGGGTCGTTGGGATAGTGCATTCCTCACCTCTCTCCTGCCTGCCTCCCCTCGTCCTGAGGTCTGGTGGGCCTGGAGTCTCAGGAAGAGCTTAGTACTCATGGGGACTTCAGTTTTCTTCCTGTGGAGGATCAATGAAGACTCTGGGACAAAAGCTGTTTCAACCTCAGTCTGGTTCCTTAGCGGCCTGGAAGCAACTACTCTGGTGCTCAGACTGGTCTCAGCACCCAGGCCGGGCCAGAGTGGCAGGTTTGGCCTGATGGATTTTCCTTCATATGCAGGATGGCTGTGTTGGTTCAGACAACCCTTCTGTGAGTCCTCCAGACATTGTGATCCTGGGCCCAGAAGAGCCTGCTGGCTTGGCATACCCCGTGGGCTTCTTGTCCTTAGGTTTGGAATTGGTCAGCAGTGAAGACAAGAACTGTGAGGTGGTGTCCTTTTTGACCATTATTCGCCACCAAACTGGCAGTAGCAGACAAGGAAGTAACCTTGGTCGTATACTTGCTCAATAAAGATGATTTCGGGGAGCACGGTCACAGTTGCCTTTGGTTTAGGGCACATATCTGAGAACAGTGGGGAGACATTCCTATTGTCATGAGTTGGGGATTTATACAGCAAATTCCTGCCTGACGACAGGGAGTCTTGTGCAAAGGCTGACTTGCCTAAACTATATAAACATGATTTCTGTCTGAGCCAAGCTGGCACCTGTCCCAGGGCTCCTCTGGAGCTAATCCTTTAAGCAGTGTGTGCTTGTTTTGAGGATCCCTGATGCTGGGTTTAGCCTTCTCCACTCAATAACCAGCTAATGCCAGGAATTTGCTGCCCCCCAGTGGCTTCTTTGGAAGGCCGGGGCCTCACACTCCAGGTGCCCTAGTACTTGCTTAGTGAGCCATGTCATCCTCAGCTCATTATGGGAAGGTGACAGCATTCTTCCCCTCTGTGCTGGATACAGACTTCTCTCAGGAACCTTTCTGCGGGAAGGAAGCCAGAGACTCCCTACAGCACTCAAGCTTCATGGTGGAATTAATTTCTGCCAGGTCTTTGTTGTTTTGTCTCCTTAAATCCTTCTTCTGGTGCGTTAATCCCTTTTGCAGTAGGTACAGTTTGTGAAGTTGTCAGCTTTTTGATGTTGGCAAAACTTAACGAGTACATAAACAGCAGTGAGCATATTATAATGGCATAGAGTGGTTTTTAATCCTTCGTTTCTATGACTACAGGAGTCTAGTATTAGACATGTAAGTTGTTGCCTGTATTTGCAACACTGAATTGCACCTTTGTGGATACTTAGGATGGGAAAATGAATTGTTTGTTGGATAATTAGCTGTAATAGTGGGGTCTGAATACACAGAATTTAATGTGTGGAGGTAGGATAGAGAAGTAGCAATGTTTAAAAAATTGTAAAAGAGGGGGACCGCCCGGGAACCAGCAGTTAGCATAATGGCTATGTCACTGGACTCCTGCGTAGTCGACCACGGTTCGCGTCCCGGACCCGGTGGCTTAAAACTCACGCCAGGCGCGTGTGCGTGCGCGTACGTGCCCAAGATCCCGAGAGGAGAATGGAGAAGGGATTGCGGCGTGACCATCCCCCTGGGGGGTGATTTCTCGCTTTCTGTCTCTCTGTCTGGTGAGTGTACGTGCCCTCTAGTGAAAACCTCTCAAAAAAAAAAAAAAAAGGGGGGGGGGGACCAGTGGGGGGCGTGGTGGTTAAGGTGCTGGGCACTCCCATATGGCTGACCGTGGTTCAAATCCCGGACCTGTCGGCTTGCTTTCTCACTTTCTCTCTTTCTTTCTGGTCAAATTAAAATAAATGAATGAATAAATGAAATAGTTATTTTTTTTTAATTTTAAGAGATGGGAATAAGGCATCTCCCTGAGTAATTTACTTTCCCATGTGATAATGAGTCAGAAACAAACTGTCACAGGGCAAAGGGGGGTATCTAAAATTGAAGGTTTGTTTTGTGTGCTATTTTCCTAGACCTGTGCTGTACTCTGTCATAGCTACTAGCCATGAGTATCTAGTTAAAATGAAATGAAATTAAAACTCAAGTTTGGACCAGACAGTGAGTGGCACAATGATTGTTATAAGGCAGTCGGATCCATCATGGCCGACTGTGCAGTTTGAGTCTCAGACCCAGCGGTTTGAAAAAAAAAACATGCCAGGAGGGCTGGCAGGTGGCATGGTGAAGATGCTAGACTTCCACATAGCTGACCACAGTTCAAGTCTCTGACCTGGTGGCTTGCTCTCTCACTTTCTATCTCTTTCTCTCTTCAGAATTAAAATATAAGAACAAAAAAAATTAAATATTTTTTTTAAATGACAGGTGTGTGTGTGCATGCCCAAAATCCCAAGAGGAGAAATAAAGGAACTGTGGCTTGGGAACAGCAGATGGCATAACGGCTACATGGCTGGATTCCCATGTAGTTGACCGTAGTTCGAGTCCCGGACCCGGTGGCTTACACTCACGGCAAGTGTGTGTGTGTACATGACTAAGATCCTGAGAATGGAGACGGGATTGTGGCATGGCCATCCCCCCTGGGAGGTGATTTCTTGCCTTCTGTCTCTGTCTCTTTCTGGTGAGCACATGTGCCCTATAGCAAAAACTACCCCTTCCCCCCAAAAACTGTGGCTTGGCCAGGCCCTATTGGTGTGATTTCTCACTTTCTCTCTCTCTCTCTAGTGCACATGCCCTCTAGCAAATTTAAAACAAAACCTTCAGGTGCCAAATAGCCACGCCTAGTGGCTGCTGTTGTACAGTGTAAGTGTAGGGCCCATTCATCACTGCACGAAGTTCTACTGGATAATGTTACACTAGAAGAATAAAATGTCAACTCAGCCAGTTAAGGCAGCTGCAGTTTGAAAAGGAGTAAGGAGGAAGGAGAGTTGGCTTACAAGATCCAAGTTCTGGTACAAAATTGGGTCTTGTTGCAAGTAGTTTCTGGTGAGTGCTGTGAATAGTTAACATTTCTCCAAGTGTAGGCTATGCTTTTTCCTCACTCCAGTCCTTCGTGTCTAAGGTCATTTCTCGACTTCCTCACTATTCTCTCATTTTGTGTGTGTGTATGCCTGCATGTGAGGGAAGTACACTGGGAAACACTTAAGATACTCAGAGTAGAAAAAAATGTTTAGACTGGCCCATAGCCTAATGGTTGAGTGAGCTGGATCATATATGGTTGGCCAGTTTGGGTCCTGGCCCCAGCGGTCAAGACATCTGGAATGATCTGGGCACATGTGCATGCGTGCCCACAGTCCCAACAAAATGGAGAAATGGTAAAAGGGGTTGTGGCATGACTATGCCTCATTTGGGGGGTACTTTCTCCCTCTACCTCTTTGGTGGGTGCATACACTAAAATCTGAACTAAGATCTTTTGAAATCTCTTAAAATTTTTTTTAAAGTTTTTTTTTCTTCTTTCCACGAGAGAGGAAGAGAAAGACAGATAGGGTCCCCTATAGTGTCTTGTCACGGGGGATGCCTTCTGGCCACCCAGGGTCATGGGCACACCAAGTTTGTCCAGCTGACACATGATCCAAACCCTGGGCCTTCTCATATGGATCCAGTATCGTGAAGTGTGCCTCACTGCCTGTGCCACTGTGGCTGGGGCATTTATAAGGTTTTAAAGGAGTGACTTTCTTCCATGGTAAGAGTTAGTTTTTATTAAACAAGTAGTGTCACATTCATATTCATTCTGTCCCTTGGCACTACTGCCAAAGGATGACAACAATCTTTACAACCATCATCAGAGTCCAGAAACAGGAAAGCGGAGGTAGCTGTGAGCTAAAATCTTCCACAGCTCAGATTCTACTTCCTGCCCTAATGGCCATTACTGTCCAGTCTATGCTGCTGCTACAAGGGCCCCACTGTAGCCCCCCACGTTCCCTCTATCGAAAAGAACAGGTTTTACCAGAGGCAGGCAGCCTGGTAGTATGGGGAAAGCAGAACTGTATTCCTGGTGAAATAACCTTTCCGCAACCCTTATGGCTTTAGCTAGGAGACTTGGAACACCAGGAAAACTGCCTGGGCCAAGAAGCTAAACAAACCTTCCTTTATGCAGCATTTTTTTTTAAAGACTACAGGGTCACTTTTGATTCAGGCCCTACTTTTAGTGGGAAAGACCCATTTCCTTAGCATAGTTTTCCCTGTGATGAGATGGTACTGTGTGATATGCTGCTTCCTCCACACATTAAGCTAGGAAATCTAAGAGAATGTCACTAGGGCAGCTGATGCTGTAGTCACAGAGCCCTCAAGGGCTGTGTAGAATCTCATGGCTATCACAAGACTATCAGTCTGAATCTAGGTCATGGGGGTTGTCATAGCCAAACTCCTTCTGTACATCCAGAGGGTATTTGCTCCACATGCATTGTCTGCTGCAGCCACTTTCCTCTTCACTGAGACTGTTGTATTCATCAGAGCCTAGAATGGAAGACCAAGAATAGACTCTTAACTACATGGTTTTCTAGAAAATGTAGAATATAGAACAATTTAAAAAAATGCAATCATATTCCTACCATCTGAACTATGTTCCTTAACACTGAAGTGTTTTGTCACATCTCTCAAGTATAAATTTTTTTTAACAGTTATAGTCATGTTGAAAATATTTTTGTAACTTTACCTTTCTAACACATCATTGTCATTTCCTCAATATATTCTATTGTTCAGCTGTTCCTCTGTTATCAGAGAACACCATGAAATTCCTTCTGTTGGCACTTAGATGCTAGTCACCAAAGGAACTGTGTTGCCAGAGTATCTTTTCATCCCTTTTCTCCAGGTACCATATCTTTCTGCTGCATCTTTCTCAGAACAGTTGTACATGTAGCAGTTTCTTAAGATGTTAGGTAGCTGACTTGTGAAAACCTTGGACTTATTTCCACAAGCAAGCCTCTCCAGTACTTTCTTGACTGGAGCAGGGAAAGGGACAATGAACTGGATATAGGGAACTTCACAAAGTTGATGAGAAAATGGAATTAAAGTACAAGTTGATCCTGGTGTAAAAAATTGAGATCAATGTATAGTTTTTTCCATAATATACATTTTCTGTGAACTTTTTGAAGCCCTTCTCGTATTTTACTAGTCTCGACTATTAAAAGTCAGTACAGTATTATCTCATTTTATGGAGAGAAAAATGAGGCTCAGCGAGGTGAAGTAACGTTAAGACCATAGCTAGGTGACAACAGAACGAAAAGATTGGAGCTCAGGCTTGACTGACAGTATACCCACAGCAGTCCCCAGGGAAACACTGGCCTTTGAGTCTTAAAGTTCCAACAGCTTGTGATTGAGCTGCTGGAGTCAATGGCAGAGAGGCAAAGCCAGTTAAGACAGACACGCCAATTCTGCTGACACCTCAGTCCTGGAGCCTAGCAGTCCCTCCTGACCTGGGGCTGCCACCCACCTCTGGAATTTTCATCTCCATCACTGATGTCCTCCTCTTCTGGGTACTCGTTACGCCAGTTATTCTCACTGTTCTCGTCATCTTCATCTTCATAAATGTCCTCTGTTTGTTGATCATCACTCACCTGCACGCCTCAACAAACATGAGCCTAAGTTAAAACCACTAAGGTTGTGCTCTTTGGGGAAGCTATGAGCATACCAATCTGAGGAAATGTCATGTGAGGGGCAGTGTGAAAAAGAGGCTCCAGGAGTTAAGGTAACTGTTGCACAAGGAGACTGCAATAAAATTAGACTGAGAGGGAGGCAGCAGCCCCTCTCCGGAGTCTAGCTCTGGACACCACATTCCCAGTGGGACAGGCAATTTGTACTAGAAGGAATTTCAGGGTAGAGAGCAGCAATGGCTCTGAGCAAGTCCCAGGTTGTCAGCAGTCTTCTAATTTCCAAAGGGCAGCCAGGTGGAAGAGGGACTATATGGATTACCAGCAATTCCAAACATCAGAACAAAAATCTAAGACTAGGGGTGCAGGAAGGCAGGCCGAGGGGCCATACAACAATCCACGGTGGGTGCAAGATGAAGTGCTACTTTTATAATGTGAGTACACATGCCATTTTTCCCCATTAATCAAAGAATAACGGTGTCGGGGACCAGCAGTTAGTGTAATGGTTATGTCGCTGGACTCCCACATAGTCGACCGCGGTTCGCGTCCCGGACCCAGTGGCTTAAAACTCACACCGGACGTGTGTGCGTGCGTGCCCAAGATCCCGAGAGGAGAATGGAGGAGAAGGGATTGCGGCATGACCATCCCCTCTGGGGGGTGATTTCTCGCTTTCTGTCTCTATGTCTCTCTCTGTCTGGCAAGCGCACGCGCCCTACAGCGAAAACCTCTCCAAAAAAAAAAAAAAAGAATAACAGTGTCAGGATGTTAGCTTTCTTTGTCCAAGATTTTCTTTCTTTTTTTTTTTTTTAAGAATTATTTTATTTAACTTTATTTATCCCTTTATTTATCTATTTTAATTTGACCAAAGAGGGATAGAGTGAGAGAGAGAGTGAGAAAGCAAGCCACCAGGTCCAGGACTGGAACCACGGTTGGCCATGTGGGAGTCCAGCGCCCTTGACCACACCACCTGCCAGTCCCAAGATTTTCTCCTTTTTAAAGAAACAATTAAAGGGACTAGCAGTTAGCATAATGGCTATGTCACTGAAGTCCCATGTAGTTGACTGCGATTCGAGTCCCAGACCCTATGGCTTAAACTCACACCGGGTACGTGTGTATGTATGCCCAAGATCCTGGGAGGAAAATGGAGGAGAAGGGATAGCAGAGTAGACATCCCCTCCTGGGGGATGATTTCTCGCTTTCTGTCTCTGTCTTCCTGGCGAGCACTCGAGCCTTATAGCAAAAATCTAAAAAAAAAAAAAAATACCCAAAAAACAAAAAATCCCCAACTTGTTCCCATTCATGTTAAAGTCTGGTTTTATTTTGCCTCTATTTTGTTGTAAGTCCCTACACATCTTTTCTCTCTCAGGGTAAGTAGCTATAAACAATAAAGATGATGTTGTAAACCTTTTAAAAGATTACGAGTAAAAAAATCACTGGGTCAGCAGATAATATGGCAGTTAAGAGAGCTAGGTCCCCACATGGTCACCTGTGTGGTTAGGTCATGGACGCAAAAAAAAAAAAAAAACATTGGGCTCATGTGTGTGTATGCCCAAGATCCCAAGAGGAGAATGGAGGAGAAGGGACTGCAGCATGGCCAGCCTCCCCTGGGGCGTGCTTTCTTACTTTCCCCCTCTCTCTCTCTGTCTCCAGCAAGCACATGCTCCCTATAGCAAAAAATTAAAAACCAGTGAAAATCATCAATGTAGATAGTTTTTCCCAGAATCCCCTACACTATCCTAAGGTTCCCAAAGGGAATTTAGAATAAATATTTTCTTTTTAAACAAGGATAAAAATAACTAAGAACAATGTAGATTCCAGGGAGGCAAAACACCCTGACCAGAGAAAGAACTTAAGCTACTTCATACAGTCTCTTTGTTTTTAAAAAGAATTATTTGGGACCAGCAGATGGCATAATGGTTACACCACTGGACTCCCACATAGTCAAACATAGTTTGAGTCCTGGACCCAGTGGCTTAAATCACACCAAGCACATGTGCATGCATACATTCCCAAAATCCCAAGAGGAGAATGGAGGAGAAGGGATTGTGGCATGGCCACCCCCCTTGGGATGTGATTTCTCGCTTTGTGTGTCTGTCTCTGTGGTGAGCACACAAGCCCTGTAGCAAAACTTCTCTAAACAAGAAAGAAAAAAATATTTAATTTTATTTATTATTATTTTTTAATTTGCTATAAGACACATGTACTCACCAGAGACAGAAAAAAATAGAAAGTGAGAAAGCAAGCCACCAGGTTTGGGATTCAAAATGTGATCAGCCACCTGGGAGCTTAGCACTTTAACCACCATGCTACCTGCTGGCCCCTACCTCATGCCTTTCCTCACAGGCCCCCTTACCAGCTCCCAATCTTGGCTGTAGGGCTGCACAGAAAGGATGTTCTCAATCCATCCAGGAGTGGCCATATCCAAGCAGTAAATATCATACACATAGTCATCTTGCTTTTGTTCCTCCTGGTGCCTCACTCCTGGTCCATTCTCAGATATAGTCAATCGTTCACGGATCAACTCTACAGAATTGCAGAGGATCACATCTGGGTCAGCTGCCTGTAAGAAAAACAGAGATGATACATATGTGACCCAAAATATAATATTCCAACTACAGGTCTCTATGTTGTGGTTAAGATTCTTATCCCCATGGACTGACTACAGGTCTCTTCTTAATTACCTATGAAATTTAAAAAATCAATAATCTGGGGGACCAGTGGGTGGCATGGTGGTTAAGGCGCTGGACATTCCCACAAGGCCGACCACGGTTCGTGTCCCACACCTGGCAGCTTCCTTTCTCACTTTCCCTTTCTGTGTCTTGTCTCTGGTTGAATTAAAAATAAATGAATGAATAAAAATTAAATAATTTTTGAAAAAATCAATAATCTGTAAAATTAATGTTCTTTTGAAATAGAAACCTACAAGATAGCCTCTTGTTCTTTTGTGCTGGGCTGACACAAAGAGCATACAGAAAGACTGGCCTGAGGAGAATGGAAGAACAGAGGAACTGGACAGTCTTGCCCTCTAAGCTTTGAGTTAGACCTGCTTTTCCAGATCTTCTCTGAAATCCTTTGGTATGGTATTCTCCCTGGCCTACAGTAACACCTCTATGACTGACCCTGAAATTGGTCTGCATTTTGTGTGGCCTTACATAGAGGCCAGCAGGTGATTTCTCATGACCATCACTATCATCACTCATCATTTGGCCTGCCTGTGCTGACACTGATTTTAATCACACAGTTGGAGTGGATTCATCTATAATCTTTCTTTTAGAAATATTATATCTTAAAAAAAATTATTCATTCATCCACCTGTTTTAATTTGACAAGAGAGAGAAAGCAAGCTGCCAGGTCTGGGACTCGAACCACAGTCGACCATGTTGGAATCCAGTGCCACGCGACCTGCTGGCCCCATCATCTAAATAACCTCTTGCCTAAAACGCTTGAATGGGGGAACCAGCAGGTGGTGTGTGGTTAGGGCACTGGACTTCAATATGGCCAACCACAGTTTAAGTCCCAGAACTAGCAGCTTGCTTTCTCATTTTCCCTTCCTCTCTTGCTCTCTGTCTCTCTCTGGAGAGTGCATGTACTCCCAAGGTAAATAAAATTAAATAAATAATTCTTAAAAAAAAAAAAAAAAAAAAAAGAGCTCAAATGTTCCAGACTAGAACTGACCCAGGTAAGATGTGCTCCAGTGGGAACGGAGCACATCTTACGTGTGATCCAGTGCCCTAGTAGCACAGCTCAGTTTGGAAACGGGGGATAGAGGGCACCTCTCAGGTTCATCACAGGAGGCTGCACAGCCCAAACTAGATGCCACACAGGGTACAGTGGGGTGTCCTGTGGCCAAGGCAGACAAAGTGAGACTGATGATATCACTTACAGGCTAAGAAAATTTTTTTGCCTTGTTCCAATTCAGTTTTTGTGCAAGCTCTTTTTTTTTTTTTTTTTAGATTTTTTTGAAATTTAACTTTATTTATTTGAACTTGACCAGAGAGGGAGAAAGTGAGAGGGTGAGAGGGTGAGAGGGTGAGAGAGAGAGAGAGAGAGGGAAAGTGAGAAAGCAAGCCACCAGGTCTAGGACTTGAACTGCGGTCAGGACATGTGGGAGTCCAGTGCCTTTAACCACCATACCACCTGCTGGCCCCTGTGCAAGCTCTTGAGCAAACACAAAGCTGTTTATGAGGACAGTTATGGCTCCAACTCACAAGTCCCCACCCTCAGTCCAGCAAATTATGCAGTCATTAAAATATACGACTTAACAACACAGAAAATTGCCAGAAAGAATTTTATACTCAGGATAAGCAGATGGCATAATAGTTACATCACTGGACTACCATGTAGTCGACTGCATTTCAAGTTCTGGACCCAGTGGCTTAAAATTCATGCCAGGCGCATGTGCATGCTTGCCCTAGATCCTGAGAGGAGAACGGAGGAGAGGGGATTGCGGCGTGGCCATCCCCCCTGGGGGGGTGATTTCTCGCTTTCTGTCTCTGTTTCCCTATAGCAAAAACCTTTTAAAAAGAAAAAAAAAAATGTATACTCAGAAGTGAACAGACTAATTTTAATCCAGTTACTTTTAGACTGGGGATAAATGGATAAATTTTCCTCCCTTTTCCCAAATACCCTATAATTACATACATTACTTTAAAAAAATTATTTTGAAGTCTGTGTCCATGTATATGCTTACCCATATTTTCAATTATACTACATATATCATTTTCTGTTAAACACATGTAAGTATTTTCCCATATTGCCAGTCTTCATGGTTATCAATTTCAAAAGTCCAGACAGCTGTATATATCAATTTCTTGGATGTAATTTTTAGCCTCCAAATATAGTGTTGCAATGAATGTGCCAATTCCTGCATTTGAAAAACGGGGATAAAAGTATCTAACCATTTTCGAGAGGATTAAATAAGTTAAATTATAAGAAAATATACCAAGTATTTAGCATAGCACTTGATAATTACTAGTAAACCAACGATAGCTTTTGTTAATATCATAGGTATTTGTGTCTTCTGAATTACCTCCCTAGGATATAATACTAGATAAAATGAATTGAACTTCTATAATATTTTAATTTACTGTTAAACTGTTACCTTATTTAACATCGAAATGATGTCAATTTAAGAAGAAACCCACTATAAAGTGGCATAGAAATGCTGAACTAATTTTTAAAATGTCTTTAGACTTTTCAGATGGTTTGAGACCCAAACAATAATAATAAAAAACATATTTCAAAATGGGCCCCAGAGCTGAGCACAGAAGCACCTGCTACTCAGGGGCTGAGTCAGGAAGATCTTGAGTTCCAGGCTAGCATGGGCAACAAACACAGTGAGACCCTGTCTCTTAAAAAATAAAGTCCCCAAGCTATTTTTAGAATTCCCAATATCTAAAGCCATGCTGTTGTCCAGTTTTTTTTTTTTTTAAAGAGAATGATTTTATTTTTTATTGTTACTGTTGTTAATTTGACTAGAGAGAAAGAGAGAGAGAGAAAGTGTGAGAAAGAAAGCCACCAGGTCTGGGACTTGAACCATGGTCAGCCATGTGGAAGTCCATCACCTTAACCACCATGCTACCTGCCAGCCTCCACATCAATTTTAATTACCACATTTGAGTACCCTTTTAATCACAGTCTTGTCAGAAAGGCTATCAACTACCTCTTCCTTGCTAGTCTAGTAGGTGTAAAACCTTGAGTATGTCTAAGTTCCTATTCTTATTCTGTGCATTTCTGATGTGTTTAGAGTCTTGTATGGCTTTAACAGGAAAATTTGTTCATATCTTTCATCAGTTTATCTACTAGTGTCTCTCATAAAACTGAATGACGTATTTAACTGATTTGATTCCACTGAACTTTAGCTTGCTTTTAAAAATTTCTAACTAGGGAGGGCCAGCAGTTGGCATAATGGCTATGCCGCTGGACTCCCATGTAGTAAACCACAGTTTGAGTCCTGGACCTGGTGGCTTAAACTTACACCGGGCGCGTGTGCATGTGTGCCCGAGATCCCGAGAGAACGGAAGACAAGGGGTTGTGGCATGGCCATCCCCCCCAGGAGGTGATTTCTCGCTTTCTGTCTGTCTCTCTCTGCCTTTTTGGCAAGCATATACATCCTATAGCAAAAACCTCTCAAAATAAATAAATAAATAAATAAATAAATAAATAAATAAATAAATAAATAAATAAAAAATTGTAACTAGGAACCAGCAGATGGTGTAATAGTTACAGTTATGGCTACATTGCTGAACTCTGGACCAGTTGAAGTTCTGGACCCGGGGTGTGCCCAGAATCCTGAAAGGAGAGTGGAGGAGAAGGGACCACTGCATGGCCATCCCTCCTGGGGGTGGTGGGTGATCTTTCACTTTCTATCTCTCTCTGGTGAGCACACATGTCCTATAACAAAAATCTCTCTTAAAAAATCTGTGGGAACAGCAGTTGGCATAATGCCTATGTCGCTGAACTATGTAGTCGACTGCGGTTCAAGTCCCGGACCCGGTGGCTTAAACTCACGACGGGCATGTGTGCATGCAAGCCCAAGATCCCGAGAGGAGAATGATTGTGGTATGGCCATACCCCCTGGAGGGTGATTTCTTGCTTTCTGGCGAGTGCACGTACCCTATAGCAAAAACCTCTCAAAAAATATATAAATAAATTTGTAACTCACAAGTCTGACTGAAATTAGTTTTGGTGAAAGATATGATATAGATAGTACCCAATTGCTATCCATTTATACTAGCACTGTGATTATATATTTTTTTGCTTGCTGATTCATTTTGAATTAAAATTTAATTTCTCAAACTTCAAAAACGATTAAATAAGTTTTTTTGTTCCAAGAAAAATGTTTATCAAGAGGGGGCACACCTTATGCTGAGAAATTTTTATTTCTGTGGTTTTACTGCATGTAATAGACTTTGTTTTTTGGAAGCCAGACAGAACTTAGTAAACATAATATAGTGGAAAAAGCACTAAATCAGGTATGAGAAGACTTGCATTCTAGCCTTAAATCTTCCTCTAGCTCAATATACAACACTAGGTTAATTTTCCCATCTGCTTTCTCTACACTATTCTGGTGATTCCCCCATCTCACACAGGGTGAAAGGTAACAGATAAGCTAAGGCCTAGCAGGCATGGTCCCCCAAACACCTTACCACCGTTCTCCAGCTCACTGAACTTCAGGCACAAGGACCTTTCAAAGACCAAATGCTTCAGGGCCTTGACACTTGCACCTCCTCTGCTTGGAAGGCCTCACTACTAAGACATAATGCTCTGTCATTCGCGTCTCCAAGTCTTAATTCAAATGTCATTTTCTTCACTGAAATGGCACCACTGTTTTCCTGCTTTGTTTGCCCCTCTCTAAACTTTCCATCATATGAAGTTTAACTTGTTTACCGTTTCTGCCTCTACCTGAATGTTACATTCTCACTATCATATCCACGCTATCCATCACCCGGCACACAGTATCACTCTGTAAATAACTGAGCCAATAACCAAATATGTAAAATGACACCATTACGCCGGATGGCTCATCCATCCCTAAGGGGGTGCTGTGGACCGCCTGTCAACTGTGTGCTGCTCTCGGGCCCAGAGCCCGCCTCTGGGTTTGTACTCACTTTGCAGGAGTCCGTGGCAGCTGCCTCTCCGTCTCCTTCCTCGTGGACTAGGTCGAACAGCTGGAAGCCTTCGTCCTCAGAGGTCTCTAGGTTCCTCGGCTGGTACTCGGACACCAGGGAGCCCGAGGCGGTCCCCGAGGATCGGCGGCTGGAGACCACCCGATAGCGGCCTTCCTGCCTGCTCTCTCGAGCCGACGCGCGAAGACCGCGGCGGATACGCTGCTGGCTGCCCAAAGACGGGCGCAGGGCAGCCCGCACGAGGGGCTGGACTGGTTCCTCCTGGAGGGCGGCAGAGGAGGGGGTCGGAATTAAGAGTATGAGAGGAACTCAGAGATTCAAAAATAAGGTTTTATCCCGACAGCGCACCATGATCTTTTCCACACCCGCTCCATCCCCACCCAATACCTGGGAGCGCACGGTGGCCACCAACTGGAAGACATTATTCTCCGCCGCCCTTTCCAGGTCCTCCGGCGTCTTCTGTGCATCTGATTCAACGGGACCACTCCGGAGGCGTTTACAAGCGAGTACAAGAGCCTCGGCCGGCTCCGACGTGCGCTTCCGCTTCACTCGGAGCACCGCAGTCCTCCCGGCCTCCATAGCGTTGGCGTGGAGCACTGTGGGAACGCGCGGGGTGCGACGGGAAAGCCTCCAAGTTCCGCTCCAAGTCCCGCCCCCAATACGCCCCGCAGCACTGAGGCCCCGCCCCCGTACGCTGGCCGCGGCAAGATGGCGGTGACAGGACATTCCCGCGGAGTGGTTCCCACAGCGGGTGAGGCGCTGGGGGTGCTGGGAAGGGGGGTCGTGGCTGGAGTCCTCAGTGCAGCCGGCCTCTTGCACTCAACCCCACGGCTCCGGCAGAGGAGCCTGGGGTGGGTGTACTCGGGGTACGCGGCCCTTTGGGACTTCCGAGGACCTAACTTCGCGTCCGCGTGGGGCGGCTCGGAGCGCCCTTGCCGGTGGGAGAGCGAGATTCCACAGCAGCCCTGTCTCTGCAGTCCCACCGCCGCTAGCGGGGCCTGGGCCATAGTACTCGTGCCTGATGCCTCCTTTCAGCCAGAGACCCGCACCGCAGCCGTAAGGAGCTCCCGCCCGCGAACCAGTAATTGCTGCGCCTTGGTTCTCTGGTTCAGGCAACTGCCGATGGACTCACGTTTTCAATCACCGTGGTCTTAGTAGAGTAGTGGGAAACCAGTCTGTTCACCACACACTAGCTAGAACGGTCCCGTAAGAGTGTACACCCGACGTAGACATGCTTCTTAAACCCTGGAGTGGCTCTCACTGCACTTAGAATGAAATCCGAGCATCTTTCCAAAAGAGGGAAAAGGTTCAAGGCATGACAGACAATAGAGGGTGCCTCTGTCTCTTTTGTGCGTGTAATATATAATGAATAAAGGGGGACGGTAGCTTTTAAACTTAAGTTTTGAGTGCATGAGAAGTAATTATTAAAAAAAAAAATAGTTGAGCAGAGGTCAGTAGTTGGCTTGGTGGTTAAGGCGCTGGACTCCCACAAAGCTAACCTCCGTTGGAGTCCCAGACTTGGCAGCTGGAAAATGACGCTGGGTGGGTGTGCCTGCGTGCCCAAAATCCCAGAAGGGAGGAGAAGGGATTGCGGCATGGCCATCCCCGTTGGAGGGTGATTTCCCACTTTCCCTCTCGCTCTCTCCAGGTAGCACAGGCACCCTGTGGCAAAATCCTTTAAAAAGAAGAAAAAGAAAAAGAAAAGAAAAGAAAGTTATGCTAAGTACTATGCAGAGGATGCCAGATCTCATAAGGTTGACCAGGGTTTTAGTCTCAACCCCACAGACTTGAAAAAAAATTCCAGGTATACGTGTTTGCCTAGGATCCTGATGCAGTGGAGAATTGGAAGAAAAAGGATTGTGGCAAGCCCAGGTCCCTTGAGGAATTCTCTTTCGTGCCTCCCCCCCCCCCCCCCCCCATTAAAAAGAATAATTGGACCTGCAGGTGGCATAATGGTTAAGGCGACTGGGCTGTCATGTGGCTTATTGTGGTTCAAGTTCTGGACCTGGTTGCTTGAAACTCAGGCCATTCACATGTGCATGGGACCACAAAATCCTGAGAGGAGAGTGAAGAAGAAGGGATTACTGTGTGGTTCTCCTCCTTCCCCTCACCTCTGGGCAGGGGGGGATGATTTCTCTCTTTCTTTCACCATCTCTGTCTCTTTGGAGAGCACATCCTATAGCAAAAGTCTCTTTCCCCTGACCGAGAAAAAAAAAAGAATAATCAAGGGACCAGCAGTTAGCGTAATGGCTATGTTCCTGGACTCCCATGTAGTCGACTGCGGTTCGCGTCCTGGACTCAGTGGCTTAAAACTCACACCGGGCACGTGTGCGTGCATGCCCAAGATCCAGAGAGGAGAACGGAGGAGAAGGGATTGCAGCGTGGCCATCCCCCCTGGGGGGTGATTTCTCGCTTTCTGTCTCTCTGTCTCTCTCCGTCTGGCGAGCGCACGCGCCCTATAGCAAAAACTTCTCCAAAAAAAAAAAAAAGAATAATCAAAGTACACAGACTGAAGATATGAATACCTGCGTTCCCACAGTTGCCCTACCCATCTTAAGAACTATATTGTGATTTTGAAGTCCTTTGGGTAGCTCTCCTTGATCCAGTCTTTCCCTTCCCTCTTGGAAATAATAACTATTCTTAAATCTCTGCTATGCTTTTTAGTGTGATCCACAATGACTATACGGTTCCATTGTGCATGATTACAAATTTTGTACTAGTTCTCGCATATCTGTGGTGGATACATTCCAAGACCCCTGGATGCCTGCAAGACAGTACCAAACCCTGTATATACTGTGTGTTTTTCTTTTTTTTTCTTTTTTGGAGAAGTTTTTGCTATAGGGCACATGCGCTCACCAGAAAGTCAGAGAGACAGAAAGTAAGATATCACCCCCTGGGGAGATGGCCACACCGAAATCCCTTCTCTCGGGGTCTTGGGCATGCACGCACACACGCCCGGCACGACTTTTAAGCTACCGGGTCTGGGACTTGAACCGTAGTCGACTACACAGGAGTCCAGCGACATAGCCATTACTCCAAATGCTGATCCCAATACTGTGTCTTTTTCTATACATATACATGGTAAAGTTTAATTTCTAATTTAGGCACAGTAAGAGATTAACGATAACTAAAAATAGAACAGTTACAACAATATAACAAAAATTATGGGATGTCGTTTTTCTCTCTCACCCAAAATACCCTATTGTGCCACATTCACCTATTTTTGGACCTTAGTTGATTGACCCTGAGTAACTGAAACCTTGAAAACAAATCTATGGATAAGACAGGGCTACTGCAAATGGAATCCTATTGTATGCATTCTGTCAATTGCTTTTTTTGCTCAATAGTATATTCCTGGGGTTACTCGTGTTTGTGTAAGGCCGTAGTTTACGGTTTAGATAGTCTTCTTAGTTGGACTTGCTCTGTCTTTGTATTTTTCTGTAAGCCAGGTGTCCACTATACTGAGGTAGCACTGGTGGCATTTTTGTACCACCATCTCACCTCTTTTTGCTCTCCTTCTAGCCCTTGGGTATTCATTTCTGTACTTTCTCAACTGCCTTTTTTACTTGAGGGCTGTGTCCACGTTAGCCCGTGAGGCTCATTTGACTGTTGCAATTGCTGAAGACTATTGACATTTCTAGACAGCTTTATGAATTTATTGTGGTTTTGATGTTACGTGATGAATATAAAACCGAATGACTTGGGCCAGCTGGTGATGTGCTGGTTGAGGCAGCTGGATCCCCCATGGCCTACTGTACAGTTCAAGTCCTAGATCCTGCAGTTTGAGAACATGCTGGGTGTGCTTGCATGCATGCCCAAAATCTCAAGAGGAGAATGAAGGAGAAGGGATTGCAGTATGGGCATTCCCCCAGGAGGCTCCTTTTCCACTTTCCCTCATTTCTGTCTCTCTCTGGTGAGCACATACACCCTAGAGCAAGTTAAACAACAACATAATAAAATAATTTTTACTGGAATGATTAAAATATTGATTAAAGAATACTTTTAGTGACTTTGACATTTTTGTCTATTTCTTGATTTTTTTCTCTTTTGTTTTCTTCTTCACCCACATTTTTTTGCAATATGATGTTAGTAGATTTCTGACCATCAGAGCTGTCCACCAAGAGTGAGCTGGCAAAGCTGCTTTTCTGTCCTAATACTGAGGAACTGATTGGTGCCATGAAGGTCTTCTGCGGGCGGGCCAATCCAACCACAGGATCTGTGGAGTGGCTGGAGGAAGATGAGCACTATGATTACCACCAGGAGATTGCAAGGTAATAGGGCTTCTTCACAGTGCTGATTTGAAAGCAAGCACCTCATACTCCAATCCGGGACTATACTGTCACCCAGTGCCTATGATAAGAGAGGGCATGAATCACAGCCAGGTCGGCTCAGCCAGACATATGTGTGTGGGAGTTGGTCAAATTCATGCCTGTTTGGAGTGTCAGAAGTCATGTAACAGCTTTACCAGAGTCTCACAGGATCTGCCTACTAAACCTAAGGGGACCCAAGCTTCAGTAGTAGTAGAGTTTATGAAACTTAATCATTTGCTTATGTCATTGAAGTGGTGACACAGTTAGCATATGGTTAAATTTTTATGAATGATGGAGCCAGTAGGTAGCTTGGTTAAGGTGTTGGACACTCCCACATGACTGACCATGGTTCGAGTCCCGGACCCAGTGGCTTGCTTTCTCACTTTCTCTCTGGTCAGATTAAAATAAATGAATGAATAAATAAAAATAAATAATTCTTTTTAAAAAATTCCATGAATAAATAAAGTAAAAAGTTTGATTTCCTCCTTGGAAGGAATGTTTAAAAATATGTGAGCTGCTATTATTTAGCAATCATTAGGTATATTCAATATGCCAGCACTGGAGATATAGTTTCCATCCTCATGAAAATACAGTTTTCTGGAAGAAACAGACATATAAAAAAAATTATAGCACATTGAGATAAAGGCCCCTGAAAATATGCACAGAAGGTTATGGAAGTGAAAAGAAATAGTTAGACTAGGGAGGCCAGCAGCAGGTGGTGTGGTGGTTGAGGTGCTGGACTCCCATGTAGCTAACCATGGTTCAAGTCCTAGACCTGGTGATTTGCTTTCTCACTTTCTTTTTTTCTTTCTTCCTCTCTTGTGAGTGCACATGTCCTGCATCAAGTTGAATAATAATAATAATGATAATGATACATAAAATTAAATTAAAATTATTTAAAAATTTAAAAAAGAAACAGGCTGAGGGTGAGTGAGGGGGCATTTCTTAAATGTAAAGGGAGAGAAATTGAAGTCTGAGCTGGGGTGGGGAGAGGTTGGTGAGTGCATGTAAACTTCCAGGTGGGCAAGTTTGGGGAATGGCTGGCAGTTCAACGTGGCTGGAGTATGGTGCAAAAGTAGGACTGGTGAGAGCGGCTGCTGAAAAGGTAGGCAGAGGTTATGTAAAGACTGTGACAAAACACAGGAAGAGGAATGTGAGTTTAAGTCCAGGCACTGCCACTTTTTTTGTTGTTTTTTAAATAGGTTTTTGTCATAGGACTCGTGTACTTGCCAGATAGAGACAGTAAGAGACAGTGAGAAAGAAAGTAAGAAATCATTCCCCCTCCGGGGAAATGATCACTTTGCAGTTCCTTCACCATTTTCCTTCTGGGATTTTGGGTTTGTGTGCATATGTATCCAGCGTGATTTTCAGGCCTCTCTGGCTCCAGGACTTGATCGAGATTGATAACTCACTGGATGCAGTGATGGAGAGTGAGAGAAAATTCAAGAAGCACCAAGAACTCTAGTCAGAGTGATGAGTGGGGTGGAGCTGTGGTTCTGTAAGAGGCAAAACACAGAAGGACTATGGGGTGTTGGGAGGGAATGGTGTTGGAGATGAAGCTTTTGGGTTTGGGCATCCAGGTAGCTCATATTGACACTACCAGAGGTTTTCAGATTCATGAATGACAGTGGTCAACAATATGTATCAGGGGTCAGCTGGTGGTGTAATAGTTAAGGTGGCTAGATTCCACATGACTGGCTGATTTGAGTCCTGGACCTGACAGCTTGAAAAACATGCTGGGCACATGTGCGCTTGCCCAAAATGGAGGGAAAGAGATTGCAGCGTGGCTAGTGGTCAGCCCCCTGGGGATGATTTCTCACTTTCTTGCTTTCTCTGTCTCTATCTCTTTCCAACAAGCACATGTGCCCTATAGCAAAAACTTTTATATACACACACACACACACACACACAACATATGTAAATACATAATATATTAAAACACATACCACACATTACATATATGTGTACATGATATATTTTATATATGTGCACATGTGTGTGTATATGTATGTATGTATGTGTGTATGAACCAGCAGATGGCATAATGGTTAGATTACCACATAATGCTAGATTCCCATGTAGTAGACCATGGTTTGAATCCCTGACCAGTGATTTGAAACTCATGCTGGGTACATGTGCATGCGTGCCCAAAATCCCAAGAGGAGAATGGAAGAGAAGAAATTGTGGCATGCCCATCCTCCCTGGAAGGGTGATTTCTCGCTGTTTCTCTGACAAGCACATGTGCTCTATAGCAAAATATCTCTTTAAAAAACACACACAAATAAATTGGGTCTGAGTAGTTCGTGAGGAGGAAAATATATCCTGTGTAGCATGATCAGGATGGCTGTAGAATTCTTGTGATAGGGCATTTTGAGTTCTAAGAACATCTTTCTCATAGATGTTTTTCTGTAATACTGGAGGACAGCTTGGAACTCTATTGAAATCACTTAAAATGGAAGACACGTTTCTTCCATCTGATTTAGGAATGCGTTATATATGTGACTACTGTCATGTGGTGATGTATATTATTATTAGCACAGGTTCTGACTTGTCTCTTTTTTTCTTTAGGTCATCCTATGCAGATATGCTACATGATAAAGACAGAGTAAGTATAAAAGAAAACCATCATCTTTTTTTTGGTGTTTCCTTATTTCCTTTGTGAGTGAGAGAAATAGAGGCAGCAACCCCTAACAGGGTCTTGACATCACAGTTCACCCCCAGCCAGTCCCAGATCATAGGCACACACGTTCCTGATGTACCCAGGGAGGTCTCAGGATGTGAACCCAGAACCCTCCCATGTTGGTCGGCACTGCAGGGTCACATTTTACCACCATGCCACCTGCCGGCCCCGTTTTGTTTTGTTTTTTTAAATTAAGATTTCTGGTTTACATATATTTGGTGTATATCTTTGTAGGGTATGGTATGGCTTTAAAGGCTACATGCAGTATAATAATCAGATCAAGGAAATAGACATATTCATCATCATCATTGATCATTACATTATTTTTAAAGAATTATTTACTTAATTTTGTCTGTCATCATCTTTTTTTTTTTTTTTTTTTGAGAGGTTTTTGCCACAGGGCACGTGTGCTCGCCAGACAGACAGAGAGAGACAGAGAGACAGAAAGCGAGAAATCACCCCCCAGGGGGAATGGCTACGCCACAGTCCCTTCTCCTCCATTCTCCTCTCAGGATCTTAGACACGCACGCACACGCGCCTGGCGTGAGTTTTAAGCCACTGGGTCCGGGACGCGAACCATGGTCGACTATATGGGAGTCCAGCGACATAGCCATTACACTAACTGCTGGTCCCCATCATTATTATTTTTTTTTTAAAAGTTTGACCAGAGAGAGACAGAAAGAGAGAAAGGGAAAGCGAGAAAGCAAGCCACCAGGTCTGAGATGTAAACCGCGGTCTGCCATGTGGCAATCTAGCGCCCCTAACCACATGCCACCTGCCAGCCCCTTTTTTTTGTTTTTCTTTTCTTATTTTTCATACATTCAATCACTTTACATCATTTGGCTTGCAAAGAGAATTCACCCAACATGAAATACACCTCAGATCAGTTGATCATTATATTATTAAAACGAGTAGGGGCACCGGCAGGTGGCGTGGTATTTAAGGCTCTGTTCTCCCACATGGCCAACATGGTTCAAGTTCTGGACCCAGCAGCTTGAAACTCATGCTGTTTGCCTGTGTATGTGTGCCCAATATCCCAGGAAGAGAATGCGGAGAAGGGATTGCAGTGTGGCCTTTCCCCGTTGGGGGTTATTTCTCACATCTTATTGTCTCTCTCTGCTAAGTACCTGTGCCCTATGGCAAAAACCTTATCAAAAACAACCCCCCCAAAATGAGTGGGTATACCGACTGATCTCTATGATCTGCTCTGGGTGGCCATTTTCTGATGACATGTTTCATCTCTCATAGTCAGTTTGTGATTTTTTTTTTTTTGGAGAGGTGTTTGCTATAGGGCATATGCACTTGCTGAAGAGACTGAGAGAAAGCGAGAAATCACCATCCAGGGGGCTATAGTCATACTGTAGTCCCTTCTTCTCCATACTCCTCTTGGAAATTTGGGCACGCATGCACAACACACCCGGCATGAGTTTCAAGCTGCTGGGTCTGAGATTCAAACTGTGGTTGCCCACGTGGGAGTCTAACACCTTAACCACTACGCCACCTGTTGGCCTTCAGTTTGTGATTTTAAAGTCAAATCTAGTGGTCACTAGTAAAAGATTCCTGTATTTCGTAGAATGCATGTGGTGGTTATCATACAACTACATTTCAGCTTTTCTCTTTCAATTTGTGTTTCATTTTAAAGCTAATTTTTTAATTTTTTTGAGAGAGAGAGGTAGGGCACATAGGTACTCACGCCACAGTCCTCCCGCCACTAGCCCTGCAGCCACCTGGATGGTAGGTGTTCCTGGCATGTTGAGGTAGCCCCATGTTGACCCCAGAGCTTTCCCAACATGGTCTCAGCTGGTACAGCAGCATCTCTGCTGTCTGTGCCTCTGCAGCTGCCACCACGGCTGGGCCTCATGCTTGTGTTTGATCTGAATTTTCTTTGGTTTGAGCTCTGGAGCTTAGGATGGTTAGCAGCCCAGAATTCCCTTGACTCCCAGAGTACCTGCGTAATGTGTTCCACATAGATGATCCCGAAGCTGGGAGACCTGAAGAGAAGGTGTAAGGTGAAGTCTAAGAGCTGAGCAGCTCAAGGTGGGAGAGGAACTAGGACATGTGTGAGGATGGTCATGTGGCTGTGTCGGTGGTGGTCTCCTTTCCTCAGCCCTGATGAGCTCTGCTCAGCTGCCTTCTTGGAAGCACCCTGACCAAAGGACCTTCTTAGCACCTTGAGTGCGTAGCTTACCAAAGGGTCGAGGTGCCTCCTTAGTTTTCATCAGATGTCTAAGTGTCTTTGCTAAGCTCTGGGGAATTGGAGAATATGAGGAGTGAATATACTTTTTTTTTTTTTTTTTGAGAGTTTTTTTTGCTATAGGGTGCGTGCGCTCGCCAGACAGACAGAGAAAGACAGAGACAGAAAGCGAGAAATTACCCCCCCGGGGGAATGGGCACGCTGCAATCCTTCTCCTTCATTCTCCTCTTGGGATCTTGAGCACGCACGCGCATGCGACTGGCGTGAGTTTAAGCCACCAGGTCCGGGACTCGAACCACGGCCGACTACGTGGGAGTCCAGCGACATAGCCATTGCGCTAACTGCTGGTCCCAGGAGTGAATATTCTTGACAGTTGACTAACCCTCTGAAGCTTAACGATTTTGGCTTCTTATTGGACTCTTAGAGCTGCGAGCTTCTTCATTTTTCCTTCCTGGGGCATGCATGCACATTTGCCAGGTGTGTTTCTCAAGCCAGCAGATCTGGGATTCAAACTGTGTGGTTGACCATGAAGGATCCAGATGCCTTAACCACAAGGCTATGGAACTGGTCTCTACCTTTAGTTACTTTCAACAGAAAGGTCACAGTACCTATTTTGCCACACTGTTACAGGTGAAAGATGTTATCTGTTACTAAAGACTTGAATTAAAGACCTTTAAGATGTGGGACCAGCAGATGGTATATTGGTTGTATTGGTTAAATAGCTGGACTCATGCATAGTCAACTGCAGTTTGAGTCCTGGACTCGGCAGCTTAAAACTCATGCTGGGCATCTGTGTGCACATGCCCAAAATCCTAAGAGGAGAAGGGATTGCAGCAGGGCCATCCTCCTGGGGGGTGATTTCTTGCTTTCTGTCTTTCCGGTGAGCACACGTACCATATAGCAAAAATATCTAAGGGGAAAAAAAAGGCCCTTAAGATGCAAAGAGGTTGTTTCTGAAGAGGAATATACTTTTTTTCCCCCCCCCAACGTTTTTGCCATGTACAGAGATAGAGGGAAAGTGAGAATCATTCCCCCTGGGGGATGGCCATGCTGCAATCCCTTCTCCTTTATTCTCCTCTTGGGATTTTGGGCACGCATTGCAGAAGTGCCTGGTGTGAGTTTCACACCACCAGGCCCAGGATTCAAACCATGGTTGACCACATAGGAATCCAGTGCCTTAACCACTATACCACCTGCTCGGCCCAGAGGGGTATACATTTTAGATAGGAAAGCTGTGTAACTTAAAGTCCAATGAGAACAAAAGCCACATTTTATGTGACAGCGGAGAGAATTTAATATAAGGAGTTGGTTACCCAGGATTGAGAAAACCTAGGTCACCCAGTGGCAGTATTGCAGGGAGCAATACTCCACCAAGGGCTGAGAAACAAGAATATTAGGTTTTCAGAGCTGAAAAGTGGGGAGGGGAGGTCCCAAGGAGCTGGTGCTCAGAGCTCTGAGAGGGCTTATTGCTTGGCAGTGGTTAGAGAGATTACTGTTGCTCCAAAGGGGCCTGAGGAGGCTGAATATGGGAGAGGTGGGAGAAGCCAATGTCTGGAACTGGCTGCCTCTGCTGGGAGAGCTCTGGTGAGTGCAGCAGCCATACAGGAAGGAGCAAGCTTTCTCTTTCCTACCTTCCAGTTGCCCTAATGACTGAACCTGATGACTGCAAAGAGGAGCACGTGCTTGTAGAGCCCCAGCCCCAGTGTCACTGGGCAGAGGATAGGAGTGAATGTGGAGGGGGAGACAATTGCTTACTAAAGGACAAGGCTAGCCTGGTGCTCTTGGAGTCCCACAAGGCCTAACCAACTCAAACTGCCAGTACCATTCTCAAGGGGCCAGAAAAGCTGTGGGGTAATGAGTGGTACCCTGGCTGCCAGTGGTGACTGGAGAGCTTCACTTACTTGTGGTAACTGCTATTTCTCCCATTCTCTTAGAACATAAAATATTATCAGGGTATTCGGGCAGCTGTGAGCCGGGTGAAGGACAGAGGACAGAAGGCCGTGGTCCTTGACATTGGCACTGGCACGGGGCTCTTGTCCATGATGGCCGTCACAGCGGGTGCCGACTTCTGCTATGCCGTAGAGGTGAGCTACCCTCTTCAAGTAAGTGTGTGACCTGTGGCTTGTGTGGGAACTCCCCTCTGCCCGTGCACTTTCCCCACCTGCTCATCCTCACACTTAGGAGTACCCCTCCTCACTCCGTGCCCAGCACAGGGCCAGGTTCTGAGCATGTCGGAGATGAGTCAGACACAACTCCTTACTCCAGGAGCTCTTTTCTCCTGTGGCTGCATGTCACAGTCACTGAGGAACTGGGGAACCTTTAAAAATACCGATGCCTAGTTTTTCCTCCACCCTCAGAATGGAATGTGGCCTGGGCTTTGAGATTGTTGACTGTACAGCTTGAAAAGCACTCCCTTTCATGTCCCCACAGAGTTGACTGTCTTGTCATGTTCACCAATCTGCTATTTTCTTTACTAAAACTTATAACTTTTTTTCCTGAAATATAAATAATGCATATTATTGTGGGAAATTTAGTAAATACAAAATAAAAGTAATATGGTAATGACCAAAATAACCACTGTTAATTTTGGCATGTTCTGCCAAGCTTTGGTTGAGGGGAGGACACATGTATTTAAATATTTTCTTCTACAGAATTGGGATTATATGGTGATTAAGTGGGAAATTACAGACCTCTAAAGTAATGGGTGTAAACCAGATGGAAATGTTTTGTTTTCTTACATAAAGCCCAGAGGTCAGGGGTCCAGAGTATTCTGCCCAGGTTCCTTCCAGCTCCCCACCTCATCACATTGTCCCTCATCCTCATGGTCTAGTAAGGTGGACATTTTATAGGCTGAGGAAATACCACATGTGTCATCTATAGTCTTGCAAAGGATACATGGTAGAAAAAAAAATCCAGTAGTAGATTTAGCCAAATTTTAGAGGACTTCAGCACCACAGTAGAGTTTTAGTTCTAATATTTTGAGCTAGTTTTTTTTTTCAGTTGCTAGAGGGCATGCACCTGCCAGAGGAAGAGAAAGCACTCCCAGTGGAGCATGGTCGTACCACATACCCAGTGTATTTTTCTTTTTTTTTTCTGTTTTAGTTTTTGGCCATAGGGCATATACACTTACTGGAAACAGACAGTGAGAGGGAAAGTAAGAAATCACCCCCAGGGAGATGGCCAGGCCACAACGCCTTCTCTATTCTCCTCTTGGAATTTTGGGCACACACACATGCATACACACCCAGTGTGATTTTTAAGCCACTCTGGGACTTGAACTGTGACTGGCCACGTAGAAATTCAGTGCCTTAACCACAACACCACCTGCTGGTCCCAACCCAGTGTGTTTTTCAAGCCTGTGGGGCTAGGACTCAAATCGTGGTTAGCCATGTGGGATCTGGCTTCCATTGCATGGTACTCAACTACTGTGCTGCTGGACCAGTTCAGAGCTAGATGTTCTCAGCCCGAGACAAGACTACTGCATGTGAGATCTCTGTGAAAGTCTTGGGATTTTGTGTGTGAGAAAGATTAAGCAGTTGTCTCAAGGTTTTATAAAAAGGATTAAGAGCTATTCTGCCTTTTGGGTGATCAACTGAGTTTTTGCACATTCAAAGAAGTGTGTGTTTTAGGATGATCACTGTGATAGCCTTCAAATACATTTTGTTTTCCTTATTTAATAAAAGAGAAACAAAATTAAGACTTAGAGAGATTAAAGATCTATTTAATTCCCACAGCTAGTAAGTGAGAGAGTTAGACCTGAAGACTTGGGGTTCTGGTTCCTAATGATGGTGCTTACTCCACTGTAGTCACTTTGAGGGGAGGTGTGTGTGAGTGTTTGAGTGTAGTTTTTTTGTGTGGATGTCTGGTAGGGCAGCCGTGTCTGTGACTGGTTAGAGGAACTCAGAGGAAGATGCTTACTCCCTGGGGCAGATAATGCATTTAATGTTGGATGTGTTGACTTTCAGAGGCCATGCCCAAGTCAGAAGCTGATATACTTGTGTGTGTGTGTATCACTAATTAAATGTAGAAGTGAGAGCATATTATTTTCACGTTCCCATCTCAGTTAGCTGGATTACGAATTCTCTCTCCCAACTCTGGCCTGTGACACTTGGTTCCTTCTTCCCTTTACCTCTTGACATCTTCTGTAGCCTGGTTTTTGCTTTGTGACCACCTGCTTGAACCTCTTCTCTCTCTCTCTCTCTCTTTTTTTTTTTGGAGAGGATTTTGCTATAGGGCACATGTGCTCACCAGAAAGACAGAGACAGAGAGACAGAAAGCGAGAAATCACCCCCCCCCCCCAAGGGGAATGGCCACGCTGTAACCCCTTGTCCTCCATTCTCCTCTCAGGATCTTGGGCACGCACACATACGTGCCCAGCATGAGTTTAAGCCACTGGGTCCAGGACTTGAACTGCAGTCGACTACATGGGAGTCCAGCAACATAGCCATTACACCAACTGCTGGTCCTGAACCTCTTCTCCTTCTGTCTGTGACTTCCCTGTGATGTTCAGTTCTGCTTAGCTGGGTGGCAACAGGAAAGACAGGCCTGAAAGAATGAGCAAGGGGGAGAACATTTGGCCTCTAGCAGTACAGGTCTCAACCTTTTGAGCATGGCATCTACCTCAGACTGGCTCAGCTAAGGCTGTTGTGAGGAAGTCCAAGGCTCCTGTTGGTTTCAGGGTTGGTTTCTTCAGAAGTTCAGGAGTGTTTTTGGACCAGCATATGGCATAATAGTTACATTGCTGGACTCTCACATAGTTGACCGTGGTGAGTTTGGGTGCATGTGCATGCATGTCTGTAATACTGAGAGGAGAATGGAGGAGAAGGGATTGTGGCGTGGCCATCCCCCCTGGGGGGGTGATTTCTCACTTTCTGTTTCTCTGTCTCCCTCTGTCTCTCTGGTGAGTGCACGCATCCTATAGGAAAAAATCTCTCTCTTAAAAAATAAAAAAAGAAGTTCAGGAGTGTCTGATACCCTGAGTCCTCTGCTCCACCCTTCACACACCGTCTTCCTCCCCTGGCTGGTGCCTTGTGGTACCAACAGAACTGCTAAGGGCCACTGGGACGTGTCCAGCAGAGCAGTGTGGTTCCAGCTTCCTCACTTTCTTTTTCTTTTTTAAGAATGGGAAGAACTTCTCCAGGAATTTCTACCGAGCCTCTCCTCAGTTGCACTGGTCAGAATGGGGTTAGCTGTCATTCCTCATGTGGTCCCTGGCAAGAGGGGTTCAGTTACCCCTAGACAGACAGGTGTGATTTCAAAAGAGTCAGTTCCCACATGCACCACTGCACCTGCCTTGAGGGAATAAGAGGACACAGAATGGATATCGGAAGTCAGCTTCAGGGTTCATTCTTGGTGGTGTTTTGGGTGAAGTCTTGGGCTTCTTGGTTGGGCAAAGAGGAGGCAGTGACTGGTCAGAGCCTGAGGAGTCAGGAGGAGGCAGATGATGGCTAGAAGGCAGCAAGAGTGAGGAGCTGGCTCTGAGGCTGTGATACTTCCAGGGGTGGAAGCAGTGAGAACTGAGGGTTTGAAGTGTTCAAATAATATCTGAAGACATCATGCCTGTCTTGAAATAATTTGATATAAATTATGAAGTTTTTTTAAGTCAAGCACATATGTATCATTTACAAAAGAACATAGCATTTCCCCTTGATTATATTAAGAAATATGTGTTCAGGGGATCAGCAGGTGGCATGGTGGTTAAGGCGTTGGCCAACTACACAGCTTGAGTCCCAGACTTGGCGGCTTGGAAAACACACCAGGCACATGTGTGTGCATGCTTAAAATCCCGGGAGGATAATGGAGGAGAAGGGATTGCTGCATATCATCCCCCCAGGGAGTGATGTCTTACTTTCCCTCTCTTTAGTTCGCTCTGTCTCTCCAGTGAGTGCACACTCTTTATAGCAGACTTTAAAAAAATAATAGTTATAGGTATATGTTCATGGTAAGAAATGTGAAAATACAGAAAAGGATTAAGAAAAATGCACATCTTGTCATCATGACACAGCCATTTTGTTATAGTTCCCCTCGGTGTGTGTGGCCACATGTGAATGTGTTTTAGGCACTAAAGCAGTTGGAGTTGTGGAATCAAAACTGGGTAGTTAGGGGGACCAGCAGTTAGCGTAATGGCTATGTTGCTGGACTCCCACGTAGTCGACCGCGGTTCGAGTCCTGGACCCGGTGGCTTAAACTCACGCCGGGCGCATGTGCGTGCGTGCCCAAGATCCCGAGTGGAGAATGGAGGAGAAGGGATTGCGGCATGGCCATCCCCTCTGGGGGGTGATTTCTTGCTCTCTGTCGCTGTCTGTATGGTGAGTACACGACATGCCCTTTAGCAAAAACCTCTCAAAAAAAAAATAAACAAAAACCATACTCTGGCCACTAGAAAACAAAATAAAACTGGGTAGTTAGGAAAGAAAGAGTTGGTGGGGGCTCATGTTTAGGGAAGGTTTCAGGGAAGACATCTGGAGAGGAGGGATTCATGCTGTCCTGGGAAGGTTGGTGTTTGATTGGGCAGGCGTGGTTAGGACTGGGGAGGCTCAGGCTTGCCTCATGACTGGTGAGATCAGCATGGCTGGAGCATTGCTTGTGTGGCAAGACGAAGAGTAAGGCCGGAAAGGTCTGTATTGTGAAGGGCTTCCAGTACTGTGAGGGAATACAGGCAGTGCTCTGCCAGCTGTGGGGACTTGGGATGGTTTTGAGCAGGGGGTTGACCTCACACTTAATTTGATACTGTAACAAACAGCCTCATTGTCTTATAGGAAGCCCAGCAGACAGGCGAATTAGTGAGGCAAGTCCCTTTCCTGCTCTTTAGCGCCTTTTAAGCACAACACTGCCATCTACTGTCGTTACTAGTTAGTGCGACCTTCACATATCTGCACCCTTACTGGGGTGAGCATGAACTCTTAACGGGAACTCCTAACCACAAGTTAGATTTAACTGAATCACATCCTTTATGTTCATTTTCATGACACACATTTGGAGAATAAAGTGTTTGAGTTACAAATCATAGGACCAGAAT
Source organism: Tupaia tana (assembly GCA_026018925.1). Taxonomy (NCBI): domain Eukaryota; kingdom Metazoa; phylum Chordata; class Mammalia; order Scandentia; family Tupaiidae; genus Tupaia; species Tupaia tana. Next base: position 18,700,316 of record JAKSZU010000018.1, on the reverse strand, counting down.
CAAGGATTATCTTGCTAACTTTGGGTGTTAGGATACTTAATTTGTTGTTTATTTTTCCTTGGGTTTGGCTCTAATTTCTAGGTTTTCAAGCCTATGGCTGATGCTGCTGTGAAGATCGTGGAGAAAAATGGCTTCAGTGATAAGATAAAGGTTATCAACAAGCATTCCACTGAGGTGACCGTAGGGCCAGGTGAGATCCGGTGTGGGAGGCTTTGCTTGCTCTTTAGGAGAGAAGCAAAGGCTTATTTTAGTTACCTGGAATAAATGCAGGTCACTACAGAGAAAGGTGCCTCTTTGTGTGGTGGCTCTTAGCACAAGTACTTTGCGTTTCTTGATGTTTATTTTTCCACTAGTTGAAACAAATCACCTGTAACCAGAGTTGGTCAAGTGCGGCAGCAGTGACACAGTGGAACCTCCTTTTGCTTTAAGCAAGCTGGAATTCTGGTATTGCTCAATTCTTCAGGGTTCATCAGACAGAAGTGAACTAAGATTGTAGAAAGCAGTTTTCTCAGTCTTGACTTCTTGCCTCAGCATATAGCCTCAGAGGTTTCCCTATATAGCACCATCTCTGAAGTTTTCCAGAATATTTTTTATAGTCTAGGAGTTCTGATTCAGGTTTCTAAGATTTTGTATGCCTTTGGTACTTGGAGACCAGAGTTGAAAGATTGGTAAAAATACCTTGTGTGGTGAGGTTGTAGATATCACTACTTTTTTTTTGAGAGGTTTTTGCTATAGGGTGCGTGAGCTTGCCAGAAAGAGATAGACAGAGAGACAGAAAGTAAGAAATCATCCCCCAGGGAAGATGGTCATGTCGCAATCCCTTCTCCTCCATTCTCCTCTTGGGATCTTGGACATGCACACACACGCGCCCGGTGTGAGTTTAAGCCACCAGGTCCAGGACTCGAACCGTGGTCAACTACAGGGGAGTCCAGCGACATAGCCATTATGCCAACAGCTGGTCCCGGTATCACTATTTTTTAAAAATACAGTATTTTAAAACTGAATCATCTATCTAAGGTCAACATTTCTCTCCCAGCTAAAACATTTTTATGAAGAATCTGAAACATGAACAAAATAAGGGAATAGTGGCCTCTTTATTTTTAAGTCTATTTTTATTCATACTAAAGAGCGTGTGAGTGTACATGAGAGAGAACAAGAGCACCTCCCAGTGGGGCCCCGTAATCCTGTGTGTGCACGTGTATGTGCCCAGTGTGAAGCCACTGGAGCTGGGATTCAAATCCTGGTGGGCTAGATGAGATCGGGCTTCTTCTGTATATGGCCCAGCTGCCACAGGACTGGCTCTATTTTTAAAACATGACATAAATGTTAAAAAGTCTACAAATCATCATTATGGCATTTAAAAGTCAACATCGTTTATTTGGTTTACATAAAAGGAACATATCCAGTTCAAGTGCATAATTTGATGAGTTTTGACAAATACAGATATGCTTATAACCATCACAATTGAAATAATAACACATCTTCATCATGCCCCCCAAAAGATTTTTGTGACCCTTTACAGTCAACTTCCCATATTCTTGGTTCCAGGCACCCAGTGATATATTTTCTTACGTATAGACTAGATTTACTTTTCCTAGAATTTTAAGTAGAATCATGACTTTTGCAACTGCTTTCTTTTACATAGTATATAATGTTCTTAAGACTCATCCATGTTGTTCTATATAAAAAATTCATTCTTTTTTTATTGCTGAGCATCATTCTATTGTGCATGTGTACCATAATTTACTCCTTCACCTATTGATAGGGATAGTTTCTTGGATATCTCTTTACATTCACTGAGCTTTTCTTTTGCAGTGTCTAACCTACTGTTAAATATGTCTAGTGAATTTTTCATTTCTGGTACTCTATCATTCTAAAACTTCCATTTGATTTTTTTTTTTTTTAAAGAAATGTTTGCTATAGAGCACGTGTGTTTACCAGAGAAAGAGAGACAGAGAGTGAGAAACCACTCCCCTGGGGGATGTCCACAACACAATCCCTTCTCCTCTGTTTTCCTCTTGGGATCTTGGACATGCACACACATGCGCCCAGCGTGAATTTTAAATTGCCTGGTCTGAGACTCTAACCGTAGTCAACTACGTGGTAACCATTATGCCATCTTCTGGTTCCCCATTTGATTTTTCTAAAAGAATTATTAATTTAATTTTATTTATCATTATTTTTGAAAATTTGTTACAGGGCACATGTGCTTACGAGAGAGAGAGGGAGAGAAAGCAAGCCTGCAGGTCCAGGACATGAGGCCAGGTGGGAGTCCAGTGCCCCAACTACCACACCACCTGCTGGCCCCTGATTTTATTTTATTTTTTTTAAGTTTTTATTTATGATAGTGCATGTACATGCACACTTACACTAGATAAAGAAAGAGAAATAGACATACTATGACCACCTTCCCCCAGGCCTTCAGTCCGTCAGCATTCTGAACACTTTCCCATTGAATACTTAACATTTATATTAACTGTTTTAATGTACTTATGTTCTGTTTCTACCATGGCTATGTTTCTGGGTTTGTTCTGTTGACTAATTTTTATCCTGGTTCTGGGTCATTTTTTTCTTCTTTGTACTTCTATCAAGTTTTATTTGGGTGCTGTGGCTACTAGGAATTTTTCGTTGTTGCATGCTGGATTTTGTTTTCTTTTTTAATTGCCAGAAGGCATGTGCACTCACTAAAGAGAAAGAGGGAAAGGGAGAAAGCACCGCCCCCAGTGAGGCACAGTCATGCCACAATCCCTTCTCCTCCACCTTGCCCTGCCATCAGGACCTTGGGCATGCACATACATCTACCTCTCATGTCTTTCAAGTCACTATGGCTGAGATTAGAACCATGGGTCGGCCATCTGGCATCTGGCACCCTCAATCACCAAGCTGGTCTTGTCTTCTTTTTAAAAAAGCATTGGCATGCAGTAGAGTTGCTTGTAGTTCAGTTTGATCTTTTTTATTTTTTTGGAAAGGTTATTACTATAGGGTGCGTGTGCTCGCCGGAAAGACAGAGACAGAGAGACAGAAAGCGAGAAATCACCTCCCCAGGTGAGATGGCCACGCCGCAGTCCCTTCTCTTCCATTCTCCTCTCGGGATCTTGGGCACGCACGCACACGCGCCCGGTGTGAGTTTAAGCCACCGGGTCCGGGACTCAAACCGCGGTCGACTACATGGGAGTTTAGTGACATAGCCATTATGCTAACTGCTGGTCCCCAGTTTGATCTTTTTAAGGCTTGAAGAAAGGTTAGAATAGCTTAGGATTCCTGACAGTGACTCTACTGACATTCTGGGCCTGATAACTCTTTGCCATGGAAAGCTGCCCTGTGCATTCAGCAGCAGACTCCCAGGATCCCTCTGCAGAGCTCAGAAGCCCTTTTTCTCCTTCTCTGCCCTACAAGTTTCAGCTGCTTCCACTTCCCTGAACCCTAGTTTCTGGCTGCTTAACTCAGCAGGACTGTTGTGGTCTATTTACTGTGGTCTAGAAAGTTCCTCCTGGCAGAAAGCCAGAGCAGTCATAATGCTTCCTTGGTCTTCTCTTCTTTTTTTTTTTTTTTTTGAGAGGTTTTTGCTATAGGGCACGTGCGCTCGCCAGACAGACAGAGAGAGACATAGAGACAGAAAGCGAGAAATCACCCCCCAGGGGGGATGGCCACGCCACAATCCCTTCTCCTCCATTCTCCTCTCGGGATCTTGGGCACGCATGTACATGCGCCCGGCGTGAGTTTAAGCCACCAGGTCTGGGACGCGAACCGCGGTTGCCTACATGGGAGTCCAGCGACATAGCCATTACGTTAACTGCTGGTCCCGGTCTTCTCTTCTTGAGGGACAAACTGTTGTTGCCTCATGTTCAGCATCTGCAAACCCTGGTTTCATATGTTCTTCCCAGTTTCCTAGTGGGAGGTTAAGTCTGGTCAGACTCACTGGACTATGGCCAGAAATGGAGATCATTTACTTTTTTATTATATTTTTTTGAGAGATTTTTGCTGTGTGCTGGAGAGAGAGAGAGAAAGTGAGAAATCACCCCCCCCCCCCCAGAGGGGGTGGCCACGCTGCAGCCTCTTCTCCTCCTCTCCTCTTGGGATTTTGGGCACGTGTGCATGCGTGCCTGTTTTAAGCCATTGGTTCTGGGACTCGGACCGCAGTCAACTGTGTGGCAATCCAGCCATGTCACCATTATGCCATCTGCTGGTCCCGAGATTATTTACTTTGAAAGTTTAGCACTCTGGACAGCACGGAGACTGAACTGCAGAAGCAGCTTTTGCGATGCAGCACTCCTGCCATGACTGCGCCCTGTGCCCTCCTATGGGCTGCACAGCTCACACACACCTGCATTAGGCAAGACCTTCATGCATTCTTAGTACTTTTCTTTGTAGCATGTACTGCTGCCCCAGTGAAATGATTGGATGAGCACATACTTAACTGTTTGTATCGCCACGTAGCTGAGGCAGCATGAAATGGACTCTGCAGATCTTAGTATTCCAATCTGTTATTTATTTATTTATTTTTTTGAGAGGTTTTTCGCTATAGGGCGCGTGCGCTCGCCAGACAGACAGAGAGAGACATAGAGACAGAAAGCGAGAAATCACCCCCCAGGGGGGATGGTCACGCCGCAATCCCTTCTCCTCCATTCTCCTCTCGGGATCTTGGGCACGCACGCACACACGCCCGGCATGAGTTTTAAGCCACCGGGTCCGGGACGCGAACCGCGGTCGACTACGTGGGAGTCCAGCGACATAGCCATTACGCTAACTGCTGGTTCCCACCAATCTGTTATTTTGACATGGCCTGGTACAGAAGGGATTCTATTTGTTTAGGGAGTAGACTGTCACACTTGCTTAGTCCATAACCCCTTGTAAGTGGAACTTTATTTCTAGTTCCCCAACTTGACAAGTGGCTTCCTTGTTGCTGAATCGGGTGGTCTTCCTTCTGCTTTTCCTAGCAAACCACTGCGGCTTTGGACCTTCTGCCATTCAGTCATTTCTGAAGGGCTCTCTTCCTCGGTGTCAGTGACATCTTTCGATTTTGGTTCTCCTTTGTTGTTTTCTTTCTGTTTCCAAATGTGCATTCTCCAAGGTTCTATTATTATCAGCCCTTTACAAAAACGGTACCTGAATTTATCCCTGGCCTGCAGAAATGGATTACACACTTGTACATTGGGTTCACCCCACCATCCTGTCTACTTGGTGACACTTACAAAGCACCTGTCCTTCTCCAGGCCTCCTCTGTACCCTTCTTTATGAGCACTCACATGCTAAATACCAGGCTCTCAGAAGTATTTGTTAAAAGTCACTGGATCATAAAGCTTTATTTTGATGAAGCAAATTTGAACAGTAAATCATGTTAAGTCACATAATTGGCTTAAAAATTACTCAGGAGGCAGGATTGGCAGGTCTTGGTGACTGTCTGTAAGTGGCAGAGAGGGAGGAATCAAAAATTCATCTAATGTCTGTTGACTTCCACTGGGTGCTGGACATTCTCCAGGCCTTGGGGTACAGTGCTGACAGGACATCAGGGTCTTTGCCCTCCTGGAGCCCAGGTTGCTAAACTATGGGATTAGGGGTGCCATTTGTTGAAGCAGAAACCCTGGAGGCAGGAGCAGCTGTGGGGCTGGCTGGGGTCAGTCTTGGACAGTACATTCCAGTTGGAGCTCGGCGTGCTCTCTGGGAGAATGGGTAGGACCACTCAGGAAGGTGGTCTTCGTGCCAGGAGATTAAGTCTCTCCGTAACCTCCTTCTTACTCTTACAGTGAGCACAAGTGTACTTCATGAGAAGGGGACACTGTTTACCTTTGTCCTAACCGCTGTGATATGAGACAGAACTCATTACCCCTCTTTTGTAGATGAGGCGACACTGATGGTCAGTACTGAGTTCAGGGCTAGAAAGCAAGATGCAGGCCCAGGTCTCTAGGACTCAGGTTCAAGGTCTCCTCACTGTACTCTGTGACCAACTTTAATATGGCTGCCTTTTTTTTTTTTTTTTAAGAATTATTTATTTAATTTTATTCATTCATTCTTTTTTTTTGTGTGGGGGGTGGTTTGCTATAGGGCACGTGTGCTCACCAGAGAGACAGAGAGACAGAAAGCGAGAAATCACCCGCAATCTTGGGCATGCACACACACGTGCCTGGCGTGAGTTTAAGCCACTGGGTCCGGGACTCAAACCACAGTTGGCCACATGGGAGTCCAGCAACATAGCCATTACGCCAACTGCTGGTCCCTTCACTCAGTCATTCATTCATTTAAATTTGACCAGAGAGAGACAGAGAGAAAGCAAGCCACCAGGTCCGGGACCCGAACTGTGGTCAGCCATGTGGGTGTGTCTAATTCCTTAACCACCATGTCACCTGCTGGTCTCCATAATGCTACCCCTTCTTGCATCATCCATGAGACTTGTCCTCTGTGCAGAGTAGATGAGTGGGCTTTGTTGGCTTGTAATTGATGAGCCATTAGACATGTTTATAGTTAATTCTCCATGATGAATAGCCCCTTCCAAAGTCTGTTGTCTCTTGGCTCATTAAAAATTGTAATTGTAGAAGTAACATCATATTACAGAGGTGTCAAAAACAGAGTGAACAAAATAACTCTCTTTAATCCAACAGTCCTAAACCAGCTGTTACTTAGGAGGTTGTTTGGTGGCAAGACACTAACTTAATTAAGGAGATTTAATGTGTGGAGTCTGGGGACCCTGAATCTGGGTCTCAGTTTTAGTAGTTAAAGCCAAACTCAAAGTGACTAGAAAATCATCAGCGACCTCTTCTCTCTCTCTCTCTGTCTCTCTCTCTCTCCCTCCCAAGAGAGGTTTTTGCAGTAGGGTGCATGTGTTCACCAGAGAGACAGAGACAGAAAGAGAGAAATCACCCCCCGGGGGGATGGCCATGCTATAGTCCTTTCTCCTCCATTCTCCTCTTGGGATTTTGGGCACGCATGCACACGTACTTGGTGTGAGTTTCAAGCTTCCAGGTCTGGGACTCAATCGCTGTCGGCCATGTGGGAGTCCAGTGACGTAACCATTATGCCATGTGTTCGTCCCAGTGACCTCTCTTTCTTGTTTTGGTTTTCTCTCCCTCTCTCTGCATCCTGGAAGTATTTGAAGTACCAACATTCAGTTTTTGCTTTTCAAATAAGTTTTACAAATTTAATAATTGTTTGGTTATGTATCTCCAATTACTAATAAAGGTGAAAAATTTGCATGTATTTGACTGGTTTCTGTTTTGAATTGTCTTTTTGTTTTGTTTTGTTTTTGTTTTTGTTTTTGAGAGGTTTTTGCTATAGGGTGCGTGCGCCTGCCAGAAAGACAGAGAAAGAGAGACAGAAAGTGAGAAATCGCCCCCCAGGGGAGATGGCCATGCCGCAATCCCTTCTCCTCCACTCTGCTTCCGGATCTTGGGCACACATGCACACGTGCCCAGTGTGAGTTTAAGCCACTGGGTCCGGGACTCGAACCGCAGTCAGCTACATGGGAGTTCAGTGACATAGCCATTACGCCATCTGCCGGTCCCTGTCTTTTCGTATTTTTGCTAGGCTTCCTTTTGGCCTGTTCACAGTTTTATCTTTTTTTTTTTTTTTTTTTTTAAATCCCTTTCTCCCTAGTATTAAACATGCAGAAAAGTTGAAGGAGCAGTGTGCAGTGATTACCATGTCCTCTTAACCTAGACATTATTTTTATTTATTTATTTTTTTATTTTTTATTTTTTTGGAGAGGTTTTTGCTATAGGGCGCGTGTGCTCGCCAGACAGACAGAGACATAGAGACAGAAAGCGAGAAATCACCCCCCAGGGGGGATGGTCACACCGCAACCCCTTCTCCTCCATTATCCTCTCGGGATCTTGGGCACGCACGCACACGCGCCCTGCGTGAGTTCTAAGCCACCGGGTCCGGGACGCGAACCGCAGTCGACCATGTGGGAGTCCAGCTACATAGCCATTACGCTAACTACTGGTTCCCGACATTATTTTTTTTAGAATTATTTTACTTAACTTCATTTATTAGTATTTTTAATTTGACCAGAGAGAGTCAGAGAAAGTGAGAAAGCAAGCCACCTGGTCCAGAACTTGAACCATGGTCAGCCATATGGGAGTCCAGCCCCTTTAACCACTATACCACCTGCTGACCCCAGTCAAGACTTTTTGGTAGCATTTTGCCATAATTCATGGAAAATGTGTGTCATGAAAAAACACGCATGGATTTCAAAATGTTTATACAAAAATAAACTCATTTTATTAAACTCATGTGCTCACTCTAAATAAAGAAAGAAAAAGATTTGTTCATTCCTTAATGTTAAGCTAGTTCATAATGACTACTATCTCCCCTCCACTAGGATGGAAAATTATTTTCAGGGCCAGTCAGGTGGTGTGGTGGTTAAGGCGGCTGAATCCCACATGGCCAAGTATGTGATTTAAGACCCAGACTGGCGGCTTGAGAAACACGCTAGGTGCCTGTGTGTGTGTGACCAAAATCCTGAGAGGAAAATGGAACAGAAGGGATTGCAGTGTTGCCATCCCCTCTGGGGGCTGATTTCTCTTTCCCTACCTCTCTGGTGAGTGCACGCATCCTATAGCAAACTGAAAAAACAGTCTGCCACATGCATTATCATGACACTTTAAATAAATCAGCATATAGGCTTACAGTGTAATAACCTATTGACCCTTTATCTTTTATATATTTGCTGTAAGTATTTTTCCTAGTGTGTTGCTTTTTTCAGACTCTCACTCCCTTGTGTTTCTCAGATGGTGACATGCCGTGCCGTGCCAACATCCTGGTCACAGAGCTGTTTGACACGGAGCTGATTGGGGAGGGAGCGCTGCCCTCCTATGAGCACGCCCACCGGCATCTCGTGCAGGTAGTGGACCACAGGCCTCCCTCAGGTGTGTTGCTGTGATCTCAGCAGCTCACACAGCACTCATCGATGCGCTGTGTGCAACACGGCCCAAGCCCTCATACTCCCTGGGACGCCCCTCAATTCCTGGGAGGCTCTTTTTGTCTTCACTTGTAACTTCTGAGTTCCTTGAATGCCAAGTCTCGATAGGTTAGTTGAAAGGCACAAAAACAAAACAAAACAAAACAAAACATAAACCCTTTTCAAATTCAGTTCAATTTAGCAAGCATTCCTAGCGTGTCACCTGTGTGTAAGGTGTTCTGGCATCAAGGGAGAACTATTAGACATCTGTTTTCCTTCTAAGCTCCTCAGTAGTCAATGACGGTGAGGACGGGAGGGCTGATGGGCTAGGCAGTAGCACTGCAGATACTCACAGTAGGACCAGCAGAAGGGGTCAGGGGACAGTAAGGAGATGAGGTTGTGTGGAGTAGAATTTAGAAAGTCCCTTGAGAGCAGCTGCCCAGGTAGAGGGCCTGGTTGGTAGGTCCATGAGAACAGCAGCCTGGAGGCTCACAGGCTAATGGAGAATGGAGTAAAGGGTAGAGGGCCTCAAATACAAGACCATGCCAGATGTAGTGCTGACGATCTTTGACTTTTTTCAAGAAGGGGAGACAGGCTGAAGATATTATCTGTTTTTTTTTTTTTAGAATTATTTTATTTAACTTTATTTATTTTAATTTGACCAGAGAGGGACAGAATGTCAAGGGGTGGACAGAGAGAGAAAGTGAGAAAGCAAGCCGCCAGGTCCAGGACTCCGTGGTCGGCCATGTGGTAGTCCAGCACTCTTAACCACCACGCCGCCTGCCAGCCCCCCAAACAAGGATATATTTAGAAGTATATTGATGTTGCTCTGTTTGTCTCCCTCCCTCCCTCCCTTTGACAGAGGGAGTGAAAAAGTACTTCCCCAATGGGGTGTGGTTATGTCCCATCCCTTCTCGTCTATCTCATCAAGATTTTGGGGTGCACATGTACCTGGCATGTTTTTCAAGTCATTGGGGCAAGGATTCAAACCACAGTTGGCCACGTGGGATCTGACTCCCTCAATCACCAGGCCTCAGGGCCAGCCTACAGAAGATACATTGAGTGCCTTCGTTTCTCCAGGCCCCTTTTTGGGTATGTGAAGGTGAGCTGGGGAGGCAGGTCACCACAGCACAGTTTGGGGTGGGGGGCAGGTATGCTGAGCTGAGTCAGTCCAGGGATATGTGTTGGCTGGCAGGAGGAATATACCCACTAGAGGAGAGCAGCACCCACAGAAGCATGGCGTGGTGGCTCCCAGACCCTGCAAGTTGTCTGGGTTTTGTGTTGTTTTGGAGGCACCATCTGCAGGGTTAGAGGTGAAGTTTTGGGGCTGGACAGGAGTAGGTGCAGAGGGCCTGGAGGTCTTGCCCAGAGGGCAGTGTCATCTAGGAGGCAGGGTGGTATCATGAGAGGATGTGAAGCAGGAGGTTGACGGCAGATTTAGGCAGGCAGACGAGGTAACAGACCGTGGGAGTCATCCACACACTGGGACAAGGTGGGACTTAGCCAACGCCTGAGATGTGGGCCCAAGAGGTGGTCCCAGGACTTGGTGGTTACTTAGCTGTGGAGGCATCGAGGGTGGTGCCAGGGCTTGGGGATTGGGCCGCTGGATTGGCTGGTGGTACTTCCCGCCGACTGGGAGCTCAGGAGGAGCACCCTGGGAATGTGGGGCAAATAAAGGGGATTTGTCCAGTTTTGATAGAGTTGAAGCCGTCTGAGCATTAGCCGAGGAGAGAGCAAGAAGCCTTTAGGTGGATTTCTTTAGTGACAGTGGAGTGGTCTGGGTCGTTTGGGAGCGTATATGGAGGGAAAAAGAAGGTGGCCCTGGCTCTCTGGGGAGCTGCCATTTGAAGGAGTTGGAGGAGGGAGAGAGTCTTGCCAGAGTAGTGTCAGTGTGCTGAGCACAGCCTGGGGATGTTTGCAGTTGTCACCACTGGAGGGGGTGGACAAGAATGGCTGAACATACTACGATATACAGAGCAACCCCCACAACAAAGAACCATCAGGCCTGAGGGACCAGTAATGACAAGGAAGAGCTTGTAGTTTCCATGCAGGCAGCAGCTGCTTGTTCTCTTCACCACCAGGTCCCGAATGCCTGCAGGTAAAGGATATCACATGAATAAATGAGGTAGGAGAAAACCAGGCAAGGAACCAGAGCTACAGCCAGGCGAGATGGGCGCTCAGCAGTGCCCAGTAAAGCAGTAGGTCAGGTCAGTTGAGCATGTCCAGTGGGCTTGACAAGGTTCAGGTTCTGGTGTCCAGGCAAGGACTGTGCTGGAGCTCAGGCCAGAATCATCACACAGCTGAGAACCTCAGACTCTTATGTTGATGTTGGTGTGAGAGTTCATCCACATTCTGACAGCTCAGGTTTAGTTCTGAAATACTTGAGAGTGCCAGGTAGCTAGAAACTTACCTGACATACACTACTGTAGGCATAATGCCTATTCTCTTAGAAATCTTGCTGGGGACCAGAAGGTGGTGTGGTGGTTAAGGCTCTGGACATTCCCACATGGCCAACCACCGCAGTTTGAGTCCTGGGTCTGGTGGCTTACTTTCCCACTTTCCCTCTTCTCTCTCTCTCTCTCATCAAATTAAATGAATGAATAAATAAAACTGAATAAATAATTTTTAAAAAAGAAATCTTGCTTTTATTTTCCTTTCCCAAGGGCATACATCTGAAAATAATTTTCAGCCTTTTTTTTTAAGAATTATTTTAACTTTATTTACTTATTTTAATTTGACCAGAGAGAGACAGAGCAAGAGAGAGAGAGAAGGAGAATGAGAGCAAGAGAGAGAGAGAAGGAAAGTGAGAAAGCAAGCTGCCAGGTCTGGGACTTAGACCACAGTTGGCCATGTGGGAGTCCAGTGTCCTTAACCAGCACACACCACCTGCCAGCCCCTGAAAATAATTTTCTGTCCTAGTGGAGGGGAGACGGTAGCCATTATGAACTAGCTTAACATTAAGGAATAAACAAACCTCCTTTTTCTTTCTTTATTTAGAGTGTGCACATAGGAAGGTGGGGAGCGGGCAGAATCCACAGAGATTGGTCACACTGTGATCCCCTCCTCCAGGCCTTCAGATCCTGGGCACTTGTGTGTGCCTAGCGAGTCCCTGGCTGACTTAAGAGATGCCCTGTGGGATTTGGCTTCTCCTGAATAGCATGTTACCTTCGTATCCTGGACCTGGCCCCATAAACCCTCTTGTGATCAGTGGGCATTCCTGTGGGTCAGCATTTCTGACTTATTTGTTGTTCTTTTGTTTCATTTTGCTTTTTTAAAAAATAATAATTTTTTATTATTATTTATTTATTTTAGTTTGACCAGAGAAAGAGAGAAATTGGGAAAGCGAGAAAGCAAGCTGCCAGGTCTGGGTCTCAAACCATGGTCGGCCATGTGGAAGTCCACTGCCCTTTTAACCACCATGCCACCTGCCGGCTCCCTCATTTTGCCTTTTTAATACAAACTTTCAGGAGGGATGTGAGGCCGTGCCCCACAAAGCAACCGTCTACGCTCAGCTGGTGGAGTCCAGAAGGATGTGGTCATGGAACAAGCTGTTTCCTATCCACGTTCAGACCAGCCTTGGGGAGCGGGTCATCGTCCCTCCAGCGGAACTGGAGAGTTGCCCTGGCGCACCCTCTGTCTACGACATCCAGCTGAACCAGGTGTCGCCCTCCGACTTCACTGTCCTCAGCGACGTGCTGCCTATGTTCAGGTATCAGGGAGTCCTCTGGTGACAGTGTTTCGAGACGTTTGATACGATTTGCATCTTTGGAAATTCTTTTGAGTGGGAAGGAAACCTGGCTGATGTCACCTGCCTCTGAAGAAAAGAGCCCTTTGCAGCCAGGTGTCATTACTGGTGAGGGCACCATGAAGCTTAAAAAGGGAGTGTGTGGTATTCAGACATGTTGACTTCCTGCATGCTCTTCCACAGCGTGGACTTCAGCAAGCAAGTCAGTAGCTCAGCAGCCTGCCACAGCCGGCCATTTGAGCCTGTGGCATCTGGCCGAGCTCAAGTGGTTCTCTCCTGGTGGGACATCGAGATGGACCCTGAGGGGAAGATCAGGTGTACCATGGCCCCTTTCTGGGCACACTCAGACCCAGAGGGGCTCCAGGTAAGAGGCAGGAGCTACATCAGGAAACTTCTTGTTCCTTTTGGTCTCGGGGGTGTAGTAAGTTGAACTTTAGAGTCACAAGAATTTAGAGACCAGAAGGATGGATGATGGCAGAATCCAGGGCAAAGAAGAGTTTTAAACAAAACAAACCCATAAAGCAAAGGCTAGCTGTGGTAAGGCAGGCCTCTCAGAATCAGCCCCAGGGACCCGGGGAGCAGCAGAGAAGCTCTGGGGAGGTTGCTGTTCCTGCCTCCGTCATTCTGGCACAGTCACTCTTAGATCTCACCCGTGTTCCCCAGTAATCCCAGGGGTTCAAAGCAGCGTGGAATAGAGAGCTACAACCTCACTTTGGCCTCAGAATTTAACCTCCCCAGCTCAGTAAAAAGGGACCAGAGGGGAATCAGCAGTTGGTGTAATGGCTATGTCGCTGGACTACCGTGTAGTTGACCACGGTTCAAGTCCCAGACCTGGTGGCTTAAACGCACACCGGGCGCGTGTGCACGCATGCCCAGGATTCCGAGAGGAGAATGGAGGAGAAGGGATTGCGGTGTGGCCATCCCCCCTGGGGGGTGATTTCTTGCTTTCTGTCTCTCTGTCTCTGTCTTTCTGGCAAGCACATGCGCCTTATAGCAAAAACCTCTAAAAAAAAAAAAAAAAAAAAAGGGGGGGGGGGGGAAGAAAGAAAGGGACCAGAGGACCTGAACTATGAAGAGGAAATGCAATGGCTCTTCACCACGCGATCCATGTTCAGCCTCACAGGAGGAATGCAGCTTCAGCCTGCAGTGAGGTGCCTTGTTCATATCCCTTAGTGAATAAAGTTTAGAAAGTTTGGGAGCACATTGGCGAGGGTTGGCGGAGAAACAACAGGAAAGGGAGCTGTGGGAACACCTCGAGTGCCTGGGTTCTAACTGGAGGAAGACCAGACCCCATGGAGGGTGATCTTCCCTCTTTCCCCTTTCTCTGTCAGTCACTCTATCACATGTAAAAATAAATAAATAAATAAGAGCAACCGTGGATGCAGCATGGCCTGTTCCGTCATGTTGAAAAGTGAGACGACTTTGTTGCCTGGGCTCCGGGTAGGTTTGCAGGTGCGTGGAATGGTATACATGCCAGTGTGCTCACTGCAGCCCTGATGTAACAGAAAAGGAACAACCTAAGGCCTCAGTGACTGAGTCCATAATGCCTCTGCTCAGCAGATGAGGCTGCCCTCTGGAACTCTCTCCAGGAGGTATTAGTAAGAGAAACTGAAACAAAGGTGCAGACAGGATGGTATGTCAGCGTTGGCTAGGAAGCATACAATTATGTATGTTTATGAGGGTGTGTATGTGTAGTATGTGTAAGAATAGCTTGTAAGAATTTACAGAAATTGGGACCAGCAGTTAGCGTAATGGCTATGTCGCTGGACTCCCACGTAGTCGACCCCGGTTCGCGTCCCAGACCCAGTGGCTTAAACTCACGCCAGGCACGTGTGCATGTGTGCCCAAGATCCTGAGAGGAGAATGGAGGAGAAGGGATTGTGGTGTGGCCATCCCCCCCCCCCCCCCCCAGGGTTGATTTCTTGCTTTCTATCTCTCTGTCTGTCTGGTGGAAATTGTCAAAATGGTTGCTTCTGGGCAGGGCCTGGAGGTAAAGGGTGGAAAGGAACCTTATCTTCGTTCTACGTCCTTGTGTCTTACATTGTCTCTCATGCATGTGTTATCTCCCACCCCTACCTTCCCTAGCAAGCCACTCCCCACATCAAAGTGGGAAAAGTGTTTCAAGGCCAAGAAATAAAACCGTCCCTCTCTGCCTGTGAGTGTCTTAGGCACCATCCTTTGTGTGTTTGCTGACCATGGTGTGAACTTCATGGAAGGCCTTAGCACCTTCCCGGGAGCCTGTGCCTCTGAGTTATGGCTGTGGGATTACTCAGTAGCCAGTGCCTGGAAGCTGCTCGGGCTCTTCTCTGCCTTCCAGGTGCCTGGCCGTGGGTGGGCATGCATCTGCTCATGTGTGCCAGTTTCCCTCTGCAGGTTGTATGGGGGGGGGGGGGGTCCGCTCACATGTGTGTGTCAGAATTCACCCACAGAGTTGAGATTGGCACTAGGCTCCTCTCCTACTCTCCAGGAGTGTGTTTGTTATGAAATTAGCATAAGAATTTCATTAAAATGTTAATGATTTCATTTGCATATCAAAGTGCCACTATGTATATTTATCTTTGAATCCTATAAATATACTTGGTAACCACAGTCTTACCCAGACTGAGACTCAAACTGACACTCCGGGAACCCAGGGGATGAGGGTAGGGCCTGTGTCCAGGAAGCAGTGGAATGGGCCTCCCTTGACCCTGGGTTTTCTCGCTCTGGGTCTTGTGTCCTTTCTCTACCAGGGATGACGTTTGAACTGTTGGGAATTGAAGAATCTCCCTCATGAATTCCTAAAACTGCTTTGATCCTGAGTATATTTAGCTTGTCTCCTGTTGGGCCTTTTTATAAAATTCAAATGAGATGGGGTGGCACATGTTTCTGAGAAGTAGAACTAGCCTTGGGCTTCCATTGGAGTCTCATTGGGGCCAAGTTTCCTTCAGTTTCTGAAGATGACACAGAATGAGCAGGTCTTGGTCTCATCACAGTTGAGTCAGGCATCCACTATTTAGTACAGTTCTTTCTTTGTTAAAAAGAGATTAGAGAGAGCGGGCAGGTGGTGTGATGGTTGGGGTGCTAGACTCTGACATGGTGGACTGTGGTTCAAGTCCTGGGCCTGGCGACTTGCTTTCTCACTTTTCATTTCTCTGTCTGGTCAAGTTAGAAAATAATGATAACAAATAAAAAATTAATTAATTCTCAAAAAAAAAGATTATAAGATTAACAAACCTCCTTACACAAAACAAAAATGAATAAAAAAGATCACTTGTGATCCTGCCACCCAAAATAACTATACTTTTTTAGTCTCTTTTCACTGCATGTGGTTTTGTCAGTGTTTATCTCTGCTTTTTTCATGATGTATTGTAGTCTTTGGCATCATCATTTCAGATGGCTGTGAGTATTCCACATAAAGATTTATGCATCCTTTTCTGGGCTTCCAGACATTTGGGTTGGTTCCAGTTTTTGCTAGTATAAATAATTCTGTGATGTGCGTATTTATGTGTATATAGTTTGCTTTTTTAAGTTTATTCATTCTTCCATTGGAGAAAGAGACAGGCACCCCCAATAAGCACCATAGGCCACCTCCAGTCTTAGCTGCTTCGACCACGGGTGCACACATACCCAGCAGGTTCAGGGAAGTGTTGGGACTCCAGCCCAGAAACTGTCCCAAATGGATCCAGTTGTCACTGCTGTGTCTTAGTCTCACTGTTATAGCTATTTTCTTTCCTTTTCTTTTTTTTTTTTTTTTTTCCTTAGGTTAGAATCTCATAAGGTTTATCATAAGGATCAATACAGCTTATTAAAGTTGGCTCTGCATCATTGTAAACCATGTCACAATTTCCTGTACTATTTCTCAAACTTTTTAATTAGAAAATTATGAATTGACAAAATAAGTGAAAATGATTAGTGATACTTCCTTTACTTAAATTTACCTATTGTTGGGCCAGGCCCATAGTACAGTGATTAAATACGCTGCATGAAAATTAGATCTCACGTGGCCATCCATGGTTCAAATCCCAGCCCTCGGGGTTTGAGAAGCATTCTGGGTACGTGGGCATGTATGCCCCAAATCCTGATGGGTTGAAAAAATGGAGGAGAAAGGATTGCCATGTGACGTTGCCCCATTGGGGGTACTTTTTCTCTCTCTCTGGTGAGCACACATGCCCTCTTGACAATTAAAAAAAAAATTACTGTTAACATTCGCTACATTTGCTTTATCTCCCTTCCCCTCTTCCTTTCTCCTTCCCTCTCTGCCTCCTTCCTTCGATCTCTCTATACATAAGCACTTATACATATATGCAGTTTTTGCCACATTATTTGAAAGTAAGTTGCAGACATCTGGCACTTTCCTCTTTTTTTTAAAGAATTAAATTTTATTCATTATTATTATTATTATTATTTTAAAATTTGAACAGAAAGAGAAGAAAAGCAAGAAAGCAAGTCACCAGGTCTGGGACTCGAACCTCGTGGGCCATGTGGGAAT
This sequence comes from Tupaia tana, assembly GCA_026018925.1. Lineage (NCBI taxonomy): Eukaryota > Metazoa > Chordata > Mammalia > Scandentia > Tupaiidae > Tupaia > Tupaia tana. Next base: position 18,683,210 of record JAKSZU010000018.1, on the reverse strand, counting down.
CCAGTGCCTTAATGTCTGTGTTACCTGCTGGCCCTGACACTTTCCTCTTAGTTCTCTCAACAAATCACCTAAGAATAGAAACAATCCCTGACATAAGTAAAATACCATTATCACACCTAAGGAAATTGGCAGTAATTCCATGATTAACCTATGGAATGAATAAAATTTTCATTAATTGTCTCCAAAAGTCATTTTTTTAGAAATGATTATTAATTTAATTTAATTTAATTTATTTATTATTACTTTTTCAATATGACCAGAGACGGACAAGGAAAGAGAGAGGGAAAGTGAGAAAACAAGCTGCCAGGTCCAGGATTCAAACCTTGCCAGGATTCAAGCTGCCAGGTCCAGGATTCGACCATGTGGGAGTCCAACACCCCAACCACCATGTCACCTGCTGGCTCCTCTCCAAAAGTCTTTAATAGTATTTTTTTCCATGATCTGGAATCTCATTAGATTTTGTGCATTGCCATTGAACGTGTTTGTATTTTGAAATGGCTTATATAAAAGGCAAAAATAAATTCTGAGTATATTAAAGTCATAGCGTATATTCTGTGGCACTGTTCAGAGCGGGGTCCCCTCCAGACTTCTAGATTGAAGCTTTTGTTTTAAGCCAGAAATTGTTCCTCCAAATGAGACATTAGGCACAGCCCTGTGTATTGGGAGAAAGCAATGGTGCTGCTCTGGTGGGGTGGGGACAAGTCTACATTCGCCCTCCCCCTGAACCACCCTAGAGCCAGCAGGGTTCCAGCAAGGTGCTGGGCTACCAGATCCTGTGGCTTGAAGATGTTTCCTTCATCTTTTTGGCCGCAGTGGCTGTGGCCTACATCACAGTCTCCCTGCCCACTGGTATCTGGCTTGGCTTTTGGCTCCTGGATTAGAAGTGCTGCTAGATCTAATGTTGCTGCAGCGTGGTGACAGCGGCCTCTGTTCTCCATTTCAGTGGCGGGACCACTGGATGCAGTGTGTGTACTTCCTGCCACAGGAGGAGCCCGTGGAACAGGGCTCAGCCCTCTGCCTAGTCGCCCACCACGATGACTACTGCGTGTGGTACAGTCTTCAGAGGACCAGGTGCGCTGCAGCGGGAGCGGAAGACAGGGCCTTTGAGACCGCACTTAATGGAAATCCCATTCACAGACCTGGTAGAGGTGTGGTAGACAGATTTGTATTGGAACAGAATAAGAACAAAGGTTTGTGACTAGGTGTGTTAGTACCCGTGGGTGTGTTCTCAGAAGAGACTTGTGTGTTGCTCAGCTTGATAGCACGTTGCTGGGCTCCATTTAGAACACTCGTGAGGAGGGTTTTGAAGTGGAAGGCCCTGTCACCTCATATCTTCTTGGGAGCCATTGTCTAGACTCATGTCCTCTTGAGACGATGGACGTGGCCCCCAGGACCTGTGTCAAGTTTGGCTGGACCGGTCCCTGTGCTGTGTCCCGCACTTGGTGTCTAGCAGGACGTGCTCATCATCCATGTCTGTCTGTTATCTCCTGGCCTAGCCCTGAAGAGAACGGGCGAGTCCCTCAGATGCGCCCTGTGTGTGACTGCCAGGCCCACCTACTCTGGAACCGGCCTCGGTTTGGAGAGATCAATGATCAGGACAGAACCGATCGGTACATCCAAGCCCTGAGGACCGTGAGTGCTGAGCCCCTTGCCAGTTCTGTTTTCTGTGACCCTTTGTGAGTGGTTTTAGCTATGCTGTGGTGGCACCAGAGCAGAAAGCAGGAAAGCTTATTGCTTCCTAGACTTCTGGAAGGACTTGTTTGCTGCACCCTGGAACCTCCAGCTGGGAGCCTCTGCCCAGCCCTTGTGTCTGTCCTGCTGGTCCCTGTAGCCAGCAGTTGGTGTGGGTGGTCCCATAGGTTCAGTTACCCCCCTTTGCTCTGCATCTGTTGTCAGCTTTCTAAAACATAAATTTGGTCATGTAATTCTCCAGCATGGGAACCTTTGCTCCTTGTTGCTTATAGTAGGGGGACTCTCACCCTGGGCACCACAGACAGGGTTTGAGTGAGCTTCTTGGACCCCTTGGGGTTGTGTATGGAAGTAAGTGTGCACATGTGCACATGCACACCTTTTTCCTGGGGGAGGAAAAATCCGAGCTGTTCTTTGTTTCTCTTGGAGGGTTTATGACCCATCAGGCGTCCCTACCTTAGGGGAGTCACTTGAGAGGCTCTGAGCCTTGAGACCCACAGGCCTACAGCTGTCTGTGCTGTCACCAGACAGGGAAGAATGCTGTGGAAGATGATAAGATAGCCCCTGCAGGCGGGCAGGCCTTCAGCTGGCCTCCTAGGCTGGGTGAGGAGGGTCTTTCCCAAAAGTGGGAAGGTGGGGAGGTGGGAGCCAGGCAGTGTGCCTGAGGGTGGGGGCTGGGTACCACCAGGGCCTGGAAGATTGAGGGGGACAGGCACAAGAAGGTCCAGCCAAGCAGTGGGGGAGGCTAGGCTGAGGAGATGAGACCAGAGCCTGAGCGTGGGCTCAGGAGATGGAGCTACATCTGGCAGTTTGCAAGTGAGACTCTCCTGGTGAACCACACAGACTCCCGACCACGCTGAGCTGGCTTCTCTCCGACAGGTGCTGAGGGCCGACAGCGTCTGCCTCTGTGTCAGTGACGGCAGCCTGCTCTCCGTTCTCGCCCACCACCTGGGGGCAGGGCAGGTATGGACCGGTGCCATCTTTCGCTTCCTACAGTTGACTCTTTTTCTTGGTGCTCTCACTTTTTTTTGTTTTATATTTTTTCTGTACTTAAGGTCAGCTCTTAAGTTAGGGTTTAGTGTGCCCTGGGTACACAGTTCTGTGAAGGAAGCTCTCGAGTGCAGCTGTTGTGTTGGCAGTGGGCTGGGTTCGGGCTGGGTTCCACTGCCTGTCTGTGTGGTGGAGTCAGGCTGGAGTGACTACCAAGTGGCTGTGGCTATTTCTGAGCAGCCAGCTAGCCAGGTGAGTGCAGGGTATGGGTGCTGGCCCAGGTGGGTGGTGAGCATAGGTGGAGATGTTCGGGTGCTAGCCTCTGCCTGCGAAGGATCTGTGGCGTTTTAGTCTGATCTCTTCTTCGTTCTGTGAATCTCTTTCCACTAATAGCATGGTGTTCCCTTCAGGTATTTACAATTGAGAGTTCAACAGCATCTCATAAACTGATGAAAAAAGTAAGTGATAAGTGTTGCTACTGAAATAATGAGAGTCCAGGGGGCCTGGGAGTGATGGCCCTGGAGTACTTTCAGTCTCCAGGGGAAGGAATTGGGGACGGTAGCTGCTGTCGGGCTCTGTGGGGTTGTCCTAGCTGCTGTTTGGCACACAGCTGGTAACCTTCGGGGCTGTCGCTGAAGCAGAACCAAGTGTTTAGATTGGCTTTGGTTTTGGTGGCTGGAGAGTTATAGACTCTTCTCACTCCACGTAAAACTAAGGCTAAGATCTTCGCAGAGATAGGACCTAGCATGTGGTTGTTTCTGGGACATCAGTGCCAGGGAGTCGCTGCTCACAGCCTGGCTAGAGATGGCGTTCCTTTTTCTGGCCAGGAAGGCCAACCTCGTCCTGCTGCTGCCTGCAGGACTTCCTTTGGCTAGTCCATCTGTGGCTCTCCCTCGGGCTGGAGGGTTCCCCTGGAGGAGAATTCCCACAAAGCATAAAAAGGGGTGCTCTAGAATGATATGGCCACAAAACTTCAAGCAGATAAAGCAACTTTGAGTCGTTTTTCTTTTTTTGTTCTGGACTAAAATAACACTTCAGTCTAAATACAGTAATTTTATTATTTCGTTTTTGAGATCTTCAAGGCTAACCACTTGGAAGGTAAAATCAATATCATAGCGAAACGGCCCGAATTGTTAACCTCTGCAGACCTAGAGGGTAAAAAGGTGAGTAGCAGGAGCCTTGTCATATGGCATCAGGGTTAGGCCAGGGTGGACAGCCTATTCCTGACCAGGCCGAGCTCTCTCTGTCCTCTGGGCCTCCTGCTGGGGCCTTTCTAACTAGGATTTCACCAGCAATGGCGGGGCGAGGCATTGGCAGAGATGCCCAATATGCCACCTACCACTCCTGTATTAGCCCCACGTACTTCATGGTTCTCAGGGAGATCTTTTAAAATGCATCCTTTCTGAGTCCCTGATTAAAGCTTTTCTGCTGGCGGGAACCAGCAGTTAGCGTAATGGCTATGTCGCTGGACTCCCACGTAGTTGACCATGGTTCGCGTCTCGGACCCGGTGGCTTACAACTCACGCCGGGCGCGTGTGCGTGCGTGCCCAAGATCCCGAGAGGAGAATGGAGGAGAAGGGATTGCGGCGTGACCATCCCCCCTGGGGGGTGATTTCTCGCTTTCTGTCTCTATGTCTCTCTCTGTCTGTCTGGTGAGCGCACGCGCCCTATAGCGAAAAACCTCTCCAAAAAAAAAAAAAAAAAAAGCTTTTCTGCTGGACACTTGCTCTGGGCCAGACACTTTGCTGAGTGGTGCATTCCCGTCCTCATGCGCAGAGCCAGGGGAAGGAGGTAGTTAGACAAGCACTGCCAAGTATGAAGGCAAAGGTTCAAGTGGGGGTTTGCAGAATACCATTCTGGAAGGCCTTTCTGTGCTCTTACGTCTAGGGTCCCTCCATACACCCTCTGCTTGCTTCTGTCAAATGGGGCCAGCTCCTACCCTCATTTGCTTCCATCTTCCACTCTGCTGCTCATAGTGGGTCTGGCAGCTGTTTCTCATCCTCAAGAGCAGGTGTAGTTCTAGCACATTTGTTTGTTGACTGACTGAATGAATGGCCTGTTACTTTTGTATTCCTGTGGAACTGCTAACCTGTCCTCACTCTTTAGCTGACCCCTGACTCCCAGGTCCCGTGTCACTCTGCCAGGTCTCACTTCTCTTGGGCGAGCCGTTCTTCACCACCAGTCTCCTGCCATGGCACAACCTGTACTTCTGGTACGTCCGGACTGCTGTGGACCAGCACCTGGGGCCCGGTGCCGTGGTGATGCCCCAGGCTGCATCGCTGCATGCTATGGTTGTGGAGTTCAAGGTAAGCCCCGCAGAGGGTTTTACAGAAAACAAAAGCAGAGGGGATGGGGAGCCTTGTTTTGCCAGGGACCCTGGGTGCAGAGGAGCAGCTTGGGCCCTTCTTCCTGTGTCAGCACACTGTTGGTTGAACAGAAGAAGCTTGCCTTTCAAAATTCCATCACTTGACATATGGAATGGAAATGTCTGTGAGTTGTCATTTTACAATTATGGCTTATCAGAATAATTAAAAATATAAATTAAATGTTTCAGAAGACATGCTGTGAGGCTCGCTCTGCTCTCATTAGGAGCTGAGGCACCAGTTGTTAAAAGCATTTTGAGATAGGAGAGGCAGCTTCTTTATGCCAGAAAAACATTGAAAAGCTTCATTTTAATTTTCTCATCAAAGCAGAACCACAGTCACAAAGTCATTTTGGGAAAGGCGTTTTTTATTAAAAGGATTTTGAAATGCTTTTAACCTGATATGTAGACTGAATCTCATTTGCTTTTTCTTTTATAAGAATTGCTTTATCTCTTGGGAACCAGCAGTTAGCGTAATGGCTATGTCGCTGGACTCCCACGTAGTCGACCGCGGTTCACGTCCTGGACCCGGTGGCTTAAACTCACACCGGGTGCATGTGCGTGCGTGCCCAAGATCCCGAGAGGAGAATGGAGGAGAAGGGATTGCAACGTGACCATCCCCCGTGGGGGGTGATTTCTCGCTTTCTGTCTCTATGTCTCTCTCTGTCTGGCTGGCGAGCGCACACGCCCTATAGCGAAAACCTCTCAAAAAAAAAAAAAAATTGCTTTATCTCTGGATAACTCAGTGACTTCATCACTAACTCCTGGGCATTTCTTCTGTACTATTCATTTACCTGATCAGGTTGCCATGTGCATTGTGGGTTTCATGGCCTAAGAGGGGCTCTTCCTTAGCATCCACCCCAGAAGGCTGAGGCCAGAAAGTGGCTGGCCTGCGTGGACTTCTTGTTTCTCCCCCTTGAAGGGCCTTTTACTCTTTCCCATTGCCCTCATGCTCTGCTTATAGGCCCAGAGCCCTGGAGAACTGGATTTGCACTTTTCTTCCCAAAGAAATGATATTAAGGATTGTCTGGACAACAAGCATAAGAATCCTGCCTGGCAGCCCTGGCTGCCTGTCCCTGGTGGAGGACTTGGGTCAGGTCAGAGTTTGTGCTGGAGGCCATCCTGAGTCTCTGATTTCTCAGAGTCCCTTCAACCTCAGGGGCCTCTTCTAGGTGTGCAGAACAGCAAGGTGTTCCTCTGTGTCCTCCTGAACTTGTTCTCTTGTGCTCTGGGTGGATGGAGGTGTCGGCTGTGCCCTGGTGGGTGGGTGTGGACAGACCGTGCCTCTCTTACAGGACCTGTGGCGAATCCGGAGCCCCTGTGGTGACTGCGAAGGCTTCGACGTGAACATCATGGATGATATGATTAAGGTAGAAAGGATTGCAGCCCTAGGTGACTGGAGCCGCCCTTTTCCACTGCCATTGCACATTGACCCCAGGTCGCTGGCAAGGACGTCTGGCTTGGGTGGCACAAGTGGTGTGCAGAGGGCCTTCTGTTTGGGGTGGTGAGGGTAGGCACTGCCATTTTGCTCAGTGTGCCATAACACTGGCCCAAGAGCTCACTTATGTCTGCCCTTGCCCCTTTTCACCTGGATGCCAGGGCCTTCCCTAGCTCTGGGGTTGCTGGGTTAAATGTTTATTTCTCTCTCCAGCCTGTGAGCCTCCCGTTGGCTGGTTGGAGTGGGTAAGGAGCCAGGTGCTGGGTGTTCTTATCTGTATAGACATATGGTCCTCAGAATAGCTCAAGAGATAGGCGTTAAAACAGGAGAAAGTATGGGTCCAGCAGGTGGCATGGTAGTTAAGGTGCTAGACTCACACATGGTGGACCGTGGTTCAAGCACCAGACCTAGAGGCTTGAAAATCGCACCAGGTGTGTGTGTGTGTGTGTGTGTGTGTGTGTGTGTGCATGCCCAGAATCCTGAGAGGAGAATAGAGGAGAAGGGTTTGTGGCATGGCTATCCCTCTAAGAGGTGAGTTCTCACTTTTTCTCTGTCTTACAAGTACATGCGCCCAATGGCAAAAATCTAAAAAAACAGAAACAGGACAAAGTGAGGCTTAGAGAAGTGAAGTGATGTCCAGGGGCTGGCTGAGGAGTGGACTGGGAAGGGAGAGTCTAGCTGATCTGTCTCACTGCTCTCCTCCTCCCAGCAAGCCCTGGACTTCAGGGAGAGCAAGGAGGCCGAGCCCCACCCGCTGTGGGAGTACCCCTGCCGTAGCCTCTCCGACCCTCTACGCATCTTGACGTTTGATTTTCAGCAGCCAGTCCCTCAGCAGCCCGTGCGGGCTGAGGGCTCCATGGAGCTGAGGAGGTGAGGGGGGTGAGGGAAGTAGGGACTTGTAGCCCACTTACCGAAGCACAGCTGACCTGGGAGACAAACCAGCCCACTTACGAGTGGTGGAATGGCCCGTCCTTGCCCCATCCCTGCCCTTCCTGTCAGAAGCAGCCCTCGGTGTGCTGCACGCCCACAGCTTGGGGATGTGTGAGTAGGGAGGGAGAGTCGAGGTGCGCTTTGCTCGTCCCCCATATCTGAGGCTCCCTGGGGGATCGGAGCTGCAGAGAAACGTGAGTTTTGTTACTATGGTTACGCATTGGGAATTAAAATTCAGGTTGTGGGAATTAAAATTCAGGTTCTTAATTGGCGAGGGCCACTTGTCACGAGGCAATCAGACCCCATCCAGCCCCAGCTCCCTTTGTGGGGAGGAGCTGCTTCTCTCTGGAGAAGAACCTCCTTCTAACTAAGGGAGGCCACGAACTCAGCTCTCCAGGGCTTCTGGATGAGGGGCAGGCAGCACAGGAGGCAAGTGCCATCCCCCATTGGGAATCAGAGCTCTTAGGGCTGCTGCCTGCTTATCTGGTGGGGGGGCTCTTTTGCCCTGGGTGCCAGGGCTGCACTCTGGGCCTCTGGACACCCCCCAGGGGACCTGCCTGCCCATGTCTGCTCCAGATGCTTGGCCATGCTGCAGGAGCAATGGGTTCCAAGATGTGGCTTTTGGTGCTTAGCCTCTTCTGTGTGTTCATTAGTGAGGTGCAGTGTTGGAAGCTCCTGATTGGCAGAGCAGAAGTGGGGCAGACAGAGGTTTCTGAAAAGCAGAGGGGAGCCGTGGCTATGCCCAGCCACCCTTTGTGTGACTGTTCTTCGTGTGACTCCCCAGGCCTGGGAGGAGCCATGGGGCCATCCTGTGGATGGAGTACCAGCTAACCCCAGACAGCACAATCAGCACCGGCCTCCTGGAGCCTCCAGAGGACAAGGTAGTACTGTGTGTGCCCAGCCTGAGAGCAGGGGCTGCCTGGGGAGGCGGTGTCACCCTTTGTGGTCTGGGTATTCCTGTCACATGTCCTTCAGTTGATAACTCCTCTGTACTGAGTCGTCTAAGCTGGCGCCAGGTAGCCTTCACTATCTTCCTACTGCTCTGCCCACAGGGGGACTGCTGCTGGAACCCCCACTGCAAACAGGCTGTGTACTTCTTCAGTACCATGCTGGACCCCAGAGGGCCTCTGGGCGGCCCTCAGTCAGTCAGCTACACTGTGGAGTTTCACCCCCACACTGGAGATGTCACCATGGAGTTCAGGCTCACAGACACCCAGGACCAACCCTCACTTGTTGAGAAATAAGGTGGCCCAAGAGCTGCGGGCTCTGAGTGATTGTGGCTCCTGGGAAGGAAGCCGAAGGTGCTCCTCTCCTGCTAGGGGCCTGCTCAGCCTCAGGGCATGCAGGAGACTGCTTCCATTTTTGCATCTGCTGGCCTCTGCCAGGCTCCAGCTCTGGCAGGCAGCATGGAGGTAGTGATGACTGGTTTTAGGGTGGACAGCCACACCCCTTGTCTGTGGTTCCCAGGTACTCAGCTCCAACGCAGTGCAGTCTTCTGCCCTTCCCTGAAGGGAAGTGCAGGAGGCTGGCTGGGGCGAGTGGTTGGGGCTGCCTGTGCTGTTCTCTTGGCTGGACAGTGCCAATGCAAGCCAGCCCTGCCTGCCCTGTACTCTGGGGATCTCCAGGTCCCTGCCTACGGGGTCATGGCTGGATAGGGTCGAGACTGGTCCAGAGCAGTTCCTGAGATGCAGACCAGGAAGCCAGCCAACAGGAAAGGGGGTGGGGGGGGGGGGTGGTGCAGCCCTTTCCCATGCGCCCAGGTGTCAGAAGGCCCCTCCTACCCAAGCCCTGTTGTGCCTTGCCTTTTGCCAGACTCCTAGGGACCACAGCCTGGTTCCTCCTGCACGCTCAGGCATCTTGTGGCTGTTGACCTCATTGCTCAGAGGAGACACCAAGCCAGAGAACCCATTGGCCCAGTGTCCTCATGTTTTAGGACAGAGTTAGTTTGTGTCCACTGTGTGTGTGAAGGCAGGAGACAGGCTGTCCTTGCGTGACACTCCCACCATGGCCCACCCCACCCTGCCCTACCCCAACTTGTTGCTCAAATAAGTGGAGACCAGCCTTGAGCCTCACAGTTTTATTTCCTCCTCAGTATCCATCCTTACTTTCAGCACCAATAAAGGAAAAAAAACCACCTCTCTTTTCAAAATATTTTATCAGGTGTAAAGATTATTTTTCTTCTAGGGAAGAATCGTCTGGATGTATATTTGATGGTGTTTTACCAAACCCTTAGGTGTGCTTACCATATAAAACCCCTAATGTCCCATGAGAATACATACAGAAAAAATACAGAAATTAAAAAAGTCTTTTTTTAAAACAGTATTTCTAAATCTCAGCAAGTTAATACAATAGTTAAAAAGCATCAAGATTAATATTTATACTTAAAACTCAAGGTGGTTTTGGGCAAATGAAAACAAATGCTTCCTTCCTCAGCTGACCCTGCCTGCCTCATGGCTTCTCAAGGCTGGGCCCTGGGCAGGCACGGAGCCTCGGTGTAGGATCTGGGTGACCAGCGTCCACCAACTCCCAGGCCTTAGGTGCCGTAGACACTGAGATCCTGGCGATGTTTCTTGTCTTTTTAAAAAAAATTGAAATGCAAAAGCCTGGCTCGTACACAGCCCTGGGAGTCCACAGGCACACCACAGTGAAATGCGTGGTTGGGTGGTTGGGGCTTCGGCACTGAGGGAGGCATGAGGGGAGCTGGGAGGCAGGACGTCCCTGCTCTGGCTGCCAGGACTTGGCTAGGCAGAGGTGACTTTGTGGTGACAGTGACCGAGGCACAGGGCTTAATAACTTGCCTAAGGCTGCCCTGGGAGTGGGAGGAGAGAAGCCTGTGGTGCTGACTCCTGTTGCCCCAAGGACAGAGGCTGCCCTGGGGACAGAAACTGGCTAGAGTCGGTAGGAACCCTGGCCTCGTGTATACACAGCTGGCTCGCAGCTTAGGTCAAGGGGCTGGGCCTGGCCAGTTGAGCCCACTGGTTCTCGCTGCTCCTGGGCAGGGGGCCCCTCCATTCTGCGAAACTAGCCAAGGCCCTGGGAGGCCAGACCCTCAGAGGAGGAATACAGCAGAGAGCCCGGGCAGGACTGCCCTGAGCAGCGCCCTCCTGGTACAGGGGCCTGGGCTAGGGAAGTGGTCCCCAGGCCAGGTGGGCCTAGTGTCACTGTGGATGCACGTCCTGGTGCTGAGCCACCAGGGCTCTGTAGGCTTGACCTCCCATAGGGCTGTGCATCTGCTGTTGGGTGCTTGGCCCCCCTTGGTCCCTCTTGCAGCTCAGTGGGTGACAAGGCACAGCATCAGTGCACCAGCACCAGAAAGTTCTGATAGCAGGTCCTGGTGCCCTCTCCAGCCTTGCTGGGTAAAGCTGGCTCTGAGCCAGGCTGGACTCAAGATGTGGGTGCTATGAGGCATGGAACCCAGTGAGGGTGGTCAAGTCAGTCCCTCAGGTTGGAGCCTTGAAACAGTAGGAGCCTCCCGGTGTGGCTGGGGAGCAACCCCCATCTAAGGGCAGGTGGGTGGAGGCAGTGCTGCCAGGGGGCCCTGGGCACAGTCGCAGGGGGCCTTCCATGCGCCTGGTTGCCAACCAGTACCACTTTTTTCCCCAGACCAGTAGTGGCTATTGGCCTGGCCACCATAGCCTGCACCATGGTGAGGGGACAGGCTGCCTGCCACAGCCTGGTTTCCTGCCCCTCCCTCCAGGGTCCCTTCCTAGCCTTGGAGTTGGCCGGGATAGCTGTTGAGGCAGGCAGGCCTGTGAGGTCAGAGCCGCAGCCCTATCCGCCCCCGGGGGGGAGGGGGTGGGCAGGCAGTTCCTGAGCTCAGCCGGCATGTGGATGGGGAAGGTCCCCAGGGAAGGATTGGTCCTGAACCAGGGAGGTGTCTGAAGGGGAGAAGGGGATCGGCAGAAAGGAGGATGTGTTGGTTTTGATAGAAGAGAAGCTATAAATCTATCATTTTCAAAATCAGAAACCCACCCCCAACCCTTATGCTGTGAGTCCCCTTCTTCCTATAAAAAATGTGGATGGTCTCTTCTCCGACTTCTGTTTATGGCTCCATCGCCCAGATTGGAGTCCCCTGGCACGGAGCTCTGGGGCTGGCCAAAGCTGGCTGGACCCTGGTGTGCCTGGGCTGCAGGAAGGTCCCATCTCAGGAAGAGCAGGGTCTGCCTGGAGACTTAAAGACCCTTTAAAGTGAAGGGTTGATTTTTTTTTTTTAACTTTCTGTATTTTCGTTTTAAAATGTAATCGCCCTTGAATGCAAGTCCCTGGGTAGGCCCTGGGCTGGCTGGTAATGACACAGCCCTGGGTCCCTGCAGCAAGCTGTCCTGGGCTGGGAGCAGGAGAGCTGGCGGCCCGTGCCCAGGACATGCTTCTTTGGCTGGTTCTGATTGTGTTTGGAGTTCGGCCTTGGGTGAGGCCCAAGCACGGGGTCTGTGTGGCTACAGCGTGGCACGTGGCATGCGGGCAGCGTGCATGCGAGGGTGCAGGCATGCGAGACGACATTGGCAGCAGACAAAAATGATGAACCCTGGACAAAGCTTGAGAAGAGATACAAAGACTACGTAGCCCGGTTCTCATACTAACCCACGGGTACAAACTCGGTTGTGCTGTAGATTTGTAGAAAATTATGTTTTGAAAGAATGGCACTGGTTAGGCAGCCGGGGCTCCTGAGCCGGCCTGACTCCTGTCCGTGGCACGGGCCCAGAAGTGCTGAGCAGCGCTCCTTCCAGGCTCCCCGAAGACGGGCTGTGGCTCCCCTGCCTTCCTCCCCACAGCACCGGGTGCTCATGGAGAGGGCACAGCCCAGGGAGGGGCCGCATGTCTCAAAGGCCTGGCAAAGGCCCTGCTGCCCCGGACGCTGCCAATGGGACTGGTCTACGCCTCCTCCTCCCCCGCAGACACCATCAGCCGCATGGCCACTGGGAGGTGGTCGGTTAGGCCGGACAGTTGGGTGATAAAACTGAATTCCTCCACCTCCTAGGTTGAGTGGAGAAAGGAAAAGCACCCCGATTAGACCCAGTGGGCCTCCTGCAAAGGAGGCACCTGGGGGCAGGGGCAGCAGCCTGGATCCAAGAGGTGGGGTCCCAGAGTTGAAGGTAGAGGGCTGGGACCTGAGGAAGCCCAGGGCCCTGAGATCTGAGGGAAGTGAGTGGAGGGGGGACGGGGTGTGCTGTTAGAGGCTGCAGGGCGTAGGGCCCATTCTCCCCCGGTGTGGGCCCCAGACTCACGGCCTTCCAGTCCGGGCACAGCCCCTCCTCTGCATACAGCATGTAGTCGATGCGCCTGCCATTGCCCTTCAGCAGGTCCTTGCGCCCCTTCTGGCCAGCCCCTGGGCTCTTGCTGGTGGGGAACGCCAGGTACTCCCTGCGGCCTTCCTCGCTCTCCAAGACCCTGCTCACACAGACAGGAAGAGTAGTAAGGCCCTTGCAGCCCAGGGCCTCGCAAGTCCTGTGTGTGGAGCTATCATCTCCCAAAGTGAGAGAGGAATAGGTCAGACCACACCTCTGGTTTCAGATGTCTTCCCCCCCTCCCCCAAGTCCAGAAGGCCTAGGCCAGGGGAAGCCATGTTGGAGCCAGCAAGCTCCTGCTGGATCCAGCTCTCCAGTGTTGTTCACAGCTTGTCCCATGGCCACCTTGGACTGGCCAGCACTTGCTTCCCTTTCTGAATTTGGACCACGTTTGCAGCTCTCTCCTACCTGTGGCCAGGTCAGGGACAGGCTAGCTCTAACTCTCTACTCTCTAGAAGGGGCTTCTGCTCCAAGCCCGTAGGGGCCTGTTTTGGGGAACTTGGTCTTTGCTCTGAGCCTCTTGAAGCTCTGAGACTCTCTGACCATTGTTCAGGTCGGCAGGGGGGCCTGAGGGAGCCAGAAGAGCAAGCACCCAGGCCCCACCTAAGGAGTTGTACCCTTGGGTGCCACCCAACTATGTCACCAAACCTCCTTTGTGAAACAAATGTTTGCTTTGGGTCCTTAGACACCCAGGGAGTAGAACAGGGTTGGGTGGTTCTGCAGGGAGGGCAGGACATGAGGGCAGGTCTTCTGACCCCCTTTCTGTCTCCCTCCTGCCAACCTCTCTCGCTGGGCAGGCAGCTTAGGAGCCCCATGGGAGGGCAGGCAAGGCCAGGTCTAGGGGGAAACACTGATCAGGTGCCAGGTGGGTCAGTGTCTAGAGAGGCATGGCTGGCAGACAGCAACCATGGTTACTACAAGGCTTTTATCAAACGGAAGATAAGTACGCTAATGACATTCAGAACATTGTTACAGCTCCGACGTGTAATCCATTACTGTCCTTTGCCTTTGATAATTAATTCTAGCATCAATGATCTGAGAGTTACTGATAGTCATTTTTTAATCATCATCTCATAAAAAGATAATTTTCTCAGTATGGAATGATGTTTCAAATTTAGTCTATAATCCAATTAATTGGCTCAAATTAGCTGCAAGGCGCTATCGCCGTGACTCTGTGCAGTCTAGGGCTGTGAATTATAAATTGGCTCTGCCATTAACCTCTCAAACGTGTCCTTTATGGAGGTCTTACTGGCTTCAGAAATGAAGTTTGGCTAGGATGGAACTGGCACTACTTTGAAAACGATCTGGGTTACCTGCTTGTATTTTTATTTTCCAAATTGGTGGCTACAAGCTACTGAGTTCCTTTCTACAGAGGTCAGCCTGGTCCTTTTTCCTGTACTCTGCAGGGCTGAAGGTAAGCTCTCGTAAAGTGGGCCCAACCCAGGCCTGCTCTGAGACTTTTCAGCAAAGTCGCCCTCCAAGCAGGAGGGCTGCCACAGCCTTGGGCAGCCAGGCCTAGCTCCCAGCTCTCAGTTCTGCCTAGCAGAAGCCCTTGTGCCCCTGAGCTGAGCCAGCTGCTCCTGCGCAGCCCTGTGTGTCCACCTCCGGAGTCATGACTTGGGTGTCTCATGTCAGACCTGGGATATCTGGATTGGGGCCCCCACCTCCTGTAGCAGTGTGGGTGCTTACTTTTGCAGATTTTCAGGAGTGCTCACATCTTCATCATAGAGGCCATCTGTGTCCAACAGGGTACCTGGGAAGGAGTGAGAGTATCACTACAGGCCTGGCCCAGCCAGCCTCAGGAAGGGTGGCTTCTCTGGGGGCAAGAAAGGCGGATAAGGGCTTCTGTTAGCGGGGGTAGCTGATTGAGGCTTCCCCAGCAGTGGGGCCCTGGGGGTGGATCCAGGTGGTCTCCTCTCTTTTTTAATTTAAGAATTATTTATTTGACTTTATTATTATTGTTTTAATTTGAACAGAGAGACAGAGAGAGAAGTAAAGTGAGAAAGCAAGCTGCTGGGTCTGGGACTCAAGCCACAGTCGGCCATGTGGGAGTCTAGTGCCTTAACCACCACGCCACCTGCCAGCCCCCAGGGGTTCTCTTCTTGAAAAGCCTTTAGGAACCCAGCCTCCCACCCCAGCCCTGGCCCAACCCTGGCTCACCGATGGCCCAGGACTTCTCCTCCCCGGGCCCCAGGCGGCAGGGGTCCTTGTAGCGTGTGAACAGGGAGTGCTGCTGCTCCAGCTTGTCCTCTGTGTGGGAGGAGGAGATGTGGGGGCTTCAGGGGGCCTGTCCTGTCCTCAAGCACCTGCCACCTGGTTCCAGTCAATTATTTCTACTAGGTGCTTCCAGATCCCTGTCCTGGGGATAACTGCTTCTGGGTGGGGTCTGTAGTCCCAGACAAGTGGGCCTGTGGCTCACGACACTGGATTTCTGTATGTCCACGGGAATGCCCCACCTGTAGTGCTCCCACTCTGGTGTTCAACTTTCCCTCTGAGGATAGTGGTCACCATCACTCTCGGGCTCAAGGGTACAGTGACCTTAAGGCCTTCACAGATCCTGTGGCAAACCCTCGTGAGGGGCTGGCAGATGCTGCCTCGGCCAGGACTCTCTTCTCAGACCTGAGTGCCCAGGTTTGAGAGAGGAGTGGGCCCCACAAGGTTCAGAGAAAAAAGTGACCTGCCTGGGGTTCCTGTTTGCCTGCCAGCTCATCAGAGGGCCTTTCTGAGACCTTGGGAGGGAAGAAGAGAGAACTGAATGGGGTCTGGCTGCGGGGGTGCTCCTGATTGTATCTTCCTGAGTGTTTTAAGGTAGGCTCACAACCCCCACCCCCGCAACATGGCTGCAGTGGAAGACCCTTCCTTTATGGTGGGATGCTGTTCTCCCCGCTCACCCTGGAGTTGCTGCTGTTGTCTAGAGATGCCTCGCTGACCTTGCACACAACGAGACAGCTACTGCCTGCTGCCACAGGTGGGAGCACCACCCTGTGTTCTGGGTGAGACAACGGTCAGGTTTTCTGTCTTCACTGAGGCCTAGGGCCTGAACTCACAGATCCCATCATCCAACCCCATCCTCAGTCCCAGGGGCACAGTGGGCAGTGCAGAAGGAGCGCAGGTGCCAGCGGGCCAGGGTTTTTCCTGACACTTGGCTCTTCGGGTCCAAGAGACTCCAAGCTCTCTCTGATTCACAAACCAGTCCTTTAAATGAATTAATTACTTAAAATTTCACCAATGATGGACTTTTAGCCTTTTAGGCTACTGATTGAAAGCATGTTTCCCAGGACTCAGATACCGCTTTGAACATTTATTTAGGGCTATGTGACCTTGGGGTAGTTACTCAGCTTCTCTGAGTCTCAGCTTTCTCTTCTATACCATGTGGATAAATCCAGTGCTTACCTCTTAGGTTTTGCTATGGTTTGAGTATCTCCCCCAAATCCACGAATTGAAACTTGGTTATATTGTGGAACTGTTAAGAAGAAACTTAGTACCTTCATGGTGTTGAAAATGGGGGTTTGGGGAATGATTAAAGTGGGAGTCCTGTGATTGACTCCTTGTGGGTTTATGTGGTGGGGGTGGGGGGGCATACACAGAGACACATAAATGGATGAACATACAGAAACATGCTCCCATCGGTGACACCGCCAACAGGAAGACCTTTACCAGATCTGTCTCCTGGACCTCCAAACTAATCTGAATAAATCTCTGTTCTCTTAAATTACCCAGGCTCAGAGATTCTGTTTTCAGCAACAGAACAGACTAGAACAGGGTTGTCATGAGCCTTGAGTGAAACAGCAGCCAGAGTCCTGCCTGGCACAGTGTAAGAGCTGAATTGATCCTTGGCGAGTATTATTAGCCAACACTCCGTTGGTCTGAGTCTCAGAGGCCCCAGCCTGCCTTGTCAGAGGTTCATTTTTATGGCTTCGTCTCTAGCAAAGTGGACTCTAAATTTCCTAGGCAGGGACCAGCTCTGCCTGTGCTAGGATTTCTAGGGGGCAGAGAAATCCTCTCTTGCTGGATATCCCATATGCCCCTGGGAAGTTTCTCAAACTGACTAACTGGTGTCTCTGACTGTGACTGGAGCCCACGCCCTCTCCAGAGTTGCAGACCCCAGTGGGGAGGAACACAGCCTCACCAGAGGAGCAGTTGTCAAAGTTTAAATCTCCGCAGAAGACATCAAACGCCACCAGCTCGTCAGGGTTGGCTGCGCTGGACGAGGAGGTAGATTTTCGGAAATCAGCCAGCCAGTCCTGAAGCAGGTCCAGCTGCTCACACCGGATGGCACTGTCCTCTGTGGGGCAGAAACACAGAGACCGGACGAGGAGGCGAGTGGCCACACCTTAGCCAGTGCCCTCCACCCCCCAACTCCAGTAACCCGTGGGCCGGCCACCCTACCTGCAATGGCGTGCAGGTGTGTGCAGGCAATGTACCCGACAATTCTTTGGTCCTGAGGTGTGCTTCCCACCTGCACCTGGGGGAGGAGGCCAGTGTCAGTGATGCCACCAACCAGTCATCAAGACCCTGCGCCAGCACAAAGGGACACTGGCAGTGTCCATACACTCTCAAGGTCCAACCCTCACAAGCCCAGCTCTGTGCCAGGCTCCTGTCTGGACTAGGACTCAGGTAAGCACCAGACAGGTCCTAGTTCTGGGGGCTCACAGGTCAGCACAGGAGGCAGGTTATCAATGGAATCCCAGCCTGTGTGTGGGCTGTGCCAAGAGCAGTCTGTGCAAGGCATGGGAGGAACACAAACCACAACAGAGTCCCTCCCCATCCACCATCTCCTGAGGGGACCAGGGCATCCATATGCATGGCCCTCAGTTCCCTATCCACACATATCTGGTGGCTCTTTCATCTGTCCTTCCCTCCTACCCTAGACCTGATCCTGCCTTGGTGCTCCTCTCTGAACTCTCAGATGCCTTTCTGTGACGTGGCCCAGCCTCTACTGGGAGAGGCCTCAGACCCTCCCACGCTCCTGCTTTCCCTGATCTCTGTCCCTCTGGTCACAGAGTAAGTCATTGCACCTGCTATATAAGCCATGGTCCCATTAGTCCCCATCATACGATGGGAGCTCTGGTCTGTGTCATGGGCTGCCCCAGGCACACCCACAGCCTCCATCCTGACCTCTGCAGCAGCCTCTTCTGCTTCTTTCCCAGAACTCTGTCCTCACCTCCTCATGCACCTCCTTTACTGATGACAGAGCTGCAGGGTGGGCAGGGGGGTGCTCCTTCCACCCCTGCCCACCCCACAGATGACCTTGGTGAGCATCTCCAAAGGCCAGCTTAATACAAGAGAGCATCTTGAGTGAACATCACGGAGAGAACGCCCTACCCTGGGTGGTAATCCCCAGTGCAAGACCAGCCTTGTCACTGCTGTGGCCGGGGCGATGAGGAATGGCCAGACAGGTGGCTCCTGGGCCCCTCTGGCCATGGCACAGCTGCTGGAGGCCACACGGGAAATCTGTGGGGATGCTCCCTTGGCCGGCCATGTGCCTCCTATCGGCTCCTCATCTTTCTAGGTCTTCTTTTCCCCTCTTGTCCTCAGCTGCCCTCCCAAACCTCACGAATCCCTCCCAGACTGGACTCAGAGCCCCAGATTCAGGGCACTCCGGGGAGGTGGCTGCGGAGGCCATGGTGCCTGTTCCAGTTGGCGGGGGTCACATCCCAGGCCGACTGCTCAGAGGGCCTCGATCTTTTTTTTTTTTTTTGCTGAAGTCGGCTTGATATTGTGCTCCATCTGGACTTTGTCGTCAGCAAACACCCTGGCTTCCTACAGCTCTTCATCTTTCTCAGCTCAGATGCGAATCTCCTTCCCTAGTGTCCTGGGGAATAAATATCTGGCTATTCGATAGTGGGCTATTCAGCCTGGATTGGGGCCTATTTCTAAGCTCACACCTGCCATTCACCTCTTGTCCATACATCAGACCCAAACCTCAGTCTAACAGTACCCTGCCCTGGAATGGCCTGTGAACCAGGTACCGCTGATGTGCCGTGCTGCAGTTAACACATTTATAAACCAGTGCCCTAAACGACCACATGATGGCGCTCTTGTCCTCGTATTCCTCGGATAACATGGCTGTTTCCTTGTCAATAATAGTCATTCTGTGAGCACCTGGTTTTAGTGCTTCCCCGACATTATCTTGTTGGCTGTGATGACGACTGTGAGCATAAGTTTATGCCCCTTCTATAGGTGAATACATCGAGGCCAATTGAAATTCAGCCACTGGGCTAGGGCCATAGGGGTCCATGGTCAAGGCAAATCAGGCTCTGGGCTTTCTGAGCCTCTGGTGTCTTTCCCAGGGTTTTCACTGGCTGCCTATTCATGGATCTTTTTTCTTTTATTTTTTATAGGTTTTTGCCATAAGGCCATGCACTTACCAGAGAGAGAGAAAGAGAGGGAAAGTGAGAAATCACCCTTCATGGGGGTTGCGATGTCACAGTCCCTTCTCCATTCTCCTCTTGGAATTTTGTAGACATGCACATGCACCCGGTGTGATTTTCAAACTGCTGGGCCCAGGACTTGAACTGTGGTCAGCCATGTGAGAGTTCAGTGTCTTAACCACCATGCCACCTACTGGCCCCCGTCCGTGGCTCTTAATGTGTCAGCCTCTCTTTCAGTACTTAGTGTCACCTTGTCCTATGCTGAGTCCCAGGCAGGGATGGGGCACTGCTGAGGAGCGCCCACCCAGAGGGGGTTGCATGCACCCACTCTGCCTCTTGCTTCCCCTGCTCCTCCTCCCTCTTAACCGGCTGTGTGATCTTGCCACAATCCACTTTGTTATTTGCTGGAACTTATTGATTTCCAGCTTGTGTCCTCAGGAGCCACAGAGCCTTGTGTTTCTTTTGCAAAAACAAATAATCACACCGAGAGGTTGTATCTTTTAGTCCTGGTGGGCAAAAACTGTCAATAGAAAAGGTGCCCAGAGCAGGCTTTATCATAGGAGTGAGGCAAAGGGGATTCCAGGCCCTTCCTTCACAGGGAGTTTCATTCCCTGAAGGATCTGAAGTACCACAAAGCAAACCAGGGTCAAGGCTCCATGAGGGAGGCCAGCAGGTGAAGGGACACTGGTTTTGCTGCAGCAAGTCTGCAGTGTCAGCATCTTTCCAGCATGTGCTAGACATACCACACCTCTGCTTGTGAGGGGCTCTGATGGCCCACCTGGCATAAGGACTGAGGGCCCCACAAGGGTACCACTGAGAAGTCCACAGAGGTGGTTCAGCCAAACCCAGGTTGAGGCCAAGACTGTCAGGAGTGGCTGGGCTGAGGGTGGAGGGGCTGAATTGAAGGCTGGGCTTTCCCCCTAGGCAGTGGGAAGTGTCACAGGAGTCAGACCTGGCCTGGGAGGAGAACCAGTGGAGAGCAGCACAGAGCCACAGTTGGGCCTAGGGTTGGGCCAGGGTAGTGGAGCTGGAAATGTGGAGTGGACCCAAGGGGACTTGGAAAGTGAAATGAACATGGGAGGGAGTAGCTGGACCCAGGACAGAGAGCAGCCAAGGTGGCCTTCTGGCTTAGGGGTGGTGGGACCTGGGAGACGGGCAGCTCAGGCTGAGTTCCGTTCAGAGTGAGCGGGGCTGTCTAGGAGGCAGCCAGATGCATGGCTTGGGGCTCCGGGCAGAGATCTGGGCCCAGATAAGCCAAGGGTCACCAGCAAGGGCAGAGATGGAGCTGTGTCCCTGGAGTGGGTGCAGGCTCAGTGGTGCTCTCTTTGGCAATGAAGGGAGCTGACTGAGGGGGTTATGCTATGTGGGCCGTCCGACCCAGCTCGGGCTGACAGCTGTGCGCAGTGCTGTGGGCCTGGTGCTGCCAAATCTGCTGAGGTCAAGAGGAGGTGCAAAACTAGGTTTTATTGAAAAATATTGATTTTTATTTTGTTTTATTTTGCTATGGGGCATGTTGTACTTGCTGGAGAAAGAAAGAGGGAAAAAGTGAGACTCACCCCTCTGGGGGAATGGCCACACTGCAATCCCTTCTCCTCCATTTTCCTCTCAAGATTTTGGGCATTGGGACCAGCATATGGCGTAATGGCTATGTCACTGGACTCTCATGTAGTAGACCATGGTTTGAGTCCCAGATCCAGTGGCTTAAACTCACGCCGGGCGCATGAGCGTGCGTGCCCAAGATCCCAAGAGGAGAATGGAGAACGGATTGAGGCCTGGCATCCCTCCCCCCGGGGGGGGTGATTTCTCACTTCCTGTCTCTCTCTGTCTTTCTGGAAAGCGCACATGCCCTATGGCAAAAACCTCTCAAAAAAAAAAAAAAAAAAGATTTTTGGCATGCACACACACATGCCTGGTCTGTTTTCAGGCTGCTGGGTCTGGGACTCAAACTTTGTAGTTGACCATGTAGGATCTCCACACCACCAGCTGGCCCTCAAAATCTTGATTTTTATATATTAGCCAATACAAAAATATTTTTTAAAAAGTGAAGTAGACTAAGGCAAGCAGGTGGTATAGTGATTAAGGCTCTGGATTCCCATGTGGTGGACCACAGTTCGAGTACAGGACCCGGCAACTTGAAACACACGGGGCACATGTACGTGCATGCCAAAGATCTTGAGAGGAGAATGGAGGAGAAGGGAATGTGGTTGGTGTGGCCATCCCCCTGGGGGGTGATTTCTCACTTTTTGTCTCTCCAGCGAGCGCACATGTCCTATAGCAAAAATCTCTCTCAAAAAAGAAAAAAAAATGAACTAGAGCAAATTAAACATCATCTGCCAACTAGTGTGAGACCCAGGAGATGGGAAATGAAAAGAACATTCGGGACGGTGGTGCAGAGGAGGGCAGTACCAAGGAGACTGCTGTTGACTTTGGTGGAAATAGGAGCCAGAGTTCCTTGCAGGGGTGAGGGGGGCACTGACCTGTGCTGAAGTGGACTGGGGTGGGGGTGGAGGGTGGTTCCTGGCCTTTGAGCCATCTGTAATGGAGTGGGAGTGAGAGGGTGTGCCCTCCCACCCTGAGCCTGCCAACACAGCCCCTTCTTCCCCAGAAAGTCACTAGCTGCTGAGATGAAAATATATCCATGGAACAGAACACCAACGAACCATATGCCAAAACAGGAGAGTTAGATCTGTTTGCAAGAGGACTTAATTCAGTTTCAGCCTCTCTTGGTGTGAATGAAGCACTGGGGGCCCCAATTCTGGCTGTGGTGAAGCCACCAGAGCATGAAGCAGCCCAGAGTGGGAGGCTGGGCTCTCAGGTGCCTGCAGCGGGCTGTGTGGAACATCAGCTCTGACTTCTGGCAGGTGCCAGGCTCTCGCAGCAGCATTTCCTAGACAGTCTGAGCATGGTTCCTTCTAGGGGTGCTGGGCAGGCTTTGCGCCATGAGCCTCCTCTTTCCGATTCATCTGAAAGGAAGAGAATCCACACCCAGTGCAGCTGCTGCTCTGGGGCAGAAAGCCCTGTTCTACATCAGCTGGTCAGATGGTGCCTCAGAAAACTCTGGAAGCACCAAGAGCGGCTTTTGGATAGAGAACAAAAAGTCGACACACTGAGCATCTCAGGCTTAGTAGAAGATAATGTGTAATGACCAAATTACCATGGTCTAAAAACTCCTCCAATTGCATCCAAATTAGCAGAAATAATTATGATTCACTTTAATTAGTGACTATGGAAGCGAAGCCATGGGCTGGTGGGCAGAGAGCCTGGCATGGCAGCTGCATCAAAGCCAGGAGGGAGGGCCATCCGGGCCAGGGAAGCTGAGGCTCAAGCGGGCATGGTAATGAGCCTGGGGACCTGAGAGCCTGCCTGCCTGCAGCTCTTCGGCTGCACTGGTCTCGTCTGTGTGAATGGAGAAGGCAGGGCCTCTCTTCCTCTGCTTACAACCACCATTGTCACTTCAGCCACCATCGTAACCAGTGCCGAGAGAGCCAAAGCTCTGAATCCCTCCTGGGTCTCATCTCTCTAGCCTGCTCCCACCCACCCTACCCTCATTTCACGGGTGACAAAACAGTGCCTCAGAGATCTGAGGAACTGACCCAAGATCACTCAGCGAGGTCTCTGAATCCGGAGCCTTGGCTCTTGTTCCTGAGCAGGAGCCCTTCAGTTCTGCTCCATGAAAGGCCCTGTCTGCCTCCCACTCCAGACCCCGGAGTGAGGATTCCCGCCCGCAGCCCAACTCCCGATGTGGCATTGGGACCAGCTGGCGCATGGCCCTCTGGCTGGGCCAAGGCTTCCTACCTTGAGGAACAGAGCTCCCTTAGAGGCCAGGGCATCGAAGTTCTGCCTGTTGGGGTAACAGTGATAGGCCACGTCCATGATGGGGTAGCGGCTGGCAAAGAAGAGGCCGCTGTTAAGAAACTTGAAGTTGCAGCAGCGGTGGCAGCCATAGATCCCGACGTCATACAGGATGTACTCAAAGTAGCCATGCAGCTGGTCTTTCAACTTGGCGGCTGCCCGCTTGTCAAACACCTCCTGCAGGCACAGGAAGTCCAGGTTGGCGGGAAAGAAGGCCGAGACCTCGTGGTCGAAGGCCTCGTCTGGGTGCCGCCTCTTGCGCGCAGCCGCCTTCTTCACCACCGAAGCCTTGTACAGGAGCTTGCTGTTGACGCCCGGCTCTCCGCCGCCACTGCCATCTGGGCTGGCTCGTGCCTTCACCAGGGACTCCCTGGAGGCTGAGGGGCTGCCCAGGCTCCCTGAATCCCCATCCCGCTGGTTGTGGTTGGGTGTCTGGCCCTTTGGGCCCCCACTGGCCCCGTTTCTGGCCTGGCTACCAGTGACAGGCTCATCAACTTCGGGTGGCCGGCCCCCTTCCTCGCCACCAATGCGCACGATGCAGGCATCCTCGAGGGTGGCACCGTCGGCCGGGTCCCCGGAGGCCGGGCCATTGGCAGCCTCATCACTGGAATGACGCCCGCCATCACCCTTGTATTCCACAGAAGCTGTCCTCTTAATGCTCCCAGGCACAGCCCTGACTACGCCATCACCACCCTGCGGCGACACCAGGCTGCTGAAGCTGGCCGCGCTGATGGAGGTGTTGGTAGGTGAATCGATGTAGATTTTGATCTGCGGCCGGGCAGCCCCATTGCGGATTCTCTGCCCAATCTCTTTGGCCCGTGCTTGGGTGTTAAAGAGGTTGTTTGTCTTTGCAATCGAGTTGGGGAGGAGGCACAGGTTGGCAGTGGCGAAGCAGAAGCTTTTGCCAGCTCCCGTGCCCTTCCATTCACTGAGCAGAGCTGCCCCGCCGGCCGGGCTCTTGTCTTCCAGCCGTGAATAGATATAGGGCCGGCGGACGGACTGCAGAGGGGACCAGAGGAGGAAGCCAAGAAATGCGAAGGGCAGCGCGGCCACCAGGAGGGCCAGGTAGACGGGCGTGAAGAGGTGGGAGCAGAGCAACTGCAGGTAGCACGGGTCGTCTGGCCGCTGGCGCTTCTCGCAGGTGGCGGGTATGAAGGCGGCCAGAAGCCGGTCCAACAGCCAGTAACATGGGAAGATGAGGGCCCAGGACACGGCGTGCAGGGCGGACAGACAGCTCGTAGGAAAGGGGGTCGTGTACAAAACCATCGCAGCTCACTGGGCGCCGCAGCCGGCCCTACTACATGGTGTCTGTGGCAGCCGCAGCACTTTCCCAGGAGGGGTGGGAGGGTGGGGGGCAACTGGAGGAGGGGTCACCTCCTGGCGAGATGTGACTCTAGGTGGGCAGTAGCAAATGTTGACCCACTGGTCATGATTCTCAGCGAGCCATGCTGGGCCACCAGGGCCTGCTGGTGAACCTGCAGAGACAGAAAGCGAGGGGATTTTAGTGATCTTTAGGGCAGCAGGGCAGATGTCGGGGCTGTCCTGGCTCACCCTATTCCTGCTTCCTCCAATGGCAGCAGGCTATTCTGAGGAGCGGCAGGGTCTCACGGGCCTTGGGGGGCAGGAGACAGCCCAGCACACTTTGCTTGCCTGTATGTGCTTTGTTCTCTTGGGATAAACAGCTTAAACACGTCTGTCTCTGACTGACTTCAATTTTGGCTTTGTAACCTAATTACTTGAAAAATGGTTCAGGGGGAACAGCAGATGGCATAATGGCTACACTGGACTCTCATGTAGTCAACCACAGTTCGAGACCTGGACCTGGTGGCTTAAACTCATGCTGGGCACATGTGCGTGTATGCCCAAGATCCCAAGAGGAGAATAGAGGAGAAGGGATTGTAGCGTGGCCATTCCCCCTAGGGGGGTTGATTTCTCACTGTCTCTCTGTCTCTGTCTGTCTTTCTGGAGAGTGTACACATCGTATGGCAAAAACCTCTCAAAAAAAAAAAAAAATAATAATGGGAACCAGCAGTTAGCGTAATGGCTGTGTTGCTGGACTCCCACGTAGTCGACCGCGGTTCGCGTCCTGGACCCGGTGGCTTAAAACTCACGCCGGGCGCATGTGCGTGCGTGCCCAAGATCCCTAGAGGAGAATGGAGGAGAAGGGATTGCGGCGTGACCAACCCCCCTGGGGGGTGAATTCTCACTTTCTGTCTCTATGTTTCTCTCTGTCTGTCTGGTGAGCGCACGCGCCCTATTGCGAAAACTTATCCAAAAATAAATAAAGAAAGAAAGAAAGAAAGAAAGAAAGAAAGAAAGAAAAAGAAAAGAAAAGTTTCAGGATTTTGGAGGGACACAGCTTGTGGGTGCACAGGGGGGCAGGCCTGGGATTCTAGAGGATGCCCAGGCCAACAGTGGCCCAAAGCAGCCATAGTCCACCAGGAGTCAGGGGTGTGTTTAGAATGGGTAGGCAGGTCGCTCTAGGTCAGAGGAGCTGCGAACGCCTGTTGTTAAATACCAGCTAGTCCAGGTCAGAGTGAGAAAAACTAGCAAAAAACAAAAAGGTCCAGAGGATCTCAGGTGAGGGCAGCACGACTGGCAAGGCTCTGAGTGGAGGGTGGCCCTACCCATGACCAGGCTCTCACCGCAGCCCCAGCCTGCAGCATGAGATCAAGCCCCGTGCTCCCACCCCGCTGACCTACAACAGGAACCCTCATTCAGCAAGGATCCAGGCAAAGTCTGTGACTTAAGATCTTCTAGAATGACCTGAGTTACCCACTTCCAGGAGACCCTAACAGTCACTGTGACTTAGGGAAGCTCTCTAGGGCTGTGTGGGTCTGGCCTAAGCTTTAATTGCTTCCCACAAGTCCTCCAAGTGTAGCCATAGCCATCTGGGTAGTCACCCTGGGCCCCAGTCCCAGACTGTGCGGGAGCCACAGTGGGTCTCACAGAGGGCCCCAGAGCCTAGCCTGAGGGAGGCCACCAGGTGCATTTATTGTGCTGAATATAAAATCAATAAAGACGAGAGTCTGGAGTGTTTGCCCAACCTCCCAGGGCCTGTGGCAGTCATTCTGTGGTGAAGTTTGTATAGTGTAATCCTGTCATAGCCAAAGCAGCTGCTGTTCACCTTCCAACCACTGCCACACCAACCTAGCCCAGCGCTGGCCCTGGCACCTTGGTGGTTCTGAACCTCTGGAGCCATCCCTCTTGGTCCCACACCCTCTCCTCTTCCTCCTGAATCCTTGGTCATCCCGGGACCCCATAAGGAGGTCTCTTATCCCTCTTGTAAGCAGCCCCACCCCTGCAGTTGTGTCACAAATGGATGGGTCACCTTCCCAGTAGACTGGGAGCATCTGGAAGGAAGGGACTGCACAAGGACACTGGAGCCCCAGGCCACACTGGCAGATACTCGGGAGATGGTCTGAAGGAGTAAAGGGTGATCTGTGATGCCTCTGGGCAGAGAGGAGCAGCTGTTTTCCTGCCAGTCCATCCACGGTGTCAGGAAGGGGTTGTGCGAGGCTTAGCCATGCCCTAAGCATACCCCTTTGGCCTCATCTCCGGGGATGACATGGTGGGGACAGGCCAGGGCTAATGTCTAAAGATGAGCCTCAGCTGGTGGCTGTGCCTGATTCTGAGGAATGCATGTCACAGGGATTTTACTTTCTTCAGGAGAAATTACCCTGAAGTAAATGCTGCCAGGTTACAGGAGAGAGCTGTGGGTGTGTGTGGCAGAAACAGCCAAGCGACCGGGAGCAGTGGGAAATGGCTCCTTCTTAGCCAGCCCTGTGCTAGACCTGGGAGAAATCTGGGGCCTGTTCTGTCTCATTCTGTTCAATGTTCCCAGCTCAGTCCTCAGAGGGGTTGGGGTGTCCAGAGGTTGCCTGTGACTTCCATCTGCTTGGGAAATTCCAGGATGCAGTCACTCGTTCTTTCTTTAAAAATCCCAGTAATTTCACTGCCACGAGATGATTCTGACCGGGAGTGGGGCGACTACTTGCTCTCCTGCACAACTGGTTGGGTTGGACCAACCTCAACAAACGTGCAACCCTCACTGTGGGGCCACTAGTGTCAGACAGGCCAGAGTGACAGCTGTAGGAGAGGATGGGAGCCATCTATGTGGACTCGTCTCTGCTGGGCCAGCTGAGGCCAGAGGAGGAGCCTATAGGTCCTTTCCCAGTGGGGGACAACGTGAGGCAGGATGGTGTCACCACTACCACCACCCTGTCTCCAGCAGCCCCTGCACCAAGGTCCTAGAGTAGCGTTTAGGCCAGACTCCTGGACCCTCGAGACATTGCCCCAGATTCACAGAGGAGGCCCACTCCCAAGTCTCCCTCACTTTCCTCCTCATCTCTCTGGCCTAAGATCACCAGCTCAGTGACACCATCTTCTCCTGACTCCTTTGTCACCTCTCACTGTCTCACCCTTTCTCAGCTGAAGCCCCAACCCACTGTCCTGAACACAATCTGATTATTTCCTTCCCTTTGGTGGTCCCCCTGTTTTGGGGGACAGTCTCTGTCTAGGGGCCCTTTGTGCTCCTGCCTCTACCAACTTCTTCACTCACCCTCAGCCTGCACCAGCAGGAGAGGCCGCCAGCGTCCCAGACGCACCCTGCTGCCTGACTGCCAGGCCTTCACACCTGCCACCTCTGCCTGAAACTCCTCCCCAGTCTCCTGTCAGCTGCTCTTCACCCTTTAGGGCTCAGCTGAGATGCTTCCCCTTCAAGGGCTTTCCCTGACCCCACCCAAACTCTCTTCACATTATGCTGCCATCCTACCAGGAGCTGGACTAACATCTGGGACTCCCGGCAGACCGTGAACTGCATCGGCCCATGTCTGTGTGGCAGAGTCCGGGATGCGGCCTTGTGCTTGTGAAGGGAAAGAACAAATGAGAAAATGAATGAATGGGCCCTGCTATCTCCAGGGTGACAGAGGCTGGGAAGGTGGAGCCGAGGCTGTCCAGCCTCTGGGGAACTCTGTCAATGGTAGCAGGAGTCAGGCCAGGTCTGTGGTGACACTTCTGGAGAAAGGATTTGAGAGAGAGCTGTCCTATTCACACCGCGCTGCCCTCCGAGAACTGTCTGTGCTCCACGGGTGGCTGTTGTGCCTCCTTGGGTCAGAGGCAGCTGTTGCCTCGCTTCATCAAAGGGTTCCTGAAATAAATTTCTCAACCCTGCTTTCCCATGTGGCTCTTCCCCGACACTGGCCGGCCAGGGTAGGATGAACTATTAGCTGGACAGGGGGTAGGGGAGATCTTTCCTTTTCACCTGTCCTGTGTCCCTCTTATACTTGCTGAGACTCAAAAAATCCTTCCTACCCTGCCTGCAGTGCCGGTGAATGGCCAGCTTGATCCTCTGCCTCTCCGGGCTGGGCACTGGGATATTTTTGGTCTTCATTCAGACATGATGGGATTTGCGGTGGCTGGCTGCTCTGGGGCCAGCAAACTCCTCTAAAATGAGGCAGGCTAGCGTATCCCAGGCCTTCACATCTGCCCTGAGTC
The DNA here is from genome assembly GCA_026018925.1 of Tupaia tana. Lineage (NCBI taxonomy): Eukaryota > Metazoa > Chordata > Mammalia > Scandentia > Tupaiidae > Tupaia > Tupaia tana. The sequence continues at coordinate 18,654,794 of JAKSZU010000018.1, read as the reverse complement.
CTCTGCCCAGAGCACCTCACAGGCCTCTCCTTCTTAGTGCCCTGGATAGGAAGAGCCCTCCCAGGTGCTGCCCACCCACGCCTGCCTGCATTCCCTGCATCTAAGCACAGAAGCTGCTGACGCAGGAGACACAAAAGGGACTGCCACTGATGGCGCGGCTTCCATGGCACTGTGCTTAATTATTTTGTCTCAGGGAAATGAACGGAGGGTAAACAAACAACAACACACTAATTAGTCTGATGTACACTTTCCCACGAAAAAGGAGAGCTGGAGTGAAACAGTGGGGGCTGGCAGCTTCTCCGAGAATGTGCAAGCCCGCAGAGGGGTGGCCAGGGTGGGATGTGGCTTCCCAGGGCCTGCAGGTACATGCAGGTGCTTGGCCCCACCCCTGGCAGTCCCCTTTCTCTCGCCTGCACTCCTTCAAGGCTGGGACAGCCCCTGTTTCTCTGCATCTGTGTCTGGTTGGCAGCTCTACTGAGCAAAGTCAACTGTGGGCACCTGGTGGGGCTCAATCTCAGGGACGGGATTGCTTTCAGGGTTCCTGATTTAGAGCCAGCAATCCTCTCTGCGCTTGCCCTGATTTTGAATACCAGAGTGTGGCTTCCAGAGTGGCCCAGAACACCACATTCCCCCCAATACCATGAGCTCTAGAGCTAAGCTGGAATACCACACAGTCAGGCCCACGGTCACTCCTGAGCCCTGGAGTCAGTGTAGGCCACACTGTGCCCCAAGGCAGGGCTCCTGGGAGTCAGCCTCCCTGTCCTAGAAGTGGAGATCTTGACTCTCAGCATCACTGTTTATCATTCAGCTAGGGTGTAGGCGTCAGGCCAACCTGAATGAAATCCTGGTATGGGGGTAGCAATATCTACCTCCCAAAGCTATCATGAGGACTAAAGGAGACCAGTCTGATGGGCTGGCCAACCCTGTTCCTTCCCTGCCCCCTTCTCCCCATTCGTAGGATTTCTGGACCACCCTCCCCTAAGGCTGGTCCCTAGGTGCTCTATCTGCCCCCTCTAGCTGGTGGTCTGGGCCCTGTTCTGAGGGTCGGCCTGAAATTCGTGGACCCTCTAGGACTCTCACTCACCCAAAGTGCCCCAGGATCCTTAGAAATGCCATCCTTCATTAATTTGTTCCTCTCCTGTGCAGTGAGGGCTGCACTGGGCCTTGGAGCCTAGGTGGACAGAGAGTTCATATGGTTCACAGGTTGATGGCCCAAGTAGGAGGGGAACTTGCCCAGGGGCCTGGGAGCCTGTATAACCCTAAGTGCATCTGAGAGAAGAAGTGGACGTGTGACCTAAGAGCCACATCCCAGTCTCTCCTGGGCAGTCGTGGGGCATCAGCAACATGCAGCTCCACGCTGCTGCTGCTCCTGCAGGTGGCCAGTGCTTTGCAGTTAACCTGGCAACACTGCGAGACACCTGGCTGCTAACTGACCTGCACAGCATAGGAAAGGGGGACCATGGCTGCTCAGAGGCCTCTCCCCCTAGACAGTGGCCTAAGGACTTTCACCAGCTGGTCTGCTGTCATCAGGAGAGGGCATCCTCAGGAGTAGGGCTGCTCAGGCTGGTCCTGTGTGGGTAAGCTGGACACTACATACTATTGGCACCAAGATAGCTGCCCCTCCTCTCCAGTACCCTGGGAAATAGGACCTGCCTACACAGGCTCAAAGGTCCTAAGGGGACACTGACTTAAATTTGAGTTTCTCCTTCAGTAGGAAAGTGAGCAAGCCAGACCAATTCTGCTGGCTGAGGCCAGCCCTGGCCCCTCTGAAGAAGCCTACACCATCTTCCGAGGATCTGTGAGCATGAGGGCATCTGGAAAGTTGATGAGGGTTGGGAGTTGCCCCATTTAGGAACTGGGATTGGAACTGTCCCTCTGTCAACACCCTGTCCTCTGGCCCTTGTGCCTGTTGAACTCTCTCTTCCCACAGCAGAGCTGGGAGTCCTGGAGCAGAGAGACCTCCTCCAAGTCCTCTCCGTGCCCAAAAGCTCATGTCTAAACAGGAGCTGGGCCAAGTCCCAGAAAAGGCCACATGGATTGCTCCAATCCAATTAGCTGAATGAGCCTGCATCCGCCAGCGGCACCAAGATCGTCAGGCCCCTTTCTGCCTGGATGCCTGCCGGAGGAGTTGGCATGGCAACGTGAGCTCGGAGCTGCTGAAACTTGGAGTCAACTCATCACTGGGAGGACCAAGAGAGACTGAAGAGGATGCCTTTTTGAATGACAAATCCAGGCTAACCCTGAAAGCCATTTCCCAGACAACTGGGCCTGGGGTCCGGCATGGGCTGTAGCGGTGACTCCCAAGGGCACAGTGAACACCTCCTAATCTTCCTAGATCCAAAGCACCTGCCTATTTCTCCCTGAAGCCCTCCCTGCCCTGCACAGCCTCATGTCACTCTAATCAAGCACGTATCTGTTAGCATGTCCTGGATGGAGCCCTGAGTCTAGGCCATGGCCCAGCCTGACACAGCCTCCCAGCCCCAGGCTAGACGGTCATCTGGCAGTGCCAGACTAACCTAAGCCTTCTCTGGGACTCCTACTGGATTGTTTAAGAAAAAGGCTTGTGGGAACCAGCAGTTAGCGTGATGGCTATGTCGCTGGACTCCCACGTAGTCGACCGGGGTTCGCGTCTCGGACCCAGTGGCTTACAACTCACGCCGGGCGTGTGTATGTGCGTGCCCAAGATCCCGAGAGGAGAATGGAGGAGAAGGGATTGCGGCGTGACCATCCCCCCTGGGGGGTGATATCTCGCTTTCTGTCTCTATGTCTCTCTCTGTCTGTCTGTCTGGCGAGCGCACGCGCCCTATGGCAAAAAACCTCTCTCAAAAAAAAAAAAAAAAAAAAAAAAAAAAGAAAAAGGCTTGTGTTTCCTCTGAGATTGAGGTGGTAAAGGCCAGAAGTTCTGGAGCCTTCATGAGAATGAATCCAATTCAGAGAAAAATAGACCTTAAAGCTTGAAAGAGAGAGGAGTCCTGGTAACATCTTTGAGCTCTGATCTCCTTATGCTTGAAGCCAACACAAACGCAGACATATTTTAGAAAGATTTTTGCTGTAGGGTACGTGCACTTGCTGGAGAGATGAGAGAGACAGAAAGTGTGAAATCACCCCCTCAGGGGGATGGCCATGCCGCAATTCCTTCTCCATTCTCTTCTCAGGATTTTGGGCACACATGTACACGTGCCTGATGTGAGTTTTAAGCCACCCAGTTTGGGACTTGAACCGCGGTCACTACGTGGGAGTCTAGCAACGTAATGGAGTCCATGCCTTTTGCTGCTCCCACAACTGCAGACTTTCTAATGAATGAGTCAGTAAGTTCCTTTTGTTTTCTCATGTCTTTTTGAGTTGGGTTTCTGTCCCTTGCTACCAAAGAGATCGTGTCTAGTATATACCAGGAGCACGTGATCTTTCTATCATTTGACTCTTATCAGCTCCTCTCGTGGACAGACCTCCTGTGTCATCCCTTTGGCTGCTCTCAGGGCCAAGTGCAGCCTCCCTCCTGAGTCCTAGGAGGCCCTCAAGGACCTGGAACATGCACCTCATGAGCATCCCTCTGGACACAGCAGGGAATGCAGACAGATGATATGAGCAAAAACTCTGGCATGGGACATGCAGGGGGAGGCCTTCCTGCTGCATATTGGCACAGGCAGCTTAACAGGCCCCGAGCCTCAGCTCACTTGTGTCAGTCAGTCATCTCTCAGGGTAGTTGGGGACAGTGCATGTGCAGCACTTACTGAAGTGCCGACTCCCCTCTATATTATCATTATTTAACACCAGAGGGTGCATATACACATGAGGGGTTGGGGAAGTGAGGGAGAAAGAAAGAAAGCACCTCTTGATGGGCCTGGTCACTCCACAGTCCTTTTTCCTCCAACTCTCCATCCCATCAGGATCCCTGGGGTGTGCACACCCAGCGTGTTTTTCATTGTTGGGGTTGGAACTCGAACCCTAATCAGCCTTGTGGAATGTGGTTCCTCTTCACAGCATCTAACCTCTGTGCTACAGGTCCAGTTCTATGATTATGTTTATTACCTCTAGTACTGTTAATTCCCTTGCTGCAAAGCTGTCAAGATATAGTGAAGACTTCGATTTCCACCTCACATTGGCGGTTTGCCTTACAAAGAGGACGCCCTACCTTCTCAAATGTAGGGTGAGGCTGTCAGGGCGCCATCTCCTGGCAGAATGTGATCAGCGCTGCCAGTTGTGGGCTGCTTGTGTAAGCAGAGTCACAGGCCTGTGCTGGAGCCAGATGCAGGCAAAGGGGCCATAAAATTTTCAAAAAGAAACTTTCCATGGGAGCTATTAATGCACCATGTGGTTTCTGAGAATAGGAACAGGCTGCAAGCAGCTCTGGGGCTCTCCTTCAACCAGCCAGGTTTGGTGTTTCCACGTCAGAACTGGGAAGCCTGGATGAAGCTCATTTGTGCATGACTAGAAAGCAAATCTCAGGCCAGGTTGCTGGTGCACGTACCAGGGCCATGTGCCGACCAGCAGAACCCCTGGGTCTGGGTTCTTGGATTTCTGAACATAGTCTTGAGAGTGTAGGCCCTGTCACAGGGTAGGGGCTGAGTATAAAGATCTGGCTGACCCCCCGTCTCCCCACACACACAACCTGCTACCCCAGATTCATCATTGGTGACCGCAAAGGGGGCCAGTATAGAGAAGCTAAATGGTTGCTGGCACCTAAATCCATACCTGAGCTATTCTAGTGGTGTCGTCCCTCATTCCACGGACCCTTGTATGATCCTCAAGAACTTGTCTGTAGCCAGATCACTGCCTGGAGTCTGTCCAGACAGAAGGCCATAGGCTCTCACCAGTCTCTTCGTCCTCAGGGAGGTTGAGCCTGGGCCGGAAGACATGGCCTGGAGTGAAGGTGTCCTCCATGCTGAGGGTGGGGCCTAAGCTCTCCATCTTGTTCACAGGCTTTTCTCCATACGGAGTGCTGACCAGGCAGGAGTGCTGACTGGGCAGCTCTTGGGCAGAACTCAAGCAGGCCCAAATCAGGAGACCACATGCCAACAGTGGAGCATGTAACAGGCATGGGCTTCCTACCTCAAGTGCTCTGAGTCTGCCTGGGTTCTGAGGTCTGTGACTGGGCTGTGTCTTGAAGACAGGCACAAGCAGGGAATCCTGGGACTCCCCAGGTCTCATCACCTGCTCTAGGTGAATTCTCTGGCTTCTGCTGTTTGCGGGGGGCTGCCTGGCTGGCTGAGTGCCAAGGAAGCTCCACTGGTCCCCAGCAGACTCCCAGCTGGCCAGTGTCATCTCCCCTCCTCAGAAGACTCTACTCAAGGATGGAGACCAGAGCAGTCTCACCTCTCTCAGGCTCTGCTGCCAAGGCTTCTGTCTCAGCAGCGTCCCTGCTTCCCTGACATGAAGAGTAATGTCAATGGTTTATGAGCCGAACAAGGCTTGGGAGCATACTTTGCTTAAGAAGAAATGACAACATACTTTCTGTGGGAGTAGAATTTTAAACACAAGTCACACAAATGCTAGGGTTTATGCAGACCCATGTTCGGTTGCATTTTAAGTACAGCATTTCCTCCTGGAATGGATTGGCCGACTGAGTGGTGTGTAGGCATTTCAAGGCACCAGAGAACACAGATTAAGATGACAAACCTTCCTAAAACAGAACAGACTTGCTAAAATTCTTCTGAAGGGAATCATTTCACATTCAGCCTCAAGTTTTCTATGCAAAGAACATTTAACAAATGGGGTCCTAGAGGAGAATTTATGCAGACATTAAAAAGCAAATGAGTGAGAATGAGTAAATAAAATCAGGCCTCAGCATCTCACCAAGCCTCCCTGCAGCCTGGGCAGCTGGGCCCAAGGCTGGATTTCATGCGCGCTGCGAGTTTAGGCCCTTCTAGACCTTTTCAGAGAGCTCTGACCTCGAGCCACTGCTATCCTGAGGTCCTTCTTTGGCACATGGCACTTTAGGAACCCTGGCTTTACAGAACCAGCCAGAACCCTTCCCCTGAGAAAGGATGCACCAGCTCAGACCAAATCAAGGTCCCCTTGCTTGGGGAGGCCTTCGACCTGCCTGTGAGGCAGGCACGTCTAGAATATCTAACTGTGAAGGATTTGAGGGTAGTTAGCGTCTGTTGCCCAGGGAGATGAGACTTAGAGATTTATTGCTTGAAACTGTTGAATTAGTCATTTGTCCACATCAGAGACTGGTGGAAAGGAATCATTCATAGTGTGTTTGGGTGGGGGGAGCGTCTATAGCCCTACTTAAGTTCCCTCTAGGTGCTACCACCAAAATTGCCTTCCTCAGCTCTAAGGGTCTTCTGGGGCTCTTGATACCAACTAACCCCTCCCCTTCTGGTAGTGGTAACCTTGTCTACACCTGCTCTTGGCTGTTGAATCTTGTACTTCTGAAAGGAAAGATAAAAACTCTTGGTTGTGGCAGCTATTTGTACCCAGAGTGCCGATGTAGACACACATCTCCATACAGGAGCAACTAGTTAAAGAGATATGCATTCTTTGCCTTTGTAAATGTCTGGGTAGACCTTTCCCTTTGGTCCAGATCTCCCTCCAAGCCTAAGATAGGACTCTTGACTGGCTGAGGCTGGGGGTAAATCACTATATGAAAACCCTTTTTGGGAATTTCTGTCCCTTTCTCTCCCTTTCCCTTAAAGAAGAAAGAAAGGATTTAAGATAGATAGATACGCTAACTGGGACCAGCAGTTTGCATAATGGCTATGTCGCTGGACTCTCATGTAGTTGACTCCAGTTTGAGACCCGGACCCAGTGGCTTAAACTCATGCCGGGCGCATGTGCGTGCGTGCCCAAGATTCTAAGAGGAGAATGGAGGAGAAGGGATTGCGGCGTGGCCTTCCCCCCCGGGGGGGGGGTGATTTCTTGCTTTCTGTCTCTCTCTGTCTTTCTGGTGAGCATCCATGCACTATAGCAAAAACCTCTCAAAAAAATATAGATAGATTTAGATAGATAGATAGCAATAGTGAGGTTCCTCTGCCCTGATGTGGAAGGCTCACTCCTCACTCCCTTGATGGATTGGCTGAGGAAAAGTCCATTCCTGCTTTGTGCCCTTGGTGCTCCAGGGTCATGAGACATCAGGGGAGCTGAGCTTCCATCTTATTTTTTAGTGGAAACCATTTCTGCTCAGAGAGGCAGTTGCTCGGAGGGTACAGGCAGAGAGGTAAATCCACAGACATGGAGAAGTATATCTGTGGGAAATCTCTGCTGGAGATTACTATATGGGTTGGGACCAAGCAGGGCCTGTAGGGATGAGCAAGAGGCAGTGCTAGGTACTAGGGAGGAGCCAACAGCCTATTCTAGATGCTTCAGAGTCTAAGGCAAGGGATCAGGCGTGGTCAAACACTGACAGGCCTTTGAGCCCTGGACTTCTCCATACTCTGCCTCCGCTCACCAGCCCATGGCTCTGCCTCCTGGAACCTGTGGATCCGTTCTCACACACTGACTGTTGGGTACTCGCAAGGCTGGCGAGGGGAAGGGCTAGGGCAGCCGTTGTAAAGCAGGGAGAATGGGGTGCTCAGTGAGGCTGGTGCAGCTCTGTGACTGCTTCAGCTTCACAGCAGAGACTTTGCCTTCTAGATGTATATATTTGAGTGTTGGGGGATCCTCTAGAGAAGTGTGGAGACAGGTAGCTGGAAGGTGTTGAGGGAAGCAAGCAATGACAGGGAGAAGCAAGTAAGATGAAAGGACAGAAGAGCTGAGAGTGGACACAGGGAGGTGGAGCCACGCAGCGAGCCCTGCTGCCAGGCCACATCCTGGCTGACCATGATGACTGCCAGATCCCTGACTGCGGGCAAGGAGATGTCGGGAAGGAGCAATGGAGGAGCATGGGCCTGAGGGGATCCACTTGCAGTTTGCCCCAGCTGGGTGTGCAGTGATGAAGTGCTCAGACTGTCTGGATGGTGCCCTGCCCACACCTTGCAGATTAAGCGACTGAGTAACCCTTCCCACACAGAGCCTGCTGGCATGGCTGAGTCCTGCACACTAGGAAGACTGAGAGACCTTCCACCCAGCCATGGCTGCCTGTGTCCCTGCCACCAGAGAGAAGGTAGACGGCGTGCCTCACTGGGGTTTCTGATAAAGTCTGAGAAAGGAAACGTCCAGCACAGAGGTCAGCACCAATGAGAAAACAGTCCATGCAGTTTCAACCAGATTTTCTTTAAGAAATAGGCCTAGCAGGAGGTTTACACTGTGTGATTCCTTATCTGTTTCTCCACTCTCTGCCCTTTGGTCTTGGTCACCATCTTTGCTCCTCACTCCTTCTCTTGGGATTGCTCCTTCTCAGAATCTCCTTCCTTCCTTTTTTTTTTAATTAAAACTTATTTATTTATGAGTATATGTATGTGTGTGTGAGAGAGAGTGAGGTACCCTTGACAAGGTGTGGCCAGACCACAATCTTTCCCCTAGCCTTCCAGTCAGTCAGGCTCACATACATATGCAGGTGCACCTCGAATGTTCAGGTTGACTCAGGATCCAAACCTGGTCCCCCTCATCCAGCTCCAATACTGCACTTGGTGCCCTACCACCTGCACCATTGCAGTTGCATCTGTTGGGACCTTTCCAAACTATACACCAGACCACATTTTTCTGGTTAATCCCTCTAGTGGTCCCTGCTGGCCCCAGGAGGATGCCAGGCACCCAGGCAGTGGAAGACAGGATCTTCCCACTCTCTGTGTGTCTCTACCTGCTCCTAGAGCCCCAGGGGCTCTGACCTGAGCGGCTCCCCATCACGCCCTTCTAGACTTCCATGCCTTCACTAGGTTCGGCTTTTGACAGCCCTCACGTGTGCTAAGGCCTCGGCAGAGAAGCTTGGAGATTCATGAGTCCCAGTGATGCTCTTCTCACCCAACCCCAGCCCAACCCCCCATGACCCCAGGGATAACTAGCAGACCTTTGGCCTGGCTCAAACAGACTGCTTCTCTCTCATGGATTGCACAGGCTTACAGTCCGTGCACCAGAAAGGTGACCAGCCCCTCTCAGGTCTGACACCTTTGGATTTCCAAGTTGGAAAGAGAGACAGGAGGCTCAGCTGTGTAGGCACATTCCATCCCTCAGGGTAAAGCAGAGAGGGCCTTGTGTGTGTAGCCCTGTGGGTGTCTCTGCAGGACCAGGGACCCTGCCCATATGGAGCTCAAATGATGTAGGTGAAGTGCTCACCCACCTACTCCAACCTCCAGTCCCAAGAACTGCAGGTCTGATTTCTAACTCTGAGGTCAAATGAGGTTCATCTCCCTCCACCCTCTACCCCCCAGAGGCACTCAGTATGTTATTTTATCACCTGACCTAGCTGTGTGCACAGCAGACAGATAATAGGGACCCCTGCTGACTGACTGGCAAGTGGCAGCCTTTCTCCCTGCTGACCTGGAGCCACAGTTAGAATGGCTTCAGCAGTCCAGCTGTCTGAGGCCACCTGCAGTCTGCTCAAGACCTCAGTCTTCCCCTCCCTTCATTCCTTTTGCTTTCCTTGCTGTGGTGGGGGCATGGCCATGAGCCAGTCCACAGGAAAGACATGAAACTGGAAGTAAGTATCAAAATAGCCAATCAGTGGTGCAGTGGTAAAATATGATGCTCTGTGAGGCTGTCCTGCATTGGAAGGTTCACAGTTCAAGTGTGGAGACCTCCCTAAATACACCTAGCTTGAGTTTGCCCATGACCAGAAGCTGGCTGAAGGCAGGGGTAGATTGTGGAGTCAAGACCTTATTGGGAATACTGTCTCTCTCTCTCTCTCATGGAAGAACTGAATAAATAAACTTAAAAAGGAAAAAAAAAAAGAAGAGATTCACCTTGTGGAACTATCAGAGCAGATGCCAGGCAGCACACACACACACACACACACACACACACACACACGTGTCATAGAAAGCACTCTCACGCTGAGGATGCGTCTACACCACATAAGAAACCCATATGGGTACAGTTGGACACACATACAGGTGAGGAAACTAAGACAGGTAAATGACAGTCCTTGAAAATTGCAATCAGGTCACTGGTCTCCAATTTCCTCTTTCTTTCTAACCAATACTAAATATAACATGCAAATATATTAAAATATGTAAATGAGCACCAGCCCCCTCTTACTTCCAGGACAAGTTCCTGGCAGAGGGATAATGTAGTTCCTAGCTATTCACCTTTATTCTTCTCCCTTAGCTACCATGAAACAAGATCTTTGCCCCTTTTTTCAGTCTCCCAAAGGTTATATTTGCCATGCCCACCCCCAGAGCCCTTAGTGAAGACCCACTGATCTTTTTCCTTCCCTGGGGTCTGCTGGACTCATCCACCTCCCTCTTTTTCTTCCCTCCAGTCACCACCAGCTTGGACCTCCCAGATATCCTGGCCTCCAGCCTGGTGACCTCACTGATAATCCTAAAAACACTAATTTGTCATTATATGGGAAAGGGTGGGTTTTTAGATGGTCTTGCTATGCTGGGTCCTAGTCTAAGGCTCCTACCTGTCAGGTGGTCACTGTGTTGCTAATTTCTGCTTTTTATCCTGAGAAAGCCCCAATAATTTACATTGTTTCTTTAGGATGGAGTCAAGAGAAGGATTACTCAATAAATAATAAAGTTTCTGATATACAGTGCCAAACTGCTTCTATCAAGATGGTGTCACATCTTTACCAGCAATTGTTTCAGCATTAATTTTTCTACTGATGTACTGGGCAGCGATGTCTAGTTCCATTTTCCAGGATATTTAACTCATACCCCTTCACATTTCTGAAGTGCTAAAGTGCTTGCCTATGTATTGAAGGAGTTTACCTTTTCTTCAGAGATTGGGGTGTACAGACATACCCCCCTAGGGCTGGCATTATACTCCCCATGAGGGGGTTTGGGATGGGACCCAACAGGTGTGCTCCAGATTGCTTATCCCACAGCTGTGATTCTCAAACTTTTTAACCAAGCAGCAGAATCTTTGCTCAAACAAGCTCATCTCTTTATATAAAACATTAACAAGCAGCCGGTGGGGAGAGGCCTGGAGTAGAACCGCCCACTCCGCTCTGGTGGTTCCAGAAGCCTCGGTCTTACCTGAGGAGGGAGTCACTCGGATCTTGTTCTTCCCTCTGAAAATGGGATGCCACCACAGAATCAGGACCTGAAAGGAGATAAGCAGTTCTCAGAAGTGCTCGAACAATCTCCGGAATTTAGCCCATAGCCTCAGAGCAGCACAGAACAGGTGAGCCAGGTACAAAGACCGAGGGGCCCCGCCTTCGCTACAGTTACCGCCACACCCTCTCTTGCCAGGGCAAGGGCGTGGGCCTGCCCGTCCCTACATCCCTGCAGACAAAGTGCAGCCTGAGGGGGTGGGGATTTGTGTGGCAGACCTGGACAGACATGGGGGAAGAGACCTGGCAGGTGGGGAGGACACCAGGATGGGACAGATTGAACCCTCCACGTGGACAGATGGATCTAGGCCAGTCCAGAGTGCAGGCATGGCAGCCGGTGGAAAGGCAATTTCAGGGATCTGGCTGCTGCCTGGGTTTGATCTGATAGGAGAACTGAAACAATCAGAGCTTCGTGCAATCTCTGCCTCAAAGAGATACCTGCGGGTGGGGAAGAGCTAATCCCAGATCCATGAAGAGGGTCAGCGGCCACTGAGATGGGAATAATAAGGGATAAGAGGCAGTCAGAGAACTAGAGGGATCTGGCAGCAGGTAAGAGGACGCAGTAGACAAGCTGGGGGAGGGAGGCTCAGCTGAGACGCTGAGTGAATCCATGGAGGCCTAAAGGCGGGACGGTGGAGGGGGCTCAAGTGAGTGGAGGTCTTTGGACATGATGCCAAAGGCTCTGTGCACCCCTTGCTGACCCAGCCCAGGGATCCTGACATTGTATCCTGGGGACACCGCCCTCCTACACTTGAGGCCCCAGTCCCTGTTTGTAGGCCTAGCCTCTGTCCCTGCCCCTCTAGCTCTGCCCTGCCCTCAGGTGCTGCCCCATCCCCTGATCCCTGATCTTGTGCAGCTCTCTGATGTCGCTCCCTGGCCTCAGGCCCTGTCCCAACTCTTCAGTTCCACCTTCTAGACCTAGGTAAAATCCTTTGCCCCGAGGTCCTGCCCCCTGACCTCAGGCCCTGTCTGGCTTTTTTCAGCCCCTGCTCTGCATGGCTCTCCATGTGCTCTCCACCATCTCAAAACAGTTCAGCTGTCCTCTTACCGCCCCCCATATCCCAAGGAGAGTGACCTCACTCCTCAAGGTCCCTCTTCATATATGCTTATCTCACAGATCACCAAAACTGTCTCAGAAAAATCTGAAATCTGAGTTTCAATCCATTTTCTGTCCCCTGGCCAAAGACAGGCAGAGGTGCTGGCGGGAGTGTCTCCTCCGTGGCAATAGTCACTCCCTTCTACATAGAAAAGAATCTACAGAGAAAAGATGTGGGTTCTGGTGAGACCAGGTTGTATTCTAGATACTGTTAAACAGCTGGATGGTCTGGGCAAGTCACTTAACCTCTGAGCCTCAGACACCACCACCTCTTCTGTAACACCAGGGCCACTGAAACCTGGAGTGGCTATGGTCAGTACCAAATGAACGTAAGTATTTGTGGCCAGATCAGAGTGGGAAGAAGCCAGAGTCCCCAAGATCCATGTATTGCATGTGATGGCGTGGGATCCCTTCTTTTTAAAAAAGAGATTTTTGCTATAGGGCATGTGTGCTCGCCAGAGAGACAGAGAGATAGAGAGGAAAGTGAAAAATCACCCACTCGGGAGGATGGTCACGCCGCACTCCCTTCTCCTCCATTCTCCTCTTGGGACTTTAGACATGCATGCACATGCACCTGACATGAGTGTCAAGCTGCTGGGTCCAGGACCCAACTGCAGTCGACTATGTGGGCATCCAGCACCTTAACCACTAAGTGGGAGTCCAATACCTTAACTACTGCTAGTCGCATTGCCCTAGTTTCTTAGGGACTTCCCTGGCCTGTTCACTCTGAGCTAAGTACCTAGCATGCTTCTCTCCCCCATTGCCTGCTGGGAAGTCAGAGGATGGCCTGCTATCCTGGAGGCCATCTCATGTCCCTCGGGTGCCTGCCTCCTCATTCTCAGCGGGCTGAGGACCTGTGTGAATGTCAGTCTTTCGCCCTCCTTCTGGACTGATGGACCGTGGACCACAGGCTAGCAAGTATCTAAAAATGGATATAAAAGGCAGGCCTCTCCTGGGCCACCAGGCCAGTGCAACTTCTAGCCCCCACTGCCCTCTCTACTGGTGGGGAGGAACTCACTCCTCATTTCTCAATGAGAAGTTAGGAAGGTTTTTAGCCTCTGACATTCCCCAAATTGTTCTCCCGCCAGCTGCACAGATTACTCCCCCCCAATCAAACTCTTGTGAAAAATAGCCTGCATTTTTTTTTCAAAATAGAATTAAATGACAGGAACTGACTGTCTAGGGAGGGGTTCCTGAGGGGAAATGGAATTTCTACAACCTTGAAATTATAGGCCCTTTTCTCTTCTTAAAAGAAAAAGAAAACATGCAGAACATTGAGATTCTGAGCCAGACCTTGTTTAGAAATAAGCTCTTCCCTGTCCTTTCAAAAACTACAGCCTTTCTCCCTCTTTGAAAATAAGATCCCGTCAAGTCAGAGATTAGAAATGGGAAAAATTCAATCAGAGCCTCCCTCTGTCAGCTCCACATCTCAATATACTCTCAGACAAGCAGAATCAGCTCCCTTTGCAACCCAATGCAGCATGGTTCACAAACGCACCGGTAGGAAATGGTGAAACAGAAGGACCTTTCATCCCTGGGTGGCAGAGCTGCAGTGCTGCTCTCCTGGCTCTGGAAGCTGGCTGTGTCTGGACAAAGTGGGGGCCTCTGGCTTAAATAGACTCTGGGAGTGGACAGGCCTGGGGGGCGGGCATGGAAAGTGTGTCGTTTACCCAGCACAGCAAGGCAGTGTCCACAGAGCCAACAGTGGTCCGAAGCACGCGCCTGCCTGCCTGCCTGTCTATCCACCAGGAGGCCTCAAGCCCACAGGCTCCTAGACCGCAGACCAGCACCTGGAGTGACCCTCACAGACGTGCAGCTCTAAGTGAGCCCATGTCCCTGGATGCACTGAGCTTGGTTAGTTTCCTGGATGCCTCTGCATCTCCTGGGCAATGGAGTTAGATGGACTGGCTCCCCAGAATCAGTAGTGGCCTTGGAAAGGGCACCTCTCCAAGCCTCAGTTTCTGCTTTCTTGAAATAATACTAACTTCAGGGTAAGTGCACACACACTATAACAAAAACCTTAAAAAAAAAAAAAAAAGAAAAGAACACTAGCGTCATAGTTCAGAAATAATGTGTGCAAAGGGCAAAAGGAAGTTGATTTATTTATCTATATGGCAATACTAGGGCTAGGAACTTGAGGAGACTCAAGACCAGGGTGCTTTGGTAACATATCCAAAGTCACATAGCCCTCCCGTTGAGTGTCAAAGTCAAATTTCATGCAGACCCAAGACTGTCTAGCTTCATTCTACTGTAGAAACTTAGGGTGAGAATGGGGAGCAGCTGCTGGTCTTGGAGAAAGCTCTCGATTGAAAACCCTGGTCCCTTAGGCCCCAAGGGTATGGGGAAAGGTGTGGCTGAACAAATATGCTCAGGTGGCCTGTCTGTGCATTTGATTGAGACCTTGGTGGGAAAACGTGCAAACATACCCTTATTTCTCAATGTAATTATTAGGAATGGCTGGTGAGAGGAACTGCCCCCTCAGACTTCAAAGGTCTCTGAGGAACACTGTGAGGAGATGAGTGTCTCACCTGAATGATTCAGCCAGATCTTCCAGTGAGTGAGGCAGTGCCTTCACCTCAGTGAACAGAGGCTAGGGCATCAACTAATGGGAAATTAGAGTAGTCATTCATTTGTTATTGTTTTGTCTGTGAAATTTCTATTTTTTTAAAATAATTATTTATTTGGGACCAGCAGTTAGCGTAATGGCTATGTCGCTGGACTCCCACGTAGTCGACCATGGTTCGAGTCCCGGACCCGGTGGCTTAAACTCACGCCGGGCGCGTGTGCGTGTGTGCCCAAGATCCCGAGAGGAGAATGGAGGAGAAGGGATTGCGGCGTGGCCATCTCCCCTGGGGGGTGATTTCCTGCTTTCTGTCTCTCTGTCTCTCTCTGTCTGTCTGGCGAACGCACACGCCCTAAAGCAAAAACCTCTCCAAAAAAAGAAAAAAAAAATTATTTATTTAATTTTATTTATTCATTTGTTTATTTTAATTTGACCAGAGAGAGAGAGAGAGAGAGAGAGAGAGAGAGAGAGGGAAAGTGAGAAAGCAAGCCACCAGGTTTGGAACTTGAACCGTGGTTGGCCATGTGGGAGTGTCCAGCACCTTGGCCACCATTGCCACTTGCTGGTCCCTGAAATTTCTATTCTTAACAGTGTAAATAAAGGACCCGGAAGTGGTGTGGTGGTTAAGGGTGCTGGACTCCCACACGGCCGACCACAGTTCAAGTCCTGGACCTGGCAGCTTGCTTTTTCACTTTCTCTCTCTCTCTTGTTCTGTCCCACTCAGGTCAAATTAAAAAAACAAAATAAGTAAATAAATAAATAAAGTTAAATAAAAACAATTCTAAAAAAAATTTAAAGAAAAAAAAAGTGCAAATAGGGACCAGCAGTTGGTATAATGGCTATATCACTGGACTCCCATGTAGTCGACTATGGTTTGAGTCCTGGCCCTGGTGGCTTAAACTCACACTGGACGCGTGAGTGTGTGTGCCCAAGATCCCGAGAGGAGAATGTAGGAGAAGGGAATTGTGGTGTGGACTTCCCCCCTCAGGGGGTGATTTCTTGCTTTCTGTCTCTCTGTCTTTCTGGTGAGGGCACGTGCCTTATAGCAAAAACCTCTCAAAAAATAAAAAAAGTGCAACTAAATCTGCTAATAAATAATTGAAGTAATTGAGGGGCCAGCAGGTGTCATAGTGGTTAAGGTGCTGGACTCCCACATGGTCGACAGTGTTTCGAATCCTGGACCCAGTGTCTTGAAACTCAGGCTAGGTGCGTGTGTGTGTGCCCAAAATCCTGAGAGGAGAATGGAGGAGAAGGACTTATGGCATAGACATCATCCCAGGGTGTGATTTCTTGCTTTTTGTCTCTGTTTCTCTCTCCAGTGAATGCTCATACCCTATAGTAAAAATCTCTTTGAAAAATTAAAATAATTGAAATCACATGCAGGGACCTGTTCTTAACAGAAAAAAAAAAATATGTGTTTTTGATTTAACAAATTAACTCTTTATTTCCCCCAAAGAGGCAGCAATACAGAGGGTTTGGGCCTTTATAGCTGGAATGAGAAGGGAAATGAATTTTACCCTAAATACTGATGAAGGAGAAGCTGAGGTTATGATTATGTATAACTCCATTCATAATTGTATCTATTATGGGCTTGATACCCTCAGATGTGGGGATTATCATGGCAGGAGACACGCACAGGAAGACCATGTACTTTAGAGTCCAGTCTGGGTTCAAATTCCGCTCTAGGCAACACTGGGTCTTCGCTTAGCCTCTCTGAGCTTTGGATTTCTACCACTTTGCAGGACAGTTGGGAGAATGAGATGAGATGATATTGGTGAAATCTTAACAGTTCAGTAATTAGTTGTCCATTTTGGAAAGATGATTCTACAGGGAACATGGAATGGGTAAGAAGGGGGACAAGCAGGAAACTCAGTGTAACTGAAGCAATGGGATAATAAGACCAATGTGGGGAAAGAGAGGAGTCATATATTGGGGGACATCTAAGAGGAGAAAATGGCATTATGGACTGAATGTTCCTATCCTCACCCCCAATTCAGGTTGAAGCTTAGTAAGGCTATATTTGAGGATGGGGCCTATAAGGGAGTAATTAAGGTTGAATGAAGTCATAGAGTGAGTGGGGCTTTGATTTGATAAGACTAATATTCTTTTTGTTTGTTTGTCAAAAGGTGCATGTACTTGCCAGAGACAGAGAAACAGAAAGAGAGAGGAAGAGGAAGAAATTACTACCCAATGGAGTGTGATGATACCCTGATCCCTTCTCCTCTATTTCTTCATCATTTCAGGATATTGGGTACACACACTTGCACATATGAGATGTTTTTCAAGCTGCTGTGACTGGGATTTGAACCATGTTATTGGCCATGTGGGATCTGGCTTCCTTAACCACCAGGCCCTGGGACCTGCCCAAGACTAGTATTCTGCTAAGAGACATCAGAAAGTGTCTGGGCTCACATACACCAAATAAAGGCCATGTGAAAACTTAGTAATAAGGTAGCAGTCTACAAGCCAGGAAGAGGCCCTTCACTAGAAATCCAGTCAGTGGAAAGTCAATCTCAGATTTCTAGCCACCAGAACTGTGAGAAATAAATTTCTGTTGTTTGAGCTACCTCATCCCCAGTATTTTGTTATGGCAGCCTGAGCAGACGAATACAAATGGATGAGACTTTGAAGTGGTTGAGTATCAGTGAAAAACTTCCAGGAATAAACTCAGTTTCCCGTTTATGCAGTTGTATCTATTGATGGTGGAGTTGCTCATGGGCTGCTGGTAGGCTCACTGGTGGGGTGGGTGGAGGCAGGGTTTGTAGGGTTTGTAGTGTTATATGACTTTTCAAAGATGTGTCCAGGTGTCAGTGCGATAGTCAGACCTGGAATTCAGAGTTGAGAACAAGATTTCAGATTTATTGAAGTGTAGATGAAGTCTTGGGCATGGCTACATTTTGTCAGATCACTTCTTTCTTTCTTTCTTTTTTATATATTACATTTAATCACATATATCTTTACAGTGTATTACATTTCTTTTTCCAGTATGATTACCATGCATATCAATCAAGACAAAGACATTAATACCTTCCTCAAATAGCTTTTTTTTTTTTGGATAGGTTTGCTATAGAACGCATGCGCTCGCCAGACAGACAGAGAGAGACAGAGAGACAGAAAGTGAGAAATCACCCCCCAGGGGGGATGGCCATGCTGCAATCCCTTCTCCTCCATTCTCCTCTTGGGATCTTGGGCACGCACGCACACGCATCCGGCGTTGAGTTTTAACCCACTGGGTCCGGGATGCGAACCGCGGTCGACTACGAGGGAGTCCAGCGACATAGCCATTATGCTAACTGCTGGTCCCCCTCAAATAGCTTTTCATATTTTTTTAGATTATTATTATTGCTGTTATTTATTCTCATTATTTTTTATATTTATTTATTTATTTTTGGAGAGGTTTTTGCTATAGGGTGTGTGCACTCGCCAGAAAGACAGAGAGACAGAAAGCGAAAAATCGTCTCCCAGGGGGGATGGCTGTGCCACAATCCTTTCTCCTCTGTTCTCTTCTCAGGATCTTGGGCATGCACACACATGCGCCCGGCGTGAGTTTAAGCCAGTGGGTCTGGGACTCGAACCGTGGTCAACTACATGGGAGTCCAGCGAAATAGCCATTATGCCAACTGCTGGTCCCATTATTCTCATTATTTTTTTAAACATTCAATCACTGTATATCATTTGGCTTCTAAAGAGAATTTAACCAACATGAAATACTTCTCAGACCAGTCCAGTTGAGAATATTATACATGTTACCATCAACAGGTAATAAACCATTTCTGTTTCCCACTAATGTCATGCCTCTCTGTTCTCTTGCTATCCTTCTCTATACTCTTCCCTTCTTCCCCCCCACCCCATTCTACACTGTCCTCATCATCCATAACTATTTTCATTGCTTTTATGCCTTCCAATCAGATCACTTATTTCTGCCGTCTTCAATCGGTCCATTTGTATCCTAATTTCTTGTTATATAAAAACAGGTTTTTGTCTTTCCTATTTTTGTAAAAAGCCAGACATTCTCTCTTGCTTAAAAAAAAAAAAGTATAACTGTGCACAAATTGCCCCCAATTTTTACATGCCTTTGTTTTCTATTTGTATAGAACAAATCTTGTTTAGGAATGTAACAGATTTGTGGTTAGAATTGCATATGTTTTCTTGAGACTCATTTTGTCTTCAATATTTATCATGCCAGTTCTCTTATTATTCTTACTCAATTTCAGAAGAACATATCTCCCTTCATTTCAGTTTGTCAGATAATTCGTAATTCAAAATTTTAACTAGGAAAATGTTTCTTTCTTTCCCTCAGAGTTAAACTTGAAAGGCACAGTGTGTGTTTTTAAGTTCTAGCTGAGCTGCTTTTTCATCTCTGGAAACTTTTCTTGTATTATTTCTTTCCTAAGGACTCTCTCATGTGTGCCTCATCTCATTCAAATATCTCGCTCTCCAGGGCTTATTTAGGGATGTGACATCATTTCCCATTTTCAAATCAGTTATTTGAGTCATTATTATTATTATTTGTCTAAATTTTTGGTTCAATGTTTTAGTTTGTCCTCAGCATCCTTGGTGTCTTTGTTCTATTGTTTCAGTTATTCTAACTACTACTTCAAGGTGTTTTTCCTTTAAAATTTTTCCAAGGAATTAAAGCCATTTTGTTGTTGTTCTAATCACCTTCTGATAGCAATTTTTTCTGTCATTATCTCTTTCAGCATAGGTGTTATCCAGTTCATCTTATTTGTTCCTGAGGCCTTCCAAAGTCTATCATTTAAAAAACAATTTAATTGACATTTATCAAGTGCTTTCCGTGCACAGACACTGCTACTCATTATTTAGCACTTTAAGCTGTCTGATTCCCTCCTAACTTTAGTGCAGAAGAATTCAACATTCTTCAGTTAGAGCCTGCTTCGAGGCAGGTTCTGATGATCTAGTTCATTTATTCTATCTTGTTCCAAAAAAGATTAAAGATGACTTAAATTGTATCACATGTTTGATTAAAAAATAAATTGCCAGAGGGCACATGGGCTTGCTGGAGAGAGAGAGAGAGAGAGAGAGAGAGAGAGAGAGAGAGAGAGAGAGAACTCCCGTTGGGAATGGTCACGTGGTAATGCCCTCTCCTCCATTTTTCCCTCCTTTTGGGATTTTGAGCACATACATGCGCCTGGTATGTTTCTCAAGTTGTTGGGTCTGGGGCTTGAATGGTGGAGTCAGACATGTGGGATCCAGCCAGCCGTCTTAACCCACATGACACCAGCTGGCCTGAGACTGGTTTTTTTTTTTGTTGTTTTGTTTTTAGCAGTGAGGGAATTGGGGATAAGGGAAAATAATGATAGAAAAAAACAAGAAGCAGTCAGGTGGAGCTTGAGATACAAAGAGAATGAGTGAGAGCCTCTTTATCCTGATGGAGGCCCGAGGTAGGCACAGAGGTGTCTTTTTAAATTTTTTTAGAATTATTTTATTTATTTATTATTTTTTTTTCACATGAGTTTTGCCAGAGAAAGACAGAGAGAGAGGGAAAGTGAGAAAGCAAGCCACCAGATCCGGGACTAGAACCGTGGTTGGCCATGTGGGAATTCCAGCGCCCTAACCACCACATCACTTGCTGGCCCCGGTACAGAGATGTCTTAATGACTGAGGTTCATCCTATTAATTTTCGTTGGTGATGTTGAAACGATCCTTTGTTTTAAGTTCTTACTTGAGTGGCTATAGCCCAGAAGAGGCCCCCATGGCATGACTTGCTCTGCCAGCTCCATGGGTGGAAAACATTTATTTATTTTCCTCAATGAGGATGAAATTGGAAAAATAAATAAATAAATAAATAAAGTGACAGCGTGGGCACACAAACACTGTAACAGGCACCCTCCCCAGGCCCCACTCATCTTTCGAAAGTCAGTATTGATTGAACAATTAGCTGTGTATTTCCTGTGCTTCAAATCAGAGATTTTCTGTGTTTTGGGGTGGCAAGTGTAAGGAATGTTCTCAGGGGCTTTCTGTTCCCATGAAACTCCAGAGTGGCCTCATTTCACACTTCTAGGGAACCAGATTTTCGAGTGACAGATTGATTGGTGTATGGGTGGTTACCAAAAAAGAATCTATTTTATTAGCTGTTTGTCTTGCAAAGTGAAATAATTTTTTAAAAACTTTATCAAAATGTCACCGTCCGGGGGTTTAGAACATGCCCTCTGGCTCAGAGGGAAGACCTTAGTCCCACAGGTGAAGAGTTGTAATGGCTCATTGTAACTCAATCCCTTGAGAGATGGAGCCTGGTAAGCTTGACTGTGGCTACCCTGCCTGGGCTTTTGCAGCTTGGGTGGGGGACACCAATGAATGGCTGGGCACCAGGGGACACCTCCAAGCCTCATTCTGGGGCCTAAACTGTTGTTTTTAGTTGTTTTTGTTTTTGTTTTGAGAGGTTTTTTCTATAGGGCACGTGCGCTCGCCAGAAAGACAGAGACAGAGAGACGGAAAGTGAGAAATCACCCCCCAGGCAGGATTGCCATGCTGCAATCCCTTCTCCTCCATTCTCCTCTCGGGATCTTGGGCACACACGCACATGCGCCCAGTGTGAGTTTAAGCCACTGGGTTCAGGACTCGAACCGTGGTCGACTACATGGGAGTTCAGCAACATAGCCATTATGCCAACTGCTGGTCTCTGTTTTTGTGTTTTTAAGATACAACAAGGGAAACATAAAAAAGTCCAGAGATTCACATACACGAGAGGCCACATATAGGTAACTCTGTTATTTTGTTTGAGGAGAAAACATCCCACTTACTCATTTTTTAAATTAAAAACAAAAAACATCTATTAAATAATTAAAAAGTATTTCATTTCCCATTGTGACAGTTAAAGAAGAGAGGAAAATAAAGACTAAAAGCAGCTGAGGGAAGGCAGGGAACAGAGTCCTGTCCTTGCAAGTGCACAGACTGGGCAGACGGGCAGATCCTCGCAGGCTCAGTGGGTGTGGCCCCTAAGTCAGCTCTGTCCTTGGCCCCTCCCTCACCCTGTCCTGTCCAGAATCAAGGCCAATCACTCCAGTTTTCCAGCCCATTTTTAGTCCCTGTCCTCTACCCTTCCCCAGGCATCACATTGCCCTGGGCCTCCTCATTTCTTGCTTGTATAGTTGTGCCACCACCAAGCCTGGCCCCCTCCATCATGTGCCACATGCACACTTGTGATCCCCACTGTCAGTTGAGTTCCTGTGGCCCTGGCCCAGCATCTCCAGTCTTCCCTCTGCCAATAGGAGACATCCCTCTGGCTGAACTGGCTGAGGGCCCTTGGTAGGCTCTGCCTTCCCCAGCCTCGTTTCTGCCCCCTCTTCCCTCCCTCTCTCCCACTGATTTGTTCTGATGGCCCCAACCTCTAACTTTCATCTTTCCTGGAACATGCCATGTTCTTCCACGCCTCTATGCCTTGGCACATGCTGTCCCCGTGTCTGGAACACCCTCCTCAGTCCAACCACCTGGCACTCATCCTCCGAGGCTTAGCTCTAAAGCTTTCAACCCTCTTCCCTCCTTCACACACCCCCAGGTTTCGTGCTGTCAGCCTAGAGCCCCTTGAGCACCG
Source organism: Tupaia tana (assembly GCA_026018925.1). Taxonomy (NCBI): domain Eukaryota; kingdom Metazoa; phylum Chordata; class Mammalia; order Scandentia; family Tupaiidae; genus Tupaia; species Tupaia tana. The sequence goes on along the minus strand of JAKSZU010000018.1, from coordinate 18,632,488 downwards.
AGTACAGGTCCTAGTCCCTGGCATTTGGGGACCCTTGGTTGGATTAATAAAATGGTTTTTAGCCAGGCTGGGATGTCAATCACCTAATGGGCTCAGTTCCCTCTGTACACACCAGAGGGCAAAGCAAGTGCTGGGAGAAACTTCCCAATTGTTGGAATTGGTAAATCAATTAGGCTACCTTGTCATAAAGGAAAATAAAGCAAAAATACAGCCTTGAAGATTAAAAGCTTACATTAACTCACATGTGTGGTGTTAACACCTATACCTTTTAATTAAAAAAAATGATAAGAGAGCATGTGCTCTCACTGGAGAGAGAGAGAGAGAGAGAGAGAGAGAGAGAGAGAGAGAGAGAGAAAGCACCCCGCATGGGGCATGGTCGCACTGCAATCCCTTCTTTTCATCCCTTCTCTTCCATTTCTCTTTTTGGGATTTTGGGCACACACACACCCAGTATGTTTTTCAAGTCACTGGGTCTGGGACTTGACTTGAATCAGCCATGGGGTATCCGGTTGCCTTAACGATCATGCCACTGGCTGGCCCAAACTCTATACCTTACTGGGATCATCATCATCCCCAACAACACCATTTTGGGGACACTCACTGCATGCCAGGCACTATACTAAGAGCATTGTTTAATCCCTTAGACAGCCAGTGAGGTTAGGTCTTATTGTCTCCATACTCAGAGAGGAAACTGAGGTGGGGGTGGTTAAGTGACTTGTCCAGAGTCACACAGCTATGGAGTGGCACAGTCTCATGAGGAAGACTTATCTACAGCCCCATCCTGGTTAGGATTTCAACCCTGCAGGCTCCCTAATGCATAGGCAAGGGAGGAACACTCAGAGGACTAGGAAGGCTCGCTAGTCACTTCTCCCTTTCCTGTCACCCTCCTCTGTCCTAGAGAGACTTGAAGTGGATGCTGCCATTATTTGTCCTTAACAGCTAGGCATGAAGTGACCCATCAGCTATTGTCCTGAGCATCTGTCTAGTCAGAGAGCTGGTAGGGTTTGGAAGGTGGGAACCCAGCAGGAGCCCAGTAGAGCTATTGTTGTGGGGGAGAGGGGTAGGATGGGGGGACCCCTGGTCAAGCCCCATTGTCTCTCAGCCTTGCCGCCTCTGTTGGTTCTCCAACAGGAACCAGAGTGGTCTTTTCTACACACAAACCGGAGTACCCTCCCAGCTCAAAGCACTTTCATCACCCCGGACTTACACCCATGCCCTGGGTCCCCCCTCCACTCCTATCCCACTTTTTGCCAACCTTGTCCCCACCTGCCTATGCCTGTTTCCTCCTGTTGTCCCTGGTCTCTAGTGCAAGCCTTTTCTCAGCCTGGAGCTCCCCACCGTGCCTGGCTGCTCCTCACCTTAGATCTCAGCCAAAGAGCCTTTTTTCTCAGGGAACCGTCTTCATCTCCCTTCGTGTTTAGTTTTGGGGTCTCCTGTACTGAGCACCCATTTCTACCAGCACCATCCATAGGAAGGGGTGGTTCTGGAAGGGTTGAGCTCTGAGTCACATGTCATACCCTCTAGGCCACCTGCATATGGGAAGAACATCCCCAAATGCAGTGCTCCACAGGGACACAGAAAATCTGTTTTTGTTGTTGATTTTTTAAAGAGGCTTTTGCCTTAGAGCTTGTGTGCTCTCTGAAGAGAGAGAGAGACAGAGATAAAGACAGTGAGAGGGAAAGTGAGAAATAACTCCCCAAAGGGGATGGCCATGCTGCAATCCCTCCTCCGTTCTTCTTCTGGGATCTTGGGCATTCACACACACACACACACACACCCAGCATGAGTGTCAAGCCATCAGGTTCAGGACTTGAACTATGGTGGGCCACATGGGAGTCCAGTGATGTAACTGCTATGCCGTCTGCCGGCCCCAGAATCTGGTTGGCATGCTGGAGACTTGTGGAGGAAGGGAGACTGTCCAGAGGAGGGTGGGTGTTGAACATGCAGAAACTTTGGCCATGTGGATCCAGCCGAAGCCCCGACTGTGGATGCCTGTCCTCAGGGAGGGCAGGTGGGGGAAGAAAAGGGGTCAAGGACAGAGCCTTGGGATCCAGCCCACTTTTGCATTGGTGAGGAAGGAAGAGCCAAAAAGAGCACTGGGGAAGGAGAAGACTGCAGAAAAGGGGGCTCAAATATAGCACTGTTTTTATTTAGTTCTCAGATAATCTTACTTTTTTTCTTTTTTCACTTAGAATAGCTGGAAAAGGAGGGCCCTACGTGGCAGTCCCTGGGATGAGAAAACCATGTGTCAAAACCGTTGCTGAATCCCTGCGCTATTTTTACCTTCCTGACACTACCTCTCTGAGCCCTGAGGAGGATTCTGGACAGAGGTGGCCTGAGCCGGCGTCTCCAAGACAGATGTGGCTAGCCCTCAACTCGTACTCCAGAAACCACCAAAAATGCTGGCTATTCACTTCTCTTGACCAGAAATGAAAGCATCAGGCAAATGTTCTCAGGCAGTCTTGAAAGATGTGAACACAAAATTACCCCATAAATCGCTTTTGTTTCCTTTCCTCAGTTCAAAGTTGTTTTTTATTCATGTTAGGTTGAAATTGGATAGTAATTAATGTTCTTAAAATAGAATTACCATATCCCCAGGCTTAGCAAGAAAAACTACCTAGGGATGAAAAAAATATGGACCTATGTGAAATGCCACTCCATTAGCCACAGAATTTTCTATGAGCCTCAGTGAGGAGCTCCTGTCGACTGGGATTTGTGGCAGAGCACACCATGGTGGATCGTGTCTGTGGTCGCTTTTCATTCTGTTCCCAGCTCCAAGTCAAGGGAGCCTTTGACATCCGTGGCCAGGGGCTCTGGGGGTTCGCCAACCTCTAATTACATTTCTTTTTAAAAATATTGATAAACAGTCCTTCTGTTGATTCAAACATTTTTAAACACTGAGCCTGTAGTTGTTGGCTCTGAACAAAGAGCAAATCCTCCAGGCCTCTTCAGGCCAGCCGAGCCTCTGCCGGCACCTCTGGGTTCTCAGACTCTCATTCAAATGCCAGAAAACTGTCCCTCTGTGTGGGGGTGGGGGAGAGGTCACTTCAGGATTCAAACCAGGCCTGGCTAGACTACAGGGTGAGGCCCCGCTATCCACAGATGGGGACTTCTGGTCTCTCTTACTACCAGGTTCCTGCTGTGAGTTCAAGGTGGAGGTCAGGGCATAAGGCAGAGGGAACCACCATCCAACACCCACTGTCCTGTGACATGTTGAGTCACCAGTCACTCCATTTATGCATGTCAGTTCCTCATCCCACAGGCCTTGCATGTAAATTGATCAACATTGTCATGCAACCCCCCACACCTCTCCACCATCTGTTGCCTGAGGGAATGGGGACTAGAGGGGGTCAGTCCACAGGGCTGAGTGCCATCCATTCCACCTTGTGGACACCCACACAGAGGGCCTTCTAGTCCAGGTTCCTTCAGAGGCAGCTGATGCAATACAGGAGAAAGGGGGGTTAGAATATAGAAGAGGGGGGAACCAGCAGTTAGAGTAATGGCTATGTCGCTGGACTCCCACATAGTCGACCGTGGTTCGCGTCCCAGACCCGGTGGCTTAAAACTCACGCCGGGTGCGTGTGCGTGCGTGCCCAAGATCCCGAGAGGAGAATGGAGGAGAAGGGATTGCGGCGTGACCATCCACCCTGGGGGGCGATTTCTCGCTTTCTGTTTCTATGTCTCTCTCTGTCTGTCTGGCGAGCGCATGCGCCCTATAGCGAAAAACCTCTCCAAGAAAAAAAAAAAAAGAATATAGAAGAGGGAAGGGGTGGGAGTAGGTGGTCCAGCTCCCCACTGACCATTTCTCCTCAGTGATTAGAAGCCCAGTCAGTTGCTTCCTCTTGGACTACCAGGTTTTCCTGTCCTCATTGATTAGAAGACTTGGCCAGTGTCCAGGTATTGACAGTGATTCTATAGTGACCATGTCCAGAGAGGAGCCCCTTGTTACAAATGTGGTGCACCAATGACATCCACAATAAACTGAAAGTCCTTCGTCATCTCAAGGTAGAGGCCAAGTTGGCCTGAGGCCAGTTCCTCCTTCCGCTGGCCACAGGGCTCCTCAGACATGAGTGCGGATGTCACCATACCTCCTCACTCTATGCCCCAGCAGAGTAGCTACTGTTGTAGTCCATCTTACAGATGGGAAACAGGGACAGAGGGCTAAAGTGTGTTTCCCAAGATCACAGCAGAGGAGCTGGGATTTGAACCCAGTCCATTTGACTCCAAAGTCAGTGCTCTTCTCAATCCACCCTGCCACAGAGCCTCCTGGTCCTACTGCCTGCCTTTAGCAAGTGGCCTCTAAGAGGAGGCACCCTCGAATCTATGCATCAGGGGTGACATGCTCCCGGGTAAGGGTCAAGGTCTCCGTGGAGGTGTCAGCAGCCTGGGTGCTTCTTGTCAATTTATGCCTGGCTCTGCCAGTGTCCCCTTAGTTAGGGGACCTTGTCAGCATGACCCGTTTGGGCTGCAATTTTAAAATAATAATTATAGATGAGCTTGGTGACCATCAGGCCATTCTACTACATTCCAGGAAATGGGCCTAACCCTGTTAGAGGGTAAATCAGTTATAATCATCTCCTAATTCAATATGGTGGTTCTAAGCAACATTTATCAAGGTACAGAACTCATCCATGGGTTAAACTGTGATGGTCAGATAAGACTCAGACAAAATGATTCAATTTGTACTTTTTGACAATTTTTTTATATATTAACTGGAAGGGATAAGCATGTTTTAAAAAACATCTATTTATCTATTTGAGATTTATACTATAGGGTGCATGTGTTCACTGGAGAGACAGAGAGACAGAATGCGAGAAATCGCCCCCCACGGGGGATGGCCACACCGCAATCCCTTCTCCTCCATTCTCCTCTTAAGATTTTGGGCACACACGCACACACCCAGCATGAGTCTTTCTTTCTTTCTTCCTCTTTCTTTCTTTCTTTTTTTGGAGAGATTTTTGCTACAGGGTGCATGCACTTGCCAGAGACAGAGAGATAGAAAGTGAGAAATCACCCCTGGGGGCATGGTCACGTTACCATGACCATGAGATTCTCCTCCATTCTCCTCTTGTGATTTTGGGCATGCATACATATGCACATGGTGTGAGTTTCAAGCCTCAGGGTCCAGGATTCGAATCGCAGTTAGCCATGTGGGATCTCGGTGACATAACCATTATGCCATCTGCTGGTCCCCCCAGCATGAGGTTCAAGCTGCTGTGTCCCGAACTTGAACTGTGGTCAACCACGTGGGAGTCTAGTGCATTAACCTCTATGTTACCTACTGGTTCCTATTTGTTGTGAGTTTTAAGCAGCCAGGTCCAAGACTTGAACCATGGTCAGCTATGGGGAATCCAGCACCTTAACTCCCATTCAGTACCACATGCTACAGATACAAAAATTCTTATGTCCCAGACACAGATGGGAGGATCTTTCATACTGGCCACGTGCACACTAACAGCCTCATTCTGCCATAGTCGTGTCTCTGCAGCCCTGACAAAGGTGCCTAGACACCCAGAACACTGCCCTGTCAAAATTGAACCTAAGGTGGATGGGGATGGGGATTCTGGGAGAGTCATGGTAGGCAGAACAGAGAGGTGGGGGTTGAAGAGGCCTGGTCCTGGGCTTTTTTCCATGTCCCTCATTTTAAATCTCTCCCTGACTATGTGTGCTGGGCCCTACTCTGTTTATGACAACACTGGGCACATGTTATAACCCTTGCAGTCCTCCAGCATCATACAAACAGACCATGAAACAGCAGTACAGCGCCTCGAGTGATCTACTCAGGCCAGTGTCATGGAGTGTCAGAACTGGTCCTTGAACTCTTACTTGTCATGCTGTAAAGCCTGGGTACTTCCCTCAGCATCCCTGAGTCTCACCCTTTTTCTTCCCCAGTCCACCTGAGAGTCACATAGTGGCTGGAATGGAGAGTAGTTCATGTAGCTGACTCATTTTCTGGAGATCTGTTTGATCTGGATGTTACTAGCAGCCAATAACCACTTGGGGATTTCTAGCCAACGCACACCCCAGGCAGGGAGGGAGAAATGCCTGGCCTGAGTCTGGGGATCTGGGGCTAGAAATGGAGTTGGGGTGATCAGGAAATAGGAGACAACAGAGGCCATGGGGTAAAGCAGATGTTACAGGGAGAGTGTCTGAAGGCAGGGCCCTGGGGAAAAGGCTACTTTGAGGACTGGCATGAAGGCAGGGCAGGAGCAGCGTAGGGTGAAAGAAGACTTGTGTAGAGCAGGCCAAGTGAGCTCCAAGATTCACAGCTCTGAGCCTTCTGGTCCCTGGCTGGCCATCCTAAATCCACCTCAATTTAGGCCTCACCTAAAAGATCACTGCCTGGGATCTCTACACCAGTTACCTGGTACCAGGAAATATAGTCTTATTGCAAAGGGAAGTTTCAGGGCAGCATGCTGACCATGACGAGGCAATTTTACAGGTACGAGATAAGCTGCCGGACCAGGTTTTCTAGAAGCCTTCTTTGGAGTATCCCATGTTAACAATTTCACCAAAGACTTTAGAATCCCAGCAGGGCAAGCAAGCATGCCAAGTGGCAAAAAGGCTGGCAGGTTCCAGTTTGTCCTCACCTGTCATAGCTTTATGCCCTGCTCTCCTTCCTGACTGCCAGCCCAGCTGATCACTAGTGACCCCAGGTCCATGCCAGATACTCCTTTGCAAGCTCACGGAAGCAATACTCACAAAGAAGCAATGAGGTTCGATAGACTCCTACCTCAGCCTCCCTTAGTGTGACGTGCCACCTTCCAGACCCCTCTGCAAGCACCAACTCTCCCTTGCCCATGCCAGGGCTGGCAAGTGGCCTTCCTTTGACCTGAATCCTTTTATGGGCCCTTGTTTACTTGGCTCCTTCCATGATCGCGAAGGTGTAATTCCTAGAATAAATTCCTTATTCCACCACACTTGTAGTGGTTCTGCCTCCCTGATTAAGCCCTGAGTGATATTGTATCCCACCTCCCAACCTTCAGTTTCTCTCCCCTATAACATGGAAATGGTGTGAGATATGCAGGCCCAGGAAGGGGCTATATCCAATTGTTAAGGGCTGTGAACCTGGGATTGGTTCTGTGGCGTGTACATTTGTCAAAATCTGAGGGTAATCTTCAGACCCAAATCAGGTCTCACTGAACTTTTCATTTTGGCACTAACTGCAGGAGCCCCACAGAGCGGGGCTTGTGAGATCAGAGGACAGATACATTCTGGAGGTGGAAGCACTGGGGCATCCTTCCAATGACTGGTAGTGCCTGGTTACACAGCATGGTGGGTGCCGTTCCTGCCTGAGGGTGTAAGGTGAGGGCTGGTCAGAGTCTTTCCTGATTGTATGCTGGTGTCTTAGTCAGGAATGCAGCCCACAAATGGAAAATCATTCCCCTGGGAAGCTGGTGTGTGCTAAGTTAGGAGACTTCCAGGAAGATACTGAGAAGGGAAAGAATGGCTTGTCAGGGCTGAGACGCGCTCTGCTGACTCGCTGGAGAGGAGGCTTTGTTCCTATAATGATGATGAGCGAGTCTTGCCTCTCGAGTCTGCAGAGTGGATTTGTAGACACTGTGTCAGGGTGCAGTTAACACACAGAGCACCACAACCCTGCTGCCTCAGAGCCAGACCTTAAAGCCTTTTCTCTCTTTAAAAATGTAAGTTAATAGGGCACAGGCCCTGGAGAAATGCCCACTCGGCCACAGGATGGCATGCCACAGGCCCTGCCTACTCACAGTAAAACTCTCAGTTTGTTGCTCTTCCTGGCCAGGTACAATTTGGAGGCTGATGTGGGCACTTGTCCTTTATTCAGCGGAGTCTACCCTGGAGTGGAAATTTAATCTGTCCTCCACCCCGGACTTAGTAACCACTAACACAGCTGGAACGCATTCTTCATGCTGGACACAGTGCAAGCGGTTTATCTCACTTAATCCTTAACCCTGTCCCTGTCCTTGTCTGAGAAGCCCCTAGCATTCCCTGCTTTGGCCCTTGATTAGCAGCAGGGCTAGGATTTGAACCCCCAAGGGTCTGACCTAGAACCTATGCTCTTAGCCAGTTTGCCAGTCTTTCCATGGGGCCTGTTTGATGATTTATTTCTTAGTCTATACCCAGAGACAATGAGGCATAAACCAGAATAAAAGGGGGGCTATTATGATATCAGTATTTGCCATTTCTCTAAATTAGATCATAAATCATGGAGCTACTGGAAACGATATACGTGTCAGCCTCCTGAACATTTAGTTATCACTTAGTACCATCTGACGATGTCTAGGGTATAATTAACACTTTCTTGTATAAAATACAATATTTCTGTGAAATGGAAAATTGAATGGGAAACTAAATTTAACCAGGCCTTTCTCTTCCTTGGGGATGGGGCAGCAGAGTGCATGACGGGGACCGCTGGGCACAGCTGGGGTTGGCTGGTGGATGAGCAATCATTCCCAGCCCTCTCCAGGCCAGGGCTGTGCCATGCAAAGGGGGAAGCCTGTCACCTGCAGTAGCAGCAGGCGAAGCTGAGTGATGGCGCTGAGCCTCGAATAACTCTCTGAGCCCATTCATCAGGCTCAGCATAATTGGGCATCTGCCACTGGCATCTCCAGATGTTTGCCCTTATCAGACATCGATGTGGTTCAGAGTTTTCAGTGAAAGCCTCGTAAAAAGCTGTGGCGGGTTGGGGATGCTTATTGTTCATTTTATTTGAGTTTCTTATCATGTGCAAAATGTTCCAGGCAACATTAGGAGACACAAAAGACTCAGAAAACACAGTTTCAGGGGGCGGAAGCTCACCGATGCGTGGAGGAGACACAGCCACCGACATTTACAAACATTTGCTGAACACAATCAGCTGGTAGGAGTGAAAGTCGCTCTCAGCAGCACATGGGGGGGGGGGGGGATGGAGACAGGATTTAATGCTTGCCTGGGGGAGTCTCCTAAAATCAGATGGGTATTACAGGCTGTTTGCTCAGTGATGTGGTCTGTGGACCACTGCTCAAGAGGTCTGGAAGGAGGGGTAGTCATAAATGGGGCAGAAGCTTGATCAAGAGAAGAATGTTAAAGGGGAGACACATCTTGCTTGAGGTGAACATCTGAAGTCTCTATTCAGGCACATTATAATTAGTGCTTAACCATAAATGTAGCTTAGCAAGATGCATTTATTTATATATAGGTTGCTAGGGGCATTTAGGGAAAACTAAATGCAGGCAATGAGAACTGTCCCTGTTGATCTACAAAATTCACATCTGAGACAGCATCTTGGAAGGGCAGATAACCCTGCTCACAGACATAAATTAAAGCTATTTTCTTTGAAAAAGGATAATTCAAATGATTGATAATCTCTCTTGAAAGACTGTTTTCTTAAATCAACTTTATTTATTCTCCTCCTATAAAAAAGGATTGGTGAGGTTTATAACAAAAAGTATGACAGTGAGATCATTAAAATAAAAATTAGAAATTAGCATACAGTCAGAAAATAGAATAAAAAATTTCTAACCACAATGGCTAACCTTCTGTGACTAAGCATTAAATTTATCTTTGAGCTTCCTGGAATATAAGGTGAAAAGGGAAACAATCAATTACATAGCTCCAGCTATTAAAACAGATAAAATATGCTAATTTGTGCCTGGGTAGAGGCTGTGTTCTGTTTCTCTGATCTTCCCAGACAGTACCTGGTACATTTTGTGTTAAAGAACCATGCTTGTTTGCCCTGCATTGAGAACTCCAGAGGGCAAGGACACATTCCCAACAACCCTGAGGTGTCTGCCTGGTACTGGTAGCTACTCAGCTCACAAACTAAAAACAGAAAAAGTATCTAAAAAATGATATATGCCATTTGCAACTTAGTAGGGACATTTTTAAAAAAGAATTATTCATTTATTTAATTCCACTTGTTATTAATATCATTTTCCAATTTGACCAGAGAGAGAGAGAGAGAGAGAGAGAGAGAGAAAGGGAAAGCAAGAAAGCAAGCCGCCAGGTCCAAGACTTGAACCACACTGACCATGTGGGAATCCAGGGCCTCTATCCACCATGCCACCTGCTGGCCCCAGTAGGGAAATTATTTTAAAACGCTTGATGGTAAGAGTTAAGTCTGCCAGAGTTTTTAGCATGGAGAACATCCTAATGGACCTACCTAGTGTCCACCGGGCAACTATAAAGTACAGATGAGGTGTACAATTGTGATGTTAGCCATTGCTTTAGAGGATGTGTGTGGTCCTTCTGAGGGGCAGCTCACTGAAAGGCTAAGATTAGGTGGCTAAGTCAGGTCTCACAAGGACCCTGCAGGAAGCAGCTGGGCCTTGACCGGGTGGTAGGGGAGGGATCCTCAGTGCCAGCGCTGACCTATCTCTAGCTATCCTCCCAGCAGGCTTTAAGGGCGGAATTCCAGCAGGCACTGCATCTTACCAGCTAGTTTGCAGTCACCTTTTACCTTCAATTACTGCAGATTCCTGTGCTGCTCTAATGCTCTTTTGTGTTTTACTATTTTTCTTGAAACCTACTGAGAGAGCTCATTTGACCTCAGCAGAGAATATTTTTTTTGAGAAACAGAGCCCTGGGTTCAAGTGGGGAGGTTTTCGTGGAGCGTCCTGAGGTAAGGGACAGTGGAGGGCACAGTGAAGGCAGAGGGCCGTTGCCTGGACTGTCAAGGCCCAAGAGGATGGCTGCTTCTGCAAGCAGGCCACTGGGCCTGGGCTGGGCCTGTGGTAGGCATACTTGAGTATGGAGGCAGGAATATCTAGTAGGAGCACTGCCTCTGCTCATGGTGGCTGAAGTCCAATACCTGCCTGAGAGGCTTTGGATAGGTCAAATTTCCTTGAAGGGGGTTCTTGTTTTTTTTTTTTTTTTTTTTTTTTTTTTTTTTTTTTTTTTTTTTTTTTTTAACGAGGGGAGGGTGTATTTTGACAGGGTCAGTGGAGACCACACACTGTGCCAACATTAGGTGTGAAGTGAGATTTCAACAGTACCCAAGTAAGGTGAGAAGAGGTCCCCAGGGGCCAGTATACACAAAGTCCCATCACACTGCCCAATTCAGACATACCTGCTGTGTGGCCCTGATTATGTGGTTATTGTCATGCCCTAGGGGGTTAAAGGACCCACCAGCTCTTTTCCCCAGACCTCACTATTTGACAGTAGTTTAACACCTCAGGGAGAGGAGGCTGAACTTAACCACTCATTCAGGCAAGCCTCAGGCCTCCCTGACCCTGTCTGAAAAGTGAGGCATGAGTCAAGCTGCCTGTTCCCTGAGGGAGTGAAGGCCCTGCAGAGGCAGTCCCCCAGCTCCCAACTCCACCGCACAAGACTGAAGACTTAGTACACCCTGAAGATCCCAGCACAGCGCCTGGCATACATACATGGAGGGGAACTGGTGTTAGGGTTACTTTCTGGTGTTAGGAAGCAGAGGGCTTGGGGGCCAGATGCTCCTGAGGAGGGAGAAAGTGGTGGACCATGTTATTCACAGACCAGGAATGGCCCCACCAACCTAAACATTGTGGGTGTTGTCACCCCAGATGCCATTCTGAATTTTAGGTATAATGACACGAGAATCCCTTCTTCCAATCACAGTGGGCCTTACCATTGCTACTTGTATCCTCAGGCTCTTTGGGCAGTGAAGTAGATTATTTCCTATTTTTCTTTTTTAGAGATTTTTTGCTCAAGGGTGCATGTGCTTGCCAGAGAGACAGAAAGAGACAGAGAGACAGAAAGCAAGAAATCACCCTCCAGGAGGGATGGTCATGCTGTAATCCATTCTCCTCCAGTTTCTTCTCAGGCACACATACATGCACGCACGTTTTAAGCCACCAGGTCCGGGCCTTGATCCACGGTCAATTACATGGGAGTCCAGCGATATAACCATTATGTCATCTGATGGTTCAAATTGTCTCCTATATTCTTTTTTTTAAGAATTACTTTTTATTTAACTTTATTTATTTATTCATTTTACTTTGACCATAGAGGGACAGAGTGAGAGAGAAAGAGAGAGAATGAGGGAACGTGAGCAAGCTGCCAGGTCTGTGACTCGACCTGGTCATGAGGGGATCCAGCACCCTTAACCACCATGCTACCTACTGGCCCCGAATTGTCCCCCCAATTTTTATATGCTAAATCTGGCAACCCTAAGCATAGGGTTTAAGAAAAACAGTAGATTTGCTACTGGATTTAAAGCAGCCTGACTCTGGTCACCTAAGGCTTGTAATAAGCTGTAAGTACACAAGTCTCTCCACCTACAAAACCTCACTTTGCTGTAGGGTTTGACTAACAGTCATTTGATCTTTTTTTGTACCACCAAGGATGGAAATACTGGAGTAGATCCTGGGTATTTTTGTTTTATTGTTGTTGTTATTGTTTTTTAGGTTCCACCACAGGGCATGTACACTTGCTGGAGAGATGCAGAGAGGGAAAGTGAGAAATCACTCCTGAAGGGAATGACCATGTCACAGTCCTTTCTCCTCCATTCTTCTCTCGGGATTTTGGGCATACACACACACACATACACTTGGTGTAATTTCTAAGCCACTGGGTCTGGGACTTTAACTGCAGTCACCTTAATTACCATGCCACCTGCTGGCCCTTAAAAATTTTTTTTTTTTTAAGTTTTTGCCATGGGATTGTATACTTGCTGGCGAGAGACAGAGAGAAGGAAAGTGAGAAATTACCTCATAGGAGAGATGGCCATCTCTTCTCCTCCATTCTCCTCTTAGGACTTGGGGCATGCACTCACTCATGCCTGGCCTCAAGCATCTGAGTCTGGGAGTTGAACCATGGTCAACCATGTGGGAATCAAGTGCCTTAACCACTACACCACCCACTAGGCCCTGCTTTGCTTTTTTATTCAAAAGTTTCCTAGATACAGAGAAAGATTTCCAATATAAGCCAGCTAAAGCCCAATACCCCTATTACAAGTAATTTAAGTAAGATGAGGAATAGATATACCTGCAGTGTTGGACCCTGGTCCCATAATGGATGGAGAGAATTTAGAGAGAGTGAAGGCTCCTAATGGCAGGACTGAGGTGTCAGGTCAGAAATTGCTCAGATTTTGAGGCAGGTGCTGGCAAATTCTGCCTAAGTGGGGAGTGGAGTGGGCACTGCCAACTGCCAGTGTCAGAGGGTGGAGGGTGGCTGCTGTTCAGGATTAAGGTGTGGAGAAAGAAAGCAGAGCAAGTTGAGGTGCTGGCAAGAAGAGGCCATGTGACTGCACTGGCCTATGACAAGATTGCTCCTATGGTTATGGGGGAGGGCAGCTCCTGGGCAGAATAGGCCTGTGTATGACCACTTGGGTGCTTAGACCTGCAGGGAGGGTCATCCCAACACCCTCACCCTGGCCAGACCTGTTTTCCTGCCAGGACCAATGCAGCACAGATCATAGAGATGCACACACTCCTTGGACACCTGCTACTTGGGCATTGCTGTGGAGTTGGAGTGCGGAGCTCCAGTTACAGGGACATACTGCCTGGCCAAATGAGAACTAGAGCCAGTGTCTGTAGACAAATCCCTGGTATTCTCCCTTACCCTATGCCACAGTGGCCACTATAGTTCAGACTAGAGCTCTGGGTTTGGGGCCCAGACTAGCCCTTTCTGCCTTCCCCTTGCAGGCATAGTGAAGAGAGGTTTGAGAGGGGAAGCAAGAGGGAGGGACTGACCATAAACTAATGAACATGAGCCTGTGAGCTGGGCTGCCCGCAGGACTCGAAGCTGATGAGGGGTAACGATCAAAGTCAAAGCCCGCACCAGCATGGAAGGAACAGCAATGCATCGAGCATCCTTGTAAAGCAAGCTGTGTCACAAAGAAAACCTAGTGCTTTGGGACCAGCAGATGGCATAATGGTTGCTGGACTCTCACATAGTGAACTGTGATTCTAGTCCCAAACCTGGTGGCTTGAAAGTCATGCTGGGTGTGTGTGCATGCATGCCCAAAATCCCAACAGGAGATTGGAGGAGAAGGAATTGCAGCATGGTCATCTCCCCTGGGGGTGGTGGTGGTGTGATTTCTCACTTTCTGTCTCTTGTCTCTCTCTATCTGGTGAGGGCATGCGCCCTATAGCAAAAATCTCTCTCGAAAAAAGAAAACAACAACAAAAAGAAAACCTACTGCTTTTGTTTTATTCTGTAAAATGGAGCTCTTATGTCCTCCCTGCTCTGATGGCACCCAGAGCAAGTGGCTGATACCCTGGGGATCCCAGGGCAGTGGGATGGCCACCAAAAAGTGCTGCAGACATGAAGAATTCAGGAGTCTGGATCATCAGGACCTGGCTACCTCTGGGATGGAGGGGAGAGGCTGAGGCTGAGGGAGGTTTTGAAGACAGGCTCTCTGAGAGGCCAGCATATCTGGAGCAGAAAGGTATGGGGGCAAATAAATGTGCATTTGCTGAGAAGAGAAACTAGCCAAAAGTGGCTCTAGAACAGGAGGAAACAGGAAGGAGGAGGTGGAAAGTGCATGGGTGAAGTACAGGGTATGAGGCTCGAGAGGCAGAGAAAGTTTCTGGGCAGAGCTATGTCCAGCCAGATGAGACTGGAGAAGGCCTGGGGCACCTTCCAAGGAGGGAGGGTATGAAGCAGAAATGTTGAGGAATGAGTGAGGGGTGAGGACTTGGAAGAAAATGTGATTGACTGCCAAGGTACCCCCACAGCAGCCTGTTAAGAACCATGAGGACCCACTGGCTTGGTGCCAGGTGCCAACATACACTGCCATTTTCAGTTGCCAGATACAACCCTTGGGAGCAGGCAGGAAGGAAACCCACAGCCAGGATGACAGTACCAGGAACCACAAGTGACAAAATACCAAACACCAAACATGTTAAAGGTCAAGTTCAGGAAATGCATCAGGTTTCTAACCATTTCTGTCTCCCAAAAGGTAGCTGTGAATTCAGGACTAAGCAGAAAGCATCTGAAGAGTCAAATGGCTGCCGCAGCATCTCCAATCCTAGCATGCTTGCTTTGTAAGGAGACTGCCTCACTCAGAGACTAGCTGCTTTATTTAATGTAGTTCTGAAAAATGTTGTTTCAGTATATATGTGTATATATATATATATATGTGTATATATATATGTGTGTATATATATATATATATATATATATCTTCTCAAACTCAAAAGAAAAACCAAAGGTGAATGACACTGCAAACCTCAAACATGCGAAATCATCACAGTAAGGCAATGGCTTGGGCAGATTCTTGGTCCCACCCGAGACTGATAGCCTATGATCCCCATATTTTCATAACGAGGACCCTTGAGTTAGCAAGGCATTGAAAAATAATACTCCATCTCTGTTGCTTAAGAAGGTAGAGTAGTGTATGGTATATGTCAGCGAGTTGTGATTTTAAAAGTTAGGCATTTGAAGAATGGATCAAAGCACATTTATTGAGCACTTACTCTATACACACCATCTTACACATATTAACTTCCTAAAAATACTACAAGTAAATGCTATCTTACTGTTTTATGGAAAAGAAAACAGGCTTAGAGAACTGATATGATGTGTCCCAAATCATAATGCTTTTTTTTCACTTTTCTCTCTGCTTGCCTCCAGTCTCTGGCTGTTCTAGTCTGTGGTGCTGGAAACTACCTGAAACTGGGCAATTTATAAAAATAGATTTATAGTTGGGTGACCCAAGGCCAGGGCCACCTCTATTGTGGGTCTTGTGGTTGTAACACAACATGGCAGAAGCCAGGAGAGCATGTGTCTGTCTCTCCTTCCCTCTCCTTAGAAACCCACCTGGAGTTACCTATATGAGCCCCACCCTAATCAGCCCTAAAGGCCACATCTTTCAACGCCATGAAGGTATTAAGATTTCCTTAATAACATTTAAAACCAAATCTCAACACACGAATTTTGGTGGGGACACAAATCAGCCCTGGCCCAGTGTCTATGAGGAATGCCTGCTTTTCAACAACAGGTGAACAAGGCTTTGCTAGATAATGGGGCCTGAGTTGAGGTGATGCTCTCCAGGGTGGTAGTGATGGCTGTCATTGTCCCATCAGTTCACCTGATGTTCCTGTCCTGACCTCCATTGATTCAGCCACTCTGTGGTGTAGGGATGAGCCTGGCTTCTGCCTCTGAATCCAGAAGAAGCTTGCCTCTCCTTGTGGGAAGAACCTGAGCTATAAAGTACTTGGATCAAGAGGATAAACAAATAGCTATGAGATCTCCATCACAAGGAAGGGGTTGGCTCACCTGCAATAGTTTTGTGAACCCCATCCTCCAGGGGAAATGATTCCTGAAGAGCTTTGATGGTGACAGGCTCTATTTTTCATTCTTTAATCATTCAGAAAAACACTTTCATTTCAGTTTATTCAAAACAGTGGAAAATCATTGAGATTTTTCCTGTGTAAAGGTCAAACTATAAAAAGATAAGTGGACCTAGAGAACTTTAGACTAGTCACAAAAACGTGGCAGTGCATTAAAACAGATCCAAAAAAAGATTTAATCCTCCTTTGGAAACAGCTCATAATAATCCCCTCTCTACTCTCCCCTATGTGTGTTAAATTCCTGTTTTTAGGTTCAAGGACATAAAGTAGGTGATTTTCAATGGGTAGAGCATGGGCTGTATATAGAGCATGGGAGTCCTGGCTTAAAATTCCTGACCAGCTGTTACACACCAATTATGAACCTATGAGCAATTGCCTCCTGAGCCTCAGTTCCCTCATCTTCAAAATGGGCAAGCTCCGTATCAAAGCTCTCCTGAAAGGCCTGGCTTGTTTCCTGGCAAGCTATGGGTGGATAGACACAGAACCTTCCTCATCATTGTCTATTCCTGGCTCAGTCAGATAGATGCCCCTATGGCCTCTGAGGAGGACACTGCCAGACTATAGACTAGAATCAGATCCCTGCTCTGGCCTCCTTTCCCACCTCGTCCACCCAACCGCATCCCCAGACCTGATAGGCTCTGTTGCACATGAACTTGAGTGACCTGTGAAGTCCTTGCAGCTGGAAGATAAACAAGTAACTGTGAGATCCCCATCACGAGGACATTTTAAAAGGGCACTTGGTAATTTAACAGCTTTTGTGAAGCTGAGCAAGCAATGGGAGGATAGAGTATTTTGAAAACACAGCCTGGACGGTAAAAGCCTGATTTTCTTATTTTTAAATTAAGAACTTAGAGAAAATCTGTGAAGTGTCTTTAGGGAGATAAGGAATGGCTGGATCCCTCTTCAGCAAATCAAGGCTTCATCCATGCTCAACTGTGTGCAGCCCAGACCTGGCCTGGTCTCTCCCACATCAGCCCACCCATTAGTGGAGCCAGGAGGGGATTGGGAAATGGAATTGGGCCTGATGATGGGTTTGGCAGCCGGATTCCTGGGAGCTTCTGCAACTGGGGTTGGGGGTGAGAGGGGGAGGCAGGAAGGTGTCTCAAAGCCCCATGGGTGGGGAACCAGCAGTTAGCGTAATGGCTATGTCGCTGGACTCCCACGTAGTCGACCACGGTTCGTGTCCCGGACCCGGTGGCTTAAAACTCACGCTGGGTGTGTGTGCGTGAGTGCCCAGGATCCCGAGAGGAGAATAGAGGAGAAGGGATTGTGGCGTGACCATCCCCCTCTGGGGGTGATTTCTCACCTTCTGTCTCTATGTCTCTCTCTGTCTGTCTGTCTGGCGAGCGCACGCGTCCTATAGCGAAAAACCTCTCCAAAAAAAAAAAAAAAAGCCCCATGGGTGGAAGCTGGTTTTCATTTTCTAATTTGTGTGCAAGTAGGAACAGGAGGAATGGCACAGGAAAAGACCTTTGGGGGAAACAGTGGGTTCTTGGGTCTGGCTGACAGGAGCATGGCATGAGATGAAGGAGGCTAGCAGCAGTCAGATCCTGCAGACATCCTGCAGATGAGTGGCAGGGTCTGATTTGTGTTTCATAAAAGTCACACGCGCTGCCAGGAGGGGAAGGCTCATAGGAAGCAGGGCTGGGGGGTGGCTGCCTTGGTCACCCAGGTATATGGTGGCAGGTTTACATGCAGGATATGATGAAGCTGGAGGGCTGATGAATGTGACTGGTGTGATATGGAAGATGAGGGAGGGGCATGCCTAGCAGGGGGTCTCTCAGGCCTCAGAGCCTGGAATTGAGTAAATGCTGAGGCCGCAATCTGCGATGTATGGTACAGGTTTGGTACAGTATCCATGATGAGCCAGAGATGGGCAGGTAGCAATTGAGGTGACTGAGGGGAATCCAGGCCGACCTGTCTATGACAGCATGGGACATAAAATGCACTGTGAGGAGGGATTCAAGTCAGAGACTGAAAAGTGGATGAAGCCAGTCCACAGGTGGCCGGTAACTAAAGCTCAGAGAATGGATGAAATCCCACACGAAGCATTTAGAGTGAGCCCCAAAGAGGGTAGGAAGAAGATCCTGGGGACCAGCAGGTAGCATAGCAGTTAAGTGGGGTGGACTCCCACATGGCTGACTGCAATTCGAGTTCCAGACCCAGCAACTTGACACTCACACCAGACCTGTTTGTGTGCATTCCCAAGATCCTGAGAATGGAGAAGGGATTGTGGCATGGTCATTTCACCGGGTGTGTGTTGTGTGTGCGTGTGTGATTTCTCACTCTCTCTGTCTCTGTATCTCTCTGTCTCTCTAGTGAGTATACACGACTTACAGGAAAAAATCTCTCTCTGAAAAATATAGGAGAGGGACCAGCAGTTAGCGTAATGGCTATGTCGCTGGACTCCCACGTAGTCGACCACGGTTCCAGTTCTGGACCTGGTGGCTTAAAACTCACA
This sequence comes from Tupaia tana, assembly GCA_026018925.1. Classification (NCBI taxonomy): domain Eukaryota; kingdom Metazoa; phylum Chordata; class Mammalia; order Scandentia; family Tupaiidae; genus Tupaia; species Tupaia tana. Next base: position 18,613,801 of record JAKSZU010000018.1, on the reverse strand, counting down.
CCGGGCACATGTGCATGCGTGCCCAAGATCCCGAGAAGAGAATGGAGGAGAAGAGATTGCAGCGTGGCCACCCCCCCAGGGGGTGATTTCTCACTTTCTGTCTCTCTGCCTCTCTCTGTCTGGCGAGCGCACGCGTCCTATAGCAAAAACCTCTTAAATTAATTAATTAATTAATTAAATAAAATAAAAAAAGAAAAGAAAAATAGAGGAGATTCTAGAATCACTGATGTTTGAGTTTGAGGAAATGGACTACATGGTGAAGCCCAAAGAGTGGGCAGAGGGGTGACTGAGAGAACATGGAGGTTGGGGAGTTCCTTGGGACAGGATCTGCTGGGGTTGGGTAGCAAGGAAGATGCTGTAGAGGTTGGGCTCACCGCTGGTTAGCCTGCGGATGGCTGAAAGGGATTCTGCCTGATCAGCAAGACTCAGGTTCTAGCTATAGCTTGAGCCAACTCTGCAGCTTTGCAGATGGTTTGTTTTCCTGGAGAGAAGGTTCAAAGGAGTTTCCTGGAGGTTTGTCTATTGAAACTTTATCCTCTTGATTAAATATTCTCCCTACCAGGACCTTTTTAATTTAGGTAACCTGAAAATTGTAAGCATGACTGTTGTGTTTATTTCAATTATTTCAATTTTGACTTTAAAAAATAAAGCAGATGCTTATTTTAAATGTTAATATGAGGTTTCATTCTACTATCCTTTATACTTTTCAATGAAAAGCCTAATTTTAAAAGATATGTAGTTTGTAGATTCTTAGAGAGTTTATCTCCTTGGCTTTTTTTTTTTTTTAGGTCACAAGGGACCTGTCTTAAACCATTAGGTATTTAATGTGACATGCTCTGCTTTGCAAAGTAAAAGAGAAAGGGCAGCTTTTGGCTCAGATACAAACAGCTTTGCCCCCAAATGTGTCCAACAGCCTGATTTAGTATTAAAGCTCTGAAATGATTGATTATCCATTAGGGGAGCTATTTAAAGAGTTCATTGCATCAGATTCAAACCAACAACATCTGTGCTGCAAGGGCAGCTAGGCATGGCCGGGCAGAACCAAATGGAATCTGAATGGAGCTGTGGATTCTGCCTTCTACAGAACTCTGAGACCAGACTTCCATTAAGGAAAGTAACAGGTTGCTGTTGCCAGGCAGGTTGATGGTGATCAAGCATGTGCCAGCCACTTCCTGCAGGACCCAGGTCAGAGAGAATTCCTCCCTGTGAATGAAAACTGTTATGGGGCATGGCTCAGAACCAGATCTGTATCCTGCTCTATACCTCACTTCATCCCTCCTTATCCTCTGCTAGCCCCTTTCCCTCTCCCTTCCTGGGGCCTTAGATCCTGGGCTGCTCCAGGTCCACACCCCCACCTCCCCTTCTCCACTACAAGCCATTATAGTTGCCTAGCTGGGTTTTCCCTGATCCCTCCTGACCCTCTCTCTCATCCAGACTGCCCGGCAAACTTCACACAGCCTAAGTAAGGCCGTTTTTGTCTTCCCTTAACTCCAGCAGGTTTCCTCCTAACAGCACCACCCACCTGCCCCTTATTCTGCTCTGTCCTTGTATGCTTAGCAAACAGTTTACCTTGGCAGGTTCACCAGGAAGTAATAATACTGCTAAAGTCAGGTGCTTTATGGAGCTTTTATTTCTAAAGTTGTGTGTGTGCAGGTGGGTGTGCCTTAGGTGGGTGGTTAATTGTCTCCAGGCTGAAGTTATTGTTGCTCATGCCAAAGGAACAGCCTTTCAGGCTTGAGGCCCTGTCTGTCTGGTGTGTCAGAGCACAGGCCATGTTATATTCCAGGGGCTAGCCTGAGGGCTTGCCTTGTCCAAGTCCAGGTGGGAGACCTCTGTCCTTGGAGAATGCCTCAGTCCCCACAAGAGCACCATAGCTAGAAGACTGCCTTGTGTTTGCTGGGCACTCAGTCACAATCACTGTACCAAAGGCTCCTAGTAGTGGCTACTGTGGATTCTGCCGAGTCCCTGTCTGCAGAGCTGGTGCACCCATCGCCCGGATACCAGGACTATCTCACGGCTGTGTCTTTCCCCTGGGCATTGCCCTCAGATGAGGGAAACTCCCACAACCAAGGTTAAGCCTCCTTCCAGAGGTCTGTCTCTGGCCAATGCCTGGCAGACAGGGAGAGGGTACAATGGCTCCTTGGCCTTCATTTGGGACAACTCGTGAATCCTATGTAGATCTGCTGAGGCCTCGGTTGCAACCACAGTCTGGGTCCGTTTGTCCCTCTACCTGATCCTGTCTTTTTTACTTCCTTGTACTTGTCAACAAATCTGTACACAGGACCATTCATGTGACTCAGCTGAGAGGCTGAGCTGATGTCAGCCCCTTCTCTTCTTCCAGAGCCACCAGGACTGCGTTGTGCTGGGACTGCTGGGATATTTCCAGTCCCTACTGAGGAACCTGGTGGGACAAAGCCCCCTCCATTATTCTATTATTAAGCTCTTTTGCTATAATCAAGGTTCCCTAAGAGGCCACTTGAGAGACATTTGTTTATGGACTTGAAAGACAATTTTAGGAAAAATTGTGTTCTTTAGCTCTTTGGTCTGTGTTTAGCATCTATGCAATAAGCACAAACTGCGGAAGAAATTGGGCTTTCTTTGCTTTGGCTGCCAGGAAGCTTTAGCTACTCAGTTTCCAGTCTGAGGCCTATAGGTTGTTAGATAAAGACTCTGGCACCTCTGAGTTACCTTATCATGCTTTCCTTGCTGTGCTTCTTTGGGTTGTTTTGCTATATTGCACAGCCCCCTCTGAGCTGCCTCAAATCCTGTGTGGAATGAGGTAGGTTCTAAATGAGTAAACATATCTAGACAGCCATTGGGGTGCTGTCAGATAGACCTGTCTGCTGGTTACCGGCCCTGGGACACGTACCTAGTCATAACTTCTCTAAATCATGTTTTACTCAGCTAAGGAGTGGATTTGATGTCTGCATCACAAAATTATTTTGAAGATAAATACAATAAGCACATGCCAGGTACGTATCAAGTGCTCAATAAATGGTATTCATAACAATTTTATTTATTTTTTTAAAGAATTATTTAATTTGGGGGGCTGGCAGGTGTCATGATGGTTAAGGGTGCTGGACTCTCACGTGGCTGATTGCAGTTCGAGTCCTGGACCTGGCGACTTGCTTTCTCACTTTCTCTCTCTCTCTGTCTCTCTATGGTCAAATTAAAATGAATAAATAAATTAATTAATGAAATGAAATCATTCTTAAAATTTTAAAAATAATTCTTTATTTAATTTTATTTATTATTATTATTGTTATTTTAATTTGACCAGAGAGAGAGGGAAAGTGAGAAAGCAAGCTGCCAGGTCCAGGACTAGAACCACATTCAATCCTGTGGGTGTACAGCACCTTAACGACCATGCCACCTGCCAGCCCCGCATAACAATTTTCTAGACAATCATGTCACTACCAAGAAACTGCCCTATCACGTGGTTGGGTCTGCTCTCTTTTTCCTGTCATGTGCCAGCTGTCACCCAAGATGCACTATTGGCCTGTTGGCTTTCACTTGATGTCCACCCAGGCACCCATAGCTTCCAGCTGTGTGGAACAGCAGAGAGGCCAGTGGAGATGGGCACTGAGTGCTCATTCAGGCAAATGGCTACAATTAAAATACCCGTGGTGGAAATGAGCACCTACTTGGCTGGAGGAAAACCAAAACTCTTTCTATAAACTGAGCCTTCATAAAATGAAAAAAAAAAAAAAGGTAGGAGATGGGAGGTGGGTAATTTAAATAAGACAATGCAAATCTAGGCCTTTGAATACTTTAAATATAACCATCTGATATAAAAAGAATTACACTATATTTTTTAAAGCTGAGATCTTTCTTAGGGTGAGAGACTCACTTTCCTGATAGGGATATGTTTCCCGAAGACAAACGGGGAAGGCAAAGAACAACCTCCATGTTGGCATCACATGCCCCTCCAGTAGCTTTGGAAGATTCTGTGCAACTCATAGTCTAGGCTAGAATCCCATATACTACACAGTACCTCACATACCAGTTTGGAACCCATGCAGGAACACAGAAGCCCATTTCAAAGGGGAGGTGGCTTGGGAAAGTCTTTCTTTTGTTTATTCCTAAAGTCGACCTCCCCTGGCTCTATCCCCTCATAAATTCCAGATGAGTCTGAACCATAGTCTTCAGCTTATCCAAAGATAGTTGTGAAATTGGACTTCTTGATCTTTTTTGTAGATGAAGTGTCCAGAACAGGAAACTGTCTTTATGCTGGATCTAAAAAGGGCCTTCTGGATTCAGCTTTTTCGGGAGGAAAGGGAAATGGTGTGAGGGCAGGAGGCTGAGGAGTAGGAGGGGAGGTCAAGGGTAGGATGGAAAGAAAGGGACTTGCCCAAAGACACCAGCCTGTAGGCTTTTCCACTTGGCTTACCCTGGCAAGGCTGAATAGCCTGGTTACCCAGGATTAAAAGGGAAGCTTCACCATTACCTGACAGTCCTCCCATTATCCCTGCCCAGCAGGGAGGGTGGTTTTATGGCCTCTACTTAATGCATGAGAGGTAAGGACCAGGTGAGTTAAGTGGCTCCTAGGCAGGCTGCCTCCTCCAGCTAAGCTGCTTTTGAGGCAGCTGATCAGAATCACTCTTCAAAATCACAATTTAACTGCTCGGCTGTATCCATTGTTCTGTGCATGGAGGCAACTGCCTCATAGGCCACCAGGCTTGGTGCTGTCACAGTGATTAATAAGGATATGCTGTGTTCCTGTGAGGCCTCTCAGTCAAGGCCTCAAAGCACTTTGCAAGCATTAATTAAGCTTCAAGGCAGTGACTCAGGTAGGTGGGGGCCCTGGGCCCACTTTACATGTCTTTAACTGATGCAGAAAGACCAGATCACTCCCTCAGCAAGCCAAGGCCTCAGCCCCAGTGGGCATTCCCCATCCCCCGCTAAAAATTATTTGTAGACAAAAAAGACGTCCTCTCTTGTTCTTCCAGACTTCAAACTCATAATAACCAACAGACAGAAGCCATTTCCCACTTGAATCAGGACCAGGCCAATAGCTCTGTGACTGGACCCAACCTGGTGCCCACATGCCTGGACTAACTGGGGGCTGATGTAACTCATGGCCTGGGCCCCCCAGCATGTCAGGGCCAACTGCAACTGTACATGGGGCTTCTGGAGTCAGTCCTGACCCTGCAACACCAACTGTACAGTACCCATCATCCCATAGCCATCATCTGCTTCACTCAGTCCCTACCTCTGCCGTCACTCATCTGCCACCAGCATGCTATGGCTCTAACTGCTGGGAGCTGGGCAGAGTTATAAATCAGAATAAAGAGCTCAGGTATTCCCTGAAGTATGAAGGGGAGCCACAAAAGAATGGGGCATGGGATGATAGTATAGGAAGATATGTTTGTATTGAGGGATGGTGAGGAGGCAGAGGCAATGGGGTCAAGAGGAGGCCATGGCAGCGAGCTGGAGGAAGCGGTTCTGGCTTGGCTATGGCAGCAGAGTGGAGGAAGGACCTGAGGGACGATTAGAAAGGAGATCAACAGGACTTGGTGACTACCTGGAGGTGGGAATGAGGGAAAAACAGGAGCCCTGGATGGAGCAAGCTACCTCCTGGCCATTAGACAGATTCACTCTACTGGGCATCAACCCATTTTACAGTTGAGGAAACAGGATCAGAGAGGTAAAGTAATTGGTTCAAGTTATGTGTCAGGGCTGGGATTTTGACTTGGGTTTTTTTCCCTCCTTTTCACCACTTTTTATGGCACAGAAGGGATATCAAAGAACATCCTGTTTGTTCCTATCCTGTGACCTTGTTCTGCTACGTCAGTGTCTTTTCCTGGGATTCCGCAGGGAGGTATCAGTAAACTATTAGGACTTTCTTCCTGCCAACCTTATCTCTGCATTCCAGATCTCTGCTTCAGGCTGAGACAAGGGACTTTGGGCCACTCATTCTTTACCCACTAAAAGGTATTTCCTAAGCTTGGCACTATTCTTGGCTCCATGTGGTGTACTGAGCATGGAGAAACAGATTGGCATGGGTGAAGCAAGTCATGAAGGTTGATGTGGGCAGCTCTGGAGCCAGCAGTGGCTGAAAGGGGACTGCAGGAGCAGGTGAGGTGCTGTCACCCAGCAGAGCAGTGCTGAGCCTGAGTGGGGGGTGGGCAGCCCACATCGAGGGTGGGCATGGCCAAGGTGACCAAGAGCTTGGTCTGAGGAGGGTTCCTGACCAGTCCAGGTCCTCTCTTCACAAAGCTAGAGGACATGGTTCTGTATTTTCTGGGTGTTGCTGTCCTCACTAGTACTTCTTTCCACTTCATCAGAAGGAACACCAGCAGAGCCTTGGCTGAGACCTTCAGGGTTCTGGCTGCCAGGCCTAGCAGTGACTATTGCCCCCTCCCCTCTCCTAACCATTGGCCTTTGGGACAGAAGTCTGTCCTAATTTCTCTCTTCTACAAAGAAAACTGCCATGACCTTATGCCCTTTATGCACATGACAGGGTGTAATTATCCTAAAGATGCCGTCTCACAGCTTTGACTCCTGAGCCCTCTCTCAGGGCATTAAGCCTGCTCTTGTGCTCACTTCACTTGCTCCCCACAATGGTACCCTGGGGACTGTAGGGGGAACAAACATCCCCAGAGTCCTTTGTGACTCTTGGGCACTATCTGAAAAGCTTTGATGCTATGATCTAAGATCATGGGGCCTTGTGGTTAAACAGTCAGAGCCTCAGGTTGGACTGGGCCTGCCCCCTCCATAAACTGAGTTAAGTAACTTTTACTCTAAACCTCAAATCTTTCATTTTAAAAGGGAAGTAATCACTGTAGCACCTCATAAGATGGCTAAGAGATGAAATGAGAAAATTCACAGAATGTTCCAGCACTGTGCTAGGCACCATGGTGTTCATAAGATGCTGAGGAGTTCTCCTACAGAGCAATTGCCCTGGTGACTTTATTATAAACCAGAAGAACATTCTTAAGGAAATAGTCCCTCATAAAAAGTACAGCTTTTACTTTTTATACAGGAAGGTGTAGAAAAGATACCTGGGCCTCAGCTAACAGGATGGGACCCATGGGTTGCGTTTATGGTATCCACCCCCCTCTTATCAGAAAGTGGGTCTTTTAAGAGCCAGAAGCAGAACCTCAGGGCTTCAGATCATTGATTATCAATTCTCAGCACATGAAAAATAAAATGTGAACCTCATGGGTATTTCTGGAAGTGTGCTGCAGTCAAGGCTAGAATTGGTGAGGAGCATCCTTCCTATTCAAAAGAAAGACTGCTTTGGGTGGGTGGAGTAGGCAAGAGACCTGTGTGCCAAGAGATTCTCCTCCATCTGGATGGTTCTAAGATTCCACACCAAGAGTCAGTGGCTGACTTTACCTCAGGGGGAGGGAAAGAGTCCAACTTCCTCTTCTCTTGGAGAGAGTCCTTGGCTACTGGGACATAGGAGCTCTGAGAGGCAAATTCCACTGGATACCATGAGGACAAGGGGAGGCCCTAAGGAGCCAGATTGGTTCCCCAGAGAAAATCCAGAAAAAAAGGAAGGACAGGAACTGAGGAGGCTGTGAGGACAGAAGTGGGAAATTGGGAGGCCCCACGAGAAGCATCAAAGTTGATCTTTAGCACTTCAAATTTTTGTTAGCACTGCAAGGAGATGAGGTTGAGTGAATCCACAGGCTGGAAGACTGGTGGGATGCTCAGTGAGTTATTTGGCCTAGGCCCACCCCAGGCTGGTGCTGTATGGTGGGGATTTGGAGAACAGGCTGTCTCCCTGAAGGAGAGGAAGAGGTATACCTCCCAGAAGGGATGGCACCTGAGCTTGCCAGCCCTCCTCTCTATTGTTATGTTGCAGAGTAGTCAGTCACCTGTGTGTCCCTGAGTTTGATGATGTAGCTCCAGCACTCAGTTCTGAGTCTGGCATACAAAGGGTGCTCAGGAGGTGCTGAGTGAGTGGATTTGACCCAAAAGGTTTAAGGATACCTGGTACTGACGATGGGCCAAATTTTCCTCAAAGAAAATAAACTTCAGACGTAAGATGGAACAAATCTGAAAATAAAGTCAAGCTTCTATTTTTAGACCATCTTATATATTGCAGTATTAATAATCATGTCCCACTTTTGCAAAGTGCACAGCATAGTTCTAAATAGGATTTTCACATGATCAGGCATCTAGTCAACATGTCTGCTGCATATCTAGCAAGGTTTAATGCAGAACCAGGCCCCATGGATGTCAGACACAGGTGTACCCACAAGGAAATGAATGTTGATTTGATAACTTCATTTGATCTTTGATAATTCCATTCATTAGGTCATTATGGGGACGGTACACTGGAAGAATAGGAAACAGAGCAGTGAGCTGGCTGACACTGGTCACACTGACAACCAGTTCCTGACCATGCCAAGGACCTCCTGGGTCTCCCCAGGCTGGTCTAGCAACTCACCCCTACTACTTGGCTCCTATACAAGTGACTCACAGATGGAAGTTGGTGGAAGTAACTACTGAATATCTGAGGGAGAGACATGCTTCTAAAAGCTGTAAAACAATGAAAAGCTCTTAACAATTGATTTAAAATCAATATAGGGAAGAAATAGCACCTAAAACAGAAATATCCCCAAGAGGACAAAGGACAGATCTACATTCCTCATTGCTGTTTCTGTCACTGCACTTGTTTTCCAACCCCAGCCATCTGCATGCTTTTAAATCCTTCATAGAGACGGAGCTTTGACACTGGGCTGTTCAATAGTTTATCAGTAACGGAAACAGAAATAACTACATTTATGAACTGTTTATCTCTGTCAGGTACTTTAAATTTGCTTATTTAATCTAGATTGATATGATTCATCCCATTTTACGGATGAGGAAGCTTAGGCTTCGTAGTTCATTCCACAACCAAATTTCACATCAGACATTTACACTCAGGTTTGTCTGATTTTAAAAAAGATAGGTCTTCCTGCTTCTCTATATTGTCAAACTTGCAGACGACAATAGGAGAAATACTGAATGTATTTAGTAAAAAAAAAATCAGGACTTTAAAATCTTAAGGTCCTAGGTAGAACTGTCCAACAGAACTTGCTGCAATGGTGGAAACGTTCTGTGTCTGTGCTGTCCAATATGGTTGCCTCTAGCCACATGTGGCTATAGGCACTTGAGGATGACTACTGTGAGTGAGAAACTGAGTTTCAAGTTTTACTTAATTCATTTAAATGTAAAAAGCTACATGTTGCTAGTGGCTACCATACTGGACAGCACAACCTTGGTGCTATGGGAAAAGCCAACAAGATGACCTGGGTCAGGATCTATGTAACATCTTGCATTTGGGTCACAGGAGTAGGATGGAGAGTCAAAAATGACTGGGGGGTGCTGCTGCACTATGAGCAGACACCTCCAAATGTGGGAGCTGAGACATTAAATTAGAGAAAGGGGGAGGGAGGGAGTGGGTAGGAGAGAGAGAGAGGAGGAACTTGGAAAGCGGGGGCAGGTACAAGTTTGGTTCACCTGAGGATTCAATCCCTTGTTCCCTGGGCTAAAGTCCCAGAAATAACAAAAGAAAGATGAGGCCTTCAGAGAGGAGAGGACTCACTGCCAGTTAATGAATTTACCCCAAAGGAAAGTACTTTCCTATCCTGCTGCCAGGTGCCCTAGACTTCCTGTGAGCTTGTGTCCATGTTCATCCACATCCCATTTCTTTGTTTGCTCTGGAGCATCTGAATAGCCTATCCTCATCCCAGGGGCAGGAAAATAAACATCACTGTGGAGACAAACCCACTCAACTCCACTTACAGCAGCTAACAGCCCAAGATTTTCCAGCTTGAAGACCCTTTTGCTTCTGTGAGCATTGCTGGAGAGGATTTAGCACGGAAAAAAGACATCAGGAAGCAGAGGGCAATAAATTGTGTATGATCAGAGAGACTAGGACAAATCCTTGATGGGTATGTTGGAGGTAACACTTCAAACAGGAGAGTGATGCAGGCTGTAAACAGCCACTCCACCTCTGGTTTGCAAACTGAATGCATCCCTCATTTACCCTCCAGATTTGGCAGGGGGCAGATATAGTAACAGAGGGCCTGGACAGCTCGCTCCAGAGGGGACATGATTGACTTTCAAAGTTGAGGGTGGGTTTATCCTTTTGCCCTCATACTGTCTTGAGTTTGTACTTCAAAGAGGAGGAGGATACCAGAACTGGTCACCAGGAGAAAAAGGCTTCCCAGGAAGTCAGACTGGGAAATGGGACATCTAACCCCTTCTTTTCTGTGTTTGATTATGGAAAGAAAAGAAAAAGTAAGCTTGGGAGGTTTGCAGGAGGCTGTCCTGAGACTCCCACGTCATAGAGCTCTCCACCTGTGCCTAAGCCTAGACTAGGGACTGGAAGTAGTCGCATTTAGTCCCTGCCCTAGAGGGAAGTATTAAACCTGGACAAAGATGATAATGTCTCAGTGATGAATGCAGAGAGTCCAGAGGTTCTGAAGTATAAGAACTATGGTCATAAAAAACAAAAAACAAACAAACAACAAAAAAAAACCTCAGCAGTCAACAGTGACTATGGCTAGAGCAGACCCAACTGGTCAGGCCAGGGAAGAGCCTCAGTGATGCACCTAGACCTGGCTGCCCCATGGGAAATGACTATTCTGTGAGAGTTGTACACTGGGTACTAGAGATGGGGCAGAGAGGGTGAGGGTGTAGGCCACTGAAGGATCTAGAGTTGGTCCTGGCCCCCCGAGGTGGGGTGTGTAGAAACCCCAGGACCGGATTGCTGGTGGTCTAGGCTCCAATATGGGCAAAGCCAAGGCTTACCTGCTTTCTTGCTGGACACCGTGGATTCCAGTCTAGTCAAGCTGCCTGCCAGACACTGCAAAGCCCAGTGTAGTCAGGGCTGCAAGAGGGTTGATTAGTGCTTAAGGAGGGTGGTTCTGAAATACTCAGGAAGCTTTTGTGTCCAGTGACCAGGAGACTCTGACTGCCCTGGAAACCTTGGCACTTGGTTGGATTTTTTTGAGCAGGATCTGGGTAGGTTCAGGGTCACTGGGCCTCAGAGTTTCTGAATTGTTTACAGGAGAAAGTTAGTTTCCAATCTCAGAAAAAGCTTGAAGGCAGGAGAAAGGAACTCAGGCTACAAGCTCCCTAGTTCCTATCCCCCCTGGCCTATGGTATAGCATAATCAGTTGTAGTCCAGCTTGGAAGAAGTCAGACTATGGAGCCCAGGGCTGACACTGGATTGTACTAGTTATCCTTGTCAGCAATGAGGCTCTATGAATTCTCTGCCCTTTCCTGTTCTTTTCCAAATGAAGGACTTGAGGACCAAGGGTGAGAACTGGTCACAGGAATATGCTATTGGCCCTGTTGTAGGCGAGGCAAGTGAAGTCCAGATCTACAGAGAAGAAAGGAACTTAAGAGTGAGGCCAGGCTTCCAGCATGAGTGTGCAGGAGGTGGCACCTGAAGACAGCAGCAGAGGGTACCCTCCCCTTCCACAGCCCCTGTCACCTACATCTACCCCCATTCCTTCTCCTTCCCCTTCTCTCTTTCCTTCTCTCCCTATGGCAACTCCCCTTTCTCTCTAGTAATTCATAGAAACATTTTCCAGGGATAAAACACAGGCCTTAACAAAGCCCACCATGGTGCCCCTCTGCAAATATTGGTGCAGATGCTTTCTACTCTCTCCCCTGTCATGCTTTTTATTGACTGCAATGTCAAGGCCATGGGTGATTCTGTGGTGAGAATCAATTTCATAGATGTCAATAAACTAAGAAGAGAATTAATTCAGACTCCAAGGTTGAGCGTGACAGCTATTTTGGGTCAAGTCCACATTTTATTCCTGAGTGGACTCTGGCTTACCCATCCTTTTCCCGTTCCCCTCTTCAGACCTCATTCTCACTTTGGCACACTGTATCCATGTACTTATGAGGAAGCCCTGGGCTAATTTCCAGTCTTGGGGACCTCCCCCCTCTCTATCACTCCACTGTTCATTGTAAAAACCAAACAACATGGAAGAGAATGTGGAAACAGATCATGCAGAATCACGCCCCTCTCGTAGCAACAAATTCTATTTGGCCTGCCTCTTTAGTCTGGGTTTATGTGTATGATGGCTGAACCAGGACATTCTCTTTATGGTCTATTTATTCAATTAATGTTAGATGCATCTCCATGTGGCCTTTGAGTCTTCAAGAGCATCATTTCCAGTGGCTGGAGAATGTTGTGTCAAGTGGATAGATATGCATTATTTAATCATTTGCCTTCTGTGCACATCATTGCTGGAAGCCAGGTCATCTGACCTGATTTTGGCTAATCATGTAGGGAGGTACAAGAGTGGGGGCAGAATTCCCACACATTTATTCATAACACATTTATTAACCATCAGCTAAAGACAAGACACCATACCAGTGAGAGTCTTGAAGGAGTAAGAAAATGTGTTCTAGTGACAGAACCAGTTACTTGAGAGTCTGTCTGGCTAAGGCAAGAGACAAGTCCCCAGGTATCACATAATGAAGGGGCCTGTTAGGGCTGCTGACTCACAGGGAAGTTATGATATGCTTGGTTCTGGGAAAATATACTCTCAAATAATTGACATTTGTCTTTTTTTTTTTCTTTTTTTCCTATAGAGTGCATGCACTTGCCAGAGAGACAGACAGAAAGCGAGACATCGCCTCACCCCCACCCTCAGGGGGGATGGCCGCGCCACAATCTCTTCTCCTCTATTCTCCTCTCAGGATCTTGGGCACGCATGCACTTGTACCTGGCATGAGTTTTAAGCCACTGGGTCTGGGACCTGAACCATGGTTGACTAACTACATGGGAATTCAGTGACATAACCACTATGCTATCTGCTGGTCCTGACACTTGTCCTTTTTTGGGGGGGGGTGGGGGAGAGTTTTTGCTATTGTGTGTGCGCTTGCCAGAAAGACAGAAAGTGAGAAATCACCCCCCAGGGGGGATGGCCACACCGCAATCCCCTTTCCTCCACTCTCCTCCTGGGATCCTGGGCATACATGCACATGCACACGGCGTGAGTCTAAGCCATCAGGTTGGGGATTCGAACCATGGTCGGCCACATGGGAGTCCAGCGACATAGCCATTATGCTAAATGCTGGTCCCAACACTTGTCTTTTAGACATTACTGTATCGCCATTTATTTGTTACTGGTGATAAAGTCCTAAGTTTAGCACTATTTTGCTTAAAAAAAAAAAAAAAGCCAATATTCTAGGCACTTTTCTCATAACCACTTCAATTGCAGTCAAAATCAATCTTTCTGATGTTTTGTGAGTAAGAGCAAAAGGGGGTGAGGTTAGACCTGTCCACTGGTCTAAATTACAGAACCTGTAAGTTTTCTCACACAGGCTCTCATTTATCATGTGCATCGGGCAGGCCTGGAAAAATAAAAAAAAATCTGTTTGAGGTGAAAATAATAACTATTATTAACCTTTGTCTTCTAATGAGGGAGTATTTACTGAGCTCCTGATGCAAGACAGGCACTGTACTAGGCACTTAAGAAACACAATTTTCTTTATAACAGACTTTTATGGTAGGTATTATTATTTTTACTTTTTAAAAAAGGAGGTCACAGGGGGTCAGATTATGGCTCAGTGATAAAATGGGGGCACTCTGTGAATCTGTCTCGTGTTGGAAGGTTCTAGTTTGTCCGGAGACCTTCCTGAGAACGCCAGACATGCATGTGCGCATGATCCAGGGCTGGCTGAAGCTGGAGGTGGATCATACCATACTACCCTGTTGGAAGTATTGTCTCTCTCTCTCTTTCTCTTGCTCATGAAGGAAATAGTTAAAATATAAAATCAATTAAGGAGTTTGTAATTAGAAATCTAAGTGATTTGCTAGAGGTCACTTAGCAATATCCCTAACTTTTCCAAGGCCAGATAGCTGCACATTATTTTATAATCCATTTTTCCAAAGAGTGGTCTTATACACATTTGCCTTTCAAAATAAAATGGTAACTGGATAGCAATCCAGACCTAGGAATGTAAGAGAAATTATATGTAATAATTTTAGAAAGTGCTCTTAAAGTAATTTACTTTCCAATGAGAGTATATACTTAGAGCTAAAATTGATAAGAATATATGTTTAGAATTAGTACTTAAGTTTATTTTTGTCCTTTTCAAAAGAGACTGTACCTTGTAGTTATAAAAGCCTTCAAATTAACATACCACATCAGTGGGTAAAAAACTCGATACTGTTAGATTAAAAACTTGAGAGTATTTATGGACGTTTTTGCTCTGCTCTGAGAAGCCAGGAGGCCAGACCAGAAACCACTGACCAGTACATCTTAGTCTTGGAGCAGACTCTGCCCAGAGGTGGCTGGATGTATGTGGTAGGCAGAAGAAAATAAGAGTTCAGGGTGAGCATTCCAAGTGACAGGGCAGCCAGGGCATATTTTTTAAAATTCAACTTTGGTGTTTTTTTTTTTTTTTTTTTTTTTTTTTTTTTTATTACTTCAAGAACTATAGTTCACAATCCTGTAAGTCAAAGAGAACCACAGGTTTCTTTGGACAGGACAGAGCAGGCCATACTCAAGGTGATGATTTATTCTGATTCTTTCATGGGAACCTTAGAAGGTGGATCTGACTGTGGATGCCTAAATGTTCTCATCACCACCCTCTGGGGCATCCTTCACTCATACTCAATCCCTATGCCCCGCTATCATGTGCTCAGAGGGGCTTGACTGCAGGCATGTTTTCCATTTCTGTCCCACATCTATGGGGTGACGTCCAGCCCACAGGCTGATGTACACTCTTAAAGATCTTTGATGAGATTGGAGCTAGAGATGAATTTGGGAGTCCTATGCATTTAGTGAAGAACTGCGTCCCTGTACAAGAGTAGATGGGGTCACCAGGGGAATGGGCAGAGGGGGAAAGCAGAGGGACAGGGACTTGTCTTAGAATAGTGTTTGCACTGCCAATCAAAGATGAAAGGGTGTGAAAGGCACAATAGGAGGGGAGAGAGCTGAGTTGGGAGAATGCAGTGTCCTGGGCAAAGAAATGGAAGCCTTTAAGCAGTGAGTGCCACAAGGAATCTTGGAGGACCATAGAGGTGCAGGCTACACAGGGCCTGCTGGGATTCATGTCTGCCACCCTTGTTTATTAAATTTTATCCAAGTCTGGGGCCAGCAGGTGTGTAGTGGTTAAGGCACTACATGGTCAACCACAGTTGAGTCTTGAACCCGGTAACTTGAAACTCACGCTGGGCACATATGCATGCATGCCCAAGATCCTGAGAGGAGAATGGAGGAGAAAGGATTGGGATGTGACCATTTCCCCTGGAGGGTGATTTCTCACTTTCTCTCTTTCTCTGTCTCTCTGGCACATGCACATGCCCTATAGTGAAAAGCTCATAAATAAATAAATAAACAAACACACACTGGGTGTGTGTGCGTGCATGCCCAAAACCCCAAGAGGAGAATGGAGAAGCGATTGTGGTATGGCCACTGGGTGCATGTGCATGCATGCCCAAAACCCCAAGAGGAGACTGGAGAAGGGATTGTGGCATGGCCATTTGCCCTGAGGGGTGATTTCTCACTTTCCCTCTCTTTGTCTCTCTGATGAGTGCTTGTGCTCTATGGCAAAAACCTTAATTTTTTTTAACCTATGTCTCCATGACTATATGGTCTCAAATCTTGGAAATTATAACTTCTATGCTATGGAGGTGAGTCTTCTTCTTCTTTTTTTTTTTTTTAGTAATTATTTATTTTTTAAAATAATTATTTTATTTAGTTTTATTTATTTATTTATTTTGTTTGACCAGAGAGGGACAGAGTGGGAGGTAGGGTAGGTAGGGAGGGAGAAAGTAAGCCACCAGATTCAGGACTCAAACCGTGGTTGGTCATATGGGAGTCCAATGCCCTTAACCACCATACCACCTGCTGGCACCTAATTATTCATTTTTTTAAGTCTTAGAATATTAGATGATTGGGATCAGCAGATGGCGTAATGGTTCATGGTTATGCTGCTGGATTCCCACATATCTGACCATAATTTAAGTCCTGGACCCAGAGGCTTGAGTCTCACTCCAGGCAAATGTGCATGCATGCCCAAAACCCCAAGAGGAGAATGGAGGAGAATGGCCATCCCCCCGGGGGGTGATTTCTCACTTTCTGTCTCTCTCTCTCTGTCTCTCTGGTAAGCGCACGCACCCCATAGCAAAATTTTTCTAAAGAAAGAATATTAGATGATCATTAAAGAACATAGGAAGAAAAAAATGGAAAGAAAAAAATTTAAAGACCTAAATTTCAACATTTTTTACAGAATTATTTTATTTAACTTCAATATTATTATTATTTATTTTCCAGTTTTATTAGAGAGAGAGAGAAAGTGAAAAAGCAAGCCACCAGGTCCTGGACTCGAACCTTACCAGCCATATGGGAGTCCAGCACCCTTAACTACCATGTCACCTGCTGGTCCCTAAATTTCAGTATTTCTAAACACACCAAATGTTAACATATTGGTATATTTTCTTTTTCTTTACTCAAGATAAAGTGTGCGCATGCACACATGAGAAAGAGGCAGGCACCCTCCACAGGATTTCACACCATGATCTCCTTCCTCCAGTCTTCTTACCATTAGATCTTGGACAACTGCATGTGTGCCTGGTGTGTTCAGGCTGACCAGGCCAGGTATTCAAACCACAGTGACTGTGTGGGACTGGCTTCTCTTGAGCAGTGCATTACCATTCTCCATGAAGCTAGTCCTCGTTTATTTTCTTTCAGTGGCTTAGGGTTTTAAAACTTGCAATTATAATTATACTGTGTATATAAATGTGTACTAAATTTAACATTTATAGCATAAACATCAATCTATGGCAGTCTTTTAAAACAAGGCAAACATCATTCAGACTGGCACAAAGTTAAGTACCCATCTTTTAATTTGATCTCCTTCATTATATTACTCCTTTCTGTGGCTATCTATGTTTTGGCATTTGATGTCAGGTACTAAGAGTAGTGTGTAAATTAGTGCTCACAACTGTCTTTTGGCCAGCTTGTATTTCTAATAGTAACTGATTTTGCTTCATGTATCTCAATGCTAGAATACTAAGTGTACAAATGTTCAGAATAGTTATGTTTTCATGACTACTCCCATGAATATAAAATTACCCTTTTTATATGGTTTGATCCTGCTTATTGCCTTAAGTTGTGCTTTGTCTGATATAGCCACTTTTTTTCTTTTTATTTGCATTTACCTGGTATAGCTTTGCCTACCTTGGAGTCTTTTTATTTTAGGTGAATCTCTTATATTAATTTAAACTGGGAAACGTTGTCTTCTAATGAGGGAATGTTAAATGCTTACATTTATTGTCATACCCACTTAGAGTGGCCTCCTGTCATCTAGTTTTATGTTTTCTGCATTTCTGTTCTTTCCTGACTTTTGAGCCATGGCTGATGATTTCCTTTTCTCTTCTGCAGTGATTTGGAAGGTAGACATCTTGTTTCTCACTTCACTGATCTGTGTTCTATTGCCTCCAATGAATGTTTTAATTTGTTTCTGTATTCTGTTTCTAAGCAGCTCTGCTTATCTCAGCCTGCCCTTCTCATCTCCTCTGGTGGAGGCGACAACCTCTGCAGAATGGTATTAAAGGCTCTGTGTTGATTTTTCTTTGTTTGCTAACTCAGAGAAGGGAGTCCTGCATGTCTGAAGCAGGAAATGGCAGGACACTCCAGGGAGGTACCCCAATGCTTTCTTGAGATAAAGGGACAGCTAGGCCTGAGCCAGAGGGTGTGTGTGTTTGTCAATGAAGCAGGGGAAGGAGGCAGGGCAGGAAAATATTGTCATTACCACCTGTCTATGTGTAGAAACCCCTCTTTCTTTTCTTTTTTTGTTTTTATAAGCCAGAGGGCATGTGCACTAGCCAGAGACAGACAGAGAGATGGGAGAGGAAGAAAGTACCCCTCAGTAGGGCATGGTCACACTGCAGTCCCTTCCCCATTTATCCGTTCTGTTGGGATTTGGGGGACTCATGAACACCGGCCTGGTGTGTTTTTCAAACTTCTGGGGCTGTGATTTGAACTGTGTAGTTGGCTGTGACTCCTACTGTGGTGGCTCCCTTAGCCATCAGTCCATGAGACTGACCCAGAAGCTCCTCCTTTAGGCTCCACTGGCCCTTGGTTGGGAAAACAGCCTGGGTAGATCTGGTTCCAGATGACAGGAATGAGATCTCTTCAGAGAGAGGGTCTCAGGGCTGAGGGACCAGAGCAATGTTGCACTGGGAGCTCTGGCCTAGACAGGTAATTCAAAATATATTAGTTTCAGGTGTGAAATATCCTGGGCACATGCATTATTTTAAAAGATGCTTTTAAATCCTTGTAAATGGAATTTCAGTGAGAGCTTTTTTAGTGACTCCATTTGTCTACTGTCTTAATCAGGTGTTGCTCTAATATATTGTATATTAAAACTCTCTATAGGGCAATTAGCAGCTTTAAATGGTTTGTTTAAGTTGAAACACTCTGGGCATATATTTCATTTATTCAAGATGATTGCTCTTTTGTATCCCCTAACGCAGAAGTGGAAGCTCTGGAGCGGGCAAGGCCATGCCCATAGACTTGAGAGCTAGGGCCTGGGAAAGGCAAGATGGAGGCTATCTCAAGGTTACAGACAGTCAGGGCCCAAGGAGCTCTCCAGAATGAGATAAAGACCAGGTAGAAACTTTTCTTCTAGGGAGCTTAAGAGGCAGGGGTGCGAATGTCTTGCCACCAGCAATCCTCTGCTTGACTGGGTCAAGGATTACCCAAGAGTGGCCTCAGAGACAGGTCACAGATCAAAAGACCTGCTAGTGAGAATGGGAAGAGCTGCATGTACAGTGGTCAGTTCTATGGGGCCATGCTGGTTTACCTGGTAAGGCTAAATAGTGCCTCAGGACAACAAGAACATTTCTACTGGACACCAAAGGATAATGCCTCACAAACAAGTTCCTCTGAAACCAGTATCTCAGCAAGTCCTCTGGGACCCCTTGAAACATTTCAACAAGAATTGAGAGCAGCATCAACGGGGTCCAGACAAGCAGATGCCACAGAGGCCTTGGGACTGGGACGAAGTCCGGCCTAGTTACTGGAGATCAAAGTAACCATTCTAACCTCCATGCTGCTCCCGACCACATGATCAGAATGGCCACTGCCAAGTCCCCAGGGGACTGGACTAGGAAACTGAGGTCCAGAGATATATGTGATATGTTCAAGGTCATTCGATAGACTGATATGAATTCCTTACAGAGTCTCAAAGCATTTCAGCACATTGACTTTTCTACCTCTATGTGTGTTGTTGTACACCTCTGACTTAGGTGTTAATTTCTGGATCCAACGTACGTGAATGTGTGTGTGTGTGTGTGTGCGTGCATGTATGTTCCTCCTGGCAGAATTAATCACTCCCCCATGTTCCTAGTGCTCTCTGCTTGTCCCTCCATTATACCACTTACCTCACTGAACTGTAATTATCTGTCTCTATCTTTCTTATAGGACTGAGTGCCTAAGGGTAGATTGTACTATTTTTTGGTGCACAGTAGATACACAGTGGATTTTGTTAAATAAACATTGATGAATTCACAACCCTCCAATCACTATACGTAGGTTACCATGGCTTGGTTCTATTAAATATGCAACCCCTTTATGATCAATTGATTTAAAATTATGTTCTTTTGAAGGTTAACAACTGAAAAATTATGCAGCGTGCCACATCTATGGGAAGCAATGGCTGCTTGGATTACACTGCTTTATGGTGCCCTTTGGGGTGACATGTTCTAATTGTAGACAAACACTTTTAAGAGCCTCTCTTTCAAATAAAGTACATAAACTAGGGGTTCCCAGTGGACCACAGTATTGGTCCTTGGCCTGTTAGAAACTGGGCCACACAGCAGGAAGTGAGCAGCAAGTGAGCAAGTGAAGCTTCATCTGTATTTACAGTCGTTCTCCGTTGCTCACATTATCACCTGACTCTGCCTCCTGTCAGATTAGTGGGGGCATTAGATTCTCATAGGAGCATGGACTTTATTGTAAACTGCTCATGCATGGAATCTCAGTTTTGTGCTTCTTATCTGAATCTAATGCCTGATGATCTGAGGTGGAGCTAAGGTAGTGATGCTAGTGTTGAGTAGTGACTGCAAATACTGCATTATGGTAAGTTGTATAAATATTTCATTATATATTATAATATAATAATAATAGGAATAAGTACACAATAAATGTAATGCACTCAAATCATCCTGGAACCATTCTCTGCCCCTCACCCTGGTCTATAGAAAAATTGCCTTCTATGAAACCAGTCCCTGTTACCAAAAAAAGGCTGGGACTACTGATGAAAAGGAAAAATGTTCACTGAATATATGCAACAAATTTCTGAAATACACCAGCTTTTGCCTCCTTTGCTTTTGTTCTGTTACCTCAGGGCTCACAACTGGGCCTACTCAGATTGATCTGAGATAAGGTTGGCATTTTTTTTTTCCTAGAGATTTTTGCTGTAGGGTACATGGGCTCACCAGAGAGACCAAGAGTGACAGAAAGATGGAAAGTGAGAAATCACCCCCTAGAGGTATAATCATGCTGCAATCCCTTCTCCTCCATTCTTCTGACAGGATTTTGGGCTGCCCGGTCTGGGACTCAAACTGTGGTCAACCACTTGGGAGTTTAGTGCCTTAACAACTATGCCACCTGCTGGCCCCAAGGTTGGCAGTATTTATAATATCCCAGTTTGCCTCAGTTGGGGCTATATTATTCCAGAAGTATAGGAAATGTTATGAGACCAAATTCATTTACCCATTTTCTACACTGTACTCCTTGTTCTATTTTAGAGTTAACTAACTCCTTGAGGACAGAGACTAAGTCTTACTCACTTCCATGTCTCAAATGTCTGGACAGGGCTTAACATAGAGTAGGTACCAGGTGTGTGAGAAAGCTATGAAAACGTACTGAACTCTTACTATGTGCCATGCTCTGTGCTTGGGGCTGATCATAGGAAGGTCAAGGAACTGGCATGTCAGAGCCTTGGAATCAGAACCATCAGGTAAAAGGGGGCTGACTGATGAAGCTTCTGTGAAGTAACCATACAGCCCTACTTTTCGATGCCTAGCCATTTCAAATATCTGTGTCTTTATTATTATTATTCTGACTTTACCAAATGATTTTATTCTTCAGAAGTCACCATTTGACCCTGTTGCATTCAGCATGTGCTGAGACACATTCATTGTTACTGGGATCAATGGCCAGATGAGCCTTTAACATTCCACTATCAGATATTTGTCATTTCTCATTAGTGATATGTTTATAATCACTAGTTCCTTATCTCTGGACAACTTGTCAAATCTGTATGGCCTTGTTCACCCTTGTATTTATCCTTCTAGAACTGTGGAGGGCATCTGGGATCCTAGCACAATTTTTCAAAGAAAACACTACGATCTCTTTCATCTTCTATCATCTTGCACATCAAAACTTTTTTACTCATCAAGGGATTCTCTCATAGCTATGTTACCTCTGCACTGTCTTGCATCTTCCACAGAATTGCAGGTGCCTCTTGGAAGAAGTGTTGCATTCATGCCCTCTCCCTTCCTGCCTTTGTTTTCCATTGTTATTAGAAGCGTAGCCATGGAGAGAAATCTGGTGCAGATTGTGACTGCAGCCATTAGAAAAGATAGATTTTCCTTCTAACCAGCCTATGGAGGATGAGGTTTGCTTTCCAGACCCTGCAGCCTACAGAGAAATAAGCAGAATGAATTCAAGATGGCAAGTCCAGAAAATTTTCCTTTTGTGAAACAAGCTCTGTGCACTGGAGGAGGCCAGCCACCGACTGCTGAGTGCTGCATTCAAAAAGGGCTGTAGGAGCTGCAATGACCTGACTCAGGCCCTCACAGCAGCCACCCAGGGGGCAGCCACTCAGGGGTATCACTGGGAAAACATGAACAAAAGGGTAATATTGCCTGCTTCCCAGGGAACAGAAAAAAGGCCTCAGCCCAGGGAGTGAATCTGCCTTCTTTCTCAGAGAAAAGGGTTCTCCTAAGCCTTTTGCTTGGGTCTGGGCACTGCAGCTGTGCTTGGCCTCTGTGCTTTCTGGCAGCCTTTGCTGCCTGACACTTGACACAGGGAGCATTCCCTATAGACCTGCCTCCAATGGCCTCCACCCCACCCCACCTTTTCCTGTCTAGGGCTTTTGTGAAGACCAAATGAAAAAAGGGCATGCAAATTCTTTGAAAATGAAGAGAGCTTGTAGAAATGTTGCACCATGGTATTGTCTGGCCACACCCTCCACAAGCTCTGGCTTTGGGCAGCTTGGTGAATATGCTTGGTGTTATAACAGAAAGTTCAAAGTTAGTAAGATGTCCCAAATTGATTGTTTCAGATTTCACATCCATTTCTTTGCCTATGAACATTTTTGCCTCTTTAACATGTTGGTCTGATATTCAAGGCTTTCTAAACTCTTTCTTCCACACATCTTTTCCCTACAGAAACTCTCCTTCCTTTTAATGCCCCAAAACACACCACTGGCACTCCTACCCCTGCTCATCTGATCACAGCTTTTCCCTGCCTCCCCTACCCACCTTACTCATCTCTCAGAGCCTCTCCATATTGTACCCACTCTTGAAGACCAAACAGAAGACCTCTCCACAAATCCACTCACAGATCTTCTGCTTCAACAAAACAGTTTTAGAATTCCTACTGACCTTGACACAGAAAGGCAGTGATCATGGTAGTTAACAGCAGGCTCTGGGACTGGCCCCATAGTACAAGTTAAGCGCTGTACATAGGGAGCTGGATCTCACATGGCCAACTGTGGTTTGAATCCCATTCCCTGTAGCTTGAAAAACACACTATGCACATATGTGTACATGTTCCAAATCCTGACAAGATGAAGAAATGGAGGAAAAGTCTTATAGTGGGGCATGCCCTACTGGGGGCTGCTTTCTGACTCTCTCAGGTAAGTGTCCATGCCCTCTGTCAATTAAAAAGAAAACAAAAACAAAATCAAAACCAGACTCTGTAGTTACATTGCCCGCGTTTGGATCCTGGTCCTCTTACTGTCTGTAAGACCTTGGGCAAGTTACTTAAAGTCCCTGAGCATTGCTTTCCTCAGCTATAAAATAAGGATAATGGCAGTATTTTACACATATAAAGTGCTGAGTACAATGCCTGACTCACTGTAGCACTCACTAAAAGAGAGTTAATATCATCCCTAAGCATTTTCTTCTAGGTTGCCAGGTGATTGCCATGACAGCCCAGGAAAAGTTGGTTTTATTGCCTCAGATGAGGAAAATAGGGTTTTAGAAAGGTTAAAGCACTTGCCCAAGGTCACATATGTAGTGAAATAAGATTCAGACTCAGGTCTATCTGGTTGAGATCCATAGCTTAATTGTGGCCACAGGCAATCTGCCTTAAGAAGGTTACTTCAGCCCTGCTCCTTGGCTCACTTTGTAGGTGGACATCTCTCTCCTTCCCAGCTAGACCCTGGGCTCCTTTAGAGCAAAGATACCCCCAAAACCTCCACCTCAGTTACATACCATGTAGCATTTGTTAGGTAAACAAAAGAGTGAGTTAAAAAAATTTTATTGATCATCATTATTTTCTAATTTGCCACAGGGCATATGTGCTCACCAGAGAGAGACAGAGAAAAGGAAAGTGAGAAAAGAAGCCGCTAGGCCCAGGACCTGAACCACGGTTGGCCATGTGGGAGTTCAGTGCCTCAGCCAACACTGCTGGCTCCAAAAGAGTGAATTTTTAAAAAATGAGTGTGAAAATGCATTTCAAAACCATATGATCCCAAAAAAATTTTTTTAGCACTGATTCTTTGTTCCTGGAAGTCAGTGACCTCTCACTGGAACCATAGATGAACCTGCCTCCAGGCTCTTCTCCATCTTCAAACATCTGTCACACTTTGACCCAGGAAATCCAACTGTGTTGTTCCCTTGCCAAAACACTTCCAGGGATTCTCACACATTTTGTGGGCCTAAGTGTTTTCTCTATAGGCCAAAATGCTCTGTAACATACATCTTTATCAAACTTAACATATATTTCTTTGGTCCAGAAGGCAAACTTCGAAAGAGGAAAGATCTCAAGGACAGCAACAATGTGCTCCCCAGAGTTATGCAGGAAATAGACTCATGGTCTACCCTAGAAACAGGGAAACATGTTCTGGGCTCTGATCTTGGGATTTGTATCTTTTCTTTTCAAAGCAAAGCTACATGTAAAGTGCTCTAAACACCAAAGTCAGAATATCTGAACTTCAGGATAAACATGATGGGAAACAATGCCCATTGTGCTGCTTGCCGCCTCATCACTTTACCTGGATAGAGAAGAACATAAAAGATTATGCTTCATGTGCTTCAAGTTGCTGAGACCCTACATTTTGGTGTAGACACACTTAATCAGGAGAACCTATTCTTTAAACCCCATCAGGGACTGAGTAAGGATGGGGAATAAAGCAGTGGAATTGTAGGAAAGACTCTAGAGATTCTAAATGGAAAATTCTCTATTAAAGAATGCTTGAAATTCCATTTAGTCATAGCTACCATTTATTGAGAGCCTACTATGTACCAGCTGTCTTACTTTCATTAGCTAATTTAATCCTTACCATAACCTTCAAGAACTCTGGTACTATCTAAGAACAGGAAACAGGAGACCAGCGAATGGCATAATGGTTACATCTCTAGACTCCCTCATAGTCAACCATGGTTCAAATCCCTGACCCAGTGGCTTAAAACTCACACCAGGCATGTGTGCATGTGTGCCCAAGATCCTGAGAGGAAGATGGAAGAGAGGGGATTGCAACATGGCCATCCCCCTGGAGGGGTAATTTCTTGCTTTCTGTCTCCCTGTCTCTATCTTTCCAGCGAGCGCATGCACCCTATAGCAAAAATCTCTCTCTAAAAATAAAAAGAAAGAGAGAGAATATGAAACAGACTCAGTAACTTGACCAAGATCAATGAGTAGCCATGTAGCATTTATTCTAGTATATCTGATTTCTGTCCAAGGGCCCAAGGCTCTTATTCTCCCAATGAATCTTGGAGTCCAAAAGACTTTGAGCTCTTGAGTCATCTGGTACAAGTACCTTCTAATCATCCTGTTCCTCAACTCATTAGCAGAAGTCAAGACCTGTGCCTAGTGTATAATGTAGTTAGCTAGTTTGTTTATTCATTGTATGCCTATTTAAACAGCCTAAAATCTTTTCTTGGCATCATTATTTGCCAGAAAACAGGGGCCATATTACTGTAACTCATGAGATTATACTTAGCAAGTGGTTTCCACCATGTTTTAACAAATAATAAATTTTTCACTTGACTTATTTCAAAATTCTTCCTGTTGCTCTATCTTTTAAGATCCTATAAACCTCCTCTGATAATAATAACAATAATTAATTTTAAGTGAACACTCACTATGGATCAGTTTCTTTTCTAAGTGCTTTAACTCATAATCTAGGAGGCAGGTCAGTTATCATCCTAATTTTACAGGTGAGGAACAGCACAACGTGTTCAAGGTCACATAGCCCAAATGGGAGAGATAGGATTTACTCTCTGGCTGACTGACTACAGAACTAATTCATCTAAATGCCTCAGTTTGTAAAGAAAATTTCTTCCTAAATTAAAGCACTCTAGAACAGCACTATCCATTATATATGTGTGTGTGTATATATATATTTTTAATTTGCTAGAGGACATGTGCTCTTACGAGAAAGACAGAGGAAGACAGCACTGCCAGTGGGGTGTGCTCACACCACAATCCCTTCTTAATTTCTTCATCTTGTCTAAATTTTGGATATGGTATGCACATACACATGGTGTATTTTGTTTTGTTTTGTTTTAAGAGAGATTTTTGCTAAAGGTGTGCTTGCCAGAGACACAGAAAGTGAAAAATACATCTCCATGGTGGATAGCAACACTGAAATCCCTTCTTCTCCATTTTCCTCTCAGGATTTTGAGCATGCTCACACACATGCCTGGCATGTGTTTTAAGCCACACAGTCTAGAACTCTAACTGCTGTCGATTATGTGGAAGTCCAGTGATGTAACCATTATGCCTTCTGTTGATCCACACCTGGTGTGGGGATGTAACCATCATGCCACCAGGGCTAGGACTTGAACTCCCCAGTTGTCCATGTGGGATCTGATTTCTTAACTGCTACGCCACAGGGCCAGCTCTGTCAAGTAGAAATCTTAAGTGAATTATAAATGCACATATGTAATTACATATTTTCTTTATTTTTATTACCAGAGGATGCATGTACTAACCAGAGGAAAAGAGAGAGAGTGAGAAAGCACACACGCCCCCACTTGGGCGTGGTCATATTGCAATCTTTTTTCCTTCAGTTCTCCCTCCTGTCAGGATTTTAGGTACACATGCATATGCACCTGGCATGTTTTTCAAGTTGCCAGGGCTGAGATTCAAAATATAGTCAGCCATGTGGGATCTGGGTCCCTATGCACAAGGCTTACCCACTGTGTTACAGGGTGAGCCCTATAATTAAATTTTCTAATGGCCACATTTAAAAAAGAAAAGAAAACAGGGAAATCTGCTTTAATATGTCCAAAATATTATTTCAACCTGTAATGAATATTACCATTATTAATGAGATATTTTATATTATTTTTTCACACTGATTTTTAAAATTTCATGTATGTTTTATACCAATAGCACATCTCAGTTGGGATTATCCATACTTCAAATGCTCAGTAGCCACATGTGGCTAGGGGTTACCATATTGGACAACACAGATATAAATAGACAGTGTATGTTTTTTACTTTACTATTTGTTTCTATTTCCACTTTAATTTTGGATTTTACATTGGTATCCAAAAAAGCCATGTGGGGATGAGCAGTTGGTATAATGGCTATGTTGCTGGATTCCCATGTAGTCAACTGCGGTTTGAGTACCAGACCCAGTGGCTTAATCTCACACCGGATATGTGTGCATGCCTGCCCAAAATCTTGAGAGGAGAATGGAGAAGAAGGGATTGCGGTGTGGCCATCCCCCCCCCCCAGGGGGTGATTTCTCACTTTCTGTCTCTCTGTCTCTCTCTGTCTTTCTGGCGAGTGCACATGCCTATAGCAAAAACCTCTCCAAAAAAAAAAAAAAAAAAAAAAAAAAAAGCTATGTTAATAGCAATGTACCCTTTGGATAATTTAATGAACAGAACAGCAGTTTAGGACAGTGAAAAGAACATACTTTAGGTATTACAGAACCTGGATTCTAAGGTCCATTTTTGCCAATAACCAGGGCTTTGACCAGAGCAGCCCTCAACTTCCCTCAGCTTCTTTCCTTGTGTTAAAAAAGAGATGATGGTTGGGACCAGCAGTTAGCATAATGGCTATGTTGCTGGACTCCCATGTAGTCGACTGCGGTTCGAGTCCCAGACCTGGTGGCTTAAACTCATGCAAGGCGCATGTGCATGCATGCCCAAGATCCTGAGAGGAGAATGGAGGAGAAAGAATTGCAGCGTGGCCAACCCCCCTGGGGGATGATTTCTTGCTTTCTTTCTCTCTGTCTCTCTCTTTCTGGTGAGCGCATGTACCCTATAGCAAAAACCTCTCCAAAAAAAGAAAAAAAAAGAGATGATGGTTTATGATCATTATGTTTTTTTTTCTTTTTTAATTTATTTTTTCTTTATTCATGATGGAGTGTGTATATGCACTATGAGAGAGAGAGAGAGAGAGAGAGAGAGAGAGAGAGAGAGAGATGAACACCCTCCACAGGGTCTAGTCATGTCAAAATCACCTTCCTCCAGTTCTCCAGCCTGTTAGATCTTAGGTACTCGCATACAGCCCCAGTGCGTTTCAGGCTGTCCAGGCAGGAGATTTAACGTAGTCACCATGTGGGATCCTGCTTCTTTTGAGCAGTACGTTACCACTGTGCCACAGAGTCAGCCCCATTAAGGTTCTTTCTATTTTTAAAGACTTTCTGTTTATAGCACATACCTTTTTCAGGGTTTTTGCATCTGTTTCCTTGTTCCATTCACGATTTCTATATGACAGGGCTTATCCCAAGTTAGGCTTGTGTTGCCTGTACCTGGCTCCATGCTTGACATACAGCAAACAGAAATATTTGTTGAATGAATAAAAATTCAGTTCTCCTTTTAGAGATCCCCAGGTCTCTCAGTTTTTGTCTGAATTACCATAGCAGCCTTAACAATTAATTGCGCTTTTGTTTTCTTTTTCATATTGGATGAAAATCTCGGCAATCTGCACTTTCTGAAGATTTATAGTCAGATTAAAAACTATTTCCTGATGCTGTTAGCAAAGAAGATGGTACTCAACCTCAGGCACGGCTGCTTAGAGACCCCTACAAATGGCCTCCCTTTTATTACATGCTGTTCTGATGCTGAGGAGAGTTAATTAATGGCTCTAAATAAGAAAACAATCAAATCTGTCTGCAGTTATATGAGTCAGACCAGACCCAGATGGGGAGCTGGGTCCTTGGCCTCCAAGTGCCCTCAGGAAAAGCAATAGCAGCCTTTGCTCCTTGCTTCAGAGCTCTGCAAAGCCCCAGGCTGCAAGAGGGAGGAATCACTCAAAATGGAATGGAGACCCACCTTGATATGAGGCATTTTCTTAAAAGGCCATGTCCTCCAACTGGATGTTAAGCTATCAGGTTCTGAGAAAGGAGAAAAAGCACAAATCTATTCCTCTTTATGTCCTTTATACAGGCAAATTTACAGCTACTGAATGGAGAGTTCTAAAGCACAGACCTCTTTATATATGGCAAGACTGTGGTAGTTGGAATTGCCACTCTAGGAGGACCAGAGGACACATAGCCTGAAGACTGCCAAGCTCCCAACATGCCTACCTTCAGGAGTCATGCAGTCACATTTGAAGGTAGAACATTGGCTGTGAGGACATGAAGACAAGAATGTGATATTGGATAAGGCCCACATAATGAAAGCTTTTATTTAGGTGTTAGAGGCTTTGCTGTAAAAATCTGAGTGGAGATAAGTGGAGGAAGTCTTTTAACAATATCCAAGTATCCTCAGCCTTGGAACAGGATGCTAGAAAAGATAAACTGTATTTCTTTGGTTCTGTTTGTACTCTTTGTAAAAAATAAAATAACAGCCTTCCCATGAGCTTTTCTTTTGTTTTCCCCCCCTTGTCTTTTTCTTCTTCTTCTTCTTCTTTTTTTTGGAGAGGTTTTTGCTATAGACACTTGCGCTCATGAGAAAGACAGAGAGACAGAAAGTGAGAAATCACCCCCCGGGGGGATGGTCATGCCGCAATCCCTTTTCCTCCATTCTCCTCTTGGGATCTTGGGCATGCATGCACGTGTGCCCAGTGTGAGTTTAAGCCACTGAGTCTGGGACTCGAACTGCGGTCGACTGCATGGGAGTCCAGCGACATAGCGACATAGCCATTATGCAAACTGCCGGTGTCCCCCCCAACACACACCTTGTCTCTTTCTTATAAAAAAAAAAAAAAAAAAAAAAAAAGGCAAGAAAACCACTTTGTTGCCGCACAGGCTTGGCATCCTGTAACATTTTCCCACTCTGGGAAGAAAGCCCTGGGCTGCTTGTCATGAGGGTCATTATACTGCCCTTTTCCTTTCTTTAGTAATCAAGTTTGAGCCATATGCTAGGGTAAGATATAAAGTATGGAGAACTATCTTTGCTGAATTTGATTTGTGTCTGAATTGTCGTTGGTCTTCAATCTCATATTTCTAAAATTTTGTTAGAACATTATATAGGACAGTCCAATACTCAATTTTGTTTCTCTAATAACAGGGTGAGGGGAAACAGGGTAAGGAGGAGGTTCTGGAGTTTAAGAAATCCAGGATAGATTTTTATCCTCCACAGAAAACAGTGCCCCTTTTGGGTGACCTCGGGCAAGCCCCTTTACTCCCTAAATTTTGTTTCCTCATCTTTAAAGTGGAATTAGCAACACCGCCTTCATCATAGGACTATGAGGATGAAATACATTCTTACAGGTAAAGAACCTGACTCAGAAAATGTTTCCTCTGATTAGTCTGCAATTTTAAAAATAGTGATTGCCGATGGGTTCATCTGAAGTGATGCAGTAGAAACCTCTGCAGCTCTCTTTCCTCCTATTTCGTTCTGTAATCAGCTTTGGGGAAATCCTCACAGAGGCCATGACCCACAGCTCTTACCTCGTGCTTTGGTGCCCTAAAATCCTACCTTCCCACGAGGCAGGGGAGGGCAATGCTCTAGTACCTCGGACAGCTCCGCTCCTTAGGCATTCAGCTGGCTGTCTGAGGGAGTGGGGAGGAACTTGTGGAATTTTCCCAGAGAGGCTACATTACTGTGGGGATTTAGGAATCCCTGGGGCGGCAGTCTCCCTGCATGCGTGTTGCCACCTGCATGCAAGTTCAGATTCTTCAATATGAACAGTCCTCCTCGAAATTTCTAAGGACTTTCTCTTCAAAAAGCAGTAGCTCCACCCACATGACTTATAAATTTCAAGGCCCTTTCCCCATGTACTCCAAGAATTTTTTTTTTTTTTTTTTTGAGAGGCTTTTGCTGTAGGGCACATGCGCTCACCAGAAAGACAGAGAGAAACAGAGACAGAAAGAGAGAAATCACCACCTGGGGGGATGGCCACGCCACAATCCCTTTTCCTCTAGGAATCTTGGGCACACGTACACACGTGCCCGGCATGAGTTTAAGCCACCGGGTCCAGGACTCAAACTGTGGTTGACTACATGGAAGTCCAGTGACATAGCAATTACACCAACTGCTGGTACCTCCAAGAATTTTTTTAAAGCCCAATACGCCACCCACATCTTCCTGTATCTGCTGATATTTAATTTTTTGGCTTAAGTACAAAGATTAAATATTCTTGATTAACCTCAAGTGAAAGTAATAATGTAAAGCATGCAGAAATGTTTAAGACAGATTCAGATATGGATTAAAAGGAACATGAAATAATGTTATTGCCTGCAGGTGATGTTAAGCACCATTCTTTAATCAAGATAAGCATGTGGTTCAATTTATGAGGTAATTTGGCTTTTCACTCTCCAATGCAGAACACAACACACCATATACAGTCACCTTCTGAACAGGCGAGGAAGAGATTAAGTCCTATTTTTACTTTATGATACTGAGTCACATAGTTCAATGCAAATCACATGGATGCCAAAGTAAGAACAATGCCAGGTATTTAAATACCTCCTTTCCTTTGAGGAGCTCTAAAGATCTTGTGACTGCATGAAATCCCTTCAGAGTAACTCCAGAAGAAGAGACACATGTCACCAGGTAGGCATTTAGGATTTAGCATGTCTCATCATCTCCCCCACTCCTGTCATTAGGTCTGAAACATCCAATATTCACCAGTTTTTTGCATTTAGTAATAGCCTCTAGATATCT
Organism: Tupaia tana; assembly: GCA_026018925.1. NCBI lineage: Eukaryota > Metazoa > Chordata > Mammalia > Scandentia > Tupaiidae > Tupaia > Tupaia tana. The sequence goes on along the minus strand of JAKSZU010000018.1, from coordinate 18,582,573 downwards.
ACATTTTTTAGACCATACTGTTGTTAAAAGCCTAACTTTTTTCTTTTCCTTTTTCTTTCTTTCTTTTTTAAAATTTGCCAGAGGGTACATGCACTCACCAGAATGAGACAGAGAGAGAGAGAGAAAGCTTCCCCCATAGAGGACAGTCATACCTTATTCCCTTCCCTGATATTTCTCATTTGGGAATTTTCAGGAGTACACATATGATCAGTGTGTTTTTCAAGCTACCGGGTCCAGGACTCAAACCAAGCAGTCACCCTTGTGGGATCTAGCCACCTTAACCACTGTGCCACTGACTGACCCAAGAAAGCTTGTCTTTAAAACATATGCTCTTGGGAACAGCAGATGTCATAATGGTTATGATGCTGGACTCCCACATAGTTGGTGTTAACCTGGAAGCTTGAGAATCACAACGGACACGTGTGTGCATGCCTTAAATCCTAAGAGGAGAATGGAGAAGGAATTAAGGTGTGGCCATCCCCCCTTGGGGTGGGATTTCTCACTTTCTGTCTCTCTTTGTCTCTCCTCAAGCACACTCACCTTGTAGCAAAAATCTCTGTATAAATAAATAAATAATAAGTTCTTGACTGATTTACTAATGAGGAAGAGAAGAGGATAAAACTGGAATGGGAAAAGAGGGGAAGGGACTAGCAGGGGTAAAGGGAGAGACTGGAAAAAATGCCTAAACCTCCCTGAACTTAATAAATTATTGTTTTCCATGCATTGTCCTCATAAATTATTATAAAATCATTTATACCCACCCTCAGCTGTTTGGAAACTTAAAGACCTTTAGGCCCTCTTTCAACATTTATATAGGGGCAAGGACAGCAGCTCTTCCTTCCTTCCTTCCTTCCTTCCTTCCTTTCTTTCTTTCTTTCTTTCTTTCTTTCTTTCTTTCTTTCTTTCTTTCTTTCTTTCAGATTTTTGCCATAGGCCTGTGTGCTTGCCAGAGAAAGACAGAGGGAGATAGTGAGAGGGAAAGTGAGAAATCACCACAACCCCTTCTCCAGTTTCCTCCCGGGTTTTGGGCACGCGTTAAGGTCCAGCACCTTAATCACCAAACAACCTGCTGGCCCCAACAGCAGCACTTTCACTGCTTGACTTAGCTTAAAGGAACTGCAGATGTGAACAACTCTGGATTCCAAAGGTAGGCAGGAAACCCCCAAATAAAAAGGTTTGTGGTTTTATCTAACAATGCCCATGCCCACTGAGCCCCTAAACTGGGGGTATGTTAGTTACCAAATAGCACCGTGGTTTAACTTCCTCCCAGCAGAGGTCGCTGTGGACACTGGAAGTGACACTTGCAGGGACTGGACGAGGCAGGCAGGCTGAATTGTGGCACCACTCTCTTGTACCTGCTCTTCCTGTTGTTCCACTGGCTACAGTCTAGCCCTTTATCCTATGGGAAGAACTCCTTGGAGATGATCTCAAAGCCACACGGTACTTTTCCCATAAAAAGTGCTGTGAAATTGGGGTCACTGCTGGGGTGGGGCATGTCTAGAGGGCTATGCTCATCCTCTGAGGGTATCACCCTACAGTGGTATCTCTGTGCCATCCTCATGTCTTCTCTGTGAGTGTACCGGTACTTTGAGACACACCTTGACTGGCCAACACCACCAGCCCTGTGACCCTTCCAGATATGGAGGCCAAGGTGACAAAAGTTGCCTTGACAAACAATCTTGCACCTATATCATAAAAGACTCTGTGGCTGCACTCCTGAAACACACTTGGCAGCCTATGGTGGTGGAGGAATGGAATGCTAATTCTCTGGACAACCCATTATAGCAAGTTAAGGTTTCTGAGGGATGGGAAGGGCAAGGCACTGGTGAGTATGTTAGAGTCAGAATGAGATCCCAGAAGGGCTGAAGATGACTCCACCCAAGCATGCAGGATAAACCCAAGGCAGTCTAAAGCTGCCTCCACCCTGAAGGTAATTCACTCAGACCTAGGTCATTACTGTGGTTTAAGAGTTAAAGAGGCAACTACTCTGCACCCCTGAACATCAAACATCAAAGCCCAGCAGTAAGTGGTTCTTACACATAGGTGCACAAGCTCAGCACAGAAACACTGGTGCACACAATCACATTCACTCAGTCACACACATTCATCCACACTAACACACATACACACACACTTAAACACTTCCTCAGCCCCAGAACCAAATTTGACCTAACATGGCTGATGGGGCATGGGGTGTCCAGTTAGATGCCTCTCCAGACTTTGGCCCACTCGTCCCCCTGAACCTTAAACCCCTCCCTCAAATCAGAGCCTCTGCTTGTCCGTGTCCCCGTGGTCAAAGAACCTGAATGTCCCCCCCCCCCCCCCCACCAAGGGGCCCTGGTCACCATCATGCACACTGCATACTGGGGACCCGGCAGGTGGGAGCAGAAGGCTGGGGTACGAGAAAAGAGAAGGAAGGGTGTGGGGCATAGTGCCCTGCCCGGGCGCAGCCGCCTCCTCCCTCGGGATTTTCCATCCTGACTCGCGCGGGCACGCGAGGAGCGAGCGCGCTTTGTCTACCGCCAGGTTCCTGGCACGTTCCCGCGGAGGCTAACCACACCGCACCCTAGGCTCCCCCTCCTGGGCCGCGCCCCCAGCCCAACCCGCGGCGCAGGCCCGCCAGTGCGGCGACCGCCGCTTTGTCCTCCGGTGGGTGCTTGGGCTGAGCTCGAAAGCCCCGCGCCGGGGAGCGGCCGCTGCACGCCAGAGCTGCAGGTCCCCGCGGCTGGATTTAGGACGTGCCCCCCGCGGAGTGGAGCCGCCCCAGAGGATTCGCAGGCACTGGGGAGCGTCTGCCAGAGCTCTGAGATGTCTTGAGAGGGGACCCGCCCTGTCCTCCCCTGCACGTGCCAGTCTGGGGCTGGCCCCCCGCCGCGGTTCAGAGCTCCAGTCTCTGGGGCGTGGCGGGGCAGAGAGGGTCGTCTCGACTTGTGGCCCCAGGCCTGGATCCATACAGAGAGGTACAGGGAGAAGGTCTGGGTCCAGAGATGCGGGGAGGGTCCCTCGGCCCCTCTTATCTCTCCCACCCCACTCCTATACCCGGGCTGCTCCGACCCAGGACCTCGGGCATCCCTTCGTGTTATCCTTTGTGGGCGACTATAAGCAGGGTGGGGAGGGATGTGCTAGCCTTTCACCCTCACAGCCCAGTTCTCCCACCCCAATAACCTAGGACGATCCAAGTGAGGGGGGGTCCCCCGTCTCCACCCGTATGCTCAAAGCCCTCTTCACAAAAACCTAGGGTGTGTGTGTGGGAGGCGTGGGAAGGCTCTTCCTTACGTCCCGAACAGCCCTTCCTCAATAACCCAGGAGGCTCCGAGCCGAGCGAAGTGCCGCGGTCTCACCCATCACATCCAGACTCCTTTGTAACCTCCAGCCGCCGAGGCTGCCTCCAAGCCTCTCATCCCAGAACACCCCCTTGCATCCTCAACAATCCGAGCATCTTGCACTTCAGGCGCCGGAGGGAGGCTCCAAGCGTTCCACACTCCCTCAGGAGAGATGGGTGGGGATGGGCGCCCCCCACACTCAAGAGCCTCCTCCACCACAAAACAAAAACTAACCTGAACTGCTCCTTCCTCGGGCGCCGGGCTACGGGGAGGCCTGGAGTCAGCCGGCAGTGCTCCGGGACAGACAGTCTCGAGAGCGGTAAGGACACGTCCCATCCACTCCCCAGTCCCCCTAGCGCATGCCTCAGTCCATCCCCTTCCCAATAAAACAAAAGCGAATCCTGCAGCACTTACCTCAGACGGCGGGCGGGAAGGCGGTCAGCGCCCGCCAGCGCACCCAGCTCCTCCCGGTTCCTCACCGCCCCAGCTTCCAGGTGACAGCTCTCGCCGCGGCTGCGGCAGCAGAGACCGCGGCTCTCGCGTTCCGAGCCTCCCTCGGACTCAGCACCTGGAGCGGCGAACAGCTCCGCGCCTCATTCCGCTGACCCCGCCTCTCCGGGGCCGCCGTAGCCAATGGCTATCCGGGCCCCGCCCAGGAGGCTGCCCATTGGGGAGTGTTGAGCTCTTTCCTCCGGCCCCGCCCGCAGGTTTCTGGGTATCTCTGTCAAGACCACATTCCCCAGAGACCGCCGGAGTTTTTCGCATGGCCTTCTGGAACTTGTAGTTCTTCAAGACCGCGGAGTGGGCTCACGCCGCGGGCACACAAGCAGATATGGACTGCATTTCCCATGGTGCGCTGAAGAAACATGGGCGCGGAGGAGCGCGGGAGGACCGTTTCCATAGCAAAGAAGGCCCATTGGGGGTGGCTGGCAGAAAAATGAGGCAGGCCGCTGGACCGTCGAAGGATCTTGCGTGACCTCGAGCAGCCTCTGAGGAGGCCATTTCGATTATTTTTTCCTCAAAGATTCCCACCTGGGAACCTGGGCCTCAGTTTTCCTATCTGGGAAGAGGGCAAGGAGTCGTCCTCACACCCACACACGGCGGTGATGGGGCAAACCGTAGATGAGCTGCTTTGGTTCCTGCTCAGCAAAGGTGAGGGAGTAAAGGAGACCTTCTCACCGCATTCTGAACTTTATTCCTTTATTTTTGTCCCAATCTTGTCATCGAGGAGCACTTTCTTTTAAGTCACATATCTTGGGTTACCCAGGCCTGCCCATCCCGTCCTCCCACCCTAGGTTTTGGCCTCCTTTACGCCATCCCCGGAATACTGCAAAATCTCTCCCCAGAGCAGCCAGAGGGCGCTTCTCCTGCTTAAAACCATCCACAGGCTTCTTGCCTGCAGTGGTAAGCCCACACTCCTCAGCGTGCTGGATAGTCTCTTTAAGATCTGTATTCCACCTTCTTCTTGCAACACTTTGAATTTCTTTGGAAGCTGGGACGCCTAAAGCCTCCTTTTTCTCTCATTGTCGTGGGCTTCTCCACCCTGCGTTCGGCTAACTCCCTAGCACTCTTCAAGTCCCAGCCTAGAGGCTGGCTGCTTTGTGAAGACTTTCCAGATGCTCTGCTGTGTTAGATTCCCCCACCCCACACCACCCCACCCTGTGTTTGACCAGCACCCTCTACTTCCCTTATTCCACTTGCGTATTTACCCATCTTCCTCATTAGATTGTAAGATCCACAGGAGCAAGAGCCATGTCTATATTATTCGTACTTACAGTACAATGCCTATCATGTTTGGCACATAGTAGATACTAAGTAGATATTGACATCTAGATATTTGTTGCAGCAAAAATGAAGTCTAGTGCCCGCAGGTGACATGGAGGTTAATATCTCTGGATCCCACATGGCTACCTGGGTGATTTAAGTCCCTGACCTAGTGGCTTGAAAATCATGTCTGGTGCTTGTATGAACACACCCAAAATCATGAGAGGAGAATGGTGGAGAAGGCATTGCAGCATGGTCATAACCCCTGGAGGGTGAGTTCTTATTTTCTCTCTCTCTCTCTGTGGTGAGTGCATGCATCCTATAGCAAAAAACAAACAAACAAAACACATGTTTAATTGAACTTCATCATCACATACAGTTCCAAAATCCTGATTTCCTAAGGTTGGGCATTTCCCATTGCTACAGATATGCCACCTCCCTTGAAGAAATGTTTGTCAGTCCTGCAGTGGGTTGGAATTTCGCCTGAATGCTTTGAGGTCCCCCAGTCCTATGATGCTAGGGATTGATAGACTCATGCCTATTATTCATGTCAGTTCTCCCTTAAATGTCATCAGTTCTTCATGTTCCTCTATTTCTAGCTGTTGGCCCTACTCCTTCCTGTGCCTAAATGCCCTACCTCCCACTCCCTTTCTGGGAAAAATGTTCTGCTCCTGGTAGTTATGAAGTAGAGACAGTCTGAGGTTCTTACCTGTCTTTCAACCCTCTGCTCTGCATTTTAGTGCCTCAGTGGCGAGACTCCACCTTTGGTGAGGATGAGGTAGCATCTTTCCTGAATCTTTCTCCCACTAAAGGGTCTGGTGTTGGTTAGATGGTCCAATTAACCCCACATATGCTTCATTTGCATGCCACCAGATGCCTTGGGTTTCTGTCAGCTGAAGCAATTCTGGGGAGAATGCCTTAATATGTGGAAGTGACTAATTTGTAGCCAAAAAGGAAGTACCCAGGGGAACTATTACCCTGAACCTAATTGAAATCAAGGAGATGAGCCTGAGAGAAAACAATCCTCTTACCTTTGAGTTAGTAACATCTAGAGAGGGAAGACTAGAATGGGGGAATGAATAAAATGGGTGGCATTTGGGAAAAAATAAACAGGACTTCGAAGAGACATGACAGGGCTTTTGATCCTAGCTGAACCATGAGGGAAGGCAGTTGGAACTGGGTGAACAGATGGAGCCTCATTACTGAAGATGAGAGAACTGTAAGGAGGCAGGGGGAAATGGGATGTGTGCTGAAACCAGTGCCTAATTCTGTGGATGCAGTCAGAACAGAAGGCTGCTGGGAAAGCGAGTAGGGGGAATATGCCACAAGGTGGCTATCGGCAGAGTATCAGCATCAGAATTTCAGGGCTAACCAAAGAAACCCACCTGGAACCAGAGCTGAAATCCTTGGGAGGAAACCAAGGATTTGTGCTAGTTTCCAGGAAGTTGTTACAAACAAGAAAAAGAGCTCCACAATTTTCCAAGCATGTAGGGACTAAAATAGCAAATACCTAGCCAAGCAGAGTCAGGAATCCTGGATTCTAATCCTGACTTTGCCTCTGATTAGACTTGTGATCCTGGGCTGGACCTGCTTCTTTGGTTGTAAAATGCAGTTTATTGGTGTTAGGGAGCAGCTAAGAAGGGTGGGGGTGGGGGCATTCAAACTGTTTTACTAGCTGTGTGACCCTGCACAAACTACCTACTTGGATCTTCAGTTTGCTTATTTGAACATGTTGTAAGGGATAAATGAAATGCCTTATGTAAAGCGCTTCATAAATGTTAAACACTTAACAAATGCCAATTGATTTCCACATTTTTCATCTTGGATTATCAAAAATTGGTTTGACTATGAATAAACAGTGGAGGTAATGTTTTGGGTAATCTGGGATCTGGGTTCTAATCTCTATTCCCTCTCTCTCTCTTTTTTTTTTTTTTTGGAGAGGTTTTTTCGCTATAGGGCGCGTGTGCTCGCCAGACAGACAGAGAGAGACATAGAGACAGAAAGCGAGAAATCATCCCCCAGAGGGGATGGTCACGCCGCAATCCCTTCTCCTCCATTCTCCTCTTGGGATCTTGGGCACGCATGCACATGCTCCCGACGTGAGTTTTAAGCCACCGGGTCCGGGACGCGAACCGTGGTCGACTACATGGGAGTCCAGCGACATAGCCATTACTCTAACTGCTGGTTCCCTCCCTCTTTCTTTAAAAAAAAATGTCAAAGGGTGCATGCGCTAGCCAGAGGAAGAGAGAAAGAGGGAAAGGAGAGACAGAAAGCACCCCTCCATGGGGAATAGTCATGCCATAATCTATTCTCAGTTTCTCCACTCTGCTGTGATGCGGGGTATGTATATACAATGCATGTGTGCCTCACAGTCGCCATCATCGAATCCAGTGCCCTTAACCACCAGGCCCTGGCTGGCCCCTTTGTTCCCTCTTTTATTAGTTGTATGACTTCGGTTAGGTTATTTAATTGTCGCTTTTTCTGGGTCTGTTTTCTCATTTGTGAAATGGAAATGTTGTGCACCTCAGAGTCATAAGGATTAAATGAGTTAAAATGCCTGATTCATGTGAGAAAATGCTTGATATATTTTGTCATTTTTTAGAGGTGGTTTTAGGACATAGAACCCTAAAGGAATGAATGGAATTCGAGATGCTTAGAAGCAAGAGTTATGAAGATTTCCAGGGAAACATTATGCTAGCCTCCTCCCTTCTTAGAGGAGAAAATAAAGGTCTCAGTGGAGTTCCAGAGGTCTTCTAATTAAGTAAAGAGGGAATTAACCAGAATACAAAGTCTTAGACACTAAGGAGTTGGAGTGATTGACTAGAGCTGGGTCCTGAAGTGGCTAGTATATGAAACTGAGGATATAACTTTATTCTAAAGATAATGAATGCTTTTAGGGAGATTTTTTTTTGAAAAGGTCTAGAGGCTGTGCACAGAATGATGAGCAGAAAATGAGACTGGGGTGTGAATTGGGAAGCTTCTGCAGTGATCCAGTGCAGTAGATAGACAAGAGGGAAAGGGTACGAGATACATTAAGGAGGTAATATAAGTATTCAGAGGACTTAGTGAGTAAGGAGCTGAGGGTGTGGAGGAAAATGACAAATGATGCCCAGGTGAGTAACTAGGTTGACGGATGGTGGTGCTTTCCCTCAAGATACAGAATAGTAAAGGAGTAGGTTTAGTCAAGGAGGTGAGTTTGAATTGAGTGTGGTATATCCAGATAAGATATCTAGTAGGTGGTTTGGATCTCTAATGATAGAGATCTGGTCTGGAAATAGTTATAAATTATCAAGTTATCAGCAACTAGATTATAAGTGAAGCCATGGAAATGAATGAAATCTTTTACTAGAGAGGGTCAAAGAGAAGAACAAAATCCCTTGGGAAATACCAACATAAAGGGGACAAATAGAGGAAGAGGAAGGACCCTAAGAGAAAAGATAACAGCCAGAAAGGTGGGAAGAAAACCATCAAATGGTGTACTACAGAAGTCAAAAGGAGGAAGTGGGTGACATGGTGCAGAAAGGTCAAATAAGCCAAGAGCTGAAAAAACAAACACCAAATGTAGCAAAAGAGAGGTCACTTGAGCTTGGAGAGAGGAGGTTGAGTACAGTAATAGGGACAGAAGACTAAGTAAATGGAAGTGATGTGAGCAGCCATTGAGCAAATTGGTTTTGAGGGTGAGGAAAGAGACCTGAAAGGATATAATATTGAGGAAAAACTTTGTTTCAAGTTAGGAGAAATTAGGACATTTGAAAATGCTGATGGAGAAAAGCCAGCAGAGGAATAACTGAAGATAAGGGACAAAAAGGTATTGAAAGATGAGGTGATATCAGCAAGAGAGTGGAACATGATGGGGTTCAGGGTGAACCTCAGGCAAAAGGAGGACCCATTTTTCCTCTAAGATGGGAGGGAAGAAAGATGGGAGAACTGGTGACACTGGAATGGTACAAGGAAGCCCTCTTACCTAAGATATGTGAAATAAGGAGAGAAATAAGCAATGTCCTTTCTCAGACATTTTCACAGTAGTATTGTGTCAACATCATCATCATGGATAGGTAGTTGGGAGGTGGGCTCAGGAAATTGAGTGAGTTCATACTTGACGACTATTACTTCTCCTTTCATGTTAGAAGCAAGGATATGTACTTAGTGTGAGGAAGTAAGATGGAGTGGGAAATTTGGAGAAATGGGAAAGGTTTCAGATGACTGCTGCAGAAAAGAGGTGGGAAAGCTGATAGTGACCCACAGAGGCTGCAGGACAGTGGTGAGGGCCTAGTGAGAACAGAGACCATGGACTTATGGGGATCATGAGGGTATGGAGGTGAGTAGCAAATCAAAGAGGATGCTCAAGTTTCTGCCTTTGATGACTAGGTGAATGGATTGATGGTGGATGGATGGTGATCCTCACCCCTGAGACATAGAATAATAAAATAAAAAGTTTAGGCAGGTAGAGAAGAAGATGAGTTTGAACTGAGTGTGGTATGTCCAGGCGAGACGTGGAGTTGAGGGCTTTCTCCCTTCCATCAATCCTGAGACAGGCATAGAGAAAGCTATTAATGAGGCTGATCCAGGGGGCTGGGTTTTGTTGTACGAGAGAGACAAAGAAGGGATTTAGAGATACTGACAAGAAAGGCAGAAGTGGTAGTCCACCAAGAGGAAGATAAGCCAGGATGAAGGGACAGATGGGGGAGTAGGATTCTTGGTAGAGGAAGAGGCAGATATACTGGGTAGCTAAGGAGAGCAGGGAGGGCAGGCTTTACTAATGAGAGGTAGAGAAGCTCTGGGCAAGGACAGGATGACTGGAGTGGATAGAGGAAGTTGTGGGATTAAAAGACAAGTTTATTGAATGGATTATTGATGAGTCTTCCAGAAAGATGGCTGCCTTAAAAGAGAAAAGGACCCTGGTAGCTCTAGACAAAACTGTAGTTGAGGAACAAGAACTGTTGATGATGGCCAGGAGGAGGGATGGAGTATAGACACATGAGTGTCGTAGGAGCTGAGATACTAGAATGTTACGAGGAAGCCCTCTTACCTAAGATATGTGAAATGAGAAAAAGAAGCAATGTGCTTTCTCAGACATTTTCACAGTAGTATTGTGTCAACATCATCTATATATGATCAGCTTTATACATATCTAAAAGGCAGAATGTCTAGGAATAAAATTAACCAAACCAAAAAGTGATTCCAGATTTCATGGTGAAGTTGTATCAACCAAGTTCAATGGCAGTGATTCTTCTAATTTATATTTTGGTATAGTTCATAGATTTAAGTATGTACATATCAACTAGAAAATGTGTTTAAGAAACAAATTTGAATATTTTTCGGAAATTTCATTTCTTAGCGACGATTTGTTTTCTCAGTTTAGAACATAATTTAGGGAACTTGTGTTGGTTTTTTTTTTTTTTTTTTTTTTTTTTTTTTTTTTTCCAAATGTAGAACTTAGAGCTTAATTCATGCCTTTGAAATGCCATGAATTTGAAATGCTGCCATTTCCCTCTCTGCATCTGAAAAGGATTACAAAGATTTTATTAGTTTTTTGGGTAATCTTGCTAGCACATTCAGACTCCCCACCAGGGTCTCCTATCAGTAATGTTGGATTGTGAGTGATGTTGTAGAAGTGCTATATGTGGAATATTTAAGAAAAGTCAAATAAGCAGCCAACTTTAGGATTTTTTTTTTGTGTGTGTGTGTGTAGAGGTTTTTGCTATTGGGCGCATGTGCTCGCCAGAAAGAGAGAGACAGAGAAATAGAAAGTGAGAAATCACCCCCCAGGAGGGATGGCCACACCGCAATCCCTTCTCCTCCATTCTCCCCTTGAGATCTTGGGCATGCACACACACGCGCCCGGCGTGAGTTTAAGCCACTGGGTCCAGGACTCAAACCGCGGTCGACTACGTGGGAGTTAAGCAACATAGCCATTACGCTAACTGCTGGTCCCAGAAAATGGTTTTAATCTTGCCTTCCAAAACCCTAAACAAGTCTCAGAAGCCTCTGAAATGTCTGAGGAACACATATGGGAACTGCTAATGTAAAAATATTATCAAATTCCTGTTCTACTCAACATCATTAATATCTTCCTTTTATTCCATGTGTGTGTTATCTCTCCTTTTCTGTACTCACGAAATGTAGAATAATACTTGGTACATACTAGGTACTCAGTAAAACATGTTGTGTGGTGACCAGCAGTTGGCATAATGGCTATGTCACTGGACTCCCATGTAGTCGACTGCGGTTTGAGTCCTGGACCCAGTGGTTTAAACTCACACCCATGCCCAAGATCCCATGAGGAGAGTGGAGGAAAAGGGATTGTGGTGTGGCCACATCCCCCCTAAGGGGTGATTTCTCACTTTCTGTCTCTCTGTCTCTCTCTGTCTTTCTGGCAAGTGCACAAGCCCTATAGCAAAAACCTCCCCCCCCAATAAAAAAAAAAACATGTTGTGTGAATAACAATACATCATCTGTAATTTGAGACCCTAACATGTATTTATTGATTTACTTATTTTTGGAGGTTTTTTTTTTTTTTTTTTTTTTTTTTTCCTATAGTGTTCATGCGCTCACCAGAGAGACAGAGAGACAGAAAGTAAGAAATCACCCCCAGGGGAGATGTCCACACCACAATCCCTTCTCCTCCACTCTCCTCTCAGGATCCTGGGCACATGTGCACATGCGCCTGGAGTGAGTTTAAGCCACTGGGTCCAGGATTCGAACCACGGTCAACTACGTGGGAGTCCAGCGACATAGCCATTACACCAACTGCTGGTCCCAACATGTATTTATTTTTCAACATTACAGTCCAATCCAGAACACAGATGTATATAATCTTTCATGTTCTGAAAATCATAGCTTAAATACAACTTTTAGCTCTTTTTTCAAATGTAACATATAAAAAGCATTTTCCCTTGCTTGAATTCACTTGTTAAATTGTTCTTCATGCATTCATTCAACAAATATTTAATAGCATGTTTCTATGTTCCAGAAAGTGCTTGGACTTCAGTAGTGAATAGGATGCATGACTTGTCCCGAGGGAACAGTAGTTCTTTATAAACGTCATTTATAAAAACTCTCATATCCCATCATATCCCATACTATATTTAACCTCTCCCTTATTTTAAGGCTTCTTGTCTGTTATTCTTTACTTTTTTATTTTTTTGGAGAGGTTTTTGCTATAGGGCACATGCACTCGTCAGAAAGACAGAGAGATAGAAAGCGAGAAACCACACCCCAGGGGGGATGGCCATGCCGCAATCCCTTCTCCATTCTCCTCTCGGGATTTTGGGCATGCACGCACATGCCCCCGGTGTGAGTTTAAGCCACCGGGTCCAGGACTCGAACCGTGGTCAACTACATAGGAGTTCAGCAACATAGCCATTACGCTAACTGCTGGTCCCTGTTACTCTTTATTAATAATGATGTAATGAATATCTTTAAGTTTATAGCAATTAAAGATTACTTTTACAAATTATTCTTGTTTTTTTCAAGGCAGAGTTTCTTTGTGAGCCTTGACTTCCTTCTGCTTCAGCCTACTGAGTGGCTAGGATCACAGGTGTGTACCACAACATGCAGCTCTTTTGGACAGGGTCTCGCTGTGTTGCCCAGGCCACCCTTGAGTTCACAATCCTCCTGCTTCAGCCTCCTAATGCCTGGGACTACAGTCACACATCACTGCAGCAGCAGACTTTCAGATCAGAGCGAGCATCAAACCTAGGCCTCCTGGGAATCAAATCCTTGGGCCTCAGCCTGCAGAGCAGCAGTGTCTTAACAGCATTCACCATTGCAGCTGGGCCAGAAATAATTCTTTAAGGTACATTTCCATGCAAACAGTTACTGGGTTGGAGAATTAAACATGATTTTTGTTTTTTGATACCATCTGCCACATTGCTTTCAAAAAAGGTGGTACCGGGACTAGCGGATGGTGTAATGATTATGTTGCTGACCCCCATGTAGTCAACCACAGTTCAAGTCCTGGACCCAGTGGCTTAAAACTCATACTGGGCACATGTGTGTGTGTGCCCTAAATCCCTAGAAGAGAATGGAGAAGGGATTGCGGCATGGCTACCCCCATCCAGGGGGTGATCTCTTGCTGTCTCTCTGGTGAGCACGTGCAACCTACAGCAAAAATCTCTCTTTTTTAAAAATTATTTTATTTGGGACCAGCAGTTGGCATAATGGCTATGTTGCAAGATTCCCTTATAATCGACTGTGGTTCGAGTCCCAGACCCAGTGGCTTAAACTCATGCCAGGCGCGTGTGCGTGTGTACCAAGATCCCAAGAAGAGAATGGAGGAAAAGGGATTGCAGCATGGCCATCCCCCCTGGGGGGTGATTTCTTGCTTTCTGTCTCTCTGTCTGTCTCTGTCTTTCTGGCAAGCGCATGCACCCTATAGCCAAAACCTCTCCAAAATAATTTTTTATTTAATTTTATTTATTCATTCATTTATTTTAATTTGATCAGACACACACACAGAGAGAGAGAGAGAGAGAGAGAGAGAGAGAGAGAGAGAGAGAGAAAGCAAGCCACCAGGTCCGGGACTCAAACCATGGTCGGCTATGTGGGAGTGTCCAGCACCTTAACCACCGTGCCACCTGCTGGTCCCATTTATTTTTGCATGTAATTAATGTCTTGTAAAGAATATGGGTGCTGGGAGCCAGCAGGTGGCATGGTGGTTGAGGTGCTGGATATGGGAACATGATCGACTGTTGCTCAAGTCCTGGACCTGGTAGCTTGCTTTCTCACTTTTCCTCTCTATCTCTTTCTGGCCAAATTAAAAAAATAATGATGATGAATAAAATAAAATTAAATAGTTCTTTTTAAAAATTATTTAACTTTATTTATTTGTTTGTTTGTTTATTTTAATTTGACCAGAGAGGGATAGAGAGAAAGAAAGAGAGAGAGGGAAAGTGAGAAAGCAAGCCGCCAGGTCTGGGACCCAAACTGTGATCTGCCATGTGGGAGTCCAACACTCCTAACCTCCACACCACCTGCCGGCCCCAAAATTAAATAATTCTTAAAAAAAGAAAGAATATAGGTGTCACATCTCTGACTGCCACATTTCTGGGTACCACATCTCTGGGTGCCATGCTTCCAAATGCCATACCTCCCAGTGTCACACCAACAGGTGCCACTTCTCCTGGTGCTACACCAGCAGGTGCACACTAGCAGGTGCTACATCTCCTGGTGGTGCCGTGCCAGCTGGTGTTATGCCAGGAAGTACCACATCTCCCAGTGCCACATCAGCATCTCCCAGTGCCACACTTGGAAGAACCACATCTCCTGGTGCCATACCAGGAGGAGCCACACCAGCCAGTACCACAGCAGCTGGAGCCATGCCAGCAGGAGGAGTCATGCCAATCAGTACCACACCAGTCAGAGTCATGCTAGCAGGTGCCATGTCTCCCTGTGCCACATCTCCCAGTGCCATGCCCAGAGGAGGAGCTGTGTCAGCTAGTGCCACACCAGCCAGAGCTGTACCAGCAGGTGCCAAGTCTTCCTGTGCAACATCTCCTGGTGCCATACCAGCTGGTACCATGTCAGTCAGTGCCTTGCCAGCAGGAATCATCCCAGCTAGTGCCATGCCAGCAGATGCCACGTCTCCTGGTACCACACTAGCAGATGCCACTCTTACTGCGCCATGCCCTCTGGTGCCATGACACCACATGCCTTTACTCTGGTACCATGGCTCTTTACTAGTCCATACTCCAGTTGACTTTTGGAGAACTTTCCAGCAAGCTCTTCTCCTCCAAAAGGTCTTATAATTAGGCTGTGGGCCATGAAGTATAATGTGGTTCTTCCCAAGCCAAAATGAACCCTTATTGCTTGCTGTGGTTGAATGTTCCCACCAAAACTTTTGAAACTTAACTGCCATTGTACCAGTATTAAGTGGGACCATATAAGAGATGATTAGGTCAAAAGGGGCCCACCCTCGTGAATGGATTAATCCACTCATGGATTCATGGATTGATAAATTATCTGACAAGTGGGTTGTTATAAAAGTAGTCCTCTTGGGAACCAGCAGTTAGCGTAATGGCTATGTCGCTGGACTCCCACATAGTCGACCACGGTTTGCGTCCCAGACCCGGTGGCTTAAAACTCACACCGGGCGCGTGTGCGTGTGTGCCCAAGATCCCGAGAGGAGAAGGGATTGCAGCGTGACCATCCCCCCTGGGGGGTGATTTCTCGCTTTCTGTCTCTCTGTCTCTCTGTCTGTCTGGTGAGTGCATGCGCCCTATAGCAAAAATAAAACTCTAAAAAATAAAAAAAGTGGCCCTCTCTTGGTGTCTGATATACACATTTGCTCAGCCATCTCTCATGACACATGAAAAAGGCCCTCACCAGAGGCTGAGGAAATGCTATTACCATGCCCTTGGACTTCTCAGCCTCCAGAACTGTAAGAAGTAAATTTCTACATAAATTACCTAGCCTTATGTATTCTGTTATAGCAATTCACAATGGACTAAGACACTACTCATTGTATAAGGGACACATTTTTTTTTTCCCAACAGTGTTCTCTAGGCTACAGGGCCCTCAGGTACAGTGGTCTTAGGAGAAGCCTGCTGATTTGCTCCCTACTCACAGGGCGGCCCTGTGAGCTGAGTAGCTGCTGATTTAGATGTTCTTCACTGAGCTTTGTCCAGTTCTTCCCCCACACTCCTCAGGAGCAGCTGGCTACCCATATTGTTACTAATGGGGACAAATTAGAATGTTCCATGGAGAAAAGGACATTCTTGTCATATTATTTCAGGATAACAACCTTTCAGGAAGGTCGTTTGGCATTTGAACTCTTTTAATCTTTCAAATGTTGTTCCTAATCTGCTTATGGCTCAAGTTCAAGTTTTGTGGGCTTTACTCAGTCATGAATTGAATACCCCTTGTTGAGGGAACCCAGCATGGCATTGTAGGACTCTCCAAAAGCACAAATCACAGTGTTCCAGATTATTCACAGATGTCCAGGAGCAGCTATTT
This sequence comes from Tupaia tana, assembly GCA_026018925.1. NCBI lineage: Eukaryota > Metazoa > Chordata > Mammalia > Scandentia > Tupaiidae > Tupaia > Tupaia tana. The sequence continues at coordinate 18,566,530 of JAKSZU010000018.1, read as the reverse complement.
ACATGATTATTCAGTGAGGGCATCATAGCCCCCGGAGTCAATGTGGCTACTTCTTCCAAGGGTAGTCCACGATGTCTTTTCTCTCCTTAGCATTCTCAATTCTTGTTTCTAAAACCTTTTCTTTTGGGCACAGCATAGGCAGATGTGGGCAGACAGAGGTCTTGAGCCCTGAACTAGATTCCTTAAGGTAAGTATAAGTAGATCAAAAAGTAAATATGGTATGAACTCACTATATGCTGGCTTAGAGAAGGAGCTTGGAGATGTCTTAACTAACAGTGGTCATGCATCCTTTCTCCTTTTGCTCATCTGTAATTTTTTTTCATTATGAACACATTGCTTTTTTTCCTTTTTTCTTTAAACAATTATTTTAATTTTTATTTATTCATTCATTTATTTTTAATTTGACCAGAGAAAGACAGACACACAGAGAGAAGGAAAGTGAGAAATCAAGCCACTAGGCCTGGGACTGAAACAGTGGTTGGCCATGTGGGAGTATCCAGCGCCTTAACCACCCATGCCACCTGCTAGCCCCCAAACATTGATTATCTAATAAGAAAGAACTATGAACAAATCCTATCACTTTTCATGTATATAAACAGGGAAGAACAAGAATAATTGGCTAAAAATTACTTAAAAGTTACAAAACACAGGCTGGCAGGTGACACAGAGGTTAGGATGGCTGGATCCCATGTGGTGGACAATGTGTTTTGAGTCCCAAACCTGGCGGCTTGAAAATTGTGCCTGCTGGGTGTGTGTGCATGCATGCCCAAAGTCTGAGAGGAGAATGGAAAAGAAGGGATTGCAGTGTGGTTATTCCTTCTCGGAGGTGGGGGGCAGGTTGGTTTCTAACTTTTCCCTTCTCTCTGTCTCTCTGTCTCTGGCAAGTGCTTACACCCTCTAGAAAACTTAAAAAATAAAAATAAAACACACACACACACACAAACATACACACATACAAATAGCCCCCATCCTTAAATCCTGAAAAGCTGGTAAAATTGCTTAGAGACATTTATTTAAGAGGGTTATAAAACTGCTGCAGTATTTAGCAGCATGATCTCTATTCAAGTAACAGTGGCTGGATATAATAGTTTTCAATCCAGTCAATTTTTCAATAGATCATAAGGTTGACCAAAATACCACATTTTTGAAACTTGTAAATGTTTCTTCATAAGCCCCTGCAGCTCTAGTCACCTGCATGGGGTGGGGGTGAGAAGTAAAGATGAGAATCTTGTTCTATTGTTACCTCTGAGTTTGCGGGGCAGATACATGGCCACCAAGGTCATGTGCACATTGAAGCAAGGTGGGAGTGCAGGTCGCTACTTCAGTGTTGGAAACATCTCCAGCCATTTGAATGGCTTTTCTATTTAATATCTTTTAAGTTACCACAGCTTATCTCCTTTAAAAAAAGAAAACTAGAAAAATCTCTTTCGTCTGCCAACCCCAGCTGTTCTCAGTGCTGCTGTTGTCTAACCAGAGCTATCAGTGGCCCCATGTGTGGCTGTACCTTCTCTGCCTACCGCCACCTAGAATAATCCAGCCTTCCATCTTCCCTGTGGGGCTTCTGGTCTTGTCAAGCTCTACTGGGACAAAAGAAAATTAGCATCACCGCAGACATACAGTTCCAACTCAGCCAGCTCTTTGCCGTTCTTTCATTCACTCCTGGCTAGACTAATTCCATTCCCCATGGTGCCTGTTTCCTGCTTGTCCAGCTCTCCTCAAATTGTCTACCCTACCACTGTCTCTGTTGCCAATGACCTTGACTTCTACCTCCCTGGGAGAGTGAAGTGTGTCAGGTTCTCGGCTCTTCTATTTTGCTTCCAACAGGATGCACATGCTATTCCCAAGACTAACCTTTCTCCTAAGCTCTCCCTCCCATCCTCTCTTACCTCTTCCAGGACCCAGTTCAATAAATTACCCCCCTTTCTTTGTTTCCCTAATTATCCCCTTGTGTCTGATTCCTTTCCTTCACCCTTAAAGCATACTTCTTCCCCATGCTACAAACATTTTCTTACCCTCTCTCCTTTTGGAGCTTCTACCTTGCCCTTCACAAAGCATCCCCCATGGAGAATGATCACACTGCAATCCCTTCTCCATCGCTCCCTTCTTTCAGGAGTTTGGGCACCAATGCAATGAGCCCAGTGTGTTTCTCAAGTCCCCAGGTCAAGAACTCAAACTGCATAGTTGGCCATGTGGGATCCATATGTCTTAACCACTAGGCCACAGAGCTGACCTATTTCTTCTTTTTCTGTTGTCATCATTGCCAGAGGGATTATGCAGTTGCAAGGGAGAGAGACAGACAGAAAGAGAGAGAGAGGGAGAAAGTACCTCCATTGGGTACCATTGGGGGTATGGTCATCCTCTCCTTCATTTTTCCATCCTGTTGGGATTTTGGGCACACATGCACATGCACTTGGCATGTTCTTCAAGATGCCAAAGCTGACACTTGAACCACAGTCAGCCACTTGGGATCTGGGTCCCTTAACCCACTAGGCCATGGGGCTGACCCCATCAGTGGCTTCTTAATTGTTAAATTATTCAGTTACATCTTTTCAGTCTTTACCTGAAGGAGCCCTGATATCTGGTCAGTTTCTGTAACTCCTCCTTGAAACAATTTCATTTACATTTCTTGTCTCCTGATATTTTCCAGTTGCCTCCTCTGACCTCTTGTCATCTGACCAATCCTTAAGTATTTGTGTTCCCTGAAGTTTGTCCTTGACCCTATGGCTCAGCCCTTCCTGCTCACTGGCTTCCTTATAGGGCCTTTTAAGTGAGAGGGGGTTTGTGCTGTGGCCAGTAGCTGCCCTGCAAGAGCTCTGCAGAACCAGAAACTGAGGGTGTCTTTGATTTCCAACAGAACATGTAGCCTTGACCCTGAGGAATAAATTTCTAATAGTGGAAATTCAGGCATTGGACTTGTGGATTAGATGCAGGTGGGTCTTGTTGGTGACACTTATATTCTGCCATAGGAGGCCAGACCCTTCCCTGTTCCAGGATTCAGTTTGGGAAACAAAACTGTGGCTCATAAAGGCTATGTACCCATGCTCCATGTTACATTCCAGAATCTTCCGTGTTGACACACATAGCTCTGACTCACTTGTCATCACTGCTCTGTAGTATCCTGCTGCATGGATATACTACCATGTCTGTTTTCCTTCTGATGAATGAGAAGATTGTTCTTAGTCTTTTTTATTAAGGGTGATATTTCCCACAGTGCCTCTGTAACACTCTCAGGCTTGTCTCCTATGCACACATGCAGGAACTTCTCTAGGCTCTACATGAGTCTTGAACCTTATACATGTTGCCTCCAGAAGGTTGCAGTGTTGTATTCAAATCACAAAAAAATAAGAGGCCATCCAATTTTAACCAAATTAAAGGAGACTTTTATTAAGTCGGGGGCTGCAAGAAGACTCAAGTCACTCCAAAACCTTGCAGCACCAAAGCAGGGGGAGGAAGATTTATAAAGGCAAAACCCAAAGGAAAAAAAACTATACATCTAAGAAAGTACAGGCCTTGAGTTATGCAAAAACAGTTTACAAAGGCCAAAAATGCAAGTTATCAGGAAGGACAGTTATAATTGGCTGGACAGTTATAATTGGCTACATCTGCTGGTGATAAATATTCGGTTAGGAGGACAGAGATGGATGGCAGCGTTCATTTACTGGTGATAAGCATTCAGTGAGGAGTTTTCAGGAGGACACATAAGGGAAATGGCAGCGGAGTCATATTCAAAATGGAGGTAATCGTGCTTCAGTAGCAATGTATAGTCCTGCCAGAGTGCATCATAGTCCTCGACATCCCTGACAAAAGGAAAGGGCACAAGCCCCACCTACCTCAATCCAGCCACCCACTTCCTTTCCTTTGCTCTCAGGTTGCTATGTGTTGCTAGAACACCTGGCTGGGGGATCTGTGGAAACCATACCAGATTTGTTCCAGTGTCTCGTTCCAGCCTCACCTGGCCCCCATTCCTGTTTGTCTCTCTTCCTACTTGAACCCTACTGGGAGAAGTCGCCCTTCTCCACATTACAACTATTTCCTCCAGTCTTTCCAGGATTGGAACTTTCTAGGAGTGCTTGTTGCCAGGGCTAACTACGTAATTTGTGGGACTCTGCAAATAAAAGTGTGGGGCTCCTTATTCACAAAGCAAGAACAAACTTTTTTCTTTTTTCCCATGGTCTCTTTCTCAACTTGTAATGGTGGTTTTTATTTGCTTTTTAATGCTGTACTTCCTTAGGCACAAGGGTTACTCATAGCTCCAGGGCAGATCCCCACAGTTCCTAGGGCCCCACCCCTTGGGACAAATGCCCAATGCTGTCCTTTCCAGTGCCTGAGCCCAGACGCCTGCCAGAGCAGGTGCAGTCACTGGGAGGTAGTGACAGGAAAGGGGTAAGTGGAGGGAGGCAAGACTACAAGTGAAAGACTCAGCCCCTGGCAGATGCTCTGTTGTTCCATTAGACATCACTAACAAAACACAAACTCAAAGATCCAATTATTAAGGATTTCGAGATGGTGACTGCACAGTGTTAAATCCCTCGCAGCTACACTTGTTTCTGGCCCATGAAGCTTGCCCTGGCTGGTGTACCCCTCAGAACTAGGCCCAAGATCCCTTGGCCTGCTGTATCCTGGATTCGCTGGAAGACCCAGTGTGAGTGTGGTGAGTTTCATTGGCCTAAGTGGTTGCCAAGCTTTATTTGGAGTTTATATTCCTTGCTTTCTTCCTCAGTGGCATCAGCTACTTAACCTAATTCTCTTGGTTCTTGTTTCTGTACTGTAACAGTTGTAGTCATGCCGTTAGAACTTCAGGTACCAAAATAATGTTTAAAACTATTCAGTGGAAAAGTACAGAAACTCCTACTGGAGACTAAGCCATCTAAATCTCTGGTTAATCCAATGTGCAGCTCCCTGTCTAATCTAGCAAAATATAAAATCAACCTGATAATCACTACTAAGAGTAAAGGCGATTTTTGAGTAATGAAATTACATTCCAACCATAAGGCATGATAAGAAATAGTGCAGGGGCCAGGTGGTGGTGCAAAGATGACTCAACAGGACCCACATGGGAAGGATTCTGGGTTCACATCTCAGGACCTTCCTGAGCACACACACGTGCTCGTACCTGTGGTCCAGGCCTATTCAGGGCTGGGGGTAGATTGGGGTATGGAAGCTCTGTTACGGGTGCCTGTCTCTCTCTCTCTCTCTTCTCCAGAAGCAATAGATGTATAAATGTAAAAAAAAAAAAAAAAAGTAGTCAGTATAAAAACTAGTTTTGAAATTTTTCTGAACAAATTTGTTTTTTCAAATGTGAGACTATTTTCTCAACACATACTAATGAAAATGGAAAAATTAATATGTTTTCTAAATGAGTAGAAGGTACTTCTTATAGTTGATTGAAATTGGATTTGAATCAGAATGGAAAATCTGAAAAGGATTCTAGGATTTCCTGAAGTTGAGTAGATGAAGACTTAGTGGGACAAATCTGGTTTGTGAGTGTGTGTGTGTATGTGTATGTGTGTAAATATTCTTGCTAGTTTAAAATAAATATTTGCCCCAAAAGGGCAATTTCTAAAAATAACTTTGGTTTCAGTTTTCCTTTTTAAAATTGTTTTATCTTTTATTTGCTATAAGCCATGAGTGCTCACTGGGGAGACAAGAGGAGAGAAAGCACCCCCAAGGGAGGATAGCCACGCCACAATTCCTTCTCCACTCTTTTCTTGGGATTTCAGACGTACACGCACACGTATCTGGTGTGCTTTCCAGACCACAGGATCTGAGACTTGAACTGTGCAGTGAACCATGTGGGATCTAGCCGCCTTAATCACCATGCCACTGGCTAGCCCAGTTTTTTCTTTTTTTTCTCTCTCTCTCTTTTTCAATTTGCTGGAAGGTACATGTACTCACCAGAGAGAAACAAGAGAAGACAAGAGAGAGGGAGAAGGAGAAAGCACCCTCTAATGGGGTGTGGTCATACCCCAATCTCTTCTTTTCTGGTTCTCCATTCTTTTGGGATGGAGCACACTTGCACATGTGCCCAGCGTTTTTCTTTCTTTCTTTCTTTCTTTCTTTCTTTCTTTCTTTCTTTCTTTCTTTCTTTCTTTCTTTCTTTCTTTTTTCGAAGAGGTTTTTGCTATAGGGCACGTGTGCTCACTAAAAAGACAGAGAGAGACAGAGAGACAGAAAGCAAGAAATCACCCCCTGGGGGGATGGCCATGCTGCAATCCTTTCTCCTCCATTCTCCTCTTGGGATCTTGGGCTCACACGCACACACACCTGGTATGAGTTTAAGCCACTGGGTCTGGGACTCGAACCACGGTTGACTACATGGGAGTTCAGCGACTTAGCCATTATGCCAACTGCTGGTCCTGTGTCCAGCGTTTTTCAAGCCACTGGATCCAATATTTGAACTATCAGGTTGGCCCTGTGGGATCCTGCTTTCTTAACCACCAGGCCATGGGCTAATTTTCTCTTTTAAAGTTATTTGAGCTAACACAGTTTTTTGTTATTTCTACCCTCTGAACCTTTCCAAAATACTGGGTTCTGTGCAGTTAATAGTAGAGTTTGCTAGAAAAAAATAGGATGTGAAGGAAACAACACAGAACACTCACATTTTTGTTTATTCAAAATGCAGTTACATATTTTTACAGTCATTAACTATTTTACCCAACAGCCTGGGGAGTCAGACTCCTAATCTGTCTGATGATAAACTGAAAGCATCGGAGAGCTGCTTGCCCTGCTTGGAGGTGAGGGTTAGAAAGGAAACCAGGAAGGAAGTTATATATATAGGGTGTGTGTTATGTGAGTCTTGTTTAACACATGTTCCTATTTAATCCTCACAACCAAGCCATTTGATAGATGGGGAAACTGAAATACAGAGCCAGGTAGTTGTGCGGCCGAAGCCACAGTGTGGAAAAGCCACAGAGCCTATCCTACTCACACCACTCTGTTGCTCTCAAAGACAGCAGGGAATCTGGTGGTGCTGAGCTCTGCGGTCTGAGGGAGGAAGCTGAATGTTCTCCAAGGGCATGGCATGCCTCTAGTCTGGTCCTGCTTTCTCTGTTCTCCTTGAAGCTGTCCTTGGTCACCCAGAGCCAATGGAGAGAATCAGCTATTTTTGGAGGCAGGCCCCTCATAGCCTTATGCTAGCTAAGCCCTTCACCAGCCACAGACAATTCAGTTTTTCTGACAATGGTCCTGACAGCATTGACCCAGAGCTCAGCCCACAGGCAGTAAGCAATGTTCAGTGGGCAAAGCTCCCCCATGCAGCCTGACCTGAGCTGTGAATGTTTTGCTGATCAGGAACCCTAGGCCAGAGGGGAAATGATTTGCCCAGGATTCACCAGCAAATCAAGGGAGAGTCTGGCTCCAGAGCTGGGCTTCTCGCAGCCTGTGCTCCCGTCAGCAGGTGCTGGGAGCTGCAGATGGTCGTAAGTGGCCCTCGTAGAATGGCTGGGTGTTGATGTCTTTGCTTCATTCTTATCTGTTAGGAGCCTTGAAGCCACATCCTCCTTAGGAGCTGATTATGTTTCTGAAACTGAATTAACTCTGATATTTGAGATCTTGGGATCTGGAATATATATCTTGTGCCTCACCCCAACTTTGCTCCAGATTTTGGGTGAAGCATGTGTAGAAAATAACCTGAAGTTCTTTGGAGCAAGACTTACCACTGTATCTTTGTGGCCTGCAGTAGCTAAGGAACTTTCAGAAGTGCCATAGCCAAGGAGAAACGTAACCCCAGGAGAACCCAGACTGGGCCACAAGGTGAGTCAGCTCATACTGTCTTCAGAGTACCTAGTGAGCTATTCTTCCCCTGCACCAGACCTGTCTTAGTCATTGTGGTTCTCCCCCGTGGGTCTCTTGCCTTATCTTGTCCCTTCAAGGGCCAGCAGCATCTCTGAAACAAGAACACAGGTCCCTGTGGTCTCTCAGATTCCTGGCCTCCAGCCCAGTTTAGCCACTCTCAGAAGTTTTGGGCTCAGCTCCTGGGATCTCCATAAGGCTTTCCAGCCCCAACCTTGACTGCTCCCCACAACCTTGTCCCTTGAATTTGGAGCTGAACCTACCCTCTTGCCCAGCAGTCCTCAGTTTTCTCTCTCCCCAGCTCCTGAGCAGCACCTGGCTTTACCAGAGCCTTAATCTTCCAATTCCCCACACTGCTCTGTTGTCTAGAGCCATACCCTCCTTTCTGCCTGGACCGTACCCCACCACATGGGGTCAGGGAAATCTCTGCAGAGCATGACAGTCCACCTGACACTTTGGCAGGTGGATGTAGGGTAGGGGCTGATCCCAGATAGCCAGAAGATGGGGAGAGCAGCTGGATGTGGAGCTGCCCAGGAGTCAAGCCAAGGAAGCCCAAGTCCGATGAGGAATACACAGCCTGGTCACTGGTGACCCAGCCCTGTAGGCCAATGCTTGGGGAGGAGTGGTGGCTCAGAGGGGTGTAGTGAGTGAAAAGCAGAAATCAGAGGCAGCTGGAGCAACTGAGGGGCTCGGGTTCTCGTGTATCTCAAATGGAGACATGTGGGAGATGCAGCCATGGGTTATGGTCCTGACTTTAGCCTGCCCCTCAGGTTGTGCCGCATGGCATTGCCCTGTCCCTTACTGTTGCCGCTATGCCTACTGGAGCTGTTTCTCTCCTTCTACCCCAGAGGTCACCTTCTGGACCTCTGAACTCACTGGTGTACTTCTTGCTGTTTCCCTGCAAGAACAGCCTCTGTTCCTGGCCTACTAAGACTAAGATCAGGGCTCCAGCCTTTAGGCGAGGCTCCGGTACAGCCTGTGACCGTGTGCGGACCTCTTGGAGCTCAACCAGCCCTGGCTGCTCTCTGCACCTGACCAGAATCCACACCAATGTCCCTGTTGGGTTTTGGCTGAGATCTCCACCGCTGCAGCCCTGTATCTGGCCCCGCCCTGCCCTTCGAGAGAGAAGCCAAATTTGACAGTTGTCCCCAGTCACTTGCCATGTTGCCTGTGGTCTCTTTGGTTCTCCTGAGTTCTCTCTCCCTTCACTCAGGAATGGCATTCAGGAGTTCTACCCAGCTGCTTTTGGCACCCATCCTGGGCAGACCTATTCTTGCTTCATGATCTTTCAGGGCTGATGCTTCAGGGCTGAGGCTGTGAGAACCATGATGGCAGGGGCTTTGTTCATCCTATTTACCACTGAGTCCTCAGTGCTGACACATGGTAGGCACCCAGTGAGTATTTAGACAGAGGCTGAGCTCCTATTAAGGAGGTGAGTGGTCTCTGAGTCAGGGTTTTGATCTCCCTTCACCCTGTATTGCCTAGATGCACACCTGTGTGGGGATGCACGCTAAACACCAGGTGTATCTTGAAGCACCAAGGATAGGTCTGATCTCAGAACCCTACATCCTTCTCCATCTGACTCTGCAGTTGGCTTTAGAGCCCTGCTTAGTCATGTCCTCCTTTATCCAAATGCCTGTGGTGATGAGAACTCTTGGGAAGACGTGTTCTATTAAAATACAAGTGCACTGTATTGGGGAAGTGCATGTCATGGCTTTGTGCTAAGCACTGTGCAGGTGCATGGTCTGGTGAGAGGCCCCTTGGTTTTACCTTGCTCACTGGGATGGCCATTCTGGGCATATGGTTTCAATTAAAATTCACCAGGAGGATTTTTCTAGGTTATCTGGCCAACCATCATCTAGTGTCTTCTGGAGGAGAGATCTAGACAGCAGACCCTTTCTATCATTTGGGAGTCCAACTTACTCAGGAGAGCCTGGGAAGAGTATTGCTCCCAAGCTCTGAGTCCTCAGAGACACTGAACCAGGCTAGAGAGCACAGCAAGGTCTGTGGCACCAGTAGAAGTCAACAGGACACCAATGATAAACTGGAGGAGAAGTGTAGACTCTGCCACATACACTCCCCTCTACTGCAGCCGGGCCCTTCTCAAAGGCAGGGTGAACTTCCCGAGGAAGCAGAGCCACAGAAGGCTACAGAGGAAAGGAATGCTCTTGATAGAAGAGTCACCTTGCTTCCTGGACACACCTGAAAATCCACCAGTGAACTGGATTATTTTGTGGATGCCAGTGAGAGAGTATATGATTTAAAGAAATACCTGGCCATCAGGTGACTAGTTACTTTGTCATGTAAGTAGTAAGCCTGACATATATGTTCATTTTGTGGTTGGATTTTAAAATCAAGCTTTCCTTTAGTAAGGCTAATGCTATCAAGGATAATCCAAGGGGATGAGAGCCAGATCATAGTAGTAGGACTGGCAACAAGGTGAAGAATTGCATTCTTAATCTAGTTCATACTTTGATTTACCCAAATCTGTGGGAATCATTACCACTGAAGGCCCTTCTGGTGCTTTAACACAACAAAAATTAGCTCCTTTATATAAGGCTGAGTGTTTGACCTCAGAAAGTCAAGAATTGGTGACCATGAAGGATTGCTGACCTGGTTTCTAGAAGGAAGAGAGCTTTGGTTTTGACTTAGCAAGGTTTCCAGCCTCCAGGTGCCTCAGTCAAACAATAGTCTAACCAGAGGACCATGGAGACTTTAATCAGGTCAGTGTGGTAAAGGCTGGAATCTGGGTTCAGCATGCGTGGAGGAACACCTTACACATAGCATTGGCTGGCTCCAGAATTTCATCTATACCATAGATTACATAAACATCATCTTGCCTGACAGCCCTGACCTGAAGGGTGAGCCTGATGGTTTAGTTCCTGCAGGAGCCAAACATGGCCAGCATCTCACCTCTGCCTTATCCAGTTCTTCAGCAATGTTGGAAGTCTTCCTGGAGTGAGTTGTGCACATTCCACAACAAGGCAGAGGTGACAAAGGTGTTATTGCCCCACAGTTGGGTGGACTTCCCAGGATCCCAATGTGATCACCACTGTTCCCAGCAATAGACCAGCCCCTTGGCTGCTGCCCACAAAAGCCTCATCATTGCCATCATCCTCTTCAAAAGGAGAGACTTGATATAGAAGGCACAGTCCCCTATCCTTGAGGGACCTGGAACACATGGGGGAGGTGCAGCTGAATTTAATAAAGACCCCCTAGGTGGCAGAATAGACTGAATTGATAGATTCCATAGACAGACCCTACACCCATGCCCAGCCAGGAGAGCTGGGGAGTGGCCAGTCTTCACCAAGGGGGATGACCAGTCTTCACCAGGGGCCAGGAGCTGCTGCCTCCCCCTCTTCCTTCTCAGTACAACTTTATTAAACTGATGTATAATAAACTGCACATATTTGAAGTCTACCTTTTGATGAATTTTGGTATGTGTCTATCCCTGTGAAACCATCATCATGGTCAAAACAATGACCATATCCATTACTCATTTTCTTGTGCTCATTTGAAATGCCCCCTTCCCGCCCCTCCCGCCCCACTCCGAGCTAACCACTGACCTGCTGTCAGTGACTATAGATTAGTTTACATTTTCTAAAAATGTATATATGTTGAGTCATACAATATATGTAATTTTTTGGTTTGTTGTCTTTCATTCAGCATTATTACTATTTTTTTATCTTTTTTTTTTTTTTTTGAGAGGTTTTTCGCTATAGGGCGCATGTGCTTGCCAGACAGACAGAGAGAGACATAGAGACAGAAAGCGAGAAATAACCCCCAGGGGGGATGGTCACGCCGCAATCCCTTCTCCTCCATTCTCCTCTCGGGATCCTGGGCACGCACGCACGAGCGCCCGGCATGAGTTTTAAGCCACCGGGTCCGGGACGTGAACCGCGGTCGACTACATGGGAGTCCAGCGACATAGCCATTACGCTAACTGCTGGTTCCCATCTTTTTCTTTTTTTTTTGAAGAGGATTTTTTGCTATAGGGCATATACACGCACCAGAAAGACGGAGAGAGACAGAGAGACAGAAAGTGAGAAATCTCCTCTCAGGGGGATGGCCACACCACAATCCCTTCTCCTCCATTCCCCTCTCCGTATCTTGGGCACACATGCACACATGCCTGGCATGAGTTTAAGCCACCGGGTCCAGGACTCGAACTGCATGAGAGTACAGTGACAAAGCCATTATGCCAACTGCTGGTCCCAGCATCATTAATTCTTTTTAAAAGAATTATTCACTTAATTTTATTTATCATTATTATTATTTTAAAGAATTATTTTATTGGGACCAGCAGTGCCTTAACCACCATGTAATCTGCTGGCATTATTGTTTTAAGGTTCATCCATGTCATTCCTTGTATAAACTATTCTTATTTATTGCTGAGTAGTATTCCATTGAATGGATATAGTTAGTATATTATGATAAAGTTGCTATGAACATTCATGTGCAAGTGTTTGAGTGAATGCACGCTTTTATTTCTCTTGGATGAGAGAAATTCCTGCAAGTGGAATGGCTGGCTCATAGGGCAGGATATGTTTAATTTTAAAGCACTAAAATTTAGGCTAACCTAGTGATGTGATTGTTAAGGCGATTGGATCCCACATGGCCAACTGCATGGTTTGAGTCCCTGACCTGGCAGCTTGAAAAACACGCCAAGTGTGTGTGTGTGTGTGTGTGTGTGTGTGTGCATGCCCAAAATCCCAAAAGGAGAATGGAGGAGAAGGGATTGCAGCATGGCCATCCCCCTCAGGGAGTACTTTTTCACTTTCCCTCTTTTTCTGTTTCTTTCTGGTGAGCACATGTACCCTATAACAAAATTGAAAAACAAAACAAAACAGAGTTAAAGTTTAAAGAATTAAATAGTTGAGGCAAGTTCCAGCAGCTCAGGCAGCAGGAGGAGCGGTAGGGTTTATCTGCTCAACTCCGCAAAGGCTCTAGGTGTGCAGCGGCCTCATCGGGCGTCCAGCACGCACCCTGTCCGCAGCCAAGATGCCCAAGAGGTAGGTCAGCTCAGCCGAGGGGGCGGCCAAGGAAGAGCCCAAGAGGAAATCGGCAAGGTTGTCGGCTAAACCTGCTCCCACAAAAGTGGAGACGAAGCCAAAAAAGGCAGCAGGGAAGGATAAATCTTCAGACAAAAGAGTGCAAACAAAAGTGAAAAGGGGGTCAAAGGGAAAACAGGCTGATGTGGCCAACCGAGACACTAAAGAAGATTTACCTGCAGAAAATGGAGAAACTAAAAATGAGGAGAGTCCACCCTCTGATGAAGCAGGCGAGAAAGAAGTCAAGTCTGAGTAATATCATATACCATGTCTTATCAGTGGTCCCGGTCTCCCTTCTTGTACAATCCAGAGGAATATTTTAATCAACTATTTTGTAAATGCAAGTTTTTTAGTAGCTCTAGAAACATTTTTAAGAAGGAGAGAATCCCCACCTCATCTCGTTTTTAAAGTGTAAATGCTTTTTTTAAAGAGGTGAAATCATTTACTGGTTGTTTATTTTTCAGTACAACCAGAAAATAGTGGGATATTGACTTATAGGAGGCTTTGACTCTCTTGCGTGTCAGCTTAACATTCCACAGGTGGGAGCAGGTGGGTAGTTTTTATATCCTAAATACAAAGCATACTAAATGGCAGTTTGGAGTCACAATCATGTATTTAATGTGTCTTGAATATTTTTAATTACTTCTATTATGTTTTTTTAGTATTATTGTTTCCTAAAGAAAACCACTCTTGGATTGTTGCTCTCCCTGTCAGAATTGTGTGCGCTCTGTAACGTCTTTGGTCATGGTAGTTCAGTTTTCCTAATAATTGTGTTAATGTGCTGTGAAAGATTGCAAATTTGAAGTATGTAGTATATATGATACTAAATTGTGATTTGGTGGGATTAACATAACCGCTTTCAACATTTGAAGACAGTGGTTCTTGATATTCTTTTAAAAGAAAATTTGCCTACAAATTTGAAGCTGGAATGTCACTGGAATAACTTTAAAAGAAGCACTGCACTTAGCTTTTTAAATTTTTGGTACATGTGTTAAGAACTGGGTACTGGGACCAGCAGTTAGCGTAATGGCTATGTCGCTGGACTCTCACGTAGTCGACTGCGGTTTGTGTCCCGGACCCGGTGGCTTAAAACTCACATCGGGGGACCAGCAGTTAGCGTAATGGCTATGTTGCTGGACTCCCACGTAGTCGACCGCGGTTCGAGTCCCAGACCCGGCGGCTTAAACTCACGCCGGACGCGTGTGTGTGCGTGCCCAAGATCCCGAGAGGAGAATGGAGGAGAAGGGATTGCGGCGTGGCCATCCCCCCTGGGGGGTGATTTCCTGCTTTCTATCTCTCTGTCTCTCTCTGTCTGTCTGGCGAGCGCACGCGCCCTGTAGCAAAAACCTCTCCAAAAAAAAAAAAAAAAAAACCAAAACTCACATCGGGCACGTGTGCGTGCGTGCCCAAGATTCCGAGAGGAGAATGGAGGAGAAGGGATTGCGGTGTGGCCATCCCCCCTGGGGGGTGATTTCTCGCTTTCTGTCTCTCTGTTTCTCTCTGTCTGTCTGGCAAATGCACACGCCCTATAGCAAAAAAAAAAAAAAGAATTGGGTACAAATTGAAATGTCTATACTTATCCTTGACAAAACCAATAAAAATCTCAATTACCAAAAAAAAAAAAAAAAAAAGAATTAAATAGTTGACAATTAAAGAAATTGCCAAGGGGGTCAGCAGGTGGTGTGGTGCTTAAGAGTGCTGGACTCCTACATGGCAGACTGTGGTTCAAGTCCTAGACATGGCAGCTTGCTTCCTCACTCCTCCCCCACCCCCACCTCTCACTATGTCACTCTAAAATAAGCAAATAAATAAAGTTAAATGAAAATAACTATTTTAAAATTTATTTTAAAAGAAGAAATTGCCAAGCTGTTATCCAAAGTGGTTGAGCCATTGTATATTGTGCCAGCTGTTTATGAGAGTTGTAGTCATTCATTATCCTTGCAAACACTTGATATGATCAGTCTTTTTAATTTTAGTCATTTTGGTGGGTGTGAAGTACTATTTCATTGCGGTTTAAACTTGCATTTCCCTAATGATTAATGATGTTGAAACATCTTTTTATATGCTTACTTGCCATCCGTATATCTTCTTTAGTGATGTGTCTCTTCAAATTTTTGTCCAATTTTTCTTTTATGAGAGATGGAGGGAGAGGAAGAGATAGGGAGATTAGTATTTTTGACAGGGTCTCACTATGGTGCAATCATCTGCCTGAGCTTCCCAGTTAGCTAGGCCCTCAGGACACAGCACTATGTCTGGTCTGTTTAGGTTGGGCCAGAAATCAAATCCAGGCCTCCCACACAGCCGCAGCTAGCATAGCAGCACCCTACTGCTTGTACCACCTTGGCCAGGCCTTGGCCACTTGCCCCCTCTTTACACAGGCAGGGAGAGGGGTTTGAGAGAAAAAGGAGAGGCAATGACAGGTATCTTTGGCAGAGACTTACTGCCAATGCCTTCCAAATACCTAGGATTAAAGGTGTGCACAGCTATAACCAGTGTGTCCAGGTTGACCTGGGAAGTGAACCCAAGCCTCCCATGCAGCTTTGAGTCTCCCAAGCAGTGGTGCTATCTGTGTATCACTGTAGCTGGACCTATTTTTTTTTTTCTCGTTAATCAGTTTTATGTTGACTAACTGGCATAATGATGATATTTTAGACATATTGGGTCCAACAAACTACATTATTAAAATTTATTTTACTATTTCTTTCACTTTTTTAAATGTGACTATAAGAAAATTTTACACTATAAAAGTGCCCCCTGACCAGCTGCAATGGGGCAGTGGTACAACAGCACTCCACAATGCTGAAGCTACGTGGGAAGGTCTTAGGTTCGCATCCCAAAGTCTTCCTCGGCATTCACAAGCCAGGCACATAAATGCATGCCCATGATCTTGGCTAGCTGGGGCTGGGGTTAGGGCACAGTGTTGGGACCCTGTACAGGGATGAAGGTGGGTATGTGTGACAGATTGTCTCTTTCTCTCAGAAGAAATAAATAAACATCAAGAGAAAAATTTTCTCTTATTTTTACTGAGTGAGCAGTGCTGTCCTGTAGGACTCCTCAAGCTTTTTTTTTCCTGCTGACTTTCTATGTTTTATTTTTATTTTATCATTCTTATTATTTTGTATACATTCAATCACTATACATCATTTGTCTTGCAAAGAGAATTTACCCAACATGAAATACATCTCAGATCAGTCCAGTTGAGGATACTATGCACATTATCATCCATAGGTAATAAACTATTACTGACTATATCCCACAAGTGTTTTGCCTCTCTATTCCCCCCCCCCCCATTTCCTTCCCTATACTCCCACCCTCCTTCTACACTGTCTCCAGTATCCATAATTATTTTCAATGCTTTTATGTCCTCTAATCTTTCAGTTTTTACTATAGAGTACAGATAATTGGTATAAAGTGGAGACATACAATATCTTTCTTTCATAGCCTGACTTGCTTCACTCAGCAATAAATCTTCTGTATTCAACCACTTTCTATCAAATGCCAGGGTTTGTTTTGTTTTGTTTTGTTTTGTTTTTTGGCTGAATAGTATTCTATAGAGTATATGTGCCATACTTTTTCAATCCATTCATCTGTTCATAGACATTTGGGTTGGTTCCATATCTTAGCAATTTTGAATAATGCCACAATAAATATTGGTGTGCAAGCGCTTTTCCAACTGAATATTCTCCTGTCCTTTGGGTAGATACCTGGGAGTAGAACTGCTGGATCAAATGGTAGTTCTATTTGTAGGCCTTTGAGGAACCTCCATATTGTTTTCCACAGTGTTTGGACCAGTTTACATTTCCACCAACAGTGTAGGAGAATTCCCCATTCACCACAACCCCACCAACACTTATAACTTTTTGTATTTTTAATCTTCACCATTCTGACATGGGTTAGATGGTATCTCGTTGTGATTTTCATCTGCATCTCCGTATGATAAGGGATGTTGAACATTTCTTCATATGCCTTTTGGCTGTTCATAGACCTTCCTTAGAGAGTTTTTTGTTCAGCTCATTTTCCCATCTTTTAATTGGGTTAATCTTTTTTTTTTCCCCCCTCGGATAAGCTGCTTGAGTTCCCTGTGTATTCTGGTTATCAGTCCCTTATCTGAAGCATAGTTTATATAATATTCTTCCATTTAGAGGGCTGTTGATTCACACTAATTACTGTGTCCTTGGCTGTGCAGAAACTCCTTAATCTGATGTAATCCCACTTGTCTATTTTGAGAATTATTGCTTGTGTTTTGGGGGTCTTATTTAAGAAGTCTTTGCTTACCCCAATGTCTCCCAGAATTTTTCCAGTGTTTTCCACCAGTAGTTTTAGAGTTTGAGGTCTTAGGTTTAGAGCTTTGATCCAATTCGAGTTGATTTTTGTTAATGGTGAAAGATGAGAGAGAGAGAGTTGTCAGAAAAGTCACGACACATTTTTGTATAGAAAAAATACATCATGACTTTTTTGACAACCCAATATATAAAACCCACATGTATAGATACACACACACACACCCCTATATATACACACACACACATAGACTTATAAACTGTCTATGTAACAAAAGGCTTGTATTTTATATTTGTATATATGTATAATATTGAAGTGTGTTTATTTTTTAATACAAGCCTTTTTTTTTTTTTTTTTTTTTTTTTTTTTGGAGAGGTTCTTGTTATAGGGCACGTGTGCTTGCCAGAAAGACAGAGAGAAACAGAAAGTGAGAAATCACCCCCCAGGGGGATGGCCACGCTACAATCCCTTCTCTTTCATTCTCTTCTCGGGGTCTTGGGCATGCATGCACATGCACCCAATGTGAGTTTAAGCCACCAGATCTGTGACTACATGGGAGTCCAGTGACATAGCCATTGTGCCAACTGCTGGTCCCAATATAAGCCTTTTTTTGATATATGTTTTGAAAATATTTTCTCTTGGGCTGTGACTTCCCTTTTTATTTTTTATAAAAAGAATTATTTATTTAATTTTAATTATCATTGTTATTATTTTTTAAATTACTACAGGGCATGCACACACACCAGAAAGAGAGAAAGAAAGTGAGAGAGAGAGAGAAAGTCAGAAAGCAATTGCTGGCCTGGGACTCAAACCACAGTTGGCCCTGTGGGAGTCCAGCACCTTAATCACCATGCCACCTACTGGCCCTCCTCTTTTTATTTTTTGTTTCAGTCTATTTTAAAGTACAAAAGTTTGAAAACTTAATGAAGAATTTTTTAGGTCAATATATTGGTATTTATCTTATATACCTTGTGCTTTTGATACATTGTTTAGGAAATTTTTTTTTTTGAAGAGGTTTTTTCTATAGGGCGCGTGCACTCACCTGAAATACAGAGAGACAGAGACAGAAAGCAAGAAATCACCCCTCAGAGGGGATGACCACACTACAATCCCTTCTCCTCCATTCTCCTCTTGGGACCTTGGGCATACACACACACACACACACACACACACGCCCAGCTCAAGTTTAAACCACTGGGTCCAGGACTCGAACCATGGTTGACAACATGGGGGTCCAGCAACGTAGCCATTACACCATCTGCTGGTCCCATTGTTTAGGAAATTTTGTCAAACCCAAGGTCATAAAGAATTTCTCCTGGGACTAGCAGATAGCATAATGTTTACGTTGCTGGACTCCCATAAGGCCAGCTGTTTTTCGAGTCCTAGACCTGGAGGCTTGAAACACACTGGTAAGCATGCCCAAGATCCCAAGAGGAGAATGAAGGAGAAGGGATTGTGGTGTGGCCATCCCCCTGGGGGTGTGATTTCTCAATTTCTGTCTCTCTGTCTGTCTTTCAGTCTCTCTGGTAAGCGCACATGCCCTATAGTAAAAATCATCTCTAAAAAGAAAAAAGAAAGAATTTCTCCTATGTTTTCTTCTAGTTATTTTATAGTTTTAGTTCTTACATTTAGGCCCATGATTCATTTTGAGTTAGCTTTCATATATGATGTGAGGTAGGGTCTACGTGCAGACTTTTTTTTTTTTTTTTTTTTTTTTTAAGTTCTCCATGCTCTGGGCAAGTATTCTGCCTTCTCCCTAAACATCTTTATCTTCATTTCTTCATAATGCCGCCACCTGTCCTAGTCTCTGAAATCTCCTCAGCTCTTTAGCCTGTGACCTCTTGCTGCACACATAAGTACTTGCTGTGGACAGAGACCCCCTCCTCCTTGCCCTGCTCTGGATGCTGGGAGCACCCATCTGTCACTGGTTGCTGAGGCAAAGATTAGACAGCACCTTTTTCAGGACATTCTACTCTTCATAGCTCTTTGTTTCTGGTAACAATTTTCCTTTCTAGACACTCATCTGCTGCAGTGACAGCGAAAGGTCTGGAACTTCCACTAGAGAGAAAACCAACCAGATGTCAACTAGCCTGACACGCTTGTTAGCATGTGTGAAAACCCACGTGCACAGAAGGTAGGCAGCCTTCCAGAGGGAGGACAGGTGTTGTTTTCTTTATTTCAGGAGTAAGAAAACAGAGGTGTCGCTAGATTCAGTGACCTGTTCGAGGTCACCCAACTGGCTCATCAAATAGCACCACACTCCAGAAAGTGCTGTAAGCCTTGGACCACACTGCAGGCCCCCAGCTGTCACTTTCCAAAGAACACATTGGCTCAGATCTCCTACTCCCAGGCCAGCAGTTCCCACCCTATAAATGCTACAAATTATGTGTGGAATTTTCCTGCCACCAACCAAATGCAGCTTCAATTTCTTTTATGGTTTTGGGGAAAAAAAAAAAAAACACAACTTCAATGGATAAGGAGTTTCAAAAGGTATATTTAAGGTCTTGGGTGCAAGTCAAAGTTGAGAAGAGTCTGATTTTCTCCTTTTCAAGTGGATCCAGAGTTTATTGTTTCTTTCTTTTCTTAAGAGTTTTTTTATTTTTTTTTTATTTTTTATTTTTACCTAAAGGCATGTGCACTAGCTGGGGAGAGAGAGAGAGAGAGACCGAGACAGTAAGAGGGAAAGTGAGAAATCATCCCTCAGGGGGATGGTCATTCCACAGTCCCTTCTCCATTCTTCTGTTGGGATCTTGGGCACATACGCACATGCTCCTGGCTTGAGTTTCAAGCCACTGGGTCCGAAACTCAAACCATGGTTGGCCATGTGGGAGTCCAGCAACATAACAACTACACCATCAGCTGGCCCAGGCTTTATTGCTTCTACTGCCCTTGTTGGGTTCAGAAATGAATTGTTCCTGTAGGATTGGGGTGTCAGTTCATCACCCTGAGGCTGTGGAAGTTAGGAGGCAAGGGCTGTTTGATGTACTTCCTTCAGTCCTGCATGCGTCAGGACCTGCACCATGTCTTGCTGTCTCTGTCAAGACTCAAGTTTTCAGCTCTGTCAATACTTCTAACCTTTGCCCAAGTCTTTTAATCAAGCCTCTGTCCCCTCGGGTAGGCCAGTCACCTCAGGACCATCCACACCTTTTACCTGAGGCACATCCTTCTTTCTGGCCCTCAGCTCTGCATGCATGAGGGCCTCTCCTCTCAGAGAACTGAGAACCAGCTTGAATCTGTTTATACCAACTGGACAGGCCTGCTTCCTACTCTGGCACCTTCAGCCTGGCCACCCTCACGTGTGCTAAGCCTCTCTCCAAGGCTCAGTCTTGCAGAATCTCTTTCCCTGTGGCTTGAACTGGCAATTAGGCCTCTTCCCACTTTCCTCTGAATAGTGTTGCCATGTGTCTTTATTTTCAAAGAGAGATTTTTTGCTATAGGGCACATACACTCACTAGAGAGACAGAGAGACAGAAAGTGAGAAATCACCTCCCGGGGGATGAGGGGAATGGCCATGCCACAATCCCTTCTCCTCCATTCTCCTCTCAGGATTTTGGGGATGCATGCACACATGCCCGGCGTGAGTTTCAAGACACTGGGTCCAGAACTCGAACTGTGGTCGACTATGTGGAAGTCCAGCGAGGTAACCATTACTCCATCTGTTGGTTCCATGCCATGTGTTTTGTCTACCCACCTAGACTGTCAGCTCCTCCTGGCACAAACAGATCTGACCCTTCCTCTTTCCATCGTGTCTCTTCAGCATCTGGCATCATCTATGATGTCCAGATCTATATGGATTATTTTAATTTGATTTGCTGAGTTTTGTCTGAGTTTTGGCAGGAAGGTGGGAGGTTTGCACGCTGCAGTTTCTAGTTTTCCTAAGAGTTCCAGAAAGAGAACAAGCAATGGTGGCATGGAAATGCACACCCTTGTTTGGGCTAGAGACTTGGGGTTAGTAGATCTTGGAGTTTATCTCTGAAAACGAGAAATAGAGCATCCAGGGAAGAGAGATCCTGAGCTCAGAGCCAGTCCTTACACCACCCAGCAGCACCCTTCCCAGGGAAACACCTCCATTGCTTCCCACACAGGGAGGACACACAGCTGAGGTAATTACACAGCACACATGCGAATGCCTACGGGCCAGCCTCCAGGAGAGTGTGCCCCATCCTCCAAGCTGTGCTGCTTGGGAAAGGATCTGCTTGTGCGAAGCTTCTACCTGTGGCTTGAACTAGATGCAAAGAATTCAGAAAACATGCATTCTGTGCATGGTACAGAGTACTTCTAGGAAGCTGAAAGATGAACCAGGCACTATTCCAGCTCTCAGCAGACTAGCTGCCTACCCGAGGGCACATGACTACACTCAAGCATGATGCAAGTCTCTGAAAAAACACTAAAGGAAGGAAATCTTCCCTGAGGAGGAGACACTTAGGATGAGACATGCAGACGGTAGGGACTAGAAGAGAAGGTTTCAGGAGGGATGTTAGTGAGCAAAGTCAGGGAGTTACGATCATGTAGGGCATGCTCCGGAGACAGTGAACAGCCAGTGCTGCCTGAGTATAGATAAATATGGGGAAAATGAGGTTGAGACAGTAGCTTGAGACCATGTCTACACATCTTTTAAAGCCAGCTTACTGCTTTATAAACATGACCTCTGAGGCAGATAGTAGGCTTAGTTTGGCTGCCTTCTAGCTGGGCAACCTTGGGCAAGTTAGTTTATTCCTCAAAGCCTGGGATGGTGTTAAAACCAACTCATGGGCTAGCTGTGAAGCGTGAATGGTGATATTGCTTGTGATGTGCACACAGTATGTGCCTTCGTACAGTGCACTCATCAGATGATCATTGCTAATATTATCTGTTCAGACTCTATAGGCTTTCTGAAGTGATAGGTAGGTTCTAAGCTACAGAGCAGCAACGTCTCCACAGCCTTAAAACATAGATGAAAAGAGTCAGGTGGCAGCAGGAACAACTAGGGAGGCTATTGGAAAGGCCCAGGTGATGGGTTAAAAGTTCTAAGCCTGGGCACTGGCAGACTGGGGTAAAGAGTAAAGGGAATTGGGGACCAGCAGTTGGTGTAATGGCCATGTTGCTGGACTCCCATGTAGTCGACTGTGGTTTAAGTCCCAGACCTAGTGGCTTAAACTCACGGACGCGTGTGCGTGCATGTCCAAGATCCCGAGAGGAGAATGGAGGAGAAGGGATTGCGGCATGGCCATTTCCCCCACCTTCAGGGGGGTGATTTTTCGCTTTCTGTCTCTCTGTCTCTCTCTGTCTTTCTGGCAAGTGCACATGCCCTATAGCAAAAACCTGTTTAAAAAAAAAAATGAGTAAAGGGAATGTGGGTCAGCAATGCTAGCAGATACCAAACCTCTAGATAGGGTTGTGTAGGACCCATGTGACTGTGGCAGAATTAGAGACACCCAGAGAAGGCCACACAGATCTCAACTCATCCCAGATAAGTCCCTGCCAGAAGTTGTCTCTGGCCTCAGGAATCTCAGCACTGAGGGGGCTCAGAGGAAGAGGTAGGCTAGGAAGCTGGTGCTCAGACCAGTGCAGTAGACAAGTAGTGCTGGGGACTATGTCAGGAAACTACTGGGATGCTCTAGGGGTGGGAGACAACTTTCCAAAGCCACCCGGGGCAGGGAATAAGACTCAGCTCCATTAAACACACATTACATGTGATCCTGAATCCACTACCCTATTTCATGCTTTCTATTTTTCTCATCTTAATCATTTTTCTTTTGCTTTTTATTTTTTAAGGTTATTGCTAGAGAGTGTGTGTGTGTGTGTGTGTGTGTCCTCACTGGAGAGGGAGAATGAGAGGGAAAGTGAGAAATCATCTCTTGGGGGAATGGCTAATCCCTTTTCCTCCAGTCTCCATGTGGAATTTAGGGCATGCACACACACACGCTCAGCGTGATTTTCAAGCCACTGTGGGTCCAGGGCTCGAACTGTGGTCAACCATGTGGGAGTCCAGAGCCTTAACCACTATACCACCTGCAGGCACCTATTTTGCATTATTGTTTGTTAGTGTCTTTTTCTCCTCTACTAATTGGAAGTTAGACATAGTATTTGTTTTTCTTTTAGTGATTGCCTTGGAAATTACCACATGCATATTTATCAAGGTCTAAAGCTAGTCAGTCACTGTATCTGCCCCTTCCACAGTACAAGACCATGAAACATTTTAACCGTTTACCTTCTGTTAGGTGGTTTAACTCTATCCTATTTTGTTGTATCCTCACAAGACCTTGGAATTATTATATTAGATAGCTAATGTTTGTTTAGCTTTACCCACATAGTTACCATTTTCTTGACTCTTCATTCTTTCTTACATCTTTCTTACATCTCAGATTGCTTTCCTTCTTCCTAGGATAGTTTTTTTTCTTTCTCCAAAATCGAACATTATATTTAGATGGTAGTTGTCTTTTTAATATGTGCACACACACACACACACACACACACACACACATACACACACACACAGAATGATTTGCCTGGGGGAAAAAAGACTAAATATGCCTAAGGGGAAAATGAAAAATAAAAAGTTTCCTGTAGATTTTCATTATTGTAGGCAATTATGTCTACATCACTTACAAGCTATTGCCAAATCTGTTCAGAAAAGCAGAATTTGAAAAGGAGGGTAAATCTTCGGAAAAATTCAACAGTGGTACACCAGAGCTCTTAATTAGGACATTTTGTTTTGTTTTGTTTTAGTTTATTTTATCCATGAGTGAGAGAGACAGCACCCTCAACAGGAATCTCGATGCTGTGACCAACTCCCAGCTTCAACTTGAGCCAGCCCTAGATCATGGGCACACGTATCCCTGGTATGTTCAGGGAGGTATTCAGATGTAAACCCAGAACCTTCCCACATGACTCAGCCTCATCAAATTTTACACTGTGTTATCATCTGACCCTTAGGATATCATTTAATGAGAGTTCCCTGGTTACACAGCCTCTTCATTTTGGTTTTTCTGAAGATGTGTGTTTTTAGTTTTTAATGCATAAAAGATATTTTCCCTGGATGAAGAATTCTAAGTGGTTAGGTCATTCTCTCCTTCCCCTCCTATTGCTGAAGTTGACAAATCAGCAGTTAGTGTAAGGTCTACTGACTTTATTTTTCTGGTCTCTCTCTCCCTCTCTTTTCTTTGTGCATTCTGTGATTTAGTTTGTATGTTTAAGTGAGCATTTCTTTCTTTTCTTCTTTTAAATCTCCCTTAGAATTTCTTGGGATTCTTAACATCTGGAATAGTATCCCTGATCAGTTCTGGGAAATTATCAACCAATATCTCAAGTATTGCCTCTTTCCATTCTCTCTCCTCTCCTTCTAGAACTCCTACTAATCTAGGCTACTCTTTTCCATGTCTCTTAAATCTTTCTTCTATATTTTCTGGGTTTTATTTGTCTCTGTGCTGTTTTCTGTTGTTGTTGTTGTTTTTTTTTTTTTTTTTTCTAATCCATCTGCCAGCCCACAAGTCATCTCTTTAGCTAAATCTAATCGACTGCATTCTAAAAACTCAGTCATGGTATTTTTCATTTCTGGAAGGTCTGTTTGCTTCTTTCTCGTGTCTATTAGGGCATTCTTTATAATGTTTTATTCCCTGCAGATATAGTCAAGTTTGCCTTTATTTCAGTGTCCATAATAAGCATGTTTGCTTTATAATCTATGCTCAGTTTTGACTCACTCCCACCCTCCCTCTTTATAGTTCCCAACCTGGTCACTCCTGCTTGCAGAGTCACCCCCGATACCAGAGGGGTTTTTTTGTTGATGTTACTTGGAGTTTTATTTATGTTTTCCGTGACTGAGAGAGACAGGAGGGCAGCAACACTAACAGAATCTTGATGCCACAATCCATCCCCCAGCCTCAGCTAGCTCTCATGAGCAGGCACACGCCTGCATACTCAGGAAGTCCCTGGACATGAATCCAGAACCCTCCCATGTGGGTCAGCCTCACAGAACATTGTGTTTGACCTCTTTACCCCTGTCCAGCAATACCACGGGGTTTCAGTGAGTTTCTAAGCTCAAGGACATTGCTTTCTGTGGGTGCCATTCTCAAACCCAAGGAGAGTTTCCAAAACTCAGGCCAGAATGGTACTGCTGTCTGCTGTCCCTTCAGCCCCATTTGGTGTTTTTGTTTTTTGTTTTTCTTCTTTTGCTTTTTCTTCTTCTTTTCTTTTGAGAGAGAGATTTTTGTTTTAGGACATGTGCACTCACCAGAAAGACAGAGAGACAGAAAGCAAGAAAGGCAGATAGCCATGCCATTCTCCTCCATTCTCCTCTCATGATTTTGGGCATGCAAACACATGTGCCCACATAAGTTTCAAGCCACCAGGGGAATCCAGCACCTTAACCACTGTACCACCTGCTGCCCCCCCCCAATTTTGTTGTTTTTTAGGGAGCCTACTGTCCTTCCCTGAACTTAGCCTCAGTTATTCCTGTCCCCATGGCCCTCACATCAGTTCCCCAGAAGGAGAGGTCTGGCTGGGCGACAGGAGGCATTCACTCTAACTGTGCACAGCATGATCCCAGCCCAGAGAGACCCGTCTAGATTTCAAACTCTGGCAGGGTGGAGAGAAGGTTGGAAACCATCATATTGGTTATAGAGCAACCCGAGTCTGGAAGAATGAAAAGTCCCATGATCCTAAATCATTATAAAATACATTATAGAATGAAGCCAATTTCTGGAGCTGGGTGGTAGTTGCGCTAATAAAATGCAGCACACTGACCCACATGAGAAGGTTCTGGGTTTGCATCCAAAGACCTCCCTGAGAACACTAGGGACATGCCTATGATGAG
Organism: Tupaia tana; assembly: GCA_026018925.1. Taxonomy (NCBI): domain Eukaryota; kingdom Metazoa; phylum Chordata; class Mammalia; order Scandentia; family Tupaiidae; genus Tupaia; species Tupaia tana. Next base: position 18,540,616 of record JAKSZU010000018.1, on the reverse strand, counting down.
GGGCTGGCTGAATTTAGGGGTGGATCATGACACCAAGACCCTGCTGGGGGTATCGTCTCCTTCTGACTCTTACTCACAGAAAAATAAATAAACTTCTCAAAAAAAGAATGAAGTCACCTTCTAATCAAATGTAGCACTTTTGCCATTTTATCTGTATAGCATCCGTCATAGGCAGCTTTTAAACAAGCTCATCCATGTTTCTGTTTTGTTTTCTTTAAAAAGGTACAGGCCCTCACAAAATGGAAAAATGAGATTCAAATGTGGATAAAATGTATCAATTAAAGAGCCCTAGTCCCTGGGCAGTTGAAGTTATAACCTTTAGAGAATATGAACATTCTCAGAAGATTCCACAGCATCCTAATTATCCAGCGGGGAATCGGTGTGTCTTAGGAGGAAAACATTAGTAAAGGCTTTTAGCATGAGCTGTCGCAAAGAAATTCCCTACAGAGGCAGCAAAAGGAGAATCAGGCCAGCAGCAGACGCAAAGGCTCACATTTCTGGTATCAAGAGGCAAACATCACTGTTTCTTTTCTTTCTTTTTTAATATGGGAATTTCTCTGGAATTCTTTGAACTCCCTTAGCAAAGTTTGGACTTCTTCTAAGGTGTTTCTAATCTTGCATCATAAGATGTTTTCTGAGATTTGCTCATGTTGTTTCTTTGACCTGAACTGCCCTTTCTCCTTTTATCTGTTTGGCACACCTCTGCTTATTACCCAAGAGACTGATCAAGTGACCCCCCTCCCCACAAAGCCTAGCCTAACCGTTGACGCTCCCAATAGAAGGATTCATTCATTTTATCCTGTTGGAGAGTCATATATAAATGAGGGGGAAAAAAAGTGCTATTCCTGCCTTCCTCCTACAACACCTGTTCTGGAACATTCTGTGATCTGTTCACAGAACACTCTGAATTGTATTTGCCCCTCAGTGCCCCTACTGGGTTATGAGCTCCTTGAGAACAGAGCTGAGACTCCCCCCGCAACTCATCACCCCTGCTTCTCCACATCCCCAGGAACTCTTACAGGGCCTGGCTCTGCAGACTGGTCGTCAGTGGGTGTCTGAGCACTGGCTCAGCCCTGACTGCAAGCCTCCATTGGCTAGGGCATCCACTATCCTACCAAAGACACCTAGGACAGGTTCCCACATGCAGCAGATACCCCTGAATATACATGTATAATGAAAAGAAAGAATAGAATCACACATCATATGCAGTAGGAGATGCTGAGAGTCTTGTGGCTTTCCTAAGTTAGCCTGTGAGCTTAGGAATGAGTTTCTAGGCCGGGCCTCTATGCCACAGTCTGTAGTGTACCAACTTCAGAACTGGAAGCCACATGCCAACCACAGGTCATGTCCCAGTCTCCTCAGCCTGAAACCACACTGTGTGTGTGGGCACAGGATCCTGGCAGACCTGAGAACTAGAGGAAAGAGATCATGACATGACCAAGCTCTGTGGAGGGTGCCTATCTCTCCCTCTCCCCTACTCTCTCTCTCATGCATGTACATGTATCCCATCATGAATAATAAAATTGAGAGTTTAGGATCTTGCTTTGGACTGCTACCTTGAGAAATTTTTAATGTGACATTATCACTAACAACAGAACCAGCCACTGGCATGGTGATTAGGTGTTGGATCCCATATGGTCAACTGCGTGGTTTGAATCGTCAACTACTGGCTTGAAAAACACTCTAGGTACATGTGCATGCATACCCAAAATCCCAAAAGGAGAATGGAGAAGGAATTGCAGCATGACCATCCTCTCTAGGGGGTAATTTCTCACTTTCCCTCTCTCTGTCTCTGTCTCCAGCCAGTGCACACATCCTTTGGCAAACATCTAAAAAATGACAAAAAACACTAACAATAATAATGTGACATTAATGGAGAAGTGTTTACGTCACTGGACTCCCATGCAGTCGATCGTGGTTTGAGTTCCGGACCTGGTGCGTGTGCATGAATGCCCAAAGTCCTAGGGGGAGAATGGAGGAGAAGGGATTGCACGTGGCCATGCCCCCATAGGGTGATTTTCTGCTTTCTGTCTCTGGCTCTTTCTGTCTTTCTGGCAAATATACATGCCTTACAGCAAAAAAACTCTCTGCAAAAAAAAAAAAAGAAAGAATAATAATTAGTCAATTAAACCAGCTGGGGTGGGATCCAAGCACAACCAGCTCAACAATGTGAATGGACCCCATTGGTGTCACTTGAGGTTTGGAAAAAGTGTCACATAAATGATCGCCTACTGGTGGCACCAGGAAATAATTTGACCATTGTCGGACAGTGTTTTTACCTCAGGCCCAGGCTGATTTCCCCTGGGCAGTGCCTCTGGTTCTCTGCTGCCCGTCTCTTAAGTGTGCGGTTGTGGTGCAGGGACTTTTGGCCCTCAGTACATACATGTGTCCCTAGTTACCAGCAAAATAAGCTTGTGGAGCATCATTTCTGGTGTTTTTTCTTCTCCCAGATTCGATTCTCAAAAACTGATTCCCCTCTGGGGCCTCTCATATTTGGAACTGTTCCCTGATTGATGTAGGCAGGGATCGACTTAAATGACCCGTTTCCAACAGAAAGACCAGCACATCTAAGGCTGGAGCAGAACGGGAAGGCCAGGGCATGGGACTATAACTACATGGCTGAAGAAGCAGTTGCTCTTGCTCAGTCATCTGGCCAGAAATCTGCTCTGATCTCTCTCAGATCTGCTTGAACTCGTGGAGGAGGGGGCCAAGATTGACGGGCAGTCACTAATGGCAGTAGGAGCTCACGTGACTCCTCCCCTCATGGAGTGTCTTTCTGTGCCCTGGAATCACTAAAAAGCTGCTGCCCATTCTGCCTCTTCGAGCTGCAGTCTTCTGAGCTGTTTTACACCAGACCTGGGAGATGCAGATGAGCAAACAGACTCAGGACCTTCCAGTGAACCCTGGGGTGGAGGCCTCAGCTCTCTCCCTTCTCTAGAGGGGAAACAGAGCCAGCCCTTCTCTGCCAAGTACAGAGCACACCCTACCCCTTAGGCTAATCCCTGATCAGTGATCAGACCTCTTCCTAGGAAAGCAATCTGTCTTTCCCTAGAAAATCCCTTTCTAGACTCTGCCTGCCCACTCCTCCAAATCTCTCGCTCCCCACCTCATGCTGACCTACTCCACCTTCTTAGTCACGTGCATCTCACTGAGTAAAGCCTCGGGCGTGCCCAGCACTGTCAAGACAGGGTGTACATGGTACTTTCTCTGGCCTCAAGGAGCCTACAGTCTGCAGGGACAGACAGATACTAACAGCCAATTGTGTACCAGGACTATGGAACAGAGGAAGGAACCATTCACAGTGACCTGGTGGGGTCAGGAAGGCTTCCTTGGAGAGGGCAAAACTAAGCAGGGCTTTGATGAATGAGCAGAAATTCTCTGGATGAGGTAGGAAACAGTTGAGCTGGAGGGAACAGCATGTACAAAGTCACGGAAGTATAAATAGCATGGCAAGTTCAGGGATCCACGACCAATATATTGATGGTCATGCAAGAGAGAAACGGGAAGAGGCGGGAAGGAGCAACCAGCCTGCTCAAAGGCCTTGAAGGTCAAACTGGGATGGCCTACAACCTGAAGGCAGCTACAGGAGACTGCAGTGAGAGCAGGAGAGCCACCTTTTCCTCCTCCTCCTTTTTCCCCCTTCCCCTCCCTCACCCTCTTTCTATTCCTCCTCCTTCTCCTCTTATTCCTTATTCTTTTTTTTTTTTTTTTTTGAAATCAGTTGCATTAAGATCTAACTGATAGGGCTGACCCTGTGGTCCAGTGGTTAAAGGAGCCAAATCTCACATTGCCAATGGAGGTATAAATCCTGGCCTGGTGGCTTGAGAAACATGCCAGGCTCATGCATGTGCATGCACAAGATCCTGAATGGATGTGCAAACAGAAGAGAAGGGATTGCAGTGTGACCGCCTCCACTGGGTGGGGTGGGGTGGTGCCTAATCTTTCTCCCACTCCTTCTGTCTCTAATGAGTACATACATCCTCTGGCAAGCTTTTTTTTTTTTTTTTTTTGAAGATATAACTATATCTATATATATATATATAGATATATCTATAACTATATATAAAGATATATAAAGATAAACTGCACATACTTAAAGTGTATATTCTGAGGGATTTTAATACATGTATTTATCTGTGGAACTGCCATGACCATCAAGAGTACATCTATCACCCCCCAAAATTTCCTCCAGTCCCTTTATAATCTCTCTGTCCCATCCGCACTGTCTCTAGGCCACTACCTATCCACTGCTCTCTGTCATATAGATGAGTTTGCATTCTCTGAATTTTAAATAAACAGAATCATCTAGTATGTACTATTTTTGTTTTTATTACATTCTGTCATTATCTTGAGATTCATCCATGTTGTTATTTAATTAATAAATTCTTTCTCATTGCTAAGTAGTATTCCATTGTATGGATTAGACCACAGTTTATTTATCTCTTCATCTGTTGGTGGATATTTGGGTTGTTTCCAGTTAGGACTATAGTAAATAAAGTTGATACGAATATTCATGTGCAAGTGTCCGTGTGAACGCATACCTTTATTTCTCTTGGGTAAATATCTAGGATGAGGGCTGGCAGGTGGCATGATGGTTAAGATGCTGGACTCCCACATGGCTGACAGTAGTTTGAGTCCCGGATCTGGTGACTTGCTTTCACACTTTCCCTCTCTTTCCCTCTTTCGCTCTCTGGTCAAATTAAAAAATAATAATAATAAGTAACATAATTCTTAAAAAAAAAAAAAAAAACTAGGATGGGATGACTGGGTTATATGACTGATGTATGTTTACCTATTTTTCCTTTTTTTTCCTTTATTTGTTATAGAGTGTGTATGTGCACATGTGTCAGAGAGAGAAAGAGAGGGAGGGAGGGGGGAATGTCTTGGTTATGCTGGGATCCCTTTCTTCCAGTCATCCAGCTCAGCAGATCTTGCACACGTGCCTGGCATGTTTCAGGCTGACCGGTTCTGGAGTGTGAACTGGGTCACCATATGGAATCTGGTTTCTCTTGAGTAGCACATTACTGCTGCAGAGTGGAGAGGGTCCTGCATGTGTTTAACTTTTTAAGAAACTGCTGAACTGTTTTCCAAAGTCGTCATTCCATTTTACATTCCTGGCAGCAACATGTGAGACGTCCTCATACCCTTTTTGGGCTGGCTACAGACTGCAGAGGGAAACTTCAGACCTCAGTCTCCATTGGATTTGCCTCCCTTAGACCTGCACTTCCTGAGCCCAGGACAAGGAGAGAGGAGTGTCCTGGGAGTTTCCCTGAGGATGGTGTCAGAGACTCTGTTGGTACTGGGGCCTGCCCCAGGACCGGAGGGAATAATGAGCTCTGAGGACCTCTAGTTCAGCACTTGAGAAAATCCTTCTGGCCCAAAAAAGAACACTGTTCCAACTTACCGCCCAAACATGATGAAAACTAGTTTTTGCACAAGTAAGTTAGTATCTGACCTGGTGTCAGGGTCCCTGCGGGTTGTGGGAACAGCCATGGTCTGTGGCTCAGAGCCCTGTTCCAAGGAGGTGGTCCCTAGCCGGACCACTGCAGGAACCGAGGGCTCCAAAGCCCGGAGGACTGTCCCAGGTGGAAGGATGGTGCTGTAGGCCCATTCTCCACAGGAAAGAGCTGTGGACCAACACTTAGGACCAGAAGACAGTGTCAATGTTCATGTCCCTACAGACCACTGCTGGGGGCTGGACTTCCTGTCTGTTCCTGCTTGTGACTCAGGATCCAGGATGTTAGAAGCTGATACAATCTGTGGAGTGTGTGCCCCGCCACTCACTCATTCATTCATTTATCAACATCCATTGGTGCCTCCTCAGAGCCAGACAGGACTCAGGCAGGTTAGCATGTAGTCGTGAAACTCTCCTTCTCTGTCAAGGGACTTAGATAATATTTAACAGGAGGGGGCATTGATGGCTTCCCCACAAGTTAGTGACTCAATCAGCTTTGCATTTTAGAAGTATCTCCTGGCAGCCAGTGTGGAGGGTGGGTTAGAGCGTGGATAGACTATGGGCAGGAAGGTCATTAGAAGGAGGTGAGGGCAGACCTGAGGAGGGCAGGGATAGTGGGAAGACAAGGGAGGGACAGGTGTGGGGTGAGGGGAGAGATGTCAGCACTACCCCGGGGCTGCCAGCTCTCTCTTCTCTTGGCTTCCGAGATACTGCTCTTACTGGATCCCACCAAACACTGAGTGCTTAAATAATAAATAGCTAGAGTGTGGTTGGAGAGATGGAGGGATGGGTATTTGGTCTCAGGAGCAGAGCTTGAAACAAGCACTTGGAGGTGGAGCCAAGGAATTCATCTTCTCACCCACCCACCCTTCACCGTGGTGAAGGCGGGACTTCGGGTGTTCTCCCAGGTCCAGCAGGAAGCCACTGAGTCATATCTGACAACTGTCAGTCTGGATGGACTCCCAGAGACTCTTAGTCACCTGTGAAACAAGGACACTGCCATTCCTTCTTGTCCCAGTTCCTCAGGCAGGGGAGAACTCCCCAGGGCCATCATTTTTTTTTTTTTTAAGAGGGTTTTTGCTATAGGATGCATGTGCTCACCAGAAAGACAGAGAGACAGAAAGCAAGAAATCACTCCCAGGGGAGATGGCCACGCCGCAATCCCTTCTCCTCCATTCTCCTCTCGGGATCTTGGGCACACACCCACATGCGCCCAGCGTGAGTTTAAGCCACCGGGTCTGGGACTTGAACTACATACAGTCAACTACAAGGGAGTCCAGCAACACAGCCGTTAGGCCAACTGCTAGTACAAGGGCCATTATTTTTAACTTCTAGGAGGAAGAGTCCTCAGTTTCCCTTGGAGAGCTCATCCTCTGGGACAAGAGGGGAGGAAAGAGGAAGCCAGAGCCTTGGGGAGGAGGTCAAAGGTCTCAATTTAATCCCTGCCAAGGAGGCATTGAGGCTCAACTGTGATCATGGAGCCTTAGCATCATGTAACCTCTTTCTGGTTCAATACAGTAAGTATATCACCTGCCAGGCACGTTTTTGTCATTTAGAACAACCCACTGAAGGCTCCACCCACAGGTGACCTCTCAATGGCATTCACCCTAACCAGAGTTCACCATCAAAATGCAGTGCAGGGCTGAGAGTGGCTGGCAGAGGTGGGGTGATGGGAGGAGCCGCTGGCCAGGGCTGCTGGGTTTGTGCGATGTCGAGGAAGAGCGCTGATGAGCTGGCCTTGAACCTTGACCACAGGGACTGCAGATGGATCCCATCTGTCTCGGTCCCATGTCTTCAGTCTGGGCCCTGCGAGGGTCAGGATGCTGGGCACAGACCCTCTGAACTAAGTTTGAAAAGATCAAAGCTTTTCCCTCCTGCTTTTTCTGGTCAGGGTCAACTTACCAGCCTGAAAGTGCCAGTGTTTATTGGTGTTTACAGAGAGTGAATCTTGACCCAAGGTCTAAATCCAAAGCCCATGACCTGAGGTCTAAATCAGACCAGCTGAGAGGATTTGATTTGGTTGTGCGAATGTGATTATTTGGTTATTGGCTCCTGGCCTGTGTGCTGCGTCTCAGTGTTTCAGAGCTGGGAGGACACTTAGAGGCAGCCACTCAATATTTCATTTGATATAAGATGAAATAAAGACCATGAGGCCCTGGCCTGAAATGGCCAAGCTTGTCTTTATGGGCACCGAGAGTCTTGGGGGACTCAATGCTTCGTCCTTCTGGGCCACACTGCTAGAGGCACCAGTAGTGACTTCAGTCACTGCCACCACCTTGTCCTACTCCCTGCTCTGTGGCACCACAAGGGGGGTCCTCCTGCCTTTGTCCATGAGAGCACCCAGCCTACCTGGTGAAGCTGGCAGGTGAACAAGGGCTTTCTGCTGGCCTGGCTGCCCCAGCAGCAATAGCAGCCAGAGTGGGGAAGAGTTCAGGGGTTCAAGCTAAGACAGCAAGGCAGAGTGGACTGGAGCCTAGACTGATTCAGAGTCAGGAAATAAAGCTGGTTAGGAGACAGGCAGTGCCTGGCACAGAGTGGGGAGCCGTGGCTGTGGCAGTTCTCAGATTAGCTCACTCCCCTGGTGCTTGAACGGTACAGACCAGAGCCAGGCACTCAACAATGGTGCCAACCTGAGGAAGGAGGCCCATCCAGGAGGTATTTGGCCCCAGGCCCATGACCCAGACATCCCTGGACTCAGGGCACAAATTCCAGCCGGCCACTTAGGTAAAGCTAAAGGAGCACCCCGTAAGTCTCCTGTAGCCCTACCAGGAGGCCCCCTAGGGAGGCTGCCACCTGCCTCAGGGGCAGAGGAGGAATGCAGAACAACCAGGTGGGGCGTGCCCCTGAGGAGCGAGGCTGTGATCTTGGTGCTGTATTTGTGCAGCAAACACTCCCCCTAGGCCTCCAGGCTCCACCCAGGAGTTGCGGATAGGAGGTGCACAGCTCAGGAGGCGTGTCCCTGCCTCAATGCACGAGTCACCCCCACAAAGTTCCTCTGGACTTTTCTTTTTGTCCTCCATGTCCTTCACGGGTCCTGTAGAGGAGAATGAGTGAGGGACGGGGAATAGCAGGCAGCTAGATAGAAGTGCCCTCCATTAGGTTGCATGGGAGGGAGGGTGTCCTGGGGCTCCAGCAAGTCTGAGTGGGGGAAATGAGCAAGTTGGATGAACCGCTGACCTTGGCCTTCTTAATGGCCACTGAGCACTTGCAGAGTCCAAGCTCAAATCCTTCAGATGTAAGCAGACCTTGCCTACCCCTCCCCACCTCCTCAGACCTAGTCCCACATTGACACCCCTCCTCTTACCCCTTGATCATCTCTTCCTTTATCTTTCAAATTTCACTGCCCGCCCAGCTCATCTCAGTCCCTGGTCTCCTAGAGGCAGCCCTCCCTGCACCACAGCCCTTGCAACTCCGACTCTGACTCCCTCCCTCCGACTCCAGTCTGAATCTGTGCTTATCTCTGCACCACATGTTGTGGTTGTCAGCGTCCCAGGGAGAAAGTGGTGAAGCTGGTGTAGGAGGCAGTCAGAGAAAGCCCTGAGTTGGGTAGGGGGCCCTATGGAGGCTGGAGGTCATGAGGACTCCAGACCAAACAGGCCTGAGGCAGTGATCCGCCCTTTGGGATCTGTGCTGGAGAGGTTGAATGCAATGAGTGACAAAGAATAAGAGACTTGGGCAGATGGCAGGGCTGGTGGTGATAGGCTGGTGCTTCACTGGGGTACTAGTTGGGGCTATGCTTAATGGCAGAGACCTGGTCTGGGCCTCTGGATGGTGGGGTGAAGGCTGAGGATCTATTGTATTTGGCCTCCCTCGGGGCTCTGGGCAGTAGCTGCCAGGAAATGAAGAAAAGTGACAGAATCTGATTAGGAACCACCGGCAAAGGCAGACACCCCCATTTAGGGAACCCCACACATTAAATGGGGCAGTACCTCATGCTAAACAGATTTGGAATGAAGCACATGGGAGGCAAATGTGGGATCTTTGTTATGGGTCTGTGGCATGGGGATTCCACCTTTTCATTTACTCCCACTCCTGGCACCTCAAGTGCATCCACACCCTAAGAGGGGCCACTATGCATGGCTGGAACTATTCTCAGTAACAACAGTCCCAGCCTGACCCCAGTCACCAGCCAACCATGTAACTGCCACAGATGAGGGACTGAACATGATCGGTACCATTCATTTTGAGCAAAATATGGCTGCGGACACAGCCTGCCCCCCATGTAGGTCTCAGGGTAGCCTGGGTGCTCCTAGAATCCGAGGGGGCCAGTATCAAGCACAGATTTGTCAATAAAACACACAAGTTCAGCATCAGGAAGCCTTAAGGAAATAAATGCAAGTTAAAACCACAGGGAGAGGGAACCAGCAGTTAGTGTAATGGCTATGTCGCTGGACTCCCACATAGTCGACCGCGGTTCACGTCCTGGACCCGGAGGCTTAAAACTCACGCTGGGCGCATGTGCGTGCATGCCCAAGATCCCAAGAGGAGAATGGAGGAGAAAGGATTGCGGCGTGACCCCCCGGGGGGTGATTTCTCGCTTTCTGTCTCTATGTCTCTCTCTGTCTGTCTGGCGAGCGCACGTGCCCTATAGCGAAAACCTCTCAAAAAAAAAAAAAAAAAAAAAAAACCACAGGGAGATATTACTACATACCTATGAGGAGGGTTAAAGGGAAAAAAAAAATGTTAGTACCAACTACTGATCAGACAAGAAGCAACTGAAACTCTTGGACATGGCTGGCTGGGAATGCAAGATAGCCTAGTACTTCAGAAAACATTTTGGCATCCTTCTCATAAAGTTAAGCATGTACTTAGAATCCAACTCAGCAATCTGATCCTAGATATTTACCCAAAAGAAATGAACACTTAGGTTCACACAAAAACCTGTATGCAACCCTTTATAGCAGCTTTATTCACAACCACCCCAAACTGGAAAAAAACAAAAAACAAATGTCCTTCAACTGGTAAACTGATAAACAAGCTACAGTGAGTGGCCAGAGTGGAATATTATGCAGTAATGAAAAGGGATGGATCACTGATATAAGCACCGACAGGGATGAATTTTAAATGCATTATGTTAAGTGGAAGAGGTCAGACTTCAAAGATTACACTTCCATGACTCTATTTACATTTTAGAAAAAGCAAAACTATGGACAGAAAACAGATTGGTGCTTGCTGCAACCAGGAGTGGTAGTGGTGAGGGAACTGGCTACAAAGAGGCACAAGGGAACATCTTGGGTTGATCAAAATGTTCTATATATTGGTTATGGTGGTGGTGGTGGCTACATGACTGTATGCATTTATCAAAACTCATAGAACTATGCACCACAAAAGGTGGGTTCTCCTGTATGTAAATAACCCTTTCGGCTGGCCCCATAGCCTAGTGGTAAAGGGGACCAGATCCCACGTAGCTGACTGCAGTTTGAATCCTGACCTTGAAAGCTTGAAAAACATGTCGGGCACGTCTGCATGTGTCCCCAAAATCCCAACATGATGAAGAAATAGAGGGGAAGGGATTGCAGTGTAACCATGTGCCCACTGGAAGGTACTTTCTCTCCTTCTCTCTCTCTCTCTGTGTGTGTCTCTCCATCTCTCTCTGATGAGAGCACTTAAAAATAAATACGTAAATATCACTTTAATTAGTGACTCTTTAAAAAACACACCTATTAGAATGGGAGAGTGGCACAGTAGTAGTAAAATGTGACACTCTGTGAGACTGACCCACAGGTGAAGGTTCTGGAGAAGGATGGTTGTGATGGTTGCACTACTATGTGAATTGACTTAATGTCACCAAACTGTGCACTTGAAAATGTTAAGGTGGACATCTAGGGGGTCAGCAGGTGGCGTGGTGGTGAAGGCACTGGACTCTCATATGGCTGACTATGGTTCAAGTCCCGGATCTGGCAGCTTACTTTCTCACTTTCTCTCTCTCTCTCTCTGTCTCTGTCTCTGTCTCTCTCTCTGGTGAGTACATGTACCCTATAGCAAATAAATAATAATAATAATTATTAATAAAAAATTAAATAAGTAATTCTTTTTTAAAAAAAAAATGTGCAGCCAGGGTGCATGTCTATGTGTGCCCCAAATCCCAACAGGTTGGAGAAATGGAGGAAAAAGGATTTCAGCATGGCCACTCTCCTTTGGGGGGTACTTTCTTTCTCTCTCTCTCTCTCCGGTGAGTGCACACGCCCTCTGGTAAGTCTGATGTTTTATGTTATGTATATTTTACTGTAATACAAATAAATAAAAACAAACCAGCAGAAGCAAATCTGTAGAGACAGAAAGTAGATCAGTGGCTGCCTAGGGCTGGGGAGGATGCCAGGAAAATGGCCGAGGGGTGTAGGATTTCTTTCTAGGGTAATGAAAACGTCCTAACATTGATTGCAGTGATGGATGCACAATTCTGTGAATACACTAAAAGCTATTGAACTGAACGCTTTCAATAGATGAAGTGTATGGTATGTGACTTATGTCTCAATAAAGCTGTTTTTTAAAAACCCAAAGTGGGGAAATCCTTTCTGTGTTGGCCTTCTGTAGTAGAAGCTCGTGGTCTGATCTGAATCTGGCTCTGTCACAGAGTCATCAGGTGCCCCAAAGCTTCCCCACCCCCGTCACCCTATGACATGGGGCAGGACCTCTGCCAGCTGGACTCCCAGGCAGGAGTCATTGCTCCATCTACGGTGCCCCAGCAGGGAAGCAGAGTCGTAGCCCAGCAGAATGAGGTTAATGAGAATTTGCTCCAGGCTCCAGGGGTTTTGAGCCTTAATTAATACTTGCAAGGCCCTCAGTGATTGTGAAATCAGAGGTTCTGTAAATGTGCTCATTGCTGGCCTTATTAGCACCAGCACATTAAACAGGAGAAAAGCCAGCCTTCTTATCACTCACTTAGCTCCCTGGAGGGGCTGATCCTGGGGAGTTCAGGCCAGGCTGACACTCTCTTTTATGGCTCTTATCTTGCTTTCTCAGCCATCTTGAGGGTCCAGAGCTCCAGGACAGCCATTCTGAATGCCAGTGTGGCCAAGTTCCTGGTGGTCATCTTGTAGGAGATCACTCTAGCGGTCTGGGAAAGGCAATCAGATGGACCCCCTACAAAAGTCACAGTTCTCCAGTCATTATCCCTTCAGGCCTAAAAAAAAAAGCACTCTGGAGACCTGATGATGGTGCAGAAGTAAAACACAAAGCATTGTAAGGCAGACCCACATAGGAAGGTTCTGGGTTTGCATCCTGAGACCTCCCTGAAAGCACAGCGCATACGTGTGTGCATAATCCAGGGCTGACTGAAGCTTGGGGTAGACCTTGTAGGCCAGTGGTGGCGTGGTAGTTAAGGATCCCACATGGCCAACTGCACAGTTCAAGTCCCACATCAGTGGCTTGAAGAACACACTGGGGAGGACCAGCAGATCATGTAATGGTTACATTGTTGGACTCCCACATGGCCAACCATGGTTCAAGTCCCAGACCCAGTGGCCTGAAACTCATTCCAGGCACGTGTGTGCACATGCCCAAAATCCCAAGAGGAGAATGGAGGAGAAGGGATTGTTGCGTAGCCATCCTCCCGGGGGGCGATTTCTCACTTTGTGTCTCTCCAGCAAGCACACATGCCCTATAGCAAAACTCTCTCTAAAATTAAAAAGAAAGAAAGAAAAAGGAAGAAAAAGAAAGAAGAAAGAAAGAAAGAAAGAAAGAGAGAGAGAGAGAGAGAGAGAGAGAAAGAAAGAAAGAAAGAAAGAAAGAAAGAAAGAAAGAAAGAAAGAAAGAAAGAAAGAAAGAAAGGAAGAAAGAAAGGAAGAAAGAGAGAGAGAAAGAGAAAAGCATACTGGGCAGGTGTGTGTGCCTTATATCCCAAAAGCTGAAATGGAAACGGGTTGTGATATGACCAGGTCCCATGGGGAGTACTTATTCTCTCTGTCTCTCTCTGGAGAGCACATGTGTCCTCTAGCAAATTTAAAAAGAATGAAAGAAAGAAAGAAAGAAAGAAAGAAAAAGAAAGAAAGAAAGAAAGAAAGAAAGAAAGAAAGGAAGGAAGGAAAAGAAAGACCCAATGGGGGTGCTGTCTCTCTCACTTACTTGCTCATGGAAGAAATAAACTGGGTGAGGGTTCCTGCCACCCCGTAGGCAGCTGGTTCTCTATGTTAGCTGTGGCTCCTTGGATTAAGCACAGCCCATGCTGGGGAGCCCTGCAGGGGGACTATCTCTGTTCTATCACCTAGGGCAGCTGGGGGCTGTGTCCCATCGCCTAGGGATGCTGGGGGATGTAGAGCCATCCCATTCTGCCTTTGCTTCTGTCTTCCCTGCCTGCTGGCTCCTGCTTGTCCTGGTCAAGTACCCCTCCCCCGGGAGGTTCTCCCAAGGCCTTGTGACATTGCCTCTCTCCTCCTTGTGTCCTCCCAGGCATATCTTCCCAGGAGTGGAGTCTCAGACCACATCAACCTTTGGGCCACCCACTTAAGCACACCACACAGTGGCCTTGGGGACCCCTAGATTCCATGTAGAATCCTCTTCATGCTCACAGAGCCTCGTGGCCCTCATATACTATGGCCAGATCCCCATTTGTAACCCCTGGGATTGTTCTCTGCCTAGGGAGATAGGAGAAAGAAGGAGGCATGGGCCAAGAGCCAGGATGTGTAGCCCCAAGCACCCTCAACTCTGGGCTGGTGACCTTGGGGACCCTTCAACTTAGGGTTGAAGGGTCATGGTCTTTAGGATCTATAACCAGGAGTTGAACTTGGGTGTTCTTAACCCACGGGGCCCATACTACCCAGTGCCTGTTTAACCTGGAGCCTGGGTCCTGAGTCAGTATCTGGAATGTGGACGACCCCAGCCAATCTCTTGCATGGGGACCAGCTGCATGCGCTGATGATACGACATGCATAGCCTTCTCTGCACTGAACCCTGTGTCCTGGGACTAATCCCAGCTCTCTGCATCTCCCCTAGGTATATGGCTAATAGCTGTAGCTTGTCACTCTTGCCAGATGAATATCACCCTCCTCCTCAGCCATCAGCTGTCCCTTCCTTCCTCTCCCTCTCCCAGCTTCCTGTCATCCTCAAACAAAGCCCGCCATTATTTATCTCTGTCCTTATCCAGGGCCTGTCAAATTGGATGGGGCTGAGGCCAGAGCCTGATGGTTCCCTGCCAGAGACTTCCCTCAAGGCCGACATAGATCTTTTTGCCAGTCTCTTAGGGAAGCAGTGTGGTATTGTGGTTAGACCCACAAGTTCTGGAAATAGGTTACTGGATTCAAACCCAGTTTCCACTTCTTACCTGCTGTGGGACATTGGGCAAGTTGCTTAACTTCTCTGTGCATCATCTGTAAAATAACCTCCTTATTCTGATCTCTGTGCATTGTCTGCAATCATAACTCTACCATAGAAGGTTGTTGGGAGGATAAAATGAGATCAAGCGTAGAAAGTACTCGTGGGCCTGGCATACAGCAAATACCGAAGGAAGGCCAGATGAGCAGCTATTTCTGAGTCTCTCTAAACTTTCATGTCTAAGAATGTCTTGAGCAGGCTACCAGCCCTCTTGCTCAAGCCCAAGTAACCCCCGTCCACAATCTGTCCCCAGGCTTCCTCCAAACTCCCACTCAAGCAGGGGAAATGCTATCCACAATAGACGGATGCTGAGGGACCAGCAGATGGAGTAATGGTTACATTGCTGGACTCCCATGTAGTTGACCACAGTTCGAGTCCTGGACCTGGTGGCTCAAAACTGACGCCGGGCACGTATGCATATGTGCCTGATATCTCATGAGGAGAATGGAGGAAAAGGGATTATGTCATGGCTATCCCCGCTGGAGGGTGATTTTTCATTTCTGTGTGTCTCTCTCTGTCTTTCTGGTGAGCGCTCATGCCCTATAGCAAAAGTCTCTCTCTCAAAAAAAAAAAAAAAAAAAAGAAAGAAAAAGAAGGAAAGAAAGAAAGAAGGAAAGAAAGAAAGAAAGAAAGAAAGAAAGAAAAAGAAAGAAAAAGAAAGAAAGAAAGAAAGAAAAAGAAAATAGACAGATGCTGAAACTCCCTTCTTAAAATTTGTGTGATGTGGCCCCTAGCAAGTGCTATCCAACCTCACTAACAACCTCCACCCCACCCAGTTGCCTCCCAGGGCCCAAGGCAGGGTGTGAGGCTGCCTGATGAGAGGGTACAGGGCCCCGCCTCTTCGGACCATGTGGGGCAGCTTGGAGGAGCCAGCCTTCTTCTATTTCTAGTTAAACTTCCCTGCCATTATGGTCATCTCTAATTGGGAGGTCTTTTATTATGTTTTCTTTATATTCTCTTCATGGGAATCAGTGGAAAAATAAATGAAAGAGAAAATCATGGCTGTTGTGGTTAGAAAAACTACCAGTGGAAAGGCAGGCTTCGTGCACCCCACCTTGGTGGCATGTCTGGGGTGTTCAGAGGCATCAGAACAAGAAATGGCCTTTCCTGGGTGTGGTTAGGGGCTGCTCCAGGAGCAGGACACTCACACATGTAGGAATAGATTACAGCTTAAATCCCAGCTTTGTCATTGGTTCTCTGGGTGGCCTTGGGCAGGTCAGCTCTCCAGGCCTTACCTGCTCTATCTTTTTCTTTTCTTTTTTCCTCCCAAAATTACTTATTTAATTTTATCTATTATTACTTTTTTTTTTAAATCTTGCTACAGGACACGTATGCTCACGAGAGAGACAGAGACAGAAACAGAGGGGGAAAATGAGAAAGCAAGCTGCCAGGTCCGACGCTCCAACAGTGGTCGGCCATATCACAGTCCAGCACCTTACCCACCACGCCACCTGCTGACCCAACATGCCTTATCTTTAAAATGAGAATAATGACTGGCTCCACCTCCTGGTGAGCTGGTTTCCTGGGAGGTGACAAAGGACGGCTTAGCAGCAGCACAATTAGGAAAGACTGGGCCCAGTTCCAGCCTGCCTTTGGTGCCCAGGATCTCTCTGTCCTCAGGTCTCTTGGGCCCCAAGGAACCACAGCCCCTCCCTCCTTTTTATGTTCAGCAGTGGCTGCTGGTCTGGGAGCCCCGAATGACTAGGCCAAGGTGAGAAGAGCAATCCGGTCTGAGCAGGGGGACTCCCACAGCTCCCTTGGAGAGACAAAAGCTAGTGGTCCCTGTGGGTTACCAAGTTTCATCCACTGATTGCCTGTACACAGATCCATTTCAGGAGGGTGGCCTGGCACTTCTCACTGCAGATCAAGGCCTGACTTATTTTAAACTGGGTGGAACAAAGGGTTCCGTGTCTCTGTGGTCTATGGTCTGTGCACGGGTGAGGCTAGTGGGCAGGATGCTGACCAGCCTTGCTCTCAGCCCTCCTCTGACCTCCCATGGATCAGCCTGCCTGCAGGGGTGCATGTTCTCCACCCATAAATCTGGTTTGACTCCTCTCAGGACTGATGGACAGGGCAGTGCAGACCCTAGGTGGCCAAGGTCATGTCCAGAAACCATGACTAGGTCAATGTCACTTAGCCCTGGTCAGTGCCCAGGTCCTCAGGCAGGGGGACTGGGAGCACTTTTTGAGAGGGGAAGCTAGGGAGGAAGTATAAATGGGGTAATGGGAAGAATGGGTAGTGTAGGTACATGGTGGGTATACCAGAGCCAGCCTGCCTGGACTCCGGCCTCACCTTGACCAGTTACCAGATACTGTGTAATCCTCTTGCTGTCCCTGGTGAGGGTGTATGAGCTGTCCACAGAGCCTACTTGGTGCCTCTACACCCAGAGCTCTCCCATTGTCAGCAAATGTGACCATCTGCAGACCCAGGACTCTGCAGCCCCATGTCCCTACCCCAGGACAGGTTTGGGTTCTGGCCCTGGTAGCATCACTACCCAGATAGGTGGCTCCTCTGTGCCACTCTCCGCACTGGCCATACAGGGATGCTGTTTCCTATCTCAGGGGTTATCTGAGGATTGGGTAGGTGAGGAAGTGGAGAAACCTAACACGAGCTGGTGCCTAGCTCCTCCCACAAACCACACTGACTCAGCAAGAGGCCCTGAGATCAATCTATCCTGCCAGCCAGTTTCGTTTCCTTCATTTCATACCAGTTCACCCAGTCTTTGCCAACCCCGTCACCTCTGTTCTTGTTCAGGCTTCTCTGGACCTCTGTTCTGGTCCCTCCAGTTTATTCTCCACACTTAGCTAGAGTGAACCTTAGAGCATGTGAGTCAGATCATGGTACTCCCTGCCTGCCATCTTCTGTGGCTCCCCATTACTCTCAGGGTAAGGTCCAGATTCCTTGCCCAGGCCCATAGGCCAAAGTGTCCAATCCCTGCCAGTTACTCATCACCACTTCCCTAACCTCCCCAAGCAGATTTCATGCAAGAGCTACACAGAGTGACTTGTTCCCTAGACATACCTTGCAGCTTTCTGTCACAAAACTTTGCAGTATCCAGTGTATGAAATAAGTTGGTCTCAGCCTCTGCAAATCCTCTCTCCCTCTAGTTATCACCTCTACCTGTTGGAAACATCTCAGGCAGTTTGCATAGTTTTTCTAGTCTTCATTACTTAATAAAAAATGTATCCTACTTACAACCTCTTCTCTTTTTATATAAAGAACTTTTTTTTAAGAATTATTTTATTTCGGGACCAGCAGTTGGCATAATGGCTATGTTGCTGGACCCCCATGTAGTCAACTGCAGTTCGAGTACCAGACCCGGTGGCTTAAACTCACATCAGGCGTGTGTGCGTGCCCAAGATCCCGAGAGGAGAATGGGGGAGAAGGGATTGCGGTGTGGCCATCTCCCCTGGGGGGTGATTTCTCACTTTCTGTCTCTCTGTTTCTGTCTTTCTGGCAAGCGCATGTGCCCTATAGCAAAAATCTCTCCAAAAAAAAAAAAAAAAAAGAAAAATTATTTTATTTAACTTTATTTATTTATTTACTTATTTATTTTTAATTTGACCAGAGAGGGAAAGAGAGAGAGAAAGCAAGAAAGCAAGCCTCCAGGTTTGGGACTCAAACTGCCGTTAGCCATATGGGAGTCCAGCGCCCTTCATCACCAAGCCACCTGCTGGCCCCCATAACCTCTTCTTAACCTCAACTCGGAAATCCTACAATGGGGAGAGGAGGTCATGGTGGGCCTCACTTTCTTGCTTGCTCCAGCTCATCTTCTGTTTGCTAACTGCAGTGCTGTCCACCTCTGTGAGGATGGGCCAGGGTGGAGTAACGGAGTGGAGAGAGGAGCCAGGGGTCTGAGAAGAGCTTTCTTAACAAAGCCAGGATCTGACATCTTGATCTTCTCCAGGGCTAATGTCTAGTTTCTGGATTTTTCTCAGTGGGCATTTTCATGTATTTCTTAGAGATGCCCCATACGCCCTCCCAACTAGGAACCTTCCAATACAGTTCTCTGGCATGGACTTCCTCCTCATGCAGCTGCTTGCAACCCATCCCAGCCTCTATATCACTGTCACTTCACTAAAAAGGAGGCTCTCTTGGATCAGACCCCTTTATGATAATTCCAGGCTCCCTCGTGTTGGAGACTTGGAGACAAGTGTCTCTAGACATCTGTGAGAAGTCACTATGAGAAGTATAAACTTTTGCATTCTAAGAATGGAGGCGGGGACAGCTGATGGTATGGTGGTTAAGGCAGCCGAATCCCACATGGCTGACTGCGTGGTCTGAGTCCCAGACCACTGACTTGACAGACATGCCAAGTGTGTATGCATTCCTACCCAAAATCTCTAAAGGAGGGAGCGACAGAGGAGAAGAGATTGTGTTGTGACCATGCTCCATGGGGAGTGCTTTCTTGTTTTTGTTTTTGTTTTTCTCTCTCTCCGGTAAGCGCCCATGCCCTCCAGCAAATTAAAAAACAACAACAACAACAACAACGTGAGGGACCCCTTGGAAGGTTTGAAGCAGGGGAATGACATGATAGGTGGCTACTACACCTATTGTGGGAGCTGTAGAGAACAGGGAACTGACTGGATTGAAGGCAGAGCTGGCAAATGCACCAATGGGTTGGATGTGAGGGGGAAGAGAAGAGCCCAGGGTTTGGGCTTGGGTAACTGGGTGAGCAGAGGTGTCAATTATTAAGAAGTCTGGGTTAGAGCAGTTTGAGGGGATCAGAAATCAATGGTTCAGTCTTAGTCTGAGGCACCTGTCAGATGCCAAATGGAGCTGCCCAGGAGGCATACGGATCAATCCAAGATTTCCACCAGCCTATATGGTTCCTCTGTGCAAATGAGAAAAGAACATTCCTTCCTATGAGTGAATGTAGACTCCTACCGGGGTACTTGGCTTCTGGGCGGGGCAGAGCTGGACCTCAGCCCTGTTAGTGCCCTTGGCCACTTGTGCAGTAATAGACTATATGATTGTGCACAACAACCCTGGATATGCCCATCTGGAGCTCAAGGGAGTATCTGGGCCTGAAAAATAATCAACAGCTTACAGGGCACTTATTTGGCTGTTGCATGACATAGCAACTCTCCTGACCAAAGTAGGCAGGAAGGACCGGGGTTTCAGCCGAGTGAGCTGGGAGCTCTTCCTTTTCCAGACCAAGATTTTCTTCTGTTCCTGCAAGTGAAGCCCCCAACATCCCTGCACAGCCAAGGAGCTGTGGTCTCCTAAATCTTGTCTTCTTCAGGTTTATCCTAGAGAGGAACACAAAGTGGGGGAGTGAGGAAGCCTCATTCATTCTCTCTCCTCTCATTTGGCATCATTAATGCAGGGAAGATGAGCTCTGTCTCCATGCTGATGGCCTTGGTGTCCCCAGAGGGGCTTCACAGACAGGGTAAGCACCAAACAGAAGGAAGGACATTCAGAGTGCCCCCGGGGGCCTGACAGGAAGAGCAAGAGTCATCAACCAAGCCACAGAGCCCTAAATGGCTTAAGAAGCAAGCAGTCAAAAGTTTGATAAAGGAGTAGCTGGCGTCAGACTGCCTGGGTTCAAATCCCAAGGCTAATTTTTACAACTGAGTGACCTCGGCCAGTTCTATAGCATCTTTAAGCCTTGGATTATCCTGTTAAAATAGAAATGATAATGGTATCTCTCTCATAGAACTACTATGAGGAAGAAAATTCTGTCACATGAAGCGCTTAGCGCTGCACTTCAGATTGCAAGCACCCTTTTAGCTTACATAGTACATACTTACATGGCATGTACAAAAGGACTTCAAAGAGTTTGTGGAAAATGGAATTAATGTACAAACTTAGTTAGGTCCAAAAGCTTTTTGAAATCCATGCGTAGTTTTTTCATAATATGTGTTTTCCATAAATGTTTTAAAGATTCCTCTGACTCGAACAGCACTTCCATTGAAATCCCAAAGCCCCCAGCTAGTTGCTGACAAAGCAGGCAGGGGAGGAAGTGGCCTCACTGAGCTGGTAAAGCTCTGAGCTGCTTCCTGCCTCCCCAAATCAGAGACCTCAAGGGGTCACATTCTCAGAGCTTTACAAAGGTCAGACTTGAGTCCTGGCAACTAAACAGGGAACCCTCCCTTTACAAATACTTCTAGGGAAAGCGATTTTGCAACTCCTCAAGACCGGTCCAGCATCGCATAGCCTGGCCTCCTCGTGATTTCCTGGGATTGCACCCAAATCCCCAACTCTCAGTTGGCCCCTTATCTATCTTTGGAGTAAAAGAGAAGTGAGCTCAGTGTGGGGGCCTTTGCTTTACCACCCTCGGGCCTTCTCTTCAACCTCTATGGAGTCCTAGTTTCTTTTAAAAATCTGATGCTCCCTATTGTTAAAAACTTTATGAGCTGATGATTGAAAAAAAAAAAAAACAAGAACAAAAACTGAAAGAACTGGAAGGTATAATAGCAGGGAAGGCAACTGCAGATACTAGAGACAGTATGGGAGAGGTAATGGGAATGAGTAATTGAGGGCGGAAGGGAGGGATTCAGGGAACAAACAACACACTTAATAGACACAAAAATGAAAAGTTGTATGTTGATGATAATGTATATGGTAATATCATTGTTTTGACTAATGTGCACTGTATTCATGCTGGGGAAAACCATGTTGTACACGGTAAAGAGGTGCAATGATTAAATGTAAAAATAAATAAATAAATAAATAAATCTGATGAGTACCTTAGACTTCTAGAAAATGAAGTTTCCCAAATACACTGCTCATAGCCTAAGTTTGCAAGGTTCCTCATCTTTCAGGAAGTCTCTTCTTGCAGCACAGGTTTTGGCCCTTCTCTATAGGCTCTACCTCTACATCCAGATTTTAAGTCAAGCTAAGTGTCTCAGTAGGAAATAACTGGGGACACCCCCACTCGCTGCCAAGATTGGGGGTTTGTAAGTCCTTGAATATGTGAATCCTAGGTTATCAACCTCCTTGCCTACGTGCTCTACTACAGTGCTGGACACACAGACGAGGCTCAGTAATGTGCTCTTTCCCCTTGGCATTCCCAGGCACCTCTGTGTCTCCATACACAGCCTCTCAAGTAGCCTGTAGCAGGCTGCATTAACAAGCCGGATTGCTGGGACCAGCAGATGGCATAATGGTTACATCACTGGACTCCCACATAGTCGATCACAGTTCAAGTCCTGGACCTGGCAGCTTAAAACTCAGGCCAGGCATGTGTGCGTGTGAGCCCAAAATCCCAAGAAGAGAATGGAGGAGAAGGGATTGCAGTGTAGCCACTCCCCTGGGTGGGGGGAAGGGGTGATTTCTTGCTTTCTGTCTCCCTGTGTCTCTCTATACCTCTGGCAAGTGCACTTTCCCTATAGAAAAAATCTCTAAAAAAAATAAATTAAAAAAAAAAGTAAGATTGTTTGCCTTCAGCTCTAACAAGAAGGAATATCCAGAGTGGAACTCCCCAGACTTTGGGACACGAACCTCTCTCTGGTGATTATCTAGTAATCACCATGAGGTGAGAGGCATTGGTCCTGCAGTGAATAATTCCCTTAGATAACCAATTTGGACGTGGTTATCCTTGGGGCCAGAAATGATGGCTTTTGTACTAGAGGAGAGTGAGATTTTTTTTTTCTTTCTTGAGATGCTTGAGAAGTCTGTAGATTCTGAAATACAGAGACAGGGAGATTGGCCATCTCAATTTTAGCCTTGAAAGTCCCGCATCCCAGGAACCCCCTCAGACTCAGGCATAGCGACACAGTTGGCGACTCTCTGTTGAGTTGCTTGGGTAATGCCAGCATGGGAATGGAGCTGCCCTCACTGAGGCGGGAAGGGACAGGAGAGTGGATAACAGAGACCACACTGAGTGGCTGCTATTTGCTGATAGGGGTAGGTGGTGGCACCTCCAGAGACCATCACTGTGGAGGCCACAGCCATACCCAAAGGTGAGCCACAGCTCAGGCAGATGATTTTTAGAAGCCCTGACATCAGTCAATGAGTCTTGTTAGGACTGGTCATTTGGCCCAAAGAAGAGAAAATCTCTTCCGGAATCCAAAAAGGGGCCATAGGGTATCTGAGCAGGCCAGAATCACTTGGCTGGGCAGCCATGTCAGGGTCGCTGGCAGCAGAGGTGGCCTCATGATCAAAAAAGCTGGTAGATGTGCCTGATGCATAAGTGAGGCACCAGGAACATCTCACACATTGCTGGAGGTTCGCTTGGACAGGGCACAAAACCCAGCCAGATGCTGGCAGGAGCTCATGCCTCTGGAATTAGGCACAGAGATAAACTCAGGATAGTAAACCAGTTTTCAAAAATGTGTAGTGACAGATCTTTTCAATGAAGAAAAAAAACACGTTCCTTACCCAGAAGAGTCCTCAAAGGAGAAGAAAATTGTGTCCAAGATACCAACTTCTTCATAAGGAAAATTTGGGAGGACCTCTTTCCTCTAAGCCTTAGCACATCTAAGGTAAAAAACATACGAGCTTGAATTGATTTGTCATAAATCATACGTTATAAAAGAGGAGTGCCTGGTGCATCTCGCAGCATGTGAGGGCACACAGGGGCTCGTTCTGGCTGCTGAGAGAGAGGCTGGCAGGGATGCCGAGGTGGCAGTGAAGGCCTTCCTCCCACCTCCGATGACTGTGTCCCATTGTGTTTGTCCTGGCTTTGTTGTGACCTGAATCCAGCTGGTATGTCATGAAGGCAGAGACCAGCTGTGCCGTGTCTACTTGGGGGTTCTGCGGTGCCCATTCCCAGGCCTAGAATAAATAGGCATCCACAGATGTTTCCAGAATTTCACCGAATTGCCCCCGCAGGTTCGTGCACTGTAACATTTACATGACAGACATCTACACTCACTCCCCTAAGCCACCTCAGAAGTGAGGCCAGTGGAGGAGGATGTGTCACTTGGGCCCTTCCTCCCCTTTGTCCAGTTGGCTCCATTGATCCCAGGGCTGTCTGAGTCTGTTGATTCACCCAGAGCCCCACAGCCACCTGCGGCCAGCTGGTCTTCCTATTCTCCCTCCCTTTGATCCTTTCCTTCTACTCAGCCAGTGTTCTAGGTGTCGGGGACACAGGAAGTACACAAATCAGGCAAACCCTGGTTAGTAAGGCCAGCCATGGTGGTAGTGGTAACACGACGCTATACAATGCTGGAGCCACATGAAGAGGTCCCAGAATTGTGTCCTGAAGTCTCCCTGTACATGCTGGACACATGTAAGAGTGCCTGTGATTCTGGCTGGCTGAGGCTGGGGTTGGATTGAGGTACCGAGACCCGGTCAGGGCTCCCCCTACATAAGAATCTCTTTATCAGAATAAATAAACAAATAAACTTTTTAAAAAGAGAATCATCTTAATTGAGGTACATAGAGAAAGGTGTTGGTCTTTGCTTCTCAGAAAGAGAGGCAAGGAAGTACAATTACAAGATACCCAGGAAGCAGACATTCACTGCATGGGTAACTTTTTTCTTTCTTTCTTTCCTTTTTTTTTTTTTTTTTTTTTTTTTTAATATTTAATCACTGTACATCTTTACAGCATGCAAAATGAATTTTCCCAGCATGAATACATTGTATATTAGTCCAGCCAAAGATATAACCATGCACATCATCAACAGATAATTTTCAATTTTTGCATTTTGCTCCCTCCCCCACCTTGATTCCCTCCTTCCCGTCCCCTGTTGGGTCTTTTGGTGTTCATTCCTGCTTCCCTTTATATAGTATTCCACATTTTACTTAGGTATTCATTCTCCTCCTAGGTAGCCCAGTAGCTTCCCTCCCTCCCCCACCTGCAAGGAGGTCTTGATGGACTGGTGCCCATCAGTGTGTCCCATCCACCTGGCCATGAGGGTTGGCTAAGAAATGGGTACCAGACCCAGTTGGGATCAAAAGGAACTTTAGATGGCATACCTCACAGCTGGGAAGATGCTCCTCTTTCTTTCTTTCTTTCTTTCTTTCTTTCTTTCTTTCTTTCTTTCTTTCTTTCTTTCTTCTTCTTTCTTTTTAAGTTTTCTATAGGGTACATGTATTCACCTGAGAAAGATAGACAAGAAGACAGGGCGAAAGTTAAAAATTTCCCCCAGAAGGAGGGACATGCTGCAATCCCTTCTCCTCCAATCTCTCCTTTTGGGATTTTGGGCACATGTACACTCTCCAGACGTGATTTTCAAGCCCCCAGATCAGGGACTCGAACTGTGAAGTTAGCCATGTGGGATCTAGCAGTCTTAACCTCCATGCCATGTGATGGCCCAGGAAGGTGCATTTTGATCATCTGTAGAAGCCACTCAAGACAGACCTGCTGACTCTTTGGGATCATCAGAGTGTGGATCTGATTTTGGAGCAGATTTGTCTCCTTTGTTGTATTGAGCCTGGCCAGGTTGGGGAAGAAGACCATAGCCAGAGGCCAACAGGTAGAGAGAATCCCAGAGCAGTAGAGACAATGCCCGGCCCGAACCTTGGCTGGAGCCTCAACCCTCTCTAGACTCTCTGGTTATATGGGCCAATCCACTCTCTTTATTGTTTGTGCTAGTTCGGGTCAGTGTTCTGTGAGCTGCAGCTGAGAGAGCACACTAGCTGATCTCACTAGAGAGGAATTTCTTTCCAGAGTACAGGGTCAAGACAGAAGCAGCCTGGGTTCAGATGAAAAAACAACCAGGAAGCTGGCTGGTGACCCATTTAGAGACCAACAACCTTGCACTCCCAGCCCAGGGGCAATGGGAAGGGGTGTTCCATGCAGGCAGAGGAGCGGCAGATCTGGAGAGGGGAGGGTTGATACCTAAGAGCCCTTGTCCCCAGCCTCAGTTGGAGGCTTCCTTAATTTAACTCCACCTGCCTGGTAAATGCAGAGTGCGGTCCACTTAAGGAAATCAGAGCAGCTGCCACTTCAATGCAGGAAAGACGTGTGTAGGTGGGTGGGGAGGAGGTGGATAATTATGCACGAAAAATAGTTTTCTTGATATTCTTCTGGAATATGCGTGGAGCAGAGGGAGCAGCGGGAGAGACGACAGGAAAGGGAGAATGTATTAATAGGGGGTGTGCACTGTGCCTCTCCAAGGCAGAGAGAGGTAGAGTGCACTGCACTTCCCACGCTTATCTGATTACAGCAACCTTCTGCGGGGAGCACTGGGACTCCACGGGACACTCCATGGGACACGGCTGGAGGGACTCTCTAAAGTGGGACTTCATCTACGGGTTGACTAACGGATTTGTTGGGAATGACTGAGCATTCCTCCTTCGTGTGTGTTTGTACGACACACGGGTTCTTCGTTCCTTGGGACAAGTAGGGCTGGGTACCACTGGTGTTTCGTGTCTGGATTTTTCATGGTATTAAATTTATATGAAATCTTTTAAGTTATCAGCTTTGTTTCTCAGTTTCAAAGCCCAGCAGATCAGGAAGGGAATGTGCACCTAGGAGGGGAGGGAGTCGTACACTGGCAGTGAGAGAGAGAGAGCTGGTAGCATTACATGTCATCTCTCTGCCCCTTAGAAATCTGCCCACAGATCCCACATACCCTGCATGCCCCAAGTGGCAGAGGGGTGCCCCAAATGCTGAGAAGCAGCTCTGAGGTTGTGAACACTATATGCAAATAATTATCCAGCTGCGAGTAAGCTGAACATTTCTTACGGTTATTTCTATATAATTATAAATATTGGAGGATATTGAACTCCCAGGTTACACATTGAGGGTATTATTTGAGCAATGGTTGGCTGCAGAGCTGGAAATGCAAACATCTTTTCATTCCTCCCTCCTGGTGCACTTAGAATATTTTATGAAATTCAAAAGAAAAATGTTTCAGTTGAGAGAAAAAAAAAAAAAAAAAAAAAAAAGACAACCTGGAAGCAACGTCACCTGTTAATATTTCTAAATAGCTTTACATCCAAAAAGAGAAATGTGACCACTTTAGTTGAATGTGCAGTGGGTACAATGCATTTTCCCCATGGGCTAGGAAGCAATTACCACCAAACAACCTACTTGTGCTTCCGTTGTGATCAAATGTTCCCATTAATAGAGCCGACATGGCACTCAGTGGGCCTTTATAGCACTCCTTGTTTCTGGAAGCAGTCTCACATGGGGGGCTCCTGAGTGTGCAGCAAGAGCCCATGACTCGCTCTCTCAAGGACCTGCTATGGTATAGGGGCTTCTTAATGAAATATGGAGCCTTCTTAGCACAGGCTAGTGTCTGGGGTGCAAACAAGAGCCCTGCTGTCCTGGCTCTGCCCAGTGATCTACATGATGCTTTAGGGCCTGTCCAGCCTCCCACCCTCACACCCTGGTCACTGGTTCCAGTCTTCCCACCCACTGAAGTCTCATACCTCTTCGCACATATACCCTCTCTACAATTTACTCTCCTCCTATCCTGGAAAATAAAGGCCATAGACATATTATCAGTCTCTCCTTCCATCTCTTGTTTCAAAGCTGTTCCCTGCTGGTCACAGCCCCTAGGGTTACTGCTCATTCTCCAGATCCTCAAAATCCCTGGAGACCCTGTGCCTTTGGACACCCTTCCTACCCCAGCTTTGGAGGCTCTTGTATGTTTCTCCCTCCTTCCCAGCCCTTGCTTTGGGCCTTAGTTCATTCTTTTTTTTCCTTTTCTTTTCTTTTTTCTTTTTTTGAGAGATTTTTGCTATCGGGCATGTGCTGACACAGAGCAAGGGAAAGAAAGTGAGAAATCTCTCTCTAGGAGTATGGTCATGTTGCAATCCCTTCTCCTCCATTTTCCTCTCGGGATTTTGGGCACACATGCACACACACCCAGCATGAGTTTCAAGCCGCTGTGTCGTGGTTGGCTATGTGGTCACTACACCACCTGCTGGCCCCTGGTTCATCCTTTCTTACTTCAAAGATGTGCCTTCATCTTGGGTAATATGATGGGTGTGACTGACCCATCTCACTGTCCAGGCCACAAGCTTCCTTCTACCCAGGTGGCCATGTCCGGACCTGACCCTACAGTCTTGACCTCTAGGGTAACACCTCAGCCACACTGAGCACCCTGTGTCTTCCTCACTCTTTGCCCCCACAGAGGCCTCTGGATTTTTTTTTTTCTTTGTCCCATTATTTCTGGCTGAGACCCTGTGGCAACCCTCTACCTCTCTCTCTCTGGCCCTTGAAGCCCATTGCCTCCATGCCTTGCCCACAGTGCCACCATCTTAGGCTGCCTTCTGTAGCAGGGAGCTGCTGCCCTGTAACTCCACTAGCCTGCCCTGGTGAGAAGCCCAGCTCTGCAACCTCCAGATCTCCCCCACCCCAGGCCTCTGTCCCCAGTTCCTAGGGCCACAGTGAGATGCCAATGAAGATGGGTTAATGTGCAAAATTAGAACTTCTTTTCCCATCTCATCCTCCCCACCTCCCACCAGGGGGTGTCCTCCAGACCCTCCATCCAGCAGATTTGTGATGGGTGAGATGGTTGGTGAAAGTTCCCAGCAACAAATGATCCAACATCAGTTTGGAAGCCCAAGGTCTCATACAAAGGCTGTGCTATCCTCCCAAATACAACGGGTCCAGCTGCTCGTACCAGGCCCCTCTCTCCAGCTCACTGTTCTTGGGTGGGAGCCAGGAAAGTGTATCTAAGACTAAGGGAACAAACTCAAATGTCTAAGGGGAAAAACTCAAGTGGTCCAGGTGGATCTGGAGTTCTCCAGCCCTGTCTCTTCATAGGGGTAGTGTGGGCCCGGGGCGCCCTCTAGAGGCTGTGTGGGCTACTGATGTACAGCACAGACGTGAAAGGGGCTCTCAGGAAGAACTTCCTACCAGTCATTTAGAAAAATCTCTCCCCTTTGGCCAGCCCGGATCTTGGTGGTTAAGAAGCTAGATACCACATGGCTGAAACAATGGTTCAAGTCCTGAACCAACCCAGCAGTTCGAAAAAAAAAAAGGTACTTACACATACATACCCAAAATTGAAAAGGGGGCAAGAGGAAAAGGGAGGTAACATTTCACTTTCCCTCTCTCTATTTCTGTCCCTCTCTGGCAAGGACTAGCACCTTCTGACAAATTGAAAATGAAAAAGAAAAACTGCCACCCCATAAAAATGAGTAAAGAACAAGAACAAAAGCACTTGAAATGGAACACCAATGCTCAACAAATCTTCAAGCTGATACTTACGTAGGCAGGGTCTGTTACAAGTCTGTTACATGCACCTACCCTTTTAAATCTCACAACAGACACTACTAGAAACAGGCAGATTGTTCCCATTCAAAAGAGCAATAAACTGAGGCACAAAGAGGCTAAGAGACTGGCTGAAGGCCACACAGTACATGGCAAGACCAGTATCTGACCAGGTAACCTGGCACCAGTGTCTATGGCCTTCCTCACTACACGAGACCAATTCTCAACATATGAAAACCAAAGTGTAGGGGCCAGAGGTGGTGTGGTGGTCGAGGCACTAGACTCCCACATGGCCAATTGTTGTTCGAGTCCTGGACCTGGGGCTTGATTTCTCACTTTCCCTCTCTCTCTGGTGAGCCCACGTGCCCTATAGCAAAAATTTAAAATATAATAATAAAAAATATTAAATAAATAATTCTAGGAAAAAAAGAAAACCAAAGCGTAATTAAAATAATTCATTCAATAAACTGAGGGGAACTTCACCTACCGATGGACTAAGCAGGCTCCTGGGTACTCTTGCATTTGTGTTTCTGTCCCAGGTCCATGGATCTGGGATCTGGGATCAATGGACGTACCTGAAATTTGAAGCAAGCTTAAGCTCACTGTCTGTTGGCGTGGAGTATGAGGGCCAGGCGCTGATGCCAGACTGCCTCCATAGACAGAAGCCCAGAGCAAGGTAGGTCCAGGGTCGTGGCCCCCGGGAGGCAAACCTAATTCTTCTCCAGTCCCTGCCACCTTTCTTCTTGCTGTTGCCAGAAAGCCATTCCCTCCCCACTGGTTTGATCTCTTCACATCCCTTTGAAATGAGATGAATCACTCTGGAACCAATTTATGTTTCATGTGGTAGTGATGTTTTACATCGTAGTGATTCTCAGTTGTTTCAAACGGAAACTTCTGTTGATTCAAGTGTCCACCTGGGCTCCTTTTAAGTCCTGCTTAGGCCACCTGAAGAAGGATGAGTTTGTTTTCAAGGTGAGCACAGTCAGAACTGGGGATAGAAAGCAGCTGAGAGTGAGGGCCACTGGGGGGCAGCAGATCACTCCATCACTGAGTCACAAGGTTTCCTTGTGGGCTTGTCTTCTCTCTCCTGACCCAAAGCCCCTTCACGCCCCTTCACGCCCCTTCCCGCCCCTTCACCCCCTTCACGCCCCCCCGCCCCCTTCACACTGGGCATCCTTTCCCTGTCTCCTAGCTGTCTCCTGGTAGTTCCTGCTTTCTCAGAATGCGAATGTACTGCTGATCTGGGTCTCTCTTGACCTCTCGTTCCTCTTTCCAGGACCCTCACCAGATTCTTTTTTATTCCTGTTTTCTGTGCTTGAGTTTCATTAGTTGGCCTCTCTTATTGTTGCCTAGAAGTCTTATTTTTTTTTAATTATTTATTTAAGTGTATTTATTTATGATTATTTTTCAATTTGACCAAAGAGAGAAAGAGAGAGAAGGAGAGTGAAAAAGCAAGCTGCCAAGTCCAGGACTTGAACCACGGTTGACCATGTGGGAGTCCAGCACCTTAACCGCCACGTCACCTGTTGGCCCCCACCTAGGGGTCTTTTAAAGGTCTTTAAAATGTTCTCAGGAGCCCAGCCTGGTTCACTGTGGAGGCTCCTACCAGAAGCCTGGCAGGAAAGGATCATTAATAGTTAGACAAACAGCAAGTCGTTTCCTCCTCCCTCTTTAGTCTCACCTTGCATTAAAAAAAGAAAAGGGGGACCATATTTAATAAACACCATCCATTAGATTAGATCAACAGTCTCCAAATATTGCATTTCTTCCAGAAACAGTATCTCTCCTGCCCTCACAGAAAAGCATGTGGTCAAGAGGAAATTGAATAAAGTCCTTTAATCAGCCGCAGTAGTATTTGAATCATTTAATTTGGAATCTGACAACCACAAATTACTTTATTTTTCAGGCCAATTTTAACAGACTAGGAGAGCTGGCCCAGTTCAACTCATGTTTAATAAATCACCTGATCGTGGCAAGGTGGGGGAAGAGGTTTTTCTGGCGCTTTTCGGAAATCATCAAAAACAATCTCCCAAGCTGTCTGTGCCTGACATGAGTGCTGGGACGTGCTCCTTCCTATCTTTCTGTGGCTGGTAAGAGTGAACCCTCAGGGTGGAGAAAGCCAGGACAAGAGGCAGGGAGATGTCACCTCTGCAGCCTGTGCTTTTTATTACTGCATCCAAGTTCTCATGGCCTGGAAAACAAGTCAAATCAAATTAGATGCCAGACACACAGTGTCTCATGGAGGCTCACTCTCTGCCGCCTCGGCCTTTTCAACACCTGCCGAAACCCCTTCACTGGAAAAAACGAAAAGAGGAGCTTCTGATTCAACATAACACCCACCAGACACCCACGATGTGGCATCTACCAGAGTCATATTAAATCACCCGTGAAGTCCCAGTAAAGGGCAAAATGCAAGAACCCTCTCTCAGAACCAGTCCAACGGCAGCTGCCTCTGCACCCCCAGTAGACATCACCTCTGACCGCCAGGCACATGTGACTGGTTCTGAGAAAAACCCATGGGACTTCCTCATTCCATCCCTACCGCAAGCAACAGCCGTGCACCTGCACCAGTTGGTTCATTTTAGGCTGGTCTGCTCATTTCTTTCCATCTATTCTAATAAAACAGACTGGCAGGGACATGGCTTGGGGACAGAAGCCAGAGCCCACAGATTTCTCGGGGGCATCTTGTGTTCTTGGAGGTATAGTGTCCAAAAGTAAGTAGCACTAAGACAGGATTCCTGATGCAGGCAGAGAATTGTAAATTTTTCATGAACTCTAGTATTTCAGAGTTTTTGTCTTGCTCAGGGATGTGTTCATATGAGAACAGAACTGTCAACAGCCAAATTTACAAGGGGGAGGATGTTACCGCAAGAACCCAGGGGAATCTGTGGGAGAGAGCCAGATGGAAGAGCCTGCCAGGCCTCCTTGGAGCTGCCCAGTTGCATTTCCCTGATGAAGGGCCTGGGGGTGTTCACTTGTCTCCCAACTCCGGGCACCTCTTAGATTCCCTGCACAGATGGGCCCTTGGTTCTTGCTTCTCTCCAAACTTAGGCTCACACAAATGAGGCTCTGGGTTCATTAATTCTGGTGAAGAGCCACTATCAACCAAGGAAAATCTCTACCCCTGCCTTTGGGGCAGGGAGGGGGACATCTCCAAGGGACAAAGTACTTCATACACCTCTGTCGAAGTCTTGACCAGTGGGGCACATCATACATCTCCTCATAAGCCACTGTCCTACAAGCATGTTAGGTGGCCCAACTAGGAACCTCCTCAGAGAGCATCAGGACAACTGCCCATACTTAGCATGGGGGTGTGGGGAGACAGATTTGGGAGAGGGTTGCTGTCTTGGTCTGTTGGGGCTACTAAAACAAAACAGCATAGGCTGGGGTAGCTTATAGACACCAAGAATTTATTTCTCATAGTTTTGAAGGTTGAGAAGCCCAAGATCAAGCTGGTAGCAGATTTGAGGTGAGGCTTACTTTCTAGTTCATGGATGGTGCCTTCTCACTGTTTCCTCACATAGTGGAAGGGGCAAGCTGGCTCTTTGGAATCTCTCTCTCTCTCTCTCTCTCTCTCTCTCTCTCTCTCTCTCTCTCTTTAGATTTTTACCATAGGGCTCATGCACTTGCCAGAGAGAGACAGAGAGAAAATGAGAAATCATCCCCTCACCCCTCCCGAGGGGATGGCCATGCCATAATCCTTTCTCCTCTATTCCATTTTTTTTTTTGTTTGTTTGTTTGTTTGTTTTTTTTTGAGATTTTGGGCATACATACACATGTGCTCGGCATATTTTTCAAGTTGCCAGGTCCAGCAGCTTGTACTATACTGTACTGTACCTTGTACTGTACACCCGGCCATGTGGAATTTAGTGCTTTAACCACCATGGCATGTGCTGGCCCCCTGGAATCTCTCTTATAGGGCAATAAACCCATTAATAGAGCGCATCCTTATAATCTAATCACCTCCCAAAGACTCCATCTCCCAGGACCAGCAGGTGGCATAGTGGTTAAGATGCTGGATTCCCATATGGCTAAACATGGTTCAGGCCCTGAACCCAGAGGCTTGAAAATCATGCCAGTGATGTGTACATGCCTGCCTAAAAAGGCAGCGTGGCCATCCCCTCTAAGGAGTGATTTCTCACTTTCACTCTCTCTGTCTCTCTATATCTAGCAAGCCCATGTGCCCTATGGCACAAAGAAAAGAAAAACAAAAAATAACTCCACCTCCCAGTACTATCTCATTGGTGATCATGTTTCAACCTATGCATTTCAGGGAACATAAACATTCATTCAATAGCAGCTGAGAAATTCCTTGACTCCTCGCATCGGTACCACCACTGCCTGCACCCCCACCCAGCCACAGGTCTGACTTCTCCAATGGACCTTGACTTTGCCCCTTTCTCCCATCTATCCTGGACCCTTTTCTTAATTTCCGACCCTCAGACATGGAACCTGGAGAATGAGAGCCCTTCTTTTCCAGGATTGTTGTAAAAATGAAATGAGAAGAGTTTGAGAGTAAGGACCAGCACACGGCAAAATGGTTACATCACTGACTCCCATGTAGTCAACCGCGGTTCCAATCCTGGACCAAGCAGCTTAAAACTCACACCAGGTGAGTGTGTGTGCATGCCCAAAATCCTGAGATGAGAATGGAAGGGATTGCAGTGTGGTCATCCCCCTGGGGGTGGGGAGTGATTTCTCACTTCTCTCTCTCTCTCTCTCTCTCTCTCTCTCTCTCTTATCTCCACCAAGTGCATACTCCCTATAGCAAAAATCTCCCCCAAAACATAATAATATTAAAAGAGTTTGAGAGTATAAACTATTTGCAAAATAATAAAGATAATAGATCATTTGACTTAGATGCAACTAGAGATCACAGAAAATAAAGATCAGTGTAGACTGAAGGCAGATCTTTTTTTGGGGGGGAGAGGTTTTCACTATAGGGCACATGCGCTCGCCAGACAGACAGAGAGAGACATAGAGACAGAAAACGAGAAATCACCCCCCAGGGGGGATGGTCACGCCGCAATCCCTTCTCCTCCATTCTCCTCTCAGGATCTTGGGCATGCACGCACACGCGCCCGGCGTGAGTTTTAAGCCACCGGGTCCGGGACGCGAACCACGGTCGATCGACTATGTGGGAGTCCAGCGACATAGCCATTATGCTAACTGCTGGTTCCCAAGACAGATCTTGTTCTAGAAAAAAGTGAATGTGTTTTGAATTGACATAAGAATAAAGTACATTTTATTAAAGAAAAAAGTAAATAAGACAATATATGCAAGGCATATGAATATGACATAAAATAAATCATGTGTCTTAGTCTGTTATTACATTGCTAACAGAAAAACTGAGGTTGGGTAATTTTATAGAGAAGTTAGAGGTTTATTTACAAACTCATAATTCTGGTGGCTGAAAAGGCCAAAGGCCAAAGCCTACATTATGGCCAACAGAAGCACAGAGGGAGGATGGTGGGCATGTGCAGAGAGAGAGCTCCTGACAACTTTCTCTTTCATCTTTTGTAACAACCAACTTCTTGAGAACTGATCCCTTCTCACAAGAGCTAGAACTCACTTGCTCAGTCTATTCATGAGACAGTTTCTCCATAATGCAATCACAACAATCCAGTCACCACCCAGTAGGCCTCACCAGTTCCCAATATCAAACTCTAAAACGTGAAATTATGGGACACAAACCATCATCCAAACCACAACACCATGACTCAATTTATCTTTATCTCTTTTTGTCCTCCTCTTTCTTTCTTGAGAGATGTTTGCTATGGAGCATCTGTGTTCACTAGAGACAGAGAAAGAGACAGAGAGAGAGAAAGTAAGAAATCGTTCCCCAGGGGGGATGGCCATGCTGCAATCCCTTCTCCTCCATTCCTCTCCTGGGATTTTGGGTACACACACACAAGCACCCAGTTTCAAGCCGCCAGGTCTGACACTCTAACTGTTATAGGCCATGTGAGAGTTCAACGCCTTAACCACTACGCCGTCTGCTGGCCGCCTTTTGTCCTTTAAAGTTACCATATGAGGCTACTTTCCCCATCTCCCTGGATAAAATTTAAGCTAAATCCCTTTTTGATCCCTTCACCTTTGGTTAGGCAGTATAGCTTCTTTCTGCTAGTATTCTTTTTCTCCTCAGAGTGATGTCTTTTTAAAATTTTTAAATATATTTACTTCTTTCATGAGAGACAAAGATAGATGCAAGCGCCCCCAAAAGGGCCCTCACACTGCAATCCACCCCCACTCTCAGCCAACCAGGATCACAGGCATGCACAGATGCTTCGGAAGTGCTCGGGGAAGTCCCAGGATAAGAACCCAGGACCTTTCCCATGTGAGTCCAGTTGTATTATTGCTACATCTCAGCCTGGCCCCTCAGGGACTTTCCCAATGAAGCCCTAAATGGCCCCCACGCTGGATCTCTCACCTCTGTGGCCACTTCTCATCCAGTGGAAACATCTACTCGTCCTTTGCCCTCTGGCCTCAGAGCACGCAGGCAGATCCCAATGCAGCTACCCTCCTTGCTGCCCTGCAGAGACATCTGGCCAGTGTCTCCTTCCTTTGAGATTCCCTGAGTGAGTCACCTCAGTTCAATATAGACGTAGCTACCAAGTGGTCTCAGAGAAGCACCTTTCCCTAAGCTTAAGGTGAGAGACAAGCATCCTTCACTAGATCCCCTGGTGACCCGGGGAAAGTCACAGCACCAGTCCTCCAGATATGCCCATAGAACCCAGCCTGCTGCAAACATCCAGTAACTACAGCTACCCTAGCCTTCCGATCCTGCCTCTGAGTGCCAGGCAGAGGCTCTGTGGCCCCTGGGCCTTGACTCCTCCTGCCCTGTGATGTGGTTAATGACAGACCAAACTGGGATCCCGCTCCCTGCCAAAATACACCTTTTTGGTCTATGCCAACTGCCTCCAGGGAGAAAAATACTTCCCACCACTTATGAGGAGGGGGTGACCTGAGAAGGAGAAAGGTGTCTTAGCCAGCCGCGGAAATGTGGTGGGTGTGCCAGTTCCCTGGCAAGCACTTAACAACCCCCCCTCATCCCCCATTAGCTGTCCTGCTAGACAGTTTGTCCCTTTAAGGATTTGCTCACCAAACCCGCTAAGAATTATGAGGTCCCTTGTTCAGTGTGACCAAAGAGGCCCCAGCAGTTTCAGATCACAAGACAGAATGAAAAACATGCCCCAGGAAACAGAAGAGGAAGAGGCTGGAGAGAGGAAGGCAAGGGTTATGGTGGGTGAGGGATGACCCCGAAGTCAGAGTTGCCTTGGGGAGAAATCCAACACAGAGTGGGTAGCCCAGAAACCCTGTCCCCTGGGGAGGAGTCTGGATCCCACTCTCCTAGTGACTGAAGAGGAGATGGCTTGGGAGAGTGAGGCAGTGTCCTCAGAATGACCACAGCAGCAAACTTATCTCAGATGATTAAATGGCAGCAGATAAATTTAACTAAACGTGAGTAATGGGGACACAAAGGGGAAGTGAAGAGAAATGGAATATTTTAGCAACATAAGGAAATGAGAAGAAAATGACTTTGCAATGAAATGTCAAACTTCTGTGCCTGAAGATGTAATCTGGTCACTGCAGCTTTGGTGGAGGGGGGGGGGGGGTGTCTGTGGTTATTTCAAGCAAATTTTAATTCTTTTCTGTTTGTTTGTTTTTGTTTTTAGAGAGAGATTGTTGCTATAGAGCATGTGTGCTCACCAGAGAGACAGAGAGAGGAGGAGAGAGAAAGTGAGAGAAATCACCCCCCACCCTATGAGGGATGGCCACTCTGCAATCTCTTGTCCTCTATTCTCCTCTCGGGATTTTGGGCACACATGCACACACATGTGCCCAGCGTGAGTTTCAAGCCACCGGGTCTAGGACTCAAACCTCAGTCGGCCATGTGGGAGTCCAACGCCTTAACCACTACACCACCTACTGGCCCAAATTTTAATTCATTTTAATAACATGACCAGTACCTCTAGGACAGTGTGAGAGGACAGAACTGAAACTCAGAAAGTGCTGGCCCTGCTAACTGCCAGGGATGTTTCTTTGCTGTTTTACAAGGAGAAGCTGCACTTATAGTCATTCAACCATCCATCTATCTATCCATTCATTCAGGGAGTGAATGCCAAAACCTGAAGATTAAAAAAAGACACAGCTCTGCCTTTCTCAGCCCCCAGGAAATCCTAGACAGCTGGGGAAGATACAAGAGTCAGCAAAAAGTTGCAAAGTAGGGCCACATCCAGAGGCTAACACTTGCTGGTGTGCAGTAGTTTGTGGGATTAATGCATGATTGAAAGGGTGGTTCCGGAAGACATCAGAAGGAAGTGAGCATCAGGCCAGATCTGGAAGGATGAATAATAAGTTCAGCAGGCAGGCCAGTCGGTCAAGAGCAATCAGGTAAAAGGGACTGCGTGTGATGTGGTAAAAGGGACTGTGTGTGATGTGGTAAAGGAACCACGTGTCACAGGTGGATCCTGTTTATAATCACAAAGCTGGCGGAGGTTTCCCAGGGGAAAGGAGGTAGGTAAGAGGCAAAGGACAAGAAAGAGATTCAGGATCAGTGGACCCCTGGTGAGAAATAACACCCAGGAAGGCAGATTTGAAGAGAAGACCCCCCACCCTACCCCCACTCCACAGATCCACCTAAAACCGTCACTGGAAGTTCTGTTCCAGCCTAGATGCCTACTCATCCTTCAAGGAGCAACTGAGGCATCAACCTTCCAGGAAGTCTTTCTGCCTGGCTCGGATTGAGCCGGCCTCTCTCCCCATTTAGTGCTCCCTGCACACTCTGTGACACCAACCTGGTCACTGCCCACCCCATTCCGTGTTGGGCTAGCTTGTCTGTATGCGTGCCACCTTCCCACTGAGGCTGCAATGCACAGCTCTGGTGATGTTTCCCCTGATCCGAGGCACTACTGGCTCTTTGGAGTATGGCTCTGGCTCTCCCGCCTATGAAAACCCTTCCCAAGGATGGACACGGTCCCTCAGAAGCAGCAGCTCCAGAAGGTGAGGTCTAAATCAAGGGTTGCGGAGGGAGGTAGGAAGTGTATAGCCAAGGGGAGGGTGTTTTAGTTCACATCACATAGGATTTTTGCGTCCTCTAGAGGGACTCTGGAAGTGCCCTGGATGACAGCCTTTCTTAAGTCCCCAGGCCCCTGGCTGGAAGCCGTGGGTGGCTAGGGCTGTGGGACTTGGTGGCAAAGGCGGAGAAGCTGAGATGGCTGGCTGGGTGGGCCGTGGGGAAGAGGCCAGGGCTCAAAAACCGTACCAAGCATTACAAGGGCCATCTCTGCGCAGAGCTACAGAGGAAAACGGCGTAACTACAGGTCCCCTGGATGTCCGCTAGGGGGCAACCGAGGCTACACCAGCCGGCGGGTTGCCACGGTAACCGGGAGCTGATGCAGTGTAATTCCTAGACTGCGGCGGGGAGGTGCAGAGACACCCTCAGGCTGGCAGGTCTGTGGCCATGAGCTCCAGGCTGGCGGTGAACCCAGGCAAAGGTCCAGGCAGAGACGAAAGACTGACTCTTACCTCCGCGCAGATTACACCTTCTCTGGCTGATTCTCAGGCTTAGCAGTTTTGGTAGAAAAATAAAACAAGGTTTTGGATCAGCCAATAGAGCTGCCGAAGAGACAGTGGAGAAGAAAAGACGAAATATATGCAAATGATCAAAACCTGTATAGCAATGTGCTGTTTTTATTACCATTTTTAAAAATTTAAATTGTTTTAGAATTGACTCCATGGTCTACTGATTAAGGGAGCTGGATCCCACATGGCCAACTGCACAGTTTGAATCTGGACCCAGCAGCTTGAAAAACACACAGATACATGGGAGTGCATACCCAAAAGGAGGGAGAAATGGAGGACAAAGGATTGTGGTGTAACCCCATAGGGTGGGTTCTCTCTCTCTCTCTCTCTCTCTTCTTCTGGTGCACTCATAGGCCCTCTGGCAAATTAAAATAATAATAATAATAATAATAATAATAATAATAATGACCCAAATTGTTTTAAGCACCAGCTTTCACATGATTTGTCTCTTTAAAAACATAATATATTAGGGGGTCAGCAGGTGGCATGGTGGTTAATGTGCTGAACCTCCCTCATGGCCAAATGCAGTTCAAGTCCCAGACCTGGTGGGTTGCTTTCTCACTTTCCCTCTATCTCTCTCAGTATCTCTCTCTGGTCAAATTAAATGAATGAATAAATAAAATTAAATAAATAATTCTTAAAAAATAACACATTATACAATGTCACTTAAGAATTTCTTCAGGCTTATCACATGCATCTTTTCCTTCCTGTACCATTTTCTTCCTCCTCTAACTACAGGTAGTATCTCTCCCTCTCTGGACTTCTATTTCATTTACAAAATGAAAGAGCTGGACTGATTGATCTCAAGCCCATTACTCTTTATAACAAAGGAAAGTCTTCATTTCATAAATTCAGCCCAGTTAACTTATCTCATATTAACTGGACACACAGGAGAGAAAGATCCTCTTGGGGGTGGAGCCCACTTAGTGGTGAGAAGTTTCTGTAAAGGGCTCCAGGCAAGTTCAGCCTCAGCACAACGTAGCCCAGGTGATTTGGGTTCATATGTCTGGTTGTAATGCTAGAGGACATCCGCCATTATAAAACTACCTTGGGGTCGGCAAGTGGCGTGGTGGTTAAGGGTGCTGGACTCCCACACGGCCAGCCATGGTTCAGGTCCTGGACCTCGTGGCTAGCTTTCTCACATTCCCTCTCCCTCTCTCTCTCTCTCTCACTCTCTCTCTCGCTCTCTCGCTTTATTCCTCTCTGGTCAAATTAAAATAAATAAATAAATTTAGATAAACTAATTCTTTTTTTTTTTGGGGGGGGGAGGTTTTTGCTATAGGACGCATTTGCTCACCAGAACAACAAAGAGGGACAGAGCAACAGAAAGCAAAAAATCACCCCCCAGGGAGGATGGTCACGCTGCAATCCCTTCTCCTCCATTCTCCTCTCAGGATCTTGGGCACGCATGCACACGCACCCGGCATGAGTTTAAGCCACCGGGTCCGGGACTTGAACCACAGTTGACTACATGGGAGTCCAATGACATAGCCATTACACTAATTGCTGGTCCCAAATACTAATTCTTCTTTTAAAAAAACCTCAACTAGAATATTTGTAAGTTAATTAACTTTCAGGTTCATTTTTAAACTAAGATACAGTTGATTCAGTAAATATAATGTGAAAATAGTCTTTTAAAAAATTTTCTACAGTGTACATGCACTGACCAGAGAAAATCTGGGGCGGGGGGGGGGGGGCAGTGAGTAGGCATTCCCCCAGAGGTGTGGCCATGACACAGTCCCTTCTCCAATCTGCTTTCAGGATTTGGGACATACAAACACACATGCCCAGCATGTTTTTCAAGCAGCTGGGTCTGGAACTCAAACTGTCTAGTCATGAGGGATCTAGCCATCCTAACCACCATGTCACTGGCTGACTCTTTTCTTTCCTTTTTTTTTTTTTTTTTTTCCTTTTTCCTCTTTTTGTTTTAATTGCCAGAAGTTGCATACACTTGCTAGAGAGAGAAAGAGAGGAGAGAAAGACCAGCAGATGGCATAATGGTTATGCTACTGGATTCCCATGTAGTCAATGATGGTTCGAGTCCTGGACCCAGTGACTTAAAACACACTGGGCATGTGTGCATGCATGCCCCAAATCCCAAGAGGAGCATGGAGGAGAAGGGATTGCAGCATGGCCATCCCCCTGGGGGATGAGTTCTTGCATTCTCTCTCTCTGGCAAGCACACATGCTACTTAGCAAAAAATCTCAAAAAAAAAAAAAAAAAAAGAAAGAAAGAGAGAGGGAGAGAGAGAGAGAAAGCGCACGCACACACACACACACACACACACACCCATGGGGAATGACCACACTATAATCCCTTCTCCGCCATTTCTCCATTGTATTGAGACTTGGGGCACACACACATATGGCTGGCATATTTTTCATGTGGGATCAATCTCCCTTAACCACGAACCTATGGAACTGACCCAAGAATAATCTTAATTTCTAGTACTCTTTCTCTGTCTTCCATTTCTATCCGGTCATTGGCTCACTTCCCCTGCTTGCTGGTCTTCAAGCAGCATCCTTTTCCTGGGCGCAAAAGCCCTGAGGTACCATTTGCATCTTGGAGGGTATGAAAGGATCCATCTCCTCACAGAAACAATCTTGTCCTAGGGTCCTTGACCATCATTTGTCTTGGGGGTGGGGGTGGGGGCACAGAGATATCTAGAGAAATCCTTCCTTGCCTACACTTCAAGCTCACTAAGAAAGCCTGGGATGAAGCAGGCCCAGCATGAGGTCAGGGAACCGATGTGCTGGTAGGGTGTCCCCGGAGCCCAACCATTAAATGAAAAACAAGAAGACCTCATAAACAAGGGCAAGTGACTGAGCTGAGGAGGGTCTCTCTGGGAGTGCCAGGTGGTTGAGCCAGGACTCAAAGCAATGGCTGACTCCTGGCCCTTCTTACCTGCAGAGGCTGCCTTCTTCCTAAGGTGGTGCTACTTGGCTCTGGCCTGTGTCACCACAGCTGAGATGAATCAAGTCTGTGGGGCCCATGAATCTAGTAGGTGGTGGTTAAGGTGGAGGTTAAGACACTGGATCCCACGTGTCTGACCCCACCATTCAAGTCCTAGACCTGGTGGCTTGAAAGTCACACAGGGCATGTGTGCATGCATGCCAAAAATTCCCAAAAAAGAGTGGAGGAGAAGGAACTGTGTCATAGCTATTCCCCCTGTGATGGGTGAGTTCTCACTTTCCCTCTCTCTGAGAGTAAATGTGCCTTACAGCAAAAACTAGGAAAAGAAGAAGAAGAGGAGGAGGAGGAGGAGGAGGAGGAGGAAGAAGAAGAAAAAAGAAGAAGAAAAAAATTTAAAAAACGAGGCCGGGACCAGCAGGTGGTGTGGTGGTTAAGGTGCTGGACACTCCCACATGGCTCGCCAGGGTTCAAGTCCTAAATCTGGTGGCTTGCTTTCTCACTTCCTCTCTCTTTCATTCTCACCCTCTGTCTCTCTCTGGTCAAATTAAAAAATAAATGAATGAATAAATAAAATAAATAATTAAAAAAAAGAGGGGCCAGCAGATGGCATAATGGCTGCCGTCGCTGGACTCCCACGTAGTTGACCACAATTCGAGTCCTGTGGCTTAAACTCATGCTGGGCACATGTGCGTGTATGCCCAAGATCACAAGAGGAGAATGGAAGAGAAGGGATTGCAGCATGGCCATCCCCCCGAGGGGTGATTTCTCACTTTCTGTCTCTCTGTCTCTCCCTGTCTTTCTGGCAAGCGCACGTGCCCTATAGCAAAAAAAAAAAAAAAAAAAAAACTTCTCAAAAATAAATAAATAAATAAAGGAGAGTCTGTGGAGCCCCTTGGATTAGCCAGAGCTGCAGGAGAATACCAGTTTTGTAAAGAAATCCAGAGCCTCAGGGTGTCAGAAAGCTTGAGCTAACAAGTGCTCAGTGCACTTCTGTGGAATGAAAAATATTTTCTGGGACTTTGGAGGCTTCTGGGAAATACAGCTTCAGTTGAGGGCTTCTAGCATGGTCAGTAAAGGTCAAGAAACTACTAAAATCAAACCTTACCACCACAGGTGTCTGTGCAAGGCCCCAGATGTTCACAACTCCTTGTGTGGGTTTGGAAGACTACTTTTTTCCTTACCTAC
Organism: Tupaia tana; assembly: GCA_026018925.1. Taxonomy (NCBI): domain Eukaryota; kingdom Metazoa; phylum Chordata; class Mammalia; order Scandentia; family Tupaiidae; genus Tupaia; species Tupaia tana. The sequence continues at coordinate 18,498,106 of JAKSZU010000018.1, read as the reverse complement.
ACCCCCTTCCCCCCATATATCTGAGTAAGAAAATTTCTTTAGATGGAACTACTGATAAACTGTGGTTCATGCACACAATAGTATAGTACTCAGCAAAAAAAAAAAAAAAAAAAAAAAGATGTTGTTTATTGTCAGTGCACACATGTTCTCTCTCTCCTCCCCTCTCAGCCCCTCTCCTTTTATTTATTTATTTATTTATTTATTTATTTATTTATTTATTTATTTATTTATTTATTTTGGAGAGGTTTTTGCTATAAGGCGCATGTGCTCGCTAGAAAGACAGAGAGAGACAGAGACAGAAAGCGAGAAATCATCCCCTCCAAGTGGGAATGGCCATGCTGCAATCCCTTCTCCTCAATTTTCCTCTCAGGATCTTGGGGACACACACACACATGCCTGGCATGGTCCCTCCTTTTATTTATTTTTAAAATTTTTGCCAGGGGTACACTTTGGTGGAGGGAGTAAGAACATGCCCCTGCCACGAGGATGGTCATGTGTAATCCTTTCTTCTCCTTTTTTTTTCACAGTTTTGGGTACGTGTGCACATGTACCTGGCATGCCAAGCTGCCAAGTCTGGGACTCGAATTGTGCAATCAGCCGTGTGAAATTCATCTGACTCTGGGACCAGCAGATGGCATAATGGCTATGTTGCTAGACTCTCATGTAGTCAACCACAGTTCGAGTTCTGAACCCAGTGGCTTAAACTCACACCGAGTGCTTGTGCGTGCATGCCCAAGATCCCAAAAGGGGAATAGAGGAGAAGGGACTGTGGCATGGCCATCCTCCCTGGGGGGAGGGGTGTGTGTGATTTTTTGCTTTCTGTCTCTCTGTCCCTCTTTGTTGTTCTGGTGAGCAAACACGCCCTATAGCAAAAACCTCTCCAAAAAAATTTTTTTTTTTTAAGAGCAAAGGTTTTTTTTATTATTTTATTTAACTTTATTTATTATTATATCATTATTATTTTTCAGTTTGATCAGAGAGAGAGAGAGAGAGAGAGAGAGAGAGAGAGAGAGAGGAAGTGAGAAAGCAAGCCACCAGGTCCGAGACTTGAACCGTGGTCGGCCATGTGGGAGTCTAGCGCCTTTAACCACCACGCCACTTGCCAGCCCCTCCAAAAATTTTTTTTAAAAAAGAAATTCAGCTGCTTCAACCACCATTCCAGCCCTCTCCTAACCTTTTTTCTATTCTCTCTCTCTTCCTCCTCTCCCTGTCTCTTGTGTCTGGGCTCCTGTTTATGTGTTGGTCTCAAATTCTCACAGCTCTGCTACAGTTAAGGGAAAAGACTCCCTTCTCCTAGCTTTTGCATAAAACATCAGGAGGAAGAAACTAATTGGCCTGGTTTGAGTCATATGGAGGACTATGACTGATCACTTTGCCAGAACTTCATAGAGGAGAACAAAGATCTTCTCCCAAAGTAAGGAGGTGCTCTTGCTAAGAGATAAAAGGATGTCGGGTAGAGGGGAAAATGAAGATGCCCATTACAGCATAAAATGGGAAAATGTATACATTGATTAATAAAAATTAATCCCTGAATCTCTGAGAAGTCAGAAAACAACTCACTGGCAGTTTAAGGTATAGTGGCCTGCATGCACAGTGTTGCTCATCAGGTTGGCCTCGGTGCCAGCCAGCTCTGGCGTGAGACTGGTGGGTAGTCCACAGAAGGGCATGGCAGACGTGAAGAGGAGCTGGACAGAGCTACAGGTCAGAGGCAAGGTGGAAGAGCCTAGCAGAGGGACCTCAGGGACAAGATCACCAGGGACTCAGCTACAACCCGGAGGGGTATATAGGAGGGGGACAGAGGCCACTTGGATCCTAAAACTGACACTTGGTAGCTGAGTGACCTTGGCAAGTTTCTTTTAAAAAAATAATAATAATTCTGTTGTATGGCGTGTGTACTCACTAGAGAGACAGAAAGCGAGAAACCACCTGATGGCCATGCCGCAATCCATTCTTCTCCATCCTCTTCTTGGGGTAGGCATGGATATGTGCCTAGTGTGTTTCAAGCCACCGGGTCTGGGACTCAAACCATGAGTCAACTACATAAGAGTCCAGCAACATAACCATTATGCCATTTGCTGGTCCCAACCTTTGGGAGTTTAAATCCTCTGTACCTGTATCCTGACTTGTAAAATGGAAGCGAGGTGGTTAAATTCTGTTGAGATAATGTATTTTAAACGCCTAGTGTGGTCCTGGCAGGTAGAAATGGTCAGGTTATTATAAATTTCACACCGTGGGGCTGGCAGGTGGTGTGGTGGTTAAGGCACTGGACTCCCACATGGGAGTACCAGACCTGGTGACTTGCCTTTTCACTTTCCCTCTGTTTCTCTCTGGTCAAATTTTAAAATAATAATGATAATAATAATTAATACAATTAAATAAAATAATTCTTTTTTTTAATTCTCGCATTTGTTAACACTGATGACTTTAACCCAGTAGTGGGTCGCACTGGCCAGCGGGTGGCGCTGAAGCCCCGCGGTCTAGAGACACGTGCTAGAACTTCAGACAAAGCCTGCTTCAGTTCTTATTTGGTACCTCTTATTTGGTGGGTGTGAGGTGGACATGAGATCGACTCTCAGTTGAGCCTCAGACCTCGCAGAGACCTATGCAGCCTCCAGCCTAGCCCCCAATCGTGTTCTTCCGACGTGAAAAAACAGGGAACCCAGGCTCTCTATTACTCCAAGAATTGCAGGTTTTGATTTATTAGTATCAGATCGCCATCTCCTCTCACGGATTTTCGTGGAACCCACAGGGTGGGACACTGCAGGAACACTTACGTGACTGGGACACGGCGGGCCTAGTGAGGAATTGAAGCTCCAGTTCTCCTGACTGGCAACAGTTTAAGATACAGCTGGCAACAAGTGTGACCTGTCTCTTCTTCTCCCTTGGATGGTACTAGGTCCCCTAAATCCCTCATCCTCCGTCCCCCAAGCAGAGGCCTCCTGTCCACCAGGGCAAGGAGTATGAAGAGGCTTTCCGGCACTACACGGACATCTGGTCTCCGCAGGTCTCCCAGGACCAGCCCCAGCCCCAGCCCCAGCCCCAACGCCCAGGGCTTCCACTGGACTTGCAAGGAGATCTCAGAGACACGACTGCCAGGCCTGAGCCGAGGCCGTTGTCTTGGAGACAGCGCGAGGCGTGTGGCTCCTGATTGGATGGGAGGGTCGCTCGCTCCCGCCCCGCCCCGCGCTCTCAGCTTTGAGGTGAAGCAGTGGGTGAGAACCCGTGGGGTGGACCGACCCTCAGCGCTCCCGTAGTCCCGAGCTTTGCGGTCCTATGACAACTGCAGGAATCGAGTCCTGTTGATCCTGAACCCAGATCCCGAACCCTGATCCCTGGCAGCAGGGCCAGGACGGACTGTGCTTCCTCTGTGAAGAGCCTGCAGCTCCCCTCCAGAGTCTCTCCAGCGTTCCTTCTCAAAAAGTGGATCTTGCCCGGGGGAACAGGTGACTGCGCCTTGGACAGGACCGCGGCCATCCGGGTCCGCTCGTTGCCGCTGGAGGACTCACCGCGGATCATGTCCGGTTCCTCGGAGGCTCAGCTGCCTCCCCCAGGATCAGAGCCTAGGTAGGGCCTCCACCAGAGCGGCCATCAGCAGATGGGCACGAATTACTCTCCCTCCTCTGAGAGCACCCAAGAACTTGGGCGCGATGGTTTGAAGGCCTGGGTTTAGTGTTGGTTCCGGGGCGGGGTTTTTGAAACTGTGAAGAGCGAGTGAATTCCCCGAGTGTTTGTATCCTTGGGTATCCATCTATGCAGAAGTCTGAGCCAACCACCAGAACCTGTAAATGGAGGAGAGAGGGTGGCGGTTTGCCCTACAAATGTCCAGGCAGTCCCTTTTCCTATAGCAACCCAAGATTTATAAATAACATGCCTTCAAATAAACAATTGAGAATGTTTTCCATCTTATGTAAAACATGAGTAAAAGTATCTCTACACCGTTATGCTGTTTTATTGCATTTGCATGCCTAAGACTTGTGCACATTCAGCTCCAGTCCAGCTCCAGCCCAAATAGGTCTCTCTCTGGTCTCAAGGACCCTTTTGAGCCCTAACCTTATGTTGGGGCCCTTGAGGAGGTCCCCTGACTCCCAATTGTGCCCTTATCTGAGAGCTGTGGTGCTGCTAGTGCCCAGGGAAAGTGCTTTGGTCCTATGTCCAGAAATGGGCCGTGGCCCTGCCCTTTGGTAAGAATGACACATGTTTCTGGGGAGAGCTCTTTGCGTGGTCAGGTAACTGTACCAGGATGTGAACCAATGGCAGGAGCAAGATAACTGTGCCACAACAAGCCAAGGCCCCATCAAGGAGCAGATCTTGGAGTAGCCAGTGTTGGCATAGTCCCCAACCATGCTTTGTAGGGAAACAAGGATAAGGGTGCCATTTTCACAGTCACAGAGCAGCAGGGAGGCTGTGTCCTTGGTGAAGAATTTAGTCCTAACTTTCAAAGCCAGTAGTAAAACTGATTAGAGAGACCAGCAGTTGGCATAATGACTATGTTGTTGGACTCCCACGTAGTCGACCGCAGTTTGAGGCCTGGACCTGGTGGCTCCTCACACCGGGCATGTGTGTTTGAGTGCCCAAGATCCCAAGGGAGAATGGAGGAGAAGGGATTGCTGCATGGCCATTTCCCCAAGTGATTTCTCACTTTCTGTCTGTCTGTCTCTGTCTTTCTGGCAAGCGCACGTGCCCTATAGCAAAAACCTCTCAAAAAAATAAATAAATAAAACTGACTAGGGTGAGACAGGATGGAGAGATTACTTGAAAAACACTGGATCTCCAGGATCTATTTGAGGATGGTTCTGTGTTATGGAGTCTACAGACAATGTGAACTCTTTCTCTTCTTTTCATATGGCTTCCAAGACCTTGTATTCCTGGTTCTCCTCCTACCTTCCTTAATTCCCAAAAGTGGAGTACTCCAGGATTCAGAATATGGAATCTATTTTATCTACACTTCACCTCATCCCATTCCGTAACTTTCTCATCTATATTGCTATGGTTTGAATGTGTCCTCCCAAAATGCATGTGCTGAAAATTGTTTGCTGGTGGCCTGATGGTTAAGGTAGCTAGACACCACATGAACAATTTCACAGTTTGGGTCCTGGTGGCTTGAGAAACATGACGCCACAGGAGAATGGAGGAGTGGTGACCATCCCCCATTTAGGTGCTTTCTCACTTTCTCTCCTCGTCCTGTAGCTAACTCCTGAATCCTCTGACAATTTGTTTTTATTTTAAGAATTATTTATTTATTTTTGGAGATACTTTTGCTGTGGGGTACATGTACTCCCTGGAGAGACAAAAAGTGAGAAATCATGGGGGTGGGGGTGGGGTGGCCATGCCATAATCCCTTCTCCTCCAGATGTTGGACACACACCAACACGCACCCTGTGTGAGTTTCAAGGCTCTAGGTCCAGGACTCAAACTGCAGTTGGCCGTGTGGGAGTCTAGTAACAGAACCACTAGTTTTACTTATTATCAGTTTGCTATAGGGCACGTGCACTCACCACAAAGACAGAAACAGAGAGAGGGAAAGTTGGGAAAGCAAGCCGAGGGGTCTAGGACTGGTACCATCGTGGTTCACCGTATGGGAGTCCAGCGCCATGACGACCACGTCACCCGCTGGCCGGGACAATTTTTTTTTAATTACCTTGTGGCTATGTTTTCATTTAATTATCTGCCTTTTTCCCAGTAGCTTACACTCGCTCCAAACGCAGTGTTTTTTCTTCTCTCTCTCTCTGCCCCTGGCACAGAAGAGGCACTCAGTTGGGACCAGCAGTTAGCGTAATGGCTATGTCGCTGGACTCCCACGTAGTCGACTGCGTTCGCGTCCGGACCCGGTGGCTTAAACTCACGACGGGGGCGTGTGTGCATGCCCAAGATCCCGGGAGGAGAATGGAGGAGAAGGGATTGCGGCGTGGCCATCCCCCCTGGGGGGTGATTTCCTACTTTCTGTCTCTCTGTCTCTCTCTGTCCGTCTGGCGAGCGCACGCGCCCTATAGCAAAAACCTCTCCAAAAAAAAAAAAAGAAGAAGAGGCGCTCAGTTGCTTGTGGCATAAACGGACCCACGAATCCTCACAGCATACTGCTAGAAAGAGGCGCGGCGACGCGGGACCGCGCGCGGGGCCCTCTGGGAAGTGTAGTTCGCATGCCCGCCGGGACCCTGGGGCTGCGGGAGCGAGGCGCCGCGCGCGCAGGCGCAGTTCCGGCCGGGCCCCGCTGCTGCGGCCATTGTCCGGTCCCCGTGCGGCTCAGGCCGCTTTTGGGCAGCCCCTCTGCAGATCAGAACTGGAGAAAACCAAGCCTTCAGCGGGGGCGGGAGGAGCCGGCCCGAGGCCCTGGGTGGGCCTGAGGTCGCCAAATCCGGAGCCCCCCAGAGGCGGTGATTCCGAGTGCGCGGGTCGAGGCGGCACCTCTACGGGTTTGGCGGGTGTCCGCTGAGCCTCGCCCACCTTCCTGCGGGTGGGACTGGGCGTGGCCGAGAGGGGTGATGGGGGTGCTTGTGGGTGGGGAGCAGCAGGTCCGGGCGGAGTGCGAGTTTCTTTCCACCCCTGTCCACTGGGAAGAAGTGGACGAGGGGCGGAGGCGAGGCGGGGTGGGGTGGGGTTGGCAGTGGCAGCCGGGTGAGTGGGCCCTCTTTCTCCCCAGCCCCTGTCCGAGAGCCGGGCCGGGCGAGGCAGGAATGGCCCCGAGGCCTCCGACAGCCGCGCCGCAGGTGAGCAGCGCGTCTCTAACTGCCCGGGGCATCCCATCTTGTGAGGCCTCTGGGGCGTGTTTGGGGCAATCATTGTTCTCCTTTTACCGACTCTCACGCTTGGCTTGATCGCCCTCTAGGAACCTCCTAACCATGAGAACCCCCAGATGTTCAGAGCTGGGGGTGCAGGCTTCCCCCGAAGGGGGCGGCTGCACTACAGGGTAATGGAGACCAGTGTGGTGCGATCTTGTGAGGGCAGTTAAAGGTAGGATGTTTTGGGAAGTGACAATTATTGAGAGTCCTGAGTGCCAGGCCAATTCTTTGAACTTGTGTTAATAAAGAATGGAGAAGGTAGGGTGACAGCACAGAAAATTAGAGGAGAAAGTGACTGTGAATGTGGTGAGAGGAGCCCAGCTTCTGCCCCGGGTGCCTTAGAAAGATTGTAAGGGAGGAGCCAAAGAAGCCTGGTGAAAATATGCCTAGGAAGAGGCTAAGGATGGGCTCCTTGAGCAAGGAAGGAAAAAAAAAAAAATTTAAAAACCAGAGCTGATTTACCCCAAGTTTTTTGTGTCCTTTTCTTCCTTAAGGAAATACTGATAGTGTAGAGTCCCAGAAGTCCAGCTTCACTATAATTAACATGAGCTTGATTTATGAACCCACTTTTTAAAAATTAATTATTTTGTAGGGAGAGATTTTTGCTATAGGGTACGTGCACTCACCAGAGAGACAGCGAGAAATCACCCTGGGGGTGGGGAGGGATGGCCACACCACAATCCCTTCTCCATTCTCCTCTAGTGATCTTGGGCACACATGCACACACACACCCAGCATGAGTTTTTTTCCTTGCTTTTTAAATTCTTTCTTTATTTAATTCCATTTGTTATTATTATTTTTTTAATTTGACCAGACAGAGACAGAAAAAGGGAAAGCAAAAAAGCAAGCCACCAGGTCTGGGACTCAAACCAGCCTGCCATGTGGGAATCCAGTACCTTTAACCTCTGCACCACTTGCCGCCCTCACACCTGGTATGAGTTTTAAGTCAATGGGCCCTGGACACAAACCATGGTTGAGTCCAGCGACATAACCATTACACCATCTGCTGGTCCCTTTGAACCCATTTATTATTGTGGCATAGGGGACATTGTCTAGAAGTGTGACAACTCTTGAGGTTTTCCATTGCTTTACATAGAGCAGATTGCTGAAAATATTACAAGATGACATCTGGATCTTTATTTTTTTAAAGAATTATTCTATTTAACTTTATTTATTTATTCATTTATTTATTTACTTTATTTTGACCAGAGAGGGACAGAGTGAAAGAGAGGGAAAGTGAGAAAGCAAGCCACCAGGTCTGGGACTCAAACCGTGGTCAGCCATGGGGGAGTCCGGTGCCCCTAACTGCCACACCACCTGCTGGCCCCAACATCTGGATCTTTAATCCACACTCTCTTTAGGATTAAGGAAAAATGACCAGTTGTGGTTACTAGGTGTATGAAACAAGATCAGTCCACATCAAAATACCAATTAGTAATGCCCCCTTTCAAAACAGTTTACAGTAAAGTAAGCACATACAATAAATAATGCTTTTCTATGTTTTCCTCTTGTTATATGTTTGTTTTACAAGGGTGAGCTTTAAAGAGTAAGACAATTGACATTACTAGAATAAATCAGTTGCTTTGAGGCAAACCAGAGCAAATCACTATTATTATCACCTTTACATACAAAGTGTTTCTTCAACAGGCTGTGGGAATTAGGGTGACTTAACACCTCATCAAGCCATTGCCTTTTTTTCTTTATTCATGATAGAGTAAATTCCGGTGTACCAGGTGGGGGGAGGTGGAAGAGGAAGAGAGGCTCACTCTTCATGGAGTCTTGTCACGCCATATCCTTTTCTTCCGGTCCTCCAACCCTTCAGACCTTGGACACATCTGTGTGCACTAGCAGTTGCCGTGTGGGATCTGGTGTCTCTTGAGCAGTGCATTACTGCTGCACCATGGAGCCAGCCTGGGGTGACTTTTTTAGTGGTGAAAGCAGATATGTGTTCTGAGCAATGACTTTTCGGGATTTCTTTCAACTTCACTTTTAAAGCTTTATTCACCAAGCAATCTCATTCAGTTACATTCTCATGGAATGGCCTGAAGTCCTACTTGGGTTATCTGACTCAGGCTGCAGGTGATGACCAGGAAAGGACAGAACAGAACACTGGCCCTACAGTGGGGCTTTTTAGGCAGAAATTTCCCTTCGTCAGTGGTTCCCCTTTTCTGAACTTGACCCTTGGGGGAATGCAGAAATGTGTAATTGGATCATGTGACTGCTTATTCAGAAAATTAATTTAGTGGAGAGAGACAGTGACCTGCAGACGCGTAGCACAAGCGAGGCGGTGTTACCTGTTGCAGATGTCTAGAGATTGCTGTGAGTTGAGAGGAGACGGGATATTCTACCTTTGGGAAAGAGTCAGTGGAGATGTCACTTTCTAAGGAACAGAGCCTAAGCAGGTGAAAATGAAGGGGATGGGGATATAGATGATTGATTTTGTGGGTCAAGGGAGCTGGGAGGCAAGAAGATGAAGGCAACCATTGTGTGTGACAGCAGGTATGGAGTGCAGGCAATGGGTAGTTAAGAGTAGAAAGGGGCCAGCAGGTGGCATGGTGGTTAAGGTGCTGGACTCCTACATGGCGAACCCGCAGCTTGAGTCTTGGACCCAGTGGCTTGAAAATCACACTGGGAATGTGTGTGTGTGTGTGTGTGTGTGTGTGTGTGTGCACGTACGTGCCCAAAATCCCGAGAGGAGAATGGAGAAGAAGGGATTGCGGCATGGCCATCACCCCTGGGGGATGATTTCTCACTTTCCCTCTTTCTATCTCTCCCAACCAAGTACACACACCCTATGGCAAAAACCTTAAAAAGAAAGAAAGAAAAAGAAATAGAAAGGAATTGGGACTTTTTCTTGTGGGCTTTATAATCCGTCTGTTCATTCATTTATTTATGTGTTCATTCAACATTAGAGCCCGTGTAATGTGTCAGACACTTTTCTAGACAGTTAGAATATGTTGGTGACCAGAATTGATAAAAGACTCTGCACTCTTGGAGCTTACTATCTTGAAAGGGGAGACAGAAAATAAGTAAACTCTTGATATTCTGGAAGACAGTAGTATCTCAAGGGAAAAAAATGGAGATGCCAGACAGTGGTTCAGTAATAACAACCTTGTTCTGCAAGGTTGACCCATGTGGAGAGGTTCTGAACAGATTCACATCTGGAGACCTCCCAGACACTCCAGGCACATGTGTGGCCATGATCCAGGCTGGCTGAAGCTGGGGGTGGATCACAGCATGAAGATTGTTAGAGGTATGTCCCTTCCCCCAATCAATCAATCTCTCTCTTTCTCTCTCTCTCTCTCTCTCTCTCTCTCTCTCTCTCTCTCTCTCTCTCTCTCTTGCATATGGAAGAAAGAAACTTTTTTAAAAAGTAGAGAGGGCCAGCCGGTGGCATGATTGTTAAGACAGCTGGATTCTACATGGCTGTCTGCACAATTCAAATCTCAGACCCAGTGGCCTGAAAAACATACCAGACATGTGGGCATTCATGTCCAAAATCCTGAAAAGAGAAATAAATGGAGGAGAAGGGATTGCAGTGTGACTAACCCCCATGGGGTGGTGGTGCTTCTCCCTTTCTCTCTCTCTGGTAAGTGCATACATTCTCTGGCCAAAAAAGGAGTAAAGAAAGGTAAGGGGGATCAAATAGAAAAGTGGAGGGCTTGTGGTAGGGGTACAGTTTGGGGTGCGATTTTAAACAGCATAGTCAGGGTGAGCCTTACGCTTATCGAGCTGGTGACATCTGAATAGACATAGAGGAAGTAAGGGAGCTAATGATGCAGATGCCTGGGTAGAGGGAACAGAATAAGGGCAGGACATGTATCTGGTGTATGCAGAGTACAGCAAGGAGGCCAGTGTAGCTTGAGCTGATGATTTTGGGCAGGGAACTAGTATAACTTCGTAGAATTAAAGATTGCCATGAATGGTGGGAAACAGAGTTTGGAAGTTGCTCCTTTAGAGAGGTGTTTTTTGTTTTGTTTTGTTTTGTTTATTTTGAGGTTTTTGCTATAGGGCGCGTGCACTCACCAGACAGAGAGAGAGACAGAGAGACAGAAAGCAAGAAATCACCCCCCAGGGGGGATGGCCACGCCGCAATCCCTTCTCCTCCATTCTCCTCTCGGGATCTTGGGCATGCACACACACATGCCCGGCGTGAGTTTTAAGCCACCAGGTCCGGGACGTGAACCGCAGTCGACTACGAGGGAGTCCAGCGACATAGCCATTACACTAACTGCTGGTTCCCCCCCAAAATTATTTTATTTGTCTTTATTTATTTATTTTAATTTGACCAGAGAGGGACAGAATGAGAAAGAGAGAGGGAAAGTGAGAAAGCAAGGCTCCAGGTCCGGAACTTGAACTGAGGTCAGCCATGTGGGAATCCTTTAACCACCACACCACCTGTCAGCCCCCATTATATATCTTTTTTAGAGAAATATTTAAAGCTCTTTGCCTATTTTTCTAATTGGTTGGATTTTTTTGTTTGTTTGTTTATTTGTTTTTTTTTTGGTGGTGGAGCTTTAGGAGTTCTCTATATTAATCTAAATATTATAGACTTTTTAATAGAAAAAAAGGCATTTATTAGGCTGGCTTTGTAGTACAGCAATTAAGGAGATGGAGCCACATGGTCAACCACTATTGGAATCATGCCCTCATGACCTGAAAACCATTGGGTGCATGTGCGACCATGTGTGCCTAAATTCCTGACAGAGTGAAGAAATGAGAAAGTGCTGTGGTTTGACCACATCCCATTGGGAGGTTTTCTCTCTCTGTATCAAGTGAGTACACATGTTCTCTGGCAATTAACAATAATAATAATAATAAAGACTACAGATGTAAAATTGGAAAACCCAGGCCAGCAGATGGCATGGAAGTTAAGGCAGCTGAATCCTGCATGGCCAACTGCGGTTTGAGTTCCAAACCCGGTGCCTTGAAAATCACGCTAGGTGTGTGTGCATGTGCGCATGCCCAAAATCCCTGGAAGAGAGTGGAGGAAAAGGGGTTGTGGTGTGACCATTTCTCTGTGGAGCACTTTGTCACTTTTGCACTCTCTCTGGTGAGTCAACCCTACAGCAAAAACCAACAACAAAAAAAGAGTATGATGTTTTTAGGACAGAGTCCACACAGGGTGTATGGCAAGAGGTGAAATTTGAAAGAGGTGATTCAGTAGCCTGGGGAAGTTGGCCTGAGGTAGAGAACAATATAGAACAATGCTGTCCAAAAGAAATATAAGCTACTTGTGAATTTAAAAAAAAAAAAAAAAAAAAACCCAGCCTCGGGCAGTTTTTTTTAAGAATTATTTATTTTATTTTATTTTATTTTATTTTATTTATTCATTCATTTATTTTAATTTGACCAGAGAGAGAGACACAGAGAGAGAGAGGAAGTGAGAAAGCAAGCCACTAGATTCAGGACTTGAACTGTGGTCAGCCATGTGGGAGTGTCCAGCGCCTTAACCACCACACCACCTACTGGTCCCCACTACTTGTGAATTTTTTTTTTTTTTTTGAGAGGTTTTCGCTATAGGGCGCGTGCGCTCGCCAGACAGACAGAGAGAGACATAGAGACAGAAAGCGAGAAATCACCCCCCAGGGGGGATGGTCACGCCGCAATCCCTTCTCCTCCATTCTCCTCCTGGGATCTTGGGCACACACGCACACGCGCCCGGCGTGAGTTTTAAGCCACCGGGTCCGGGACGCGAACCGCGGTCGACTACGTGGGAATCCAGCGACATAGCCATTACGCTAACTGCTGGTTCCCTGAATTTTAAAGTTTCTATTGGCCATAATGTAAAAAGAAACAAGTGAAATTAATTTTAGTAACATACATTATCTAACCCACTGTGCCCAGAATGTTATCATTTCTTTTTTTAAAGAATTATTTTAACTTTATTTGTTTGTATTATTATTATTATTATTATTATTATTATTATTTTCCAGTTTGATCAGAGAGAGACAGAGAAAAAGAGAAGGAAAGTGAGAAAGCAAGCCACCAGGTCTGGGCTTGAACTGTGGTTGGGCATGCGGGAGTCTAGTGCCTTTAACCACCATTCCACCTGCTGGTCCCCAAGTGTTATCATTTCTCATTATCATGTAAATAACATTAAAAATTACAATGAGGGGGATCAGCAGTTGGTGTAATGGCTATGTCGCTGGACTCCCATGTAGTCGACTGCGATTCAAGTCCGAGACCCGGAGGCTTAAACTCACACCGGGTGCATGTGGGTCCGTGCCTAAGATCCAAGAGAAGAATGGAGGAGAAGGGATGCAGCATGGCCATCCCCCCTGGGAGGGTGATTTCTTGCTTTCTGTCTGTCTGTCTTTTGGGCGAGCTCATGCGCCCTATAGCAAAAATCTCTCAAAAAAAAAAAATTACAGTGAGGCATTTTATGTTCTTTTTTGGTACTAAGTCTTTGAAATCCAATATGTGCTTTACACTTAACTACACATGCCAATTTGGACTACCCACATTGTAAGTGTGACTTACAAATTTGTTTGTTTTTTAATATTTAAAACCAGTTTGCATCAGGGAGACATCTAAATCCTTAATTAAAAAAACACAAATGAGGACCAGCAAATGGTGTAATGGTTACGTCACTGGACTCCCACGTAGACTGCAGTTTGAGTTCTGGACCTGGCGGCTTGAAACTCACACCAGGCATGTGTGCATGCATGCCCAAAGTCCCAAGAGGAGACTGGAGAAGGGATTGTGATGTGGCCATCTGCCCTGGGCAGTGATTTCTCACTTTCTGTCTCCCTGTCTCTGTCTCTCCGGCGAGCACATGTGCCCTATAGCAAAAGTTTCTCTTAAAAAAAAATGAAGAGCCAGCTGTTGGTGTGGTGGTTAGGGTGATTGACTCCATGGTTTGAATCCCAGATTCAATGGCTTGAAAAACATACCAGGCATGTGTATGTGTGTGTCCAAAATTCTGAGAGGAGAATGAATGAGAAGAGATTGGAGTGTGTCCGTCCTTGCTGGGGCTGAGTTCTTTCTCGTGAGTTCTTTCTCTCTCTCTCTTCATGAGCACATGTACATCTCATAGTAAAAACTAAAACACACGCATGCGTGCACACACACACACACACAATAAATAGTACACGTGGCTGGTGACTATCTGGACTGCTATTACCCAGCTTACTGGCATTGGCAAGAGAGGGTTTGAACTGAATTTGTAGAGTGAAGGGGAGAGATTGAATTCTGGAGACATTTTTGAGTCTTTTGGTGACTGTAGGGCATACAGGGAAAACGACTCAAGATGAGGTCCAGATTTCCAATTGGGCATACTGTGGATGTGATGGAGTTAGAGAATTTGTATGTGAGTATAAAAGGTTAACAGTATATTTTCTTCTCTCTGTTCAGTTTGTTAGGTGTTAATTCTCATCTTGCCAAATTGTTATCAGTCTGGTATCAGAGAGTACTGAGTACCTGAATGAAACACTATGCCATATCCCAGAAAATCTATGTATTCTAATTGGGCAGACTAATTTTGATCTGAGAAGGAACAGTTTTTATAAATTAGATTATTTGTACTCATCAGCAGCTATTCTCTGGTTTTCAACTTTACAGAGCCTCCAGGTTATAGTTTCCTGAGTAATACTTTGAGCCAATCTCTCCTCTGGAAGTGGCATACATATGTGCGAGATGGAGGGAGTGTGTCCTTATTAACACATGTTGTCCTTTCTGAAAGTGTCCTTTTACCTTGCTGCTCTTTTTTTTTAAGAATCATTTATTTATTTCCACTTAATATTATTATTCTTTTATTTGACCAGAAAGAGAGAGGGGAGAGAGAGAAAGGGAAAGGGAGAATGCATACTGCCAGGTCCGGGACTTGAACTGTGGTTGGTCATGTGGGAATCCAACCACCATGCCACCTGCTGGCCCCTACCCTGCTGCTCTTGAAACTCAATTTTTCCAGTTCAAGGAACCTGTTTTATCAGTGAAATAATTGGGTCTCCAGGAGGTCTGTGATTTACCCAAGGATATTACAGATTTATTACTTGGGGGGCTTTTTGGAGTCACATGCAGTTGTGCCTTCTCAACTTAACATATACCATTTCTGATTTCTTGTTTTGGCCTGCACCTTTTGGCCAAAATCCTTATTTTTAAATTTTTTTATTTTATTTTTTATTATTATCATTTTCATTTGGTATAGGGTATATGCACTCACCAAAGAGAGGACAGAGAAAGGAAGAAAGAAAGCTGCCAGGTCTGGCGTATAATGGTTATGGGGCAATGAACTCCCACAGGGAGTATAATGGTTGGGGCAATGAACTCCCACAGGGCCGACCATGGTTTACTTGAACCATGGTCAGCCCTGTGGGAGTTCATTGCCCCAACCACAATACCACTGCTAGCCCCAGGCCAAGATCCTTCTTATATCAGGATGAGTAAGGGTACCATCTGATACTTCTTGACATTTTTTTTAGAATTATTTACTTAATTTTATTTATTGTTACCATTATTTTTAAATTTTGCTATAGGGCACATGCAATTAACAGAGAGGGAAAGTAGAAAGCAAGCTACTAGGTCTGGAACTTGAACTACAGTCAGCCATGTGGGAGTCTAGTACCTTAACCACCATACCACCTGCTGGCCCCACCTTGTTATTTTATAAGGGATTTTTATGATAAGCTCCAGTTAGATCAGGAAGAAGGGTGAGCAGCTGTTTACAAGATGTTGTTAGATCACTTTATTGTGGTCCACGGTATGACCTGCAGCTTGGGGAATCCCTCAAATAGATTTGACTCAATGTGACTAACTCACGCCATAGATTTCAGGATATGTTTTACCTATTTAATCTTGCAAACTTGTTTTTTTGAGAGGTTTTTATTGTTGTTGTTTTTGTTTTTTTTTGTTTTTGTTTTTGTTTTTTGCTATAGGGCGTGTGTGCTCGCCAGAGATACAGAGAGAGACAGAAAGTTAGAAATCACCCCTGGTGGGGTTTGGGGGGGTGCCCACACCGCAATCCCTTCTTCTCCGATCTTCCCTCAGGATTTTGAGCGTACATGTACACGTGTCTGATGTGAGTTTAAGCCTCCACCAGGACTCGAACCGTGGTCAACTACATGGGAGTCCAGTGACATAACCATTATACGCCATCCGCTGGTCCCAATCTTGCAAACTTTTGATTGTCATTTATGTGGCAGACTGTTTCTGGGTTCTGGAGATGTAGAGATACCTGAGACAAGGTCTTGGCCCTCTAAGAGCAGTCAGGTAGGACTAACCAAAAGGACACAGACACCATGACATCTGTAAGTGCCTATGAGCTGTGCTGGAAAGAGGCCCAGGGAGGGCAGCTGCAGGAGTGTGAGAGGGACACAGCCCTGAGCTTGGGGGGCAGAACTGGAGCCCCAGACAGGAGAACTTTATTAAGTCTTGGTGAAGATTAAGTGTTAGCCAAGCAGAGGAGGAAGTGCTGAACACCTGAAGCAGCATTTGCAGAGGTAGAAGAGAACATTTTGGTTCCAAGGAGTTATAACTCTCCTGCAGGGCCAAATTTTCATATGAGGGGTGGAGAAGTCAGCTGGGGGTGGAAGAGTGGTAGAACTGGATTATGAAGGGCTCTGAAGCTCACACTGAGGAATCTTAGGGTTAATCCTAAAACAGAGACTTATTAAGTATTTGCAGAGCACACTATATGCCAGGCAATGCAGAGTCAACAATAAAGAGAGAAGATATTTCTACCCCTCTGGAATTTGCATTCTGCTATAGGATACAAACTGTAAACAAGTAAAAATATGATATGTAAGGCAGTAAGGACTGTGAAAAGACAAAAGCAACACACACAAAATAAAACAAAAACAACAAACAAAAAATCCACCAAGACCCAAAAACAGTGACAATAAAGGATGGGAGTGTTATTTTATGCATGGTATTGACAGAAAGTTACTCTGATGAGGTGACATTTGAACAAAGCTGAAGCAGATGAGTGGAGAAGCCACGGGCATGTGTGCAGAAAGAGGCCGTCTTCTCACCGCCTAACTTGAAATGTATGCCTTGATCCAACCCCATTGTCTTTGGTGGTGGTTCCTCTCCCATACGCAGCCTCCTTCCTTAAGTTTCTCAATCCCTAGATTGACTTTCCATGTTTTTTCTTCCCATCCCCATGGTCCTTATGTCTCAGGCCCAGTGCAGAGCCCACCTTGAAGCTCTCTCTGCCTCTTGTATCTCCCTGACTCGGAGCACCTGCAGCACCTCCTCACCTTGCCTTGTGTTCTCTTATTTTGTGCTCTAATAACACTTTAAATGAATAGAAACCTATTCAAGGGCTACAGTGTTTTTCTTTTGCAGTTTTAGTCTCCCATAGTAAAGTCAGGCACCTGGTGAATATCTGGATAGTCAGATCTCTGATCTTATTCAGAGAAGTAGCCCCCGTTTCAACCCTTCCCTGTCCCCACAAGTGTTGAGGAATAGGGAAGAGCCACTGTCGTGTATGGATGTGGTCATGCACCCTGCTTACTAGGAGAAGGGGCCAATCCTATCTTCTCTAAAATTCAAATCTCACTCATCTCCTGAAGGCTCAACTCAGTCAAAAAACAAATGATTTTTTAAATGTTTTTACTTTTTACGTTATTTTTTCCGATTTGATATAGGTATGTATACTCCTCACAGAGAAACAGAAAGAGAAGTAAGAAAGCACGCCCCAGGGAGATGGCCATGCTACAGTCCCTTCTTCTTCATTCTCCTCTCAGGATTTTGGGCATGTACACACACATGTGTACACACACATGCCCAAAATGTTTTTCAGGCCACTGGGTCTGGGACTCCCAATTGCTCAGTTGGCCATGTGAGGACCAGCTGTCTTAACCACCATGCCACGAACTGGCCAGCTAGCCTAGAAAAATCTTTGATATTTGCACAAAGTATTGCAGTAATGTTTAAATATTGGAAATAATCCAAATGTCTATCAACAGAATTTGAGCCATTTATTCATTCACTAAGTATTTTTTTAAGTATTCACTGTATGGTGGGCATTGTTCTAAGCACTGGGCATGTGACTATGATCAAGAGAGTCTTTGTTCTCATGAAGCATATAGTGGGGAGACAACCAATAAGCTCATAAGTAAGCCAGTTTTATCAGTGAGAAGTGTACTTTTTATTTTAATCTATTGGGTTGGGAAAGTCATGATGTACTTTTCTGTGTAAAAATGTGTCATGACTTTTCTGATGACCCAGTATTTGGTCTCTGAGTTCAAGTGGCATAAATTTGGGCAGTGAGAGATACCTAGGGTGGATGAAAATTTAACATGGTAATGTGATGAAAAGTAAATTGGAGGGAGGTGCTAAGAGCCTTTCCAGGGACAGAATGCTTCAGATGAGACCTAAATAACTATGGCTAGTTGTCGACCATGTGGAACTCTGTGGCAGAGGGGAGTGAGGATAACAAGCAGAAAGGTCCAGGGGCAGAACAACCTTGACGTATTCAAGGACAGCATGGTTAGAGCTGAGTGAGTGATAGGGGAGTTTGAATTTTATTCTTAGTGTGATGGGGAGCTGTTGGTTTTAGGCAGTGGAAATGTTATGGTATGACCTTACTGTGGGGCACTGTGAAGCAGTTCAAAGCAATGAGGTGATACTATACTACTCTGGAAAGATCTCTAAGTTACATAGTTAAATATAGACCAAGTTGTGGAATAGTATGTATGATATTTTATAGAACAAGACTGTGTATGTGTGTGTGTAAAACATGGATAAGAGACTCATAAGTATGTATCTACACCTCTTAAGTATATACGAGCACTAAACTGTTAACTAAGAGTAATTTTTTTCTGAGGAGTAAAGTAGAATCATTTATGGGAGTGAAAGAGAGCTGTCATTCAGCCTTTTATCATATTGGGATTTTGTAACAAAGGATACCCCATGGTCAACTGTATGCATGGTTCGAGTCTGAACTCAGCATCTTGAAAATCATGCCAGGTGCGTGTGCATGTGTGTGCCCAAATCCTGAGAGGAGGGGCTAGCCGATGACATGGTGGTTAAGGTGCTGGACTTCCACATTGCTCACCGCAGTTTGAGTCCCTGTCCCTGACCTAGTGGCTCAAAAATCATGCCAGGCACGTGTGTGTACGTGCGCAAAATCCCAAGAAGAAAATGGAGAAGGGATTATGGTATGTTCCATCTCCCCTGGGAGGTGATTTCTCATTCTCATTCTCTCTCTCTCTCTCTCTCCCCCACCCCCTCTTTCTCTGGTGAGTACATGTGCCTTGTGGCAAAAATCTTTTTTAAAAATCCCAAGAGGAGGGGCTGGCAGGTGACGTGGTGGTTAAGAGCACTGGACCCCCACACACCCAACCGTAGTTTGAGTCCCAGACCTGGTTGCTTGCTTTCTCACTTTCCCTCTCTCTCACACTCTGTGCCTCTCTAGTCAAATTAAAAATATATAAAATTATGGGAACCAGCAGTTAGCGTAATGGCTATGTCGCTGGACTCCCACATAGTCGACCGCGGTTCGCATCCCGGACCCGGTGGCTTAAAACTCACGCCGGGCATGTGTGCGTGCGTGCCCAAGATCCCAAGAGGAGAATGGAGGAGAAGGGATTGCGGCGTGACCATCCCCCCTGGGGGGTGATTTCTCGCTTTCTGTCTCTCTGTCTCTCTCTGTCTGGTGAGCGCACGTGCCCTATAGCGAAAAACCTCTCAAAAATATATATATATATATAAAATTAAATAAAATAATCCTTTAAAAGAATCTTGAGAAGGGAATGGAGGAAAACAGCAGTGTGGCCATCTCCCCGGGGGGGGTGGGGGAGGGGGAAGGTCTCTCTCTTTGACTTTCTCTCTCTCTGCCCCTCCCAGGCAAGTGCATGTGTCCTTTAGCAAAAAAAAAAAAAAAAAAAAAAAAAAAAAAAAAAACAAGAGAAAAAACAAAAACTAAAAAAAAAGAAAAAGAAAAGAAGGCTTAGATATAAAGGAAAATACATAAGTAAGGCTACAGGTTTTCAGAACAAATAACTAATCATGATTTCCTTACCTGTCTTACTACTGGGTTGTCAGAACTAAGTCATGATGTATTTTTTTTCTGTTTTGCTATGTAAAAATGTGTCATTACTTTTCTGACGACTCAATAGATCCTTTACAAAATTACATAAACAACTATTATGATATGTATAGGGCATGGTGATTAGGGTGGCTAGACCCCACATGGCCAACTGTGTGGTTTGAGTCCCAGAATCAATGGCTTGAGAAACATGCCACATGCATGTGCACGTGTGCCCAAGATCCCGAGAGGAGAATGGAGGAGAAAGGATTACAGTGTGGCCATCCACCTAGGGATGGGCTTTCTCACTCTGTCTCTCTGTGTCTCTCCTTTGGACACGCACACCCTATGGCAGATTAAAAAAAGAAGAAGAAAACAACTTGTATGTGTAACCCAACATTTCTTCCTCATACATGTCAAATGTGTGATCACTGCTTCTGATAGGTTCTCCAATCTGTCCCCAATGTTGCCATGGGAACATTCTTTGAGGTGATCCCTAGTTAAGCAGGAATATGATCCTACAGGAATCAGTGACCTTCAAAGATGTGGCTGTGGACTTCACCGAGGAAGAATGGCACCATGTGGATCCTGCTCAGAGGAGTTTATACAGGGATGTGATGCTGGAGAACTATAACCACCTGGTTTCTCTTGGTAAGGACCACTCCTCCCAGTGCCTTACCTGTTGGTAGGCCTTTCCTTACTCACTTGCTAAGGTTGTGGTGCTCATAGCTTAGTTAACTATGAGCTGGGGGTTCAGGGATCAGAGCTTATTAATCTTTTTTAAATTCAGCTTTATGTGGTTTTAAGGTAAAAGAGTTTTATTTTGCAGAACTGGAAATAGACAATTTGATTGCAAGACTTCTGTAGTTACATGTTTTTTTTTTTTTTTTTCCCTTCAGAGTTCTGAGGATCAAGGACTAGTACTAACTTAGAGGAGGATTCTTTGTCCAGTTAAACAAACAACCAAATCTTGTGTGTTTACCCATGAACAGGATATCAAGTTTCCAAGCCAGAGGTGATCTTCAAATTGGAACAAGGAAAAGAGCCTTGGATATCAGAGGGAGAAATCCAAAGACCTTTCTGTGCAGGTAAATGAGTGACAACCAGGCACGTAGGAGTCAATGCCTGATACTGGCACAGCTTAGGGAGGGGAACGACCTGGAAGCAGCTGGCTTGAGAGCTCCTAGACCTGTATAGGAAGTTGAAGCCACCTCCTGGGCAGCACCTCTGGATATCTCTCTTCTCCAAAAGGTGCTCCTGCTGTCTGCAGGTCTTGGAGGAAAAGGTACTCTTTTTTTCTTTCTAAAAGTAGCTTTGGGCTAGGCCAGCAAGTGGAGTGGAGGTTAAGGTACTGTATGCCACATGGCCCACTGCGGTTTGAGTTCCAGATGTGGCAGCTTGCTTTCTTACTCTCTCTTTCTCTCTCTCTGGTGACCATATGTGCCTTGTAACAAATTAAAAAATAGTAATAATAATAAATAAAATTAAATAAATAATTATTTAAAAATAAAAAAGTGGCCTTGGGCCAACTCTTTGGCCTTGTGGTTAAGGTAGCCAGATCCCACATACCTAACCCTGTGTTTTGAGACCTAGACCCACTGGTTTGAAAAACATGCTGGGTACATGTGTGTGCATGTCTGAGATCCCTAAAGGAGAAGGAAATGGAGGAAAAGGATTGTGGCATGACTGTCCCCCACTGGGGGCAGGGGTGCGGCTTGCTTTCTTTTCTTCTCCCTCTGTTTCTTTTCTCTGGAGAGTGGGCATGCCCTCTAGCAAAATTTTTTAAAAGTAGCCTTTGGTCTCATACTCAGAATACTGTCTCTGCCTTTCCTTTCTCTCTTTCTTCCTTTCTTCCTTTCTTTTTTCTTTTCTTTTTTTTTTGGGGAGAGGTTTATTACTATAAGGCGTGTGCTCTCACCAGAAAGACAGAGAGAGACAGAGAGACAGAAAGCAAGAAATCACCCCCCAGGGAGGATGGCCACACTATAGTCCCTTCTCCATTCTCCTCTTGGGATCTTGGGCATGCACGCACACATGCCTGGTGTGAGTTTTAAGCCACCAGGGCTGGGACTCAAACCACAGTTGACTACATGGGAGTCCAGCGACATAGCCATTACACTAACTACTGGTTCCTTCTTTTTTTAAAAAATTTTTATTTAACTTTATTTATTTGTTTGACCAGAGAGGGACAGAGTGAGAGAGAGGGAGAGAAACCAAGCTACCAGGTCTGGGACTCGAACCATAGTCAGCCATGTGGGAGTCCAGCACCTTAACCACCATGCCTCTGGCCAGCCCTCGGTCTCTGCCTTTTCTATAACCCTACTTGCTAGATTATTTTATCTTCTTGTGTCCTCAATCTCCCTTAATTATTTAGAGACCCCTTTTCTTACTCAGACATAACTTGCACTCCCATGTCTCCTCCTTATTTTTGTGTTAGGTACCTTAGACTTGTAGATATCCACAGCCTTGATTCTCCCTTCCTTTATAAACTATGTTCAGACTTCTTTCCCTGACCATCCTCTTGAAACACCTGTCTGGAAGGCAACGTCATCTTCAACATAAACATCCCAAGTTTATACTGATTTGAGTCATTGCTTCCCTCCATGGTTCTTCTGATATCATCCTTTCTTTTTTTCTTTAGAGAGATTTTTGCTATAGGGCATATGAATTTGCTGGAGAGACAGAGAAAGACAGAAGGACAGAGAGAGAGAAATTACTCCACAGGGGGATTGCCATGCTGCAATCTCCTCTCCTCCATTCTTCTTTCAGAATTTTGGGTATGCATGCACACACATTCAATGTGAGTTACAAGCTGCCAGTTCTGGGACTCAAACCTTGGTCGGCCATGTGGGGGTCCAGCGACATAACCATTATGTCATCTGCTGGTCTCGATATCATCTTGTGTTAGTCTTCTGGCTTAAGCAGTCTCTGGTCTTAGGTCTTCAGCTCCTTTTGCTCCCCCCGCCCCCCAAGTGAATCTGTCTTAAAGAATCTGCCCTTTTGGGACAAGCAGTTAGCGTAATGGCTATGTCACTGGACTCATATAACCAACCGTGGTTCGAGTCCTGGACCCGGTGGCTTAAACTCATGCCGGGCGCATGTGTGTGCATGCCCAAGATCCTGAGAGGAGAATGGAAGAGAAGGGATTGCGGCGTGGCCATCCCCCCTGGGGGGTGATTTCTTGCTTTCTGTCTCTCTGTCTCTCTCTGTCTGTCTGGCGAGCGCCCTATAGCAAAAAACCTCTCCAAAAATAAAAAATCTGCCCTTTTGCCCCCTCATCTTTCTCTCTATATTATCCCCCTAAAGGACACCTTTCTTCTTGTAGTTGCAGCTCTTATTATTTTTTAAAGATTTATTTTCTTTTATTTGTTGTTGTTATTATTATTATTAATTATAATTTGACTAGACAGAGACAGAGAGAAAGGGAAAGTGAGAAAGCAAGCGCCAGGTCTGGGACACAAGCTGCAGTTGGTCATGTGGGAGCCCAGCATGCCAACCACCATGCCACCTGCCAGCCCCTCGTAGTTCTTACTCTATGCTGTAGACCCAATAATCTTCCTTACTTGTACCCTGGGCACTTTTTTCCATCTTTTAGAACCTTTCCATTAGGAAGTTCCATGCACTTGCCATAGAATATGTAAAATTTAAATTAATCATGTTTCCTCCCAAGCCAGCATGCTCACTACCTTGCCCATTACCCATTTCTACCCTTGCCAAGTACAGACCACTGGATTTCAAGTCCCTTGGGCCACACACCACATTCAGTTTAGTCTTTTTCTTCTAACCCAGTTTTTACTTTTTCTTTAAGAAGCATCTTAGATTTTTAGGCCTTTTACCACTGGTGACATCCTCATTTGGTCTCCAGACTTAGGTTATTATAATACCCAGTCCAAATTGATCACTCTATCTTTTTTTTCTGTAATTCATATCAGACTTTTTAAATTATAGCTTTATTGAGAGATAATTTGCATACTGTAAGATTCACCCTTGAAGTATACAGTTCAATGACTTTTTAAAAATATAATTACTGAGTTCTGCAAACATTACCATTAATTTAAGAACATTTCATCACCCCAAAAAGTTCTATACTCATTAGCACACCCTATTTCCCACTTGGCTGACCACGACTCAAGTCCCGGACCTGGAAGCCTACTTTCTCACTTTCTCTCTCTCTCTCTCTCTCTCTCTCTCTATTTCTCTCTCTCTTGCTCTTGCGCTCTCTCTCTTGCTCTCTCCCCCATGCCCCCCATTTCTCCCTCTCTGCTCAAATTAAAATAAATAAATAAATAAATAAATATAAATTAAACACTTATATTTAACTTTATATTAATACTTATATTTAACTTTCTAGCGTGTACGCTTGCCAGAAAGACAGAGAGACAGAAAGCGAGAAATTACCCCCCGGGGGGATGGCCATGCCATAATCCCTTCTCCTCTATTCTCCTCTTGGGATTTTGGGCAAGCATGCACACATGCCCAGCGTGAGTTTAAGCCACCAGGTTCAGAACTTGAACCACGGTCGACTACGTGGGAGTCCGGCAACAGAGCCATTACACCAACTGCTGGTCCCCCTACCAATTTTTTTTTTTAAAGAAACTCCCTTAATTTAAATATCCCCTATTATACCTTCTAGTATTATCTATTTCCTCTAAAACAAGCTCCTCTTTTTTTATTTTAAATTTTATTTATTATAATTATTCTTCAATTTTGACCAGAAAGAGACAGACAGAGAGAGAGTGAGAAAGCAAGCTGCCAAGTCCGGGACCCAAACCATGGTCAGCCATGTGGGAGTCCAGTGCCTCAATGACCATGCCACCTGCAGGCCCCCAAACAAGCTCCTCTTATGTTGAATTTCTTTAATATTCTCCAAGTAACATGCACTTTCCTTCTTTAGATAGTACTTTGTTCCTATCCGAAGATAGTTCAAGGTCTATCAAATCCATGAAACCTAATGTATATTAATATGTTTTTTTCTTTTGCCCTAATCCCAAATACCACTTACATAATTTATACTACACAAATTCAGATTTAATAATATATTGTCTGGGATCAGCAGGTGGCATAATGGTTACGTCACTGGACTCCCATGTAGTCAATTACAGTTTGAATCCTGGACCCGGCAACTTAAAACTCACGACAGGGGCATGTGCATGCGTGCCCAAGATCCCGAGAAGAGAATGGAAGAGAAAGGATTACGGCATGGCCATCCCCCGGGGCAGTAATTTCTCACTTTCTGTTTCTCTGCCTGTCTCTGTCGCTCTGGAGAGTGCACGCGCCCTATAGCAAAACTTTCTAAAAAAAAAAAATCTATCTATCTATCTATATCTATATCTATATCATCTATATCTATATCTATGTATTATCTAACAGTTTTGGTTTCTTTTAGTTATCAAAAGATTGAATCTTGGGAACCAGCAGTTAGCATAATGGCTATGTCGCTGGACTCCCACGTAGTCGACCGCGGTTCACGTCCCGGACCCGGTGGCTTAAAACCCACACCGGGCGTGTGTGCGTGCGTGCCCAAGAGCCCAAGAGGAAAATGGAGGAGAAGGGATTGCAGTGTGGCCATCCCCTCTGGGGGATGATTTCTCGCTTTCTGTCTCTCTGTCTCTCTCTGTCTGTCTGGTGAGCGCACGCTCCCTATAGTGAAAAACCTCTCAAAAAAAAAAAAAAGATTGAATCTTGGGACTGGTTAAGGTGCTGGATTCCCACATGACCAGTCACAGTTCAAGTCCTGGACCTGGCAGCTTGCTTTCTCACCTTCCTTCTCTGTCTCTGTCTGTCTCTCTAGACAAATTAAAAAATGATAATAATAAATAAATAAAAATAGTTAAAATAATTTTTTAAAAGTCTTTTTTCCCTAAGACATCAAGCTCCTAGAAGAATTGATTAGTTGTATTTTTTCCTTTCTGCATTTTATTGTGCATCTTTACAAACACTGAAAAAATTTAAACTGAACACCACATACCTACTACTAAGAGTATCACGTTTGTTATTGCTAATATTTTCTTATGTTTTCCTTATCAAAAACCTCTTCATCTATTCATCAGTCTATCTTTTCTTTTTTTCCCTAGAGTTATTTTATTTAACTTTATTTTATTTATTTACTTAAATTTGACAAGAGAGGTAGAGTGAGAGAGAGAGGGGAAGTTGAGAAAGCAAGTCGCCAGATCTGAGACTCGAACTGCAGTCAGCCATATGGGAGTCTAATGCCCTTAACCACCACACCACCTGCTGACCCCTCTATCTTACTTTTCTTTAAAGAATTATTTATTTAGGGGCCAGCAGGTGGTGTGGTGGTTAGGGGTGCTGGATTCCCACATGGCCAACAATGGTTCAAGTCCTGGACCTGGTGGCTTACCTCCTATCTCTCTCTCTTTCTCATTCACTGGCACTCTCACTCTATCTCTAGCTGATCAAATTGAAATAGATGAATAAATAAAGTTAAATAATTCTTTTTAAAAAGAAAAATAATTATTTATTTAATTTTATGTATTATTATTATTATTATTATTATTATTATTTCTAATTTGCTGTAGGGCATTTGTGCCCACCAGAAAGCAAAAGAGAGAGAAAAAAGACAGAGAAAGTGAGAAAACAAAGCTGCCAAGTCTGAGATTTGAACTGTGGTTAGCCATGTGGGAGTTTAGAGCCTTATCCACCATGCCACCTGCTGGCCCGTCTATCTTACTTTTTGATGCATTTTTAGGTAAGTAACAGACATGAATTTATTTTATTCCACTTCAGCATGTGTATCATTAACTAGAGTTAAATATTTGGGTATGTTCTTTTTTAAAGAAAATGTTACACATAATGAAATGTATAATTCTTACATGTATCATCCAGTTGGTTTTGATAAATGCATTTACCTAGACCCAAATTCCTGTTTATATAGACATTTCCATTACCCCAGAAAGCCCCCTACCTTTAGTTTTTCGGGGTATTTTTTAGAGAGAGATTTTTGCTATAGGGTATGTGCACTGGCCAGAGAGATGGAAAGCAAGAAATCACCCCCCAGGGGGAATGGCCATGCCATAATCCCTGTCCGCCATTCTCCTCTTGGGATTTTGGGCACATGCTCACATGTGCCTGGAGTGAGTTTTAAGCTGCCAGGTCAGGGACTCGAACCATGGTCAACCACGTGGGACTACATGGGAGTCCAGTGACATAACCATTATGCCATCTGCTGGTCCCAGTTTTTCTTTTAAAGAGGTTTTTGCCTTAAGGCATTTGCACTCATCAGAGAGAGAGACAGAGACAGAGACAGAGACTATGAGAGGGAAAGTGAGAAATCATCCTCTGGGGGGATGGCCATGCCTCAGTACCCTTCTCCATTCTCCTCCCAGGATTTTGGGCATGTGTGCGCATGCACCTGGCATGAGTTTCACGCTACCAGGTCTGAGGTTTGAATCACAGTCACTCACGTGGGAGTCCAGCAATATAACCACTAGACTATCTGCTGTCTCCCACCCCTTAGTTTTTAAAGATTGCCTCATGAAAACTTAGAAATTAATTGTCATTCTGAGGAAAAACAGAGATTTAGAGATTTCTTTCTTTCTTTCTTTTTATTTATTTATTTATTTTTGTAAAGGTTTCTTTTTGCTATAGGGCGCATGTGCTCACCGGAAAGACAGAGAGAGACAGAGAGACAGAAAGAAAGAAATCATGGGATGGCTCCATTCTCCTCTCAGGATCTTGGACATGCATGGACATACGCCCAGCATAAGTTTAAGCCACCGGGTCCAGGACCTGAACAGCAGTCAACTACATGGGAGTCGAGTGACATAGCCATTATGCCAACTGCTGGTCCCAATTTAGAAATTTCTTTACTAGGCAGATTGAAATAAATCCTTTTGGTTAATAGAAGTGATTAGTGTAGAACCAGAATTCAAATAGACTATAGTTATAGCCCAGGGCCAGCAGGTGGCATGGTGGTTAAGGCACTAGACTTCCCACATGGTCAACTGAGGTTCAAGTCCTGCACCTGGTGGCTTGCTTTCTCACTTTCCCATTCTCTCTCAGTGTGTCTCCATCTGTTCAAATTAAATAGTAATAATAATGGGGTCAGCAGGTGGCATGGTGGCTAGGGATGCTGGACTCCCACATGGCGAACCATTGTTTGAGTCCCAGGCCTGGCGGCTTACTTTTTCACTTTCTCTCTCTCTCTCTGGTCAAATTAAAATAAATAAATAAATAAGGTTAAATAAAATAATTCTTTAAAATAATAATAATAAATAGATTTTTAAAAATTATAACCCATGTGCTGGCAGGTGACATGGTGGTTAAGGGTACTGGACTTCCACATGGCCAACTGAGGTTCAAGTCCTGGACCTGGTTGCTTACTTTCTCACCTTCCCCCCCCTCTCTCTCTCCCTCTGTTCCCCTCTGGTCAAATTAAAAAATAATAATAAACAAATAAATTAAATTAAATTAAATAGTTCTTTTTAAAAAATTATAGCCTATGGGAACCAGCAGTTAGTATAATGGCTATGTCGCTGGACTCCCACATAGTCGACCACAGTTCGCGTCCCGGACCCGGTGGCTTAAAACTCACGCCGGGCGCGTGTGCTGCGTGCCCAAGATCCTGAGAGGAGAATGGAGGAGAAGGGATTGCGGCGTGACCATCCCCTCTGGGGGGTGATTTCTCACTTTCTGTCTCTATGTCTCTCTCTGTCTGTCTGGCAAGCGCACGTGCCCTGTAGCAAAAAACCTCTCCAAAAAAATAAAATATATATAGCCTAGTTGTAATTGAAATACTAGTTTTTCTCAGCTGTGAAGTATAGGCCTTGGCCTCCAAGTACATCAAAGAATCATTTTAGTTAAATCAGTGGCTATAGATTTTCTCTGCAGGATTTGGAGACCTAGAGCCTCAGAGAAGACTTTAGAGAATTTATGAAGTAAGTATTATCAGCAAGATAGATTTTGTGATGTATTATAAAATGGACAAGTGGTGTGGTGAGTAGATAGAATCCTGCAAGATGGACTATGATCTCGTTCCATTTATATCTGTACCTAAAACTCCCATGTTCCCTTTACTCCCTAAATAGCCCTCCTTGATGGGCTTTCCTCATTCTTTGGGCTTGCCACATACTCTGGATCTGCATCCTTTTCTATCATCTCTCTTCACTCTTCCTTTCCTCCATTTTGGGTCTTCTCCCTAGGCTACAGGACTAATTTCAAAGCAGAGTAATGTATAGTTTATATTTCTTTGGTTTCTTCATTCCTGCTGAAGCAGTTTGTTTCAACAGGAAGGAATAGGGGGACTTTTGTACCTTGGATTTCTTTCAGACTGGGAGACCAGGCCTGAAGCCAAATCAAGTCTGCAGCAGAGCATATCTGAAGTATCCTGTAGCAGAGATGGTCTTTCACATGCCACATTAGAAGATGCCTGGAATGTTAGTAACCAGTTAGAGAGGCATCAGGAAAACTGGAAGAGATATCTGGGGCCTGAGGCATCTACCCAAAAGAAAATAGTCACACCACAGGAGAGTTTTGAGCAAAATAAATTTGATGAAAACTCTAGACTAAACACAGACCTGGTTACACAGTTGAGCATTCCTTCAAGAATAAGACCCAGCGAATGTGAGACACCTGGAAGTAATTTGGGACATAATTCAGACTTACTTAATCAGAATAATATCCTTGCAAAAAAGAAACCCTATAAGTGTAATAAATGTAGAAAAGCCTTTATTCATAGATCATCTCTTACCAAACATGAAAAAACTCATAAAGGAGAGGGGACTTTCTCCAATGGAACAGATCAAGGAATTTACCCTGGAAAGAAGCACCATGAATGTACTGACTGTGGGAAAACCTTCCTCTGGAAGACACAACTTACTGAACACCAGAGAATTCACACTGGGGAGAAACCCTTTGAATGCAATGTCTGTGGGAAAGCCTTCAGGCATAGCTCATCTCTTGGTCAGCATGAGAATGCTCATACCGGAGAGAAACCCTATCAGTGCAGTCTCTGCGGGAAAGCCTTCCAGCGTAGTTCCTCCCTTGTTCAACACCAGAGAATACACACTGGAGAGAAACCCTATCGGTGTAATCTGTGTGGGAGATCGTTTCGGCATGGCACATCCCTCACTCAACATGAGGTCACACATAGTGGGGAGAAACCCTTCCAGTGTAAGGAATGTGGAAAAGCCTTCAGTCGGTGTTCTTCCCTTGTTCAACATGAGAGGACTCATACTGGAGAGAAACCTTTTGAATGTAGCATATGTGGGAGGGCTTTTGGTCAGAGCCCATCCCTTTATAAACATATGAGAATTCATAAGCGAGGCAAACCTTACCAAAGCATAGATTTCAAGCACAGTTCATCTCTTACTCAAGATGAAAGCACTCTCACTGAAGTGAAACCCTATCATTGTAACAACTGTGGGGAAGACTTTAGTCACATTACAGACTTTACTGACCATCAGAGGATCCATACTGGAGAGAACGTCTATGATTGTGAGCAGGCTTTTAGTCAACAACCTATTTCTCATCCTGGAGAGAAACCCTATCAGTGTAATGTATGTGGAAAAGCTTTCAAGAGGAGTACAAGTTTCATAGAGCATCACAGAATTCATACTGGAGAAAAACCCTATGAATGTAATGAATGTGGGGAAGCCTTCAGTCGACGGTCATCACTTACACAACATGAGAGAACCCACACTGGAGAGAAGCCCTATGAATGTATTGACTGTGGGAAAGCCTTCAGTCAGAGTTCATCTCTTATTCAGCATGAGAGAACTCATACTGGAGAGAAACCCTATGAATGTAATGAATGTGGACGAGCCTTCCGAAAGAAAACCAACCTGCATGATCATCAGAGAATTCATACTGGAGAAAAACCCTATGCTTGTAAAGAATGTGGGAAAAACTTCAGTCGGAGCTCAGCTCTTACTAAACACCAGAGAATTCATACACGAAATAAACTCTAGGAACCCTGAAATTAAGAAATGTGCAGAATGTCTTAGCTAAAATATTGTTCTTTTTCGGTATCAGGATTCTTAATGGAAAGAAAGCTTGAGAATGTAACGAATTGTGTGTGTGTTTGTATGTTGTATGTGGAGAAAAATGCCAGTAGATAATTTTTTTAAAGCAAAAGCCCTGTTCTCACATCTCATTACAGACCTCTGTAAAAACAACTTCAGACATCATATATAGTTGGTTCGAAATGATATGCCTGTATATTGGACTTTATAAAGCTTTTTAATATATGTATGCAGGAATTCACCAAATTTCAGCACTTTGACTTGTAACTCCACTGTTTTCAGTCTTTTAAAAAAATAAACAAAACTCCTGCAGTAATAACCAAAACTCATTTTTAAAATTGTTTGACAACTGCCTTCAACTACAGATCTTACATTAAATTCTCCATGGAAACCAGCTCCACCTCCAGAAATTCACTGTTCTAAAAATTAGATCATCTAGTTTATTGTACAGATGAAGAGACTGAAAGCCAAAGATGTGAATCAGTTTACATGGTATGATACTATAATTGCAAAGCTGGGTGGAGAATGCAGGTTTCCTGGATTCGGGGTCCCACGGACTTGCCACTGAAAAGATATTTTGGAATTCAGAGGGCTTTGAAATAAAGTTTAAGATACATCAGGGGCCGGCAGGTGGCATGGTGGTTAAGGGCGTTGGACTCCCATATGGCCGACCGTGGTTCAAGTCCTGGACCTGGGCAGCTTGCTTTCTCACTTCCCCCCCCCCCCTCTCTCTCTCTCGCTCTCTCCTTCTGTCCCTCTCTGCTCAAATCAAAATAAAATAAAGTTAAATAAGATAATTATTTATAAAAGTTTTTTAGGGATGAGCAGTTAGCGCAATGGCTATGTTGCTGGACTCCCACGTAGTTGACCGCAGTTTGTGTCCTGGACCCGGTGGCTTAAACTCACACTGAGCGCGTGTGCGTGCATGCCCAAGATCCCGAGAGGAGAATGGAGGAGAAGGGATTGCGGCATGGCCATCCCCCCTGGGGGGTGATTTCTTGCTTTCTATCTCTCTGTCTCTCTCTGTATGTCTGGCAAGCGCACGTGCCCTATAGCAAAAGCCTCTCCAAAAAAGAAAGAAAAATGTATGCAAATATATTTAACACAACTCATATTGCAAGCTCACAAACCAGAATGTTAATAGAAAGTAGAGATAGCTAAACAACTGGTGACTTTCTGTCCTTTTCCCAGTTAGAATTATATTTTCAGCTAACATGTCAGTTCCATAGAACTACTAAGTCCTGTTATTGTGGTTTTTATGGCACTTCTGTGAAAAAGCACTGCCCTGTGCTTCTTATATCAAACCAATGGGAAAACAAACAAAACTTAAGGGGAAATTTCCCCAAAATTTATTGTAAAGAAGTATAAGTCCAATTACCCATTGCCATGAATTCTGTCCTTGACTCAATTTAGAGAAACAGCATGTATGGCTCATTTTGTGTGCAAAAGAAATGTCACCATTTAAAAAATCATCTTGTCTTGGGACCAGCAGGTGGCACAGTGGTTTAGGCGCTGGACACTTCCACATGGCCAACTGTGGTTCAAGTCCTGGACCTTGTGGCTTAGTTTCTCACTTTCTTTCTCTCTCTCTCTCTGTCTCTCTCTCTCTGTCTCTCTCTCTGTCTCTCTCTTTCTCTCTCTCTCTCTGTGTGTGTGTGTGTGTGTGTGTGTGTGTGTGTGTCTGGTTAAATTAAATGAATGAATACATAAAATTAAATAAATAATTCTTTTTTAAAAAATCAACTTGTCTTTTGCCTTTGGTGCTTTTACATCAGGAAAGCATGAGCTAAGCTTCAGTGGCCGACTCTGATCATTAATGTCCCTTGATGCCTTACACAGGTTATCCTAAAGGAATTTCCAAAAACTTTGTTGATTCGTTGACACCCACAGTACAAATTTGGAGGCAACTGTGAACATTGATCTCTTTCACATAAAAGCCACTTCCTCCTAAGATAGGCATATTTTCCCATTCCTAATTAAGAATTACAGAAAAGGGGGAATGGAGATGGTGTCAATGGTGATCCTCTTCAGCCTGCTTTCTTGTGTGCTAGGTAGCAGAAACTATCACCCTTCTGTCATCCTGAGCAGCATGAAGCAGCTCTCAAGCATTTGCCATCATTTGTTGCAGGGAAAAATGTATGTGGGGGCTAAATGTGATATGTATAGTCCAATGAGTCTATCATTAGTGAAAAAAGATAGGATATCCCTTAGCAGATTGGCCTTTACAACATGTTAATCATTAAAAACAAACAAACAGAAACCCTTTATGATGTTCTATGCTTAGCATGTAGACAATGCCAAAGATGTACTTTTAGTGCCTGATACATGACAAGGAGTAGTTCTACTCAGACCCTCTCTAATTGACAAGGATGCTTTTCAAAACCTCATTTTGCTTCTAATTGTTTAGTGATCACCATAGTGGACTACTGCCCCACTGTTATGAAGTTTAAACTTATGGGGCCAGCAGGTGGCATGGTGATTAAAGGCGCTGGATTCTCACATGGCCAATCATGGTTCGAGTCCCAAACCTGGAGGCTTGCTTTCTCACTTTCCCTTTCTCTTTCTCTCTCTCTGCCTCTGTGTGATCAAATTAAAAAATAATAATAATAAGTGGAATTAAATAAATAACTATTTTTAAAAACTTAGTTCCAATAGACCCAAAGGATTCCTACCACTGGTTTGTGTCTGGAGCCTAGCCGAGGCCCCTCCACTGCTTTCTAAATCTGAGCACATCTTTATTGATAGAGAGAGAACCCAGGATTATGAGTGGCTGATTGAGCAGAGGGCTTTCCTAATCCCAGCAGCCTTGCACTGTGCACTTATGAATACCCAGCTTTTTAGGGTGACATGCAATGCATTCTTATAACATCATTGTCTTCTTTCAATAAATAGCCTTCTGAGTTAAATGGGAGTCAGTTTATGTTTTTCAATTTTTAGGACTTGGCTAAGATTAAAGAATGGCACATCCAGAAAGAGGGATTCACAGCTAAACTCTCCCACAGTGAGGTGAGTTAATAGTAGCTCCCATTTATAGAATACTTACTATTTGAAAGACAATGCACTGTTTCGCATCTTTCATTTAATTTAATCCTTACGACTTTTGACTAGAGATATGATGATAGCTCCTGTCTTTGCTCAGCTTTTTCCCTTCCTTTTGTAGCAGTCCCTGCTTTACTGACCACAAGAACAAAAGTCATTATGTTTTGAGCTCAGGGACAGTTCTAGAGGTAGGCATATGACCTAGTTTGTCCAATCAGAGTCATTTGCCAAATTTTTCAAAGTATAGTTGGCAAGGAAACTTTACATTGGGTTGCTAGGCTGGAAAGGTAAAGGTCTGTAACTTCTTGAAGTTTAATTTTTTCTTGGGGGGTGGGGAGGGCACGTGCACTCGCCAGACAGAGAGAGAGAAAGAGAGAGAGAGAAAGCGAGAAATCACCCCCCCTGGGGGAATGGCCACACCGCAATCCCTTCTCTTCCATTCTCCTCTCGGGATCTTGGGCACGCACGCACATGTGCCCGGCGTGAGTTTAAGCCACCAGGTCCAGGATTCAGACTGCGGTCGGCTACATGGGAGTCCATCAGCATAGCCATTACGCTAACTGCTGGTCCCTGAAGTTTGATTTCTTATCCAAGATGAGAACCCTACTGTAACAGTAGAAGATGAGGTTGACATCTTGACATTGAACAGAGGGCTTTCCTAATCCCAGCAGCCTTGCACTGTGCACTTATGAATACCCAGCTTTTTAGGGCAACATACAATGCATTCTTATAACATCATTGTCTTCTTGGTATTCCCATGTCTATTCCCTGAGGTCCTTGGATCTGGCTCGATTTCTGAAATTCTTCCTCAGATTCAGTGGGTTCCCTACTATTAGTCCAACTAGTTCTCATTTTTGCTTTAGCTAATTTTTTTTATGTTTCTGTTGTTTACATTAAAGAACCCTAATGTGAGGGGCTAGCAGGTGATGTGGTAGTTAAGGCACTAGATTCCACATGGCTGATCTCAGTTCAAATCCCAACCTGGTAGCTTGAAAATCGTGCTGGGCAAGTGTCCATGTGTACCCAAAATCATGCGAGGAGAATAAAGGAGAAGGGATTGCAGTGTGGTCATCCTCCCTGGGGGGTGGAGGGGTGATTTATCACTTTCTGTCTCTCTCCAGTGAGCACATGTGCCCTATGGCAAAAACTTAAAAAAAAAGAAAAGAAAAAGAAAAAGAAAGAAACATAAGGGTTTTTCAAAAAGTCCATGGAAAATGGGATTGAAGTAAGTTTATTTTGGTACAAAACTTTTTTTTTTTTTTTTTGAGAGGTGTTTATGCTACAGGGCGTGTGCACTCACCAGAAAGACAGAGAGACAGTGAGAAATCACCCCGCAAGGGGAATGACCACACTGCAATTTATTCTCCTCTTGCAATTTTGGGCATACATGCACACATGCCCAGCGTGAGTTTGAAGCCACTGGGTCTGGTACTCAAACCATGGTTGACCATTTGGGAGTCCCGCACCTTAACCACTGCACCACCTGCTGCTCCTCCATAAACTCTTTGAAAAAAATAGAGAGGAAGAGAAAAAAGTCATGTACTATGCATTCTGCCTGTGGCCACCCCCTCTTGGGGAGTGCTTTCTCACCCCTTCACCACCTCCATCTCTCTCTGGGGAGTAAATGCAACCTATAGCAAATTTTCTAAAACAAAACATAGGGGCCAGCATGGTGGTTAAGGTTTTGGACTCCCACATGGCCCACTATGTTTTGAGTCCCAGACTGAGTGGCTTGAGAATCACGTGGTGGGTGTGTATGCATGTCCCAAGAGGAGAATGGAGAAGAGGGAATTACCATGTCACCATCCCCTCCCAGGGGTAATTTCTCACCTTCCCTCTTTCTCTTTCTCTTTCTCTCCAGCAAGGACACATGCCTTGTGGCAAAACAAAACAAAATGACCTCCCCCCAACACACACACACAACATTAACATTTGCTTAAAGTAGGTGGTGCATAAGTATTGTATGTACCTCTCTAAATGTTTAAACTCTTTTACAGTTAAAGTCTGCCTCCTTGCTCTTTATCTGGTTCTCTTCCCAGAAAACTGACTGATCAATCTCCCTCTGAATGGAGCCCTAGAACTTTTGTATTCAGGAAAGATTTAGCTGGAGGAATAATGGGCATCCCTACTCTGAGAGGTGAGAAGCCCAAAAAAGAAGAGAGGATCTTTTTTTTTTTTTTTTTTTTTTGAGAGATTTTTGCTATAGGGCGTGTGCGTTCGCCAGACAGAAAGAGAGAGACATTAGAGACAGAAAACGAGAAATCATCCCCCAGGGAGGATGGTCACGCCGCAATCCCTTCTCCTCCATTCTCCTCTCGGGATCTTGGGCACGCATGCACACGCGCCCGGTGTGAGTTTTAAGCCACCGGGTCCGGGACGCGAACCACGGTCGACTATGTGGGAGTCCAGCGACATAGCCATTACGCTAACTGCTGTTCCCAAGAAGAGAGGATCTTGACACTAACAGAATCAAGCAAAGCAGACACACTTTTGGAAGGACAATTAAAAATAAGGGGAAGTAGGAGTCAGTAGTGGTTAAGGCACTGGACTCCCACCTGACCAACTGTGATTCAAGTTCCATACCTGGCTGTCTGAAAATCACACCGGCATGTGTGTGCAAGTCCAAAATCCCAGGAGGATAATGGATGAGAAGGGATCACAGTGTGGCCATCCCCAATGGGGGGTGATTTCTCACTTTTCCTCTCATTGTTTCTCTCTGGTGAGCACATGTGCCCTATGACAAAAACCTTTAAAAATTTTTTTAATTAAAAAAATAAATAATGGGAGGCTGGTTCCATGACCTGGTGGTGAAAGGATCCCACATGGATGATCTGTGTTTTGAGTACTGAACTGAGGGCTTAAGACACATGCCAGGCATGTGTACATGTTTGCTCAAAATCCCAAAAGGAGGGAGAAATGGAGTAGAGACTGTGCTGTAACCATTCCCCATAGGAGGTGTTTTTTCCTCTTCCTCTCTCTGTTTCTCTGTCTCTGGCAGTGCAAATGCCCCTGGCCCCCCAAAAAGGGGGGGGAGCTGGCAGGTGGCATGGTGGTTAAAGCACTAGACTCCCACATGATCGACTGTGGTTCTAGTCCCAGATCTGGTGGCTTTCTCTCTCTCTATCTCTATCTCTATCTCTATCTCTCTCTCTGGTGAGCACATGTGCCCTATAGCAAATTTTTAAAAATAATAAATAAAAAGGGACCAGCAGTTGTGTAATGGCTATGTCGCCGGACTCCCACATAGTCGACCACGGTTCGTGTCCCAGACCTGGTGGCTTAAAACTTACGCCAGGCGCGTGTGTTTGTGTGTGCCCAAGATCCCAAGAGGAGAATGGAGGAGAAGGGATTGAGGCGTGGCCATCCCCCCTGGGGGGTGATTTCTTGCTTTCTGTCTCTCTGTCTCTCTCTGTCTGGTGAGCACACGCGCCCTATAGCAAAAACCTCTAAAAAATAAAATAAAATAAATTAATTAATTAAATTAAATAATTCTAGGAAAAACAAAGGGGAGGTGGTGGGCAGAAGACCTTCTGCAGATAGAAACAATAAGTGACTATTTACAGGAGTTACTAGAAGGAGGTTTCTGTTTTTTGTTTGTTTGGTTTTTGCTAACATTTTTCAGTGAAACTCCTACAATTATGGAAAAACACTGTTTCTGACCCACATTTAAAAAAAAAAATTTTCCTATGGGGCGCATGCACTCACACACACGTGCTCCTAGTGTGGTTTTCAAGCTGCGGGGTTGGGACTCAAACTGCAGTGTCAGCGGCATAGGATCTCGCTGCCTTAACCACCACATCACCTGGCTGGCCCTAACCTACATTTTAATGAATAAAGGAGCAAAGAAATTTGGGCCTGACCTGTAAATGGTATTTTACTGTGCTATAAACAGATAACTATTAGTTGTAGTAATGGTTTTTGTCTGTTTGTTTGTTTTACTCTATGTATTAAGAACAGTTAGCAATTGTTCTTTTTAAATTTTTATTTTTCATTATTTTTCTTTATTTGCTATAGGGCACATGCACTCACCAGAGAGAGAGAGAGAGAAAGTAAGAAAGCAGGCCGCCAGGTTTAGGACTCAAACCGCAGTCAGCCATGTGGGAGTCCAGTGCCTCAAACACCACACCACCTATTGGCCCCAGCAATTTTTCTATTTTTTAAAAAATATTTATTTAATTCCATTTGTTATTATTTGGCTGCATGTTGGAATTCAGTGCCTTTTACCACCACACCACCTGCTGGTCCCACCAGCAACTTAAAAAAATATATATTATTTAACTTTATTTATTTATTCATTTGTTTATTTCAATTTGACCTGAGAGGGACAGAGAGAGAGAGAGAGAGAGAGAGAGAGAGAGAGAGAGAGAGAGAGAGAGAGAGAGAAAGTAAGCTGCCAGGTCTGGGACTTGAACTGCAGTCGGCCATGTGGGAATTCAGCGCCTTTAACCACCATGCCACCAGCTGGCCCACAATTGTTCTTTAAATGTTAATTTCCTTAAGTGTTGTGGATTTTGACAGGGGCTTTTCTGTTGTCTTGGAGTTGCTGATAAAGTCCCAAAGGTAAAAATGAAATGTTCTGTTCTGCATTCTAAAGGGGGCCACAAGCACTGAGCACATGTCACACAGCACTCACTAGGAGGTGTAAGGTTTACACAATCTCTCCATCCCGTACCCTACAGACATGCCACCATGTAACAAAGTTCCAATCCAGAGTACAAAGCCCTCCTGCTTTTGGTGTGAGGCCTCCACATGTTGGGCATCTGCAAGCACAAGAGCTCCGTGTCTCCATCTCCAACGAAACTACAGCCCCATTTTGGGGCTGCCACAGAGTTCTTTGACCTGTGTTCTCTGAAGTATGTGAATATAGGAGTGGAGGGTATGTTGGGATTGAACAGAGACTGGTACTCACAACTGTCTGGAGATTTCACAAGGGAGGGGATTATTGCTGGGGTAGCCCCTATCGGCAGTATGCAACACCCTCTCAGGGGTCTACATTTGTGTTCTGTCTGGGAAGAAAAGGATAGGATCACTCTATTTTCTTTGCCACCAAAAGTCACAAAACAGGATTTCAGTTGCTCCTGGATAGAGTGACCATGTAATTTGTAAAAATCCGGACTCAAGAATAAAGGGGAAGTTAACCAGACAGAAAACTCAAACTGTGCTTGAAAAACCACCATGTATGTTCATCCCGTGCCTGGAGTTCTCCAGAAGAACAGATAGCCGGGAGATATAGGATCTTGTTATAGTGACTACCCAGCTGAACTAGGGAATAACATATGTGGAGGGGGTCTGAGACAAGGTTTGAGTGGGGCCAAAGGAGAAACTAGGCCTCCTTGCTGTGAAATCAGCTTAAGACTGGGGTGAAGTTGAATACAGGGTAGCGGACACAGACCTCACTGCTATACTGAATTAACATAACCAGACAAAGAACCAGTGCACTCTACCCTGTCTTACCGTTAGGATAGGAAGGTAGTTAGACATGAGCAGGGAGGAGAACTGCTTTTTTAGTGGTTTTGTGGTAGGGAACATCCTGCTACTTAAGGAGCAGCACAAGGGACCTTACATAACTTGGAGCATGTGCAGTGGTGAACCTGGTTGTCCCCAGATAACCCCTTTGCTCATTGATATCTTACTTGCATTGTAAATTTTGGTCCCCCCCCCCTTTCCGCTAAGGTACTCAAGGGAAATTACTAGATAACAAGACCCAACAGAGCATGTGCAAGACTCGCAAGGAGGACAAAGGGAAAAGAACCAATCAAAACTAGGTAGAAGGGGTGATGCCCCCACAGAAACTCAATAAAAGCCCCCAATGTAAAAACCATCAGTGCTGGTATGTACCCTTCAGGCCAGCCTACTCCTTCCTTCAGGAAGTGTACTTTCATTTTGGTTTTACCCTGTTATAAAGCTTTGTTGTTTCACTATACTTCTGCCTATTGACTGAATTCTTTCTTTCAGGAAGTTAAAAACCAAGGTTCTCATCTCCACACCAACATTATCACCAACACCACAGCCTAATTGGTAGGGAATGTGTGTTGGGGGGAGGCACAGGCTAGCATGCAGGGATCCAGGAATAAAGTAGGAATTTGGTGTTTTAAAATGGCTGGACTAGGGACCAGCAGATGGGGTAGCGGTTGTCTTGCTAGAGTCCCACATGTCTGACTGCTGTTCAAGTCCTAGACCTGGTCACTTAAAAATCACGTGGACATGTGTGCATGCGTGCCCAAGATCCCGAGAAGAGAATGAAGGAGAAGGGATTGTGGCACGGCCATCCTCCGGGACTGATGATTTCTCACTTTCTCACTGTCTCAGTCTCTCTCTCTTCGGTGAGTGCACACACCTAAAGCAAAAGCTAATTGAAAAAAGAAAAAAAGGTCTGGGCTAGGTTTTAACAACAAAGTACGCACAATATTACTTTTGCTCAGTTTGAGAGATCCTAACGGGATTTGACAGTGTGGTGAGTTGAAAAGGCCTTGTAATGGTGACACCACACAGGTTCGAAAGGTTTATACCACCAATTTACAATTAATAATAGGAAGATCTGGGCGTGCCCTTAAAGAAACGTCCAAAGGAAAGCCTCTTGCGCGCCCCCAACAATTTATCCACGGTGGACAGGACATGCAGCACAGCCAAGCGCGTTCCAGATGCACCAGAAGAGAACCGCCTCCCGAGCGCCTGGTCACGCGACACGCCGAGAGACTACATTTCCCGAAAGCCTCGGCGGCGGCACACTTCCGCTTCTAGGTGTGACGCGGTCTCTTCGCGCTCGTTTCTGGTCTGACGAGGCGGCGTTTTCGCCTCTGAGTGATAGCTCCCGCCTGAGCGCCTCGGGGCGGGCACTGGGTTGGCCGCGAGACCTTGCTCGGTTCTCTATCGTCCGAGCCAGGCCCTCCTCCAGGGCCCGCCACCATCCACTCATGGTCCATGAGTGGACACTGTGGGCCAGGCCTCTAACCCCTTGTCCTGCGTTTTGCCCAGTGGCCGGACACCCGTCTCATACCACATGACCTGCTGGACCAAATGTGAATAAGTTGAACCATATGAAATTGTGTGGGTAAGCGGGGGAACCCCAGGTCACCGTGTCTCCTTTCTCTGAGAAAGTGTGGCTTTTCCTGAGGAAGACTGAGTATTTTTCTTCCCTGACATAGGGCTCTAAAACAGAAGCACCACCTCTTCCTGTCTCCCTTCTCCCCAGACCTGCAGCGTCCTTTGCAGACAGGCAGGAGAGAGCATGATGGAGCTTTGAGTGAGGGGTTACACTCCCGGTAATGGTGGTGTAGGTAATTAGGACTCAATTTCCCACGGAAACCAAAATGGGTGAAATGTTGACCAAAAAATCCTTAAGGGGCCAACAGGTAGTGTGGTAGTTATGGTGCTGGACTCCGGTATGGCCAACTGCGTTTGGAGTCCCAGACCTGGTGGCTTGCTTTCCCACCGCCCACCCCCGCATGTGCCCTATAGCAAATTTAAAAATAAAATTAAAGAAATGATTATTGTAAAAGAAAATTCTTAAAAGCATTAAGAACTGATAATGAAGAATTAGGGATCAAACCCAAGGAGAAGCAAGAGACTGGATTAATCACCCTAGCGCTCAAAGCTGCTTTTGCCTTAAGGTATTTTGCTGATGAAAGACTTGTGATGGTAGACTTGCCATGTAAGGGGTACAAGTGTAAAAGTGCTGAAAGTCAGAAGTCTGAATAATCACCACATATTTGAACTAGAACTCTAGATGAGACACCCTCAGAAGTTGTTGAACTGGAAAAAAACAAGCCCCGACATAGACATGTCTCCCAAATTGAAGTCACCTTGAAAGTGTAGAGAACCTCAGCTTTGACCAAATTAGTGGTGTGCGCAGATGCATGGTAAAAGCAAATTAAAATGATCCTTAGAGAAAAGTACTATCAGATAACAAAGTATTCCTTTTTTTTTTTTTTTTTTTTTTTGAGAGGTTTTTGCCATAGAACGCGTGTGCTCGCCAGATAGACAGAGAGAGACAGACAGAAAGCGAGAAATCACCCCCCAGAGGGGATGGCCACGCCGCAGTCCCTTCTCCTCCGTTCTCCTCTCGGGATCTTGGGCACGCACGCACACATGCCCGGCGTGAGTTTTAAGCCACCAGGTCCGGAACGCAAACCGCGGTCGACTGCGTGGGAGTCCAGCGACATAGCCATTACACTAACTGCTGATCCCTCAAAGTATTCCTTTTGAAAAAAGGTTATCCTTCCTTGAGATAGAGAGACAGGCACACCATCCCTCCTCCTTACCCTGCCAGCTCAGTCAGCCATGCTCAGGGGTATGTGCACAGGGAGGCTTGAGTCTCAAACCCTAGACCTTCTCATATGAGTTCAACATCACCAAGTGTTGCATTACTGCTGTACCACCAGCTGGCCCTTTTTCTCCCCCTAAGGAAACTTACAGCATACTCTCAAAGATAACCAGTTATACAAGGAAACGTAAAAAAGAACATGCAGAGAGCCAGCTAGTGATGTGGTAGTTAAGGAGGCTGGATCCCACATGATTGACTATGCAGTTAGGTGTCCTGGACCCAGAAGTATGAAAAACACACCAGGCACGTGTGTGTGTATCCAAAATCCCAAAAGGAGAATAGAGAAGTGATTGGTGTGGCCATCCCCTCAAGGGATGCTTTCTCTCTGCTCTCTGATGAGCAC
This sequence comes from Tupaia tana, assembly GCA_026018925.1. Taxonomy (NCBI): domain Eukaryota; kingdom Metazoa; phylum Chordata; class Mammalia; order Scandentia; family Tupaiidae; genus Tupaia; species Tupaia tana. The sequence goes on along the minus strand of JAKSZU010000018.1, from coordinate 18,455,670 downwards.
AGGTGCCCTATAACAAAAACTAAAAAAATTAAAAACATTTAAAAATAAGACAACAAAGGGACCAGCAGTTAGCGTAATGGCTATGTCACTGGACTCCCACGTAGTCGACCGCGGTTCGAATCTGGACCCGGTGACTTAAACTCACTCCAGGTGCGTGTGCGTGCGTGCCCAAGATCCTGAGAGGAGAATGGAGGAGAAGGGATTGCGGTGTGGCCATCCCCCCTGGGGGGGTGATTTCTTGCTTTCTATCTCTCTGTCTCTCTCTGTCTGTCTGGTGAGCGCACGTGCCCTATAGCAAAAACCTCTCCAAAAAAAAAAAAAAAGACAACAAATAGAAACCATATATTCAAAGACAACTACAAACTCTTCATATACTTCATATATTCAAATTGTCAAGAAAGTATAAAATAGCAGTTCTTAATATATGTTTTTTTAATAAGAATTATTTAATTTTGTTCATTGTCATTAATTAATTTTATTTTCTTTGAGGTTGACCAGAGAGAGAGAGAGAAGGAAAGTAAGAAAGCAAGCTGCCAAGTTCAGGATTTGAACCACAGTAAGCCATGTGGGAGTCCAGTTGCCTTAACCACCATACCACCTGCCAGCCGTATGTTTGGTTTTTGGTTGTTGGTTTTTGTTTTTTTTTTAAAGACAGAGAGAGAGAGAGACAGAAAGTGAGAAATCACCCCCCAGGGAGGATGGCCACACCACAATCCCTTTTCTTCCATTCTCCTCTCAGGATCTTGGGCACACATGCACGTGCGCCCGGCATGAGTTTAAGTCTCTGGGTCCTGGACTTGAACTGCGGTCGACTATGTGCGAGTCCAGCTATGTAGCCATTATGCCAACTGCTGATCCCTGCTGTTGGTTTTTATTGTCTGAAGGTGCTATGCTCACCAGAAAGAGAGGGACAAGGAGAAAGTACCCCTCAGTGGAGCGTGGTCATGTCACACTCCCTTCTCCATTTCTCCATTTTATTGGGACTTGGGACATGTACACCATATGTCTGCTTTCAAGTGCTGCTGGAACCATTATTCAAACTGTAGTCAGCTATTTGGGATCCTACTCTCCTAACCAATAGGCTACAGGCTGGCCCAATTTTTAGTATATTTGAAGATAAAATGGGCCAGCCTCTTAGTGCAGCAGTTGAGCCTTATGCATAGAGAGCTAGATCCCACATGGCCAATTGAGTTTGAATCCTAGCGCCAGCAGCTTAAAAAGCAAGCTGGGCGTGTGTGCATGCATGTCCAAAATTTTGACAGGAGAAGTGGAGGAAAAGAGATTGTGGTGTGACCACGCCCCACTGAGAGCTTCTCTCTTTCCCACTAGCACTCAGGTGAGTGTATACACCTTTTGGCAGTAAGAAAAAAAAAAGATGGGGCCAGCAGATGGTGTAGCAGTTATATCCCTGAACTCCCTCCCACATAGCCAACCACGGTTGAAACCCGTGATCTAGTGATCTAGTGATTTCTCATTTTCTCATTTTCCCTCTCACTGGATCTGTCTCTCTCTCTCTACTCAGCGAGTGCAGGCACCTTAAAGCAAAACCTCTTTAAAAAGAAAAAAAATGGTAAAAGCCTGATAATATCTTCAGAAACAAGAGAACATAAAAAAGTGACACAGATATAAAAAAAATAAATAGGACATTTAAAAACCAGCTAATAAAAAACTGTGATTAATTGCAAATTAAACATAAAAGAAGAGAGAATTGTTTAGAATATAGGTGAGAAGAAATTATCTAGAAACTAAGGGGCTTAACTGGTCCACCTCCTGGCTAGGACACCACTTGCATGCCCAGTGGCCACCAGGGGGCAGAGGTGCACCGTGGAGCACTCCCAGTCCTTTTCCACCTTTTCTCCTTTAAATGATGCTGGAGTGTTACCTCCACCAATGAGAACTGCTCCATCCACACCCCGGTCCTGTACCCAAGAGGAAGGGATTTGGGGTACTTGGCAATAGCGAGTATGGAGTCAGCATCAGAAATAACAAGATAATCTTTAAAAATCAGCAGCTCCTGGGGTAAAGTGTTCTTTTTTTCTCATAGCTTATTTTGGTACCCATGAAATGTTTAAAACTGTACAATCAACCTTTATACCTTTCATCTGGATTAACCAGTTACAAACACATTTTCCCACATTATTTACATATACATTTTGTTTTAGTTTTTTGGCTGAACCATTGGAGGGTTACTTACAGACATCCTCACACTTCACACCCTTGAATACAATAGCCTGCATCTCCTATGAACAAAGACATTCTCCTATGAACAAAGACATTCTCCTACACAGCCACGGTGCCATTTGTTATCACACCTAAGAAACACAGTATTGATATGGTATCATTATCTCATTTACAGTTACATGTTTGGATATCTCCAATTGTCCCAACTATATCTTGTATAGCTGTAGGTTTTTATTCGTAATCCAGGATCTGATCAATGTTTCCATCATTTAGTCTTCCATGAACTTTTTAAAAGAAGTATTTATTCTATTTACTATTATTATTTAAATTTACTATAGAACCTATGTGCTCACCAGAGAGAGAAAAAGTGGGAAAGTAAGCTACCAGGTCTGGGATTTGAACTGTGGTTGGCCATGTGGGAGTTCAGCACCTTAACCACCATGCTACCTGCTGTCCCATTACATTTTTTTTTTTTTTCTTTCGGAGAGGTTTTTGCTATAGTGTGCGCTCGACAGAGACAGAGACAGAGAGACAGAAAGCAAGAAATCACCCCCCAGGGGGGATGGCCACGCCGCAATCCCTTCTTCTCCATTCTCCTCTCGGGATCTTGGGCATGCACACACACGTGCCCGGTGTGAGTTCAAGCCACCGGGTCCGGGACTCGAACCGCGGTCGAGTACGTGGGAGTCCAGCGACATAGCCATTAAGCTAACTGCTGGTCCCCCCATGACATTTTTGAAGAGTCTAAGCAAGTTATCTTGTAGAAGATTCCATAATCTGAATTTTTTCTATTTATTCTTCATGATTAAATTTAGTCAAGTCACTTTTGGTAAGAATATTGCATCAGGCATGTTATTTATTTCCTGTTACATTATATCAGGAGGCCCATCTTACAGGTTCATACCATACTAGTGATACTATTTAATCACTGAGTTATCTGTGACAGTTTCCTGTTCTTTCTTCCCCCTCCAAGAAACAAATGAACAAACAAACTGAATCTGATACCACAAGGACCAACTGGTTAACTCCAGGATGTGGAACACATAGTCATTTCTCAAAAAAACATGACATTGGCTCCCTACTACTTAACAGAAAAGCTAGGCGTATTCCTGCCACAGAACCTTGCGTGTGTTCCTGATACTTGGAATTGTTTTTCTCCATGTAAAGCGTGAGGTAGGGCCAGCAGGTGGCATGGTGGTTAAGGTGCTGGAATTCCGACATGGTTGGCCATGATTTGAGTCCCGGACCTGGCAGCTTGATTTCTCACTCTCCCTTTCTCTCTGTCTTTCTCTGGCAAAACTCATGTGAAAAATAATATTAACAATAATAATAATAAATAAATCTTTTTTAAAAAAAAGCACAAGGTAAGGTTTTCTCCCTGATCTTCAAGTCTGTACAAATACCAGCTTTTCAGCAAAGGCTTCCTGAACTACCTGGTCTCCCATATCTTGCTCAACCTTTCCCCTATGGCTGTTGTTGTCTTCTGACACATCGTATAATTTACTTATTATATTTGCTGCCTGTCTCCCTTTGGTAGTATATAAACTCTAAGAATAAGGACTTTTCCCTACTTATTCACTGTTGTATTCCCAAACAAAACTTGGCATGTGGATAGATACTTAATGCATATTTATTGAATGAACATATATGTTAGCTGTTACTACATTACAAATTTATCCCAAAGCTTAAACCAAAACCATTTATTGTCTCACGTGGTTTCTGAGATCATGATTCTGAAGCTGGTTGGTTGTGGCTTAGGTTCCCCTGTGAGGCTGTAATCAAGCTGTTGGGAGGAGCTCTAGCCTTTGGGGGGCTGCAGAACCCATTTCCAAGCCCTCCTACAAGGTTATTGGCAGAGTTTGGTTCCTCACTGGCTGTTGCCTGGAAGCTTCAGTTCCTAGTCAGTGGGTCACTCCACAGAGCTACTCCTGTCATGGCAGTTGGCTTCCCTTAGAATGATGGGAGAGAGAGAATACCCAAGATAGAGCCCACATTCTTTTTATTATTTATTCACAAGAATGATAGTGATATACCTATTTGTGGTAAACTCAATCCCCCAAAGATGTTCATGTCCTAATCCCTAGAACCTGTGAATATGTTAATTTATATGGCAGAAGTAAGGTATAATTATGTTTGTTTTTTTTTTTTTTTTTTTTAATAGGTTTTTGACATAGGGTGTGTGTGCTTCCTGGATAGAAAAGATAGAGATTAGGGCTGCAGGTGGCATGGTGGTTAAGGGTGCTGGACTCGCACATGGCCGACCGTGGTTCGAGTCTCGGACCTGGCGGTTTGCTTTCTCACTTTCCCTCTTCCCCACTTTCTCTCTCTCTTTTTGTCCCTCTCTGGTCAAATTAAAATAAATAAATAAAGTTAAATAAAATAATTCTTTTTTTTAAATTTATTTATTTCCATTTGTTATTGTTATTTTTTTCTTTATTTGACGAGAGAGAGAGAGAAAGGGAAAGTGAGAAAGCAAGCCACCAGGTCCAGGACTTGAACCATGGTTGGCTATGTGGGAATCCAGCGCCCTTATCCATCACACCACCTGCTAGCCCCTAAATAAAATAATTCTTAAAAGAAAAGAAAAGCAAAGATAGAGAAAGCAAGAAGTCATCCCGCAGTGGGAAATGGCCACACCGTAATCTCTTCTCCATTTTTCTCCTAAGATTTTGGGCATATGCCATGTGCTTGGTGTGATTTTCAAGCCACCAGGTCCAGGACTTGAACTGTGTTCTGGCATCCTGACTATTGTGACGATGGGCACAGAAGTTGAAGTGATGCACTTTGAAGATGGAGGAAAGGACCATGAGCTGAGAAAAGCAAGAAGCCTCTAAAGGCTGAAAAGACAAAAAACACACTTCTCTGGAGCATCCAGAAGAAAAATAGTCCCATCGATACCTTGCTTTTGGCTCAGTAAGACCCATTTAGACATCTGAGTTCCAGAACTGCAAAATAATAATTGTGTGGTGGTGTTTTTTAGAGAGATTTTTGCTATAGGTCATGTGTACTTGCCAGAGAGACAGAGACAGAAAGCAAGAAATTACCCGCCAGGGGTTATAGCCACACCATAATCCCTTCTCCTCCATTCTCCTCAGGATTTTAGACACTAAGCATGAGTTTTAAGCTGCCAATTTCAGGACTCAAACCACAGTTGACTACATGTGAGTCCAGTGACATAACCATTGCACCATCTGCTGGTCCCAATATGTGTTGTTTAAAGCCACTAAATTTGTGGTAATTTCTTACACAACGGGATAGGACATGAATACATCATCACTTCTGCCATATTGAATTAGAAGTGAGTCACTAAATCCAACCTACATTCCACAGATACCAAGACATACAATTGCTAGGGGCTATTTTAAGACCTGCCTACCACAATGAATGAATTATTATTTTTTAAAAAGAATTATTTATTTAGTGTTACTTATTTATTAATTTTATTTTAATTTGACCAGAGAGAGAGAGAAAGAGAGGGAAAGTGAGAAAGCAAGCCACCAGGTCCAGGACTTGAACCATGGTTCGCCATGTGGGAGTGTCTAGTGCCTTAACTACCATGCCACCTGCTGGGCCCCAAATGAATTATTAACCCCACTAAGCAGGTCAGTAAACAGGTTCAGGAGTAAAGTAACTTGCCTGAGGTCTGTAGCTAATAATGGAAGAGTCAGTTCCATCTGACACTCTGGATTAAATCCCAAACTCCTTTGAAAATAGCTGAGGGCCTAATCTGGGCCTTATCTCCTCCCCAGTCTTTTTTTTTTTTTTTTTTTTTTTTTTTTTTTAATTTTGCTACAGTCACACATGCTTACCGGAGAGACAGAGACAGAGAGAGAGAGAGAGAGAGAGAGAGAGAGAGAATAAGCAAGAAATCATCCCCACAAGGGGGGTAGCCATACCACAATCACATCTCCATTCTCCTCTTGGGATCTTGGACACACATGCACATTCACCCAAATGTGTTTCAAACTGACGGATCTGAGACTCGAACCACAGGTGGCCACGTGGGAGGGAGTCCAGTGCCTTAACCATTGTGCCACTCCGGACCTTTACTCCTGCTGTTTCCTTCCAAATTTGTTCTTCACTGGGCTGGCTCTTCACTCTTCAAGTCTCAGTTTAAATGCAAGTTTTCCCTGACTACTATTTATAACATAATGACTTTCTATCTGTTCAACCCATTTTAGTTTATCTTATTTATTGTTTGCTTACTATCTAATGTCTGTTCCCACTACTCCCACCCCTCATGAGAACAGGTACTTTGCCTGCTTTGTTCACTGCTGTATCCCAATACTGGCACACAGGAGGTGATCAATAAGTATTTGCCAAATAAGCAGATGACTTCACAAGTTTGTAAAACAGTTAAAAACAATCCATTTAACTCACTTCTCTGGGCATCTTAAAATAACAGTTTTTACTTGGCAGAACTGCTGAGAATTAAAAGAGATAAATAAGTGACAAGGCCTAGAGTCATTGGATATATTTTTAAAGGAACTAGAGTTTTTTAATTCTCTCACCAACAGGCAGTCCCTATACCCTGGGGGCATTCACAGGCCCTATACTCTGAGAGCCCTTTGTCTTCAGGGAGGGAAGAACTCTGGAGAGGGGTGAGCAATCCACCATCACCATTTGGGTAATAACAGCATTTTCTTCCCAGACTGGTTCTGCTGGTCCCTTTTTTGCCCCTTCCCACAAGCAAACAAAAAACAGTTTTTTTATTTTTAAAAATTTTTTGCTATAGGGCTCGCTAGAAAGACACAGAGACAGAGAGAGGGAAAGTGAGAAATTACCCCTCCAGAGAGGATGACCATGGCATAATCCCTTCTCTTTGGGATTTTTGGGCATGCACACACATGTGACGGGTGTGTTTTTCAGGCCACAGGTTCTAGGACTTGAACCACAGAGCCAACCATGTGGGATGCGGTGCTTTAACCACTTTAATACCTGCTATCTCAAAAATCCCGTTTCTTAACTAGAAACCATAGCTCTCTGAAGACCCTACAAGTCAATCATGAATTTAATGAAGGTATATAAGACAAAGAATGCTAAACTTGATTAGGGAAGATAAGGTTTTGTGATATTGGACAAGGAAATTTACCAGTATCTCTGTTTCTTCCTGTGTGTGTTAGCAAGTGGTAGAGAGAGAGACCAATTATAGAGGATTGAATTAATCGTCTCAGTTCATACCCCACCCTTATGATTGATTCATGCAAGGCTCCTCTGTGATTTCATTAATTCAGTCATTTATTCATACTTTTTTTTGTGTCTTTATCTTCCCCACTCCCTTACCTTCCTCTCCTACTCCATTTAGTAAGTGCCTTTGAGTTTGTATATAGCTTTGTCAGATGTGTGGTGTTGATTTGTGCAATTTTAATTTTCGATTTTTAAAAAAGAATTATTTTACATATTTTTATTATTTGTTTTTAATTTTTGCCATGGAGCATGTGTGCTCACCAGAGAGAGACAGAGAGAAAGGGGGAAGTGAGACAGCAAGCCGCCAGATCTGGGACTCAAACCGCAGTTGGCCCTGTGGGAAAGCAGTGTCTTATCCATCATGCCACCTGTTGGCCCTATTTTTTTACTTTTAAATTGAAAGGTGCCTGTCTTACTATAGATAAAATTCTGTTTCTTACTGTGGTAGTCAGCCTCTAAGATTATTTCCAGTGGTTCTCCTGGTATTTAATTTTTGACTTGTTCCATCCATTATGAACTGAATGTTTGTATCCCAGCAAGATTCATGTTATTCATATTCTAACCTCCAACATGATAGTATTTAGAAGTAGATTCTCTGGGAGGTGATTAGGTTAAGATGAGATATAAATGTTGGCCCCTCCTGATGAGATAAGTGCACTTAAAAGAAGAAAAAGGGATTCCAGAGATTACTCTTGCCATGCACCTGCACCAAGGCAAGGCCATGTGAGTACATAGTGAGATGGTGGCCACTTACAAGCCAAGCCAAGAGCCCTCATAAGGAAACCTCCCTTACTGACACCTTGATTTAAACCTCTCGGCTTTCAGAACTATGAGAAGTAAAGTTCTGTTGTTTAAGCCACCTACTCTATGATATTTTGCTGTGGCAGTTTGAGTTCTATCCCATGTTGAATAGAACTGACCCTGTTCAAAAAATAGAATATTGCAGGGATAGTGGTGTGTGATTTCCAAGGCTAAATGATAAAGACATTGTAACCTCCTTCTCCTTTCTTTTGGATCAGCCACTCTAGGGAAGCCATCTGCCATGTCGTGTGGACACTCAAGCAGCTCTGTGGAAAGGTCCAAGAATGAGGTCTCCTGTCACTAGTTAGCACCAACTTGCCAGCTATGTGAATTTTCTAGCACCAGTAAAGTCTTCAGTTGACTCAAGTTTCAGTGACATCTTTGTTTTGTAAGTCTACTTGTTTTATTCATGATAGCACGGGCATGAGTGAGGGAAAGAGAGAAGCACTCTAAACAGGGTCTCATCATACTGTGATCTCCCATCCCCAGTCCTTCAATTCATCAGTATCTTGGGCAGGCAAGTGTCAAGCATTATTTCAAGCCAACCAAAGGATTCAAACCAGGGATTGGTCATATGGCTTCCAGCACAGCAGTTCAGTTTACTACCAACTATACTACCATTCTGGGCCCCCTGTGACATCTTTTTATTTTTGAGAGGTTTTTGCTATAGGGCACGTGCACTCGCCAGACAGACAGAGACAGAGAGACAGAAAGCGAGAAATCACCCCCCAGGGGGGATGGCCACGCCACAAACCCTTCTCCTCTATTCTCCTCTTGGGATCTTGGGCACGCATGCACACGCGCCTGGTGTGAGTTTAAGCCACCGGGTCCGGGACTCGAACTGCAGTCGACTACGTGGGAGTCCAGCGACATAGCCATTACGCTAACTGCTGGTCTCCCCCCCCCCCCCCCCCGACATCTTAACTGCAATAGCGTGCAAGACCCAAAGCCAGAACCATTCAGTCAAGCCACTCCCAAATTCCTGACTCACAGAAATTATGCAAGGTAAGAGTTTAAGTCATTATATTTTGAGATCATTTGTTACACAGCAGGAGATAACTGATGTACTTATTTTTTCATTTGTAGAATCAATTCAGATCTGCTATTGTAGCACAAAAGCAGCCATAGATAATATAATCAAATGAGTATAGCTATGTTCTTATAAAATTTTGTGGGTGCTAAAATTTGAATTTCGTATATTTATGTGTCACTAAGTACTCTTGATTTTTTCTCCCAACTCCTTAAAAGTGTCCTGCGTCAAGTTGTTGAAGAAGAGACCATGGATCAGATTGGTCAACAGGCCTTAGATCCATGACCTCTGATATATTTCATTGTTTGAACAGCTCCACAATTATTCCATAGTGTGCTTTTACCATATTTAACATATCTAGTGTCCCAGTGAAGGACATCCAGTTCATCCTCTACTCCTCGCTCCACTAACAGTAAATACAGTGGCTGTATGGGACGATTTCTGGAGTATTTGCTCAGGAGTGGGAACTGCTGGGTTTCATGCAATTAGCCTACACTCACCAGTGATGTGTAAGAGTTCCCATATCCCCATACCCTACCAACACTTGATATTACCTGACTTCCTAATTTTTGCAAATCTATGAATCTTCTCTTGGTTTGCATTTCTCTGTTTTCTAATTTAAACATTTTTTTTCCCTGAAAAGTAGCATATATTCAGTTTTCCTCTAAAGTGCCTATTTACTTTGATGTTTCTGACCTTTCTTTTTGGGGAGATCACCTCTCTGTGTGTCTCAGTTTCCCCCATGTGCACTACAGTTGGCCTTTCCTGAGATGCCATCCCTGTTGCTGAAATCTTTACATCGAAGTTTCAAATAATGAGAATAGACCAGAGTTGGTCTGGGATTGGGTTTTAATATATTATCTCATGGAAGAAGTCCCAGTTTTATTTGGTGATTATAACAAATTTGGGTTCAGGGATGTTGCATATCAACTCAAGGATTGTGGAATTGAACCATGAGCAGATGCTGAAGCTAAATTCTGTTAGGAAGAGCTTGGATTGCAAATTGGAATTAGAAGACATTAACTAGAGGTAACCAGCAGTTAGCGTAATGGCTATGTTGCTGGACTCCCATGTGGTCAACCGTGGTTCGTGTACCAGACCCGGTGACTTAAAACTCACGCCAGGCGTGTGTGCGTGCATGCCCAAGATCCCAAGAGGAGAATGGAGGAAAAGGGATTGTGGCATGGCCATCCCCCCTGGGGGATGATTTCTCGCTTTCTGTCTCTCTGTCTCTCTCCATCTGTCTGGCGAGTGCATGAGCCCTATAGCAAAAACCTCTCCAAAAAAAAAAAAAAGAAGACATTCAGGGACCATCAGATGGCATAATGGTTACGTTGCTGGACTCCCACATAGTTCGAGTCCGGCACCCAGTGGCTTAAAACTCATGATGGGCATATATGCGTGTGTATCCAAAATCCCAGAGGAGAATGGAGAAGGGATTGCAGTGTGGCCATCCTCCCGGGGGTGATTACTTACTTTCTGTCTCTCCGGCAAGCACATGCACCCTATAGCAAAAATCTCTCTCTAAAAAAACATAATAAAAGGGGGACCAGCAGGTGGCATAGTGGTTAAGGAGCTGGACACTCCCACATGGCCAGCTATGGTTCGAGTCTCGGACCTGTTGTCTTGCTTTCCCGCTGTGTCTCTTTGGTCAAATTTAGGTAAATGAATGAGTAAATAAAATTAAATTACTTAAAAAATAATAATAATAAAAGACATTCAAATGGCCAACAGATACAAGAAAAAAATTAGTAACAGACTTTATGGCCTATAAAGCCTAAAATATTTATTATCTGATCTTTTATGGAAAAGATTTACTGACTCATCAACTATGTATTGGTGTTTTTATTATTTATTTTTTTGCTAGCTTGATGGGAGAGAGCTTGGGAATATACCACCTCTGGATTAGATAGTAACAGGACCCAAGTCACTAGCCCCTCTCTGCCAGGTCCTGGCCCAGTAGTATAAGGAGTGAGAGCTCATATCTGACTCCATTTTCTGGACTGAGAAACTGAGGTTTGGGAGAATTGCTTAAGCTCATACAAACTGTGGGAGAATGGGCTTAGCTTTCCTCTACTCCTGGACAGCTACCTCTACTCCAGTTAAGAAAATATGGCCTTGAATAATTAATGGTTGGTGTTTGCTGAGCACTCCATCTTGTCAGAGCACTTTGATCGTCATTAATTAGTCAGAACCTGGCTCCCACAATAGTGGAATAAAACAAAAACAAAATGGCTTTGATGTCTTCACCACTAAAACTGGGAGCTACTATCTCCACATCAAGGCTTTGACCTGCAGATTAAAATCTTGGCCCTGAAGACTTGAAAAACATACTGGGAACGTGCCATGATGGAATGGAGAAATGAGAGAAAAAAGGATTGCTGTATGACCAGGCCCTTTTGGGAGGGTGTCTCTCTCTCCTCATATGGCCCTCTGGGAAGAAAAAGAATTACCTGAGGCATTTGTTAAAATTCCAGAGCCCTACTTTAGACCTACTGATAAGAGTTATAATTTTTTTAAATAATTTAAAATTTTTGTTTATTATTTAGTTTGCTATAAGGCATATCTGCTCACCAGAGAGACACAGAGAAAGAGAAAGTGAGAAAGCAAGCCACTGAGTCTGGGACTTGAACTACAGTTGGCCATGTGAGAGTCTAGTTCCTAACCCACCATGCTACTGCTGGCCCAGGTGACTTTTTTTTTTTTTTAATTTGACCAGAAAGGGACAGAGTGAGAGAGAGGGAGAGGAGAAAGTAAGAAAGCAAGCCACCGGATTTGGGCCTCGAATCATGGTCAGCCATGTAGAAGTCCAGTGCCCTTAACCACTATGCCACCTGCCAGCCCCATAGGTGACATAATTTTAAAGGCTTTCTAGGTAAGTCCTATAATCAGGCAAATGTGGGAAACAGTGCTGAGCCATCTTGGAGTTATTTTGCTTCTTATTTATACATGTACCCACAAACCCTTAAAACTTTTTAAAAATAATTATTTAATTTTACTTATCATTATATTTATTTATTTATTTTGGAGAGGTTTCTGCTATAGGGTACATGCGCTCACCAGAAAGAGAGATAGAAAGCAAGAAATCACACACACACACACACACCCGGGGGATGGCCATTCCACAATCCCTTCTCCTCTCAGGATCTTAGGCATGCACGCACACGCGCCCGGCATGAGTTTAAGCCACCAGGTCTGGGACTCAAATCATGGTGAGCTACGTGGGAGTCCAGCAATGTAGCCATTACACCATCTGCTGGTCCCTATTTTTATTTTTAAACTTGCTACAGGGCATGTGCGCTAACCAGAGAGGCAGAGAAAGAGGGAAAGCAAGAAAGCAAGTCACCAGGTCCAGAACTCAAACCACTGTTGGCTAGTACCTGGGCTATGCCACCTGCTGGCCCCCAAAATACTTAAACTTTTAGTTTTTGCTGTTTCACCTTGACTTGCCACCTATTGCAAAATAGAGATATCTCTCTTTAAGAGCGCACTCTCTCACTTTTATTTTTTTATGGCCACAGGTGTGTGCACTTGCTAGAAAGAGACAGGGAGAAGATGGTGCTCCCAGTGAGACATAGTCATACTGCAGTTGCTTCTCATCTCTCCATCCTGTCAGGATTTGGTGCATACAAACACGAACCTTGAGTGTTTTTCAAACTCCTGGGGCCAGAATTTAAACCATATAGTAACTCATGTGGGATCCAGTCCCCAGCCATTAGGCCATAGGACCTTCATAAGAGCTCATACCCTTAATTTAATAATACACTACACATGTGAGTTTATAGTTTCTTTATACTTTAATTCAGGGCCCAGGTTGATAACATTAATCATAACAATAATAGTGAGCTTACATATACTAGGTCCTCTGCAGGGAATTCCCAAGTACCGTCTCCTTTGTGTCCTCTCAGCCTTGTTGGTGGGTTTGGTTGTCCCCCCTTTTCCTGTGAGGGGTTGAATAATTTACCCAGAATTTTAATAATTTAAAACTCAGTTTTGTGTCACCCCAAAGCCATCCTAATTAACCTTATGTTACACAATATCCAGTGGCTATCCCAGTCCTTCATTTGAGGAAATAGGGGCCCAGAGATATCAAGTACTTTTCAAAGATTACACAGCAGTTCCTGAATCAAGCCAAATCTGGGACTCAGGTTATTTTGTTTTTCTATTTTTTTTCTTTTGTTCCTACCATAGGGCACATGTGCTCGCTGTAGAGAGACAGAAAAAGAGAGAGAAAATGTGAGAAATCACCCCTGGGGGCAGGGAGGGGATGGCCATGCCACTGTCCCTTTTCCTCTATTCTCCCCTTGGAATTTTGGGTACCCATGCACGCATGCCTGGTGTGATTTTTCAAGATGCCAGGTCTAGGAACTGTGGTTGCCATGTGGAAGACTAATGCCTTAACCACCACGCCACCTGCCAGCTTCAAAGAGAGGGAAAGTGGGAAAACAATTCTCCAGGTCGAGGACTCGAACCGCAATTAGCTTCAAAACTAATCTGTTTTAAAAGCCAAGATAGTGGTTACCCTTGGGTGGCAAATATGGGTACAAGGCTTCTGGGAGCAAATCATATCCTGCCCCTTATTTTGGGTATGCATGTATTCAGTGTCATTTTGATCTGTCATTTATGATCTGTCCATTTTTAAAATTCATGTTATACTTTAGTGGAAAGTTTAAAAACTTTAATATTGGGGCCGACAGGTGGTGTGGTTAAGGCCACTGGACTCCCACATGGCTGACTGTGGTTTAAGTCCTGGACCTGGTGGCTTGCTTTCTGTCTCTCTCTTTCGCTCTTCTCTTTCCCTGTCTCTGGTCAAATTAAAAAAATAAATAAATAAGTAAATAAAGTTAAATAAAATAGTTCATAGTTATTTTAAAAAACATTAATATTATATGATTCTGTTTTTAAAAATATGATGTATGTGTATCAGAAAAAGAATGGAAAGAACTTAAATTGAGGGGCATTTTACAAAATAATTGGCCTATATCATAAAAAATACCAAGGTCAAAAAAGACAAAAAAAGACTTAGAAGCTATACTAGTTTAAAGAAGGCTAAAGAGATAAGACAATTAAATGCAATGCAAGATTCTGGATTAGATCCTACACCAGGAAACATGTATGTACACAGCTAGTTGATTAATTTAAATATGGACTAGAGTCGGCAGGTGGCATGGTGTTTAAGGTACTGAACTCCTACATGCCTGACCGTGTTGAAGTCTCAGACCTGGTGGCTTGCTTTATCACTTTCCCCTTCGTTCTCTCTCTCTCTCTTTCTCTCTCTCTCTCTCTCTCTCTGTCTTTGGTCAAATGAAAAAATAATAACAACACTGGGCAGACAAGTGGCATGGTGGTTAAGGGTGCTAGACTCCCACATAGCCAACTACAGTTCAAGTCCTGGACCTGGCAGCTTGTTTTCTCACTTTCCCTCTCTGGTCAAATAAAAATAAATAAATAAAGTTAAATAAAATTATTCTTAAAAATAAACAAACAAATAAATAAATAAATAAATTTACAAATTTAAATGTGGACTACAGATTAGAGAATGGTATTATTGCAACATTAAATGGCCAAAGTTTACTAAATATACTATGCTATATATAGTTATGTCTTTGTTCTTAGGAAATACATACTGGAGTATTTAGGGATCAAAGGGCATGATGTCTATAATCTTAAATAGTGTATGAGGGGGTGTTAAACTGTTATATACACCATGATTATATACATATAATACACTTATATAGGGGCCGGCAGGTGGTGTGGTGGTTAAGGGCACTAGCCTCCCACATGGTCAACTGTGGTTTAAGTCCTGCACCTGGAGACTTGCTTTCTCACTTTTCCTGTCTCTCTCTCTCACTCTGTCCCTCTCTGGTCAAATTAAAATAAATAAATAAATAATATTAAATAAAATAATTATTTTTTTAATTTTTAGAGAATTATTTTTATTTAACTTTATTTTTAAAAATTCAAGAGAGAAAGAGAGAGTAAGAAAGCAAACATTATTGGACTCCCACATGGTCAAACATGGCTCAAGCCCCAGACATGGTAGCTTGAAAAATCTCACTAGGAATAACACCCAAAGCTTACAGCCAACTGATTTTTGACAAAGGATATCAGTCAATCCATTGGGAAAAGGAAAACCTCTTTAGTAAATGGTGCTGGAAAAACTGGGTATTCACCTGCAGAAAGATGAAACTGAACCCCCATCTTTCACCATTAACAAAAATCAACTCAAAATGAGTCAAAGATCTGAACCTAAGACCTCAAACAATAAAACTACTGGTGGAAAATGCTGGGGAAACTCTGAGAGATTGGAGTAGGCAAAGACTTCTTTTTTTTTTTTTTTGGAGAGGTTTTTCGCTATAGGGCGCGTGCGCTCGCCAGACAGACAGAGAGAGACATAGAGACAGAAAGCGAGAAATCACCCCCCAGGGGGGATGGTCACGCCGCAGTCCCTTCTCCTCCATTCTCCTCTCGGGATCTTGGGCACGCACGCACACGCGCCCGGCGTGAGTTGTAAGCCACCGGGTCCGAGACGCGAACCGCGGTCGACTACGTGGGAGTCCAGCGACATAGCCATTACGCTAACTGCTAGTTCCCAAGACTTCTTAAATAAGACTCCCAAAGCACAGGCAATAATCTCTAAAATAGACAAGTGGAACTATGTCAGACTAAGAAGTTTCTGCACAGCAAAGGACACAGGAACAAGTGTGAACCGACAACCCTCAGAATGGGAAAATATTTTTGTTTAAATATGTCTCAGACAAGGGACTGATAACCAGAATACACAGGGAACTCAAGTGCCTCATGCGAAAAAAAAATGATTAACCCAATTAAAAGATGGGAAAATGAGCTGAACAAAAATCTCTCTAAAGAAGATATACGAACAGCCATAAGGCATATGAGGAAATGCTCAACATCCCTCATCATAAGGGAGATGCAGATTAAAAACCACAATGAGATACTACCTAACCCCTGTCAGAACAGCAAAGATTAAGAATATAAAAAGTGATAAGTGTTGGTGGGGATGTAGTGAAAAGGGAACCCTCTTACACTGTTGGTGGGAATGTAAACTGGTTCAACCACTGTGGAGAACAATATGGAGGTTCCTCAAAGATCTACAAATAGAACTACCATTTGATCCAGCAATCCCACTTCTGGGTATCTACCCAAAGGGTAGGAGAATGCTCAGTTGGAAAAGTGCTTGGCACATCAATGTTTATTGCAGCATTATTCACAATTGCCAAGACATGGAACCAACCTAAACGTCCACAAACTGATGAATGGATTGGAAAAGTGTGGCATATATACTCTATGGAATACTACTACTCAGCCATAAAAAATAACAAGACCCTGGCATTTGATAGAAAGTGGTCAGATATGGAGGATCTATTGCTGAGTGAAGTAAGCAAGGCTATGAAAGAGATATTGTATGTATCCACTTAATATATACCGACTATCCGCACTCTGTGGTAGAGAGCAAAATATTGGAGGACATAAAAACAATGAAAGTACTTAATGAGAATAAGACAGTGTGGAATGGGGGGGGTGAAGAGAAGAGGATAGAGAAAGATAGCAAGAGAACAAATAGAGAGGCAGGACTAATGGGAAACATATGGCTTATTACCTGTTGATGCCGACATGTATAGTATTCTCAACTGGATTGGTCTGAGAAGTATTTCATGATGGGTAAAGTCTTTTTACAAACAAAATGAGAAATAGTGATTGACTGTTTAAAAAAATAATTGGAATAATAATAATTATTGGGAAAAACAATGAAAAGATATTGAATGATGAAGTGGGGAGATTAATGTCTCTGTATTGATTGACATGCATGGCACTCCCTTTTGAAAAAAGCAGTGTAGTGACCAGCAGTTAGTGTAATGGCTATGTCGCTGGACTCCCACGTAGTCGACCGCGGTTCGCTTCCCGGACCCGGTGGCTTAAAACTCACGCCGGGCACGTGTGTGTGCATGCCCAAGATCCTGAGAGGAGAATGGAGGAAAAGGGATTGCGACGTGGCCATCCCCTCTCAGGGGTGATTTCTCGCTTTCTGTCTCTCTGTCTCTCTCTGTCTGGCAAGCGCATGCGCCCTATAGCAAAAAACCTCTCCAAAAAAAAAAAAAAGGCAGTGTAATACACTATAAAGTTATATGCAATCCAATGTTGTATAAACAAGATTATGATGATAAAAAAATAAATAATAATGAGGGAACCAGCAGTTAGCGTAATGGCTATGTCGCTGGACTCCCACGTAGTCGACCGCGGTTCGCGTCTCGGACCCGGTGGCTTACAACTCATGCCGGGCGCGTGTGCGTGCGTGCCCAAGATCCCGAGAGGAGAATGGAGGAGAAGGGATTGCGGCGTGACCATCCCCCCTGGGGGGTGATTTCTCGCTTTCTGTCTCTCTGTCTCTCTCTGTCTGTCTGGCGAGCGCACGCGCCCTATAGCGAAAAACCTCTCCAAAATAAATAAATAAATAAATAATAATAATGAAAAGAAAATCTCAGTAGGCACATGCACATACATGCCCAAGATCCCAGGAGGAAAATGGAGGAGAGAGATTGTGGTGTGGCCATTCCCCATGGGGGTTTGATTCCTCACTTTCCCTCTCACTGCCTCTGTCTCTCTCAGTCTCTCTCCCTGGCGGTCACCTGTGCCCTAAGGCAAAAACCTCTTCTAAAAAAAAAAAAAAAAGACTAGGGGCCAGCAGGTGGCATGGTGGTAGAGTGTGCTGGACTACCACATGGCTGACTGCAGTTTGAGTCCCCGACCAGGTGGCTTGCTTTCTCATTTTCTCTCTCTCTCTCTCTCTGTGTCCCTCTCTGGTCAAGTTAAAATAAATAAATAAAATAATTCTTTTTTTAAATAAAATAATTTTTAAAAAAGGACTAATACTTGGGGCCAGCAGGTGGTGTAGTGGTTAAGGCGCTGGGCTCCCACATGGCCAACTGAGGTTCAAGTCCTGGACCCAGTGGCTTGAAACTCATACCAGGCATGTGTGCATGTGTGCCAAAGAAATCCTGAGGGGAGAATGTGGCATGGCCATACCCCAGGGAGTGATATCTCACTTTCTCTCCCCCTCTATCTCTCCAGTGAGCATACATGTCCTATGTCAAAAATCTCTCTAAAAAATAAAAATGACTAATACTGAAAACTAAAATTGCAGAAAGAGGGACCAGCAGATGGCATAATAGTTACGTCACTAGATTCATAGTTGACTGCGGTTCGAGTCCCGTACCCAGTGGCTTAATACTCACACCAGGCACGTGTGTGTGTGTGTGTGTGTGCCCAAAATCCCAGGATGAGAACGGAGGAGAAGAGACTGCAGCATGACCATCCCCTCTAGGGGGTGATTTCTCACTTTCTGTCTCTGTTTCCCTCTATCTGGTGAGCATACATGCCTATGGCAAAAATCTCTTTAAAAAATTACATAATAATTTACTAAATACCTTTCTTTCTTTCTTTCTTTCTTTTTTTAAAGAGATTTTTGTTCTAGGGTGCATGCACTCACCTGAGAGAGAGACAGAAAGTGAGGAATCACTCCCTAAGTGGGATGGCCACGCTGCAACCCTTTCTCCACAACATACTTAGCACCAGCATCACCTCATTTAATGTTGGCAGGATCTCTCTCCTGGAAGATGGTGATGGACTGTCCATTGATGACAAGCTTCCCGTTCTCAGCCTTGATGATGCCATTGAACTTACCATGGGTGGAATCACACTGGAACATGTAGACCATGTGGTTCAAGTGAATAAAGGGGTCATTGTTGGCGACAACATCCACTTTGCCATTCTCTTCTTGGTGTCTTTGGCACACATGTACATGTGTCCAGCATGAGTTTTAAGCTGTGGGTCTGCGACTTGAACCATGGTTGACTACATGGGAGTCCAACGACAAAACCATTACACCATCTGCTGGTCCCACCAAATACCTTTAAAAATATATATATATATACACACACACACACATATATATATATTATATATATATACACACACATATATATATATATATATATATATATATATATTGTATTTTTCATTCTTTTTTTTTTTTATCAGAGAGAAAGAGAGGGAAAGTGAGAAAGCAAGCCACCAGGTCTGAAACTTGAACCATGGTCAGCCATGTGAGAGTATCTTAACCACCATGCCACCTGCTGGTCCCATCACCAAATACCTTTTTAAGAAGTAATAAAATGGTTGTACATATTCCTAGAAGAGAAAAAAATATGGAGAGAAATATACCATGTGCCAGCTGTGCCCAGGTGATGTTGTGACCCACTGGTAACATGCCAGGCCTCTGGCACTGGGTAGCTTGAATTTGAATCCAGACACACTGGGCAAGTTTTTTAAGTTCTCTGTGTCTGTTTCCTTACCTCATCTGTGCAATGGGGATAGTAGTGGCTACTCATGGAGTCCTCACAGGAGACACTAAAGTATAAAACATTTATGACAATGTTGGCACACACTGAGACTCACATATATATCAGCCATTATCATATCTAGCTGATAACATTATCAGTGAAATAGTCCTTTTTTTTTTTTTTTTTTGTGGGGCTGATACAGTGTACTGTATTGATGATTCATGACAGGGAGGGCTCCTCAGCCCCTCCCCTTCTCCAGGGGTTCTGGGATAGAAACTGTCAAGCAAGGGAGCTTCTCAGTATGGTGGGGACTGAGTGGGAACAGCGCCTCCCCAGTGGCTGAGGGCCTCCCTTCCTCGTGGTCATGCTGGGGCTGGTGGTCAGGGGCTCTACTCCTTGGAGGCCATGTGGACCATGAGGTCCACCACCCTGTTGCTGTAGCCAAATTCATTGTTATACCAGAAAATGAACTTGACAGAGTGGTCATTGAGGGCAATGCCAGCCCCAGCATCAAAGGTGGAAGAGTGAGAATTACTGTTGAAGTTGCAGGGGACAACCTGGTCTTTGGTATAGCCCAGGATGCCCCGCAGGGGGCCCTGTGACTCCTGCTTCACCACCTTCTTGATGTCATTGTATTTGGCAGCTTTCCCCAGGCGGCAGGTCAGGTCCACAACTGACACATTGGAGGTGGGGACATGGAAGGCCATACCAGTGAGTTTCCCGTTCAGCTCTGGGATGACCTTGCCCACAGCCTTGGCAGTGCCAGTTGATGCTGGGATGATGTTCTGGGCAGCCCCACAGCTTCCCCGAGGGGCTGTCCACAGTCTTCTGGGTGGCAGTGATGGCATGGACTGTGGTCACGAGCCCTTTCACAATGCGAAAGTTGTCATGGATGACCTTGGCCAGGAAGATCAAGCAGCTGGTGGTGCAGGAAGCATTACTGACAGCCTTCAGGGAGTTGTACTTCTTGTGGTTCATGCCCATCACAAACATGAGAGCATCAACAGAAGGGGCAGAGATGATGACCCTTTTGGTCCCACCCTTCAGGTGAGCCCCAGCCTTCTCCATGGTGGTGAAGACACCAGTGGACTTCACAACATACTTAGCACCAGCATCACCTCATTTAATGTTGGCAGGTTCTCTCTCCTGGAAGATAGTGATGGACTGTCCATTGATGACAAGCTTCCCGTTCTCAGCCTTGATGATGCCATTGAACTTACCATGGGTGGAATCACACTGGAACATGTAGACCATGTAGTTCAAGTGAATAAAGGGGTCATTGTTGGCGACAACATCCACTTTGCCAGAGTTGAAGGCAGCCCTGGTGACAAGGCACCCAATAGAGCCAAATCTGTTTACTCCGACCTTCACCATTTTGTCTCCAGGACACAGCAGGCACTGCACAAGAGGAGCAGAGAGCTGAAATAGTCTTTTTTTTTTAATTAAGTTTTTTGTTTGTTTGTTTGTTTGCCATAGAGTGCATGAGTTTGCCAGACAGAGACAGAGAGTATTAGAGAGGGAAAGTGAAAAATCACCCTCCATGAGGGTTGACCATGCCACGATCCCTTCTCCGTTCTCCTCTCAGGATCTTGGGCACGCATGCCCATGCACCTGGCGTGAGTTTAAGCCAGCAGGTCCAGGACTCGAACCGCAGTTGACTACATGGGAGTCCAGTGACATAGCCATTACACCAACTGATGGTCCTGTGACTGGTGTGTTTTTTAAGTCACTCGGGCCAAGATTCAAATCACAGTGAGCCATGTGGGATTCAGCTCCTTTCACCATTGGGTATAGCTGACCCTATTAACATTATTTTAGGGGATGAGGGAAGACTACTTTCCAATGGCTCAGCTTTTCCCTCTTGAGCCTCTCTCTGTATCTTCTCTTTTTCCTCCCCTTCTTTTTTTTCTTTTTTTGGAGGTTTTTTTTTTTTTTTTTAGCTATAGGGCACGTGCACTCGCC
The DNA here is from genome assembly GCA_026018925.1 of Tupaia tana. Classification (NCBI taxonomy): domain Eukaryota; kingdom Metazoa; phylum Chordata; class Mammalia; order Scandentia; family Tupaiidae; genus Tupaia; species Tupaia tana. Next base: position 18,434,148 of record JAKSZU010000018.1, on the reverse strand, counting down.
AGAAAGAGAGAGACAGAGACAGAAAGCGAGAAATCACCCCCCAGGGGCGATGGCCACACCACAATCCCTTCTCCTCCATTCTCCTCTTGGGATCTTGGGCACGCACACACGCACCCGGCGTGAGTTTAAGCCACCGAGTCCAGGACTCGAACCGCGGTCGACTACATGGGAGTCCAGAGACATAGCCATTACACTAACTGCTGGTCCCTTTCCTCCCCTTCTTGTTCCACCCCCAGTCTCCTGCCCTCTGCCTGCCAGATTGCATTCCTCACTTCTTTTTCCAAAGAACTATAATTAAGTCTTACTCTGTAATTGCCATTTCATGGTTCCTAACCTGAACTCACACTCCTGCCTGACCTGTTTTCCTTCTTCTCAAATTTGGGAAGCAGAGTCAGAGAACTATGTAATCTAAGAAGATTATGATCTCTATTAGTTAAATTTTCAATCTGTGGGTGCTAGATATAGCTGCACTCAGATTCTTCCATGCATCACTTTGTTTGATTCATACAACAACCCTGTGAGGAAATAGAAACTCAGAGAGGTAGAGTTACTCATCCAAAGGCGTCAGATTATTGATGAAACTGGGATTTGAATTCAGTGATCTGGCCTCAGGGATGGGAGATGATACTCCTACTTTTTCTACTGATAAATTCTGAACTCACCAATTCCAGGCACCAATACCTTTGTGGCAATTTGATATAAAAATTAGCCCTTCTCTGGAACCAGCAGTTGGCATAATGACTGTGTCACTGAACTCCCACGTAGTTGACCATGGCTCAATTCCTGAACCTGGTGGCTTAAACTCATGCTGGGTGTGTGTGTGTGTGTGTGTGTGCCCAAGATCCCAAGTGGAGAATGGAGGAGAAGGGATTGCAGTGTGGCCATCCCCCCTGGGGGTTGATTTCTTGCTTTCTGTCTCTCTGTCTCTCTCTTTCAGGCTAGTGCACGCACCTTATAGCTAAAACCTCTCAAAAAAAAAAAAAAAAAAAAAAAAAAAAAAAAACCTAGCCCTTTTCACCCATCTTTAAATCTTCACCCTTTTCAATATGACTGTTCAGTTCTCCTAGATGAATGAGGGAGTCTGTTTCTCTAGCCCTTGAATCTAGATTGGCCTTGCTTTGGCCAACAGAATGTAGCAGAAGTGATGGTGCACCACACCTTGACCTGTAGAAGTTTTGCACATTTCTGCTCTCTCTGTCTCTCTCTCTCTCTTTTTAAGAATTATTTTTTTGGGGGCTGGCAGATGGCATGGCAATTAAAGGTACTGGGTTCCCACATGGCCGACCATGGTTCGAGTCTTGGACCTGGCAGCTTGCTTCCTTTGACCTGGCAGCTTGCTTTCTTGCTTTCCCCTTCTCTTTCTCTCTGGTCAAATTTAAGATAATAATAGCAAATGGAATTAAATAAATAAATTACTCTTTTAAAAATATTTTATTTGTTATTATTATTTCAGTTTGCTTTTGGGCACATGTACTCACCAGAGAGAATGAGGGAGAGAGAGGGAAAAAGAAATCAAGCCACCAGGTCTGGGACTCAAATGCAGTTGGCCATGTGGGAGTCCAGCACCTTAATCTCCACATTCCATGTAAGCGAGCCCAGGGTAGACTGCTGAAACATCATGGCCCAGTCACCACTGTCACCCCAACTAACAGCCGGCCAATTGCCAGACATGCGAGAAGCCATCCCAGACTTGCCAGCAGCCAGCCAACTTGCCAGCTGATTGTCCATACATGAGTGAGCCTACTTGAGATTAGCCAACCCTGCTGAGATCAGCAGAACTACCCTGCTGTCCACAATCTCATAAGCAATTGTTATAAGTCACTAGGATTTTGGAGTGGTTTATTAAATAGGAATAACTAACCACTACCACTCTTTATAGAGGAGTTTAGATGAAAGGCTCCTGGTGGGGAGGAAAGAGCACAGATTTAGCAATTATCTATTTAGTACTTCTGTATGCTATTTTTTGTTCTGTTTTTGTTTTTAGAGATATTTTTGTTATGGGGTGTGTGTGCTCACTGGAGAAATAGACATGCATGTCAGTCAAGACAAAGATATTACTATATATACATTATCATCATCAAATAGCTTATTTTTTTGGTCAATCAAACATACTTTTACTCTTTTTTCCTTCTCCCTTCTCCCTCCCTTCCATATGTTAAGCCTTTTTATAGGAGTACCTAATCTCATTCATGAGGAGCGCCTAAGGACCACATCTCTTAGTACATATTGCATTGGGAATTAAGCTTCAACATGAATTTTAGAGGAGACAAAAACTTAGTATTTTTTTCTCTTATAAATACAGGCAAAGAACCACAATGGTATTATTAGGAGAACTTGTGTCTGCCCACATTAGGTAGAGCATTCTGCTTTACTCAAAGACTACCAACTTAAATGTAAATCTTATTCAAAAACACATTCGCAGAAACTTCCAGAATAATAGTTGACCAAATATCTGGCCAGTGCTATAGCACAGTGATTAAGTATTGTGCATAGGAAACTGGGTCCCACATGGCCAACTGCAGTGTGAATTCCAAACACAGTTGCTTGAAAAATACTCTAGGCACATGTTCATGCATGCCTAAAATCTTGATGGGATGGAGATGGAGAGGAAGGATTCTGGCATGACCACGTCCCATTGGGAGGTGCTTTCTCTCTCTGTCTGGCAAGAACTTATGCCCTCTGGCAATAAAAAAAAAAAAAAAAAGGAGAAGAATTAACCATCGCAGGTGCCAAAGGAAGAGGAAGTTATTACTACTGAAAACGAAAGACAGAAGATAGAAGAGAAATGACCTTCATGTAGCTGTGACCAGAATGGATTCAGTGCAGTAGATGAGTACAAATTAGCCATGGGGGTCAAAAATGGAGGAGGGATAGGGATAGTGATCTGAGCAGATGCTCTTTTGTGAAGGTGCAGCATGTCATGGGACAGTAGCTGGAGAGAAAAATGGGGTCAAAGCAGGCTACTTAGCAAGTTTGCTTTTACTAATACAAAATATAAAATCAGTGTTTTTCTTTTGTTTTTAAAAGAATTATTTAATTTAATTTATTATTATTATTTAATTTGCTGTAAGACACATGTGCTCACCAGAGGGATACACACAGAGAGAGAAGGGGAAAGAGAGAAAGCAAGCTACCAGGACTCAAACTTCAGTCAGCCATGCAGGAGTCCAGTGCCTTAACCACTATGCTACCTGCTGGTTCCAAACAGGGTTTTTTGTTGTTGTTGTTTTGTTTTAAGAGAGATTTTTGCTATAGAGCATGTGTGCTTGATGGAAAGACAGAGAGAGAAAAAGGAAATCATCTCCCAGGACCATTCAGGGGGTATGGCCAACCTGCAATCCCTTCTCTATTCTCTCAGGATTTTGGGCACGAACGTACATACGCCTGGTGTGAGTATAAGCCTCCAGGTCTGGGACTCAAACTGCAGTCAACTATGTGGGAGTCCAGCGATGTAACCATTACGCCATCGGCTGGTCCCCTCCATGCAGTGTTTTTCAAACTGTGTTTTGATCCTTTTTTGGGTCAGCACAGTAGATGGTGACTGGAACTTTTTAAATTTAATTTTTAATTTTAACTTTATTTTTATTGTTATTTTAAATTTGCTATAGGATTCATGTGCTTACCAGAGAGAGACAGAGATAGAGAGAGAGGGAAAGTGAAGAAGCAAGCCACCAGGCCCAGAACTCAAACAGTGGTTGGCCATGAGGGAGCACCTTAACCATCACACCACCTGCTGGCCCCGAAAAGAAATAAGAGCATAAATCATACGTAGTGAAAGTAAGTACTGCTTCATAAAACTTGTATCCTGACTTGTAACATCATAGATTAGTTTTTGCCTGTACTTGAATTTATATAAATGAAATCATAGTGCAATGTACTCTTATGTCTGAATTTTTTTTTTTTTGAGAGGTTTTTGCTATAGGGCGCGTGCACTCACCAGAAAGACAAAGAGACAGAAAGCGAGAAATACCTCCCAGAGGGGATGGCCATGCCGCAGTCCCTTCTCCTCCATTTTCCTCTCGGGATCTTGGGCACACACGCACATGCGCCCGGCATGAGTTTAAGCCACCGGGTCCAGTACTCGAACCACGGTTGACTACATGGGAGTCCAGCGACATAACCATTACGCTAACTGCTGGTCCCATGTCTGAATTATTTCACTTAAGATTATTTCTGTGAGGGGCTGACAGCGTGGTAGTTAAGGATGCTGGAATCCCATGGGGCCAACTGTGGTTCAAGTCCCAGACCTGGCAGCTGGGACTTGAACCATGATGGACTATGTGGGAGTCAAGCAATGTATCCATTACACCACCTGTTGATCTCACCAAATACCTTTTTTAAAAAATAATTATTTATTTAATTGTATTTATTTATTCATTGTTTTTTTTTTTTTTTTTAATTTGACCAGAGAGAGAGAGACAGAGAGAAGGTGAGAAAGCAAGCCACCAGGTCCAGGACTTGAACCGTGGTCGGCCATGTGGGAGTGTCCAACGCCTTCACCACCACCACGCCACCTGCTGGTCCCAAGACATTTTTAAATCCATGCTTGTTCATAATACACATATTCCATGAACTTTTCGAAGACCCCACTCACATAGTTGTAGCCCATTCATTTTCACTGGTGTGCAGTTTGCCTGAGTATATCATAATTTTATTTATCAGTTCTGCTAATGCCCTTTAAGAACATACAGTCTTGGCATGTAACATTTTTATGTTACATTAAAAAATATAATAACAGCATGTGCTTTTTCAGTGCTATTATCTCAGTCACCAGGTCCTTCATACCTAGGAATAAAAATAGGGTTTCCATTATATGTGTAGGATACAGAATAGGGAGGGTTCAGATGAGAGACTATGGGCATATAATTAGAAAGGTAGATACCCTTCAGAGCCCTATTGCTCCCTAGAGTTGCCTTAATCCTTTTGTTTACCAAGCATTACAGCAAATGTTTGATCATCTATATATCTCTCCATTGGATGTCGCAGGGAACTGAGCCTTGTTCATTGCCAAATCCCTATTCTTAAGTCAAATCTGAGGCTGGAACCCAGTGAGCACTTGGAATTGCTTGTTGACTGGACTGGGTTTGGGCCATTTCTGGAGAGACTTCACTGCCAGGCTAAAGAATTTGATCTCAATACCCAAAGGCAGTAGTAGCAATTGAAGATTTGAGAGTATGAGGAGGTTATAATCTGAGAGAGATTTTAGAAAAATTAACCTGAGCATCAACAATGAAGAGGAAGATCTTTTGGAGAAGTGAAAGCAGAAGGTGAGGTAGGGAAGTGTTCTATCATCACAAGGACAGTTAAGTAGCTGTTGCAGGGCCAGCTCTGTGGCATAGAGATAATGTGCTATTCGAGAGAAGCTATATCCCACACGGGAGCCATGGTTCAAATCCTAGCCTGGTCTGTTTGCAACATGCTGGCACATGAATGAGTGCCTAAGATCCAATGGCCTGGAGGACAAGAGGAGGAGATCATGACATGACCAGCACCTGTGGAGGGTCTCTCTCTCTCACATGTAGGCACAAATACTCTAATATGAATAAAGAAGAAAAGGTAAGAATGGGGCCAGCAGGTAGCATGGTGGTTGGTGGCACTGGACTCCCTCATGGCCAACTGCGATTTGAGTCCCGGACCTGGCAGTTGCTTTCTTACTTTCCCTCTCTCTCTCACTCTTTTTCTCTCTGGGCAAATTTAAATGACTGAATGATTGAATGACTGAATAAATAAATAAAATAAAAGAATTCTTAAAAAAAAGAAATGAAGTAAATAAGAACTTGCATTAGGTCTTGAAAGAAAGAACAGAAAGGTAATTAGCAATGTAGGCCACATGTTTATTTTTCATACATGAAATATGCTCTCACTTTAATACAACCATGTACTCTTTGTGTGTGTATGTGTGTGTTTTAAAATATAATTTTAAGCAAATCTAATAAATCATAAAATGTGATACTAGTTAGCTGAAGAGACTTCTGGGAAAGTGGAACTGGATGTGTATATTTAAAGAATTATTTATTCAGGGGACCAGCAGTTGGCATAATGGCTGTGTCGCTGGACTCCCATGTAGTCAACTGTGGTTCGAAATACTCTGATGGAATAATCTAGACAGCTTTATGATTAACTGGATGAGTTAGGTGAGGAGGAAGGAGAGGATAAAAAAATGACTAGGGCATTTTGAGCCTGAGTAAAAATAATCAGCAAGTCAGAGGGAGTGCTGGGTTACTAAGAGGAAGATTTAAGCCAAAGGAGTGAATACCTAATCATGGAATTTAGCACATGGAATTGGATCTCAAAAGAAAGGCCATAATCGTACTCCTTACTAGCTGGCCCTGCCACCGAGTGCCTGAATGAAGGCTACTAGCAACTGGGCAATTTCAGTAGGAAAAAAATTCAACCCTATACTTACTGGTAAGTGGTATGTTCTTCTGAGTCCTTGGATCTTTCTGCATCAGCAACTTGTACTTTCTGTGGCTCTGACTATGGACCCTGATTGATTGATCAGGCTTAAAAGGCCTGCTCTTGAATTTGAGAGCTCAGGCTTCCAGTCCCTATAGGTCATCAGCAAAGACCAAAAGGTCTGGCATGAATGTGAGGTTATTATTCACCCAAGAAGACATTATAAACCACAAGAATGCAAACCCAGCAGACAGGAATGGCTGTCCAGGTCACTGGGCACACTGTGTCCTTATCCTTCCATCCAGCACAATTCATAGTTAAGTCTGCAGCATGCAGGAGGCAAACTAAATTCTTTATGCAACAGCATTGCGGAGGTACTTTGAATGCAATTTAATTTTGAAATTCTAGAGCTCCAGAATTTACATGTTTGTGGCATTTTAGGTAGTTAGGGACTGCTCTTCCTTACTCCTCACAGGACCAATCCTTGGGGGCAGATGACTAAAGCGACAAAAAGTTGTTGAATCACTGGGTAAGGTCAAGGTTTGGAAAGCCAGCACCAAAGTTGCCTCATGCTCAGGCCCCATGTGTGTTTCCAGTTAAAAATATTGGGTGGGGGGTTGGGGAGGGGGGGGACAGCCAGCATGTGGGGAAAGGACATAAGTATTCATAGAAGTAAATCCAAGGGCATTTACTGATATTACAGGGTTGCCATACTATATAAGTCCAGGAGGCAGCACTCATATTGTATTCTATCCACAGAGATGTACATTTTGATGGACTGTAAGACAGGATGCACCAGCATATAAAACCTCCCATAATAAGAGAAATGTCAGCTTAAACAATAAGGCATTGTTTTTCATGTATTGGGTTGGCAAAGCTCAGTGTCAGTAAGATCGTTTATAAGAGGAAGTGTAGTTTAGTGTAACCCCTATGAAGGCTGGAGTGAATACTGTGGACTGGCTCTCTCAAGTTGGGTCATTCCACCCTCGTCTATAATTGGAGATGACAGAAAGCTAACCTGTATACTTCGCAGACTCCCTTACAGGTTATAGATACCAATTCAGTCCTACCAGTTATGAGTTAATGAGAGATGTGCTAAGTGAAAAACAAAGGCCATTTTCCCTGTCCTTTTGGTAATTTCTGCTGGCAAGTAATATTGTAGAGACCTGAGATTTTTCTGCAGCATATTCAGAGTTCTTTGTTTGACTTTCTGAGTGTCAAGAAGCAGATGTTTCAACAATGTTACTTTGAGGGATCAGCAGTTGGTGTAATGGCTATGCTGTTGGACTCCCATGTAGTCGACCACAGTTCAAGTCCTGGATCCAGTGGCTTAAACTCATGCCTGGCATGTGTGCGTGCGTGCCCAAGATCCCGAGAGGAGAATGGAGGAGAAGGAATTGTGGCATGGCCATCCACCCTGGGAGTTGATTTCTCGTTTTCTGTCTCTGTCTTTGTAGTGAGCTCATGCACCCTATAGCAAAAACCTCTCAAAAACAAAAAACAATGACATTCTGAACCCAATTTCTGGCTGCAGCAGTGACTTCATAGGAGTGGCTTCCCTGAAGAACCTAGGAATAATATAGGCAGCTTTATTGACCTGGAGACCTCCTTGGAGGCCCAGACTATCACTCTCTCCTCTAGTCCTTCCAACAATTTTGTGAGCACTTAATTCCCTCTACTAAATTTTCTGGGGGCCAGGTGGTAGTGCAGTGGCAATGCAACTGGACCCACAGGCAATAGGTCCTAGGTTTGCATCCCAGAACCTTCCTGAGCCCTGTTGTGGGTGCCTGTCTTTCTGTCTGTCTTTCCCCCTATCATGGAAGAAATAAATAAATGAACTTCCAATGAAAGTACGTTTTTTTTAAAAAAAACTCCATTTGCATGAAAGAGCTACAGTGGTTTCTGTTTCTTGCATGAAACCCTGGTTGATATAAAACATTATTTAGATAATTCTATAAAAGTTGGAAATGCATATACCTCTCTTCGCCAGTACTTCCAGGAATGAACCTTACTAGTATGTACGCACATGTGTGAGCTAATATATGCACAAAGAAATGGATATATATATATATATATATATGTATATATATATATATACACACACATACATACTTTTGGCATAGGGCACATGCACTTGCCAGAGAGATATATATAGAGAGAGAAAGTGAGAAATAAACCCCCCCAGAAGAATGGTCACACCAAAATCCCATCACCTCTTGGGATTTTTTTGGGGTACGCACGCACACAGTCATCTCGTACACATCAGACACACATGCCCATGATCCTGGCCAGCTAGGAAGGCTGGAGGTAGGGGAGGAGGTTTACATTGCAACGTGAGATCCTGTTGAGGGTGTGGTGTGCTCTTTATCTTGCTCTCATGAAAGAAACGAAAAAAATTTTAAGTGGAAAGACAGGGTAAAAGAAAGGGAACCAGCAGTTAGTATAATGGCTATGTCGCTGGACTCCCATGTAGTCGACCACGGTTCGAGTCCCAGACCCGGTGGCTTAAAACTTGCGCCATGCACGTGTGTGTGCATGTCCAAGATCCCTAGAGAAGAATGGAGGAGAAGGGATTGCGGCGCGGCCATTCCCCCTGGGGGTGATTTCTCGCTTTCTGTCTCTCTGTCTGTCTGGCAAGCGCATGCGCCCTATAGCAAAAACCTCTCAAAAAAAAAAAAATGGAAAGAAGGAATATGTATGTAAAATATTTCTTTGTGTATAAAATATCTCTAGAAGGGGACCAAGTGGGTGGTGTGGTGTTTGAGGTGCTGGACTCCCACATGGCTGATCACAGTTTGAGTCCTGGACTTGGCGACTTGCTTTCCCACTTTCCCTTTCTTTCTTTCACTCTCTGGTCAAATTAAAAAAATAATAATAACAAATAAAAGTAAAGGAAATAATTCTTTAAAAAATAATTTTAGGGACCAGCAGTTGGCATAATGGCTATGTCGCTGGACTCCCATGTAGTTGACCGCGGTTTGAGTCCCAGACCTGGTAGCTTAAACTCACGCTGAGCATGTGTGCGTACGTGCCCAAGACCTCAAGAGGAGAATGGAGGAGAAGAGATTGCTGCATGTCCATCCCCCCTGGGGGGTGATTTCTTGCTTTCTGTCTCTCTTTTTGGCAAGCACACACATCCTATAGCAGAAACCTCTCCAAAATAATAATAATAATAATTTTTTAAAAATCTCTGGAAGGATACAGAAGGAACTGGTGACACTGGTTACCTCATGGGAAGGGAACATAGTGACTGAGATACTGAGAAAACTTATTTTATTCATCATGAACCTATTTGAACCTTTTGGTGATTTTTACCATATGTATATAATTTTTTAAATTTTATTTTATTTATTATAATCTTTTTATATTGCATTGAATCATCAGGTGTATATAATTTTTTTAAAAATCATAGTACTGGTGCCAGCAGGTGGCATGGTGGTTAAGGGCACTGAACTCCCACATGGTAGACTGCAGTTCTAGTCCTGGATCTGGCGACTTGCTTTCTCTCTCTTTCTCTCTCACTCTATCCCTTTCTCATCAAATTAAAATAAATAAATGGATAAATAAAGTTAAATAAAGTAATTATTTTTTCTCTAATAATTTATTTATTTATTTTTACGTTTTCCCACAAACATTTACTTTACATATCAAAAAATTTTTGCTCAAACTCTATAGTTCTTTTTTTCTTTTTTAAGAGATTTTTTTGCTATAGGGCGCGTGCACTTGCCAGACAGACAGAGAGAGACATTAGAGACAGAAAACGAGAAATCACCCCCCAGGGGGATGGTCATGCCGCAATCCCTTCTCCTCCATTCTCCTCTCGGGATCTTGGGCACGCACGCACACGCACCCGGCGTGAGTTTTAAGCCACTGGGCCCGGGACGCGAACCGCGGTCGACTACGTGGGAGTCCAGTGACATAGCCATTACGCTAACTGCTGGTTCCTGAAACTCTATAGTTCTTGACGGTTAATAAGTAACTTTCAAAATTTCAAAAAACTGGGAACCAGCAGTTAGCGTAATGGCTATGTCACTGGACTCCCACGTAGTCGACTGCGGTTCGCGTCTCGGACCCGGTGGCTTACAACTCATGCCGGGCACGTGTGCGTGCGTGCCCAAGATCCCGAGAGGAGAATGGAGGAGAAGGGATTGCGGCGTGACCATCCCCCCTGGGGGGTGATTTCTCGCTTTCTGTCTCTATGTCTCTCTCTGTCTGTCTGGCAAGCGCACGCGCCCTATAGCGAAAAACCTCTCCAAAAAAAAAAATTTCAAAAAACTAAATTTTAAAGATAATGTCCAAAATATTTGTTATAATTTTGCTTGTGACTATAACAGAGACAGTATGGGTTTTTTTTAAGAATATTTTTTTAGGGACCAGCAGTTAGCGTAATGGCTATGTCGCTGGACTCCCACGTAGTCGACCGCGGTTCGCATCCCGGACCCGGTGGCTTAAACTCACGCCGGGCGCGTGTGCGTGCATGCCCAAGATCCCGAGAGGAGAATGGAGGAGAAGGGATTGCGGCGTGGCCATCCCCCCTGGGGGGTGATTTCCTGCTTTCTGTCTCTCTCTCTCTCTCTCTGTCTGTCTGGCGAGCGCACGCGCCCTATAGCAAAAACCTCTCCAAAAAAAAAAAAAAGAATATTTTTTTAAAGTCAGACTGACAGGATTTTTTTTTAATTATTTTATTCATTTATTTATTTATTATATTTTTTCACATGAGTTTTGCCAGAGAAAAACAGAGAGAGAGAGAGAGAGAGAGCAAGCTGCCAGTTTCGGGACTCGAACCGTGGTCGGCCATGTGGGAATTCCAGCACCTTAACCACCATGCCACCTTCTGGCCACTTAAAGAATTATTTATTTAATTTTATTTATTTATTCAATCATTTTCATTTGACCAAAGAAAGACACACAGAAGGAAAGTGAGAAACCAAGCTCCCAGGTCCAAGACTTGAACCGTGGTCGGCCATGTGGGAGTGTCCAGAGCCTTAACCACCACACCACCTGCTGACCCAACAGTATTGTTTTAAATATTTTTGAGAAAATATTTACATGTCAACTACTCAAAGTGTTGAAAAGCAAACACCCACCACACAATTTACACAAACTTTCTCAATCCAGCCCTGCCTACCAAGTATTCTGTGATATATCAACTACTAGCATAGATCAGTCTCTTTTCCTTCCTTCAAAGTCTTCCTCAAAATAATCTTCTGGGTGTGGCTGCTCTTTTGCGATCTCTACTGACTACAATGCTGGAATAGAAGCGTCTAGGTTATTTTATGGTACAAATTCTTTCATATACCTTCTCTAATTCTCTCTGCTAGGCAGAACTGTTTATGGTGCCAGGCCATCTTTCCAAGAGCTTCTGTTGGCTTAGTTGAGATCTACCTTAGTTCCATAGTTTTATGTTTCTTTTTCTTTTTAAAGAATTATTTTATTTAACTTTATTCATTTATTTTAATTTGACCAGGGAAAGACAGAGTGAGCGAGAGAGAGAGAGAGAGTGAGAAAGCAAGCTTCCAGGTCCAGGACTCGAACCGTGGTCGGCCATGTGGGAGTCCAGCATCCTTATCCACCATGCCACCTGCTAGCCCCCCATAGTTTTATGGTTTAATCTTCAGATATGACATTCCAGTCAAAGCCTTGTCCAATAAGGAGTATTTACAATTTCTGAGACAACAGGTATTATTGAACTTAGACAAATAACCATTCTGTCTCAAAATAAGAATATGGCCAAATATTTTTCAATTCCAGAGGGGTCAGGAAGGGAGAAAAGTTTGTTTCCATTTAAAGAAATAAACAAGAAGAAAAAACATTTTAACAAATTGCTAAACCTATCAACAGCTCAAAAGAAAGCAAAATCCTTAAATTGGGAATAAAAAGTATAGTAAAGAAAAAGACAGTAATGTTTTACTTAAAAGTCATAAAATTCTATTTTACCAGTTCAGTCTTATGTAATTAATCTTTCTTCTGTTGAATTTGCAGTGTTACTGTGGCCAGATCTTTCCATCTTTCTGTCTCTCTGTCTTTCTGGTGAGTGCATGCGCCCTATAGCAAAACCCTCTCCAAAATAAAAGAAAAAAAACAAAACTCATGCTGGGCATGTGTGCGTGTGTGCCCAAAATCTTGTGGATTCTGATGTCTACTGAGCAAGCCTCACTTAGATGCCCTTCCTGCTGTGGGCGCCTCACCTTACAAGTGGTGACAGGAGAAGGTAAGAACCCAACTAGAAGAGTCGAACATGAGCCTTCTCAGTTAGTGGAACCTGTATTGCCCTGTTCCCATCAAAACTTCTCTCCAGAACTGGGACCAGCAGATGGCATAATGGTTCCGTCAATGGATTCCCATTTAGTTGACCACTGTTCAAGTCCCAGACCCAGTGGCTTAAAACTCAAGCTGTGTGCATGCATGCCCAAGATTCTGAGAGGATAATGGAGAAGGGATTGTGGTATGGCCATCCCCCCAGGGTGATTTCTCGCTTTCGGGCTCTCTGTCACTCTGTCTCCCTGTCAAGCGCACATGCCCTATAACAAAAATCTCTAAAAATAAATCAGTAAAAAATAAAATCATAGTACTTTCTTTTTAATTAATTAATTTATTTATTTATGTTACCACATGTCTTCAGTATACATTTCTTTTTCCAACACAAAAACCATACAGTCAGTCAAGACAAAGATATTATTATATACATTATCATCAGCAAATAGGTTCTCATTTTTTGTCAATTAAGCATTCTTTTACCCGTTTTTCCTTCCCCTTTTCCCCTCCCTCCCTTCCATACTAAACTTTTTTTTTTCACATTTTATTGATTCACAAAAGATTTTAAACTATGGACAAAGCTAGAATTAAGTGACAAGTACACTGATTTTCTTCTGAAAGAATTTTTTTCTCTCTCCATTCCCCCTTTTACTAAAGAGAGGCATAAACTAACTTATTTGCAAAAAAAAAACGGTTAATCTCAATTTAGTCTGTTATTTGCACAAAGTCCCATAAGAATTCAATTTCTGGGAACCAGCAGTTAGCGTAATGGCTATGTTGCTGGACTCCCACGTAGTCGACCGTGGTTCGCGTCTCAGACCCGGTGGCTTACAACTCACGCCGGGCGCATGTGCGTGCGTGCCCAAAATCCCGAGAGGAGAATGGAGGAGAAGGGATTGCGGCGTGACCATCCCCCCTGGGGGGTGATTTCTCGCTTTCTGTCTCTATGTCTCTCTCTGTCTGTTTGGCGAGCGCATGCGCCCTATAGCGAAAAACCTCTCCAAAAAAAAAAAAAAAAAGAATTCAATTTCTGATGCAAGGCAACAGATAGTATTATTGAACTTATGCAAATAATCATTCTGCCACAAAATAAGAATGCTCACAAATATTTTCCCATTGCAAAGGGGTCAGGGAGGGGGAAAAATTTTTTTTTTTTTTGTCTTTTTGAGAGGTTTTTGCTATAGGATGCGTATGCTTACCAGACAGATAGAGACAGAGAGACAGAAAGTGAGAAATCACCCCCCAGGGGGATGGCCACGCCGCAATCCCTTCTCCTCCATTCTCCTCTTGGGATCTTGGGCACACATGCACACACGCCTGGCGTGAGTTTAAGCCACTGGGTCTGGGACTTGAACCGCAGTCGACTACGTGGGAGTAAAGCGACATAGCCATTATGCTAACTGCTGGTCCCCGTCTGAGAATACTTTCATCTTTTCTTCCCACATGAAGGATAATTTTGCTGGATACAGTATTTTTGGTTCAAATTGTTTTTCACTTAGCACTTTAAATAAATTTCCTCATTCTTTCCTTGCTTGCATTATTTCTGACAAGAGGTGTGAGTTTAAGCCACTGGATCTGGGACTCAAATCGTGGTTGACTACGTGGGAGTCCAGTGACATAGCCATTATGCCAACTGCTGGTTCCAAATATCCTAACATTTTTATCTGAAATTTCCAGGAGTTCCATTGTACTGTCTGTGGATGATGAAGGGCTGTTCTTTCCTTTTGGGGGAGAGATATATTTTTGATTTCCCATATTTCTTGTGCCTCTGCAGTGGTGGCTTCTGGTCATCTGGTGGATTTTACATTACTTCCTACCTTCTGGCTTTTTGCTGGGTATTGGGCCAGAAGGAGGAGTTTGGGGGAGAGGCTTTTCTAGTTAAAGGGGCAGGGGAAGCCCACCTCAGATACACATGGATTCTCAGATGCACATGGATTCTGGCTTTTCGCTGGGTGTTCAGTACTTTCTATATATAAAATGAAATGGAATAATTGTCATTTCCCCTACAATTCAGAAGTTCTAAAAAAAAAAAAAGAAGTTCTCGGAGAGTCCTTTCCCATGTTCTTATCTTACTCTATTTGTTGGTTTTTTGTTTTGTTTTGTTTTTAAGAATTATTTATTAACTAACTTAGAGAGAGAAAGTAAGAAAGAAAGCCACCAGGTCCGGAACTAAAATTGTAGTTGGCCATGTGGGAGTCCAGCACCCTTAACCACCATGCCACCTGCTGGCCCCTTTTGCTGTTGTTTTTAGGCTCTTGCCATAGGGTACGTGCACTCATCAGAGAGAGGAAGAGAGAGAGAGAGGAAAAATGAAATCACACCCCTGGGGGGTGACCACCCTACAGTCCCTTCTCCACTTTCCTCTTGGGATTTTGGGAATGCATGCACACATTCTGGGCTTCATTTCCTTTTTTAGAGAGATTTTTGCTATCTTACCCGGCATGAGCTTCAATCTGCCAGGTCTGGGCCAGGAGGAATCCAGCGAGGTGACTATTATACCATTTGCTGGTCCCAACTGGGCATGATTTTCAAGCCACTGGGTCCAGAACTTGAATAATAGTTGTCCATGTGGGAATCCAGAGCCTTAACCACCGTGCCACATGCTGGCCCCTGTCTTCGTTTTTATTTTTGTTTTTTAGGTTTTTGCCTTAGGTTGTGTGCTTTTGCTAGAGAAAGACAGAGGGAAAGTGAGAAATCACCCTCCAGGCCATGCCACAGTCCCTTTTCCTGCATTCTCCTCTTTGGGGTTTTGGGCACATATGCATATAATCTTGGTGTGGTTTTCTCTTTTCTTTTCTTTTCTTTTTTCTTTTCTTTTTTTTTTTTTTTTTTTTTGGAGAGTTTTTTGCTGTAGGGCACGTGCACTCACCAGAAAGACAGACAGAGAGACTGAAAGCGAGAAATCACCCCAGAGGTGAGGGGATTGGGGGGGGGGGGGTGGCCACACTGCAATCCCTTCTCCTCCATTCTTCTCTGGGGATCTTGGGCACACACGCACATGCTCCCGGCATGAGTTTAAGCCATTGGGTCTGGGACTTGAACCGCGGTTGACTACATGGGAGTCCAGCAACAAAGCCATTACACCAATTGCTGGTCCCTCCTAGTATAATTTTCAAGCCACCAGGTCTGGGACTCAAACTGTAGTCAGCCCTGTGGGAGTGCAGCTCTTTTACCACCATGCTACCTGCTGGCCCCATCTCTCTGTTTCTGTTTTTTTTTTTTTTTTTTTTTTTCTTTAATTTCATGATAGATTGTGCGTATGAGAAAAAGAGAGAACTTTGACAGGATTTGGTCACATGCAATCCTCTTTCTTCAGCCCGTCAAGATCTTGAGAACTTGTGAATGCACCTGGTATGTTCTGCAGGCCAACTGGGAGTCTGAACTGTGGTCACTCATGTGGCTTCCAGCACTATAGTTTAGTATGCTGCTATGAAGTGTGCCACCAGATTGGGCCTCTCCTCTCTCATTCTCTCCCTCCATGAGAATCAGCTAAGGGCCTTGTTGGCAGGGTTGTGGCTCAAGCCAACCTCTAGTGACAGAAGCTCTCTCTCCTAAAGCATCTGTGAAATAACAAGGAAAAATCCTAGTAAATACCCCAGCACTGGTCTGTAAGAAGAGTTTATTAACCAGGCTTTTTATTTTTTAATTTTTTAAATCTTAGCAATCGCATTTATTGGAAGAGTTGGAGAAAAAAATGCCATCAGCCTAAGAAGTTGTGAGTTATCTATAAATCAGCTCATTTAGGAGTGAAAGAATCCCTGGATCATATCAGAATGTATGCGTGTTTTTCCTTTGAAAGTCTTGTACACTTTGAAAGTCTTGTACCTATTTTTCCATAAAGAACAAATTCTTTGTTTTAGCCTACTCTCAATAGAGGGGCAACTAGTACAATGCCATCTTCCCAGACGAAGAACACTGGAATATTCTGTTTAGTTGATTTATATATCTCTTCATATGTTTCTTCATTAATTTCTATAATAGTCACAGTTTCTTCCACATCTCCTAGTATCATATTTAAATGCTAATTATAAGCATGTAATCTGCCTCAAAGCTCTTGGTCACTTATTTTCACGTAAATTCGCTCATCCAGGCTGAGCCTGATGAGATTCAGGGGCTCCTCTATGGTGTTGGTAGTTTGTTGCTGGTCCATGTTGTCCACCATGTTTCAAACCCCTAACCAGGCTTTTTAAAGCCAAAATACAGAATTTGGTCTGTCCAGACAACTCTGAGGGTGTATTGCTAAGATAGGCGCTAAAGAGCCAGAAACTGCTCCTTAGGCTGGGATGGCCAGAATGTATATTCTGAAAAAACTGCATAGATTTAAAATTTTTTTTCACAAAAATGAAGTATATTAATGCCATTTTTCCATAAACTTTTTTTAAAAATTTGCATGTGATTGCTAGAGATGGAAAGAAAGAGAGAGAGGAATAGTGAGAAAGCATCCCCCAGGAGGTATGACCATGCCACAATCATTCTCCTCTATTCTCTTGTCAGGATTTTGGGCACACATCCACACATGCCCACCATGTTTCCCAAGCCTCCAGGTCTGGGACTCAAACTACACAGTTGACCATGTAGGATCCAGCTGTCCTAGCCACCATGCTACCAGACCCCTTCATGACTTTTTTTTTTTTCCCCCCAAGAATTATTTATTTAAGAGGCCAGCAGGTGACATAGTGGTTAAGGTGGCTGGACTTTCACATGACTGACCACAGTTTGCATCCCAGACCTGAGAGCTTGCTTTCTCACTTTCCTTCTCTCTTTCTCTCTCTCTCTCTGGTCAATTTCAATAAAATAAAATAATGACAGTGAATAAAATTAAATAAAATAATTATTAAAGAAAGAATTATTTAGTTTTATTTATTTATTTATTTATTTATTTATTTATTTTGATTTTAATTTCCTATGGGGCACATGTGCTCACCAGAGAGAGATGGAGAGAGAGAGAGACAAAGTGAGAAAGCAAGCTGCTGGATCCAGAACTTGAACTGCAGTCAGCTATGTGGGAGTCCAAAGCCTTAACCACCAATCTACCTGTCTGCCTCTAGGACGACTTCTTCTTCTTCTTCTTCTTCTTCTTCTTCTTCTTCTTCTCCTTCTCCTTCTCCTTCTCCTTCTCCTTCTCCTTCTCCTTCTCCTTCTCCTTCTCCTTCTCCTTTTTTTTTTTTTTTTTGTAAGAGAGAGATTTTTGCTATAGGGTACTCACCAGAGAGACATCAAGAAATCAACCCCCAGGGGGAATGGCCACGCAGCAATCCCTTCTCCTCCATTCTCCTCTCAGGATCTTGGGCACACATGCACATACACCCAATGTGAGTTTCAGGCCTCTGAGTCTAGAACTCAAACCGCAGTCAGTCATGTGGGAGTCCAGTGATATAACCATTATGCCATTTGCTGGTCCCTTTTTAAGGTTATAAGAATGTTCTAAAATTGATTATGGTGATGGTTGTGTAAGTCTGTGAGTATGTAAAAACTGTTGAGAGGCTAGATAGTAGCACAGTGGTGAGGAATTTCTCTGTGAGGGGACCCACATGGGAAGGGTCCAAGTTTGTGTCCGGAGTCTCCCCTGAACTCACCAGTTACACACAGGCCTATGATCCAAGGCTAGTGAAAGCTAGAGGTGGATTGTGGCATGGAACACCTGTTAAAAGTGCCTGTCTTTCTGTCTTTCTCTGTCTTTCTCTCTCTTATGGAAGAAAGGAAAAAAGAAAAGAAACTTTTAAAAAGAGAAAGTATTGAGTTGCACACTTTATATTGGGGAATTGTGTGACAGACAAATTGCAACTCAAATAAAGCTGTTTTTTTTTTTTTAAGTTTTTTTTTTTCCCAAAAAGCAAACACAATTTCCCCAAGAAAGTTAGTACTGCAGATGCCTCATGTGAGTATATGTCATAGCTGACACTGAGACCAATCGGACCACAAATGACTCCAGCCAATCATACTTGGCACTGCTTGGTCACACACCAGTCACATGGAGCCACTGGTACATAATACTGATCATGGGAGTTTACAGGCCTTTTTATAAATGCCATGCTTGGGCTTGCAGAGCTAATTACTCATGTGGGCAGCAGTGGTTAAGAGTGCTGGCTCTGCTGTCAGACAAACCTGACTTTGAACCTCAGCTCTGTTTTAGGACCATTTGCAAGTTAGCCTCTCTCATTTTATTTTCCTCCTGCACAGAATAGAGGTAATAATACCTACCCCATAGGGTGATTAAAGGGATTAAGCAAATTACTATTTGTAGAATAATTAGCACAGTGCCTGGAACTAGAGAAAGGATCAGTAAGTGGTAGCTGGCATTATTATTAATGAGAAGGCATATAAAGCACTGAGCAGTCTCTGGCACTTAGGAACTGCTCAAAACACAAAATGACAAAGTTATACCTTTTACAAGAAAATTATCTATGAGACAGAATAAACTATAGACAGGGTAGAGAATTTGAATGACTTTACTATAAAACAAAAGTAGGTGACTTTGGAAGACTGCTACTTGCTCTACTGTCTGGCTTTCCCCGGCCTTTTGCAGCAAATACTCACATAGCCTAAAGCACCAGGCTCTACACTGGAGTCTTTTGGCTGCTCCCACCACATTGTTAACGAGCAAATCCAAGCTTCCAGGAGCTTCTAGAACATTACAGCTAAGAAATTGGAGCTTTTGACCAGAAGCCAAGACAGGAAATGACATCCCTCCAAGGCATGAACTGAATGAGACAGAGAGCTAGAAAAGACATCAGAGTAGAACATAATTACACTTGTTTATCCCAGGAATGCAAGGACATTTTAGCAGTAGAAAATCTGTTCATGTAAGGCACCACCTTATCTGGTTAAAAGGGAAAAATATGATAATCTCAATACCTGCAGGAAAAAGCAGTAGCTGTAAAAATACTTACACTGGTGAGTGGCACAGTGATAAGGTCAGCCATGGTTAAGATCCTACATGGCTGAAAATATGGTTCAAGTCCCAGACCTGGCAGTTTGAGAAACATACCGAGTGTGTGTGCATGCATGTCCAAAATACTGAAAGGAGAAGGGATAGTGGCGTGATCATCTTCTGTGGAGGGTGCTTTCTTTCTCTGTCTCTGTCTCTCCCTAGTGAGCACATGTATACTCTGGCAAATTAGGAAAAAAACAAAGGAAAAGAAAGACCACCAGGTGGCTTGGTAGGTAAAGTGGCTAGATCCCACATGGCCATCTTCACAGTTTGAGTCCCAGACCTAGCAGCTTGAAAAATGCACCAGATGGGGAACAGCAGTTAGCGTAATGGCAATGTCGCTGGACTCCCACGTAGTCGATTGCGATTCGAGTCCCAGACTCGGCGGCTTAAACTCATCCTGGGCGCGTGTGCATGCGTGCCCAAGATCCCGAGAGGAGAAGGGATTGCGACGTGGCCATCCCCCCTGGGGGGTGATTTCTCGCTTTCTATCTCTCTTTCTGGTGAGCGCATGCGCCCTATAGCAAAAACCTCTCCAAAAAAAAAAAAAAGAAAGAAAAGAAAAATGTACCAGGTGCATGTGTGTGCATGCAAAAAATCTCAAGAGGAAAACGGAGAACATATTGTGGCATGGCCATCCTCCCTAGGGGATGATTTCTCACATTCTCTCTGTCTCTCTCTGGTGAACACACGCAACCGATAGCAAAACTTAAAAGAAAAGAAAAATCTGGGAGCAAAGAAGCTACAATTCTAACATTGGCTAATTTGGTCTAGTGATTGATTACTATTTTCTTCCTTCTTGTTCTTCCCTCTTGTCTTCCCAAATTCTTGTATTAAAATAATTTAATTATATAGTTCCAAATCCTTTCTTTTCTGCAGCATCAGCTTAGGGGGCCTGACCTTCTCAGGCCAACCCTCACACCCGTGTGATGGCAGGCAGGCCCCACCGGTGTGTGCATAGCACCTGGCACTGCATGATCCAGGGCCTCTTGGTTGAGCTCCGCCCAGGCCTGCAGGCAGCTGTGTTTTTGCCAAGACCTTAGATCTCAGACTTTGATCCTCAAAATGATTGAAGAGCATAAACTTATTAGTTTTACCCATGTGATTATAAGGGGCTTCCCCATTCTCCAACTCCTCAGGGAAGGGGCCCTGGTACCCTCTGGCAAGCAGCTGAGGGGAGGGATGTTGTTGAGAAGGTGTTTAGCAACAGAGGCGCTTGCCAGAGGCGATTTCCTTCCGTGGCAGATGCAGAATGGAAGACTTTATCAGGCTTTTTAAAATTTTAAAGACTTTTGTTGGTGATGTTTTGTCTTACTGTCTCTGGTTTATTGAGGAAGACAGACAAATCGGCTTTGGTGTTCTTAACTATTGTGTTTGAGGGTGTGAAGGCCAAGGCTGCTGAAAAGACCTACAAAATACAGATTAGCAGCAGTATGTGTGTGTGGGGGGGGTGGCAGATTAGTAATCAGGAGAACTGGTAGCCTCAAACAGAATTGCTGAATTCTTCTTCTGTTTTGGGTTCTTCTCTCTTCTCAGCTCAGTATCCAAAGGGACGTACTACTGTTCTTTCTATTTTCATCAATAGTATCTACATTTGGTACACTGGGAAGCCAGAACTCAGGTAAGACTGTTTTGTTTAATTATTTATTTATTTTAATATTATAATTTTTAAAAAATTTACAGATCATGTACGCACACCAGACAAACACACACACACACATACACACACACTGACAGAGAGAGAGAGAGAGAGAGAGGGAAAGTGTGAAAGCAAGCCACCAGGTCCGGGACTCAAACCACCATCAACCATGTGGGAGTCCAGTGCCTTACTCATCATGCCACCTGCTGACCCAAGACCGGGTTTTTTGTTTGCTTACTTATTTCTTCCATGAGAGTGAGAGAGAGACAGCACCTCCAACAGGGTCTCTATACAACAATCCACCTCCAACCTTCCGCTAACCATGGATCACCAGCAAGTGTGTAAGATCTCCAGACTTAAATGTGGAAACCTTCTCAGGTTAAATTGCCTTGAGGGACATCACATTTTACCAGTAAGCCACCATTTGGCCCTCAAGACTGTTTTTTTTTTTTAGAGATTTGTTACTATAAGGCTTTGTTACTATAGGTTACTGGCACTCACCAGACAGGCAGAGATGCAGAAATCACTTCCCAAGGGGGAGAGCCAGGCTGCAATCCCTTCTCCATTCTCTCAGGATCATGGGCACACATTCAAACGCACCCAGCATGAGTTTTTTGTTTTTTATTTATTTAGTGTGTGTGTGTGTGTGTGTGTACTGCTGCATAGTCCGGGCGTGAATTTTAAGTCAGGGACTCAAACTATAGTTAACTACATGGGAGTCCAGCGATGTAACCATTCCACCATCTGCTGGTCCCTCAAGACTAGTTTTAAACTCACAAGTAATACACTTTTAATTAAGGAAAAAAAGAGGGCCAGCAGGTAGCATGGTTGGTTTTTTGTTTTGTTTTGAGAGATTTTTGTTAAAGGGCGTGTGCACTCGCCAGAAAGAGAGAGACAGAAGGCGAGAAATCACCCCCTAGGGAGGATGACCATGCCACAGTCTCTTCTCCATTCTCCTCTTGGGATCTTGGGCATGCACGCACATGTGCCCAGCATGAGTTCAAGCTGCCGGGTCCGGAACTCGAACCGCCATCGACTACATGGGAGTCCAGCGACATAGCCATTATGCCAACTGCTGGTCTGGTAGTGTGGTTGTTAAGGCGCTGGATCAAACATGGCCTACTCTGTGGTTTGACTCCCAGACTCGGCATTTTGAAAAACATACTGGGCACATGTGTACGTGTGTGTGCCCAAAATCTCAGGAGGAGAATGAAAGAAAAGGGATTGTAGGGTGGCCATCCTCCCTAGGGGGTGATTTCTCACTTTCCCTCTTTGTTTCTCTAGCCAGCACTTCTATCCTATGGCAAAAATCTTTATAAATAAATAAATAAGATATGCCAAAAAGAAAGAACAAGATTACTCATAATTTTACCACTTAGAAATGTGGTTTTTGTGTCTATTTTCCATTTATTTATTTAATAACTATTTATTGAGCCCCAGACCCGGCAGCTTGAGAAATATGCCAGGCACGTGTTCATGCATTCCTGAAAGAAGGGAGAAACGAAGAAGAAGGAATTGTGGCATGACCACTTCCCATGGAGTGAGGTGTTTCTCCTCACCTCTCTCTCTGTCTCTCTATCTCTCTGGCAAGTTCACATGTCTCTAGCAAAAACAAAAAACACTAGAACAAAAATAAAGATGATTCTTCAATTGTGAATTTTGGAGAATATGATTCTAGTAAATTCCACTTAAGAAAACAAATCCTGGTCTAGCCTCTGTGGTACAGCTGGTAGCATGCCAGACTTCAGAGCTGGAAGCCATGTGCCACTTGGTTCAAGTCCCCGGCCCAGTTGGCTGAAAACATGAGGGGCTTACTTGTACACCCAGGATCCTGACAGGCTGGAGGGCTGGAGGAAGGGGATCTATCAGGGTATGATCAAACCTTGTGAAAGGTGCTTCTCGCTTCTCTCCTCCTTGCTCATGCACATGCTGGTGCTCTATCACGAATGAAAGAAGGGAAAGGGGAAAAATAATTCTCACTTGACTACATATCCCTGCAGCTATACCCCAATTCTTTATTCTCTTTTAAGCAAAATTTGGAAAAACTTGTGTATACGTGTATTTTCACCTCCGATTTACCCTTCAGTCTAATTAATCTGGTTTCTGGGTTGATTCTCCAGTTAAGCTGTTCTTCCAATGATTTAAATTCAACAGACATATCTCTAACCACATCTCTTATGGCCTCAAGCAGCTTTGGACCCAGCTGACTACTTCCTCTTTCTCTGAAATCTTCTCTTCTGTTGACTTTAATCTTCTGGCTTTCCTTTTATCTCTCTAGTCTCTTTTTCCAGCCAGCCTTTTTTTTCCCCCCTTCAGTTTTTGCCTTAGGGCATGTATGTGTGCTAGAAAGAGATAGAGAGAGAGAAAAATCAAGAAATCATCCCTCAAGTGGGATGGTCATGTGGCAACCCCTTCTCCTCCATTCTCCTCTTGGGATTTTAGACACACACACACACGCACACACACTCAGCATGATCTTCAACCTGCTGGGTCAGGAACTCGAGCCGCAGGCAGCCTATGGGAGTCTAGCACCTTAACCACCACACCATCTGCTGGTCCTGCACCCAATCTTCAAATGTCTATGTGCCTCAGGGCTAACCTGGTGGCTCTCAGTATCATCTGTGTGGAGGTACCTGCATTTGTATCTGCAACCCAGACTAACCTCTTAGCAATAGACCCAAATAGCTTACAGCCAATTTGACATCTGCTAGGTCATAGCATCTTCGGCTTCACAGTCTAGTTGGAACTCTTGATTCTTCCTGCACATGATTCTGTCTCTATAAATAGCACTACCATCTATCTAAACCCAAATAGTAGACAGCCTTGATTTTGCCTTCCTTCATCCCTAAAACTGATCTATCAGCAAATTTGTGAATTTTATCTAACACTTAGAATTGGACCATTTTTCTATTTCTCCTATGCTACTGCAACAGTCCAACTCAAGTCCATCATTTCTCATCTAGACACAGCACCAGCCTCTCTTGTTTCTTAATTCTAGTCCTGATTTCTAGAAATTGCCTAGCTCAAGACCTTTGCATATGCTGTTCCCTCTACTTAGAATACTCTTTCTCCCAGGTTTTTCACGGCTGGTTCCTTTTCAACCTTCAGCTCTTATCTTTAATGTAACTTCCTCAGAGCATCTGCCCTGATCATTCTATCAAAAATGGGGTTCCCCAGTGATATCTTTCTATGAAAGCAAGGACCTTGTCTATTTGGATCTATTTAGTTGTATCCCCACTAGTCAAAGTAGTGTCTGACATGTGGTAGGCCCTCAATAAATACAGACTACATGTAATGAATGGACAAGTAGATGGGGACTAGACCAGGTAGGACCTTACAAGCCCTGGATAAAGCACAGTGGTGAAGCATTTGGGGATTTTAAAAAATTTATTTATGATGAGCACATGTATGTGCATGTGAGACAGAGAGAGGTAAGTACCCTCCACAGGATCTGATCACACCATGATCCCAGTCCTCCAGCCCTCCAGCCTGCAGATTTGAGCACTCCCAAGCACCACCAGCATGTTTCAGGCTGACCAGACTCAGGATTCAAACTGCAGTTACCATGTGGGATCCAGCTTCTCTTGAGCAGCACTTTACTGCTGTGCCTTGGCTGGCCAAATTTAGAGAGTTTAATTGTAGATGCAAAGTAATTGGATTTGGCAATGTTAAAAGATCAGTCTGTAAGTAAAAAAAAAAAAAAAAAGAAAGAAAGAAAGAAAAGGGTAAGTCTTCCAGTAGTGGGAAAACAGATCAGAGGGCACTAAGGAAAATTATTATAGTAGTCCAGCAGAAAGATGGTAAAGTTAAATGAAATCACATGCACCAAGCCCCTGGCAATATCCAAGTAGAATAAAGAGGAGCTATTATTAGCAATATAGCAGCCAAGAAAGGACTGAATTATATTGAGTTATTGAATTAATAAGTAAAATGTCCAAGAAATAGATGTGTGTATCTCCTGGAATTTTTGAGTCTCCAATCTCTTCCTCCAGTGATAAATATTATCACTATTCCCTGTCCCTATCAGGTTATTTTGTTGTTCCAGTAGTTTATTCTGTTAGCTTATTTTACATTCATATCTGTACCCTCCCGCCTGTGTCCCTTCTCATTACTTTCATCCTGCAGCTGGGAAGGAAGAATTTCCTGGAGAGATTGTAATACCTCTCATTAGCTGTGTGACCTGGCAAGTCACCTAATCTCTCCAAACTCAGTTTCATCTTCTGTAAAATGGGGACTCTGATAGCTTTTCAGTCTGTTATGAAGATCAACAAATAATGGTTCAGAAAATATTTTCGAAGTGCAAAACTGTTATATTTAGGGGCTGGCAGGTGGTGTAGTGGTTAAGGTGCAATTTTCCCACATGATCAACCATAGTTCAACTCCTAGACTTGGCGGCTTGCTTTCTCACTTTCCGTCTGTCTGTCTCTGGTCAATCTAACAAGTAATAGTAAATAAATAAAATAATTTTAAAAGCTTAATTTTATATTTAATTTAACAAATATTTATTAAACACCTACTATGTGCCAGGTACTATTGTTGATACTGAGCAACAAAAGTCCAATTCTTTATTTTTTTAAGTTTATTGAGATGTAGTTTGCATACGCCCCCCCCCCTTTTTTTGAGAGATTTTGCCATAGGGCACAAGTGCTCACTGGAGAGACAGAGAGAGACAGAAAATGAGAAATCACCTCCCAGGGGTGATGGCCACATTGCAATCCCTTGTCCTCCTCCACTATTCTCTCCTCGGGATTTTGGGACTCCTCGAACCACAGTCGGCCATGTGAGAGTCCAGTGCCCTTGACCACTATGCCATCTGCTGGCCCCATCCTCTCAGGATTTTAGGGATACATGCACACATTCCCAGCATGAGTTTCAAGCTGCTGGGTCCAGGACTGGAACTGTGGTTGACCACATGGGAGTCCAGTGCCTTAATCACTAAACCACCTGCTGGACCTGCAAAAATTCAATTCTTAAGGAGTTTGACATTATTAATGTAATCATTCAGACTTGGGTTTTTTAAGTTTAATCATATTTTTCCAAATTGTTAGATCACCTTGGGCCCCTGCTAAAAAATATAGATTTAGGCCAGCACATAACCTGGTGGTTAAAGCAGCTAGATCCCAAATGGCCAGCCTCGTAGTGTGAGTTCCTGACCTGGCATTTGAAAAACACACCAGGCACATATGCGTATATACCCAAAATCCCAAAAAGGAGGGGGAGGAGAAGGGATTGTAGCATGACCATTCCCATAGGGGGTGTGTGTGGGGGGTGCTTTCTCACTTTCTCTCTATCTCTCTGGTGAGTGCACAAGCCCTCTGGCAAAACTTAAAAAAAATTTTTTTAAATAGGGACCAGCAGATGGCGTAATAGTTACGTCACTGGACTCACACATAGTTTACACCAGTTCAAGTCGTGGACCCAGTGGCTTAAAACTCACACTAGAGGGGCTGGCAGGTGGCATGGTGGTTAAGGGTGCTGGACTCCCACATGGCTAACTGCCATTTAAGTCCCAGACCTGGCGGCTTGCTTTTTCACTTTCCCTCTCTCACTTTCTCTTTCACTGTCCCTCTCTGGGCAAATTAAAATAAATAAATAAATAAAGTTAAAGTTTAAAAAATTTTAAAAACCCATAACTCATGCTACATGCATGCATGCCCAAAATCCCAAGAGGAGAATGGAGAAGTGATTACAATATGGTCATTCCCCCTGCGGGGGTGTGGGGGGTGTGGGGGGTGTGGGGGGGTGTGATATCTCCTTTCTGTCTCTCTGGGGAGTGCAAGCGCTCCATAGCAAAAATCTCTCTCAAAATAACTAAATAAATATAAAATTAAAAAATATAGATTCTGCCTTGACCACAGCCTGAGTCAGTAAGGAGAAGATAGAATGGAGGAAGGGTTAACAAGCTCTCTGAAGTTATTCAGAAAGGTTGGAAAATAAGAGATTAAGTGGATTAAACTGCCTCTGATTTCCTTTTCCCAAACACTGATCAACCACTCAGCAATCCTGCATACATGTCTGTTTATATACTGAATTTTCCAAAACATTCCTAATAAGAAGTGGCTTCAGATGGCTCCCAGGGAGAGCAAGTCCAAACATCGGAACCAGCCATATGACCTTGAACAAGGAGATGGGAAGAGCAGAAAGTGCTGGCCTTGGCCTTGTTTCTGTTTGCTACTGAGCTTGCTGTATGACCTTTAGCAGGTCACATTTCTGATCTGAATTTCAGTGTCCTCAACTCACCAAAATGAAGTTAAGGTTTTCCAAATACCAGTTTATGGAAGAGTACAGGGTAGGCTGCATCAGAATCCCCTGGGGAGCTTTTTAAAACTCCAGATTCCTAGGCCTCATAGATTGGAGAGTCTGGTTTTATAGGGCCACAGTGGGATCCTTCACCTCCTCTATTTTTTTTAAAGAATTATTTATTTGGGGACCAGCAGTTGGCGTAATGGCTATGTCACTGGACTCCCATGTAGTTGACCGCGGTTCGAGTCCCGGACCCAGAGGCTTAAACTCACACCAGGCATGTGTGCATGCATGCCCAAGATCCCGAGAGGAGAATGGAGGTGAAGGGATTGCAGTGTGGCCATTCCCCCTGGGGGTTGATTTCTCACTTTCTGTTTCTCTGCCTCTCTCTGTCTTTCTGGCAAGTGCACGTGCCCTGTAGCAAAGTCTCTCCAAAAAAAAAAAAAAAAAAAAGTATTTATTTTATTTTATTGGTTTATTTTTATTATTCCATTTGACTAGAGAGAAAGTGGGAGGGAGAGTGAGAAAGCAAGCCGCCAGATCGGGGACTCAAACCGTGGTTATCCGTGTGAGAGTCCAACACCTTAAGCACCACACTACCAGCCTGCCCCACCTCCTCTTTTTTTTTTTTTTTTTTTGAGAGGTTTTTGCTATAGGGTGCACACGCTTGCCAGAAAGCCAGGGAGAGATAGAGAGATAGAAAGCAAGAAATCACGCCCCATGGGGGATGGCTATGCTGCAATCCCCTCTTTATTCTCGGGATCTTGGGCACGCACGCACACATGCCCAGTGTGAGTTTAAGCCACCAGGTCTGGGACTCGAACCGCAGTCAACTATATGGGAGTCCAGTGACATGGCTATTATGCCAACTGCTGGTCCCACCTCCTCTATTTTTAATTAGCATCCTGGAAAAAAAAATTTTTTTTAACTTGCCAGAGAGCATGTGCACTTGTCAGAGGAAAACAGAGAGAGGGAAAGGGAGAAAGCACTCACTGTAGGGCATGGTCACAGCAATCCCTTCTCTTACATTTCTCCCTTCTTTCAGTATTTTGTGCCTGTACACACATGCACCCAGTGAGTTCTTCAAGCCACTGGGTCCAGGACCAGGACTGCATGATATTGGCCATGTGGGATCCAGCCCCCTTAACCACCAGGCCACAGGCGGGCCTCTGAACAATTTTTTTTTTTAAAGAGAGATTTTTGCTATAGGGTCCATGCGCTTGCTGGAAAGACAAAGAGAGATGGAGAGACAGAAAGCGAGAAATCACTTGCTAGAGGTGGGGTGGCCACACCACATTCCCTTCTCCTCCATTCTCCTCTTGGGATTTTGGGCATGCACACACACCACCCCAGCATGAGTTTTAAGCCACTGGTTCAGAACTCAAACTCTGGTAAACTATGTGGGAGTCCAGTGACGTAACTATGCCAGTCCCTCTGGGCAATTTTTGATACGCATCCAGATTCAGGATTTCATTGGGCTAGATCAAACTCTCTAAGCCTGTTTTCTCATCTGTAAAACATGATCATTCCTCTAATGACAGAATTAACTAGATTAATTTACATAATACACTTAGAACAATGTCTCACACAGTAGGCACTATGTAAATTTTAACTGTTCTATCAGTCTGAAAGAAAAAAAAAACACTGTGCATACATAAATGAGGGAATTTAATACAGAAGTAATGAAGAGGCTGAGAAGTGAAACAGAGGAGAGTGATGCAACTTGGAGATTAAATAGCATAAGTCGTTTACCCTAAGCAGAAGGAAGAGAAAGAAAGATACTAGAGGCAGAATCTGGAGTCACCTGGCAGACCCACAGCAGGAGCTGGAGCTGCAAAGACACCACTGCCAAGACACTGCAGCAGCAGGAGGAGCACTCTGGCTTTTTTACTTTGTCCCTCCTTGCAATCACCCAACAGTGCCTCCCATTGACTGGACCCAGCAGGAAGTTGTCTCTCAAGGGAGCCTGAGAAACATTCTGCAGAGGTAACTCTTGTTTTTCAGGGAACCATAAAGAATGGCTCTGAGGGCAGATTATTATTATTTTGTTATTACTATTATTTTCTTTAATATCTTTTTTGGCCTTAAAGTTTCCAAGTTTCTAGATCTTTGCCAGCTTCTAGGACTCAGGGCTTCGTGAGTACTTATTGATTAATTGATTCCTTGCCCTCAACATACACACGTCATAAATGCTTGGCCTCTGATCTCTGGAAACAGACAGCTCAGGACTTGGCAAAAATTCACCAGCTCAGAGGGCAGCACGGCTCCACCCAAGATTCTGGAAAAGGGAGATATGTAGGTCTTCAGAAAGTTAATGGAAAATGCATATCATGAAAAAATATGCATAGATTTCAAACATTTTGCACCAAAATTAACTCATACTGTAATTCTGGAATCCTCTCATATGTGGATCAGGTTTCTTAATGAAGATTGGCTGCCTTAGCACCTTTAAAGATTCAGAAGTGGTAAATGGGAAGAGCTGGCAGTGACAGCCAGAGGCAAAAAGGGTTGTCCCAGGAAGCTCAGGAACAGACACAAAGAAGTAAGATTGTGGAATCATTTGGGCAGAGTACTGGGTGTGGGGGGATGCCAGGAAATAGGATTTCATCAGGGTTTTTTTTTTTTTTGGGGGGAGTTTTTTTTGCTATAGGGCACGTGCGCTCGCCAGACAGACAGAGAGAGACAGAGAGACAGAAAGCGAGAAATCACCCCCCAGGGGGGATGGCCACGCCACAATCCCTTCTCCTCCATTCTCCTCTCAGGATCTTGGGCGCGCACGCACACGCGCCTGGCGTGAGTTTTAAGCCACCGGGTCTGGGACGCGAAGCGCGGTCGACTACGTGGGAGTCCAGCGACATAGCCATTACGCTAAATGCTGGTCCCAGGATTTCATCAGGTTTTGAGGCCACTTCCTGGAAGACTGAAAAACACCTGCTTGTCTTTGGGACACATCCCTATCAGTGTGTTATGTGTGAGTGGAGCTCTGGGAATCTGACTACCAAAAATGGGCAGAAAAGCTCTTTCTAAATGTTTCTTGGAGGACCCAGAATTAACCTTGGATCAAAAGCAAATATGTTTTCAGACATTCTTAAGACAAAGGATTGGATATTGTGGAATTCTGCCTAATATATCAAAGGTCTGCTCTTCAAATCCATTCTTCCTGTAAATATATATGGATACAGTTTGGCAACTACATCCGGCAGGGAGTTTGGGAGTGAGAGAAAATTGAGTTAGACTGTGCCTTTGCTTCTGCTCTAGCTGTGTGGCCTTGGGCAAGGGACTTAACTTCAGTTTCCTCATCTGGGAAACAGGAATAATATGAACTACCTTGTGGAGTAGTGAGGATTGGTATGAGATCGATCATGCATGAAAGTACTTAGCACAGAGTCTGGTATCCAGTGGGTAATCAAGAAATGGTGATAATTTTATTATGACTCGGATGATATGTATGACATTTTGCAAAACACTTTCTCCTATATTGCTCATTGTATCATCAGCAGTTCTGTGAGGTGGGTCAAGGAACCAACATTGATTTTGCTTCTAATATGCATCTAGCATCCTGCCATATGCGTAACAGTTACTATCTTGTTGGTTTCTCTCATTCAATAAATATTTGAGTATCTGTTTTATGCCAGGTTATTCTATGTACTGGGGATATAGCAGCAAACAAAGGAGACAAAAACCCCTGTCTCACACAGATTCCATCAATTGGGGGGGGGGGGAGGGTGTTCTAGTTTGTTTGGTTGCTTATAACAGAAAATGTCTGAAACTGGGTGATTTATAAAGATAAATATTCAGCTCATGATTTGGAGGTCCAAGGGCCAGAGGCCACATCTGGTAAGGGTTTTCCTGTTTGAAAACACGCAGTGCATCACATTGTGAGAGAACAAGAGAGTTCATCAGTCTCTCTTTCTCCTATGCATCTACCAGGAATCAGTTTTGGGGGTCTTACCCTAATGACTTTAATCCTAATCTCTTTCCAAAGGCCCCACCTTTTGACAGTTAATCAGTGGTTTAAATCGTTAGACCTATCACAGCCAGATCTCAACATAGGAATTTTAGATATCCAGACCTTAACACTGGGAGAGAGACAGTAATACAATTTAATGAACTCATGCTTACTGTGTTCTGAGAATGGCTTTACAAATATTAACTCATAACCATGAAGAGGTAGTATGTGTATTCAGAGCACTGAGACACAAAGGGGCTGAAAATCACTTACCCTTGGGGCCAGCAGGTGGTGTGGTGGTTAAGGGCACTGGACTTCTACATGGCTGACCACTGTTTGAGTCCTGGACTTGGCACCTTGTTTTCTCACTTTCCCTCCCTCTCTTTCTCACTCTGTCCCTCTCTGGTCAAATTAAAATAAATAAATACAAAATAAAGTTAAATAAAATAATTCTTTAAAATAAAAAAAAAGGGGTCTAGCAGGTGGCATGGTGATAAAGGCACTGAACACTTCCACATGGCCAACCACAGTTCAAGTCCCAGACCTGGAGGCTTGTTTTCTCACCTTCCCTCTCTTTCTGTGTGTCTCTCTCTGGTCAAATTAAAATTAAAATAACTGAATGAATAAATACAATTAAATAAATAATTCTTTAAAAAAAAGAAAGAAAGAAAATCATTTGCCCAAGATCTCATAGCCAAGAGCTAGATTCAGGATTCAAATAGGCAGTATGACTGCAGAATCCTTCCCTTTAATCATTAACCACCCTTCCCAAAATTATTTATATAGTAATAAGTCAAGGTGTGGTAAGGGTTATGGAAAAACATAATAAGGTAGATAACAGGGGAAGGAGGGTGATGAGAGAGTCTGTTTATGCAGGATGATCAGGGAGGACTTCTCTAAGGAGCCACCTCTGAGCAGAGAACTAAAGGAAGTGAAGAGAAGCAGGTGGATATCTGCAGGAAAAGCCATCTAGACAAAGGAAAGAACAAGTGTGAAGTTGTGAGAAGGGACCTTTCCTGATGTTCAGGGAGCCACTGGGAGGCCACAGTGGGAGAAGTTCAATGAGCGAGTGGTAAAAGATGAGTCCGAAAGTGAAAGATGCCTTAGCCTAAGCCGCTAAAAGGATGCAGTTACCTTTTGCTGAGATAGAAAGATTGTGGAAGGAGCAGTTTGTCAGGAAAGATCAGGAGTTCAATTGGGGGTTATCTCATCACCTGTCAAGTGGAAATTACTAGCATCAGAGGGCTTAGAGGAGTTAAGTAACTCACCACTGGTCACCCAGGCAGTCATTTTCAGAGCATGATTCAAACTCAGGTCTGTGGACCATAACTTTCCTATTTAGGTGCTATATAGAATTCCAGAGATTTAAAAAAAAAAAAAAAAAAGACAGTCCTGGACCAGCAGGTTGAATGGAGGTTAAGGATCCCACATGGTGACCACATGGTTCAAGTCCTAGACCCAGAAGCTTGAAAAGACACTGGGCAAGTGAACGTGTGTGCCCAAAATCTGGAGAGGAGAATGGAGGAGAAGGGATTGCAACATGGCTATCCCCACCAAGAGATGCTTTTTCCCTTTCCCTCTGTCTCTCTCCAACAAGCATACACAACCTGTAACAAACTTAAAAAAGACAGTTTTGACTGCCTGACCCCAAGGAGCTTCCAAGAAAGGAGGAAACAGGTAGTAAAGGGTAAGGCAGGGGACCAGCACTTGGCGTGATGGCTATGTCGCTGGACTCTCATGTAGTCGACCGTGGTTCAAGTCCCGGACCCAGTGGTTTAAACTCACACAAGGCATGTGTGCGTGCATGCCCAAGATTCCAAGAGGAGAATGGAGAAGAAGGGATTGTGTGGCTGGCCATGCCCACAGGGGGTGATTTCTCGTTTTCTGTCTCTCCGTCTCTGTCTTTCTGGTGAGCATACACGCCCTATAGCAAAAACCTCTCAAAAAAAAAAAAAAAAAAAAAAAGAGTAAGGCAGATGAGACAGTCACAGGAAGCTGACAGTGCCAGAGATTTCAAACGGCAATAAGGAGCCTGTGTTTAAATGTGACATGCAGACGAGAAACACTGAGAAGGAGCAATTCTTTTGGAAAGAGTAAAAAGAATGGAAAAGAACCAGCCTTCTCTAGGTGGAGAGTTTCAGGGTAGTGTGCACATTCTGATAGCTGAAAAAGACCAGGCTTGCTGGAGATGGAAGGCTCCAGAGGCCCAGGGTTCTACTCTTCCCACAGGTTGCCCCAGAATGAATACTTTCCAATCATGACCAATGAATATCCCCGGGCCAGACATCTCCCCTGAAGTGGTGTATGCAATAATAGCCTCCTCAACATACTACTATTAGGCATCTCTAAACATGCCCTAAATGGAAGTTCTAATCTTCCCTCAATCCCAAGCTTGCTGTGTCTGCAGTGGGATTCTAAGAAGCCAACCCTGAGACAGGAATTCAGGTGCCTGAAATGACTTATTAAGGAAGTATGCCCAGAAGAACCAGTAAATGACTGGGAGAAGTAGAATAAAGGGCAAGAAGCCAAACAGGGGTGTGATCACAGACCAAGTTCCACAGACTTCTTCCTGATCCACGGGGTGATTCTGGAGTGAATGCTACTACATCTTGGAGTTTGTCCAACCAGAGGGAAGGAAGTGGGCTTTCATACTCTTGCACCAATTGGTCATTGGCTATGGGCTGGGGAAATAAACTACTGGTCACTTTTCCTGCCAGGATAAAGAGACTCCAGGTGCAGGCTCTTAGGGGCATGTGCCACAGAAGCCAAAGGAAAGTAGTTTGGAAACCATAAAGGGAATCCCAGGGAATCTGAGCAGGGCCTTGACGGTGTCCACTATGTATGGCTTCCCCATACTAGGAAATGGCATTGCCATCCTCCTAGTTGCTCAGCTGAAGACCAAGGAGTCATTTTGACCTTCTCTGTTTCTCACACCCCACATCCAATCATTTAGCTGATCTCATTGACAGTACCTTCAAAATATACCCAGAACCTGATCACTTTTTTTTTTTTCTGAAAAAAATTGTGGTAAACTATTCATACATAAAATATACTATCCTGGGCCACAAGGTGGCATGATAGTTAAGATGCTGAACTCCCACATGGCCAACCACAGTTTGAGTCCCTGACCTGGCGGCTTGCTTTCTCACTTTCCCTTTCTCTCTCTGGTAAGCAGGCATACCCTATAGCAAATTTAAAAAATAATAAATAAATAATTTTTTTTCCAGAGAGAAATTTTTGCTATAGGGTGCATGTGTGGGTCGGAGAGACACAGAGAGACACAAAGCAAGAAGTCACCCCAGAGAGATAGCCATGCCACAATCCGTTCTCCACTCTCCTCTCGGGATTTTGGGCACACATGCACAGGTGCCTGGTGTGAGGTTTAAGCCTCTGGGTCTGAGACTTGAACTGTGGTCGGCTACATGGGAGTCCAGAATGTAAACATTATGCCATCTGCTGGTCCCAATAATTCTTTTTTTAAAATGTACTATCCTGGGGCCAGCAGTTGTGGGTGGTTAAAGGTGTTGGATTCCCACATGGCCGACTTAGTGCAAGTCCCAGACCTGGCAGCTTGCTTCTCACTTTCCCTTTCTCTCTTTCTGTCTCTCTCTGGTCAAATTAAAATAATAATAATAATAAATTGAATTAAATAAATATTCTTTAAAAGAAAAGGCAAATATCCTAGACAATAGCATGTAACTGAAAATAATTTTTTTTTAAAGTACTATCCTATTTTTTTTTCTTTTTACTAAAAGACACCAGAGTGTGGTGATGGGAGAAAGTGAGAAATTACCCTCCAGGGGAAATGACCATGTCACAATCCCTTCTCCAATTACCTCTTTGGATTTTGAGCACACACACACATGCTCCCAGCTTGATTTCCAAGTTGCCAGGTCTGGGACTTGAACTGAGTCAGCTAGGTGAGATCTAGTAGCCTTAACCTCCATGCCACCTGCTAGCCTTATCCTAACCATTTTTTAAAGTTTGTTTATTCCTTCCATGAGAGAGAGAGAGAAGAGAGAGAGAGAGAGAGAGAGAGAGAGAGAGAGAACGAACTACCCCCAAGAGTATCCTCATACCACAATCCATCGCCAGTCTCAGCCACCCTGATCACAGAATTGTACATGCATGTCTGGTGTGTTCTAGGAGGT
The DNA here is from genome assembly GCA_026018925.1 of Tupaia tana. Lineage (NCBI taxonomy): Eukaryota > Metazoa > Chordata > Mammalia > Scandentia > Tupaiidae > Tupaia > Tupaia tana. Next base: position 18,398,584 of record JAKSZU010000018.1, on the reverse strand, counting down.
ACCTGGACAAGATCCAGGACATTTCCCATGTGACTCTAGTTGTTTTACCTCTTGGTCCCCATCATAGCTATTTTTTTAATCATAGTTATTTTTAAATGTACAGCTTTGTGGCATTAAGTACATTCACATTGTTGTGCTACCATCACCACCACCCAACCACAGAACTCTTGTCTTGTAAAACTGAAACTCTATTTTTCAAGAGAGATTTTAGACAGAGAGACAGAGAGACAAAAAGTGAGAAATCACCCCGAGGGGATGGCTACACCCTAATCTCTTCTTCTCCATTCTCCTCTGGGGATCCTGGGCATGCAGCACAAGCACCAGGTGTGAGTTTCAAGCCTCCAGGTCTGGGACTTCAACTGTGGTCAGCCTTGTAGGAATCCAGTGAAATAACCATTACACTTTCTGCTGGTGGAATCTCTGTACTTATTTTGTTTATCCATTCATTTGTCAGTGGACACTTGGGTTGCTTCCATCTTTTGCCTATTACAAATAATTCTGCTAAGAACATGGATGTACAAATATTATGGATGTACAAATGTTTCTGCTTTCACTTTCTTTAGGGATATATCCCAAAGTTAAATTGCTGGAACATATGGTAATATTATTTTTAATTTTTAAAAAAATATATTTTATTTAACTTTATTTATTTATTTTTTTAAAAAATTTGACCAGAGAGGGACAGAGCGAGAGAGAGAGAGAGAGAAAGAAAGTGAGAAAGGAAGCCACCAGGTCTAGGACTAGAACCACTGTCAGCCATGTGGGAGTCCAGCACCCTTAACCACCATGCCACCTGCCAGCCTTATTGTTTTTAATTTTTAAAGGAACTACCATACTGTCTTCCATAACAGCTGCACCATTTTACCTACCAATGGTGCACAAGGGCTCCATTTTTTCTATGTCCTGTCCAACACTGATTTTCTAATTTTTTAAAATTCTGATAATTTCTTATCACCCTGAACCAAGCCATTTCATCTTTTATCTGAAAGACTACAAAAGAATCTCAACTTTTGCCCTGTTCCCCCAATCTGTTGTTTTTTTAAAAAATTATTTATTTTATTTTATTTATTCATTCATTTATTTTTAAATTTGACCAGAGAGAGACAGAGAGAAAGTGAGAAAGCGAGCCACAGGTCTGGGACTTGAACTGTGGCCAGCCATTTGGGAGCGCCCAGTGCCTTACCACCCCGCCACCTGCTGGTCCCTTTTTCAAAAAAAAAAAAAAGTTTTAAAATAATTATTTATTTAAATTTATTTATTTATTCATTTATTTTTAAATTCTCAAATCTGTTTTTAACACATCACTCCTCTGCTGAAAATCAATAGCGGCTTCCTCCCTTCCCACTCAAAGTGAAAGCCAAAGTTCTTCCAGTGGCCTGCAGGTCTCTATGAGACTTGCTCCCTACCCTCTCAAACTCTTTTAACTCATTTCCTAGTTGTTCACCTTAATTCAAACTAATTTTTTTTATTAATTTTTCTAAGTATTCTATTGCTTCAGGACTTTTGCCCTGTTTCCTGTGCCTGGAATACTCTCTCCCTAGATGTCCTTAGCTACAGCTTGCTCCTTCACTTCCATCACGTCTTTGCACGTCCCTATCCCAGTGAAGCCTCTGGGCTTTCTTGTTAGCTCCCCTACCCACTCCCATCCATTTCTGGCATTCTGTGCCCTATTCTATATTTAAGAAGAATGACCCCCACAGACCACATCACTTAGGTTTTCTTGCCTTCAGGCTTCTGGGTGGTTTTGGTGGATGGTGGGCATACCAGGAGATAAAAGGGCAAGAGGAAAGAGATGTTGGGTGTTTTTTCCTGGCACCCACCAGCAGCCATGCCTTCCTCAAACACAGCTGTATTTGGGAAGGGAATTCCGATTCTTCAGCTCCTTGTGACCCATCCTTGGACTTTGAATAACACCATTTCCTCTCTTGGCCCTTCAGTTCTCAAAGTAGTCACACCTTTCTACTATTGTTGGTATCTAGTGCCTCAATTCTCCTATTGGTTCCCTGAACCCTGCCCATTCCTCTAGTCCTCTCTCTCTCTCTCTCTCTCTCTCTCTCTCTCTCTCTTTCTCTCTGTGGGTGTGTGTGTGTGTGTATGTATGTTATTTCTTCAGAGAGGGGGAAAGAACTCCCAATAGGGTCTCCAGAGCAGAGATCCAGACTCAGCTTTCAGCCAACCTCTGATCATGCACAAGTGAATGCCTAGTTGTACTTAGGTCTCCCTTGTGGCATTGCCTCATAGAGCCTAGGTGGTGATTAATCCATGCACTGCTGGTCGAACCATAGTCATTTCTTCTTTTTCAAAGATTTATTTGTATTTATTTATTTGTTCATTTATTTTGAATTTGACAAGAGAGAGAAGGTGAGCAAGCAAGCTGCCAGGTCTGTGGGTCAAACCATAATCGGCCATGTGAGAGTCCAGTGCCCTTAACCACCATGCCACCTACTGGACCCTCTAGTCCTTTCTTAAATCTTGAACAACCTGAGCTGGATTGTTTTTTTAAAGAATTTTTTGGTTTGGGACCAGCAGTTAGAGTAATGGCTATGTCGCTGGACTCCCATGTAGTCGACCGCAGTTCGTGTCCCAGACCTGGTGGCTTAAAACTCACGCCGGGCACATGCGTGTGCGTGCCCAAGATCCCAAGAGGAGAATGGAGGAGAAGGGATTGCGGCACGGCCATCCCCCCTGGGGGGTGATTTCTCGCTTTCTGTCTCTCTGTCTCTGTCTGTGTGGCAACCGCATGCGCCCTATAGCAAAAACCTCTCCAAAAAAAAAAAAAAAGAATTTTTTTGTTAAATAAATATTTAATTAATTAGTTAATTAATTTTATTTTTATTTTACCAGAGAGAGAGAAAGGGAAAGTGAGAAAGCAGGCCGCCAGGTCTGGGACTCTAACCGTGGTTGGCCATGTGGGAGTCCAGTGCCCTTTACCAGCACACCACCTGCCGGCTTACCTGATTCTACATTTACTTAGCTGGATTCTACATTTCCTGCTAGACCTTAACTGAAACACCTTCTGAATCACTGCATTTACAGTTTCCAACCCCACCTGTCCAGTGAGTCTGCACTTCCTATTAAGTCCTTGTTCCTTTACCCAGCACATAGGACCATCTAACATAGTATAGATATTTGTTTATTTTGTGGGTTCCCACACTCTCACACCCCATACACTCCAGGACTGCAGATCCAAGGGTGCAGAGATGTTTGGCTATTTTGTTCAATGTTGCATGCCCAATGCTTGGCACATAGCTGGCTGTCAGCAAATATTTGTTAAATGAATGAATGAATGAACTACCAACAAGAGCTACGAAAAGCTGAGATGTGATTCAAGCTGCAGACAGAAAAGCTGACTCTCAATTTCTCCCCTCCTCTCTCTGCTCCCGCCCAAAATGCTGAGCGCCAGGGAAGGAGGCGGAAATGAGTGTGCTCAACAGCCCTCCAGCCGGGTGTTTACTTAATTAGGGCCTGCATCTCGAGGCTCGTTTGTGTTTAACTGTCCGCCTAATGGCTTCGTCTGGCTCCTGGCAGGCGCAGGGAAACCTGCGAGGCCTGGCCACCCTGTCCGGTCTTGCGCCGCGTGGGTGCGCGGGCTTATAACCTCAGCCGGTGTGGACAGCTCCCCTGCTCCAGAGCCTGGAGAGCGAGAGACACTAAGCTCAGCCAGCTTCCTGTGGCTTTTCCTAAGAGTTGTCCACACTCACGCCCAGCTGTTGAGACCACCAGCCAGTTAATGGAGCACTCCTGAGATACCAGATGCCAACTGCTCACTTCCCCCACAGGCATGAAATTGTAGGATCTCAACGCTTCTCATTCTCTGTCTTAGGGGTTGTAGGGGTGCCAGGCGGGAGAGAAGCAGCTCTCCCGGCCCCATGAAGCTGGATAGCTGGATCCTAGAGCAATAATACCTAGCATCATTTGGGTACTTGCTCTGTGCCAGGTACTGAATTTACCCTTTTAAACGCATCAATTTAATCCTTGTCTACATGTATTTATTTAATCCGAGTGCTTTAGAGGGCAGGTGTCATAATAGCCCCATTTGACAGATGATGAACTGAGACCCAATGGGGTTATTTCACTTGCCTAAGGCTGCAGCTCTGGTAAGTGGTTGAACCCGGCCTTGAACCCAGGTGGTAAGGGCCAGGAGCTGCCATGATCCCAGCTCAAGCCATCCATTACCTAGGCCTTGTAGTTGAAAAGACCCATAGGTTACTAGACTAGCCCCTTGAAGACTAAAAACTAATTAAAGACCCCAGTCCCCTTCTCACACTCCTAAATCTAAATTGAGGGGCAGGGAGAGGGACAAGGAGACCGCATGGGGGTTCTCAAAGTAGCAGAAGGTGGGGGAGGGCTTAGGGAACAAGGGAATGGGACTGGCCTGGGAAGTTGAGCTCCTGTGGGGAAGTGTGCTGCGGGGAGTGACTGAGGCACTTGCCAGGCCCAGGGCCCACTTGTGTGCCATGAGGAGGAAAGCCCTTCATGTCTAATGTAGCGGAATGAGAGTAACAGAGGAATGAGTCCCAGTTTAGCCATTTGTTTCCCAGTTAGAGTGTAGGAGAGCTGTTTTCAAAAGAATCACTGGAAGTTAGCTTTGCACAGCAATCAGTTTTTGCTTATAGCAGTATTTCAGGTTGATAAATAAAATTCGTTTAAAAATTACCTTTATTTCAATTTTACATAGAAATGAGAAAGCATTAATTATTTATACTTGGAGGAAGCACCAGAGGTTATGGGAATAATAACCATGCTCCCGCCTAGTGCTTTTTGGAGCCACTAAGACTTCCAAACTCTACGACCTTCTCTCGTAGCCTCCATTTGTTCATCTATGAAACAGAGATAATGATTCTTCCGATAGCTGAGTAGATTCTGTAACGGGGTCCCTAGGGCCCTTACTGCCGGTTTTGAACCCCAGGTCCTCCTGGCGGGTTGGCATGGGAAGTGGAGAAAGAAGCAAAGGGCGGTCCCCGCTATAGCCGGGGGAATGAGGGCACACCCGGCCTCCAACAAAGGTTTGGAAAACAGAGCGCCTCCCGAGAGCATGAATGGAGAGCCTCTGTTTTTCAATCAGGTTCACATTCATCTCTACATTTTTTTTTTTTCTCGCTGTGGCTGCAAGGCAAGGAAACATTTCTCTTACCATGCTGAAGAGGCTGAGGATTGAAGTGGGTTTCTTTTTTCCCTCGAACCCAGAACCTGCGAGACAGAGACCAAGTCTCTCGCAGAAGCGGATCCAAAAAAGCCGAGAGAACGCCGGCCAGGAGGGGCTTCGCGAAACCTCAACCTCGCCGGCCGCAGCCCCACCTGCGAGGGGGTGGGACCTCGCAGTGCTGGGCCAATCGGCACCTACCTGCGCTCACCTGGCCCCCTCCCGCTTGCTTCTGCCAGCCGCCGTGCTCAAACAGGCGCCGAGAGCCTAACGGAGCGCTACCCAGTCGTCGCGACAGCCTCTTCACCCCTCTCTCTCTACCCATGGGTCTACCTAGTGGGTCTCTCGCGTCTCTCCTTCTCCGCTCCCTCTTCCTACTCCAGGTACTTCACTGCCTTGCGCTTGCCCTTGCCCCGGCCGGGACTGCTCCCAGGAGGGCGGGCGGGGTCCGCACGCAGCGGTGGCGTCGGAGAGAGTGTGGGGCTGCACTCTTACAGGGACCAGGTAGTGCCGGGGGTCCTGAGGACTCCCCGGGATGGGGTATGCAGGCCAGGCGCGCCTGTGACCCAGCCTTCCTCTTTCCCCTTCTGCCCCCAGGCGCAGGTTTTCTGGATCCGGTGCGCGGCCTCCGAGCCGTGCCAGTCGGGCCACCGGGAAGCTGAAGTGACCTTGGAGGCGGGAGGCGCGGAGTTGAAGCTGGGCCAGGCGCCGGTTAAAGGTAAGAACCTCCCGCAGTCGGTCTGGGTGGAACCGCGGCGGGTACCGCACGTGGTCCTCTTCCGTGCAGTCCGCACAAGGGGTGTCCAGGCGGGAGCTGTAGACTTCTGGTGGCGGGTCCCGGGGAGGTGCAGAACGCGTCTTGGGGGCTGGGACTGGGGTTAGGTGGCTGACAGAGAAGGCCAGACGGCATAGCGCCCCCTGACGTCGGACCCCTCCTTGCCCCGCAAGCCGCCGCTTATGTTGACCCCCTCCTGCCGGGTGCCAGGCGGCCGAGCCCCTAGTCCAGCCCCGAGGTGGGAAGCTCCCCCACGCTGGCCCCAGCGTAGGAATGCGCTGTCCACATTCCTTCCCCAACCCCCGCGCAGGTGTGGGGATGAGCGGTGCCCCGGGCAGCCCCCTTCACCCCTCTCGGGCCCCCTTTGTGAACCGTGCTTTGTGTCTCCGACAGACAGACCGGGTCTGTTTCTCTTCTCCAAGCTCCCCTCCCCCGCGCCCCCTTCTTCCCGGGCAGCTGGAATGCACTTTTAACCCTGCCCTTCCCGGAGGGCCTGCGCCCCTGAAGCCTGCCTGGAAACTGTCTCTGGCACACCTGGGCAGGCGCCATCAGGCAAAGGGGACACCCTATTCCCCAGTGTCTTGGGACTGGCATGCTTGGTCACAGGGGAGGGGAATGCCCCCAGCCAGCAGGCCTGGTGCTGCGGGGTGGGTCCACGGAAGATCAAAGCACGTTTTTGATCTCCCAGTTACTTCTTTTTCCTACTCAAGTTCGAAAACTTGAGAGTTGGGGGTCCCTTTGGTGGGAGAACCAGTGTGTTAGGAGACCCAGGCAGCTGCCAGTTGGTGGGGGTGGGTGCTTTTCCTAAAAGTGGGGAGGGCAGTGGGGGTTCCTCAATTGCCCAAGGGAAAGTTTTTAAACGGGGGTGTAACCAAAATCCTTGGGGAAAGTTTCAGAGGCTTCTTAAACTAAAATTGTTTGAACACTTGTATATTCCTTTTTCCGGGAGGGAATCTGTAGTTTACCTGACTTTGTAAACATTAAGAACCTGTTGCTCTAATATTTTTCTTCTAATGCTAGAAAATACCCTTCACCCTGGGAACACTTCAACTTAGGTACAAATTCCTACAGCTTGAATGGGGGGTGTCAATGCCCGGAGGACAGAATGGTTCCCCTTTGTTTCTCAGAAAAAGGAGTCCTTGAGAGGTTTTTTTTTTTTTTTTTTTTTTTTTTTGCCCCCAAATAACTCTGCAGATTGACAAAACAGTTTAACACCCAGGCTAGACCAGGCTCCTTAAACCCTTGGCTGTAGGGAGCTGAGGAGAGGCATTAAGAGGCCATGCCTCATAAAGTTTAAATTCTTGCGCATGGGTTTATTACTGGCTGGCTAACAAACTGCAACTCAGCCAACCTGTAAAAATGTTAACTTGGGCATGGCCCCAAATCCAATTCCGGCTCCCTGTGGAAGCTTTATTACTAACCAGACCTCTGCCAAGTCTACATCCCTCCCCCCATTGTCAAGTTCTCTACTACAGTCTCTGAGAGCAGGCAACAGCTTTGAGTGTTGTCTGTGCCTTATCTTTACCACTGAAGCAAGACATATCAGATTAGCTGTCACTTCAGTAGGCTTGAGGTTGTTGAGGGGAAGCGATGATCAGGTTTTCGATTTCATGGTTGGGTTGGTGAGTGCTTCCTGGTGACGTCAGGCATTTTAAACCTTTTGAGGAAATTCAGCTTTCTCGGATGTCTTTTTATGGTTGTGAAAATTGGGAGTTTGTGCCAATAGTACATCTGGGTTATAAAACAAAGAATAAGTTCATGTGATTGGCTAACCTTGAGTCTTCTGGCATCATGATTGGTTCGTAGAATAGGCTTCCTGAGAAATAGGCAGCTACCTTTTTTATGTAAAAGTAATTTCTGGGCCCAAATTATCACAATAAATTTGGCCTCCCTAACAAAAAAATTATTCCTCCCCTTGGTCAACTGCTGATACTTTTCTACCTGTTCACCCCCACCCCAGTTCCGCATCATTTAAAAACAGGAGCCTCTTAGCCTGGATCCAGTCATGTTGAAAGGGTTATCCTCCAGGTACATACAAATTCAAGTTTGGCCAGTCAACAGTTTCCATATTGCTAAGGAACAATTGCCCCTCTTGTTCGCCCCTGGGTTATGAATACCAAGGGTGTCTATGAAATTGAGCTCAAAGTAATTATCTGGTGTAATTAGTACCTTGTTTGTATGTATATCTTCCTCTTCAAAGTCCTTCTGCAACTCTGAGCTTGCTTTATCCTCCTAAGAGTCCCTTGAAGCAGGTAAGGTAAATATTAAACAACTTGAGCTCTTAATCTCAGAGTTGGAACTTCAGAAACCCTGGAGCCTATCCCTGCCAGAGGTTTTAAAGGTGGAGAAATGGAGGCACAGCTTAATAGATTCAGCTCACTAGGCTAAGCAGCTCTTGAACTTCTTTGAGAGTCACAGACATGACTTTATGACTTGGTATATGCCAGGATCTGGTACTTATTGAGATACCCAGTAGGTATTTGAATCATGAATCATGACAATTTGGGGAAGTTCAGCTTATTTTACAGATAAAACCTTAATAGTTGTGGCTTCTCCAAAGTCATCATTTCAGTGACCAGCTGGGGCTTGACTAGACCTTTCTGACTCCCAGGTTCCCTGACATTTTTTTTACTGCCAGAAAGGAGGTGTATGGGAAGAAGTAGAATGTTGGAGCCTTCAATCCCATAGCCACCAATAACAAGCACCCATTTATTTATTTTTATTGCAGTATTTTCCAGAAACGTTTTTGTATAGGGGACTGACTTAGATGCAGTCTCTTGGATAAAGTCCAGATAATGGGGTTTTGACTAAACAAAAAGTGAAAGGTTAATCTGGAGGGAAGTAGAACAGGGTCTCCCTACCCCACATCCACAGTCTGAGGTCCATCTACCTCCAAGTGTGTTCTGGAAGCAAAGACAAAAGAGAGGTGGGAGGAGGGAATTTGCACGATATCTGTGCAGTGATGAAAAGAGAGTGATCTGCAGTGGTCAACCCATCCTTAATGGCAAACAATTAAGAGAGACAGATTAATGGCAGTAAAATAGATCAGTAAAATAGATCAGTATTTCTTTTTTTTTTTTTTTTTTGGAGAGGTTTTTGCTATAGGGCGCATGCGCTCACCAGACAGACAGAGAGAGACAGAGAGATAGAAAGCGAGAAATCACCCCCCAGGAGGGATGGCCACGCTGCAATCCCTTCTCCTCCATTCTCCTCTCGGGATCTTGGGCACGCACGCACACGCGCCCGGCGTGAGTTTAAGTCACCGGGTCCGGGACTCGAACCGCGATCGACTACGTGGGAGTCCAGCGACATAGCCATTATGCTAACTGCTGGTCCCATAGATCAGTATTTCATTACAGCCCCTCAGCAGGTTCAGCTGACCCTTAGATGATCTTTGGGTAAGACTGAAAGCCAACCATCATCAGCTTTGGTAGGAAATGTCAAAATTTAGTAAGGAATCTGACAGTATGACATCAAGATGGTTTTGCTATTTCAGCTTTTGGTGAAAAAAATTACCTTTTATTTGGGAGTCCCTACTTGGGGCTATGCCATCTAGTTATATACCATTCTTTTTTTTTTTTTTTAAAGAGTTATTTTTATTTATTAATTCATTTATTTATTTTAATTTGACCAGAGGGAGACACGGGGTGGGGGGTGGGGGGAACGAGAAAGCAAGCCACCAGGTCCAGGACTTGAACCATGGTCAGCCATGTGGGAATGTCCAGCACCTTAACCACCATGCCACCTGCTGGTCCCCTATATACCATTCTTTCAGTAAAGGTATATTCAGTATCTGCAGGTATCCGGCACTATTCTATAACTGCAGCTAAAGCAATAAACAAAGCCCTTGCCCTTGGGGAGCTTACAGTCTAATGTTATTTTCTGTTATGGCTGCCTTGCAAAGCAGGTGGGGATAATTTCCTGTTGGCAGTAAAATGGAGTTAAGTAACTCCATGAGAGGTCACTGGGGCAATCAGCAGTAAGGCCAGGATTTAAGCCCTGGTTGCTTCCACAACCCAGGAGGATTCGCAGTATGTCTAAATCTGCTTCGGAGGAATGAATGGGAACTGGGGCTTCCAGCCTAGGGCTGTCTTCTGACTCACTGAAGACTCTGTCCTGCATCACTGTTATCTTGTGCCTAGGCAACGGATCTCAATCCTCTAGTCTCCCTTCCTGCTTTCTCACATGGCGCTCTGTTCCTAGGTTACCCAGTGCAGGGTGCCTTCGCGTCCCAGATTGCTGTTAGGAAGGCATTGCTAATGACAAGCAGTGAGTTCGTTGGGCCAGAAACTATAGCTGCAAAGCATTTAGAGGATGATTGGGGACAGAGGAGAAAAAGCCTTTCCTGACCAAATCATTTGAAGCTTTGATCCTGAGGCTCAACAGTCTTCGCATAGATACTCCCTATTGTTAAAGAGTAATATATAGAGCAAAAGGTGACCAAATAACAGTTGTCCAGCTTGATGAACACTGCAAACTTAAAATACCCATAGACTTAGCATACAGGTCAAGAAACAGCAATGGTCTGGCTCCATGGCCTGGTGGCTGGGGAAGCCAGATCCCACTTAGTTAGAGTTACAGCCCTAGTGGCTTGAGAAACACACTAGCCATGGGTGCATGAGTGCCCCAGATCCTGACAGGATGGAGAAATGAAGGGAAAGGAATTGTGATGTGACTATGCCCCATTGGAGGATGCTTTCTCTCTCTTTCTATCTCTCTCCCTCTTCCCCTCCCTCCCTCTCTCTCTGAGCACACATACTCTTTGGCAAAATAGAATGAAAAAGAAGAAATAGAGTTGACAGTGACTTAGATGCCCCTTTCCTCCTAAGCTCTACCCTCCCACATGATGACCATTATTTGGACTTTTAGTACCATAGATTAATTTATCCATATTTGAACTTAATGCAGAAGAATCATAGAGTCTATCATCTTGGATTCAACTTCTTTCACTGCACATTTTGAGATTATTGCATAATTTTAGATATAATTAATAATTATAATTCTCATTTTTGTGTAGTATTTTATTATGTGAGAGTACACAGGGTTTTTTTGTTTGTTTTTTTAGAATTATTTGATTTAACTTTATTTTAAATTTACCCAGAGAAGGAGAGAGAGAGAGACAGAGAGAGAGAGAGAGAAACAGGTCCGGGACTCAAACCTTGGTTGGTCACATGGGAGTCCAACGCCCTTAACTACCATGCCACCTGCCGGCCCCAACAGTACACAGTTCTACTGTTGATGGGCATTTGAGTAGTTCTCACTTCTTGGCTATTATGAGTAGCACTCTATGAACTTTTTTTTTCTTTTTTGAAATTTTTGCTATAGGGTATGTGTGCTCACTTACAGGGAGAGAAGAAAGAAACACACAACCCTCCCCAGAGGGAATGGCCATGCCACAATGCCTTCTTTCTATTCTCCTTTTGGGATTGGGTACACACATGTATCCAGCATGAAGTTTTTTTGTTTTTGTTTTTGATTTTTTAAAGATTTTTGCTATAGAGCATGTGAACTCACCAGAGACTTGGAGAGAGAGAGAAAATGAGAAATCACTCCCCTAAGGGGATAGCCATGCTGCTGCAATCCCTTCTCTTCCATTCTCCTCACATGTGCCTGGTGTGAGTTTCAAGCTGCCGGGTCCAGGACTTAAACCGTGGTCAGCTGTGTGGTAGTCCAGTGCCTTACCTATCTATATGCCACCTGTTGGCCCTTGGCATGAGTTTTAAGCTGCTGGTCTGGGATTTGAACCACAGTTGACCATGTGAGTGTCCAGTGCCTTATCCACTATACCACCTGCTGGCCCCTGAACATTTTTGTACAAGTTTTTTTTGGTTAACCTATAAATCATATCTGTTAGGTATATGCCTAGAAGCACATTGCTGGGTTAACTGAGTATTATCTAAGGATCCCAGAACTGTGGTCTTATACTAAGGGATTAGCTTTTCTCTGAAGCAGGTGGGTCTCTCTTGGATTCTGTATCCTGTCAGTCTCTTTACCAGACCTTTCTCCTTCTAGATTCTTGCTTCTCATTTGGCTCTATGCTAAAAAAATAGTAAGTGGGGTTTTTGTTTGTTTTGTTTTTAATTTGCGAGAAGGTACATACTAACCTCAGAAAGAGACAGAGAGACATAAAAGAGAGAGAGGAAGTAAGCACCCTTCAGTGGGACATGGTCATGCTGTTATCCCTTCTCCATATCTCTATCCTTTAAGGATTCTAGGCACACACACACATATGCCCAGCTTTCTCAAGCTTCCAGGTCTAGAATTTTAACTGCACGGTTGGCCATCTGGGATCTGGCACTCCTAACTATGAGACCGCAGATCTATTTGAAACAGTAAGCCTATACTTGGTCACATCCTTTGCCTTGAGGAGAAACCCTTCCCTTTATTTGCTCTTAAGCTAATTTGACGCTTGCTTCTTTCCCCCAAACTATAAAGGGAATCAAAAGATCCTGAATTTCTCAGGTTAGAATTTATTCCTGGGTAGAGACTTGTTTGCCCAGTGTGTGGGTGGACAGCAGCCTCCTCATTTGGCCAAGATGGTCAAGTCTAGTTCCACTTTTATTGTAGAGGCTGTGAAGTGTCTGAGATACAAGTCTAGGTTGAAATAATCCTTTAGCCAACAAATATCTGAGTATCTACTGGGTGTTAGATATTCAGAGGTAAGCAAGCCAACAATTCTTTAACCTGTGAACCCCCAATTAGAGGAGAAAGCAGGCCAGGCAGTTTTAATAGTGACTCCTTCATTCAGAAGGAGCTCATTTATTTATTGAGTGTCAGTTACCATTGTAGGTGCTGAGGTTAGATAAGTAAACAACATGTACAAAAAAAACAGGCTTTCAGGGCTACATAACCAGCTAGTAGAGAAAGACCAAATAAAATATAATATACATAAAACTGAAAGGGAGACGGGAAAGGAAAAATACAGAGCCACATAAGAAGAATTGCTGATAAGTTCTTGGGAGGACCTGCAGGAAGTGATGTTCAAGCTTAGAGCTAAAGAAGAGTGAAGAATTAGACAAGGGGGTTGGGGCTTGCAAGGTGCTGGGGAGTATTCTGGCAGCGGGACAGCATGTGGCCATAGGAACTAAAACACATTTAATCTAGCTGGACTATGGTCTGTAAAGCGGGGAAAGCCAAAGGAGAAGTAGGCAGGTCCAGGCCACTGGAATTTGCTGCCTTAACGAGGCAGCAAAGTATTTGGGAAGGACAGGAGGGTAACTGAAGTCCCAGGTGTACTCAGATGCCAGTGTCTCTGAAGCCTCCTCTGGAATGGACACTGGGCCCCATCTCCAGCATCCCTCCTCCACTCCCCTTCCTGACTTTTCTCAGACAGAGGGACTTCATATACCTTAGTTGACTTTCCTCCCTCATTTCATTTAGTTACCTAGCATTGCCAACCCTGCCAACAGGGCTGGCAAGGAAGGGCTTTAAAACAACCACCATCACCTAAATACCGTTTACTCAGAGCTTATTGAATTCCAGAATCACACTATGTACCTTATTTATGTAATAAGCCCTTTTAATCTTCCTAAAAGCCCCATGGGTGAGTGGAATTGGCCCATTTAACTGGATAGGAAACCTAGGCTTGTCACTTTGTAACTTGCCCATCGTTACCAGCTAGTAAGTTGTGGAGTTGGAATTTGAACCAAGGTCTGAGCCCTAAATGTAAGATGCTAACCATTTGGAAATGCAGGTGGGAGAGGGAAAGAGATTCTGAGTTCTCTAACCCCAGCCAAACCAGAAGAAGATTGGAAATAGTTAACTTCTGACCCAAGAGCTTTGGATTCCTGGATTCCCTTCCCTCCACAGGCCTCTGTTAATCCCCTGGAGGTGGGATGGGGTGGGTGCACTTCTGTCCAGGAGCTCTGGCCTCACCCTTGGGATGTGGGGCCAGAGCGGGGTTCAGATACCAGTCCTGATAGCGGCTCACACTGACAGTTGCCAGCAGTGAATCTGCGTCTGGCTGTTCATCTTCTGCTTCTCTGAGCCCCACCCCCACTTGCCCCCAGCATCAAGGACCATCCCCCACTCAACCTTGCTCTGAGTAGGGGAGCTCATAGATTCTGCCCTGCCCCCTCCCAGCTAAATCCAGGTTACCTAGAGCATCAGTGATCCACATGTTCATCCAGCTCACAGAATCACCTCCAGGCTGCTCCAGAGTCCTGCTGCTTGTGTTGTAAACCAGATTGGCTCATCCCAGGAAAGAAAGCCAAACAGAGGCGCTAGACAGTAGTACAATAGTGAAATGGGATGCCCTGTGAAGCTGACCCACATGAGAAGGCTCTGGGTTCGCATCTGGAGACCTCTCCATGTACAACAGGCCCATATGTGCCCATGGTCCAGACTGGCCAAAACTGGGGTGGATTGTGGCATCAAGACCCTGCTGGAAGTGCTGTTTCTCCCTATATCTCTTACTAACGAAAGAAAGAAACTTTTTTTTTTTTTAGAAAGAGATTTTTGCTATAGGGTGAATGCGCTTGCCAGAGAGACAGACCGAAAGCGAGAAGTCACCCCTGGGATGATGCCACACAGCAATCCCTTCTCCTCCTGTCACCTCTTGGGAGTTGGGGCACGCACGCACACATGCCTGGTGAGAGTTTCAAGCTGACAGGTCCGGGACTGTGGAACCGTGGTCGGCCATGTGGAGTCCAGGGACTTAATCATTACTCCATCTTCCCAGCCTTCTTTCTTTTTTAAAAAAGTTTATTTTGGGCCTAGCAGATGGAGTAATGCTTATGTCCCTGGACTCCACATGGCTGACTATGGTTCCAGTCTCGGACCCGGTGGCTTGAAACTCATGCCAGGCATGTGTGCATGTGTGCCCAAAATCCCAAGAGGAGAAAGGAGTCTAGTGGTTAAGGGAAGCCAGATCCTACATGCTGACTATGGTTTGAATCGTGGCAGTTAGAAAAACATACCAGGCACATGTGCAAACATGCCCCAAATCACGACAGGATGGAGAAACGGGGAAGGAATTGTGGCATTACCACACCCCACTGGGGTGCGGGGGGTCCTTTCTCCGTCTCCCTCTCTCTCTCTTTTCCTCTCTCTTTCTCTCTCTCTGGTGACCACATGCACCCTCTGGCAATTAGAGAGAGAGAAGAAAAGGAGGGGAGGAGGGAGGAAAGAAGGAAACCAGACAAATGAACAGATTCCTTTCTTCCTATACCCCATCTTTGAACTCACAACTTTGACTCTGTCATTTTAATGTCCAAGGAGAGGCCTCAGGGTCATGGCCCCATAGCCAGGATGTAGGACTCAGTGGCAAGGACTGGGCTGGCGGGCCCCTCCCCCTTTCCCGCCCTGGTGAGACCTCTCTAAGCTATACAGAACTCTAGAGAAAGAAGATTATTTTCACCTAGAGCTCTGAGGCATCTCAGGGTTCCATGGGGAGATGGGGTTTGAGGAGGTACACTTCAGGCCATCCTCTTCCCCCTTATCTCAGTAACTCTACTTTTGCTCGTTTGAAAACACAAAAGATTACTTAGAAGTTCTCTGTTACCAAGAAACCTTGGAAAAACCTGTGTTTTACATAGGAGACTGAAAGGTTTACTTTGCCCAAGGGTTCTGACCTTAGGATCTCACATTTGCCTATGGAAGATTTTGAAATTAATCATGTATAAGAGTGCATGTATCTCTCTCTAAGAAGGATCCTCCCCCAAATTTGGGCACCACCGCATATCACTGGCCCCCCCTAGTCACTTTATAGAGAAGCAAGAACTATTACTACTGTCCAGAGCAATGGTTTGCAGCTGAGTCCATTTGGAAATTCTTCAGAGTGTTGTCAAACCCAGCAGTGGGGCCAGGCCTGTGGCGTGCATCTGGAACAGACAGGGTAAAGGTGATTCTAGGCCTGGCTTCTCATCCCAAGCTGTGTGGCCTGAGATAATTTACTCTGAATCCCAGCTCCAGTGCCCCCATAGCCCTACAGCTGTGAGGAAATGGACTGTTGGCTGGTAAATTCAGGGCTAGGGTAGAGGGTTCGACTCTCATCTTGAGTTAGTCTAGCTTAAGGCTGGCTGCCTTCTGAGTTGCCTTTGCACAACGAGTCCCATCTTGTAGCTTTGGCAGAAGGAAAAAGAGCTACTTGTGGGCTCTCCCCACACAAGCCAGAACAGGATGCCAGGCCCACACCCTTCCCTCTCCCTGTAGAGTTGGGGCTTCCCACCAGGCTTCAAGACCTGCTGTTGTCTTTTATGGTCTTTTTCCGCTTCCAGAATTCTCTTGCATTCCCTAACAGGGACTCAATCCCACACCAACTGGTTTAACCAGGCCTTTAGCCTCTGAGCCAGTAGTTTGCAAGCTTAACTGATGATCAAAATTATCTGGAGAGTATTTTATTTTTTATCACTCTTCCCCCAATATATTAGATAGGGCTGATTGGTTGGGATTTTAAATTAATAGATGAATATACCTTCCTATAAAGACTTTTTTCCTATAAAATATGTGACACAATGCAAGAGATCGAGTTCTTAACATCTTCTATGTATTAACTCATTTAATCTTCAAACATTCCTTTAGGGAGATACTATTGGGTTGTTGGGAAAGTCATGACACATTTTTGCACAGAAAAATATGTTGTGATTTTCCCAACAACTTAATTTATTGTCCCCATTTTACAGATGAGGAAACTGAGGCCTGAGAAGTTAATTAACTTAACCAAGATCACCCAGCTGAATAAGTGGTAGAACTTGAATTCCAATATAAGTAGCCCGAGCTTAAACTATTGAACTGCATCATTGCCTGTTAATAAAGACAACTCAGAAATAAACATGAGAGGCTAACAGGTGGTGTGGTGGTTAAAGTCTGCACTCTCACATGGCTGACCACAGTTTGAGTTCCTGATCTGGTGGCTTGCTTTCTCACTCTCTCTCTTTCTCTGTCTCCGGTGAGTCATGTGTCCTATAGCAAATTAAATAATATTAATGATAAATAAAATTAAAGAAATAATTTTTTAAAGAAATAAGCATATGGAAGTTCTTTCCCCCAGTTCTACTCTCTACTGGCAAGCACAGTTAATGGTTAATGTGAATCCTTGTAGACCCTTTTCTGTTTAAAAACGTATATACACATACAGCAATTTCAAAAACAAGAACTGGACCACATCATGTATATAATTGTTTTTCTGCAATTTGTGTCTTTAACTTAGAATCACAGGCATCTTTGCAAACTTAATACACATCTATTTTGTTTTTAACCACTCCATTGTCTTCTGCATGGTGACTATTCCATAACTTATTTAGCTAACTCCTATATTTATCTTTTACAGATGTGGTAGGGAGGTAAAATTGTGAAGTGTTTGGATTTTTAGAAATCAAACTATCAAGAATTACCTTATTAGGAAAGACTGCTCATAGAGTGAATTGTTCATCTCAATACCATCCAGATAAATTGAACTTTTATGTTTAAACAATACCTTTATGACAGATGGTGCTGTCAGTTTAAGAGAAGGCTATTTTTTTGTGGTGGGGGAGGTTTTTGCTATAGGTCGCGTGCGCTCACCAGAAAGACAGAAAGAAACAGAGACAGAAAGCAAGAAATCACCCCCCACGAGGGATGGCCATGCCACAATCCCTTCTCCTCCATTCTCCTCTCAGGATCTTGGGCATGCATGCACACGTGCCCAGCATGAGTTTAAGCCACCAGGTCCACAACTTGAACTGTGTTCATCTACATGGGAGTTCAGCGACATGCCATTACACCAACTGCTGGTCCCAAGAGGGGCTTTTTTTAAGTGAGTTTTTCTTCTTCTCCACCTCCTCTTTGTTCTTATTCTATTTCATAATTCTTTTTTTTTTTGGAGAGGTTTTTGCTATAGGGCGTGTGCGCTCGCCAGACAGACAGAGAGAGACAGAGAGACAGAAAGCGAGAAATCACCCCCCAGGGGGGATGGCCACGCCACAATCCCTTCTCCTCCATTCTCCTCTTGGGATCTTGGGCACGCATGCACACACGCCTGGCGTGAGTTTTAAGCCACCGGGTCCAGGACGCGAACTGCGGTTGACTACGTGGGAGTCCAGCGACATAGCCATTACACTAACTGCTGGTCCCCATAATTCTTTTTAAAATAAAATTTTTTATTATGATTTTTGTTTTACATATTGAATTTTTTACTAAACTCAAATAATGTTGCAGTAAGCAGTTTGTTCAGAGTGGTTGCATTGATGTAAGAAAGTATTCTTAACCTTAACTAGTTATTGATAACTCCCATGATTCAAGACTTATGTTCTCATGTGAACATAAAGTATATGTGTGTAATACGAACTGTATGTGCAGGGTTGGGGGCGTTGGAGAAATTCACTAGCTCTCCAGCTTTTAAATTATATAACTTTTTACACATTTTAAAAAATTTAGGGTATTTGTGCTTCTTCAAACTCTATGTACAAAGTGAGACTTTAAGATTTATGGCGCCGTTTCAAATTTTGACAGTCCAAGTCTGCATAAAATATGTCTGTGTTACTTAGAGTGTTCTAGCTGGGGTCCCAGAGCCATTGTGCCTGGGTTGAGTCTGTCAGCTTGTTAGCTGTAAAATCATGGGCTAGTTACTTAACCTCTGAGCCTCTAAAATAGGAATTATAATAGGGGTGTCCTATGGCTCTGGTGAGGACCCAAAGAAGTAGTGGGTAAAATGTAACACACAGTGAGTGAATGAGTGTTGTTAGGTGTTTGTGGCAGTAGTAATAGCAGTATTGTTACAGCTGTACTAGTCTCAATACATATTTCTTTAGACTGGGTAGCTAGAAGTGAACCTCCTGGGTCAAAGAACTTTCACAGTTCATTCGACAATTTTGAACACTTGTTTTGTGCCAGGCACTGTGCTAAGTGTTGGAATATAGTGATAAACAAATTCTTACACAGTCTTTGCCTTTCTACAATAGCGAAGACAGGCAAGTTGTAATAAGTTCTATGGAAAAAAGTCAGACAGAGTTAGGAGAATTTTGTTGTTGCTGATTATTTAATTTTATTTGTTATTTTTTGATCAGTTATTTAATTAGGTTCTTGGCAAGAAATTTAGAGCACCAATTTGTGAGGATAAACTCCATTTGTAAGGGCAAACAGGGATCGCAGGTAGCCCTGGAACTGAGGAACAGCTTTGATTTTTAGTAAAATTTGCAAGTCCATAGCTTTCTTTTTTTAAAAAAAAAAAAAGAATTATTTTGTTTAACTTTATTTATTTACTTATTTTTAATTTGACCAGAGAGGGACAGAGTGAGAAAGAGAAAGTGAGAAAGTAAGCTGCCAGGTCCGGGACTTAAACTGTAGTCAGGCATGTGGGAGTCCAGTGCCCTTAAATACCATGCCACCTGCCGGCCCCAGTATATCTACAGCTTTCTGATCCATCTTATGCTGCTCTGTATTCTCATATTTCTCCTCTGTGTTGAAGATTTAACTTTCTTGATGTCTGGGCTTCTGTAACATCCTTTTCTTTTCTTATTTTTTTTTTTGGGGGGGGAGAGGTTTTTGCTACAGGGCGCGTGCGCTCGCCAGAAAGACAGAGACAGAGACAGAAAGTGAGAAACCACCCCCCAGGGGGGATGGCCACGCCGCAATCCCTTCTCCTCCATTCCCCTCTCGGGATCTTGGGCAGCACGCACACGCGCCCGGCGTGAGTTTAAGCCACCGGATCCGGGACACGAACCGCGGTCGACTACATGGGAGTCCAGCGACATAGCCATTATGCTAATTGCTGGCCCCAACAACATCCTTTTCTTGAAGTAAGCATCAGGGAGGTGTTTTGAGATTTTTATTTTGCTAATTCAATTTTCGTGGAGGTGGCAATGATAAATTTCTAGTGTACTCTACACAGTGGAACTCAATTGAGGACCAGAGGTCCAGTCACAAGTAGCAAGCCACTGCTCAGCTGCTTCAGGAAAACCACTCTCTTGCCTCTGTGGCATCCAGTGAGGATGATCAGAATGGTCCCAGGAGTGATGCTGGCTCGGAGCTTTCTCACATGCTGACTAGAGGGTTTTCTGCTGTGGCTCAACAGCTTCTGAGTCACATCTTCAGTAGGCTAATACCTGGCATTTTGCAAAGTTTAACCACCCCAGTGCCACCATTCTTGTTCCCACCGACTGGTTTCGTGACAGTGGCTTGAACTTTCTCCTCCTCTTTCTTTTCGATCCTGGATTTAGTGGCTGAGTGTTTCCTCTTATACATGGCCTTCCTAGAATGCATGGCAGGCCAGGAGTTTCTGCCCATGCCCTGGACTAGGACTGGGTTTTGGCTACAATGGGACTTCCCCTTCTTGGGCTTTTTAGCCTTGTGGGTCACCCTTTTTCATCTGCTATCTTGTATAGTGGGAAAGAGAACTAAGCTCTCTTGTTGTTATTATTTATTTTTAAATTTGACCAGAGAGAGGAAGGGAAAGTAAGAAAGCAAGCTGCCAGGTCAGGGACTCGAACTGTAGTTGTCCCTGTGAGAGTCCAGCACCTTAACCACCATTCCACCTACTGGCCCCACTAGGAGAGTTTTTAATAGGGAAAATTGATCTAGTTTAGGAGGGCTGGGGGAAAGTTTCCCTAAGAAAGTAACTTTTTTTATTTTTAAAGAATTATTTTACTCAGCTTCATTTATTCATTTATTTTTTTAATTTGACCAGAGAGGGACAGAGTGAGAAAGAGAGAGGTGGGGAGGGGCGGGTGAGAAAGCAAGCCGCCCAGTCTGGGACTCGAACCACGGGCAGCCATGTGAGATTCTAGTGCTTTTAACCATGACACCACCTGCTGTGACCCCCCCCCCCCCCCAGGAAAGTAACTTTTGAATTGGGAGCTGAAAGATGTTCAGAGTTAACTGGATCAAATTATAATGGGATGCAAATTCTATTCCAAACAGAGGGAATAGCATGTGCAAGGGCCCTGTGGTAAGGAGGTTATGCTTGAGCAACTGATGCATGATATGCTGTTCCCTGGGAGATAGATGCTAGAAAAGGGCTATATTTGGGCTAAGAGTAAAGAAGATTGTGAATTTGATTATTTTTTAAGGAATTATTTTATTTAACTTTATTATTATTTATTTTAAAATTTGACAAGGGAAAGACAAAGAGAGAGTAAGAGAAAGTGAAAAGGCAAGCCACCAGGTCCATAACTTGAACTGTGGTTGGCCATGTGGGAGTCCAGCGCCTTTTTTTTTTTTTTTTAATTGATGGATTTATTTTAATTTGACCAGAGAGAGAGAGATTGAAATTGAGAAAGCAAACCACCAAGTCCAGGACTTGAACCATGGTTGGCCATATGGGAGTGTCTAGGGCCTTTACCACCACACCACCTGGTGCCCCCCCCCCCCCCTTTTTTTAAATTAGAGAGCACAGGAGGAGGAAAAAAGAGTAGGGGAAAGAGAAATGAGGAGAGGTAAAAGTTTGCCTGGTGATTCTATCAGCTATAATATATTTGGAAGCCATTGCTCTGTGACAGCATTTAGGCCATTGTAAAATGCTGAATATATAGAAAGGAACAAATGAGCTGACTCTGTGTTGGAGTGGTTAAGTAGGGATGCAGAAAAAAACAGATCCCACATGTCCACCAGGGTTCAAATCCAGGCCCCAGCGGCTTGAAAAACATGCCTGGTACGTGCACCCACATGTGTCTAGGATCCTGATGGGATGAGGAATTAAAGGAAAAAGGATTACAGCATGCCCTGGCCCCATTAGGGAGTTCTTTCTCTTCCCTATGTATACACATGTGACCTCTACTTAAAAAAAATAAAGAAACTGGTGAGATGCGAATAAAAGAAGCTTGAGCTTTAAATTTAAATTTCCAATGCTTGCCTCTTCTGGCAGTTGATCTCATTTTTTCCTTAACTTTTAGCTTACATCAGGATTCTGAGTGACCTTCACTTTCCTGTCCTTTCATTTTGCTTTGTAAATCACTGTCTGGTTTTTAAATACTTGATTCTGCTTTTAAAAGCACAAAAACAGCCACAGTGGTACAGCCGTGTACCTCAGCACTTCTAGATACTGAAGCCTGAGTTCTCATCCTGAGGTTTCCTGTACATGCCAAGTATGAGCACACCCCTGATTCTAGATGGCTGGGGCTGGGAATGGATCATTGTGGCGACCCTGTTAGTGGTGCCTCTCGGTCTCTCTGTCTGTCTGTGTGTGTATCTCTCTCTCAGAAGAAAGAAAGAAACAAACAAAAAACACACAGCACAACACATCTTGTTTGGCCTTAACAAACACCTAGGCATGTGTATATGTTTTAATTTTAGAGACTGAAAATTAATAAGGGCTAGGATTTATTGAGTGCTTACTGGTTTGTTTGTTTGGTTTTTTTTTTTTTTTTTTTTTTTTTTAGAGATTTTTTGCTATGGGGCACATGCATATGCTAGAGAAACAGAAAGCGAGAAATCACCCCCCAGGGAGAGGGCCCCACTGCAATCCCTTCTCCATTCTCCTCTTGGGATTTTGGACATGCATACATATGTGCCCGATGTGAGTTTCAAGCTGCCGAGTCCAGGACTCAATCCGTGGTCAACCATGTGGGAGTCTAGCACCTTAAGCACTCTGCTGCCACTGAGTCCTTACTGTTAAACAGCTTCCTGATTAAGTGACTTGGGCAAGGCTGCAAAGCCAATGCACAGTGCTTTTACCTACCAGGCCCTTCCTTGCTACCCCAGCTATTGACCACTAGGATCCATGTGATGGTATGATCTTAAGGATGGGACTCAGAGAGCCAAACACCCCATGAGCTTGAGTCAACTGTGTTCCAAGCTCCCACAATGCTGTGGAGTATAGCCCAACTCCGTTTCTTTCTGGGAATTGTTAGGGAGGACACAACTCCCAATAATAAAGCTCTTTCCAGAGAGCTTTCTAACAGAGAGTCAAAACCCCTAGAGGGGCTGTCAGATGGCATGGTGGTTGGGGGCACTGGACTCCTACATGACCAACTGTGGTTTGATCCTGGACCTAGTGGCTTGCTTTCTTGCTTTCTTTCTCTCTGGTCAAATTAGAATATATAGATAAAGTTAAATAATTCTTTAAGAAAAAAATAACAACCCTAGAAAGAACTCCTTTCTCCATTCTCAGCAACATGGAGCTGCCATATAATCTTTCTAGCACAGGAGGGGATCAAACCGTGATTGCAAATTGCCATGGAGAGACTGAAAAATAAGCAAAATGTGGGCCCACCACCCACACAGGACCATTATCGACTAACAGGTGGTGTAGTGGTTAAGGTGCTGGACTCTCACATGACTGACCAAGGTTTGAGCCCTAGATAGCTTGAAACTCATGCTGGGTGTGCACGTGCGCCCAGAATCCCAAAAGGAGAACAGAGAAGGGATTATAGTGTGGCCTTCTGCCCTGGGAGGTGACTTCTTATTTTCCGTCTCACTTTCTGGCAAGCACACATGCTCTATGGCAAGAACCGTAAAATAAGTAAATAAATAAAATATTAGTCAGTCTTCAAAGCCCTCTTCCCTATTTTCCCACCAAAGCCTTTATTTTTGCTGGTGTCTGATCTGAGGCAGAGGACCAGAGCCCCATTTTCACGGTTCGGCCTTCAGTCCTGCTTCCCAAATGATCAGTTTGGTTTTCTTTGGTGGGTCAGAAAAGGGCTCCAGATGGCTTCAGCCATCCCATCTGTAGGAATATCCAGGTCTAGGGTATAGGGTGCAGGGACGAGGGCTGTCTTCCAGGTGTAGGTGCATGTCACAGCTGCTGTACCAGTGGCCCCTCAGGATTGTTAAAGCCACTGCTACATGGGCAGGCACTTAAAATTGCCTTCTACTAAGTGCTTCAGCGCTAAGTGCTAGCACAGTGCTCTGCTCCTTATCTTTTCCTGAAGATGGTCATCTGGTGGTAAAGAATCATCTCAAATCCCTCTATTGCATCAGTTCCACCTGTTCTGCTTCTGCCCTGGGGAAAAAGGGTTGGGTCCTTCTAAGGTGCATCCAGGACTATGGCAGATGCTGTGGAGCTGCTTCCAGCTTGCCCAGCTAGGAAAATGTGCCTCCCAGCATGCCCTGGGACTGCACCCCATCAGTCAGAGTCAAGGTTCCTTGGAGTCCCGCACACATCTCTTTGCATGTATGTAGTCCCCCACGTGCCTTGCTTCCCTGTGGCCTCTTCCCATTGGTATCCCCAGATCAGTTCTGCTTACTGGCCACCGACTCGGTCTTCCTTTGCCTGAAAGGTACTTTGTGGTAGAGAATAGCCTGATCACCTTCGTGGTACCAGGATTTAGTCCTCTCTCTTTCTGTACAAATTTAAAACTATTAATATTTTATATTATGATTGTCAGGCCTGTGCTATAAATGGCTGTT
The DNA here is from genome assembly GCA_026018925.1 of Tupaia tana. Taxonomy (NCBI): domain Eukaryota; kingdom Metazoa; phylum Chordata; class Mammalia; order Scandentia; family Tupaiidae; genus Tupaia; species Tupaia tana. The sequence goes on along the minus strand of JAKSZU010000018.1, from coordinate 18,374,405 downwards.
TTGTGACCCTTTCCCTCCTCCTCCCCTTCCACAGAGCACTGTTTTTCTTGGGTAGGTTTTCTTTTTTATGACATTTAAGGCTATAGATTAGATATTTGAATGATTGTGGCACAGCATAATTACTCTGTTGAATGTTAGGTTGTTGAGACCTTTCTACTACTTTTTCTTTCTCTCCTTCACCATTCTTTCTTTCTTTTAAACATATAAGCAGCACTCATGAACATTCTTGCCTGTATGGTTTGGTCACATCTAGGATGAGTTTCTGACACAGTTCCTGGGTCAAAGGGCCCTTTCAAGGCTTCTTAATTGCCAGAAAGGTTGTGTCAGTTTATGAGGGGAGTCTTCAAAAAGTGCATGGAAAATGCATATTAGGAAACTATATACATACATGGTTTTTAAAAAATATTTATTTGATTTCATTTGTTATCATTATTATTTTAAAAAATTTGATCAGAGGGAGCGAGAGAAAGAAAGGGAAAGCGAGAGCAAGCTGCAAGGTCCAGGGCTCTAACCATGGTTGGCCATATGGGAATCCAGCACCTTTAACCACCATGCCACCTGCCGGCTCTCATATATGGGTTTTAAAATTTTTTTGCACCAAAATAAATTTGTACTGAGCCAGCAGGTAGCATGGTGGTTAAGGTGCTGGATTCCCACATGGCTGACTGTGGTTCAATTCCTGGACCTGGTGGCTTCAGAATCATAACAAATAAATAGATAAATAAATGTTTTTTAGAAATAAAAATAAATTTTTATTTTAATTCTATTTTTTCCACATATTTTTAAAGTCTCCTAGTATTAGGCTGGTGCAAAAGTAATTGTGGTTTTAGACTCTGAATTTTAAATTATTATAACTAGGCTCAAACCATCTTGTTTCTAAGAATTATTTATTTGGGGTCAGCAGGTGGCATGGTGGTTAAGGGTGCTGGACTCCCACATGGTTCGAGTTCTAGTGGCTTGCTTTCTCACTTTCTCTCTCTCTCTTGCTCTGTCCCTTTCTGGTCAAATTAAAGTAAGTAAATAAATAAAGTTAAATAAAATAATTCTTTATGTTATTTTTTAATTTGACTGGAGAGACACACAGAGAGAAAAAGGGAAAGTGAGAAAGCATGCTGCCAGGTCTGGGACTCATACTGTGGTTGGCCATATGGGAGTCTAGCCCCTTAACTACAATGCCCTCTGCCAGCCCCTCAAACCATCTTTATTAATCAAAACGGGAACCATTTTTGCCAATGAGAAATAAGCTTGTTTATTCCTGTAGTGTAAAAATTCATGCTTTGGGATTCCATGAACTCTTGAAAAGCATCTTCTGCATCCTGCTGGTTGTGGAAGCATTTTCCCTGCAAAAGATTGTTGAGACACTTGAAGAAGTGGTAGTCAGTTGGCGAGAGGTCAGGCGAATATGGTGGATGAGGCAAAAGTTCGTAATTCAACTTCCAAAGCATTGGTTGTGCCATGTGTATTGTCATGGAGAAGAACTCTGTCCTTTCTATTACCCAGCAGCAGGCATTGCAGTTTTCAGTGCATCTTGGTTCGCTAAGCATACATCTCAGATTTAATGATTTCTCTGCAATTCAGAAAACTGTAGTGGTTTAGACCCCACCAAACAGTAACCATAACCCTTTTTTTGGTGCAAGTTTGGCTTTCAGAAGTGCTTTGGAGCTGCTTCTCAGTTCAGCCACTGAGCTGGTCATTGTAAGTTGTCATATAACATCCACTCTTCCTTAGGAAAATACTCAAATTATCTTTCAAGTCAATTCCTTATACTTTCCCCTCTGCACCCTGTTATCCCAGTTTCTTAATATAAGGTTATTATAAAGGCAGTTTGTGTGCTTCATGAGCTAGGTATGTTTCTTTTTTTTAAATTTTTATTTATTATTATTATTTAATTTTGACCTCAGAGTGACAGACAGAGACAGGGAGAGTGAGACAGCAAGCCATCAGGTCTGGAACTCAAACCGTGGTTGGCCATGTGGGAGTCCAGCACCTTAACTACCACACCATCTAGGTGTGTTTCTAAACCAGCTAGATAGATATTTTAAGGCCATCTCTCCTGTGTATTTGCCAAGCTACCTTTTGGCTGCAACATGTTCAAGGTGATTATACCTTTCTCTTATAGTCAGAATGCCTAGAGATCAGCAGGGAAACTGGCCAGTAATGGCCGATTGATGGACAACTTATCCCGAGAGATAAGTTGTTTCATTTTGCCAGAACATCCAGTCAGGTTGGACATTGAGACTACATAGCACCTCCATATCATCTCAGAGCTGAAAAGGCAAGCTCCCGACTTTCAAGGGTGTTCCCTTTTTTTTTTTTTTTTTTTGAGAGGTTTTCGCTATAGGGCGCGTGCGCTCACCAGACAGACAGAGAGAGACATAGAGACAGAAAGCGAGAAATCACCCCCCCAGGGGGTATGGCCACGCCACAATCCCTTCTCCTCCATTCTCCTCTCGGGATCTTGGGCACGCACACACACGCGCCCGGTGTGAGTTTTAAGCCACCGGGTCCGGGACGCGAACCGCGGTCGACTACGTGGGAATCCAGCGACATAGCCATTACGCTAACTGCTGGTTCCCTTCAAGGGTGTTCCCTTAAGAGATGGGAGGTGTCTAGGCAATTCCAACCTAAAAGCAGGCTTAAAACAGAAGAGGAAGGCGTCTCAGCCTAGTGTCCATCAGTTTTTATATGTCTGTTTAAAAAGCTTCCTATTTTTCAACTGCTCTAGTACCCCAGGGACTAGACTCTTCTTGCCCAAGTTTTATTGTGGCGCCGGTTCAGGATCCAAAGCCAAGGTTGGCAGGATGGCCTTTAAAAAGGAGTTTTGAACGTAGGCCAGGGGCTCCTGGTTGCCTTGGATGTCTTACATCTAATGCAAATACACAGAATTTTGATTTTTGCCCAGTTTTTTGCCATAGAGTGTGTGTGCTTGCCTGAGAGAGACAAAGAGAGGGAAAGTGAGAAATCACCTCCTAGGGAGATGGCCATGCCACAGTCCTTTTTCCTCCATTCTTCTCTCAGGACTTTGGGCTCACATGCACATGTAGTGGCAGTGCTTTTCCTGCCACTGGGTCTGGCACTCAGCAGTTGGCCATGTGGGACTCCAGTACTTTCACCATCACACACCACCTGCTGGCCCAGAGCTCTAATTTTTTTTTTTTTTAATTGTTAATTTCTCTAGAAGCAGTCTTAGGTTACTGACTCTCATTCCCACTTTCTCAATATTCTAGGAATGGTGCATTTAGGTTCATTGCTAAAGCTAGAAATTTATGTTGGTACAGCAGGTACCTCTTCACTGGGTTCACTGACCTTGTGGTTCAGAATCCCTGTGGGGAAATTGAGGCTAAAGCAGTCAAATGACTTTGAAGTCCCAGGTAGGAGTGGAAATAAGAGCTATCTTTAGACTTGTTTTTCAGCCTTAAGGTCTGAACAGTGGCCCATGTGCTCATCAGCTCGCACTAGTGTTTTGACAAGCCCATTCGTGCCTGCATGACCTGGCCACTATGTGTGGCCTTATCGAGCTAGTCTGCAGTCAGTAACAGGAATCAGTTTACTTCACTAACTGTCAGAAGGTGAGGTAAGAGAGGGATGAGTGATGATGATACCTGGTTTCGGATCAATTTCGTTTTGAAACCAGTGATAGAAGCCTGTGGTGCCAGGAAGCTTCTGGGAGGAAATTGTAATAATCTGCTCCAGGGCTTACCGTTTACTAGCCTCTGACTCATAGCTTACAGAAAGACTACTCATGTTCCTACAGGTGCCCCAGCAAGTTTGCCTAGAAAGGTCAGCTTGTCTGCGAGCTCTCCATCCTTTGTCTCCCCAGTAAACTACAGGGCACCCCTATGAAACAGTCCTCTGCAAATGCAGACCGAGAAGGCTCTCTGTTGTGCTCTTTTGTCCTATATCTTTCCCTCTCCCTTTGGTGCTTCATCTTCAGTTCAAGCATATAGCCATAGCTAACTTACTCCACTCGGGGAATGGTTTCTCTGGGGTGTAGGAAGAGGCCAGGTCTTACAGTCAGAAGCCTAGGTTAATTGTGAGCAGGCTAAAGATATCTTTTATTGAGGGCTTACTCTAAGCCAGGCACGGTGCTCAGCACTGTGAGAACAGTATCTTATTTCATCTTTCGATAACCTTTCAAAGTAGATCTTATTATTTCCATTTTCCAGACAAGGAAATTGAGCTTCCACCTGCTCACAGTTTGCCCAGTTATGCAGTAGATAGGTGACATTATGTGGATTTAAACCCAAGTCTTCAGGACTCTGAATATCCTGTTCTTCATCACGTACCTGCCTTCAGGACTTGAAACCTGGTCTTGCTGCTTCCTAGCTGTGGGGCCTCATAAACTTTATTTACTTCTCTGAAGATGCTTCCTGAGGCACTTCAATCCCTTGCAGCGTCTTGTTTTCTGAGTTGTTGGATTAAGAGCAGTAATATCACCTTGCAGGTTATTTTGTGAGGATTTATGTAGGGAAACACTTAGCTAGGTGTCTTAGGCGGAGTGGGTGTTTATAGCTTGTTCCTGCTTGCCTGGACTCATGCCCCTTGGTTGTGTTCTATATCCAGCTGAATGCGGGTTACAGCTGATGGGGCCAGGCCCTCTGGTGCCACTGGAACATGTAGCCTGAGTGGGAGGCCTGGACACCCATTATACATGACTATTGATTTTTTGATTGTTGGCACTGTCCTCTCTAAAAATAGATGGACAGCCCAGATACCATGCTACAAGCATTTGGATTTATATAGAAGTGGAAATATGCTGGCAGGGTTGTGGAAGGTGTTGTACACTTTGGGTATTCGGGGGAGAAGACAGAGAATTTCTGATTTCCTGGTGCTTTAGGGAGTGGCCGTTCTTAGAGTTTTGAGACAAAGGCTTCCGAGCAATAGAGTCATAGGGGAGTCAGTTCGTGAGGCTCCTTTTGGGTAACTTGGGAAGAGAGGATTGGAAAGCTCATTGAGAGTCTCTCTTTAAAGGAAATGACTGCCAGACTCTGCTAGTGGAAGACCTTCCCTTAAGAAGGAGGGCCATTTTAAGGATGGGAAAGTGGTTGTTAATTTTTTATCAGTGTTTGAATAACTGATGTAATCACAGGTCAGTAAAGTATATATAAAAGGTCTCATCCTTGACCCTAGCTGCTGGTTTCTCTACCCATCAACCCAGTTTTTTAGGTTGCATTCCAGTGATGTTTTTCAGATACAATTTTAAAAGATGAATGTTAGCATATTAGCACAAAATATTTTCTCAATACCTTTTTTTGGGGGGAGAGGTTTTTGCTGTAGGATGCGTGTGCTTGCCAGAGAGACAGAGAGAAACAGAGAGACAGAAAGCGAGAAATTACCCCCCAGGGGGGATGGTCACGCCGCAATCCCTTCTCCTCCATTCTCCTCTCAGGATCTTGGGCATGCATGCACATGCGCCCGGCGTGAGTTTGAGCCACTGGGTCCTGGACTCAAACTGCGGTTGACTACATGGGAGTCCAGCAACATAGTCATTACACTAACTGCTGGTCCCATTCTCTATATCTTTTAAAAAGAAAAAAATTAACACTGTGCCCTAGAGATCTTTGATATAGATAAGGAATAGGATCTTCCTTATTGTATGTGCAGGAGTAAGAGAGGAGGGGAATGTTGTTTTTAGACAGGGTCTTTATTGTTTTGTTAAATTTACCAAAAGCCATGTGCACTCATTAAGAGAGTGAGGGAAAAGGAGAAAGCACCCCTCTGTGAGGTGTGCTCCTCATGCCACAATCCTTTCTCTTCCATTTTTCTACCCTGTCAGGATTTGGGGCACATGTGCACACATGCCCAGTGCATTTCAAGCCACTGAAGCTGGAATTTGAACCACACAGTCAGCCATATGGACTTCATTTCCCTTAACCACTATACAATAGGGCCAGCCCTGAACAGGGTCGTGACGTGCCATGATCCTCCTGCCTCACCCTCCCTTGTAACTGGGACCATAGGCATGAACCATCATGCTTGCATCTTTGCCACATTGATCACACAATTCCCTTGCCTCAGCTTTCTGAGCAGGTGGGACTACAACATGTTCCACTGAGTCTAACTTACAGGGTAGGTCAGGAGTCAAATCCAGTCCTCCCACGTGGCATCAGCCTGCTAAGCAGCAGTGTCCAGCATGTGTTATTGTAGATGGGTGCCCCCACCCCTTTATTTTAAGTTTATTGACTTATTCTATTTGGGAGGAGAGAGAAAGAAAGACCAGCACTCTCAACAGAGTCTGCACCCCTCATGGGGAATGGCCACACCACAATCCCTTCTTCATTCTCCTCTCAGAATTTCTGGCACACACCCACTCACACTCATACATACACGTACCCTGCATGTTTCTCAAGTCACCAAGTTCAGGACTCAGACCATGCAGTCAGCCATGTAGATCCAGCTGCCTTGACCACAACACCCCAGACTGACCTCCCAGGTATTTTCAGCCTAGCCTGGCTGAGAACTCAAACAGTGGGCTACATTGCCTTGCAGCTCCATCCCAGCATACTACCAGCTGCATCACAGAGACGGGCCATCACCCCTACATCTTGAACCCCTCACTATAATATCCATGTCTTTCAAGCCAAAGTAAATAGGCCTCAGCAAGCAGTAGATTCCAAGGCCCATAGACTTCAAGTGCCCTACCCAGCACCACACAGCAAGTTAATGTCAGCACCTGTATAAGAATAGGGGTGTCTGTCTTATCATATGAACAGGAGACCCTTCCAAAATGCCTATGTGTGAGTCACCATACCAAGTCCTTTACATTTATTCTTGCTTAATCCTCATAACAACCCTATAAGGAGATACTATTATTACCCCAAGTCTAGTGCTCTTCTTCAAATGTCATGCTGCCTCACTTTGCATCCAAATAGCAATCTCTGTTATTTCCTATTTCCATAGATAGAAAAGTAATGGGAGGTGGGAGGAGATAAAAAGCTGTCACGTATATCAGAAAGACAATTTCACCATAGTGATTTAAAAAATGACTCAGGCAAGGCCAGCTGGAGATGTGGTGGCTAGGGCTGCTAGATCCTATAGGGCCAATTGAGTAGTTCGAGTCCCAGACCCAGCTGCTTGAAACACATGCTAGGTCCGTGTGTGTGTGTGTGCCCAAAATCCTGAGAGGAGAATGGAGAAGGGATTGTAGCATGGCCATCCTCTCTGAAGGGGTGCTTCCTCACACACCACCCCCACCCCCGGTGAGTGCATGCATGTATCCTACAGCAAGTTTTATAAAGAAAAAGAGGGGCCAGAAGGTGGCATAGTGGTTAAGGTACTGGATTCCCACATGGTCAGCTGCCGTTCAAGTCCTGGATTTAGAGGCTTGAAACTCACACTGAGTGCCTGTGTGTACATGACAAGAATCCAGAGAGGAGAATGGAGGAAAAGGGATTGCGGCATGACCATCCCCCCGGGATTGATTTCCCACTTTCTTTCTCTGTCTCTCTAACAAGCAAACACGCCCTTTAGCAAAAATCTCTTCCCCCCCAAAAAAAAAAATCATGAGGGGAGGGATTCCTAACTCTTGAGATTGATGCATCTTGGCGAGACTTCCATGCCACAATACCAAGGACTAGATGCTTAAACAATAGAAATGTATTTTCTGACAATTCTGGAGACCTGAAGTCTAAGATCATGGTTTTGGATGGATTGGTCTCTCTCTCTTTCTTTTCTTTTCTTATTTTTTTAAAAAATAACTATTTATTTATTTATTCATTTATTTATTTTCATTTGACCAGAGAGAGACACAGATAGAGACGGGGGTGGGGGGGGGAGTGAGAAAGCAAGCCACCATGTCTGAGACTTGAACCGTGGTTGGCCATGTGGGAGTGTCCAGTCCCTTAACCACCATGCCACTCGCTGGTCCCCTCTCTTTTTTACAAAGTTATTAATTTAATTTATTTTTTATTTTTTAAAATTTTGCTACAGGGCATGAATGCTCACCAGATAGAGGAAGAGAAAGTGAGAAAGCAAGCTGCCAGGTCCAAGACTCAAACCATAGTAGGCCATGACAGAGTTCAACACCTTAACCACCATGCCACCTGCAGGCCCCAGGTTGGTCTCTCTTTTTTTTTAAAAGAATTATTCATGGGGCCAGCAGGTGGCATGGTGGTGAAAGGCACTGGATTCCCACAAGGCTGAATATGGTTTGAGTCCCAGACTTGGAGGCTTATTTTCTCACTTTCTCTCTCTCTCTCTCCCTCTCTCTCCCTCCTCCCCTCCCTGGTCAAATTCAAATAATTAAAATTAAATGAAATTCTTTTTTTAAAAAAGAATTATTTATTCATTTATTTAATTCCATTTATTATCATTATTTTTAAATTTGACCAGAGAGAGACAGAAAGAGAGAAAGGGAAAGCAAGAAAGCAAACCACTAGGTCCAGAACTTGAACCACAGTTGGCCATGTGGGAGTCCAGTGCCTTTAATCACCATGCCACCTGCCAGCCCCAATAAAATAATTCTTTGAGGGAGAAATTTATTTATTTATTTAATTCGTTTGTTATTATTATTATTATTTTTTTTTTTTTTTTTTGGAGAGGTTTTTGCTATAGGGCGCGTGCGCTCGCCAGACAGACAGATAGAGACAGAGAGACAGAAAGCAGGAAATCACCCCCCGGGGGGATGGCCATGCCGCAATCCCTTCTCCTCCATTCTCCTCTCGGGATCTTGGGCACATACGCACACGCGCCCGGCGTGAGTTTAAGCCACCGAGTCCAGGACTCGAACCGCGGTCGACTATGTGGGAGTCCAGTGACATAGCCATTACGCTAACTGCTGGTCCCATTATTTTTTAGTTTGACCAGAGACAGGGAAAGCAAGAAAGCAAGCTGCCAGGTCCAGAACTTTAACTGCAGTTGGCCATGTGAGAATACAGCGCCTTTAACTACCATGCCACCTTCTGGCCCTGGTCCCTTTTAAGAACTTTCCCCTTGCCTGGTAGATGATTTTCTCCCTATGTCTAAATTTCCTTTCTTCTAAAGACATTGGTCATATTGGATAGGACCCATCTTAATTACCTAAATTAACTTAATTACCTTTATTTATTTATTTATTTATTTATTTATTTATTTATTTATTTTGGAGAGGTTTTTGCTATAGGGAGCGTGCGCTCGCCAGACAGACAGAGAGAGACATAGAGACAGAAAGCGAGAAATCACTCCCCAGGGGGGATGGTCACGCCACAATCCCTTCTCCTCCATTCTCCTCTCGGGATCTTGGGCACGCATGCACACACGCCCGGCGTGAGTTTTAAGCCATCGGGTCCAGGACGCGAACTGCGGTCGACTACGTGGGAGTCCAGCGACATAGCCATTACGCTAACTGCTGCTTCCTTATTTATTTTTTTTAATTTTGCCAGAAGATGCATGCACTCGCTGTGGGGAGAGAGAGGAAATGATAAAGCACCCTCTATAGAGAATGGTCATGCCGCAGTCCCTTCTCCATTTTTCCTTTCAGGATTCGGGGCATGCACCCTGGTGAGTTTCTGGCTGCAAAGTTCAGGACTTGAACTGCCTTCACCACCACACCACAAGCTAGCCCACTATATTACCTCTTCAAAAACCCTATTTGTGGGACCAGCAGGTAGTATAGTGGTTAAGGCACTGGACTTCCACTTGGTTGACCATGATTCCAGTCCCAGATCCAGCAATTTAAAACTCATGCCAGGCACATGTGCATGCATGTGTCCAGAATCCCAAGGGGAAAATGAAGGAGAAGGGATTACAGCATAGCCATCCCCTCAGGGGAATGATTTCTCACTTTCTATCTCTCTGTCTCTCACTGTATCTCCAGCAAGCGCACATATTCTATAAAGAAAAAAAAAAGCTCTATTTGCAAATAGTCACATTGTTAGGCAATTCATATGTTGAAGTATAACATCATGAGGGGAGGACATGATTTATGTTAAGAGAATTTATGCTACGAGAAAAAGTGGGCCTACAAAAAATTAAGAAAATAGGTTGCTAGTCATGGTTGAGTGGTTAAGGTGGTGGAGTTGGAAAGAACATTGCTGGTAACCTCTATTATTGGAAAGGTTTATTTCCTTCCAGTCTTTTTCTGTGCATATCTGTATGTACTACATTTGTAGCTCTACATTCTACTTACTGTATTTTACCTGATAACATGGAAACATCCCTATATAATTTTAAAACTCTCCTATAAATATCACTTTGCTTTGTTGGATAAATAACCCATGGAGTGAGTGTGCCACTCTAGTGCGCCTAGATTATTTCACTTTTGCCCTATGTTTAAGGTGATTTAACCTTTGCCACATATTTTTACTGTTCTTTCTAGTCCTATGGTAAAGCAAAATCCTTCAGCAGATGAGACTGTAATATAACTCTGTGCTGGAGATAAAGGGCTTGGCCACCCTGGGGAGTTTGTGGCCCCTGGGGTCCTCTCAAGTGGAATCAAGCCTGAATCCCTTTTTCTCCTTCCTCCCTCCGGCCAAACATGTCACAGTCCAGGACTCCTCAGTGGGAATGTCGTCAAGGAGGCAGCACTGGTTTCTAAGCAATCTTGTCTTTCTCACAGGCACATTCCAGCCTTCCCACAGAGGAGCTCCCTATATGTGTGAGCTCTGGGGCCCTGGGGAGCTGAAGACAGCTCTTCATGGTCCTCAAGCGTCTCTGTTCCCTTTCACTCACTAACCCTTCTCCCCAAAAGATGGCCACTGTCCTAACTTCTTGCACCTAGGTTAGTCTCACCTATTTTTGAACTTCATGTCAATGTGGTCATACGTATGTCCTCTCTTGTATTTGACTGTGCATCCAACCTCATGTTTGTTAGGTTCACCAGTGTCAATGTATGTCCTGCAGCTGATTCATTTCATTATGTGAATATACCATAATGTTCCTATCCATTATACTCTGATGGACATTTGGGCTGTTAATAGTTTTTAGCTATTACACGTAGCCGTCCATGGTTGTTATATAATATTAGGTCATCGAGAAAGTCATGACATATTTTTCTGTGCAAAACTGCGTCATGGCTTTCCCAACAAACCAACATGTGTCTTTTGGTGAATGTATGTTTTCTGGGACTCAAGGAATGCAGAATGGATATCTTTAGCTTCTGTACATACTGCCAAATTGCTTTCTGCAGTGATTGTCCTATTTTATATTCTTATATCAGACTTTTTTTTTTTTTTTTTTTTTTTTTTTGTAAAATACATATAAAATACAGGCCGGGAAATGGTGTGTTGTTTAAGGCATTGGACTCCCACTTAACCCACCTCAGTTCAAGTCCCACACCTGGCAGCTTGAAAATTACACTGGACCTGTGGTGCATACATGCCCAAAATTCTGAGGAGAATGGAAGTGAGGGGATTGCAGTGTAGCCATCCCTTTTGGGGGTGATTTCTCATTTTCCCTCTCTGTCTCTTTCTGTCTTTCTCTCCGGTGAGCACACAAGCCCAATGGCTAAAAAAAGAACACACACACACACACACACACACCTTGGAACCAGCAGGTGGCATAGCGTTTACGTCACTGGACTCCTACATGGCCAACTACAGTTTGAGTCCCAGACCCAGTGGCTTCAAAATCATACTGGGTGCATGTGCATGTGTGCCCAAGATCCTGGGAGGAGAATGGAGAAGGGATTGTGGTGTGGCCAACCCCCCTGGAGGGTGATTTCTCACTTTCCCTCTTAGTGTTTCTGTCTCTCTCTCTCTAGCAAGCATACACGCCTTAAGGCAAAAATATCTAAAAATAAGTAAATAAAATATACATGTGTGTGTTGTGTGTGTGTATATTCACATGTGTGTATAAATAAAATGGTAACTTTTAACATTTTAAATTAAAAGTTACCATTTTAATCATTTTTAAAGTTTATTTCTTTCATTAGAATAAGAGACAGACAGAGAAAGAGAGAGAGAGAAAAGCACCCTTAACAAGATCTCATACTGAGATCTACCCTACCCCTCCCAGCCAGCCAGGATCATGGACACATGTGCCCGGCATTTACCGATCAACTAGGGCCCTGAACCCACAATCTTCCATGAAGATCCAGTATCGCTTTAGCAGCATGTTAATCCTCTGTCCCTGAGCCAGCCCTCATTTGAACCATTTTTAAGTAAACAAGTGGCTCTAGTACGATCACAGTATTGTGCAGCTCTCACCATTATCCATCTCTATAATTTTCTCACTCTGTACCCATTTGGCCAGCTGTGGTGATGCACCAGGTCCATGATGCTAAAACCATATGGGAGGTCCCAGGTTCATGTCCAGAGGTTTCCCTGTGCACATGTGCTCATGATCCTGGTTGGCAGTGGCTAAGGGTTGAATCAAGGAATGAAGACCCTGTTAGGGGAGGAGGTACTTCTCTCTCTCACATTTTTCCTCTCTCTCTCTAGTCTCTCTCTGTCTCTGCCTCTATTTCCTTCTCTCATGGATGCAATATATAAAAATAAAACTTAAAGGAATTTGGGACCAGCAGGTGACTTGAAGGTTAAGGCAGCTACATCCCACATAGTCAACTATGCAGTTCTAGTCCCAGGCCCAGTGGCTTGAAAAACACACCGGGAACATGTGCTTGCATGCCCAAAATCCTGAGAGGAGAATGGCAGAGACAGGATTGTGGTGTGACCATCCCACCTGTAGGGTGATTTCTTACTCCCCCTGATAAGTGCACATGTCCTGTGGCAAAATTAAAAAGAAAAAGAAAAAAGAAATTCTACTCATTATACAACTTCTTTTACTCCTTCTCTCCTTAGCCCCCTTTATTTTACTTTCTGTCTTCATGAATTTGACTACTTAGGCTTGTCATGTAAGTGGAATCATAATATTTGTCCTTTTATGATTGGCTCATTCACTTATCATAACATTTTCATGGCTCATCCATGTTGTAGCATGTGTCAGAACTTTAAAGGCATATAATAATATGTATATGCCATGCTTTGTTTATCTTTTCATTTCTTTTCTTTTTTTGAGAAGTTTTTGCTATAGGGCACGTGTGCTTACCAGAAAGACAGAGAGAGACAGAGAAACAGCGAGAAGTCACCCCGCAGGGGGGATGGCCATGCCACAATCCCTTCTCCTCCTTTCTCCACTCGGGATGTTTAAGCCACCGGGTCCGGGACTCAAACCGCGGTTGGCTACATGGAAGTCCAGTGACATAGCCATTACACTAACTGCTGGTCCCATGTCTTCATTTCTTGATGGGTCCTTGCATTGTTTCCACCTTTTGGCTATTGTGAATAATGCTGCTATAGAAATTGGTGTACAGGATCAGCAAGTGGCATGGAGATTAAAGCTGCTGGATCCCATATGGCCAACTGTGTTGTTCAAGCCCTGGACCCAGTGGCTTAAAAAACACATTGTGTGCATATGTTTGTGCCCAAAATCCCAAGAGGAGAATGGAGGAAAAAGGATTGTGGTGTGCTATCCTTCTGGGGGAGTGGTTTCTCACTTTCTCTCTCTGTGGCGAGCACACATACCCTATAACAGCAACAATGAAAAATTTTGTACATGAGTTGGCTCCATGGCACAGTAATAATGAGCTGCTCAGGAGAAGCTGGATCCTACATAGTGACCATGGTTCAAGTCCCTTGTCTGGTCAGCCTGAGACCTGACAGGCACACACACAAGTGCACAAGAACTGACAACATGAATGACTGGAGGAGGAGATGCAATGTGATCAAACCCTATGATGGAAGCTCCCCTCTCTCCTCTCACCTTTGTTCTTGATTTCACATGCACTTTATTATGAATAAATTAAAAAATTGGTGGGGCCAGTAGGCAGCAATGTGATTAAGGCACTAGACTCCCACATAGCTGACTTCAGTTGGAGTCAGGCTTGAAAATACCTGTGGTGCATGTGTGCAAAATCCCAGGGGTAGAATGGAGAAGGGATTGTAGTGTTGCCATCCTCCCAGGGGATAAATTCTCAACTTCTCTCATTGTCTCTCTCTGTCTCTTTCTAGCAAACACACACACCCTATGACAAAAACCTTTTTAAAAAGGTGGCTGGGGGGCTGGCAAGTGGCGTGGTGGTTAAGGGTGCTGGACTCCCACATGGCCGACCACAGTTCAAGTCTCGGACCTGGTGGCTTGCTTTCTCACTTTCTCTCTCTCTCTCTCTCTCTCTCTCTCTCTCTCTCTGATCAAACTGAAAAATACTAATGATATAATAATAAATAAAGTTAAATAAAATAATTCTTTTAAAAAAAAAAAAGGTGGCTGGAAGGATTGGTGTACAAGTATCTGTTTGAGTCCCTGCTTTCACTTCTTTTAGGTATATACCCTCATGGAATTGCGGGTCACATGGTATTCTACATTTAACTTTTTGAGGAGCTGCCAAACTATTTTCCACACTGGCTGCACTATTTCACACTTTCCCGTTGGCAGTGTAGGAGGATTCCAATATCCTCACATCCTTGCCAACACTTGTTAGTTTCTTTTTGTTTATTTATTTATTTTTAATTGCCAGAGGTTGCAGGTACTTGCCAAAAAAAAGACAGAGCAGGAGAAAGTACCCAATACATGTGGTCATGCCACAATCCCTTCTCCTCCATTCCTCCATCCTATTGGGATTTTAGACACACAAGCATACTTGCTGAGTATGTTTTTTCAAGCTTTTGGGACTGGAATTTGAACCATGCAGAGTGCCATATAGAATCTAGCTCACTTAACCACTAGGCAATTTTAATTTACTATAGGACTAGCCCATTAGTTCCTTTTTTAAATTTTTGTTTATTGATTTATTTTAATTTGCCAGAGAGCACATATGCTTACAAGAGAGAAAAGGAAAGAGAGAGAGAGAAGAAAAACAAGAAAGCAATCCCCATCTGTGATGGTCATACCACAAACTCTTCTCCAGTTTTCCTTCCTTTCTGGATTTTGGGCACTCACACAACACACACTTGATATGTTTCTCATGCTACCAGGTCTGGGACCTGAACCACATGGTTGGCCACGTAGTACCCTGCCACTGTAACCACTAAGTTATGACCAACCCAAGTGTCCTTTCTCTTTTCTTTTTTGTTAATACTTTTAAATTTTCTTTCATTTATCATTATTATTTTTAAATTTTCTATAGGGCACGTGCAATCACCAGAGAGACCGAGAGAGAAAGAAAGAAAGCCACCAGGTCCAGAACTTGAACCATGGTAAGCCATGTGGGAGTCCAGAGCCTTAACTACCATGCCCCCAAGTTTCCTATCTTTAAATAACTATTCTAGTGGGCAGCAGGTAGCATCATGGTGGTTGGAGCATTGGACTCCCACATGGCCAACTGTGGTTGGAATTCTGGACCCAGCAACTTGAAACTGACACTGGGCATGTGTGTGTATATGCCCAAAATCCCAGAAGGAGAATGGAGGAGAAGGGATTATGGCATGGCCATTTCCCCTGGGGGAGGGGTGGTTTCTCACTTTTCCTCTCACTCTGTCTCTCTGCCCAGGAAGCACATGTGCCCTATGGCAAAAATAAATAAATACGTTTCCTAGAGGATGGGAAATGCTATCATGTGATTTTGTTTTGGATTTTCCTAATGACTAATGATATTAAGAATCTTTTCATGGGCTTATTGGCCATTGTATACCTTATTTTTCAAGGTATTTGCCTATTTTTAGTTATTTATTTATTATTTTAAATTGACGAGAGAAGGAGAAGGTAAGCGAGAAAGCAAGCCAGCAAGCTGTCAAGTCTGCAAGCTAACTCAGACGTAAGAGTCCAACACCCTTAGCCACCACGCCACCTGCCAACCCCTATTTTTCATTTTTTAATAAAATGATCATTTAATTTTACGTATTATTATTATTTTTTAAATTTCCTATAAGACACATATGTCTCCGGAAAGAAACCAAGAGAGCAAGGGAAAATGAAAAAGCAACCCACCAGGTTCAGGACTCGAACAACTTTTCTTTTACTACAGGGCACATATGCTCACTAGAGAGACAGAGAGAGGGAAACTGAGGAAGTAAGCCTCGAGGGGCGCCCGCAGGTAGCGTGGTGGTTAAGGGGTGCTGGACTCCTACGTAGTCGACCGTGGTTCGATTCCTAGACCTGGCAACTTGTTTTCTCACTTTCCCTCTCTCTCTCTCTGTCAAATTTAAATAAATAAATAAATAAAGTTAAATTTAAAAAAACAAGTAATTCTTAAAAAAAAAAGAAAGAAAGAAAGTAAATGGCCAGGTCCAGGACTCAAACCACAGTTGACCATATGGGAGTCTAGCGCCTTAACCACCACACCGCCTCCTGGCTCCTATTTTTTATTTTTTTTAAATAATTATTTTATTTTACTTTATATACATATATTTGACCAGTGAGGGACAAACTGGGAGAGAAGGGGAAAGCGAGAAAGCAAGCCTCTAGGTCCAGGACTTGAACCATGGTCAGCCATGTGGTAGTCCAGCACCTTAACCACCACGTCACCTGCCGGCCTCTTTTTTTTCTGGGAGGATTTTTTTTTTTTTTTTTTTAGAGGTTTTTGCTATAGGGCTTGTGCACTCACCAGAAAGAGCAAAATAGAGAGATAGAAAGCGAGAAATCACCCCCCAGGGGGATGGTCACGCCGCAATCCCTTCTCCTCCATTCTCCTCTTGGTATCTTGGGCACGCACGCACATGCGCCCGGCATGAGTTTTAAGCCACCGGGTCCGGGACGTGAACCGCGGTCGACTACGTGGGAGTCCAGCGACATAGCCATTACGCTAACTGCTGGTTCCCTCATTCATTTATTTTAATTTGACCAGCAAGAGATACAGAGAGAGAGAGGGAAAGTGAGAAAGCAGGCCACTAGGTCCACTACTTGAACCGCAGTCGGCCATGTGGGAGTGTCCAGCGCCTTAACCACCATGCCACCTGCTAATCCCTTATTTTTGAAAAGGTGCTAAGGCTGGGTGTTAGGTCCACATGGAAGATCGTGGGTTTGTTTCCTCTGTCAACCTGTGCATGTTGGGTATACATGCCCCTGATCATGGCTGGCTGGGAAGGTTTTAGGTAAAGGGAGAGAAGGTTGTTGGCCTGAGACTCTGTGGAGGATCTATCTCTCTGATTCTCTCTCTTCCTGTCTGTCTCTGTCTCTCACCCTCATGAAAGAAAGAAACTTTTACCTATCTGTGGTGGCGCAGGCAGAAGCATGCTGGACTGCAATGGTGGAAGCCACATAGTACTCGTGGTTTGAATTCCTGGCCTGGTAGGCCTGAAACACAGTGGGTGCCCAGATCAAGCCCCCAAGATCCAGTGGGTCAGAGGTCTGGAGGAAGGGGATTGCAGCTTGACCAGATCCTGTGGAAGGTGTTCACCTCTCTCTGTCTGTCTCACATAAATACACACTATTGTGAATAAATGGAAAAAATGTTTCTTTTTGAAAATTTGCCTTAGGGTATGTATACTCCCTGGAGTAAGCAAGAAAGTGAGAAAGCACCCCCTGGTGGATGGTCACACTGCAATCCCTTCTCTGTTTTCCTTTTTTTTTTTTTTTTTTGAGAGGTTTTTGCTATAGGGCACATGTACTCGCCAGAAAGACAGAGACAGAAAGGCAGAAAGCAAGAAATCACTGCTGAGGGGGAATGGCCACACCGCAATCCCTTCTCCTCCATTTCCTCTTGGGATCTTGGGCATGCACACACATGCGCTCAGCGAGAGTTTAAGACACCAGGTCAGGCACTCGAACCGCAGTCGACTACATGGGAGTCCAGTGACATAGCCTTTATGCCTCTATTTTCGTTTCAGGATTTTGGGCATGCACATACATGCACCCAGTGTGTTTTTCAAGTCGCTGGGTCTGGCGCTCAACTATTCACTGGGCCTTGTGGGATCCAGCCTCCTTAACCACCACACCAACTGGCTGGCCTAAAAGAACATTAAAGAAAGAAAGAAAGGAAGGAAGGAAGAAAGGAAGGAAGGAAGGAGGGAGGGAGGGAGGGAGGGAGGGAAGGAAGGAGGGAAGGAAGGAAGGAGAGAAAAGGAAAGGAAAGGAAAGGAAAGGAAAGGAAAGGAAAGGAAAGGAAAGGAAAGGAAAGGAAAGGAAAGGAAAGAAACAGAAAAGAAACTTAGAAAAGAAAGGGATAGAGAGCCAGCCACATGACATTCAGAGTATTGTTTAAACAGTGGTCCAGCAAGGGGGCTTCAGAAGGAGCATGACAAACTGAAACAACCAGGGTTATCCACAGTGATTTATGTGGGCAGCAGTGTGACCGGATGCATACTGTCTATAGATAGACTTGTGGCCTTCAGAAAATCTTTTGCCTCAAGCTTTGATCTTAATTCAGACCTATGTCCCATGAGGCCACCTGGGGCTAATGTCATTGAATGGCTATGATCTTGGTTCTCTGGCCTCATGATCAAAGAGGGGTTTGACCCATTAACTGACCATGAGGAAGACCTTCCTCTTGAGATCAGACTTGGAATCCCTGTCTGACATTCATATTAGTCATGCTGCTAGTCAGAGGAAATAAGTCAAGTCCTCCATCTGTAGCCATTTGGTAATAGTTCATGATCCAATCAGAGGGTTCTTGTCAGATCTTGTTTCTCCTACTGTAACTTCCAGAAGCCCTTTCTTCCCTAATACTTTCTTCCTTCTTCACAGTATCCTTCATGGATTGCCCTGGGCAAGGGCCAGCCCTGCTTAGCACTGATAACAATGACATCACGCTGCTGAATGGTGATACCATCAAGGTAAAACACCACGTCCACCTGCAGGCTAAAGAAAGTAGTGTATTTCATCAATCTTCCTACAGAGGAGAGTTAGTGTTAGCCCTCAGCTGCTCACAGCTGTGGAAGTGTACTGATCTAGGTAAGGTAGAATCTACAGCCAACTGATAGGGATGCCAGAAGAGTAAGGCCAGGGAGCCAGAGAGCTGCCTGTTAGTAATCACTCTGTGCACTTAATCCTTAGATTCCCTCTCCCATTTCCCTTTTCTTTTTTCCCATATCATCCAGGTTAATCTCAAGTAAGAGTGATTCCAGTGCAGGTCTGGCAATCCCGTGAGCCTCTAGGAACAGGGACCTAAAGCAATTGGCCATAATTCCGCCCCCTTATATTCTCTTTTTAGAGAGATTTTTGCTGTAGGGTGTGTCAGCTCACTGGAGAGGTAGAGAAAGAGACAGAAAGCAAGAAATTACCACTGACAGTAGATGGCCATGCTATAATCCTTCACCCCTATTTTCCTCTCAGGATTTTGGGCACACATGAACACGGGCCTGGCATGTGTTTTAAGCCGCCAGGTCTAGGACATGAACTGTAGTCAACTATGTTGTTGTCCAATGACATAACCGTTACACCATCTGCTGGTCCCTCTTTTTTTAGTTTTTTTGCCATAGGGCCTATGTGCCCACCAGAGAGGGACAGAGAGCGGAAAAATGAGAAATCATCCTCCAGAGGGAATGGCCATACCACAATCCCTTTTCCTCCAGTCGCCTTTTGAGATTTTTGGGCATACAGAAACAACATGCCTGGCATGATTTTCAAACTGCCAGGTCTAGGACTTGAACTGACATCACCCATGTAGGAGTTCAGTGCTTTAACCACTGTTCTACCTGCTGGTCCCCATAATTCTGTCTTTTAGTTTAATTTTTTTGAATATCTAATACAGCCAGTCAGTTCATACATAAAAAAGATTGAAAAGCTATACAGTAGATAATTTATTTCTACCTGAAACCCACCCCTCTAAGAGAATTGTTGCCAGTTTCTTTCTTTCCAGAGTTTTATATATATATATATATACTTAAAGAATTATTTTTATTAAATTTTATTTATTCATTTATTTATTTCAGTTTGACCAGAGAGAGACATGGGGACATGGGGCCAAGTGAGAAAGCAAGCCACCAGGTCCAGGACTCAAACTGTGGTCGGGCACATGGGAATGCCCAGCGCTTTAACCACCACACCACCTACTGGCTATATATATATATTTTATGTATGTTATATATATTACATAATATATGTGTGTATATATATATGTTATATATATATATATATGTTATATATATTACATAATATATGTATATATATTATATATTACATAATATATATAAAATACATACTTACATATATTGATATATTTCTTGTATATATACAGATATTAAAAAGATTTTTTCTTCCTTTTATGTAAAAACTAACATACTATTCAAATGTCTGTGCTTTTTTTTTATAAGAGTTATTTAATTTTATTTATTTATTTATTTTTCTTTTTTAATTCACCAGGAGGAGACAGAAAAATTAAGAAAGCAAGCTGCCAGACCTGGGACATGGTTGGCCATGTGGGAATATCTAGTACCGTAACCACCATGCCACCTGTTGGCTCCATGTTCATTTTTTCTTTAATTATTTTATTTAATTTTATTATTATTATTATTATTATTATTATCTAATTTGACCAGTGAGACAGAGAGGGAGACCAAGCTGCCAGGTCTGAGACTCAAACTATGGTTGGCCATGAAGGAGTCCAGTGCCTTAATCACCATGCCACTTGCTGCCCCCTGCATTTTTTTCTAATCTGTTTATTTTAATTTGACCAGAGAGGGACAGAGTGAAAGAAAGAGAGAGAGGGAAAGTGAGAAAGCAAACCATCAGGTCTGGAACTTGAACCCATGGTCAGCCATGTGGGAGTCCAGTGCCCTTAACCACCATGCCACCTGCAGGGCCCTCGTTCCTCATTTTTAGAGCTGTATAGTATTCCAGTAGGTGGATGTGCTGTAGTGTATTTCACTAGTCCTCCTCTGTAAGTGAACACTCAGATTATTTCTAACTTTCCTTTTGCAATAGACCCACTTAGGTCTGTCTTCACCCTAATAACTTCTGTAAGTGAGAGGATGTTGAATGTGTCACAGCTCTTTGCACACCTGAGTTAAGAGGTCTTGCCTTGCAGGAAAGGAAGTCTTTGAAGATCTTCCCATCCAAACGCATCTTACGAAGACGCAAGAGAGAATGGGTGGTCCCACCGATATTTATCCCTGAAAATGGCAAGGGTCCCTTCCCCCAGCAGCTAAATCAGGTACTCTTATTGCTGAGTGTGGTGTACATAAGAAAGCCTCTGTCCTAGGAGCAGATTTTTTCTTTCCCCTGGGATTTTAACAAGGCAGTTGGCCTCCCCACCTTTCCAAAGAGGATTCTTATGAGATATCTGTCACATTATCACCTGCCATGTTCTTTTGCTTCCAGCTCAAATCTAATAAGGACAGAGGCACCAAGATTTTCTACAGTATCACAGGGCCTGGGGCAGACAGTCCCCCTGAGGGTGTTTTTGCCATAGAGAAGGAGACAGGCTGGTTGTTGCTGAATAAGCCATTGGATCGAGAGAAGTTTGCCAAATATGAGGCAAGTAATCTTTAGCATCAATGTAAATAAATGTCTTCTTGGAAGACAAGAAGTAGGGCCCCAGGGCCTGGCGGGAGGGCAGCACCAGGCTCAGCCCAGACCTCTGTACTTACAGCTCTTTGGCCATGCTGTGTCAGAAAATGGTGCCTCAGTGGAGGAACCCATGAATATCTCCATCATTGTGACAGACCAGAATGACCACAAGCCCAAGTTCACCCAGGATGTCTTCAGAGGGAGTGTTTTGGAGGGTGTATTGCCTGGTAAGAGGATTGGAGTGGGAACTGCTCTGGATCTTTTGGGCCCAGACCTAGTTTTGGATCAACTTCTAGAACCATCTCTAGGTCAATCCAGACCCTTAAATGCCAGAAGTCCCTGCCACAGCTGATTTCCTTGGCCATGCATGCATCAGATTACCTAGGTTGTTCTTAGAAATCTAGATTCTGTCATTCCATCCCAAGATTCCTAAATGAGACATGCTGGAACAGAGCTCCGGGATCCATGTATTTGAAAATCTGTATGTTTGAAAAACTTCTAATGATCAGCCAAGTTTGGGCACCACCAGCTTTAGAGCTGCAAGGACCTGGGTTAGAATCTTGACTATATCTCTTTACTAGCCATGACCCTGGACATATTCAGTCCTCACATCTACAAGTGGGAATAATAACCTTGAAGAACTGTGAAAGTTAGAAGCAACACATGCATCCTGTTACATAACATGAATGCCTGACATGAGATTCTTCAGTGGGTGACAGCTACCAGGAAAGCAGCAGAGGCTGGCAGGTGTTAGAACACAGTTTGTGGAGAATGAAAATAAATGGCCAGGGCTGGAAAAGAAGGTGGCTAGGGCCAGCAGAAGATGAGGAATGTAGATGCATACTAATGAGCTGAAGACAGGTGCTGAATGCTAGACTTCCTTCTCTTCCTCCCTCTCTGAGTTGTCAAGAATTACAGAGAAGTGTGAGTTGGTTAGACTGCCAATAACAGAATTCCCAAAATAAAAACAGTGCTTAGATAAGATGAAACCCTGTTTCTTCCCTTTCTTATATTCATGAAGTCTAGAGGTAGTCAATTCAAACTGGAATAGTACTTCAATGTGTTAAAGACCTGGGTTCCTTCTCTGTGTGGCTCTGCTCTTACAGGAGCCTCAGCCAATCATCTGGAAAGAGAGAAGGGGCAGGAAAAACAAGACCTGTATGAAAACACTTTTCCCATAATTGTGGGTCCTATTCTTCATCATTTATTCTCACGGCCACAGCTAGCTGCAAGAGGGGATGGGAAATAGTCTTTGTTCCAGGTGGGCCTTTGCCCGGCATAAAATGAAGATTGTGTTTCTAAGAAGGAGAGAGTGAGGGACCAGCAGTTAGCGTAATGGCTACGTCGCTGGACTCCCACGTAGTTGACCGCGTTTCGCGTCCCGAACCCGGTGGCTTAAAACTCACACCGGGCGCATGTGCATGCATGCCCAAGATCCCGAGAGGAGAATGGAGGAGAAGGGATTGCGGCATGGCCATCCCCCCTGAGGGGTGATTTCTCACTTTCTGTCTCTCTGTCTCTGTCTGGCGAGCGCACGCGCCCTATAGCGAAAACCTCTCCAAAAAGAAAAGAAGGAGAGAGTGAGAAATGGGTTCCAACTAGTGATCTCTATCGCAAAGTGAGTGATGGGTCCAAGCCAACGAGCAGGGGTGCTCTCAGAGTTCCAGAAGTGATCAAAGCTGGTATTAGAGTCAGGAGGGAAAGGTACTCACTTATCCCTTCTCCTCTCCAGGCACTTCTGTGATGCAGGTGACAGCCACGGATGAGGATGATGCCATCAACACCTACAATGGGGTGATTGCTTACTCCATCCATAGCCAAGAGCCAAAGGACCCCCATGACCTCATGTTCACTGTGCACCGTAGCACAGGCACCATCAGCGTAGTCTCCAGTGGCCTAGACCGGGAGGTAAGTGGCCGTGTAGGGAAAATGCAGCCTGCCCAGGCTGGCCCAGTCTGGCCTGACTCAGAGCAAAAGCTCCTGTCCCTCCTAAAGCCCAAGGCAAAACAGTGGGGACCCAAGTGAGCTGGGAGGGCTGCTGCCATGTTCATGTATTGATGGCCTTCAGCTCTCTTAGACCAATGGCCTGCTGCCAAATGATCTCATTAAGTCTCCTCCAGGCTGAGGAGGCAGCTGTAAAATGTAGGCTTTTTATATCTTCAGTAGGTTTTCTCATTTCCTCATGGAATGGCTCACTTAGCACATACATTGCTCAGTATTGTCCCTTGTGTGCTGCAAAGTAGACTCAGCCCCATGGATACTTGAGTCGCCTCCTGTTTCCTAATTAATATCCTTGTCAAAATCCCCACTCAGGGCTCCCCTCCTGGAGCAGCCTCAGGGTGAGGGGACAGAGCCCAGTCTTCCCAGGGCAGCACTAGGACCTGCACTTCCCCTCCCCAGTACCACCTTCTGCTTCTGTTCTTTCTGGTGAGGGGTGAGGGGTGGGTCAAAGAATCAGGAGAACATTGTAAGGGGGGAGAAACATAACCCCTAACCCAGCCACCTCTCCAAGGCTGTATTTCCAGGAGTCCAGAAACAGGACCTGTCAGACTGAACTCACAGTGGGCTTTCCCTCTCCTCTTTCTTCCCAGAAAGTCCCTGAGTACACACTGACCATCCAGGCCACAGACTTGAATGGGGATGGCTCCACCACTACAGCTGTGGCCGTAGTGGAAATCCTTGATGCCAATGACAATGCTCCTATATTTGACCCTCAGAAGGTAATGCCCCTTTCTTCCTGCTTCCCTCATCACATAATGAAGGACTGAGGTTCTTCCTTTCTTGTGAAACTCTAGAAGCCTCCATGCTTCAAGTCCCAGTCCTAACCACTTAACTAGCTGTGTGACTTTAGGCAAACTGCCTGACCTCTCAGCACCCATTTTCCTAATCTGTGAAATGGTGGTAATGATAATACCTACTGCCTTGTTCTGATTTTGAAATGAAATGATCTATGTTCAGTTCTTAACACAATGCCTGGTAAATAAGTACTTGTTATGAAAATTTTTATTGATGTCAAAACCTCTTTGCCTTACACCTACACCTGCCCACCTTCCCCAGTGAATGTTTACGCACCTTTAGTGACAGAGGAGTCAGTGCCAATCAGGATGGCTCTCCTGTCATCTTCAGACTGCTGCATATTATTTAGACCTGATGAAGAATTTGCTCTGAGCAGCTGATTTCTGTCTTTGCCACTTGTCTTTAATACTGGTTCCTGGGGTGCCCCCAGGCTAGGTTTCTGGTACTAAGCCCTTCTTGTCACCTTCCTTATACCTTTGCGATCTCAGGTGAATGTAGCTACATAGAGTAGGGAATTGGGTTCCAGACCAGCGAGAGTCCTGGAGCATCAGGCCCTTGGTGCAGGGATCATTGTGGTCTGTCCTGCAGCTGTGAGGCTGATGCTCAGAGCATTCTACATCTGTGTATGCCCTGACACCCCGCTGAGTGGGTTGGTGGTCCAGAAGAGGGTAAATGGCACGAGGCTTCCCTGAAGTTGCATGGAGGATTCCTAGGTGCCGTGGAGTGGAATAGCCTCTCAGGATGGTCTGTCTCTTCTCTGTTCATGCTGTGCTTCCCACGCTGACAGTATGAAGCCCACGTGCCTGAGAATGCAGAGGCCCGTGAAGTGCAGAGGCTGACGGTGACCGACCTGGATGCCCCCAACTCACCAGCATGGCGTGCTACCTACCGCATCGTGGAAGGTGATGATGGGAACTATTTCACCATCACCACTGACCCTGAGAGCAACCAGGGTGTCCTGACAACCCAGAAGGTGAGTCAGTTTAGACTTTAGACAAGAGCCATACCAGAGGCAGCCAGGTCTACAGCCTCCAGGACAAGGAGCCACTACCTCAGGCCACTTACCTTGCACCATTCTCCAGGGATTATACCAGGCCAGTGGCTTCCAACACTGTCCCACCAATCTTGTGTTGGGGAGTTCCTTCATTCAAACTAAATCTTTTTTTTTTTCTTTTTTAAAGAATTATTTTATTTAACTTTATTTATTCATTTATTTTATTTTGAACAGAGAGACAGAGAAAGCAAGGAAGCAAGCTGCCAGGTCCAGGATTCAAACCTGGTTGGCCATGTGGGATTCCAGTGCTCTTAAACACCATGCCACCTGCTGGCCCCAGACCAAATCTTACCTGGGGGCCCAATTCATTAGCAAGTAAGATTCTCTATCTAATTGAAGCACATAAGTAGAGCTCTCTTCCTAATCCCTAGTGGCGTATGGCTGTCCCCAGCCAGTCTGTCACACAGAGGGCATTCATGTTTTTGGAACCCATGCTAATTGTCCACTTAGTCTATAACATATATCCAGGTATTTTTAGATAATACCTTTTTTTCTTTTCTCCTTTTTGGAAAAAAAAAATGTAATTTCTAGAAGATAATTGGGCTTGACAGAGAAAGAAATAGAGGAAAAAGGGACCCCCACAATGGGATGTGATCACACTGCAATCTATGTCTACTTCCCATCAAGATTTTTTTTTTTTTGCTAGGGTGTGTGTGCTCAACAGAGAGAGTGAGAAATCACCCTGCAGGAGTGATAGCCATGCTGCAATCCCTTATCCATTCTCCTCTTAGGATTTTGTACACACATGTGCATGTGCCTGGCGTGATTTTCAAGCTGCTGGGTTTGGGTCTTGAACTACTCAGTCAGCTATGTGGGATCCAGTGCCTTAACTTCCACACCACCTGCTGGACCCCCATCAGGATTTTGAGAATTTACTCACATGTGCCCAGTATGTTTTTCAAGCTTCTGAGGTCAACCATGTGGTATCTGGCTCCTTAAGCACTAAGCTATGGGACGGGTCCTAAAACTTTATTTATATATATATATATATATATATATATATATATATATATATATATATATTTTTTTTTTTTTAAAGTTTATTTATCTCTTCCATGAAAGTAACAGGGAGACAGCACCCCTCCGCAGAGTCCTAATGTCATTAATGCTTTTGAACCGGCAGGTGGTGTGGTGGTTAAGGGCACTGGACTCCCACATGGCTGACTGCGGTTCAAGTCCTGGACCTAGTAGCTTGTTTTCTCACTTTCCCTCTCTCTCTCTCTCTCTCTGTCTGATCAGACTGGAAAATAATAAGAACAAATAAAGTTAAATAAAATAATTATTTAAAAAAAAATTGATACTTTCAGGGCCGGCAGGTGGTGTGGTAGCTAAGGGTGCTGGACTCCCACATGGCCAACTGCAGTTCAAGTCCTGGACCTTGCAGCTTGCTTTCTCATTCTCCCCACCCCTGGTCAAATTTAAATAAATAAATGAAGTTAAATTTAAAAATTCTTAAAAGAAATGTCATATATTTTTTTTTAATTGATACTTTCAAGAAGATTGACCTTGAGTTGACCCTGTAGTGTTAAGTGCTGCTCAGAGGAAGCCAGATCCCACATAGCTGCCTGGATTTCTAGTCCTGGTCCTGACAGCTTAAAAATCATGCTGGTTGGGGAACCAGCAGTTAGCGTAATGGCTATGTCGCTGGACTCCCACGTAGTCAACAGCGGTTCGTGTCCCGGACCCAGTGGCTTAAAACTCATGCCGGGCGCATGTGCATGCGTGCCCAAAATCCCGAGAGGAGAATGGAGGAGAAGGGATTGCGGTGTGACCATCCCCTCTGGGGGGTGATTTCTCGCTTTCTGTCTCTATGTCTCTCTCTGTCTGGCGAGCGCACGCGCCCTATAGCGAAAACCTCTTCCAAAAAAAATCATGCTGGTTGCACTGCTTTCTCTTCTCATAAGCAGCCTGAGGTGATCTTTAAAAATGGTTCGCCATTCACTTGACCCAGAGAACCCCACAAAGTCATGCAAATCAAGAGGTTCAAATCTTTTTGTTCACTTTAAATACACTCATGAAACTGCCCAGGTCATCAAGGGTATGTATATCCAAAAAGCCTCCAAGTATCTGAAGAATGTCGCTGTACAGAAGCAGTGTGTGCCATTCTGTTATTACAATGGTGGAGTCAGTAGATGTGCCCAGACTAAACAGTAGGGCTAGACACAAGGTTGGAGGCCCAAAAAGAGCGTTGAATTTTTGCTGCACATGCTTAAAAATGCAGAGTAATGCTGACCTTAAGGGGTTAGATGTAGATTCTCTGGTCATTGAGGATATTCAGGTGAACAAGGCAGCCAAGATGCACCGTCACACATACAGAGTTCATGGGTGGACTAATCCATACTTGAGCTCCCCCTGCCCCATTGAGATGATCCTCACTGAAAAGGAGCAAATCGTTCCAAAACTGGAAGAGGAAGTCAAACAGAAGAAAAAGATATCCCCAAAGAAACTGAAGAAACAAAAGCTTATGGCACAGGAATAAAGTCATCATAAAATAAATGTAGATAAAAGAAAAAGGGAAAAAAAAACCCAACAACATGCTGGTTTGCATATGCATATACCCCAGATCCTGATGGATTTGGAATTGTAGGAAGAGGGATTGTGGCATGACTACGTCCCATTGGGGGAAGCTTTCTCTCCTTTCTTTCTCTTTCTCTCGTGAACCCTCTAGAATTAAAAAAAGATGACGAGGCCAGCAGATGGCATGGAGGTTAAGATGGATGTATCCCACATGACCGAATGCATGGTTCGAGTTTCAGATCAGGCGGCTTTAAAAATCACATGTGCATGCTCAAAATCCCAAGAGGAGACTGGAGGAAAGGATTGCAGTGTGGCCATCACCCCTAACTGATGATTGCTCACTTTCCTTCTCTATCCTTGGCAAGCTCATGAACCCTATAACAAACTTTAAAAAAAAAAAAAAAAAAAAAAAAAAAGATGATGGATCTGATCTAATCTTCAATTTCTTTTATCTACTGAATTACTATAAAGAATGGCCTAATTTGAGAAACAGGGTTTTAAATAATAAAGACTTTCAGATTCAATGTCCCCTTTCTGCAACAAATACTTTGTAATGCCCCTTTTATAGTATAAAATGAAGTTTACTTATAATATCATTTACCTAATTAGTAATTTATGGAAAACTCTGTTCTAGCTATAAAACACAGGACAAATTTCTAGAAAAAATTTTTAATTGTAAAATATTTTGATATATAAATTTTTGGGCACAACTACACTAGAAAACATACTGAACTGGTCAATTACTTACTTCTATTTGTAGAACCATCCAAAATCAGTAGATACTGTATGTCACCCTGGTGACTTGTCCTGTTACAAGTATTACTGATGTCTTTCTAGAACAGTGAATTAAAAACTTGGGAGGGGTCCTTTTGGCCAGAACCGCCATCTTCCAGCAGTTAGCCAAAATGACGAACACAAAGGGAAAGAGGAGAGGCACCCGATATATGTTCTCTAGGCCTTTTAGAAAACATGGAGTTGTTCCTTTGGCAACATATATGGGAATCTACAAGAAAGGTGTTATTGTAGACATTAAGGGAATGGGTACTGTTGAAAAAGGAATGCCCCACAAATGTTGCCATGGCAAAACTGGAAGAGTCTACAATGTCACCCAGCATGCTGTTGGCATTGTTGGGAACAAGTTAAGGGCAAGATTCTTGCCAAGAGAATTAATGTGCATATTGAGGATATTAAGCATTCTAAGAGCAGAGATAGCTTCCTAAAATGTGTGAAGGAAAATGACAGAAAAAGAAAAGCCAAAGAGAAAGGTACCTCGGTTCAACTAAAGCGCCAGCCTGCTCCACCCAGAGAAGCACACTTTGTGAGAACGAATGGAAAGGAACCTGAGCTACTGGAACCTATTCCCTATGAATTCATGGCATGATGGGTGTTAAAAATAAACTAATCTGTAGTCTTTAAAAAAAAAAAAAAAAACTTGGGTGGGGGTCAGTAGGTGGCATGGATGTTGTGGATGGCTGGATCCCATATGGCCTACTGCGTGATTTGAGTCCCAGATCTGGCAGCTTGAAAACACACCAGTGCATGTGAGCACATGCCCAGAGTCCCAAGGGAGAATGGGGGAGAAGGGATTGTGGCATGGCCATCCCCCTAGGGGATAATTTCTCAATTTCTTACGTACGCTCACTTGCGCGCTCTCTCTCCCCCATCTCTTTCCAATGAGCACACATGCCCTAGAGAAGACTGAAAAGAAAAAAGAGGGACCAGCAGTTAGCATAATGGCTATGTCGCTGGACTCCCACGTGGTTGACCGCAATTCGCGTCCCGGATCCGGTGGCTTAAAACTCACGCCGGGCGCGTGTGCATGCGTACCCAAGATCCCGAGAGGAGAATGGAGGAGAAGGGACTGCGGCGTGGCCATCCCCCGCTGGGGGGTGATTTCTCGCTTTCTGTCTCTCTCTGTCTGTCTGGCGAGCGCACGCGCCCTATAGCAAAAACCTCTCCAAAAAAAAAAAAAGAAAAGAAAGAAATTGCATTCTTTTTTTTTTTTTTGAGACTTTTTTTTGCTATAGGGCACGTACGCTCGCCAGACAGACAGAGAGAGACATAGAGACAGAAAGCGAGAAATCACCCCCCGGGGGGGATGGTCACGCCGCAGTCCCTTCTCCTCCATTCTCCTCTCGGGATCTTGGGCACGCACGCACACGCGCCCGACGTGAGTTTTAAGCCACCGGGTCCAGGACGCGAACCGCGGTTGACTACGTGGGAGTCCAGCGACATAGCCATTACGCTAACTGCTGGTTCCCAAGAAATTGCATTCTTAGAAAATTCAGTACATATTAAATTCACACCCAAAACTTGGTTTATATGTAAAACATGTTATAGACTCTAATTATACATAGATTTTTCATACCCAGGAATGTCATAATGTTCAGGGGGATACTGGCAAGTCACATGGGATTTGGGATAGTTCTTCATGTATGTAACATCACAGGATGTGACAGTTTTGCCCCAGTCTGTAATGCCAGTAGTATCCTCAATCATTAAGCCAAACCAGAAATCCTACAAGGTGACATCAACCCCCACCTCATGAGAACAGATGTCTAGGGAGTACTAATCCAGCTACCTTTGGGGTGGTTTGAAAGGTCCCATTTGATGTCCACTCAGAAAATGCAGGCAGCTTTACGGGACAAGGAGAGAGCAGCATTGTTGCTGGTGAGGGTCTTAAGGCCTTCAGTATGGGCCCTTTTGACATTTACTGTTCTGCATAGAGCTTCCTCACGAAATGATGGTTCAGTTCCTTCTTCTTCTTCTTTCCTAGGGCTTGGATTTTGAGGCTCAAAACCAGCACATCTTGTACGTTGAAGTGACCAATGAGGCTTCCTTTGTGTTGAAGCTCCCAACCTCCACAGCCACCATCATGGTTCATGTAGAGGATGTGAATGAGGCACCCGTGTTTGTCCCATCCTCGAAGGTCATCGAGGTCCAGGAGGGCATCCCACTTGGAGAAACCATCTGTACCTACACTGCACAGGACCCTGACAAGGAAGATCAGAAGATCAGGTACTTGGGAGTGGGGGTTCAAGCCAGCCAAATGCACTGGAACAATTGCATGGGTTTATTACGGATAGCACTTATTTATAAAACAATCTTTACTGTTTAATATTTTGAATATCACTGAAGATTATGAAGATGGGTCTAGAGGGAAGGTATTTCCTCTCCTTTCTTGCGTGTCCCACCCACCTGCTACTTTAGGTTCCCATTTATGGAAATGCATTTTCCATGTAATCTTGGTTAGGAGTCCAGAGTCCATCTGCCATTTGACATGAGGCAGCCTTGAATGATGGCACCAGGATCCTAATTATTCTGGGTGTAACCTTTCCCAATTTTTCCTCCCCAGTTACCACATCCTGAGGGACCCAGCAGGGTGGCTGGCAATGGACCCAGACAGTGGGCAGGTCACTACTGCAGGCATTTTAGACCGTGAGGATGAGCAGTTTGTGAGAAACAATATCTACGAGGTCATGGTATTGGCCATGGACAATGGTGAGAGCTTCTCAGTCCTTCCGCATGGGGGCACTTTTGCATGCCAGGTTACATGCCGCAGTATATCCCGCCCATAGGCAGAGTGGTATGGGGGAGAGGTGTCTGCAAACCAATCCAGAGGATCAAAGGAGCTTTTAGAGGAGTCTTTGGAAGACTAGTCCTAGAATGACTGGCCATGATTCTGATTTCCTTAAAACCTGAAGACTCCCTTCAGCCCAAGTATTTGGTGCACTGAACCCCAAAATGGCCTATTAGTTTTTCCTTGTAATTGATTGACAGAGGCTGCCTAGAAAGTTCCATGACTGATTAGTGACATCATACTGAAGGGTGGGGGGTTGATATCATTGCCACTGCTGCTTGACACATACTGAACCAAGGCCTGGAGAAGGGTGAGAGGTTATAGCAGGGCTGTGAAGAGAAGCCTCCCCAAAACTGATCTGTAAATAATGGATTAACTCTGAGGTGACCCATAGGTCTCACGTTGTATAGAAGATAGTGTCTGTTTGGATCAAGCAGGCATAGCTGTGCTATGATCAGTTAGTAGTGTCTGCTCTGGACACAAAGGAAAATGGTGGCCTGAGAGCCATTTATGTACCGACACTGTCTTGATCTGTAGGGAAGCTACAGCGAGGTGGCACTTGAGAGTTTTAGAGCCGGGCAATAAACAGGAGCCTCTCTGAGCTTAACTGAGTAGGTCATGGGGGAGCTTAATATGGATTCATCAGCACCGCCCAGGGAAGATGCTGAAAAGAGATCATATGTGTAATTACGAACAGGGAGCCCTCCCACCACTGGCACAGGGACCCTCCTGCTGACACTTACTGACGTCAACGACCACGGCCCAGTTCCTGAGCCCCGTCAGATCACCATCTGCAACCAAAGCCCTGTGCCCCAGGTGCTGAACATCACGGACAAGGACCTATCCCCTCACACCTTCCCTTTCCAGGCCCAAGTCACTCATGACTCCGACATCTACTGGATGGCCGAGGTCAATGAAAAAGGTAACTGAGTGGTGGTAGTATGTGGGTGCTGGCTTTTCCAGGCAAGGGTATGCCGCTCACTGGGACCTTGCATACATTCATTCTCTTTCTAGTATCTTGTGGTTCACAGTGGTAACGATCTCCTCCAGAACATCATCAAAGGCATTTATTAATCTAGGGTAAGCCTTTGGGATTCTGCAGGAGCCCTAAAAGGTCATTCTAGCCCAACAACCTTCCTGTGCAGATGGAAAAACTGAGGTCCAGAGAGAGAGAGTGACTTTCCCAGTATCACACAGTAAGAGTCAGGATTCCAATGCAGTTACCAAACCTGACATTCGCTGAGCACACATACTGTGTGCTAGACACCATTTCAGATGCTTTAGATAGATTAGATTTTTCAGTCCTTGGAACACTGTGAAGAAAGGGACTATTATCTCTCTCTCTCATACACACACACACATACACACAAATAAAATAATTATTTTTTAACTTTATTATTAATTTTCAATTTGATCAGAGAGATCACTTTTCTAGATTTCAGCACTTGATCATGTGTTTCTTCATTATTATGCACAGGATCTGGTCTAGGGATAGGTTTTGTGTGTTCATGTGGAATGTCCACAGATGGGTGGTAGCATACTATTGTTCTGCCATCAGATGTCAAAGCAAGCTCCACTTTGCAGTTATAGTCATCTGGAAGAGAAGAATACGTAGATTTATGACAAACACAATATAAAACTCCATTTTGGGTTGGAAGGAAATGTTTCAAGATGGTTGTCTTTGATATCACACATGTTATTGCTGCTACTGCCATGGTGAATCAAGAGGCTTTTTAGATGGCACAGAAAAAGTTGTTCCGAAGAGAAATTGCTTTTAAAATCTGCTTTTAGACAAATTACTTTTCAACCCTTGACAGATCATCCCTGTGAGCCCACGATCTTGTCCCCCCCTTTATTCTTGATAGATCATGTGTTTTTTGTTTTTGTTTTTTTGTTTTTTTTGTTTTTCTTTTTTTTGATTTACCATAGGGTATGTGCACGCCCACTAGAGAGAGGAAAAGTGAAAAAGCATCTACTGGGGAGATGTCCATGCTGCAGTCCCTTCTCCCTTCTTAGGATTTGGGGCATGCATGCACATGAACCTACTATATTTCCTAAGCCTCCAGGTTTGGGACTTGAACCATGCTGTCAACCATGTGGGATCCAGATGCCTTAACCACCATGCTACTGCTGGCCCTGGTTTCTCTTGAACAGTGCATTACCACTGTACCACTGAGCTAATCTGATATTGAGATTTTAATCCAGGAAGTCTGATTTACTATGATACTCTGCTATATGTAAAATGCTTTTTCTTTTTGGAGTAGACAGGTGGTGTGGTGGTTAAGGTGCTGGACCTGGCAGCTTACTTTCTTTTTCTCTTTCTCTCTCTCTCTGGTGAGGGCACGTGCCCTGCAGGAAATTTTAAAAATAATATAAATAAATAAATTATTAAATTAAATAAATAAATTGTTAAAATATTAATTATATTAATCATTAAAATAACAATACTTTTTCTTTCTTCTCTCTAACATTTCTATCATATTCTACAGACAGTATTTTTATCCCTGCTCACAGATGAAAATGAAGAGGTTAAACAGGTGCCCAAGGGCACAGAGTAGGCAAATAGTAGAAGCTGCTGTCAGACTTTGATTCTGGAGCCCTGTCCTCATACCACTTCTCCAGCAGTCCACCTCCTCATTCTTTTTCTTTTTTATTTTCTTTTTTCTTTTTTAGAGAGATTTTTTGCCATAGGACAGATGCACTCACCGAAGACACAGAGAGAGACAGAAAGCGAGAAATCACCTTCCAGAGGGGATGGCCACACCGCAGTCCCTTCTCCATTCTTCTCTAGGGATTTTGGGCATGTACGCACAACCTGAGTTTTAATCCTCCGGGTCTGGAACTTGAACTGCAGTCAATTATGTGTGAGTCCAGCAACGTACCAGTTACGCCATCTGCTGGTCCCCATCCTGCCTCTTTCTGATCCACCAGCTCAAAGGTTTTCAGCCTTCAGTGGTTTCTCATGTCATGAGGTCCGGGACCCAGGATGTCTGAGGAAGCTGGGTCCAGCCCCAAGTACCAATTAGGCCTGTAGAGAAGCACTGCTTCTTTCTGGTTTGAAGTGCTTGCGCCTTCTTTTTGGTGCTGGGTACTCCAGGAGGGAGATGGGGAATCAGTACATTCAGATTCTGCCCCCAAAAGAAGCCAGATGCCTAGTGTCTGTTATTGCTGCAGAGCCCAGCTTAGACAGGACCTGCTTCAGATACCTGTGTTGGCTCGTTTTATGATTCCTGTGATTTGGTGCATAGATCCAGCACTTTCCTTGTCTCCTCTCACCCCCTAGTGGCCTCAAAGGCATATTAGTCCTCCCTGCACATGTATCAGCTTGAACTCTGGAACCAGATTGCTTGGTTCAAGACCTGACTCCAGGGACCAGCAGTTAGTGTAATGGCTATGTCGCTGGACTCCCACATAGTCGACTGCGGTTTGAGTCCTGGACTCGGTGGCTTAAACTCACGCCGGGCACGTGTGTGTGCGTGCCCAAGATCCCGAGAGGAGAATGGAGGAGAAGGGATTGCGGCATGGCCATCCCCCCTGGGGGGTGATTTCTCGCTTTCTATCTCTCTGTCTCTCTCTGTCTGTCTGGTGAGCGCATGTGCCCTATAGCAAAAACCTCTCCAAAAAAAAAAAAAAAAAAAAGGAAGAAAGAAAAAAGACCTGACTCCATTTACTAGCTTTGTAACTGTGGGCGAGGTACTGTGCCTTGCTGTGCCTCAATATCCTTATCTATAAGATGGGGTCAATGCTCATGCCTATTTCCACACAGTTACTGTGAAAGTTAAATATTGGATTATTGGAAAAGGCATGACACATTTTTTTCTATGTCTGTCTATGCAAAAATGTGTCATGATTTTTCCAACAACCCAATATATGGATATCGGTGTTCATTCGGTAATGAGTGGCTATCTTCACCATTACTTCCCAGCAACAGTCAAAATGTCAAAATGTCAGCCTTGTGGCCAAATCCCAGTGGTGCTCCAACCACCACACCACAGGCTGGCCTGAATTTATGTTTCTATCCAAATAATTTTTCCATTATGATAATTTTTTATTTAGCAAAATATTAACTTTTCACACTTAGGACTATTTCTCCCTGGTGCCCAGATGCAGAGAGACTGTGAACACCGACCTTCATCGTGGTGTACTCAGCTCCTATCACTTACAGTACTGCACAGCTAATAAGTTATCTGTCCACTCCAGGAGATGCAGTGGCCTTGTCCCTGAAGAAGTTCCTGAAGCAGGACACATATGATGTCCACCTTTCTCTGTCCGACCATGGCAACAAGGAACAGCTGACGGTGATCAAGGCCACCGTGTGTGACTGCCACGGCCACGTAGAAATCTGCTCGGGACCCTGGAAGGGGGGCTTCATCCTCCCCATCCTGGGGGCTATCCTGGCTCTGCTTTGTGAGTACTTGTTACCCTCCCTGCTCTGAGGACAAGGTAGTTTACGTTCACCGGAGAGACAGAGAGAAGTGAGAAATCATCCCCTAGGAGAGATGGCTTTGCAGCAGCCCCTTCTCTTCCATTCTCCTTTCGGGATTTTGGATACACACACACACACACACACACACACACACACCTGGTGTGAGTTTCAAGCTGCTGGGTCAGGGACTTGAACTATAGTCAGACATGTGGGAATCCAGTGCCTTAACCACTAAGCCACTTGCTGGCCCCAGTCCACCCATTCTTTAAACCTGTAATTCTAGGAGTGTCACTCAGATATCAGATAGATATTTCTAAAGCTTCTGGAACAGGTCAGATTTTGGGGGTACAGTGGTGAGTAGCAGAGTTGGCCTGCCATCGTGTCAACTAGAGGCTTAAGCAGGTTTTTTTTGGGGGGGGTGGATCTCCAGATCAATAGCATTAGCAATACCAGAAATTTGTTAGAAAGGCAGTTCTCAAGCCACCCAGACTTACTGACCCAGAAACTTAAGGGTAGGACGCAATAATCCATTTTCACAAGCCCTTGAGGGGGTTCTAATACATGCTAGAACTTGAACACCACTAGGCTAGTGGACGGAAGTGTTTAGTTAAAGCCAAATTTCTTTGCCCTAAAGGTAGAACCTGTCATGGTTGTCTTTTCCAGTCTTTGAGTTGGTCCTTACACAGAAATCATGTGTTTGGTCAGGTATGAATGCAAGAAGAGCAAGCTTTAATTAACCAATATACTGTGCATCCAGCACTGCTTTAGGCACTAGGCTGCGACACTAATCGATCTCTGTCCCCGTGGTGGTTAGATTCCAGTGCAGGCAGCGGTAACAGTCTGGCAGAGAAACAGGTGTTGCTATGATGGGAAGGAAGCAGGAGAGAGGGTGTGCAGTGTCAACATGGGGTGGATAAGAGGTCTGTGGTTTGAAGGAAGATGAGCAGGAAAGGCCTTGCTGACAGGGAAATATTCAGGTAAAGATCTGCAAGAGGTGAGGAAGCAAATCATGTAGATATCTAGGAAACAGCAAGTGCATAAGCCCTGAATCAGCACTGGGTATTGTGTGGAAACAGCCAGAGTGGAAAAGCAAGAGAGAAAAAGGTAGGAAATGAGATCAGAAAGGAGATGGGCACAGCACACCACCATGTTGATCCTTCTAGGCTATTACAAAGACCACAGGTGAAACAGAAGGTCATCAGAAGGGTCTTAGCAGAGGAGTGGTGTGATTAGACTTAAACTTTGCAAGATTCCTACAGAACACATTGTACAGGAGCTAAGGAAGGAAGACTCACAGTAAATGACATAGAGCATTTTAGGGAGGGGAGGGGTGAGGTCAGGCTGCATTGAGGAGAAGGTGATGATATTAAACTGAGACCTGAAGGGTGGGAGCCATGTGTCTGTGTGGAGTGTTCCAGGTGAGGAGAGGGCCCACGTGAAGGTTCTGAAGTGGGAAACTGCTGTATTTGTATTTGAGGCTCTCAGAGGAGGCCTGTGTGGCTAGAACTTGGGGGGTGGGTTGGAGACGTAGGCAGGGGCCAAATCAAATAAGCCTTGATATAGGGAGTTGGGCTATTCCTAGGATCCATCTACTGCATGGAGGGTCTAAAGTTGAACGGGACTCTGAGGATTTGGAGGTCTTGGCTAGACACATGGTGGTGGGAGGTGAGTATTCACAGTCTCGAACTCTCTCAGTCCTCCTCCTGGTGCTTCTCTTGCTGGTGAGGAAGAAGAGGAAGGTCAAGGAGCCTCTTCTGCTCCCAGAAGATGACACCCGTGACAACGTCTTCTACTATGGTGAAGAGGGAGGTGGTGAAGAGGACCAGGTAGGATACTGGGAGGACTGGGAGTTGGGAGGCAGATACCGCCCAGATCTCTGGCAGGGATGGTTAACCAGCTAACCCCATTAGCTTTATTGACCTGCCCTGGCATAAAGCATCAGTCCTCATGGATATACTACCAGGTCTTGTCTTCTGGAGGGGTCCTAGCCCATTGTTGTCTCTTCGACCCCAGCCTGTTTGACCTTGAGTCTGTGCTTAATTAATTTGGTAGGATAAGGGAGGGTAGAAACTAGAGCTTTTAGAAACTTCTGATATATCTGCCTTTTTTCCTTTTTAAAGAATTATTATTATTATTATTTAGTTTGACCTTAGAGAAAGTGAGAAAGCAAGCCACCAGGTCTGGGACTCTAACCATAGTCGGCCATGTGGAAGTCCAGTGCTCTTAACCACCATGCTACCTGCTGGGCCCGACCTTATCTATCTTCAAAGACTTCCTTATGAACCAGACCATCCAGAGGGTACAGCAGTGGGTGAGATGTAAATCACAGATCCGTCTCAATCCCATGTTTTTCTCATTTTCGTGAAGGACTATGATATCACCCAACTCCATCGGGGTCTGGAGGCCAGACCTGAGGTGGTTCTTCGCAATGACGTGGCACCAACCTTCATTCCTACTCCCATGTACCGTCCACGACCTGCCAATCCAGATGAAATCGGCAACTTCATCATTGAGGTGAGGAATGGTGTGGCAAGCCTAGGACAGCCCTTTATTCAAGCCTAGCACCAGAAGCACAAAAGAATGAGCATAGGCTTGGAGTCTTTGGACTCTGGGTCCAAATCCTGGCTATTTGAGTAAGTTCTGGGCTTTTCGTTTCCTCCTTCATAGAACCCTAAATTACAGAGTGCTTAGTAATAGATAAAATAATTTATTCACTTATTCAAAAAATGTAGCCATTCTTAGAATACTAAAGCCAGAGTACTTGGGTTTGAGTTTTTAAAGATCCAGTGTGAGGCCAGGAGATCCAGTTCAGAACCTCTGCTATAGATTACTTCAAGGAGAAAATGAGTAAGCACCTAGAATTTGTTAGCACAGCGGTCCCTGACCTGACTACACATTGGAATAACCCAGGAACCTCAAAAATTACTGAGGTTGGGCCACAGGTGGCATGTGGTTAAGAAACTGGATCCCACATGGCTGACTTAGCAGTTAGAGCCCTAGACCTGGCAGCTTGAAAAACATGCTGGGCACATATGTGTGTGTACCCAAAATCCCAAGAGAAGGATGGAGGAGAAGGGATTGTGGTGTGGCCATGCCTCCTGGAGGGTGATTTCTCACTTTCCCTCTGTCTCTCCACCTGCACACATACCCTATAGGAAAACAACAACAAAAATTATTGAGGTCTCTCACTCACCCGAGAGATTGGGATTAATTGATCTAGGTGTTACCTAGGCTTCAGATTTTTTTATAGATTCCTCACCTAATTTTTTTCTTTTTAAGATTTTGTCACAGGACTAGCAGCGTAATGGCTATGTCGCTGGACTCCCATGTAGTCGACCGCGGTTCGCATCCCGGACCCGGTGGCTTAAAACTCACGCCGGGCATGTGTGCGTGCGTGCGTGCCCAAGATCCCGAGAGGAGAAGGGATTGCGGCATGGCCATCCGCCCTGGCGGGTGATTTCTCGCTTTCTGTCTCTCTGTCTCTTTCTGTCTGTCTGGCGAGCGCACACACCCTATAGCAAAAACCTCTCCAAAAAAAGAGAAAAAGGAAAAAAAAAAGATTTTGTCAAAGGGCATGTGTAAGGAAAAGTGAGAAATCACCCACCAAGGGGGATGGCCACACCACAGACTCTTCTCCAAACTGCTCTTAAGATTTTGGGCACACTTGCACTCATACCCAGTGTTTTTCTCAAGACATTGGGTCCAAGACTCAAACTGTGGCTGACCATGTTGGAGTCTAGCACACCACCTCTGACCCTCTCCACCTGATTTTAAGTTTGGGAACTTTGGACCTAGCATGTAGCATTTATTAAGTAGTGATTCTATTCTAATAAATGATTTACATATATTTACATACATTCATTTGTTCTTCTGAAACCAAAGTATCACCACTTTACAGATGAAGCAAAAGAGGCAAGTGGTGAAGGGTCTTACCTAAGATCCCAAAAATAGTGTGTAGAGTCTGAGTTCTGGCTCAGGCATTCTGATTTCAGAGTCCTTGCCATTAACCACTGGCCTATGTTGCACTGAGCACTTGTTGTTTGCTAGTCCCTGTGCTAAGTATTTAATATACATTGTTTGACTTCAACATTCAAAACCTTAAGAGAAGCTGGCCCCATAGCACAGCACAGAGAGAGCCGGATCCCACATGACTGACCAGTGGTTTGAAAACACACTGGGTGCACACACAGGCCCAGGATCCTGATGAGATGGTGAATTGGAAGAAAAAGAATTGCTGCATGGCCAGTTCCTGTTGGGGGAGCTATTCTTTCTCTGTCTCTCTCTCACGTGCCCTCTGGCATGTGAACCTTAAGAAAGAAAAGAAACAGAACCTTAAGGGAGGGGAGAAATGGACTCACAGATGAAGAAATGGAGACTCAGCAAGATGAAGTAACTTGCCTGAGCTCTCATAGCTGGCAAGTGTTGGGGTCTGCTAACCACCTGCTCTCTGTTGCCTCAGAACCTGAAGGCTGCTAACACGGACCCCACGGCTCCGCCCTACGACTCCCTGTTAGTTTTCGACTATGAGGGCAGCGGCTCCGATGCTGCCTCACTGAGCTCCCTCACCTCCTCGGCCTCTGACCAGGACCAAGATTATGATTATCTGAACGAGTGGGGCAGCCGCTTCAAGAAGCTGGCAGACATGTATGGTGGCGGCGAGGACGACTAGGCCGCCCTGCCATCAGGGCCAGGAACACGGTGTCAGGCCACAGCAGCATCTCCGAGAGATCTCCTTCTCTTCAGCCAAGGACTCTGGAGCTTGTCAGGAAGCAGCCTTAGCAGCTTGAAGGGGAGTGGCCATGAATCTGACAGTAGAGGGAGTGGTCTCTAAGCCTTTCAGAATAGAAGAATGTGAGCAGTTTGCCTTTAGCAGTGAAAAGCTCTCAGCCAAGATTAGGGCTGCCATGGAGGCTGAATTTCTAGGATCTCTCACTGGCCATTAATGCTCAGCTCTGTGTCCTAACCTGGACTAGCTCTTACAGCTTCATGATGACTCTCCCTGGAATGGACCCTTCTTAGAAATAGGCCTCACGTTACGTGTTTGTTTGTTTGTTTTTTAATTCTATTTTTTAAAAGTTAGAGGCAGGTCCTCAACCATCCCTTGGGTCCTCCAGAAGCATAGCCCAGAGCTGCTGGGTTCACTGGCCCTCTTGCATTTCTGATTTCCAGGCCCTGAGGCCTCCTCTTTGGATGGATCACTGCGTTTTTATACTGAGCGTGTCTAGGTTGTCCTTTATTTTTTATTTTCCCTATTGTGTGTTGTAGATGAAGGGTGATGACAATTGTGTAAATGTACTAGACATTTTATTTTATTAAAGGAACTTTTCCCAGAGGTGCCAGTGGAGTGAACGTTTTTTTCCCAAATAACAGCTTTATTGACATATAATTCACATACCATTACCATTCATGAATTTAAAGGGTATACTTCAGTGGTTTTTTGAGTTCTCACAGTTTTACAAAGGGAATGAGCCCACACATTAATTTTGTGGGGGAGGCATTCAAACAGTAGCACGTGAGGTCTTCTTAGCAAGTCATTTACTCTCTAGTTGCCTCAGATTGTTTATTTAAAAATGGAAATTTTGGGCTAACAGGTGGTGGTTAAGGTGCTGGACTCCCACATTGTAAATCCTGATTCAAGTACTGGACCTGGTGGCTTGAAAATCATGCAGGGCATGTGTGCATGCATGCCAGAAATCCCAGGAGGAGAATGGAGAAGGGATAACAGCGCAGCCATCCCCCACCCCTGGGGGTAATTTTTTACTTTTTCCCTCACTACTGTCTCTCTGGAAAACACACATGCTATGTCAAAAACCTTAAAAAAAAAAAAAAAAAAAAAAAAAAAAAAGAGAGAGAGAGAGAAAAGAAAAAGAAAAAACATTAATAAAAAAATTCTTATTTGGGGGTGCAGCAGGTGGCATGGTGGTTAAGAGTGCTGGAATCCCACATGGCTGAATGTGATTTAAGTCCCACACCTGGTGGCTTTCTCTCTCTCTCTCTCTCTCTCTCTCTCTCTCTCTCCCTCCCTCCCTCCCCCTCTCTGGTCAAATTTAAACAAATAAAGTTAAATAATTTCTTTTTAATTTACTTTTATGGAGATTAAGGGAATTTATAT
Source organism: Tupaia tana (assembly GCA_026018925.1). NCBI lineage: Eukaryota > Metazoa > Chordata > Mammalia > Scandentia > Tupaiidae > Tupaia > Tupaia tana. The sequence continues at coordinate 18,332,623 of JAKSZU010000018.1, read as the reverse complement.
CTGAGCCAGCTCTCTAGACTAGTGACTAAGGAGGCTGAATCCCACATGACTAACCATGGTTTCAATCCCAGCCTTGGTGGCTTGAAAAACACGCTCACAGCATAAGTGTGCATACCCCAAAGGAGAAATGGATTCTCCAGAAGGAGAAATGGATCGTGGCATGATTATGCCACATTGAGGGCTGCTTTCTCCCTCCTTTCTTTCTGTCTCTTTCTGGTAAGCACATGCACCTCCAGCTATTAAAAAAAAAAAAAAATTCGGGACCAGTAGTTAGCATAGTGGCTTTGTCGCTGGACTCCCATGTAGTCGACTGTGGTTTGAGTCCCAGACCTGGTGGCTTAAACTCATGCCAGGAGCATGTGCGTGCGTGCCCAAGATCCCAAGAGGAGAATGGAGAAGTGATTGCGGTGTGGCCATCCCCCCCCCCCCCGGAGGGTGATTTCTCGCTTTCTGTCTCTCTGTCTCTCTCTGGTGAGCACACATGCCCTATAGCAAAAACCTCTCCAAAAAAAAAAAAAAAGAATTCATATCTGGCACATCGTAAGTGCCATGTTAGATGGTAACAGCTCTCATTCACCACTTTTTAGGACCATATGGCACTTAATTTTTTTTAATTTTATATTTAACTTTAACTTTATTTATTATTATTTTATTACTATTATTATTTCCCAGTTTGATTAGAAAGAGACAGAGAAGGAGAGAGAGGGAAAGTGAGAAAACAAGCCACCAGGTCCAGGACTTAAACCATGGTCCGCTGTGTGGGAGCCCACTGCCTTTAACCACTGCACCATCTGCTGGCTCCGGCACTTAATTTCTTTTAAAGAAACCCTCATAATCACCCTTGGTGGGGATTTTCCTCCTTTAAAGAATGGCCATGGGGGCCAGCAAGTAACATAGTGATTAAGGTACTAGACGTCCACATGGGCAACTATGGTTGGAGTCCCTGACATGATGGCTTGGAAAAATCACACCGAGCATGTGTGTACATGCCCAAAATTCCAGGGGCCTGGAGAAGGCACTGTGGCATGGCCATCCGCCTTGGGAGGTGATTTCTCACGTTCCCTCTCTGTCTCTGGCAAGCACATGTACCCGATGGGCAAAATCCTTAAAAACAAAACAAGGGACTGGCAGGTGGTATGGTGGTTAAAGAAGCTGGACTCCCACATGGCCAACTATGGTTCAAGTCCTGGACTTGGCAGCTTGCTTTCTCGCATTCTCTCTCTTTCTCTCTCTGTCTCTCTCTCATCAAATTGAAAAATAATGATAAATAAATAGATAAATAATTCTCTACGAAAAGGAAAAAAAAACAAGACTGACCATGTTGTATGTTTTTGAAATGATACCTGGTGGTCATCGAATCAAGTAAAACAGAAAGAGTACCAACCCAGGATATCAGTGAAAATGGAACATTGCAGATAATACCAGGACACAAATACAGGACTAAGGATGAGGCAGCAGGGCAGAACAATTCCATTTTTTCCTTTGTTAAAAGGAAGTTCAGGGGGACCAGCAGTTAGCGTAATGGCTATGTCACTGGACTCCCACGTAGTCGACCGCAGTTCGAGTCCCGGACCTGGTGGCTTAAACTCACGCCGGGCGCGTGTGCGTGCGTGCCCAAGATCCCGAGAGGAGAATGGAGGAGAAGGGATTGCGGCGTGGCCATCCCCCCTGGGGGGTGATTTCTCGCTTTCTGTCTCTCTGTCTCTGTCTGTCTGGCGAGTGCACGCACCCTATAGCAAAAAAAACCTCTCCAAAAAAAAAAAAGGGAAGTTCGGGGACCAGCAGATGGAGGAATAGTTATGTCACTGGACTCCCACATAGTCAACTGTGGTTCGAGTCTCGGACCCAGTGGCTTAAAACTCACGCTGAGTATGTGGACGTGACGCTGAGTGCGTGGACGTATGCACCCAAAATCTGAGAGAAGAAGGGATTGCAGTGTGGCTATCCTCCCTTGCGGGGTAATTTCTCACTTTGTCTCTCCAGGGCGCACACATGCCCTACAGCAAAAAATCTCTTGAAACAACAAAAAAAGGAAGTTAAAATTTTTCTTTGCAATTAATTAAAGGAGAAAAATCTGATGCAAAACTGAAGAATTGCTGAAGTTGAAATGAGCAACAGATAGGGCCAGCAAGTGGCATGGTGTTTAAGGATGCTGGACTCCCACAGGGCCGACTGAGGTTCAAATCCTGGACCTGGTGGCTTGCTTTCTCACTTTCCCTTTCTCTCTCTTTCTCTCGTCAAATTAAAAAATAATAATAACAAAGTTTAATGAATAAATAATTCTTTTTTTAAAAAAGAAATGGGCAACAGAATGACTTATCTTTAAAGTAGTGGTACTAATGAATATAGGAAGAAAGGAAGAAAAGAAAAGAAAAGAAAAGAAAAGAAAAGAAAAGAAAAGAAAAGAAAAGAAAGGAGGGAAGGAAAGGGAAGGAAAAGGAAGGAAAAGGAAGGAAAAGAAGAAAGTGCTGGTATTCCAGATACCACATGAGCCAGCAGCAGCAGCACCTCAGTGGCCTAGCAGGTGGCTTGGTGGTTAAGGCGCTGGATCTCTCATGGCCAACTGCATGGTTTGAGTACTACACCTGGTGGCTTGAAAACCATCCTGGGCGTGTGTGTGTGCATAGCCCAAATCCCAAGAGGAGTTGAGGAGGGGGATCGCACTGTGGCCAACCCCTTCTGGGGAGTAATTTCTCACTTTCTCTCTCTCCTGTGAGCCTTATTACCAAAAACTTAAAAAAAAAAAAAAAAAAAAAAAAAGACACCTCAAGATGGCGTGCTACATTCTGGCTTCACTACCCTTTGAGGTGATTCCAATTCACACTCAAGTTTTCCAGTAAAGCTTTGAAGGGTAGGCTGAGGGTGTACTCAGACCCTGGATGGGGAAATCAGAAAAGGAATGAAGTAGGGTGAGAGACCTCATCTTCCTTGATCCATAGCACCTTCAGGCCATCTCTGCCTCCTGCCTTTCCCACCCAGCTGCAGCCTCTAGTTCCTGCTGCTTTTGCTGATAAGAGTCTGGGAGGATTAGGTGTCTCAGTCAGCAAACACCTGGTATCCTTATCTTCACCATCCCTCTGAAAAGCCTGAAGAAAGTGTGAAACCCTATCTTCCATTGAGGCTAATAATAAAACCAAACAGCCACTGTTCAGGCTGGCCTTCCCTACTCTTCCCCCCTTTCCCCTCCCTCCCCCAAGATTCTGGAGGAAGAGTAGCCTTCCCCGGCCTGGCCTGGCCTCTGGATGGATCTAGATGCCCTTGGAGATGAAACCAGTCACCAGCTTCCAAGTGGTTGAGAACAAACAGCCTGGGCTCTGATGAGGAAGGATGTTGAATCACTTTCGCTCTGGGTCTGCTGCTCATCTGCAAAATGGGACTCTCTCTAGGGTCTGTAATATTTGCTGCTGGCTAGTCACAAGTGCTAACCACCAGAGTGGGCACTACCCCTTAAAAAACAATGAAGCATACTCATGAGAACCACCTGAATGTTTGGCTTGCCTGTCCTTTACATGTGGCTAAACAGTTTAGTGTGTCTTACAATATGTTTCCCCCTATGCATCATACATATTTTGTGTTATACTTCTCCATAACAAGACATGTGGGGGGACCAGCAGTTAGTGTAATGACTATGTTGCTGGACTCCCATGTAGTCGAGCGCAGTTTGAGTCCCAGACCCGGTGGTTTAAACTCACACCAGGCATGTGTGCATGTGTGCTGAGGAGCTCAAGAGGAGAATGGAGGAGAAGGGATTGCAGCTTGGCCATCCCCCCTTGGTGGTGATTTCTTGCTTTCTTTCTCTGTCCCTCTCTGTCTTTCTGGTGAGCACATGCACTCTATAGCAAAAACCTCTCCCCACCGCCCCCCCCCCCCCAAAAAAAAGACATGTGGGGCTTTTCTCTCCAATCCCAAAGCACATCTGGTTCAGATGTGTTACTTATTTAACTTCACCACCACCTGTTGACGCTAGTAATTCTACTTTGTTTGCCTTTAACAATGTCAAACACCCTAGGCCATCCATCTTTGTGATGCTTCAAAGTCAGCTCTCTGGGGACCAGCAGGTGGTATGGGGTGGTTAAGGCACTGAATCCCACGTGGCCAGCTGTATGGTTTGAGTCCCAGACTTGGCGGCTTGGGAAATATGCTGGGCATATGTGTGTGCATGCCCAAAATCCCCAGAGGAGAGTGAAGAAGGGATTGCGATGTGACCATTCCCTCTGTGTGTGTGTGTGTTTGTTGCGGGGGAGATGCTTTCTCTCTGTCCCTCTTTGTCTCTCTCTGGTGAGCAAACATGCCTTTGTAACAAAAACTACTTAATAAAAAAAAAAGTCCTCCAATCTACTGGGGATGGGATGTGGGGAACATGGGCCGGGGTAAGATCAAGGCTGCCTTGAGCAGAGTGTTCAGTCTAGGATGACTGGCTGGTAGGACTCCTCGGGCTCGTTCTATTAAGTGTTCTTTTCCCAGACTTTGAAAAGCCAAGGCCTCAGAATCCAAGTCCAACATAAAAGATAAAAATGGAGCTTTACTGGAAGAAGGGGTTGGAGATGCCCGGAGACTTCTTTAGCTCATCCTTGAAACCCCTAAATGTAGAGCATTTTGAAGATTGCCCCCATCTACCTGTTACTTTCTAAATGGAAAAAGATAAAAGCTAGTGATAGCTGAGGGATTGCTCCTTTGTCTCCACACCCACAGCCTAGGGTGGGGTGGAGGGGCGGGGTGGGGGTGGGCACTGTACTTCCAGCATGAGGAATTACCAGAGATGACCAGACTGCTAGAAACCAGCGTCTGGGTGGTTGTGGTTTCCCCAAAGGCCCCCGCCCTTGTGTCCAGCAGGGGGCACCAGCCATCCAGGTCACAGCCACAACCTGGCAGATGAAGGGTGAAATCTGCAGGAAGAGAGAGAGCCCCGGAACAGAACAGCCACACTGGCTGCCAAATATCATATGTGGCAGGAACTTCTTTAGACACTGATGAAGGTGGCGGTGACGGCGGTTGATCAGTCAGTATTTATAGGGCTGTGGCTGGCTGTCTCTTCACGTACACACAGTTATATACACCCTCCTACCTCATGACCATGGGGAGGGAGGTTTATGGTTCCCTTTTTCAAAGGAAATTGAGTCAGAGATTAATGGCCACCTATAGCCAGGAAACAGCAGAAAAGACAATCTGGAGCCTCGTTCTCGATTCCCAAGTATGAGCTCTCTCTACCTTATTTATTTTTTAATTTGCCAGAGGGCATGCACACTCAGCCGATAGAAAGGATGAGAAAGCACCGCTATGAGAGATGGTCCCTCTGCAATCCCTTCCTCGTCTGTCCTTCTGGGATTTGGGGTATGTACACACACATGTGCCTGGTGTGTTTTTCAAGCCACTGGATTTGAGACAAACCACACAAATGCCCATGTGGGATCCAACCACAGGCTAGTCCTCTCTCTACTATTTTAAATAAAACTCTTCAGCTACGGACAGGCTAATGTGTAGTAGGCCACTTCTGGCCCTCCCCAGGGCAGAGTGGGCTCCACCTGACCCTAAGATTTCCACGTTGCCCTGACATGGAAAAGCTGCAGCATTTCCAGCTACTTCTGGGGTCCCCTCAAGTAGGAAGGGCATCACTCAAGGCTTTTTTTTTTTTTTTTTTGTGTGCCATAGGGCTCATGTGCTGGCCAGAGAGAGAGAGAAGAAAAGTGAGAAATTACCTCATAGGAGTGTGGCCACACTACGGTCTCTTCTACATTCTCTTCTGGGGATTTTGGGCACTCATGCATGTGCAGTTGGCATGATTTTCAAGTCACCAGGTCCAGGACTTGAACTACAGGTAGCCATGTGGGAGTCCAGTGCCTTAACCACTACACCACCTGCTGGCCCTCCTAGGGCTTTTAAAAAATATTTATTTTATTTAGTATTATTATTTTTTAAAGAATTATTTTAGTTAACATTTATTTTATTTATACAAATTTGATCAGGGAGGGGCAGAGTGAGAGAGAGAGAAAGTGAGAAAACAAACCGCCAAGTCCGGAACTCAAACTGCCATGGGCCATGTGGGAGTCCACTGCCCCTAACCACTACACCACCTGCCAGCTCCAATTACTTTTTTTTTTTTAAAGAATTACTGGGACCAGCAGTTGGTATAATGGCTGTGTCGCTGGACTACTTACTATGTAGTCAACCATGGTTCGAGTCCTGGACCCAGTGGCTTAAACTCATGCCAGGTGCATGTGCATGAGTGCCCAAGATCCCGAGAGGAGAATGGAGGAGAAGGGATTGCAGCATGGCCATCCCCCTTGAGGGGTGATTTCTCACTTTCTTCTTCTCTCTGTCTCTCTCTGACTTTCTGGTAAGCTCATGTGCCCTATAGCAAAAACTTCTCAAAAAAATTATTTATTACATTTTATTATTATCATTTTCCAATTTGACCAGAGAGAGAGAGAGAGCAAGAGAAAGTGAGAAAGCAAGCCGCCACGTCCAGGACCTAACCCATGGTCAGCAATGTGGGAATCCAGTGCTTTAAGCTCCATACCATCTGCTGGCCCCCTATTACTTTTTAATTTGACCAGATAGGGAGAGAAGTGAGAAAGCAAGCCACTAGGTCCAGGATTCGAACCATGTTCAGCCATGTGGGAGTCTAGTGCCCAAACTACCACTATAAGGCACTTGCACTCAAAAGAGAGAGGGGGGAAACTGAGAAAGCAATCTGCCAGGTCTGGGACTTGAATCACAGTCAGCCATGTGGGAGTCCAGCGCCCCAGCCACTACACTACCTGCTGGCCCCAGGGCTTTTATAGTCATTTCAATTGACAATTATTTACTGAGTGCGTATTATGTGCCAGGCTCTGTTCTAGGTGCTAGGGATACAGGAATGCAAAAAACAGTTTTAAAAATCCCAGCCTTGGGCTGGGCCTATAACACAGTGGTTAAATGTGGTCTGAAGGAAATTGGATCCCACATGCCTGATCAGGGTTCAAACTCCAGTCCTCTCCACTTCACTCAAAGTGCACTGCGTGTGCCTGGGATTCTGCCGGGGTGGAGAACTGGAGGAAAAGGGATTCAGGTGTGACAACCCCACTGGGAAGTGCGGAGTATTTTCCCTCTCTCTTTCGTCTCACACACGCTCTCTGGCATTAAAAAATAATAATTAGTAGAAGCTAGCTCTAACATATTGGGATGGGAACTTCCAAGCAAAAATATGTGTAGGGCTCTTATACCAAATATGTCAGGGGTTATAAACTATTAGATAAAAGATACTATTTTTCTTCCCAGTGGGACAAGGGTATCTTCACAGCCATCTGAAAGGCCTGGGTCGGATTTGGATACTCAGACACCACACCTAGAGTGCTGGGCCAGAATAGGCCTCCTGAGGAGAGTTCACCCCCCTATCCCAAGAACAAAGGCCAATCCTCTTCTCTACCCACCCTAAGGTCCATCCTACACCAGGAGGGACTTTGTGCACACGTGTTTGGACACCCCAGCCCCCACATCTAAGCTCCACCCAATTGTCCCCCAACAGCCCTCCACTGACCACCAGCTGGGCCTAGGACTCCATACTGTGCTGTAGCTGCTGCTCTCAGGACAGACCTCAGCTGTTTGAGCAGAGAAGGGCCGAGAAGGCAGAGAGGAGACACAGGTTCTAGTAGTCAGGACTCCTTAGCTCCATGGGAAGGAGCAGAGAGTCAGAGCAAGCCCTCCCTCTCAGGGCTTCTCAAGGGCAGACCGACTATGAACAAGACAAATCAGGGAAACACTGGCACAATAAATGATGAGGCCATGGAGGAAAACAGGGCTGGGCTGGAAGCTCAGCTCTAATCCCCAGGGAAAGTCTTGTTGGGAAGGTGGCCCTTGAGCAAAGACTGGAGGATACCAGGTAGCAAGCAGGTGGAGATCCCATCTTGAGAGAAGAAACAGCCAGGGCCAACGCCTGAGGTGGGGTGTGTTCGGCCGGGTTCAGCAGGGAGGCCAGCAGGACTGAGGCAGAGTGGGAGAGAGCAAGAATCGCCAGTGAAGAGTGTGACCCATGGTGCCCAGTCTTCTGTGTCCTCCTCCATGCCTGGGCGGGAGGCCGAGTTCAGGGCAAGGCCCAGTCAGTCCCAGAAGCTCTGGGATAAGGCCTGAGCCATCTCCATCCTGGGGCTGGCGAAACCTGACTCTTCCTCTGCGCAGGCCTCAGTCACTGAGGAGGCAGCCACCGGACCTGTCTGGGCCTGCAGGCAGGGCAGCCTTAGAGCTGGTGGGCAGGAGCTGCAAGATTCCTTTCTCTCTGGGAGCCTAGTCCCAGCAGGGGAGAATGTCAGAGGGGACCCTGAGCACAGCCTCTTTTGAAGGGCTAAGGGAGGCCATGTGAGGTGTGGTTAAAAAGCCCTCAGCCTGGTGCCTGCTGGGCAGTCAGGGCTCACTAAGTGCTAACCGCTATCATTGCGACTTGTTATGCAGCCCTCTCAAGTGTGTGTGTGGGGAGAGTCGCAACCGCCCACCCCCTCGGCTGCCCAGCATTCCCAGTGCCCACTGCCCAGCAGGCTGCAGGGGTGTGGCTGGGCTGGGGAGGAATCTGAGAGGGGATGGGTGGGTCAGGAATGCTGGGGCTCAGCTCCAACCATTCCTGTCCCTTCTGCCTTCCAGTAAACCACAGCCGCTGGCTGATAGGACAGGGAAGGGCAACCTCTGTGTGACACCACAGGAACCTGATGACCCAGCAGTCCGGGAAGATGATGCTAGCTAATTACTAGAATTGTTGTTATTTGAGCTTCTATGCATTAAGCACTCACCATGTGCCAGGCAGTAGGCTAACATCTCAATCCAAATCAAAGCCAATCAATCCTCAGGGCTTTTGCATTTGCTGTTCCTCTGCCTGCCATGCCATTTTTCCAGATATCACTAGGCTCCTCCCTTCCTTCAGGCATCACCCAAATGTCAACTTGGAGAAGCCGTTTCTTGATGACCTTCTTTCTTTTTATTTTTAGAATTATTTTAACTTTATTTATTTATTTTAATTTGACCAGAGAGGGACAGAGTGAGAGTATGAGAGAGAGAGAGAAAGTGAGAAAGCAAGCCACCAGGTCTGGGACTCTAACCATGGTCAGCCTGGGAGTCCAGTACCCTTACCCACCATGCCACCTGCCAGCCAGATTACCTTCTTTCAATGTAGCCTTGCCTCCCATCCATTAAGCCTTATTTTTTCCATAGCATTTATTCCTTCTCACCATACTATATTATTTTTTTTTAATTTGCCAGAGGGCATGCTCTCACCCAGAGAGACAGAGAGAAAAAGTGAGAAAGCACTCTTCATGGGGAGTGGTCACACCTCTATCCCCTCTCTTCCTCCTTCCCTCTGGTCGGGATTTAGCACATACCTGCACATGCACCGGCCTGTTTCTCACACTGCTAGGTTTCTCATAAGGTGGGATAATGAGAACACACGCCTTGCAGAGTAGCTACCACAGTCAAATAAGCTAATAACTGCAACTCACTTAGGGCAGAGCTGGGCGCAAAGCAAGTGTGCAATAAACATTAACCCTTATAGTTTTTATTTTTGCTTTTTAGGTTTTACTATAGGATATGTGCACACAGCAGAGAGAGAGGGGAACGAGAAATCATCCCTCCAGCCACACTGCAATCCCTTCTCCTCCCTTCTCTGCTCAGGATTTTGTGTATGCATGCACATACATCCAGTGCGATTTTCAAGTCACGAGGTCTGGGACTCAAACCGTAGTTGGCCATATGAGAGTCTACCACCTTACCCATCACGCCACCTGCTGGCCCCAAGTTTTTTTTTTCCCCCCCATGTGAAAGAGAGACAGAAAGAGAGACAGACTCTCACAGAGTGGTCATGCTGAGATCTACTCCCAGCTTTAGCCACTCTGTATCATGGGCATGCATCAGGGAAGGCCCAGATGCCCAGGATGCGAATCTAGGACCTTTTCCATGTGAGCCCAGTTGCATTACCCCTGAACCACCACCTGGCCCCTTCCGTTGTTATGAACGATACGACCAGCTGGGAAAAGAAAAGGTCAGAGTCGAGAAGGCTGGTCAAAGACCTCTGTGCCTATTTTCACATCTGAGGCAGGTGCTCTCTGGAGGTCCTCTCTTCCAGCTTCATGAGGTACAGGAGCCCATGGAGTACTGGGAAGAACAACTGCTAGAATTTGGTGCCTGGGGACCAGCAGTTGGCATAATGGCTATGTCGCTGGACTCCTATGTAGTCGGCCTCCATTTGAGTACCAGACCTGGTGGCTTAAACTCCTGGTGGACGCGTGTGCGTGCGTGCCCAAGATCCCGAGAGGAGAAGGGATTGTGATGGCCATCCCCTCTTGGGGGGGTGATTTCTCACTTTCTGTCTCTCTGTCTCTCTCTGTCTTTTTGGCAAGTACATGCGCCCTATAGCAAAAACCTCTCCCCCCCGCCACCCCCCCCCAAAAAAAAAGACTTTAGTGCCTGGCCTGTTGTTCTACAAACATTTCTTGAGCTCCTCCTGGATGCAAGGCCTTGGGCTGGGCCTTGGGGATGTCCCCAGGAGTAGGATAGCCCTGAGCCTCTCTCCCGGAGCTACACACTGGAGAAGGCAAAGTGGGCAATGAAGTAATTGCCATGCAGGTGATCCCAATCTACACTGGTGTGGAGAAAGAAGAGATGACCCCAGTGAGGGACTTCCCAGAGGAGATGCCCAACCTGAAGCCTGAGGGCTCCGTAGTTTTCTAGGGGCCAGGGGAGGGGATCAGAAGCAGTGTGTACTCATCAGGGGTTGGGTCATGACCAGACGGGATGCTCTAGAATTGATCCCTCTGGTTTGTGGCCTAGATATACATTTGGACCCATGTAAGATTCCGGAGAGACAAGGCCCTTCACCATTACGTTGTCTATAAGAGCAAAAGATTGATAGTGACCCTCAGCCCATTAGAGGGAGCTGCTGTCGTAAACTGCCACTTTCACAGCTTGAGTCCTAGGCAGCCAAACAAAGAACCAGGAAGCTCTTTATGCTCTTTATGTGAAAAGATCTCCAAAATATCCTGTCTAGTGACAAAGTGAAAAACAGAGTATAATGTATGCTACCTTTAGTGCATAAAAAAAAAAAGAGAGATTAGATTATATGGATTTTTTAAAAGAATTATTTATGTATTTTTTAAGAATTTTTTTTAACTTTATTCATCATTTTATTTATTTAAATTTGACCAGAGAGGGATAGAGTGAGAGAGAGAGAAAGAGGGAAAATGAGAAATCAGGCTGCCAGGTCCGGGACTCAAACTTGGTCAACTATGTGGGAGTACAACGCCCTTAACCACCACATCACCTGCTGGCCCCATTTATTTATTGTTGTTATTATTATTATTATTATTTTAAAATTTGCTATAGGGCATGCATATTTACCAAAGAGAGACAGAGAGAGAGGAGAGGGAAAATGAGAAAGCAAGCCTCCAGATCCAGTACTCAAACCATGATTAGCCATGTGGGAGTCCAGTGTCTTAACTGCCATGCCACCTAATGACCTCCTATGGATTTTTTTTTTTTTTTTTTTTTTTTACTTAAATATACAGGAAAAATCTCTAGAACAGTGCTGTCCAATGGAATTTTCTGTGATGATGGAAATGTTCTATATTTGCACTGACTGATACTGTAAGTGTAATCCATTAGCCTCATGGATCACTTAAAATGTGTCTAGATGCAGCTGTGGTGGTACAGTGTGGGGGGCACCACTGTGTAATGCTGAAGCCACATGAGAGGCCCCAATTGGGATCTCAGTTTGACCCAAATGTGCCAGATACACTCATACACACCTGTGATCCTGGGGGGCTGGAAGCCTAGAGGGAGGGAGGGAGGGAGCCTAGAGGGCTGAGAGCCTCTTCACACTGTGAATAGGGCTTGTGTTTCTCTTAACAAATAAAAACACACTTTTAAAATGTGGTTAGTTGGGGAGCCACCAGGTGGCATAGTGGTCGTGGCATTGGATTCCCACATGGCCTACCACATTTCAAGTCTTGACCCAGCAGCTTGAAACTCATGCTGGGCACATATGTGTGCATACCCAAAATCCCTAAAGGAGAATGGAGGAGAAGGGACTGTGACGTAGCCATCCCCCCTGGGGGATTATTTCTCATGTCTCTGTCTCTCTGTGTCTCTGGCGAGTACACACACCCTATAGCAAACATCTCTCTTAAAAAAACAAAGTAACTTGGGCCACCAGGTGGTGTGGTGGTTGAGATGCCAGACTCCCACATGGCTGACCACAGTTCGAGTCCTGGACCTGGGCTTGCTTTCTCACTTTCTCTTTCTCTCTGTGTGTCTCTCTGGTCAAATTGAAAAATAAATAATATCAAATAAAATTAAATAAATAATTATTTATTTTAAAAAAAAAAAGTGCTAATTAGGCCAGCCTGTAATTTAGTGGGTAAAGAAAACTGGATCCCTTGGGACCAGCAGTTAGCGTAATGGCTGTTGCTGGACTCCCACGTGGTTGGCCGTGGTTCGAGTCCTGGACCCAGTGGCTTAAACTCAAGCCGGGTGCGTGTGTGTGCATGCCCAGGATCCCAAGAGGAGAATGGAGGAGAAGGGATTGCGGCGTGGCCATCCCCCCTGGGGGGTGATTTCTTGCTTTCTATTTCTCTCTCTCTGTCTGGCGAGCGCACGCGCCCTATAGCAAAAACCTCTTTAAAAAAAGAAAAAGAAAACTGGATCCCATACACCTGGCCATGTGGTTCAAAACCTGGACCCAGCAGCTTGAAAAAAATGCCATGTGTTTGTGTGTGTGTGTGTGTGTGTGTATGGTGTGTGTGTGTACGCGTATAAAATCCCAACAGGATGGAGAAATGGAGGAGAAGGGATCGTGGCATGACTACACCCCACTGAGGGGTACTTTCTCCTCTATCTCTCTCTGGCAACTGCATATTTCCTCTGGCAATTTTTTATAACAAGGCTAGTTGGATGAATGTTTTAAAAATTTTATTTACTTAATTATTAAATTTAAATCTAAGTAGCCACCTTTTGAACAATATAACCCTAGAAGAATACAAAAGAAACTCATAACAGTAGTCAGCTCTAGGGACGGGGGGGGGGGGGGGGGGGGGAATTAACTGGGTGGATAGCAGACAGGAGTGGGAGGGACACTTGTATTCATTATGACCTCCTTCGTGTTCTGCTGTTTTTGAACCATATGAGTATATTCCCTATCTCAAATTTTAGATTCAGAAATTTAAGGAAAGAGGGAGGAATGGAAGCAGATCCCTCCAGCTTCTGTGTGAAAAGTGGATTAGATGGGGCTGGCAAGTGGTGTGGTGGTTAAAGGCGCTGGACTCCCACATGGCCGACCACGGTTCACGTCTCGGACCTGGTGGCTTGCTTTCTCACTTCCTCTCTCTCTCTCTCTGATCAAACTGAAAAGTAATAATGGTATAATAATAAATAAAGTTAAATAAAATAATTCTTTAAAAAAAAAAAAAAAAAAAAAAAGTGGATTAGAGGGGCCAGCAGATGGCATGGTGGTTAAGTTGCTAGACTCCCATATGGTCAACTGTGGTTCGAGTTCCAGACCTGGTGCTTGCCTTCTCTCTCTGGTGAGCACATATGCCCTATAGCAAAAGTTTTAAAAGGTAATAATAAATAAATTAAATAAATAACTCTTTTTTAAAAAAATGGACTAGAGAGAGAGAAAGAGTAAAAGAGAGTGGCCAGATTTATCAGAGTTCTGACAAGACACAGAGGCAAGATTCAAAAATCAACAGAGGAACACGAGCACAGGTACTATTGAATATTTATTACTATTGAATATTTATTACAAAAGAAACTCATAACAGTAGTTAGCTCTAGGGACAGAGGTGAGCAGAGTTGCAGAGTTTTTTAACTTAAGCAGAAGGATACTTCTCTGTTGTAGAGGCTCTCCTATGCATTTTTAGATGTTTAACAACATCTCTGGCCTCTACTCGATAGATGCTTAGTGGCCTTCTGACCCCAGTGGTGATGACTGAAAATGTTTCCAGATATGGCCAAATGTCCTTGAGGGGCAAAATTGCCTTGGTTGAGAACCACCTGGCTAGGCTAACCAAATGGGATGGTGAGGCAACCTTAGACCACTAGCAAACTGGAAGCCACTACCACCATTAGGCCTAAGGGGACAAAGGGAATAAATCGACTTTCAGATCCCAGTGAGAGCTATAAAGAGAGTCAACATGGGACCAGCAATTAGCCTAACGGCTATGTTGCTGAACTCCCACGTAGTCGACTATGGTTCGCATCCTGGACCCAGTGGCTTAAAACTCACACTGGGCATGTGTGCATGTGTGCCCAAGATCCCAAGAGGAGAATGGAGGAGAAGGGATTGTGGCGTGACCATTCCCCCAGGGGTGATTTCTCGCTTTCTGTCTCTGTCTGTCTCTCTCTTTCTGGCGAGCACACGCGCCCTATAGCAAAAAACTCTCAAAAAAAAAAAAGAGAGAGAGAGAGCCAACATGACAGGGCCTATGGAGAAAGTTGTAGAACACAGCCACTGCCAAATCCAGCCTGCTGGGGAGGGAGCAGGGGTAGTGATACTCCAACTTCCTTTCTTCTTCTCACCCTACTTCTTGTGGGTTCCTTCCTTCAGCTTAACTAAACAAAAGGCAGAATGCAAAGGAGCTAAGGATGGAGCCTCCCATACAGCTCAACCTTCTGGGGCACAGAGCATGGGAGAGAAGAGAGAAGAATGGGTCTGAGCCTCAAGGGAAATTAACCGACTCAGAAGCAATTGCAGCCATCCCAGTGAGGGTGGTGATGGTTGGGACCAAGGTTGGGGAGGAGAATGGAGGACAGCCAGCAGATTCAGGGATATTTGGGAGGATTCCTTGGCTGATCAGATATAGGCAGTGAGAGGAAGGAGTTAAGGACTAGGCGTTCAGGTTTCTGGCTTGAGCACTGCGTTGATGGTGACTGTGCCATTTTTCAAAATGAAGATAAAGGAGCAGATTGGAGAAGGTCCATGATGTGCTTTGAACATTTGGAACATTCTGAAGTGCCTATGGGATATGTCCGTGGAGATGTTCAGGTGCATGCAGCGAAGTTTATGAACGGGTATGGGCTACACTCAGGCTAGGGAATACTGGGAGGGAGGGTGGTGGCACCAGCTTCCCACAGCCTCTGTCCTGCTTCCCACCAGAAATGGAAGAGGGAAGTCACCACCAGCTTGAGAGGAAGGAAGAGGAAGTGTGAAGGAGAAGTGGTGGCCCCATAGCATGAAGGGAACTCACATCCTGTTTTTCATTTTCCTTGTCTCTCCAGGATGGTTTCCTGGGAAGAGAAGTAAAAGCTGAATGGTGAGGCCTGAGTAAGGGACAGGAAGGCACAAAGAAGGCACAAGAGAGCACAGCAGGGTCCCTGCTTGGGTCAGCTCCTGGGCTGGCAGACAGTGGGGGTCGGGGTTAAAGGAACAAGGCTGCCTTTTCTACCCAGACTGCTCCCTGGTGCTTGGCAGGCCCCAGCAGAGACAGGTTGGGGATGGAGGATGCAGGCAGATGCTGATGGACCACGCCCAGCACTGAAACTAGGAGAAAATATTCTACCCTGTGCAATTCCCATGAACCAGTGAGTCTGGGAAGGTTTCAGCAAGACCAGGTGAAGACGGGTCTGAGAGGCTGACGCAGCGGTAAAATCTGACGCTTTGCAAGGCTAACCAAGGTTCCAAGGAGGTTTGCATGTGGAGACCTCCCTGAGTATTTTGAGCATAGACATGCCCATGATCTGGGGCTGGCTCGAACTGAGGGTGCATGACAGCTTCAAGACTTTGTGGGGATGCTGTCTCTGCTTCTGTCACTCATGGAAGAAATAAATAAACTTTTTTTTTCTTTCTAGAACTATTTTATTTAACTTTATTTATTTACTTATTTTAATTTGACCACAGAGACAGAGCAAGTGGGGGGTGGGGAGGGGAATGAGAAAGCAAGCCACCAGGTCCAGGACTACAACCTTGGTTGGCCATGTGGGAGACCAGTGCTATTAACCACCACGCCACCTGCCAGCCCAATTTATTATTTTTTTAAGGGCAACTAAGGTACTGTAACTATCAAGTGGCCAATCAGAATTTCAAAAGGAAATAATTGCCCATAACACTATAATAACATCAACAGTAGTAATCACAATAGCCCCCTTGTCTTAGCTTTCTAAGTGCCAGTTAGCCTGCAAAGCGCTTTCTTTTATCTGACTCCAATCAGGTGGCCAGAGGCTCTGATTTCTCTAAGATGCAGATCCAATAACATTTCTTCATACTGGCATGATAAGGAGGTGAAGATCCCCACTGGGACTAGGTGGCTGGGGGACTTGGCTGAGATTCAAATGCAAGACCTCTTCATTCCCAGATTCTCAAGTTGGGCCCCTGGCAGCATCCTCCCTCCCACCTGGGCAGCTTCCCTGCCTGGTGGGCTGTTCCCCTCCTCCTCCTATGACCTCCCCACACTCTGTCCCTCCTCTACCACCCTCTCTATGAAAATGAAGTCAAGATTGATTCTGGCAGACACTTTATGATCCTTGAGAAACATTTTAAATGTTCCGTCTGTGTACTGTTTCCATTAAGGAAAAACAATAAAATTAAGTCCTTTCAGTTTTATATGTCTCTCTCTTTCCCTGCTAATAATTCATCTGACCCTCAATAAAAGAGAAAAAAGTTCCCTAATCCCAATCAACAGGCATATCAAGTTGCTCTTTCTCCCGCTGCTGGTGTCAGGAACATGGTTACTTTTCCACATCTTGATGCACAAACCACCAGGGAATAATATCAGGGTCTGATGTCAAGGGTTTCCGAGGCTGCTTACAAACTCCCCATTCCTCCCCTCCCTGCCCTGGCCCAGGCCAGAATACTAGATTTCTCACTGAGACTACTACAGGGCCCTCCATGTTGTGCCCCTGACTTACTCCTCCGCCTTCTGTGCCAGAGTGACCTTTCCAGCACACAGATCTCATCACGTGTCCCGTTTCTGCTTAAGCACTTCTCTTCCGTTCCCATGACCTACTAGATGAAGTCCAAGTAGCAGGTCTTCGGAAGCCTTCAACGCCTGGCCTCGGTGGACCTCATATCCCTGCCCTAGCCATCCCTCCCCTCACCCAGATACAGCCCCCATAGCCACACTAGACACGCTTCCTGGAACACAGGCTTCCCTCTGCCTCACCTTTGCTCATGTCATTCCCCCCCACCTGGGATGCCTTTCTCTCTCACCCAATTCGTCGCTGATCAATTCTTATTTTTTTTTCTTTTTTTTCTGTGTTTTTTTTTCTTTTTTCTTTTTTTTTTTGTTATAGGGCTCATGCACTCACTGGAAAAAGAGATTCAGAGAGAGGGGAAAGTGAGAAATCTCCCCCTGCCCCCCAAGGGAATGGCCAGGTAGCAATCCCTTCTCTGCCTTTCTCCTCTCTGGGTTTTGGGTGCACACGTACAGGTACCTGGCATGATTTTCAAGTCCAATACTTGAACCTTGGTCAGCCAGGTGAGAATCCAGCACCTTCACCATTATGCCAACTGCTGGCTCCAAACCTGATCAATTCTTTTTTTTTTTTTTTTTTTTTTTTTGAGAGATTGTTGCTATAGGGTGTGTGTGCTTGCTGGACAGACAGACAGAGACAGAGAGACAGAAAGTACAAAATTATCCCCCAGGGATGATGGCCTCGCTGCAATCCTTTCTCCTCCATTCTTCTCTCGGGATCTTGGGCACAGAAACACATGTGCCTAGCGTGAGTTTTAAGCCGTCAGGTCCAGAACTCAAACCACAGTTGACTACATGGGAGTCCAGTGATGTAACTATGACGCCCTGATAAATTCTTATAAGCATTTCCTCCGCAAAGCCTTCCGCAATCCTGGGAGTATCACAATTGATTGTTCTCCTGACATGTTTTCCCTCCCTCTAGTGTGTCTTTTCAGGTCCTGGTTTTTATCTATTTCACATCCATCTGCTCAGTTAGATCATAAGCTCAGTGAGGGCCTCTGCCTTATCATCTCCAGCTCCTGCCCCAACCCCAGCACTGAGCACACTCCTTGGGACCTAGGCAGGTGGTGAGAAATTATTGAACTGAAATCTGGCACTGAAAACCTTTGAATCCCATCCTCCTATTTTCAGTAAAGGGAATTAATTGTGGTCTCTAGTTTCTCAAAGCCAATTTGCCTTTGCTTTGGTCTGTAAGTTTTTGGTTCCTATCAAGATGTCACTTCTTCCAAGAAGCCCTCTGAGTTTGGCATCCCTCCTAGGAGAGTCTCTTTCACACCCACACTCATATCCTGTATTGCAGATCACCTCTTTCCAGATCCATCTCCCTGACCAGGACCGTCTAAGGACACCTTGAGAGCAGAAGTAATGAAGGATAGATATTTTGTGACAGTGGACAATTGCAGAGCACTTTCAGCAGGCCAAATGCACTCTGAGCACTTTATGTATACCTATGCATTTAAGCGTCAAGAGGGGATAGCATTAGCCCATTTCACAGAAGGGCAAACTGAAGCCGGAGAGGCTCTAAACTTGTCCAGTCCTACACAGTTAAGAAGCAGAAAAACAAGGACTTGAATCCAGGTTGTCAGGCTCCAGAGCCCAGCTCCTTTGTCCTCCACGATGTTCATTACATAGCTGAGTGAAGGGGAGTGAATGCTCAAGTAGTCCTGACACACCCTGGACTCCTGCTTGTCTTCCCCAGGGGACATAGTTCCATACCAGCCTTCAGCAAGTTGCCCAAGAGCAAGGCCAAGATCTGTACTAATAAAGTATTCTTGGTAAACAGCATCCTAATAAAGACTTGTTGTTCTTCTCTGCCCTGAGAAGCCACTCCATTTCCTGCTGCCCCACAGGGAGGTCCTGGGAATGGTTAACCTCGCTTTGCTGAATGAATAACCTCTGGAGTTACTTTAGAAATAAAAGACCTCATAATAACAGGCCTGCTGCCAGACTTCTTGAAAAGGGTCACCCTGCTCCGTGTTGGTGGGCATTAGCTTTGGCCCACTAACTCCGTTTGGAGAAATTTATCCTAAAGATCTATTCCTGCAATTTCTCAAAGATGCATGTATGGGGGCCGGCAGGTGGCGTGATAGTTAAGAGGTGCTGGACTCCCACATGGCCAACCATGGTTCGAGTCCCAAACCTGGTGGCATGCTTCCTCACTTTCTCTCTCATCCTCTCTCTCTCTCTCTGGTCATATTTAAAATAAATGAATAATTTAATTTAATTAAATTAATAATTTTTTTTTAAATGCTATTGGTGAGCTGACAGGTGGTGTGGTGGTTAAGGTGCTGGACTCCCACATGGCAGACCATAGTTCACATCCCATACCTGGTGGATTGCTTTCTCACTTTATCCCTCTCTGTCTCTCTCTGGCAAAATTATAATAATAATAATAATAATAATAATAATAATAATAATTAAAATAATTCTTTAAAAAATGCTATTGGAGGTGGCCAGCAGGTGGCATGGTGTTTAAGGTATTAGACTCCCACATGGATGACTGCAGTTTGAGTCTCAGACCTGGTGACTTGCTTTCTCACTTTCACTCTCTCTTCTCTCTGATGAGCACACATGCCCTATAGCAAATTTAAATAATAGTAATAGTACAATTAAATAAATAATTTAAACATCCTCTGGCAAAAAAATTTAAAAAAAATTTTTTAAATGCTTTTGGCAAGGGCCAGCTCCATAACACAGTGATTAAGTGCAGAAGAAGTCATATCCCACACACCACTGACCATAGTTTGAATCCTGGCTCTTAACAAACATGCCAGGGACCTACTGGTGATACAGTGGTTAAAGCAGATGGACCCGGCATGGCTGACTGCAAGGTTCAAATCCTGGGCCCAGCATCTTGAAAACCACTCTGGGGGGACCAGCAGTTGGCATGGTGGTTAAGGTGCTGGACACTCCCACATGACTGACCATGGTTTGAGTCTCGAACCTGGTGGCTTGCTCTCTCACTTTCTTTCTCTCTCTGTGTGTCTCTCTCTCTGGTCAAAAAGAAAACCACTCTGGGCACATGTATGTGTGTGCCCAAAATCCCTAGAGGAGAATGGAGGAAGAGGACTTGCACTCTGTTCCTCTCTGGCCAAATTAAAATAGATAAAGATCAATAAGCTCATTTTTAAATAAAAATTTTTTAAAAGAATTATTTTATTGAACTTTATTTATTTATTTAAGTTTATTCGTATTTATTTATTTATTTTATTTGACCAGAGAGAGCTAAAGAGTGAGAGAAAAGGAAATGAGAAAGCAAGCCACCGGGTCTGAGACTTGAACCACAATCGGCCATGTGGGAGTCCAGCATCTCTACCACCATGCCACCTGCTGGCCCCTTATTTATTTATTTTAATTTGACCAGAGAGGGACAGAGTAAAAGAGAGAGAGAGGGAGAGAGAGAGAGAGAAGGAGGGAGAGGGAGAGAAAGTGAGAAAGCAAGCCGCCAGGTCCAGGACTCAAACCACAGTCAGTCATGTGAGAGTCCAGCGCCCTTAACCACCATGCCACCTGCTGGCCCCAGTGAACTTTTTTTTTTTAGAATTATTTTATTTAACTTTATTTATTTACTTTAAATTTGACCAAAGAGGGACAGAGCAAGAGAGAGAGAGAGGGAAAGTGAGAAAGCAAGCCTCCAGTTTCAGGACTTGAACCCTAGTCAGCCATGTGGGAGTCCAGTGCCCCCACTCACCATGCCACCTGCCAGTCCTCCCAATGAACTTTTTGTAAGATGCTTCATACAACTGCATGTACCAGCAAAATTCACTGACAAAACTATAAATCAAAGTGTGAGTTTACTACATGTAAAGTATTCATACTATATGAATATACTATATACATACAGTTTTTTAAATAATTATTTATTTTTATTTTATTTCTATTGTCATTTTTAAAATTTGATTACAGAGAGAGAGAGAGGAAAAGGGAAAGTGAGAAAACAAGCCACCAGGTCAGGACTCAAACAGCATTCGGCCATGTGGGAGTCCAGCACCTTAACCACCATATCACCTGCTGGCCCCTACACATAAAGTTTTAATTGACTTTTTTTTTTTTTTTTTTTTTTTTTGCTACGGTGTGTGTGCACCCACCAGAAAGATACAGAGATAGAGACGGAGAGGGAGAAATCACCCCCTAAGGGGATGGCCATGCCACGATCTCTTTTCCTCCATTCTCCTTTTGGGATTTTGGGCATGCACACCCACATACTTGGCATATTTTTCAAGACTTCAGGTCCAAAACTCGAACCTCACATTCAACCATGTGGGATCCAGCACCTTAGCCTTCATACCACCTACTGGCCCTAATGTTTTAATTTTTAAAAAATAATTATTTTATTTAATTTTAAAAGTTATTATGTTTTAATTTGACCAGAGAGAGACAGAGAATGAGAAGGAAAGTGAGAAAGAAAGCCGCTGGGTCTGAGACTTGATCTGTAGGTAGCCATATCCCCTAAAGTGTTTTTTTTTTTTTTTAAGAATTGGGACCAGCAGTTAGTGTAATGGCTATGTCACTAAACTCCCATGTAGCTGACCGCGGTTCAAGTCCCAGACCCGGTGGCTTAAATTCACGCTGGGCGCATGTGCGTGCATTCCCAAAATCCTGAGAGGAGAATGGAGAAGGGATTGCGGTGTGGCTATCCCCCCGGGGGGGTGATTTCTCACTTTCTATCTCTCTGTCTCTCTGGTGAGTGCATGCACCCTATAGCAAAAACCTCTCCAAAAAAAAAAAAAAAAAAAAGAATTATTTTCTTTATTTTATTTGTTGTTATTATTATTATTTTAATTTGACCAGAGAGAGACACAAAGAGAGAGAGAGAGAAAGGGAAAGTGAAAAGGCAAGCTGCCGGGTCCAGAACTCAAACCACGGTCAGCCATGTGGGAAGTCCAGTGCCTCAACCACCATGCCACCTGCTATCCCCCACCAACTAAAGTTTTAATTTTCAAAAATAGAGGATGGGGGGCACTGGCAGATGGCACAGTAGTTAAGGTGCTGGACTCCCACATGGTCAACCACAGTTCAAGTACCAGACCTTGCGGCCTGCTTTCTCACCTTTCCCTTTCTTTTTCTGTCTCTCTCTGGTCAAAGTAAAAATTACAACAAATAAAATAAAATAAAAAATTCCTTAAAAAAAAAAAATAGAGGATGAAGCAAGCTGGTGACGTGTTGGTTAAGAAAGCTAGATTTCGCATGACCAACTATGCGTCCCGGGTCAGTGGTTTGAAAAACAAAGCATGTACACATGCATGCCCCAAAATCTCAAACAGAGAAATGAAGAGATTGCAGCATGACCATCCACAATGGAGGGTGCTTTCTCACTTTCCCTCTCTTTCTCTCTGTGTCTCTCTCCAGTGAATGCACAACCCTCTAGCAATTTTTTTCAATTGATGGTAAAAGGTTAAAACAGAAAGAAAAAGGGCTTGAGATCTTTGACATTCTAGACAGCAAGAGAAAGGGGCTTTTTCATGGCTACCCTGAATCAGCTCTTTGTAGAAGTTCTTTAAATCTGAGGCCTCTCACGCCCAGCCTGAAAGCTCTGTCCGGGACTTGCTGGTGACCTTAGGCAAGTCCCTTCCCTTCAGGAAACTCAGTTCCTTCTCCCAGAAAGGGAGGGGAAGCTCTGTTAACCTCCAACAGGGAACAAGCATCTACTGAGGACCAACCATCTGCCAGGCTACCCACACAATGCTACACATGTTCTTTCACATAGGAAGGAGAAGAGGAAGAAGAAGGAAGATGAGGAGGATTTTAAAATGTTATTTTATTGTACATTTAGATATATTCGTGTTTTGCAGGTATTTGTTCATTTATTTATTTATTTATTTTTGGAGAGGTTTTTGCTATAAAGTGCGTGCGCTCGCCAGAAAGACAGAGAGAGACAGACAGAAAGTGAGAAATCAACCCCCAGGGGGGATGGTCACGCCACAATCCCTTCTCCTCCATTCTTCTCTCGGGATCTTGGACACGCACGCACACGCGCCCCGTGTGAGTTTTAAGCCACCGGGTCCCGGACACAAACTGCAGTCGACTACATGGGAGTCCAGCGACATAACCATTACGCTAACTGCTGGTCCCTATTTTATTTGCTTATTTAAGACTTTTCCCATGATATGGCCTAGCCTTGGAGGCACAGCTGGCAGCATACTGAACTGCAGTGCTAAAAGTCACATGCCTGGCCACAGGTTTGGATCCTCACCCGATTGACAAGAAAATATGCTGCGTGTACATCCATGTGCCCAAGATCCTGATGAGCTGGAAGGCTAGGGAAAAAGGATCGTGGCACGAAAGTTCTTGCCAAGGGTGCCTCTCTCTCTCTCTCTCTCTCTCTCTCTCTCTCTCTCTCTCTCTCTCGTGCATGCACACATACTCTCTATCATGAATAAAATAAACTTCTTAAAAAAAAAAAACAACAACTTTGGGACCAGCAGTTAGTGTAATGGCTATGTCACTGGACTCTGATGTAGTCAACCACGGTTTGAGTCCCAGGCCTGGTGGCTTAAATTCACGCCGGGTGCGTGTGCGTGCATGCCCAAGATCCCGAGAGGAGAATGGAGAAGAAATTGCGGCGTGGCCATCCCCCTGGGGGATGATTTCTTGCTTTCTGTCTCTCTGTCTCTCTGGCGAGCATTCGCACCCTATAGCAAAAACCTCTAATAAAAAATAAAAACAAACTTTTTCAAAACAGGTTTGGTGTTCTGTTTTGTTTTTATACCAGAAGTCATGTTCACTCAGAGAAAGCCGGAGAGGGAGAAAGCACCACCCTCATGGGGCACGGTCGTGCTACAACCCTTTCTCCTCCATTTCTCTATCTTGTTGGGATTTTGCACACACATGTACCCAGCATGTTTTCCAAGCCACTGGGGCCAGGACTTGAACCAGGCAGTTAGCCATATGTAATCTGGCTCCCTTAACCATCAGGCCAGGAGGCTGGTGCTCATCTCTTTTTTTCAACTCTTAAAAAATTTGAGGCCTGGGGCTGGCAGGTAGCATGGTGGTTAAAGACAGTGAACTCCCACACAGCCGACCGCACTTTGTGTCACAAACCTGGAGGCTTGCTTTCTCACTTTCCCTCTCTGATCAAACTGGAAAATAATAATAATAAATGAAGTTAATAAGACTAATTCTTAAAGAAAAAAAAAAGTGCTATAGGGCATGTTTGCTGGAGAGAGACACACAGAGAGAGAATACAGTACTTTATCCTCCATTCTCCTCTTGGGATTTTGGTCACACGCACACTGGCCTACTTTTCAAGCCATCAGGTACAGGACTTAAATCACATAGTCAGCCATGTGAGACCCAGCAGCCTTAACCATCAACCCACTGGCTAGCCTCAGCTTTCATCTCTTAAAAAATAATTATGAATTTATTTCTTCCATGAGAGGAAGGTACTGCCAACGGGTCTTCATGCCAGGATCCCACCCTCAAACAGCCAGGATCATGGGCCCAGCAGGGACTTTCCCATGTGGCCGCACCATCATGGAGGATCACATTACTGCTGCACCGCCATGGCTGGCCAGTACTTGTTTATGTTTATTTAACTCTCACACCATTCCTACGAGGTAGAAACTATCATTACCTCCACTTTACTAATGAGAAAATCTGGGCACCCAGAGGTTACTACACTTGCCAAGGTCAATGCAGCCCAGTAGCCCCAGGATTTGAACCAGTCCTGTCACACCAGTGTCCATGCTCTTTTTTTTTTTTTAGAGATTTTTGCTATAGGGCATGTGTGCTCACCGGAGAGACAGAGAGACAGAAAGTGAAAAAATCACCCCCTGGGGGTATGGTCACACCAAATCCCTTCTCCATTCTCCTCTCGAGATTTGGAGCATGGATGCACACATGCCCAGCATGAGGCTTTTTTTTTGAGAGGTTTTTTCGCTATAGGGTGTGTGCGCTCGCCAGACAGACAGAGACATAGAGACAGAAAGCGAGAAATCACCCCCAAGAGGGGATGGTCACGCCGTAATCCCTTCTCCTCCATTCTCCTCTCGGGATCTTGGGCACGCATGCACACGCGTCCGGCATGAGTTTTAAGCCACCGGGTCCGGGACGCGAACTGCGGTCGACTACGTGGGAGTCCAGCGACATAGCCATTACACTAACTGCTGGTTCCCACCCAGCATGAGTTTTAAGTTGCTAGGTCCTGGACTCAAACTGCGGTCGGCTATGTAGTACTCCAGAGATGTAACCATTATGCCATATGCTGTCCCAGTGCCCATGCTCTTAGCCAGCCTACTCTGTCTCTCTGTCTCTCTGTCTCTCTCTCTCTCTCTCTCTCTCTATATATATATATATATTTTTTTTTTTTACCATGAATCAAATTTCTCCAAAAGGGAAATTTTATTGATTACTTTATTCTCTCACAAAAAGACCAACTGTAATCAAATGAGGTGAACATTCACCTAAGATTTTATAGTCTTCATAATAAAAAGATGAGGCTCAGAACTGGATCAGTTGACCCTTTCTCTTCCTATCACCTCCCAGTTGAAAATGCTTGCATCTCTTAATAGCTAGCATCCTCTTAGATCTGCAGTTGGGCTCAACACATTCAAGCCTCAGCATGATTGTCTTTGTAGTGTTTGTCTTTTTTCCAGAAAATAGGCCTAGTCTGTCCACCATAGCCACGCTGTTTCCTGTCATAATGCCGCCTTCCCTGAGCATACGGAGAATCCTTGCCCTTTTTGTACTGTGTCACTTTGTGAGGTTGGTGCTTGCCACACCTCTTACAGAAGGTCCGGTGGGCTATAGGGACGTTCCCCATGCTTATGGACCTGCTATTTGCACAGAAAGAGCACCATCCTACTGATTAGAAGGAAACATAATTTCTCCTCAACTTTCAGGTTTCTATTTGGGACAGATCCCTGTAAGAAAAGACAGAATAACAAGAGAAAGACGAGCAAGTTGATTAACGAACATATTTGATGCACACCAACCATGAAATAAACCTCAATGAAAGGTAATTCAGAGCAGTGGCCTAGAGTGCTGGCTTCCTTACAGAGCTTCTTCAAAAAAGGGCAATAGATTCAGAAGAAGTGATGAGACAAGACAATTTTAGGCTTTCCAGAGATGAGAACTGTGGAAGGTAAATGCATGGAAATAAAGTAATAGAGTAAGCTTTGTTCGCAGTTCCCTTTGGGACTATCTCTGCACTGATAAGAGTTGCCGTCAGTGAAACATAATTTATTTCCTCGGGGACCAGCAGATGGTGTAATGGTTACAGCGCTGGACTCCCACAACGACCACAGTTTGAGTCCTGGACCCAGCGGCTTAAAACACACTGGGCACATGTGTGTGCGTGTCCAAGATCCCGAGAGGAGAATGGAGGAGAAGGGATTGCGGCGTGGCCATCCCCCCTTGTGGGCGATTTCTTACTCTCCAGCAAGTGTATATGCCCTATATCAAAAATCTCTCTAAAAAACAATAATAATAATTTATATCCTGTCTTTAGGCAGAAAAGGAAGAGGCTAAAGAAAACTCTCCCTCTGTTTGCTACTTCTTAATTGCCTTTAACTCAAAAATATTTATGTCAAAGAGGCATATTTTGGAGTGACATGTTCTGGTTTTCTTCAACATTAACTCACATGATGTCCCTTAAGGCAAGCTCTATAATATCATCACAGTGGCCCACAGAAAGGACCTTGCCCTTTATTTAGTTCAGGCTTTTTAACCATAGGTCTCAAGCAGTTAGTGAAGCTTCAGACTGATTCACTGAGTCAGGACCAGCATTTTCGTTTGTTTGTTTAATGAGAGAATGAAATAGAGAGAAGCAAGAAAATAGAAATGATCAGGGTACCTTGCACATAGGAAAGGAAGTGTAATAACATGAATATTTTTGTTTTGTTTTGTTTTAAATAATTATTTATTTTATTTATTTTTATGATTTAAAAATTTGACCAGAGAGAAAGGAAAAGTGAGAAAGCAAGCCTCCAGGTCCAGGACTCGAACAGCTGTTGGCCACGTGGGAATCCAGAGATTTAACCACCATGCCACCCACTGACCCTAAGTTTGTTTGTTTGTTTGTTTAAGAATTATTTTATCTAACTTTATTTATTTATTTAAATTTGACCAGAAAAAGAGAGAGAGAGAGAGAGGGAAAGTGAGAAAGCAAGCCAGCAAGTCCAGGACTCAAACCACGGTCAGCCATGTGGGAGTCCAGCACCCCCAACCACCACGCCAGCTACCAGCCCCTGTTTTTGTTTTTGTTTTTGTTTTTTTGCCAGTGGGTGTATGAGTTCTCCAGAGACAGACGGAGAGGAAAAAGCACCCCGTGTGGGGAATGGCCACATCACAATCCCTTTTCCTCTAACTCTCCCTCCCTTTAGGATTTTGGACAAGCATGCACACATGCCCAACATGTACCTCAAGCTGATGGGACCAGGTCTCGAACCGTATAGTCACCTATGGGGGACCCAGCTGTCTTAACCACCAAGCCATGGAGCCAGCCTGAAAATTTAATTACAATGTACCCCAGAAAAATATAAAACATTTTGTTTTACTGGGAGTCCTCACTGGAGACATTTGCTCAACACTGCTCTGATCTATTCTCCAGAAGCTGAGGCTGAGGCCAAGAGAGGTAAAGCCAACCGCCATTGGTCAAACAAAGTCCAGTAGTACTGGCTCCCAAGTAGTAGCTATCCAAGCATTTATTTTATTTTCTTTTTTTCTTTTAAGAATTATTTTATTTAACTTTGTTTATTTATTTATTTTAATTTGACCAGAAAGGAACAGAGTAGAAAGAGAGAGAGAGAGGGAAAGTGAGAAAGCAAGCTACCAAGTCCGGGACCTAAACCACAGTCAGCCATGTGGGAGTCCAGTGCCCTTTAACCACCATGCCACCTGCTGGCCCCTTTTCTTAATTTGCTAGAGGGCATGTGCATTCACTGGACAGAGAGAGAGAGAGAGGAAGCACCCTCCTCTTGGGGAATGGTCGTAGCACTATCTTTTCTTCATTCTCCACTTGGGATTTTTGGGCACATGTGTACATGCACCCGGCATGATTTTCATTCCTCTGGGCCTGGGACTTGAGCTGTGGTGTTTGCCATGTGGGATATACCACACCACTTGCTTCACCTCCCCACCAGTGTGATTTTTTAAGCCGCAAAGTCCTGGATTAGAACCGTGTAGTGGGCCATGTGGAATCCAGCTGCCTGAACCACTATGCTACCGGCTGGCTCACCATTCAATCACTTACTGATTCAACAGATGTTTAACTCAGCTTGCTCTTTTCCAGGCCCCACACTGGCACCAGGAATATAGTGACAAGACAGACCTGGCCCTGTCCTCCCAGGGCCTTAGTTCCCTGAGAAGTATGAAAAGCAGCTGATTTTCTGTGCCAGATACTGATCTGAACATGTACTAGCTGAGTTGATTCCTGAATATTCCTAAATGGGAGGTTGTACTGTCATCGACCTATGCAATAGGTGGCAGATCTGAGGCACAGAGTCAGTAACTATGCAATAGATGGCAGATCTGAGGCACAGAGTCAGTAACTTGCCCACAGGTAGTAAGCAGCAGAGCTGGGATTTGAGTCGAGGCAGCCTGGTTCCAGCCCCTGTGTTCTCAGGCACCACCCAATCCGCCTTTCTGGTGGTTTCGTAGTATAAGACACAGATGAGCATTGACCCCTACCAGAGAAGAGGTGGGGAAAAAGAGGTACGGGAGAGGAGAATTGTTACAGACTTGGTTCCACCATCTAGCTAAGCCAGGCTACTTTGGGATCTTGGGTCTTCTTGTTTTTCAGAGATTTTTGCTATAAGGTGCATGTGTTCTCCAGAGAGAGACAGAAAGCAAGAAATCACCCCTCAGGGGGATGGCCATGCCGTAATCTTCCTTGGGATTTTTGGCACACATGCACATGTGCCCGTATGAGTTTCAAGCCACTGAGTTGGAGACTCAAACCATGGTTGACCACATAGGAGTCCAGTGCCTTCACCACAATGCCACATATTGGCCCCAGGTGCTTAGATTTAAAAAGTTTATGTTTATACTCTTTTTAATCTTTAAGCCATGTTATGATAAAGTTCTTTCTGTCTACTAAGAGGAACGTGTGCAAAAAAACTGGCCTCCAAACCCAGCCTCAACAGGCACAACCTCAAAATTGGCATTTAGCAGAAGGGAAGTGGTTTCTGAGGGTCCACATTGGTCTGGGGCTGGCTGGTCTGGACGTTTCTGGAAAAGTGGGGCTCTCCCAATAGCCAAGGCCTCTGTCCCAAGGGGGCAGGCTCCACACAGGTCATGTCTGCCACCATTTGCAGCTTCTTAGTAAGGATCCCCACATGTACATATACCTACCCCTGGTGAACAGCCTCCTCCTGATGCCAGGTGATCATGCTGTGGCTTGAACGTTAGTTTTTTTAAATTATTATTTAATTTAATTTAATTAACTTTTTTTTTTTTTTTTTTTTGCTATAGGGCACGTGCGCTCGCCAGACAGACAGAGACAGACAGACAGAAAGCGAGAAATCACCCCCCAGGGGGATGGCCATGCTGCAGTCCCTTCTCCTCTGTTCTCCTCTCAGGATCTTGGGCACACACACACACACACACACACACACACACGCACGGCATGAGTTTTAAGCTACCGGGTCTGGGACGCGAACCACGATCGACTACATGGGAGTCCAGCGACATAGCCATTACGCTAACTGCTGGTCCCTTAATTTAATTAACTTTTAATTTGACCAGAGAGGAACAAAGTGAGAGAGAGAGAGAGAGAGAGAGAGAGAAAGTGAGAAAGCAAGCCACCAGGTCTGGGATTTGAACTGCAGTCAGCCATGTAGGGGTCTAGCGCCCTTAGCCACCAAGCCACTTGCCAACCCAAATGTTAGTTTTTTAGTTTTGTTTTTGTTTGCTGGAGGGTGCATGTGATCGTTGGAGACAGAGCGAGAAAGAGAGAAAGAGAGGGGAAGTGAGAAATCACCCCCCAGGGAGAATGGTCACGCCTCAGTCCCTTCTCCTTCATTCTCCTCTTGGTATTTTGGGCACACGTGCACATGTTCCTAGCATGTTTTCTTTCTTCTTTTTTTTTGGGGGGGGGGGGCGAGGGAGGATTTTTGCTATAGGATGTGTACACTCGCCAGAGACAGAGAGAAACAGAAAGTGAGAAATCCCCCGGGGGGATCGCCATGCCACCATCCCTTCTCCATTCTCCTCTCAGGATTTTGGGCATTCATGCACACACACCTGGCCTGTTTTAAGCCACCAGGTCCGGGAATCAAACCGCAGTTGACTACGTGGAAGTCCAGCAATGTAACCATTACATTATCTGCTGGTCCCCTAGCGTGTTTTTCAAGCTGCTAGGTGTGGGACTCAAACTGTGCTGTTGGCCATGGGGGATCCAGCCACCTTAACCTCCACGCCATCTGCTGACCCTTGAACATTGGATTTATGTGCTCAGTGTCTGCTCCCTCTTCTCTGGGTGACAGCACCATTGTTTTCCTTTAGGAAGCCACACACACCTTTCCTACTCTTAGTCCAGGTGGTCCTGGGCGGCTGACTCCTCTTACCTCATTCTGGGGATGGGCTCATGTCCAGATCTTAGCCAATCAGTACCATCCAGTTATCTCTTTGCCACAGGGGGCAAGTTCAGAGGGGTGCACTTAAGTCAAGTCAGATCATAAAAGTGAAACCTGAGGTTTTGTCTGTCCCTGTTGGAAAAGTGTAATTTCTTTTGTTTTGTTTTGTTTTTAGTTTGTTGCCATGGGGTGCATGCACTCACCAGAGAAAGACAGAGAAAGGGAAATCACCCCCAGGGGTTGGCCATGCCACAATCCCTTCTCCTCCCTTCTCTTCTTGGGATTTTGGGCACACACGCACATGGACCAGTGTGATTTTCAAGCCACTAGGTCTAAGGTTGGAACCGCAGTCAGTGTGTGAGAGTCCAGTTGCCTTCACCACCACATCACCTGCTAATCGCAAGGGAAAGTGTAGTTTCTTTTTTTTAGGACACATGTACTCACCAGAGAAAGACAGAGAGAGACACTAAGAGGGAAAGTGAGAAATCACCCCAAGGGGGGATGGCCACACCACAATCCCTTCTCCATTCCCTTCCTGGGATTTTGGGCACACATGTGCCTGATGTGAATATCCACCAGGTCCAGAACTTGAACCACAGTCAACAATGTGCAGGTCCAGTGCCTTAACCACCATGCCACCTGCTAGCCCTGGAAGATGTAGTTTCTTTCTTTCTTTTTTTTTATTTTTTTGAGAGGTTTTGCTATAGGACGCATGCACTCGCCAGAAAGACAGAGAGAGACAGACAGAAAGAGAGAAATCAGCCCCCAGGGGGATGGCCACGCCACAATCCCTTCTCCTCCAATCTCCTCTCGGATCTTGGGCACGCATGCACACACACCCAGTGTGAGTTTAAGCCACTGGGTCTGGGACTCGAACCGCAGTCAACTACATGGGAGTCCAGTGACGTAGCCATTATGCCATCTGCTGATCCTGAGATGTAGTTTTTTATGACTGAGATTGCTTAACTGGGAGGCTGGGAGTCTTTATCTGCCCAGATAGGAAAGCTAAGAATAAAGTCAACAGAGAAAAAAGCAAAGACAGTGTAAGACAGATGTCTGAAGACATAGACATAATATGACCACCTGGAGCCATTCATAGCTGAAGTCTATTTATTCCTAGACTTCTTAGTACGAGAGCCCTCCAACCCCCCCTTTTTTGCTTAGGCACTCATGTTTCTGGCATTTACTCCCAAGTGACCAACACAAATACTAAGACATTATGTGGTAGACAAAAAAGAGCACTGAACTAGTCCTTATTATTATTATTTTTTTTTGGAGAGGTTTTTGCTATAGGGCGCATACGTTCACCAGACAGACAGAGAGAGACAGAGAGACAGAAAGCAAGAAATCACCCCCCAGGGGGGATGGCCACGCCGCAATCCCTTCTCTTCTATTCTCCTCTCGGGATCTTGGGCACGCACGCACACGCGCCCAGCGTGAGTTTAAGCCACCGGGTCCGGGACTCGAACCATGGTCGACTACGTGGGAGTCCAGCGACATAGCCATTACACTAACTGCTGGTCCCAACTAGTCCTTTTTTTAAAGGAATTATTTATTTCATTTTATTTATTATTGTTATTTTAATTTGCTATCAGGCACATGTACTCACCAGAGAGAGACAGAGAAAGAGAGAGAAAGTGAGAAAACAAGCTGTCAGGTCCAGAACTTGAACCATAGTCAGCTCTGTGGAAGTCCAGCATCTTAACTACCCACCACCTGCTGGCCCTGTAGGTCTTAAGACTTAAACTGAATTAAAGTTTTATTACTACTGCTTTAAAAAAAAAATTAAGAATTATTTTATTTATCTTTATTTATTTATTTATTTTAATTTGACCTGAGAGGGACGAGAAAGAGAGAGAGAGAATGAGAAAGCAAGCCACCAAGTCTGGGACTAGAACCACGGTAGGCCATGTGGGAATCCAGCGCCCTTAACTACCATGCCACCTGCTGGTGCCACTACTACTTTTAAAAACTTTTTGTTAAAAACAAATTGCCCCAATGGCACATGCACTTGCTGGAGAGAGAAAAAGCACTCCCCAGTGGGGTGCACTCACACCATAAACCTTTCTTCATCCTGTCAGGACTTGAGGCACACAGGTACACATACCAGGCTGCCGGGGTTGGGCCTCGAACCACAGTCAGCCGTGTGGGATCCAGCTCCTTAGCCACTAGACCATAGGACCAGCCATACTTTTAAGATCCTTATTTTTTTTTAAATAAAGAATCATTTAATTTAAATTAATTGACCAGAGAGAGATAGAAAGGGAGAAAGTGAGAAAGCAAGCCACCAGGCCTGGGACTCCAACTGTGGTCAGCCATGTGCAAGTCCAACACCTTAACCATTCACGCCACATGCTGGCCTCTTTTTTAAAAAAGAATGATTTATTTAATTAATTTCATTTGTTATTATTGTTATTGTTATTATTATTATTAATTTGACCAGAGAGAGACAGAGAGAAAGGGAATGCGAGAAAGCAAGCCCCAAGGTCCAGGACTCGAGCCACAGTCAGCCATATGAGAATCCAGTGCCTTTAACAACCACGCCACTTGCCGGCCTATGTTGGCCCCTTTTAAGACTTGTTTACAGAATCACATCACTGCCTGTAACAGTGTGTGGATGGGAAGGCTTCATAATATGTAAAGTGCTTCACAAATTTGAAGGCTATACAGAGGCAGGCAGCTTCTGTTGCACATGGGACTCATCGGAAAAGACGATCTATTAGGTAGGTCATCGGGAAAATCATACTGTATTTTTCTGTTTTTCTATGCAGAAATGTGTCATGACTTTCCTGACAATCCAATAGAAGTGAGCATCTCCATTTACACTGTGTCTAACTAGCTGTGTGACACCTGGTAAGCATTTTAACCTCTCTGAGTCTAGGCTCTGTTTTAAAGAAAAAATTAAAAAAAAGGACCTCTTGGTGTCCTCTGCGGCGATTTGCAAACTGGAGCAGGTGACTACCCTGCTTAAAGTCCTGCAATGGCTCCCTGCTGCTCTCAGGACACAGTGCAGGCTGCTGACCATGACGAATATCTGGCAGCCTTGCCTGGTCCTTACTTGCTTCTTGGGTCTAACCTCCTACCTCCTCTTTCGCAGGCTAGACTGAACCCCCTCCTGTCCGGTGATGACCTTTAGTCCAGGTGGTAACCCCTGCTTAGAAGATTCTGGTTAAGTTCATTTAGATGTCACTTCCTCCAGAAAGTCTTCCCTAAGTCACCCTGCCTGGTTAATCACGAGCCACTTGTCACCAAGGCTGGTCCCACCAGGACGCCTGATACCAATGTTCTAGTTCCTGAACTACAGAAAAGTTTCCTTGTCAATAAACAGCTGTTTCTCTGAATCCCTCAAAGTCCCCATAGTCCTAGCCTCTCCCTCACACCCTGTCCTCCCTACCTCCCCCCACCCAGTAACCAGAAGGGTGGCACAGCAGAGCCCCTGGGGGCCCTGTTCTGGTGTTAACAGCAGGTGTCGCTCTGATTGCCCTGCTACCCAGGCTTCGCCCCTTGTTCAGTATCGTTAACAGCGTCCTTGCTTATTGCCTTGGGTTGTACACTCTGATTGTGAATCCCTGGTTCCCTTGTCTGTTTATCAAAAGCTCCTTGAGGGTAGTGAATTACTTCCCTCAGCAACCTGGTACATTGAGTGTTCACTGAGTGAATGAACAAGTGAGTGAGTGAGCGGATGAGTAATCATGGCTTGCACAGCTGGAGAGTCACTTTAGGAAAGGATGCATCCTTCATTCTGAATCTGGATTCTGGAATTTTCTAGGCCTGCACAGGAACCCTTGCTCTTTGCCAAGGAATTATTGCTCTAGAGGGCTCCACCCTGGCAAGAAGCTCCTACCACCTCCCACAGTCTGGCTCCAGCCTGACTAGCCCTACCCTTGCCTCCTACAAACCCTGGGAAGACCAGCACTCAGCCTTCCATGCACAGGTGAGTAGGTGAGCAGATGTGTATAAACACACAACACACACACATGCAAACCCACATGCAAACCCACATGAATGGTCAGTTGGTGCTCACTGACTTTGGTAAGCACTGAAAATCCTGCTCCCTGGGAACCCATGGTTTCAGGCGCACGGGGTCAGGCAATCCCCCTACTGTGGACAGAGGAGGGGGTGGTGACCTTCAGGGTGGGTTTCTGTGTGACTGATGCTTAGCACAGTGTCTGGCCTATGAGGGATTTGTTGCAGTTCTGCTACTTACTGGCTGTGGAAAATCCTGTCACCTTTCAATTTCCTCAAGTGGGAAGAGGATAGTATCTTCCTCATAGAGATGTATGAATTAATGCAAGTAGAAATGCTTGAGGCCTGGCCTAGTGGCAGTCTGTAGCATACTGGACTACAGTGCTAAAAACCCACATGGTCAACGATGTGTTCAAATCCTAAGACCGGTCAACTGGAAATGTCGGGTGCATGTGCGTGCCCCAGGTCCTCATAAGCTGGAGGGTTGGAGGAAAGTGCAGCGTGACCAGACCCTGTTGAGGGTACTTCTCGCTGTCTCTCTTTTTCTATCTCATATGCACATACTCTCTATCATGAATTGAAGAAAGAAAAGAAAAAATGCTTGAAACATAGAGACTGGAGCATAATGAGTCTTATGAGTTCTTACATAAATGAGAACCATTCTTATTTTTGTTGTTATTATAATTTATATATGCATGAAAATTCTCTAGATTTTTCCATTTGTAAACAAAACAATGGGAGATATAGGGCTACAAAAGACACCCTTCTTTTTAAAAAAAATTTGTGGGGCCATCAGATGGCCTAATGGTCATGTCACTGGACTCCCACGTAGTTGACTGCAGTTCAAGTCCTGAACCCAATGGGTTAAAACTCACACTGGGTGCACATGTGTGCGTGCCCAAAATCTTGAGAGGAGAGTGGTGGAGAGGAGATTGCAGTGTGGTCATCGACCTGGGGAATTATTTCTTCCTTTCTGTCTCTCTGTCTCTCTGGCAAGCATGCATGGTCTATAAAAAAAATCCTCTCTCTAAAAAATAAAAGCATTGCTAGTGGGCCCATGTGCTCACCAGGGAGAGAGAGAGAGAGAGAGAGAGAGAGAAAGAGAGCACCCTCGATGGTGGGTGGTCACACTGAAATCCCTTCTCCATTTCTCCTTTTGAGATTTTAGACACGCACACACATGCTTGACATTTTTTTTTAAGAATTATTTATTTATTTAATTTATTTATTCATTCATTTTAATTTGACCAGAGAGAGACACAGAGAAAGAGGGAAAGTGAGAAAGTAAGTCACCAGGTCCAGGACTTAACCATGGCCAGTCATGTGGGGGTATCCAACACCTTAACCACCATGCCACCTGCTGGCCCCCTGGCATGTTTTTTAAACTGCCAGCCCATACTCAAACTATGTGTCAGCTATGCGGGTTCTAGCTGTCTTAACCACTACGCTTCTGGCGGGTCCAAGACACTCTTCATCTAATCTGCACTTAACAAGACCCTCCTCCCCACTTGACAAAACAGATCTTTTGTGATTTAATTCACATGTCATACAATTGGCTATTTAATTTAATTTATTTATTTACTTTTTAAAATATTTATTTAATTTTATTTATTATTATTCTTTTTCAACTTGACCAGAGATAGTGAGAAAGCAAGCCACCAGGTCTGGGACTCAAACCATGGTCGGCCATGTGGGAGTCCAGTGCCTTAGCCACCACTCCACCTGCTGGCCCCTTCTTTACTTTTCAAAGAATTATTAAATTAAATTTTATTTATAATTATTACTTTTTTTTTTTTGACCAGAGAGATATAGAAAGAGGGAAAGTGAGAAAGTAAGCAGCTAAGTCTGGGACTTGAACGCAGTCAGCCATGGGAATCCAGTGCCCCGACCACCACGCCACTGCTGGCCCCACAATTCACACTTTTCAAGTAGTCAGCTCAGTGTTTTTTGGTGTCTTATAAGGTTATACAAATCATCGCCACAATCTATGTCTAGAACACATTCATCCTCCTCTGAAGAAGCCTCATATCCAGTGGCAGCCCCTCCCAACTTCCCTCCTGTCCCTCACCCTCCCCAGCCCTAGGCAACTACTTGTCTATTTTCTTCCTATAGATTTGCCTATTTTGAACATTTCATAAAAATAGAAACATACAATATGTGGTGTTTCCTTACTGACTTCTTTCACTTCGTATGATTTTTCTTCTTTCTTTCTTCCTTCCCTCCTCTCCCTCTTTCCTTCCTTCTTCCTTTTTTAATCTGTTAGAGAACACGTGTGCTCATGGGAGAGAAACGGGGGGAAGGGGTGAGAAAGCACCCCCCAACCCCGTATGTGGACAGTCACACCACAGTCCCTTCTCTATCTCTTACCTGTTTTCAGGACTTGGGGCACACATGTACACATGCACACATGTCTAGTGTGTTTCTCAAGTCACTGGGTCCAAGACTCAAATCACACAGCCAGCCCTGTGGAACCACCATGCCACTGGCTGGCCTAGTGAGATGTTTCCAAGGATCATTCATATTGTGGTATGTATCAGAACTTCATTCCTTTTTATTGTCAGATACCTACTTCTACCACCCATTTTAGATACCCAGAAAGAGTTTATTTTTTTTAATATTATTTTATTTATTTATTTATTTATTTATTCATTCATTCATTTATGTTTTTTAATTTTATCAGAGGGAGAGAGAGACAGAGAGAGAGAGAGAAAGCAAGCCACCAAGTCTAGGACTTGAACTGTGTGGTCAGCCATGTGGGAGTGTCCAGCACCTTAACCATCACTCCACCTGCTGGTCCCCCCAGAAAGAGTTTAAATGTTCACCACAGTCAAAACAGTTTGAACTACTGGAGAAAGACACCAGATAATTAAAACCCTTTTGTTTGATCTATTTTTGTATTTTATTATATATCTTTAATTTTCTTTTGCCTTATCACTTATGTTTCTTTTTTTAATTATTTGATTTAATTTGATTTATTCATTTGTTTTATTTTATTTGACCAGAGAGAGACACAGAGAAAAAGAGAGAGAGAGAGAAAGTGAGAAAGCAAGCTGCCAGGTCTGCAGGTCTGGGATTCGAACTGTGGTCAGCCATGTGAAAGTGTCCAGCACCTTAGCCACCGTGCCACCTGCTAGCCCTTTTTTTTTTTTTTTAGCATTATTTTATTTCATTTTCATTTATGTTTCAAATAGGTAACATTTGAGACCCAGCACTGCTAAGACACTGTGCTTTGCAGGCTGGAACATGCGAGGCTCAGTTTTGATTCCTGATCCAATCTAAAGGCTGGACACAGGACCAGCAGTTAGCGTAATGGCTGTGTCGCTGAACTCCCATGTAGCTGACCGCAGTTCGAGTCCCGGACCTGGTGGCTTAAATTCATATGAGGCACGTGTGCATGTGTGCCCAGGATCCCAAGAGGAGAATGGAGGAGAAGGGACTGCGGCATGGCCATCCCCCCGGGGGGTGATTTCTCGCTTTCTATCTCTCTGTCTCTGTCTTTTTGGTGAGTGCACGTGCCCTATAGCAAAAACCTCTCAAAGTAAATAAAGAAATAAAGGCTGGACACTGGGATGACTCATGCCTGTTGAGGCAGAAAGATCATAAGCTCCAGGCTAGTCTGGGCATTATAGCAACACCCTGTCTATAAACAACAACAAAAAAATAATATTTGAAATTAAGAATAAATATATTCCATATATATATGTTCTAAAGAATCATTTATGGGGCTAGCAGGTGGCATGGTGGTTAAGGGTGCTGGACTCCCACATGGCCAACAGTTGTTCTAGTCCCAGACCTGGCATCTTGCCTTCTTGCTTTCCCTCTCTCTCTCTTTGTCTCTCTCTAAGTTAAATAATAAAGATAATGATAATAAATAAAATTAGGTGGATAACTCTTTAAAGAAAATAATTTATTTAGGGGCCAGCAGGGGGCGTGGTGGTTAAGATGTTGGACTCCCACATGGCTGACCACAGTTTGAGTGCAGGCCTTGGCAGCTTTCTCTCTCTCTCTCTGATCAAAATTGAAGAATAATAATAAATAAAAAATAAAATGAATAATTCTTTTTAAAAAAAAATGAATTTTTTTTTAAACTTGATCAGAGAGAGAGAAAGGGAAAGTGAGAAAGCAAGTTGCCAGGTCTAGAACTCAAACCGTGGTCAGCCATGTGGAAATCTAGCACCCCAACCACCACAACCTGCTGGCCCAAATTAATTTATTATTACTATTTTCTAAAATTTGCTATAGCAGGGGACCAGCAGGTGGCGTGGTGGTTAAGGTGCTGGACACTCCCACATGGCCGACCTGGGTTCAAGTCCTGGACCTGGTGGCTTGCTTTCTCACTTCCTCTCTCTCTCACTCTCACCTTCTGTCTCTCTCTGGTCAAATTAAAAAAATCAATGAATGAATAAATAAATAAAATAAATAATTATTTAAAAAAAAAAAAAAAAATTTGCTATAGCATACATATACTTACCAGAGAAGGAGAGAGAGGAAAAGTGAGAAAGCATGCTGCCAGATCTGGGACTCGAACTGCAGTTCGCCATGTGGAAATCCAGCATCTTAACCACCATGTCACCTGCTGACCCCGATATCCTATATATGTTATAAAGCATAATTAACTGTGAACCCATCACTCACCTCAAATTTTCCTTTCAAAAGAAATATCTGCCAGAAGACGAGACACTTAGTGTCCTTACTAAGCTTTCCTGATGGTATCCCAAGCAATTCCCCATTTTTAGTAGTTATATATTATTCAGGGGGCTGGTAGGTGGCATGGTGGTTAAAGGCACTGGACTCCCACATGGCCAACCACGGTTTGAGTCCCAGACCTGGTAGTTTGCTTTCTCACTTCTTTCCCTTTCTCTGTCTCTTTCTGATCAAACTGGAAAATAATAGTAATAAAGAAAGTTAAATAAAAACTAATTCTTTAAAAAATAGTTATACATTATTTATAACATTTACATTTTGTCCTGTAGCCATAATTAAGTGTGCTTTGTACGGGGTTTGGGTCTAAAATCTGAAAAGTAATAAACAACATCATGATTCCTTAAATCCACTTGCTTGGGACAAACAGGTGGTATGGTTGTTAAACAGCTATACTCCCATATGAACAACCATGATTCAAGTCCTAGACCTGCCAGTTTGCTTTCTCACTTTCCTTCTCTCTCTCTCTCTCTCTCTCTCTCTCTCTCTCTCTCTCTCTCTCTCTCTCCTTTTTTTTTTTTTTTTTTTTTGAGAGATTTTTGCTATAGGGCAAAAAGAGAGACAGAAAAGGAGAAATCACACCGCCCCCCAAGGGGTATGGCCATGCTGCAATCCCTTCTCCTCCATTCTCCTCCCGGGATTTTGAGCTCGCATGCACACATGCCTGACATGAGTTTTATGCCACTGGGTCTGGGACTCGAACTGTGGTCGACTATGTGGGAGTTCAGTGACATAACCATTATGCCATCTGCTGGTCCCTTCTCTCTCTCATTCTGTCTCACTCTGGTGAGTGCATGTGCTCTACAACAAACTAATAATAATGATGATGATGATAATGATAAATTAAAACATAATAATTAAAAAAAAAAAAAAAAAAAAAAAAAACTTGTTTAAGAACTCCCAGCCCTGGAGCCTGCAGGTAGCATGGTAGTTAAGACAGCTGGACTCCCACATAGCTGATCGTGGTTTGAGTCCCGGACCTGGCAGCTTGCTTTTTAACTTTTCTTCTCTCTTTCTGTCTCTCTCTGGTCAACTTTTTAAAAATAAAAAATAAAATAATGACAATTAATAAAATATTTTTGGGAACCAGCAGTTAGTGTAATGGCTATGTCGCTGGACTCCCATGTAGTCGACCGCAGTTCGCGTCCTGGACCCGGTGGCTTAAAACTCACGCCGGGCGCGTGTGCATGTGTGCCCAAGATCCCGAGAGGAGAATGGAGGAGAAGGGATTGCGGCGTGACCATCCCCCCTGGGGGGTAATTTCTCGCTTTCTGTCTCTAATGTCTCTCTCTGTCTGTCTGGCGAGCGCACGCGCCCTATAGCGAAAATCTCTCTCTCAAAAAAATAAATAAATAAAAAATAAAATAAAATATTTTTTTTAAATAATTCTTAGAAAAAAAAACCTCCCAGCTCCAAGGGAAGGAAATGAGAACCTAGGCTGTGACATAATTCTACTCTCAAAAGGCTCAAAGTCAGGTTCTCAGACGGCGTGGTTACATTGCTGGACTCCCATATGGCCAACCATGGTTCGAGTCCAGACCTTGCGGCTTGAAAATCAGGCTGGGCGTGTGTACCTGCATGGCCAAGATCCTGAGAAGAGAATGGAGGAGAAGAGATTGCTGTGTAACTATACCCCTTGGAAGCTGATTTGTCACTTTCCTATTCCCAGTCTCTCTCTCTGTGGTGAGCTCATGCAACCTAAGGCAAAAAACCTCTAAGAAACAAAAAAAAATCTCCAAGTCATCGTTCTTACAGGCTGAGCAGAACCAGAAGCTCCTTCTGAGCTAAGTAATTTTTTAAAATTATTTATTTAATTTTATTTATTCATTCATTTATTTCATTTTGACTAGAGAGAGACAGACAGAGGGAACCAGCAGGTGGTATGGTGGTTAAGGGGCAGGACACTCCCACATGGCCAATCATGGTTTGAGTCCTGGACCCAGTGGCTTGGTTTCTCACTTTCTCTCTCTCTCTCTCTCTCTCCCTCTCTCTGTTTCTCACTCTGGTCAAATTAAAAAATAGTAATAATAATAAATGAATGAATAAATAAAATTAAATAAATAATTTTTTTTAAGAGAGAGAGACAGAGAGAAAGTGAGAAAACAAACCACCAGGCCTGGGACTTGAACCGTGGTCGGCCATGTGGGTTTGTCCAGTGCCTTAACCACCATGCCACCTGCTGGTCCCCCTGAACTAAGTCGTTTTACAGAAGAGAAAAGTACACTATCAAAGGAAAGGAATTTTTCTTCAAGTCACAGGATCAGTTGATTCTTTACATTGTATTCTGGCCACCTCCTAGGATTTGATAAACACACAAACAGTATTAGCTGGGAAGTCCCTCTATTTATTTATTTAATTTTATTTATTCATTCATTTACTTTAATTTTACCAGAGAGACACACACACAGAGAGAGAGAGAGAGAGAGAGAGAGAGAGAGAGAGAGAGAGAAAGTGAGAAGGCAAGTCACCAGGTCTAGGACTTGAACTGTGGTAGGCCACATGGGATTGTCCAGCACCTTAACCACCACACCACCTGCTGGTCCCATCATTTATTTATTTTCATTTGACCAGAGAGAGACACAGAGAGACAGAGAGAAGGAAAGTGAGAAAGTAAGCCACCAGGTCTGAGACTTGAACCGTGGTCAACCATGTGGGAGTGTCCAGCACCTTAACTACCACATCAACTGCTGGTCTCCCTTTGTTAAAAAATTTATTTATCTATTTATTTATTTACTTAAAGAGTTATTTTGGGGGCTGGCAGGTGGCGTGATGATTGGGGTGCTGGACTCCCACATGGTGACTAAAGTTCAAGTTCTGGACCTGGTGGCCTTCTCACTTTCCCCTTCTCTCTCTCTCTCTCTGTCTCTTTGGTCAAATTAAATAAATAAATAATAACAAATAAAATTAAAGAAATAAATTTTTTTAAAAAGATTTATTTTATTGAACTTTATTTTTCAGTTTGATCAGAGACAGACAGAGAAAGAGAGAGAGGGAAAGTGAGAAAGCAAGCCACCACGTCCAAGACTCGAACGGCGGTAGGCCATGTGGGAGTCCAGCGCCCTCAACCACCACACCACCTGCTGGCCCCAAGAAATATTTTTTTTTAAAAAAGAATTATTTTGTTTCACTTCATTTATTTCTTTTTAATTTGCAGAGAGAGATGGAACAAGAACAAGAGAGAGAAACAGAGAAAGAAAGAGAGAAAGCAAGTCGCCAGGTCCTGGACTAAACCACGGTCGGCCATGCGGGAGTTCAGCACCCTTAACCACCACGCCACCTGCCGGCCCCATTATTAAATTTTTAAAAATAATTTTTAAAATTTAAATTTATTTATGTATTTTAATTTGACCAGAGAGGGACAGTGTGTGTGTGTATGTGTGTGTGTATGTGTGTGTGTGTGTGTGTGTGTGTGAGAGAGAGAGAGAGAGAGAAAGAGAAAGTGAGAAAGCAAGCTACCAGGTCTGGGTTTCAAATTGTGGTTGGCCATGTTGGAGTCCAGCACCCTTAAACACCATGACACCTGCCAGCCTGAAGTTCCTTTTTTTAAAGGGAAATTAAGCTATCTGGGATTCGTATCAAGGATTCAAGAAAATATACTAAAGGGGGCAGCAGATAGCGTGGTGGTAAAGGTGCTGGACATTCCCACATGGCTCACGACCATTCGAATCCTGGGCCTGGTGGCTTGCTTTCTCACTTTCACTTTCTCTCTTTCTCTGTGTCTCTTTCTGGTCAAATTGAAATAAATGAATGGGTAGTGGCAGGTGGCGTGGTGGTTAAGGGTGATTAGACTCCCACATGGCCGACCATGGTTTGAGTCCCAGACCTGGTGGCTTGCTTTCTCACTTTCCTCTCTCTCTCTCTGGTGAATGCACGTGCCCTGGAG
Organism: Tupaia tana; assembly: GCA_026018925.1. Lineage (NCBI taxonomy): Eukaryota > Metazoa > Chordata > Mammalia > Scandentia > Tupaiidae > Tupaia > Tupaia tana. The sequence continues at coordinate 18,289,640 of JAKSZU010000018.1, read as the reverse complement.
CAAATTAAAAAATAAAAATAATAAGTAAAATTAAATAATTTTTTTAAAGAAAGAGAAAAGATTTTATTTACACGAAAAAAGTAGGGACTGGCAAGTGGTGTGGTGATTAAAGGTGCTGAATTCTCATATGGCTGACTGCGGTTTGAGTCCTAGACCTGGAGGCTTGCTTTCTCCCTTTCTCTCTCTCTCTCTCTGTCTCTTTCTGGTAAAATTAAAAAAACAATAATAACGAATGGAAATAAATAAATAAAAGGAAAGAAAAAAGAAAAAAGTAGAGGGACCAGACAGTAACACAACAGGACCCATATGGGAAGGTCTTCAGATCTCATCCTGAGACTTCCCTGTACACCTGGTGTGCACACGTGTGCCCATGATCTGGGCTAGCTGAAGCTTGGAGTGAATTGTGACATCAACACCCTGTAGAATGTGCCTGTCTCTCTTTCTCTCATTATTTCTCTTTCATGGAAAGAGATAAATGTATGAACTTTGGGGGCGGGGGGAAGAACATATTAATAAAAGCAGAAAGTCATTCATCTACAGCTATTTTTTTTTTTTTAGAGGTTTTTGCTATAGGGTGCGCGCGCTCGCCAGAAAGACAGAGAGAGACAGAGAGACAGGAAGACCGAAAGAGAGGAATCACATCCGGGGGGATGGCCATGTCGCAATCCCTTCTCCTCCATTCTCCTCTCGGGATTTTGGGCACGCACACACACGCGCCCGGTGTGAGTTAAGCCACCAGGTCCAGGACTCGAACCACAGTCAGCTACATGGGAGTCCAGCAACATAGCCATTACGCTAACTGCTGGCCCCTCTACAGCTATCTTTTTTTTTTTTTTTTTTTTTTTTGGAGAGGTTTTTGCTATAGGGCGCGTGCGCTCGCCAGACAGACAGAGAGAGACAGAGAGATAGAAAGCAGGAAATCACCCCCCAGGGGGGATGGCCACGCCGCAATCCCTTCTCCTCCATTCTCCTCTCGGGATCTTGGGCACGCACGCACACGCGCCTGGCGTGAGTTTAAGCCGCCGGGTCCGGGACTCGAACCGCGGTCGACTACGTGGGAGTCCAGCGACATAGCCATTACGCTAACTGCTGGTCCACTCTACAGCTATCTTTGATCTGAGTCCAGACTGAACTTGGTTGGCAAGGAGTAATTTCAGTGGCTGCTGAGTCTGAAGAGGGTTGGTCTTTGGGAAGGGCTTTATCTCTCCATCTTGATTGGACAGGGACCTTGGACCTGATTCTCCTGGTTTGGGCGTGGTGGCGTCTGCCCTATGGCAAAAACCAATGGAGGCTGATTCTCCTGGCTCTAAGAGGAAGGGTGGGGGCCTTCTTTGCTTAGAAGTCGGGGACAGGAGCCATAGGTCTCTGGGGCCCCAGCAGCTATTCTGCAACACCTTATCTGTCATTCTTGAGACGCTAAATCCAAAGGTACCTGAGCAATGAGAGGACACCAGTCAGCCGGGGCTCTCCATGGCAGCAGCAGCCTACCCCTTTTCCAGGAGGCCTGACTCCAATGGCAGGTGGCATGGTGAAGTGGGCCTACAGCCCCTGGACTCAGTTCAGGAAAACTCAGTCCCCGAGAAACATGAAATATGAAAATAGTAAGAGTTGATGTTTAACTAGCACTTCCTGTCTGCCACGTTTACTTAGATCATTGCACCTCACCACTCAACAAGGCAGGTGCTATTACGATCGTCGTTTGTACACATGATGAAATTGTACTCCAATGAGAGTTTAAGTGACTCATCCAAAGGCTTGTGACTGCCAGGAGGAAGAGCAGGACTCAGATGCAGGCAACCAGACGTCAGGTCTGTGCTGGGAACCACTTTGCAGACTGGTCTTTGATCTGGAGCACCAGCCTCAAGCCTATCTCTGTTACGAAACTGGCTGTTCATCTCCTCAAGTCTCAGTCACCTTCTCTGGAAATAGGGGATGATACTTTCTGCTCTGTAGGCCAGCTAAAGGACCGATTGGTTCATATCAGGGCCTGCTCCTCTGATTCCAGCCCTCATCACTGCCCCCACCTCACCTCTGCCCTAGAGTCTGGAATTTCAGGTCAATGCAAGAGACTATTGCTTGCAAAATTTGGCAAGGTTTGCCACTTGGTTCAAACGGCACCTGGAGGGGTTGGCAGGTGGCATGGTTAAGGTGCTGGACTCACACATGGCCATCCATGGTTCAAGTCACAGACCTGGTAGGTTGTTTCCTCACTTTCTCTTTCTTTTCCTCTCTGTCTCTCGCTGGTCAAATTTTAAAAATGATAATAAATTAAATAAAATAAAGAATTATTTTTTAAAAATGGTACCTGGAAATAAAAACAATCTTAACATTATAACATGGAGATCAAGAGGCTTTGGCAGCCAGTGGCCCAACATCTAAATTCCAGCTCCATCACATATACTGTGTATGATTAATTTTATATATCAATTTGATTGGCGTAAGGGATACCCAACTAGTTGATAAGGATTATTTGTTTTTCTTAAAAGAATTATTTATTGGGAACCAGCAGTTAGCGTAATGGCTATGTCGCTGGACTCCCACGTAGTCAACCGCGGTTCGCATCCCGGACCCGGTGGCTTAAAACTCAGGCCGGGCGCGTGTGCATGCGTGCCCAAGATCCCGAGAGGAGAATGGAGGAGAAGGGATTGCGGCGTGACCATCCCCTCTGGGGGGTGATTTCTCGCTTTCTGTCTCTATGTCTCTCTCTGTCTGTCTGGCGAACGCACGCGCCCTATAGCAAAAACCTCTCAAAAAAAAAAAAAAAAGAATTATTTATTTAATTTTATTTATTCATTCACTTATTTTTTAATTTGACCAGAGAGAAACACAAACACACACACACACACACAGAGAGAGAGAGAGAGAGAGAGAGAGAGAAAGTGGGAAAGCAAGCCACCAGGTCCAGACTCGAACTGTGGTTGGCCATGTGGGAGTATCCAGTGCCTTAACCACCACGTCACCTGCTGGTCCTAATAAGCATTATTTCTGAGTATGTCTGTGAGAATGTTTGCTGAGTAACTTGGCATTTGAGGGCCCAGCCAGCTGTCATGATAAGGCAGCTGAATCCTGCATGACCAGCTCCTCAGTTCAAGTCTCAGACCTGGCTGCTTGGAAAACATGCTGGTGCATGTGAATGCATGCCCAAAATCCCAAGAGGAGACTACAGGAGAAGTGGTTGTGGTGTGGCCATCACCCTTGAGGGGGTGGTTTCTCTCTCTCTCTCTGGTGAGTGCACATACCCTAGCAAAACAGAAAGAAAGAGAGAGAGAAAGAAGGGAAGATGGGGCTGGCAGGTGTTATGGTGGTTAAGGTGCTGGACTCCCACTTAGCTGACCATGGTTTGAGTCCTGGACCTGGTGGCTTGCTTTGTCATTTTATCTTTCCCTCTCTGTCTCTCTCGGGTCAAGGTAAAATTATATAAATTAAATTAAATTAAATTAATTTTTTTTTTTTTTTTTGGGAGAGGTTTTTTCGCTATAGGGCGCGTGCGCTCGCCAGACAGACAGAGAGAGACATAGAGACAGAAAGCGAGAAATCACCCCCCAGGGGGGGATGGTCACGCCGCAATCCCTTCTCCTCCATTCTCCTCTCGGGATCTTGGGCACGCACGCACACGCGCCCGGCGTGAGTTGTAAGCCACCGGGTCCGAGACGCGAACCGCGGTCGACTACGTGGGAGTCCAGCGACATAGCCATTACGCTAACTGCTGGTTCCCATAAATTAATTATTTTTTTAAAAGAAAGAAATTGGAATTTCAACCAGTGGTTTATTTTTTTATTTCATTTTATTTATTATCCTCATTAATATTTGTTTCTAATTTGACCAGAGAGAGACAGAGAGGGAGAGGAGAGTGAGAAAGCAAGCCACGAGGGCCAAGACTTGAACCATGCTTGGCCATATGGGAATCCAGCGCCTTTAACCACCATGCCACCTGCTGGCCCTCAACCAGTGAATTAAGTAGGAAAGATCTGCCCTGGGACCAGCAGTTGGTGTAATGGCTGTATCACTGGACTCCCATATAGTTGACCGCGGTTCGAGTCCCACACCTGGTGGCTTAAACTCACGCCAGGCACGTGTGTGTGCGTGCCCAAGATCCTGAGAGGAGAATGGAGAAGGGATTGTGGCCTGGCCACCACCCCTGGGGAGTGATTTCTTGCTTTCTGTCTCTCTGTCTCTCTCTGTCTTTGTGGCGAGTGCATGCGCTCTAAAGGAAAAACCTCTCCAAAAAGAAAAAGAAAAGCAAAAAAGAAAGATCTGCCCTCACACAATGTGAATGGGCATCTAATCAGCTCGGGGACTGGATAGAACAGACAGGCAGATGTGATTTTCAGGCTTCCAGGTCCGGGACTTGAACGACAGTTGGCCACATGGGAGTCCAGCTCCACAACCACCACACCACCTGCCAGCCCCAAGGGATCTAGTCATCTTAACCACTATGCCACCTGGTTGGCCCCAGCTTAGGTAAATCTCTTTACCTCCACATGGGCCTCTAGTTCCAAATTTATAAAATGGGCTTATTAATAGCAAAGGGGGGGGACCAGCAGGTGGCGTAATGGTTACATCGCTGGGCTCCCATGTTGTCAACCACAGTTTGAGTGTTGGACCCAGTGGCTTAAACCTCATCCCAGGCATATGTGCGTGCGTGCCCAGAATCCCAAAAGAGTAGAGGAGAAGGGATTGCAATGTAGCCATCCTTCATGGAGGGGTGATTTCTCATTTTCTGTCTCTCTGTCTCTCTGGCCAGGGCACGTGACCTGTAGCAAAAAGTTCTCTAAAAAAACAAATAAAAATTGGGGCCAGCAGGTGGTGTGGTGGTTAAGGGTGCTGGACTCCCATGTGGCTGACCATGGTTTGAATCCTGAACCTGGTGGCTTGCTTTCTCACTTTCTCCCTCTCTCTCACTCTGTCTCTCTCTGATCAAATTAAGATAAATAAATAAAGTTTAAAAAATAATTAAAAAAAAATAGCAAAGGGCTATATGAGGACCAGTGAGTTAATGTATAGAGTATAGTGAGCTCCAGTAACTAATAGCTGTTACCTTTACCACATAGTATAGTACAATTACCGGCATCCAGCATCTAGCCTGAGAAATCATTGCTATTTAATAAATAGATTAATGAGAGACCAGCAGATGGTGTGGTGGTTAAGGTGTTGGACTTCCCCATGGTCGACTGTGGTTCAAGTCCCGGACCTGGCTGCTTGCTTTCTCACTTTCTATCTCTCTGTCTCTCTCTGGTAAGTGCATGTGCCCTATAGCAAATTTAAAAGAACAATAATAATAATTAATAAATTAAATTAAATCAATCATTCTTTTTTTTTTTTTTTTTGGAGAGGTTTTTGCTATAGGGTGCGTGTGCTTGCCAGACAGAGAGAGATATAGAGACAGAAAGCGAGAAATCACCCCCCAGGGGGGATGGTCACGCCGCAATCCCTTCTCCTCCATTCTCCTCTCGGGATCTTGGGCACGCATGCACACGTGCCCATCGTGAGTTCAAGTCACCGGGTCTGGGACTCGAACCGTGGTCGACTACATGGAAGTCCAGTGACAGCTATTATGCCAACTGTTGGTCCCAGATCTTTACATCTTTCTTTTTTTTTTTTTTTTTTTTTTTTTTTTTTTTTTTTTGGAGAGGTTTTTGCTATAGGGCGCGTGCGCTCGCCAGACAGACAGAGAGAGACAGAGAGATAGAAAGCAGGAAATCACCCCCCAGGGGGGATGGCCACGCCGCAATCCCCTCTCCTCCATTCTCCTCTCGGGATCTTGGGCACGCACGCACACGCGCCCGGCGTGAGTTTAAGCCGCCGGGTCCGGGACTCGAACCGCGGTCGACTACATGGGAGTCCAGCGACATAGCCATTACGCTAACTGCTGGTCCCGCAGATCTTTACATCTTAAAAGTGAGTCAACCAGATAATGTCTTGTTTCCTGACATGATGCTGTGGGAAGCTCCCGGCACCACTTATGAATTTTTCTCTCCTAGTTTTTGCTGTAGGGCATGCTCACCAGAGAGAGACAGAGGAAATATTAAATTTCCCCCCCTCATGCCAGGCCACAATTCCTCCAGTCTCCTTTTGGGATTTTGAGTATGCATGTACACATATTTGGTATGATTTTCCAGCCACTGGGTATGGGACTCAAACCATGAAGTTGGCCATGTGGGAATCTAGCACTTCAACCACCTTGCCACTTGTGGCCCACTTATAAAAAAAAAAATTTTTTTTTTTTTTTTTTTTAGTTTTTCTTGCTAGAGGGTGTGTGTACTTGCTGGAAAGAGAGAGAGAGAGAGAGAGAGAGAGAGAGAGAGAGAGAGAGAAGTTACAAATCACTCCCCGGGGGATAGCCATGCCATTTATAATCCTTTCTCCTTCATTCTCCCCTCGAGATTTTTTGGGCATGCATGCATAAATGTCCAGCGTGAATTTTAAGCCACCTGGTCTGGTGTCCAGCATGAATTTCAAGACACTTGGTCTGGGATTCAAACCACACAATTAACCATGAGGGATCCAGTCACCTTAACCTCCATGCCACCTGCTGGCCTCAATTCTTTTTTTTTAAAGAATTATTTTACTTAACTTTATTTATTTACTTACTTATTTATTTTAATTTGTCCAGAGAGGAACAGAGTGAGAGAGAGAGACAGAGAAGTTAGAAAGCAAGCCACCAGGTCAGGGACTCAAATACCATCGGCCATGTAGGAGTCCAGCACTCTTACCACCACACCACCTGCCGGCCCCTGGCCTGAAATCTTTAAAGAATTTAATTATAATTGGAGCCAGAAAGTGGCGTGGTAGTTAAAGGCACTGGACCCCACTTGGCCTACCACAGTTCGAATCCCAGACCTGGTGGCTTGCTTTCTCACTTTCTCTCTCTCTCTCTCCCCCCCACCCCCGCCTCCATCCCTCTCTGATAAAATTAAAATAATAATAATAATTAATAAAACTGGTGCCAACAGGTGGCATGGTGGTTAAGGGCACTGGACTCCCACATGATCAACTGCAGTTTGAGTCCTGGACCTAGTGACTTGCTTTCTCATTATCTCTCTCTCTTGCTCTCTCTCTCTCTCTCTCTGTCCCTTTCTGGTCAAATAAAAATAAATAAATAAAGCTAAATAAAATAATTCTTTAAAAAATAAGTAATAAAATTAAATAATACTTTTTTTTTAAAAGATTTTTTTTATTATTATGGTTAGTTTACTATAGGGTGCATGTGCTTGCTGAAGAAAGAGAGAAAGTATGGGACCAGCAGATGGCATAATGGCTATGTCGCTGGACTCCCATGTAATTGACTGCAGTTCGAGTTCCAGACCCGGTGGCTTAAACTCACGCCAGGCGCGTGTGCGTGTGTGCCCAAGATCCTGAGAGGAGAATGGAGGAGAAGGGATTGCAGCGTGGCCATCCCCCCTGGGGGGTGATTTTTCGCTTTCTATCTCTCCGTCTCTCTCTGTCTTTCTGGTGAGCACACATGCCCTATAGTAAAACCTCTCAAAAAAAAAAAAAAAAAAAAAAAAAGAAAAAAGAAAAAAAGAAAGAGAGAAAGTAAGAAATTACCGGCCATGCAACTATCCCTTCTCTTCCATTTTCCTCTTAGGATTTTGGGTGTGCATGCACACTGGCCTGGAGTGTTTTTCAGGCCTCCAGGTCCAGGACTCTAACTGCACAGTTAGGAATGTGGGATCCAGTCACCTTAACCACCACACCAGTGACTGGCCCTATCACTTAGGACATATTTTTACCTAAAAAACTTGAATCTGAGGGCTATCAGTTGGCATAGAGGTTAAGGCAGTTAGTTTCCATATGGCCTACTGTGTGGTTTGAGTCCTGGACTTGGTGACTTGAAAAATCTCATGAGGTCATGTGAGTGTGTGCCCAAAGTTCTGAAAGGAGAGTGGAAGAGGAGTTTTACTGTGGCCATCCCCCTAGGGGGTCGGCCACTTCTGGCAAAGTGCATGTGCCCTGTAGCAAACTAAAAAAGAAAAAAAAATTCAGGATATTTTATAGGATAAATGACCTAGTGGCTCCAAAAAAAAAAGTCTATAAGTCTGAAGCTATTACACCAAACAAGGACACACTCATTATCTCGATTGTGTGGATGGTTTCAACAAATGAATTACGCTGTATGCTTTCAACATTTTAGCTAATTATACCTCAAAAAAGGTAGCCAGGGGCCAGCAGGTGGCATGGTAGTTAAGGCAGCTGGACTTTCACATAGCTGACTTTGATTCTAATCCTAAACCTGTTGGCCTGAAAATCACATCAGGCATGTGTGCATGTGTGCCCAAAATCCCAGGAGGAGAATGGAGGACAGGGGATTGTGGTATGGTCATTCCCCCTGGGGGTTGATTTCTAACTTTCCTTTTCACTGTCTCTTATCTCTCTTTGGTGAGTGCTTGTGTCCTAAGGCAAGAATACTAAAAAAAAAAAAAAAAAAAAAAAAAAAAGTAAACAGAGGTCAACAGGTGGTATGATGGTTAAAGTGCTGGACTCCTACATAGTTGACCATGGTTCAAGTCCCAGACCTGGCAACTTGAAAATCACACGGGGTTGGGGGTTCAGCTGGCAGGTGGCATGGTGATTAAGGGCGTTGGACTCCCACATGGCCAACTGCAGTTCAAATCCTGGACCTTGTGGCTTGATTTCTCACTTTCCCTCTCCTTCTCTCTCTCTTACTCTGCTCAAATTAAGATAAATAAAGTTGAGAACCAGCAGTTAGCGTAATGGCTATGTCGCTGGACTCCCACGTAGTCGACCGCGTTTCGCGTCCCGGACCCGGTGGCTTAAAACTCACGCCGGGCGCGTGTGCATGCGTGCCCAAGATCCCGAGAGGAGAATGGAGGAGAAGGGATTGCGGCGTGACCATCCCCCCTGGGGGGTGATTTCTCGCTTTCTGTCTCTCTGTCTCTCTCTGTCTGTCTGGCAAGCGCACGCGCCCTATAGCGAAAACCTCTCCAAAAAAAAAAAAAAGATAAATAAAGTTAAATAAAATAATTCTTTTTTAAAAAGTAAAGAAAATCACACAGGGTGCAGGGTGCAGGTGTGTATGTGTGTGTGCCCCAAATCCCAGGAGAATGGAGGAGGAATTACTGTGTGGCCATCCCCCATGAAGAATAATTTCTCACTTTTCCTCTCTCTCTCTTCAGTGAGCACACTCATCCTATGGCAAAATCGTTTTTTTTTTTTTTAAAGACATATATAAAAGGACATAACAGAAATGTAGTGTGTCTCTTACTTGGATCATTATTTATTGATTTATTTTTAAAGAATAATTATTCAATTTTATTTATTCATTAATTTATTTTAATTTGACCAGAGAGACACACACACACATAGAGGGAAAGCAAGAAAGCAAGCAACCAGGTCTGGGACTCAAACCATGGTTGGCCATGTGGGAGTGTCCAGAGCCTTAATCACTACGCCACCTGCTGGCATCTTGGACCATTTTAAAAATAAACTAATTGTAAAAAAGACATTTAAAAAAAATACTGCATTGGGGATCAGCAGATAGCAGTTGGCTATATCGCTGAATTCCCATGTAGTCGACTGTGGTTCAAGTCCCAGACCCAGTGGCTTAAACTCACACCGGGCACGTGTGCGTGCGTGCCCAAGATCCCGAGGAGAATGGAGAAGAAGGGATTGCTGTGTGGCCATCCCCCCTGGGGGGTGATTTCTCGCTTTCTGTCTCTTTGTCTCTTTCTGTCTTTCTGGTGAGTACATGTGCCCTGTAGCAAAAACCTCTCCCAAAAATAAACTGCATTGCTTAATCATTTGATGATATTGAGGAATTTTTGTAAATTTCATTAGGCATTATTACTTAATGTCATGTGAATCTTTATCAGGGGTTCAGACTACAATATTTACAGGGAAAATAATATGTTATTTGGAATTTGCTTTAAAATAGTCTGCAAAAGCAAAAATAAAAAATGCTAGGCTAGAAAGATGAAACAAGATTTGGTACAATTAACTAAGTTTACAAATTACAAAATTATAAAAATTCCAGAAAACAATTGTTGAAGCTGGGTGACAGATACATGGGGTTTCATTGCACTGTGCATATTACACATTACACTATTTTCTTGACTTTGTGTTTGAAATGAAACATTTTTTGGTGTGTGAGTTGCTGAGCTGCAAAGGGCGAGGCCCCTATCAGTTACCATCATTTTAACAGAAGGCTGGAGCATCATATCCAGTTCCCTCCCCTGCAGGCTGGCAGGCCTCCAGGCCCAGCAGAGGTGTTGGAAGCGCTCCTCCACCCACAAGAGCAGGATAGAGCTGATCAAGTGGCAGTCCCTAGCAATTCCAGTTTCCCTGGGGGTTCCTCCCCTGCTGGCAGGGAGATAGCCTAGGGGTGGGCAAGGATGGGAAGGAGAAAACAGGAAAGGAGGCAAGACAGGAAAGGAGGCAAGACGTGGAGTGCCCCTTTCAGTCTAAGCTGACATCATGCCAGGAGACAAAGGGACCAGTGCACCCTCATGATTCATCACTAGCCTCCAGCAGACCAGTGGGCAGGACACCCAGGAAGTGAAAGTCTGTAGAGATGGCAATGCAGCTACAGTGCACCCTGCAATGAGGAAACCGAGGAAACAGGGAGTTTGTGATCCCACTGATGAATGCTGGGTTGGCCTCGCAGCGTCCGTCCATTATCTACCTCCGTGATGGCACGAAGGGACTAGCATGGCCTCTAACACCCGTTGATGCCTGCAATTCCACTGTCAGCACTGCACTGGCTCTACAGACATGTCAACTTGGATTTTGATTTTTTTTCTCCTTCCTGTTGAGAAGTTCAGTGAGCAATGGGCCTTATCATCTGCACGGGGAGATTTGTATACACTTTCATGAACCCCTAAAACCTTATTTACAGACACCAGGCTAAGAAACCTGGATGGAGGGCCAGCAGGTGGTTTGGAGGTTAGGGCAGCTAGATCTTCAATTCAAGTCCCAGACCCAGTGGTTTGAAAAACACCCTGGGTAAGTTTCTGCATGGCCAAAGACACAGTGGTTAGTGTGAATCGACAGCCCTCAGAATGGGAAAATATTTTTGTAAATGTTGCATCAGATAAGGGACTGATAACCAGAATACACAAGGAACTAAAAAAGGTGTTTGGAAAAAAGATGAGCAACCCTATTAAAAGATGGGAGAAGGAGATGAAGAAAACACTCTCTAAAGATGACATACGAATGGCCAAAAGGCATATGAAAAAATGTTCAACCTCCCTCATCGTAAGGGAAATGCAGATAAAAACAACAATGAGGTACCACCTAACCCCAGTCAGATTGTCTAATATTAAAAAAACAAAAAATGATAAGTGTTGGCGGGGGTGTGGTGAAAGGGGAACTCTTTTACACTGCTGGTGGGAATGTAGATTGGTCCAACCACTGTGGAGAATAATTTGGAGATTCCTCAAAAATCTACAGATAGATCTGCCATATGATCCAGAGATCCCACTCCTCGGTATCTACCCAAAGGACAGAAGAATCCTTCATTGGAAAAGTGCTTGCACATCGATGTTTATTGCGGCACTATTCACAATTGCTAAGTCATGGAACCAACCCAGATGCCCCCGTATGGAGGAATGGATTGAAAAACTGTGGCACATATACTCTATGGAATACTACTCAGCCATAAAAACCAACAGAGCCCTGGCTTTTGACAGAAAGTGGAAGAATATGGAAGATGTACTGCTGAGTGAGGCAAGCCAGGCTATGAAGGAGAGACATTGTATGTCCCCACTTAACATATACCGTTTGTCTGCATTCTATGTCTGAAACTGATTGACTAACAGTTGAACAAACACAAGAGATAGGTGTGAATGTCAGATGAGGTGTATGTGGAGGAGTGGGGCCCAACGAAAGATATTTGGAGAAGGGATACAGAGGTAGAGCATTGACGGGATGGGGAGGTGTGGTGTTATCTGTTGAAGATATTTCGATCAACGGGTCTGGGGAGAAATGTTCACATATCGAAATGGTCTCATTGTAAGCCAAACAATATGATTGAAAGTATATACAAAAATAAATAAAGTAATTAATAAAAAAAAAAAAAAAAAAAAAGAATTGAGATACCACCCACTCCACTCTTCTTGCATAGGATTGCTTTGGCAATACAGGTTATTTTATGATTCCAGACAGATTCTGTGATTGTCTTTTCTAGATCTGTGAAGAATGTCTTTTGTAATTTTACAGGTATTTCATTAAATATGTAATTTGGGTAGGATTGCCATTTCAATTATATTAATTCCCCCAATCCAGGAATATGGCATACCCCTCTACATTTTGTGTCATTTTAAATTTCTTTTTTAAAGATTTTCATCATTTTCATTGTGGAGATATTTGACTTCCTTGGTTAGATTTATTCTTAAGTATCTTATACTATTTGTGGCTATGGTAAGTGGGATTATTTTTTTCAGTTCTGCCTCTTTCTGCTTGTTGTTTATATATAGAAATGCTATAGACTTTTGTAAATTGATTTTGTATCCTGCCACTTTACTGTATTCATTTATTACTTTGAGAAGTTTTTACATGGATGCCATTGGATAGTCTATGTATACAGTCATGTCATCTTCAAATAGAGATAATTTCAACTCTTCTTTCTCTAAAAAAAAAAAAAAAAAAAAAAAAAAAAAAAAAAAAAAAAAAAACACCCTGGGTGTTTATGTGTGAGTGCCCAGAATTCTGAGGGGACTGTAGGAGAAGGAATTACAGTGTGGTCATCCCCCCTGGGGGCTGACTTCTCACTTTCCCTCACTTTCTCTCTCCAGCATGGCAAAAATCTGAAAACAAACAAACATCCTGGATGGAGTTAACTAGCTCCAAAGCTTTCATTCCTTTGAAAGAAGCAAGGTAGGTCATCTCCAGAGTCTTCTTTAAAATGCAAATAATCCAGGAAGGGTCAAAATGACTAGCCTGCCAGTGTGAAAGTTTTTCCAGCAGATGCAAGGAGAGATACCCTGAGAGGTTGTAATCGCAAAGTGGGGAATGGATAGCCCAGGAATGGGGAATTTTCAAGGGGGCGCAAAATCTTGCCTAGAACTGGGAAGGGAATGTTTTAGACAAAGAGTTCTAATAGTTACTTTTGCAAAAGGCAAGAACCTTGTGAATTAAGTGTTATTAACATCCCCGTGGTAGAGATGAGAAAATTGAGAATGAGGAAGACAAGTGACTAGCGCTACCCAGCTAGTGGCAGGGCTGGAATCAGCCGCTCAGCCTGAGATCAAAGGCCATCACTAGCATGGCTCCCCAACAGCGCAGGCTCACCCACCAGGCCATTTGATCCTCACAATTACGTATCCCTGGTTGATAGAAAAGGAAACTGAGGCAGCTCAGCCTCTACAGGGAGCCCCTTTGTGTTCTCTGCTTACCCCGGACAGTGTGTGGGGGCGTCCCATCCTGATCCTCCTTGGAGCTTGGAGAAGGATTTGCCAAGAAGTCTGAAGAGTGTTTCAGGCTTGACCTGTCCTCACAGCCCCTAATTGTTTTCTAAAATCCTTTTTATTGAATTATCAGAGTGTAATGGAAGAGTCGATGAGACTCGCTGCAGAGTTACAAGGCCAGGGCTTGCTGGGTAAAAGAAAGCAAAGCCCAAAGGCTCCCTGGGCCCAGCGATGGTATAAAATATGTATTTTTACATAACTGGGAGAAAAAAAATAAACGGGCAAGGCTGCCCCATGGGGGAAACGCCTCTTTCTGTATTTCCATTATCTCGTTTAATGCACAGTCAGGCAGGAGCCTCAGCGGGAAAGTAAATACCGGAGCCTTTTCCCTCTGAGTCTCCTGGTGGGTTAAGAGGCAGAGGAAGAGAAAAGGCAGAAATACAAAAGGTCGGGGTGTGTGCTTGGAAACCCATTAAAACTGAGAGGACAGATTGTGGGGGAAGCCTGAGCTGACCTGAAACAGCTCTCCCTTTGAGACAGCACCTCTCCTTTGTAGTGGAGGAGGTACCCTCAGTAGGCTCTGGGTGAACTATTCCAAACATGGCCTTCCTTATCAAGAAGGAAGATAGGGTGTGGGCCTTTCTAAAGAACAGTCTCCACACCAAACACGTACTGAGCAGGTGCTGCTACGTGCCAAGTACTCTGCTCAGTGATGATTTCTGCATTAGCTCATGTCAATTCATTCCTATGGATGAGAACAGGGACTCACTCAAAGGTCACACAACTAGCGAGTGGCTGACCCCACACACTGTATTGTTTTAACTGTGCTTAGAAGAGGGAGGGGGGACCAGCAGATGGTGTAATGGTTACGTTGCTGGATTCACATGTAGACAACCATGGTTTAAGTCCCGGACTGGTGACTTAAACTCATGCTGGACACGTGAACGTGCGTGCCCAAGATCCCGAGGGGAGAATGGAGAAGAAGGGACTCCATTCCCCCCTCCGGGGGAGGGGCTGATTTCTTGCTTCCTGTCTCTCTGTCTCTGTCTTTTCGGACAGCACATGTGCCCTATAGCAAAACCTCTCCAAAAAAAAAAAAAAAAAGGAAGCAGAAGGAAAAGGAGGTGTTTCTTTGTTAAGGTAGCCAAACCACACAGATATGGCTGACCACTGGCAGTCACAGGAGGGAAGCTGTCTGACCTAGTATTTGCCTGTCTTTAGTTTTTGATCCTAAAACTGTTTTACTGGGGACAGAATTCTCTGGAGAAGGTGCTGGTGGCCATATTATGGCTGTGGCATTAAGAATCTCACTCAGGAGATCAGGGGAGCTTGAGTTCCGGTCCTGGCTTTTTTTGTTGTTGTTTTTTAAGAGGTTTTTGCTATAGGGCATGTGCGCTTGCCAGAAAGACAGAGAGAGACAGAGAAATAGAAAGCAAGAAATAACCCCCCAGGGGGGATGGCCACACCGCAATCCTTTCTCCTCTCGGGATCTTGGGCACACTTGCACATGCGCCCGATGGGAGTTTAAGCCACCAGGTCCGGGACTCAAACTGTGGTCGACTACATGGGAGTTCAGCGACATAGCCAATACGCTAACTGCTGGTGCCCTCTGGTCCTGGCTTTGACATTGACTTGCTACGTGATATTGAATGAGTTAACTGGAAATTACATGTTTTGGTGAGCTCTAAAGGGTCTCTCTAGGTCAACATTAAAAGATAGATTGAAGGGCCAGCAGGTGGTGTGGAGGTTAAGGAGCTAGATCCCACATGGCCAACCTCATGGTTTGAGTCCTAGACCGGTAGCTTAAAAATCATGCCAGGTGGGACCAGCTGTTAGCGTAATGGCTATGTCGCTGGACTCCCACATAGTCGACCGCGGTTCGAGTCCCGGACCCGGCGGCTTAAACTCACGCCGGGCGCGTGTGCGTGCGTGCCCAAGATCCCGAGAGGAGAATGGAGGAGAAGGGATTGCGGCGTGGCCATCCCCCCTGGGGGGTGATTTCTCGCTTTCTATCTCTCTGTCTCTCTCTGTCTGTCTGGCGAGCGCACGTGCCCTATAGCAAAAACCTCTCCAAAAAAAAAAAAAAAATCATGCCAGGTACATGTGTGTGCAGGCCCAAAATCTAGAGAGAAGACTGGAGGAGAAAGGAAAGGATTGTAGCGAGGCCATTCCCCACCTCCTGGGGAGGATACTTTTTCTCTTTCCCTCTCTGTCTGTCTTTCTCTGGTAAGTGCATATATCCTAAAACAAAAACTAAAAAAAAAGACAGATTGAAAACTAGATACAGGGCTGGCAGATGACGTGGTGCTTCAGGGATTGGATTTCCACATGGCCAATCATGGTTCGAGTCCTGGACCTGGTGGCTTGCTTTCTCACTCCCTCCCCCCCAGTCAAATTAAAAATAATAATAATAAAAAAGTAATCAAAAGAAAAGAAAACTAGCTACAGTTGGAAGACTGTCTTGAGTGAAACTAACAGTTAGATGAAAAGACCTGGGAATCAGAAGGTGGGTTCCCAACCTCGATAACCATTTATGGGCCTCGGGACCAGTAAATGGCATAATGGTTACATCATTGGATTCCCCCATAGTCAGCCGTGGTTTCAGTCCCAGACTTAGCAGCTTAAAACTCACACTAGGTGCGTGTGTGTGTGCACCCAAAATCCTGAGAAAAGAATGGAAGAGAAGGGATTGCAGCATGGCCATTTCCTGGGGTGGGGCGGTTTCTTGCCTTCTGTCTCTCTAGCAAGCACATACACCCTATAGCAAAAATCTCATAAAACAGAAACAAAAATCATTTATTGGCCTCAATCTTCTTATGCCTCAGTTGTCCATCTATCAAATGAGAATAACAACTGGGCTATTGGGACCAGCACATGGTGTAATGGCTGTGTTGCTGGACTCCCATGCAGTCAACCGTGGCTGGAGTTCCGGATCTAGTGGCTTAGACTCACGCCAGGCACGTGTACATGCGTGCCCAAGATCCCGAGAGGAGAATGAAAGAGAAGGGATCTTGGTGTGGCCATCCTCCCTGGAGGGTGATTTCTCGCTTTTTGTCTCTCTGTCTCTTTCAGCCTTTCTGGCAAGCGCACATGCCCTATAGCAAACCACCCCCCAAAACAAACAAACAGGGCTCTTGGTTTGTCTTAATACGTGATTAAATGAGATAGTTAACATCTAACACAGACCTGACAAAGAGGACTTCAATCCCCATTACCTATTCTTATGGTTACTGCCCCTCACATCTGTAAAGAGCTGACCCAGAAAAACTGGTCTTATTAGTGGTAGGGAGCCTCAAAACAACACAGGCAAGTGTTTGTCACCATTATTCCCATTTGTGAGGTGGAGAAACTGAGGCTTTGAGAGGTGGTCTTGACTCAGTGGATAGATTTGCTAACTCACTAACCTATGGAGCAGTCCTTTGTGACCCCGTTTTTTTTTTTTTTTTTTTTTTTTTTGGTGTGTGTGTGTGTGAGAGGTTTCTGCTATAGGGCACGTGCACTCGCCAGGAAGTCCAAGAGAGAGAGAGAGACAGAGAGACACGCCGCAATCCCTTCTCCTCCATTCTCCTCTTGGGATCTTGGGCACGCACGCACGCTCGCCTGGTGTGTTTAAGACACCGGTTCTGAGACTAGAACCATGGTCGACTAAATGGGAGTCCAGCGACATAGCCATTATGCCATCTGCTGGTCCCATGTTACTGTTCTTTTTTTTTTTTTTTAAAGAATTATTTAGCTTTATTGATTTATTTAAATTTGACCAGAGAGGAACAGAGTGAAAGATAGAGAATAAGTGAGAAAGTGGGGACTGGCAGGTTGCATGTGATTAAGGCTGCTGGACTCCCACATGGCTGACTGTGGTTTGAGTCCCGGACCTGGCAGCTTGCTTTCTCACTTCCCCACCCCTTGGTCTGTCCCTTTGTGGTCAAATTAAAATAAATAAAGTTAAATAAAATAATTCTTATATAGGAAAAAAATAAAAAAGAAAGTGAGAAAGCAAGCTGCCAGGTCCAGGACTCAAACCACTGTTGACCATGTGGAGTCTAGTGCCCTTAACCACCATGCCACCTGCCAGCACCAGAGTTTTTGTATTTATTTATTTATAAATAATTATTTAATTTAACTTTATTTATTTATTATTGTTATTTTCCAGGTTGGTCAGAGAGAGAGAGACAGAGAAAGCAAGCCACCAAGTCCAGGACTTGAACTGTGGTTGGCCATGTGGGAGTCCAATGCCTTTAACCACCACACCACCTGCTGGCCCTAAGAGTTTTTATTTTTTAAGAATTATTTAATTTTATTATTACTATTTTAATTTGCTATAGGGTACATAGAGAGAGAGAGAGAGAGAGAGAGAGAGAGAGAAGGAAGGAAGGAAGGAAGGAAGGAAGGAAGGAAGGAAGGAAGGAAGAAAGAAAGAAAGAAAGAAAGAAAGAAAGAAAGAAAGAAAGAAAGAAAGAAAGAAAGAAAGAAAGAAAGAAAGAAAGAAAGAAAGAAAGAAAGAAACTGAGAAAGCAACCCACCAGGTGCGGTACTTGAACTGTAGTCAACCAATGGGAGTTCAGCACCTTAACCACCACGCCACCACGCCACCTGCTGGCCCGGTGACCTTCCATCTTAGTGAGCCACCGGCGGCACTGGGATTTGAACCCGATGGAATTGTAATTGTGCAATTCCCATAACCCGCTGGGACTCGACCAACTATTGACTAGTGGGTCACCTTGTCAGCGCGAGGCCAGGGAGAGGGCGGGACCTTGGGCGGGCCGTCTGCGCCCAGCCCTCATGAAGAAGCCAAGGTCCACACCGCGCCTCTCATTGGCTGCGGCCAGCAGGTGCATCCTCGACCAATGAGCTGTGCCGGGGGCGGTGCCTCCGAGGCTCACCTGGAGGCTGCGGCGCTGCCAGGCTCAGTGGCGTTGGGAGCCGCACAGCACCTGTGAGTTCACGGAAGTCTGTGAAGACTCTAGCCCGGCCCAGCCCGGCCCGACTCGACCGCGCCCGGCCCCCGCCTTCGCTCGGCACCCGCCCGGCCGGCCATGGGCTCTCTGTGCCGCAGCCTCCCAGCGCTTCTGCTGCTGCTGCTGCAGGTACGTTGAACTCTCAGACTTCGGGGGACGCCTTTCGGCCCCCACTATCCGCTCCCGCGTCCCACGTTCCTTCCTCTCAGTCTTCCCCGCTTCCCTTCTGCCAAGAAAGTTTGGAGGCAAAGAACCGGGACCTCCTGGAAGCTGCGCGGTGCTCTGGGCTCCCCAGAGTGAGGGCTGGAGGGGGCGAAGTGCGAGCACCGCGTTGCCCGCTCCCTCCGCCAAATACCGAGGTGGGGGGGGCGCGCTTCGCTGCAGGCCCCGGGGACTCCGGGTTGGCGGCAGTATGGGCTTGGGGAGGGCGATGAGGGCTTGGAGCAGAGTGGGGGGGTTCGAGGTGTGGAAAAGGGGCGCTCCGGTGCAATTAAAAGGGGAGCCAAGAGTAGTGTGGATGAGCCCCCAAGTAGAGAAAGGGGTGTCGATGGAAAAATAAAGGCACCTGCCTTGTAAAGAAAGGGTAGCGAATGTAACAGAAATGGGGGCGCCCTTGGGATAAGAATGTGGGGCTAAAGGGGGCTGAGCGCCCCCTCGGTATGAGGAAATAGACTCAGGAGCAGGAGCCAACCTGGTCTAAGGAGAGTGGGGTCGGGAAGACTAAAGAAGTCTCCCGTGTAATGAAAAAGCAGACAGGAAAGACAGGTGGGCTAGGCTGGCAGCAGGTGGCTCGGGGCCTGCCCTAGGAGTTCTGGGGTCTTGGCGGCAGCAGGTTTCCGGATGGGAGAGGATGACGTCACTGTCTGTCAGAGGGGTGGTGAGGGAAATCTCACCATCGGGCGCCTGGAGGGAGGGAGGGGAGGTGCTGGTTTCGTGTGGGCAGAAGGGAACCCCCCAAGTCACCCGGTCCTGTATCTCTCCTGCACCCCAGGTCTCCCCTCGGCTCTGCCAGGAGCCGGAGCCTTGCCATTCTGGCTTTGGCGCTGAGAGCTACACCTTCATCGTGCCCCGACAGCACTTGGAGAGAGGCCGAGTCCTGGGCAGAGGTGAGGGCGGCACTAATGTCGTTGGGGTGGGGTGGGGTTGGGAAGAGGCTGAGAAATTGAACTCCCACACCCTTAGTTTGGGATGGGCAAACTCCTTCCCTGGCTCAAATAACAACTCCTTGGCATTTACACACTTAGGGACCTAAACTTTTGCCACCATTGAACCCTGTGGTTAAGTAGGGGTCACCCTGTCTGATTAACTATGTTACAAAGGGGCAGTGGTTGTGGTGGCGTGACACTTATTAGAGGCCTTCATTGTTTCTCACATTGTCTTGACAACTTTAGAGACAGTCTGTCATTACAGACTGCAAAAACCTGTTGGTTGGGAAGGTGGTGCAGGAATATTCCCGTTTTATAGGTGAGCAAACTGAGGTTCAGAGTGACTTTTACTTGCCCAGGGTCAGCAGAGTAGGAATTTAAACTGGGATCTGACTATCTGTTCTGCATCATCTCTGGAAAGACTGAGAGGCCCTGTCTTGGCTACCAGGGTTGTGGGTTTTTTTTTTGTTTGTTTGTTTTGTTTTTTTAATAATACTTATTTTAATTTTATTTATTCATTGACCAAAGAGAGAGACAGAGCAAGGGGGAAGGTGAGAAAGTAAGCCACCTGGTCTGGAACTTGAACTGAGGTCAGCCACATGGGAGTGTCTAGTGCCTTAACCACCATGTCACCTGCTGGGCCCATGGGCTGTTTTTTTTTTTTTTTTTAATTATATATTTATTATTATTTTTTAAGAGATTTTTTTGCTATAGGGTGCATGCCCTTACCAGAGAGATACAGAAAGAAAGTGAGAAATCTTCCCTGTAGGGGGGATGGCCACACTGCAATCCCTTTTCCATTCTCCTCTTGGAATTTTTTTTTTTTTTTTTTTTTTTTTTTTTTTTTTTTTTTGAGAGGTTTTTGCTATAGGGCGCATGCGCTCGCCAGATAGAGAGAGACAGAGAGATAGAAAGCGAGAAATCACCCCCCAGGGGGGATGGTCATGCCGCAGTCCCTTCTCCTCCATTCTCTTCTCGGGATCTTGGGCACGCACACACACGCGCCCTGCGTGAGTTTTAGCCACCAGGTCCGGGACGCGAACCACGGTCGACTACGTGGGAGTCCAGCGACATAGCCATTACGCTAACTGCTGGTCCCTCCTCTTGGAATTTTTACACACACACCCTAGTGTGTTTCAAGCCGCTGGGTCCAGGACTCAAGCCATGGTCTAACATGTGAGAGTCCAGTGCTTTAACCACTATGCAACCGACTGGCTCCTATTATTATTTTTAACTTGATGAGAGAGAGAGAGAGAGAGAGAGAGAGAAAGAGAGAGAGACACCGACCCTCCAAGTCTGGGATTTGCACTGTGATCAATCATGTGGGAGTCCAGTGCCTTAACCACTATGCCACCTGTCTGCCCTGGGCAGTGGTTTTTGTTCATAGAGAGGAAAACATTCTGATGAATACTATTTCCCCCCCAAGGAATAATGATTTTTTTTTTAAAGAAACTCTGACTCAGGGGATGAATATGCTGCACACAAACACCTAATGTCCTGTAGGCCTTATCATTGTGATAATCTAGAGTTTGCTTTATTCCACTTCAGTGTTACCTAGGGGCGGGAGCCAGCGAAGGAACTGGTTTCTCTTCTGGTTTCACTGATTCCCAGGTGCTTGGTTTATATCAAACCACTTTCTCCTCCCTCATGGTTTCGTTTGATTGTGTGAGTATCAAAACAATATAAGAAATACTTTTTAGAAAGTGAAATCACCCACAATCCCCCTGAGGGAATGCTTCCACTGTGTTTATCCTTCCAGTCTCTGGCCACATGAAAAATCGGCAATCACGCGTTTGTTACCTTAAACTTTTTTTTGAACTTTGGAAGTTGATCCAACTGTGGGCGGCGTTTTATTTCAGAGAAACTGCAGCTTGATTGATTAGACATATTTGGTCTTTTCTGAGACCTCTCTGTGTTCTGTGGAGCCATATATTGGATCAGAAAAGAAGTTTTGTGCACCTGATACTGTAGTGGGTCTACCTTGTCCTCTGCCTAGTGTCTGGCGTGATCCTGGGAGGAAATTGAGGAGATGTGGATACAGGAACGCCCCAGCTCTGCCTTCTGAACTTCACATTCTAGCTGGCTGCGAATGTCCCAGGATGCCCTTGGATGGCACTGTGGGATGGGTGGTGTGGGCAGCCTGGGTTGTTTTGGTGGACATTAGTGGGCAGCGAGGACTGACCTGGGAGGAGGCAAACTAGACCCAGCTTGACAAGTGGAGTGCAGGGATCAGATTTTGGAGTGTGTGAGTATGATGTGTCTCAGCATAGGTGGTCGTCACTTTGTTTTCCTGCACCAAGACATTAGGTAGTCCTGAAGGCGGCATAATCTGATTTTTATTTCTCCCCTCTAAACACTTGTGTTTGATCAATAATAACATTATTACATGTTAATAAAATTGTTATTATTATTGATAGCGGTAGCCATTCACTTTTGCCCGAGACTCTAGAGTAAAGACTTTGTGTATTTTACTGTCTCTGTAACTCTTTCCACAGTGTGTGCTCATTTAAACTTCACAAGAGGGGTAGGGGGGTGTGGCAGGTGGCATGATGGTTCAGGGCACTGGACCCCCACGTGACTGACCACGGTTCAAGTCCCGGTTCTGGTGGCTTGGTTTCTCTCTTTCCCTCTCTCTCCTCTCTTTCACACTCTGTCCCTCTCTGGCCAAATTTAAAAATTAATTAATTAGTTAATTAAATAAAGTAATTATTTAAAAAAAAATGAGGGATTGGCACATGGCATGGTGGTTAAGGTGCTGGCTTCCACATAGCCGTTTGCAGTTCCAGTCCCAGACTTGGGGGCTTGTTTTCTCACTTTCCCTTTCTCTCTCTCTCTCTCAGGTCAAGTCGAAAAATAATAAAATAAATAATTCCTTAACAAAATAAACTTCACAAGAACCTGTTATTTCCATTGTTTAAATTAGGAAACTGAGGCATAAAAAAATTGATTAAGGGGCCAGCAAATGATGTAATGGTTAGGACGCTGGACTCCCACATGGCAAACCGTGGTTCTCATCCAGGACCTGGTGGCTTGAACATCACACTAGGTGCATGTGCGTATATTCCCAAGATCCCAGGAGGAGAATGGAGGACAAGGGATTGTGTCATGGCCATCCCCCTGAGGGGTGGTTTCTCGCATTTCCTCTCACTGTCTCTGTAACTCTCTCCAGCAATGTGTGCACACACCCTAAGGCATAAACCTCTTTAAAAATTTTATTAATCTTGGGGCCGGCAAGTGGCATGGTGGTTAAAGGTGCTGGACTCCCACATGGCCGACCACGGTTCAAGTCTCGGACCTGGTGGCTTGCTTTCTCACTTCCTCTCTCTCTCTCTCTCTCTCTCTGATCAAACTAAAAAATAATAATGATAATAATAATAAATAAAGTTAAATAAAATAGTTCTTTAAAAAAAAATTTATTAATCTATGGAAGGATCAGTAGTTGGTCTTCCTCTTTCTCCTAAAACATCTGGAGGAAGGGCGTAGAAAGAAGATATGTGGGGAATAAGTTCCCATCGTGAAGTAGACTGAGAATCAGATGTGTTGCTAGGGTGGGGCCCCTGAGAGGAAGCAGTGCTGCTGGAGCTAGTTCAGACAGGTGGCAGGTAGAGTTGGGGGCTGTGGGGCTGGTGGTTTTGGTGGGTGGGAGAGGCAGCTCCCACCAGCATCCCACAGGCCCCTGTGTGGCTGGTTCCAGTTCCCTTTGTGTCTAGACCTCGCCCCCATTCGTCAGGGTTCCTAACATTTAACTGTTGTTGGCCTTTTTGGGCAGTGGTGTCTCTTTGTACCAGTCCAATGTGGAATTGTCCCAGGATGGAAGTGCTCTTCTGGTAAAATTGCACATTTGACCTCAAATTGGCCTCATGATTTAAAAAGGCAGCCAGGGTTTCAGAAGTTGCTTTATTCTGGACAGTGCAGGGAAATGAGGAATGTACTACTTTAACTGGCTTTAAACATTAGTTCCTGCAGTATTTGCCACATGGGAATTTGAAAACAAGGAATCTGTCACTTTTTATCCACAGATAGCTGTAGAGTGTCACAAATAGTTACTGGTTAGTTTCCGTTTCTTGCCACAGACTGGTTTGAGAAACCCAGAGGTGTGAGCCTAGTGCACACAGCTCTAAGATAATTCAAGGGTGGAAGAAGAAAACCTAGCAGGTTTTAAGGTGGTGGTTTCCTTCCTCTTCTTCCTTTACAATCTGCCCTTGGAGAAAACAGGACCCTGTGCTTTGGGTCTGAGCCTCAGATGCTCCTTGGATTGACCTAGTTCACAGGCACCTGCCTGTGTGCATTAAACAAACTGTTCCCCCCCCTTTCTAAAGAATGTGCTGAAAGGTGGTGAAAACAGTATGCAGGCCCCCTAATTAAAATGGACTTTGGAAAAGCAAACACAGAACCTGTTTGGGATCACCTTACATCATCAGATACCCACACCCCCATCCCTCAAGCTCCTAAACTTCACTTCCTCAATTACTCATATCTATGACTATGAAGAGGCGGCGAGGGTTGATGCAGCGCTTGCTGGGCTAGGAGACTAGTGGGCCACCCTCCTACCTTTGCGTCTCAAGGGAGGCAGTGGCGGAGGCGGAGGTGGAGGTGGAGGCGGAGGCGGAGGCGGAGGCGGGAAGTCCCAGGCCCTGCAAGGCCATTTAAGGAAGGCTGGCTGCTGCTTCTCTCTGCCAGGTGGCTATGGAAATCCTTGTTTGCTCTCTGGGGCTCTTTATTGGGTAAGCCTTTTCTTCCGAAATGCTCACCTTGGTGTCTGTTACACATTCTCTTCCAAGCAGAGTCTCAGATAAGCCAGCCACTGAATCTTATCACCGGTCACATCTCCCAGAAGCTGCCAAAACCCTGAATCCCCGAGAGGCACCTGTCATAGTCTAGACTCAGCCATTTTGGGGTTCCATTCTGCCTCGACCCCATCTCCTCTCAGGACACGTGGCTTTCAAGGAGAGGAAAGAAATCAGCATGGCACGCTAGGATAGTTAAGTGAGTGCACAGAACATCTAGGTTTGAATTTCGGCAACTAGCTGTGTAGAGTCTTTTCTAGGAGGCTCAGTCACTTTTTTTTTTTTTTAAGAATTATTATTTTTTATTTTTTAAATTTAACTTTATTTATTTAAATTTGACCAGAGAGAGACAGAGTGAGAGTGAGAGAGAGAGAGAGGCAAAATGAGAAGGCAAGCCACCATGTCCAGGACTCAAACCGTGGTTGGCCATATCAGAGTCTAGCTACTTAACCACCATGCTACTTGCCAGTCCCAAGCCTCAGTCATTCTTAGGAGCCTTGGTTCCCCATCTGTAAAGTGGGGGTGGCAGTACTTAAGGTTTTTGTGAGGATAAAGTATGCACATCCCTTCATTTAGTCAACAAATGTGAGGGCCTGTTCTATGCCTGCACCAGGCAAGACCCAGGTAACTGATGAGTAGGTGGATGAGCCAGCCTGTAGCAAGTGGTTAAGTGCTGTGCTTTAGGAGCTGAATCTCACATGACTGATGACGATTCGAATCCCAGACTGGGCCACGCCCAAAAGCCTGGTGGGAGGGAGGAATGAAGGATAAAGTATAATGGCATAACTGCACCCCATCGGGAGGTGCTCCCCCTCTCTTTCTCATGATTGCGTGTGCCCTTTGGCACTTAAAAAAAGGTATATTAAATCAGCCATGGACTAAACGTAAATACAAGTGAGAACAAACAAAAAGAACGAAACGGGTCAGCTGCGGTGGTGCAGCAGCAACGCAACACTCTATATGGCGAAGGCCACAAGGGGTCCTGGTTTGTGTCCTGTGCATGCAGGGCAAGCCCATGCCCAGCTGAGGCTGGGGGTGATCCGTGGTGTGAAGACCCTGTTGGGGGTGACTGTCTTTGTCTTTGTCTCTCTCTCTCTCTCATGGAAAAAAAAATAAGTAAACATTTAAAAAAAGAAAAAGCAAAGCAGAAAGAATCATTAAATGGTGGTATTTCTTAGGGACAGTAAAAACTCATGTATTTTGAAAAAAGTGAATGAACACATAAATATTTACTACCTCGGCTTATATTTTTTATCTCTTAAATTCTCAATGGGCTTTGGCCAGCCCTCAAGATTGACTGTAAGTAGGCAGGGGAGAGTTTGGTTTGTCAGAACGTTCTAATAGGCTTATGAGGGCTATGTGCCCAGCCATTTGCTTTTGAAGCCAAGCTACAGACTAAGTGTGCCACTAAGTATGCCTTGGGGATACCGTGTAGTGATTGCTTCCTTCTGGAAGCTACGGAGGGCAGAGAAGGGAGACCTCGAACCTGAACCTGAAAATGGAAGGGCAGTTAGTCGTTTTTATGTGTTTTTCATTTTTGGTCAATTAAAAACAAATTTATGGTGGCTTCCTTCTCTCTCTCTCCTCTATTGTTTTTGTTAAAGTTTCCCTTTTATATATTCCAGCTTATGCTTGCTACTGTTGGGAGGGCTTTAGGCCCCTTCCCGTTCTGCTCACTATTTCCCTTTTCTCCTCTTGTCTCTCACTTCTCCCCAAGATTCTGGTGGCAAATATAAAAGGTTTCAGAGTCAGACTGCCTAGATTTAAATGCAAGTATTGCCCCTCGCCAGTCTAGTGACATTGGTCAATGACTTTTCTCTTTAGGCCTTAGTTTTCCCGCCTGTAAAATGAGCATAATAGTACCAGCATTATAGGGTATATCAAGTGCTTAACTAATATTATATATATATATATATATGATTTTATTTAACTTTATTTATTTATTTTAATTTTATCAGAGAGGGACAGAGTGAGAGAGAGAAGAGAGAGAAGGAAAATGAGAAAGCAGGTCCGGGATTTGAACAGTGGAAACATGTGGAAATCCAGCTTCCTTAACCATCACGCCACCCCCGGCCCCATTATTAAATATTAGAGCCCCTGGAGTACTTGTTACTATCAGACTCTCCCATGAACCTTTGGTTCAGAAGTTCCTGTGTGCTCTCTCCTGCCCAGCAAACCAGCCAGACCAGTTTCCTCACTCTGCCTTCTTCTGTGTTAGGCAAATATGGCTCTGCAAACAGACCAGAGTGCCTTTGTCAGAAAAGGAAAGTCTGGGGGTTGGTAGGTGGTGTGGTGGCTGAAGGCACTGGATACCCACATGGCTGACCACAGTTCAAGTCCTGGACCTGGTGGCTTGCTATCTCCCTTTCCTTCTCTCTTTCTCTGTCTTTCTCGGATGAAAACTGGAAAATAATAATAAAGTTAAATAAAATAATTCTTTAAAAAAAAGGAAAAGGAAAGCCTGTGGCATTTTGCTTGTGCAGTGTGCTGAAGTAGATTTGTTGTGGGTTAGGAAAGGGGACCTGCTCTTGGTGTTGTTTAAAACTGGGGGCATCTGGGGGTGGGGAAGACAGGATGACCTGGAACTTGTCAGCTTCTGCTTGTTTAAAAGCATTTCGTAATACAAAGAGATATCAACAAGTTCATGGAAAAATGGAATTAAATTTTGGTGCAGAAATTTTGAAATTCATACATAGTTTTTTTCTTTTTTCTTTTTTTTTTTTAGAGAGATTATTGCTATAGGGTATGTGTGCTCGCCAGAGAGATAGAGACAGAGAGAAAGCAAGAAATCCCCAAGGGGAATGGACACCTTACAGTCCCTTCTCTATGTTCTTGGGATTTTGGACATGCATGCTCACGCACCTGGTGTGAGTTTTAAGCCCCCAGGTCTGGGACTTGAACCATGGTCGACTACATGGGAGTCCAATGATGTAACCATTATGCCATCTGCTGATTCCATACATAGTTTTTTTCATGAAACACACTATTCATGAAGTCTTTGAAGACCGTTTATACACATTAACGATACCATCTTTCCATTGGCCAAAATGCACTGCCCCTAGCCCCTGAGACCAGGGTTCACCCTGTGGATAACATCAAATCTGGGGGACTTGACAAATGCAGACCTACTCTCCTTCATGTGCACCAAGGTCTTTGAGGGTGAGGTTCTAGACTTGGCCAGGTGTCTGTTGCCACCAGGTTCATTGCCCTGAATAACCCGAGGCTACATCACAGATGTTTGATGAGTAAATACTTGTGCCAGCCAGAGTGGGAGCATCTGGTTGTCTAGTCTGAGACCAGCAGTCTAAGGGCACCTTTGAACAGAGAGAGATAAGGCTGATCGTTCTGCTGTGTCCTCGAAGGAGAGCTCTCTGGGTGCACCGTAGAGTGGACAGAGTGCAGGAATGGGAGCCCTGAGAAATAGCCAGTGTACATCTCACCACCGTGCAGTAGATGTAAGACCCATCCCCTGCCTCAAGGAGAGTCCAGAAAATCTCTGTGAGATCCGTCAGAGATTAAGTCCAGTCTACTCTGAACTTGCCGAGGTGTGGGAAAATGCTCAGCATGCCAGGAGTGGTCAATTTCGCTTGCTGCCCTTGGTGAGTAGAAGGTGTCCAGCAGGCACAGAAAGGGAAAGGACACTTCAGGAAGAGGAAATGGGGTGCCCATAGGTTGGTCAGGTCACAGGCCGAAGCTGTGCCTTCCTAGATTTGGAGGAGTTGCAGGAGACGAGGCTGTGGGGGGGTGCAGGTGGGGCCAGGCTACCTCACATCTCGGGTTCTAGCCCACAGTCATGGAGGGTTTTCTTGTTCTATACTTTTTCGTATGCACGTCATTCACATGGCTAAAAAATAAGTTCGAATAATGTTTTCAAGAATGAAGGTTCTCCAGAAAGTTTGTGGAGAATGTGTATTATGAAAAAGTATGCTTGGATTTCAAAATGTTTGCACCAAAGTAAACTCTACTTAAATCTACTTAAAAGTTTTTTTCAAGAAAACTTTGAAGTTCCCTCGTGTAAGTAAATAAAGAAGTCTCCTTCTCACCCCTGTCCTTGTCTACTCTTCGCTGAGTTCTTCCCCAGGGCACAGGTAACTAATTAGTTTCCCACGGGTAACTGACCTTATCAGTCTCTCGTGTATCCTTTTCGGGCTTTCCTCACAGAAATATAAAAATAGTTTCATTTCTTTTTGCCGGTGTAAAATTCTTAATATATCATCCTTTTACACAAAGCATAGCATATAACATTGTCTTATACCTTGTTTTTTCTCCCCAAAATTTATCTGTGTATTCTCTCTTTAGAGAATTTCCATGTTCTTTTTATTTATTTATTTTTAAGAGAGAGTTTTGCTATAGGGTGCATGTGCTTACCAGAGAGAGACATAGAGACTGAAAGTGAAAAATCACTCCCAAAGGGGGAATGTCCATGCCACAGTCCCTTCTCCTCCATTCTCCTCCCAGGATCTTTTTGTTTTTGTTTTCTATTATTTTCTATTCTGTCTTAACTGTTACTTAATACACCTTTCAGTGGGATTGACACACCCATGGAGTTCATGGGGGGTATGGAAGAAACTTGGGCCTGCAAGTAGTGAGTGGTAGAGACAGGGTTTCTCCTTAGATCTGGTTGTTTTCAAGGTTAGGGCCTTCTTCACTGCTTTGTTTAATGTTTAGGACAAAATCAACAATCAGGATTCTTTTTTTTTTTTTAGCTGATAAGCAGAACTTGTTACTGCACAGGTCATGATCTTGCCCTCCAGGTGCTTCATTCCCAAACAGAGGAAGAGCTACCCCACAGGCAAGGTGGTGTCAAGCTCCTGGTGGGCACCTGGCTTATATGGTGTGGCTAATGCCACACTCATTAATGGATAGTTTATTCATGACTTTTCCAAAAACACAGCCTTCTCCTGGGATCTTGGCCATGCACGCACATGCACCCAGTGTGACTTTGAAGCCACCAGATCCAGGACTCGAACCACTGTCCAGTGGGAGTTCAGCGACATAACCACTATGCCACTTGCTGGTCCCATGTGATTCTTATTTTTTAATTTGACTAGAGAGAGACAGAGAGAGAGAATAAGAAAGCAAGCCACCAGATCCGGGACTTGAACCATGGTCAGCCATGTGGGAGTCTAGCGCCTTAACCATTACACTCCCTGCTAGCCCCACCTCCATGTTCTTTTATTTATTTTTGTAGCGATATGTGATGGACACCATAGTTTATCCAGTCAGTGATAAATGTACACAAGATTGTGTCCAAGCTTTTAGAAAACTGCTGCAGGGGAAAACCTGGCATAATAGGGCCTTCTTAAGTGGTCCAGGGTATCTAGAAGATGTATTTCCATGGTGGGCCTGTTGGGTCAGGGTACTTTTGATTGAGATAGTGACTTCAGGACCAGCAGATGGTGTAATGGTTACGTTGCTGGATTCCCACATGGTCAACCATGGCTCAAGTCCTGAACCAAGCAGTTTCGAACTCACTCTGGGTCATGTTCATGCGTGTCCCAAATCCCAAGACTGGCAGAGAAGGGATTGCAGCATGGCCATTCCCCTGGGGACTTTCTGTCTCTCCAGCAAGCACGCATGCCCTATAGCAAAAATCTTTCTTAAAAAAAAAGATAAGACAGTGATTTTCACAAGGACTGTCTCAATCCGCACCTCCACTGGCAACTACAAACAGCAGATTCCCACTGTTCCCGTGGAGGTTTCTGTTTTTTTTTTTTCGTTTTTGTTTTTTAAGAAATATTTTTAAACTTTTATTTATTAGTTATTTTTTAATTTGACCAGAGAGAGAGAGGGACAGTGAGGAAGTAAGCTGCCAGGTCCGGAACTCGAACTGTGTGGTCCGCCATGTGGGAGTCCAGTGCCTCAACTACCCTACCACTTGCTAGCTCCTCCAGTGGAGGTTGATTGAGAGAGGTGTGTGCTTTCCTCTTGGAAGAAACAACAGTTTTAATTGGGGGGAAGACTTCAAGGTTTCCAGCGCTTTACGTGAGTCTAAACAAGAAGTAATTCCAGCAAACTTAAAATGTTCTTTTGCACTGGCAAGGGTAATAGAAGAGAATGAGGAGTAAGCGCGGGGGAGGAAAGTTAGTTCTTGGTTAGGAATGTATGTCTGAGTGTCTGGGGGACTCAGGTGGAATTATCAAAGAGGTATTTGGGAACTTCAGATCTGTAAAGAATTGAAAGAATATTGGGTACTTATCTAAATATGATTTTGTATAGAACAATGGTCTATATTCCTTAATCTCAGATACAAAGATTTTCAGAGTTCACAAACTGGAGGATAAATGGTAAAAGGTATTTATTTGGAGACTAACTATATTCAAATATAAATTAGAATATTTCTGTCTTCTGAGTGTTATGGGGTGGGCACTGCCAAGAGTCTTACAGATGTGACAGTTTAGTCCTCACTGTGGCAAGAAAATGCACTGTCATCTGCAACTTGAGAAGAGGAAACAGGCTCAGAGAGGTCAGGCAGCTTTCCCCAGGTGACCCAGCCAGGTAATGGCAGAATTGGGGTTACCACCCAGTAATTTTATCTTCCAAAGCCTGTGCTGCCATTCACGCCCCCTCCTCTGCCTTGTGGCATTGCAGCATCTCCAGTTCTTTTCTTGGGGGAAAGGAATTCCTTCCTTCCCTTTGGAAAAGCTGGTTTTTCTACCTTTTGGCTCTCACTATGATGTTAGAATTCTCATGCTAGAATTCAGCTGCTGCTTTTTTTTTAAGAATTATTTTTAGGTTGGGACCAGCAGTTAGTGTAATGGCTATGTCGCTGGACTCCCACGTAGTTGACCGCGGTTCGCGTCCTGGACCCGGTGGCTCAAAACTTCATGCCGGGCACGTATGCGTGCGTGCCCAAGATCCCGAGAGAGAAGAATGGAGGAGAAGGGATTGCTGCGTGGCCATCCCCCCTGGGGGTGATTTCTCGCTTTCTGTCTCTCTGTGTCTCTGTATGGAAGCGCACGCACCCTATGGCAAAAAAACCTCTCCAGAAAAAAAAAGAATTATTTTTAGGGGCCAGCAGGTGGTGTGGTGATTAAAGGCGCTGGACTCCTACATGGCCAACAATGGTTCAAGTCCTGGACCTGGTGGCTTCCTTTCTCACTTTCTCTCTCTCTCATCTCTCATTGCTCAAACTGTAAAATAGTAATAGTAAATAAAGCTTAAAAAATTATTTTTATTTAACTTTATTTAATTATTATTATTATTTTAAATTTGACCAGAGGAGGTCAGAGCGAGAGAGAGAGAAAGTGAGAAAGCAAGCTGCCAGGTCTGGGACTTAAACTGTGGTCGGCCATGTGGGAGTCCAGTGCCCCTAACCACCCACCACTCCACCTGCCGCTCGAATTTAGCCACTTTGACCTTTGAAGAGACACTTTTGTCTTTCTTTACCAGCATTTTTTAGCCTATTTTTCTCTTGACCTTCACTTACAAATAAATGCTGGCTGGATATACACTTTTCCTTTCTATCTCTTTGAACTCAGAAAATCCACTTATGTTGGCATTCAAGACTGGGGGTGAGTGGGGCTGGGGAAACAGAAACAAACTCCTGTTTCAATTGGGACTTACTTGACCTGCTTGAACCAGGCAGAGCTGGGCTTGGCTCTTCCTCCCCAAAGAGGGAGAACGTGCCCATAACCTGTGAGCTCAGATTTTACTTCTTGGACCTAGTGGGGCTTCCCTGGAAGGGCTGAACCTGTTCCCCACGAGCAAGATCATAAACGGTGGCCAGCAAAGGACCCTGTGGGATAATTGGCCAAGGCCTAGATAATAATTAGCCAGCTTTGTAATTAGGAGCGCTCGTAACAAGTTGAAAGCTTTTCCGATTTATTTTACCCTGACAAGTTCAAGGCTAAGAAGAGCACCTGTTTCTGTGGTTTGGCATTCAAACCATCTCTATTCCCAGAAGAGAAGTTTTAAGAGTGTGTTCACTGGGACCAGCAAGTGGCATGGTGGGTAAGGTGTTGGACTTCCACATGGCCCACCATAGTTCAAGTCCTAGATCTGGTGGCTTGAAAATCACGTTGTGTGTGTGTGGGCGCCTAATATCGGGAGAGGAGAATGGAGGAGGAGAGATTACGGAATGGCCATCTTTCCAGCGGGTGATTTTATACTTTCTTCTCTCTTTCTCTCTCTCTCTAGTGAGTGCATGCACCCTATGGCAAAAACCTTTTTAAAAAAAGTCCATATTGTGATTTTAAAAAAATTACTTATTTAATTTTATTAATTATTATTTTGTTTGCTATAGTGCACATGCATTCACCAGAGGGAGACAGACAGAAAAAGACAGAGAGAGAAAAGGAACGTGAGAAAGCAAGCTGCCAGGTCCAGGACTCATGGCCCAGAGCCTTAACCACCACACCACCTGCCGGACCCCTTATTGTGATTTATAAGGGCTTCCATGACCTTGAGCCCTCATGTCCTCACACTCCCCTGCATGCTTGCTTTGTCCAGCCCTTTCGGCCCCATACCTAGAACACTAGGCACGTTTCTACCTCAGAGCCTTTTGCACTGGCCATAACCCCTGCACGGGTCTTGTGAGTCGTTGTACAAATGCCACCTCTCAGTTAGGCCTGTCTTTTTTTAGTTTTCTTTTTTTTGTTTGTTTGTTTGGTTATAGGATACACGCATCTGCCAGAGACAGACAGAGAGGGAAAGTGAGAAATCAACCCTCCCCCAGGGGGGATAACCACTCCGCAGTTCCCTCACCACTCTCCTCTGGGGATTTTGGGCACGCACGCACATGTGCCTGATGTGGTTGTCCAGCCACCAGGTCTGGGACGTAACCACACAGCTGGCCATATGGGATCCAGTGCCGTAACCTCCAGGCCACTTGCTGGCCCCGGTGAGGCCTTTGGTGAACCTCCTATTTGAGATAGTAAACCTTGCCTCCAGCACTCCCCACCCCCTGTCTTGGCTTTATTTTTCTTTAGTACTTTTTGCCATCCAACTTGCTGTGCTTGCCACTTGATTCTTCTGTTCATTGTCTGTCTCCTCACGCTAGGACGTGAGCTCTAGAAGGCCCGGGATTTCTGTCTTGTTTGGGGTTATACTGCAGTAGAACCGTGCCTGGCACAAATAGCTGTTATGAGTATCTGTTGACCCAGTCGTGGTAGTGTGCCACTCCACTGGAGCTGTATAGAAGATCAGGGTTCGGTTCCCAGGTCAACCTGTGTATGCTTAGTGCACATGTGCTTGCCCATGATTCTAGCTGGTTGAGAAGGCTGGCGGAGCGGGGAGGATCATGGTACAGACTATGTTGAGGGTACTCGTCTTTCAATAAATAATGGTGGCGTGGGAGTTAAAGTGCTGGCTGACTCTCTGGTTTAAGTCCTGGACCTAGTGGTTTGAAAAACACATCAAGCCTATGTTCGCGTGTGCCCAAAATCCTCAGAGGAGAAAGGAGAAGAGATTGGTGTGACCCTTCCTGCGCGGGTTGGGGGGAGGTGAATTTCTCTCTCTCTCTGGCTAGTGCATGTGCTCTATGGCAAAAATCTTGGGGAAATAAAAAAAAGTATCTGTTGAATGAATGAATGAATGAGTGAGTGAATGAGCGATTTCTACTTATATTTAAAAGCCTGTACATAAATTCTTTTTAGAGACTACTGTACTGGTGATTTTTCTTCTTTTAACAGAAGATGGGGCTCTCTCAATATAAGCCACAGAAAAGGATACAAGGAAGTGGGGATGTTCTCAGGGCGTGTGTTTCTGCTTGGCACTACACCGGGTTTCTCTGAGCCCTACACCCCTGGTGTAACCTTACCTAATTGTCTTGTCACAAAACAGCTTGCAGTCCAGTGTGAAGGTCAGACGAGCCATTTCTGCCCCACACTTCTGGGTGTAAGGAAGCACCAGATCAAAATCTAAACAGATACCTGAGCCCGCCAGGCCATCTGTTTGGTTTCTGATTGTCTGGGTAACACCTTCCTTGAACCAGGTTCCCAGATACACTGAGCACCCTCCACCTGGGTATCTCCTGCACCCCCCAGGCACATTAATTGTTCAAGACCCAGTCCATTCTTCTAGGTCTTGGCAGTGCAGAAAAACCTGAAAGGAACTTGTGGAGAGAGACAAAAACTCAAAGGCAAACACTGCAGTTCAATTTAATCAGACCTTAGCTAAGATAAAAATCTCATGGTTCAAAATCCATCTGATCAATAAATATTCACAGAGTGAGTACCATGGGACCATTTCTTATAAATGTTTACATAACATGCATCACCCTATCTTCAGGAAGATAACTGCCTAATGGGTAAAAGCTGCCAGATTTATAAGTATTTCTTTTCTTTCCTTTTTTTTTTTTTTTTTTTTTTTTGAGAGGTTTTTGCTATAGGGCGCGTAAACTCACCAGAGAGACAGAAAGTGAGAAATCACCCCCCATGAGAGGTGGCCATGCTATAATCCCTTCTCCTCCATTCTCCCCTCAGGATCTTGGGCACGCACACACGTGTGCCTGGCGTGAGTTTAAGACACCGGGTCCGGGACTTGAACCGTGGTTGACTACATGGGAGTATAGCAACATAGCCATTACACCAACTGCTGGTCCTGAGATTTATAAGTATTTATGTTATTTAAAACATGAGCGATTTGATTTATCTAGCCCTTGATTGGTTCCCCATGTACCTTACATCATTTGACACAGCACCTGCCACGTGCTATTCACTCACAAACTCTCCATTTGCTTGAAGGAAATTGTCTTCTTTCTGATAATGCAAATAGGCATGTAAGAGCTTTTGTCAGCAAATAAAACAGGATGCCCACTTTCAGTCAGATTTCAGATAAACAATGACTAATTTTTTTGTGTATGTTCCATGTAATATTTAAGATATGCTTACAAAAAGAATTTGTTTGATCCTCCATTATTACCACGTGACAAGGTATTGACTAGCATTTGCTATGTAAGGCTCTACCCGGGTACAATCTCCTTCAAACCTCACAACCATCTCATGAGAAGCATAGCTGTGACCAGCACAGGCCACGGTAGGTAGTGGGAGAATCTGGCTATGTCTTCTGGTGGCCATCTGGCTTCAAAGCCTGTGCTCATTTCTTTTTCTTTTCCTTTTTTTTTTTTTTTAATGAATTATAGGGTGTGTACTCTCTAGAGAGAGAGCAAGAGAGAGACAGGGAAACTGAGAAAGTACCTCCCAGGAGGGAATGACCACACCACAATTTCTCCTCCTTTTGAGACTTTGGGCACCCACACACATGTGCCTGTCATGTTTCTCAAATCGCTGGGTTTGGGACTTGAACCACACAGCCAGCCATGTGAGTTCCAGCTGCCACAACTACCATATCACCAGCGAGCCCTCTTTTTCTTACTCTTTCTTCTTCTTCTTCTTCTTCTTTTTTTTTTGTTAAAGTTTATTCTTTTGTTTCTTTGTGAGCAAGAGAGAGAACCCAGCAGCGTCTTGATGCCACAGTCTTCCCCAGCCTGTCTCAAATCATGGGTAGGCACATACTCAGTGTACTCAGGGGAGATTTTTTTGTTTGTTTGTTTGTTTGTTTTTAATTGTCAAAAGCCACATGTGCTTGACAAAGAGGGAGAAAGAAAGCTCTCTCCCTGCCATGGGTGTGGTTATGCTACAATCCTCTCAGAGGTCTCTAGACTTGAACTGGGAGCCTTCTCATGTGGGATTACCTCATAGAGAGTCATATTTAACTGCTGTGCTACTGTCTGTTCCCCCTTTTAAATTTTTTTTTAAAAGATTCTTGTAGTTTATTTATTCCATGAGAGAGAAAAAGAGACAGAGATACAGAGAAGCTGCACCTCCAGCAGGGTCCTGATGCTGAAATCCAGCCCCAGCCTCAGCCTGCCCTGGATCACGGGCACATGAGTGCCTGGTGTACCCAGAGAGGTCTCTGAATGTGAACTGGTAACCTTCCCACCCGGATCAGCCTGGCAGAGCCTTGCATTCTGCCATTGCTCCCCAACCTCGTGTTGTTTACTACAGGGAAAGCCAGAGATGGTCTGTGCACAGCCAGGTGGAGGGGTTGGTTAATTTTTGCTCTGAAGGTATCAGAGAGAAAGAAATCTCTCCAAAGGACAGAGGCATTCACTGGACAGGTTTCTATTGAGCACCGCTAAGCACTGTGCTGGGCATTCAGGAAACAGCTGGGGACAAAACAGGCAACATTTCTGCCTTTTGGATATTCTCTCTCTCTCTCTCTCTCTCTTTTTTTTTTTTTTTTTTACTTTACACGTTTTTGCTATAGCGTGTGTGCGCTCACCAGAAAGAGAGAGACAGAAAGCGAGAAATCACCCTCCAGAGGGGGTGGCCACGCCGCAATCCCTTCTCCTCCATTCTCCTCTCGGGATCTTGGCCACGCACACACACGCGCCTGGCATGAGTTTAAGCCACTGGGTCCCGGACTTGAACCGCGGTCGACTACATGGCAGTTTAGCGACATAGCCATTACACTAACTGTTGGTCCCATGGATAGTCTCTTCTAATCATAGGAGCCAGGACAAAATGGATATACGGTGGTCTATAGAAGAAAATAAAAAAAGCAGGAAGGGTGATAAAAACTGTGTGGATTGGGGTACAGAGATTTGGGGGAAGTCTCAGCTCAGAGGAATGGCATTTGTAAAGACCTGAAGAAGTGAGGTGTGCTCAACAGACATCAGAACTGGACGGTGTCTGGGCCAGCAGATGGCGTGGTGATTGGGGTGGCCAGATCCCACATGGCTGATTGCATAGTTTGCATCCCAGACCCAGTGGCTTGAAAAACATGCCAGGTGTGTTTGGTGTGTGCGTGTACCTGGTGTGTGTGTGTGCCCAAAATCCCAAGAGGAGAATCAGAAGGGATTGTGGTGTGGCTATGCCCCCTGAGGGATGCTTTCTCCCTTTCCTTTTCTGTCTCTAATTCTGTCTCTGGAGAGTGTGTACACCCTATAGCAAATATTTAAAAAAGAATTTGACTGTGTCTTCCCACATTCCTTTAAGTCCAAATTGGTGCCTTTGAAAAGACTTATTTTCTGGCCATTTTCTAGAGGAATAATCTTGAGGGCTGATTGTCACCACATTTCTTTGAAAGGGTTGACTCAAACCAGG
This sequence comes from Tupaia tana, assembly GCA_026018925.1. Taxonomy (NCBI): domain Eukaryota; kingdom Metazoa; phylum Chordata; class Mammalia; order Scandentia; family Tupaiidae; genus Tupaia; species Tupaia tana. The sequence goes on along the minus strand of JAKSZU010000018.1, from coordinate 18,252,340 downwards.
ATATGATGTTCTTCCCAAGTGACCTCACCCCTCGGTGTGTTACCCAAGAGGAATATGGCTCTAGTCTGGTTTTCCAAAGGTTCTTGTAGCAGAGGAAAGAGATTGTCTTAAACAAGCATTATGACCTCTTTGGCAGATTTTTCTTTTTTCTTAGGGATTTTGCCATAGGGCTTGTGCGTTTGCCAGAGAAAGACACAGTGAGAGGGAAAGTGAGAAATCACCTCCCCAAGGGGGATGGCCATGCTACAATCCCTTCTGTTCCATTCCTCCTCCTGGAATCTTGGGTATGCACACACATGAGCCCAGCATGAATTTCAAGCCATTGGGTCTGGGACTCGAATCGTGGTCAGCCATGTGGGAGTCCAGCAATGCTGGACCATCTGCTGGCCCCTGGATAGAGTTTTTGAAAATGTTTATTGCGAGGGGGACCAGCAGATGGTGTAATGGTTATGTTGCTGGACTCCCCACATAGTCGACCGTGGTTAGAGTCCCGGACCCGGCAGCCTAAAACTCGTGCTGGGCGCATGTGCATATATGCCCAGAATCCTGAGAGCATAATGGAGAAGGGATTGCGGCACTGCCATCCGCCCTGAGGGGGTAATTTTTTGGCTCTCTGGCAAGTGCACACACCCTATAGCAAAAATCTCTCTTAAAAAAAAAAATGTTTATTGTGAGTGAGAGAGACAACACCCTCAACAGGGACCCAGTGCCACTGTCTATCCTCAGCCTTGGCCAGCCCTGTCATGGACACCTGCATTCCTGGTATACTCAGAGAGATCTCTGGGGACGAGCAGTTAGCTTAATGGCTATGTCGCTGGACTCCCACGTAGTCGACTGCGGTTCGAGTCCCGACCAGTGGCTTAAACTCATGCGGGGCGTGTGTGTGTGCGTGCCCAAGATCCCTAGAGGAGAATGGAGGAGAAGGGATTGTGGCGTGGCCATCCCCCCTGGGGGGTGATTTCTTGCTTTCTGTCTCTCTGTCTCTCTCTGTCTGGCGAGCGCACGTGCCCTATAGCAAAAACCTCTCCAAAAGGAAAAAGAAAAAAAAAAGAGAGAGATCTCTGGATTGAACGCAGAACCTTCCCATGTGGGCCAGCCTTGCAAAGTATCTTGTCCTACTGTTGTACCACAATCTAGCCCCCAGATTTCTTTCTTTCTTTTTTTTTTCTTATCAAATTTTTTGCCAGAGGATGTGAGAAACATCCCCCTCCAGTGGGATGTGGTCACACCACAGTCCCTTCTTTATTTCTCCATCCTGTCAGGATGTGGGGCACACACACACACACATGTGCCCTGTGTGTTCTTCAAGCCACCAGGGCTAGGATTTGAACGGCCCAGTTGGCTGTGTGGGATTGAGCTCCCTTAATCACCAAGCCCCAGGGACAGCCCCACATTTTTTTTTTCTTTTCCTTTTTTCAGTGGTGCATGTATACAGTATCTCAGAGCTACTTAGAATGAAGCCTGGACTTTAGTATGAAGGTTTTCAAAGACTTCCTCCCCCACGAATTCTTCAGCACAGTTGTGTGGGAGTGTTTGAAAAGGGAACAAGACGACCAACTCGTTTGTGGGAAAAGTTGTGGCTTTCCTATTGGAAAACGTCACCCCTTGAATCAACTGTGGGACAATCTACAGGCATCAATGGACAGGTGGGGCAGGCCCCTGAGTCATGGCCATTGAGAGGCCTCTCCTGGTGAGGCTTCTCAGTTTCAAAGGTTGACTCAGCTGTGACATCACCTTTCATAGTAACAGGTCTATAGGTGCCAGCTCTGACTCATAAGTCTCAGGAGATACTGTGCCTTCGTGACTTTTCTCTTAGCTTCTTGCTCAAGGGTTTTGGAGAAATGAATGGATTCAACAGCTGCTTGTTGAACTTAATTTCACATGGCTGATTTCATTACCACCCCAATTCCCAGGCTGCTAATCATGACTAAACTTTAAGGTGAAAATTAAATTTGTGGGTATAGTACCCCTATCATTTGCCTTCTTATTCCAAATCTGCATTTAAAAAGAAGTCCTGGGAGGGCAGGTGGTGTGGTGGTTAAGGGTGCTGGATTCCCACATGGCCCACCATGGTTCCAGTCCCGGACCTGGCGGTTTGCTCTCTCACTTTCCCTTTTTCTTTCTCTATCTCTCTCTGGTCAAATTAAAAAATAATAACAAATGGAATTAAATAAATAAACATATTTAAGAAAAGGAAATCCTCTTTTACACATTGCAGATGGGTGTTTCAGTTTGTCATTTAAGTCTCTGATTTTGAAATTTCCTTGTAAGTTGTAACCGATATTTCCTTGGACTTTAGAATTTAGTTATAATTTCTTGCTCTTTTTTTTTTCTCTTTCTGCTAATCGTTTTACCTGAACCATGGGAGTATTTAAGACCTTGGGAATTAAATCCCTAGGAGATTATTCAGCCTTGGGAAGTGCATGCCACTTAGCAGGTGTGAAGTTTTATTTCTGGTTTCAAAGGAGATTTGATATTAAGGTTGTGACTTTACTCCTCAGCATCTATTTCTCTTTTAGCCTGTAAAATAATGAGTCTCCCGTAGTCTCCTTCTGAGTCAGGATGAACTGGGGAGGGCAGTTTGAGAAGAGGATTGCCTGGTTCCAATCCCAGCTGGACCCGTTACTTGCCATAGACCTCTGGCAAATTACTTTCTGGGCCTCAGTCCTCTCACTTGTAAAAAAGAGACATAGTTTCTATTTCATAGGATTGCTATGAAGATTCAATGAACTTGCAATTTATTTTTTTTTTATTTATTTTTTTTTTGGAGAGGTTTTTCGCTATAGGGCGCGTGTGCTCGCCAGACAGACAGAGAGAGACAGAGAGACAGAAAGCGAGAAATCACCCCCCAGGGGGGATGGTCACGCCTCAATCCTTTCTCCTCCACACGCACACGCGCCCGGTGTGAGTTGTAAGCCACCGGGTCCGAGATGCAAACCGTGGTCGACTACGTGGGAGTCCAGCGACATAGCCATTACGCTAACTGCTGGTTCCCGCAATTTATTTTTTAAGAATTACTTATTCAATTTTATTTATTCATTTATTTATTTTAATTTGACCAGAGACAGAGAGAGAGAGAGAGAGAGAGAGAGAGTGAGCAGAGGGAAAGTAGGAAGGCAAGCTGCCAGATCCAGGGCTTGAATGGCGGTCAGCCATGTGGGAGTGCCTTAACCACGTGGGAGTGTCCAGTGCCCTAACCACCATGCCACCTGCTGGTCCCACATATCCCTTTTTTTTTTTTTTTTTTTTTTTTTAAGAGATTTTTGCTATAGGGTTTGTGCACTCACTGGAGAGACAGAGATAGGAAGTGAGAAATCACTCTGCACCAGGGGTGGCCTCTGGAGAGGCCTCTCCATTCTCCTTTCGAGATCTTGGGCATGCATGCACAAGTGCCTGGTGTGTTTTAAGTCGTCAGGTCCAAGACTTGAACCATGGTTGACTATGTGGGAGTCCAGCAGTGTAACCATTACGCTATCTGCTGGTCCCAGACTTGCATATCTTGTGCTTTTAGTGCCTGGTACATAACTAAAAAACAAATTTAAGTTCATTTATTTTTTTTTTTCCCTATGAGACAGAGACAGAGTAGAGAGACAGGCACCCCCAACAGTGTCTTTATGCTGTGGTCCACACCCCATCTCAGCTGGCCTGGATCATGGATACCTGTGCACCTGTTTACCCTGGGAGGACTTGGGATGCAAACCTTTCCTATGGGGAATTCAGTTGAGCTGCTGCTGTGCCACCACTTGGCCCTCTAAGAGAATTTTGTAAGCAGGAGGGTCAGAAGATACGGAGGTTGCATCTGGCAGGTCACATGGTGATTAGGGGCGTTGAACTCACATATGGCTGACTGCAGTTCAAGTCCTGGACTTGATGGCTTGCTTTCTCACTTTCTCTCTCTCTCTCTCTCTGCCCCTATTTGGTCAAATTTAAATAAATAAATAAATACATACATACATACATACATACATAAAGTCAAATAAAATGTTAAAAAAAAAAAGATAAGGAGGTCTGCCTTTGGAATGGCTACCTCAGCAGGGGACAGGTTCCTCCCAGAGCTGGTCCTAGACATTGGGAGAGATACTGGATTTCAGGATCTGCCAGTGATGCATGAAATAGGGTCAAGATTAGTATTAAGCTAGGGCAGCTTGTTCTTTCTGGGATCCCTGCCCAGCTTCCCTCTGTGCCTGTGAATGGATCAGTAATACTGTTTGCCTAACTCCTGGGATCCAGTAAGCTCTCCTTGGCCAAGAGTTTTAGGATGGTTGGCTCTATAACCGCCTTTGCTGCTGGCCTTTTGAGAAGGCTGAGAATCAATCTGCTTTTAAATACTTGTAAAGGATATCATGTGGCTCCTTGGTGAATGGAAGAAAAGGAAACAGGGCAGAAACTATAGCAGGAGGGACTAGGGCAAGACGCCTGAGGTAGGGTTGAAAGCACTTTCTTTTTTTTTTTTTTTTTTTTTTTTTGAGAGGTTTTTGCTATAGGGCTCATGTGCTCGCCAGAAAGACACAGAGAGACAGAAAGCGAGAAATCACCCCCCAGGGAGGATGGCCACGCCACAATTCCTTCTCCTCCGTTCTCCTCTTGGGATCTTGGGCATGCATGCACACGCGCCCGGCATGAGTTTAAGCCACCGGGTCCGGGAGTCGAATCACAGTTGACTACATGGGAGTTCATCGACATAGCCATTATGCTAACTGCATTTTCTGAGTACTGACTGCCCCCTTTTCACTTCTGCCATCTCACCCACCTGTGATCACACCACGGTCACATTTTCTGCCCTACCTCAGTCCCTTGCTGTGTAGCCCTGTTCCAGAGTGTGAATTTCAAGGTCTCCCCAACCCTCATAGACCCTCTCTCAGGGAAGATTTAGAATTGTTTAGCACTAAACTCATAGAAGACTATGTTTTGTTTTGTTATTAATTTGCCAGAGAGGATGCATATGCCCACAGAAGAGAGAAAGGGAGAGTAAGAAAGCACCCCCCTTGGGAAATGGCCACACCGCAATCCCTTTTCTTCCATTTCTCCTCTCAGGATTTTGGGCATGCACGCACATGTGCCTGATGTGTTTCACAGGCTGCGAGGTCCAAGACTCAGACCACACAGTTGACCATGTGGGGTTCATGCCCTAACTACCACCCCACCAATTGGCCTGGAAGATTTTTTTCTTTTTTAAGGTTTTTGCCATAGGATGCGTGCATTCACCCGAGAGACAGAAAGAGGGAAAGTGAGAATTCACCCTCCTGGGTGAATGGCCACATCACTATCCCTTCTTCTCCACTCTCCTCCTGTGATTTTGGGCATACATGCCAATGCACACAGCATGATTTTCAAGCCCGCAGGTCCAGGACTAGAACTGTGGTCAGCTATGAGGGAATTCAGGCCATCACACCATCTGCTGGCCCTTGGAAGAATGTTTTTAAAAGCCCATTCTGGGGCCGCAGATGGTGTGGTTGTTAAGGGCTGGACTGCCACATGGCTGACCTCAGTTTGAGTCCTAAACCTGCTTTCTCACTTTTCCCCTCTCTCTCTCACTCTGTCCCTCTATGGTCAAATTGGAAATAAATAAATAAAGTTAAGTTAAAAGAAAAAGCCATTCTTTGGGGGCAGAATTATTAAAATCACAAGAACCATCTAGTGTCTTAGTTTATATGTGAATTGGCAGGTTTAGTGATGTTAGGTAACTGGGCCAGAGTCACACAGCTGCTAAGAGTTAGGACTAAATAATAGTGTTGTTAAATAACTATGGAGATATTCCAAAATGTTCAAGGAAAAATGGAATCAAAGTACAAGTGTATTTTGGTGTAAAAAAAGTTTTAATTCCATGCAGTTTTTTCCCATGAACTTTTTGATGATCCCTTGTATACTGTTAATTGCATTCCTTAATTGATTAAGGAATTGATTAAGTATTCAACTGTTCACATATCTTGTATTTTTAATATTTTTAGAATTATTTAATTTTATTTGTTTTTACTTATTTTTTTTTTTTTTAATTTGACTGGAGACAGAGAAAGAGAAAGGGAAAGAAAATACTGCCCTATTGGGACATATTTTAAATGTGAATGGCTGGGGGGCTGGCAGGTGGTGTGGTGGTTAAGGGCGCTGGACTCCCACATGGCTGACTGCAGTTCGAGTCCCAGACCAGGTGGTTTGCTTTCTTACTTTCTCATTCTCTTTCTCACTCTGTCCCTCTCTGATCAAATTAAATAAATAAATAAATAAAATAAATCTTAAAAAAAAAAAAGAAATGGCTGAACTGTAGCCAGGGACTAGCTGATGCCTGTAAGCAGTCCTTTCAGAGCTTCATAGACTCCTTTGTTTTTGTGGGTTTTTTTTTCCCAAAGAATTATTTTATTTAACTTTATTTATTTATTTATTTTTAATTAGACCAGAGAGAGACAGAGAGAGAGAGAGAGAGAGAGAGAGAGGGAGAGAAAGGGAGGGAAAATAAGAAAGCAAGCCGCCAGGTCCAGGACTCGAACTGCAGTTGACCACGTGGAGTCTAGTGCTCCCAACCAGCATGCCACCTGCTGACCCCTATAGACTCCTTTTAATTATTATTATTTTCTTTTCCAAGCTACTACTTATGTTGTTTTCATAATCACTTAGGGTGGGGAAACGAGAGATGGGGTGGAGGAAAAATGAACTCTCTGAGTGCCACAGACCACTTGACCTGACTGCCAAACAAGATCTGTGAAAAGCATTTTGCTTATTTATTTATAAACTGTTTAAAATTTCATTTAATTTATTATTGTTATTTTTTTAATTTGACCAGAGAGACAGAGACAGAAAGGGGGGTGGATGAGGGGAGGGGAGGGGAGTAAGAGTGAGAAAGCAGGCCACCAGGTCTGGGACTCCTCACCATGCCACCTGCCAGCCCCTATTTATTTATTTATTTATTTTGCCAAAGGGCACTTGCCCTCACCAGAGGGAGCAAGGGAGAGGGAGAAAGTACTCAGCATGATTTTCAAGACGCCGGGTCCAGGACGTATACTGCAGTCGGCCATGTGGGAGTCCAATGTCTTATCCACCATGCCATCTGCTGGATGGCCTCCAGGATGTGTTTTATAAAAGGGAATGTGTATCTTGATCCATTATCAGTACATACTGACATTTAAAACACACACACACACACACACACACACACACACACACGTTTATTTATTTATCTGTATTTGTTGTGATTTTCAACCACTGGGTCCAGGACTCAGACCTCAGTTGGCCATGTGATAATCCAGCGCCTTAATTCCCATGCCATCTACTGACCCCTGTGCAGACATATTTACATATGGAAAGACAGTTGTCTAGGATGGCTAGGGAGGTTGAGGTGTGTAGAACAAACACCCGAAGACAGACATGGACAGAATGGATGCTGCCATACTATTTCTCTACTTTTAGATATATTATGAAATTTTCTTTTATAAAGCTTAAAGGAGTCCTGCATATTGTAAAACCTGAAAAATGACCTACAGTAGAAAACTCAGCCACTCTCACAAGTACCCTCCCCTTCTCAGGTGGCCTATGTTAACTGTTGGGTGTCTCCTCTCAGCCATCTTTCTATGCATTTAAAGAACATATGTATGCATATTTGTAGGCTTTTAAAGTTGGAATTTTCCATAAATGGAAATATGATCATTCTGTAAAATGTAACTGTCTCCCGCCTCCCCTCCTTCATGCCACACCTTGGAAAATTCTGCATGTCGGTCCATGGGACGTTCTCTCTCATTTCTTTAACCTGGGAGAAGACCACTTTAGACACCTGGCAGCTGCCCACAGCTGCCCAGGTTCTCCTCAGCCTATGTCTGAGGGTCTACTATGTGTTCTGTGGCAGTCCTGAGCTTCTCTGTCCCCAGGGATTTGGAGATGGATCCAGGGGTGGTGGAAAATGCTGACATGCCAAGTTAACAGACAATGGGTGCATTCAGAATCCAGGTGGGTTAAGAGCTGTGTGGGCCGGAGCCGCTGGCAAGCTTTCTGCAGGGTGTAGGGGTTGGGGGATGAGTGTGCTGGGCCTGGGATGTTGAGTGACTTGTCGGCAGGAAGCAGGGAGTAAAGTGGGCTCTTTGGGAAAGACCTCTCATACTGATTCTGAGGGCCGGGAATATGACAATATGGGAATATGACAAAGAGATGTTTGGACGGTTACTCAGGTGGCTGAAGTGAAACTGAGCTTTGAGTTTCCGGCCCTGGAGTCATATAACAGGCAGGTGAGGGAGGCTGTGAGGAAACTCCCCTCTTGGGCCTTCAGGCCTGAGGCTGAAAGAGCCTCACAGGGCCATAGAGGGACTGTAATGTGGCTGTCAGGGTGGGGCCCAGTAGGCAGGCACCAAACAAGCTGGAAGAACCTGGAGAACCAGAGCAGCAGGTCCTCCTCCTCCTCCTCCATGCCCTGAGCTCCAGTGAAGCCCCAGGCTGGGCTGGGGAACATGGAGTGGCCCCCAGAGAGGGAGGGGCGGCCACCCCATCCCTGCAGCCCTAGAGTGGCCAGCGTTGTCCGGCCTGGTGTATCAAATCCAGGGCAGTACCAGTGGGCTATCTTAGAGCCACCCGCATGTTCCTCCAAATCCACTCCTCCTCCGTCCCCAGCCTCACTTCTGGTAGTGCTCATCTCAGCAGATGGCAGCACCCATCTGCCCATCTGTTTGTCTGTCTTGTGCGTTTGTTCAGCGGTTGCACTTATGGGCCGAGTACTGTTATGGGCCGAGCTCATATAGTCCGAGCACTGCTGAGAGGCCACGAAGCAGCAGGAAACCAGACACAGGACTCTCCTCCCTAGTGGAGTTTTTATTCTGTTGATAGGCATTGTATGTGTGGGTAAGCGTAGCAGATATGGGGGCCAGCAGGTGGCATGGTGTTTAAGGTGCTGGACTCCCACATAGCTGACGGTGGTTAAGTTCCAGACCTGGTGACTTGCTCTCTCATTTCCCCCACCCCCCGCCTCTGTTGCCTTACAGCAAATTAAAATAATAATCCATTTTTACAAAACAGATACGTAGAACACTCAGTGTTGTATGGTGACAGACTTTAGGACAAATGAATCCTAATGGGGCATTGTAGGGAAGCATTGGGATGTTCTGAGAATCATCAAAGGGAGCCATTTGAGCAAAGACCCTAGAGAAGTGTAGGATCAGGTGTCCTAGACCCAGGGAGGAAAGGCCAGTGTGTGTGCATTCTCAGCATCAAGGGGCAGGGGTGACAGGAGGTGGCAGAGGGAGGTGACACCCATTGCATTCCTGACTCTTATCCCCTTCAGCTCAGATCCAGCCCCTGTGACCTGCCAAACTTGTCTCTCCTCTCCTTTCCCGGGAGTGAAGTCCTGTACTTGGTAATTGCTTGGACACCTGGTCCCTGGCTGCTCAAGCTCTCAGCTGAGTACACGGGGCAGCGAGCGCCCTGCGCCCTTTCCCCTTTCCTCGGCCGGGCAGGGCCCACTCCTAATGGTGCTGCCACATTTATCCCCTTCTAGCAGTGCTTCCCTATGCTCCTTGCCTGGCTAACTTACTTCTCAGGGCTAGCTCAATGTTGCTCCCACCTTCTGCCCTTTCCCAGTTTGGGGTGCCCAGGCTCTCTCCTCTCCCTTGTGTGGTGCCTGGAATGTCGTTGGCACTCAGTAAGTAGTTGTTTGATGAGGGGCTGAGGAGGAGTAGGGGGTGGTTTTATGTATCCGTTGGGGACTTTTGGAAGAGTGCATTATAATGGAAAAGAGGAAGCCAGCTTCCTAATTATGCTCTATTTTGTTTTGTTTTGTTCCTATCAAAAACAAAACAAAACAAAACAAAAAAAAAAACGCCCTAATGTGATCTCTCTGGCCATCTTTTAAAATGGTAATGGTAACTTTAAAAAGTTTTATTCCCCTCTCCCCCCAAAGGCTACTTGTGTCTTAAAGAGAAATCAAAATCAATCATAAAAAGCAGCTTAATTTGAAGTGGTCACTTCTACATATTACGTAGAGGGGAAGTTGGGGTGATAGTTAGTACTTTTTCAAGTGTTTAGTAGGCCCTACCTACTGAGCATTCAAACGTGGCCTGTAGCAGAAAGGAGGGAGAAATCCTCACCCCCTGTGTGGAATTTACATTACAGTGGAGAGTGGAGGAGGAGAGACCAAAAGTAATCAGATTATTGTCCTGTAGTCCTGTTGGGAGGAGAGTCTTGGTGGAGAGGGGAGGATGGGACTAGAGCCTTGAGAGTGAGGGTTTCTCAAATACTGTTGCTGCCAAGTCCTGACTCCTGGCTTCATTTCCACTTTATAGATAAAGAGATTGAGATTTAGAACGTGATGGGGCATTGAGGAAGTGAAGAGAATGCAGGTGGGACTGGGGAACTGGAAGCCTATTGTGAGACAGGGAAGTCTTTGAGCAAAGTAAATACTCCCTGGGGGTCACAAGCCCTCATCCCCCCAGGCCTGGAATGTGGATACCCTGACTGGCTGCTGCATTTGAAATGCTGGTTTGTTACTTAAGCAATTGTTTACAGGCATTTAACTAGTTTTAACATCTACTCTACTGTCTTTGTTTCTAAGCCACCTGCCCAAGTAATTAAAATGCAGACTGTTGGGCCTCACCCCCAGAGATTCTGATTTCTAAATCTGGATTGAGGTCCAGGAATATGCATTTTCAAATAAGCCCATTTTGTACCACTGTAAGGACAAACTGGACCCAGAGTATCTGTTCCCTAACCTGGGCCAGAATGTGGCTCATTGGAAAGTCTAAAAATGAAAACTTTGAGGGGCCCTCCTCTCCCAGGGATTCAGACTTGAGATCTGAGGGAAGCTGGGGAATTTGGTTTTAAAAAACACAGCTCTTTGGGACCGGGAGGTGGCGTGGTGGTTAAGGGTGCTAGACTCCCACATGGTCAGCCATGGTTTGAGTCCCAGACCTGGCAGCTTGCTTTCTCACTTTCTCTCTTTTTCTCTTTCTCTCTGTCCCTATTTAGAAAGAAAGAAAAATAAAATAATTCTTTGAAAAAAAAATATAAAAAAGCCACACACTCCCATGTGATTCTTGTCTGGGTTTTGTACCCACGTGAAGGAGAGATGAGATGTGCCTGTGCATGTGCGATTTTTAGATCAGTCGTGTCCAGAGCTTTTATCCAGATTCACTGGTCCGAGAACCCCTCCCTCCAGCTCCCCGCAAAGGCATTCAAGGCTCTGCTCTGAGCGAAACTACCATTCCAGAGTGGGAACCAATCCTAGGGCCCAGGAAGGCAGAAGTGAAGGGAAGTCAGGTTGATGGTTGTAATTTTTGTTTTTAAAATTTATTTTATTGAAAGAAAGACAGGCACCATCAGCAGGATCTTGGACGGCTGTAATCCCCTTCCCCCAGCTCTCCAGCCAGTCAGGATATTGGGCTAGTATGCGCTCTTGTATTTCAGATCAACTCAGAATCTGAACTCAGGGTTGGCTGCCGCGTGGCTTCCAGCACTGCAGATCAGTGCGTTACCAAACGCCAGGTTGGCTTGCTTGAGCACTACAAATTAAACCATGATGAAACACAGTACAGCTTAATTGCAATGCACAAAGCCAGGAGAGCAGGGAGCTCTGGTTGAAAAGATCTGGTCTTCCTGACATGTTCCCCACATGCATTTATAAGGGCAAAACTAGGGGCAGGGGTTCAAGGCACATGATCAGTTCAATGATTGGTTCAAGAGGGTGTGATCATCTTGTGGGCATTCTTGATTGGCAAGACCTTAGATAATCAAATTTCTGTTCAGGTTTCCAGAGCCTTTCAGCCTGATACCCGTTCTGCCAACAATCTCCATTCTACAAAATGTCCTAAACCTTCAGTACTTCCCTTTAAGTGAGAGTTTTAGAATTCTTTTGGCCCTCATTCATGGCCAATGTTGCCTCATTACCATAACAAAAGTCTGAAATCTTATCCCTTATTTTGGGCCTTTGCAATGCAAATGGTAGAACCTGTAGTCTAAGTCCCTTAGAAGAGATGTTTTACTTTTAGTTCAGCCCTTACTAGTTTTTTAAAGAGTTATTTTTTTGTTACTTTTTAAAATTTGCTATAGAGCACATATATATGCGAGAGAGAGAGAGAGAGAGAGAGAGAGAGAGAAAGCGAGAAAGCAATATACCAGGTCCAGGACTCTAACTAGGTGGGAGTCCAAAGCCTTAACCACCTCGCTGGCCCCAGCTCTTAGTAATTTATAGTTTGGAAAATTCTTACTTAATAGTGGAGAAACTGAGGGTCCATCCATTTTTTTTCAGGGGGTCCCTGCTCAATTTCACCTGTGCTACCAGGGTCTAGAGCTCATTGGTTCTTGGAGAAGCAAGTATGAACAAATATGTAGGATGTGACAAACAGCAAATACAGTGGTGGAGAAAGAATTCCAGTGTCTTTGGAAAGGAGAACTTGGATGGCCAACTCCTGTTCCTCTTGTCTCTCTGTCCCTTCACTCATCATTCTTCCATTAATTTAGTCATTGGCCACCTGCCATATTCAAGACTCTCAGTGATCCAGGCTTTGAGAGCAGGGAAGGGTAGCCTGGGCCATTCATACCAGTGGATGGTTTGACAAGTTAACTTACTTCGGTTTCAAACAGGCCTCACTTAGGAGTCTGCAAACTCAACTCCCTAAGTTATAAGTGGCCCAGTTCAGTAGTAAAAGGTATGGGTAAACTCTGCTGCTGGCCTGGAGAAGCCAGCATGAAACTCAAACTCTGCAGAAAACAGATCCAGCATGGAGATAAGGCAGCTGCAATTTCAGTATTAGCACGGGCCAAGTAAGAATTTTTGGGACTTTCCTTGCTTTTCTGTATATACATTTTTTTTTTTCTTTGTGAGCTAGGTTAGGAGGATTTGGTTTATGATTAATCTGCCTGGAGTTTGATAACAGGTCCAGCAAATGTGTAAGGCATTTCAGATATTGACTCTCAATGCACTCTTGGAATTTTAGGGCAATCAGGCTCTTTGGGTTATCCTTGCTTGTTAATAAAGTAGTTTTGCCCCAAGACAAGTGATTTATCTCCTTTTTAAAATAATAAACATGTTTTTATTTTCTCATGGCTTTTGAAAATGTGACATTCGGTAATTCAGCCATAGTTTTTACTTCCAGGTCACTTCTTCATTGGGCCTCAATTCCCTTTTAAATAATACACTCTTGTTCCGGAAGGCAGTTAGCTTTTTCATCATTCTTTCTGTCTAGATAACATCTAAATACAAATCCCATGGGGACAAGTGTGTGAACCCAGTGGTCACATACAATCTGAAGTAAGTTTGCCATGATTGCTGCGGCTTGGCGCCAACAACAACCGGGCGATCAAGGGTAGGGCGGAGCTCCGCCACCAGCGCCGGCCTTCTTCTTTAATTTTTTTAAGATTTTGGGACACGTCATGACTTTCAGATATTTAATGCTTTTTAAAGATGTCTTTTCCTCCCGTTGGAAGGTTCTCTGTTCCAGTTGGATCTGTTTTCTCCTTTTATCTTTGGGCCTTGTTCTCAGCTGATCTTCCTCAATATGTATCAAATTGAAGGCCATTATCAAAGCCCTTCAGTCATTGATACAAATTTTTTTGGGGGGGGGGGTTTCGCTATAGGGCACGTGCGCTCGCCAGACAGAGAGAGACATAGAGACAGAAAGCAAGAAATCACCCCCCAGAGGGGATGGTCACGCCGCAATCCCTTCCCCTCCATTCTCCTCGGGCACACACGCACACGTGCCCGGCATGAACTTTAAGCCACCGGGTCCGGGACGCGAACCATGGTCGACTACGTGGGAGTCCAGCGACATAGCTATTACGCTCACTGCTGGTTCCAGATATAAATATTTTTTTAAGAATTATTTATTTCCTTTTATTTATTCACTCACTTATTTTAGTTTGACCAGAGAGAGAAAGTGAGAAAGTAAGCTGTCAGGTCCAGGATTCGAACCGTGGTCAGCCATGTGGGAGCGTTAGCACCTTAATTACCACGCCACCTGCTGGTCCCCAAATTTGGTTTAATGTAAGATTGTTAAGTTTTCTTATATACCTTGTTAAAATTATTCTTGTTTTACTGTCGAGGCTCAGGGAGGTCCCCTTGGCTATTTAGTGGCAGGACGAGATTTACAATTTGCACCTTATTATTTATGATAGAGTACATTTGTGTGCATGGGAGAGATTGAGAGAGAAAGATGGAGTCAAGCACCTTCCACGGGGTCTGGTCACTCTATAGTCCTCTTCCTTCAGCCTGTCAACCTGTGCTGGGCACTTGCACGCTTGCCAGACATGCTTCAGGCTGACGTTGTTGGCGGTTCAAGCCCATGTTGCAGTGTGAGATCTGGCTTTTCCTGAGCAGCTCATTATAGCCGTCCCTCAGAGTCGGCTTCTGCCAACCTTTTCCTCTGCAAAATGGGATTAGTAGCATCTACTCCAAAAGGTTATTGGGAAGATGGGAAGATTAAATAAGATAGAGTATTAGGCATACACTGGGTACTGTGTCGGAAATACTAGCAGTGTTACTGTTACTGATAATTGAAAAATACAAAAAATTTAAACTTCAAGAAATATGTGGACAAATGGAATAAAAATACAGGTTTATTTTAGTGCAAAATATTTTGAAATCCACATGTAGTTTTTTTCTTTTCCTTTATTCCTTTAAGTAACAGTTCATTTTTTATTTACTTTTTATTCATTCATTTATTTTTTAAAAGAATTATTTTTACTTAACTGTCTGAGTTGTTATTATTATTCTAATTTGACCAGAGAGAGGCACAGAGAGAGAGAGGGGAAGTGAGAAAGCAAGTCGCCAGGTCCAGGACTTGAACCACAGTTGGCCATGTGGGAGTCCAGCGCCACTAACCACCATGCAATCTGCTGGCTCCTTCATTCATTTATTTTAATTTGACCAGAGAGAGACACACACAAAGAGAGAGAGAGGGGAAGTGAGAAAGCAAGCCACCAGGTCCAGGACTTGAACCCTGGTCAGCCATGTGGGAGTGTCCAGTGCCTTAACCACCATGCCACCTGCTGGTCCCTATTATTACTTTTTAATTACCAAACGAAAGAGTGCTCATCAGAAAGAGATGAAGAAGAGAGGAAGGGAGAGGAAGAAAGCATCCCTCAACAGGGTGTGGTCAACCCTTCTCCATTTCTCTATCATGTCAGGATTTGGGGTATGCATGCACACATGCCCTGTGTGTTTCTCAAGCCAGGATTTGAGCTGCTGCGAGATCTGGCTCCCTTAACTACTATGCATGGAGCCAGCCCGATAGTTTTTCCTTAATACACATTTTTCATGAACTTTCTGAAAATCCCTCTTATAACAGTATATATATCCCCATACCTTTGTCCCGTACCCCCTTATTCTGCCTTTTTCCCATGGTCCTTCCTGCTATTCAACTTACAGTGTACTTTACTTGCTGCTTTCCCTCTCTTAGCATATGAGCTCTTGGAGGGCGGCACTCGGTATGTTTCGTTCACTGCTGAACCTCTAAGGGCTCAGAATGCTGCCAGCACATAGTAGGTCCTCAGTTTTTTGAATAACTGAATGACTGTATTTTATTTCTGTATCTGTTGTAGAGCTATCTGTGTCAATAATGACTAAGATATACCTATATAAATACTGTATAGATAGATACTTAGATATATAGAGAGATCAGTGTGTGTATTTGCATGTATAGTTCCAAACATGATGTTTCTGTAACTAACTTAACCATGTGTTGGCTGCTTCCTTATTCCTTCTAGGAGTCTCATGGAAAGGTGTGTCTAAGTTGCTCTTAAAAAAACCTATAGGAATCCGCAGTTGGCATAATGGTTATGTTATGGACTTCTACATAGTTGACTGTGGTTCGAGTCCCAGACCCGGCAACTTAAAACTCAATGCTGGGTGCATGTGCGTGCATGTCCAAAATTCTGAGAGGGAGAATGGAAGAGAAGGGATTGCACTGTGGCTATCCCCCCCACGGGGGGTTATTTGCTTTCTGTCTTTCTTGGGCAAGCACACGCACCCTGTAGCAAAAATCTCTTTTAAAAAGAAAAGAAAAGAAAAAACCTTCTGCAAATATAATCTCATAATTAGAGTATTTTGTTCTAAGGAGCCCCATATTCAAGTTTCAAAAGATATTATCAGTGACACTATATACAAACACACACATATAAATATATGTATATGTATTTAACTGTGTTTTATTTATGAGAGAGGCCATGTGCAAAAGAGAGAGAGATGGGGGTACTCTCCACTGCATCTCATCATGTGGGGATCCCTTTCCCCCACCACTCCAGCTCATTAGGATCTTGAACGAGAATCTTCTTCCATATGCGTCATATAATTAAAAGCTATTATCAAATGAAAAATGTCACCTTCCTGCCTCCCTCTGACTACATCTTCCCCTCGAACTCCAGGTTAGGAGTTGGGCCTCTTTTGTATCCTGCCCTGCCTTCCAGCCCTGAGCATAGTGGATACCCAGGAATGTTCATGGGTGCCAGATACTCCACATCTGCCTTCAGGGAACACCCAAGCACTGGGTATCCTGCAGAGAGAGTATGCGTGTGCACGCGCTCACACAGATACACACAAGCATGCGTGTGCGCACGTCCACACAGTCTGCACCTTCAGGCAGTGTAGAAAAAAAGACTTCAGAGAGTGGTACATTTTGTGAAGGAACTAAAAGCAGGGACGGGGTAGGAATAACTGGAATGGTGGTTGGGAGCCTGCTAGCTAAGTGGGGTTCTCCCCTGAAGCTGTGTTGTGCCCTAGTGGAGGGCTGGAGGATGCCATGAGAAGGAAGCTAGGAAGAGAATCCAAAGCAGAGGAAACAGCAAGGGCCAAGAGCCTGAGTCAGAAGTGCAGCCTGCTGCAGCGGAGGAGGCCCAGTGTGGCTGGGGCCCGATGGGCGACAAGGCAGAGGGCAGACCTTGTCTCCGACTTGGTCTGTCTGTTCTGAAGGCCAGGTCAATGCCTCTGCATCCACCAGCTCCCATCGGGTGCAGTGATGTGAACCAGTGCATGTGTCCAATTCATCCTTTGGGGAAAGCAAGGACCTTTCCTCTGAAGCGGAGGAGGTCCTTTGTCTTTTGGAAACGATGCGCAGGAGACCAGAACAATAAGTTGCATTTCCTCGCTGGTCACTGCTAAGTGCAGGCTCCTGTGTCAGAAAGGATTTGGAATGGATAGTTGATAGAAGTTAGTTCCTGCCAGCTGTCCTTCCTGCCTTTCAGTCCTAGCTAAGTCCTTACTGCTTGGGTACCTCTGGTTGGCCATTCCCACCCTGTCTGATTTTTTTTTTTTTCCAGCCCCAGGATAGCATCAATTTTCATTGAGCTTTTATTACTTTTTTCTTTTTTTTAAGTTTTTGGTATAGGGCATGTGGGCTTGCTAAGGAGAGAAAAAGAGAGAAAGAAAGAAAATGAGAAAGCACCCACCAGCAGGATGGTCATTCCACAGTTCCTTTTCCTCCATTCTCCTCTTAGGATTTTAGGCACTCATGCCTGCTGTGTTCAAGCCCCGGGGTCCAGAACTTGATCCGTATAGTAGGCTATGTGGATCCAGCTGCCTTAGCCGCCACACCTCTGACTGGCCTTCACTGAGCTTTTGTTCTGTTTCTAACTTGATGTTAAGGGCTTGACATGGATTAACTTGTCCAGTCATCTCTCCCCTTCAAGAGATAGGGAGGAAATTGAGGCAAGGAGAGGTGAAGTCATGTGTGTGAGGAGGTGTAATTAATAGAGATATGAACTCAGGTCATCAGGCCTCTGATGTGGGGCTCTCACTCTTTAAG
Organism: Tupaia tana; assembly: GCA_026018925.1. Taxonomy (NCBI): domain Eukaryota; kingdom Metazoa; phylum Chordata; class Mammalia; order Scandentia; family Tupaiidae; genus Tupaia; species Tupaia tana. The sequence continues at coordinate 18,234,641 of JAKSZU010000018.1, read as the reverse complement.
CTTATTTATTCCTTTCTTCCATAAGCAAGAGACAGACACACAGAGAGAACAAAGGTACCCTCAGCAGGGTCCTCATGCTGTGATTTACCTTCTGCATTCTGGATCATGGGCATGAACATGTCAGGTGTACTCAGGCAGGTCTCTTGACATGAACCCAGAACCTTCCATGTGAGTCAACCTTGCAGAGCATCACATGTTCTATCTGTGACATACCTGGCCCCCTGACCTGGTGCCCTTACCCTTGTTAACATTAACTGTGGCCCTGAGGTAAGGACTCGGGATAAAACCCGTAGTTGACATCTTTCCTTGTTCACCACCTAAACAGGCAGGCTTCTGAGGAACAGGGTCACATCTTTTTTATCCTTTTCATGCCATGCGCAGAAGGGTGGGGCTCCATCAGCACTCCTAATTCATGGTTGATAACAGTCCTACTCCTCCCCCACTTCTCAGGGAGAAGGCTCTGTCATTAGTCCACCAAGATTACAAAGCCGTAGAACTTCCAAGGGAAGCTCAGTAAATGCTCACGAAGCACCATGTAACGTGCTGGGCTCTGTCTGCGTTCAGAGTGAACAGTAAAAGCCAACATTTACTGAGTGCTTCCAGTGGGCCTGGCACTGGGCTACCGTCTACCTGTATACGGATCTTCAGTATGCCTTACTCACATCCTGTGAGGTAGGAACTATAGATAATTCTGCTGTAATGTGACAGGCCTTCCTAAAATCACCATGTTGTGCAAAACCACCCAGTAAAAACCACCAAGTTGGGTCAGCCAAGTGGCATGGTGGTTAAAGTGACTGGATCCCACATGGCCAACTTTGGGGTTCGAGTCATGGACCTAACAGCTTAAAAAATTTGCCAGGTGTGTGTGTGTATGTGTGTGTGTGTGTGTGGGGGTATGTGTGTGCAAGCCCAGAATCTCTAGAGGAGAATGGAGAAGAGGGGAATGTGGCATGGCCATCCACCTGAAAGGTGATTTCTCACTTTCCCTCTTTGTCGTCTTTGTCTCTGGTGAGCACACATGCCCTATAGCAAACTGAAAAAAGAGAAAGAAAAAATAGAAAAACCACTTGATTTATGATGGGTTCAGAACTCAAAACCTCATCATGATACATTAGAAAAACAAAGAATTTTGCATGTTGAAGTCTCACCAGGGTAGCAGCTTGTATTGTGAAATGGTGGAAGGAGAGTTATCTGAAATCAGATGGCAGTTGAAACACTAGAATGGACGGGCGTGGTTTATAACATCCTGGGCTAAGGCAGCTGAAGGCCGTGTATGTTTTGTCTATTCCTGCTTTTAAAGAAGGGTGTAGTTTTCTGCATTTACCTAGTGTTTTAGTCTACTTTTCTGTCCTCCGACAACTGAATACCACACCTGGTGGTTTTTAAAGAATAAGGCTTTATTTAGCTCATGGTTTTAGAAGTCCAAGGTCAAGAGGCCACATCTGGTGAGGGTCTTCTTGGTGATGCTCTCTGCAGGGTCCTGAGGCTGAGCAGGATATCGTGTGGTGAGACGGAACAAGGACAAGCATATGCCTGTGTCCATATCTTTCATTCTCTCCTTATAAACCCACCAGGATGCTGGTGTGGGGACCTCGCCCTGATATCTTTATCTAATTTTTCTCCTTTTTTTTTTTTTTTTTTGGATTATTTAATTATATTTACTGTTATTTTGTAATTTGATCAGAGAAAGAGAAAGTAAGGAAGCAAGCCTCCAGGTCCAGGACTCAAACACCATGGTCAGCCATGTAGGAATCCAGCACCTTAACCACCACACCTCCTGCTGGCCCTGATCTATTTTTAAACTCCTACGCAAAGGCTCACCTTTTAACACCATAGTCAGGCGAAGTTTCACCCTTTTAATCCTATCATAACAAAATTTGAACACATGAATTTTGGAGGAACACAGTCAAACTAAGCATCCAGTGTTTTTCTTTTAAAAAAAATTATTGATTTACTTATTTATTATTACTATTATTATTATTATTTAATTTGCTATAGGGCATGCACGTTCACTAGAGAGACAGAAAAGAAGACAGAGGGAAAGTGAGAAAGTAAGCCATTAGTTTAGGATTTGAACCACCAGTCGGTCATGTGGGATCCAGTGCCCCAACTACCACGCCACCAGCTGGCCTTATCATCCAGTGCTTTTCATAGACAAAATCATTCACGAGCAGACTTAACATGTGAATTATGCTCACATTGTTCCCTAATATATCATTTATGTTGGGACAAATTAAGTATCATAGAAGAACTATTATCTCTCTTTTACAGTGAAATAAACTGAGGTTTGGGAAGGTAAAACTACTGGCCCAGGATTATGCCGCTAGGAGGTGTCAGAGCTGAGATTTGAACCCAAATGGTTTGAGCATTTCATCTCTCTGCCAGGAGGTTCTTCCTGTATTTATTCATGGGAAGCTGGTTATGCTGACAGAGTCGGCCAAAACAAGAGATTCTGAGCCCCTTACTCGGGAAGAATGGTGTATGGCTAGTTATTCAGAGCATTGAGGAGCAGGGGGCCGGATGGTGGCACAGCAGTAAAATGCAACACTCTGGGAATTAATCCCACGTGGGAAGTTTCCCAGGTTAAGTCTGTAGACCTTTGCATATGCCAGGTATGTGCTTGCTTTTGATCTGGGGCTGGCTGAAGGCTGGGGAAGTAGATTGAGGCATTGGGACTCTCTGTTGGGAGTTTGGTCCCCACCACATACCACCACCACTATCCCCACCTCCATCTCTCTCATGAAAAAATGAAAAACAAAAGAAGAAAAAGAATGTTCCTAAGTGATGCTTTTAAAAACGTATTGCAGTGGCCCTTTGTAATCGAGAGTAGACGACTGGCATTTAGTGCTCAAGGTCCTGGGGTCCAGCCAGCAGTGGGGCATGGGTGTGGAAGAGTCCCCCAGGAGACTCAGGAGAGATGCTGCTCACCAATTGACCAGGGACTTATTTATTTATTTTTTTTTAAGAATGATTTAATTTGGGACCAGGAGATGGCGTAATGGTTATGTTGCTGGACTCCCACATAGTTGGACGCGGTTTAAGTCCCAGACCCGGAGGCTTAAAGGCACATGAGCATGTGTTCCTAAAATCCCGAGAGGAGACTGGAGGAGAGGGGATTGCGACATGGCCATCCCGCCCTGAGGAATGGTTTCTTGCTTTCCGTCTGTCTCTTCAACAAGTGCATACGCCCTATAGCAAAAACCTCTCAAAAAAAAAAAAAAAAAAGAATTATTTATTTAACTTTATTTATTGTTACTATTATTTTTAAATTTGCTATAGGGCACACCATCATAGAGAGAAAGAGAAAGAAAGGGAAAGAAAGGGAAAGCAAGTCACCAGGTCTGGGACTTGAACTGTGATTAGCCATGTGCATAGTCTAGCACCTCAACCCCATGCCACCTTCTAGCCCCAACTTGGGACTTTATAATGTCTCAGCCACTGGTGTAGCTGTGTCAGTGCATGCTAACTGAGTGTTAGTCCTGCTGATACCCTCAGTTAATACACAACATGTTAGCTTGGTTAATTCTTACTGCGCCTGCCCCACCCTAAGACCTTTAATTGTGAAAACTTTTTAAAAAACATACAAAGTCAGTACAGTGAAACACCCTCATTCTACAGTTGATAATTGTCATATTTGCTTTATCTCTGTGTGTGTCTGCGGAAGTGCAATTGAGCCATCCCAAGTATGTTGCAGACCTATTTCCCACTTTAGCCCACATTTCTTAAAGTAGGAACACTCCTTCTGAACTATAATACCATTATCCCAACTATGAAATTTGGCATTGTAGGCACAGCCTGGTAGCCTGGTTGGGTAGGAAACAGACTGCAGTACTGGAAGGTGCATGGCCAGCTGCAGGTTACATCCCTGGGTCAACTTGAAAACGCATGGGGTACGTGGGTATATGTGTGCCAAGACGCTGATGAGCTAGAGGGCCAGGGAAGGGGGCTAGTGGCATGATTAGACCCTAAAGAGAGAGGGTGCTTTTCTCTTTCTTATGATGCCTGTACACACATTCTCTGTCATGAGTTAGAGAAATCTGAGGCATAACAAAATTTTTTAAAGAGGAAATTTACATTGTCTACCAGCTACTCCATGTTCAAATAACCCCAACTATTTCAAGAATGTCTTTTATTTACTATAGAATCTTACATGCAAACCATTTCAAAGATTCCTTCCTCTGATCACAGCTGCCCTTGCATACTCAGAGGGGAATGTTAGAAGAGAAGGTGGTATTGTTGTCTTCAATCCTCTTGTTCTCCCTCTTTGAGGATAGAATTTGAAGTATCTGTTGAATTCTGGGAGGAGTCAGAAGTTTCTGTTACTATGTTTATAAGCACAAGGGTTTCATGTGAGCTTCCTTGGTCACATAGAGCCACACATGGAATTCAAGTTTGTAATTTAAAAAGACTTATTATATTTCCCTTCCCTGTAATAGAGCGTAGCTGGCATTTCTAGATCTGAAGCGTTCAAGGTAAACAAAGCCGATGGTGTCAGTGCCTTGCTTTCAAAAGGAGCAAAAGGTTATGATTTAGCTGGCTCTGAAACTGGACATCAATGTTAAGATGGTGTTAAGCTCATGGATGAGCATTTTCCAGAACTTTTACTTTGATGCCTGGGTATGTAACATTAACGAAACAGTCCCCTTTTCATCTATCTTCCATATCTTCCACCAATGAGCAAATTTAGTAATAAAAGTCATAAAAGACCCCAAATACAGTTATTTTAAATTTCTTTTAATGTAGTAGCTGGTAACAATGATTTGTGTAGTTTTTTAAATTATTATGTTATTAAACTTTATTTATTTATTTATTTAAATTTGACCAGAGAGGGGACAGAGAGAGAAAGGGAAAGTGAGAAAGCAAAGCCGCCGAGTCTGGGACTCAAACCATGGTTGGCCATGTGGGAGTCCAGCACTCTTCACCACACCACCTGCTGGTCCCAGTTTGTGTACTTTTTTTCCTAAATTATTTTTCTTAATTTAATTTTATTCATTCATTCATGTATTTTAATTTGACCAGACACACACACACACACAGAGCGAGAGCGAGAGCAAGAGAGAGAGAGAGAAAGTGGGGAAAAGAGAAAGCAAGCCACCAGGTCCAGGACTAGAACTGTGGTTGGCCATGTGGGAGTGTCCAGTGTCTTCACCACCACACCACCTGAAGTTTCCTTTGGTTCATGTACTTTTAATAATCATGATCAGCGGGACTAGCAGATGGCATGGTGGTTAAGCTGCTGGACTCCCACGTGGCCATCTGTGGTTTGAGTACTGGATCTGGCAGCTTGCTTTTTCACTTTCCCATTCTCTCTCTGTGTGCCTCTCTCTGGTCAAATTGAAAAAAGAATTATTTATTTAATTTTATTTGTTATTATTTATTTTAAAAAAATACAATTTTGGTGCATAGAGCCTATCCCATGAACAAGTTTAGGGAACAGGATGCCCTCATTCAGGCACATCGTCGTTGTGTTGCCTGTGCTCTCACCAGGCATTTTCAACAAACTTCATATGCTAGAAACTCATCTGTGAAAACACAGTGGTCCAGAGCATAGGCTCTGAGCCAGACTTTGCCTATGCTTAAATTCCAGTTTTTTGTTCTATTTCAAGCCACCACAGCCCAGATTTAAACCACTGTCAGCCATGTAGGATCCAGTTCCTTCAACCACTAGGCTATGACTGGCCTCAAATTACAGCTTTTAAAAATAATTATTTAATTTATTTTATTCATTTATTCATTCATTTATTTTAATTTGACCAGAGACAGACACACACACATACAGAGAGAGAGGGGTGAGGGGAGTGAAAAAGCAAGCCACCAGGTCTGGGACTTGAATTGCGGTCGACCTTGTAGGAGTGTCCAGCACCTTAACCAACCTTCTGGCCCCTCGAATTCCAGTTTTATACCAGTGACTTATATGTGTGTACCTCAGTTTTGTCATCTGTTAAATGGGAACAGTAATAATACTAACTTGGCTAGCAGATGAAATAAATGGTGGTTAAAGCAGCTGTTTCCCACATGGCCAACTGCTTGATTTGAGTCCTGGACCCAGTGGTTTGAAAAACACTTATGTGTGTGTGTGTGTGTGTGTGTGTGTGTGTGTGTCTAAAATCCCAGGAGGAGAGTGAGGGAGAAGGGATTGCAACATGGCCACCCCTGTGAAGGGGTGATTTCTCACCTTTATTCTCTCTCTGTCTCTCTCTCTCTCTGGCAAGTGTATGTGCCCTATGGCAAACACTTAAAAAGAGTTACTGACTTCATACAATTATTGTCAAGATTAAATGGCTGCTAATACAATGAGCCTGACACACACACAGTGTGCAATAGAAACTGTTAGCTTTTGTTATTATTCCAGAAGTTTTAGCCAAGGTTGTCAACAAAGCAGTGTTTGTAGAGTAATGGTGGCATGTTTCATTAAAAGATTGAGTGGGGCTGGCAGGTGGCCTGGTGGTTAAGGGCGCTGGACTCCCGTATAGCCAATCACGGTTCGAGTCCTGGACCTGGTCACTTGCTTTCTCATTTTCCTCTCTCTGTCTCTCTCTGTTCCTCTCTGGTAAAATTAAAATAAGTAAATAAATAAATTTAAAAAGCTAAATAAAATAATTCTTTTTTTTTTTATAGAAGATCATTAGCAAAACCATAAGAAGATAATACTTCACATTCATTAAGATGTCTGTAATTTAAAATAACCAAACAGAAGATAGGTGTTGGTGAGGTTATAGAGAAATTGGAACTCGACGTACTCAAACACTGCTGGTAGGAATGTAACATTGTGTAGCCACTGTGGAAAAAGTCCTAAAAATGTTAAACATAGAATTACTGTATGGCTCAGCAATGCCTCCCCAGCTATACCCAAGATAAGTGAAGACAGTGTTCACACAAAAACATGTACACGAATGTTCACAGCAGCATTATTCATAGTAGCCAAACAGGAGAAACAGCCTAAATGTTCATTAATAATAAATGGATAAATAAAATGTGGTATGTCCACACAATAGAATATCACTCAGCCATGAAAAGGATTGAAGTACTGACACAGGCTACAAGAACTCTGTAAGTGACGAAAGAGCACATGTTATATGATTCCATTTTAATGAAATAATCCATAGTAGGCAAATCCAGAGAGACAGAAAACAGATTAGTGATTTTTTTTTTTTTAAGAATTATTTTTTTAATCTTTATTTATTTATTTAAATTTGACCAGAGAGGGACAGAGAGAGAGGGAGAAAGTGAGAAAGCAAGCCACCAGGTCCGGGACTTGAACCGTGGTCAGCCATGTGGGAGTCTGGCGCCCTTAACCACCACACCACTTGCCAGCCCCCAGATTAGTGATTTCTAGGGGATTGGGAATTTAAGGGGGAAGAAGGAACTGATTGCTAATGGGCACAGAGTTTCTTGTTAGGGTGTTAAAAGTATTCTGGAATTAGGGACCAGCAGATGGCGTAATGGTTACATCATTGAATTCCAATGTAGTTGATCGTGGTTAGAGTCCCAGACCCGGTGGTTTAAAACTAATGCCAGGTGTGCATGTGTGTGCGCACCCAAAATCCCAAGAGGAGAGTGGAGAAGAAAGGATTGCAGCATGGCCATCCCCCTTGGGGAGGGGTGTGATTTCTTGCTTTCTATCTCTCTGTCTCTCTCTGGGTCTCTGGTGAGTGCAAGCACCCTACAGCAAAAATGTCTAAAAAATGTTCTGGAATTAGAAAGTGATGATAGTGGATTGAGCAGGTGGTGTGGTGGTTAAGGCACTGGACTTTCACATGGCTGGCCACTGTTCAAGTCCTGGACCTGGTGGCTTGTTTTCTCACCCCCCTCACCCCTGTGTCTCTCTGGTGAGCACACATGCCCTATAGGAAAACTTAAAAATAATAAATAAATAAAATAATTTTTAAAAAGTTAAGAAAAAGAAAGTGCTGATAGTTACATAATGTAGGGAATATACTAAAATTCACTGAAATCATATACTTTAATCGGTGAGTTATTGTGTGTTAATTATATTTCAATTTTTACAAGTCAAGGGGGAAAAAATAAGATCATTAATGAAATTCTCATTCAGGTCAATAGAGCTCCTGTTCCGGGCTTTTAGTCAACAACCCCAGTGGCCCTGTGATTCCCCGTAGCCCCACCCACTGTGCAAAATCTGGGTTTGCAGCCTTCCCATAATCAGAAGGGATTCTGGGAAACCACCTGCTTAAGAAAATAGACACCCAAGATAAGTTTGATGTGTTGTGTAATCAAAAGACAGGCAGGCTATCCAGATGAACCTAAGCTAATGGCTTAAAAGGGTGTTTAAAAGAGAAAGCTACAGCCTGACTGGTCTGAACTCCTGCTCAGTCAGCAGAAATGGCATTAAGAATGAGAGAGAAAGTATTTAAAGCTGACATCAGTGAGTATTTGCCCTGTCATCCAGGGTTTAGTTAAAGCTCTGTTTTCTTGTGGAATTGACTGGGGTAGAGAGAGGTTTTCTTTCTGGCTCCCCTGGTGTGTCCCTTTATATCATAAGGTACGAAGGTCTCTGGGAATTAACACCCACAGGTTTCACTCTGATTTAAGCAAATGAAGGCCTTGGGGAATGGCCAGGTGGCTTTTCAGGTTTTGCCAGGGCCAACAAGCCCAATCACCAGCCAAGGTGTTGAGCCAACTTATTTACTGTTCTTAGAGCTGTTGAAATCCCGGAAGGCCTGGTCCCTGTCAGATGTCAACACTGCCTGCCCCATCAGCACTTTAGCCTTCCACCTGGGGTGCAGATTTCATGAGAGGCCCCCGTGGGAGTCTTCACGGGTTCTGAGTACAATAGAAGCACGTCATGATGTGACTGTGCTTGTAACAGGCTCATTAGGGCTACTATATGGAGAAGACGCTGCTGCGGCCTGGGTCAGAATTGAGGAAACTACGAGAAGGCTACTGCAATAGTCCAGGCACCCAGAGATGACTCGAGTCTGTAAGAGGGGGTGTTGGGTGCTGGACTTCTCCCTTCTCCCATTTTGACCACCCTGTTCGCTCTTGTCACCTGCTCCAGACCCCTCGCTCTTCACCCGTACTCTCTATTTTAGTATTCACAGCACTCATGCTAGCAGGAGACTTGGAATTTTTTTTTATTATTAATTATTTATTTAGCTATAGGGTGTGTTTACTCATCAGAGAGAGACAGATAAAGGAGAGTGAGAAATCCCCACCCTGGGGGTATGGCCACAGCACAGTCCCTTATCTTCTGTTCTCCTGTTGGGATCTTGGGTACATAGGCATATGCTCCCAGGACACAAACCGCACAGTTCAGCCATGTAGGATCCAGCACCTTAACTTCCATGCCACCTGCTAGCCCTAAGCCTTGGAATTATTGTATTGTTGAGAAAATCATACGTACTGTGCATAGACTTTCCTGACAACCTAATATTTACCTATAGGTCAGAAGGTGTGAGTTGGGGGTGGGGGCATCTGAAGCAGCCAGTCATTGTGGCTTCACTTCCTCCCTTCCTCCCAAAACCCATGTATGTCTCAATTAAGCCCTAAGTATGTCTTTAAAACCAGAGAGCCTCCTTTGGTATCCAGAGATTCTCTTTAGTATCTGAGACCCTTTGAGAAATTGTCAAAGTGAGAGAACCTTCCACAAGGGTCCACATCTTAACCCATAATTGCAAGAGGTTCACATCTTCCTTGACACCCATTTACAGACTCAAACCTTGGCTCAGGCCCAAGGTGCTCACTGCTAAGGCTTCAAGGATGGGGTCAGACAAAGTATTGCAGGAGCCTTGCTTTGATGGCCAAAGAGATGTTTCTAGGTGGCCTGCGGAGGGAGGGGTTGATGTGGGCACATGCCACTGTTTCCCTGTGGTGCCAGAACTTTGATCAGAAGGGGTGGGAGAGGATTGAGCTTGCCAAGTTCAGAGCTTCCTTCTGGCTGAGTAGGCACTCCCCCAGGCAAGAGGCCACCACACCCAAAAGCAGGAGTGGCAAATCCTGACTATGTGGACTGAGGCCAGAGGGAGGTACTGTTAGGTCTCACAAGGAGGCCCTGGGATTGTTGACCCACTCCAGAGCCTGCACACCCACTCTGGGGCCCTGCCTTTCCTGCAGGGTAGCCTCAGATGTAGTCGCAGAAGCTTCCAGTTCTATAACATAACTGTAGCAGCAGCTCGGCTTACGGAGTTCACTGCACAGAAGAACTCTCTTCGAAGGATGTGCAGGGACGATTCTCTCTATTTTAGAAAGAGGACACTGAGGACCCGAGGGTTAATGGATTTCCCTGATGTCACACAGCTAGTCAGAGGCACTCAGCTCACACGCTGACTCTAGTGCTGTACAGAGGCAGCACTGGCGATGCCCCTTGTGCTCATACTTCCTGAGAGGGGCTTTCAGAAAGCTGGCGGCCTCATTCTGTTGGGGGTCAGCTCAGCCGAAGAAACTTCCTTCTTGAGGCCAGGTGGTAGTAAAATGAGCCACCCTTTGAAGCTGACCTAGGTGGAAAGGTTCTGGGTTCGGATCTAGAGACCTTCCTGAGAATGCCAGGCACATGTGTGCCCATGAGCGGCGGTTAGCTAAAGCTGGGGAGCATAGCGTTAGGGCCCTGTTGCGGGGCACTGTCTGTCTCTCACTCATGGAAAAAGAAATAAGTAAACAAAAATTGCTTTCTTCTCTTCTCGGCTTGTCTTTGCTGTTTCTGTTCTCCTCTGCGCCTTCCCTTGCCCTGTGCCATTTTAACCCGCCCTTCTGGAAGGAGTGCACTCTACATTTTGACGACAACAAGCTCATTTCCTTTGCTAGTCTCTCCCTCACTCCACGCAGGGCTACTCGCTATCCTTGCCTCTTTGCCCCGGACCAGTTCCGTGGGTCAATGTCCCTCTTGAAGCATGACTCTTGGAAAGAAAAATATCCATCACTTAGATCATTGGATCGTAACCTTAAAAAGGTACTTATCAAAACCACAGATAGAACCTGGCAGAGCAGGACCATATAACCTCCCTGTCCTGAGTATCTCATTTCTGGTAATGCAGGCCCATTAGGGCTTTAGGAAGCCACATCACACATTGGAGTTACTGTCAACTAAGCACCCACTCCTCCCTCCGTTCAACCCTCTCATTCAAGAAAAGAAAAATGCTTGTTGTGTGAGGAAAGGAAAACAAACACAATGCTATTTGTTTGTTTATTTATTTATTTATATTTTTTACTGCCAGAGGGTGCTCAGGCCAGAGAAAGGGAGAAAGCATCTTCAGTGGGGTACAGTCATGCTGCATTCCCGTCTCCATTTCTTTATCCTGTGGGGATTTTGGGTAGGTATGCACATGACACACCAGTATGCTTTTTCTCTCTTTTTTTTTTAAAAAAAATTATTTACTTGATTTTATTCATTCATTTATTTTAATTTGACCAGAGAGAGACAGAGAGGAAGCGCGAAAGCAAGCCACCAGATTCAGGACTTGAACCATGGTCGGCCATATGTGGGAGTGTCCAGCAGTTTAATCACCACGCTACCTGCTAGTCCCTCTTTTTTTTTTTCTTTTTAATGGAGAGATTTTTGCTGTAGGGCGCATGTGCTTGCCAGACAGAGAAAGGCAGAGAGACAGAAAGAAAAAAATCTGCCCCCCAGGAAGATGGCCACACCGCAATCCTTTCTCTTCCATTCTCCTCTCAAGATTTTGGGCATGCACACATGTGCACCCAGCGTGAGTTTAAGTCACTGGGTCAAACTGTAGTGGACTACGTGGGAGTCCAGCAATGTAACCATTATGCCATCTGCTGGTCCCCAGTATGCTTTTCAAGCTGCCAGGATGGAATTCAAATTACAGTCAGCCATCTGGGATCCAGTTTCCTTAACCACAGGGCCCTCCCAACAAAAGTCAATTTAAATACTACAAAAACCTAAAAAAGTCAATATCCTTTTCATCCTTAACCCTCTCCATCAGCAGTTCATCTCTTGGGACAAGCAGTGTTACTAATTTCTTGTGTCCTTCTGAAGATATTCTAGGACTAGTCTCTATTCCATTTTGCCTCTTTTTGAAAGTTCTCCCCATGTTATTAAATATAGGTTTATTTGATTCCTTTTATTTTTTTAAAGGTTTTTGTTAAAGGGTGCATGTGCTTGCTAGAGAGAGTGGGAAAGTGAGAAACCATCCCCCAGAGGGATGGCCACATCACAATCCCTTCTCCTCCATTCTCCCCCTGGGATTTTGGGCATGCATCCACACGTGTCCAGTGCGATTTTCAAGCCACTGGGTGCGGAACTCAAACTGCATTCGGTCAGTGGGAGTCCAGTGGCTAAACCACTATACCATCTGCCCAGTGTGTTCAGGTCAACTCTGAAACCCACCCCAGGCCTCCCATGTGGCTCGTTGTCACGCAGTAGCACTCTTCTGCTTGCACCACTACAGCTAAGCCTACTTGATTATTTTTCAACAGCTAGATCATTCTTTTTTGCTTCTATATCTTTTTCTATTAAGTGGATGCCCATCATCTGTCGATGCCGTGTCTAGTCTTTGCCATATAGACAAGCCTGCATGACTCTCTTGTACCTAGGCCACTGTGCACATGTCTGAGTCCATCTGTGGCATAAAAAAATAGTCTTTTCTGAAAGAAGGGACTTAGCATGTAAAATCTATTAACATGGTCAGAAATGTCCTCCAAAAAATGTTCTATTGCTTCCTCCCTGCCTTTCCATATCTTTGCTCACTAGAGGTGAAAAACCTAACCCAGAGAGAATAGAAGGGACTTGCCTGACTTACCCTGAGAGAATCTGGTCCCCTGACTAGCATTCTTCATACTAGACCAGCTGACCAGAGTCTCAGTGTGGCATCCCTCCTCCAGTCATGTGCGGGTCAGCCTCCTCCTTTCCCACCGCCCACATGCACCGCTCCCTATGGTCTCCTGTATCCGGAGTTGCTGAGATTCTCAGAGGGCTCACGGGCCCCTGGGGGTGGGCACAAGTTGCCTTCTGATTGGCCTGCAGAATATTCCCCGAGCACTGAGTGTTTGCAAAAAGACCAGTTCTTCTCTAAAATTAATAGTAAACAATTTACATATGGTTCTCAATTTTTTTTAAAATTTTATTTATTCATTTATTTTATTTTAATTTGACCAGAGAGAGACACACACACAGAGAGAGAGAGAGAGAGAGAAAGCCACCAGGTCCAGAACTTGAACCTTGGTCAGCCATGTGGGAGTGTCCAGTGCCTTAACCACCACGCCACCTGCTGGTCCCGTATGGTTCTCAATTTTTAAAAAATTTTCCTATAGTGTGTGTGTTTGCCAGAGACAGACCAAGAGGACGAAAGAGAGAAAGAAAGAAAGCACCCCCCAGGGGGTAAGCCATGCTTCAATCTCTCCTCCATTCTCCCCTTGGGATTTTGGGCACAAACACACATGCCCGGTGTATTTCTCAGCCACTGGGTCCAGGACTCAAACTGTGCAGTCAGTCATGTGGGACCCAATATCATTAACCTCCGTGTCGTCTGTGTGCCCCTCAATAGTTTTTAACTTTATGAGTGGGTAATATGTTCACATGGTTAAAACAAACATTTGGAGCTGGCTCCATAGCACAGCGGTTAATTACTGTGTATAAGGAGCCGGATCACAAATGGCCAACTGCAGTTTGAATCCCAGTTTCACTGGCTTGAAAAACATATGGGGTACTTGTGTGTGGATGCCCAAACTCCTGATGGGATGGATAAATGGAGGAAAGGGATTACAGCGTGTTTAGGCCCCACTGGAGGGCTTGACCTCTTGCCTATTGCTCTCTCTCTCTAATTGCCTTCTGGCGATTAGACACACACACACACACACACACACAAACAATGGCCCAGCTGTAGTAGTACAACCTGGTAGATGATGCTGGTAGGTGCTGTTATGGGGCAAGCTGAGGCCATAGGTTCTATTCCCAGCTCATCCTAAAAGCTGGGCACAGTGGCATGTACCTGTAGTCCCAGTGATTTGGGAGACTGAGGCAGGAGGATGGTGACATAGTAAGACTCTGTCTTAAGAAAGAGGGGGGCAGCAGGTGGCATGGTGGTTAGGGTGCTGGACTCCCACATGGATGGCCATGGTTCAAGACCTGGACTCAGTGACTTGAATATCACAACAAATAAATAGATAAATAAATAACTTTTTTTTTTTTTTTGGAGAGGTTTTTGCTATAGGGCACGTGCGCTCGCCAGACAGAGAGAGACAGAGAGATAGAAAGCGAGAAATCACCCCCCCGGGGGGATGGCCACGCAGCAATCCCTTCTCCCCCATTCTCCTCTCGGGATCTTGGGCACACACACACACACACACACACACACGCCTGGCATGAGTTTAAGCCACCGGGTCCAGGACTTGAACCGCGGTCGACTACATGGGAGTCCAGCGACATAGCCATTACGCTAACTGCTGGTCCCCCAATAACTTTTTTTTTTAAAGAAATAACAAATAATCTGAGATGCATACAATGGAACATTCTATTTCTGTCCTATTTGCCTTAGTTCCAATAACAATCCTCCCTTATACCTGCAATCTCACTTAGTTTTTTTAAAGCAAATAAGAACTTTTAGTTTTGCTATAGTGTGTGTGTGCACATTATAACAAATGTGCACATTTTCCAGAGAGAGCAAGAACAGAAAGAAAGTGAGAAATGATCCCCAGAGGGGATGGCCATACTGCAGTCCCCTCTCCTCCATTCTCCTCTTGGGATTTTGGGCACGTGTGTACAAGTGCGCTGTGTGCTTTCTAAGCTGCTGGGTTCAGGACTGGATCCACGGAGTTGGCCATGTGGGATCCAGCTTCTTTAACTTCCACACTACCTGGCTGGCCCATAAGCATGGATTCTTATCTTCTTTTTGGTTACACAAAAGGTAGCACTGCTTTGCACCTTACTTTCATCACCTAATAATATGTTCTGAAGTTCATTCCACAGCAGTGCATAAAGAGCTTTCTCATTTGTTTTGTAGCTGCATAGTGTTTCATTGTAAGGAAATTCCATAATTGATTGAACTAATCCTCTATTAATGGATATTTGGGTTGGCCTGTGTTTTCCTAGTACAAACAGTGCCTTATTGAATAACCTTTTTACATATGTCATCTTGTATGGGTGCAAGTTTCCAATTCTTGATTCCATTGGAAAATGGGAACAGATCAGGTAAATGGACCATGGAGTCTTTGGAAAGAGCTGCAGCCAAGAAAACCAAACATTTGGGAACTACTGCTGAGACAGGGGCCATAGTTCCTCATGGTGGTAGCAATGGTACCGTGGCATGTTGTGAGAGCTACCCTCATGGCTGGTGACTGGACTCCTGTGTATACCAAAGTGCACATCTGGCACCCCAGGCTGGTCTCTTCATATTCTTTCCTGTCCTTTTTTTATTTTTTATTTTTTTGAATTTGGCAAAGGGTGCACGTGCTCACCAGAGGGGGTGGGTAAGTAAAGCACCCCCATTCACCACCACCCCCCATGAGGGAGGGGTTGTGTTACAATCCCTTCTCTATTTCTCCTTTCAGGATTTTGGGCACTCATACACATGCACCTGGTGTTTTTCTTTTCTTCTTCTTTTTATTTTTTTTTAAGACTTTTTGTCTTAGGGCACAAGCGCTTGGTGGGGGGTGGGGAGTGGAGAAAGAACAAGAGAAAGAGACAGTGAGAGGGAAAGTGAGAAATCACCCCCAGGGGGAATGGCCACACTGCAGTCCCTTCTCCTTCATTCTCCTCCCACGATCTTGGGCATGCACACGCACCCAGCGTGAGTTTCAAACCACCAGGTCCAGGACTTGAACCACACTCAGCCATGTGGAAGTTCAGCAATGTAACCACTATGCCATCTGTTGACCTTGCACCTGGTGTTTTCCAAGCTGCCAGGTCTGCAACTCAAACCACGCAGTCAGCTCTGTGGGATCCAACTGCCTTAACCACTACAAAACTAGCTGGCCTTATTATATTTTCTTACAAAATAAGAATTGAAGCTTTGGTGCCAGCTGGCTATGTTTGCCTGCTTGGAATTCTTAGAGTAAGCACCCCAGTTTGAGATCATTCTACTGTTTTCCTTTATTTGCCAGAGGGCATGTAAACTCACCAGACAGACAGAGTGCACTCCCCCAGTAGGGCATGGCCACGCTGAAACCCTTTTCCCTCCATTTCTCCATCCCATCAAGGTTGGGGCAGGTACGCACATGTGCCCTGCATGTTTTTCAGGCAACCAGAGTCAGGATCTGAACCGTACTTGGCCATGTGGGATCTGACTCCCTATGCATAGAACTTAGCCATTATGCTACAGGGCCAGCCCAATTTCTGCTCTTTTTGCGACTCACAGGAGTGCAGCGTCGGTTGTGGGATTTCTCTCTCAGGAGCCTGGGCAGAGGCATGCGCAGTGGCTGAGCCATTACCTTTCCAGGCAGTAAGAGTATATTTAGCAAACACTCTTGGAAGCAGCTGCCTTTTACATCAATGCTTATTTGTTCTTGGTAATGAAAAATGATGCTAGCATCCATTAAAAAAGAAACAGCCTCCTCTTGTAGGCTCTGTTAGACAAGCGAGCACTTGTTGGAGAGTCATCTGCAGACACATGTGATCTGGAGACTCGCTGGGAAATGCCTCACTTCTGCAACTTTGGCTTCCAGCTGTTCTCTTGGGCTGTTTTAGGAGTCTTGTTCCAAATGTCAGAGGCAGAGGGTCCAAGTTTTTCCAACACAACCCACATTCGGAAATAGTGCAAGCCTCAGATTCATTCTTTATAAAGGAGCTTCCAGATCTTATTCTTCAGTTATCGAATGATCCAAAGATTCCAAATTCCACAAGAGTTTGCTTGTTTTTGCAGCCAGCATTGGCACATTTCTGTGTCAGCGAGCACTTGAGAAATGTGGCCTAGATTGGCACGTTCTTTCTTTCTAGGTTGTGTGGTTTTAGCAAGCTACCTGCCAGGGTGGACTGTACCCATCCCACACTGTTAACTGCTCCGGAGCCTCTTCCCCTTCAAGGCAGTGCAGCTGAGCCTGGTGGTCAAGAACAGAGACTTTGACATCTGTTCTGGCTTTGGTTCTGGCTGTGAATTTTACTTTAGGGGCTTACTGGCTCTGTGACTCAGAGCAAATGACAAAAGCCTTTCTGGGCCTCAGTCATGCTTGTCAGCATCCAGGGGATTAAAAACCCCACCTGCACAGGAGTCAGTGCAAAGTGCTGAGTGCTGTGTCCACACGTAATGACTGTCATTATACTGAGTATTCACTCTTATAATTATTGTTCATTAAGAATTATTTATGACTTCTCTCTCCCCTCGTACTTTTTCATGACCTGACCTTGTCGAATGCATCAATCGTGCCTTGTTTTAAATGATGGAACTTTGACTCGTGGGGGCCTCCTCAGAAGAGACCCTAATGATTACAGCGTTTTCCTGGTTCATGGAGATGTAATTTCCATATCATATGATTTACTGGCTGTAAGTGAGGTTAGATAATTTTGATAAATGTACAGTTCCACCAGCAGCACAGTCCAGACTTAGAATCTCACAGATATTCTGGGGCCTTTGACAGTCGAGCTCCCATCGAGTCCCAGCTCCGGGCCACCACTGGTCAGCTTCCCAGCTTTAGCTTCCTATCATTTTAATATAAATGAATAAGCAATCTTTTGGGAGTGACTTCTTTCACTTAGTATAATGCTTTTAGGGGTCATCTGTGCTATTATGCGTGTCAATATTTTAATTCTTTTCATTGCCGAGTAGCAATTATTATGTTTTATCCATCCTAATAACTTCATAGTTTAATTTTTTTTAATATATATATAGGTTTTGGTCCTAGGGCCTGTGTGCACACCAGAAAGGGAGACAGAGGCAGTGAGAGGGAAAGTGAGAAATCTCTTCTCCATTCTCTTCCTGGGGTTTTGAGCATGCATACACATGTGCCTGGTGTGATTTTTTTTATTTTTCTTTTTTTGAGAGATTTTTGCTATAGAGTGTGTACACTCACTGGAGAGACAGAGAGACAGAAAGCAAGAAATCACCCCCAAGAGGGACGGCCCATGCCACAATCACTTCTCCATTCTCATCTCGGAATTTTGGGCAGACATGCACATGTACCCAACATGAATTTTAAGTCACCAGGTTTGGTACTTGAACCAGTTGACTAAATGGGAGTCCAGTGATGTAACCATTACACCACCTGCTGGTCCTGTGCCTGGTGTGATTATCAAGCTGCTGGATCGAGGACTCCAACTGTGGTCAGCCACGTGAGAGTCCTGGACTTTAACTACTATGCTGCCTGCTGGCCCCTAGATTGATTTTCTTTTTTCTTTTTCTTTTTCTTTTTTTTTTTATGGATAAATGTTCAAAAAGGAAAAAGACCGAAAAGTCTTTTAAAATATAAGTGATGTCGGGACCAGCAGTTAGCGTAATCGCTATGTCGCTGGACTCCCACGTAGTCGACCGCGGTTCGAGTCCCGGACCCAGTGGCTTAAACTCACGCCGGGCGCATGTGCGTGCGTGCCCAAGATCCCGTGAGGAGAATGGAGGAGAAAGGATTGCGGCGTGGCCATCCCCCCTGAGGGGTGATTTCCTGCTTTCTGTCTCTCTGTCTCTCTCTGTCTGTCTGGCGAGTGCATGCGCCCTATAGCAAAAACTTCTCAAAAAAAAATATACATATAAATACATATATATATGTGTGTATATATATATATATATATATATATATATATATATATATATACACACACACATATAATGTCCAGACCCTGATTTTAGAGAAACGGGATGTGAAGAGATCAGGGCAGGGGGAGGAAGTGAGTGAGGAGACGGGCATAGCGAGTGCCCGCGATGCTTTCTCTGTGTGGATGGGGTCATGAGTATTTTGTGCTCTCGCCTTGCCTTTTTTTTTTTTGGTAACAGCTTTATAGAGAGTCAACTCATGTATTGTGTATTACCCATCTAAAGGTTATATGAGGTCATATTTCAGTATATTTACAAAATTGTGCAACCATCACCACGATCAATTTATAACATTTTCATCACTGCCAAAAGAAACCTCTCATCCCTGGGCTGCTCCGCCTCAGCCCTGGATGCCTGGGTTCAGCTCAGAGCCAGGCTTGAGTATTTATTTATTTTTTTAAGAGGCTTTTGCCATAGGGTTTGTGCTCACGCCGGGAGTGAGAGAGAGAGAGAGAGAAACAGAGACAAAGACAGTGAGAGGGAAAGTAAGAATCACTCCTCTGTGGGGACGACCATGCTGCAACCCCTTTTCCATTCTCCTCCTAGGATCTTGGGCACACACGCACATGTGCCTGGCATGATTTTCAAGCACCAGGTCCGGGACACAAACTACCCTCAGAGCCATGTGAGAATCCAGCAACATAACTACTATGCCATCTGCTGGACCCAGGCCTGGGTATTTAAAAAAAATATATTTATTTATTTATTTATTTAATTCCATTTACTATCATTATTATTTTTCAATTTGACCAGAGAGAGAGAGAGAGAGAGAGAGAGAAACAGAGAGAAAGGGAACGTGAGAAAGCAAGTCACCAGGTCCAGGGCTTGAACCGCAGTAGGCCATGTGGGAATCCAGTCCCTTTAACCACTATACCAGTTGCTGACCCCCAGGCCTGGGTATTTTAAAACTGCACCAGGAGAGCCTATGCACAGCTCACGTTAGAACTTGAGTGGAAATGTTGTTAGGAGGTATTTGGTCCACGCTTGATTGCACAAGTGGGAATCTAAGACCTGGCCCAGGAGAGGCTTTATTGCCACACAAAGGCCAGCATCCTTCGGCTTACCTCAGTTACCCCTTGCTGCAATGAAGTCAACAGGGGGCTGGGGAAGGCAGGATTCAGTTGATTTGATCACAACATGGGACCCTCCCTGGCCTTAGGGTACCCAGCAGAAAGAGATGTGGTAGAAATGTGGTGATGTGGTGAGAGGAAGCCTTTTCTTTGTAATCAATAAGCAAACAGTTCCTGGAGTTGCCCTGGGTTTCCCGGGTTGTAGCCCAGGAGGATAGATCAGACAGATCAGTGATCACCTGTAGTTAAGCAGGCGTGGGTGTCTGCTGGGACAATAAAGCTGCTCCAATGTGGTGTAAATGCCAGAAGGCTTCCCCATTCTGGTTCTAAACAAATTTGCCTGCCTGTGGCAGGTAGGGAAGAAGTCTCTCTCCATCTCTGCAGGAGGCCTCTTGTTGGCTGCCAACTCCTTGCTAAAGTGGAATTCAAATTGCCAGTTGCATCTCTTTATTCCCATCACTCCCCCACCTCATCCTGTCATTTTTTTTTTCTTTTTCTTTTTGAGAAAGTTTTGCTAGGAAGCATGTGCTCACTGGAGAGACAGAAAGAGAGAAAGGAAGAAATCACCCTCAGCAGGGGAAGGGTGGGTGGAGTTGGCCACACCACAATCCCTTCTCTTTCATTCTCCTCCCGGGGTCTTGGGCATGTACGCAATACGCGCTCTGTGTGAGTTTTAAGCTGCTGGGTCCCGGATGCGAACCTCTGTCAACTTTGGGAGTCTAGTGATGTAACCATTACGCCCTCAATTAAAAAAAAATTTTTTTTTTTTGGAGAGGTTTTTGCTATAGGGCGCGTGCACTCGCCAGACAGAGAGAGACATAGAGACAGAAAGCGAGAAATCACCCCCCAGGGTGGATGGTCACGCCGCAATCCCTTCTCCTCCATTCTCCTCTTGGGATCTTGGGATCTTGGGCAGGCATGCACACGCGCCTGGCGTGAGTTTTAAGCCACCGGGTCCGGGACGCGAACCGCGGTTGACTACGTGGGAGTCCAGCGACATAGCCATTACGCTAACTGCTGGTTCCCCCCCAAAATTTTTTTCTCTTTTTAATTTATTTATTTTAATTTAACCAGAATGGGACAGAGTAAGCGAGAGAGAGATGGTAAGTAAGAAAGCAAGCCACCAGGTCTGGGACTCAAACCACGGTTGGCCATGTGGGAGTCCAGCACCCTTAACCATCATGCCACCTGCTGGCCCCCTTCAGTTTGTTTCTAAAACATCTTTTTTTTTTTTAGAGGTTTTCGCTTTAGGGCGCGTGCGCTCACCAGACAGACAGAGAGAGAGAAAGCGAGAAATCATCCCCCAGGGGGGATGGTCACGCCGCAATCCCTTCTCCTCCATTCTCCTCTCGGGATCTTGGGCACGCACGCACTCGCGCCTGGCGTGAGTTTCAAGCCACCGGGTCCGGGACGCGAACCGCGGTCGACTACATGGGAGTCCAGCGACATAGCCATTACGCTAACTGCTGGTCCCAAAAGTCGTGCGCGTTGAGAGAGACAGAGAGAGGGAGAGAGATGGACTCGATGCCGCAATCCTCCAGCCTCCATAGGTTTTTGCCATAGGGCTGGCGCTACCAAGCCCTCTAAAACATCTTGGGGGTGGAGATTGTCAGCTAGGTGGCATGGCACTTACGGCAGGTGGATCCCACATGGTCACCTGTACAGTTCAAGTGCTGAGTCCGGCAGCTTGAAATCACTTTGGGCATGTGTGTGTGTGTGCCCAAAAGCCCTAGCGGAGAAGGGATTGCAGTGTAGTCACTCCTCTTGGGAGTGCTTTCTCATTTTCTCTCCCTTCTTCTCTGTCTCCAGCAAGTACACATGTCCTATGGCAAAATTAAAAACAAAAAAAAACAAATTGAGGGGAACAGAAGGTGGCATAAAACGGAACTTCTTTGAGAGGTTGACCCAATAGGAAGGTTCTGAGTTCAGATGGATCTGGAAACCTCCCTTTGTATGCCAGCCACACACATGCCCATCTGGGGCTGGCTTAGGCTGGGGATGAATTGAGGGATCAAGACCCTTTTGGGGATGCTCTTTGTCTCTCTTGTTTATGGAAGAAAATAATTAAAAATGTGATGAGATTTCTTGTCAGTTATCATCTGCTCTGGAGAACTAAAACCAAGTCCTTAGCCTTGGCTTGAGCAGAGAAGCAGCAGAGCCACCAGAGTCCTCTCCAGGCAGGAATATCCAGATAAATGGATGAAATTTGTATTAACAGGTGCTTGTTGGTTCTGTGCTGTCTAGGGGAGGCCTGGAAGTGAAATTATTTAACACTGAGTTCCACTCTGGCCTTGTTGTCAAGAAAGACAAGGTATAGGGCAAGGGCCCCTGGCCCCTCCAGGCTGAAAGAGCTGGAGCTAATGCTGCCCACAGTCCAGTCAGCCCCTCACGCCAACATTATTTTAATTCCACTAAAATGTCAGCCCCAGGCGGGCCCGGGCTCTTATTTATTGTGTTGATGGCTAGATTTCAGTACTAGGACAGGCCTAGGCTGCAGTGGGCATGCAGTAGGTGCACAGTACTTGGGGAGAATGTGGAATCGGTCCCCCCCACGCTACCACACGGCCTTCTCCCTCAGTTTAGCATACAGCCAGAAGCTGGGGCAGTCTCCTCTAATGCCACTGCTGCTTCCTCCCACTACCCCCCCGTCCCAGTCCCCATCCTCCTCCTTTTTGCTATAGGGTGCATGTACTTACAGAGAGAGAAAGAGAGCCCCTGGGGGGTTGTCCATCTCCTCCTGGGATTTTGGGCACACATGTGTGTCCAGTATGTTTTTTTCAAGCCACTGTCTGGGACCTAAACTACTCAGGTGACCATGTGGGATCCAGTCACCTTAACCACCCTGCCTGCCTGGCCCCCAATGCCATTCATTCATTCATTTATTTTCATTTTAAAGAAGAAGTTTATTTAAACAGCAAGACGTTTGACTTGAAGGGAAAACTATCGAGGATTCTCCCCCTTTTTTTATGAAGAGTAATTTACCCCTACTTAAAGACAGATGCTCTACATGTAACAGCTACGTACAAAAACATTATAAAATAGTCCTTGATTTTACAATGATAAGTGAAAAATATTGAAATTCTTCAATCAAACAAGGTATGCAAAGATTTTTATGTTGTTGACTGTTGTTTTTGTTTTGTTTTTAAAACAGTGAGAGCAAAATAACTTACTAGAATATAAAGATAAGAGCTGGGGAACCAGCAGTTAGCGTAATGGCTATGTCGCTGGACTCCCACGTAGTCGACCGCGGTTCGCGTCCCGGACCCGGTGGCTTAAAACTCATGCCGGGCGCGTGTGCGTGCGTGCCCAAGATCCCGAGAGGAGAATGGAGGAGAAGGGATTGCGGCGTGACCATCCCCCCGGGGGGGTGATTTCTCACTTTCTGTCTCTCTCTCTGTCTGTCTGGCGAGCACACGCACCCTATGACAAAAACCTCTCCACAAAAAAAAAAAAAACAAAACAAAAACCATTGGCCATTTACTTAAAAAAAATGTAATATACTTGTGTACATACACCAGTTACTTTATGTACAATAAAGGAATGGGGAATGGAAAATGAAAGAATAGAGAAAACTATACTCTAGTTGTCAGGATGTGCTGAAACCAAATTGGTTTTCTAATTGGGGATGTATTCTTGGTCTGTAAGAACAGAGTTCTGGAGTGAAGTAGCAGGTTCCCTTTTTAGTAGACACCTCCTGTCTGCTACTGGAACACATCAATTTTATCTTCACCCTCCATTTCCAACCATGCAGGTGTGTCTGTTTCCTTGATCGGCTGCCCATCAAATCAGAATCTGACCTGCCTCATTGACAAACCTTGTCTTCACAATAGGCTCTCATTAGTTTACTAAGTGGTGATGCCTCTTAATCTCAAACTGCACCACGGAGCCATCCTGCCCTGCCACCTTCAAATTAATATGATTGTTGTTCTCAGTCTTGACTCCTTCCCCTGAAGGGGGAAGCCCCATACCAGAGGGTACCCTGCCACCTGGAGACGGCCACACCAGATCTAGCCTCAGCCTGGCCTAGGGTCTGTAGAGGGTGGAGACCTGCTCGCCCCACAGGCAGGGCCTACCAGCCCAGATCTAGCTGGTGGGCCCATGGGTTCTGCTCCGATGACTTTTCTTTTCTTTTCTTTTCTTTTTTTTGGAAAGGTTTTCGCTATAGGGTGTGTGCACTCACCAGAAAGACAGAGACAGAGAGACAGAATGCTAGAAATCACCCCCTGGGGAGGTGGCCCGATGTCCTTTCTTAAGGCCTTTCATAAATGTCTTTTATTTAATTGGTTTCTCTAATCCTGCATAAAGCCCTAGGAACCCCTTTAACTGCCTGTATTTTTCTATTGCACTTTTCATTTCTGACACTTAATAACTTCTTGTTAATCTTTTCTCATCCCTTGGAATGTAGGCCCCATAAGAGCAAGGGCTTAGTTTTGTTCACTGCTCTACTACATGGCGACCTTGGTTAGGATCCCCAGTCTGATCAACCTGAAGCACACAGGGCACATGTGCAAGTGACAAAGATCTGACAGGCAAGAAGACTGCAGGAAGGGGACCAGAACCTGTGTGGAGGTGCTCATCATCCCCCTGACTCTCGCTTTTACATGCGTGCACACATGCTGTATCTTGCATAAAAAAGAAAAAGAAAAAGGTCAAGACTTATGGGTGACCTACTGTCCTTGTTTACTCTCCTTTCAGAAGTAAAGAGTAAATGGGCCTGGGCTCATTTCTTCTTAATTTTTTTTTTTTTAATATTTTTTAGAACTTTAAAAAAATTAATTATTATTATGATTCAAGTTGACCAGAGAGAGACAGAGAGAAAGAGAGGAAGAGAAGGAGACTAAGAAAGTAAACCACCAGATCTAGGACTTGAACCATGGTCGGCCATGTGGGAACCTAGTGCCTTAACCACCACACCACCTGCCAGCCCCTCTCCTTAATCTTGAATCTCACTGTTTTCTCTTTCTGTACTGTTCTCTTCCCCCCTCTGCTTGCTTATTTACTTACTTATTTATTGGTTTTAAGTTTATTCTATTTCCTTTTTTCATGGGATACCCATATAGACAGATAGGTACCCTTGGCGGGGTCTCATCACAGCATGGTCCTCCCCATAACTCCCTAGCTAGCCAGAATTGTAAGCACACTCAACGTGTTCAGGTAAACCCAGGATCTGAACCCGGGCCTCCCACATGGCTCCGGTATCATGTGGTAGCACTCCACCACTTTTACCACCATGGCTGGCTCCACCTTGGACTGTTTTAGTGGAACTAGGAGGGAAAAGGACTTCGCTGCTTGCTTTCTACCCAGGCATTGCCCACTGTTGGCATCTGTTTTCAGAATGTAAGTCAGTGAAGACAAAGGCCGTATAGAATTTGGTCTGGGCACAGATATTTTGGGGAGGCTGGGAAAAGAACTTGATAAACTTCATGAAGATCAATCTCCTGTTCTGGGATCCCCTGGAACCACCTGTAAACAAGGGGTGCAGGTACCTTGTCAGTTGGCCCTGGAGCACGTAGCACAGGCACTGTAGGCACGCGATGGGTGTGACGCCTGCAGAATGTGATATTCTCAGCTGCTTATCTTCTCCAGAAAGGTGTTCGGGCTTGAATCTGGCTGATTAGAGGAACTCCGACATATTTCAGTTTGTACAAAGTGGTGACGAAAACGGAACGTTCTTGAATCTGAGGTTTTAGTACTTCCTCCTCTGAGTGGCTGTCTGGATATCCTTATGCTTTTCTAAGGCCTGGACTGGATTTCCAAGGCTCAGTGTGCATCTGAGGAAAGGGAGGGCATGAGTGGGAATAATACTGCTGTAGCTTTCTTCTAATTCCAGTTTCTCTCCCACTGTCCATTCTCCTGTGTGGACTGACTTCCCGGTTTTCATTCAGCTAGCAGTATCTAGAAAACGGCTCATCAGTACTAAAGGGCTGGCTGCATGTGGTGTGGTCCTGATAGGTGAGTCCTGGCAGGTTAAGTGATGTCAGACCGTAGCCTCTGTCACTTCACAGCTGTGTGATGTGCCAAGTCCCTTCCCCTCTCTGAACTGCAGTTTCTTCATCTGTAAATGAGAGATGCTGAACCCCTATCTCACAGGACTGCTGTATCTCATAAGGATAGTGGGTTGTTGTTATCATTCATAGTTCTCAGTAGCATATGGACACACACATTAGAATCTTAATGGCTTTGAAGAGACAGTTCACTTTCCTGGTGGAACTTTGTTTTGTATGTATGTTTGTTTTTTAAAGAGATTTTTGCCATAGGTTAACGTGCCCTCACCAGAGAGAGACAGAAAACAAGAAATCACCCCCAGGGGGAATGGCCACACTGCACTCCCTTCTCCATTCTCCTCTTGGGATATTGGGCACGCACACACACGTGCCTGGTGTGAGTTTTAAAGCGTTGGGTCTGGGACTTGAACCATGGTCGACTACGTGGAAGTCCAGCAATATAACCATTACATCACCTGCTGATCCTTCCTGGTGGGACTTTGACTCTCCACTTCAGCACACCCCAAATTTGGACAAATTGGAAGCTTGATTGTTTTATCTGTACCCCCCTCCCCTTTTTTTCAAACTACTAGAGGGCACATGCACTCTTTAGAGAGAGAGACAGAGAGGGGGGAGATAGACAAAGAGCACCCAATGAAACATGAAACATGGTCACATCACAGGTCCTTTTCCAGTTCTCCATCCTGTCGTGATTTGGAGCACATATGCACATGTGCTTGAGTATTTTTTGAGCCACTAGGTCTGGGATTTCAACTGTGGTCAGCCATGTGGGATCCAGCACCCTTAACCAACAGGGCATAAGGCTAGCTCTACTCCCATTTTTTCTTTTTTATAAAACAAATGGGACTCAAACCATGGTCGACTATGTGGAAGTCCAGCAACGTAACCATTACATCATCTGCTGGTCCCTAATCTTGGACTTTTCTTTCTTTCTTTTTAAAAGTATTTATTTAATTTGATCAGAGAGGAACAGGAGAGGGGTGGGGGGGGGAATGAGAGGAAAAGTGAGAAAGCGAGCTGCCAGGCCCAGGACTCGAACCACAGTCGGCCATGTGGGAGGTCAGTGCCCTTAACCACCATACCACCTGCCAACCCCAATCTTGGACTTTTCTGATTTGAATTGGTTCTGCAGTTTGACCTTATGTCCTGGGTTCCTTTAAGCAATCACAGCTGGGAAAGTAGGGTTGGTTTCTGTGTCACTGTGGGGTTTTCTCAATTTCATGGTGACATCTGGATGTGAACCCAGAACCTTTCCATGTGAGTCAGTCCCACAGAGTGTTCTTACTGCTCTGCCTCTGTCTGCCTTTTGCCTTTGATCGTTAGCATTTCAGTTTAGAAACTGAAGCCCTTGATTTGGGCATACACAAGACAATGTAAACCCCCCCAAGAGCCTCAAAAGGTTCTCTGATCTTGCCCTTGAGTTTGTTTGCATAGTTTTCTGACTAAGGCTGAGCGTTCTGGGTCACGTGGTCCTTGAAATAAAGCTAACTGCAAGGCTCTTTGGTGTTTGCTGTGGGCAGTGTGTTATAGAAGGAGACAATCCATAATGTGCCCCTTTGTGTGTGATGTGGGCAAATTGTTACTTTTCAAGTAGTTGCCTCTGAGAAACTGGGTATTCCACTGGTTATCGGATAACTCAACGATAGTTACCTGCCTTTAATAGCAAGCCTCTTGTCCTGAAATCCTAACATCTTCTGATATAGAGACTTTGAGACTGTCTTGTTCCAACCCACTCACATTCCAATAAGGGGCCAGAGGGATAGGAAAAGAAACGGCGTCCGCCTGCCTGCAACCAAAAGCTTTTCATGAACTTGGGTTTAATTTGTATTAGAACTTCAGTCATTCAGGGTTCTCTGTTTAAAGCTACTGCCAAAGAGCCTAGAAAACAGGGTGTCGTAGGATGAATAACATGCAAGAGTCACAGTATGTTAGAGACACTTCTGAAAAGTTATTCTTAGTTTAATCGTTTTAGTCTTAAAAAAAAAAAAAAGTAGTTCAGATCCAGCCAGTGGCATGATGGTTAAGGCAACTCGATTCTACATGGCCACCTGCAGTTCAAGTCTTAGACCTGATGACTTGAAAAACACACTGAGGCAGGGACCAGCAATTAGCATAATGGCTACGTTGCTGGACTCCCATGTAGTCAACTGCGGTTCGAGTCCTGGACCTGGTGGCTTAAACTCATGCCAGGCGCATGTGCGTGCATGTCCAAGATCCTGAGAGGAGAATGGAGGAGAAGGGGTTGTGGTATGGCCATCCCCCCTGGAGGGTGATTTCTCGCTTTCTGTCTCTCTGTCTCTCTCTCTCTGGCGAGTGCATGCGCCCTATAGGAAAAATCTCTCAAAAAAATAAAAAGGTTGATGGTAAATTAAAAAAAAAAAAATTGAGATAGGGACCAGCAGTTGGCGTAATGGCTATGTCGCTGGACTCCCACTTAGTCGACTGCGGTTTGAGTCCCGGACCCAGTGGCTTAAACTCATGCTGGGCATGTGTGCGTGTGTGCCCAAGGTCCCAAGAGGAGAATGGAGGAGAAGGGATTGCGGCGTGGCCATCCCCTCTGGGGGGTGATTTCTTGCTTTCTATCTCTCTGTCTGTCTGGCGAGCACACGTGCCCTATAGCAAAAAAAACTCTCCAAAAAAAGGAAAAAAAAATCGAGATAATGATATCTGCCTAAAGGGTGGGAGAAGGTGGGGATTAAATTAGAAAACTGGATACAAAGAACACAGTGCAAGGACCTAGCTTACTAAGAGAAACACAAAGTGTAGTCAGGAGGAGCATGAACTCTCAGACTACCTGGGTTCGAATCCCAGCTCTGCCATTTACTAGCTGCCTTGATTTTCCCATCTGCAAAAAGGGGAGACAAAGTACCAACCTCATAGGGTTCTGGGATTCAATGAGTTAATATGTGAACAGTGTATAAAATACAACCTGGCACATTGGTCAGTGTTCTCCTGTGTTTATTAAGGGGCCACATGGTGGTGTGGTGTTAAAACTCAGTGCTCTGAAAGACCGACCCACATGGGAGGGTTCTGGGTTCGAGCCATAGATCTCTCTGTAGCCAGGCTTGTATGTGCCCACAATCTGGGGTTGGCTGAGGCAGAGGCTGGATTGTGGTGTCAGAACCCTGTTGGGGGTACTTTGTCTTGCTCACATAAGAAAGAAACTTTAAAAATAAATAGCTGATGGAATCAAAAGGTGACGTGGTGGTTAATGTACTGGACACTCCCACATGACCAACCATGGTTCAAGTCCCAGACCTGGTGGCTTGCTTTCTCGCTTTCCTTCTCTCTCTCTCTGCCTCTCTCTTGTCAAATTAAAATAAATGAATGAATAAATAAACTTACATAAATAAAATTTTAAAAATAAATAGCTGACAAAGGATAGTTGAAGCTAGTAGTTGAGGCTGTGTTTTTTGCTGGTGATGAAGATAATATTGTGTGAAAATTTCCCATCTAGAGGTGGCTAACAAGTCTTGGATCTTGTTATTGATTTTTGGTTTCTAGACCAAGTGTTCAAATAAAAACTTGGGAAAAGTGGGCATTCTTGGTTAAAGAACACTTACTCTCCACTGGCTTTTATTTGGTTTATTGTAGAAATGTTCCAGCATACCCAACCCCCATGTACTGATCCTTTGGTTGTGATTTTCCCACTGTTTCCTCCCTCATTGCTGGTGGATCAGAGATAGCCTAGCCCTTGCCAGGGGTGAAGTGACCTTCCCAGAGACTTCCTGCCACTGGGACTCCCTTCAGTCTTTCCCGTAGTTTCTAATTTACTAGGACAGAGGATCGGGTCACATAGAAAGATAATAGGTCATGAGGAACACAGGGAAAGTCAGGTTGGGGCTCCCTGTCACACTGATCTGTCACTTCTCAAGGGTGAGGCCCAGCCACCGTTAGGACTAGACTCAACGCTGCAGAGCTGGCTTAAGTGCCTTGCATTAAGTTATTTGCAAAACCATCGCAGTTTTTCAGGCCTCCACCCTTGGCAAGTTCAATCATGCACGTCTCAACTTTCACTGCCCAGATTTGGGCGGGCTGGGGAAAGGAATTCAGGGCAGCTCTTGTTCTTCCCTGCTTGCATGACAAGCCCCCAACGTGGCCCAGTCTTCCCTTTACTTTTCCTGGGGGCAGGGGAGAGTTCTTTGGAAACATCTTGCTTTGCTAGTTTGAGAAGAAATTCCTGTTTTGGACATAAAGAGTGGTATCTGCCCTCCGTTAAGAACCTGGCATTTCTTTTGGCTTTTGTTGTCGCTTTGTGACTCATTGTGTTCATTTAGCGAATACTTTCCTTCTCTCTTGTCTACTCAAACGCACAAAAATCATAATCATCTCTTTCACTCGTGTTGCTATTTTTTTTTTTTTTTCTTCTTATTTCATATGCCCATTTTAGCAGTTCTGACATACAGGTTTCTCCTACATAGAATCATTCTTTCTATAGATTAAAGGAATGTTACAGATTATAACAGTCAACATTTATAAAGGTACTTAAGGAATAAGACCCCAGAGACTTGTGAATTAGTATGTCAAATGTTTACTGCAAATCCAAAAGTAGAATAAAGAATATGCACTAGTGACACTTACATTCAAAATGGGTTTTCCTTAGGTCTTCATATCTCTGCTTCTCTCCCACCTAACATCTATGAATATATCCATTATCAGCTTGAAGCACTGAGTTTTTATAAGCCAATTGGATAATTCTCCTCATAGGTATAATCTATTCTTCAGAAATGGGTAACCCATTGAAAAAGTAACTTCATAACCAATAATAAAAAAAAAAAAAAAAAAAAAAAAAAAAAAGCTCTGTTTGGCTGGGGAAGAGGTGCCAATTATGCAATTGTGTGGTAGATCCGTGCTCCAACAAGGAGTCTGAAGTGCAGGATGGCTGTAGAGGGATCTGGACCACTCAAGGAATACAGAAGGCCGTTACCAAGAAATAGGAACAATATTTTCAAGGTCATTCAGGTGGGCTCTTCGAACACGTTCCACTCTGTCATCTGTTCGAAGATACTTCTTGTCATTTTCTCCTTTGCCAAAGCTTGCACTGTCTTCTGGGTGGGTTGGCAAAAACCTTTCTCGTGATTCTATAGAATGCAGTTGCAGTGCTTATCAACCTCATTTTTGAAAGAATAATTGTTGTATATGAGGCAAAAGCCATGAATACTTCATTCTCCATTAGCTGGTTGAGATCAACCATTGTTTCAACCTAGGTCTTGAATCTACAAGGATAGAGGAACACAATTCCCTTTTAGGAGTGATCGACTGAGACTAGTCAGAGCACCAGGAAGGGAGCTGACCCGTCTGGCTGGGTCTCTGGCTCTGCAGAAATGTGCACCGCGTGGGCTGACTCGTATTGCTATTTAGCTTACAAACTATGTCTTGGTTAATTTTCTTAAGACCTTGAAGACTTAATCAGTGATGGTTACAGTGGAGACAACTGATGTGTGCCCAAAGAGGTTATGCCACTTGCTACAGGCCACCCAGCAAGAACATGGCAGAGTCTGAGTTTATAAAATCAGTCATAGACTCTGAAACTATCCTTTTTTCTTGTCTCTGACCGCCTATCATTTATTATAGTTCCTCCTTTCTTTTTACTCCCTCACCACCTTAAGTTTGGCAAGTGAGTTGTAGACAGAGGCTAAAACAGTAAGGTTAGGGGTGGGGACATGGTATTGATTTTTTTTTTTTTTTTAAACAAACTGGGACAGAGGGTCAGATGACTGATTTGATTTGAAGGACTGGTTCCTTTTCTGTGAACTAACTCTTCCTGGTTTGGTTGCTCAGTTTATTTTCCTGGTAGCAGACTCCAAACTACTGAAGGAGGTGGCCTCAGATTTCTACCATAACTGGGATTCCAGTTTGGAGGTAGAATACTCCTTTAAAAATAGCAAGGCCTGCTGACCCCTAACCTTGGCTGTAAAGGAGGTTGGATACCACGTGGCCCACCTTACTGTTTAAACCCCCAACCTTGAAAACATGGCAGGCTGCGTATGTGTGCATGGTCAAATTCCCCAAAGGAGGGAGAAATTGAGGAGAATGGATTGCAACATGACTATCCCATGCGGAGTGCCCCTTCCCACCCTCTAGCCATAACACATGTACCCTATGGCAAAAAAAAATTTTTTTTGAGAGATTTTTACTATAGGACATGTGTGCTTGCTAGAGAGACAAAGCAGAAAGCAAGAAATCACCCTCCAGGGGGATGAATAACCACACCACAGTCCCTTCTCTATTCTCCTCTCGGGATTTTGGGCACACAAGCAGACATGCCTGGCGTGAGTTTCAAGCCACCAGGTCTGGGACTCAAACTATGGCTGGCTGTGTAAGAGTCCAGCAACATAACCACTATGTCATCTGCTGGCCCCTACCCTCTGACAAATTAAAAACGCCAAGGCCTTGATGTGGCAAAGAGAGGGAGAGCCAGCCACGACACTAAGTAACTTATGTTAAGGGCCAAAATCGTTTACTAATTATGGGATGCTATGCAAGTTGTTTAATCTCTCCGACTCTCAGCTTCATCCTCAAAGTGGTAAGAAGCACAGTATCTACCCTCCCACACCCAACATGGTCTTATTTTCTCCCTCCCGACATAGGGATGTTGGCTTTAGAAACATTTGCAAGGGTGGCCCCTGGTGGAAGAAATGAAAACTGCAGTGCAGGCTTCCTGGGTAGTTTCAGGACTTTCTGGCAGAAACCTGATACTCAGGAATATAGAAGTATCTAGCCTTGTAAAAGAAGAGTAACAGCAAGAATTTTAATGAAAGAACACTTGGACCAAATAGAAATTCCACTGGAGGGAATTTGCAAGCAGGAATTAGCTCCCTGCTCCTTTGTAAATAGGCATATAGTCAGCACTCAATAAAAATTGACTGGAGCCAGATGGTGGCACCGTTTTTTGCCCATGATGTGGGGCCTGGCTGAAGCTGGTGGGGGGATTGCTGTGGCAAGACTGGAGATGCATTCTCTCTCTTGCTCACATGGAAGAAATAAATACACTTTTAAAAATAAATAAATTAGACTGGTTCATGGCCTGATGGTTAAGGTAGTTGGATCTCATCTGGCCAACTCTATAGTTTGAGTCCTGGAACTGGAGGCTTGAGAAACACACTAGGTGCATGTGCGTGTGTGTGCCCCAGATCCCAACTGGATAGACAAACGGAGTAAGTATTGCGTGTAACCAGGAGGTAACCGTTCCCCATGGGGGGTGATTTTTCCTGCTGCCCTTCTCTCTTTCTCTGGAGAGCACACAGCCCTCTGGCAAAATTTAAAACAAATAAAGAAGTAAACATCA
Organism: Tupaia tana; assembly: GCA_026018925.1. Lineage (NCBI taxonomy): Eukaryota > Metazoa > Chordata > Mammalia > Scandentia > Tupaiidae > Tupaia > Tupaia tana. The sequence continues at coordinate 18,201,631 of JAKSZU010000018.1, read as the reverse complement.
GATGTTATTGTTTTTTTGTGGAATATTTACGGGACCTGAAACAATCAACCAAAGCTATATATATTTTTAAAGATTTATTTATTCATTCATTTATTTTAATTTGACTAGAGAGAGAGAGAGAGAGAGAGAGAAAGAGAGAAAGTGAGAAAGACAGCCACCAGGTCCCAGACTTGAAGTATGGTCGGCCATGTGGGAGTGTCTAGCACCTTCGTCACCACACCACCCACTGGTCCCACCAAAGCTATATTTAAAAAAAAGAAGTGTATTTAACAACCTTTAATATAGTGTAGTATTTATTATGTTCCAGGTGCCATTGTGCATACATTAAAGTAGTCCTAGCAGATAGTTATTATTTTAGTTTATTTTCTACGCATTTTACATATGAGTGGACTGAGGCACAGAGAGGTTAAATAATTTGCCCAAAGTCACAGAGCTAGTAAGTGGCAGAACTGGGATTTGAACCCTGGCAGTATGGTCTAGAGTCTATTGTTAACCTTTATTCCATTCTGGCTCTTTCTTACTATTTGCCACTGTTTATTGAAATGTGTAGTGTTTAGGCCAGCTGGTGGTATGGTGGTTAAGGTGACTGGTCCTCACATGGTCTGCTTCACGGTTCGAGGATTGAACCCATCAGCTTGAAAAACTTCCCGAACGCATATTCTTGTATACTCAAAATCCCAAGAGGAGAATGGAGGAGGGATTGCAATGTGGCCATCTCCCTGGCCGGGGGGTGAGGGGTGCTTTCTCACTGTGCCACACAGCCCTCCCCTCCCCTCTCTGATGAGCACACACATTCTATAGCAAATTTTTTAAAAATTGTGTACTGTTTAAAGATAGACTGTCCAAAGCAGCTCATTGAACCTTGGCCTCTAACTTTTAGGTTTCCTGTTTCCGTTTTTATTTATTTATTTATTTTTCAAGGCTTTTGCCATAGGGCACAGGTATTCACTCGAGAGAGAAAATGAGAAATCACCCCCCTCAGGGTGGAAGACCACACTGTAATCCTTTCTCCTCCATTCTCCTCTTGGGATTTCGGGCACACATGCACATGAGTCTGACGTGATTTTCTTTCTACTGGGTGCCAGACTCCAACTGTGGTTGGCCACTCAGAAATCCAGCATGCCTTAACCACTACACCACCTGCTGACCCCTCCATTTTAGTTTTTCAGTGGTCTCTTTTCATACTGGCAGGAGCCCTTTTTTATGTTATTGAAAAAGAGAAGTTGTCTAGAGGAGATACTATTTTCACTTGACAAGTAGGTGAGAAAGTAATCAGTCCACAATGAGCATTCACCCTGTGATTGTGAAGAATGTGTGGCGATATCCACTCCTTTGATGGCTTTGATATTCTGTCACCTGACTGTGGTTTGTTTGCGTGTGCTTTTTTATTTTTATTTTTGGAGAGGTTTTCGCTATAGGGCGCGTGCGCTCGCCAGACAGACAGGGAGAGACATAGAGACAGAAAGCGAGAAATCACCCCCCAGGGGGGATGGCCATACCACAATCCCTTCTCCTCCATTCTCCTCTCAGGATCTTGGACATGCACGCACACGCGCCCGGCGTGAGTTTTAAGCCACCGGGTCCGGGATGCAAACCGCGGTAGACTACGTGGGAGTCCAGCGACATAGCCATTACGCTAACTGCTGGTTCCCAGCCTGTGCTTATTTTATGTGTCAGGCTTTTGGTGAGTGAATCAAATTCTCTCTTTGGAGAAAGAATACTCTCATTTTTAATCTGACCAATGTCCTAATTGTCATTTCCCTAACTGTTATTTCTGCCCTACAGTGAGTTTTGAAGGATGCACCGGTCGACCGAGAACAGTCTATTTTTCTGACGACTCCCATTTCAAAGTGAGCACAGATGGTGTGGTTACCGTCAAACGGCCTGTACGACTTCATAATTCAGAGACCAGTTTTTTCATCCACGCCTGGGATGCTACCCACCGAAAACTTTCCACCAAAATTACGCTGAAGGCAGAGCACCTTCGCCACCACAACCACCACCACCACCGCCACCATCACGTATGTTGAAGTGTTTCTGGGAAGTTCGCTATCGCTTTAGCTCACCAGTGCTGTCCAATCCTTGTTTTTCTCAACCTGGTCACTATCAACATTTTGGGCTGGATAATTTTCTATTGTGGGGTTGTCCTGCACAATATAGGATGTTTAGCAGCCTCTTTGGCTTTAAGTCACTAGATACCAGTAGCACTTCCACAGTTGTGACAGCCAAAACTATCTCCAGACACTGCCAATATCTCAAATCATCTTCAATTGAGAACTGTTGATTTAACTAATTTTTTAAAAAATTGACACATAATGTATGTATTTGTAGGCCACAGTGTGATTATTTTTCCTTCAGTACAAAAATAGCAGTGTTATCATCTGGGTAACTGTCTACCCATCATCTCAAACATTTGTCCTGACTTTGTGTTGGGAGCATTTAAAATCTCTCTTTTAGGTTTTCTAAAATAGATGAACCAATTCCTGCTGGATATTGTGGGTTGTTGTTGGGTGGTAGGGATCTGCTAGTGTAGAAGAGTGGGTAAAAGCATGGCCACTGTCTGGGATTGCATCCCAGCCCTGGCTCTACAACCTGAGGAGTTCACTAACCTGTTTGTGCATGAATTTCTGTATCTGCAAGATGGAGGTAATAGTCAAGACTGAATGAAGTAATGCACATGAAATGTTAGAAATATGCTAGGCATATAATAAGTAAGTACTCAGTAATTGTTAGCTGCACTTGTAACTCCCCTCCTGGAAAAAGAACCAAGAGGCAGATTCTCTGTTTATTGTGTTCTTTGTGTTTCCTGTGGGGAGGGTCTTGATAAACAAGTGGAAGAACCAGCGGGAAGCTTCTGCTCCTTTGGATGGTAACTTCCATGAGATCCTTCTCCCATTGTATTTGCAATCTCTGGAGCATACCAGGAGCCTAGGAAATACTGAATGGACAGATAGATGGATTGGCCTTGAGTGGAAGGGTGTATGTCCAAGGTTCTCTGGGTTGTTACCAAAAGCCAAAATATGCCTTTGCCAGTTTCTAAACTGCTCCCATGGTGCTTCCTACCAAAACGTCTCTCTGGGGGAATATTCTACTTGTATGCTGCTTATTGACTTGGAATTACAGAAGGTATTGTAAGTGCCAAGGCCTTTAAGGTTGGCTCCTGTTTTTCTCCCTGCAGACGCTTGATATTCTTGGAACCTAAGAGTCCTCCTGATAGATTTAATTTTTCTCCTTGGCATGATTAGACCAGGAAGATGAGTTTAGAACGCTATTAGCAAAGCTCCCTGGCTCAGGTCTCCAGTTGGCCCAGTCATTCATGTGAGTAAGGTCAGAACAGTGAGTCCATGCAGGGCAGCTGTGCATGGAAGGCTCCTATGACCAAGAACTTGGTTCTTCACCTTTTCCTCCCCACCTCTGGCAACTTCGCTTCTGCTTCCACATCTGCTCTATCAGTATTGGGTTCAGAGTAAATACTGTATACAATTCCAAATGACAGTGGCTTATGCAGAATACTGTCTTAGAAGTTAAGGAAGTAAGGGTCAAGTTGTACCTAGAATGGAGACTCCAAAGTCATCAACTTGCTCGTTTCTGTTCTTGCACTGCCACCCTTAGTGCATGGTTTTCATCCTGAAGGGTACCTCATGATCTAAGGTGACTGCTGGAGCTACAGTCATTGTGTCTTTGTTCTAGGTGATAGGAAGAAAGAGGAAAAAAAACACACAAAAATGTATAGTTTAATTTTCTTTTTTATAAAAAAATGTGTGTATATGTGTGTGTGTGTTTATATATATATTACTTTAAATTTTTACTTATAATTTTAAATTTTTGCTGTAGGGTATGTGCAGTCACCAGAGAGACAGACAGAGAGATAGAGAACAAAAGGGAGAAAGCAAGTCACCAGGTCCAAGACTCGACCTACCCATGATTGTCCACTTGGGTCCAGTGCCTTAACCACCATGCAACCCACTGGCCCCAATTTTCTGCTTTTTTTTTTTCTCCCCCACTTCAAGAACTTTTAAACTGTGGGGTTTCTCTACTGGATCCTCCCCTCTGCTTTCTTTTTAAGAGACCTTTGTGAAATTCTCAAGTAAAACTTCTGCTTCTATCTGATGTTGGCCGGAACTTAGTCTCACAGCCACACCTAGTTATATATGTAGTATAGGAAAATGTAGTCTCTCACTTGGGTACATTGCTGGGCACAGAACTGAGATGAGAGAGGTATTTTTACTTGTTTATAATGAGAAAGGAAGAATAGATATACTGGGTAGATGGCAGACCCTACAATAACTGGTTTAAAGTTCATCTTTTTTTTTTCTCTAGTTTAAGCAAGCCTTATGACGTCGGGGATATTAAGAGAAGGGGTGACTATTCTACTCCCCTTTAAATTCGTATAAGGCTAAGTCTACCTTTTTTATTTCTTTCCCTCTGTCTAGGTGAGTTTTTCCTGTCTGTTCTCTTATTTTTCTGAGGGATGAATTCCATGCTCAATATGCTTAGGCATACTTCCTTTAATCTCACATATGAAAATGTTAATGTTGGACCAGCAGGTGGTGTGGTGGTTAAGGCACTGGACTCCCACATGGCCAATCATGGTTCAAGTCCCGGACCTGATGGCTTGAGAATCACACTGGCATATGTGCATGTGTGCATGCCCAAAATCCCAGGAGGAGACTGGTGGAGAAGGGATTGCAGCACGGCCATCTCACTTTCCCTCTCACTGTCTCTTTCTGTCTTTCTGGTGAGTGCATGTGTTCTATGGAAAAAATAAAATAGTTAATGCAGGGCCAGCAAGTGGCATGTGGTTAAAGGTACTGTACTCCCACAGAGGCAACTGCTGTTCAAGTTCTGGACCTGGTGCCTCACTTTTTCATTTTCCCTCTCTCTTTCTCTGTCTCTCTCTGACCAAACTGGAAAATAATATGATAAATAAAGTTAAATAAAATAATTCTTAAGGCTATATTTTGCCGGCCTAATGTTCAGCATTATTAATGTTCATTCTCTGAAAATACTCTCCAACCTGTTGTCAACAGGACTGCTCTTTATCTTTTCAGTATGGCACATGGGGTGGCATTCCTTCATCTATGGTTATCTGTGGGAGGCTGCGCAGCAGCAAGTCTGCAGAGGTTTCTCAGAGAGCAAAACAATTGCCATGATTGGTTGTAAACAGGTCGTCATTGGTTGTAAAAGGTGGGTTATATAATTGGTTGCTTTTGGACCAATCATGAGGTGCCAGGTATGCAAATCTGAGGGATTCTAGTGGCCAATCAGAGCAAGGTTTCGAAGGTCAGGTTTTTTGAAGGGAACCAATCATGGCAATTGTTTTGCTCTCTGAGAAAACTCAGCAAACTCGCTGGTGCGCAGCCTCGCACAGTTATTTGCTTGCCATGGCTGTGCAAGATGGCCATTTTTTTTGGTGGGGGGGGGTAGGGTTTTGCTATAGGGTGCGTGGGCTCGCCCAAAAGACAGAGACAGAAAGCGAGAAATCACCTCCGGGGGGATGGTCACGCCACAGTCCCTTCTCCTCCATTCTCTTGGGATCTTGGGCACCCACGCACACATGCCTGGCGTGAGTTTAAGCCACTAGGTCAGGGACTCAAACTGCGGTCGACTACATGGGAGCCCAATGACATAGCCATTGTGCCATCTGCTGGTCCCAGCAAGATGGCCAATTTAAGGCAGCAGGGCACTTGTGTTAAGTTTTTTACTTTCTTCCTGTTCTGGGATCGAATTCTAATAAAATCATGACTTTGCTTTCTTACCAGTACAACCACCACCACCACCACCATCATCATTTATGAGCATGTTGTTTCAGGCCCTATTCTAAGTGCTATGTATGCAATACCAGTATCTCATTTAATCCTTCTAAGGACTCTGCTAGACAATCTGTTAGAAAACAGAAACTCAGTTTTAATTACTCCTATACTCTCACTCAACAATTGACAGAGATTTTCTGTGACCAAAAGTTTCAGGATTCCTACCTAACAGCATACAAGCTGTGATTTCTGTAGCTAACACCCATAGAATCCTGACACAGTCTACCTGGAGGTAGTATCAGATCCCACTGAGTGAAGGCTCAGTTCCATAGGACTGTTCCCCACTTCCAACATAGTGAAAATCTAGGTCTCCAGAACACCCAGCTGACTGGCTACAAGTTGGGGCTCCCAACCCTTTCTTTAGGCTTAATTAATTTGCTAGAGCAGCTCATAAAACTCAGGGAACCCTACTAATGATTGCCAGTTTATTTTAAAGGACATCAGTACAGAGGGGTCCTGCCCCTATGTACAGCATTTCCTCCTCCCAGGTATGGGGCAGGACCCCTCTGGAATGAGGGTCTTAATTTATGATCAGTTACTTGTCCTGCTTTGGAGCTTCATGAACCAAGGACAAAAAGCTAAATAATTATGAATTAGAAACCATGAATGAAAACCAAATATTGTGTCATCAGAAAAGTCATGGCATATTTTTTTCTATGTTTTTCCATGCAAAAATATATTATGACTTTCCAGAAACCCAATACATAAACAAGTGTGTGTGTATGAGTGTAAAAAATAATATCATAGATAATAATATTGTCTGCATTTTAGATATTAGCAAACTCTGGTACAGAGAACTAAAGTAATCTGCCCAGGACAAGGATGTGTCACAGTGATGACTCAAAGCCAGGTGGCCTGACCCCAAGGCCTACGCTTGGTCCAGGCTAGGCTGCCTCTCTAGAAGACCACCACAAGGATGGGAAGGGCAGACATGTGTGTGTATGTTGTGCATGCACAGGTATGCCAGTATGCAGGTTGGGGAAAGGTTCTGTGACCATACCTATTCACATATACTTATCTTGTGTCTTTAAAAAGCCAGAAAATATGACTTGGGTCAAACTTGGTGAATGGTAATAAGTGACTATGAGGGCATATTTGTTTTTAAAGGTTTTTGCCATTGGGCATGTGTTTATTCACCAGAGAGAGAGATAAGGTGGGCGGGGGAGCAGTATGAAATCATCCCCCAGGGAGGTATGGCTGCAATCTCTTTTTCTCTACTCTGCCCTTGGATTTTGGGCACACACACACACACACACACACACACACACACGTGACTTTCAAGCTACAGTCCAGGACTTGATCCACACAATCGGCCACATGGGATCCAGCACCTTAACCACCATGCTGCCTGCTGGCCGAAGAACATAGTCTTACAAGGAGTATGGGAGATGGAATTTCCCTCTGAAAACTTTACTGTGTTACTTTTAATCATTTTAAAACACTTAAACAATTTGGAAGGTATTTTCTCTGTCTTCAACTATCTTATTTCCCTGCGTATGCACAAAATTATCTTTATTACAATTGAAAACTGTTCAATACAAGTCTCAAAGGGTATTTTTGGTTCCCATCTCAAACCATTTTTGCTTGAACAAATGGAAACTATATAGATATCATGATACAATGAGATAAAGATATTTTTATTGATTACAGAGTAGTTCTTAGTACCAATTTCCCAAATTTACTCACTTTGATTGAAAACTCACATCACTTTGGGTCTTACATCTCTAAGAAAAACATCAAAGAAAAAAATGGAAAATACCTGAATACCCAGTTATTGAATGTGTTCTAATATTAAATCATTCAAATACAACGTTGGCATTAAAAATGACAAGGATCTACATGGTGGCACAGTCGTCAGACACAGTGCTTCATGAGCCTGATCCACATGAGAGGGTTCCGGGTTTATGTCTGGAGAGCTCTCTGAGTATAGTGGGCTTATGTATATCCATGACCTGGGGCTGACTGAGGCTGAGTGTAGATCATGGTGTCAGGACTCTCTTGGGGTGCTATCTCTCTGCCTCTTACACTCACAGAAGAAATAGATAAATGAATTTAAGAAAATAAAAAAGACATGTAGGCTTGAAAAAACTTATAGATTACAGTATCAAACCCTTAAACCTATAATTGTTCAGCCAAACACATAGTCTTTATTATATGGCAAAAAGAGTGATTAGTTTTTGTTTGGTTATTCATTTTGGAGGGTATATATAATTTGTCACTGTTAAGAGAAAGTGTCGTTAAGTTAAAACCATGCATTACCTTCGAGGCTTAGAGATGCTGCCTAGACAGGCTGGGCTCTTTGACCTGTGTTATTTCTCTTGACTTATGTTGTTTTTCATCTCCTTTCCTCTTAGGACTCTTCTGGAACCCAGACAGACGTGGTCACATTTCCTAATTCCCACCATGGTCTCAGAAGACAGAAGAGAGACTGGGTTATCCCTCCCATCAGCTGCCCAGAAAATGAAAAAGGCCCATTTCCTAAAAATCTGGTTCAGGTAGGGAAGGAATTTCTTTACTTCTCTGAGAGGAATTTTGTACAAAAGAACCAAGAAGTAAAAGGGGAAAGACCCAATGTCAAGATGTTTCCTTGCTGGGGGCCAGCAGGTGGCATGGTGGTTAAGATGCTGGACATTCCCATATGGCCAACCATGGTTTGAGTCCTGGACCTGGTGGCTTGCTTTCTCACTTTCCCTCTCCCTGTGTCTTTCTCTGGTCAAATGAAAATAAATGAATGAAGGGAACCAGCAGTTAGCGTAATGGCTATGTCGCTGGACTCCCACGTAGTTGACCGTGGTTCGCGTCCCGGACCCGATGGCTTAAAACTCACGCCGGGCGCGTGTGCGTGCGTGCCCAAGATCCCGAGAGGAGAAAGGAGGAGAAGGGATTGTGGCGTGACCATCCCCCCTGGGGGGTGATTTCTCGCTTTCTGTCTCTATGTCTCTCTCTGTCTGTCTGGCAAGCGCACGCGCCCTATAGCGAAAACCTCTCCAAAAAAAAAAAAAAAAAGAATGAATAAATAAATAAATAATTCTAAAAAAAACAAGGATATTTCCTTGCCAATGCTGTTTTTTACCCCTTCTGTTTTGTCTTTAGATCAAATCCAACAGGGACAAAGAAATCAAGGTTTTCTACAGCATCACTGGCCAAGGAGCTGATACTCCCCCTGTTGGCGTATTTATTATTGAAAAAGAAACAGGACAGCTGATGGTGACACAGCCTTTGGATAGAGAAAATATTCCCAAGTACACTGTGAGTATCTTAGCTTGTTAATGATGGGAGACCCAGTGTTCAAAAGTTTTTGGTCAATTCATGTTGGAGCCTCAGATCAGATGCTCTGGACATGTGAGGGGCCTGCCTAACTTGACCTATTGGTATGTTGACAAGGAAAATTGACGGGATAACCTAGGGCAGTTTGGGGTTGTTCATTTTTTTTCCTTGTTAGGAAGGAGATCTGACTTGGTAGAGTATTCTCCAGCCCATGGGTCTTAACCCGTCATGATCTTATTTATTCACTAGCACAAGTGTAGAAAAGTTCTCTGCTGTAGTCTCAAAGAGCGGAAAGGAGTAGTTGACCCACCGTGTCCTTCCTTCTGTTCCTCATCATGGCCCACGTAACCCTCACTTGGTTCTTACAGCTCTTTTCTCATGCTGTGTCATCAAATGGAGATGCAGTTGAGGAACCGATGGAGATCGTGATCACAGTGACTGATCAGAATGACAATAAGCCCGAGTTCACCAAGATGGTTTTTGAAGGGTCCGTTGCGGAAGGTGCTCTTCCAGGTACTATATACATAGTAACAAGGGGCTGAATACCCAGAAAGATGCTTAGATTCTTTGGACCCCGAAGTATTGGGGCTAGAGCATGGGAACAGATCATTGAAGCTGACCCTTCATATGGATAGAATTTTGGGAAGCCAAAATATGTATCTGTGTGTGTAGGCACGTGTGTAATATCCTCCATTCAGAAACATGGATAAAATAGGAACAGTCTAATAATAGACTAGAAGTGGATTCTTGCCCATATCTTTACCATTACACAAGCTTTTTTGTTGTTTTGGAGAGGTTTTTTTTGCTATAGGGTACATGTTCTTGCCAGAAAGACAGAAAGAGAGAGAGAGAAAGCGAGAAATCACCTCCCACGGGGGATGGCCACATTGCAATCCCTTATCCCCCATTCTCCTCTTGGGATCTTGGGCACGCACACACACATGCCTGGCATGAATTTAAGCCACTAGGTCCAGGACTCGAACCACGGTCAGCTACACGGGAGTCCAGCAATATAGCCATTATGCTATCTGCTGGTCCCTATATAAGCTTCTTTTTTTTTTTTTTTGGAGAGGTTTTTGCTGTAGGGTGCGTGCACTCGCTAGAAAGACAAGCGAGAGACAGAGAGACAGAAAGCAAGAAATCACCCCCCAGGGGGGATGGCCACACCACAATCCCTTCTCCTCCATTCTCTTCTCAGGATCTTGGGCATGCATGCACACACACCCAGCATGAGTTTAAGCTACCGGGTCTGGGACTCAAACCGCAGTCGACTACATGGGAGTCCAGCGACATAGCCATTACGCTAACTGCTAGTCTCCCTATATAAGCTTCTTGATCTCATTATTTTCTCTCGTCCACGAAGGTAGCCATTGCCCTGGATATGTGTGTTTATTTCCAGATAATAACTTGTTGGGTTTATCTGTTTTCAAACTATGTATACACCGAATCACACTATCTATCTATCTATCTAAATTTACTTTTATTCAACTTGATGTACATATGATCCTTCTATAGTAAGAAATAAATAAAAGTAAATTTGCTAGAGGGCATGTTTGCTCATTATAGAGAGGCAGAGAGGGAGAGAAGACAAGTGAGAAAGCATCCCTGTGGGAGATGATCACACCACAGTCCCTTCTCCTGCATTTCTCCTTTGATGATTTTGGGCTTACTTGCATATGTGCCAACAATGTTTTTGAAGCCTCTGGGTCCAGGACTCAAACTGTGCAGTTGACTTTGTGGGATCCAGCCACCTTAAACACCACACCACCAACTGGCCCTAAAAAAATTTTGTTCTTTAGCGCCAGCAGGTGGTACAGTGGTTAAAATACTGGACTCCCACTTGGCTGACCGCTATTTGAATCCCAGAGCTGGTGCTTGAAAATGATGTTGCGTGTGTGTGCATGTGTGGCCAAAATCCCAAGAGGAGAATGGAGGTGAAGAGACTACCCAGTGGCCATCCCCGTTGGGGAGGCGGTGGTTTCTCACCTTCCCTTTTGCTATCTCTCCAACAAGTGCACATGCCCCATGACAGAAACCTTAAGAAAATGTTTTTGTGTGTCTGTTCTTTATTCATGATACAGTATATGTGTGTGTGTGTGTATGTGCGTGTGTACATGCGTGCGTGTGCATATGTGTGTGTGTGTGTGTGTGTGTGTGTGTACACCTGTGAGAGAGGAAGGGAGAGAGAAAGAGGAGAGAAACACCTTCGACAGTGTCTGGTCACGTTGTGATCCCCTTCCTTCCGGCCTCTATTCCGTTGGATATTGAGCACTCACGCACATGCTTATGGTTCAGGCCAGTGATTCAAATCAGTTACCATATAGGCTCTGGCTTCTCTCTTGCTCTCTCTCTTTTTTAAAAAAAATAGTTTTGCCATAGGGCATATGCTCTTTTTTTTTTTTTTTTTTTTTTTTTTTGAGAGGTTTTTTGCTATAGGGCGCGTGCGCTCGCCAGACAGAGAGAGACATAGAGACAGAAAGCGAGAAATCACCCCCCAGGGGGGATGGTCACGTCGCAATCCCTTCTCCTCCATTCTCCTCTCGGGATCTTGGGCACGCACGCACACGCGCCCGGCGTGAGTTGTAAGCCACCGGGTCCGAGACGCGAACCACAGTCGACTACGTGGGAGTCCAGCGACATAGCCATTATGCTAACTGCTGGTTCCCAGGGCATATGCTCTTGACAGAGAGAGGAGGTGTGGGGGATGAGAAATTACTCCCTTCCAGGGGTGATGGCCACACTGGAATATCTTCTCCATTTCCTCTTAGGATGTTTGGGCATGGACCCACACGTGCCTGGCATGTTTTTCAAGCTGCTAGTTCCAGAACTGGAACTGCAAAGTCAGTCATGTGGGGTCCAGATGTTTTAACCAGCGTGCCACCTGGCCTGCCCAAGATCCACTTTCTCTTGAGCAGGGCATTACCACTGCACCATAGGACTGACCTGGATTCTTCCATATTACCAATAGCAATAGGTCATTTATTTTTATTATTGCATAGTATTCCCTGACTTTTATATTTAGGTATAACTTTATCTATTCCACTGCTGATGAAAACAGAATGGTTTCCGTTTCTTGCTATCATAAATAGTACTGTCGGAACATTCTTTTTTTTTTTAAGAAATTTTTTGCAGGGTTTGCAGGTTGCATGGTGGTTAAGGGTGCTGGACTCTCAAATGGCTGACCTCAGTTCAAAGTCCCAGAACTGGTGGCTTGCTTTCTCACTTTCCATCTCTCTCTCTCACTCTGTCCCTCTGGACAAATTTAAATAAACAGACAAACAAATAAAGTCAACTAAAATAATTCTTTAGAAAAAAGAGAGAGATTTTTTGACACATGCACTCACTGAAGAGACAGAGAAAGACAGATAGAAAAGTGAGAAATCAACCCACAGTCCCTTCTCTTCCATTCTCCTCTCGAATTTTGGAGATGCATACACAACAAAAGGAAAACAAGAACTTATCACATGGTACCATTTTCCAGGGTCACCCCTTTATCACTTAGGACAGCATTGGGCAGAGTGGATTAACCAGATCCCATAATGCAGCTTGTCTAAATTACCTTCTTGATGTTTCCAGGAACCTCCGTGATGCAGGTCACAGCCACAGACGCAGACGATGATGTGAACACCTACAATGCTGCCATTGCTTATACCATCGTCAGCCAAGATCCTAAGCTGCCTGAAGACAATATGTTTACCATCAACCGGGACAGTGGAGTCATCAGTGTGCTCACCACCGGACTGGACCGAGAGGTGTCAGGGGTTGGGGGCATGCAGAGGGTGTTGAAGGCCAATGGATGTTTGCTGAATCCCACTGGCAGTACAAATCTCTCCTGAGGCCAGCTGTCCGTTAGTGAGCTGACGGTCTGAACTTTGCATCGACACACTTCTGAGCAGTTTCTGTACTGAGGCAGTTAGGCTGGCACTGAAACAAATAATAAAATATTCTGATTTTTTTTTTTTTTTTTTTTTTTGATAATGGTCTGGGCGGGGCCTAAGGTGGCTATTGATCTGAGTCCTGACTTGCATCGTTTGACTTTCTGCAGAGTTTTCCCACGTATACGCTGGTGGTTCAAGCTGCTGATCTTCAAGGTGAAGGCTTAAGCACAACAGCAACAGCCATAATCACAGTCACTGACACCAACGATAATCCTCCCATCTTCAACCCCACCACGGTAATTTTGCAGCTTCTCAAATGGTTTTTAGAGAAAGATCTTTTGTTGTTCATTAATGAAATTTCATGGCTGCTCATGAGTAAATGCTTCAAAAACTCTCCCCAGACTAGGGAATGTTAACTCTGGAGTAAGAAGCAAGTTAGGAAGCAGTTGTCTTTGACCATCTTTGTTCTATCCTTGGCCTGGGACTAATTGACAAAAGATTATGAAGTTCTGAAAAGCACGTATTAAATCCACATTCTCTGTGGTGCATCTTTGTAGCAAATCTTACTGGGTTTTACTTATTCATTAAACAAATTTTCTAAGTTTATACTAGGTGCTCTGTTAGACACTGCAGATACATCATAAACAGAGCAGACAAAGATTCTATGCTTGTGGAGTTGATAGTCTTGTTAGGGAGACATTGGGCAACTCATAGGAATTATTGAATGCCAGATATGTTAACTGCATTCAAAAAGAAGGTACTGAGAGCCAATCTTATGGTATGAGTTAGATATCAATTTAGTTGTTTCTAAACAAGACTAGACTTTTGTGGTTTAATCAAATAGTGTTAACTTTACTTTTTAAAGGATTATTTTATTGGGACCAGCAGTTGGCATAATGGCTATCACTGGACTCCCACGTAGTTGACTGCGGTTCGAGCCCCAGACCCAGTGGCTTAAACTCACACCAGGCACGTGTGCGTGTGTGCCCAAGATCCTAAGAGGAGAATGGAAGAGAAGGGATTGTGGCGTGGCCATCCCCCTGGGGTTGATTTCTCACTTTCTATCTAGCTCTCTCTTTCTGGCGAGTGCACGCGCCCTATGGCAAAAACCTTTCCAAAAAAAAAAGAATTATTTTATTTAACTTTATTTATTCATTTACTTTAATTTGACCAGAGAGGAACAGAGTAAGAGAGAGAAAGAGAGGGGAAGGGGAGAAGTGAGAAAGGAAGCCGCCAGTTCCGGGACTCGAACAGTCGGCCATGTGGTAGTCCAGTGCCCTTAACCACATCACCTGCTAGACCCAAATAATGTTAACTTTTAAAAATTTTTCTCTTATGCAATTAAAAACCTTAGAAATAGATATTCCGCTTCATCAGTAAAGACCAAGCTGCCCTTGCCTTGCTATTCCATCATCCTTAGTGAAAGGCTTCAATCCTCAATGTCACTCTAGAAGCCCTACATGGCTTCTAGAGCTATAGTGATTCATGACTGGGCTCCATACAGGAAAGAAGCAAGGACAAGAGCCACTAAAGGCATTGTTATTGAGTCTGGTCCTCTTAGTAAAGACTTTCTGTGATGACCCATCCCACAAGATTTGCTTACATCTCATTGGCAATTGCTGTTTGCACGGGGTATTGGGAAATGTAGTATTTAACTGGGGCACATTGCTGCTGTCAATAATGTAGTTAGTGGAGACGGGGAGGTGGAGATTGAGTAGGCAATTGACAATGTCTGCCATTTTGGCCTAGTACCTATGAGTACAAGGGACCTCACAAAGACAGTACATTTGTAGTAAAATTTGAAAGAAGGTCAGGGAAAGGTGGAACAGGGGAATGAAGAAAGTGTTCTAGACAGGAGGGTCAGGATATTGAAAAATGCTCTGAACCAAGAGGAAGCGTGATATGCACAGGAAAAACAGCAAGGGTGACTCAAGGCTAGTGAGCCAGAGAAAGCAAGTCCTACAGGGCCTTGTAGGCTAAGGAAAGAATTTTAGAATTTATTCCGAGTGCAAGGGAATATCATCAGAGTTTTGAGCAGAAGATTATATTGACTAGACTTTCATTAGTACTTCCAGTGCCCAGGGAGGAGGATATTCCCAAGTACTAGCTGCTCCACTAACAGGAGATAAGGGCTTGCATATAGATGTGGGCACATAGGGGGGCAGCAGGTGGAATGGTGGTAAGGATGCTGGACTCTCACATGGCCAACCACCGTTTGAGTCCTAGACCTGGCGGCTTGCTTTCTCACTTTCTCTCTCTCTCTCTCTCTCTCACTCTGTTCCTTTCTCGCCATATTTAAATAAATAAGTGAGTAAGAAATAGAAAAGAAAGAAAGAAAGAAAGAAAGAAAGAAAGAAAGAAAGAAAGAAAGAAAGAAAGAAAGAAGCGGGCACATAGGGCCAGCAGTGGCATGGTTAAGTCTGCTGAATCCCACATGACTGACTATGCTTTTGAGTCCTGGACTTGGCAGCTCGAGAAGGGTGCTGGGCATGTGTGATATGTGCCCAAAATCTCAAGGAGGGAGAAATGGAGGAGAAAGCATTGTGGTGTGACCATTCCTGGGGTGGGTTGGGGGTGTGCTTTCTCACTCCTCCCCCTGCTCCCACCCCTCTCCTCTCTCCTGGGCCCTCTGGCAAATTGGGAGGGGGAGTGCACTTCCTCTGCAACTTGTGCTTATTGCCTGACTTCCTGTCACGTTTTCTCAACACTTGAGCTCAGAAAAGATTCCTTCGGCCCCCTAGGATTGGGCCTCGCTGTGACCTCAGCATCCTGAGTGACCCTCTCTTACTTTGCTCTGCAGTACGAAGGTGAGGTGCCCGAGAACCTGGTTGATGCTGTGATCACCACACTCAAAGTGACCGATGCCGACGCCCCCAATACCCCAGCTTGGCAGGCTGTGTACACCATATTAAATGATAAGGAGGGGCAGTTCGTCGTTGTCACAGATCCAACAAACAACAATGGCTTGCTGAAAACAGCTAAGGTTTGTATGAAGCCTAGCATGATATAGAAACCAACACCCGCGTAGCTGTCCTCTCCCTCATCCCCTGGAATTTTTCAGGAGTAGGTTAGTTAGCGTTGGCAGCTGGAGGTGGAAAGGGGCGGTGCTTCCCCCCTCTCTTCTCTTCCTGGCAATAATGCCCTATGGCAATTACAAGACAAATAAAAGGACCGTGTTGTGTTGCTTGTTAGTCAGAGTTCAGGATCCCTGGAGTAGCCCCAGAGCTGTGAAGTCTACTTTGACATCTACCCCAGAACAAGGGAGCCTCCAAGTTTGAGAACCACTGGCATATTACCAACCAAAAGCAATAGTTAAGGATTTCATATTATTACACTAATTTACAATGTTTTGACTTTTTTTTTTTTAACCTCATTTCTTCTGCTCTCTAGGGCTTGGATTATGAGGCCAAACAGCAGTACATTCTACACGTGGCAGTGGAAAATGTGGCCCCCTTTATGGTCTCTCTCTCCACTTCCACGGCCACTGTCACCGTGAATGTGCTGGACGTGAACGAGGCCCCCATATTTGTGCCCCTTGAGAAGATAGTGAAAGTGTCTGAAGACTTTGCTGTGGGCCAGGAGATCACGTCCTACACGGCCCGGGAGCCAGACACGTTCATGGAGCAGAAGATAACGTAAGTGTGAGGATCTTTCAACCGACTGGCAGCAAGTATGTATGTGCAGATGGGCCTTGACTTTAGATGGTTTCACTTCAGATTTTTCCAATTTATAATGGAGTGAAAGCAATATGCACTTTGTAGAAACCAGGCTTCAAGTATTCCTACAACCATTCTGTTTTTTTTTTTTCCTTTTTTTAAAAAATTATTTTTTATTTAACTTTATTTGTTTATTTATTTATTTTAGTTTGACCAGAGAGAGAGAGAGAGAGAGAGAGAGAGAGAGAGAGAAGGCAAGCCACCAGGTCTGGGACTCAAACCGTGGTCAGCTATGTGAGAATCCAGTGCCCTTAACCACCGTACCACCTGCCGGCTTCTCTTTTCCTTTTTTTTCAAAGAGGTTTTTGCCTTAGGGATTGTTTTTTGCCTTAGGATTTGCACTCACTGGAGAAAGAGAGAGAGACATACAGACAGAGACAGTGAAAAATCACTCCTGGGGGGATGGCCACACCACAGTCTCTTCTCATCCATTCTCATCACGGGATTTTGGACACTCAACATACACGCACCTGGCATGATTTTCAAGCTTCCAGGTCTGGGGCCTGAAATGTGGTTGGCCATGTGGGAATTCAGCGATGCAACCACTCTGCCATCTGCTGGCCCCACCGTTCTATTTACTTTCAGTATAATATTTAATAAATTACAAGTCACTTTATTATAAAATAGGCTTTGTGTTAGATGAATTTGCCCAGCTGTAGGCTAATGTAAGTATTCTGAGCGCTCTTGAGGTTTGCTAGGCTAAGCTATGATGTACGGTAGGTTACTTACATCAGATGCACTTTCGACTTAATGTATTTTCTTTCTTTCTTTTTTTTTTTTAAGAATTGTTATTATTGTATTTGTTATTATTATCATTATTTTTTAATTTGACCAGAGAGAGAGAGAGAAAGGAAAAGTGAGAAAACAAGCCACCAGATATGGGACACAAACCACGGTTGGCCACGTGAAGTCCAGCACCCTAACCACCGCACCACCTGCCGGCGCCTACTTAATGTATTTTCAATTTACAATGGGTTTAGGGATTTAACCCTATAAGTTAAGGAGCATCCATATATAAATATAAATAACATTTAGTTCATGGAATTTTATCATCATTGGTCTGTGCAAGACCTTTCTCTCCTTTCATTTATTTCTTCTCGCTCTGCCTTCTTTCACACACCACCCCAACAAAGTCCTGACACGGCGATTCATGCCCAGCCTTTAGCTAGCACCACATGCGTGTGTGCCGCATACTCGGGAGGTCTCCACGTGTGAACTGGCAACCATCCCATGTGGCATGGCCACTGCGTCCTCCCCATTTGTTTATTTTACTCCCTGTATTCTTGTTCCCCATACCTATTCCCTTCCCTACATAGGCTTAATGTGTTCCTCTCTTCCAGTTGTTATAGGGTAGTAGGAATGTGATTTTAATGTGCATTCATTGCACTGTGTTAGGAGTAGCGTACTGTGTCTTCTGTTTGTAAATTCGAAGGCAGCTCTGTAATGTAAATCATAGCCGCAGATGCTGTAAACGTCTGTGCAAACCAACCAGCTGCAACATGTGCTATAAAATACATGTAGTCAGTGTGCTGCTCCAGTTCAGGCACAATGCCTGTGTGGTCCAAATAGTCAGACCTTGTCAGGTATGTTTTTAATTGAACTTTAAGTGAACAGTGAGGGGTTGGCAGGAGGTGTGATTAGAGTGCTGGACTCCCACATGGCCAACTGCAGTTCAAGTCTCAGACCTGGTGGCTTGCTTTCTATCTTTCCCTTTGTCTCTCTCTCTCTGGTCAGATTTAAAATAAAATAAATAAATAAAATAATTCTATAAAACAAAACAAAACAAAGAACAGTGAAAAGACCATACTGTAGGATTTTATTCAGCAATGAAGCCTTGGAGTGATGGTTTCCAGACTGGGTTGACAACATCTTAACTTGTAGTAGTGAAACAGGTGCTTCAAAGCACTCTTTGAGCAGGTTTGAGGCACCAGGTCATAATAATTTTGGAGAGGACTTCACCCCTGGAACAAAAACCAGTTAGTATAATTCACTACTTTGTATTTCTAGGGGAGCCAAAGTAAGCCCACAGATTTCCAGAGTTCTTGCCTTCTGCAGTTTCTGTCTTTTCTGAGCTTTTCCATGACCCCATAGATAACTGAGCAGTGTATCCTTGTTTTATGCACATGTGTTTCCTCTGATTAACTGGTTCTGGTACTCCTAATAGGTGTTGCTTAACAGGATTTGCTTGACATTTTGCATAAAACCTTTTTTTGCTGTGTAAGTCCCAAAGGCACATCTAGCCTCCCTGGCATCTACCATTAAATGTCAGTGGTGAGGTTGGCCCTGTAGTGCAGTGGCTAAGTATTGCACAGAGGAAATCAGATCCCACCTAGCCAACTAGGGTTTGAGTCCCAGCCTTGGTGCCTTGGAAAACAACATGCCAATAGTGGAACCCATCCCCAAGTCACTGTGTCTACGTAAATTTCCAAGCAATTGTGGCAGGAGAGTGAGTGGTGGCATATTGCCCCCATTTGAGAACTACTGTACTTTTCAGGGAGCTGATCCAGAAGAATCTGCTTTTAAACAATAAACAAAGATCATGATAATTATTGCTTCAGGCAAGAATTATCCATAGATGCTAAATCCACTGGGTGAAAGTTAATTGGTGAACAAGATATTCTCAAATGATCTCCCCTCAGATTATGGATTAAGTACAAAGAGAAGAAGGTACCTTTCGGGAACCAGCAAGTGACATGGTGGTTAAGGCGCTGGACACTCCCACATGGTTGACCACGGTTCAAGTCCTGGACCTGGTGGCTTGCTTTCTTAACTTTCTCTCTCTCTCTCGTCAAATTAAAATAAAATCAATGAATAGATAAAATAATTCTTTATAAAAAAGAAAATGAAAAAGATACCTTTATTGTGTAGAAATCGAGTAGCCTTTTTCTTATCCAAGTGACAAAGCTAACGTCTCCAAAAACGTACACACAGACCTCTCGTACCTTCTGATGCGATGCACTGTGATGGCATGGCCTGTAGAGTATTCTTCTTCTCTCTACACCTTTCAGAAAAATGAATAACCTGAATCTAACCATGAGGGAACAATCAGACAAACCCAAATTGAGGGGCGTTGTACAAAATAAACTGGCCTGCATGTTTCAACAATAACAGTGTCAAGAAAGAAAAGAAAGGCTGAGGACCAAATTGTTGGAAACTAGAGCTACACCCACTCTAATCCCATGCATGGTCCTGGATGGGATCCTGGACTGGGAAAGGTGCAGGATTTCTGAAAAGGATTTTTTTTTGGGGAAACAACAATTTGAATATGTTCCTTATGTTCACTAATAGTATTCTATCAGTTTTATTTCTTTAAATTAAAAATCAAGGAACCAGAACTGGGCATGGTAGTTAAGGGTGCTGGACTCCCACATGGCCAACTGTGGTTCAAGTCCTGGACCTGGTGGTTTGCTTTCTAGTTTCCTCTCCCTCCCTCCCTCCCTCTCTCTGGTCAAATTAAAATACATAAATAAATAAGGTTAAATAAAAATAATTCTAAAAAAACTTGAAAATCAAATTGTTATTCTCTAAGAGAAGGCCTTTGTTCTTATAAGTTGGTACACCAGAGTAGTTAAGTAAAGGAATATGATGCCTGCAACTCATCCTCAAATGTTCAGCAAAACGAATTTTGTATGTGTGTATCAGCATTTGTATACAAGGAAGGCAAATGTGGCAAAATAATAACAAGGGGTGAGTCTCGGTGAAGGGTACATGGGAAGTCATTATGCTCTTTTGGCACTTTTCTGTAGAGTTGATTAGTTTTTAGAATAAAAACATTACAAGTAAGTAGATGAAGAGGAACCCTAGTGATGCTGTTTGCTCTTCCTATTTTAAGCCAGAGCTTGTGCCTTTTCAGGTATCGGATTTGGAGGGATGCTGCCAGCTGGCTTGAGATTAATCCGGACACTGGTGCCATTTCCACGCGGGCTGAGCTGGACAGAGAGGATGTGGACCATGTGAAGAATAGCACATACACAGCCCTCATCATAGCCACCGACAGTGGTAAGGGCGCCCTGTATGGACCTTTGAGGCCTCATCTTCCTGCACAGCCTGCTTTCACTGCCCCTTATTTTGAAATCATGAATTCCCTTCCTTCTATTCTTTTTTTTTTTTTTTTTGGGTATAGGACAGGTGCACTTGCCAGAGAGACAGAGATAGAAAGTGGGAAATCACCCCTCAGGGGGGATGGCCACGCTGTAACCCCTTCTCCATTCTCTTGGGATTTTGGGCACACACTCACATATGCCTGGCGTGAGTTTTAAGCCGCCAGGTCCAGGACTCTAATTGCAGTCGACTACGTGGGAGTCCAGTGACGTAGCCATTATTCCACCTGCTGATCTCTTATTCCATTTTTAAACAAAGGCATCCTTATTATGAAAAATTAAAACGGGGGCTGGACGGTAGCACGGCAGTAAAACGGTGATCTGTACGTCTGCACGGCTGACCCACACGGGAGGATTCCGAGGCCTCCCTGAGTACTCTGGGATGTGCATGCTCATGATCTGGGGCTGGTTGAGGCTAAGGTGGATCATGGCATCTAAGACCCTGTTGGGAGTGCCGTGTCTCTCTCTATCTTGCTCTTTCTCGAAGTAAGATGAGATGTATGGCATCTAAACCAAGGGTTGGCAAACATTCTGCACAATATCAGAGTAAAATTTTAAACTGTGCAGGTCATGTAATCTTCATTGCCAGTATAACCTCAAAGCAGTCATAGAGTATCTGAAAAGGATTCAATTTAGTTCTTTTCCTAATATGACCAGAGGCCTTGGTTGGCTGATCCTTGACCTAAATAATCACAGCTAGGATGTGGTAGTTCTGAATGATTCCTTGAAGTACCTTCTTGTGTCGGGTTTAGGAGAAGGAAGTTTATATTACTAGAAATCTTATTAACTTATTAAAAAAAAAAACTTTTTTTGAAAGTTTTTTTTTAAATAAAGAATTATTTTATTTAACTTTATTTATTTATTTTTAATTTGACCAGAGATGGGACAGAGTGAGAGAGAGAAAGAAAGAAAGTGAGAAAGTAAGTTACCAGGTCCAGGACTCGAACTGCGATTGGCCACATGGGAGTCCAGCATCCTTAACCACCATGCCACCTGCTGGCCCCTTGAAAGTTCATTTTAAGTCACATGCTCCCATTGTTAAAAAAGAAAATTCACATGATAAGAAAAGTCTAAAATGACCACAGTTTTGCCATTAATATTGGATTGTCGGAAAAGTCATGATGTATTGTTTCTATTTTTCTATGCAAAAACGTCGTGAGTTTTCTGATAACCCAGTATTTATGGGTTTGAGATGCATTTCTGTGTTGTCGTGATTGTTAATTTTTTTCCCTATCATGTACTAATGTTGATAATGATGGGTCCTTGAGTATCTATTTTTCTTCCACCTTATGCTTGGTGCTGTGTCAGGATGTAAAAGAAATACAAACAGCGACCAGCAGTTGGTGTAATGGCTATGTCACTGGACTCCCGTGTAGTCGACCAAGGTTTGAGTCCCAGACCTGGTGGCTTAAAACTCACGCTGGGCGTATGTGTGTGCGTGCCCAAGATCCCAAGAAGAGAATGGAGGAGAAGGGATTGCAGCATGGCCGTGCTCCCTGGGGGGTGATTTCTTGCTTTCTGTCTCTCTGTCTTTCTTGAGAGCATATGCGCCCTGAAAAGTATTAAAAGAAAAAAAAAAAGAAAGAAATACAAACAGAAGTGTGTGTGAGCTTGCAGCAATTTTCAAAAGCTCAATAACTCTTTGATAGTCACCTTAGTATTATAGTTCCAAAAAGGGAGAATTAGGCATGGGGAACAGGCAATGCAGGCTTCTTGGAATAGTTAAAATTTAATGAAGAAAGTAATGTGAGGAAGAGGGTGTCCTGGGTGTGAGGAATAACTTGAACATTGTTATCCAAGTGGGGTATAAGTGTGTCTGTTTGAAATGGTCACAGACCTGCCACATGGGCAGTAACTGGGATTGGCCAGGTGGGAGTCCTCACGAATAAGGTAGGAACGGGCAAGGGACTGCTGAAGAGCCAGGACAGGATTTGGACTTGGTTCGGTGGGAGGCAATGGGGATTCATACATGTTCCTGAGCTCTGGCATTTCCTCTGCATTTCCTCATAGGTTCTCCACCTGCCACTGGAACAGGAACGCTTCTGCTGATCCTCTCTGATGTGAATGACAATGGCCCCATACCAGAACCTCGAATTATGGATTTCTGCCAAAGGAATCCACAGCCTCGTGTCATAGACATCATTGACCCAGATCTTCCCCCCAACACGTCTCCTTTCACAGCAGAACTAACTCACGGGGCAAGCATCAACTGGACCATTGAGTACAATGACCCAGGTCGGTACTCGAGCTTCATTTCCATAACTGCTCAGACTGCCATGCTTCTCCTGCCTCCTTGCCCCCGCCTCTTTGTTTTCCTTTCCTTTCTTCATGGTAGAGCAAGTGGGGAGGGGAGTCCCTTCCGTAAGGTCTGTTCACATCACTGTCCCCTTCCTCTGGTCCTCCAGCTTGCCAGATCGTAGGCACTCATGCTTGTGCCCCGTGTGTTTCTAGCTGAGCACAACCAGGGTTTGAATTGCAGTTGCCACGTGGGAGCTGGCTTCTCTTGAGCACCCTTAATGCCCTACTTCAGAACCAGCTCTGCCCCCTGCTTCTGAGTTTCCCTTCCCAACTTCCAAATGCTGCTGCTTGCCTTTGGTATTTGTTTCCTCATCTGTTCTACCTTTGAAGCATTGCACAAAGGTCTCTTTCCTTTCTGGGTATCTAAGTTGGTAGCATAATGCCCAGTAATCTAAAACGCAAGCAGCTCTACTTTCATTACTCAGCTTAGGAATGTTTTTAGTTCCCTAATTTTATTCTAGAATGTTCCATTTCCTTCCCTGGTTTCATTATCTATTTTTATTCCTTTTCCTAGCCCAAGAGTCTCTCATTTTGAAGCCAAAGAAACCCTTAGAGATCGGTGACTACAAAATCAACCTCAGACTCATGGATTACCAGAAAAAAGACCAGGTGACCACCTTAGAAGTCCATGTATGTGACTGTGAAGGAATTGTCAACAACTGTGTGAAGGCGGGATACATTGAAGCAGGATTACAAGTTCCTGCTATTCTGGGGATTCTTGGAGGAATCCTTGCCTTGCTAAGTAAGTATACCTGGAAAGCATCTCAGCCTTTACTAAAACGGGTGGTTTAGCTCTCAGGAGTTATTTTTGTCCTTGCATCAGTTAGAGTGCAGAAATAAGAGTGAGACTTCCAAGTATAGTGGCTTAAATAAAATAGAAATGTGTCTCTTACTGAATATTTCAGAAGTAAGTGGCCCAAGAATGGTCCAAGTTCTATTTCATGTCTTTCCATCCTTCTGGTCAGGGCTTCCTTAGCATGAGTGCTTACCAATCCCCTGAGCCTCTTGAAAGAATGGGAATTCTGACCCCGTAGGGTTAGCATGGGGCTCAGAGTCCCTATTTCTAACCGACTCCCAGGTGATGCTGATGTTGTAGCTCTTTGGGCCACGCTCAGAATAACAAGGCCTTGGGTGCCGTCTCATCAGTATAGCCAAAGCTAGCACTCACTGCCACCACCCCTGCATTCCATCCTGGAGTGGAATGGAGTTGTGTATATCACCTCCACTCATTCCATTGGCTGAAACACTGCCACACCTAGCTGCAGGGGAGCCTGGAAGGTCTTACCCTAGCTGGGTAACCACATACCCTATTCAAAGGTGGCAGGAGAAGGGAGTAGAGTGTGGGGTGAGGAGTGAGTATCAATAACTGAAAGGATGAAGGAAAAAAAGGATGCTGGAGAAAAATGGACAGTTTTTGCTATAGTCTTACAAACTGAGATCACTGTAACCCTTCTGTAGACTGAGCCCTAGGGTTGACACAGATGCTGTGGATGAAGCAGTGGATGGCAAGTTAATTAGAAAACCTTTACAACAGTGTGAGTGGGAAAATGTAATCAAAGTACAAGTTTACTTTTGCTTTTTTTTTTTTTTTTTTTTTTTTTGATTGCCAGTGTACAAGTGAACTTACGGGTAGGAAAGAGAAAGCATCTCTTAGTGGGGTGTGGTCATGCCTCAATCCTTTTTCCTCCATTTCTGCATCTCAGCAGGATTAGGGGCATGTACACACATATGCCCAGCATGTCTTTTAAAGCCCTTAAGGTGGTATTCAAAATGTGGTTGGCCGTGGGATCCAGCTCCTTAGATACAGTGCTTAACCACTGCACTCCTGGGCTGATCCTTGATGCAAAATTTTGAAATTCATACTTGGTTTTTTTTCACAGTAGTCATTTTCTGTAAACATCTTAAAAATTCCTTCTTAAAGATCTTGAGATGTATATAATTAAGGATTGGAAGGCATGATCCAGGTTATGAATACCTTTGCAGACTCCAAAGAGGCTATTAATTGAGTCTTCTGGAGAGTTTTTTTTCTGGAAGATAGTGTCGTTGGACCACAAGGGCTGGTGGAGCTCATATGACAGAGGGGCCTTCAGTAGGGTGCCCATGCTAGCAGTGGCACAGAGGGAGGCAAGTGGACTCTAGTGCAGAGAGAAACTGCACTGGCCAGAGTGGAAAAAGGGTTCTTGGAGCAGAGGGCTCAGATCTGGGGCTTTCCATTCAGATTGTGCATGGGTGCTCTCGATCCTAATGCTGTGACTTCAACAGGAGAAGGAGCTGGGGGCTATCTTTCAGACTTGAGAAAATGTTTGCTTCGCCCTTTGCTGCTGATGTCCTTTCCAAGCTGAAGAGAAGGATAGTGCTGTCCAGAACTCAAGGAACTTTCTGGATTTTTGTTCCTCCAAACTCTAAGTGACTTAGCCCACAAGGAGATTAAGTTAATTTGCCTTGTTCTATGTCTCCTGGTAACTCAAGCCCTGCCTGCCCTTCCTAGTCAAATTACATTGAATGGACAGTCAGCTTTTAGGATACTGGTTACTGATGAGAACTTTAGCTTAGAGATATACTATGCCCCCTGCTGGCCCCTACAATTGTTATCTTAAGAGAAGATAGGAACTGACACTAGCAGGTGGCATAATGGTTATGTTGCTGGACTTCCATGTAGTTGACCACAGTTCTAGTTCCAGGCCCAGTGGCTTAAAACTCATGCCAGGTGCATGTTTGTGTGTGATAAACATCCTGAGAGGAGAATGGGGAAGAAGGGATTGTGGTGTGGCCATCCCGACCCTCCATTCTCCTCTTGGGATCTTGGGCACGCACGCACACGCGTGCAGCGTGAGTTTTAAGCCACCAAGTCCAGGACGCAAACCGTGGTTGACTACATGGGAGTCCAGCGACATAGCCATTACGCTAACTGCTGGTCCCCATTATTATTATTTTTTTTTTTTGAAGAAACATTTTTACTTTAGAGTGCATGCACTTGCTAGAGAGACAGAGAAAGAAAGCAAGAAATCACCCCCAGGAGGATAGCCACGCTGCAATCCCATCTCCTCCATTCGCCTCTCGGGATCTTAGACCACATGCACATTTGCCCATTGTGAGTTTCAAGCTGCTGGGTCTGGGACTCAAACTTCAGTCAGCTACATGGGAGTCCAAGGACGTAACCATTATGCCTTATGCTGGTCCCAACAATGACTGGTTTTCTTTTTTTTTTTTTTTTTTTGGAGAGGTTTTTGCTATAGGGCGCGTGCGCTCGCCAGACAGACAGAGAGAGACATAGAGACAGAAAGCGAGAAATCACCCCCCAGGGGGGATGGTCACGCCGCAATCCCTTCTCCTCCATTCTCCTCTCGGGATCTTGGGCACGCACACACACGCGCCCGGCGTGAGTTTTAAGCCACCGGGTCCGGGACGCGAACCGCAGTCGA
Source organism: Tupaia tana (assembly GCA_026018925.1). NCBI lineage: Eukaryota > Metazoa > Chordata > Mammalia > Scandentia > Tupaiidae > Tupaia > Tupaia tana. The sequence goes on along the minus strand of JAKSZU010000018.1, from coordinate 18,175,137 downwards.
CTACTTGGGAGTCCAGCGACTTAGCCATTACGCTAACTGCTGGTTCCCAACAATGACTGGTTTTAAGGTCCATCTGAAAGTTTTAAAAGACCACACTTGAATTCTCATGCCATTGTCCACTATGCAGTAATGTGTATATTAACTTCAGAGAGGTGAGTGTCATGTGGATTGAGACCTGTGTTTATTTTTTGGTTTTGCCTCCTTCATTAATGAGAGAGAAAAGGAGGAAATGAAAAGACTGTACTTCCAGGCAGTGCTGCTCTGTGATTGCTTCTTCTTCTGGCCTTTGCCTGTTTCTCTCCTCACTCTCTTGTTTTCTCTCTCCTCCCCTCCAGTCCTGATTCTGCTGCTCCTGCTTTTCCTTCGGAGGAGAGGGGTGGTCAAAGAGCCCTTACTGCCCCCAGAAGATGACACCCGGGACAACGTTTATTACTATGATGAAGAAGGAGGTGGAGAAGAGGACCAGGTGGGTTTTTAAACCTGTAGTAATTCAATGGCAATCTTTTCATTTGGAAGACAGCAGAAATTAAGAAAAAGTAGACATTTGAAATCGTTTGTTTCACTTTGTGTAGTATTTTTTAAAGACTTTACTGAGAAAATCTCCTTATTGCTTCCTGCTCTGTACCCAGGTGAGTGAACTGAGGCATAGAGCAATTTGTTTTTTTCCAGTGCTATTTGGGATACTTTTAGCTAGAAAAATGTTACTTCATGTTAAATCAAGCATACACTGGTAAATAACATACAGCTGGCAGTTAAGGCATTGCCCAGAACCAAATATAGCCCTGTATAGATGACTGTTTCTTTCTTGTTCTTTGTTACATTTTTAACTTTTTCTCCAAAGGACTTTGACCTCAGCCAGTTGCACAGAGGCCTGGATGCCCGACCTGAAGTGACTCGCAATGATGTGGCACCAACCCTCTACAGTGTGCCCCAGTATCGTCCCCGCCCTGCTAATCCTGATGAAATTGGCAATTTTATTGATGAAGTAAGTCACTTAAGTCAAAAGCTAAGCTACAACTCCTCTCTAGACGCAGAAAGAAGCTATATCCAAACTGGAAAAAAAAGTTATTAGATTCTTTATCACATTTTCAGCTTGTCTACCCTCTTTGTGATATCTGGATTTCGTAACTAATGGTACCTGGAATTGGTCTTAGTGAATTTACAAAGTCCATATGGCAAAACCCAGAATAACTTGGAAGGATAAAGATCTCGAAATGAAACTACTAGAAGATTAAAAGTTAATTCCGTTTGGATGTACTAATGGGTTCGCCTGCATTCCACTGCAGGTTGGATATAATGTTGTATGTGTCTCTGAGGGCCAGAAAAATAGCACTTATATTGTATATATGTCAAAAATACATTCAAGGACCAGCAGGTAGTGTAATGGCTGCATCCTGGACTCCCACGTAGTTGACCACAGTTAAGAGTCCTGGACCTAGTGGCTTAAAAAATTCCTACTGGGCGCGTGTGCATGTATGCCCAAGATCCTGGGAGGAGAATGGTGGAGAAGGGATTGTGCTGTGGTGATCCCCCCTGGGGGGTGATTTCTTGCCTTCTGACTCTCTGTCTCTCTCTGGGTAGCACACATGCTCTATAGCAAAAATCTCTTTTAAAAAAAAATCAGCCTAAATACAGAAAGCTTAAGGCTATTCCACCTTTATGTTCTGTGATCTTAGCACGAAAATATTTATTCTCATGCTTGTTGACTCATGATGATAATATGGCTGCCATACTCCCAGGCCTTGGATCTGTGTTCCAGTCAGGAAGAAGCTAGAGGAGCTGAGCAAAGGACAAAAATCTTTCTTTTTCTGGGCCAGCAAGTGGTATGGTGGTTAGGCAGGTGGATCCCACACAGCCAATCGTATGGTTCAAGTCCCAGACCTGGGGGCTTCAAAGACACAGCAGGCACATGTATCTGTGTGTGCAAAATCCCAAGAGAGAATGGAGAAGAAGCACTGGTGGGTAGAGGAGTGCTTTCTCACTTTCCTTCTCTCTCTCTCTCTCTCTCTCTTTCCCTCTTTCTCTGTCTCTCCCTCTCTCTGGCAAGCACATGTGCCCTATAGCAATTAAAAAAAAAAATTCTACCAAATTATCTTCTTATTCAAGAAACAAGTTTATCCAACATCTTATTGGCCAGAACTGTCATAAGGTTGTCCCGATTGGCAAGGGACAATAATTAGGCATTAAATTAGTTAGTTTAAAATAAGATGCAAAAGAACTAGGAGTGGAAATGAATAAATAACCCAATAAGGGAACAATCTGGCAGGATCTATTCTTTTTTTTTTTTTTTTTTTTTGAGAGGTTTTTGCTGTAGGGTGGGTGCACTTGCCAGAAAGACAGAGAGAGACAGAGACAGAAAGCAAGAAATCACCCCCCCAGGGGGGATGGCCACACTGCAATCACTTCGCCTTCATTTTTCTCTCGGGATCTTGGGCAGGCATGCACCACGTGCCTGGCATGAGTTTAAGCCACCAAGTTCCGGGACTCAAACCATGGTTGGCTACATTGGAGTCCAGTGACGTAGCCATTATGCCATCTGCTGGTCCCAGGATCTATTCTTTAAACTGTATTACCTGGCCACTTACTCAGGTTACTGGAATGATTTTCAGGACTTGTCTGATGGTCCAGTTACCATCAGTAAATCTTTGTTGTGTGGAGGCTGGTTTTGCTTCAGTTTTCTGTGGAAGTTATTGTCACTAGGGACTAATTAAGACACAGCAGTGTTGGAAGTGATGAAGCCATTCTAGCCACCAGATCTTTGGAGAAAACCAGGAACAGGAAGAACAGTTTAACTATCCCTTTTAGATAGGTCTGGATTTGTTCACATTCATTTGCAAATCATCACATTTATTTATAGTGTTTGTCTTTAATTATAAAACTAACAGGTTTGTGATTCTAAAAATACATGTTATGAAAATGTATATGAAGAAGGAAATTGCAAGTCCTTCCTCAGTGCCCCCAATCTCACTCCTCAATGTTCACTGTTAATCTGACATTCATCCTTCTAGGCTGACACGCAGTCCTTATGAACCAGGATGCCGGTACTTGTTATTTTCAGTCTTTGTCCATCCTGACTAGGGGTGTGAGACACCCCCCCACCTGATTTGTGGGGACCCTATCCTGATTGATCAATGTCTGCCTCTCTCCTGTTCTCATAAAATTTGCCATTCACGGGACCAGCAGTTGGCATAACGGCTATGCCTCTGGACTCCGATGTAGTCCACCGCAGTTCGAGTCTTGGACCTGGTGGCTTAAAACTCACACCGGGCACATGTGCGTGCATGCCCAAGATCCCGAGAGGAGAATGGAGGAGAAGGGATTGCGGTGTGACCATCCCCTCTGGGTGGTGATTTCTCACTTTCTGTCTCTCTGTCTCTCTTTCTGGTGAGCACATGTACCCTATAGCCAAAACATCTCCAAATAAATAAATAAATACATACATTGTTTTAGAAAATTGCCTTTTAGTTTAGGGAAGAAACATTCTGTGTATTTTCTTGTAGCTCTTTTTCATCAACAATGCATGATGTTGGGGGCCAGCAGGTGTCCTGGTGTTGGGGTGCTGGGTTTCCATATGGGTGGCCATGTTTTGAGTCCCAGACCTAGCGCTTGAAAATCAGAACAAATATTGGGTTGTTAGAAAAGTTGATGGCGCATAATAAAGTGAATAAATAAATGTAAAAATAAAAGTAAAAATATGTTTTTAAAGAAACAAACGAGAGAACCAGCAGTTAGCGTAATGGCTATGTCGCTGGACTCCCACGTAGTCAACCGCGGTTCGCGTCTCGGACCCGGTGGCTTACAACTCACGCCAGGCGCGTGTGCGTGCGTGCCCAAGATCCCGAGAGGAGAATGGAGGAGAAGGGATTGCGGCGTGACCATCCCCCCCGGGGGGTGATTTCTCGCTTTCTGTCTCTATGTCTCTCTCTGTCTGTCTGGCGAGCGCACGCGCCCTATAGCAAAAAACCTCTCCAAAAAAAAAAAAAAAAAGAAACAAACGAACAAACAAACATGATATCTATCCTCCCTGTCAGTTTGTGGAAACATACCTTGTCAGTGTTAATTACTCCCTGGTAAAGTCCACTCTGGCTGTGTTGTCATGCATGACAAGTTGCTTCAGACATCAAGAAAAGACATCTTGCCTCAGGGATAGGTGTGTGCTTCCTTTAACTGAAAGATCCTCTCGTCCCCCCTCTTCTTTAGAATCTGAAAGCGGCTGACAGCGACCCCACAGCCCCCCCTTACGACTCTCTGCTCGTGTTTGACTATGAAGGAAGCGGTTCCGAAGCTGCCAGTCTCAGCTCCCTGAACTCTTCAGAGTCAGACAAAGACCAGGACTATGACTACCTGAACGAATGGGGCAACCGCTTCAAGAAGCTGGCGGATATGTATGGAGGTGGCGAGGATGACTAGGGGATTCCAGAGAGATGGGTCCCTAGACCCGCGCAGTGGGAAAAGCAGAAACCCTGTTGCTGGTGGCTTTTCAGCTCCCTTCCCTCGAGATGCATTTCTGGGACAAAGAGACTGTGATCAGTGATGTAGTTAGAATAGTTATGATTTCTACTTTCTAGCTCTAATCCGTGTGCGTTAAAGATTTCAGCATATTCATCACATCTTTTATGTTTTCCTTTTGTCTCTCTATACATAGTGACAATGTCCAAAAGATTCCCAAATTTTCCTATTTCTAAAGAACAACTTCTGCCTTAGAAGGTTCTGCTGGCAACTTGCAGATTTCCTTAAAAGGGGTTTTGCCTCACATTTTTTTTTAAAGGGAAGAATCATCAATTGATTTTATTATATTGTTTTGTATATATAAAAATAATTAAAAAAAAAATCAATGTGCTCCCCCCACATCACTGCACTGATGTCTCATGTTCTAATATCCACTCTTACTTCTTAATTCTATTATTTGCCTCAGATGGGAGTTCCCTGATGCAGAAATGACTGGGCCCTTTTAGGGGAGGTTTGTGTCTTGGTCTGGCCGTATCACAACTGGGCATTGTATACTCTAAATACTGTTAGTGGTTTTCCTTTTTCATCTCCTGAGTACTAACTTGAAATAGGTGTCTACCCATTTACTCATTCTGAATAAGAACGTATGTTACATGAATGCCATTGGATTGCTTGGGTTCTAAACAGGGAGACCTGACCAGGAAAACGTGGTGAGTTTTCAGGTGCTACTCAGTTTTTAACGAGTGTTACCACTGAAACAAAGGAATGACGTATTCCAAGACTTCGAATAGTGCCTACAGTGCTACAGCCAAAGACAGAGAGGTAATACGGAAAGCGGGCTTGGGGGAAAGCTTGTCACTGAGCCTGGCGGTTCAGTAGACCGATGCTGAGGATAGCTGAGGTTGGGTCTAACTCGTGTCTGAAAGTTCTGCAAGAATGGAGGCCTCTCAACATGTGTTTCCTACGCAGGATCCTCATACCATGGTTTGTACCCAAAGTCCGGAATCCCCAAGTGCCTGTTTTTGTAGAAGTCTGCTGAAAAATACTGACTGATCTGGACATATTTGCCTGATTGCGAGTATGCATAGAAAACTGAGAATATTAGGAATCTCAAGTTTTTCTTAGGAGCACAAAAAAAAAAAAAAAAAAAAAGAAAAAGAAAAAGAAAAAAGAAAAAAAAAAAAAACTGCCCTAAAGGCTGTTAAGCAAGGGGAGGCAGGGATGAAGAGGATCTTGATTTTGATATTTTCTTACTCAAAATGCAGATTTCAGCTTCTGACAATCACAGGAAAGACTAAGTCGCTTTACTGTCTGTCAGCTGTTTTCAGAAGAAAAAATCATTTCTGCATTCACTTCTTGGAATTCTCTTGATTTTTCTGTAGTTTAAACTGTATCCTATGTAGTTCTTTCTAGAGAATTCCACCGTAGTTTGGAGAGTGTATATGTGTGTGGGTGCTGATAATTTTGTATTTTGTTTGGGGGTGGAAAAGGAAAACAATTCAAACAGAAAATTGTTCTCAAAGATGGATTTTTATAAATTTTATTAAAGAATTTTATTAAACCATTGTCTAACTTATTTTACTTAATTCCACCATAATTTCAGACAAGGTAAAAGAAATGAAGGGGGGTACCAGCAGTTGGCGTAATGGCTATGTTGCTGGATTCCATGTAGTCGACCGGGGTTTGAGTCCTGGACCTGGTGACTTAAACTCACGCTGGGCACGTGTGCATGCGTGCCCAAGATCCTGAGAGGAGAATGGAAAAGGGATTGCAGCATGGCCATCCCCCTGGAGGGTGATTTCTTGCTTTCTATCTCTCTGTCTCTCTCTTTCTGGTGAGCGCACACGCCCTGTAGCAAAAAAAAAAAAAAAACTCAAGAAAAAAAAAAAAGAAAAGAAAGGAAAGAAATGAAGGGAGTGAACTCAGTCAAATCATGGAGAAGGCCAGCCCATAGCATGGTGGTGAGTGTGGCTGGATCCCACATGGCTGACTGTGTGGTTTCATCTGGCCCTGGTGGCTTGGGAAATACCCTGGGTATGCCTAAAATCCTAAATAAAAAAAGGAGAAATGGAGAAGGGATTGTGGCATAACCTTGGCCTCAAGGGTCGTGCATTGTCACTTTCCCTCTCTCTATCTTTTCCCAGTGAGTGCACACATCCACTGGTGGAGAAAGAAGCTTTATGCTATAATGCCTGCTCCAGCTCTTTCTGTCATTCTACTGGAGGAAAACGGGGCCGGGGGGTATTACATTCACTTTATTTGGAGAATATCCATCTGTATTTCACGTGGTGAAACAATACAATTCCCTGTGGGCTGAGCTGAGAGAGCAACGTTTCAAACAATGCCCATTTAGTCAGCCAGCATAGTTAGTATAAGGGCCAGTGGTTCTCCCCCACAGAAGACTGTGTTCTTCGGAGCATTTGACAATTTCTGGAGATACCTGTGGAGATGCTACTGTCATCAAGTCAAAGGCCAGGGTGATGCTAAACATCCTTCAGTGCACAGGACAGTCCCCATAACGAAGAATTACCCTACCCAAAATGTCAATAGGGCCATACATACACATGCAGGCACACAACCATTGGAAAAGATGAAAGCCAGTCATTTGAGGTTAAATGGGTGAACTTGGAGGACATCAAGTGAATAAGCCAACTACAGAAAAATACCTCATGTTTTCCCTTGTGTTTGGGAATTGGAAAAAGTGACCTTATAGAAGTAGATGTTGAATGAACCAGGACCAGCAGATGGCATAATTGCTACATTGCAGGACTCATCCCACATGGCCAGCCACAGTGTGAGTCCCGAACCCACAGGCTTGAAACTCACGATGAGCATGTGTGCATGCAAAATCCTAAAAGGAGACTGGAGGAGAATAGATTGTGGTGTGGTCATTCCCTCTGGGGGGGTGATTTCTTGATATCTGTCTTTTTGGTGAGAGCATGAGCCCTATAGCAAAAATCTCTCTAAGGAAAAAAAAAGTAGATGTTGAATGACTTACTGGACTGTGGGAAGGATTGAAGGTGGTAATGGAGAGGAATAGAAGGATGTTAATTAAAGAAAACAAAATTGCAGGTAGATGTAAGGAATAATTTATAGTGTCATGAAATATGCTGTAAGTGGAGAGAATGTAGCTAACAGTCTTATGTTTCAAATAGATGAATATACCAATTACTCTGATTTAATCATCACACATTGCAATGATGAGTTGTTGGAAAAGTCATGATGCAGGTTTGCATAGAAAAAAATACATCATGAATTTTCTGACAATCTAATATAATTATATTTAATCTAATATAAAAATTTAAAAAAATAAACCTAGTATAGGATCCAGCCTTGGTGGTATAGATCAGTGTACTGATCTGCAGTGCTGGCAGCCATCTGGCCAACTATGGTTTCAGATCCACGGTTGACTTGAAACACGCTGGATATATGCCCACCCAAGGCCCTGACTCTAGCCGGAGAGCTGGGTAAATGGGATTGAGCATGACAAGACCTGGTTGGGGGTGCCCCTTCCCATCGTGAGTACATATGTGCTCTCAGTAAAATAAAGAGCGTTATAGTAACTTTATAGGTCATTTACTTCCCTTCAAAAATGTCTTTCCACTTTAAAAATGCTCAGGAAGGATTTTGCTTGAAGAAATGGAGAAGATCCAGGTACTATTTATTATGGAGTCCATCTGTGGCAAACATTGCTTAATATTTGGGAACATAGGACTAGCAGATGACGTAAAAGGTTATGACCACAGTTCGAGTCCCCGACCCCCTAACTTGAAACTCATGCCAGGCGCCATGTGTGAACGTACCCAAAATCCTGAGAGGAGAATTGGAAGAGAGGGGGTTGCAGCATGGCCATCCCTCCCTAGGAGGTGATTTCTTGCTTTCTGTCTCTCTGGCGAGTGCACATGCCCTATAGCAAAAATCTCTTAAAAAAAAAAATTGGGGAGTTTTTAGGATAACCTTGAGAAAATGGTTCTCTTATCTCCTCACCTTAGAGACTAGGAAATGGTGTTTGGGCTGGAACCCAAAGAACTGGGAGTGACCAGGAGGGGTCTTGAGAAAGGAGCCAAATGAACAACATCTTTCCTTAGAGCATGGGCTTGCATTTAGAGCACTGCTTGTTTCCCCAGTCTTCCAGCAGTTGATGCTCAATGTAGTCGTCAGCTATGGACTCAGGCTAGCTCATCTGGTCTTGAGGAGGCTCAGGATAGCCTCTTAGGGAGCATTTCACAAAGTGGGTGGTGGGTGGTGGGTGGGTGGTCTTGGTTATAAGGATGGTAGAAGTATATGATCAAGTTTTAGTGAGGGAAGAAGCAGGCATATTGATGGTTCTGTCCTGAGATGCACTGATTGTCCTGTATTTACAGTATGACTTTCAGGCACCACAAAGATTTATCTAGGTGAAAAAACTTCCTGATAATCTGAATCACAAACCCATTCTGTTTTCCATGTAAGCACAATTTTGTAGGGTTCAGCTTTAATATGCACTGAATTTTCCAGGAATGCTATAATATATAATTAGAACTAAAATCAAATTTTATTGGGAACTTTACTAAGTCCATTTCAAAAATCTTATCACCGGTAGCAACATTTGCAGCTATTCCAATCACAATCGATACAGGAATGCAAACACACACACACACACACACACACACATACACATATGTATCATACTTGGTATTACATAGAAATTAATCATACTGAGTTTCTGAAATTGTACGAGTTTCGTGATTTTCCTCACGAAAGTAAAGCAGAGCCTGAAAGAAATCTTACGCAAAGAGGGCGTTCCCGGCTGAGCTGGCCCTGCCCACACCGCGGGCCCCGCCCACAGCGCACGGCCCTTTCTGCCACACTCAACATGGCGGCGGCGCCGGTCCGTCTAGGCGTCGGAACAGGTCTCAAGCGGCGCGTTCCACTCTAGTCATGGCGGCCCTGGGACAGGCGGTGGGCAGCGGGGCTCCAGAGACGTGCGGTCTGGATCGGATTTTGGAAGCGCTGAAACTGCTGCTGAGCCCGGGAGGTGAGAGAACACATCTCGGTGCCGGGCTGGACACGGACAGTCAGGGCCGCCGTTCTCTCAGGGCTGCCCGACCTCCCGCAGCGCGTGCCCCTCAGGCCCCCGGGACTCTCTGCTCCGCTGTCTGGGGGGCTTCGGGCACTGTCCAGGCTCTTCACCCTTGAGGAAACGGAGGCTTAAGGAGGGCATAGTCGAATACAGCTAGTAGCCAACATCTCTTGAGCGCGGGGTGGTCGTTCCTTCCAGCCCTTCCTGCAGCCCTCAGGGTGGGACTGAGGGAGCCGCTGCCCCGAGGCTTAGGCGCCTCGCTGTGGTGTAACGTGCTGCCCCGCCGCGTGGGGCGCAGGGTCCAGCGTGGACTCGAGATTTGCAGGAGTCCAGATGAACCGAGCGGAGACGTTTGAGCTGGGTTTGGGGAGAATATTTAGGAATCTACTGTCACCTTTAATTTTCTGTGCTGAGGTGACTAGGTCTTCCCAGTTTAGAATCTAAAGGCCCTTGGGAGTGGTTGAGCCTGGCTTTTTTTTTTTTTTTTTCCATCCACAGCTGAGATCCCTGAGGAGATTAAATAACCCGCCCAAGAGTTTGTGGTAAATTAAGGTAGAACATGGACCTAAAACTGAAGTCTAGACCCCTTTCTCAGACTAGGGCAAATTATTCATCACAGAGCTCTTTGATGTTATCTGAAGCTTTGGAAAAGGGAAAGGGGAAGGGATTTGTAGGATTAGCAAGGTAAGGGCATAAGAAAGACCATGAAATGATGTTCCATTTCTCAGTTTTTTAAGTTTTCTTTTGGCTTTAGGATACATAGGCTCCCTGGAGAGAGACAGAGTAGAAAAGTGAGAAATCATCCCCTAGAGGGGGTGGCCACACCGCAGTCCCTTCTCCATTCCCTGGATTTGGGGCTTGCATAGACACACTACAGTTTTCAAGCTCGGCATCTGGGACAGGAACCTTGCAGTAGGCCATGGCTGAATCTATCCGCCTCAACCTCCATGCCAGTCTCAAATTTTGAGATACTCCCAAAACTGCAACATTTCCTGTAAACATTACACTGTACCCGGGATCTGTAGGTGGCATTATGGTTGGTGCTGGACTCCCACATGGCCAGCCACGGTTCAGTCCCACCGTTGGTGGCTTGCTTTCTCACTCCCCCAACTCTGGTGAAGCACTTACACCCTATAGCAAACTTAAAATATAATAATAATAAATAAAATTAAAAATTAAAAATTAAAAAACACCGTATCAGTGGGAAATAAAAAGAAGTTATTAAAAATAATAAATGAATGCGTACTAAGTATCTAAGTCCTTATAGAAAGTTGTTTTAGTATATATCATTTTATCCCCACAACAATTGCATGAGATAAATATTACTTATATTTCATTTTCCCAAATAAGGGAACTAAAGTTCAGGTACATTGAAAACTACCCAGTGTTGCGGCTGGCAGGTGGCATGGTGGCACTGGACTCCCACATGTCCAACTATGGTTTGAGTCCCAGACTGGTGGATTGCTTTCTTGCTCCCACCACTCCCCAAAACCCTCCTCAGTCTGTCCCTCTATGGTCAAATAAAAATAAATAAACAAACAAACAGATAAATAACATTAAATAAAAGGTAATTCTTTTTTTCTTTCTTTCTTTTTTTTTTTTTTTGAGAGGTTTTTGCCATAGGGCGTGTGCGATTGCCAGAAGGACAGAGAGAGAGACAGAAAGCGAGAAATCGCCCCCCGGGGAGATGGCCATGCCACCATCCCCTCTCTTCCAGTCTCCTCTCGGGATCTTGGGCACACATGCACACACATGCACCCAGTGTGAGTTTAAGCCACCGGGTCCGGGACTCGAACCGTAGTCGACTACATGAGAGTCCAGTGACATAGCCATTATGCCAACTGCTGGTCCCAATAAAAGATAATTCTTTAAAAAAATATTGCCAAGGCTGGCAAGTGGTGTGGTGGTTGGGGCGCTAGACTCCCACATGACGGACCATGGTTCGAGTTCTGGACCTGGTGACTTGCTTTCTCGCTTTACTTCTCTCTCTGTCCCTCTCTGGTCAAATTAAAAAATAAGTAAATAAATAAAGTTAAGTAAAATAATCATTGTTTTAAGAATTATTTATTTAATTTAATTTACTCATTCATTTATTTATTTAGTTTTAAAATTTGACCAGAGAGAGACACGTTGAGAGAAAGAGAGAGAGAGATTAATTGAAAGTAAGAATGCAAGCTGCCAGGTCCGGGACTCAAATCATGATCGGCCATGCAGGAGTGTCCAGCACCTTAACCACAACACCACCTGCTGGTTCCTAAAATAATTCTTAAAAGAAAAAATTGCCCAGTGTTAAACTACGTGACAGAATTTGAGCCTAAGTTTTTTCCACTAAAAGTATTATAGTAAATATACCACATTGCCCCAATTAAGAGTCACACTTCTGGCCTGGTGGGTAAGGAACTAAATGTCATATGGCCAATTATGTGGTTTGAGTCCTGGCACAAGTGACTTGAAAAACATGCTGGGGATGTGCTTGCTTCAATAGCACATATACTAAAATCAGAATGATACAGAGGTTAGCATGGCCCCTGAGTGAGGATGACTTACAGGTTTGTGAAGTGTTCCATATATTTTTTATATTGTTTAAACCATGTACAAAACCTTTTTTTCCCCCTACAAATACATGTTTTTTTTGATTGGGGAATTGGAAAGCATAATATTTTGTCATGATTTTTGCTTTAGTGACTTTAGGACAAAATTTTTTAAATCCTAAAAACAGAAAGAAAAACATGCTGGGTGCTAGTTATGTGTACCCCAAATCCTGAAAGGAGTGAGAAATGCAGAGAAGGGATTATGACATGACCATGTCCCTTCTTTTTCTCTGTCTTTCTCTGGTAAGTACATGCACCCTCTGACAAATTTTTCTCTTTTGTGGAAGCAGCAGATGGCGTAATGGTTCCGTTGCTGGACTCCCATGTAGTTGACTGCAGTTCAAGTCCGAGACCCAGTGGCTTAAAACTCACGCCAGGTGCATGTGTGTGTGTGTGCCCAAAATCCTGAGAAAAGACTGGAGAAGAAGAGATTGCAGTGTGGCATTTTCTTTTTTTTTTTTTTCCTTTTTTTTTAGAGAGATTTTTGGTATAGGGCACATGTGCTTGCCAGAGAGACAGAGAGAGACAGAAAGCGAGAAATCACCCCCCAGCGAGGATGGCCACACTGCAGTCCCTTCTCCATTCTCCTCTCGGGAATTTGGGCATGCATGCATGCACATCTGTCAGCATGAGTTTTAAGCTGCTGGGTTTGGGACTCAACTGTGGTCGACTAGTTGCAAGTCCAGCAATGTAACTGTTAAGCCATCTGCTGGTCCCCCTCTGATAAAAATTTAAAACAAAGTCAAGCTGAAAAATACAGTTTTGTTGCTCAAGAGGCCTCTTGTCTAGCAACTATAGCTAACTACAACATGACTGAGAACAAGGTTAAATAAATAAAAAAACACGGTTCCAGCAGATGGTGAAATGGTTACGTCACTAGACTCCCACATAGTTGACTGTGGTTGGAGTTCCGGACCCAGTGGCTTAAACTCACGCCAGGTGCATGTTCTGCATGCCCAAAATCTTGGGAGGAGAATGGAGGAGAAGGGATTGCAGCTTGGCCATTCCCTTGGATGGGTGATTTCTCATTTTCTTTTCCTCTGTCTCTCTCTCTTTCTCTGGCAAGTGCATGCAGCCTATAGCAAAAAATCTCTCTCTAAAAAAATAAATAAAAAACTTGGACATAGTCACCTCTCATAAAGTACATAAACTTCATTTACGGAAGACCCTATATAATGTCCAGGAATATGTAATGGAGTTATATACATGTTCATTTAATTTGTAGGAATTTAAGCATTCCTATTTAAGTAGTAAGGTAAAGTTATATTATTTTGTACACTTCTATTATATAGTAAATCTGCCCACTGTTTTCTTTTATCATATTAGCTGCTAAAGGAGTTAATAAAGTGGACAGAGTTGTTTGATGGGAAAATGTTGGTTAAAATAACATCCATCTGAAGGCCAGCATGTGGTGTGGTAAGGTGCTGGACTCCCACATGACTGCCTGCAGTTCAAGTCTGGTGGCTTGCTTTCTCACTTTGCCTCTCTCTGCCTCTCAAATTTAAAAATAATAATAATAATTATGACTAAAATTAAAATATTTTTAGGGACCAGCAGTAAGCGTAATGGTTATGTTGCTGGACTACCATGTAGTCAACCGCGGTTTGAGTCCTGGCCCCGGTGGCTTAAACTCATGCTGGGCATGTGTATGCGTATCCAAGATCCTGAGAGGAGAAGGGATTGCGGCGTGGCCATCCCCCCGGGGGGTGATTTCTCGCTTTATGTCTCTGTCTCTCTCTCTGTTGTGAGCGCACATGCTCTATAGCAAAAACCTCTCAAAAATTTTTTTTTTTAAAATTTGCATCCATGTGGATTAAATTTCTTTGATGTCTCTATTAACTTTATTAAAGGTTATTTCCTTCATGAGTGCGAGAGAGGGAGAGACAGAGAAACTGCACCCTCAACAGAGTCTTGCTGTCTCAATCCACCCCTAGCCCACCCTAGAACATAGACAAAAGGATCCTAGGCATGTGCTTGCTTGACTAACTCAGAGTGGTCTCTGGTTATAGAACCAGAACCTTCCCATGTGGATCAGCCTCACAGAACATTGTGTTTTACTGCTGCACCACTGTCAGTCCCTAATCCATCTTTATAAATAGACTTAACTTTTGAGGTAAAATTGATGCAGTCGATTATATGTATTATAGTATTCTATTCATAGTGTTACAAAAATATATAAAGTTTGTACTCTCAAGCATCTGGTCTGTTTGAGTATCCCCAATCCAAAAATCTGAAATCCAAAGTTTGACATGATGCAACAGTGGAAAATTCCACACCTGAGCATGTGGTGGTGCAGTATAAAAATGCTGCAATACAATATAAAATTACCTTCAGGCTGTGTATAAGTTCTATATGAGATAAATGAATTTCATGTTTAGGTTTGAGTCCCTTTGAGTCCCTTCCTCAAGATACCTTATTATCTATATGCAAATATTACCAAATCCCAAATTCTTATGATCTCAAGCATTCCAAATAAGGATACTCAACTTGTATGCAGATAGATCAAAGATATTCAACATGACAAGATAACACAAGTGGTGAACAGATGGTACACATAGCAATTGGGTAGAGAATTAAAGCCCCAGGGATGGGGCTGTCAAGGAAGTCTACAGGAGGGAGAGGAATTGAGGCTAGGTGAGAATTAAATAGAAAGGAAGATACCAGTAGTCTTTTGCCTTTGTGCCATCAAAAGTTCTGTTGTGTTAAACACTTCTATTCCTCTGCATTTCATTTCTATTCTCAACCATAGAACCTACAAGAATAGTATCTCCTCCTCCATTGTTACGAACTGTGTTAAAAAGAATTTGAAAGGTGTTTGTCAGTGTTAGTGAAATTTGTTTATAAAAGATGAAGGCCAGAAGCCAGTGTATGGAGTGGTGATTAGGGGCTCTGGACAACCACATGACTGACTGTGATTCAAGTCCTGGTCCGGGCAGCTTGCTTTCTCACTTTCTCTTTTTCTCACGCACTCACTCTGTCCCTCTCTGGTCAAATTAAAATAAATAAGTAAAATAAATAAAGTTAAATAAAATAATTCTT
The DNA here is from genome assembly GCA_026018925.1 of Tupaia tana. NCBI lineage: Eukaryota > Metazoa > Chordata > Mammalia > Scandentia > Tupaiidae > Tupaia > Tupaia tana. Next base: position 18,159,996 of record JAKSZU010000018.1, on the reverse strand, counting down.
ATTAAAAAAAAAAAATGAAGGCTAGCTGGCATCATAGCCTAGTGGTTAAGGGAATCTGGATCCCACATGTCCAACTACAGTTTAAATTCTGGTCTAATGGCTTGAAAAACACTGGGCAGAAGTGTGTGCACACCTCAAATCCTGAAAGAATGGAGAAATGGAGGGGAAGGGATTGCAATGTGACTACACTCCATTGGGGAGTGCTTTCATCCTCTCTCTCTGTCTCTCCCTAGCGAGCACACACACCCTCTCTCAATTTAAAAACAAGTAAACAAAATAGAGGCCATCTCAGCAAGAGTTTTCCTTAAAATATAACTTTCTATACTTAATACAAATTAATTGTACTTGGTCATTAAGTTTGAATTACATGGGGAAAGAAGGGACTGAAAATTCCAGTAATTTTTTTTAAAGCCATTCCATTTTATTCATCATCATTATTTTTTTAAAAAAACTTAACTTAAGAGAGAGAGAGAGAGAGGAAAAGTTAGAAAGCAAGCCACTAGGTCTGGGACCAGTACCCGATCAGCCATGTGGGAGTCCAGTGCCCCAACCACCATGCCACCCACCAGGCCCCAGTAATTTGTAAATATTGAAGTCGTGACAAACTTATTCTTGCAAGCAATATTGCTTTGCACTTTGAATCTAATAAAGGAAAGTGATCAGAAAAAGAAGGAAGCCAAAGAGAAAGATACCTGTATTCAACTAAAGCGCCAGCCTGCTCCACCCAAGGAAGCACACTTTGTGAGAACCAATGGAAAGGAGCCTGAGCTACTGGAACCTATTCCCTATGAATTCATGGCATGATGGGTGTTAAAAATAAACTAATCTATGGTCTATTAAAAAAAAAAGTACCTTGTTAAAGGTTTGCTGCAATGTGAAATCTGAATTCATATCAATAAGTTTTTTATTTTTACTTATGTAACAATTTTAAGGAAAAAAATCATGCCTCAAGGTATAAAAATGAAAGTATTTTTTCCTATAATTGCTCTATAATTGTCTGTGATAGTTTTTCCTTCACTCCATTCTCCCTCTGGTGTCTTCTTGGCCAGAGTCCATAATTTTTGAAACATCTTTTATTTACAAGAACAATTTCATTCCAGGCTTTGAAAGTCAGTCCTATTTGTTTATTTTTTTCAAGAGGTATCTTTTATTATTTTACAGTCAATCACTGTATACTATTAGAACATACAAAATGATTTTTCCCAGCATGAATGCACTGTATAATAATCCAGTCAAAAATATTACCATACACATTATCGACAGATAATTTTCCATTTTTGGGTCCCTTAAATATTTTGCTTTTCCCCCTTGATTCTCTCTTTCTCTCTCTCTCCCCTAGTTCCTACCTTCCTCCCACACTGTCCAATATCTTCAGTTGCTCTCCATGCCTTTATACCTTTCAGTCTTCCAGTTTCTGCTATAGAGTTCAGACATTCAGTATATATTGAGTGAGGACATAAAATGCCTCTGTTTCATAGTCTGGCTTGCTTCACTTAGCAGTAAATCTTCCCTATTCATCCACTTTGTATTAAATGCCAGGGTCTCATTGTTTATTATGACCGAGTAGTATTCCATAGTGTATATGTATCACACTTTTTCAGTCCATTCATCTGTTTGTGGTCATTTGGCTTGGTTCTATCTTAGCAGTTGTGAATAATACCACAATAAACATGGATGTGCAAGTGTTTTTCTGAGTGCATTACTATCCTTTGGGTAGATAACCAGGAGTGGAATTGCCGGATCATATAGTAGTTCAATTTGTAGGTCTTAGAGGAATCTCCGTATTGTTCTCTACAGTGACTATACTAATTTACATTCTCATGAACAGTGTAGGAGAGTTCCCTTTTCACCACAGCTTTACCATCAGTAAGTTTTTCATATTCAGTAACTCGAGGAGTGACAGTATAAAAGGAAAATAATGTCTTAGCCTTGTTATGAAATAATGTTGACCTTGCAGGCCTCCCAAGAAGATTCTGTGAAGCCCCTGGCAACAGAGGTGCCTATACCACACTTTCAGAAATGCTGCTTTAATGGAATGCTTCCATTTCTTTTCTTTCTTTGTTTTTTGGTTTTGTTTTGTTTTTGTATTTTTCCCCCTTTTTAAAAATTTGCCACAGGACATGTGTACTTACTAGAGAGAGTGGGCTCCTAAAGGAGCGTGGCTTTTCCACAGTCCCCTACTTTCTGCCCCCTAGGACTCTGTGCGTGCACATGTACCTGACATGCCTTTCAAGCTGCCTGGCCAGGATGCAAGCTGTGTGGTTGGCCATGTGGGATTTGGCTTCCTCAACCACCATGTCAAAGGGCCAGATTTTCATTTATTTTTATAGTAGTTATTATTTTTATCACCAGTAGAGGGCAGAGAAGACTACTTTATTAAAGGAGCTCTTGGAAAAACTTCTCAGAGACCTTTTAAATCACTTCCTTTGTTTCCCATGTTTGGGTTCAAAGATCTTTTAAAGTCACAGAAATCACATAGAGGTTTGCTAGTGATCTTAATGGTTAGTAGTAACCTTGAAAACACCTATTTCCTTCTTAGGTATATATTAACCAAAGGAACCAGATATTAATGCTCATGTGTCACAAAAGTTAGCTGGGAGGTTAAGTACAGCAAAATTCTTACTCTTCCCAATTCTCATTTAAAAAAATATTTTTTATTGAGCTTTATTTTATTTATTTATTTATTTATTTATTTTAATTTGACCAGAGAGGGACAAAGTGAGGGGGGAGAGAGAGAGAGAGAGTGAGAAAGCAAGCTGCCAGGTCCAGGACTCAAACTGTGGTATGTCACATGGGAGTCCAGCACCCTTAACCACCATGCCACCTGCCAGCCCCAATTCTCATTGTTTTTAAGGAACCATATCATTTTTCCACTTTTTAATACAAGAGATTAATGTTTACTATAGTAAGGGTTAAAACATATATAGGAGCCAAAAGAGAAAATTTAAATTAACTTTATGTCACTACTAAGATATTACTACTACTAGCAATAGATACTAATAATGTCACTACTAGATATTACTACTACTACTAGCAATCAGGAAACTGTTATTTTTCCTTTTTACAAAAAAATGGTCTCCTATACTAAATACTATTTTATAACCTTAAAATAACTATTTTTTTTTTTTTTTTTTTTTTTTTTTTTTTGGTACAGATACAATACATATTTACTGTAGAAGACATTGAAGATAGAAGTAGGCAAAAAAAAAATTACCCATGACCTTACCACCAGAAATCACCACTGTTAAGACCTTGAACTGTTGGGTTGCTGGGAAAGTCATGATACATTTTTGCAAAGAAAAACAGAAAAATACATCATGACTTTCCCAACAACCTAATATATAATGAAACAATAATATAATTGTTTATCTTGAGGCCTTTCTGTGTGCATATATATATATATTTTAATACAGATAAATGATAATATCTTTTATTGCTCAGTTATTAGAATAATAGTATTTATGGGGCCAGAGGGTGGTGTAGTGGTTAAGAGTGCTAGACTTCCACATGGTTCAAGTCCCAGACTTGGAGGCTTGCTTTCTCACTCACTTTCCCTCTCTCTCCCTCTCATTGTCTCTCTCTAGAAATATTAAAAATAATAGTAAATAAATTTAAATAAGATAATTTTTTAAAAGAGTACTAGTATTCAAGCAACTTCCAAGGCATCCAAGGAAGTGATCTTTCTTGTTTTATTATGAATCATAGATTTGTGTATATTCAATATGTTTCTGTTATTGTACTCATAGTACTTTTAATTTATTTTTAATTTATTTTTCTTAATTTGCTATAGAACTCATGTACTCACTGGAGGGAAAAAGAGAGAGAGAGAGAGAGAGGGAAAGTGAGAAAGTGAACCTCCCTACCACCACTGGGAAGACCATACCACAGTCCCTTCTCCATGCTCCTCTCAGGATTTTGGGCATCTATAGACACGTGCCTGGCTGTTTTTCAAGCTGCCAGGTCTGGAAATCGAACCATACAGTTGGCCATGTGGAATCCAGCTACTTAAACACCAAGCCACATGACTGGCCCATATAGTCCTAGGCTTTTTTTTTTTTTTTTTTTTTTGAGAGGTTTTTGCTATAGGGCGCGTGTGCTCGCCAGACAAACAGAGACAGAGAGACAGAAAACGAGAAATCACCCCCGAGGGGGGATGGCCAGGTCGCAATCCCTTCTCTCCATTCTCCTCTTGGGATCTTGGGCATGAACGTACACGCGCCCGGCGTGAGTTTTAAGCCACGGGTCCGGGACATGAACCACGGTCAACTACATGGGAGTCCAGCGACATAGCCATTACGCTAACTGCTGGTCCCTAATCCTAGTTTTTGATACTCAAATTATCTCATTTTTGGCCTAGCCATTACGCTAACTGCTGGTCCCTAATCCTAGTTTTTGATACTCAAATTATCTCATTTTTGGCCTGGGGAAGTGAATGCAAATTGGTTTTTGGGTCTCTCATATAATCCTGGTAGGCTTGATAGTCTCTGACAGCTACTGACTTCATTACCTGACTGGGCTTCTTATTAATATTTCATATTTATGGGACTAGCAGTTGGCGTAATGGCTATGTTGCTGGACTCCCATGTGGTTGACTGCTGTTCGAGTCCCAGATCTGGTGGTTTAAACTCTTGCCAGGTGTGTGTGCGTGCCCACACACCTGGTGAGCGTACACGCCCTATAGCAAAAACCTCTCCAAAAAAAAAAAAATGTTGTATTTAATGCCATTATGATCAGTGAACATACCCTGTAGGAAGTAGAGATCAGTGGAAAATAGGTGTTTTGGGGGGGAGGGCATTGTGAGTAAATTAGTCATTTTGAGCCGTGTGTCTATATTTTGTGATCTTCCTCACTAGAATGTAAGCTATATGAGGGGAAGGACTACTGCTCAGAGGTTTATCCCTAGCACTAGAACAGTTTGACTGATGAATCTTCTACAGTAAATATTCAGCCTTTTTTTTTTTTTGTCTGGCTGTAGTTTAAGCCAAGTAAGATGATTAAGACATGGTGTCTATGGGTCTAGCAGGTGGCATGGTGGTTAAGGCGCTGGACTCCCACATGGCCAGACATGGTTCAAGTCCCAGAGCTGGTGGCTCTTTTTCTCACTTTCACTCGCTCTCTCTGGAGAGTGCACTTGTCCTATAGCAAATTAAAAATAATAATAATAATAATAAAATTAGTTAAGTAATTTTTTTTGGAGAGGTTTTTGCTGTAGGGCATGTGTGCTCGCCAGAAAGACAGAGACAGAGACAGAGACAGAAAGTGAGAAATCACCCCCCAGGGGGATGGCCACGCCGCAATCCCTTCTCCTCCATTCTCCTCTCGGTATCTTGGGCACGCGTGTGCATGTGCATGTGCCTGGCATGATTTTAAGCTACTGGGTCTGGGACTCGGACTGCAGTTAACTACATGGGAGTCCAGTGATGTAGCTATTATGCCAACTACTGGTACCAGATAAATAATTATATATTAAAAAAAGACATGATCTCTGCCTTTAAAAAATCTGAGAATAGAAACAAACTAGATGAGGTATAGCTTGTTAGGTACACTGTTCCAATTCATCCCAAGTACTGGAAATGTGGCCTTGAATTCTGCTGAGGTTGGGATGGTGCAACTGCACTTGTATGTTTTACAGTGGAGGGCAGATTCCACACAGGAAAGTACAGTTTGTTTTCCACATATATCATCTCCTTTCTTTTTTTTTTTTTTTCCTTTTGAAAGGATCAGGCTCAAGTTCATTACAGATCACAAAACATGATGTCTTGCTGGCCACTTTAAAATCTAACCTGTCTGCTCTGGAGGACAAGTTTTTGAAGGATCTTCAGTGGAAGAAATTGGAACTCCTAAGAAATGACATTGCTAGTAAGGCAAAATGGCCACAAGATTCTGTGGACATCACTTGGACTTTTACTTCTCAAACCTTGTTGTTGCTTTTGTGCTTGAAAGAGACTATGATCCATCTTGCTGCTGGTTTTAACCCAAGTAAACCCAACCCCAGGACTCCAGAAGCTGCTCCTGCCCTGAGCCCTGATGCTCTTAGTATCTCACAGCAGAAGACTGTCCAGTCGGTTTTGCAGTTTATAGTCACCTTGGGTGTCTGCCCCTATCTCATGCCTGGTGTTGGAGTCCCTTTGAGGTACAGGACTGAGTTTGGTGCTGTCGTTCAAGACGTGGTGAATCTCGATGCTGCTCCCAATGCATCCCGGAGACTGTACACCAGCTGTATGGCTCTCCTAAGTGTTGCTCAGCATGCATCCCTAGGGAGTTTGATTTTCTGCCGCCATTTTGGGGATATTGCAGCAGGTCTGTGCCAACTGGGATTCTGCCCAACCAAAACAAAACCACCAATACCCGCAGAAGAGGTAATAATCCACTGAGAGAGAGAGAAGGGGTGTGTGGTGTGTGTGTGTGTGTGTGTATTTGTGAATATGTGTATATATTTGTTTAATGATTTTACTTAATTTTATTTATTATTATTTTAAATTGAACAGAAAGAGAGAGAGAGAGAAAGTGAGAAAGCAAGCTACTGAATCTGGGACTTGAACCTCAGTCAACCATTTGGGAATCCAGCACCTTAACCACCATGCCACCTGCCGATCTCTATGTGTATATATTTGTATGTGATTGTTATAAAAGACAAAATTTCTTGTTCTTTGGAAATAGGTTGATTGAAAGACCTAGAATTCCTACCGAATGCCAAAGCATGTCTAGTGGATGAGCAAATCTTTTGGGGGGCATGGGGTTGGAGGGTTAATTTGTTGGCTCTTAGTTCTTTGCTCCGTTGCACCTGGAGAGTCCATTTCACTTGTCCCTTGTCATTTCATGGGATAGCTATGATAGGCTATTTCTTTGAGCCTCTGTTTCCAGTTTTATAAAATATAACTGCCTTGGAAGGTGGTTGTGAGGATTAAGGGTAGTATGTGTAAAGTACTTAGTCCAGTATCTAGTAGTGTTTATCAAAAAGTGATTACTATTTTTTTTTCTTTTTGGAGAGGTTTTTGCTATAGGGCGCGTGCGCTTGCCAGACGGACAGAGAGAGACAGAGAGACAGAAAGCGAGAAATCACCCCCTAGGGGGGATGGCCACGCCACAATCCCTTCTCCTCCATTCTCCTCTTGGGCACGCATGCACACGCGCACCCGGTGTGAGTTTAAGCCACCGGGTCCGGGACGCAAACCGCAGTCGACTACATGGGAGTCCAGCGACATAGCCATTACGCTACTTGCTGGTCCCAAAAAGTGATTACTATTAATATTAGTATTAAACTAGTCATACTTCATTAAGTTCTTGGGAGGATTAAGTAAGATAAAGTGTGTAGTGCACCTGGTATACTGCATAATACAGTCAGTGTTCCTTGTTATTATTAGGTGTTAGGAGGATGTGTCTATTTTTCTTGATTTTCACTCAGTAAGCAGTTGAGTATCTGGACTACAGAAGTTGCTGTGGAGGTTACAGAAGCATAAGATACGATCCTTTTATTCAGATAACTCATGTGCTAATAGTGGAGAAGGTTTACAACTGTAACTTAACAGGAACCACCAACATCAGCATAGGATCCTAGTTTGAAGAAACCATTAAGATATAAATGTATCAGGGCCAGCAGGTGGCATTGTGGTAAAGGCAGTGGATCACACATGGTGAACTCCAGGGTTCCAGTCCTGAACCTGGTGACTTGAAAAACATGCCAGGCATGTGTGCCAAAGTCCCAAGGGAAGAGTGGAGGAGAAGGGGTTGTGGCATGACCATCTCCCCTGGGGGGTAGTTTCTCTCTTTCTCCAGTGAGCCTATGCACCCTACAGGAAAAAAAGAAAAGCTATAAATATATCTGTGGCTCATATGTAGAGTGATTTCTTAGTTACTACAGCCAGATCTCACAATGCCCTCATTTCTCTTTCACCTACCTATGTCATTTTCCTCTGTGTTCCTTTTCTGTTTGTTCTCTTTTTCTATTCCCTCTTGTGCCTGTCCACAGACATTTGCCTACAAGCTACTATATCCAAGTGATATGAAATGATAAGTTCCCTGATGCCTTTATGTTCTGGGAGCAGAGCACGCTGCTCTTCACTACAGGGTTTTGTGTGCTGACAGTTCTAGCAGCACGTACTGCTTGTACTTTACTGAGCTATCCAGTTGACGGGTCTGACCAGTAGCTGAGGCTGTTAGTAGCAGACCCCAGTGTGCTGGATAGCAATGAACAGGATTCTGATTGATTGTGAGTAGCAATTACCAGAGTGATGGTACTGTTGGGCCTCACAAGTGCCCCCAAAATAGCACCTCTCTTTGCTACCCAAGTTCCAAATGAATTAAAAGTACGTTAACAGGGTAAGAGAGATGAAAAGCCAAATGTCACCTCTATTGCTCATAAAGGCAAAGTTGGAGGATATAGCTTATACGTAGAGACTAATCTTCCTGACAGTACATTCCACACACTTCTTACCTGTTTCAGAAGCGCTGGAAAACTGCAGCACCTTGTGCCTGATCGCAAGAGATATGCTTCTGTAAAATATATAGCAAGAAAGAACAAAACAGTATATATGTGCCTAGTCCTAAAAGATAGGGAGGAATGAGCTGAGCATTGCTTGTTCAGACTAGCTAAGAGGTGAGTTTATTCCACACCCAACAATAAAATAGACACATCTGCCCAAAAGTGGAGTGAGTGAGGGATGGAGGGTTTTAGTAGCACAGCTTTTTCCATCTTGAAGGAAATCAAGAGGGGATAGAAGCCTTCCTTTCCTTTTAGAAGTATTTTTGATTGTAATTGTAAAACATTGCCTTTGTTACCTGCCTGGTGTGCATTTCACTAAAGTCAAGTGCATATTTATTTCTTTTAGGTTTTAACTGGAGAAGAAAGAACCCTATCCAGGGAGACCTTGAGAAACATCTTGGATCAAGTATATCAACCATTAGCAGTCCGAGAATTACTTATCCTCCAGGGAGGACCGCCCCAGGTATTCAGACTTGGGGACTCTTGTGGGTGAATCTTTTTTAAAAAATTATTTTTAAATTTTTATTTATTTACTTATTTATGTATTTTTTAAATTTGACCAGAGAGACACACACAGATAGAGGGAAAGTGAGAAAGCAAGCCACCAGGTCTGATACTCAAACCATGGTCAGCCATGTGGGAGTGTCCAGTGCTTTAACCACCATGCTACCTACTGGCCTCATGGGTGAATCATTAATGACGACTATAGTATGCTTTCTTCTCTTTAGTTCCGTATTTAATGATCTAACTGAGTGCTATTTTGTCTTTTCTTTATTTTTTTCTTTTTAATTTCTACTATAGGGCACATGTGCTCGCCAGAGAGTGACAGAGAGAGAGAGAGAGAGAGAGAGAGAGAGAGAGAGAGAAAGTGAGAAATCATTCCTCAGGAAAGGTGGCTACACCACAATCCCTTTTCCTCTCTGGATTTTGGGCATGCATGCACACATGCCTGTTGTGATTTTCAAGCTGCTGGGTCCAGGACTTGAAATGCACAGTCTGCCTTGTGGTCCAGCTGCCTTAACCTCCATACCACCTGCTGGTCCCTTAGATCTTTTTATTTTTATTGGCAGAGGACACATGGTCTTGCTAAAAAGACATAGAGACAGAGACAGAGTTAGAGGGAGAAAAGCACTCCCCAAAGAAGTGTGATCACACAATAATCCTTTCTTCTCCATCCTGTTGGGATTTGGGGCATACATCCCCCGACCCAGCATGTTTTTCAAGATTTTGGGGACAGAAATTGAACTGGAGTTGACCATTTGGGTTCTGCCTCCCTTAATTATTAGGTATGGACTGGCTCTCATCTTTTAGATTATTAAACGGTATTTTATAAAACTAAGTGACACTGGGACCAGCAGTTAGCGTAATGGCTATGTCGCTGGACTCCCACGTAGTCGACCGCGGTTCGAGTCCCGGACCCGGCGGCTTAAACTCACGCCGGGCGCGTGTGCGTGCGTGCCCAAGATCCCAAGAGGAGAATGGAGGAGAAGGGATTGCGGCGTGGCCATCCCCCCTGGGGGGTGATTTCTCGCTTTCTATCTCTCTGTCTCTCTCTGTCTGTCTGGCGAGCGCACGCGCCCTATAGCAAAAACCTCTCCAAAAAAAAAAAAAAAAAACTAAGTGACACTGATCCTTAGAACAATTTAAAAAAGCCTTTTCTTTAATGGAATGATGGTTACTTTTTCAAGACTACTATGATCACCTTTTTTTTTTTTTTTTTTTTTTTCAATTTGCCATAGGGCTTGTGTGCTCACTAGAGACAGAGAGAGAAAGATGGGGAAAATGAGAAACCGCCTACCATGGGACATGGTCATACCTCAGTCATAACTTCATTTCTCCTTCCATTCAGGATTTTGGACATGCATGCACATGCCCCTGGCATGTTTCTCAAGCTGCCAGGTCTAAGATTCGAACCACGTAATCTGTTAGGTGGGCTCCACTGGCTTAACCACTAGTCTGGTTTTTTGTTTTGTTTTGTGTTTTTCAGTTTTGCTGTAAAATGCGTATGCTGACCAGAGAGAGACAGAGAGATGGAACAAAGTGAGAAATCATCCTCCAGGGGGATGGTGATGCCTCAATCCCTTCTCCATTATCTTCTCAGGATTTTGGGCATGCGCACTTAAGTTAAATAGCTATTGTGTTTCACTCTTTTTTTTAAGGCATATGGCCATTTTAAGTAAAATATGTTTTACTTATTCTTTTTTTAGAGTTTTATTATATCTTCCAGCCTTTTAGTTAGCCAGGGTTGCAGGTGTGCCTGGAGTGTTTGTGTCAACCTAGGATCCAACCCCAGGGCCTTTCTGTATGGCTCCAGTATTATGCAGTGGCTCCCTACTGGCTGAACCATAGCAGCTGGACCTATTTCATTCACTCTGAAACAGCATCTTTTTATTTTTTCTAAAGATAGGATCTCTCCATGTCATTTTCGTCTTGCCTCAGCCTCTGAGACCCCAGGTGTGTGCCACCATACCTGGCTCTTTTTCAGGTAGGGTCTTGCTGTGTTGCCCAGGTCAGACTTGAGCTCACAGTCCTCCTGCCTCAGCCTCCCAGAGTCACTGGGATTACAAGTGCACACCACTGCGCCCGGCCTCTAGGTTACACCAGACATCAAACCTGAACATCCTGTGTTGTAGCAGCCTGCCAAGCACAGCATCTTACTACTGTGTCTGGCCCTGGATCTTTATTTTAACTAATATTTGACTGTTTAACAATATGTTCTTTTGGCAAGAGTATTTGGACACCTTATTTTTTGAATGGAGTGTTTGAAGTCAAGAAATTAAAACTAAAGCTGTTATTGGTTCTATTCTTGGCTTCTATGTTTGAAAAGCATAATATATATTCTATTAGGCATAAAATAGTTACTTTTTTTTTCCCATTAATTATATATCAGGGGCCAGCTCTGTGGTGCAGTGATAATGTGTTGCTCAAGAGAGGCCAGATTCCACGTGGTGACCATGGTTTGAACCAGTAGCCTGGTCAGCCTGAAACATGCAGGATACATGTACATGAGTACCCAAGACTAGACACGTTGGAGGGCTGGAGGAAGGGGATGGCAGCATGACCAGCCCCTGCGGGGGGTGCTTCTCTCACTCTCTCTCTCTCTCTCTCTCATGTGTGTGCACACGTGCTCTATCATGAATTAAAAAAATAATTATCTGAAGTGATTTAATGTAGATGGAATTGTCTATATGCTTTTGGAATTTAAATTTTAATCCTGAATCTAGGTGTGTAGAGAGTGAGGGACCAAAGGGATTGATGTAGGACAGGGGCAAAGAGCAGTTGAAGCTGGCTACAAAGATAATTTTAGTTGAAGTGATTTTCATTTCAGCCTTGCAGTAGGCCTCTCTGGCTTCACATTTTGTTTCTGGGAATAAGCCCACAGTTTTCCACATTGAACCAAATGTATGATAAGAGCATAAGAGCATGATGACAAGCAGAGGCCCTGGATTTAGGCATACCAGGTTTCATCCCCAGCATGCAGGTGTATGAATTTGTAGGCTTTTCCTTCCACAGTTTTCCTAACCCATAAAAAGGAGATGATTACTCCTTGTAAGTCCCTTTTGAGATTATGTGGGAGTTACTTAGCATATGCCTGACATTTCATAACCCCCTCAATAAATGGTAATTATTAATTCTCTTTATATAAAAGAGCGACGACAGGCTAGCTACTAAATATTTCACTAATTTTTAAAAGTTTTTATTAGTTTTATGAGAGAGAGAGAGACCACACGTGAGGGAAACAGGCACCCTCACTAGGATCTTGTCATTCTTCATTTCCCTTTCCCTAGCTCTCAAGCTAATCAAGATCTTGGGCACAAGTACCTGGCATGTTCCAGGTCTAATTGGGATCTAAACCCATGGCTGCCATGTTTCCAGCTCTGCAGAGCAGTGTGTTACTACATATGCTACCTGAGCGAGGCCTGTCACTTATTTTGATGGCTTATATAATTAAGTGCAGTGGTTGACAACAACATAGTTAATATTCTAGCAGTTTTGCTCATAGTGGTTTCATAGGTCTCTTACAAAGGAGCCCTTGAGGAAATCCCACTCTTTCTTTTTTAAAAATAATAATTATTTTTTCTGTTATTATTATTATTATTATTTTTTAAATTGACCAACAGAGAGCCAGAGAGAGAGAGAAAAGGAAAATGAGAAAGCAAGCCCCAGGTCTGGGAATTGTACGGCAGTCACTCATGTGGGAGTCCAGTGCCTTAACCATGCCACCTGCCAGCCCTGAATTCCCACCCTTTCTTCAAAGTGCCATATGACCGGAATCAGAGTAGCTAAGACCACAGAGGCAAGGCCTGGAGTACTGCCTCACTGTTGCAAACGGTCCTCTTAGTGGTGAATTATATTTATAAGACTCTTCTTTCAAAGCTAGATTTGATTAGATGGGCTGCATTCAAAGATTGGTTGCACTAATTTTGTGTTCTCAATATCTTTGTTTATTCACTGTGTCTCTTTCTTGATTTGAAATTTCACTGACTTTAATTCTACTCCCTTAAAAGTAATGCTGAGGCCAGCAGGTGACATGTTGGTTAAGGCATTAGATCCCACATGGTGGACTCTGACATTTGAGTCCTAGATCCAGCAACTTGAAAAATACCCCAGGCAAATGTGTGCATGCTCAAAATTCCCAGAGAAGAATGAAGTTGTCGACAAGGGATTGTGGATGGCCATCCCCCAGGTGGTGCTTTTTCATTCTCTTGCTCTCTCTCTCTCTCTCTGTCTCTCTCCAGCGATTACACATGTCCTCTAGCAAGTTAAAAAAAAAAAAAAAGTACAGCTGAAGAAGGTTTAGCAAAGGAGGTTTTTTTGTTTGTTTGTTTGTTTGTTTGTTTTAGGAAAAAACATTGCCCTTTTGAAGTTAGTATAGCACAGTGTTAATTGTCAGTATGACTTGTGCTTTTTGAGAAAATAATGTCTACATGTCATATCTACTACATTGATATTCAGAATTCATACCTTCTTGCGTTTTCAGTCTCGTGCAGATGTGAAGACACAGCTTAGGTGTCGGACCCCAGCTTGGCTTCGACGTCTGTGTGGGCAGCTCCTCTCAGAAAGGTTAATGAGACCCAGTGGTGTACAGGCAGTAGTCCGGGGCATTTTGGAAGGAGCAGGTGGTAAGAAATGAACTCTTTTGGTTACCTTCATATCCATTTCACTTTGAGACTCAGTCTGACTCTGGTGAATTATTGGTCTTTAGCATTCACCTTTTTTTCATCTTTAGAAAACCACAGGTTCACCACTATTTAATCTGTCAGTAATTCTAGCTATTTTGGATGACTTTATCAATTGAGCATTCACCTTTAAAACCCAACTGGAAGGGCCAGCAGGTGGTGTCGTAGTTAAGGTACTAGACTCCCACATAGCCAACTGTGGTTCCAGTCCCAGATTTGGTTGCTTTCTTTCTTTCTCTCTGGCTCCTTCTGGTCAAAATGAATAAGAAGAATGATAAATAAAATTAAATAATAAATAATTCTTTAAAAATAAAACCTGAAACTAAACTGTGTCTTTGCATAGATTGAAGAGATTAAACTTTGAAGCCCTAAATGTGCTTCTTTTCTGTTCACGTTGTTAAGTAATATTCCAAGCCTTTTCAAATAATTTATAATACTATAGGAAAACATTGCACCAAAAGTTGAAGTGTAAACCCCCAAGAAAATATAAAATATAAAGGAGATACTTTTAAGATGCAAACTTTGGGATGAACCTTTAGAGTCATTTTCCCAAATTTACTAAATCTTCATTATTAGGAAAAAAAGTTAATTAGCATGCTAAGCATAGTAGTAGGGTTTTTAAATTATTTAATTTTATTTATTCATTTATTTTAATTTAATTAGAGAGAGACACAGAGAATGAGAGAGAGGGAAAGTGAGAAAGTAAGCTATCAGGTCTGGGACTTGAACCATGGTCGACCATGTGGGAGTATCCAGTGCTTTACCCATGATGCCACCTGCTACTCTCCATAGTAGTAATTTTTAGCTTATACTTTTAGTTTTATTTTAATATAAACAAAATTATATATTGAATACTCTGTGTATTAGGTCTTTCCATGTTGGCAAAGGGGAATGCAGACTACTTCCAGCCCTTTGTGAATTCTGAGGGTTGTTATATCTACTCCTTTCTAGTGGCTCTTGCTCCAGCCTTGGATATTTCCTTACACACATACACAGATTACACTTCACAAAAGACTTGAGAAAGGACCCCTCTGCAGACCTCTGGAATTCCTTCTCTGTACCTTCCTCCTTTCTGGTAATTTGGGTTGAAAATTCTAGTGGCCTTGGCCTCTCTGAGTTGTGAACTCTGTTTCTTCAACTCAACAAGATGCTATACTTCATCTGGGCTACTATTGCTGTGCTATGGCCTAAAAACTCTCTCCAAGTAGTAAGGGAGAACAGTCATCAGCTCACCTTGTTCATTTCCTTTCTCTCAGGTCAGTGTCTTTGACTATTTATTGTCCAGTGTCTGAAAATCATTGTTTATGTATTTTGTCTAGTTTTTTTTTTTTTTTTCTTCTTTTTTTTTAAAAGAGAGTTTTGCTAAAACATCTGTGAACTTACTGAAGAGAGAGAAAAACAGAGAGACAGAAGCTGAAAAATCACCCCCTAGAGGGGATAACCACACCACAGTCCCTTCTCCATTCTTCTCTCAGGATCTTGGGCATGGCACGCGCATGTACCCCGTGTGAGTTTCAAGCCACTGGGTCTAGGACTCAAGCCACAGTTGACTATATGGGAGTCCAGTGCCTTAACTACTATACCATCTGCTGGGCCTATGTTGTTAAGTCTTAAAATTGACTAAGATAGTGAAGTGAATCTAGACTCTGTTACCTTATGGCTGTGGTTTAAGACAATTTAAATGAAATGATACATTTCAGGATACTATTGGGTCACTGGAAAAGTCATGATGCATTTTTGCATAGACAAACATGGGAATACGTCATGACTTTTCCAACAACCTAGTAGTAATAAACATTGAGAAGCTAGTATTTAAGTCACATGAATAATATTATAGTAAGTAGTAGCTTTTCTCTGAACTTCCAAAAAACCAGCATTGAAAGGAGAGGAAAGAAGACTAAATTATCTTAGAGGAGAAATAAATAATTTTCAGTAAAGAAAAGAAGCGGTTTTTACCCTGAACTTTAAGGAAGATTTATCACATGGGACCTTACAGGGACTTGCTATGAGTGTTTGACTTCTCTCTCTGCTGTGGTAGCTGGGGCAGCTGGCGGGAGTGATGCTGAGGCAATGGCTGCTGACTGGAAGAAGTGTGACTTGATTGCAAAGATTTTGGCTTCTTGTCCCCAGCAGTCTCTTTCACCAGAGAATTACTATAAGGATATCTGCCCCCAGGTAAATAATTTTCTTTCTTTTTAATGAAAAAATTATTTTTAATAATTTCTTTGCATTTAATTATTTAGCATCTTTATAGGGTACAATATGGATTTTCAAAGCATGCATGTGCATGCCATGTGTTATAAATTGAGGATATTACCATATTCATTGTTTTCAACAAAAACTATGGGGCCAGCAGATGGCGTGGTGATTAAGGTGCTGGACTCCCACACTGCCAACCGCAGTTTGAGTTCAGGACCTGACAACTTGCTTTCTGTATTTCTCTGATGAGCACATATACTCTGTAGCAAATGAAAAAATAATAATAATGATAAATAAATAATTCTTTTTTTTTTTCCTATAGGGCACATGCACTTGCCAGAAAGATGGAGAGAGACAGAGAAACAGAAAGCAAGAAAGCACCCCCCAGGGGGAATGGCCACGCCACAATCCCTTCTCCTTCATTCTCCGCTCAGGATCTTGGACACACATGCACACGCGCCCGACATGAATTTAAGCCACCAGGTCCAGGACTCAAACTGCAGTCGACTACATGAGAATCCAGCGACATAGCCATTATGCCAACTGCTGGTCCTGATAAATAAATAATTCTTACCAAAAAAATAATAAACCACATTATGATGTATACTTTCTTTTTTTTAAAAAAGAATTATTTTATTTAAGTTTATTTATTTATTTATTTATTTATTTTAATTTTACCAGAAAGGGACAGAGCAAAAGCCAGAGCGAGAGTGAGAGAAAGGTGGGGGTGGTGAGAAAGCAAGCCACCAGGTCCGGGACTGGAACTGCTGTTGACCATGCAGGAGTTCAGAGCCCTTAACCACCATGCCACCTGCAGCCCCTGATGTGTACTTTAAGTTTTTGCCCTACCACTTTTATTTTATTGAGATATATATTGTCCTTTTTTTTCGCTCTGTTGTATGCTGTTCCACAACTCATTTACTCTGTTCATATGCATTCTTGTATCTGCTAAACATTTTTTCCCCATCCTCTCCTACCAAAACTCCCTATTTTGTTTCTTTTGACTAATCAAGGACTGTATGCTTTTAATGAAGCTCTAATATTGGGGTTAAAGCATCTGCTGGTTCCTGGCCCCATGTTTTTTAAGCTAGTAGGGTCAAGATTCGAACTGCATTTAGCTATGTCAATTCGGTTTCCTTAAATACACCAAATTAAATACATCAAAAATGTGTATAGTGATTTGGGAAAGCTTTAGTTTTCTTCTTAAAATTTTGCTTTTGACATTTTCTTCAATGACCATGTATTTTATAAGTTTGATAAAATTATATAATAAAACCATAGGCTTTTTAGTTTTCATAACCTTTGATAATGGGTTGTTAAATTTAAAAAATTCTATCTAATCATTGTTATTGTAATGAATTTACATTTTGGATTAAATAAATAAGTGCATTTTCTTCTTTGCTAATGTCATATTTCCTGCTAAGAGCCTATTATTTACTTTATGTGATTTTTTTCCTGTAGATTCTGGATTTATTTCACTTTCGAGATCAATTGACAGCACGACAATTTCAGAGAGTTGCCACCACTACCTTCATAACTATGGCAAGAGAACACCCACAATTGGCAGCAAAATATTTGCTTCAGCCAGTGTTAGCTCCTCTTCACCGATGTCTAAATACAGCAGGTAAAGGAAGCAGTCTAATGCTTAGATATGCCTCTGAAAGACCTTCTTAAGTATTTTGGATTTAAATTATCTAAGCCTGTGATATTTCAATGTCTTTACTCCCATGTCTCCCACTTTTTCTTTTGAAAAATTCACTTCACGGGACCAGCAGTTAGAGTAATGGCTATGTTGCTGGACTCCCACGTAGTCGACCGTGGTTCGCGTCCCGGACCCGGTGGCTTAAAACTCATGCTGGGCGCTTGTGTGTGCGTGCCCAAGATCCCGACAGGAGAATGGAGGGGAAGGGATTGCGGCGTGACCATCCCCCCTGGAGGGTGATTTCTCGCTTTCTGTCTCTATGTCTCTCTCTGTCTGTCTGGCGAGCGCACGCGCCCTATAGCAAAAACCTCTAAAAAAAAAAAAGAAAGAAAAGAAAAGAAAAATTCACTTCACAAAAGTTCCAAGTAGATGGGCTGGCAGGTGGCATAGTGGTTAAAGGTGCTGGCTTCTCATATGGCCAACTGCAGTTCACGTCCTGGACCCAGCAGCCTTTAAAAAAAAAAAAAAGTTCCAAGTAGAGTGCCTTGAACCAGCCATGTACCTTTCATTTAGACTAACCAACTGTTTGTAGTTTGGGCATCTTTTCCTTCTCTGTCTCTTTCTGTACACTTAAAAATATTTATTCTGAAGCATTTGTGACACTTTACCACTAAATACTTCGTGACATCAAGACACTTTACCACTAAATACTTCAGTTTGCATCTCCAAAAGAAAAATGTCAGTCACCATAATGCATTTCTCACACTCAAGAAATTTAACATTGATATAATATACTACACGTTAAGCATTCCTAATCCAAAAATCTGAAATCATAATCTGAAACTTTTTGAGCACTGACATGGCACTACAAGTGGAAAACTCTGTCCCTCACCTCACACGATGGATCACAGTCAAACTGCTGCAGTACAGGGGCTGGACAGTGGTACAGTGGTAAAACTCAATGCTCTGTGAGGCTGACCACCTCGGGAAGGTTCCACGTTCACATCCAGAGACCTCTCTGAGTATGTCCTACACACTCGTGCTCAGGATCCAAGGCAGGCTGAGTCTGGGCATGGATTATGGTGGTAAAACCATGTTGGGGGTGCTATCTCTCTGTCACACTAATAGAAGAAATAAATAAACTTGAAAGTGCTGTAATGCAAAAATATTGTATAAAATTACATTTAGGTTATGTGTATAAGGTATATATAAAACATAAATGAATTTTGTGTTTAGATTTGTGTGCCATCCATAAGATAGCTCATTATATACATATGTAAATGTTCCAAAAGCCAAAGAAAATTTTTTGAGAGGTTTTTGCTATAGGGCGTGTATAGGGCGTGTGCGCTCGCCAGAAAGAGAGAGACAGAGAGACAGAAAGCGAGAAATCACCCCTCAGGGGGGATGGTTATGCCGCAATCCCTTCTCCTCCATTCTCCTCTTGGGATCTTGGGCACACACGCACACGTGCCTGGCGTGAGTTTGCCACCAGGTCCGGGACTTGAACCACGGTCGATTATTTGGGAGTCCAGCGTCATAACCATTACACAAACTGCTGGTCCCAAAAGCCAAAATATTCAAAATCCAAAACACTTTGTTCCCAAGCATTTTGCATGTATAATCTAATTTTATTCAAAATTCTCATATTGTCCCAATAATTTTTTTTACAATTTTTTTTTTTTTTTTTTTAGATTTTTATGATAGGGTGTGTGTGCTCTCCAGAGAGAAAGTGATAAATCACCCTTTGGAGGAATGACCACATTGTAATCCCTTCTTCTCCAGTTTCCTCTCAGGATTTTTGGCATACATGCATACCCACGTGGTGTGAATTTCAAGTCACAGGGTCTAGGATGCGAACTGTGGTTGGCCATGTGGGAGTCTAGCAACTTAACCATTATGCCACTTGCTCACTCCTATTATTTATTTACTTATTTATTTATTTGGAGAGATTTTTGCTTTAGGGTACATGTGCTTACTGGAGCAATAGAGAGAAAAAGTGAGAAATCAACCCTCGGGTGATGGCCACGCTGCAGTCCCTTCCCCTCTATTCTCCTCTTGAGATTTTGAGTGTGGGCACACACACGGCAGGCAAGCAGCTGGGTCCAGGACTTGAACCACCATTGGCCATGTGGGAGTCCAGCGCCTTAACCACTACACCACCTGCAGGCCCCATAACTGTTTTTGAAAAATCCAGAATCTGATCAAGAATCATATATTGAATATTCTTTTCATGTCTTTTTAGTCTCCTTTAATGTGGAATAGTTCTGTTGTCTTTCATCAGGATAATTTTATTTTCTTTTGTTTCATTTTAGAGGTTTTTTTTTTGCCTTAGGGCATGTGTGCTTAATGGAGAGAGAGAGACAGTAAAAGGGAAAGTGAGAAATCACTCCCAAGGGCGGATGGCTGCACTGTAATCCCTTCTCCTCCATTCTAATCTTGGGATCTTGAGCATGCATGCACATGTGCCCAGTGTGAATTTCAAGCCACCGGGTCTGGTACTCAAGCTGTGGTCCACCATGTGAGAGTCCAGCGATGTAACGGCTGTGCCATCTGCTGGCCCCACCAGGACAGTTTTGAAGAGCCTGAATTATAAAATATCCCTAAATTTGTATTTGTTTGTTTCCTTATGATGAGATCTAGGTTAAATATTTGTGAAGGATACCAGTAATTTCTTTTTTACTCTTGGTTCATCACATCATTAGACATGTTACCATTAATTGCATTATTAGTGACATTACATTTGATATTCCAATTAAGTGGTAGTAACTGGAAATTTCCTTGTAAAAATATCCTTTCTTCTTAAACTAACTAATTAAGATAATTAATAAGTAATATATGAGATAATAATCTGAGACTATATGACTATCTTGTTTCCCAGTAATCTTATGTACTGTGGTTAGTATCCACTGATGGTTGTTGCTGCACCCTAATGCTGAAGGCCAACAGAAATAATACTCCATTTTTTGAGCCACTTTTTGAAGAGTGTGCAGAAAAATGGTGATTTTTCTATTTCTTTTCTTCTTCCTAATTTGTGAATTGGTATTTTTCTGCAAAAGAAGAAGTTTTCTTTCCCCTGCCTCATTTATTTTAAATGATAATGATTTAATTATCAGTATAGGTTCTTTTCATTTTTTATGCTATGGGGTGCATGCACTTGCTGGAGACAGAGACAGAGAGAGAGAGAAAGTGAGACATCACCTCCTAGAGGAGACGGCCATGCTGCAGTTCCTTCTCCATTCTCTTCTCAGAATTTTGGGCATGCACGCACACATGCATATACAAACACTAGGTATAATTTTTAAGCCACTGGTCTGAGACTGGATCCATGCAGTTGGCCATGTGGGATCCAGAGCCCAACCCACACGCCGCCTGCTAGCCCCAATATAGGTTCTTTTTTACTCATTGCCTACCAGACATCCTGTCTTTCATTTCAGTGCTCAATTTTTTCCATATTTGGCTAATGGGTTTAGCTCTGTTTTAATGTCTTAAAAGATTGACATTTTCTTAACTTCTTTCAGTATATTTTCATGCTTCATTGAGTTTATTGCTAGGATACAGACTATCATTTCAGCATTCTTAGTGATTAAAAAATCTGTCTAGTTAGTAGTTTGTAAGGCTAAAAAGGAAGAAATAAATATTTATATTATGGTTAAACCAAATTTAGTTGTGTGTAGATTTTGTATAGAAGTCTTTTGTAGTATACATTTTCTGGGGTGTGTGTAGGGTGAAGTAGGCAAGGTTGGTGGCAAAACCTCACCAGATTGAACCTTAGTGAATTAAAACTTGTGATCACTCAGATATGATAAACATAATATTTGACTAAATAATTAAAATTTCTCTGTTTTTTTTTTTTTTTTTTTGCTATAGGACGCGTGCGCTCGCCAGACAGACAGAGAGACAGAGAGACAGAAAGCAAGAAATCACCCCCCAGGGGGGATGGTCACGCCGCAATCCCTTCTCCTCCATTCTCCTCTCGGGATCTTGGGCATGCACGCACACACGCCCGGCGTGAGTTTTAAGCCACCGGGTCCGGGACGTGAACCGCGGTCGACTACATGGGAGTCCAGCGACATAGCCATTATGCTAACTGCTGGTTCCCAAAATTTCTTTATACATATGATGGACATCTAATCTAGAGTCAGCACAGTCTTCAACAAAATGATTCTTAAAATGAAGTATTATTTCTGTATGCCTTCATGATTAAGGTCTAGCAATTCTTTTATGTTTAGTTTCATATATTAAGACTATACCTCATTGGGCCAACAGGTGGCATAGTGATTAAGGTGCTAGATTGCATAAGGCCATCTCTATAGTGTGAGTCCTGAACCTGGTAGCCTGAAAAGCAAGCTGGACCACATGTGCCTGTACGTGCCTAAAATTCCAAAAGGAAAATGGAGGATAAGGTATTGTGGCATGGCTATATCCCCTGGGAGGTGATTTCTCATTTTCCCTCTCTCTCTGTCCCACTCTTCTCAGTATTTTGGGCATGCACAAATGTGCCCAGTGTGATCTTCAGGCCCCGAGGTCTGGGACTCAAACTGCACAGCCTGCTATGTGAGATCCAATTCCTTAACCTCCTTGCCACCTGCTGACCCTGATTAACTCTTTTAAGAAATGTTGCATGACTTGGGCTCTGGGTGGCATGGAGAATGATGTATTATGGTCTAACATGAATGTTGGTGTTGAAACATTTCAGATATATTGGATACTTAATATGAAATTTTAAGAATTCTTTATCTAATCTATCATAGTTACTTACTATATATATAAAAAATGATATGTCATAAAACTATGTCTGAATAAGTCTAATAAGCTTTTAATTTTTTAAAGAATTATTTATTTATGTATTCATTCGTTATTATTTAATTTGATCAGAAAGAGAGAGAGAGAAAGTGAGAAAGCAAGCTACCAGGTCTGGACTTGAACCATGGTCAGCCATGTGGGAGTCCATTGCTTCAACCACCAAGCCACCTGCTGGCCCCTCTTTAGTATTTTTTAAATGTTTATTATTTATTTCTTCTATGAGAGAGAGACAAGGACAAAATAGACCAACATCTTTATATCATGATCTACCCCCAGTCTCAGCCAACCCAGGTCATAGACACACATGTGCCTTGTGTGCCCAGGGAGGTCCTGGGACATGAAGCCAAGACCTTTCCCATGTGGGTCCAGTTGCATTACCACTGTGATACTGCCTGACCCCTCTTAATATTTTAAGAAACTAATTTAAAACTATTTAAAGAGTGGCTGACAGGTAACATGGTAGTTGAGGTGCTGGACTCCCACATGGCTCACCATGGTTTGGGTCTCAAACCTGGAGGCTTGCTTTCTCACTTTCTTCTTCTCTTGTTCTCTCTCTCTCTGTCTGTCTCTTTGGTCAAATTAAAAAACATTTAAAGGGAAAATGTTAAATATCCCTAGAGATTGTATAATGAATTCCTATGTACCTGTCACCTAGAAATAACCATCAAGTTATTTTTCATTTAATCTAATCTTCAGTTTTTCATTCAATATACTTAAAATTAAAATTCTGACTGATGTGTCATAGAGTAATTGGGAGTGTTTTTTTTTCTTAGTGGTACATAAAATAACAATGTATGTCTATATTCAGTGGCATCATAGATTCCATGAAATGTGTATGAATGCTTTGTTGTGCATTGGTAGCCTGTCCGTTTTCTTTCTTTTATTTAATCTTACTTATTATTATTATTTTATTTTGCTATAGTGCATATGTACTCACCAGAGAAAGGCAGAGAGAGAAAGGGAAAGTGAAAAAGCAAGCCGCTAGGTATTGGACTCAAACTACGGTCAGCTAAGTGGGAGTCCAGAGCCCCCACCACCATGCAACCTGCTGGCCCACCATGTCAATTTTCTGATCTTAGCTGTTACTTACTGAATCTTCTTTCTAGTTAAAATTTCTTCTTAGGCTTAGTGTCTTCTCAATGGGGCGCTATATGTGGGTAATTTTGTTTTTTGATCTCTAGAGATTCCGGAGAGTGGCATGGTGCCAGGGACCATTTTGGTTACAGAAGAAGAACTTAGTAGAAGTATCGAGGATGTGTTTAAGGTTGGTAATTCAAGTCACCAATGTTCATACCTAATATTCATACATAATCTTTTGTTATTGCTAGAGGACATAGGCATGAACCAGAGAGAGACAGAAAGACAGGGAGAGAATGAGGAAGGAAGCACCCAAATGGGGTGTGGTCACACTGAAAGCCTTTCTTCTCTGTTTTGTAATAGTGTTGGGATTTTGGACACACCCAGGCCCACATGCCCAGCGTATTTTTCAAGCCACTAGGGCTGGAATTCAAATCATAGTCAGCCATATAGGATCTGACTTCCTTAATCCCTTATGCTGGTTACTTCTAAATTTTAAGTTTTTTCTTTCTTTAATGAGTGAGAGAAAGATAAAGGCAGGCACCCTCAACAAGGTCTTATGTCATGATTTTTTCCCATCCCCACACCGCCTTTCAGCCCTTGCAGTCCACCAAGGTCATGGACACACCTGCACGTCCCATTGTATACAAGTCGACTTGAATACAGTGAGCTGAACTCTGATCTTTGATGTGGCTTCCAGCATTGCACAGCATTGTGTTAGTGCCGTGCCACCGCAGCCAGGCCAAGAGATAGGTATTTTCTTTTTTATTTGAGGCAGGGTACATGCACTCACCAGAGAGAGAGAGAGAGAGAGAGAGAAAGAAGGAAACATCCCTCACAGGGGTTGACCAGGCACAATCCCTTCTCCTCCATTTTCCTCTCAGGATTTTTGGCATGTATGCGCACACACACCTGGTGTGTTTTTCAAGCTGCTGATCTGAAACGCGAACTGCGCAATCAGCCATGTGGGATCCTGCCACCTTAATCACCACATCACCTGTCTGGCCCAGTAATATAATGTATATTCCATGTTTCTCACTTCTATGGTAGTCAACAAAAAGTTTTAGAGTAAAATTTTAAATTTAGTTTTTAAAGAAATAATTCAAAATTTAACTATTTAAAGGGAAAATGTTAAACATCCCTAGCGATTGTATAATGAACTCCTATGTACCTGTCACCTAGATATAACCATCTAAAACATCTAAAAAAGTTATGTAGAGTAAAATACTCATGCACCTACCATTGAACTTAAGAAATTAAACATTGAGGGTCCAGCAGATGGCATAATGGTTATGTCACTGGATTCCCACATAGTTGACTGTGGTTCAAGTCCTGGACCCGGTGGCTTAAACTCACACCCGGCGCGTGTGTGTGCGTGCCCAAGATCCCGAGAGGAGAATGGAGGAGAAGGAATTGTGTTGTGGCTATCCCCCCTGGGGGGTGATTTCTTGCTTTTTGTCTCTCTGTCTCTGTCTCTCCAGCGAGCACATGCACCTTACAGCAAAAATCTCTTAGAAAGGAAAGAAGGAAGGAAGGAAGGAAGGAAGGAAGGAAGGAAGGAAGGAAGGAAGGAAGGAAGGAAGGAAATTAATTAATTAATTAAACATTGGGGCTGGCAGGTGGTGTGGTGGTTAAAGTGCTGGGCTCCCACATGAAGTCCCAGACTTGGCAACTTACTTTCTTACTTTCCCTCTCTCTCTCTGTCTCTCTCTGGTCAAATTAAAAGATAACAATGATAATGAATAAAGTTCAATTATTTTTTTTAAAAAAGAAGTGAAGCATTGCCAATTCAGTTAAAATCCTCTAACTACTGTTCCTCATCACATCTCTCTTGCTCCCTACCCAAAGGGAAACATCATCCTGAGTTTGTGTTCATCGTTCTTTAAGCTATTTATAGTGTTTTATAAAATTTTTAAAAATGGAATTGTAGCAGATGTAATTAATTTATTTATTTTCACTGCTAGATTTATTCTGTTATGTGAATGTACCTCCACTTAACTTGTTTGTTCTTCTATTGATAGACTTTTGAGTTGTTTCCAGGGTATTTCTGCCCGTCTGTTGCATGCGTTGTAATTTTAATTAGCATTTTTCTCGTATTACTAGTGAGGTTGAACTCTTTTGTGTCTTTGGTTCATTCATATTTTCTCTTCTGTAAATTGCCTATTCAAGGATTTTGTCCACTTAAAAAATTGGGTTATTTGCCTCTTTAAAGCGTTTTTGGGGGCCAGCTGGTGGCACAGTGGTAACATAATGTTCTATAATGCTGGACCCACAAGGGAAGGTCCAGATGTGCGTCCCGAGGCCTTTCTGTATGTGCTGGGCGCGCATGCATGTACCTGTGATTGGCTGGCTGAGGATGGGATTAGAGTGCAGTATGAAGACTGTTGTAGGTGTGCCTCTCTGTGTTTCTCTCACTCTCGTCAAAGAAGTAAGTAAATAAACTTAAAAGAAACACACCACTTGCTGGCCTTAATTGTTTTGTTTAGTTTTGTTTTCCAAGATTTATTTACTTTTTATTTTATTTATTATCATTATTCTTCAATTTTGACCAGAGAGACAGACAGAGAGAAAGGGAGAGTTAGAAAGCAAGCAGCGAGGTCTGGGACTTGAACCGTGGTTGGCCACATGGGAGTCTAGAGCCTCAACTACCACACTGCCTGCTGGCCCCTAGTTTGGTTTTTTTTTTTTTTTTTTTTTAGATATTTTTGCTATAGGGTGCATGTGCTTGCCGGAGAGACATAGGGACAGAAAGCGAGATACCACCCCCCCAAGGAAGGATGGCCACACCTCAGTCCCTTTTCCTCCATTCTCCTTTTGGGATTTTGGGCATGCACAAATATGTGTCTAGTGTGAGTTCGAAGCCACCAGGCCCGGGACTCAAACTGCAGTCTACAGAGTACAGTGAAGTAACCATTATGCTATCTGCTGATCCCTGTTTTGTTTAGTTTTAAGCTTTCTATATGATACTGATAAATTTGTAGATATAACATGCATGCTTAAAAATTCAAAACTCAAGACCAACAGGTGGCATAGTGGTTAAGATTCTGGACTCATATGGCTGACTGCAGTTCAAGTTCCAGACCCAGTGACTTGAAACTCATGCTGGGTGCATGTGTGTCCAAAATCCCGAGAGTAGAATGGAGGAGAAGGGATTGAAGTGTGGTCATCTTCACTGGGAGGTAATTTCTTGCTTTCTGTTTCTCTATCTGGTGAGTGCATACACCCTGTAGCAAAAAAAAAATCTCAAAAAAAGGAAAAACTTCAGGGCTGGCAGGTGGCATGGTGGTTAAAGGTGCTAGAATCCCACATGGCCGACCGCAGTTCGAGTCCTGGACCTGGTGGTTTGCTTTCTCACTTTCCCTTTTTCTTTCTCTTTGGTCAAATTATAAAAATAATAAGAACAAATGGAATTAAATATTTTTTAAAAAAAAGAAAAATTCAAAACTTGTTCTCCAAAGCACTCACTTTATTGCTAAAGTGAAATGTTTACTACCCTTTTATTTAATTTCACTGTTTAAAAAATGGAATGTACCCTTTATGGGGTTGATCAGGCTCACAAATATGAAATTAAATTGCCCACAGATAAGACCTGACATGGTGACCTAATGGGTGTAATGCCATTTTTATTTTTAATTAATTAATTTTTTTAGGTTTTACCATAGGGTGCATGTGCTCACCAAAGAGAGACAAAGAGAGGGAAAGTGAGAAATCACCCTCAAAGGGGGATGGCCATGCCATAATCCCTTCTCCTTTGTTTTCCTCTCGGGATTTTGGACATATACTCACACATACCTGGCATGTTTTTAAGCTGCTGGGTCCAAGACCGGAACTGTGGAGTCTGCCATGTGGGATCCAGTGCTTTAACCACCACGTCACCTACTGGCCCTTTTTCTATTTATTTATTTATTATTATTTAAATTTTATTTATTTATTTTCATTTTGACCAGAGAGGAACAGAGCGAGCGAGAGAGAGAGAGAGAGAGAAAGAGAGAAAGGAAGCTGCCAGGTCCAGGACTTGAACTGTGGTCGGTCATGTGGGAGTCCAACGCCCTTAGCCACCACGCCACCTGCCGGTCCCCTGTTTTTATTTTTTAATGCTTTATTTATAGACTCCTGAAAAGATGGATCTTATTTGCTGTTTTGAATATTGATAGGCCACCAGGTGGTGTAGTGGTTAAGACTTTCATGTGGCCGACCACAGTTTGACTCCTGGTGCTGGCAGCTTGAAACTCAAGCTGGGTGTATGTGCATGTGTACCCAAAATTCTGAGAGGAGAATGGAAGAGAAGGAGTTGCAGCCTGGCCATCTCCCTGGAGGCTGGTTTCTCGCTGTCTCTTTTTTCTGTCTCCCCAACAAGTGCACGTGCTCTAATAGCAGAAATAAATAAATAATACTCTAAAAAAAAGAGAGACTATTGATAGACAAGTACTTTTTAGGTTATGGATAGATAAGAAATTATAGGGCAATCTAGAAAGCAAACGTTCTAGGGACCAGCAGATGGTATAATGGTTTTGTCGCTGGACTCCCATGTAGTCAACTGTGGTTTGAGTCCCAGACCTGGTGGCTTAAAATTCATGCCGGGCACATGTGTGCGCATGGCACCTGTGCATGCATGCCCAAAATCTCTAGAGGAGAATGGAGGAGAAGGGAGTGTGGGGGCTAGCAGGTGGCTTGGCAGTTATGGTGCTGGACTCCCACTTGGCTGACATCAGTTCAGGTCTTGGACCTGGTGGCTTATTTTCTTACTTTCCTTTTATTTCTCTGTCTTTCTCTGGTCACATTAAAACAAAAATAAATAATAACAAATAAAGTTAAATAAATTTAAAAAAAAGGGATTGTGGCATGGCCAACCCCCTGGGGGGGATTCTCACTTTCTGTCTGTCTTTCTGGCAAGTGCACATGCCTTATAGCAAAAATCTGTCTTAAAAAAATAAAAATAAAAAAGAAAGGAAATGTTCTGAATTAGAGAACAATTTTCTGCCAACTTCTAGAAAGATCACGTTCAGTCACGGTTCACCTAAGGAATATTGTGATAAAAAACTGTTAGATTGTTGGGTGTGGGGGCCAGCAGGTGGCATGGTGGCTAAGGTTCTGGATTCCCACATGACCAACCATGGTTCAAGTCCCAGACAAATAAATAGATGGATAAATAAATAAATAAGTGTTTAAAATAAATAGTTTAGTGTGGATATCAGAAGGACTTGAATGTCCGATCAGGGCAAGAGTAGGACTAATTGTGACTAAACTTTGCTACAAAACCTTCATTGTCTGTCTGTCTGTCTTTTTTTAAGTTTAGTTACTTATTTCTTCCATGAACAAGAGAAAAAAGAAGAGAAAGACAGCACCCCCTACAGGGTCTTGATGCTGCAGTCAACCCCTAGCCTTAGCCAGCCCCAGATCACAGGAATGTGCATTCCTGGAGTACTGAGAGAAGTCTCCAGATATGAATTCAGAACCTTGCCATGTGGGTTAGCCTCATGAATCAACACGTTTTACCTCTGCACTACTGTCCAGCTCCTTCTCTTAGTAGTTCTTGAGAGTCATTAAACTGCCTTTAGGAAAAGAAAAGCAAAACAAGGGACTAGCAGGTGGCATAATGTTTGCTTTTCTTATGCCTACAAATGGGGGAAATCCCTCTTAGTTTGGTGAATGTAAAACCTCCTAAAGAGGCAAGCAAACAATTAGTTTGCTGCAGACACTTGATTATGCATCAAGGATTGGGTGTTGAAACCAGGAGGGGCGTAGAAGGGTAATTATTCTCTCTACAAGGTTTTGGCAGGCCAGCTGCAGTGGAAGACAGAGGAAATGTGTGTGCTGGAGAAAATGGTAAACACTGTAAAATTTAGCAACAAAGGATGTGTTGTCTTTATTAACTTTCTGTTAATACTTAATTATAGAGTACAGCTCAAAGGCAGGAAATAGAGAAAACATCTGGGTTGGGTCCATTGATCTAGCAACACACTGGGTAACAAGAGGGTGCTTAATTTTAGAGAGGCATTTGGGAACATTTCCAGTTCTTTTTCCTCCCTCCCTGTCTCTCTCTCTCTTTTTCTTCTCAATAGATTTATTGAGATGGAACTTGTATTACATAAAGTCTGCCAGTTGAAAGTGTACAGTTCAGTGTTTTTTAATATATTTATAAGGTTGTGCAACCATCATCACAATCTAAATTTAGAATATTTTTGTGCGCCCTAAAAGAAACCGTGGGGACCAGCAGATGACATGATGGTTACGTTGCTGAACTCACATGGTGGATGTGGTTCTAGTCTCAGACCCAGCAGCTTGAAACTATGCCGAGTATATGTGCATGTGTATGTGCGTGCCCAAAATCCCAGGAAGATAAGGGAGGAGAAGATTGTGGTGTGTCGTCCCCCCGGAAGGTGATTTCTTGCTTTCTGTCTCTGGTGAGCATACCCTATGGTAAAAATCTCTCTAATAATAATAATAATAATAATGAAAGAAACCCTGTATCCATTAGTTGCCATTCATGATTCTCCCAGCCCTGACCACAGCAGTAGCAACTAATCTACTTCCTATTTCTATAGATTTGCCTATTCTGGACATTTTATATAAATAGCATACCCAGAGCTGGCCTCATAGTACAGAGGTTAGGCCTTGTGCTTGGGGAGTCAGATCCCACATGGCTGACTGTGGTTTGAGTCCCTGCCTCAGGCATTTGAAAATCACATAAGGCATGTATATGTACATGCTCCAAATCCTGATAAGATACAGAAATAGAGGAAAAAGGATAGTGCTGTGACTATACCTACTGGAGAATGCTTTTCTCTCTCTCTTTCTCTAGCAAGCACGTGCACACTTGCATGTGGCACTAAAAAAAAAAGAGAAGGCATTGTATAGTAAGTGGTCTGTTGTGATTGACTTCTTTCACTTAGTATGATTTTTGTTTGTTTGTTTTGTAAGATTTTTACTATAGGGTACATGCTCTATATAGGGTATGTGTTCATGGGAGAGACAGAAAGCAAGAAATCATCCTCCCGGGGGTATCGCCATGCCACAATCCCTTGTCCTCCATTCTCCTCTTGGGATTTTGAGCGTGCATGCACTCATGCCTGGCGTGAGTTGTAAGTCACCAGGTCCAGGAACTGCTATTGACTACGTGGGAGTCCAGCACTGTAACCATTATGCCATCTGCTAGTCTCAGTATGATGTTTTTAAAGTTTACTCATGGGCTGGCAGATGCATGGTGGTTAAGGCGCTGGATTCCTTCATAGCCAGCCACAGTTCAAGTCCTGGACCTGGCAGCTTGCTTTCTCACTTACCCTCTTTCTCAGTTTCTCTAGTCAAATAAAAAAATAATAATAATGATGATGAATAAGAATTTTTTTTAAAAAGCTCATCCATATTATAGGACGAAGGATTACTTTATTCTTTTTTATTGCTGAATAGTATTCTGTTGTATGAATATACCACTTTTGTTTTTCCATTTATCTATTGTGGGACATTTGGGTTATTTCCACCATTTGACTGTTAAAAATAATGTTGCTATTATGTTTAGGTTATTAAAATGCTTCATGAGCAGATAATGTAGTGGTGGTTATATAGCTAGACTGTCATATGACTCCTATATGATTCAAGTCCTGGACCTGGTGGCTTGAAAATCACTCCAGGCATGTGTGTGTGAGTGCCCAAGATCCTGGGAGGAGAATGGATTGTAGTGTGGCCACCACCGCCCCCCCACCCCGAGTGATTTCTCACTTTTATCTCTCACCATCTCTGTCTCTGTCTCTCTCTGCAAGCACATGCACCCTAAGGCAAAAACCTTTAAAAAAGGTAAAAAGAAATACATCATGACTTTTTTGACAACCCACTATATATCTGTATATATAGATATTGGTATAGTTATCAACCAGAGGATGCATGTAAATATATATACACACACACCTACATACACACATACACACACACACACACATATACTTAGGAGTAGAATTGACGAAACATATGATTTTATCTGTAATCTTTTGAGAAACTGCCAGAGTGTTTTCCCAAGAGGCTGTACTATTTTTCCCACCTACCAATAATCTGTTAGGGCTCCAGCTTTCCACATCATGGCTAACACTTGCTGTTATTTGTCTTTTTATTATATCCATCCTAGTAGGTGTACAGTAGTATCTCATAGTTTGGATTTATATTTCCCTGATGGCTGATGATATTGAGCAGTTTTTCTCATGGTTGTTGGCAATTTGTTTATCATCTTTGAAGAAATGTCTGTTAAGATCCTTACGTTGGTGGGACCAGCAGTTGGCGTAATGGCTATGTCACTGGACTCCCACGTAGTCAGCCGCGGTTCGCGTCCCGGACCCGGTGGCTTAAATTCACGCCGGGCACATGTGCACGTGTGCCCAAGATCCAGAGAGGAAAATAGAGGAGAAGAGATTGCGACCAAAAAAAAAAAACCCTTAAGTTGGTATGGGGTCAACAGATGGTGTGCTGGTTAAGGCACTGGACTCCCACATGGCTGACTCCAGTTTGAGTCCTATATCCAGAGACTTGAAAATCATACCAGGCATATGTGTGTGTCCAAAATCCTAAGAGGAGAGGAGAATGGAGCTGAAGGCATCACAGAGGGCGTCACGGCATCGCCATCCTCTCTTAGGTGGGTGACTTTTCTCTTTCCCTCTCATTGTCTCTCTCCAGCAAGTACATGCACCCCATGGCAAAAAACATAAAAAAAGAAAAAAAAAATTGAGATCCTTAAATTGGGCCACTTGTCTTTTTATTATTGTCAGGTTGGGTGGGACACCTGGCTCACCAACTATTCTCTTCAGAGAAATCTTCCTTATTAGTCTCCTCTGCGTTGCCACACATTTGATTCTTCTGTATCCTGTTTCTGAATAATGAGTTTTTACAGCCCCAATCTGTTCTCGTGTTTGTCTGGTATCTTACTCTAGAGTTTTAAGTACGTATTATCTTGGTGTCTTACTTGGCAGCATCTGACTTCCTGTGTCACTCATGTTGTCACAGTCACCATCCTGCTGCCATCTCAAGGGCTGTGCCCTAACTGCAGAGCCCTCTAGTTCCTGAGCTGGTGTCACCTTTATGTTATTTACAGTCCTGGTCAGATTGGTTATCTGACTTTCAAGACTGTTGCAGAATTAGAAGCAACAAATTATAAAAGCTTCTATGTATGTACCTTACATCTGGTAGAATTACCTAAGCCAAAAAGGGAATATGCTGCTCAAATAATTTTTAGTCCAATTGCTCCTCATTCTGTCTCCTGACTCTGAATGTCTGGGGCCCAGTCCCTAGAATGCTTAAAAATATATTTTTAACTGCCAGAGGAAAGCATATGTTTGCCAGAAAGAGAGAGAAAGAGAGGGAGAGAGCACCCTCCAGTGAGGTGTGGTCACACCTCAGTTCCTTCTCCTCCATTTCTCCATCCTGTTGGGATTTGGGGCATGCATGCACAGGTACCTGGTGTGTTATTCACACTGTAAGGCCAGGGTTTGGACTGTGGTCTATGTGGGATCTGGTCCCTTAATCACTAGGTTGTGGGGCTTGCCCTTAAATACTTTTGTCCTCCCTGGTAAGAGAGGGAGTAAACAGGGTTTCTTTTCCTAGAGAAGTAAAACAGAGGTCTAGATTGCTCAGAGATCAGTCCTGGGTAGGACAGAATATAAGAACTGAGATTATTTTTCATTTGGGCATTTTATTGCTCTTAAGAAGGCTGGCCGGATTCTGATATGAGGGAAAATGTTTCCTTTTAGTATTAAGAATATTTGCCTGAGACTTCCTGAAAGCTGAAGAAATGTTACAGTTAGGAGACTAGAACATACTTAGTTTATTTTCTACGTTATTATTTCCATTTTATCTGTTATCAGATTCGGGGAATTTTTTTAAAAAAGAATTGTTTTATTTAACTCTATTCATTTATTTACTTATTTTAATTTGACCAGAGAGGGACAGAGTGAGAGAGCAAGAGAAAAAGTGAGAAAACAAGCCACCAGGTCTGGGACTTGAACTGCGGTTGGCCATGTGGGAGTACAGTGCTCTTAACTACCACGCCACTTGCAGGCCTGGATTCAGGGAATTTTGACTATAATCATACAAGTCTTTTTCTCCATCTATTCTTAGTGAATTTCTAATTACAATTACTCGGTCAGATTGGACATTTGACTTTTCTTTCTGAATTTGTAATTAGATTTACAAAGTAAATTAGAAGAATAGGATCTTAGGGGACCAGCAGTTAGCATAATGGCTATGTCGCTGGACTCCCACGTAGTCGACCGCGGTTCGCGTCCCGGACCCGGTGGCTTAAAACTCACGCTGGGCGCGTGTGCGTGCGTGCCCAAGATCCCAAGAGGAGAACGGAGGAGAAGGGATTGCGGCGTGACCATCCCCCCTGGGGGGTGATTTCTCGCTTTCTGTCTCTCTGTCTCTCTCTGTCTGTCTGGCGAGCGCACACACCCTATAGCAAAAAACCTCTCCAAAAAAAAAAAAAAAAAGAAAAGAAAAAGAAGAATAGGATCTTAGAACTGGAAGGGACTTTAGAAATAACTTAATATAACCCTTCATTTAAAAAAAAATAGATTTTTGGGACTAGCAGATGGTGTAAAGGTTACATCACTGGACTCCCATGTAGTTGACCACAGTTTGAGTCCTAGACCTGGTGGCTTAAACTCACGCCGGGCATGTGTGCATGCGTGCCCAAGATCCCAAGAGGAGAATGAAGGAGAAGGGATTGCGGTATGGCCATCCCTCCAGGGGATGATTTCTCACTATCTGTCTCTCAGTCTCTCTCTGTCTTTCCGGCGAGCGCACATGCCCTATAGCAAAAACCTCTCCACAAAAAAAGATTTTATTGGGGCCAGCAGTATGGTGGTTAGGATGCCGGATTCCCACATGACTGACAGTGGTTCGAGTCCTAGACCTGGCACTTGAATATTATCACACTAGGCGTGTGTGCATGCATGCCTCAAATCTTGATAGGAGAATGGAGAGGGGACAATGGCATGGCCATCTCTCTGGGGAGTTATTTCTCACTTTCCCTCTCGCTGTCTCTCTCCAGTGAGTGCACATGACCTTTGGCAAAAACCTTAAAAAAATGGACTTTATTTTTAAGAGCAGTTTTAGATTCATAGCAGAATTCAGTGGCGGGGCCAGCAGGTGGCATGGCGGTTAAGGGTGAACGACTCCCACATGGCTGACCACAGTTCAAGTCCCAGACCTGGCAGCTTGCTTTCTCACTTTCTCTCTCTCTCTCTCTCTCTCTCTGTCCCTCTCTGGTCAAATTAAAATAAATACAATTTTAAAATAAAGTTAAAAATAGAGTAATTCTTTTTTTTTTCCTCCTTTTTTTGGGGGGGGAGGGTTTTTTTTTTTTTTTTTTTTTTTTTTTTTTGCTATAGGGTGCGTGCGCTCACCAGACAGACAGAGACAGAGAGATAGAAAGCGAGAAATCACCCCCCAGGAGGGATGGCCACGCCACAGTCCCTTCTCCTCCATTCTCCTCTCAGGATCTTGGGCACGCACGCACACGCGCCTGGCGTGAGTTTTAAGTCACCGGGTCCAGGACTCGAACTGCGGTCGACTACGTGGGAGTCCAGCAACATAGCCATTACGCTAGATGCTGGTCCCAAAATAGAGTAATTCTTTAAAAAAAATTTAGTGCCAAGTACAGAAGGTTCCCATACATAATTGCACATCACTTAATAATGGGGATACCTTTTGAGAAATGCTGCTTTAGGTGATTTCTTTCTTGTGGGAATATCTCAGAATGTACCTACAAAATATGAGTCTCTAAGGCTAAACCAAATAGTCTCTCAAACCACTATCAACATCCCTCACCTGTGTGGTACATTTGTTACAACTGATGAACCCACGCTGACACATCATTAGCATCCAAAATTCATAGTTTACACTAGGGTCCACTTTTAGTGGTATACATTTCATCAATGTTGGCAAATTAACCCTCATTTTATAGGAAAGGAAACAAGATCCAAGATTGTATGAATTGACTTGTTCTGTATCACACAGCTAGTGAGTGAAAGGGCTAGTCTGGGAACCAATTTTTTTTCCTCTCTGTCTCTCATTCCCTCTTTCTGTGTCAAGAAAATATAATATCTGCACATGGTAATTTAAGAAGCACAAAAGGCTTTATAGTGGAAAGTTAGTCTCCTTCATATCTTGACCCCTCCCTAAAGGCAATAATTCTTCTTGGAAATTTCTGTCCACAGTTGAATCATGACCTTGAATTACAAGCAAATTCATGACTAAAAAAATCTTTCAAGGCTGTGGGAGTTGCAGATGTTAGATTTTCTAAATGCCGTGGTTCAGACTCTGTGGTATAATATAGTTGAAAGTACTGGACCTTTGAGCCAGTCAGATTCTATGTTGGAGTCTGTGACCTAGGCTGAGTATCCCTGTGAACTTAGATAATTTACTTAATACTTAAGTTGTGGAGATGAAATAAGGTAACTTTTGTTAGGTTCATAACATACTGTAGCACATAAGTACTTAAAAAGCTGTCAGTTTCCTTTTGGTTCAAGAAAATTCTTTTTTAAAAACACTATTTTATGCCGTATGTTCTGAAAGCATGCACAGTGCAAAATACTTGCTATATTAGGTAACTTGCCTTGTTCTTTTTTTTTTTTTTTCTGCACAAGTCTTAATTAAACTCAGCAACATTAGTTCTAGAACACTACTATCAAAACGATCACTGTAATGTTTTAGAAGGCAGTAGTTGACTAGTTTAATCTTTAACGGAGGTAAATCAAGTTCCAGCCTGTGCTGATTTCAGTATTAGAATCCAATCAGTTTGATTCCAAATAGACCCATTATGTTTGTATTTCCACACATGTACAAGATAGGACCATTAATTAAGACATAATTCTACTTACAGTGCATCAAAAATAGCAAAATAGGGGGCCAGCTAGGTAGCATGGTGGTTAAGGTGGCTGGATCCCACAGAGCCAGCTGTGTGGTTTGAGTGCTGGACCTGGTGGCTTGAAAAACATGCTGGTGCATTTTGAGCATGCCCAAAATCCTGAGTGGGGAATGGAGGAGAAGGGATTGCAGCACGGCCATCCCCTGGGGCTGAGGGTGCTTACTTGCTCACTCTCGCTGTCTTTCTCTTTCTCTGGCAAGTGCACATGATCTACATAGCAAAAAAAAAAAAAAAAAAAAAAAAAAAAAAAAAAAAAAAAAAAAAAATCCAGTACTAGGTGTTCTTATTATGTGTGTGTGTGTGTGTGTGTGTGTGTATTTAGGAATAAATTTAGCATTTGCTGTGTCTTTTATAAAAGACTTTAACATGAACTATCTTAATTGCTCCTTGTGCCAAAAGTGTAACAATGCCTACATTATAAATGAGAAAACTGGTACCTATAGAGATTTACATGTCTTAGCCACTTTCACTCACTTAGCATGGCATTTTGGGCAATCAAATAGGTGGCAGAGACACCCACATTCCCTATTCCTGACTTTCCAGTGCCCCTCCAACTACTCTGCAGTAGGATCTGAGGAATGTGTTTACCATTGAAATGAAGTCTGAGGAATGAGGAATGGAGCATGTGAGGACGCCTTTCTATTTTGTTTTTATTTTTTGTTTGCTTTGAAACAGAAATGCCTGTTTATTCTTAATACTTTCACAGTCTTGATTCTTCTGTCTTTTTTTTCCTCTTTTAATTTGAATTTCTAATTAATCCTTCACAGAAATATCCTCTTCATATATTAAAGTAGATATTGAAGAAGCCCGTATAAAACCCAATCTTCTTTTGTTAAGTCTGCTGTCCTTTCCATGGCTGGTGGTCTATGATTTTCTTCATTTAATTAGCAACAATCAAATAGTTTCTAGCTATAGCTTTTATCTATCTATTTATTTATTTTACTATAGGGTGTGTGCACTCACTGGAGAGAGAGAAAGTGAGAAAGCACTTCTCAGGATAGATGATCTGAGATTTTGGGCACATACACACACACACACCTGGTGTGTTTTTCAAGCCGCTGGTTCTGAGACTCAAACCATGCAGTCAACTATGTAGGATATAGCTGCCTTAACAACCAAGCCACCAGCTGACCCATCCAGAGCTATAGCTTGTAAAAAAATGAAAATACAGAGAACATTGTAACTTCCTCACAAAAATCAAACTCTTAAGAAAATAAATAGCAATCTTACTGTTGGTTCATTCTTTTTTTCTTTTTTTTTATTTTTGAGAGAGAGAGACTTTTGCTATAAGGTGTATCTGCTCACTAGAAAGACAGACAGACATAAATTGAGAAATCATTCCCCTGGAGGGATGCCCATGCAGCAATCATCTTTCCTCCATTCTCTTGGGATTTTGGGCACACATGCACACATGTCCAGTGTTAGTTTCAAGCCGCTGGGTTTGGGACTTGAACTACCATTGACCATGTGCGAGTCCAGTGCCTTAACCATTATGCTTCCTGCTGGCCCCATCATTCTTTTTTTATTTAATTAAAAAATGTTTTTGGAGAGAGAGAGGGCAGAAGCAGCAGGGTTTTGCTACTACTATCCACCCCTAGCCTCCACCAGGCCTAGCATACTCAGGGAGGTATCCAGACAGGAACCAGGACCCTCCCATGTTGGTCAGCCTCACAGAGCATTGCATTTATCATTCGGCCCCCGTTTATTAATTCTTTAATTTAGTCAGTCTCAAAAACATTCACCAAGCACTTGCTGAATGCCAGACACATTTCAGGTTTACAGATACAGAAGTAACTAAGACTCAACCTCTGCCTTCAGGGAGTTCCCACTCAAGTAGACAAAGAGTTATGGTGGTGTATGATCCATAGTTTAGAGTATCCAGAATTATGAACCTATTATCTGTTGTAGAGCAGTCCTCTAAATTAAATGAAGAGTTGTAAGGCGTAACTGCAGACACCCCATCTCATGACTGGATCTGGGAAAGAAAGCCAAGGTGCCATCATAAAGGAATGTGGAAATTCCCAGTGTGCCATTAGAGTCATCGATACTAGTCTGTATCCTCGTCTAATCTGTTCTGGGCTATTGTGGTTTTCACAGATCCATTCTGGTCTCTTATTTTGCCCTCCACTCTTCCTACATGTTTATACTGGAAAAGCCACAAGTAGATATGGAAGTTCATTTTTTCTGCAAAGTGCCACATCACTTAAACTCAGAGAGGATTTTTCATAGCAGACCGTTCAAGAGTTTCCTCCAGACCCTGTCTCTCCCTTCCCTGCTTCAGCTTTCTCATCTCTTGATATTTTGTTTGGTGATTCTTAATTGTTTAAATACTTTGAGTAACCAGAAAACCTTTCATTTAAACAAGATTTCCTCTTTTTAAAAAAAAATTATTTTAACTTTTCTTTTCTTTTCTGCCTTTTGTTTCTTTTTGGTCCCCAAAATTAGAGGAATTTATTAACAACATCATATACTCCTGAAAAATGTGCTTGATTGACTTCATGTTAAAGTTTGAGGTGTGGGGCCAGCAGTTGGCGTAATGGCTATGTCACTGGACTCCCATGTGGTTGACCGCAGTTTGAGTCCCGGATCTGGTGGCTTAAACTCACACCGTGTGTGTGTGTGTGTGTGTGTGTGTGTGCCAAAAATCCCAAAAAGAGGATGAGGAGAAGGGATTGCAGCGTGGCTATCCCCGCTGAGGGGGTGATTTCTCCCTTTCTGTCTCTCTGCCTCTCTCTGTCTTTCTGGCAAGCACACACCCTATAGTAAAAACCTCTCCCCCACAAAAAAATTTTGAGGTGCTTTGGCCTTTCAAGCCCATAAATAATGGAGATTTAATTCTTGTATTTGTTTGTTTCTAGTTTTGTTTTGGAAGACAGCTATGCTCACCACTATGCCACCAACACTTCTTGTTTTGTTTTGTATAAAAGATGCTTGATAAGAAAGGGTGGCTCCAGGCTAGCAGGTGGTATTGTTGAAGCACTGGACTCCTACATGGCTGATCATGGTTTGAGTCCTGGACCTGGCAGCTTGCTTTCTCACTTTCCTTCTCTCTCTGTCTCTTTCTGGTCCAATTTTAAAAATAAACAAATAATAATAATAAAACAAAATAAAAATAAACAAATAATAATAAATAAAATTCAAATGAATAATTCTTAAAAAAAAAAAAGAAAGAAAGAAAGGATGGGTCCATGGGCATTAATTACCTCTGAGAACAGAGGCTCAGAACCAGACAATAGGCTGTTAAATTATCTGGAGGAAACTCTCCTCTTATCTCCTGTAATTGGTGATATCATAATTAGGCCTGCACATTACTTCTGAATACTGTTGCACAAGGCACTCCATTTAGCTGGACTTATGGAAATTAGAGCACATAGGAAGCAGGCTCCTTAGTTATCAGGCTCCACAGGAGTTGGGAAACATAAGGGGTATGAAAAATCAGTGTTAATCAAAGGGACAGGGTTTGGTGGAAAAGCACAGAGATGTTTCCAGCTTGTAAAAGTGTTTCCATGGCCTGGCCTTTGGTTTTTCATAAACAACACCGATTCCTGTATCAGTACTGTTTCTATACATAGAGCCTCGTTAAACTTCCTTTTTTCTTTTTTTTCTTTTCTTTTCTTTTCTTTTCTTTTCTTTTCTTTTCTTTTCTTTTCTTTTCTTTCTTTCTTTCTGCCTTAAGGCATATGCACTGAAGGGTCGGGGAATAGAAGCAGTAAGAGGGAAAGTGAGAAATCACTCCCCAAGGAGGATGGCCATGCCCCAATCCCTTCTCCTCCCAGGATTTTAGGCATGCACACACATGCACCTGGCATGAGTTTTAAG
This sequence comes from Tupaia tana, assembly GCA_026018925.1. Lineage (NCBI taxonomy): Eukaryota > Metazoa > Chordata > Mammalia > Scandentia > Tupaiidae > Tupaia > Tupaia tana. The sequence goes on along the minus strand of JAKSZU010000018.1, from coordinate 18,119,887 downwards.
CCACTGGGTCCATGACTGAACTGTGACTGACCATGGGGAATCCAGCAATGTAACCATTATGCTGTCTGCTGGCCCCTCCCTTCCCTTATGTTTAAGGTAGGGCTTTTTGATACTAAATTTGTGAGGTTGCTACCATTTTATTTAGTTGTAATTTTTTCCCTTTACTTATGATAGTCTGTGTGCATGTGCACATGAGAGAGAGAGAGAGAGAGAGAGAGAGAGAGAGAGAAAACACCCTCCCAGTGAGGCCTGACACGCTGTAATCCTTCTTCCTCTCTTTTCCCTCAGAATCGAGAATGCTCATGTTTGTGCCTGGTGTATTGCTGCCAGGGCCAGGATCCAAATCTCAGTTGGCCATGTGGGATTTAGCTTTCTTCACAGCACTTAATTACTACATGATGGGGCCAACCCAATGATAATTTTAATGAGATCACTCTTTAAAGAATCCAGCATCATTGGGTCATTCAGTGGCTTGATGGTTAAGGCGGCTAGATCTCACATGACCAGTTGCTCAGTTTGAGTCCTAGACCCTGTGGCCTGAAAACCGTATCAGGTGCACGGGCATGTATGCCCCAAATCCTGGAAGGATAGAGAAACAGAGGAGTAGAGATTGCAGCATGACCACCCCTTCATGAAGGGTCCTTTCTCACTTGCTCTCCCACCCCCAACAACTTGAAAAGAAAAAAAGTTTAAAAAATAATCCAGCATTGTATCTGGAAGATAAAAAACCTAGCATAAGCCCAGCTATGGTCACATGCACTGGTAGATGCTGAATTTCAAGCTGCCTGGTTTGGGACTCGAACTGTGGTCAGTCATGTGGGAGTCCAGTGCCTTAACCACCATACTACCTGCTGGCTCCTGCTGTTGTTATTTTAATTGCTAGAGGGTACATGTGCTCACCAGAGAGAAAGAGAAAAGAGAAAGCATCCCCATGATGGGAGATGGTCATGCTACAATCTCTTCTCCATTTCTCTATCCTGTCAGGATTTGGGCATGCATACACATGTGCCCAACATGCTTTTCAAGCCACCAGAGCTAGGATTTGAACCATGTTTGGCCATTAAGATCCAGTTTTTTTGAACACTAGGCTATGGGCAGCCCTCAAATCTAATTTTAAGTTTTGTGGTAATTATTTGTTAGTTCCAAATACCAGAGCCTTTAGCAGTAGGACAATTATTGTATAGTGAATAATAGGCAGATCTGGAGACTCAGAGGTAGCTACGACTAGGAAAAGAAGAGATCAGAAAATGCATTTACCCATTTTATTGGGCAGTCCTTCAGCCAACACACATGAAAGGGTGTGGTGCAGTTAGGTCTTTCTTTGTTTCACTTTGCCCATCTCAAATTATTTCATTGCCATATCTGAGCACTCACTTAGAGCTAAAATTGTGTGCCTTAGGATGAGAGTATTGCTTTAAGGAGTCTTGACTGGAGCCATATGGTGACGCAGTAATAAAATGTGATGTTCTGTGAGGAAGGTTCACATAGGAAGGTTCCCAGTTCAAGTCTGGAGACTTCCCTGAGTACACCAGGTGAATGCTTCCCCATGATCCGAGGCTAGCTGAAGGTTAGGGGTGCATCATGGCATTCAGGCTCTGTTGGGGTGCTGTCTCTCTCTCTCTCTGATTGATAGAAGAAATAGATAAACTCAAGAAAAAAGAAGACTCTAAGCTTTGCAGAAGTGTCTGTTGTTTCATTCCTATTGCCTTGACTCTGCAGTCATGGTATTTCTCACCATTCCCTTTTCCCTAGGTGTACGTGGTTGGGAACGAGCCTGTAACAGTTTTATTGGATTCCCTGCTTCCAGTCCTAGGAATGCTCTTTTCTCTCTACTGTTTTACCAAGCAGAGTGTGTCACACATAAGGTAAATAATCAAAAGAACCTTATTTTTCCTTTAATAAAGAGAATCTTCTTTGTTTATAGTGACAGTTAAATTTTTTTTTTGCCTGTTGTTCTTATTTTGAATGCAAGACTTACACTTCTTTGTCATTGTTATTTCCTTTCAAGTCAGGAATACATGTGGGGATTTTCTTATTCTACTCATCTAGAAAAGAAAGAGAATTTTGCAGAGCACAGGGGATTAGGTATAGTTTTTACAGTGACTTTCCTCAGCCTCTGTCCTAGACATCAGAGACAAAAATCTCTGTTTACATGCATTAACATGCCATTGTTTGATCAGTGAGAAATATTGCAATTACATGTCTAGAGAGGAGGAAATAGGGGATGGATCTTAATGACCTCGTGGGGAGTTAGAAAACTAGTTTAATAAATCTGGATCTGAATGTAGCACATTGTAAGTTGGCCTGGGATTTGGAGTTAGTGATGCAGTGTTGTTTAAAAACAAGGGATTTCTTAATAATCCAGAAAATACTCTTGTATTAGGATTTAAGTAGGACTCATTTTGTATCAGCTGTTTAGTCACAGTCAGTTGTTTTTTTTTTTTTCCCCCTGGTGAGAGTTTATATCCTATTTAAAGTCCTTCAGGGTTCTGGTTTTTGGTGGTTGGAAATCCCTATATGTAATATGATATATATTAATTGTATATTTTTCACAGGATTATTGTAAAGACTGTGCATTAAAATATATAGCAAGTTCTCTGGAAAATAGGAAGTGCAATAGTTGGTAGCTATCATTATTGTCATTATTAGATGGTGAGGTAAAATACTCAAGTCTTGCATATTATTCAAAGCCTGTGTTTCGCCTTTGGTCAGCTTTGGGTCAACACATCATTGTAGCAACACAGCTTTTTGGAATAACCAAAATATGAAAGGGGTTGGTGCAGTGGCATGTATCTGTAGTCCCACCCAGTCTGGAGGCTGAGGCAGGAGGATCACCAGCTTGCAGCCAGCGTGGGCAACAGAGTGAGGCTATCTGAAGGAGCCAGACATAGTGGCGCGTGCCTATGGTCCCAGCTGCTCAGGAGGCTTAGGCAAGAAGATTGCTACACAGCAAGACCATGTCTTAAATAACGTTACACTCTTGCTCACACAGACATGCATATTCACTCATGCATGCGTGTGTACACACAAGTCCTGTGGGGCTTATGTGTGACATCAAGGTTGCTTCCAGTGCCAAGGATTGATTAGGCACTCTCTGAATTTCAGAATATTTGTGCTCTGAAATTCACAAAAAGCAAACTTTCCACTTCTGCATTTCAGTAGTAGTAAGTAGGTGATTCTGCCAGCATTTAGAATGCTGTGGAACCTGACAGTCTTTTTTTCTTTTCTTTCTTTTTCTTTTTTTTTTTATACATTAGCTTCTTAGATGCATGGAGTAAGATAACAAGCTCATTCATAACTGTTTTTTCTGCCAGATCACTTTGCCAAGAGATCTTATTATGGATCCTAGAGAAGCTGGAAAGGAAGAAGGCAATTGCCTGCCTGTCAGGATTTGCAGGCTTGGACAAAACTGTGCCCTCTCTCCATCCTCTGTGTCAGTTTAGAGCTGCCACTCAAGGTGGCATTATGATTACCATCAAAAAGACCATTAGGTGAGTCCACCCGTCCTTGACTTACCTCACTTCACATTCAGTTCTACCCAGAAGGCCGTTCTGTGACTCAGCCACTAAGGGGCGCTGGTAGAAAAGAAACCAGAAACTCAAGCAGCTGAAGCATTTGCTATTTATAATTTCTAAATGAAATGTGAGCCTTAAATAATCCTCCAGGTTTTTTTTTTTTTTTCCAAGATGCCAGCTAATAGTAGGTGCAATTTACTGGAGCCTCACAGCTCTGCATCACAATAAGCCCACTTACATCACAAAGTCTTTGCCAGTGAGTCAAGAGTAACGGGTAGACACATGTTTACTCTTAATACCATAATAATCTGTTTCTCTTTCTGACTCTCAAAAATGGTATATATGTATGTTCCTAATCAGATTCATTCCTAAAGGAAATTGCCTAATAGTGTCTTTTATGGTAATTTTATAAGTGTTTCTCATAAGGATTGATTAGAAAGTGGTTAATAAATAGAAGTGGAAAATCCCGACGGGATGGAGACATGGAGAAGGGATTGCAATATGACCGCGCCCCCTTGGGGGATGCTTTCCTCCTCTTCCTCTTCCTCTGTTTCTTTGTCTCTCATTGGCAAAAGCATACGCCCTCTGGCAGATGAAATAAATAAATATTAGCAGAATGGGTAATTTCGTTCTCCAACATCTCAGAAGTGTATATTTTAAATTAGTTCCACTTCATGGGTGATCCATGTAGTATGTTACCACCTCAGAACATAAGTTCCTGCTGATTATAGTCCATATAGTATTTAACTAGTGGCAGCTAGCTACCCTCTTCCAATTTTATATCATGTTCAAAATGCTGCTTTTTTTTTTTTTAAGGGTTTAGAGTCAGTATTATATTTATAGTTAACTTGGTAAAGTGTTAAAGCACTCTCTCGGGACCAGCAGGTGGCATGATGGCTAAGGTGCTGGACATTCCCACATGGCTGACCATGGTTTGAGTCCTGGACCTGGTGGCTTGCTTTCTTACTTTCCCTCTCTCTCTTACTGTGTCTCTCTCTGATCAAATTAAAATAAATGAATGAATGAGTAAATAAAATAATTTTTAAAATGTAAAGCACTCTTTCAATATGATAAGCTTAAGAAAAATAGGAAAACATTGCATACAGAATTGTCAGTACAAACTAATTTACTGAGAGTTCTTGAGCATTAAATAAGTTTTGTGGTTATAACTATGCCTGTGAATTGAAAGAGTTTAGCAGTTTTGGCTTTTTATTTTTTTGGGAGCAGTTTTTTTTTTTTTTTTTTTTTTTTTTTTTTTTTTTTTTTTTTGGCTATAGGGCACATGTGCTTACCAGAAAGAAAGAGAGAAACAGAGAGACAGAAAGTGAGAAATCACCCTCCCAGGGGGGATGGCCACACTGCAATCCCTTCTCCTCCATTCTCCTCTCAGGATCTTGGGCACGCATGCACACGTGCCTGGTGTGAGTTTAAGCCACCGGGTCTGGGCCTCGAACCGCAGTCAACTACATGGGAGTCCAGCGACATAGCCACTATGCCAACTGCTGATCCTGGCATGTTTATTTTAAAAACACTTTTTGTAAAAATTTGCCAGAGTGCATGTATGTGCACCAGAGAGAGAGAAAAAAAGCACTTTCCCTGGGGCACGGTCACACTGCAGTCTCTTCTCTATTTCCCCACCTTTCAGGAATTCTGGGCATATACGCACATGTACCTGGTGTGTTTTTTAAGCCACCGAGTCCAAGACTCCCACTGTAGGGTCAGCCATGTGGGATTCATCCCCCTTAACTGGCATGCCATGAGCCAGTGAAAGGAACATTTTTTTTTTTTTTTTTTTTTTTTTTTGCTATAGGGCGCGTGCGCTCGCCAGACAGAGAGAGACAGAGAGATAGAAAGCAAGAAATCACCGGGTCCGGGACGCAAACTGCGGTGGACTACATGGGGGTCCAGCGACATAGCCATTATGCTAACTGCTGGTCCCGAAAAGAACATTTTTTACTTAGACCAATTTAGTGACTACACAGAGAATTTTATAGGCTTTAGTGCAGTTCTCAGTGCATGTATGCCAATATCTTCAGTACTTACTGAAACTATAGTTCCATTTGTTAGGAAAAAGAAGGAATGGTGATTGAATGAATTTCCATCCACTGCCAGAGCAGTGGGAGCTTAACCTGGAGTCCCTGCATTGATTCTAGGAGTCATTGATTCTCTTGAAATTATACATGCAAAACATATTTATATGCAAACACAGATTTTTTTCTGAAAATAGGATCCTTATCTTTTATTAGATATTTAAAACAGTCCATGTTTCTAAAACATTGATAACCACTATGCCAGAGGTGAGTCTGTGTGAGATTTTATCTTTTGTTCTTTCTCTTTTTAACTTGCCAGGGAGCATGTGTGCTCACTGGAGCGGGGAGGTGCAAGAAAGCACCCCTCGTGGGGTTTGGTCTTGCTGCAATCCTTTCTCTCCTCCATCTCTCCCTCCATTTAGGATTCTGGACATGCATGCACACACACATGGTGTATTTTTCAAGCCACCAGGTATGGGGCTCAAACTGCTTGGTTAGGTATATGGGATATAGACATCTTCACCATCACGCCACGGGTTTGCCCATATCCTTTGTTCTAAAGGTCCTGATGACAGTAGTAGACGATGTTACAGTCACTTTGATCTGTGTCACCATTTACCTTTCTACTCTGTTTTTATGCCTGTGCCAGTTATCCATTAGAAATTGTATTAAATAAATGATAAGAATAGCTTAGCTTTTATAATCTTTGAATTCAGAGTTTTTACTTTACTGAGCTAAATGTATCTATTTGGAATTCACTATTTTTGAAATTTTAGGAGTGAATAAAATAGTGCTTCTTAAGATAATTATTGTCATGCCTTTTTCTTTTTAAAATTATGCTACAGGATATGTGTGCTTGATGGAGAAAGACAGAGGAGGGGGGCAGTGAAAAATCACCCCCCAGGGGGATGGCCATGTCACAATCCCTTCTCTTCCATTCTCCTTTCAAGATATTGGGCACGCATACACTTGGTGTGTTTTCCAAGTCAATGAATGGATCCAGGGCTCAAATTCGCATCGTCGGCCATGTGGGAGCCAACTGCCTTACCTACCTGTTAGGTCTTCTTTTATTTATTTATTTTTAATAATTATTTATTAAGTTTTATTCATTATTATTACTATTATTTGACCAGAGAGAGAGAGGGAAGGTGAGAAAGCAAGCCACCAGGTCCAGAACTTGCACTGAGGTCCACCATGTGGGAGTATAGTGCCTTAACCACCACGTCACCTACTAGTTCCCCCGTTAGATTTTTTTTTTTTTTTTTTTGGAGAGGTTTTTTCGCTATAGGGTGCGTGTGCTTGCCAGACAGACAGAGAGAGACAGAGAGACAGAAAGCGAGAAATCACCCCCCGGGGGGATGGCCACGCCACAATCCCTTCTCCTCCATTCTCCTTTTGGGATCTTGGGCACGCACGCACACGTGCCCGGCGTGAGTTTTAAGCCACCGGGTCCGGGACGCGAACTGTAGTTGACTACGTGGGAGTCCAGCGACATAGCCATTATGCCAACTGCTGGTACCCTGTTAGGTCTTCTTAAGAGCATCTAAACATACTACTTCATTTTGACAATCAAGATGCTTCATATAAGCTTAAAAGTGAAGTTTGCCCATTTCAACTTTTCTTTTAACATTAAGAGTTGGTAGAGAAATATGACTCATCTGGAGGACTCTTGAATGTTCTGGGATAATAAGGAAATAATCCTAAACTAAATTTATAGGTTATTCATTTTATTAGAGTAGTGTGAAGGCCATGTTATTAGTGAACTGGCATATTGTGACAATATTACCTAGTCAGAAATTCTTCCAAATTAACCTTCTTGTTTCCTGCCAAATTAACTTTTTTCTTCTAACTTTTTTTTTAAAGAATTGTTTAATTTAACCATTTATTTTATTTTAATTTGACCAGAGAGAGAGAGAAAGTGAGAAAGCAAGCTGCCAGGGCTGGGACAGACTCAAACCCCAGTCAGCCATGCGAGAGACCAGCACCCTTAACCACCATGCCACCTGCCGCTGGCCCCCACCACCAAATTAACATGAACAATTGTACTTTTCAATAAGATGAAGCAACATCTGTCTTTTTTTTTTTTTTTTTTCAATTTAGTCTGTTCTCTGTATAATCCAAAAACACATGAAGAAAGAAACAAAAATCCAACACCCTCCTATTCATTTCTTACCTTATGTATGTATTTTGGTTTTTAGTACATCTTCTGTACCTTTGTCTTTATTTACATGATATGGTATAATAATATTGTGTCTTAGTCTTTTATCAGATGAACTAAAACTAAAAGCTATAGCATCTCTTGAGAAGTTTCTTAAATTTTTTTGCAATAATCACAGCACGGTTTTCAGTAACATAATCAAATTTTTTTACTTGATAATCACATTTACTTTACTAATTTTTCTGAGGCTTTATGCATTTTCTTTTTTTAAAGAATTATTTATTTAATTTTATTTATTGTTATTATTTTTGTTAATTCACCAGAGAGAGATAGAAAAGGAAAGTGAGAAAGCAAGCCAGCAGGTCTAGGATGAACCATGGTCCCCCATGTGGGAGTGCAGTGCCTTAACTACCATACCACCTGCAGGCCTCCTTTATGCATTTTCTTATCTTGACTAATTGGCTCATATTAATTGACATTTCCTGCATCTCTTTCCATGGTGCTGTATCTTTTTCTACTGCCCATAACCCTTTAGTGGCTCATTAGAAAAAAATTAAAGTTCCTCTTAGTGACATTCAAGGCCCTCTGATCTTGTCCCACTTCTCATATAGTCTCTTTCTCTATCTTTCCTCAGGAACCAAAATATCTGTCAGATCATCACAAAAGTCATGGCATATTTTTCTGTTTTTCTGTGTAAAAATGTATCATGACTTTTCTGACGATCCAATACATACGCCTTATTGCAACTTACACTTTTTTAAAAAAAGAATTATTTATTTAATTTTATTTGTTATTGTTATTTTATAATTTGTTATAGGACACATGCACTCACCAGACAGAGAGAGAGAGAGAGGAAAAGTAAAAAAGCAAGCTTCCAGGTCTGGGACGCAAACTGTCATTAGCCATGTGAGAGAGTCCAGTGCCCTAACCGTCAAGCCATTTGCTGGCTCTACAACTTTAATTCTCTTTACTTTTGTAACTTATGAAATAGCAGTAATTCTTCAACGTCCATCTCTCTCTCTCTCTTTTTTTAAATTTGCCACAGGGCATATATGTTTGCCGAGAAAGATGGGGGGAAGGTGAGAAAGCACCCCTTGTGGAGTATGGTCATGCTACAGTCCCTTCCTCCATCTTCCTTTCAGGATTCTAGGCATGCACTAGCATAATTTACAAGCCTTTGAATCCAGGCCTCAAACCACATGGTTGGCCATGTGGGATCTAGCCGCCTTAATCTCCATGCCATGGGCCAACTCCAATATTCATCTCTTTTTTTTTTTGAGAGGTTTTTGCTATAGGATGTGTGTGCTCGCCAGAAAGACAGAGAGAGACAGAGAGACAGAAAGTGAGAAATCACCCCCTGGGGGGATGACCATGCCACAATCCCTTCTCCTCCATTCTCCTCTCGGGATCTTGGGCATGCACACACATGCGCCAAGTGTGAGTTTAAGTCACCGGGTCCAGGACTCAAACCGTGGTGGACTATATGGCAACACAGCCATTACGCCATCTGCTGGTCCCCCCGATATCCATCTTAAAAGCCACTTTCAGGCTTCTAAAATTATATTTCACAAAAAAAGATACAGTTACTACAGGAAATAGTCTAGCAGTTCCTCAAAAAGTTAAACATGGAATTGATATATGATCCAGTAATTATGTTGGGGCTGGTCCCAACATCCATTTTAGAAGTCACTCTGAGCCAGCCCGTGGGCTGGTGGTTAAGATGACTGGATCCCACATGACTGACAGTGAGGTTTGAATTCCAGACCCAGACACTTGATAACACACCAGGTGCTTCTGTGTTCATGTCCAGAATCCTAAAAGGAGAATGAGATGGAGAAAGGACTGTGATCTGGCCATTCTCCATGGGGTGGGGGTGCTTTCTCACTTCTCTCTCTTTGTCTCTCTCTGGTGAGCACACAGACCTCTCTGGCAAAATGGAAAAGAAAAAAAAAAACAAGCCACTTCCTTTCTGACTTTTTTCCTATTTGAACAAATGACCATGCAGGACTTAATAGGCTAGTGTATAAGAATAAATTATTTGCTTTTTCAGTTTGGAGAAATAGAAGAGTAAGTTAGACAGTTTTTTTTTTTTTTTTTTTTTTTAAGTTCTTTGTAATAATCAACTGTATGAAGATAACATGTTGCTTTAGGGGTCAGCAGCTGGCATGGGGGTTGAGGCACTGGACTCCCACATGGCCAACTATGGTTCAAGTCCCAGACCTGGTGGCCTGAAAATCACAACAAATAAATAGATAAATGAATAAATAAACATTTTAAAAAATGTTGCTTTATAAAATTATTATGCAGCTTCAAAAATTTATGTCTCTGGGTGACACTGCCAAGTTATATTTTATCCTGCATCGTAGTGTTGAAGATGAAGATGAAGATGAAGATGAAGCCTTGTACCAGAAGGTGTCTTCAGAGCAGGGCCAGATGGAACATCTTGGGGACTTGCTGTCCCACTGCCAGAAGAGTGGTCTGGCAGGAGACTTCTTCATCTTCTGTTTAAAGGTGAGAAGTATGTGTAGTTCATGGTCATCTTTATCCCAGGGTAGTTCAACAGACTGTTTGAATTTCTTAGACAGTCATCATTTTTTTTTTTTTAAGAATCATTTTACTTGACTTTATTTATTTACTTATTTTAATTTTACCAGAGAGGAACAGAGTGTGGGGGGAAGCGAGACAGAAAGCCGCCAGGTCTAGGACTTGAATTGCAGTTGGCCACGTGGGAGTCCAGCACCCTTAACCACCATGCCACCTGCCGGCCCCCACAGTCATCATCTTAAGCCTTAAAATTTAGGTCCTAATTTAGGGGAAATAATCAAAAGATGATTTGTATTTTAGTAGCCTTCAGGTTGATAACAAGAAAAAATGATTTTCAATAGGATTCATGTGCTCTAACTATACTTTCCAAGGTAATCTGCACTGAAATTTGAAAGATTAACAAAGCAGAACTACTAATCTATAAAAGGGTTAATCTTCGCTTGGTGTTGACAGTAAGAACCCTTTTGAAGTTAATAGTAGGTTTTAAAGCTGTAGAGTAATCCCTTATCCTTTCCAACTGTTGTTTTGTCAAGTTATCTGGAAAGGAGACTTAGCAGTTCTGGCTCTCTCCTTTCATTTTGTAGCCATTTTGAAATCTTTTCCGGGTTTATTTCTTAGTGCCAGTGGTTGTACTTCCTTTTGTCCTAATTGCCAATCATAGCTTGTATCCCATAATGTTCCTTCTTATTTTTATTGTCTGATATCGTAAACCAGTGACCTTAGCTCTGCCTTCTCCATTCTTTCCTCTAAGTAAAGTGCCTACTCTTAAGAGAATGTCTGTGGAGTTTAAGGTGGTATGGGTGTACAAGCATGCGAGAGGGGAATCTAAACATTCTGAGGGCTTGAAGTGGGGCACCCTTATTTGTTACTTTCTTTCCTCCCTTGTTCACATCCATCCATCCCATGTCCAGCCACTCATTTTAAATAATATTCCAAGAAGATTTGCTCTTAGCTGTCTATTTTTTAGAATAGTTATTTTATTTTATTATTATTATTTTTTAATTTGACCAGAGAGAGAGACAGAGAAAAGGAGAGAGAGAAAGAGAGAAAGCAAGCCATTAGGTCTGGGACTTGAACCGTGATCAGCCATGTGGGAGTCTAGCACTTGAACCACCATGCCACTTGCTGGCCCCTTAACTATATATTTTTAAAAAATGTTTAACAAACAAACAAAATCAAAGACCTTGGCTTTAAACTGGTGTTTCTCTACCTTGGTACTATTGACATTTTGGGCCAGCTACGTTTTTTTCTTGTGGGGGACTATCCCATGCATTGTAGGATATTTAGCAGTATCTCACTACCCATGATACTTCTATTACTCCACACCAATTATGACAACCACAAATGTCCCCAGACACTGTGAAATGTCCCCTGGGGAGCAAAATGGTTCAGACATAGTTGAGTATCACTACTCTCAACTGTCAGCTACTTTGGTTAAAGCATTAATTGTTAGGGAACTTAAAGTTTTCCCTTCCCAAGAAAATTTACAACAAAAAGCCTGCAAAACCCACATAATGAATTATCTATTCGTAGAATCTCAGTTCTGACTGAGAAGAAAAGGGCTGTTGTGCTGGAAGCATCTAACAGTCTCTGGGATGTAGCATGGCCTGAGGTCTCAGGTCAGGGAGTATGAGTTGTAGAGATCATTACAATACTGATAAAGTAAGAGGTCTATCAAGCCAGTTTGTGTGTGTGTGTGTGTGTGTGTGTGTGTGTGGAAAGGGTGTATGTTTTTATAATGAGATTTAAAATTTTCATGTGTATAGTATCTTAATGCACATAGTACTCTGTTGCTTGCAACAGATCTCCTGTATTGATAATATACAGATCTACAGATGGTTCCTGACTTATGGTGATTTGACTTACTTTATCATAGACAAAAGCAATACACATTCAACAGAGACCACACTTTGAATTTATCCCATACAGTCATTCTGGTTTTCACTTTCAGTACAGTGTTTAATATATCGCATAAGATAGTCAGCATGTAATTATCGAATAGGCTTTGTGTCAGATTATTTTTGCCTAATTGTACGCTAATATAAGTGTTCAGAGCATGATCAAGGTAGATTAAGTGAAGCTTTTATATTCAGTAGGTTAAGTATATTAAATGCATTTTTGACTTAGGTATTTCCATCTTATGATGGGTTTATCTGGATGTAACTTCATCATAAGTTAAAGAGCATCCATAGTTCATTTTTTAAAACTGCTGTGATAGGGACCAGCAGTTGGCATAATGGCTATGTCTCTGGACTCCCATGTAGTCAATCACGGTTCGAGTCCTGGAGCCGGTGGCTTAAACTCACACCAGACAAGTGTGCATGCGTGCCTAAGAGCCCGAGAAGAGAATGGAGGAGAAGGGATTGCAGCATGGCTATCCCCCCTGGGGGGGGGGGGGTGATTTCTCTCTTTCTGTCTCTGTCTTTCTGGCGAGCGCACGCACCCTATAGCAAAAACCTCTCCAAAAATAAAAAGAAGGGAAAAAAATGCTGTGATATAATAAATACATTGCAATTTATTTATTCTCTTATTGCTAAACATTTAAATTGTCTCTAGTTTTTGGCTATTACAAATAATACTGCAGCGGGTGGTGTGGTGGTAAGGTGCTGGATATTCCCACATGGCCAGCCACAGTTCAAGTCCTGGACCTTGGTGGCTTGCTTTCTCACAACCTCTCTCTTTCTCTGTGTCTCCCTCTGGTCAAATTAAAATAGATGAATCAATAAATAGAATTAAATAAATAATTCTTTTAAAAAGAAACAAATAATACTACAACAAACACAGACTATTTCTTTAAGTATTAATTAGGTCATTGGAAAAGTCATGACGCATTTTTGCATAGAAAAAAAAGTAATGACTTTTCCAACAACCCACTATGCACTTTATATAGTTTCCTAGCTATGTTTATGAAGCCGTTGGCTCTACTGGAGTTTTCTTCACTTTTTCTTTCCTTCTATGCTTTTAGAAGTTGACTTATGTGGCTGTGGAAGATGAAGCAGAGTTAAAAAGTAAGCCCTTCTCCAGCAAAAGCTTCTTGGAATTAGAGCAACACCAGACTCTTCGTGTAGAAAACCAAGAGCGAAAGCTGCTGGTCCTACAGCTGATGGCCGTTTTGTGTGAGAGACTGTCCGAGCAGATATTCACAAACATCACTCAGGTCAGTGGCTGCCATATTCTGGATCCCAGCCTGGTAAAATTTATCTATTTCAGATTCTTTCCAAAAAGTGCTGCTCAGAGTGTAGTTTGATGATACCTGAATCAGTGTCTCCTAGAATGCTATTTAAACATGAAAATTACTGAGCCCATACCAGGCAAGCTAAATCCTAAACTTTCATAGATCCTAAGAATTTACATGTTCAGTAAATTCCTGACGTGAACCACATGCACATAAAACTTCAAGAACCGCACGCAGGGGGACCAGCAAATGGCATGGTGGTTAAGGCGCTGGATACTCCCACATGGCTGACCATGGTTCAAGTCCCAGACCTGGTGGCTTCCTTTCTCACTGTCCCTCTCTCTCTCTCTGTGTCTCTCCCTGGTCAAATTAAAATAAATTAATGAATAAATAAAATTAAATAGTTAAAAAAAAAAGAACTGCACTCACTTGTTCTCTATGGATGTATGTGTATGTATTGTGTGTGTGTATGTGTGTGTAGATATGTAAGTGTGTGTGTGTGTAGATATACACACACACTTTTTTTTTTTTTTTTTTTAGGTTTTTGTCATAGGCCACGTGTGTTCCCCAGAGAAAGACAGAGTCACAGAGCGGTAAAGTGAGAAATCACCACCTTGGGGATTTGACCACATCCCTTCTCTATTCTCTTCTCAAGATTTTGGGCACGCACGTGCATGCACCTGGTATGATTTTTAAGCTGCAGAATCCAGGATTTGAATCATGGTTGGCCATGTAGGAGTCCAGCACCTTAACCATCACTTCATCTGCTGCCCCAAGAACTGCCTTAAATATTTTATATATTATGGGGACCAGCAGTTTTGCATAATGGCTATGTCGCTAGACTCCCATGTAGTCAACTGCAATTTGAGTCCTAGACCTGGTGGCTTAACTCACTCTGGGTGCATGTGCGTGCATGCCCAAGATCCTGACAGGAAAATGGAGAAGGGATTGTGATGTGGCCATCCCCTCTGGGGGGTGATTTCTGGTGAGTGCATGTGCCCTATAGCAAAAACCTCTTTAAAAAAAGAGATAAAAATATTTTGTATATTATGTCACAGTGGTTTTCAACTTGAGGTACAAATAAAATCATGTGGGATTATTTTAAACATATTGATATCCAGTCCACTTTTAGAGACACTGATTCAGCATGTCCACATTAGACCTTGGGCATCTTTAATTTTTTTAAAGCTTCATGGATGATTCTAAGGTGTATCAAAAGTTTAGAAGGATCAGAAACTCAAATTTGGGATCACCCAGTGGTGTGGTGGTTTAAGTGACTGGATCCCACATGACTGACTACGTGGTTTAAGACCTGGATCTGATGGCTTAAAAACATGCTAGGCATGTGCACCCATGTCCAAAAATCCTGACAAGAGAAATAGAAGAGAAAGGTTTATGGTGTGGCCATCCCCTCTGGGGATGATTTCTCATTTTCCCTTTATCTATCTGTCTTTCTGTCTGTCTCTGTTTCTCTCTAGCAAGTGCCTGCGCCCTATAGCAAACTGGAAAAAATAAAAATAAAAAAAGGAACCTCAAGTAAAAGAAACAAATCACAAGGGGCAGCAGGTGGTATGGTGGTTAAGGCGCTGGACCCCCACATGACCAACCAAGTCTGAGTCCCAGACTTGCTATCTTACTTTCCTTCTCTCTCCCTGTCTGCCTCTCTCTAGTGAATGCATGTGTGCTATAGCAAACAAAATACTAATAATAAAATTAAATAAATAATAATTTTTTTAAAATCACAAGTGATAATAAAAAATCCACTGCAATTTTATAGGTCCTCTCCTGTGAAGTTTTAAGATGTTCTTAAAAATGTTTTCAGGATAGCGTACTTATGTGAATCAGCACTTGAATTTTATTGGTTCAGATGTTATTTTCACCACTTTTTAAAAAATAGGAAATAAAAGCAATAAAGTATTAAGTAATAAGCCATATTTTACCACTTTACCAGACCTGGTTGGTGGACAAGCAGTTGTAAGGTGGAAATGATTGTCACGCTGAAATCTGATTCTCCGGCTCTTTGTATCATTGTCATTGTCATCTGCCTTTGGATGTTGCTAAGCAGCATTTCACTATAGTTCCTGCTGAGAAAATTTGCAGCTGCCTGTCAGCTCTGACTTACTGTGCCTGTTTAATGAGAATTATGTTCATGATTTCTTTCCTGGCATCTTATTCCTTCAGTTCACTGACCCCATGTTACTCAGTAGGGTGATTTGTTTCTCCTGTGTTTATATCCAGTCCCTAAAGACTTTTTCAACCAGACCTTGTGTTTTGTTTTTGTCACAGGATGCTAGTTGGAAGGGAAATGGCCTAAAAACTGATATGACTTGAGCTTTCGTACTTATCTTCTTTTACTCCTAATTAAAGAACAATGGTGTTAGGCTGATACAACAGTGATTTGTCCCGTTAAACTACCCTTCAGCTAAGATTAAAATGTTCAGGACAAAAAGAACCACAAAGAAATATTACATTGCATTTAGTAATCTTACTACTAGTAATAATATTGGTGTTATTTTGAAATACAGATACATGTAGATAAAGAAAATATGTCATGAGTAGGTTTTTTTTTTTTTTTTTCATGTCAGATGGGTAATACTATGATATTGTAACAAGGTTTAAGGGAGGCAGTCTCACACAGTGATGCGAAAACCCAGTCATCATGCTTATGAAACACAAAAGAATCTGAAAGTAATTTTGCTAGTATTATGTGGAATCAAGATTTTTAGCATAAGAAAAAGAGTTATAGAGCTGGTCCCATAGGACAGTGGTTAAGAGCTATGCAGAAGATACCGCATGCCACTTGGCTGACTAGGGATCAAATCCTGTCCCTGGCAGCTTGAAAAACACGCTGGGAATATGTGCATGTGCCCATGGTCCTGATGGAATGAAAAATTGGAGGAGAAAGGATTGCATGTCCCTGCTAGGGGTGGTGAGACACTTTCCTCTCTCTCCTATCTTCCTCTATGTACACGCATGCTCCCTCTAGCATAAGCTGAAAAAGAAAAGTTATGATATAAAATCAAATATCTAGAATAAAACCCCTGTAATGCTGAGTTTCAATTGGGAATATTAGTATGATCCTATGATTTATCTTTCTTTTTAAAAAACAGATACTTCCTAGCTTGATCCACTGTCAGTGACAAGTAGCATTGACAAACTAGTAGCAATAAACATACTTAGTGCTAGGTATAATTTTTAAATGCCATTTTCTACTGAAGAACTCAAAGCACTTTGGAATAAAGGTTGATTCAAGGTCTGGGTCAGGAATTATACATCATAACCTTCAAGGCTTCTTGTTCTGCCTGAATGCAAAGAAGCTATCTGAGATTAATGGGGTCTTGCCAATGGTGCTCAAGAGCCAACCTGAAAGGGCTCTCATTGGCCATAGGTAGGAAAATTAGATCATTAAAAAGAATGTCTGGGTCAGCCCTATTGCCTAGTGGTTAAGGGAGCTAGATCCTACATGGCCAACCATGGATTGAATTCCAGTTTGAATCCCAGTCGTGGTGACTTGAATAACTTGCCATGCATGCACATGTCCCAGATCCCGAGGGGATGTAGAAATAGAGAAGGGATTGCAGTGTGACCACACCCAGTGTGGGGTGCTTTCTTCCTCTTTGTCTCTCTTTGGCATGCACACGTACCCTCTGGCAATTAAAAAGAAAAAAGAATAATGCCTGCCATAGATCAAAACACATCAAAGATATAAAAATTGTAGTAAAAAAAAAAACTCAACAAACCTTCAAAGGACCTCTTTGGAAATGCTACAAAATCAACTTCTTATTTTGTAAATTGATAAATAAAGGGAAAGTGTGAAGCATTTGTCTTGCCTTTCCTGTAAGGGCTATATTTCAGCCTAAGAAAATAATTGGTGAAGAAAAGTTTTCCTTATAAGAATCACAGCTAAAATAAAAATTAAAAAGAAAATAGAAAATCCATTCATAACCCCCTAACTGAATAATAGATCTAGGTAATAATCAATGTGTACTAAAACCATTAGATTGACTATGAGCAGGATAATTTATAATGAATATATTTTAGGCCAAAAATACTGACACCAGTTGATTGACCCTCTTTTCTTGCAACATATTATTATGAAAACTTCAAATTTGAGGAAATTGTATAACAAATACCTATATACTCATATATATATTTTATTATTCTTGGCTTGTCACATATTTATTCACGTTTCCATTCCTCTAGCAATCAAATTTTGGAATATTTCTGTGTTTTTTATTGTTGTTTATTTATTTCTTCCGTGAGAGAGCAACGGGAACCCCAACAGGGTCTTATGCCATAACCGCTCCCAGTTTCAGTTATCCTGGATCACTTGGGGAGTTCCCAGCACACAAACCCAGGACCTTTCCTGTGAGGGCTCAGTTGCATTACCTGCATTATTGCTACAGCACTGCCTGGCCCTGATATTTCAGTGTTCATGGGGATATCAGTATCAAACATGTCAGCATGGTCTAACTGACTTTACATCACTGAAAGTGGGCAAGCCAAGGTTGTGTGCCTCCTGATGTAAAGCCATAGGGAGTGTGCAGTATCACATAAGAAGGATTTTTATCAGAAAAAAAGACAAAAATCCAAAACTCAAAAGTGAATCTAATCAAGGAAATTAAGCAGATAGAGCAGCAAGTTAAACAGGGCCACAAGGAAGCAATTGGCCAGGTTCATAATGAGAGACTTTTTTTTTTAATAATTACTTTTTAATTTAATTTTATGTATTTATTGATTTATTCTTAATTTGAGCAGAGAAAGACACAGGGAGAGATAGAGAGAGAGAGAGAGAAACTGAGAAAGCAAGCCACCAGGCCCAGGACTCAAACCGTGGTCGGCCATGTGGGAGTGTTCAGCACCTTAGCCACCATGCCACCTGCTGGTCCTGAGAGAAGAGATATTTTTGTTATAGGGCATGTGTGCTTGCCAGAGAGATAGAGACAGAAAGAGAGAAATCACCCTCCGGGGGAAATGACCATGCTACAGTCATGCTCTCCTCCATTCTCTTCTTGGGATTTTTGGACATTCATGCACATGTGTGAGGCGTGAGTTTTAAGCCTCCAGGTCTGGGTCTCAAACTGCTGTCAACTATATGGAAGTCCAGTGATGTAACCATTATGCCATCTGCTGGTCCCATGAGGGAAATTCTGTACTACAAATGACCCAGTTTCTTCATCAAATAAATGACATAAAAAAGGAGCTGTATCCTGACTTGAACAAACGAATTATATGAAGATATTTTGCGACAGTTGTGGACCAAGTATTAGATTAGTTAAAGAATTCTTATTGAGTGTAATTATGATATAGTAGTTATTTAAAAAAATAAATCTGTTAGAAAGTCACATGGAGGCCAGCCGGTGGCATGGTAGTTAAGGCCACATGGCCGACTGCATGGTTCAGGTCCCAGACTTGGCTGTGTGAAAAACACACCAGGCATGTATGTGTGCCCAAAATCCTGAAAGGAGGAGAAATGGAGGACAAGGGATTATGGTATGACCATCCTCCATGAGAAGTGCTTTTTCACTTTTCCTTTCTATCCAGAGAGTACATATACCCTCTGCCAAAAGAAAAGAAATGCATATTGAATTACTATGGTTGAAAGATTAAACATTCAAGACCAGCTATGGTGCCCAGTGGTAACTCAGCCTGACTCACATGGGAAGGTTCTAGGCTTGTATCTAGAGACCTCCCTGAACATGCCACAATCTAAGACTGGCTGAGATTGGGGGCAGATCACAGCATGAAGACCTTGTCAGAGAGGGCTCTCTCTCTTTCTCTCTGGAGCTTATCTGATTTCTCTAGTCCTTCAGGGTTCTACAGTCAGAAATAGCTTGTTCCTTTTTTTCTTTCCAGAGTAATTTTAACAGCTTTATGGAGATACAGAGGTTTGCTTCTGGCTTTTCCCCATATAGACATTTAGCCTTCCAGCTTCTCCAACTGCTATATCAGCTACTTTTTTCCAGTTTCCAATTTTGCTCTTCTCTTTTATCCACTATTTCTTTTTTCCTGCTCTGTTGATACCTGTGGTTTCTAAAGACAGCAGATGAATATATATGTCTAATACATTGTCTTTAACCAGAAGTTCCTACTTTTTACATGTTACACTTCCACACTACTTAAATGTTACTACAATGAGCAAGTATTACTTATGTTTAAAAAAAAGTTTAACATCTGAGGGGAAAAAAAAACTCTCCATGTAGAACCAGTTCTACCTTGCCAAGCACAGTGATCCTATTACAGGAGGAGGCAGGGGATGGCAGCTTTCTGAAAGGGTAGAGGAAAGGGAACCTGGCTCACTCCACCCACGGCATTGACACTGGCTTCCTTGCTGACCCTGCCACACTCCCTGTCCCTCTATCTGGAACACTCTCCCTCTAGGCATATCTCAACACCTCTCTGCTGCTTTACTTTCAGGTCTTTGCTCAAAAGTCACTGTTTTTTTGTTTTATTTATTTATTTATATTTTTTGGAGAGGTTTTTTTGCTATAGGGCGCGTGCGCTCACCAGACAGACAGAGAGAGACAGAGAGATAGAAAGCGAGAAATCACCCCCCAGGGGGGATGGCCACGCCGCAATCCCTTCTCCTCCATTCTCCTCTCAGGATCTTGGGCACACACGCACATGCGCCCGGCGTGAGTTTAAGCCACCGGGTCTGGGACTCGAACCGCAGTCGACTACGTGGGAGTCCAGTGACGTAGCCATTACGCTAACTGCTGGTCCCTTTGTTTTATTTTTTTAAAGAATTATTTATTGGGGCCAGCAGATGGCATGGTGGCTGAGGGTACTGGATTCCCACATGGCCGACCATGGCTCAAGTCCTGGACCTGGAAGCGTGCCTTCTCACTTTCCCTCTCTCTCTCTCTCATTCTGTCCCTCTCTGATCAAATTTAAATAAAAAAAAGAAAGAAAATTTAAAAAAAAAAGAAGTACTCTTTTAAAATAAAAGAATTACTTATTCAATTTTATTTATTCATTCATTTATTTTAATTTGACCAGAGAGAGTGAGAAAGAGAGAGAGAGAGCAGAGGGAAAGTAAACCGCCAGATACGGGACTCGAACCGCAGTCGGCCATGTGGGAGTGTCCAGAGCCTTAACCACCACGCCACCTGCTGGTCCCCATCAAAAGTCATTGTTTTTTAAAAAAATTTTTCTTCAGTGAGAAAAGGCAAGGGGAGGCACCTCCAAGGGAGACCTTGGGACACAAACCCAGGAATTTCCCATGTGGGTCCAGCATCGCAGAGCATTTGTGTTATTGCTGCACCAAGGTCTGGCCCCTGGAAATTTAGTCTTAAGAGATACTGAACCCAAGGGATTTTGAATTTGGATGGGAATAGCAAACTGAAAAACAGGAGGTAAAAGTTTAAATCTACATACTCAGCAGTGGAGCCTCCATCCCTCTCTTGTCACACTTTTGGCAGCAAGCTTGTATATCCCCATAGGAATGTTGTGAAGATTAAATGAGTTAATACCTATCATATTGATGTATTCAGAAGGTAAATAGTAGATGCTTAATGTTATTACATAGCTAAATAATTAAAAGTGGTTGCCTCTCTGTAGAGCTAGAATCAGATGGAGAGGAATGAAGTAGGGCACTTGTTATCTATTTTTCACTATAAACCTGCAGGAACAGTTGGCTTTTTTTTCCCCCCCAACTTGCCAGAGGGCATGTGTGCTCACCAGACAGGGAGAAGGAGAAAGCACAGCTTCCCTTGCAGTGGAGTGTGGTCACACTGCAATCCCTTCTCCGTTGTTTTCAAGGTTTTAGGCACATACACACTTGCACCTGGCATGTTTTTCAAGCCACCAGGGTTGGAATTTGAACTAGGGTCATCCATGCAGGATCCAACTCATTATAACCACTGGGCCACAGGACCAGCTTTGGCTTTTAAAATTATATACCTTTATAAAAGGTTTTTTTTTAGAGGTTTTTGCCTTAGGGCATGTGTGCTTCCCAGAGAAAGAAAGAGACAAACACAGTGAGAGGGAAAGTGGGGAATACCGCAGCACAATCACTTCCCTCTATTCTCCATTCTCCTCCTGGGACCTTGGACATGCCCACACATATACCTGGTGTGAATTTCAGGGGTCCAGGACTCAAACTTCAGTCGGCCATATCAGAGTCTAGTGACATAACTGGCACACCATCTGCTGGTCCCCTGTACCTTTATAAAGTTTAAAGTAAAAACTAAAAGTACTGGGGCCAGTTGGTAGCATAGTAGTTAAGGCAGCTGGATCCCCTATGACTGACTGCATGGGTTGTCTCAGAACTTGGAGGCTTGAAGGACACACCAGGGATGTGTGCATGCCTCTAGCAAATTACAAAACAAACAAACTAAACTAAAAGTATCTCCCCCTTCTCTACAACATACATACATTATAGAGTAGGTTTCAGTCCATACCTATCTATTCGTGGGGCTGCCAGCCCCACCAGAATCACAGGAAATGAGCAGTCAGGGAGGAGCCACTCTCCCAGTGGGCTCAGTGGTTTTGGTGTTAAAAAAATAAAGGTTAAGGGAAAGATGACTGGAATAGCTGGTCCCTCCCAGGTGTATGTGTGTGTGTGTGTGTGTGTTTCTGAATTCAAAGAGAATATTTCTTTTTTTTAATTAAGTATTAATTTAATTTAATTTAATTTTATTATTATTATTTAATTTGACCAGAGAGAGAAAGAGAGGAGATTGAGAAAGCAAGCTGCCAGGTCCAGGACTTGTACTGTGGTCAGTCATGTGGAAGTCCAGTGCCTTGATTACTGCAACACCTGCCGGTCTCCAGAACGCTTCTTAAAAATAGGATCCTATTACTTGTTTGCAGCATTAAAAAAAAAACTTAGAAAAAATTGGAAGGCTAGATAGTTCTAGTCTAGTAATTTAACAATACTTGTGCCAAAATAGAAGCTATAAATAAGGAGTGCTTCAGAAAACTGTTTGGAGGCAAACTAGGTGGCCCAAGATGATAGAAACAGGAGTTTCTCTAGACAGGGCCAGTGTCCTTAGCTTCTAGGATCAATAAAGTCTTAGTGAAAACTGCTATAACCAGCACTGTCATTTTCATTAAGTGGAACTTTTAATAACCTTTCTAGTTTCCTGCCTCTGCCCAGAAGACAAGTGTTAACAAGCCTTTCTCCTGACTTTAAGCTTGCCATAAAGATTCTAGCATAGCATGAGGTTTGTCCAGAGACTTAAACATGCAAGCTTGCATGATATTTAGAAGCTTATTTTGACCCATCTCAGCCTTCCCGTTTTCAAAATGAGTTCTCCCTTTTGAGCCATTAATCCTTAATGTGCATGTATATGTGCATGTGCATGGGTGGGTGGGTGTGTGTGTGTGTGTGTGTGCGTGCTGTCATTTATTCAAAGGTGTTTCTACTTAAGGTGATTAACCCAAGCAAAATTAAAATAATGCTGACCAAATTAATTCCATCTAAAGCTTAGTTGTTAACCAAATGCTGTGTAAAATCTTGCATATGAATAATCTTAATCCTCTTATTTGATACTTAAAAAGAATTGACTGTTTGATGACATTGACTTTTAGATAAAATTGAAAACCACCTGAGCCCCATTCTTTGCGTACTAGAATTAGACTGTCAAAATATAGGAGAAAAATTTCCTAAGGAGAAAACCTGTTTAGGAGAAGTAGATATCAGACCCCCTGAAATGGTCAGAAAGTAATAAATAATTTTATAAAAATGGAGCTTACTCTTCAGTGCATTTAAAAAATATATTTCTAAAGGAATGATTTATTTAATTTTATTATAATTTAATTTGCTATAGGGCACATGCACTCACCAGAGAGAGAGAGGGAGAAGGAAAGTGAGAAAGCAAGTCACTAGGTCCAGGAATCAAACTGCCGTTGGCTATGTCGGAGTCCGTACTGGCCCCTCAGAACAGTTTTAGGTTCACACAATATTGATTATAAAGTAAAATTATTTCCCATTTTATACCTCCTTTACCCACACATACATCGCCTCTCCCAGTATCATCATCTTGCACCAGAATTGGATATTTGTTATAATTAATAAACCTATATTGATACATCATTATCACCCAAAATCTATAGGTTTGGTTAGGGTTCATTGTTGGATATTGTACATTTTGTGAGATTGAACCAATGTATAATGACATGTGTCCATCATTAAGATACATGTGGAATAGTTTCACTGCCCTAAAAATCCTCTGTGTTTCACTCATTCCTCCCTTCCTTTTAACCCCTGGCAATCACTTGTCTTTTTCTATTTCCATAGTTTTCCCTTTCTAGAATGGCCTATAATTGGAATCATAGGATTTTAGCCTTTTTATCCTGTCTTCTTTCACTTAGTAATAGTTGTCTGAGATTTCTCCATGTCTTCTTAAGGCTTGATAGCTCATTTCTTTTTGAGTTTTGAATAATATTTTGTAGTCTTTTTTTTTTTTTTTTTTTTTTTTTTTTTTTAAGAGGTTTTTGCCATAGGGCGTGTGTGCTTGCTGGAGAGAGAAAGGGGGGCAGAAACAGTTGAGAGGGAAAGTGAGAAATCACTCCCCAGGGGAGATGGCCATGCCACAATCCCTTCTCCATTTTTCTCCTGGGCTCTTGCGCACACCCGCACACACACCCAGTGTGATTTTCAAGCCATCAGGTCTGGGACTTGAACTGTGGTTGGCCCTGTGGTAGTCCAGCAATGTAATCTCAAGGCCATTTGCTGGCTCCCGAATGTACCACGGTTTTATCCATTCAGTTGTTGAAGGATGTCTTGGTTGCTTCCAAGTGTTGGCAATTATGAGTAGAGCTGCTATAAACATAAATGTGTGGGTTTTTATGTATATGTAAATTTTCAGCTCCTTTGGGTAAATTCCAAGGAGTACAATGGCTGTATCATATGGTAAGAATATGTTTAGTTTTTTTAAGAAACTGCCAAATTGTTTGTGAAAGTAGCTGTACCATTTTGCATTCTCTCCAGAAATAAGAGTTCCTGTTGTTTTACATCCTCAGTAGCATTTGGTGTTGTGCAGTGTTCTGGATTTTGGGGTGTTGTGGTATCTCCTTGCTTTAATTTACATTTCCCTGATGACATATGATATGTGCTTATTTGCATGCGTGTGTATATCTTTGCTGAGGTGTCTGTTCAGGCCTGTAGCCCATTTCTTTTTCTCTCCCTCTCTCTCTCTCTTTTTTTTTTTTTTAAGACAAGGTTTTGCTATTTCATGATTCTTCTGCCCTAGTAGCTGGTACTACAGACACGTGCCACTGTGTGTGGTTTATAGGTTGGGTCAGGAATCTAACCTGGGTGTCCCATAAGGCTTCGGTTTTTGGAGTAGCAATGCCAACCAACTTGCACTACTGGGACTACTTTTGCCTCTTTATTTTTACCTATTTATTTTTTTCCTATAGGGCATGCATGCTCTCCAGAAAGAGACAGAGAGAGAGAGAGAGAAAATGAGATATCACCCCGCCGGGAGGATGACTATATCACAATCCCTTCCCCTCCATTCCCCTCTCAGGATTTTGGGCATACACGTGCTTGTCCCCAGCCTGATTTTCAAGCTGCCAGGTCCAGAACTCGAACCTCAGAGTCAGCCATGTGAGATCCAGCTGCCTTAACCTTCATGCCACCTGCTGGTCCCTACTTTTGCCCATTTTTAAGGCATGTTGTTCATTTTCTTATTACTGAATTTTAAAAAAATAATTTGCTTAACTTTATTTATTAATTTACTTATTTTTAAATTTGTCCAGAGAGGGACAGAGCAATAGAGAAAGAGAGAGAGAGGGAAAGTGAGAAAGCAAGCTGCCAGGTCCAGGACTTCAACTGCAGTCAGCCATATGGGAGTCCAGCACCCTTAACTACCACACCACCTGCCAGACCCCTTATCGTTAATTTTTTTTTTTTTTTTGAGAGGTTTTTGCTATAGGGCGCATGCACTCACCAGAAAGAGAGACAGAGAGATGGAAAGTGGGAAATCACCCCCCAGGAGGGATGGCTATGCCACAATCCCTTCTCCTCCATTCTCCTCTTGGGATCTTGGGCACACATGCACATGCACCCGGTGTGAGTTTAAGCCACCGGCTCCAGCACTTGAACCACGGTCGACTACATGGGAGTCCAGCGACATAGCCATTACGCTAACTGCTGGTCCCTTTATTGTTAAATTTTAAGAGTTCTTTTGTATACTTTGAATAACATTATTTTACCAAATATGTCTTTTGCCCTCGCCCATTACTTCTCTTTCTATAGTCTTGACTATGTCTTTTGCAGAGCAGAAATTTATGATTGTAGTGAAGTCTACCTTATCATTTTTTTTCATGAATTATGCCTTTAAATTTTTTTTAAAAAATAATTATTTGGGGAACCAGCACTTAGCGTAATGGCTATGTCGCTGGACTCCCACATAGTCGACCGCGGTTCGTGTCCCGGACCCGGTGGCTTAAATCTCACGCCAGGCGCGTGTGCGTGCGTGCCCAAGTGCCGAGCAACTCACGTTGGGCGCCAGTCTGCCGGGGACCAGCCTCGGCGGGTGTGGGTTGACTCGACGGAGGCAGCGAAGGAAAGGAAAACTGAGGTCTCGGTGCCTTTTCATGCACGTCCTCAGCCGGACACTCCTCTGGGATATTTCTCTGAGGAGTGACAACTGCTAGGAATCATCTTGCCTTTTTATTGAAAATGTGATACATGCAAGTGAACAGGAGAGGGGCTACGTGTTCTAATTATCGATTCATAAAGTTTTAACAATAGAGATCAAAGGTTTTATTCAGAGTTTGATAAAGGGCAGGTCTATTAATCATTGATACAATTTAACAATTGTTTGATTGATGTAAGCAAGCTTTTGGGAACTTCTGTTCTGGGAGTGTGTTTTCGGAGAACAGCTCCAGCAGGCAGGGTTAATTATCAGCCAGTACTTGGCGGCAGCAATCTTGCAGTTACTGGTTGTGATTCTAAAAAGGAAAATCTCAAGTACAGATATTAGTTTTTATAAATCTCAATAAAGAATGATATTTATATAATTTTATAGAGATCTAAAGTTTATTTAAAGGAATTCTAATATATTTACCTATCCTGAAAGGGTGAAGTTAGTGTTCACTTGATGAGGGCGGGGATATAGCCTTTTCAACTGGTGGTGAAGTGACTAATGAGTTAACAAAAAACTTTGTGGCACACCTAGGCATTGTATTGTGCTTGTGTCGCCACCATCATGTACCTTGTCAGAACATTAGCTACAGTGAGGTGGGGGTGTCCTAGGTCAGTTTCTGTGTAAGAGGTGATTCTTAAGTTTAAGTGTGTTTTGAAAGCAAGGCCTTCCAAAGATCAAGAAGAACTTTAGCACACCCTTTATTGTGTCCAATGAAGCGCTGTAATTAACAGTAAGTGATTAGAGTAAAGGGAGTGGTCGGGGGATTTTGGGGAAATCTTACTGCAAAGATGTATGAGAAAACTATATTAATTCTTTTATAGTAATATATCGGAGAGTCAGAGGGGGGTCACTTCCCAGCAAGGCTACTACAGTCCCGGAGCAGATAGCAAACGGCCTTGCCAATATGCTAATTGATCCAAGCTTGTTCCAAGGTCCGGGGGCATACAGTAGTGGCCTTGCCAACCTATTGAACCAACCGGAAGCGATGCTCAAAGATCAAAGGGCTCAGACGGGTCCTGGAGCCCCACTGGGTTGGACTCCTCCACCCATGATCCCGAGAGGAGAATGGAGGAGAAAGGATTGCGGCGTGACCATCCCCCTGGGGGGTGATTTCTCGCTTTCTGTCTCTATGTCTCTCTCTGTCTGGCGAGCGCACGCGCCCTATAGCAAAAACCTCTCCAAAAAATACCCAATTAATTTATTTAACTTTATTTATTTATGTATTTATTTATTTTAGTTTGACTATAGAGGGGGAAGAGAGAGAGAGGGAAAGTGAGAAAGCAAGCCACCAGGTCCAGGACTTGAACCACAGTCAGCCATGTGGGAGTCTAGCACCCTTGACCACCACATCACCTACCAGTCCCTAAATTTTTTTTAAATAATTATTTTATTTATCTTTATTATTTTATTTTAATTTGACCAGAGAGGAACAGAGAGAGAGAGAGAGAGAAAGTGAGAAAGCAAGCCACCAGGTCCGGGACTCAAACCACACTCAGCCATGTGTGTGGGTGTCCCATGCCCTTAACCAACACACCACCTGCCAGTCCCATGGATCATGGCTTTAGTATTGTATCTAAAAAGTCTTCACAAAACTGGAGCCAGCAGGTTGCATGGTGGTTAAGGGTGCTGTACTCCCACATGGCTGACAGTGGTTCGAGTGTTTTCTCCCTTTATTTCTCTGGTCAAATTAAAGAATAATATTAACAAGTGGAAATAAAAATAATTCTTAAAAGAAAAGTTTTGCCAAACTCAAGGTCATTTAATTTTTTTTCTCATGTTATCTTGTGTTAGTTCTACAGTTTTGCATTTTACATAGAAGTTCATGATCCATTTTGAGTTAATTTATAAATCACTTTTATTTTAATTTCCTGGCAAAATTCATGAAAAGTAAAGAAATGTGGATTCATATATTAAAACATTTAAGAAAATATAGACAGGCTTCTCATTTATTACCTGTATGTCCTTGATCAAACAACCTCTTTAATTCTCAGATTCTTCATTTCAAAATAAAGATAATAGTGCAGACCTCATAGAGTTGATATGAGAACTGAGATTGTATGTGTAAAACACTTAGCACCATGTCTGCCACACAGTAGCAATTCTTGATGGTTCTCACTGTCATGAAGTTGATATAGAAAAATATGAGAATGTAAACCGAAGATGCAAAGAAAAATTTGAGGTTTTCTTTCTTACTCATCACTGATTCTAAATTCTACTTTTTTGGTAGGTGGTGGACTTTGTAGCAGCAACACTGCAGAGAGCGTGTGCAAGCTTAGTCCATCAGGCAGAGAGCATCGTGGAATCCCAGACACTGAGCATGTCTATGGGGCTGGTGGCTGTCATGCTGGGAGGAGCTGTTCAGGTGAGTTGTAGGCATGAGCTATAATTGAGTAGAAGAAGAAGAAAAGGAAAATACATGGTATACTTTCCATTCCCTTGTGAGAAATAAGAATGGATATGGCACATAAGAGATCCAGGATACACAGGTTAGGTGGTTAATGAGAATTCTGTCCAAGGTAGAGGACAGCAACATTGTACTACTTCTACTTTATCACCTGTTTGGACCTCACTGTCAGACAAGCAGGACCCTTTCCTACTTAGCACAAAATTGATTTGGAAACATATAGCGCAGTGTTTTACATCTGAGGTGAATGTTAGATTCTGGTTCTCGCTCTCCAAAACTCAGCCCTTGTCCCTACTACTGTAGTCAGGAGGAAGTTCTTGGTAACCTGCCGGTTGTTTAGGACTCTGTCTGTATTGAATAGCTCCATTTTAGCATAGTATCCATTTTTCAGCCATATTGTATAGCCATGTTAAAGCTTTGCTTCTAGCCACTTTTAAATGAATGTATCTTTTTAAAAAAAGAATTATTTTATTTAACTTTATTTATTTACTTAGAGGGACAGAGCGAGAGAGAGAGAAAGTGAGAAAGTAAGCTGCCAGATCTAGGACTCGAACCTCAGTCAGCCATGTGAGGAGTCCAGCGCCCTTAACCACCATGCCAACTGTTGGCCTCTCATAGATTCTTTTTTTTTTTTTTTACTTTTTTTTTAAGAGGTTTTTTTTTTGAGGTTTTTGCTATAGGGTGCGTGCGCTCGCCAGACAGGCAAAGAGACAGAAAGCGAGAAATCACCCTCTAGGAGGGATGACCACGCTGTAATCCTTTCTCCTCCGTTCTCCTCTTGGGATCTTGGGCACGCATGCACACGTGCCCGGCGTGAGTTTTAAGCCACTGGGTCCGGGATGCGAACCGCAGTTGACTACGTGGGAGTCCAGCTACATAGCCATTACGCTAACTGCTGGTCCCTTGAGTTTTTTTTTTTTAATCATAATCTTGTTTATATTACAGTGAATCACATGTAACTTTACAATGTATTACATTTCTTTTTCCAGAAGAAATACCATGCATATCAGTCAAGACAAAGACCCCTCATAGGTCTTTTACATAATTTATAATTTAAAATTTTTCTCATTCAAACAGTATTTATTGCATACTTGTTTTGTGCCAGATACTGAGTTAAGGTGTTAGAAATACAAAAGTGAATAAGGCACACCTGATCCTTGCCTTCATGAAGCTTATAGTCCAGTAAGGAAGTCAGGCACTAAATAACTATTCAAAAAATATACTTAGGGCTGGCCCCGTGGCCTAGTGGTTAAGGGGGGTTGGATCCCACATGGTCAACCACAGTTTGAATCCCAGCCTGGGACACTTGAAAGACATGCCAGGTACATGTGCATGCATGCCCCAAATCCAGGCAAGAGGGAAAATATAGAAAAAGGGATTGTAGTGTGACCATGCCCCATTCAAGGGGTACTTTCTGTCTCTCTGTCTGTTTCTAGTGGGCATGCATGTACCCTCTGGGAAATATCTGTCTATCATCTATCTATATATAGGATTGTCTGGAATGTCATGACACATTTTTGCATAGAAAAATACATCATTACTTTCCTGACAACTTAGTACACACACACACATACACACACACACATACACACACACACACGGAATTGAATAAAGTGTCTCAAAAAGGAAGAGGAACTTACCAAGA
This sequence comes from Tupaia tana, assembly GCA_026018925.1. Taxonomy (NCBI): domain Eukaryota; kingdom Metazoa; phylum Chordata; class Mammalia; order Scandentia; family Tupaiidae; genus Tupaia; species Tupaia tana. The sequence continues at coordinate 18,089,814 of JAKSZU010000018.1, read as the reverse complement.
GAAGGTAACATCTAATTTAGCCTGGAAATGTTTCTTCTGAGGAAGTTTACGTTTTTCTATTAATTTTTTTTTTTCATATTTACAAGAGGGTATATACACTTGCCAGGGAGAGATAGGAAAAGAGGGAGAGGGAGGAAGCTCCCCTCAGTGGGGCATGGTCATGCTACACATGGTATGAGTTTCTAGCCTCCAGGTCTAAGATTTGAACCGCAGTCTGCCATGTGGGAGTCCAGTAACATAACCATTACATCATCTGCTGGTTCCCATATCTGGCTCCCTTTACCACCAGGCCACAGGGTCAGCCTGAGGAAGTCTAACTATTTAAGCTAAGATTTGAAGAATAAAGAGGAATCTGGGTATATGTATAATGCAGATAGGGAAACTCTTCCATTTAAAGAACCATGTACCAGGACTAACAGGTGATGTGGTCATTAAGGTGCTGGACTTCCACATGGCTACTATGTTTCAAGTCCTGGACCTGGTGGAATGCTTTCTTTCTTTCCTTCTCTGTGTGTCACTCTGTTCAAGTTTAAAAAAAAAAAAAAAAAGATAATAAATGAAATAAATCCTAAAAAAAGGATCATGTACCAAAGACTCAGAAATAAGAAAGAGCTTGTTGGGGACCAGCAGGTGGCGTGGTGGTTAAGGCACTGGACACTCCCACATGGCCAACCACAGTTCGAGTCCCAGACATGGTGGCTTGCTTTCTCACTTTCTCTTTCTGTCTCTCTCTGGTCAAATTAAAATAAATGAATGAATAAATAAAATTAAATAAATAATTCTTTTAAAAAAAAGGGAGGAGCTTAGTATATTTGAGATACTGATAGAAAGCCTGCGTAACTGAATTTTGGAGACCAAGGGAAAGAATAGTGCCAGCAAGGGGGAGAAATAGCAAAGGCTAGATTGTACATGTGTGTGTGACTGTTTAGTTACACACCACACTATGGTAAGAGATTGCCAGAAAGCAGAACAGGCTTAGTGAAAGTGTTACGAAACCTGAGTGAAATCAGCCAGCTCATGACCCTTAGCTGTGAGTAGGGAGCCCTTTAGGAATGGGTTTTTGACTTTGAGGATTCAAATCTGATTCTCATTCTTAATGTATTAGAATTTCCCTCCCTATAGCCTTCTGTAACAAGAAAAGGAATTTTACCTGGCCCCGTTGTTAATATGCTCATTTCTTGGTAGATTTACTTAACATCCCTAGTTATATGTTTCCCATGTGGTTGGAAAAAAGTTTTGGCATCAGTTACTGGAGTCCTATCTTTGCTGTTAGAACTACCAGGGAGGTGTTTACCAGTGAAATAGTTTTAAGTTGTATTGTTATTGGATTTAATTGGCCTGATTGATTTTTGGTTTTCTGTTTTAATATTAATTTTAATAGTCTTTGTTTCCATAAGTTGAGAGTGTGTGTGTGTTTTTTTTTTTAACTGTCACAAATAGGACTTTTTATTTGTCACTATTAAAAGTCTGAACTTTAAACAGATTCTTGGACTGGTGGTTCATATCCATCAGCTCGTTCAACTTTGGCGCCCGTCTCATCTCCAGTAGCTTTTCCAGAGCTACTACCTTCACTATGAAGCTCTATGAGTTTTCCCAATTCAAATTTGGGCTTCTTCAGCATTTTTACTTTCCTGACGAAGACATCGTGGAGAGGGTAGATGTACTGGCAGGCCTTTTCTATGTCTTTTCCGATGCTGTCTGGAATCAGTTTAGTGACCACTTCTTTCAAGTCATTTGTCTGCACCTCCCGGGTCATGATTTCCATCATCTTCTACCAGATTTGGCGGACCTGCTCATGCTGGGCATAAGAGGTCTTCCGTATCTGTTTATTGCGTTTTTTAGTAAACCCAGCACAGAAGAGACGAAGCAAGTAACCATGGGCAGTCTTGACATCGACATGAGCTTCAATCATGGTCTGCCATTTTTTGACCATGGAACACATTTTGTCACGGGTGAGATCCATGCCATGGAAGTTAGTCAGGCAGTTTTTGCCCTCAACGTCCTCAGTAATTAGCTTGAATTTCCTAAATGCGACTTCGTCATGCTGCAGATCTGCAAGGCTCACTTCAAACACACAGTCCTTAAAGCCGTCGGACACAATTTTGGTTCCTTGAGTCCTGGTAACCAGTGTCTTCCCAATATTTCTTATGTTGAGCATAGCAGATGCTTTCACATCATACCAATCTTTTTTAAAAAATGGATCAACCACTTTCTTCTCGACTCCCTTTTTGCCGCCTTTCGTAAGGCGCTTATTCTTGCCAACTGCCATAGTGTTACTCAGAGAGCCAAAAACGAGGTGTGTGTTTTTTTTGTTTTGTTTTGTTTTGTTTTTGCTTCTCATCATTATGATGATGATGATGATGATTTATTTATTTATTTTCAATTTGCTAGAGAGCATGTGTGCTCTCTGGAGAGGGAGACAGAGAGAGAAAGAAAGAGAGAAAGCATCCTCCATAGGGGAGGGTCACACTGTAATCCTTTCTTCTCCATTTCTCCTTTAGGGATTGTGGGTATACACACACGTGTGCCTGGCATATTCTTCAGGCCACAGGGTCTGAGACTCTAATCCCACAGTTGGTTATATGGGATTCAGCTGCCCCAACCACACCACTGGCTGGCCCATTGCTTCTCATTATTGAACACTTATCATTTCAAACCATACTCCAAATTGAAAGTAGGTGATAGAAATCTTCATTACTCTTTCTAGATTCCCATTGCCAGGGGGCTGGCTGTATACTTAGTTATATTCTAAGAGAGACTCACCTGACTGATGTAAATGAATATCCTTGTCCGTCCCTGCCCTCTATGAGCCATCCTGACTCACCGATTACACCCTGGGTTCCTCTGACTTTGCAGTTCATTAAGTGACTATAACCACGTCACCCCCCTATACTTTTGCCCTAGATCTATTAATTTTTTTTTCTGTTTTATTCATGGATTTATAAGAGGCATTATTCAAAATTATGGCATTTTTCCCAGTACAAAGACAGAGATTTGAGCATTACCATAGAGGAGTTAATTTGGAGAAAGTGTAGACAACTGTAATTCCAAACATATTTTCTAAATGTCAGGGTTGGTCACCAGTGAAAGTATTAGGTTAGTACCTCTTCCCTGTCCCCTCAGGAATTAGTCCCTGCATGATGTGGCAGAGTTCATTGGACCTTCTAAAGCAGTTCTTCACAAAGCTGAGCAGACCATTCTAGACCTTCTACAGAAGAAACTGAAACCACATTGTTCCAGGGAGACAGTGGAGCCTGCCAGTTAAAAGCCGGGCTCTGAATCTTTAAGTCAGATTCTCTCGGGGCAGGAATTCATTATTGGGAGATAAAAAGTACATCCCTTCTCTAAAGGTACAGAGGTCTATAGCTTGGTCTTACTCTACGCTGCTTATGTCTTGTTTTGACCAAAGGCCATTGTGTGTATTCTCTGGTTAAAAAATCATCCTGAGCATGTGACCTGTGTTTAGATGTTGTTGACTTAGATATCAAAATCACAGCAAATGTTTAGAGACTTGGGAGGAAGCAGTGTTAAGCAACACTAAGTAGGTAAAGGTCTACTTAGTATAGCATGGAGAACTGGAGAGAGGGAAGAGCTGCTCGATTCTTCTGCATGCTGGTGAGGTGAACTGGTTGACTCAGTTCCTGTGCTGGAATGATATCCTTTCTCTCTTTCACTATGTAAAAGTTGGGCACACTAGAGAACTACTTGAGAAAATTCCTCCCTTTTGAAAAAGCAATGTAATACACTGTAAAATTATATGTAACCCAATGTAATGTAAAGAAGATTATGATGATAATAAAAAAAAAAGTTCATGGAAAAAAAAAAGAAAACTCTTGTTATTTAAAATGATTTCATAGAACTTCAGAGATATGTACTCATTCTTTTTTTTTTTTCTTTAAACAGAGATTTTTGCTGTAGGGCATATGCTCTTGCCTGAGAAACAGAGAGACAGAAAGTGAGAAGTCACTCCCTCCAGAGGGGATGGCCATGCCACAATCCCTTCTCCTTCATTCTCTTCTCAGGACTTTGGGCACGCATGCACATATGCCTGGCATGAGTTTTAAGCTGCTGGGTCTAGAACTCGAACCACAGTCAACAACGTGAGAGTCCAGTGACATAAACCATTGTGCCTTCTGCTGGTCCCCATGTATTCATTCTTAATTACTGATATTCCTCAAGCAGCCTGATTCAGAGCTATGATCCTTTCTGCCATATTTAATAAATCTGCCACAGTAGGTACTTAATAAACAGTTGGATGAGGCCAGCCAATGGCATGGTGATTAAGGTAACTGGATCCTACATGACTAACTTCATGGTTCAAGTCTTGGACCCTGTGACTTGAAAAACATGCTAGGCACATGTGTGTGCATACCCAAAATCCCAAGAAGAGAATAGAGAAAAAGAGATTGCAGCAAGGCCATTCCCCCCGGAGGGGGCTTTCTCACTTTCTTGCTTTCTCTTTGGTGAGCACGTGGAACTTATAACCAAACTAAAAAAAATAAACAGTTGACTGGATGGACAAATAGAAGGAAGAAAAAAGAAAACATGAATTTCTAACTGAGGAGTCTTGGATTTTTGCAGATGTTTATCAAATGGACATGGATATTAAAAAGTTTAGAAATATTGGGACCAGCAGTTAGCGTAATGGCTATGTCGCTAAACTCCCATGTAGCCAACCGTGGTTTGAATCCCGGACCCGGTGGCTTAAATTCATGCTGGACGCGTGTGTGTGCGTGCCCAAGATCCCGAGAGTAGAATGGAGGAGAAGGGATTGCAGCGTGGCCATCCCCCCTGGGGGGTGATTTCTCGCTTTCTATCTTTCTGTCTCTCTCTGTTTCTCTGGCGAGAGCACGCACCCTATAGCAAAAAAAAAAAAAAAAAAAAAAAAAAAGTTTAGAAATACTGTTCTTACCCATAGAAAGTAACCTTTAGGTCTGGATACACCCATGGGAGTGTCGTGTTAGTCATGTATTGCCATGGGAGAAGGAGAGCCATACTTAGTGTTTTCATAGGCATTTGCTCGATTATCTTTTGGCAATCCAGACTTTCCTCAGAATTTTCTTAGAGTAGCACAACATCCTTCAACCACTTACTTACATGTCAGTGATCAAATTGGCTATAAAAGTTCTTATTTGGAAACCATAGTGCTTCCAGTTTTACAACTTTAAAAAAAAATGCCCGGTTAACTGAAAACTAGCTCCCTCTAATTTTTTTTGCTTTTGCCAGTAAGCCAGCTATTTTGGAATTGTTCTGTTTGTGTTTACTTATAAACATTGTTAATGATTTTCAGAGCTTTAGATAATTTCTATAAAATTATTTCTGTTGATATCAGTAGCCTGTGAAGATTTTTAACTGTTCTAAATCACTACTAGCATTTGATCAAATGCATCCAAAGATCCCAAATCTTCCAAAATACCAACAGACAGCTACCTAGCATGTATCAGTGATCGAGGATAAGTTTTAGGCATGTATTTAATCATTATATTCCAAAATATGATTTTGTGTGATAATTTTTAATTTTTCCATTTCATTATTTCCTGTGGTCCTAAGTTTTATACTGGGTTTCATACTTTCTTCAGTTTACTCTAGGACTTGAGAGTGACACTAGGGAAGAATTAAGTATTGCCATTATAGGCATAAAAATTGATTTATTTAATTGAGATCTCTCTAGTGCTCTTAACACAGTACATGTACAATAAATTGTTACTCAACCACCATGCACATGGAAGTCTGTGAAAGGTTTTGTATACTGTGATTGCCATTTGATTTCCTTGCATTTTTATAGGGATTTATAGCTTACAAAATTCTTCCTTTATTTGATTCTCACAATAAACTTTTTAATAAGTAGGGACTATCAAGAATATATTTTTTATAAATAGTCAAAAGCTCAACTAACAGGCCCAGCCACTATGGCACAGGGTAATTCATTAACCTGCAAGGCTAGAAGCCATATGTCCAACTCTAGGATCCCACATGCCTGCTACACAGTTGGATCAGCCTGAAAACATGCCAGATGTGCAAATGCACCACCCAGGATCTTGAGGAGTTAGAGGGCTAGTGAAGGGGATTACAGAATGGTGAGTCCTTGTTGAGGGTACTTTCTTGATCTCTATCATTAAAAAAAATCCAAACCTCAACTAATAGCTACTTAAATGAAAAAGTTTTATCATCTCACTTAACATGAAGGCTGCAGTTTCATACAATTGCTGGTATTGGTCTAGCTCAACTATTACTGTTCCATTAAGGACTCAGAATTTTTCTTTTACTTTGTCATCATTTTTTTGTCTTTTCAACTTTGGCTTGTTGATGTTGCCACTTTTTCTTCTTCTTCTTTTTTTTTTTTTTTCAAGTTTATATCTTTATTTCTTCTATGAAAGAGAGAGAGAGAGAGACAAAGACTGGTAGCCCGAGCACTCTTTGCTGTGATCTTCCTCCAGTCTCAGTCAGCCTGTGTCGTGGGCACATGTACATGCCAAGACCTATGCAAGTCCAGTCGCATGACCACTATGTCATCATCTGGTTCCTGTAGACACTTCTTGATGGTACTTATTGTCTTATGTTTGTGAGGTGGCTGCCACAGTTCCTGATGTCACATTTGAGGTCAGGGCAAATAGAGAGAAAGGTTGGTGACAGTCACAACTGTCCTTTTTATAGAGAAAACAAGTGTTCCAAGAAGATTTCTAACATATTTCTCTGTGTATTTCATTAGTCAAAATAGTGTCAGCTGACCACTTTTATCTGCATGGAATGCTAGGTCAGGGACCATCTAGCTTTCTACCTTTTGTCAATAGAGGATGGTAAGGGGGAAGGGAAATGAGTTAACCAATCAAGATGGGCAAATGTTAGTCCCATTTTGTAAGAGAAGTATTTGAAGCTCAAAATAGTAGGCTGACACTTGAACCCAAACCTTTTTTTTTTTTTTTTTTTTTTGAGCGGTTGTTGCTATAGGGCGCATGCACTCGCCAGGCAGACAGAGAGAGACAGAGAGACAGAAAGTGAGAAATCACCCCCCGGGGGGTGGCCACGCCGCAATCCCTTCTCCTCCATTCTCCTCTTGGGATCTTGGGCACGCACGCACACGCGCCTGGCATGAGTTTTAAGCCACCGGGTCCGGGACGCGAACCGCGGTCGACTACGTGGGAGTCCAGTGACATAGCCATTATGCTAACTGCTGGTTCCCAACTGGTCTCTGCTTTCAAGATGGCCCCTTGAATGCTACATCCTCACATGACAGAAGAAGAAAATCAGAAGGACAGAATTAGGAATTTTTAATTCAGAGTTTAATTGCCCAAAGAGTCCCTTAGAGTCTTTTAAAACAATCATACTCTCCAGAACAGGTCAGGGCAAGGTGAACATATATATACTGCTTAGCTTTCTCTATCTTTTGTGGGGCTTTTTCAGTGTAAACAAACCTCCTCTTGCTCTTACCCCAGTTCTGATATGCTTCTCCTGGAGGGGGTGCTCTCTCTCACACCGCCTTCCTCAGTCCCTGCTCTACCAGTACAACCCTCAGTTCTTAAATAAGAGATCTTCAGAGATTTAGAACCACTTAACCATCCAGTTGGTTCACCCTTGACACAAATGAAACAGCTCATAGATATGGGCTGATGTAGTTCTGTTCATTCCTTTCCTGAAGGATTCAAAAAACTCTGTAAGTAAGGCAGCCAGATAAAGGAATCTCATGGGCTGTTCCTTTAGACCTGAGGGCTTTTACATAGGATTCTGAGATCTGGGGCCAGCAGGTGGCATAGTGATAAAGGTGCTGGACTCCCAGATTGCCGACTGTGGTTCGAGTCTGGACCTAGCAGCTTGCTTTCTCGCTTCCCCTCTCTCTCTCTGGCCAGATTTAAAAATAATAATAATAAAATTTTAAAAATTCAAAAAAGGAATTCTGAGATTTGGATATGAGATCTCTCTTGAGAACAGTGACAGGAATAGAAATGAAAGGTTTATGGTCAGGTCTCAATTTTGACAGTGGCCTTGAAAAGTAGTTAACAACTTAGTGCTTCAGTTTTCCCATCTATCACATAAGTGACTATTACTTTATACCCCAAACATTGTTTTGAACATTTATGAACAAATAGTTTGTACCCATAATCTTAGATTTTCTTGAACATTCTAATACTGGGAAATCTCTAGTCTCATGAAGTTGAAAAAATGAATACCTTTAATTGTCTATAAGTTAGAATTCACCTACCTGCTTATGGTGATCAGAGAAGTTGCCCAGTTAGATGAGGTGACTAAGAAGTTTCACACAGGGAGAAGAGATTTTTTTAAATGAATTTTATTTTTCAGATCACATTTAGGTTCACAGCAAAATTGAGCAGGAAGTACAGAGAGTTCCCACATAACTAACCCCTGTCCTCATCCATGTACAACTTCCTTTACTATGAACATCACACACCATAGTTTAGTAGATTTATTATAATCAGTGAACCTACATTAACACATCATCATCACCCAAAGTCCATAGTTTATATTAGGGTTCACTGTATATACTATGAATTTGGACAAATATATAATTACTTGTATCTGCCATTTCAGTATCGTACTGAATAGTTTTCATTGCCCTAAAAATACTGTGCTCTGCCTATTCATCCCTCCCTTCTCCCTAACTCCTAGCAACCACTGATCTTTTTCCAGTCTTTGTAGTTTTGCCTTTTGCAGTCTCTGTAGCTTTGCCTTTTCCAGAATGTCATATAGTTGGAACAGTATAGTATGTAGGTGTTGATTTAGTAATCTGCATTTAAATTTCCTCCATGTCTTTTCATGGCTTGAGAGCTCATTTCTCTTTTTTTTCTTTTTGCTATAGGGCATGTATACTGACTGGAGAGAGAAAGTGAGGAAGCATGGGGGTTGGGGGAGGATGCCCACTCCACAGTCCTTTTTCTTTATTCTCCTCTCAGGATTTTGGGCACGCACACACACACATACTTGGCATATTTTCAGACTGCCAGGTCTAAGACACAAGCTGCTCAGTCAGCTATATGGAATCCAAATGCCTTAACCACCATGCTACTGTCTGGCTCTGATGTAAGAAAGCTTATTTCTTTTTTTTTTTGGAGAGATTTTCGCTAGAGGGCGCGTGCGCTCGCCAGACAGACAGAGAGAGACATTAGAGACAGAAAGCGAGAAATCACCCCCCAGGGGGGATGGTCACGCCGCAATCCCTTCTCCTCCATTCTCCTCTCGGGATCTTGGGCACGCACGCACATGCGCCCGGCGTGAGTTGTAAGCCACCGGGTCCGGGACGCAAACCGCGGTCGACTACGTGGGAGTCCAGCGACATAGCCATTACGCTAACTGCTGGTTCCCAGAAAGCTTATTTCTTTTTACTGCTGACTAATATCCTATTGTCAGGATGTACCATGGTTTATTTATCCATTTACCTACTGAAGGACATCATGATTGCTTCCAAGTTTTGATTATTACTGGAGCTGCTATAAATGCCTTTTTACAAATGTTTGTGTGGTCATAAGTTTTCAACACCTTTGGATAAATTACCAAGGAGCAGAATTGCTGGACCAATGGTGTATGTTTAATTTTGTAAAAAATTGGGACCAGAGTACCAGCAGTTAGTGTAATGGCTATGTTGCCTGACTCCCACATAGTTGACTGTGGTTCGTGTCCCGGATCCGGTGGCTTAAAACTCACGCCGGGCGCGTGTGCATGTGTGCCCAAGATCCCGAGAGGAGAATGGAGGAGAAGGGATTGCGGCGTGGCCATCCCCCCTGGGGGATGATTTCTCGCCTTCTGTCTCTCTGGCGAGTGCACGCACCCTATAGCCAAAACCTCTAAAAAAAAAAAAAAAAAATTGGGACCAGCAGTTGGTATAATGTCTATGTTGCTGGACTCCGTGTAGTCGACCACAGTCCAAGTCCCAGACCTGGTGGCTTAAACTCACGCCGGGCGTGTGTGTGTGCTCAAGATCCTGAGAGGAGAATGGAGGAGAAGGGATTGAGACGTGGCCATCCCCCCAAGGGGTGATTTTTCACTTTCTGTCTCTCTGTCTCTCTCTCTCTCTGTCTTTCTGGTGAGCGCACACGCCCTATAGCAAAAACCTCTCCAAAAAAAAAAAAAAACCTACCAAACTGTTTAACAAAGTGGTAGTACCATTTTGTATTCCATTAACAATGAATGATCGGTTCCTATTGCTCCACATCCTCACCAAAATTTGATGCTGACAGTAATAGGGATATAGTGATATCTCATTGTTGTTCTAATTCTTGTTCCCTAATGAGGATGTCTTCATATGCTTATTTGCCATGTGTATGTCTTCTTTGATGAGGTATCTGTCTATTTTGTCATTTTTTAATTGGATAGTTCATTTTTTTTTATTTCTTCTTTTTTTTTTTTTTTGAGAGGTTTTTGCTATAGGGCATGTGCGCTCGCCAGAGAGACAGGGAGAGATGGAGAGACAGAAAGCGAGAAATCACCCCTCTGGGGGAATGGCCACGCTGCAATCCCTTTTCCTCCATTCTCCTCTCGGGATCTTGGGCACGCATGCACACATGCCCAGTGTGAATTTAAGCCACCGGGTCCGGGACTCGAACTGCTGTCGACTACATGGGAGTTCAGCGGCATAGCCATTACGCTAACTGCTGGTCCCAAGATAGTTCATTTTCTTATTGTTGAGTTTAATAGTTCTTTGTGCATTTCATATAGCAGTCCTTTTTGCAAATATTTTCTCCCAGTCCATGGCTTGTCTTCTTAACTTTACAGAGTAGTTTTTAATTTTAAGTAAGTCCAGCTTATCAGTTATTTCTTTCATAGGTTGTGCCTTTTGTGTTATATCTAAAAAGTCTTCATGTCCAAGGTCATCTAGGTTTTCTACTACTTATTATGTAGCTATAGTTTGGCATTTTACATTTAGGTCTATAATCCATTATGAATTCATTTTTGTGAAAGGTTTAAGGTCTGTATCTAGATTCATTTTATTTTATTTTTTTTACAAGTGGATGCCAGTTGTTGTACCACCATTTGTTGAAAAGATTGTCTCTTTTCCATTGTATTGCCTTTGCTCCTTTGTCAAAGTTCAGTTGACTCTATTTGTGTGGTTCTATTTCTGGACTTTCTGTTCTGTTCCATTGATCTATTATTTTTTTTTTTTTTTTAAGAAATTGTTTGTATAATAGAAAAGAAAAAAGGCCATGTAGACTGTGGATATAAGTAGATTTTCCCATTTCAGATGCTTTAAAAAAAGGTTCAGGATATAACAGAGGCACCTTACAATTTTTTTTAAGAGGTTTTTGCCTTAAGGAGCAGGGAGCATGTGCTGGAGAGACAGAGATAGTGAGAGGGAAAGGGAGAAATCACCCTGGGGGGTGGGGGCTGGCCATGCCGCAATCTCTTCTCCATTCTCCTCCTGGGATCTTGGGCACACATGCACGCACATGCGCCCAGAATGATTTTCAAGCCACCAGGTCTAGGACTCGAACTGTGGTCGGCCACATAGGAGTCCAGCAATGTAACCGCTACTCCATCTGCATGAAATTATGAAATCTAACATAATGGTAACACTAGCAACATTTTCTTAAAATGTCTTTTCCAGTTTCACATTGATTCCAGAAAAGATTGACCTTTCTCTTAAGATATAGTAACATCAGAATGTCAGTTGTTTAACACATGAAGATAAACTAACATGTTGTAGAGCTAGAAAGTCTGCCTTATGTCCGTTTTGCATTAGTTTTTAAAAGTATAAGCAAAGAAATCTGAGTGTATGGTAAAATTCTATAGGTATAAAGCTGACATATACCTCAAATTTTCATTTACTCAGAGGACAGTAGTGGAACAGTGAATTATAACAATTCTGTGGACTTATGGGGCACAATGAAAACATTATATACAATAGATCCTGTGCAGATGTTCAATGTTTCATGAAACCTTAAGGTTTCAGGGCTTCATGAAACCTTATATGATAATTTCTTCCATATTTCCAAACAGCAAAATATTACCATTGGTACTTACTTCGCATTGACTATACATGCATCTTTCTTAGTAAGGCACGTGACATTATTCAAACTAAGCTTCTGTAGAGAGTAAATCTTAGATTATTTTCACTCCCACTCACTAAGAGAAATCCACTTCTGCCAGTTGTCATTCCAGTCCCTTCCAGACCTGTGGTAAGCTTGTATGCTCACTGGCTACTTTCAGTCATGTAGTCAAAACAGCATTATTCTTTCTAGTAAGAACTTGCAGGGTATTGGATAAGAGTGTGAGCTTTGGATCCACACTTCTTGAGTTCATATCTTATTGTCTTCTAGTTTGTGACCTTGGGCATGTTACTTAACTGTTACGTGCCTCAGTTTCACCCTGTTTAAAATGTCGATATAGGGGCCAGTGGGTAGTGTGGTTGAGGCACTGGACTCCCACGTGGCTGATCATGGTTTAAGTCCTGGACCCAATGGCTTGAAACTCACACTGGGCATGTGTGTATGCATTCCCAGGGTCCCGAGAGTAGAGTGGAGGGGAGAGGATTGTGGTGTGGCCATTCCCCCTGGGAAGTGATTTCTTGCTTTCTGTCTCTCTCTCTCTGTCTCTCTAGCGAGCACATATGCCCTATAGCAAAAATCTCTATAAATAAATAAAATGTAGATATTAATAGTAACTATATCATCGGGATATGAATGTAGCTGTTAACTTTATTTATTTATTTATTTTTATTTATTTTTTTTTTGAGAGGTTTTTGCTATAGGGCGTGTGCGCTCGCCAGACAGACAGAGAGAGACAGAGAGATAGAAAGCGAGAAATCACCCCCCAGAGGGGATGGCCATGCCACAATCTCTTCTCCTCCAATCTCCTCTCGGGATCTTGGGCATGCACGCACACGCGCCCAGCGTGAGTTTAAGCTACCGGGTCTGGGACTCGAACCGCGGTCGACTATGTGGGAGTCCAGCGACATAGCCATTATGCTAACTGCTGGCCCCTGTAGCTGTTAACTTTAAAAAGTGCCCATTCAGGAGGCTGGCAGGTGGTGTGGTGGTTAAAGGCACTGGATTCCCATATGACTGACCACAGTCCCGAACCTGGTGACTTGCTTTCTCACTTTCTCTCTCTCTCACTCTCTTTCTCTCTGGTCAAATTGAAATAAACAAATAATTAATTAAATTAAATAATTCTTTTTAAAAAGTGCCCATTCGGGGCTGACGGTGGTATGGTTAAGGCTCTGGACTCCTACATGATTGGCTTGGTTTGAGTCCTGGACCTGGCTTTCTCATTTTCCCTTTCTCTTTCTCTGATCTAAATAAAATATAATAATAACAAATAAAATTAAATAAAGAAATAATTCTTTTTTAAAAAGTGTACCTGTTCAATGGTGAGTGTTCTATAAATGTTAGTTCAATTAGTCAACAAATAGTTATTGAATGCTAGGCCCTGGCAATATGCTGATTATACCATGAGCAAGATTTGATCCCTGACCTTTTTACCAAGTATATGTTTCCTTGTGCTCAGTCACATTAACGTTCATTGTGTTCATTTGTGTTTGGTTTTTGAATTTTGTTCTTTAGTTGAAATCAAGTGATTTTGCTGCCCTGAAGCGGTTGCTGCCTCTGTTGGAGAAGGTCTCCACCATGTACCCTGACCCCGTCATCCAAGAACTTGCCGTTGATCTCCGCATCACCATCTCTACACATGGCGCCTTTGCTACTGAGACTGTCAGTGTGGCTGCCCAGACTACCTTGAATAAAAAAATTCCAGAAGGGAAAATAGAAAAGCAGCAACAAACCAGTCATGGAAAATACACTGAAGTAGCTAAGAGCCACCTCCAGCAACAGCAGAGCCATGAGAAACTCCCCCAAACAGGTCTGCAGTCTGATGCTTCATGTGTTCCTAAGGAGGTCAGTGAGCCCAGCACTCCTACACACCAGAAATCTGAAAGCATAACCACAGAACAGCTCCAGGAGGTTCTCTTATCAGCTTATGATCCTCAAATTCCAACACGGGCTGCTGCCCTGCGTACTCTTTCCCGCTGGATAGAGCAGAGAGAAGCAAAAGCCCTGGAGCTACAAGAAAAGCTTCTCCAGGTAAGCAGAATGCACTACAAAGCCACGTGGGTGCACGGCAGGGCAGCTGTCCAGGAGCATTAATTCAACCCAAGTATTTTTGGAGTCTGGACAATCTGTCAGGCATTGTCCTGGATTACTCTCCAGGAACTTGTAGTCGTTCTGAGGAGGCAAGACTTAGACATAGGAAAGACTTAGATGACTACATGAGACCACTCAATAGAACATGATCAGGGCTCAAGTTTTTAAAATAATTTTATTTATTATCATTATTATTATTTTAAATTTGCTACAGGGCACATGCGCTCACCAGAGAAAGCCAGAGATAGAGGGAAAGTGAGAAAGCAAGCCACCAGGTCGAGGACTTGAATCACAGCCATGTGGGAGTCCAGCACCTTAACCACCTTGCCACCTGCTGGTCCCAGGGCTCAGAATTTTTACTTGCAAGAAATGCTGTGGATAGTCAGGAAAAAGAGAAAGTTGGAATCTGCTGGAGGAGGTAGATTTTAACATAGTCCTAACAAACTGGTAAAGCTTCAACAGGTAAAACAAAAGTGGGTAGAACGGCATGAGCAAATTCCCAGAGATGAGAAAATACCTTTTTATGGTGAATAGGTCTACTTTCAGTTCTGTGACCCAGCCCAAGTAAACCACCTATTTTCCCATTTTAGAGAGATGCTAGGCAAGGCTGGGTCTCCTCCCCCCTCCTCTCTCCATCAGAATTAAGAAGCTATTTAAATTGTAGATTTATGTGATAAAATACATAGAGACTTCAAAAAGTTTATGGAAAAATGGAATTAAAATATGAGTTTATTTAGGTGCAAAAAATGTGAAATCCATGCATTTTTTAAAATAAAATGCATTTTTCATGAACTTTTTAAAGATCCCCTTGTTGTATGGTTAGTTTGGGATCTTTTGCCTTTGGTGGACATTGTGTTGACCTCAAAATGGGTTAGAGTTTAAGAGCAAGGAGTCTGTCTAGCAACTATTACCTGGGATCAAATCTCAGATTAGTCACTCAAACTTACTGAGCCTCAGTGATAATATTGATGATGGTCTCTTCTATACATCCTAGCCATTGGACTGAAAATTATAATTCTAATTGAAAACATTTTTTTCATCATCTCTCAAGTAATGGAAGCAGATGTATAACAATAACTGTCATTTATTGAGTCAGGCCATACACATTACAGATGTTGTCTCTAATCCTTGTAACTATTGGAATACTGATATTCCCCTCCTTTTTTTTTTTTTTTTTTTGAGTAGTTTTTGCTATAGGGCGTGTGCGCTCACCAGAAAGAGACAGAAAGCAAGAAATCTCCCCCCAGGGGGGATAGCCACGCCACAGTCCCTTCTCCCCCATTCTCCTCTCATGATCTTGGGCATGCGTGCACATGCATGCACACTACATGGGAGTCCAGTGACATAGCCATTACACCAACTGCTGGTCCCAATGTTCCCATTTTAAATATAAAAAAACAAAGCACAGGGGCCGGCAGGTGGTGTGGTGGTTAAGGGTGCTGGACTGCCATATGGCCAACTATGGTTCGAGTCCTGAACCTGGCGGCTTGCTTTCTTACTTTCCTTCTCTTTCTCTCTTTCACTCTGTCCCTCTCTGGTCATATTAAAAATAAACAAATAAATAAATGAAGTCAGATCAAAAAATTAAAAAAAACAAACAAAGCACAGATGTGCCAAGAATAATTGTTATTATGTACCCTGAGGGGCCAGTGAGTGTGTGTGTGCCCAAAATCCTGAAAGGAGAAACGGAGAAGGGATTGCTGTGTGACCATTTCCAACGGGGGGTGCTTTCTCACTTTCTATCTCTCTCTGTCTCTCTCCAGCAAGCACATACACACTCTAGCAAATTAAAAAATGATAAGGGGGCCAGTAGATGCCATAGTGGTTAAAGTGCTGAACTTTCACATGGCTGACTGTAGTTCAAGTCCCAGATCTGGTGGCTTGAAACTCACTTCAGGTGAGTGTGCATACATACTCAAAATCCTAAGGGGAGAATTGGGGAGAAGGAACTGTGACATGGCTATCCTCTCTGGAGGATGATTTCTCACTTTCCTTCTCACTGTCTCTGTTTCTCCAGTGAGTGCATGTGCTGTATGACAAAAATCTTAAAAAAATGATGATGGTGGGGTCAGCAGGTGGTGTAGTGGCTAAGGCACTGGACTCCCACATAGCCAACCGAAGTTTGAGTCCTGGACCTGGCAACTTGCTTTCTCATTTTCTCTCACTTTTCTGAATCACTTTGTTGAGGGCACATCCGCTATAGCAAATTAAATAATGATAATAATAAATAAAATAAATAATTATTTTTAAAAAAAGTACCTCGATAAGGGTCAGTCTGTGGCCTGGTGGATAAGGTGGCTGGATTTCCACATGGCTGACTGAGGTTTGAGTCCTGGACCCAGCAGCTTGAAGGACACACCAGACACTTCCATGTGCATGCCTAAAATCCCAAAAGGAGGGAGAAATAGAGAAGAGATAGTAGCATGACCATTCCCCATAGGGACTGTTTTCTTTCTTTCTCCCTCCCTTCCTTCCTTCCTTCCTTCCTTCCTTCCTTCCTTCCTTCCTTCCTTCCTTTCTTTTATAAGAATTATTTTATTTAACTTTCTTTCTTTCTTTCTCTCTCTCTCTCTCTCTTTTTCTTTCTTTCTTCCCTTCCCTTCCCTTCCCCTCCCTTCCCTTCCCTTCTCTTCCCTTTCCTTTCCTTTCTTTTACTTTGACCAGAGAGGAACAGAGTGAGAGAGAGGGTAAGTGAGAAAGCAAGCTGCCAGGTCTGGGACTCCAGCTGCAGTCAGCCATGTGGGAGTCCATCACCCCTAACCACCACACTACCTACCAGCCCCTTCTTGTTTTCTCTCTCTCTCTCTCTGGTGGGCACACACACCCTCTGGCATATTAAAAAGATGTATTTTGGGCCAGCAGGTGGTATGGTGGTTAAGGCACCGGATTCCCACGTGGCTGACTATGGTTCCAGTTCTGGACCTGACGGCTTGCTTTCTCACACCCCACCCCCAGCCCCATCTCTCTTGGTCAAATTAAAACATAATAATAATAAACAAAATAAATTATTATTATTATTATTATTGTAGAAGTTTTGGCTATAGGGTGCATGCATTCTCCAGAGAGACAGAGAGACAGGACGCGAGAAATCACCTACCCAGGGGGGATGGCCATGCTGCAATCCCTTCTCCTCCATTCTCCTCTCAGGATCTTAGGCACGCACACACACGTGCTCAGTGTGAGTTTAAGCCACCGGGTCCGGGACTTGAACCGTGGTCAACTACATGGGAGTCCAGCGACATAGCCATTACGCCGTCTGCTGGTCCCAAAATAAATAATTTTTTAAAACTGTGTGTGCGTGTATATATATATATATACATATATATATATATATATATACATACACTTCGATGTACTTATTTAGATGGTGAGTGCTATGAACATCTTTGAAATTTTCTTTACCTTCACTTAACCTTCATTTGCTGTATATAGTTTGTCACGAAGCCCTGCTATTTCTTTTGGCAGAGAAGGCTTTCAGGCCTAGCTCTTCCTCTTTATTTTCATAGCCACTACCCTGTATTAAGCTTCCCTTATGCCATACATCATCGCCAGTGTTCCATACATCATCCCCAATTTTCCATCCTAACCATCTTCTCATCTGGACTAATCTTAGACTCTCCCTAACATACTTAAGTGGCATCAAGTGGATATCAAGAATCAATGTGCTAGCAAAGGACATGGTGTTCTACGTGGAACAGACACTCCATTTTCCCCTAGAGTACAAGCAGGAAGAACAGGGACACATGGCCATTGTATTTCTCTGTCTCTTATGTTAGGGCTTAACCTTAACCATATCACTGTAGTCTCTGTAGATAAGTAATACCCATTGTAGTTGATATTCGTTGGCGAACTCTTAATTTGTGAGATGTATCAAGAGTAATGTTACTGGGACCAGCAGTTGGCATGATGGCTATGTCGCTGGACTCCCATGTAGTCGACCGCAGTTCAAGTCCCAGACCCGGTGGCTTAAATTCGCACCAGGTACATGTGCATGCGTGCCCAAGATCCCAAGAGGAGAATGGAGAAGAAGGGATTGCGGTGTGACCCTCTCCCCTGGGGGGTGATTTCTCACTTTCTGTCTCTCTGTCTTTTTGGAGAACACATGTGCCCACAAAAACCTCTCAAAAAAAAAGAGCAATGTTACTAATATCAATTAAAATGATTATATTTGTAAAAGATTTAGGAAAACAAATTAAGGCAAATTCAGTTAGCCCACTAATTATATTTCTGTCTCACTTCCATTTCCACGTGCTTTGTTAGGACAAAAGAAAAGGATCAAATTGCAGCAAATGTGCCATAGTTGTACATAACCTCAAACCTTGCCTCTCGTGTCTCACACAGTCTGTAGTCTGTGAAGTCATATGTGAGAATGTTGCTCAGCATGAGCAGTAGCGGAAAAATACTGAGGATTCTTCTATTGGTTTCCATAGCTACTGCTGATGTATACTTGACTATTTCAAGATGTGTCTCCCCCTAATCTCTACCCCTTTTTAACTATAGTAAAAATGGAACTTTAAGCATGTATACGATCTTCCCTAAGACTCTAACTCAGACCAATTTCTAGCTAAGACAAACAAGAAAAGCATTTACTTTTATTTTTTAAGTTTTTTTCCATAGGGCATTTGTGCTCACTGGAGAGATAGTGACAAGAAAGTGAAAAATCATTCCCTGGGGGGATGGCCATGCCACAGTCCCTTCTCCTCCATTTTCCTCTCAAGATTTTGGGCATGCATGCACATATACCTGGTATGATTTTCAAGCCACTGAGTCTGGGACATGATAGGACATGTGGGAGTCCACTGCCTTAACCACCATGCCACTTACTGGTCCCCGAAAAGCATTTATTTTGAGGCTGCTGAGAAGGGTGTCTCTTAAGTCTTCCTTGCTCTTCATAAATCAAATCACTCTTGTATTTTGTGGTTCCAGATATTCTTGGAGAACTTGGAACATGAAGACACTTTTGTATACCTGTCTGCAATTCAGGGTAAGTTAGTCCTGGTTAAAGGACTTTGACGCTGGACCAAAGATTGTATATTGTTTGTATAATATCTCTGAAGTCATAGAGCTATGAGACTACTTGTCACTTTATCCATCTTTCTGCCTCCTGGATAGGATACTTTAAATAATACTAATATTATTATCCCTAGAGGGTTCCCAAAGGGTCTCTGTAGTTTTACTCTCTTATAATGATGAGGAAGTTTTTGTCTTTACTTATACCATAGATTAAATCCCATCCCTGTACTGAAGAAGGTACAGAATGGCTCACACACATGAGCTCTTATTACATTGCCCTTTTAAGCCACTTACTAATGTCAGTGTGTACTTTTGCTCTCTCTTTATGGTAATAGAATCTCAGGTTGTTTAATATTCATTCATCAAAAAAATTTTTGGAAATAATGTTACTTCTCTTTTTATGATTCTTTGTTGTTCCCACAGCTCCACTAATTTGTGGATTTCAAATATAGAGGGTGTCAAGAATTAGACACCCTTTCCAAAGGGTAAGAAGCAGATTTGGTGAGAAGGCCTGAATGCCCTCAATTCCCTTGGTTCTGTCGGTGTGGTATAGTGTGGTATAGTCCTCGAGAGCTGGGAGTCTGGATGCAGACCACCTGGGTGTACCTTCCCATCCTCTGCTTAATCTCTTTGGGCTTCAGTTTCTTATGTGTGGAAAGGGGACTAAGTAGAAATAGAAAATAATACAGCTGCTTTAGAAAATAGTCTGACAGTTCTTCAAAAAGATAAACAGAATTTCCACTTGCTCCAACAATTTTACTCCTAGGTATGTATCCAAAAGAAATTAAAACATATATCTACACAAAACTTGTATGTGAATATTTAACTTATAGTGAAATTATTCACAGTAACTAAATGGTAGAAATAACCCAAATGTTCATCAACTGAGGAATGGATAAACAAAGTGTGGTATATGCACACACCAGAATATTATGTGGTTATAAAAATTAACGAGTAACAGATACATGCCACAGTATAGATGAATCGTATATTCCTTATATTACGTTATGTGAAAGAAATCAGTTACAAAGTACTGCATATTGTATGAGTCCATTTATATGAAATGTTCAGAACAGACAAATTTATAGAGACAGAAAGTAAGTTAGTAGTTGTCTAGGGCTGGGGGTCAGAGTTGGGGAGTGCTAGTTTAAGGACATAGGATTTCTTTTTGGGGTGTTGAAAATGTTCTTAAATTGGTCCAGTCAGGGCCACCAAATGATATAGTGGTTAAGGCACTAGACTCCCACATGGCTGACTGCGGTTCAAGTCCTGAACCTGGCAGTATGAAACATGCCAAGTGCATGTGCATGGGTGTCCAAAATCCTGAGAGGAGAATAGAGAAGGGATTGTGGCATGGCCATCCCTTCTAGGAAGTGATTCTCGCTTTCTCACTTTCTGTCTCTCTCTGTGTCTCAGGTGAGTGCGTGTGCCTTATAGCAAAAAATCTTTAAAAAAATAAAAAGAAAGAAAGAAAAAAGAAATTGGGTCAGCCCCACAGCACAATGGTTATTAATAGCGTATCTGGAGCTGGAACCTACATGGCCAGCTGCGATTTGAATCTTGGCCCTGGCAGCTTGAAAAACATGCCAGGCATATATGCATGTGTGCCCAAAGTCCTGACAGATGGAGAAATGGAATGAAAAGTATTGTAGCATAACCACACCCCAGTTGAGGGTACTTTCTCTCTCCTGTCTCTCTCTTGCTTTTTCTCTCTCTGTCTCTTACAAGCACATTTGTCCTCTGGCAATTAAAAACAGAAAGCAGAATATTTCTGAAATCGATTGTGGTGATGGTTGCACAATTCTATCAGTGTGCTAGTAACCATTGTGCTGTACACATTACATTTATTCTGGCCAGTCATGGTGGCACAAGTAGGAAGACACCACTTTGCAGTGACTGAGCCACGTGGGAGGCCTGGGTTTGGTTTCTAGCCCAACCTAAACAGGTTTGGCACAGAGGCATAAGCTGTGATCCTAGCTAACTGGGAGGCTGGGACAGGAGGATTGAGACATGGTGAAATCCTGCCAAAAATACCTATAATATGGGCCAGCAGGTGAAATATTGGCTAAGGAGCTAGACTCCCACGTGGTTGACTGCGGTTCGAATGCTAGACCCAGTGACTTAAAACTCATGCCAAGTGTGTGTGCATGTATGCCCACCCAAAATCCCAAGAGGAGAATGGAGGAGAAAAGATTATGGCATGGCCATTCCCACTAGGGGAGTGATTTCTTTCTTTCTCTCTGGCGAGCACATGTGCCCTATAGCAAAAATCTCAACAACAACAACAAAAACCCACTTATAATAATAATAATTCTGTAATCTAAAACTATTCTATTATAGAAAGTTTATTTATAAAAGGGCCATCTCTGTGGTGCATCCATAATGCGTAGCTCAAGAGAAGTCGCATCATATGTGATTACTACACTTTGAATGTGGCCTGGTCAGCCTGTAAAACACTGTACACATGCATGAGTGTCCAAGATTCACCGGGCTAGAGGACTAGAGGAAGGGGATTGTGGCATGACCAAATACTGTGGAGGGTACTCCTCTCTCTCATACGTGTGTGTGTCTTCTATCATGAATAAAAAAAGAACACAAATTAAAAGGGAGAGCATATACTAGGATTAGATGAGTTAATGCTGGAAAGGGTTTAGCACATATTGTTCTATATATGTTAGCTATTACTATTTTAGAGTCATTATCATCATCATTTTTAATTTGCTAAAGGATGCATGTGCTTGCTGAAGAGAGACAGGGAAAGCAAGAAAGCATCCCCCCCTAGGGGATGGTCACACTGCACTCCCTTCTCTCTAGCTCCCTTCAGGATTTTGGGCATGCACATACACGTACCCAGCATGTTTTTCATGCAACCAGGTCTGCAATTCAAACTATGCTGTTGGCCAGGTGGGATCCAACCGCCTTAACTTCCACACCACTGACAGCTTCATCATCATTATTGTTACTTCCAGTGTTGGATTGCTAGGTAATATTGTGATCTTTATAACTCCCCAGTTCTAAAGCTTGAGTAGGCTGATTCTCTCAGTTAGTTATTGCTACATAACAAACTCTCCCAGCCCTCAGGGACTTAAGACCCCAACCATTATTATTGCTCACACATCTATAAACGAATCAAGGTTCAGTCAGTCCTGACCTGGGCAGTTGTGCTTCTCTCCAAGATCTGTGGGCCAACATTCATAGCTCTGGCTTGTTTCTAATCATCCTGGACCAGTTGCCTACGGGGACATGTTCTCCTCAGAGTGATTGCAGCAGTGTCGGACCACAAATACACACTCGAGGGACTGCTTCAGGTCTGTCACTTTGGCCTTATCCTGTTGGCTAAAGCAAGACACGTGGCTTGACCCAAAAGTCAGTTGGTGGAGAAATATACTCTTTTTAATGGGACAGACTGCCAAGGGCCTGGATGCAGGGAGGGGTGAAGAATTTACACCAGTAATGCAGTACTTCACACTGATGTTTTCTACCTACTTGCCAAAGGCAAGGTTCATAGCATGAAAACAGTGCAGGTTCTTACTGGCCAGCTATTTCTGGTATAATTTGGGCGTGCTCTTACAGACTTAGGATTTGAGGCTAAAGAAAGAGTGAAGAGGGGAGAGCATACAGTAATGAGGACCTGAGTCTTAGGATTCTTTATCAATAAACATACAAGTGGACTTCAGAAAGTTTGTAGAAAAATGAAATTAAACTACAAATTTATTTTAGTACAAAAATTTTTGAAATTCATTTACAGTTCTTCATAATACACTTTTTTCTCTATGTACCTTTTGAAGACGTCTTGTATATTGTGTATCTACTAAATACAGAACATTTTAGATTAACTGTGAGTTGTCATGACTAGGTTAAAAAGCAAAAAGAGAATTCCCTAGAGGATACAAAATGACCACCTGAAGAGGTAAAGGGCAATGAAGTGAGAGCAGAAGCCAGCGTTTAAGAGACATTACCTGCTGCTGAGAGGTCAGGGAGGGCAGGAATTGAGATGAGCCTGGGGCCCTGCAGGCCACGTGACAATGAATGATACTTACGGAAATCAGATAAATCAATGAAGCAAGAATCTAAAGTGCCTACAATTAATGTTTCAGAAAACAAGTCATCCTGCACTTTTCCCATGAAACTATAATACTGTCAAGGAGACGTTTTTTCATTGATTTTTTTCTTAGGACTGGTTTTCTGGAAGTGATAGCATATTATTCTAATGTGGCAACGTTGCCATTTGGAATAAGCTTCTTAGCTGATTAACTCATTGAGCTCATTAGCCTCTATGATCTGCTATAAAAATCACAACTGTTGGTGTTGTGTTTGTTTTTAGTACTTTTAATTGGTGTGCTAATCAGTTAGTAGCTAATTTGGTGATGAAGAACACAGGAGGTAGAGATATAATTTCTGTTCTCAGCTCCCCATGATGGACAGGTTGGAACTAATTGATGTTTTTGGTGCTTGTAACATACACTTAAAAGCCAAGGCCTTAGGTGAATTTCCCATTAAGAAAGGGAAGAGCTGAATTTTCCCACCTGCACTGCCAACGTAGTTTGCCCAGGCTTACAGCATGGCTTTGTAGGAACAAAGCCATTCTAGACTCTCAATCAGACAAAACCAGCTCACTTGTAAATGTTGTACAGTAGAAGGGGTGCCTGGTTTTGGTCTGAGTAGTATTTAGTTTTTTGGGACTCTGTGTGTGTTTAAAGTTTTTCTTTTCCTTTTTGCTATAGGGTGTGTGCACTCCCTGGAGAGAGACGGAGAGGAAGAAAGAGAGAGAGAGTGAGAAATCAACCCCTAACCCCAGAGGGAATGGCCACATCATAGTCCCTTTTTGGGACTTGGGGCATGCATGCATGCACACATGCCTGATCTATTTTCTAAGCTGCCAGGTCCGGGCCTCGAACCGAGCACTTGGCCATGTGGGATTCAACCACCTTAACCACGGTGCCACTTGGCTGGTCCTAAAGTTTTTCTTTTCTAGGCCATTTAAATGGCTCTGTGAGAGTTACAGTGTACATTTTTCTTATTATTGATATTTTGGGTTTTTTGTTTTTAAGAGAGATTTCTGTTATAGGGTACATGCACTCACCAGAGACAAAAAGAGACAGAAAGCAAAAAATCACCCACCAGGAGGGTTGTCCACACTGCAATCCCTTCTTCTCCATTCTCTTCTCAGGATTTTGGGCATGTTCACACACACAACGCTGGGTGTGAGTTTAAAGCTGCTGGGTCCGGGACTCAAACCACAGTCACTATTTGGGAGTCTAGTGACATAACCATTGTGCCATCTGCTGGTCCTGATATTTTGGGTTTCTTTTATAAAGTCGCACCAACTGTGTCTATAGTCTAGGCAGAGAGCAGAGGGGAAATTAAATAAATTCATTTGTTTAACAGGTAGATACCGATGCCTGATTTAGGAATTTCTTCTGTGCGTGCTGTTAGTAACAACAATCTGAAAACCAAATTCTCCATGAGTTAAAATTTAATTTTCTGAAAGACTGTCCACATCTCTGTTTATTCCTCCTAAAAAAGTGATGGTTGATTTTGTTGTCCTAGCAGGTGCTCCTAGTTAGTAGCAGCTTCTTTAGGCAGAGAATTATATACCAGCTTGCTGAGTTTAGTCTCTATTCAGTTACAGATAGGTCTTACTCATTTTTTCTTTAGTTTATTTTGTTTCTTCCATAAGAGAAAGATCAGACAGACAAACACACACATACACACGCGCGTGCACGCGCACACACACACACACACACACAAAGGGTTTTCACATCACGATCCACCCCTAGCCTTTGCCAGCAAGGACAGGCACACATACCTAGCATGTACAGAGCATGGTATTACTGCTGTATCCCTCTGACTGGACTAGATGACTTAATTTTTTCTTTCTTTTCTTTTCTTTTTTTTTTTTTTTTTTGTGTGTGTGTGTGTGTGTGTAGTTCGCTACAGGGTACATATGCTTTCAAGAGAGAGAGAGAGAGGAAGAGAAAGAGAGGGAGGAAGAGAGAAATATCCCCTTTTGGGAGATGGCCATACCACAATCCCTTCTCCTTCATTTTCTTCTCAGGATTTTGGGTATGCATACACATGTACCTGGCCTGATTTTCAAGCCACCAGGTTCAGAAGTTGAACTGATCAGTAGGCCATGTGGGATTTAGCTGCCTTCACATTCATGCCATCTGCTAGCCCCTGTCTTTATTTTATTATTATTTTTTAAATGCCAGAGGATTTGAATGTGAGAGAGAGAAAAAAAGAGAGAGAAAGCACCTCCCCAATGGATCCTGGTCATGTCACAATCCTTTTTCCTTTAATTCTGTATCCCAGCAGGATGCTGGGCAAGGGCATGGGCCCAGTATATTTTTTCAAGCCAAAAGGGTTAGTCATATGGGATCCAGCTTCCTCTGTGCAGTGACCAGCCGTGCAATAGGGCCAGCCAGTGACTTAGCCTTAAACAGACTAAGTCTCTCCCCGTTTTTATACCCCTTGTGTATTCTTTGTTCATTGTTTTAATTATTATGCAAGTAATCCATTCCCACTGCTTTTAAATTTTTTTTCAGTGACAAGGAAGTATATAAGGTAAAAGTCCTCTCTTTCAACGCAGGAGTTAAAATGTGTCCTTGAATGGCCCAGCCTGGAGGCACAGTTGGTAGCAAACTTAAATATAGTGCTAGAAGCCATGTGGCCAACTATAGTTCAAATCCTGGGGTTGGGTTGAAAATACACCAGGTGCATGTGTACGTACCCCAGATCTTGAGGAGCCTGAGCGCTGAGTGAGGGATCAGTGTGATGAGACCCTGTTGAGGGTGCTCCTCTCTCTCTCTCTCTTTCTCTCTCTCTCTACCTCCAGTGTACAGGCACTTGCTCTCAACATGGACAAAATACATACATACATACATACATACACATTTATCCTTAAGAGTCTCATAAGATAAATTAGATATTTGGGGCATTTTTCACATTTCAGTTTTGAAACAGATGTTCAATAATGAACATAACAAGTAAAGAAGTTATATTCTTGGGACCAGCAGTTAGCGTAATGGCTATGTTGCTGGACTCCCACGTAGTCGACCGTGGTTTGTGTCCCGGACCCGGTGGCTTAAAACTCACGCCGGGCGCGTGTGCGTGTGTGCCCAAGATCCCGAGAGGAGAATGGAGGAGAAGGGATTGCGGCGTGATCGTCCCCCCTGGGGGGTGATTTCTCGCTTTCTCTCTGTCTCTCTCTGTCTGTCTGGCAAGCGCATGCGCCCTATAGCAAAAACCTCTCCAAAAAAAGAAGTTATATTCTTCAAATAAGATATTATAGTCAGATTATTTATCATACTGTGGATCTGCTCATGTGTCTCCTCAGTCAATTTCAATTATTTAAAAGATGAAAGCAACAGATACATTTCATGGGATCCTAGGATCCCTTTCAGTGTCAAAGAATCTTTGGATAAAACTACCAGGGTCATTAAAAAAAATAAAATAAAAAACCCTAGGCTCTAAGCCAAGCATGGGAGGTGGTGAAAGTATGCCTGTGCATAGAGTGAAGAGAATCCAGACATCTTGACATGTCCAAACAGATTGTACCAGCTCTTCCACCCCTTTCCTTTCAAAGGAAGACTTTTTATTTTTGGCAAAAGAGCCAAAGAAAGGGAAGGCAAAGGCCCGGAAGGGGGAAGGTAGATACAAGGTGAAATTGTTTCTACAGAGTTTCAAACTGAGCAGGATTACAAGTCTTAACTTGCCAGACACTGAACTCTCTATCTCATTCTCATATTTCTACCTCAAATAAAGTAAGTTGAGAAACTATTAACTGAAAATAATTCTATCCCTTGAAGGATCATCTAATTGGATCTGGCATTGAATTTTGGAATGCAGTCCTATGAAGTTTACCATTACCATTTATGTCCTTGAAATGGAAAGGTTTCTTTTATGTCCTGGCCTGATTTCTGTACCACCCAATTAACAAAAGGGCATTTAGTGAATGTCTCTTATGTATGCTATCTCCATAAATTCTTGAAGTAGTTATGGGAAATAGACATCACCCCCATTTTTTAAACTTCTTATTTGAGATATAATTTACATACCTTGAATTCATCTAACTAAAATGTGCAAGTCAATGAGTTTTAGTATGTTTAAAGAGTTGTGCGACTATCGGGACCAGCAGTTGGCGTAATAGCTACATTGCTGGACTCCCATGTAGTTGACCGCAGTTCGAGTCCCAGACCTGGTGGCTTAAACTCACGCCGGGCACTTGTGCGTACGTGCCCAAGATCCCTAGAGGAGAAGGGACTGTGATGTAGCCATCCCCCCTGGTGGGGTGATTTCTCGCTTTTTGTCTCTCTGTCTCTCTCTGTCTTCTGGTGAGCACAAGTGCCCTATAGCAAAAACCTCTCATAAATAAATAAATAAATAAATAAATAAATAAAATACTGCTACCAGCCAGCCCATTAAAGCACTGGATCCCATGTGGCCAACTGCCTAGTTTGAGTCCTGGACTCAGTGAATTGAAAAACATGCTGGACTCGTGTGCATGTGTGCCCACAATCTCAAAGGAGTACTTTCTCATTCTCTCTCCTCTGGGGAGTGCATGTATCCTCTGGGGGGAAAAAAAATAATGTTGCTATTGGGCTAGTCCCATGGTCTAGTGGTTGAGAGAGCCAGATATCACATGGCCAACTGGAGTTCAAATCCGAGCCCTGGCAACTTGAAAAACATGTTAAGTGCATGTGCATAGGTTTCCCAAATCCTGACAGGATTGAAGAGAAGAGATTGTGGCATGATCAAGCCCCACCGTGGGATCACTTCTCCCTCTCTCTTTCTGTCTCTCAAGCACACACGTTCTCTGGCAATTATAATAAATAAATAAGTAAATAAGTAAAGCGTTACTATAAAGGACTGGTTCCATAGCACAGCAGTTAAGCATTCCACATAGGGAGCTGAACCCCACATTGTCAACTCTAGTTTGAATCCCGATGGCTTGAAAGTCATGCCAAGCACATGTGCATGTGCGTCTCAAATCCTGTCAGGGTAGAGATACAGAGGAAAAAGCATTGTGGCATGACCATGCACCATTGGATGGTGCATTCTCTCTCTCCTCCCCTACCCCCTTCTTTCTCTAGCAAATATGTGTACCCTCTGACAATATAAAACTGTCAATATAAATATTGGTGCACAAATTTTTGTGAGGACAAGTTTTTGTTTCTCCTGGGTATACACCTAGGAATGGAATTGCTGGGTTGTATACTAACTGTGTTACAAAGCAGCTACCGCTACTTTACCTCCCTACCAACAATGTGTAAGGGTTTGTTTCTCCACATCCTTGCCCATACTTGTTATTGTCTGGCTTTTTTATTACAGCCATCATAGTGAATATGAAGTGGTATCTCATTGTGATTTTGATTTGCATTTCTTTAATGACTGATGTTGAGCATTTTGCTTTGTATGTGGGGCGTGTGTGTGTATGAGGTTTTGAGATGGGGTCTGGTCTTGTGACCTTTTGCCTCAGCCTCTTAAGTAGCTGGTACTATAGACATGCACCACTGGACCTAGCTTTCAGAGTGGATCAGGAATTAAACCCAGGCCTCTCATGTGGTCTCAGCCTGTGGATCACAGTATCTAACCAGCACATGCCACCACAGTTTGAGTCTTCGACCCTGTGGCTTGAAAAACATACTGTGTACATGTGCATGTGTGCCCAAAATCCCCAAAAGAGGGAGAAATGGAAGAGAAGGGATTGCAATGTGGCCATGCCCCTTATGGAGATTTCTAGCTCCAACCCACTCTCTGGCTAGCACACAGGCCCTCTAGCAAACTAAATGAATAAATAAACATAATGCATTTTAAAATATATATGTTATCTTTATCAGTGATATTAGCATTCAATAATGCTCAATCATCTAGAAAGCTTAGGTTCTGTCAACAATCCTGAGAGCTACACTAAGAGCAGACATTATAATCCTTTTATAAATGAAGAATTGATTTGCTGTAGTTAGAAAGTTCAGAGAGTAGTGGAGCTGGCACCTATTTCACAGGGATTTTCTCTCTTGCACCTTATCTTATTATAGTCCAGATGGTAGATCTAATGCTTCCTTTTCCTCTCCCAGGTCAGAGGTTGCCCAGAACATTTGAGTTTTATACTAGCTTCATCTTTGGATGGTCTGGTGGTTTTCTCTATCAACCAGAGATTGATACATTTGGATTTACATCAGAATATTTAGCAGTTTATTACTTTTAACCTGTAAGTCAAAATGAACTGACTGCTTTGTAGTTACTGTAGTTATTTTCACTTTCCAAAATTGCTCTAGAAAACTGCCATGGATGAAAAGAGGCAATAAATATTATAAAAGCTATCATTTATGGAGTGCCTGTTGGGGCCGGCAGGTGGCACGGTGGTTAAGGGCAATGGACTCCCACATGGCTAACTGTGGTTCGAGTCCCAGACCTGGCAACTTGCTTTCTCCTTTCCCTCTCTTTCTCTCTCACTCTGTTCCTCTCTGGTCAAATTTTAAGTACATACATACATAGATACATAAAGTGAAATAAAATAATTGTTTTATAAAAAGGTTTATTGTGGGACCAGCAGTCAGAGTAATGGCTATGTCGCTGGACTCCCATGTAGTCGACCGCAGTTCGAGTCCTGGACCCGGCGGCTTGAACTCACACCAGGTACGTGTGCGTGCGTGCCCAAGATCCCAAGAGGAAAATGGAGGAGAAGGGATTGTGGCATGGCCATCCCCCCTGGGGGGTGATTTCTCGCTTTCTATCTCTCTGTCTCTCTCTCTTTTTCTGGCGAGCGCACACACCCTATAGCAGAAACCTCTCAAAAAAAAAAAAAAAAAAAAAGAAATAAAAAGGTTTATTGAATGACTATTATGTATTCATCACAGCAAGCAAATTAGGAATTATTGCCCCTATTTTACAGATGAGGAAACTGAGACCCAAAGGCATTAAGTAATTGGCCCAAGATAACACAGATAGTAAGTACCATCAAGATTTGAATCTGAATCTCTAGGGCTCTGAAGACTGTTCTTGCCAAAGGGAAAATTAATGAATCCTAGTATCTACATTGTTCCTGTTCTGTTCCTAAGGTACAAAGACTGTGTACAAAGACTGTTTCCCTTTGGTCTTATATATAGGAGAACGAGGCCTTCCTATGGAAAATGGGGTCACTACAAATCAACCCTTCATGTAACTTAATAATATTCTGATCTCATGCCTATTTGATGTTTTGATTTCCTCATTTGGCAACATACACAGTCTTAATTTTTAAGCAATCTCTTTATATCTTTGAAACTTGTCTTCCACTGGTGAACCAAGTTTCTGTTACCTCATACCCCTCTCCTTTCTTCCTACCTTTGGTCATTAGTGCTAAAGGTATTTGCATCAGTTTAGGAGCATCAGGAAAGAAGCTTCAGAAATCTATCCTGGGATATATGCACTTTACTGAAACCATGGGTGAGGGAAACATGTAGCTGCCTGTGTTGTGTTTCAGAAATTTGTTGTATTTCTGATACCAGTAAACAACATTGTAAAGTAGGGAATTTAGGGGCTAGATGGTGGCACAGTGGTAACGCAGTGCTCTGTGAGGCTCACCCCCAGCCCCCACAGGAAGGTCTGGGTGTGCCTCTAGAGAACTCCCTGAGTGCACACATGTCCACAATCCAGGATTGGTATGGCGTTGAGGTTGTATCATAGCATGGGGACCCCACTGAGGGGGTGCGTATCTTTCTGTCTCTCTGTCTCTGTCTCAGCCATGGAAGAAAGGAATAAATAAACTTAAAAAAAAAAAAGCAAGCTTAGGCCCTGGTGCTGTTGTGTATACTAGTTATTACTCAGTTGCTCACTGGACTGAGGCAACACTGGAGGCCCAGTTTAGGTTCCAGGCTCACCCGCAAAAGTCAGTTGTGCGGCCCGGCCCTGTGGCCTAGTGATTAAGGGAGATAGATCCCACGTGGCCCACTGTACACTTTGAATCCTGGCCCTGGTGGCTTGAAAAAGCATGCTGACATGTTGTGAGTGTGCCCATAATCACGAGGATAGAGAAATGGAGGGATTGTGGCGTGACAGTGCCCCATTGGAGGTGCTTTATCCCTCTCCCTCTTTCTGCCTTTCTGTCTCTCTCTGACAAATACATGTGCCCCCAGTTAATTAAAAATAAAAAAAAAAGCTAGGTGTGGTGGTGCACACCTATAGAGTCCCAGCCACTTGGGAGGCCAAAGCAGGAGGATTATGACATGATTTCACAGCCTGCCTGGATAACACATTGTAAATAAATAAACAAACAAACAAACTAACTAACTAAAAAAATAAATAAACCATGAGACCACGGAGAAATTATAACCCTCTTACATTTATGGTAGAAATGTAAAATGGTACAATTGCTTTGGGAAAGTGACAGTTCTCAGAAGGTTAAAGCATTTGCCCTGTCAATCCTACTCCTAGGTATAGTCCCAAGAGAAGAAGCTTACATATCATTATTCGTAATAACCAAAATTAAAAACAACCTTAATATCTATTACCTGGTAAAGGGATAAATAAATATTGGTATATACATATAATGGGATATTATTAGGTTGTCAGGAAAGTCATAATGTATTTTTCTATGTTTTTTCTGTGCAAAAATGCTTCATGACTTTTCCAACAGCCCAGTATTTGACAATAACAGTAATGAAGTACTGATTCATATGACAACATGGATGAATCTTGAAAACACGATAAGTGAAAGAAGCCAGACTATAAAAAAAGGCCACATACTATATGATTTTATTTATATGAAATGCCCACAATAGGCAGATTTATGGACAAAGAGTGGAATAGTGAGTTGCTTGAAGATGGAGAAGGCAGAGTGACTGATCATGGATATAGGGTTTATTTTTGAGGAGATATAATGAAAATGTTTTTGAATAGTGGTGATCATCATGCAACAACCTTGTACATATACCAACAGTAACTAAATTATATACTTAAAAAATAAAAAGTAGGGACAAGCAAATGGTTACATCACTGGACTTCCACATAGTTGACGTGGTTTGAGTCCTGGACCCGGCGGCTTAAAAGTCACACCAGGCACATGTGTGTGCATGCCCAAAATCCTGAGAGGAGAATGGAGGAGAAGGGATTGCGGTGTGGCCATCCCCAACCTCCTCCCCGGGGGCAGAGAGTGATTTCTTGCTTTCTGTCTCTCTGGCAAGCAAAATGATCTCTAAAAAATAAATAAATAAAAATAAAAAATAAACTTAAAAATTCAGAGCATGGGGCCAACAGATAGCATAATGGTTTTGTCCCTGGGCTCCCTCATGGTTGACTGTGGTTCGAGTCCTGGGCCCAGTGCTTAAAACTCACACTGGGCACATGTGCGTGTGTGCCCAAAATTCTGAGAGGAGAATGGAGAAGGGATTGCAGTGTGGCCATCATCCCTGGGGGGAAGGGGTGATTTCTCCCTTTCTGTCTGTCTGTCTTTCTCTGTCTCTCTGGTGAGTACATGCTCCCTATAGCAAAGTATCTCTCTCAAAAAAATTTCAGAGCAGTAGTTTTTTGTGGAGGTCTTAGGACTATGAAGAGTGGACAGGGAACCAACAGTTAGCGTAATGGCTATGTCGCTGGACTCCCACGTAGTCGACCGCGGTTCGTGTCCCGGACCCGGTGGCTTAAAACTCACGCCGGGTGCGTGTGCGTGCGTGCCCAAGATCCCGAGAGGAGAATGGAGGAGAAGGGATTGTGGCGTGACCATCCCCCCTGGGGGGTGATTTCTCGCTTTCTGTCTCTATATCTCTCTCTGTCTGGCGAGCGCACGCGCCCTATAGCGAAAACCTCTCCAAAAAAAGAAAAAAGAGTGGACAGACAGGAGTTAGACATGTGGAGATGCAGTGAGGGGTAGACACTGAAGGAAAGCAAAAGAGACAGATGCTAAGGAGTGGCCAAATATGAAGGAGGGTAGGCAGTTCATGTTGCTAGTGGAGCGAAATGGCCAAGGAGGAGAGAAATGGGACCAACCTGGAACAGGGAAGGTGTTGGGATGCCAAGTCTTTGGACTTTTCTGTAGGGCAGTCCAGGGAGCCCTTATAGTTGCCAGCCTCCCAGTAATGCCTCGAAGATGGGCTTCCTGGATTTGAAAGTATCATACTTATTGAGGGTTATTGTATTTCCTTTGCTCTTTTCACTCATGATAAAGTAAGTACTACCTACACATTATAAATAATTTATTTCATTTATTCCTCACCTCAATCTTGTAAGAACTGATATCTCTTTCTTTATATTTTTCAAACAAAGAAACCAAGGCTCAGACGTTATTTCTGGGCCAACCAGTAAGTGGAGTCAGTTCAATGTCAAAGCCAAGGCTTTTATACCACTGTGTTTTTCTCTCCTCTCTCCATTCCATTTTCTCACCTTTCTCAAATCACCACAGCCTCTGCTCTTGCAGATAGTAAAATTAAGCCATGGAACCAGTAGATCTTGACAAAGCAATTAAACATGTCTTACTATCATAATTTCCAGGGCTCATTTCAAGTCCTCCCCTCCTATTAATGAAGACTAGCTGTCACAAAGGCAGGATTCACTACCAAGAAGGCAATTGTGAGATACCTTGGGGTAAAGAGTCAGTTGCTTTACAAGCAATTAAGAAGGTGTAAGTACCTTCCCTGCAGAACAGCTATTTAAATTTTGCTGTGGACCCACTCTTTCTTTGGTAAATGTGAAATTTTAAAACAAGTTAAGGAGGATGAAATAATGAGAGAGCTTACAAGTAAAATAGCAAGTTCTTCTCTAGACTTATCTTTAAGTACAACATCCTGTACTCAAAAAATCCATCCGTTTTGTTTGAGCTCCACTGAGGTAACAACTGGAGGGGTACTCTGCTTTTACTTCTACTCCTAAACCAAGCATTCTACATCACCCTTTATTTCAAATACAGTTTAGAATTCCTAATCTCACCAAGTGTGACTAAGTGATCCTTGAAGCTGTTCACACACTTAGTAAGCCCAATTACGTTTTTTATTAACCCTGACATAGCTCCTTTAGTTGCTGAATCATAAGTTTAACATTTTTAACTGGATGAAGCATCAGTTACCCACTTTGGTCATGTCAAGTTCCTAGGCAGGGGTGGAAGAATACACTAAAATGGTGTAGGTACAGTTTTGGTAGCTCGGTTTTAGATTTGTATATTAGGATTTTTATACTTGGTTTCTTTCCTGATCTTGTGGTATCTCTGCTATCCCTGAAGAGGCCTGAAGATTGGGAGAAAGTCGAGCCTCAGGAAATGGATCATAGACATTAAGCTACCAAGGACCCAATTTGGTCATCCCTCTTGTCCACCTGCTGGGGCATGATCACTAAGGCTGTTTTAGAAGCACTTTTGTACTTTATGACCAAGTCTTGTTTTCTACTACTTACAACCTAATTTTAGAGAGGGACAAAAAGAGAATTGTGAGTATAATATTTTGCTTTTGATTGTTTGTTATAGATACATGTACTTGCCAGAGGCAGGGAAAGAAGAGAGAGAGAGAGCGAGAGAGAGAGAGAGTAAGAAATCACCCCCCAAGGGAGATGGCTATGCCACAATCTTTTCTCATTTGTTCTCTCAGGATTTTGGGTATACATGCATAAGCACCTGGCATGTTTTTCAAGCAGCCAGCTCCAGGATTTGAACCATGCAGTTGGCTGGCCATTGCTTTTTTTCTTAGTGACTTAAAAATCTTCATGGGCCAGCAGGTGGCATGGTGGTTAAGGCACTGGATTTCCACATAACTGACCACAGTTCAATTTCCAGATTTGCTCTTTCACTTTTCCTCTCTGTCTCTCTCTGTCTCTCCCTGATCAAATTTCAAAATAATAATTCTAAAAATCATGGGACCAGCAGTTAGCGTAATGGCTATGTCGCTGGACTCCCATGTAGTCGACCATGGTTTGAGTCCCAGACCCTGTGGCTTAAACTCACACCGGGCGCATGTGCGTGCATGCCCAAGATCCCAAGAAGAGAATGGAGGAGAAGGGATTGCGATGTGGCCATCTCTCCCTAGGGAGTGATTTCTCACTTTCTATCTCTCTGTCTCTCTCTGCCTTTCTGGCGAGCACATGCGCCCTATAGCAAAAACCTCTCAAAAAAATAAATCAAATAAAAAATCATTATAAAGTATTCATTCATCTAACTGATATGTATGGAGCACTATTATGTTCAGGGCACTGTGCTAGGTACATTGCTGAGAAAAACATCATGTGTCTTCGTGGAGTTTACAGTTTGAAGAGGACAAATGTTAATCAAATAATCGCACAGACAAATATAAATTGTGGCCTTTATAGGTGCTTTGAAGAAAAGATACACAGTGCTACAGAGCCTGTTTTAGGAACATTTTACCTGACAGAGAGGGTAAGGGACCCATCAGCTGAGGTCTAGTGGATGCTTGGAAACCAACCTAGGAAAGAAGAGAGGGCAGAGTGTTCCGGCCTGAGTGCAGTCTGAGCAAAGCACCAAGACTGTGGTTGGGGGTACTGTGTGGACAGGAAGGGCTGCATGATGCCAGTGTTCTCTAGAACCCTCAGGATCAGTAAAAGAGAGGGTGGCCTGAGTGGGCTTGAAGGATCCTGTAATCCCACTCTAAGCAGATATCCCTGCTTTGTTTCTCTTTCATTGAGCCCTCTCTTGAGAATTTATGTAAAAAAAAAAGATTTGAAAAATCCCTGTCTTAGGCCTCCTACCTGTCTGAACAAGGACATTTCATACCACATGTTGAATCAAGCCACGTACACATCATCACCTTCTCACCACTGGCAGAGAATGCTGTGTCTCTTTAAGCCTATTTTCATGAAATGAAACGAGAACGTTTGCGTATCTGTACAAATCTCTGAACTCAGTTCTCCAGTGCGGAGAGCGGGCTACTCTCTACAGTCCAGCACTCAGACCTTAACTACTACCAAAAAAATTCTGATAGTAGAAGAAAAAGGTAGAACGTATGGAGTTATTTTAGGCAGTTGTTTTTAAAGAATTTTTTTAGTAGTAGAATCTAATTTCAAATGATATTTGACTTGAGTCAAAAACTCACATGATTTTTATTTTCTTCTTTGTGCCTTTCCTCATATTTTTATACTTTCTTGTGTGAACATGTATTGCTTATATAATCAGAAGAGACTGTTTTTAATTTACATAGCTGTTTAGGAAAAGTGAATGGTTTCATGATATATACAAGGTTTAGGGACTAGTACAGATTGAAACAGATGGTTCCCTCTATTGTAGTACCCCCTGTTGACCTTTCACAACTAGGAATTACTAAAGCAAGGAGTGACCATGGGTTTTTCACCATGAAATTATATGATGACAGCAGAAACCTTACTGGCAAACAGATGTTTTTCCCAAGTGGAGCTTTTCTTAATGAAATGGTTGCTTAGAAACCAGACCATAATAATAACTTTTCTATATTTAGTTTGTAGAGTGATTCAGTTTGCAAAATTATTAAGTCAGAGAATACTAATTAGATCAAACTGAACATATACAGCATTGCTTTTCTTGCAATTTGGCGACCAAATGGTTAACTCAGCAGCAGAGTTTCATCCAGGATGTGTCTACCAGATTGCTATTTGTAAGAGGGGACATACAAGGAAAATGCAGCCTTGCTTTATTCTTAATTGTGTTTCTACAGTGGCCCAGTGGTGGTTGATTTTTTACCAGTGTGTCTTAGAAGCTGTTACATGTAACACTTATTAGATTACTGAGAGAATCAGTTAGGTCACTGGGTCAAAAATTGTACGTGAAAATGTGAAAATAAATTCAATTCAGATTAATCTCAGTGACTGAAGAGTGAAGATACTTGTTTGGGTTGATAAAATTTATAAATGGAAAATCTGATATTCTAACTATAACTAATAACAAAGAAACCTTAACATGTACCATATTTGTCAGGTGAATTAAAACATTAAATTGTAAATTCAAACTATACAAAATCTAGATGAAAATAGAGTTCTGTCTTCCATTTTTAATAATGACAGAGAGCTCAGCTGAAAACAACTGTTAAACAGGGTAACATGTTTAAAACACTTTAAAAGCACTGAAAAGCTAACAATAAAGCAGGGAATTACCAACTAAACATATTAAGAGAGAACCAGAACTTTTTTTAAAAACGTATTTATTTTAATTTGACGAAAGAGAGGGTGAGAGAGAGAGAGAGAGAAAGCAAGCCGCCAGGTCCGGGACTCGAACCTCTACTGGCCATGTGAAAGTCCAACACCCTCACCCACATACCACCTGCCTGCCTGAGAACCAGAATTTTTTTTTTCTTTTTTTGAGAGGTTTTCGCTATAGGGCATGTGCGCTCACTAGACAGACAGAGAGAGACAGAGAGACAGAAAGCGAGAAATCACCCCCCAGGGGGGATGGCCACGCTGCAATCCCTTCTCCTCCATTCTCCTCTCGGGATCTTGGGCACACACGCACACGCGCCCGGCGTGAGTTTAAGCCACCGGGTCCGGGACGCGAACCGCGGTCGACTACATGGGAGTCCAGCGACATAGCCATTACGCTAACTGCTGGTCCCAAGCCACTACATCTGAGACTTGAATTACACAGTCTGCCATGTGGGATCCAGCCACCTTAACTACCACACTATCTGTTGGCCTAATTATTTTCTCTTAAAGTTTGTTAATAGAGTGTGTGTGCTTGCTGGAGAGAGACAGAGAGAGAGGGAAGGTGAGAAATCATCTCCCAAGGAGGGGATGGCAGTGCCTCAATTCCTTCTCCTCCACTCTCTTCTCAGGATTTTGGACAGACATGCATATGCACTGAGTGTGTCAAGCTGCTGCATCTGAGACCTGAACCATGAGATCAACCATGTGGAATCTAGCTCCCTTAGACTCCATGCTATCTGCTGGCCTAATAATTTTTAATATTTACTTTAATTTTAAAACTTTTTAATAACCAGGGGCCAACAGGTGTGGTGGTTAAGGGCACTGGATTCCCACATGGTTGACTGTGGTTTGAGTCCGGGACCTGGTGATTTGCTTTCTCACTTTCCCTCTCTCTCTCCTCTCTCACTCTGTCCCTCTCTAGTCAAATTAAAAATAAATAAATAAATAAATAAATAAATAAGTAAAGTTAAATAAAATCATTCTTTTTATAAAAAAAACTTTTAAATAACTAAAACTATTTTATTGTGGCTTTACATGTATGTGTGCACATTGCATAAAACATAAAATTGACTATTTCAGCCACTTTTAAACGTACAGTTCAGTGTCATTAATTATATCCGTAAGGTTGTACAACCATAACCACTATTTCAAAAAGTTTTCATCAGCCCAAACCGAGACTCTGTAACCATTAGGTAGTGACTCCAATAATTATGTAAGGCTATTAATTAGTACATTCAACAGAATAACCAAACACAAGAAAATAAGGTCCCAAAAGATGTTGGAATTGTCACTCACAGAATATGAAGTATGTGGGGCCAGCAGGTGGCATGGTGGTTAAGGTACTGGACACTCACACATAGCTGACCATGTTTGAGTCCCAGACCTGGTGGCTTGCTTTCTCACTTTCCATCTCTCTGTCTCTCTCTGGTCAAATTAAAAAATAATAATAACTGAGACTGGCGGTGATGTGGTGGTTAAGGGCACTGGATTCCCACATGGCCAACCACAGTTCAAGTCCTGGACCTGATGGCTTATTTTCTCACTTGTCCCTCATCCCGAGTCAAATTTAAATAAATAAATAAAGTTGAATAAAATAATTCTTTAAGAAAATAATAACAACAACAAATAAAATTAAATAAATCATTAAAAAATAATTATGAAGTAAGTATGTTCACTGCTTTTAAAGAAATACAAGATAAGCTTGAAAATATCTTCAGGGAATAGGAAACAACAAAGTATCATCTAACAAATTTTTATAAAACAAATGGAACATCTAAAGATAAAAAGTAAAATAACTAAAGTTAAAAACTCAGTGGATCAGTTTTGCAATAGCCATTGTTGAATAAAAAATTAATAGTCCAGAAAGTAGAAAGGCAGAAGTTACGGAGAATGTCTACAATATTTAATCCCAGGATAGAGATATAATATTTGGTCCTTGGATGAAGAAGATGATAGGAAAGTGGTGAATAGATTTGATCTCTCCAGTATTTAAAAATCATTTATGTCAGAAACAACACTACTTAAAATACAAAGTATAATTAAAGAAAAAATATTTGCAACAAAAAGGGCAAGCTTAAATCTGTAGGACAGAAAACAGATTCATGGTTGCCTAGGGTTGGGAGTTTGGGAGGAAAAAGGAAAGTGAATGCTAATGAGGGGTTGGGAGGAGAGTGAGAAAGCAAGCCACCAGGTCTGGGACTTAAACTGTGGTTGGCCATGTGGGAATCCAGGGCCCCAACCACCATGCCACCTGCTGGTTTCCATGGTAGAGGAATTTAAATAAGTATTAAAATTTTGAAAAAATATTCAACTTTTCTAATGGGTAAGAAAATGTAGATTAAAATAATAAAATACAATTTTTGGTGCCATTTCAAAAACCAAAGATTTTTTTTTTATTGGAAATATCCATTGTTGATCCAGTATAATGAAAGAGGCACACTTGAGTACTCTTGGTAAGAAAATTAATTGGAGGCCTGGCTGGTGGCATGATGGTTAGTGGCTTGCCTTCTTCTTACTTTCCCTGCCCCCGCCACTCTGTCCCTCTCTGGTCAAATGAAAAATAAATAAATAAAGTTAAATAAAATAATTCTTAAAAAAATAATAAAATTATTTGGAACATTTTTGAAATGCAGCTTGGAAAATGTTTGTGCCCTTGGGCAGTTATTCCTCTTTAGGGGATTTACCCTACAGGCATAAAAAGGAGGTGTTGTCTGTAGTAGTTCTGTCTAAGGAAGCCTATGAAAATTTTCCACTCTGAATAATTATGCAAATGGCTCTTGGTTCCAGGGACAGCTCTCAGATGGAAAATATTAGTGCTTTTTGCAACATAGTTCACTTGTCCTTTCCCAGGAAACTCCACCCCCTTTCTGTACCCTTTTAAAAATGTCTTTATTTTCACTCCCTAATCCCTGTGTTATCAGGCCCAGAACATGCAGCATTAACCACATTGTTTTGTAATCATTGTTTCATTTCTCTACTCTTGCTCCATAGGCACTGGTAGACTTGTCACCTAATAACATTACCTGACACCCCATGAATATGAGAATGCATCAAATAATTATTTCTTTTTTTATCACAATTTATTTATTTGCATTCATTCACTGTACATCATTACAGCATACAAAATGAGATTTTCCATCCAGAGTACACTGTATATTGTCTCAATCAAGCACATCAACAAACATGTTATTGTCAGCAAATAATTTTCCATTTCTTGTTTTCTGTATGTTTTGCTTTTTTTCCGCCATCCTTGATTCCCTCTTACCCTCTGCCATCTCCCACTCTCCTCCCACACTGTCTCTGGTATCTATGTTTGCTTTCTATACTGTTTTCCCCCCAAATAATTATTTCTATTGCCTTCATTCTAAAACTGTTTTCCAAACTGATTCATACCATACCTGCATAGTACCTTTATATACTGTTATATAACTGTTTTGGTTTTATTTAAATTAACCCCTATTCCTTTCTTTTTAGCTGAAGTAATTTTTTTTTTTTTAAGCTGCCCGAGGGTGTGTGTACTCACAGGAGAGAGGCAGAGTGAGAGAGGAAAAGCGAGAAAACACCCTCCATGGGACATGGTCACACCACAATCCTTCCTTCATTTCTCCCTCCTTTCTAGATTTTGGACATGCACACATACATGGCTGGTGTGTTTTTCCAGGCCCCTAGCCCATCAGATCTTGGGCCCTTGCACAAGTGTCTATTATGTGTTTCCGACTGACTGCCCTAGGGATTCCAACCGTGGTCCCCCTGTGGACCCTGGCTTCTCTTAAGCAGAGCATTACTGCTGCACAACGGAGCCAGTCCTTATTTACTCTTTTACAAAGTGTAATACAGTGGCTTTCAGCATATTCACAGAGTTATGCATACATCACCATTCTTAATTTTAAAATATTTTTCTTGCCCTAAAAGGAAACCTGCTCTTCTCAGATTCACTTATCTATCCTCCCATATTCTGCACATCTGACTTTTATTTTACTTTCTTCTTCATACATTTCTGTAGTAGTTGATTTTTTTTACAGTGATCATATATCACCTGTGTCATGGGGGGGGGAGTCAAGTTATTTTGATTATGGCAACTTATTTTTTTTTTTTTTTGAGAGAGAGGTTTTTGCGATAGGGCACATGCGCTCACCAGAAAGACAGAAAGAGACAAAGAGACAGGAAGCAAGAAATAACCCCCCAGAAGGATGACCATGCCACAGTCCCTTCTCCTCCATTCTCTTTTTGGATCTTGGGTATGCACGCACATGCACCCGGCATGAGTTTAAGCCATCGGGTCTAGGACTCAAACTGCAGTTGACCCTATGGGAGTCCAGCAACATAGCCATTATGCCGACTGCTGATCCTGCAGCAAATTTTTTAAAAATTTATTTATTTATTTTAAATTTGACCAGAGAAGTACAAGGTGGAGGAGGGCGGGAGGGTGAGAAAGCAAGCCACCAGATCCGGGGCTCAAACCGCCGTCAGCCGTGTGGGAGTCCAGTGCCCTTAACCACCATGCCACCTGCTGGCCCCATATGGCAGCAAATTTTTTAAAGCCTCTCCTTTCCCTTCTATTAATAGGTGTCCTAAAATTACTGTCTATTTAGCATAGGCTTGTTGTTGTTGTTGTTGTTTTGTTATAGGGTACATGTGCTCGCTAGAGAGAGAAACAGAGAGAAGTAAAGAGAGAACTCACCCCCAGGAGGTGTAGCCATGCTTCAATACCTTCTCCATTCTCCTTTTGGGATTTTTCAAGCTGCTGATTCTGGGACTTGAACTGTAGAC
Organism: Tupaia tana; assembly: GCA_026018925.1. Lineage (NCBI taxonomy): Eukaryota > Metazoa > Chordata > Mammalia > Scandentia > Tupaiidae > Tupaia > Tupaia tana. The sequence goes on along the minus strand of JAKSZU010000018.1, from coordinate 18,047,863 downwards.
AGCCACGTGGGAGTCCAGTGCCTTAACCATCACACTACCCGCTCATCCCCTTAGCACAGGATTTTAACCCGAGGAGTTAAAGTCAGATTAGTCCCTGTGTGGACCCCCTTGCCAAGAATATAGGAAGCGTTTCTAGCTCACTTCTGTCACTGGCTGCTGCAAGTCTCCTTTGCTTTCGTCAGGACGCTGGAGGATGTGCAGGGTCAGCCCTGTCTTGCCGGAGTGTTAGGCCAAGTGACACTCTGGAAGTCTTCGGCTTTCTCTAAACTAATGAGAACCTGATGCATCGTTCAGCTTTGCTGTTCTGTAGCTTCTCTTTGCATAGGCTTGAGGTAAAAATGCACATAGAAAATTTAGGGCAAAAATTAACTTGAAGTGCAGTCTTCCTGCCAGGACTGCCTAACTTGAGTTTTCTATTTTTGTTTTATTTTTTGCTATAGGGCATCTGTGCTCACCAGAGAGAGACAGGGAGAAGGAAAGTGAGAAATCACCCCCGCCCCCGCCAAGTGGTCACTGCACAATCTCTTCTCTATTCTCTTCCTAGCATTTTGGGCACACATGAACACGTGCTTGGGCATGCTTCTCAAACCACTGGATCCAGGATGCTAACCTCATAGTCCATGTGAGATCCAGCTGCCTTAATCTTCGTGCTCCTTGATGGCCTCCTTCTTAAGTTTTTTTTTTTTTTTAATAGAAATTTTGTAAATTTTCTCTTTTTTAAAGAATTATTTTATTTAACTGTATTTATTTATTTATTTTAATTTGACCAGAGAGGAACAGAGTGAAGGAAAGTGAGAAATCAAGCCTCCAGGTCTGGGACTCGAACCATTGTCAGCCATGTGGGAGTCCAGTGCCTTCAACCACCACACCACCTGCTGGTCCCCCCTTCTTGAGGTTTATATGAGATGTAAAGAATGTTTTACTTTCTTATCTAGATTCAGTAGAAAGAGTGACTTCTTGACCAGACTTTTTAGAAATTTTACCAGTTAATTTTTTTAAGAGCATAAAGAAAGTATTACTGTACTTTTTCACTTTTTGAAAGCTATATAAAGATAATCAAATGAATGACATCTCACGTCTTTATTTCTCACCCATGATCAGCTGAAATGTCAGTTTCTCTGACTGCTAGGGCAGTGATTACTTTCAAAGTACCGCTTAATTGCTATTTTCTTTCCCTTCCTTCCTTCCTTCTGCCTTCAGCCAGTATTAGGGCAGCTTAGTTCTTATTACTGTGCATACAAAAGAACCCTTGATCATCTCGGTACTGGTGAGGCACAGTCTTCCTGACCCCTCCTCCCCTCCGAATCTTGTAAAGATATCGATAGAGGCAGTCCTGACAAGGCAGACTGGCAGCTTTTGAATAATATTTTGGATTTTATTATAATTATCTAGGGAGGGTGGTAGAATAAGAGATTTAAGGGGCTTGCAGTAATGCATAAAAATGTATTGTGGAGGTATTTGAGAGCCCCTGGTAAAGAAAACAAACTCATTAAAATCCGAATTTTCCATTTCCTTTTTGTATGGCTTTTCTGTCATCACCGATTTGGCACCACCTCAAGGTAGAATCATTTGTGAATTTCATTAACATTACTACCTCCCTTTTCCACCTGCTAAATAAAGCTCCAACTAAGAACAAAGCAGTCCCTAGGAAGCCCACTGAGACCAGCAGAGGATGCTGGCTGTCATGTGGGATGCAGAGGGCTTCTCCCCACTCTGACTTGGAGTCCATCAGAAAGTCCATTTTATAACCTGAGGCCGATCTTATATGCTTGAAAATGTAAGGTATGTTTAGAATTAGCAAAAATGTAATATTCAGTAGTCGCTTTCTTGTAGAACTGCTGCCAGGTGGGCTGTGGTGTAGCAGCCTAGTTGAGCATGCAGTTTTGCAGTTCTCTGCCACATGGCAGCTTTGTGATCTTTGGCCATATTTTTCATCTCTTTGCTCCTCTTCTCTCTGTTCCTCAGCTTCTCCTTGAAGGAATAATAATAGTACCTACTTCACAGAATTGTTGAAAGCCTTAGCTGGATAAATACATGAACTATGCTGAGGACAGTGCCTGGTATGTTATGAACACTCAGTAAGTGTTAGTGTCTTTGCTGTCCTATTTTTATTTATCAATAACATTTCATAACCCAAATGGCTTCCAGTAAGTATGACTATCGTTAAATATAGTCACTTGTTTTTACTTTTTCTCCTTCAAAATGGGAATTAGAAAACTACTTAAGGGCTAGCTGGTGGCATGGTAGTTAAGGCAGCTGGGTCCCACATGGCTGACTTTGTGGTTCAAGTCCTGGACCTGACAGCTTGAAAAACATACCAGGCTCATGTGTGTACTTTCACAAAATCCCGAGAATGGAGGAGAAGGGGTTGCAGCATGGTCAACCCCCGGGAAGTGATTTGCTCTCTCTCCCTCTTACTTTCCCTCTCTCTCTGACTCTCCAGGAAGTGTACATGTCCTTGGAAAGAAAAAGAAAAATGACTTAAGCAAACATATTGGTATTATGTTATTTTTATTTGGATAATTATTTGGATTCTGAAAGAGATAGATAATAGGAACTCAGCTACAGTGGTATGTGCTATTAGGGTGATGCTGCTCAGAGGCTGAGGCCACAGGGGAGGCCCAGGTTTGGTTTCCAACTTGACTTAAACAGACCGGTGCAGTGGCATGAGCTTGCAGCCCCAGCTAACTGGGAGGCTGGGGCAGGTGGATCCCAACATGGTACAACCTTGTTAAAAATCAGTCTTTCTCTCCCATAAATAAATAAATAAACCTTAAAAAGAGAGAGAGAGACTCACAGTAGATAGGGTTTGTACGGATCTACAGCTATTAGCCATCACAGCTCATTAATCTAATACTGCTTTTTCCTCAGGCCTGAGTGATACTCATCCTGAATCTATAAATTTGTTGGGCCCTACGCACAGTTAACACAACTTTGGTGCTTTAGAGAAACTAAACATCAAATTGGCAGGCTAGAGGTTATCATTTACTTTAATTACAAAGACAGCCCAACTATTTAGTTGAGTTCCCTGTACTTCCTTGATTTAATAACCAACTTCCCCAGTTTGTGCAACTTCCTGGATTCTTAGAGCAAAAATTATTGTTAGTTTCCATCATAATAAGAGGTCTCAGATGTAACAACTGAAGTGTTCTACTAAATAAAGGGTACCCTCTTCCTTCACTACAGAGTCTCACCTTTCTTTTTTTATTTTTATTTATTTATTTTTTTGAGAGGTTTTTGCTATAGGGCGCGTACGCTTGCCAGAATGACAGAGAGAGACAGATAGATAGAAAGCGAGAAATCACCCCCCAGGGGGATGGCCACGCCGCAATCCCTTCTCCATTCTCCTCTCAGGATCTTGGGCACGCATGCACACGTGCCTGGCGTGATTTAAGCTACCGGGTTCGGGACTTGAGCTGTGGTCGACTACATGGGAGTCCAGCAACATAGCCGTTACGCTAACTGCTGGTCCCAGAGTCTTACCTTTCATATCTTTCAGACTTAGAGCTGCAAGGGAAGACAATCACAGATTAGTGGTTATCTTTTTGTAACCAGAAGAAAAATTTCTTTGTGTCTGACCACTGCTCTTAACTATCACTCATTATTCATTATTCTTTGGAACTAGAGCTTCCTCTGCAGTGTAATAGACTGTGCATTTTTTTAAATTCTCTTCCTTGCTTTTAAAATGAACTTATTACTTTGAACACAGTTCTTAGAGTCAAAAACATAGTTCTTAATCAAAAAACTAGGCTGGCAGGTGGCGTGGTGGTTAAGGACACTGGACTCCCACGTATTCGGCCACCGTTCAAGTCCCAGACTTGGCGGCTTGTTTTCACACTTTCCCTTTCTTTCTCTCTCTCTGTCCCTCTCTGGTCAAATTAAAATAAATAAATAAATAAAGTTAAATAAAATAATTCGTAGGGCTGCCAGGTGGCATGGTGGTTGTGACGCTGGACTCCCACAAAACTGACCACAGTTCAAGTCTCGGACCTGGTGGCATGCTTTTTCACTTTCCCTTTCTCTCTCTCTGGTCAAATTAAAACAAAAACAAACAATAATAACAAATAAGATAAATAAGTTTAAAAATAAACAAATAAAAATAAAATAATTCTTTAAAAAAACAGTTAAAAAGCTTGTCCCTTGCTCTCTTTCTTATGCCCCAGTTCCAATCCCGAGAGATTACTGTTTTTACCTCCCCCTTTTTTTTTTTTTTTTTTTTTTTTTCTTTTTTTGGAGAGGTTTTTGCTATAGGGCGCGTGCGCTCGCCAGACAGACAGAGAGAGACAGAGAGATAGAAAGCAGGAAATCACCCCCCAGGGGGGATGGCCATGCCGCAATCCCTTCTCCTCCATTCTCCTCTCGGGATCTTGGGCACGCACGCACACGCGCCCGGCGTGAGTTTAAGCCGCCGGGTCCGGGACTCGAACCGCGGTCGACTACGTGAGAGTCCAGCGACATAGCCATTACGCTAACTGCTGGTCCCTTTACCTCCCCTTTTAAAAGTGTTTTTTTCTAATAATTTTCTCCACCACCCCCACCACACACACACACACACACACACACACACCTTGTAAATAGAGTGCTTACACAGAGTGCTCTGGATTTAAAAACTTTTGGACACTATCTATTCGTTTCTATATTTTAATGTGGATCCAGTGCACACAATAAGTACACATACACTCAAACTCTTCTCCTGCCATTTTCCCATCACATTTTTCTCAAGCTTAGTTGTTTATTCTGAGAGAGAGAATGCACACAGCCCCAACAGGGTCCTGATACTGCAGTGCACCTCCAGCTCCATCCAGCCTGGATCATGAGCACATGCACTGGTTATACTCAGGAACCTTCCGTGTAGGTCTGCCTTACGGAACATAGCATTTTCCTGCTTCACCATCATCTGGCCCTGCCGTAATCGCAATTTTTGACCATATCTTACGTACTCTGACTCTGGATATTATTCAGTGATCCTTCTGCCCTGTGCATTTATATACTTAGTTTTTTATGTACTTATTTATTTTAGAAATTTTTGCTGTTGGGTGTGTGTGCTCACTGGAGAGACAGAGAGAGAGAAAATGAGAAATAACCCCCTGGGGGGATGGCCACAATGCAACCCCTTCTCCTCCATTCTACTCTCTGGATTTAGGGCACACATGCACACACACCCAGTGTGAGTTTCAGGCCACCATGTCCAGGACTCAAACTGTGATCAACCATGTGGGAGTCCAGTGCCTTAACCACTATGCCACCTGCTGCCTCCGAGTTTTCTATGTACATTTGTTTATTTATTTATTTATTGGAGAGGTTTTTGCTATAGGGTGCGTGCGCTAGCCAGAAAGACAGAGAGACAGAGAAATAGAAAGCGAGAAATCACCCCCAAGGGAGGATGGCCACACCGCAATCCCTTCTCCTCCATTCTCCTCTCGGGGATCTTGGGCACACACGCGCACGTACCCGGCGTAAGTTTAGGCCACCGGGTCCAGGACTCGAACCGCAGTAGGCTACATGGGAGTTCAGCGACATAGCCATTACGCTAACTGCTGATCCCTCTATGTACTTTTCAAAATGATCCCATTGTTTTATCACACAGATGTCAATTTTCTCCATCTTGTTCTGTTTATCCAAACCACTTTGACAACTATCTCGTTCTCTTATTTCCTTGTTTGTAGGCATATATCTTTTTTTTAAAGTTTGCTATAGGGTTCCTCAGAAAGAAAGAGAAATCACACCCCCCCAGGGGGGGATGGCTACACCACAATCCCCTCTCCTTCATTTATTCTCTCGGGATTTTAGGCATGCATGCACGTAGGCTGGAATATTTTTCAAGCTGTCAGATTCAGGACTTGAACTGTGCTGTTGACTATGTGGGGTCTAGTCACTTTAACCACTGTGCCACCACCACTAGCTAACCCAGCTTATACTTTATTAATTAACACCTTAAGCTGTCACTTAATGGAATTTCAGAAGGAAGAGAATACAAATATTTATAATCACCATGCTATATTTGGTTGCAGACTGTTTTTATATTTTACCTCTAAGAGCGGCTGTTCAGGGCCGGCAGGTGGCATTGTGGTTAAGGCACTGGACTCCCACATAGCCGACCACGGTTTGAGTCTTAGACTTGGTGGCTTTGCTTTCTCACTCTCCCTTTCTCTCTCTCTCTCTCTCTCTCTCTCTCTCTCTCTCTCTAGCTCTCTGGTCAAATTAAAAAATAATAATAGTTGGACCAGCAGGTGGCATGGTGGTTAATACCCTGAACTCCCACATGGCCGACCACAGTTCAAGTCCTGGACTTGGCAGCTTGTTCTTTCTCTCTCTCTTTCATCAAACTGAAAAATAATAAATAAATAAAATTTTTTAAAAAGAAAGTGCATTGTTTTTAAAAAATAATAGCAAATGGAAATCAATGAATAAATAATTCTTCAAAGAGAGAGAGAGAGAGAGAGGCTGTTCTATTTTAAGAGACCATACCCTTTATCCTTTTTTTTTTTTTTTTTTTTGAGAGAGAGAGTTTTGCTATAGGGCTTGTGCGCTCGCCAGAGAGACAGAGACAGAAAGCAAGAAGAGACAGACAGAAAGCCAGAGGGGATGGCCATGCTGCAATCCCTTCTCCTCTAGTCTCCTCTTGGGATTTTGAGCATGTATGCACACATGTCAGGCATGAGTTTCAAGCCTCTGGATCTGGGACTCGAACTGCAGTTGACTACATGGAAGTCCAGCATTACTACATGGTTACTACATGGGAGTAACCATTACAGCAACTGCTGGTCCCTATTCATATAGTTTTAAACTTATATTTTATTTATTTATATTCTATTGCTAATAATTTACATGGTTCAAAATCCAGAAGTTCCTTAAAGATAACAGAATAAAAAGTCTTCCTCATGTCTTTCTCCTCAGTCACCCACTTTCTCTCCCCGGAAACAACCAATATCATTAGCTTCTTGTGTATCATTATAGAAACATTTTATGAGTGTGAATCCACTTTGTACACAAATAGTTGAAATCTATACATACTGTTCTATATCTTGCTTTTTATTTCATAGTAGATCTTCAAATTCATTCCATAACAGTTGTTGAAAAGCTCCTTGAGGGACCGGTCTATAACCTAGTGATTAAGGAAGCTAGCTCCCATATTACTAACCCCAGCTCAAATCCTGGCCCCCGTGGTCTGTAAAACATGCCAGGCACATGAGTGTGCATACTCATAATCCTGACAGGATGAGAAATGGAGAAGAGATTGCTGCGTGACCACGTGCTCTTGGGAGGTGCTTCCTCCTTCCTGTCCCTCTCTCTATATTTCTCTGTCTCTGGTGAGCACATGTCCCCTCTGACAGTTAACCAAAACCAAAACCAAATCAAAGCAAAACAAACAAAAAAAACTTTTTATTTTTTAGAGAATATGTTGTATTCTGTTGTGGGAATGACCACAATTTAACCAGTTCTCTATTAATGAACATTTAATTTGTTTTAAGTTTTTCTATTACAAATAGTGCTATAGTGATGATTTTATACACAAGTAATTTTTTACTTGTCCTAATATTTCTGTTAGGATAAATTCCTAGAGTAGAATTTCTGGCTTATTGCAGAATTTAGATTTTTTAAATCATACAACATTTTCTTATAAATATAAGACAGATTCTGTGAAATGTGAAATACTTTTTTTTTCCTATCAAATAACAATGATTCTCTTCCTCTCTCCACTCTCACTTTACAGGGACAATCCAAACAACTTTGGATACAGAAGAAAGCTGACACTTAGCTCTTGGTAGTGGATTCCATTACATTTAAGACATGTTTTATTATTTGTATCTTTTTTCTTCTGTCTAAAAACCTAAGAGGGTAGATATGATCTTTAAAATTTTGTCAGAGGGTGCATGTACTTGCTGGAGAGACAGGGAGAGAGAGAGGGAAAACAAGAAAGCACCTCTCATGGGGCATAGTCAAGCCACAAATCCCTTCTCCGTTTCTCCCTGCTTTTGGGACTTGGGGCACACATGCACATACACCCAGTATATTTTTCAAGCCATTTTATCCAAGACTTGAACTGTAGGGTTGGGCATGTGAGATCCAGCTGCCTAAACCCCCAAGCCACAGGCTGGCTCATGAAATATTTTTTAGTTTTTGTTTTGTTTTGTTTTTACCGTGAATCAAATTTCCCCACAAGTGAAATTTTATTGATTACTTTATCCCCTCACAAAAAGACCAACTGTAATCAAATGAGGTGAACATTCACCTCAAGATTTTATTGTCTTCATAATAAAAGATGAAGCTTAGAATTGGATCACTTGGCCCTTTCTCTTCCTATCTCCTCCCAGTTGAAAATGCTTGCATCTCTTAATAGCTAGCATCCTCTTAGATCTGCAGTTGGGCTCAACACATTCAAGCCTCAGCATGATCTTCTTTGTAGTGTTTGTCTTTTTCCGGAAAATAGGCTTAGTCTGTCCACCATAGCCACGCTGCTTCCTGTCATAAAGCCGTCTTCCCTGAGCATAAGGAGAATCCAGGCCCTTTTTATACCGTGTCACTTTGTGAGATTGGTGCTTGCTACACTTCTTATAACAAGTCCAGTGGGTTCACCATGTTTACAGACATACTATCTGCACAGAAAGTACAGTTTTGGGGGACCAGCAGTTAGCATAATGGCTATGTCGCTGGACTCCCATATAGTTGACCATGGTTCGAGTCCCGGACCTGGTGGCTTAAAACTCACACTGGGCGTGTGTGCACGCGTGCCCAAGATCCCAAGAGGAGAATGGAGGAGAAGGGATTGCGGTGTGACCGTCCCCCCTGGGGAGTGATTTCTCACTTTCTGTCTCTCTGTCTCTGTCTGCCTGGCGAGTGCACGCGCCCTTTAGCAAAAACCTCTACAAAAAAAAAATGAGTACAGTTTTGGTTTTTGTTTGTTTGTTTTTTGAGAGATTTTTGCTATAGGGCGTGTGCCCTCACAAGAAAGGCAGAGAGAGACAGAAAGCAAGAAATCACTCCTGGGGGGATGGCCACACCATAATCCCTTCTCCTCCATTCTCCTCTCAGGATCTTGGGCACGCATGCACATGTGCCCGGTGTGAGTTTAAGCCACCAGGTCCGGGACTCAAACTGCAGTCAACTACATGGGAGTCCAGTGGCATAGCCGTTACGTCAATTGCTGGTCCCAAGTTTTTTGTTTTTTGAGAGGTATTTGTTATATAGGACGCGTGCGCTCACCAGAAAGACAGAGAGACAGAAAGCAAGAAATCACCCCCCAGAGGGGATGGCCACACTGCAATCTGTTCTCCTCCATTCTCCTCTCAGAATCTTGTGCACATGCCTGGCGTGAGTTTAAGCCACTGAGTTGGGTCCAGGACTCCAACCGCAGTCGACTACACGGAAGTCCAGCAACATAGCCCTTACACCAACTGCTTGTCCCTGCTTTTTTTTTTTTAATAGTACTTTTTTGAGCTATATTTCACATACCATATAAGTCTTCCATTTAAAGTATACAATTCAATGGTTTTTGGTATCTTCCGAGTATATTCATATTCATTTAGTATATTCTGTGTTTAGTATATTCAGTAACTATCCCAACACTCGATTTTGTTTTATTTATTTATTTATTTATTTAGGTGAGGTTTTTTTCGCTATAGGGCGTGTGCACTTGCCAGACAGACAGACAGAGACATAGAGACAGAAAGCGAGAAATCACCCCCCAGGGGGGATGGTCACGCCGCAATCCCTTCTCTTCCATTCTCCTCTCGGGATCTTGGGCACGCACGCACATGCACCCGGCGTGAGTTTTAAGCCACCGGGTCCGGGACACGAACCGTGGTCGACTACGTGGGAGTCCAGTGACATAGCCATTACGCTAACTGCTGGTTCCCCCAACACTCGATTTTAGAATGTGTTTGCTGCCCTAGGAAGAAGCTCTATGTCTTTTAGCCGTCACTCTCCTTTCCTCCCAGTGCCCACAGCCCTAGGTAACCATTAAATGTACTTTCTCCCTACATATATGTGCCCATTCTGGACATTGCATGTAAGTGACATCATACAATATGTGAGTTTCTGTATTTCTTATAGTTTTGCTGGCAAAAATACCTGAGAAATTCTAGTGTGTAGGTGGTTTTCCAGGTTGATAGAGGTATTTTGGGAGGTTGTTATCTGCCCAGGGGAAACGAGTACATTAGTTTTGAAGTGGGGATGTCTTAGTAGATTCCTGGGATTGAATCAGTCAGCCCTAAATGTCTCAAGACATTTAGAACTAGCCTGTGTTTCTTGCAATGCAAGGACACTGTAAAGTGAACTGGGGACCAGTGGGTGGTACAGTGCTGAAGGCCCTGGACTCCCACATGGCCAACCGCGGTCTGAGTCCTAGACCTGGCAGCTTGAAAGTCACTCCGTGTATGTGTGCATGTGTGCCCGAGATCCTGGGAGGAGAACGAGGGAGAAGAGGTCACAGTGTGGCCATCTCCCTTGGGGAGTGATTTCTTACTTTCCCTCTTACTGTCTCTGTCTCTCTTTCTCTCCCATGAGTGTACATACCCTAAGGCAAAAACCTCTTAAAAAAAAAAAAAAAAGAAAAGAAGTGAGGGTAAATGCTGTGTGCAACCACACGTCTGTCCACAACCACATGTCTGTCCACCACATAGGGGAGTTTATGAGCTCATTTGGCCAGGATAATATGTTCGTAGAGATAAATAAATGTCTTCTGCAAAAGACTTAACAAGAGAAAATAGGAATAAACAACACTGATCAAGACTTTGTAATAGATGGGTTTCTGAAAAGCTAGATACAGATCATTTATTCATTGTAAGGTCACAACTATATTCCTATAAGGAAACAAATTCACAAGGATTTTCAAATTGAGAACTTCTAATGAAAAAGTAGTTATGGGGTCAGCAGGTGACATGGTGGTTAAGGTGCTGGATCATGGCCAACTGCACAGTCCAGTCCAGGAACTGGCAGCTTGAAAAATCACACAGGCCATGTGTGCTGCATACCCAGAATCCCAAGAAAAGAGATCGCAACATGGCCATCCCCCCTGGAGGGTGATTTCTCACTTTCTTTCTCTCTCTCTGTCTCTCCAGTGAGCATGCATGCCCTATATTAAAAACCTTAAAAAAAAAAAGTGGATTTGATAGCTGCAGCTCCATAATATACACTGTATTAGGCCTCATAATACAGAAATTATACAATGCCTGCCAGAATTATAGTTACCACCTACCAGTTATCTTTCTTCTGGGGCTCTTTTAGAACCTGGAATTGGATTTCTTCCTGTCCTTTAGTAAATCCTTTCTAAGCCACAGATGTTTTTCCTATGCCAGAGTGTTTCCTAATTCCACTTTGGACCTTAAGGGACTTCTCCATCATTGTATATAATGGAGCCAACTGTAACTATTGAATACAATGTCACATTTTGTTAACTGGTAACTGTTTAAGTATGGTTTTTCCTTGGTCTGTAAATCCCCAAAGAGCAGAGCTTCTGCTTATAGAAAATCAGAGCCCACCTTCAGGGAGGCATGGCTTGGGGCCACATGCAGAGAGGTCTTAGGCTCTTTGGAAGCAAAGAAAAGGTGGGAGTGGAGAGAGCAGAAAGGACAGGCAGACAGATGCAGCCCTCAGCAGGTACATCACCTTCACAATTCACAGGTATAGCAGATTCGAAGTGAAGACAACCGATAGCATAGAAAGTGGTGTGTAGGCTTTGCCTCCAAGATTGTCAGTTTAACAGGAGAATGATAAACTGGGATAAAAATAATTATAGATTTCTTGGTTTTTTCTTTTCTTTTTTTGAAGAGGTTTTTGCTACAGGGCACGTGTGCTCTCCAGGAAGACAGAGAGAGACAGAGAGATAGAAAGTGAGAAATTACCCCCCAGAGGGGATGGCCATGTCTCAATTCCTTTTCCTCCATTCTCCTCTTGGGATTTTGGGCATGCACGCACATGCACTCGGCGTGAGTTTAAGCCTCTGGCTCCGGGACTCAAACTGCGGTTAACTACATGGGAGTCCAGTGACATAGCCATTATGCTAACCGCTGATCCTAGAAATAATTAAAGATTTCTCAAGTGTTTATGTTACTCTCTCCCCATCCTCTCTTAATTCCTGAAATTTATTTCAAGGCCATATCTTTTTTAAAAAAATAATTATTCATTCAATTTTATTTTTATTATTATTTTTTAATTTGATTAGAGAGAGAGGAGGAAGTGAGAAAAGCTACTAGGTCTGGGACTGAAACTGCGGTTGATGTTGTGGGAGTCCAGCGCCCCAGCCACTACACCATCTGCTGGCCCCAACAAGGCTGTATCTTTGGGCTAGCCTCACAGCCTAGTGGTTAAGGGAGCTGGGTCTCACATGGCTGACTACAGTTTGAACCCTAGCCCTGGTGGCTTGCAGAACATACCAGGAATTTCTGTGTGTGTGTGTGTGTGTGTGTGTGTGTGTGTGTGTGTGTGCAAAATCCAAGCAATGTAAAGAAATGAAGGATTGCAACGTGACCATGCTCCTGTGGGAGGTTGGAGGTGCTCACTTCTCTCTCTCTCTCTCTGGCAAGTGTATGTGCCCCCTGGCAATTTAAAAAAGAGAGAGAGAGAGAGAGACAGAGAGACTATGTCTTTGAATTCTTTTTACTCATTTATTCATTCAGCAAATAGTTATTGAGCACCTGCTATGTGCAGTCACTCTTCTAGGTATTTTGGGGAAACAACAGGGAATAAAACAAAACTCTTGACTTTGTACAGAGTTCACATTCCAAGGACAACAGACAATAAATAAGGAAATCTGTAACATGGCAGGTGGTATTAAGTGCTAAGAGAAAAAAAAAAAATGAAGTCGGGTTAGAGGGAAAAGCGTGGCAGGAGAAGGAGGATGCTCCCTTATATACGGTCAGTGTGATGCATGAAAAGAGACATGATGTGTGTTTAGGAATTAGCAGAGGATACCAGAGGAGCAGTAGCTGAGACAGAGGGGATTGAGGCAAAGATGCTGGCCAGGAGCAGCTGCGTCTATTCAATAGTGAGAAGACCAACGTTGCTAGAGGAGAGTGAGCACGCGTGTAAGTAGAAGGTGGGGTCAAGGAGAGACCAAAAGCAGGCAGGTGTCTAGCGGCTGCTCTTATTCAGGAGAGAAGAAAAACCATGGAGGGGCTTGGGCAGAAGAAGGGCCTGATTACTCTTTCAGTCAGTCAGTTCCAGCAGTGAGGGAAAAGGATACAAGCAGGGAGACCAATTAGGGGATTACTGGAAAAGTTCAGGCCCAGCTGCAGTGGCACATGCTGCTAAGAGACTGCTTCACAGGCTGGCACTTCTTGAGAGTTCCAGATTTGATTCCCAGTCTAAACTAAAGGCCAAGAGCAATTGCCTGTACCTGTAATCCTAGCAACTCAGGGGGGCTGAGGAGGGAGGACTGTGAGCATATCACCAGCCTGGGAAACCTAGCAAGATTCCGTCTTTCAAAAAACAAGAGTTATACTTGGTGGTGTGAACCTATAGTCCCAGCTGGGAGGCTGGCAAGACCCTGGCATTTAAATAAATAAAGAAAGAATCCAGACCAGAGGGGCTGGCAGGTGGTGTACTGGTTGTGGTGCTGGACTCCCACATGGCTGATCACAGTTTGAGTCCTGGCTTGTTTTCTCACTTTCCCTTTCTCTTTCTGTCTCTCTCTGATAAGATTTTTAAAATAATAATAATCACAAAATAAAATAAATAATTCTTTAAAAAATAAAAAAAGAGTAAGCCCAAGGGATTGAGGTAGTCAGTAGCGTTTTCTTACTAGATACATTCTGAAACCCCTATTTCCTTCTTTATCTTGTTACCGTTACTGTTTCTTTTTCCTCGCTGTTCTTAGAAATGTGTAATCCCCCCGCCCCCCAGTAACAGGATTTGCATTTATATAGTTGTGAGGTGGTACTTTTACATAGTTGTGAGATGGTACTTTATTCTGGTCCTGACTTAAATCGTATCTCCCTCCCCTCAGACCATGGTAACACTGTTACGGGTTACACATTAGGAGGCATGAGTGTAAGAAGGGATCCGTGAGTCCTAGGAAACTCCTCCATAAGCTTAGATCTAACCATGATCATTCCCAGAATGCTCTGAAATGTTTCTTTGTAGGAATTGCTCTCATCACAGACAGTTTCACGGAGAGAAAATGTCCTGGAATGGAGAACTACAGCAAAAGCAGAAAGCACTGCTGTGCTTCGGGCTGCTGTGTTAGAAGGGGCAATGCTGGTCATCAAACCCTAGTCTCAAAATTGGGAGATCCTTGAGGGCATTCTGTCTGGTCTTCTCCCAGTGCTTAGTGAACCCCCGTGTGATGTGTAATCAATTTACTTCTTCTAAAGTCCGTTCATAGACAACAGGATGTCAGTGCTGGGAGTGACCTCAGAGATCATATTGCACTGGGACTAGATTCATTCAGGAGTCTGAGCTCCCAGACCCATCTTCTTTTCGCTTGTGATGTTGTCTCTCCAAATACAGGGTAGCCCTTGTTGGTAGGATTACAGAGGTGGGTTTAATGCCTCTGAATTCATCCCATCACAGGATGACTGGATTTATTTCCCTTTCAATCCAAAACAGTAATGAATCCTTCCTTTTTGCTTTCAACCCCAGGAGTTGCCCTGCTCTCAGATGTATACCCTGAGAAGATCTTGCTTGACCTGTTAGCTCAGTATGACAGCAGCAAAGCCAAGCACACGCCAGAGACCAGAATGAAAGTCGGGGAAGTCCTGATGCGAATTGTCAGGGCTTTAGGTGAGTTTTCTTATTCTATCCATCTGGAACAGGGTAGAGGAACAGTATGGCCTTGAAAGTAAAGTCTGGTTTATTGTACTCATTTAGCTGGTTAATGGTAGCGCTAAGAACTGAACCACTACATTGAAGGTAGTTGCTCTGGGCTATCTAAGCTGAGAGTAAATAGTTCAGAGCATGGGCTAGGGGCCAGCAGGTGGTATGGTGGTTAAGGTAATGGACTCTCACAGGGTATGTCATGGTTTGAGTCCTGGACACGGTAGCTTCCTTTCTTATTCTCTCTTTCTGAAGAGTGCATGTGTCCTATAGCAAATTTAAAAATAATAATAATAACAAATAATTTTTTTTAAAAAAAAAGAGCTTGGGGAACCAGCAGGTGGCATAGTGGTTAAGGTGCTGGATTCCCACATGGCCAACTGCATTTTGAGTCCTGGATCTGGTAGCTTGAAACTCACACCAGGCACGTATGTACATGTGCCCAAGATCCTGAGAGAAGAATAGAGAAGGAACTGCAGTGTGGCCATCGCCCCTGGGGGGTGATTTCTCACTTTCTGTCTCTCTGTCTCTCTTTATCTCTCTCTGTCACTGTGGCGAGTGCAGGTACCCTATAGCAAAAATCTCTCTCAAAAAAGAGAAAAACTGGGACCAGCAGATGGCATAATGTTTTCGTCACTGGACTTCCACACGGCCAACTGCGATTCGAGTCCTGGATCTGGCAGCTTGAAACTCACACTGGGAGCATGTGTGTGCCCAAACTCCTGAGAGGAGAATGGAGAAGGGATTGTGGCATGGCCATCCCACCTCTAGGGTGATTTCTTGCTTTCTGTCTCTCTCTCTCTGATGAGTACATGAGCCCTATGTCAAAAATCTCTCTCTCTTTTTTAATTATTTCATTTTACTTATTCATTCATTTATTTTAATTTGACCAGAGAGAGACAGAGAGGGAAAGTGAGAAAGTCCCACCAAAAACCTCTCTTAAAAAAAAAAAGAAAAAGAAAAGCTTGGGCAATAAACTTAACATTGCCTGGGTTCAAATCCTGAGCTGCTCTTTATTGACTTTGTTACCATGGGAATGTTTCTTTGTGGGGAGGCAGAGAATTTCACTACAGAGTGCTTGCACTCTCTGGAGAGACAGAGACAGACAGAGAGTGAGAAATCACCCCCCAGGGCATCCACATTGTAATTCCCCCTTCTCCATTAATGTCTTGGGATTCTGAGCATGCACACACACACACACACACACACACACACACACCTGGCATGAGTTTTAAGGTGCCAGCTCTGGGACTTGAACTGTAGTCAGCCATGTGGGAGTCTAGCACCTTGGCCACCATGTCACCTGCTGGTCCAGTGGGAATGTTTCTTAACCTCTTGGTGCCTTGGTGAGGACATTAGCAGCAATTACTCATAGGGCTATTGTAAGGAATAAATAAGGTAATACTTTAGAATAGTGTTTGTTACACAATATTTATTGGCCAAATGTTTATTGCTAACTTGTTCTCCAGAGAACTGATGCCAGTTATATCATCAGTGTTTGAGAATATATATTTGTCTGAATCTTCATAAATACTATATATTCTAATTTCTTTTTTTCTTTTTTTTTTTTTTTCTTTTTTAAGAGGTTTTTCTATAGGGTGCATACACTCACCAGAGAGAGAGAAAGCAAGAGGTCACCCCCCACCCCCGGGGGCGTGGATGGCCATGCTACAATCCCTTCTCCTCTGTTCTCCCCTTGAGATTTTGGGCATGCGCCCAGCATGAATATCAAGCTGCCAGGTTTAGGACTTGTACCATGGTTGACCATGTAAAGAGTCCAGCACCTTAACCATTATACCACCTTTAGCCTTCTATTTTTCTTTTTGTAAATCATTATCAAGCAGATATATAAAGAAATGCTATTTTGTTTTTATTTGCATTTACCTGATGAATAGGATATTTTTCATATATGTACTAGCTAAGCTTTTGTGTGCATAAAGGGGTTTCAGGTGGATGTGGATGTGTGTATATGTGCATGTGTGAATTACCAGTTCCTGTTCTTTTTCTACTTTTGCAATGGTGTATTGATTTTGTTATTCACCTTATTGACATTGACATTGTAAATATTTTCTCTAGTTGTTTATCTTTTAGTTTTGTTCATATTTTATTTTTGAAACACAAAACTTTTGATTTCAATATAGGTAAACTACCTTTTCTTTTATGATTTCCTTCTTATATGAAAAGACTTTCTCAAATTACTTTTCCCAAAGCATTCATATTATATGCACATATGCGTCTATAGATTTTTATCTCTACTTTTCAATGTGGAAAATATTGTGGAAGAATTTTTGGTTTAGTCTTTTATTTATTTATTGGGCTCCTAGAAATTTAATCTTAACACATTGTTAAATTACTAATCATTCCAAATGTTTTTCCATCTGTTTCCTTTTATATGGTCCAATGTCGATGTTGACAATAGCCTGTGGACTGTTATATGTCATTGAGTTTTTTAAAAGTCTTTTAAATATAACACATTTACTCTTTAGTAATACTTTCCTGATATTACTGCCCAGCCCAAGATACTGAATTGGTTATTGAGACATTACTTGGCAAATAGAATTGGAGCAAAGAAAATTAAGTACATCTGTCGGGGTATTTTTTTCATTGTCTTTTATTTTTAATTGACACATAATAAGTATAGATATTGAGACCAGACAGTGTATTGGTAAACCATTATGCTCTGGGAGGCTGACCCACATGGGAGGGTTCCAGGTTCACATCC
This sequence comes from Tupaia tana, assembly GCA_026018925.1. Lineage (NCBI taxonomy): Eukaryota > Metazoa > Chordata > Mammalia > Scandentia > Tupaiidae > Tupaia > Tupaia tana. Next base: position 18,030,387 of record JAKSZU010000018.1, on the reverse strand, counting down.
AAAGACTACCCTGAGTATGCCAGGCATATACCTGCTCACGATCTGGGGAGGACTGTGTTTGCGGGTAGATTGCAGCACTGGGACCTATTGGTAGTGCTGTTTCTCTCTCTTGCTCTCTCTCTGTATCTCTCTCACCCATGGTATAAATAAATAACTTAACATTTTAAAAATTGCACATATTTGGGACCAACAGGTGGCGTGATGGTTAAGGCACTGGACACTCCCACATGTCCAACCATTGTTTGAGTCTCGGACCTGGTGGCTTGCTTTCTCGCTTCTTCTCTCTGTCTCTCTCTCTCTGTCCCTCTCTGGTCAAATTTAAATAAATGGGTGAATCAATAAAAATTAAATAAATAATTCTTTTTAAAAAATTGTGCATATTTACAGGGTATACTATGACTTTTTAGTACATGAACACGATGTGTAATGATCAAATCAGGGTAATTAGCCTTTTTCGTCATTTCAAACATTCATCATTACTTTCTGATGGGAACATTCAAAATCTCTCTCAGCTCTTCTGAAATATACGAGTATTGTTAAGTATAGATATCCTACTGTGCTATACAACACTATAACTGAATCCTCTTATCTAACTGTAATTTTGTATTGGTTAACCAACATCTCCCTATCCCCACTTCACCCTTCCCAATCTCTAGTAACCACTATTCTACTCTCTGCTTCTATGAAGTTAACTTTTGTAGTTTGCACGTGTGAGTAAGACCATGCAATTTTTCTCGTTCTGTACCTGGCTTATTTCATTTAATATAATGTTCTCTAGGCTTTTCTGTGTTGCTTGGATGACAGGATTTCATTCATTATAATGGCTAAATAGTATTTCATTGTGTATTTTTACATTTTCTTTTTCTATTCATTTATTGACGGACACTTAGGTGAATTCTATATCTTAACTGTTGTGAACAGGATTGCAATAAACATGGGAGTGCAGCTATTTCTGTGACATACTGAGTTCCTTTTCTTTGGATATATATACTTAGTAGTTGGATTGCTAGATCATTTGGCAGTTCTATTTTTAGTTTTTTGAGGAACCTCCATACTGTTTTCCATGATGGTTGTACTGTTGGGTCATTGAAAAAGTCATGACGTGGAACCAGCAGATCGCATAATGGTCATGTCACTGGACTCCCAGGTAGTCAACTTTGGTTGAAGTCCCAGGCCCGGCGACTTAAGACTCACACTGGGCATGTGTGCGTGCGTGCCTAGGATCCTGAGAGGAGAATGGAAGAGAAGGGATTGAGGCATGGCTACATCCTCCCCACCAGGAGTGACTTCTTGCTTCTTGTCTCCCTCTCTCCAGCAAGCACACGCACCCTATAGCAAAAGTCTCCCTCTTAAAAAAATAAAAGAAAAAGTCATGATGCATTTTAGCATAGAAAAACATATTTCCGATGACCCAATAATTGATATTCTATGGGAGTAATTCCTTGTGAGATTGCCTAGAGCAATTATCTGATCTGTTGTAGATTACACTCCACTCTCAAATACGTGTGATGTAGTATCTTCTTTCTCATCAGCAGGGCTGGACAAACACTACATACTTATTTTTCTTTGGTTTTTTTAAAGAATTATTTTATTCAACTTTATTTATTTCAATTTGACTAGAGAGAGATAGGGCAAGTGAGAAAGCAAGCTGCAAGGTCTAGGACTCAAACCGTGGTCAGCCATGAGGGAATCCAGCGCCCTTAACCACCACGCCACCTGCTGACCCCACACTACATAGTTCTTATTTGTTTCTTTAGACCAATGATTCTCAAGTGAAGGGTCATGGGAGAAATTTTGCTACCCAGGGGACATTTGGCAATGTCTAAAGACATTTTTGATGTTGAAGAGGAAGTAGAAGTAGATTGTGACTGGTGTTTAGAGTTCCAGGATTCTCTGCTGCACATCCTACGGTGCACAGGATAACCTTCCACAAGAGAGAATGATCTGGCATGAAATGACAGTAGGACCCCTGTTGGGACACTGCGCTAGAGCACTTGTCAGCCATTGCATTTCTGCTTTATAATATTACTCAGATGTGTCAGTCAGATCCACTGCCACATACAGTCATGCAGGTTGTTCAGCTGAATAAACTCTAAGGGGCATTGTGTGAATGGCATGCTCTGGAGTTGTACAGTACTAAACCTGTGTGGTTATTCTGGTGGCCCTGAATAAATTAGGTCACATCTTAACTTACAGTAGATTTCAGATTAGCATCTCACTGGAAAGAGTTTGAAAAAATTATTCATTCTTTTCTGTAACACATTTGCAAATTCTTTTGGATATGGAAACTTCTTCACATGATGAATTTCTTCTATATTATATTAGCACAATTTTAATGAGTAACTTTCTGCTATCTACTGGATATGGGGATGTGTTATTAAAACCTGTGGCCTGACCAGCAGGTGGCATGGACATTAAGGTGCTGGATCACAAATAGCTGACTAGTGTGGTTTGAGTCCCAGACCCTGGTAGATTGAAAATCATACCCAGCATGTGTGTTGTATGCCCAAGATCCTGAGAAGAGACTGGAGGAAAAGGGACTGCAGCATGGTCATCCCCTCAGGGAGTGATTTCTCATGTCCTCTTTCTCTCTCCCTCCCTCTTTCTCTCTCTCTCTGGTAAGTACAGTTGCCCTATAGAAAAACTAAAGAAAAAAAATCTGTGGCCACCTGTGAAGTGGTTTTATGATGCTTCCTATCCTTTTTTGCCTTTCTTTTATCTTTAATGTACCATAATAAATACGAAGTGTATATGTTATATGTTTATATATGTTTATATTTTTTCTTTTTAATTTGTTATAAGGGTATATGTACTCATTAGAGAAAGACAGAGACAGAGAGAGAAAGTGAGAAATGATCACCCCCTCCATTCTCCTCTTGGGATTTGGACACACACACATGCATGCTTGGTGTATTCTCAAGCTATCAGGTTCAGGACTCAAACCATGCAGTTGGCTATGTGGAATCCAGCCACCTTAAACTCCACGCCATCTGCTGGCCCTATAACAAGAAATTTTTTAAAGAATTAAAAAAAAAAGCCATAGTATTTCCTGTATCTTGTAGTTTAGTGGGAGAGGTCAACTGATACACATATCATCATCTTGGTAAGACTGCTTGCCTGTGGAGGGTATTATGGGAACCCAGAAAAAATCATCTTATCTGTTCTTTTTCTTCTTGAAACCCTGCGGTTTCTGGTGGCAGTGTGCTGCAGAGGTACATCAGTTCCTTATCATTTTCACAGCACAGCAGGTCAGTTTTTGAAAAGATAGCTTTTGTATGATAGTTTTAAGAGTTTCACCTTACAGTACAGGTTTAGATTAAGGTAAAATGGTAAGTTGGAAATGTGGATAATTGGATAACAGTCAGGGAATTTAACATTCATATATTTCAGCAACAGTAACAGTTGAAAATTATAGTTCTTGGGCCAGCTGTTGGCATGGTCGTTAAGGCAGCTGGATCCCACATGGCACACCACATTGTTTGAGTCAGTGACCAGGCTAATTGAAAACCTCCTTGGGCACATGTGCATAATTGCCAAAATCCCAAAAGGAAGAGAAAGGATTGCAGTGTGATCATCTCTCATGAGAGATGCTTTCCCACTTTTCTTTCCTCTCTGTGTCTCTCTGAACACGCTTTTTCGCAAGTTGAAAGGAAAAAAAGAATTGGAGTTCACATACATTAGATGAAGAAATTTTCTGCAAAGTTCAGAGGGTCAAATTAAATTATCTTTGCCAGTGCTGCCTAGGTTGGCATCAGTATAGTTCAATTCAACCAACATTTATATTTATATAAATTGGAAATACTAATGTGGTCAGAATTGAAGATTGAAGCCTAGACTGGAAAACTATTTTTTTTTCTTTGCCTTTTTCTCTTTTCTTCCTCACTTAAATTTTTTTAGGGATGTAATTTTAAGATCCATTTATAGACCTTTCCCCATCCTAATGATATCAGTAACATATGTTACGGATGTTTGTTTTGGACAATTTCAAAATATTTAAATATTTAAAAATATAACAAAGAAACTAATCAACTATAATGTCACTATTTGGAAGTAACCGTTCTGTTTATATTTTAATGTGTTTTCTCGTAGCTTCTTTTTCTTTTTAAGAAATGTAATTAGGGAACCAGCAGTTAGCTTAATGGCTATGTCTCTGGACTCCCATGTATTCGACCGCGGTTCGCGTCCCGGACCTGGTGGCTCAAAACTCATGCCGGGCGCATGTGCGTGCATGCCCAAGATCCCGAGAGGAGAATGGAGAAGGGATTGCGGCATGACCATCCCCCCTGGGGGGGTGATTTCTCGCTTTCTGTCTCTCTGTCTCTCTCTGTCTGTCTGGCAAGTGCACGCGCCCTATAGCAAAAATCTCTCCAAAAAAAAAAAAAAAAAGAAAAAAAGAAATGTAATTACAGGGACCAGCAGATGACGTAATGGTTACTTCTCTGGACTCCCACGTATTCGACCACGGTTCAAGTCTCTAAATCGGCGGCTTAAAACTCATGCCAGGTGCATGTGCATATATGTATGCTCAAGATCCCGAGAGGAGAATGGAGGAGAAGGGATTGCAGCGTGGCCATCCCCTCTGAAGGGGTGATTTCTTGATTTCTGTCCCTCTGGTAAATGCATATGCCCTATAGCAAAAATCTCTCTAAAAAAATAAAAAGAATTGTAATTACAGTATATATAGATTGCTTATTTTATCTAACATTATAAGCACTTTTTATGTCATTAACTACTGAAAATATAATATTGATTAGTCATAATATAATCAAGAGTCTGAATTTATTATAATTTTACTTATTATCTTCTAGGAAGATCTTGTTTAACTAGGTTGTTTCCCATTTCTTACTGATTATGAGAAGAGTGCTATTGATTATTCTTATAATATTCTTAATAACCAAACTACTTTTGGCTCATCTTGATTCCTTGTTCAGGATTGATTCCTGTAAGAGAAATTACTAAGTCAGAAAATATGCATAGTTGGGGCCAGCAGGTGGCATGGTGTATAGGGCGCTGGACTCCCACATGGCCAACCATGGTTTGAATGCTAGACCTGGTGGCTTGCTTTCTCACTTCCTGTCTCTCGCTCTCTCTCATTCTGTCCCTCTCTGGTCAAATTAAAATAAAAATAAAAAAACTAAATAAAGTATTTCTTAAAAAAAAAATGAAAGAAAATATACATAGTTTAAGTCTCTTAATATTTAGTGCTAAGTGGCTCTCCAGAAATGTGTACCCTTGTCAGCAGTGAATGAGACTGCTAATGCCTCATAGAGTTCATCCATGCAGTGATGGTGTCAGACAACTCCTAACACTGGCCAGCCATCTTCAAATGTGCTCTTTTTCTCCCAAAATTAATCAAGGAATTTGTCAGAGAATTCGAGAGGGTAGACAATGGAAGGAAAGATGGATGCATAACTCAGTGTGAACCCTTTGTTGCTTTGGGAGAGCAACTCAGATCTGGTGGTGTCATCATTATGTACAGAAAACAGCACTTTTAGGGACCAGCAGTTGGCATAATGGCTATGTCTCTGAACTCCCATGTAGTCGACCATGTTTCAAGTCCTGGGCCCAGTGGCTTAAACGCAAGCCGGGCACGTGTGCTTGTGTGCCCAAGATCCCAAGAGGAGAATGGAGGAGAAGAGATCGCGGCATGGCCATCCCCCCTGGGGGGTGATTTCTCACTTTCTGTCTCTCTGTCTCTCTCTGTCTTTCTGGTGAGCACCCATGCCCTATAGCAAAAACAAAACAAAAGAATGGCACTTTTTAATTATTTTTTGAAGCAGAACCCAGTCTTTGAATCAGCAAGCTCAGACAAGTTCCAGTTTATTGTAGGTCAAATACATCTGAAAGTAAGAGCAAAACTAGAAAGCAATATTCCTGTTGCTTATCTGAAGAGTTTACCTGTAGGAAAGACTGAGAATTAATCATTTAAATGAGGATTGAGGGAAGAGGATTAAATCTCAGCTTCCTTTAGCAGTACGTCATGGCAAGTAGAATGACACCCTGGAATCCTGAGGCAAAGTGGCCTATGCTTCTGGGTTAAAAGGCGCCTTTTGTCAAATCCTTCTATATTCCAGGGAAAGGGTGGGTCTTAGGCCTTAGGGTGTATTTGTAATTTTTCAAGCCTGCACAACACCCTGATACGATGTACTTTGCCAACTCTTTTCCATAGCACCTGATTAATTTTTATGTTTTAGTTTAGCAGTCACTTTACCTGCTCAGAGTTCATCCATTCAGTGAGCAACCCATGATCCATCCCAGGTCTCTAACAGCTCATCTAGCTCCAGGAGAAAGCCCATAATCTGATTCAGAAGGAGTAAATTCAACCCCATATTCTGTTCTTACAACCACCTTCTTCCTGCCAGATGTAGAAAACAAAGGAAAATTGAACACTTGGATTTGTCTAGAAGGCTACTGTGAGTTCCAGTTGTCTTGACCTGTGAATTAAGATGGAAGGAGGAACTTTCTTTTAAGAATTATTTTATTTAAATTTATTTATTTTAATTTGGCCAGAGAGGGACAGAGTGAGAGAAAGAGAGAGAGAGAGAGAGAGAGAGCAAGAAAGAAAGCCTCAAGTTCTGGACTCAAACTGTGGTCAGCCAAATGGGAGTCCAGAGCCCTTAACCACCATGCCACCTGCCGGCCCTGAGAGAAGGAACTTTTAAAGAGTGGAGTGATATTTTATAATATGAATATACTATTGAGAAAATTTATGTCATTTATTCAACCCTTTATCTATGGATGAATATTCACTTTTTTCTTTCTTTTTTTTTTCTCTATGACTTGCAGCACTGCGATATATATTCTCATATATGTGTACTAGTAAAATTTATTTTATATTGGGGCCAGTGGAGGAGTCTGACCTGGTAGGGCCCCAGGATCTGTGTTGAGCTTTTGACCTTCAAGCATCACTTAGGTCGGTCAGCATGTAGGCAAGGCCGCTGCTGTGTGTCCCCCTGACCTAGGAATAAAACTTAGGTCAAATTAGCATGCCATCAAGGCTGCTTGCTATTTGCTCCAGAAAACTGTGGTAGCCTTGCTGGAAAGCGACCTCCCCTCTGACTCCCCAATATACTACTACAAAAAAATTACATAGCTCTCTTATACATCCTGAGTATATGATAAAATTTTACAGGAAGTCCCCCGACCGCTCCCCTTTGCTCTAATCACCTACTGTTAATTATAATGCTTTATCTCCGTGGTCACAATAGAGGATGGGCTAAAGTTCTATCTAGGCAGAAATAATCTTGACCTTTGAAAGGCCCTTCAAGATACATTTAACATAAACTTATTAAAGATAATCTTTTCTTTATATAAAATAGGATTAGGCCAAAACTGGCCCAGGACACCCCCGCCCTCACCAAGTAAAATAGACAAATATATTAGAATTCCTTAAATTAAGTTTTAGATCCCTATAAAACTTTATAAGTATCATTCTTTATTAAGATCCATAAGAACTAATATCTATACTTGAGATTTTCTTTTCTCAGCACCATTCCCAGTAATCACAAGATGGCTGCCGCGCCGCATCAGCTGATAATTATCTCTACTTGCTGGAGCCACTTTCCCAAAACTGCATTCCATAAAGACCCACCTACATCAAACAAACAATTGCGGAACTGCACTAGACCCACCCTTAATCCAACCCTAAATAAAATCTATATTCTCTATTGTTAAAACTTTATGAGCTGATAATTAAAACACGTAGCCCTTCTCCCGTTTACTTTATCACATTTTCAATTAAAACGCATGATGATTCCTAACAGTTGTCACTCTTCAGAGAGCGATCTCTGAGGGGTGTCCGGCTAAAGAGGTGCATGAAAAGGCATGAGGCCTTAGTCTTCTTCCTTTCCTGCGCTGCCTCCATCAAGATAACCCACCCCGCTGAGGCTAGACCCCAGCAGACCAGCAGGTGGCATGGTGGTTAAGGTGCTGGGCTGCCACATGGCTGATTATGGTTCGAGTCCTGGACCTGGTAGCTTGCTTTCTCATTTTCCCTCTCCCTCTCTGTATCTCTCTGATAAATTAAATAATAATAAATTATTAATAATAAAATAAAAAATAATTCTTTAAAAATGTGTATTTTATATATGTGAATATTTTGTTTATATGTACTGCTGGTGTACTGGACCCTTTATTTCTGGTAGGTTGATATTTACTGGAGTGGAATTACTGGGTCAAATACTGTTTATTTTTAAATTATTTATACACTGACAGATTACCTCTTCAAATTGTGAGTGGCATGGAGCTTCTTAAACCATCTGCTTTATTTTTTACTGAATAGAGAAAAATGTCTTTGGAAATGTGTGTTTTTTCAAGGTGAACGGACTAAGTCTTCTTTCTGTGTTATTTTGTCATTTGTCTTGATTGCAATGGAGAAAAAGTCTTGTTTTAAGGAATACATTATTAAGCAACTTATAAGAATACTCAAAGAAGGATGAAATAAATCATCTTTAGAAGTACCTTACTCAACAAAATTTGTTTAAAGGTGTGGCATTATGATCATATACCTACAGGGCACTCTAATTTGGTAGTTTCCGGAATTTTTTTTTTTCCCTGAGAGATTTTTACTATAGGCCCATACCCTCACTGGAGGTACAAAGAGAGACAGAGAGATAGAAAGCAAGAAATCACTCCACCAGGGGAATGACCATACCACAATCCCTTCTTCTCCAATCTCCTCTTGGGATTTTGGGAATGTATGCACACGCACCTGGTATGAGTTTTAAGCCACCGGGTCCAGGATTTGAATTGCGCCAACTATGTGGGAGTCCAATGACATAATAATTAAGCCATACGCTGGTACCTCCAGAAATATTTTAACTTTTAATTTCCTAATTAAAAATGTATACTTTATGGGCTTTTTCTTTCATAATATATGTTTTAGTTCTTTTTTATTTAACAAACCACCCCAGAACTTAGTGACTTAAGCCATTTATTTTTTCAGAATTCTGTAATATGGGTTAGCCTTAGCAGGAACAGCTCATTTCTGGTCTAAATAGTGTTATCTGGGTTTAGCTAGTGTTTCTTTTGTATAATGTTTAAGTAAGGGTCTCTCAGGAAGTTGCATTTAGCTGGGGTCTCGACTGGGTACCTCCATGCTCATCCACATGGCTTCTATCCCTATATGTGGACACACAACTTTTTTTTTTTCTTTTTTTGGAGAGGTTTTTACTATAAGGCGCGTGCTCTCTTCAGAAAGACAGAGAGAGAGACAAAGAGACAGAAAGTGAGAAATCACCCCCCCATGGGAAATGGCCACACTGCAATCCCTTCTCCATTCTCCTCTTGGGATCCTGGGCACACATGCACACGCGCCTGAGTTTAAGCCACTGGGTCCAGGACTCGAACCGCGGTTGACCACATGGGAGTCCAGCGACATAGCCATTACGCTAACTGTTGGTTCCAAAAATGTGTCATGACTTTTCAAACAGCCTAATTATTATTATCTATACTGAACTTTGTCTCAGCATGGCAAAGCCTTCCTGGAGAACAAAAGTAGAAGCTACTAGTATTTTTTTTTTTTTTATATAAGGCATGTGTGCTCACCAGAGAGACAGAGAGACAGAAATAAGAAGTCACTCCCCAAGGGAATGGCCACACTGCCATTCCTTCTCCATTCTTCTCTCGGGTTCTTGAGCATGCATGCACATGACCCTGGCATGAGTTTTAAGCTACTGCGTCTGGGACTCGAACCATGGTCGACTGTGTGGGAGTCCAGTCATCCATTATGCCATCTGCCGGTCCCAGAAGCTGCTAGTATTTTTTTTTTTGGGGAGAGGTTTTTGCTATAGGGCGCGTGTGCTCGCCAGAAAGACAGAGAGAGACAGAAAATGAGAAATCAGCCCCCCCCCCCGGGGGGGATGGCCACGCTACAGTTCCTTCTCCTCCATTCTCCTCTCAAGATCTTGGGCATGCAAGCACATGTGCCCAGCATGAATTTAAGCCACTGGGTCCGGGACTTGAACCGCGGTCAACTACATGGGAGTCCAGCGACATAGCCATTATGCCAACTGCTGGTTCCCCCCATAGGGATTTTTCTACATCTCATTTTCCCTGTCTCTCTGGTAAGGGCACATGCCCTCTGACAAAAATTTTAAAAAAAAAAAAAAAAAGAAGAAGAAGAAAGAAAAAAGAAAAGAAAGAGCTGAACCTCGAACTGGCTCAGCATGACTTCTGCCATATTCTATGAAGGCAAATCATAAAGCCAGCCCAGGTAGGTCAGCAGCTGGCATAGTGGTTAAGGCAGCTGGACTCCCACATGGCTGATGGCAGTTCAGGTCCCGGTCCAGACAGACCTAGTTCGTGAACTGGACCCTTTTCCTGAGCCTTCCACTATTGCTCGGTAGTGCACCTGCTGCCCATACCACTGCAGCTAGGCCAGTAGTTCACTGCCCTTTATGGCTAAGTAGCATTACATCATATGATTGTGCCACAATTTCTTCATACATTTACCTATTGACAGACATTCAGGTGGTTTCCAGTTTCAAGCTACTATCAATGTAGCTGTTATGAGCATTTTGGTACAGATCTTTGTGCAAATATATATATACTTTTTCTCTTGGGTCAGTATCTATGAGTGGAACTGTTGGGTCATAGCAGTCATTTCTAGGTGTATAAGAAACTTCCAAACTGTTTTCCAAAATAGTTGTACCCTTTTATATTATGGCTAGCAATGCATGAGAGTTCCAGTTGTTCCATATTCTCTTCAATACCTGGTATCAATGGTTTATTTTAGTTTTAGCCTTTTTTTTTTTTTTTTTTTTTTTTGAGAGGTTTTTGCTATAGGGCGCGTGCGCTCGCCAGACAGACAGAGAGAGACAGAGAGATAGAAAGCAGGAAATCACCCCCCATGGGGGATGGCCACGCCGCAATCCCTTCTCCTCCATTCTCCTCTCGGGATCTTGGGCACGCACGCACACGCGCCCGGCGTGAGTTTAAGCCGCCGGGTCCGGGACTCGAACCGCGGTCGACTACGTGGGAGTCCAGCGACATAGCCATTACGCTAACTGCTGGTCCCTGTTTTAGCCATTTTAATGGGTCAATGATGGTATCTCATTGTGGTTTTAATTTTTATTTCCCTGGTGTTTAATTATATTCAGCATTTTTTTGCTTATCCATATAGTTTATAAAGTATCTGAGATTGTTTCCATTTTTTAATCAGGCAATTTATCTTCTTATTGAGTTATAAGGGTTCTTCATATATAGTAGAACCCCTCTTGACCCTGTATCCTTTCTTTTTTTTAGAAAAATTTTTGCTATAGGGCACGTATGCTCACCAGAGAGATAGAAAGTGAGAAATCACTCACTGAGGGAATGGCCACACTGCAATCCCTTCTCCCCAGTTCTCTCTTGGGGTCTTGGGCACACATGCACACATGCCTAGTGTGAGGTTTTTGTTTCCTTTTTTAAAATTATTTTTTATTTAATTTTATACATTATCATTATTTTATTTCTTTAAAGTTGATCAGAGAGAGACATAGAGAGGGGAAAGTGAGAAAGCAAGCTGACAGGTCCAGAACTCGAACCACGGTCAGCCATGTGGGGGTCCAGCTGCCCTAACCACCATGCCACCTACCGACCCCAGCGTGAGTTTTTTTTAAGCCACCAGGTCTGGGACTTAACCATGGTTGACTACGTGGGAGTACAGTGACATAACCATTATGCCATCTCCTGGTTCCCCATCTCCTTTCAACTATAGCCCCATTTTTCTGGTCTCTTCCAGAGTAAAGCTCAGAAAATGTTGTCTATTCTTTCTGGCTCCACTTTCTCCCTTCCCACTCTGTTTCCAAGTCACCCTTATGGGATTTTTATCCCTAACATTTCATTATCAGCTTAAATATCAACAGAGTCAATTATTATTACTATTATTTTTTTAAAACAGGGACTCACTGTGTCTCGATCCTCTCACCTCAGCCTCCCAAGTAACTGGGACTACAGGCACATGCTGCTTCACCTACGTCTTTCAGACAGGGTCTTACTGTGTTGCCTATGCCAGCTCAAGCTTATGAACCTCCTGGCTTGGCCTCCCAGTAGCTGGAATTACAGGCCTGCACCCCTGTGCCCAACTTTCAAATCAGGCTGGGAAACGAACCTGGACTGCCCATGTGGCCTCAGTGTCTCAACAGTACATACCATGATGACTGGGCCCAATAATAAAATTATTTATCTTCATATGACCCAGTCATCCAATACCATTTGATATGTTTGACCACTGCCTCCTTTTGAAACACCTTCGTTGACAGACTTCCCAGACAGTAGGCTTGCCTGATTCTCCTCCTACCTCGTGGCTGCTCTTCCTCAGTTTTTGTTGTTGTTGTTGGCTCCTTCAGTCCTACCAGATCTCTCAAGGTCAGAGTACCTAGGGTCTTCCTTGGTCCTCTTCTCTGGTCTTTCTTGGTCCTCTTCTCTTCTTGGTGTACACAGCGCTACTGAAGACATTAATTTTTATGAAGTTTATATGTTTTTTTTTTTTTTTAAATAGAAACTTTATATTTTTTGTGTTGTAAGAAATTTTGCTTACGTTAAGGTTAGGATGATTTCCTCCCATCTTTTCTTCTAGAACTTCAATAAGCTTTTTACATTTTGTTTCTTTAAAGACAGTTTTGCTGTGTTGCCCAGGCTGCCCTTGAACTTGTAGTCCTCCTGCCTTAGCCTCCAGAGTAGCTTGGAGTATAGGCACAAGCCACTATGCCCACCCAACCTTTTAAATAATTTTAAGTATTATATTTAAGTCTGTGACCCATTTATTTTAACTTTTGTGTTTGATGAATGATTAGGGTGAAGTTCATTCCATGTGTATATCTAGATTTTCCATATATATGTCTAGTTGTGCCACTACCATTTGTAGTAAAGATTGTCATTCCCCCATTGAACTGATTATATGCACATGTGTCTATTTCTGGACTTACTTAATTCCATTTATTTACATGTCTGTACTTATGCCCATGTCACACTGTTTTCATCACTATAGCTTTACAATGTTTAAATCATGTGTAAACATTATTCTTTTTTTTTTTTCTTTTTTAAAATTTGCTGTAGGGCATGTGTACTTGCCAGAGAGATGGGGGGGAGTGAAAAACATCCCCCGGGGGATTGCCATGCCACACAGAGGTTTTCATCCTCTGTTCTCCTCTCGTGATTTTGGGCACACACACACGTGCGTGTGCACACCTGGAGTATTTTGCAAGTCACCAGGTCCGGGACTTGAACTGCACAGTTGGCCATGTAGAAGCTAGCTACTTTAACCACCATGCCACTAGCTGGGCCCTTCTTTTTGAGAAATGTTTTTCAATTCTAGGTCTTTTGCATTTCTCTGTAAATATTAGAATCAGATTATCAATTTCTACAAAAATAATCCTCTTGGGGTTTTTGTTAGGATTGCATTGAACCTATAAAATAATTTGGGGAGAATAGATGGCTTAAAATTATTGAGCTTTTCAATCTGTGAACATGACATATTTTTCCGTATGTTAAATAGAAGTAAGAATGAGCATCCCAAGTTTGTTTCCAATTTTAGGAGCAAAGCATTTAGTCTTTCACCATTAAATACTGTGTTAGCTGTAGTTTTTCTATTAATGTCCCTTTTCTGATTGAGGAAGTACCCTTCTATTTTAAGTTTGCAGAGAGTTTTTTTTTTTCCCCTCATTAATGTATTGAGATTCATCAGAGATGATTGTAAGATATTTTTCAAACCTTTTTCTGCTAACATGGTGAATTATATTGATTGTTAAACCAACCTTGCATTTCTAGGTAAACCTCACTTAATCTTGTTGTATTGTTTTTATATGTTGCAGGTTTTTAAAATATTATTTTGTTAAGGATTTTTGCATCTTTCTGTATGAGGATTGTTGGTGTACAGTTTTGTTTTGAGGGGACTTCTGTGTTTTTTTCTTATAATGTCTTTGCTTTTGGTATTAAGATAATACTGACTATCTTAATTATGTGGAAAGAAACCGAGAGAAGTGGTTTCTTTCTTTCCTGGAAGAGTTTGTGTAGGATTGGTATTGTTTATTTCTAAAATTGTATTATATCTACGTGGGAAACCACCTATTAGTTCTCTGTGTATGAAAGTTTCTAAATTCAATTTCTTCAGTAGATATATGGTTATTCAGGTTTTCTTTTTCTTTTAGAGTTATTTTTGTTCATCTGTGTCTTTCAAGGAATTTTTCTACCTCATCTAAGTTGTTAAATTTAAATTGGCATAAAATAATTATATTTAATAATTCTTTATTATCTTTTAAAATTATTTAATTCCATTTGTTATTATTACTATTATTTTTAAAATTTGATCAGAGAGTTAGAGATAGAGAGAGAAAAGGAAAGCAAGAAAGCAAGCTGCCAAGTCTGAGACTCAAACTGGAGTCGACCACGTAGGAATCCAGCATCTTTAACCACTATGCCACCTGCCGGCCCTCTTTATTATCATTTTAATGTTTGTAGGAACTGTTGTTTGTAGGATCACCTGATATTAGTAATTTGTGTCTTCTTCTTTTTAAAAAAACTTATTAGCCTAACTAGAGGTTTATCAATTGCATTAAACTTTCTTTTATAAAGAACCAGTTTTTATTTTTCTCTATTGTTTTTTTAATTTCTGCTAATTTAATTTTCTTTCTTTAATAATTTGTTCTGTTTATTTACTACTGCAAAACAAATTACCTTAGTAGATTAAAACAACTAACATTTATATCACAGTTTCTATAGATGAGGAGTCCAGGCACAGCTCTCTCTACATATGTTAAATTTTAGTACATTTCCCTGAGATCCAAGAGAGGCAATGGGGGACTGTATTGATCCATCTGAATATTTACCTTACTCATAATTTTCGTTCTGCTTGTTTTCTGCTTTGGGAGTAAATAAAATTAAAAGAGAAGAAATAATCTTTCGTATTCATCATCAAGCTCATATTAAGTTTGATAGCCTGGCTTAGCTCAAGGAACCAAGATCTTGCAAAGGCTGTATGTATTATGATAAGGTATTTGGATTGTTTATGTCACCTTTAAATGGGAGACACTGACAGACTTTAGGAAGGAGAATTCATTATAATTTCCTTTTAGGAAAATAATTTTGGTTGCTCTGTAAAGGATTACTTAGCATGGGGTAAGGCTTGAAGCAGAGAGACCTATTACAATGTCATTGGGGCAATCTGGGCAAGAGATGATGGTGGATCTCAAATGACAAATTACATGTGAGAAAGGAGGAAAAAAGATGTTCCCAGCTAGGGAAGAAAGCAAGAGAACAGGACAGAAGTGGGATGCATGTGGTGTGAATGGAGAACTGAGACTTACCCTATCTCCCAATAGCAGGTTGCGTTTCTCCCTTGGAGAAACAAGACTGTATAGAGAGGGTGGGGCTGTGACACAGAGAGCCTTGAAAGCTAGACAGAGAGTTTGGACTTGACATGATGGGCATTTGGGAAACACTACAGATTCTTAAAGGAAGCAACATGGTGACAGATGTGTAGGTGTGGTTGTCAGGGGCATGAAAGATGGATGAAGAAAGTAGAGCCTGGAGCCGGACAGATAGCTAGGAGGCTGTTGTGGTATTTGTTGGCACAAAGAGATGAGGACTTTGATTAGAGGTATGTCTGTGATGGTGAGAAAAAGTAGATATTATAGGCAATTCAGAGGAAGAAATTTGAGACTATCGTCTTTAAAAAAAAAATTTTAGTGGAGATGGAGTTGTAATACATCCAGCAACTTTTTTTTTTTTTTGTCAGAAGGCGTGTGCAATTGCTGAAAGAAACAGAAAGAGAGAGGGAGGGAGAAAGAACCTCTGAATAGGGAATGATCACATTACAGTCCCTTCTCTGCCATTTCTCCATCCTGTCAGGATGTGGGGCATACACATACATGTGCCCAACATGTTTTTCAAGCCTCTGGGGCTGGGACGCAAATCACAGTCTGCCACATTGGCTGGTTCCCTAAACCACTAGGCTGCAGGGCTGGCTAGCAACTGTTATTCTCATAGAATTTTTGAGATGTTCAGATGAATTAATATATGTGAAATCACTTGTAAATATATGAGTGCCATTACAGAGATATATTCACCACCATATTAACTTCTATAGTGGGGTTCCAGATTCCAAAGTAAAAAAGTGGGACTATCTCCAGTAGCAACCATCAGACAAGTAAATAAAAATTTGACATATGGACTTAACTTTGGAATGCATTTTACCTTTCTCTATCAGAAGTATACACTGTGATGGAGTTATATTTTATCTTGACTATAACATCTAGTAGCATGGGCAAGTTACGTGACCTCTCTGTTCCATATCTGGAAAATGGAGATAATTATAGTAACTATCTGCTAAGGTGGTTATGAAAATGAATAAGATGATATATGTAATGTGTTCAGAACCAACATCTTTCATGGTAAGAGGTAAATAAATGTTGATTACTATTATTTCCTTGTGAATGAACGTATCATACTCTTTCATTCTCCCAAGGAAAAGCCAACCCTCGTAAGTAGCCCTTCAACTGAGCAAAATGTGCAATCATCCTGTCCTACTCCAAGATAAAATAATGGTTGATTACTTACTATCTGACAGATTCTCTGTTAATCATTTTATATGCATGTTCTCACATACTCTTTGAAATAGCTTGTCAGATGAATTATTCCTATTATTACTGCCATTTTAGAGAAAAGGTAACAGATTCAGGGAAGTTAGTGACTTCTCCATATCCACAGTGCTAACTGGTGCTGGACTAGGGATTTAGAGCCAGATCTTTCTGATTGCAAAGATCACACCCTTAACCACAACTGTACTAATAAATGTTGGTTGGCAAGTCAATGGCATGGTGTATAAGGCAGCAGGATCCCACAGTGCTGTCTGTGCAAGTTGAGTCCCGGACCTGGTGGCTTGGAGAACATGCTGGGCATATGTGCGTGTGTGACCAAAATCCCAAGGAAAATGGAAGAGACGGGATTAAGGGATTGCTATTTAGCCATCCCCACCAGCAGGGGTGTTTTTTCTCTCTCCCTCTCTCTGTCTCTCTTGGGTGAGCACATGTGCCTAATAGCAAAAAAATTTTTTAAAGAATTATTCATTTTATTTATTTATTTATTTTTAATTTAATCAGAGAGAAAGGGAAAGTGAGAAAGCATGCCACCAGGTCTGGGACTCAAACCACTGTCAGCCATGTGCAAGTCCAGTGTCCCAACTACCGCATCACCTGCTGTCCCCCTTATAGCAATTTTTTTTATTTAATTTAATTAGAGACACTGTAAAGCCAAACTATGCTGTGAAATTAGAAAATCAGCTCCCTAATATTAGCATAACTCTTAGGGGCACCATGTATACCAGTGCTTGTAGTAGTAACAAGAAATCAATTCCTGTAATAAAAAGACTATGGAGTGTTTTTCTGTTTGTTTGTTTTGTTTTGTTTTTAAGTTTTTACTATCAGCTGTGTGCAGTAGCCAGAAAAAGAGGAGGGAAGCGAGAAATCGCCTCCTGGGGGATGGTCATGCCGCAGTCCATTTTCCTCTTAGAATTTTGGGCACACATACATGCATGCCTGGCACATTTCTGAAGCCACTGAGTCTGGGACTCAAAACTGCACAACTGACCATGTGGGATCCAGCTGCCTAAACCACCATGCCACTGACTTGCCAGTCCATGGAGTTTTTAATGTGTGGAAATTGCAGGGGTTACAAACTATAGCCCTTGGGCCAAATCCAGCCTGCCTCCTCTTTTTGATTTTTTATTGTTTTAAGTTTATTTATTTATTTCTTCCAAGAGGGGGAGAAAAATATAAAGTGGTACCCCCAACAGGGTCCTCCTGCCATGATCCACCCCAGCTTCAGCCAGCCCAGATTATATGTGTACAAGGAGGCCTTGCGACACGAACCTAGGATTTTCCCATCTGAGTTCAGTATCACAGAGCATTGTGTTACTGCTGTGCTACTCTCTGGCCCCTATCTGCTACCTGTTTTTGTACAGCCTGTGAGCTAAGACTGGTTTTCACATTTTTAAATGGCTAGAGAGGGAAAAAGCAGAAAAATTATCTTTTGTGACACATGAAAATTATATGAAATGCAAATTTCAGTGTCTATAAATAAAATTTTATTTAAAATCATGCTTATGTGTATTCACATCGTCTATATCTGTTTTTGCACCACAACACCAAAACTAAACTTAAACAGAAATTGTATGGCCATCAAAGCCAGAAGCTATTTCCTGTTTGACTCCTTACGGAAAAAGACTACAGACCCCTCGTCTAAGGTTACCATTATCCAAGCACAAATGTATGTTTGACAACCCTTTGTTTTTGCTTTTCAGTGGAGTTTCTTTGGAAGTTATTCATCACTCCAAATCATTCTTATGTCCTTCCCTCCGCCTCCAATCAAGCTTTGTATTCTACTTTAAAAAAGCAGAAATCTTACCTTTTATAATTAGATCTCTTTAAATAGAGTTGAGTAGATATTGCAGTTCTTTTCTAAAAATCACCAGCTGCAAGAATCACTGGCTTAGGAGATACAAAATGCCATTGGCAAAGGATCCTTTCTTCAAAGATAACAACATAATTGTACTTGAATGCTTCAACATTTCATTCTACTGTTATTTTTATTTTCAGTGTCTTCATACTTTCATCTCATCTCACTCCCCTGTTCCAATTAGAGTAAATTAAAGCATTCATTTAGGTTCTACTTTAGTGTGTATGTGAAGGAATACAGGACGGCAAAGCACCTGGTTTTCTCTCTTCTTCGCAAGTTTTGAAATAGATTTTGGCATATTTTTTTTTTTCTTTAGAGGTTTTTGCCTTAGGTCATGTGCAGTTTTCAGAGAGAGACAGAGACAGAGATAATAAGAAGGAAAGTGAGAAATCTTCCCCCAGGGAGGATGGCCATGCTGCAATCCCTTCTCCTCCATTTTCCTCCTGAGATCTTGGGCACGCATGCACATGTGTCCAGTGTGAGCATCAAGCCACTGGGTCTGAGACTCAAACCACGGTCAGCCACGTGGGAGTCCAGCAATGTAACTGCTATGCCATCTGCTGGCCCTTAGCATTCTTTTTGACTTGTGGGCTTACAAGAGAGTAAACCAACAATCTGATTGAAATGAAGTTTTTTTTTTTTTTTTTTGAGAGATTTTTGCTATTGTGCATGTGCTTGCCAGAAAGACAGAGACAGACAGAGAGACAGAGAATGATAAATCACCCTCCAGGGGGGATGGCCACACCGCAATCCCTTCTCCATTCTTCTCTTGGGATTTTGGGCATGCACACACAGGCGCCTAGTATGAGTTTTAAGCTACCGGATCTGGGACTTGAACTGTGGTTGACTACATGGGAGTCCAGCGACATAACCATCATGCCATCTGCTGGTCCCAAAATGCAGTATTCTTCTTAGAAAGAAAATATTATTTAGTTTTTCTCTTGCTGAATTTAAAGTATAAGAATTGATTTCATAACACTTGAAGGGTAGTCTGTTAAAATTGAAATATGGGGACCAGCAGTTAGTGTAATGGCTATGTTGCTGGACTCCCATGTAGTCAACCACGGTTCGAGTCCTGGACCCGGTGGCTTAAACTCACGCAGGGTGCGTGTGTGTGTGTGCCCAAGATCCAGAGAGGAGAACAGAGGAGAAGGGATTGTGGCATGACCATCCCCCCTGGGGGGTGATTTCTCGCTTTCTGTCTCTCTGTCTCTCTCTGTCTGTCTGGCGAGTGCACGCGCCCTATAGCAAAAACCTTTCCAAAAAAAAAAAAAATTGAAATATGAAGTTACAGTCTTAGGTCACAGGCTTCTTGATTGGTGTTTGTCAATATGATGAGGCTAACTAACTCTTAGGCATGCTTTCATAAGTTTGAACATTTATGTAGCAAATTATATTAATCACATCACTGGAGTGGCTTTAATTCTTTCATCATTACATTAGAGAGAGTCTCCTTCACTTAATATATCTAAGTTCTTTTCTTTCTTTTATATTCTAAAGAGCTTGCCGTAATCTGTAACTTTTCTTATGATCGCATTTCTATACTTTGTTAATTTCACCCTTCAAAAAGTTCCTGGAGTCTTGGTCTTGCCTCAGTGGTACAGGCAGTAGTACCCATCTGCAGTGCTGGAAGCCATATAGCTGACACAGGTTTGTCCAAGATCATGGCATGATGAGACCCTGTCAAGGGTGTATGTGTGTCTCTGTGTGTGTCCCTCTGCCTCTCACATGTGTGTACTTTCTCTCTCATGAAAAATAAAATAAAATAAACTTTTAAAAAAGCTCCTGAGGGGACCAGCAGATGGCGGAACGGTTACATCACTGGACTCCCACGTAGTCGACCACCATTCAGGTTCCATACCCTGCAGCTTAAAACTTGGACCAGGCGCATGTGTGTGCATGCCCATAATCCTAAGAGGAGAATGGAAGAGAAGGGACTGCAGTGTGGCCTTCTCCCCTGGGGGGTGATTTTTCGCTTTCTGTCTCTCTATATCTCTCTGTCTCTCCAGCGAGTGCTCATACCCTATAGCAAAAATCTCTCAAATAATAATAATAAATTCCTGGGGTCTGTTGTTCCCCGGAGCATACTTTTCAGGCTAACTAATCTATTTTCTCAGTAACACACTTGGGTAGAATCCGTTATTACAGATTTTCCTTGTAAAATGACTTTGTGTAAACTGAAAGCTTATACACCGATTAAGCCAGTCTTGGAGTTCAGTGAGCTGTTGAGATGGAATGAGTAACCTAGTTAATACGTAACTATATAAGCTTGGCATCTCCTGTTTCAAACTATGGTTCTGTTACTTCACTTCTTTGAGTTGCCAAAAATCCATTGATACAAAGCATTTCCTGTACATTGTTTTACTCAGCCTAAGAGATATTTATCTATGGTTCTTATTTGCACATCACTCTGCTATCTGAAGAGACGGAAAGAAAACATCCTTTTGCAAGTTGAAGTCTGAAGTAGGGCCTCTACCTTTCCTTTCAGTGCCCTTTGTTTACCCTTTTCCCTTCTCCCCTCCCATTTAAAATTTCCCTCTACAGATTCTTACCCATGTTAGACCATTTGAAAGTAATACAATTTCAGAAATTTTCCTACCTTCAGATCTCTCTCATTCTTTCCCAGTTTGTGAAAAGCAGGTAGCAGGTATATCAATCCTTGGGGGGGGGGGGGGGTCGATGATAGCCTCCTATTGTGTTGTACCTTCTGGGATTATTTTGTATTTTTGGTGTGCTAGTGTCAGAGGATGCATGCACACACACAAGAGAGGAGAGAAAGCATTCTCTAGCGGGGCCTGATTATGCCATAATCCTTTTTTTCCTCCATTTCTCTCTCCCATCAGATCCTAGGTATGCATACACATGCCCAGCATATTCTTCAAGCTGCTAGGGCAGGAATTTGAACCAAAGTCAGCCATGTGGAATCGACTCCCTCTGTACAGTCCTTAACCACTTCATTATAGGGCTGGCCATTTTTTCTTTTTTAAATTTTGCTGTAGGGTGTGTATGCTTGGCAGAGAGAGACAAGTGAGAAAGCATCCCTACATTGGACATGGTCATACCACAATCCTTTCTCTTCCATCTCTTTTTCCTTTCAGGATTTTGGGCACATACAGTGACACACCCAGTGTGTTTTTCAAGCTGCAGGTCAGGACTTGAACAGCACAGCCATGTGAGATCCTGCCACCCTAACCACTATGCCACCAGCAGGCCCTGTTTTATATATATATAAATAAGAGAGAGATTTTTGCTATAGGACACTTGATAAAGAGACAGACAGAAAGTGAGAAATCACCGCCTGGGGGGATAGCCATGCTGCAGTCCCTTCTCCATTCTCCTCTCGGGATTGTGGGCACATACACACATGCAGCCAGTGTTGAGTTTTAAGTCACCGAGTCCAGGACTCAAACTGCGGTTGACTACGTGGGAGGTGGGAGTCCAGTGATGTAACCATTACACCATCTTCTGGTCCCTTATTTTATATTTTTAATGAAGAGGCTATTTAATCCAAAAGAGTGAAGTTCAAGTGATTAATTATAATCTGAGACAATACAGTTTGCTACTAGGATAAATATTGGAGGCAAGAAGGTCTTCATGTCTTTTTGAAACTTTCTTAGGTAGGTTACTTGTACCAATAATAGTTTCACTAAGAAGTTTGCTTTTGTTTAATAACTTGTCCCGGGCCCAGCAGTTGGCATAATGGCTATGTCGCTGGACTCCCATGTAGTCGACCATGGTTCAAGTCCCGGACCCGGTGCTTAAACTCACACCGGGTGCATGTGTGTGCGTGCCCAAGATCCCAAGAGGAGAATAGAGGAGAAGAAATTGTGGCGTGGCCATCCCCTCTGGGGGATGATTTCTCTGTTTCTGTCTCTGTCTTTCTCTTTCTGGCGAGCGCACATGCCCTACAGCAAAAACCGCTCCAAAAAAAATAATAATAATAATAACTTGTCCCAAAGAGATCTTCCCATAGTCACATCTAAACCTATCAAAGTCTGTCTACATATAGTTTGCATCCAAATCATTTCTGTTTATGTGGACACTATGGGATAAGGTACAGTGAAACTAAAACCAGGAAAGGGAGGGTTTCAGAGCCCCTGAAATCTTTGCTAATCTTTCCCTAGTTTAGGGTCACCTCTGGGTTACATTACCTTAGAAAGGGTAACAGTATGAAAAACCCAAAGCCACAGATCAGCAATTAGCCGTAGGGCGAAAATAGGTAGACATGTAGACACCAGCAGGGGGAAATCTATCCAGGGACTATCCAGCATTCCTGCCCAGTGACTCTTGTGACCTGCCTACCTGGCAAGCCTCATCAAGACCAGAAGGTGGCTTTGGCTCAGCACTCTGCAATGTCCCAATATGTGCATTAGTAGAGGAGTTTAACAGCTTGCAGGAGGCCATTTATCAGTCATCCCCTAGGTTAGGAAATCGGAAGTGCTCAGTTCTTTTACTTTTGAAGATGAGAAAGAAGAGTGGAATATTTTTTGTTCTCTTCAAGCGAGAATGAATAGGATTCCAGCCCTTAACCAAGACCGTCAGTGACATGCTAGTGTTTACCCAGGAACTAGAGGCACTTATTCCCATTGTGCCCTGTTGTTTGTGCACCTTGTCAAGACCTAAATCACTGCCTTCCCTTCTACCCATGCCTTACAAAGTTAAACAAAGAAAAATGAAAATTGCAAGGACCATGAAATGTCAGCGATGTGGGGCAATCAGTTGACCACATTTATGTCCTTTGTTTTAGGGCGGAAGTTTCTACAGCTCTGAATGGAAAGCCAAGTAACCATCCTGATGGCAGGGGAAAGAACCCTCTGCCTGGAAGACAGGAGTCTGGTTATGAAAACTTGCCTGCTTTTCAGTGGCTATGTTAGCTGAAATCATTCTCTCTTAATTTTACTTATTTGTGAAAAAGGGTTAATAGTATTTTTAAAAATCTACCTCAAATTGTCTTTCTCAAACAAGATAATAGCCACCCACAGTGCGTTGCAGATAAAGATGATTACAGATGCACACAGCTTTGTTTTATTCCATAGCATTTATTTCTGGGCTCTACTGTTGCTGCATATTTTATATTATTGGGTTTTTGGAAAAGTCATGACATATTTTTTCTATGTTCTTTATGTAAAAATGCTCATGACTTTTCCGACAACCTAATAATTCAACTCTCCTTCCTGCTAATAAGGAGCTATGCGGAGAAGAAGAGAAACTGAAGTCAGAAAAGTGAGAATTTCCCCAGAACTGCAGGAGAAATTCAAGGCTGAAAAGTAATTGTTGTTAATAGATCAAAATTTACCTATAAATTTTTTAATGATGAATTTCATCAAATATTAATTGCATTTAAATTATTTAATTCTCTAAATGGCTTTTGGAGAGGAAATCCTGCCTGTCAGGATCTACCATGTCAATCTAATTTCCTTCTGACCTTGACAGAAATTGTAATCTTTGTTGACTCTGGCCCACACATGCCAATAAGTTATATTCATGAAATGTTATAAGACACCAATAATTCTACTGTATTTCTTTCCATAGTGAAGATGAATTCTAAGCCCTGAAGTGCAGGGAAATTAAGTAGATGTTGGGAAGGACAAAAAAAAAGGACACGAACAGGTTCAGATCCATGTTATCTCCTATTTCCTTATTGACTGGATCAAGAATATTTCTGTGAGAGGATGTTATCCATAGGGTTTTTTACACGTTAGTTCCCAAATAAATAGGAATCCAGTTGGGAGGAAAAGTAGTTCATCTGGGTCCCTTTCTCCATAACTGATTTAGTGAAGTCAAATACAAACCCTTGACCATTTTATATTTTTACCCTTTTTTCCTCCAACAGTTATCTAATACCAAACTAAAAGTACAGTCCTGGAGAAGGGAAGAGCATACTTGAAGTAGTTAGAGTACAGGAGGGAATTAAACACTGTAATGGAGTTCCTGGAGCCTGGAAAGATAAGACTAAGATTCAAAGATACCACAGAAAAAGACTTCAGTTCTCTATCAGTACTTGAGTCTGATCCATAAGAGGAAATGAAATAAAGACCAGAAGAGATTTGGATTGGACATTACGACGAGGCTGTAACACAAAGGTTTTTAAATTCTGGCAGGAGATCTTAACCATTCCTAGGTTAATGTTTGTCAAATGTTGTTCAATATAACCATAACTAGACATAGGATATTGGCCCAAATAGCACAGTGCTTTTGGTAGCAAGAGCCAAAGGACAAATTATTTCAATTGATTGAATGTAGTAAATTACTTTAATGCATGTGATGAGCATGAAGTGGGTGTCAGCAAGGTGATGAGGCCACATCCAACAAAGACTGTGCTATTCATGACTTAATTCCTCAGTGACTGTATAAGAAAAGACTTTCTCATGTTTTCAGGGGTCTTTGAATTCTCTTAAAATAATTTTAAAATTTTTGCATTTCTTTTTAGTGATAATTTTGGATCTCTTGTTTCCACATTATAATCAAGTTGCACTACATAATTCCAGTGCCCATATTTGTATTTGAGAAACACTGGACTAAAACATTACTCAGAACATACGTAAACTTCTTATTATAGAGGAGTGCTGGCTGTAAGCGATCGTTTGCTTTTTGGAGACTATCACTGATTTTACCCAGCAGCCCCTTAACCAGCAGAATATGATATCCCATAGTTATTTCCTAATGGTGGACAGAATAGTAGGAAGGTTTTATCTATGTTCTCGTCTATGTCTTGAAAACAGAGAAAAAGAAAGGAGAGAGGGATAAGAGAAGGAAGAGTAATAGTAGAGTTTTAAAAAGATGGTGTATGAATTGGGTAAGAGTGGATTTTTCTTTCCCTCTCAGTTTTTCTGTTTTACTTTTATAACCTGTTTCAGTGAACTAGCCCTTGAGATCTGCAGGTATTGATCAGCAGATCTCTTTTGACTTCAAAATGTTACTGTGTTGGGACCAGCAGTTAGCGTAATGGCTATGTCGCTGGACTCCCACGTAGTTGATCGCGGTTCGTGTCCCGGACCCGGTGGCTTAAAACTCACGCCGGGCGCGTGTGCATGCATGCCCAAGATCCCAAGAGGAGAACAGAGGAAAAGGGATTGCGACGTGGCCATCCCCCCTGGAAGGTGATTTCTCGCTTTCTGTCTCTCTGTCTGTCCAGCGAGCACACGCGCCCTATAGCAAAAACCTCTCCAAAAAAAAAAATGTTACTGTGTTAATTCAGATTTGACAGCGCCCTTCACCGTATGTCTCTTATTGCAAGTTATATCAGAGCTTGTTTGGTAGAAGATGGGCTCTGATATGTATCAATTCATCTATCAATCTAGACCTCAAAGTACCATTGAAAAGCTTGAAAAATTTTCCAAATCCTAATTTGGAAAATGAATCTTTTCACAGGCTAGAGAGTGCACGTTGGCAAAAAAAAAAAAAAAAAAAAAAAAAAAAAAATCACAATGCTCTGTGAGGCTGACCCACATGGGAGGCTTCTGGGTTCCTGTCTGGAGACCTGCTGGAGTATGCCTGTGCCTATGCCCGTGAGATGGGGCTAGCTGAGGCTAGGGATGGATCGCAGCATCAAGACTGTGTTGAAGATGCTTTCTGTCTTCTCTCTTGCTCAGGGAAGACATAAATAAATATTCTTTTTGTTTTTTTGGAGAGGTTTTTGTTACAGGGTGTGTGCGCTCACCAGAAAGACAGAAAGTGAGAAATCATCCCCCAGTGGGTATGACCACACTGCAATCCCTTCTCTTCCATTCTCCTCTCGGGATCTTGGGCACACACGCACATGCACCTGGCGTGAGTTTAAGCCACCAGGTCTGGGATTTGAACCATGGTCAACTACATGGGAGTCCAGCGACATAGCCATTATACCAACTGCTGTTCCTAATAAACATTCTTAAAAAACTAGTTAAAAAAAAAAAGTTTTTTGGGTCAACAGGTGGCACAGAGGTTAAGGCAGCCAGATCCCACATGTCTGACTGTATGGTTCTAGTCCTGGAACCTGTAGCTTGTGGAACACTTGAGACGTGTGCATGTGTATGTGTGTGCGTGTGTGTGTGCCCAAATCCTGAGAGAAGAATGAAGCAGAGGGGATTGTGTTGTGGCCATCCTCCCTGGGGTGTGATTTCTCACTTTCCCTATCTGTCGAGTTCCCTCTGTCTCTCTCTGGCAAAAGCACATTTACTTTAGCAAACTGGGGGTGGCGTTGGGGGGAATAATCTCTTTACAGTGCCATAATTGATACAGGCAAGGCAAGTAATAGGCAGGTTAAAATGTTTTCAGCTCCATCTTTTTGCCATGCACTTGATTTTTCACCTTCCAAAGCAACTCGAGTTTGTTCAAACAAATCTAGATCCTTCACTGACTTCTCAAACACACAGCTGTTTGCTTCTCAATGAAGTTGATTATTGCTGACTTCCTGAGAAGAATATGGAGATGCAAATAGCCAGGTGTTGTCATTATCATTGCACAAAATAAGAGCTATTAACGCTCAACTGGGATAAACCCCACTGACTAGAATCTACTTGAGTAAGTTTCTAAAAGTAGGTTTAGGTTTACTGTGATCTTTTTCCTGGAACTGTTTAGAAATGTCTGAGGAAAAGTGATAGTTTCTCCACCTTTAGCTTTATGACTGTCAGTCTAGATATTATAGTCTGTGGTGAGTCCCTTCTGAAAATAGGGGTTGGAGAATTTTGAAATTGATACCATTTTTTTTTTAAGTCATTTAAGGGCCAGCCTGTGGTGTGGAGGTTAAGGCAGCTGGATCCTACCTGGCCAATTGTGTGGTTCCAGTCCTAGACCCAACAGCTTATCGAACATACTAGGCCTGTATATGTGTGCACACACCTAAAATCCTCGAGGAGAATGGAAGAGAAGAGGTGCCTGCACAGCCATCCCCTTTGTCTTTCTCCCTACCCACCCAGCACACACATTCTGTAACAAATTTAAAAGAAAACAAAAAGCCACTTAATGAGTCCATTTTCAAGGAGACAGCTTAAACTTAGTTGTACAGCTGTATAGTAATGAATGTTTGCCCTTGCCAAAGGCCAGATATGTACCATCTTTCAGACAGAAGGTGAATTGGTATGTTAGAAACTTTAGTTCATAAGTTTAAACTGAAGCAATAGGTACATCTCTTCTGGATAAAGAAAAATAGAAAAAACAAAAATGAGGGACTGGCCTCATAGCCTACTGGTTAAGGGAACAAGATCCCAGATGGCCAACTGCGATTCAAATACCAGCCCCAGCAGCTTGAAAAACATGCCAGGCATTGTGTGATTGGGTGTGTGTGTCTGTGTGTGTGTGTGTGTGTGTGTGTGTGTGCCTACATGCAACATATGTCCCTAAAATCCTACAGATTCAAAAATGGAGAAGGGATTACTGTATGACCATGCCCCATTTGGGGGTACTTTCTCCCTCTCTCTATGTCTCTGTCTCTCTCTCTGGTGAGTGCATATGCCTTCTGGCAATTGGGAAAAAAAAAGTACTTCCACCTACAGATCCTCCTAGATTGAATAATTGTGGTTTTGTTGCTTAATCAGAAACTAAGGAATAGTAGTGGGTGTCTCAGAGCCCCAGATTTTAATTCATAATCAAATGGTTAGCCAGTAGTTGCGAAAATACTGGCATATAAGCCCTTTACGTAAGCTATACTGTAAATAGTTGCTCTTTCTTTTTTTTTTTTTAATAGGTTGGCAGTTACACAAGATGACTTAGCTCTTTGGGAAAGTTGTAATGTATATATGCTAATGTTATAGGTATTTTGCTGTATACTAGGCTGTTGTCTATATTAAAATTGTGATTAGGGGAACCAGCAGTTAGCATAATGGCTATGTTGCTGGACTCCCACATAGTCGACCGCAGTTTGCGTCCTGGACCCGGTGGTTTAAAACTCACGGTGGGTGCGTGTGCGTGCGTGCCCAAGATCCCAAGAGGAAGATGGAGGAGAAGGGATTGCAGCGTGACCATCTCCCCTGGGGGGTGATTTCTCGCTTTCTGTCTCTCTGTCTCTCTCTGTCTGTCTGGCGAGCGCACACGCCCTATAGTGAAAAACCTCTTCAAAAAAAAAAATTGTGATTAGAAGAAAGAAAATTGATGGGTTTAATGTTTTCTTAAACATTGGTTAAAAAATTGACTTTTGAGTCCTTAGTATGTACTATTTTAAATTCTTTTGTTTTGACAAATATAATTTTTCTGATGTTTTCTATTAATAAACATGGAACTGACATAGAAGTACTCTACAACTTTAGAAGCCAACAGGTGGTATGGTGGTTAAGGCACTGGATTTCCACATGACTAACCACAATTTGAGTCCCAGATCTGGCAGCTTAAAAGTCATGCCAGGGGATCATCAGATGACATATGGTTATGTTGCTGGACTGCCACATAGTCAGCTGTGGTTCGAGTCCCTGACCTGGTAGCTTAAAATTCACGCTGGGCACGTATGTGCCCAAGATCCTGAGAGGAGAATGGAGGAGAAGGGATTGTGGTGTGGCCATCTCCCCTGGGGGATGATTTCTCACTTTCTGTTTCTCTGTCTGTCTTACCAGTGAGCGCACATGGTCCATAGCAAAAATCTCTCAGAATAAATAAATAAATAATAAAATAAAATAAAATAAATCATGCTGGGCATGTGAGTGTATGTGCCCAAAATCCTGAGAAGAGAATGGAGAAGGGATTGTGGTGTGGTCATCCCCCCTGAAGGGTGATTTCTCACTCCCCTCACTGTCTCTCTTTACCTCTCTTGCGTGAGCACACATGTCTTATGGCAAAAACCTGAAAAGAAAAATTCCAGTTTTTATATTGTGTCAGAATGCTTTGGATTGCAAGTGTAAAAAATTCCCAACACAACTGGCTTTGATAAGATATAAATTATCACAAATAACGAGAAGTCCAGGACAGGTAATTCTTTGGCTCAGTGACATCACTGAAAACTCATATTCTTTTCATCTTTCTGCTCTGCCAACCTCAGCTTATGGGCCTTATCTTTAAGTCCCTCATAGTTGGTTATAGCAATTCTCAGATAACTGTAACTCATATACCTTATGATAGCCAAAGGCTAATAGTTCTCTTGGAGTCTTCCAGCAGACTTTCTTTTTCTTTTTTAATTATTTTATTTTAACTTTATTTATTATTATTATTATTACTTTCCAGTTTGATCAGAGAGAGAGAAAGTGAGAAAGCAAGCCACTGGGTCCAGGACTTGAACCGCAGTCAGCTACATGGGAGTTTATCGACATAGCCATTACGCTAACTGCTGGTCCCAGGATATAGTAGTCTTTTTTTTTTTGGAGAGATTTTTGCTATAGGGCGCGTGCGCTCACCAGACAGACAGAGACATAGAGACAGAAAGCAAGAAATCACCCCCCAGGGGGGATGGTCACGCCGCAATCCCTTCTCCTCCATTCTCCTCTTGGGATCTTGGGCACGCACGCACACGCGCCCGGCGTGAGTTTTAAGCCACCGGGTCCGGGACGCGAACTGCGGTCGACTACGTGGGAGTCCAGCGACATAGCCATTATGCTAACTGCTGGTTCCCACGGGATATAGTAGTCTTGAGACCCCAGTCACGTGGCATGGTAGGAATAATGAGAAGAGATTAGTCAGAGGCTAGCAGAGCCTTAGAAAATGGGGACCATGCTGTAAATTCTGGAAGATCATTGGGTTTGAGCAAGATTTGACATATATAGGCTACGAATATGAGATCTAAAGGAGATGCAGTCTCAGAGATGCAGTCTCCAGAGAACATTATGACGGAGCCTTCTGAGAAATGCAGAATAGATGTGATGAATGTTCTAGTTCTTCCAGTCCAATACCTGGGAAACAAGGTAGCAAGTGACCCCAGAGCCAGCTGGCCAGGTGCAATGCAAGGGCTTGAGATGTTGACGCTCACTCTGGCTCCTCTTAGTTCTCAGGTGCAGTTGGAAGTGGGTTGGTAGAGCATGCAGTTAAATGAATGCTCACTTCAAAAGGAGTAATGAAGCTCAGGTAGGGCAGGAATGTACATAAATGGAACATTAGATTATAGGTTTGCTAATGTAATGGTGTGCCAGTGACTGACATGGTGCATCAGTAGAAGAAATATTTACAGGGACCAGCAGGTGGTATAGAGGTTAGGGCACCGGACTCCCACATGGCTGACCGTGGCTTTCTCACTTTCTCATGTTCTATAGCAAATTTTAAATAATGATAATCAATATAATTATTTCAAAACAAAGAAACATTTATATATTGAATATAATATTCATTTATTTAAATTTGCCAGAGACCATGTATACTTGCTAGAGAGAAAGAAAATGAGAAAACACTCCATCATGGGACATAGTCATACCACAATATCTTCTCCATTTCGCCCTCCTTTCAGGATTTTGGGTATACACACACACACACACACACACACACACACACATGCACTAGCATGTTTCACAAGCCACCAAGTTTGGGCTTCAAACTGCATGGTCGGCCTTGTAGGATCCAGCCTCCTTAACCTCTAGACCACAGGCTGGCCCCATGTACTTATTTTAATGATACATCATGGTTTGAATATTATAAGGGGACTTCAGAATTTTTTCATAATATACATTTTTATGAGCTTTTAGAAAATTTCTTTCTTTCTTCCATGAGTGAGGGAGATAGCACCCCCAACAGGGTTTTGACACCATGATTCACCCCCAGCTTCAGCCAGCCCTAGATCACAGGCACATATTTGTTTGGCATACTCAGGATAGTCTCTGGATGTGAACCTGGAACTGCATATTTATTTATGTTTGTATTTTTCTTTATTCATGATAGAGTGCATCTACATGCTTCTGAGAATGAGAGAGAGAGAGAAATGAGCACCCTTCACGGGCTCTGGTCTTGCTGTGGTTCTTCCACCTCTGTGGCTCATCAGAACTTAGATAGTCGTGCCTGTCCCTGACATGTTTCAGGCTGACTGGGTCATAGATTCAAACTACAGCTGCCATGTGGGATCTGACTTCTCTTGAGTAGCACATTGCTGCTATGCCAAAGAGCCAGCCCAAATATCTGATAAGTTCTTTTTTTTTTTTTTTTGAAGAGGTTTTTGCTATAGGGCACGTGCACTCGCCAGACAGAGAGAGACAGAGAGACAGAAAGCGAGAAATCACCCCCCAGGGGGATGGCCACGCCGCAATCCCTTCTCCTCCATTCTCCTCTTGGGATCTTGGGCATGCACGCACATGCGCCCGGCGTCAGTTTAAGCCACCAGGTCCGGGACTCGAACCGCGGTCGACTACGTGGGAGTCCGGTGACATAGCCATTATGCTAACTGCTGGTCCCGATAAGTTCATTTAATATGCCTTTACTTTACCATTTATCTTTAAGTCTCTACATTAGTAATCATTACCTTATTTGTCATGTGTCCTTTCCCTTTTCAACCTGCAATTTCCCCTTTTTGGATTTCCAGACTTCTTTCACTCTTCTGAGCTTTCCTTCCCACTCTTCTGAGCCTTCCTTCCCAACAAGGAGTCTGCTTCCTTTAATCACAGCAGCCTCCCACTCCAGGGCTCATGAATGTATGCCTTTACTTCCTTCCCCAGTCTCCTAAATTATATTCCCCTCTGACTAACCCAGGGGTAACTTATCAACTCATAGATTTACAACTAGAAGGGGCAAGAAGCATCTTGTCTAACCTGCTCATCTCCACATGGTCCACAGAGGTAAAGCGAATTGCCCAAGGTTGTACTGCGAGTTGGTACAGGGCCAAAATTAGAACATGGATCTCATCTTACACTGTAGAATGATGAAGCCATCTCTTAACTCTGCAAAGGGAAAGGACTGCCATAAAAGTAGAAAAGCAGGGAGATATTGTTTAGGACAAACCTTTGGGGGCTTGTACAATACTAGAGTGGTTGAATGTTCATCGGCAAGTCTTGAAGATGCCAGCCAAAGGAAAAAGTGGTTCTGGAAAAGAGGGTAAGGGGGAACAGTGTCTGGGAGTGATAGTACTAACAAGAAGGCTCAGGGTCCCAAAGGTGGTAAAAATGAAATAAAGGTCAGACACATTCTATGTGAAAAACATGGCAAAATTATGGAAGCCATGAAAAAGTGAAGTCTGGAGTGAGATTCAATGAAGTGGTCACACAATATAGTGAAGATAAAGCCAGGCAAGAGGGTGACTTGGGTTGGATGGCCAGAAAGGGTCCATGGTGGGACCATTTCAAGAAGCAGCGTTTGCCTTGCCTGTCAGTAGGATGGATAAGCCTGTGTTTACAGACCCACTAGTTAAGACAAAATTTGGATATTATATTATCAAGGTTGAAGGGAAAAAATAAAATCATATGAAAGACTGAAAAAAAAATGTAGAAAAGTAGGACTGGCCCCATGGTCCAGTGTTTAAGGGAGCCAGATCCACATGGCTGCCTGCAGTTTGAATCCCAGCCCCAGCAGCTTAAAAAACACACAAGTCACTTGGGACCAGCAGGTGGCATAGTGGTTAAGGCACTGGACACTCCCACATGGCCAACCACAGTTTGAGTCCCGGACCTAGTAGCTTGCTTTCTTGCTTTCTCTCTC
Source organism: Tupaia tana (assembly GCA_026018925.1). Taxonomy (NCBI): domain Eukaryota; kingdom Metazoa; phylum Chordata; class Mammalia; order Scandentia; family Tupaiidae; genus Tupaia; species Tupaia tana. Next base: position 17,997,447 of record JAKSZU010000018.1, on the reverse strand, counting down.
TCTCTCTCTCTCTTTTTCTCTCTCTGGTCAAATTAAAATATATGAATGAATAAATAAAAAATTAAATAAATAATTCTTTTTTTAAAAAAAAAGAAAAACACACAAGTCACATGTGTGCATGCCCCAAATCCTGACAAGATGGAGAAATGGAAAAGAAATTTTGGTATGACCATGATCCATGGAGGGATATTTTCTCCCTTTTCCTATCTCTCTGTCTGTCTTTAGTAAGCGCATGTACCCTCTGGGAATTTTTTTTTAAAAAGCTGTAAAGTATATTTTCCTCATAGCTGGGAAATATTATAAATGCAGTATATCATAGGAGTTAAGTTCATACAACTGAATTTTGATCCTGGCACTATTTACTTTTTAGACAAATTAATTTATCACCCTATCTTAGTGTATATCCTTTCTATCTTCATCATGTAGGATCCAGCTTCTCTTGAATAGCATATTACTGCTATTCCACAGAGCTGGCCCTTAATTACATGTTGTTGGTTTTTTAAATTTTTAATAATTATTTTTATTTAATTTTATTCATCAGTATTATTTTAATTTGGACAGAGAGAGGGAAATTGATAAAGCAAGTCTCCAGGTCTGAGACTTGAACTGTAGTTAGCCTTGTGGGAGAACAGCTTTTTAACCACCACACCACCTGCCAGCCTCGCTTAATTCCATTTTTGAATTCCCCTTATATTTAGTGTACAATTTAAATCTATAAGTTTGGTTATTAATAGTGAAAGAAGTTAGATGCGTTCATGTTTACATATATTAATAGAATGTTTCCATTAGTTCTATTAGTATTTTTTACTTAATGTCTTTTATAAAAAAATTATTTTATTTGGGACCAGCAGGTAGGTGGCATGGTGGTTAAGGTGCTGGACACTCCCAGATGGCCAACCACAGTTCGAGTCCTGAACCTGGTAGCTTACTTTCTCACTTTCCTTCTCTGTCTCTTTCTGGTCAAATTAAAATAAATGAATGGATAAATAAATAAATAACTGTTTAAAAATAATTATTTAGGGACCAGCAGTTAGCGTAATGGCTATGTCGCTGGACTCCCATGTAATCAACTGTGGTTTGCGTCCTGACTTGATGGCTTAAAACTCACGCCGGGCGCATGTGCGTGCGTGCCCAAGATCCCAAGAGGAGAATGGAGGAGAAGGGATTGCGGTGTGGCCATCTCCCCTGGGGGATGATTTCTTGCTTTCTGTCTCTCTGTCTCTCTCTGTTTGTCTGGCAAGCGCACGCGCCCTATAGCGAAAATCTCTCAAAAAAATAAAAAATTATTATTATTATTTTAAAATTATTTTATTTAACTTTATTTTATTTATTTATTCTTAACTTGACCAGAGGAACAGAAAGAGAGAGAGAAAGCAAGCCACCGGGTCCAGGACTCAAACCACAGTTGGCCATATGGGAATCCACTGCCCTTAACCACCATGCCACCTGCCAACCCCAATAATGTCCTTTTTACACTTTTTTTTTTAAGTCTTTTGCTATAGGACGTTTATGCTCACCAGAGGCAGAGCGAGAGAGAGAAAGAGATAGGGAAGGTGAGAAATCACCCTAGAGTGAGTGACCATGCTGCATTCCCTTCTCCTCCATTCTCCTCTCAGTATCTTAGGCATGCTCGCACACGCACCTAGTGTAATTTTCAAGCCACCAATCCGGACTGGAATTGTGCAGTAGGCCACATGGAATTCAGCACCTTAACCACCACTACCTGCTAGCCCAATAATGTCTTTTTTTATTGTCCTGTGTTATCCCTACTAAATTCTTTTTTGTTGTTGGCCTGGTGTGTTATAGGCAGACTTAGGATCTGAACTGTAGCTGGGCCCACTTACAGTGTCTTGAGGAGACTTTTCCATGTCAGTGTATATAATTCTGTCATGTTCCTTTTGATGCCTGATAACATTCCATAATACGGATATACTGTAGTTGTTTAACCACATCCATATTAATTAATATTTCTTTGTTTTCATTTTTCACTATTACAATTCTGCAGTAAAATCATGAAAATATTCTTATGCTAATATGTAACTACCTCTCTAGTACAGATACTCAGAAATGCAAAGACTTGATTAAAGGGTATACACAAAATCCCCCTTTTTCTATTTTGAAAGAAGGCTATGGCCAAGTCACCATTGGTTAAGTTTTGGTGGTATATGGTGATGTTAACAGGGTAGAGGATGAGTCTTATGACTTCATATAATATATTAGAAACTGGGACTGTTTCAGAGAAAATTAATCCTTCATCTTTTTCTTATACTGTGTGGTAAGTACGTTTTGTTCTTCACCTTGAGAAGGAAAACAGAAAACAAAATAAAAGTTCTTATTTTCTTTCTTCCCTTCTTTCTTTCCTCTTTTTTTTTTTTTTTTTTTTTAAGAGAGAGAGAGATTTTTGCTATAGGGCACATGCTCTCACTGGAGAGACAGAGAAGGAGAGACAGAAAGTGAGAAATCATCTCCCGCAGAGGGGAGAGCCACACCACAATCCCTTCTCCTCCATTCTCCTTGGGCACAGACACACACACCCAGTGTGAGTTTTAAGCCATTAGGTCTGGGACTGGAACCACAGTCAACTATGTGGGAGTCCAGCAACATAACCATTACACCATCTGCTGGTCCCCAGATTATATTTCTTTCTACTCTTTCTTCTAAGGGATTGAAATTAGCTAATTGATGCTAAGCAACTTCTGCCTGACTCTATGATGGCATTTATCATATAGTACTATAATTGCCAGTATTTATATATTTATACCCATCCGACTTCTTAAAAGGTAAAGTGGGGGGGGCGGGGCAGGTAGGTGTCGCAGTGATTAAGGTGGCTGAACTTCCACATGGCTGACTACAATTCTAGTCCCGAACCCGGCAGTTTGCTTTCTCACTTACCTTCTCTGTCTCTCTCTGGTCAACTTCAATTAATTAATTAATTAATTAATACAATGAATAAAATTTAAAAAAATAAAAAAGGGTAAACTTGGGACCAGCATGTGGCATGGTTGCTAAGGTGCTGGATTCCCACATCGCTGACCATGGTTTGAGTCCTAGACCTGGTGTCTTGCTTTCTCACCTTCTCTCTCTCTGTTCAAGTTAAAAAATAATAATAGTGATGATAAATAAAATTAAGTAAAATGATTCTTTTAAAAAAAGGTAAAGTTGTTTTTATCAGTTTTTATATCCATAGAACATTTGCATGATAACCTAGCACATAGGCATGCTTTATCAAATAATGAATTCAATTCCACATTACCATTTGTGGATTACCTAGTATGTGCAAAGACTCCTAAGAACTGGTGGAAACAGAGGCAAAGCAGTTGAAGTTCTACCCTCAATAAATGTATAGTCTTGTGGGAGAAATGGATAATGGTTTAAAACATGTAGGAAACAAGACATTAGTGACAAATATGATTTAAGCCTAAGTGACTTAAGTACAAAGTACTGTGGGATTTTCAAGAAATGCTAATTAAAGCTGACTGAGGGGATGAGAAAGCGTTCACAGCTGAAGTGGCATTTTAGCGGGGCCTGGTAGAAGTTGATGGTTTTGCTGTGCAGGCTATCATTTTGGTGATTAAGATTAGGTTATTTGTGGGACCAGCAGATGATGTAATGGTTACATCGCTGGACTCCCCCGTAGACAACTGCAATTCTAGTCCTGGACCCAGTGGCTTTAACTCAGGTCAGGCATGTGTGCACGCGTGCCCAACATCCCAAGAGGAGAATAGAGGAGAAGGGATTGCGGTGTGGCCATTCCCCATGGGGGGTGATTTCTCGCTTTCTGTCTCTATGTCTCTCCAGGAAGCACACATGCCCTATAGCAAAAATCTCTCTCTTAAAGAAAAAAATGATAGGTAACTTGGGTCAGCTGGTGGTGTGGTTAAGGCAACTGGATCCCACATGGCTAACTGTATTGTTCAAGTTGTGAACTGGTGGCTTGAAAAACACTGGGAGCAAGTATGCACTGTCCCAAATCCCAAGAGGACAATCGAGGAAGAAGGATTGCGACATGACCATCCTCCATGAGGGATGATTTCTCCCTTTTCCTCCCTTTGTCTAATAAGCACATGTACCCTATAACAAATTTTAAAAAAAAGGAATACATGACTTTAGGGCCAGCCCATGGCCTAGGTTAAGGGAGTCAAATTCTAAATGGCACCCACGATATAAATCTTGGTCACAGTGGCATGAAAAACATGCCAGGTACATGTGTATGAGTAACCAAATTCCTGACTGGATGAAGAAATGGAGGAGAAGAGATTGTGTTGTGACCATGCCTATTGGAGAGTGTCTTCTCTCTTTCTCTTTCTCTCTGTCTCTGTGTCTCTCTAGGTGAGAGCATGCACCATCTGGCAATTAAAAAATATAGGCAACTTGGAGCCGGCAGGTGGTGTGGTGGTTAGGGGCAGTGGATTCCCACATGGCTGCTCATGGTTCGAGTCCAGGACCTAGCTACTTGCTTTCTCACTCCGCCCCCCCCCCCCCCCCTTGTTCTCGCTCTGTTCCTCTCTGGTCAAATTTAAATAAATAAAGTTAAATAAAATAATTTTTTTTTAAAAGTTGAGCTAAAATTTTTTTAAAAAGGCAACTTTAAAACAAAACCTTCAGAAGCTGATTTGTCACTGTGTAAATATATATCTTTTTTTTTAGAGGTTTTTGTAAATATATATCTTTTTTAAAAAAATCTTTTTAAAAAAGATTTTTTTGCCATAGGGCACGTGGGCTTGCCAGAGAGAGAGAGAGAGACAGAGACAAAGTGAGAAATCACTTCCCTGGGGAGATGGCCGTGCCTGAATCCTTTCTCCTCTGTTCTGCTCTTGAGATTGTGGGCACACAGACACATATGCTTGTGTGATTTTCAAGCTTCCAGGTCTGAACTTGAACTGCAGTCAGCCATGTGGGAATCCAGTGCCTTAACCACCATGCCAAATGCTGGCCCCCAGAGCTCTTAATGTTGAAGGGCCAGGCTCCATCCACCCTTAGTCTTCTCTTCTTTTCCTATACTCACTCCCTTGGTTATCATATCTTATAGTCTCAAGGTTTCAGATATAATCTACATTCCATTGATTCTAAAATGTACATGTATGTGTGTGTGTGTATGTCTAGCTCAGACCTGTTTTCTGAATACTTCACTCATACATCTTCAACTACCTACCTACTCAATGTGTCTAAAACTGAACCCTGATCCTTCCTCCTATCCCAAACCTGCTTCACCTAGAGACTTTCCCAACTCAATTGATAATAAACTTATCTTCACAGTCACAGAAACAAAAATGCTAGAGGGTCATCAGGAAATCATGCTGCCTCTATCTTCAAAATATATGTAAAATCTTTCCTTTACCGCCTTAACTATTTAAGTTGCCATCCTCTCTTCCCTCAGCGTACTGCAGTAGGCTTCCAACTTGTACCCCTGTTCCATCTGAGATACGCATAGTGCCTCGGCAGTATGTTCTCAACACTGCAGCCAGAGTGTTCATTTTGCCCTCCTTTGCTCTAAATTCTCCAGAAGCTTTTCTCTCTCTTTTAAAATTTTATTATAGGGGCCAACAGTTGGTGTGGTGGTTAAGGTGCTAGACTCCCATGTAGCTGACCGTGGTTCCAGTCTCAGACCTGGTGGCTTTCTCTCGCTCACTCTCCTTTTCTGTCTCCCTCTGGTGAGCACATATGCCTTGTAGAAAATTAAAAAAAATAATAATGATGATAAATAAAATTAAATAAATCTTTTAAAAAGTAAAAATTTGTAATAGGGTACGTGCACTTGCCAGAAAGACAGAGGTGGGAGGGGAGTGAGAAGGCATCCCGCCCCCCAGGATAGATGGCTATGCCACAGTCCCTTTTTCTACATTCTCTGGGGATTTTGAGCACCCATGTACATGCTCCCAGTGTGTTTTTTAAGCTGCCCTCAGAGAAAAATCCTAAATCCTTTCAGTCACTTACAGGGCCCATCAGGATCTGCACCACCACTCCCCCTGGGCTGTTACCTCTCCAGCCTCAGTCCTCAGTGTTCCTCAGACATACCAGACATGGTCCTCCATGGGGTCTTTATACTAGCTGTTCCTTTGGTTCCTTGTATGCTCTTGTGCAGATACCCACATGACTGATACCCTTACCTTCCAGTCTTTGCTTGAATGCCACCATCTCACCTGATCACCTTTTTAAAATTTGAAATCTGCCATTATCCCTATTATTCTTTATTTCTCCCACTTATACTTCTCCCTTAGCATTTATGACCTTCTTTTCTTTTTTTTTTTTTTTTCAGAGAGTTTTGCCTTAGGCATGTGTGCTTGCTGGAGAGAGACAAAGACAGTAACAGGGAAAGTGAGAAATCACTCCCCACCCTAGGGGAGATAGCCATGCCGCAGTCCCCTCTCCTCCACGTTCCTCCTGGGATCTTAGACATGCACACACACATACCCAATATGTGTTGCAAGCCGCCAGGTCCAGGACTCAGACTGTGGTGGGCCATGTGGTAGTTCAGTAATGTAATCTCTACACCATCTGCTGGTCCTGCATTTATGACCTTCTAACATAATTTATAATTTACACTGACTATAAACTTCACAAGGGCAGGGATCCTTGTCTTTGATCTTCTGGCATATCCCAAACATCTGGGATATACTACCATATACTTACTAAACCTGTCAATAACTGTTTGTCAAATGAATGAATCATAGTTCTCTCTGACATGGACCCAAAATTTCTTGACTGTCCTTCATTCAATTTGCTTATTCAAGATGGTAGTATAATAATGTAGGAATAGTAATGGGGAAGTGATTAGGGTCTAGTGTGGGAATGACTAGGGTCTAGCATAGTAATTGGGGTCTTGCTATTTGTGTGACAATGGGCTAATGATAGTTGTGTTGGCTTTGTCAAAGTTTATTAAGCTATATGTTTATAACATACTCACTTTCTTGTATGTATATGTGAATTTAAGAAGTTCCCTGTAATCTGACTCTCTGAAGATAACTGCTGCTAACATTATTAAAAATGCCTTTGCATCTTTTTTTTCTCAATAGGGGATATGCTTGCAAAGTATCGAGAACCTTTGATCCACACTTTCCTGAGAGGAGTGAGAGACCCAGATAGTGCTCACAGGGCCAGCAGCTTAGCCAACCTTGGAGAACTGTGCCAACACCTGGACTTTCTGCTTGGTCCTGTGGTCCATGAGGTACTATACATTGACTCCTTTCTCTAACACTTGTTTTCACTTGAGCCTACAATATAGCTTGGGGTTGGGAATCAGGAAACCTCTATTTATTGTTGTTATTGTTCTTTTTGTTTCTTTTAATTTGCTATAGGATGCCTACATTCACCAGAGACAGAGAGAGAGAGAGAAAGAGAAAATGAGAAAGCAATTCCCCCAGGGAGTTGGAGTTGGGCAGTGGCCACACTGTGATCCCCTCTCCTCCATCCTTCTCTCAGGATCTTGGGCACACACACACACACACACACACACACACGCCCAGCCTGTCCCTCAAGCTGTCTGGTGAAAGACTTGAATCACACAGCCAGCTATGTGGAATCAGCCACCTCAATCACCATGTCATGGGCTGGCCCAAGACCTGTGTTTTTTGTTTTTAAGTTCATTTATGTTTTTATTTCATGAAAGATATGAAAGACAAGAGGGTCAGCAGGTGGTATGGAAGTTAAGATTGCTGAATTCCACATGGCTGACTGTGCAGTTCGAGTCCTGGACCCAACAGCTTGGAAAACACACAAGGCATGTGTGCATGCATGCCCAAAATCCTGAGAGAGTGGAGAAGAATGGATTGTGATATGGCCATCCTCGCTGGGTGGTGGTGGGGGGATCTTTTTTTTTAATGTTTTTTAGAGTTTTTTGCCGTAGAGTATGTGTGCTGACCAGAGAGACAGAGACAGAAAGCAAGAAATCACCCTTCAGGAGGATGGCCACACCACAGTCCCTTCTCCTCTGTCTCCTCTTGGGATTTTGGGCACACATGCACACACACCTGGCTTGAGTTTTAGGCCACCAGGTCCGGGACTCAAACTACAGTCAGCTATGTGGGAATCCAGCCATGTAACCACTGTACATCTGCTAGTCCTGTGTTTTCTACTCTCTCTCTCTCTCTCTCTCTCTCTCTCTCTCTCTCTCTCTGTCTTTCTGGTGAGTGCATATGCTCTATGGCAAACCAAAGAAAAAAAAGAAAGAAAGACAGCACCCTCAATAGGACCTTATGCCATGATCCTTTAGCCTTTTCCAACTAGCCAGGACCATCAGCATGTATCCCTAGTATGTGCAGGTTTTCCCGGGAACTGAATCCCCCAAACTTCCATATTGCTTCCAGCTTTAGCAGAGTTTCACACTACCACTGCACCACCCAAGCTGAACGTAGGTAGGAGACTTGTGTTCTTTTCGGGATCTGCTACTGCCTTCCTGTGGGATAGAGCAAGTAAGTCATTTAACTTCCCTGGGCTTTATTGGCCATATATATATATATATATATATATATATATATATATATATATATAGTTATATTATTGGGAACCAGCAGTTAGCGTAATGGCTATGTCGCTGGACTCCCACGTAGTCGACCGCGGTTCGTGTCCCGGACCCGGTGGCTTAAAACTCACGCCAGGCACGTGTGCGTGCGTGCCCAAGATCCCGAGAGGAGAATGGAGGAGAAGGGATTGCGGCATGACCATCCCCCCTGGGGGGTGATTTCTCACTTTCTGTCTCTATGTCTCTCTCTGTCTGTCTGGCGAGCGCACGCGCCCTATAGTGAAAACCTCTCAAAAAAAAAAAAAAAAAAAGTTATATTATTAAGAATTTCTCAGTTGCAAGTGACAGGAAGTCATCTTAACCTACCTTAAACAATAAAAGTTTGAGTTATTGTAAAGATTCCAAGGTAGCTAACAGAATTTTAAAAGTTTGGAAGAGGGATAGACAGACATTTACCCTGGGTTTCTGGGCTTTCTGTGAATCTTCTCTCAATTCACAGAAAAATCTCAGGCAAATACTCTTGGCCCTCTTTGGTCACTGATGTTGTATGTTCAAGAAGATTGTTTTTTCCTTTTCTTTCTTTCTTTCTTTCTTTCTTTCTTTCTTTCTTTCTTTCTTTCTTTCTCTTTTTGTAAGAGAGATTTTTGCTATAAGGGCACGTGTGCTCACCAGACAGACAGAGAGAGACAGAAAATGAGAAATCATCCCCCTGGGGGATGACCACACTGCAATCCCTTCTCCTCCATTCTCCCCTTGGGATCTTGGGCACGCATACATAGGCATCCAGTGTAAGTTTAAGCTACCAGATCTGGGACTTGAACTGCGGTTGACTGTGTGGAGTCCATCAATGTAACCATTATGCTTCTGCTGATACCTAGAAGATTGTTTTTTTTGTTTTATTTTTATCAGAAAAATTCTAAGTTCCATATTTCACTCACTATTGATAGCCAGTACCTGGTACATAGTAGGTATTCTATAAATAATTATTGAAAGGATGAATGGACACCCAGAATAATAGCCATACAAAGTATCGGAGCTGGAAGCAACTCTTGTTTTCAGAGTTTATGATTTAGTGAAATGTGCATATTGCTGTTGTTTTCTATAAATATCTTTCTCTAACCTCTTAAGTTTTATCTTTTCCTTGTTTTTATTTAGTCATGTGTATATCTTGTGTAGGTGCACTCTGTGCACCTACTGTGCTATTTATTTACAGGTAATGATGGGCAGAAAAAGTGTAGTTAGTTTGTAGCCAAGAGTCTTTTTTTTTTTTTTTTTTTTGGAGAGATTTTCACTATAGGGCGTGTGCGTGTGCCAGAGAGACAGAAAGAGACATAGAGACAGAAAGCGAGAAATCACCCCCCAGGGGAGATGGTCACGCCGCAATCCCTTCTCCTCCATTCTCCTCTCGGGATCTTGGGCATGCACGCACACGTGCCCGGCGTGAGTTTTAAGCCACCGGGTCCGGGACACGAACCGCGGTCGACTACGTGGGAGTCCAGCGACATAGCCATTACGCTAACTGCTGGTTCCCCCAAGAGTCTTTTTTATAACCAGTGTCCTTAACCGTCTTAAATCTTTTTTGGGGACCAGCAGGTGATGTGGTGGTTAAGAGCAATGGACTCCCACATGGCCGACTGTGTTTTGGGTCCTGGACCTGGTGGCTTACTCTCTCACTTTCCCTCTCTCTCTCACTCTGTCCCTCTTTGATCATATTAAAATAAATAAATAAATAAAGTTAAATAAAATAATTCTTAAAAAGATCATCTTTGGAAGGAGATGTTACTTTGTGGCTTCCTAGCTCACGTGGAGAATTAAGCATTGCATATTTAGCCTTCTGAAATGAAGTGCAAATAGGCGGCAGACTGCCTCCCATGGGTGCTGACACAAAGTGCACCATTTGTAGCCCTGGAACTTCTTTCTGTTTCAACCTTAAAATCAAGTCGAGGAGCTGCTGCTCTGGGTTACCTGCCTGACCAACCCTTTGTCCAGTGCCTCCGCACTCCTGGAGACCTAAACGGTTTCTGCAACATCAGTCCCAGAAGTGTTTCTCATGATGATTAATATGTTGTGACCACAACAAAGGCAGAACCAATTTTTATTCACTTTTGCATTCCCACTAGCACCCTTCAGAGTGCTTGGCATATTGTGGGTGCTTTAGTAAGTGACTGGTTAATATTGAGTGAAGAGGGGGAGGCTAAGGCTAGTTTGGAAAACGAGTTCCTACCTGTTTAAAAAAGCCATGATAGTAAGCACTTTATGCTCTTCTGAGTGCCTTATATATATATCAACTGAACTAGTCCTAACATAGGCAAAGAGAAGTAAGTAAGTTGCCAATATCATGCAAATAGGAAGTAGCAGGGCCAGGATTTGAATGCATGCGGTCGGTTCCAGAATCTGTGCTCTAATCCACTCCTGTATATTGTCTCTCAATAAATGTGTTTATCTCATTTATAAAACTGCTTTTGTGTAATCTTGAGACCGAAGAGAATTGCCAGATGAGAAAAGTTACAGACAGGAAGGGTCATGTAACTTTGTCTTATTAGAGCTTGCTTTTGGCTGTGAAACTCCTGAAGGCAATACATTCCCTCTGATTTGAAAAACCAGGTGTATTCTTCCCATATAATTTCTGTCTCTTCTTTTTAGATGTTTCTTATGTAGCATCCCACACTTGCCTTGTCGTTGGTGCCAAACTAGCTACCTTGGATGGACTGCAAGTTTGAACATGTATGGACACCTACCAGTCTTAGTCGTTCAGCCATTGAGTCCTCTTATAGCTCTAGTGTACTCACGCGGAAAGAGTAGGATGCTTGGCATGGCCCTTAAGTAGTTCTTCATTCATTTGCTCATTCAACACATTTTTTAAAAATTAATTTATTTACTTATTTCTTCCATGAGTGAGAGGGAGGAGAGAACAGAGAGATGGCACCACCAACAGGACATCATGATTCACCCCAGCTTCAACCTGTCTCAGATCACTGACATGTTTTACCACTGCACTATCATCCAGACTCTCAACAAATATCAATATGGAGTACTTACTGTGTGCCAGTTGGAACTATAGGCAAATCACATACTAGGTGTTAGGGACCCAGCAATGAGCACAGCAGAGTTCCTATCCCTAAGGACTTGACATTCTGGAGAGGAGAGGTAGGTGATAACCAAAAATGCAAACAAATACCATGATGGGTCCAGCAGGTGGAATGAAGGTTAAGGCGTTAGATCCCATACGACTGACTACATGGTTTGAGTCCTAGACCTAGAGGCTTGAAAATCATGGTAGGCGTGTATACGCATGTGCCCAAAATCCCAAGAGGAGAATGTAGAAAAAGGGATTGCAGGGTGACCATCCCCCTTGGGATAATTTCTCACATTCTCTCTCTCTCTCTCTCTCTCTCTCTCTCTGTCTTTCTTTCTCTGGTGATTGCATGCACCCTCTGGCAAAAACAAAAAAGAAGAGAGAGAGAGAAAGAGGAAGGAAGGAAGGAAGGAAGGAAGGAAGGAAGGAAGGAAGGAAGGAAGGAAGGAAAGATAGATTATTGCAACTTCCTCTATGACAGTTCTTCTGATGCTCTATGAAAGCTCATGAAGTCTGTCATAGTCTCAAAAGTGCTTAGCTCCAACATGTACTGGTGGAGGAGGAATTTTAACTTTGGAGAAGTTTGTCTTTGATTGCAAACTGATGAACTTCTCCTATGGGTGTTTATCACTTGCCAAATATGCTAGAGGACACAGGTAAACAGCCTAATCTCTTCCCTTCAGGAAATCTCAGTAGAGTGTGAAACACAGAGGAGTAAATAGACAGTAGACTAGAGCAATAAGATAAAGCAATACGGGCCAACTGATGGCATGGTAGTTAAGGCAGCTGAATCTCACATGGCTGATTGTGTGATATGAGTCCTGGACCCGGCGGCTTGAAAAATAGCTGGGTGCCTGTATGCACATGCCCAGAATCCTACGAGGATCATGGAGAGGGGATTGCAATATGGCCAACCCCCCTGGTGGTGATTTCTCAATTTCTCTCTTCTCTCTTTCTCTCTAGCAAGTACATATGCATTATAGCAAGTTACAAATAAATAAATAAAGCAATATAAGAAAGCAAGCACTCAGTGCTGAAGGAGCATGAAGCTGGGACCCCGTGTTAGACTTTGTCAAGGCATCCGGGTCACATTGATCAAATAGCCAGGCAGAAGAAGAGCAGCACACAATCTATTTTAATGTAAAATTGACCACAAAAGCCCACATAATCTCTTCTAATGTGATCTGATAGGGGACATTAATGCCTTCCTCTAGCTGTAGCTCTTGGGCATCTGACGAAGGGAGTCCTAACTGTTGGGTGGTCCAAATTGGGGTGCTGTCTATGCTGGAACAGTGCTGGTGGGTAGGAAAGGAAAATAATGTATATGCTCACCCTTCTACAGTCTTTGTACTGGGAATTCAGGTTTTTCCTCTCTGTTAATATCAGGATTTAACCTGTTTCAAGAGCATTACTATTTTTTTTCCCAAATTTATCCTTTTTCTTGTTGCTTGAAAACAAATCTTGGTAGGCTGTTTTATTTTTTACCACTCTCTATGAGAAGTAAATATGATTTAAGTGAACCACAGTGAAAAAGAGGCTGCTCTCAATTCAGCAAATGAGATGTTCCCCGGGTGACAAGGCCGTGGAGCAGTCTCCTAATGTGGTGTCCAGAATTCCTTACTCAAAGCTATATTTGATACAAAGCTACTGCTTCTGATCCCACTGAATGATCTGAATTTATTACCAGTTCTGCCACAGTCGGGACAGATTCCTAAGTGAGAGGGTTGTTCAGATTGAGGTACTGTAGAACCCTGAGATGAGGACTTAGGTAGATATTCTGAGAAAGCTCAAGCAGCCACCATGATTTCTTTCATGGCAGGTTGAATAAATAAGCCAAGCTCATATAAATTATTGGTCACACTGCCCTAGCTGTCCAGCTTTCTTTGTTTATAGATTGTGTAGTTTCAGACAAGTTATTGGACCAACTATTAATACATTTAACAAAGGAAAAGGGATAACAATGCAGTTGGAAAATTGAAATCATGCTTCCCTGATACTCTGGTACCTTCTCTCTTGGAATTTTCCAAAGTCAGTTTTTGGTAATCTTGCCATTTGTATTATCTTTATTTATTTAGTTCTGATTATGCTTTGTGTGTGCCAGCTGTTTGGAGAGTGATGTTTTTCCTTGTTTCTGTTGGCTTCTGTCAAGTGTTAAATTGCTTAAACTGACCTTTAATGTTTCCAAAGCAATCATCATCTTTCTCTCAGTATGGTTTTCAGAAGTGGAGATGATTTACATGATGTAGCCAGTTAAGAGAAAACCTTCCATATAGTATGGTTTATTTGAATAGGTACACTGCCCCCCCAGAGCATGTGACACAGAGATCACACAGAATGGATTTCTGCCCCTGGGAGGACTTAGAAAAAGAGAATAGAAACATTACACCAATTCATAAATTAGTAAATACCTTGCATCATCTAGCTATCCTTCACCAAGGCTTTTAGGAGTGGAACCTAATGTTCCTTATGAAGCATGTCCTTGGGTTGGAGGTTAGAGAATAGCCATGGAGTGACTTGTTCAGAGAGATGGAAGAAAGTGGCCATGCATATACTGTTTGACCAGGGGACTGTCCCACGGACCTGCAGGAGAGCAGCTTCATGAGCTAGTTCTAGAAGCTCAACCTGAACAGGCTCTCGGGATAATGTCTGCAAGTCCATAGTAAAGTCCTGATGCTCTCAAATATTAAAGAATTACTTAAATGTATGTATGTATTATTTTGACCAGAGAGAGAGAGAGGGAAAGTGAGAAAGCAAGCCACCAGGTCCAGGACTTGAACTGTGGTCAGCCATGTGGTAGTCCAGCTCCTTAACCACCACACCACCTACTGGCCCTACTCTAAAATATTTTACATGACCAACCATTATACATTCCATAGCATTTGTTCCTAGAAAGAGAAGTGTTGAAGATTCACATTCTTCTATTCTTGGACCTCTTGATTGTTCTGGATGGCTGATAGCAGATGTGCTTGGTACAGTCTGGCACATAAATCACTAACAGCTTAAAGACAAGCAGGAGGCCATTCCAGCTAATTTCAGCAAGACTTGTACTAAGCAGCTTCTCTCTCGGACACAGGTATTCAAGAATTGGACTTTTAGAGAAAGCCTTCTTCCAGGCAGAATGCTTCTGTCTGAATATAGATTATTATTAATTCCTGATTGTGGAATTAATGCCCAACAGTCAGAACCAGCCTTACACTGAGAGCTGAGGCTGAAGCATGACTTGTGCCACCTAGTGAGGCAGAACAGAGATGGCAAAGGTAGACACCAATAGGGTTCTAGGCCAGGAAGCCTTGGTCTGCCAAACTTGGAAGCATGGTCCCAAAGCTAAACCTACAGGGAGGCAGGCAGGAGGCTCAGGAACTTCTCTCATTCCATGCCCCTGGCCTGACTTTCATACATAAGTTATCAGAGTAAATAAGCTAAATTTTCATCTGTCATGAAGAACGTAGACCTAGCTCTAACTTGTTTCTCTGATTTCAGCTCTTACCTCGTAAATACTAAGCCTGAAAGTGGAGGTAGCTATTATAGCGTTGCCTGTTTGGAGGTCACCCAAGGAATTCCTCTTAGGACTGAATTGCTTCTACTGTTAATGCCAGAGGCATGAAAGCTACTGTTGGCCTTGGGGTCAGGGGGTTCCAGGTCAAATGCAGAAGTAACCTACTAGGTTTTATTGGAAAATAGCCCCGAAAGAGCTGAGTTTTTCTGGGATTTCCCTTTACTTGCCAGCTGCAAGTTTGTCTAATAGATGTACAATTTGGTAAAATGCCAATGCATCGCAGATGCAATTATATTTAAAAACAAGCTACTTCTCTTCTAATCTCTTTGCCATTACTGATTAATTAGACACTTTGAACTATGCCCAACTGTTTTAAAGCTGTGAAAAATACAACCTGCATAGTTAAAATTTCTGCACTAGCCTATTTCCTCATTTGTGCCTGTATTCCCGATTCTTTCAACATAATATGTGTTTATCATGTTTCCAAACACACAATCTGACTATTTTCTTATCATGGTTAGAAATGCCTCCACTCTTGGCCAAGAAATACATGTACACAGTAAATTCAGTAACAAAAGTATGTGAGAAACCAACTGAATAATTTAGACGTGCCTTCAGAGTGTTACAGCTATCACTCACGTTTTCAAAATTTGTTTTTTCTTTTTAAATCTTGCTTGAGTGACTCAAAAAGATTTGTTGTTGTTATTAATCTCTCTTTATTGAGATTTTAGAATATTTTAGGGTCAAGCTGGAGCCAGGCAGCAGGGGCAGGGTGGCTAGTACAGGATATAGAAACTGTTTCATTTTATGACATGTAATTATTAGCTCTATATCTGGCACCATATTTTGCAAATAATGTCCAGTCTTTTCTTTCTGTTACAAAGACCTGTTACAGGCAAGGAGTCTCTGAAATTGGCCCCTGCTGACTCATGTGGGATGTACGCTAGATTTGTAGGGCTGGGACGTCTGGACATGCTGAAAAAGATCAGTTTGAATATTTATGTATTTCTATATCCCTGGGCTGAACCTTTCATTGATGGTACATTCATATTCATACCAGTCCTTGAACTTGGACTCCACCTTCGCTAACTCACCATGGTCCTCAGTCCCTAGAAGGAGCTATGTTTTTTAGACTTTTTTCCTTCCATTTGATATTCTCTCTCTTTTTTTTAAATTTAACTTTATTTATTTATTTATTTAAATTTGACCAGAGAGGGACAAAGTGAAAGACAGAGAGAGAGAAGGAGAGAGAGAGAGAGGGAAAGGGAGAAACCAAGCCGTCAGGTCCAGGACTTGAACTGTGCTTAGCCATGTGGGAATTCAGCACTCTTAAACACCATGCCACCTGCTGGCCCCCTATTTGATATTCTTAAAGTGGGACAAGTAACAATTCTCTTACTTTTGAGGAAATATTCATATTTAGCCTCATCTTTGTAAAAATACAGATTTTATACTTGCATTTCTCCCCACTCCCTAATTTCCCTTGCAAATTCTGGGACCAGCAGTTAGTGTAATGGCTATGTCGCTGGACTCCCATGTACTTGACCGCAGTTTGCATCCCTTGCAAATTCTAAATCAGTTTGTCTTTTTCTAGAAAAGCCAAACTTCATCAAGATTTTTACTACTAGATTTCACCCTTTTTGTTTTTTTTAGATTTCACCCTTTTTGTTTTATTTTGAAAGAATTATTTTATTGAACTTACTTTATTTATTTATTTATTTATTTATTTTAATCTGACCAGAGAGGGGGAGAGTGAGAAAGAGAAAGAAAGTGAGAAAGCAAGCCGGCAGGTCCAGGAATTGAACCCTACTCAGCCATGTGGAAGTCCAGTGCCCTTAATCACTATGCCATCTGCCAGCCCCAATTTCACCCTTTTTATTGAAGATGAGGGAATCATCCACCCCTCTCTAATCCAGATTGCTCTTGATGAATGTGTAGTCAGTGGAACACAACTGAAAGGCTATAGGTAATTGCTCAATCCTGATTTTTATTGACTTCTTCTTCCTTCACCCTTCTAGGTAACAGCTTGCCTGATTGCTGTAGCTAAAACAGACCATGAAGTTCAAGTGCGCAGAGCTGCCATCCACGTGATTGTGCTGCTGCTTCGGGGACTTAGCCAGAAAGCTACTGAGGTAAATTAGTCTCTTGATATTTGCAACTTCTCTGCTTCTTTGTTTCTTGACTGTTTTTCAGTATTCCTTTTACCAAGGCAGGCCTCCAGCGTTTCGCCTAGATAGACTCATACAGACGAGTCAGTCATCAGGGATTTTGTAGCAAGAAAATGATATGTTTTGCATCTCCAATAGCAATCTCTATTTCCTCTGTAGTGTATTGGGCAAACTACATACTAAACTGCTGCTGCAGAAACACAAGAACACAAGTTTATAGATGAAGGCCTTGGATCCTCCATTTGCCTCATAGGGACAGATTCCAGGGTGAGCTAGCTAGAACATATTAATCTCTCCTCTGGAGCCTAAACTTTAATGACTCGTCCTCCTGATTCATGTAATTATTCTTGCTGAATTTCTTTTTTTTTAAGATTTATTTAATTTTATTTATTATCATTATTATTTTTCAGTTTGACCAGAGAGAGACAGAGAGAGGGAGGGAAAATGAGAAAGCAAGCCACCAGGTTCAGGACTCTTAAATGCGAGTGGGAGTCTAGCACCTCAACCACCACACCCCTGTTGGCCCATGCTGAATTTCTAAAGGGCCTTAGTAAAATGCTTCCTTTCTAACTGAGTTTAATCCATGAGATTTTTTTTTTTGAAGAGGTTTTCGCTATAGGGCACGTGCGCTCACCAGACAGACAGAGAGAGACATAGAGACAGAAAGCGAGAAATCACCCCCCAGAGGGGATGGTCACGCCGCAATCCCTTCTCCTCCATTCTCCTCTCGGGATCTTGGGCATGCACACACACGTGCCCGGCGTGAGTTTTAAGCCACCGGGTCCGGGACCAAGCCGCGGTCGACTTTGTGGGAGTCTAGCGACATAGCCATTACGCTAACTGCTGGTTCCCAATCCATGAGATTTTAGTTGCTGTATAAATTAAACTTTCTTCCTCCTTCAACTGAGTTTGGCTGGATTTCTCCCCATTGTATGGCCAATATGGAAGAAAAAAATAAATATCCATATGTGTGTTAAGAATGAGTGACCGTTAAATTAATTTTCTTCTTTACTTTAATGGAATTTCACTCCTTGTTGAATTCATATACAGAATTTACATTAATAATTCAGTTGCTGTCATCCACAATGCTTGTTTGTGGCTGGCACATTGGTATTTAAGTGTCAGTGAAGCCATTATAAGAGTGATTGTTTTGTCTCACACACAGACTTTATTTATGCTAGAATTTTACCATATCAAGTTCCTGATGCCGTTTTTGTACAAGCATAGACTTGTTAGTCTTCCCCTTCTTTTCCTACACAGCCATATTTTCTTTATAAATAATCTACTGGCTTTTGCTTCGGTTCAATAGCTAAGCCATTGAATTTCCAAGTAACCACTTCCCTGAGCTTTTATCCTCAGGTGTATTTCTCTCCCTTTTCATCTGCCTTGTGTAAGTTAAGATATGGATTGAATGAGTTTATCTGGTATGTACAGGTTAAACTACAAGTTATAAAAACTTCCAATACTTGGGCTGGTCCTGTAAGCACAGTGGTTAAGAGCTTTGCATGGGGAACCAGATCCTACACAGTCAACCACTGTTTGAGTTCAAGTCCCGGCAGCTTGTTGTAAAACATGCCAGGCACGTGTACTTGTTGTGTCCCCCAAGCCCTAATGGGATGGAGAAATAGGGGGAAAAGGATTGTGATGTGACCATGCTTTGTTGGGGAGTGCTTTCTCTCACTCTCTCTGGTAAGTACACTTTCCCTCTGGCAATGAAAACAAAAAAACTTTAAGACCAAAACTCTTAATTAGGGGGCCAGCAAGTGGCGTGGTAATTAAGTCGCTGGACTCACATAGCAGACTGTGGTTCAAGTCCCAGACTTGGCAGCTCGCTTTCTCACATTTCCTCTGTCTCTTTCTCTCTATCTGTCTCTGGTGGGTGCACATGCCCTAGAAGAAATTAAAATTATAATAATAATAAATGAAATTAAATAAATAATCCTTTAAGGAAAAAAATTTAAAACTCAAATACAGTGGCCTAAACAAGTAGGGATTTGTTTTTCTCACATCATAAGAAATATGTAGGTAGGTGGTGTTAATGTGTTGCAACTCAGTGTCAACAGGGCCAATATTTCTATAATGCTTGTGACCTTTGTCTCATGGCTATAAGATAGCTGCTGCAACTCTGGCCATTGTAACTGATTTAAATTAGTAAGAAAGAAGATAGGAGGACAACCCGGGGTGCTTTTGTATCCTTTATTGAGGGAATTAGAACAGTTTTCCAGAATTTTACAGCAGACTTCCACTTTATTTCATTGGCCAGACCTGTCCTACATATTACTCCTAGCTGCAAAGGAGCCTGACAATGTATTTAGTTGTCACACTGCTACTCTGAACAAAACTGAATTTTAGCTAGCAAGGCAGATATCAAGAAATGGATATTGGGTGAATGACTCAAACAAAAGAGAAGGGGGAAGAATGATCTGACTAACTCATAAAAACTTACACAGAAGGAGAATAGCTCAGTAATTGGGAGCACTAACCTGCAGAGTTTGGAGATTCCAGATTATTATCTAGGGCCTTAAGTGGGATGGAGGACATGCAGATCATAACTCAGTAATTCATATAATTAAATAAATTACTATACAATACTTACTGCTCTTGTTAAGAATCTCCTGCAAGACGAGTTAAGAAATACCAGTGGGAGGACCAGCAGTTAGCGTAATGGCTATGTTGCTGGACTCCCATGTAGCTGACCGCGGTTCGCGCCCCGGACCCGGTGGCTTAAAACTCACACCGGGCGCGTGCGCGTGCATGCCCAAGATCCCGAGAGGAGAATGGAGGAGAAGGGATTGCGGCGTGGCCATCCCCCCGGGGGGTGATTTCTCGCTTTCTGTCTCTCTGTCTCTCTCTGTCTCTCTGGCGAGCGCACGTGCCCTATAGTAAAAACCTCTCCACAAAAAAAAAAAAAAAAAAAAAAAAAAAAAGAAATACCAGTGGGGCCAGCAGGTGGCCTGGTGGTTAAAGATGCTGGACTCCCACATGGCAGACCGTGGTTTGAATCCCGGACCCAGCGGCTTGCTTTCTCACTTTCTCTCTCTCTCTCATGTGCTCATGCTCTCTACCCCTCTCTGGTCAACTTTTAAAATAAATAAATAAAGTTAAATAAAATAATTATTTAAAAAAGAAAGAAAGAAATATCAGGTGTTTGGGGCCAGCAGATGGTGTAATGGTTGTGTTGCTGGACTCTCACATAGCTGACTGTGGTTTGAGACCCAGACCCAATGGCTTAAAACTCATGCCAGGAGCATGTGTGTGCATGCCCAGGAACCCAAGAAGAGGATGGAGAAGAAGGGATTGCAGCGTGGCTGTCCCCTTGGGCAGTGATTTCTTGCTTTTTGTCTGTCTCTATCTCTCTGGCTAGCCCTATAGCAAAAATCTCTCAAAAAAAAAAAAAAAATTAGTGTTTCTCTTTCATTCTGAAGAACTTCAAAACTCTTGGCAAATATATCATTGTTATGTAAGTTATTAACTAGGGAAACAAGAACTCTAAGCTGTCTTTGCAACATAGGTTTCTCTAAAATTATTTCAAAATAAAAATTTATTTACAAATATAAGTTATAGGGCTGACTCTGTGGCCCAGTGGTTAAAAAAAAACAGATCCCACCTGGCCAACTGCACGATTTGAGTCCTGGACCCAGTGGTTTGAGAAACATGCTGAGCATGTGTGCATGTGTGCCCATTCCTGAAAGGAGGGAGAGATGAAGGAGATGGGATTGTGGTATGGCCATTCTCCATAAAAGGGTGGGTGTTTTCTCCTCCCTTTCTCTCTCCTTTTTTTTTTTAGAGTGGTTTTCGCTATAGGGCGCGTGCACTCGCCAGACAAACAGAGAGAGACATAGAGACAGAAAGCAAGAAATCACCCCCCAGGGGGGATGGTCACACCGCAATCCCTTCTCCTCCATTCTCCTCTTGGGATCTTGGGCACGCACGCACACGCGCCCGGCATGAGTTTTAAGCCACCGGGTCCGGGACGTGAACCGCAGTCGACTACGTGGGAGTCCAGCGACATAGCCATTACGCTAACTGCTGGTTCCCGTTTCTCTCTCCTTTTTGTCTCTCTCTGGCAAGTACATGCACCCTTACTAAGACTGAGAGAGATAGAGTCTGTGTGTGTGTGTGTGTGTGTGTGTGTGTGTGTGTGTCTGCATGCGTAAAGCAGAACAAAATGTGTGATTAGCAAAGTGAGAGAAGAAATATATAGGAACTCTATTCAGATCACTCACATCTGTGTGTGGCCAGTGAAAGCCACCCTGCTTGTCTTGCTTGTCTTAGCTGTACTAAAATAATTTGTAGCCATAGAAGATTTCTGTCACTTTGAAAAAAGCCACGTGTAGGGCCAGTAGTTGGTGCAGAGGTTAAGGCAACTGGATGCACATGGCTAACTTCATGGTTCAAGTCCTGACCTGGCAACTTAAAAAACACTCCGGGCACATGTGTATGCATGACCAAAATCCGAGAGTGAGAATGAAAGAGAAGGGATTGCAGCATGGCCATCCTCCCTAGGGAGTGATTTCTCAACTTTCCTCTCTATCTCTCTTCCTGTCTCTTTCTGGCAAGTTCATGAGCCCGATAGCAAATTGGTGGTGGGGGGGGGGGGCAAATGAAAAACCTCTCCCCTGTTCTTCAAACCATCTTTAGTCTGTACTCATTGAAACTTACAAATTGTGCTTATTCAGTGACTAAAGAAAGTAAATGGGATGGGATGAATGGATGATTCCTCTTTCTGGTGCATCCTTGAGACCAGGTGTGTTAAATCTTGTAATCGTAGGTGTGATTACAATCAGGCGCACTTTAATGAGAAGCGGAGATAACCACAAAGCTTTCAATCTGGGATTTATTTCTCTTTGCAGCTCCGTTTTGCCCCCAGGAAAAGCTGAAATGAAAATGCCACTTTGTTGATGAATTTTTTTTTCCTTTCTAATCACCATCTCTCAAGCTATCGAGTGCCAAAATGTAATACCAGGTTTCAGCGAATTTTTTGTTGCTTTTAGACAGGCTGGCCAAGGACATGTGGTTGCGGCAATTTGAAAAAGTGGTAGAAGTGTCCATGTCCAGCAGGGGATGAGGTTCAGAAGATTAGGAGATGGGTTGGGATCTGAGAGGGAAGACATCACCAGCCCTAACTCACTTGAAAGTAACCAGAGTTTTGTATAGTTAATACATTATCCACATTGGAAGGAAAGACCACATTCACTTTCTTACTGAAAAACTTATTTTGGGGACCAGCAGATTGTGTAATGGTTACGTCTCTGGACTTCCACATGGCCAACTGCAGTTCACGTCGCTGACCTGGAGGCTTGAAACTGAAGCCAATCATGTGTGCATGTGTGTTCAAGATCCCGAGAGGAGGGAACCAGCAGTTAGCGTAATTGCTATGTCGCTGGACTCCCACATAATCAACCGCGGTTTGCTTCCCGGACCTGGTGGCTTAAAACTCAACGCCGGGCACGTGTGCGTGCGTGCCCAAGATCCCGAGAGGAGAATGGGGGAGAAGGGATTGCGGTGTGACCATCCCCCCTGGGGGGTGATTTCTCGCTTTTTGTCTCTATGTCTCTCTCTGTCTATCGGGCGAGCGCACACGCCCTATAGAGAAAACCTCTCCAAAAAAAAAAAAACAGCCCTTCTAAACATGGAAAAGATGAGCTAAATGACAGAATGAGGAAATTGTGCTTAACTTCCCAGATCTTCCTGAGCTAGATCTTTGCATGGTGACTTGTTTAGTCTAAGTATTATAGGTATTTAGAACATCATATCTATAAATTCATTCTAAAGACAGTAATTAATAGCAATAGCTGTCAGGCTGGCCCTCCCTCAAACAACAGCTATAAACTCTGAACACAATATAATGAGCAACTACTTGAAATCCCTAGAGAAGGATTAGAAGCAGGAAGATATTTTTAAAGAATTATTTTTATTTAACTTTATATATTTATTTTCATTTGACCAGAGAGGAACAGAGAGAGAGAGAAGGAAAGTGAGAAAGCAAGCTGCCAGGTCCGGGACTCAAACTGTGGTTGGCCATGTGGTAGTCCAGCGCCCTTAACCATCATGCCACCTGCTGGCCCCCAGAAGCAGGAAGACTGTTTTTTTTGAGAGAGAAATGTTTGCTATAAGGCATGTGTGCTCACCAGAAAGATAGAGGCAGAAAGAGAGAAAGTGAGAAATCACCCCCCAAGGAGGATGGCCACACTGCAATCTCTTCTCCTCCATTTTCCTCGGGATTTTGGGCACACGCACACACTCCCAGTGTGAGTTTTAAGCTGCTGGATCCAGGACTCGAACAGCAGTCAATGACATGGAAGTCCAGCAACATAACCATTATACCATCTGCTGGTCCCTGCAAGAAGATTCTTAAACAAGGAGAGTCCTTGTTTAGAGGAGAGGTGGTAAACAGTGAGGTCCCATTTCCTTGGATATTAACCTAGGGACAAGCATACTTGACAAGGCACAAAGAACAGTAGGGGCACTGGTGGAGAAATTACAGTCCATAAGTTTATTCGGTGTGATCTAGAACCAGGAGAACCAGAAGATTGAATCCAGGGAACCACAACTACAAGAGAAAGAGGAGCAATCCTATAAAGGAAAGATCCAGAGAAAGGATTCCCAAGTTCTGTCTGACTCCTGAACTAAGTAAGACAGTCACTTGCTTGAAATACAAAAATGGTTCCAGTGGTGGCACAAGAATGAAGTATGATGCTCTGTAAGGCAACCCTACATGAGAATGTTCCCAGTTCAAGTCCAGAGATCTATATGAGTATGCTGGGCACGAGCTTGTCCACATTTCAGGACTGGCTGAAGTTTGGGCATAGATCACGTTGTTATGACCCTGTTGAAGATGCTATCTTTCTCCCTTTCTCTCACTTATGGGAGAAATAAACTTTAAGGGGCCAGTTGGTGGACTCCTACATGGCCGACCATGGTTCGAGTCCCGGATCTGGCAACTTGCTTTCTCATTTTCCCTCTCTCTCTCTTGCTCTCTCTCTCACTCTTGCTCTGTCCCTCTCTGGTCAAATTTAAATAAATAAATAAAGTTAAAAGAATAATTCTTTAAAAAAGAAGAAATAGGGACCAGCAGTTAGCGTAATGGCTATGTCTCTGGACTCCCACGTAGTCGACCGCGGTTCACGTCCCAGACCCAGTGGCTTAAAAGTCACGCCGGGCACGTGTGCGTGCGTGCCCAAGATCCTGAGAGGAGAATGGAGGAGAAGGGATTGCGGTGTGGCCATCCCCCCTGGGGGGTGATTTCTCGCTTTCTGTCTCTCTGTGTCTCTCTGTCTGTCGCACATGCCCTATAGCAAAAACCTCTAAAAAAAAAAAAAAGAGAGAGAGAAGAAATATACTTTTTTAAAAAATCACTCATTGGAGAAGAATAGAATCAAGAGTCTCCATAATTTAATATTCATGATGTCTAGACTACTCAATATATAAAAAAACCAAGAAGATGGAACATATTCTCAAGAGGAAAGAAAATCAGCTGAGACCAGCTCCAAGATACTCCTAATATTGAAATTATCAATGATTTTTAAATTTTAACTTAATATTTATTTTATTTATTTATCTTGGAGTGTGTGCACATGACCGTGAAAGAGAGAAGAAAGACAGAGAAACAGAGTCAGTCACCTCCCACAGGGTCCAATCACACTGCAATCCCCTTCCTCCAGTCCTTTCCAGCATGTTGGGTCTTGGTCATTTGTATGTTTGACCAGCATGTTTCAGGCTGACCATACAGAGGATTCAAACCGTAGTTACCTATGGAATCCAACTTCTCTGTCCTTTTTTTTCAATTCCCAGAGGATACATCTCGCCAGAGAGAGAGTAGGAGAAGAAGAAAGTACCTCCCAATGAGGCATGGCCACACATCTCTGTACATCTCTCTATCCTTTTGGGATTTTGTGGACACATGCACATGGACCTAGCATGTTTTTATTATTTTTTCTTTTTTTAAGAGATTTTTGCAGGGCCAGCAGGTGACATAGTGGTTAAGGATCTGGACACTCTCACATAGCTGACCACAGTTTGAGTCCTGGACCTGGTGGCTTGCTCTCTCACTTTCTCTCTCTTTCTCTGGTCAAATTAAAATAAATATATGAATGAATAAATAAGTAAAATTAAAATAATTTTTTAAAAAAAGATTTTTGCTATAAGGCACGTGTACTCACTGGAGAGACAGAAAGTTAGAAATCACCACCCCACCCCACCCCACCCCACCCCCGTCCCCAGGGAGGGATGACCACACCGCAGTCCCTTCTCCATCTCCTCTCAGAATTTTGGACACGCACACACACACACACACACACCTGGTATGAGTTTCAAGTCGCTGGATCCAGGACTTGAACCACAGTCGACCACATGGGAATCCAGCACCTTAACCACTACACCACTTGCTGGCCCTACTGAGCCTAGTTTTCAAACCTCCAGGTCCAGGACTCACTCATGCAGTCGGCCATGTGGGATCTTGCTCCCTTAACCACCTGACCACAGCTGGCCCAGGATCTAGCTTCTCTTGACAAGCATGTTACTACTACACCACAAGCTACCCCTCAACCAGGATTTTAAAACAGATGTTATAATTATCCTCATGAAGTAAAGGAAAAATATCTTTGTAATTGACAAAATATAGGAAATCTCAGAAAAGAAATAAAAATTATTTTAAAAAGAGCCAGATCAGGCTATCCAGGTGGCCTGATGGTTAAGGTGGCTGGAACCCACATGGCCAACAGTGCAGTTCAACTCCCAGACCCAGCAACTTGAAAAACATGCCAGACGAATGTGTGTGCATGCCCACAATCCCAAGAGGAGAATGAAAGAGAAGGGACTGCAGCATAGCCATCACTTTCTCTCTTTCTCTTTGTCTACAGCCAACACATACACCTTATAGCAAAATTTTTAAAAAATAATAATTAAGGGACCAGCAGTTAGCATAATGGCTATGTCACTGAACTCCCATGTAGTCGACTGTGGTTCTAGTCCCAGACCCGGTGGCTTAAATTCACACTGGGTGCGTGTGCGTACATGCCCAAGATCCCGAGAGAAGAATGGTGGAGAAGAGATTGCAGCATGGCCAATGGGGGGTGATTTCTCGCTTTCTGTCTCTCTGTCTCTCTCTGTCTTTCTGGCGAGCGCATGCACCCTATAGCAAAAACCTCTCCAAAAAAAAAAAAATAATAATAATAATAATAATAATTGTAAAACAGGATGGCATGGTGGTTAAGCACTGGATTCCCACATAGCCGACTGCAATCGAGTCCTGGGCCTGGCAGCTTGAAAAATCACACTGGGTATATGCGCTTACGTGACCAAAATCCTGAGAGGAAAATAGAAGAGAAGGGACTACAGCATGGCCATCGCCCCCAGGGAGTGATTTCTCACTTTCTCTCTCTCTGTTTCATTCTGGCAAGTGCAAAGCCCTGGGCAAAAACCTAAAAGAAATATATTTTTTAAAGAGCCAAATGAAAGTTCTAGAACTAAAACCTATACAACCTGAAATTTAAAAAGAAATCATCAACTAAAATTCAAAACAGAATGGAGATGATCAAGGAAGGAGGAAGTGGGGGCCAGCAGGTAGCATAGTTGTTAAGACGGTGGACTCTCCCACATGGCCGACCATAGTTCAAGTTCCAGACCTGGAGGCTTGAAAATGATGCTGGGTGCATGTGTGTGTATCCCCAAAATCCCAAGAGAAGACTAGAGGAGGGATTGTGGTGTGATCATCCTTCCAGGGATTGATTTTTTACTTTTCTTCTTCTTTTTTTTTTTTTTTTTTTTTTTTTTGGAGAGGTTTTTGCTATAGGGTGCATGTGCTCTCCAGAAAGACAGAGAGATAGAGAGACAGAAAACGAGAAATCATCTCCCAGGGGGGATGGCCATGCTGCAATCCCTTCTCCATTCTCCTCTTGGGATCTTAGGCACACACTCACACACGCCCCATGTGAGTTTAAGCCACTGGGTCTGGGACTCGAACTGTGGTCGACTATGTGGGAGTCCAGTGATATAGCCATTACGCCAACTGCTGGTCTCGACTTTTTTTTTTTAGAGAATTGTTTATATTTTATTTTTATTTGTTTATTGTTATTCTTAAATTTGACCAGCGAGAGACAGAGAAAGAGACAAAGGGAGGGTGAGAAAGCAAGCTTCCAGGTCTAGGACCTGAACTGTGGTCAGCCATGTGGGCATCTAGCACCTTAACCTCCATGCCAACCTGCCGGCCCTGTTTCTTACTTTCCTCTCACCATTTCCCTCTCTCTCTCTCTCTCTCGTAAGTACTTGCACTATGGCAAAAACCTTAAAAAAAAAAAAAAAAAAGAATGATTTGAGGTTGACAATAACCCTAGATTTACCTAGGTAACCACTGCTGCAGCTCTCTCCATAATTTATGCAAGGTTGACTTCTAAGAACTGTGAAGTACTTGAGAACTTTGAACATGAGTCTATAGTGACTAAGGATGACAGTGTTTTATATAGAAACTCTCTCTCTCTTGCTTTTTAATATTAAACGGTAATTCCCAGAGCATAGCTTTTCTTCCTTCTAATCCATAATTTTAGATGACAAAAGAATAATTTGCTTTCTACTCTGTCTAGTGGGAGATCAATGGTAGGCTTTAGAATTCATTTCTTCACAGTGATAAGGAAAAGTCTTAACATTAAGTAATTTCTTTAAAAATAAACAAAACCAGGGCTGGCAGGTGGCACGGTGGTTAAGGGCGCTGGACTTCCACATAGCTGATAGTGGTTCAAGTCCCAGACCTGGCGGCTTGGTTTCTCTCTCTCTCTCTCTCTCTCTCTCTCTCTCTGTCAAATTAAATAAATAAATAAATAAAGTTAAATAAAATAATTCTTTTTTTTTTTCTTTTTTTTTGGAGAGGTTTCTGCTATAGGGCGCGTGCCAGAGAGAGAGAGAGAGACAGAGAGATAGAAAGCGAGAAATCACCCCCCCCCCCCCAGAGGGGATGGCCACGCCACAATCCCTTCTCCTCCATTCTCCTCTCTGGATCTTGGGCACGCACGCACACGCGCCCGGCATGAGTTCAAGCCACCAGGTCCGGGACTCGAACCGCGGTTGACTACGTGGGAGTCCAGTGACATAGCCATTACACTAACTGCTGGTCCCCCAATAAAATAATTCTTGAAAAGAAAAATTTTTGGAGAGGCTTTTGCTATAGGGTACATGCACTCGCCAGGAAGACAGAGAGAGACAGAGAGACAGAAAGTGAGAAATCACCCCCCAGGGGGATGGCCACACCACAATCCCTTCTCCTCCATTCTCCTCTCAGGATCTTGGGCACACACGCACACATGTCTGGCATGAGTTTAAGCCACCGAGTCTGGGACTTGAACCACGTTCGACTACATCAGAGTCCAGCAACATAGCCATTATGCCAACTGCTGATCCCAAAAAAAAATATAAAAAAAAAAAAAAAAAACCTAGAATTATCTTTAGGAGGAAGAGTTTAGAATAATTATTTTTTAATAATTATTTACTTAATCTTATTTATTATTATTATTATTATTATTTTAATTTGCTATAGGGCACATATGCTCACCAGAGAGTAACAGAGAGAGAAAGTGAGAAAGCAAGCCGTCAGGTCCGGGACTTGAACTATGGTTGGCCATGTGGGAGTCCAGCGCCTTTAACCACCATGCCAACTTCTGGCTCCTTGGATTAATTATTAATTGATGGCTGAATTAGGTTCTGAGCCGAACCCAGGAGTGATTTTTAATTCTTTCCTCTCAGTCCAATACTGGACTCTGATGGCGGCAGTATCTTGCTAATAACATGAATGGTGGTTCCACTAACATTTCTACAGTTAGAGATTACTCTCCTACTTCTCTGTGAAAGAGAAGGCAGGCAACCCAGGCTAAAAGAAGGAAATGATTTGTTTATGACACTATGCTTTTTAAAAAAATAGTAATAATAATAATTTGTGTACCCTGGCTAGAGAAAGAAAATTTAAAAGTATACCTTCCCCTCGCAGGGTACAGTCGGACAGTCATGCTACAGTCCCTTCTCTATTTCTCCTTCCAAGACTTTGGGGCACATGCACACACATCTAGCATGTTTTTAAAGACACCAAGTTTGGGACTTGAACCACACAATTGGCCGTGTGGGATCCAGGCACATTAACCACCACATCACTGGTTGGCCCTGACACTATGTTTTTTTGTTTGTTTGTTTTTTAAAAGAGTTATTTAATTTTACTCGTCATTGTCATTTTCCATTTTGACCAGAGGGTGAGACAGAGAAGGAAAGTAAGAGAGCAAGCCACCAGGTCCCGGACCACGGTTGGCCATATGGGAGTCCAGCGCCTTAACCACCATGCCACCTGCCAGCCCTAATGCTATGGTTTTTTTTAATTATAGAAGTTACTCGTGGTCTCTTAAGAAGAGTCAGTGCTTGTGTCCTAAGCTCACCTTGTGCCTGTGTGTCCAGGACAAATGTAAGTAGGGCCTGAGGAGGACATGACACTTAGTCTTTGGCACAGTATAAATGGCAGGTTACAAGTACATGGATAGATTGATGGAAAATGCCCTTCCTTTTATTGGTTTTGTCTTATCCCAAAAGTTATTTTGCAACATGTAGTATTTTTTTTGTCCTGGGCAGAGTCAACAGGCCCAGTTTCCCTTCCCAGACCCAGTTCTGCAGACACTGCTCTTTTTCTTTGAAGATAGAAGGCTCTGTATGAGGAGAAATGAAAAGAACATTCATATAAAAATGACTGGATTCCAGGTAGTAGTGACTCCTCTGAAAAGTTTGAGAAGTTGGAACAGCCCTTCCAGAGCTGAGACCGAGGAACATTGCCCCTTCCTGGGTGCATAAAGCTGTATGTGGCCAGCTGACCAAGGCAGCACCCTATTGATCTGTTGCTACTGGTCAGGGTTTTGTTTGTTTACCATATTGATATTGCTGATACTATGCATTTGATAAGTTTGTTGGACAGTGTTTAGAGTGTTGAGAGAGGGGGGCATAGAGAGATTTTAAAATAAATAATAAAATTATTATTATTATTAAAATTATAAATTGTTCCCCCCTCCCCCGCTTTTTTATGGCTTTTGCCATAGGGCACGTGTGCTCACTGGAGAGAGACAGAGTCAGAGAGAGGGAAAGTGAGAAATCATGCTACAGTCCTTTTTCCTTCATTCTCCCCCTGAGATTTTGGGCACACATGCACACACACCCAGCATGGTTTTCAAGCCTCTGAAACTTTAACTGTAGTTGGTCATGTGAGAGTCCAGCATCTTAACCACCATGCCACCTATTGACCCCCAGAAACTTCCCTTTTTTTTAATTTATTTTGGGGGGGAGCAAGTGGACTGTGGTTAGGATGGGCTGGACTCCCATATGGTTTAATAGCAGCTTAAGTCCCAGGACCTGGCAACTTGCTTTCTCACTTTCTCTTTCCCTCTCTTTCTGTCTCTCTCTGGTCAAATTAAAAAAGAAATAATAATAGCAAATAAAATTAAATCAATAAATTTTTAATTTTTTTATAAGAATTAAATTTTCTCTAAAAATAAAATCAATTAAATGGGACCAACAGGTGGCATGGTGGTCAAGGTACTGGAATTCCCATATGGTCAACCACAGTTCGAGTCCCAAACCTGGTGGCTCTCTCTCTCTCTCTCTCTTTCTCTGGCAAAACTCATGCAAAAAATAAATAAATGAAATAACTCTTTAAAAAAATAAAATCAATTTTAAAAAGAATTAATTGGGGCCGGCAGGTAGTGTGGTGGTTAAGGGTGTTGGACTCCCACATGGCCGACCTTGGTTCAAGTCTCGGACCTGGCAGCTTCCTTTCTCACTTTACCTCTCTCTCACTCACTCTGTCCCTCTCTGGTCAAATTAAAATAAATAAATAAATGAATAATTTTTTTAAAAAAGAGATTATACTGTTGTAATTATTGTTGCTTCATTTCCATCTTTTTTTTTTTTTTTTTGGAGAGGTTTTTTGCTATAGGGCGCGTGCGCTCGCCAGACAGACAGAGAAAGACAGAGAAACAGAAAGCGAGAAATCACCCCCCAGGGGGAATGGTTACGCCGCAATCCCTTCTCCTCCATTCTCCTCTCGGGGTCTTGGGCATGCACGCACACGCGCCTGGCGTGAAGTTTTTAAGCCACCGGGTCCGGGACGCGAACCGCGGTTGACTACGTGGGAGTCCAGCGACATAGCCATTATGCTAACTGCTGGTTCCCCATTTCCATCTTCTTTTTTTTTTTTTTTTGGAGAGGTTTTTGCTATAGGGCGCGTGCGCTCGCCAGACAGACAGAGACAGAGAGATAGAAAGCGAGAAATCACCCCCCAGGAGGGATGGCCACGCCACAATCCCTTCTCCTCCATTCTCCTCTCTGGATCTTGGGCACGCACGCACACGCGCCCGGCATGAGTTCAAGCCACCAGGTCCGGGACTCGAACCGCGGTCGACTACGTGGGAGTCCAGTGACATAGCCATTACGCTAACTGCCGGTCCCAACCCATTTCCATCTTCTAAGAAAAAATAGGCCCTGTATTAGTTTCCTAGGGATGCCATAGGAAACAAAGTACTGTAAACAGTGTGGCTAAAAACAACACAAATTTGGTGTCTCACAGTTACAGAGGCTAGAAGTCCAAAATTAGGGTGTCGACAGGGCCATGTTCCCTCTAAATCTGTAGGAAATTTCAGCTTAGCCTTCCCTAGCTTCTGGTGGCTTGCTAGCAATCTTCGGCATTTAGTGGCTCCAGTCTCTGCCTTTGTCATCACATGTGTTCTCCCTCTGTGTCACTGTCTTTATATGACTGTCTGCTCATAAGGACTCTAGTCAGGTTGGATTAGGGAGGGGGTCCATCCTTCTCCTGTATGACCTTACCTTAGTTATTCACAACAACTCTGTTTCCAAATAAGCTCATATTCTGAGTTACTGGAGGCTAGGACTTCAACCTATCATTTGCTGTGGTGTGGAGGAGGTGGGGGTGCACACAGTTCAACCATAACAGGCCCCTACAGGTCCATAGTGTTCACCCTTTGTTCTTGTTCTTCCCCATCTGTTCATCATTGCTGCATCTTTTATTTTAGCTTTATTTATCTATTTATTTCAGTTTAACCAGAGAGGGACAGAGTGAGTGAGTGGCAGGGGTGGGAATGGGTGAGAAAGCAAGCCGCCAGATCCGGGACTTGAACTTCGGTCGGTCGGCAGTGTGGGAGTCCAGCACCCCCAGCCACCATGCCACCTGCTGGCCCCTCATTGCTTCATCTTGAGAAAAATCTATATGTATGGAGTTCTTGTCTCTCTCTCTTCTTTCCTTCCTCCTTTTTTAACTTTAAGAGACCGTACTATATCCTCTAGCCTCAGGAAGACAAGAGGAACAGTGGTTCTGAAAATATTTCTTTTTCTTTTTTTTTTTTTTTTTTAACTTTTGCCAGAGGGTGTGTGCTTTGACCAAAGAGAGAGAGGGAAAGTGAGCAAGCCCTCCCGCCATGGGGGATGGTTACATCACAATCCCTTCTCCTCCATTTCTTCCTCCTTTTGAGATTTTGGGCATTCACACATGTGCACCTGGCATGATTCTCAGGCCACCTGGTCCAAGACTTGTGCAGTCAGACATGTGGGATTGCACTGCCTCAGCCACTACACCACCCACTGGCCCAGTTCTGACATGCTTATCTTGAAAGAAATTGATTCTCTTACTCAGGCTGCTGTAACAGAGCAAATAATAAGGGAGCCTAGGATAACTTTTTGAACTGTTGAACATAGTGCTGATCTTGGTGATACAAGTTCTGGTCTTGATGCAAACCACTAAGCCACTATTGTTTTCTCCCTTTATTACCTATCACTAGAAAGCAGTTGATGTAGTGCCACACAATAATGATAATGTTGGGACCAGCAGATGGCATAATGTTTACATCACTGGACTCTCACATAGTCAATCATGGTTTGAGTCCCAGACCTGGCAGCTTAAAACTCACCCTGGGCATGTGAGTGTGCATGCCAAGATCCTGAGAGGAGACTGGAGGAGAATGGATGGATGGTGGTGTGGCCATACCCCCCCGAGGGATGATTTCTCACTTTCTGTCTCTTGGTCTCTCTCTATCTCTTGGGCGAGTGCATGCACCCTATAACCAAAAATCTCTCTCTTAAAAAAAAAAAAAAAATTTTGTCGACTTCATGAAGCAGCCACTGCTTCTAATTGCAGAAGTTACTCATAGTCTCTCCAGAAAAGCAGGGGCTTTACTCAGTTGATTGTTATGCATATTTTACTGAAGGAAACCCCATAGAGGTTAAGCAGACTGCTCAAAATCACTCTGCTGGGCCAGCGTGTGGTGTAGTGGTTGAGGCATTTGGAACCCATATGGCCAATGGCACCATTCCAGTCCCAATGGCACCATTCCAGTCCCAGACGTAGCAGCGTAGAAAGCACACTAGGCGCGTGTGCCTTCATGCCCAAAAATCACAAGAGGAGAATGGAGAAGGGCTTGTGGCATGGCCATTTCCCCTGGTGGTGGTCGTACTTTGTCACTTTCTCCTCTTTCTCTAACGAGTACACATGTCCTATAGCAAATTGGAAGTGAGGGTAGGGAGATAGAATGACACTGCTAGTAAGTGCCAGAACTACATTTTAAATCTCGACTATTTTACTCCAAAGTCTGTGTTCTACCTGGCTCTGCTGTTAGGCTGAATTTCTTTTTTTTAGAAAAAGAGCACTTTATTTATTTATTTTTTAATCATAATAGACAGCATGCACATTAGCAAAAAAAGAGAGAGATGCACCCTTTACAGTCTTGTTGCATCGATCCCCCTTTCCATAGTCCTCAAGCTCTTCAGGATCTTGGACATACGTATGTACCTAGCATGTTTTCAGGCCAATCCAGGTATCTGAATCTGTCATCAGCCCTGTAGTTTCTGCATTTCAGTTTGCTACCAACTGTACCAGGCTAGGTCTTTAAAATGATTTTTTTTTTTTTTTTTTTTTTTTTGGAGATTTTTGCCTTAGGGCATGTGTACTTACCAGAGAGACTGAGAGAGAAAGAGAAAGTGAGAAATCACCCCGCATGGGGTGCTTTCCCTTCTCCTCCATTTTTATCCCAGGATCTTGGGTATGCATGCACATGTGCCCAGAGTGAGTTTCAAACCACCAGGTCCAGGACTCAAACCACAGTCAACCATGTGGGAGTCCAGCAGCGTAACCGCTATACCATCTTCTGGCCCCTTAAAGATTATTTTTAAGGCAGATATTATACCAGTAATGAGTGAAAACATAACAACAAGCAGTAACAAATTTAATTTCTCATGTTGAAAATATTTGAAGTGTCCTTCTAAATTAATTGAGTGGAGGTTTTTACCAACATATAGTTTCTGTTTAACCATATGCTTTTTTTATAAGTAGCAAAGTTCTCATCTCATCACTTTTTGGGGAGCAAGATATTGCTACAAAAGCTGTGATGACTTTTTACACCTGTTAGATATATTTAGAAGCATGTCTTATTCTGTTTTATTTCAAGCCCAACTTAATTTGCTATCTTCTACTTCCTAAGAGCCAGTCAGACAAGAAGCACAGCTTTTCATTGTTCATTTCTACATATTAAAATCCAAATGTTTAGTCCATAATGAATGTCTGTTTTTTCCAAGGATCTCTACTGTCTATCAAATAAAAATGTTTCACATGGGTTAGCCACTCAGAAGTCATACCCTTAAACTCCTAAGTTAAATAGGATACACATTTAGATGTCCCTGAAAATGTTGGGGATATTTTTCAAGAACATATTGTCCCAGGAGCTGAACCAGGAGTCTGAGAGAAAAGAGTAGAACGTGCCAAGATAGGGACAGGCCCAACCTCAAGGAAATTGGTGAACAGGAGAAAGACAGGGCCAGGCAGCTGGGACGGTCTTCTACTAGGCTACTGCTGCTCACCCAGAAAGGCATTAAATGACTGTGCCTCTTCATCAGTAGTGTAAGAGTCCCTCTCCCCTTTACTTTGTATTTCTTTCTTACACAATTTCTTCCATTGAGATTCTTCAATTCATTCATATACCATAAAATGTACCCTTTTAAAAAAATGCTTTGCCAGAGGACATGTACACTAGAGAGAGATAGGGTGGGAGAGCACTGAGAAAGCCATGGGATTGGTCATGCCACAATCCCTTCTCCTCCATTTATCCTTCCTTTTGAAATTTTGGGCATGTACACCCATGCAGCTGGAGTGTATTTCAGATTGCCAAGTCCAGGACTCAAACCACACAGTTGGCCATGTGGGATCCAGCCACTTTAACCACCATGCTATAGGATGACCCACAGTTCATCCTTTCAAAGTATGCAATTCAACATTTTTAGTATATTCATAAAGTTGTGCAACCTTTGTCACTACTAATTCCAGAACATTTTTATTACCTCAAAATGAAACTCTATATCCATTAGCAATCACTCCGTTATTTTACTTTCCCCTAAGCCCCTGATGGCTAAAGATGTTGAACATTTTCTGTGTTTGATAGCCATTTATATATCTTCTTTGGACAAACGTCTTTTCAACCTCTTTTCCCATTTTAAATTGGGTTAATTGTCTTTATTCTTTTATTTTATTTTTTCTTTTTTTTTGGAGAGGTTTTTGCTATATGGCGCGTGCGCTCGCTAGAAAGACAGAGAGAGACAGAGAGACAGAAAGCGAGAAATCACCCCCCAGGGGGATGGCCATGCTGCAATCCCTTCTCCTCCATTCTCCTCTTGGGATCTTGGGCACGCACGCACACGCACCCGGCGTGAGTTTAAGCCACCGGGTCCGGGACACGAACCGCGGTCGACTA
Source organism: Tupaia tana (assembly GCA_026018925.1). NCBI lineage: Eukaryota > Metazoa > Chordata > Mammalia > Scandentia > Tupaiidae > Tupaia > Tupaia tana. The sequence continues at coordinate 17,961,485 of JAKSZU010000018.1, read as the reverse complement.
CGTGGGAGTCCAGCGACATAGCCATTACGCTAACTGCTGGTCCCAATAATTCTTTTTTTTTAAAAAAAAAAGAACACTGTGGCCAGCAGGTAGAGTGGTGGTTAAGGTGCTGGATTCCCACGTGGTCAGCCCCTGTTTGAGTCTCGGACCTGGCAGTCTTAAAAATCATGTGTGTGCATGTGTGCACAAAATCCTGAGAAGAGAATGGAGTTTTGTGGTGTGGCCATCTCCCCTGGAGAGTAATGCCTCACTTCCCCCTTTCTCTCTGTCTCTCTCGGGTGAGCATACACATCCTTCGGCAAAAACCTAAAAAAAAAAAAAAAAAAAAAACAGAAAGAACAGAGCACTTCCAAGCCGATTTACTCTGTGTACCAGGGCAGTACTTATGGACTGGTGGGCATTATAGGAGGGTGATGATGATCTGGCTGGATAATTTCATTGGGAGACTATCTTGAAGTCTTTCGTTTGGGAAAAAGTCTTATAGTTTCCTGGCAGCAGGATTCTGAAAGATGAGTGAAAGAAGGGGGCCGGAGGTCCCACTACTCAGTATGTAAACTCACTTAATCCTGTGTTTTAACATGGTACTTTCATCTGTTCTGTGCCTGATATCTACCCACCCAGAGTCTCCCTGGTTGGACCCTACAGAGGGTAAAGTGCCTGTCTTCTGCTGTACATGGGGAGGGGCAGTCACTTCAGTTCAGAGAGAGGAATAGGATTGCTACTCAAACACACTTCAGTCTGGCTGTGGTGGCTCAGGTAATAGGGATACTGTCGCCCAATGCTGGGAGGCATGTGAGGCTCTAGGTTTATACCCAGGTCTTCTTGAACACACTAGGATAGCCTGTGACGTGGGCTGACTGCAGGCCGCAGTGGGGAGATCACAGCATAGAGGTCTTGTCAGGGGTTCATGTCTCTTTTTTTTTTTTGAGAGGTTTTTGCCATAGGGCGTGTGTGCTCGCCAGACAGACAGAGAGAGACAGAGAGACAGAAAGCTAGAAATCACCCCCCAGAGGGGATGGCCATGCTGCAATCCCTTCTCCTCCATTCTCCTCTTGGGATCTTGGGCACGCACGCACACGCGCCTGGCATGAGTTTTAAGCCACCGGGTCCGGGACGCGAACCGCGGTCGACTACATGGGAATCCAGCGACATAGCCATTACGCTAACTGCTGGTCCTTTTTTTTTAGGGGTTCATGTCTCTTTCTTGCTTTATCTTTTTCTCTTATGAAGGAGGTAAACAAACTTTTAAGAAAAACAACAGCATACTTCAACCAGGTCTTCTATTCATGCCAACTTTAAGAATCATAGTACTGAGTCCAGCAGGTGATATGGTGGTAGGGCACTGGACTCCCACATAACTGACTATAGTTCGAGTCCCAGACCTAACAGCTTGCTTTATTTATTTATTTATTTTAAAGAATTGCTTAACTTTATTTATTTTTTATTTTATTTTATTTATTCATTCATTTATTTTAATTTGATCAGAGAGAGAGAGACACACAGAGAGAGGGAGAAGGAAAATGAGAAAGCAAGCTACCAGGTCCAGGACTTGAACCGTGGTCAGCCATGTGGGAGTGTCCAGCACCTTAACCACCATGCCACCTGCTGGTCCCCACAGCTTGCTTTATTTGCTTTCTCTCTCTCTCATTCTCTCTCTCACTCTGGTGAGCACACGTGCCCTATAGAAAATTTAATAATAATAAAAGAATCATGTGGGGCTGGCTAGTGGCATGGTGGCTAAGGGCGTTGGACTCCCACATGGCTGAAAGTTAAATAAAATAATTATTTTTTTTTTTTTTTTTTTTTTTTTTCTTTTTTTGGAGAGGGCTACAGGGCGTGTGCGCTCGCCAGACAGACAGAGAGAGACAGAGAGATAGGCAGGAAATAATGGGCCGTTCGGGACTCCCACATGGCTGAAAGTTAAATAACTGCTGGTCCCAATAATTATTATTTTTTTAAAAAAAGAATCATAGTGCTGTTAACTCTTAAACCTTTCTTGATTTTCTGTAGTGCATTAGCCTTGTTCTAGGCTTCTTAGGGTTAATGAATCAATTTGTCATCCAAACCAGGACACTTAAGAGCATGAAAGAGGATATGATTAATTTTTTTTTTTTTTGGTAGGGGAGAGGTTTTTGCTATAGGGCACGTGTGCTCACTAGAAAGAGAGAGACAGAGAGACAGAATGCAAGAAATCACCCCCCGGGGGGGATAGCCACGCTGCAATCCCTTCTCCTCCATTATTCTCTCAGGATCTTGGGCATGCACGCATATGTGCCCTGCATGAGTTTAAGCTGCCAGGTCCAGGACTCGAACCATGATTGACTACATGGGAGTCTAGCAACACAGCCATTACGCCAACTCCTGGTCCCAAGGATATGATTAATATTAATACCAGGGCATCAGACATAAAATGTACTGTCCTGGGCCAGTCAGGGCTATGACCCTAGGATTCATCTAACTGCTTTCTAGCATCAGAACTTTAGATGCCATCACCATGTTCTTTTTGTTCTAATAACCTAATGCCATTCTTCATCCTTTTACTATCACTTAAGTGGGGTTTCAGGAGAGAGCAGTGGAGTGTGCCTATGTTTAGTCCATCAACTTTTAGGAGACAGCCTTCATTTCATTCTTCCCTCTTTGTCAACAGGGAAAGCAAGTACAAAGGGCATGTATGAGTATGGTCAGAGCTTAGCTTGATTTTTCAGCAACAGAAAGCTAGTCTGAACTAGCTTAAGCAAAGGGAACTTTTTAGCCTATGGCATCCAAAGAAAGGCTGAATGACCATGCTGTGGGAAAAACAGAGATGCACCTGGGGGATGCTCTGTAATTCTTAGACTCAGAAACAGAAAGGCTCCATCTCTCATCTCTGCTTCTCTTGCATTTGGACTTCCTTCTCTTGTACTGGAGTTCTGCCTTCTTCCTATGGCAGCAGCCTGACCGCTAGCCCAGTGTTACTCCTTCTCTGGCCTCAAATGCAGACATTTCTGGGAGGAAACGTAATGTTCCAGGTAAGATCATATATTCACCCCAAGGTCAGCGACTGAGTATGTGGGTTTGCCGGTTTGTGCAAAACTGTATTCAGCCTTTGCTGTAGCCATTTATGGGAGGTGAGGCACAGCTTGGGTCCCAGGACGAGGGGAAAATCCTGTCAATTTCCTCAACAGTAACTTGGCCAGATCCACCTGACATCAGTAATGGATTTCAGAAGTAAAGCCGAAAACATTAGGACTTAGTACTGTGATTGCTAAACTATAAATGTTCAACCTTTTCTAGTGATAACAGAAGTGACAGTTTGGAAACCCTAACATTTAAACTGCTCCCTTTCCGCCTCTTCTGCCTAATCATTTACATAGCTCTACATATGTTAGAACTTGGTTTGTCTTCCTCTTCTGTGTCAGACTTACGATATTTTATTTTTGTAGAGTTATGTAGAATAGCTTTCTCCTTATTCTTCTTGTTCTAAAATGACTAAGGAGAAGATTTGTTCATTTCAATATTTATAAAGTCACAGAATGTGAGAATTTGGCTTGTCCTCCTGTTCTGTACCAGACGTATGATATTGTATTTTTTGTAGATGGATGTAGAATAGCTTTCTCCTTACTCTTCTTATTCTGCTCTAAAATGACTAAGGACATTTGCTCATTTAAATATTCATAAAGTCATGGAATGTTAGAATATTAGAGCTGGAAGAAGCCTTACAGGCCATATAATCTATAGTTTATCAAAACTTTCTTTGGCCTACTAACCTCATGACCTGCTCTTTTGAAATAAACTCTTCATGATCAAATAAGTTTGGAAAATGCTACATACAACTATATATTCCCCTCTTGGAATTCAGTGTATGTTAGCCTATAAAGGAACTTGAGAAGTCCTCCAGCAAAGAAAACTAACAGTTTTCTAAACTTACATACCAGGCAACGCTTTTTTTCATCATAAGCATGCCAAGTAATAATATTCCATGGAACATACTTTGGGAAATAATCCAGCTGTCTTATTTTATGAATGAGGAAACTAAAGTTCATGAATAGACTGGTTGTAATTTTCCAAAGCTAATGCCAGGAAGAATTAGCACTCGTTTCCAGTTGTTACTGGTAATGTACGCTGGCCAAATATTAATGAAAGTATAGTATCTTCCTCCTTCTTCCCTTTATTTAATTCACTCATTCATCCGGAACAAGGTTTGTCTTGTCATACAGGGTATCTTAGGTAACATCATTAAGGTAAGTTGGAGCACATGTTAACTACCAGGTATGGGAAAATGTACTACGCCAGCCCCCTTTCTCTGGATCAGACCCAATGCACTTTTATTTCAAATTATTATAAAAAATATTTATAGTGCTCCCTTTATTCTCATGAATAGAATGTATAGCTTAACCTACACACATATTTTAAGAATCAGTATAATACCTCAACTATACTATAAAGAAGAAATAAAAGAATAGTCACTTATAATAAAATCCTGCATGTTTTTTAACTGCCAAAGGGCACATGCGCTCGCCTTAAAGAGACAAAAGTTCAGAGAGACCAAGAGAGGGAGAGAGAGATCACACCCCAATGGGATGTGATCATACTACAATCCTTTCTCCTCCATTTCTTCATCCTATTGGGATTCTGGGCACCTACACACATACACACCCAGTATGGTTTCCAACCTCTGGGGCTGGGATTCAAACCATGATTGACCATATGGGAACTGACTCCCTTAACCATTAGGCTAATAGTGTATATTTTAATATATAATTGTCTAGGTCAGCTCTTAGACATAATGAATTAGTCACTTGATCTTACATGTGGAATCACCATGACTATAACGGCTACATATACAAATGGATATAGGTGTCTTGTTTGGTAACTCAGAAGTACCCTGAGTGACAATGAGTAAGCCAGTTTTCCAAAATGGTAAACTGCTCTTTATAAAATTCTAGATGAATCAAACCATCATCTCTCTCTCTCTCAGTTTATATGGTAGTTACATTCCCAGAAAAATCATTGTATATTAAAATGATACCAAAAATATTTTTATTGAGCATTTACTATATAACACTGTTTATATTTGAATGTTTTATGTGAATTAATTAATCTTCATAATAATCCCATTTAGAGTTGATTAAAATCCCCATTCTAATCATGAAGAGACTAAGACAAAGAAGATAACTTGTCTAAGAACTAGTGACAGAGAGCTATGTAGTTGTCGCCCAGTGATTAAGGTGATGGACTAGAACTAGTGACAGAGTTGGCAGGTAGTGTGATGGTTAAAGGCACTGGACTCCCACGTGGCTGACCCTGGTTCAAGTTCTGGACCTGGAAGTTCTCTCTCTTTCTCTCTCTCTCTCTCTGTGTCCTTCTCTGGTCAAATATAAATAAATTAAGTTAAATAAAAAAAAAAATAGTGACAAAGCAGTACATGAACCCAGGCAAGACAGCTCTAGAACTCCTATTCGTATTTTCTGTCCCTGTTATCTGAAGGACTCAGAAACAGAGTCACCTGGTCTTTTCCTGTACAGATAATGGCTAACAGAAGACTGCTTCAGATCCTGGAAATCATGACATCCTAAAGGAAAACAGGCCAGGCTGCCTCCTTACTTTGTATTTACTGTCTACCCAGGAGAATGACAGCATAGTGACAGGAGACTGGACCAGCCAGGTGCCTTGCCCTCCTAGGGCCTGCCAGTGTGAACTCTTCATTGGGCAGAGACAGAAAACAACCCTGGCTTTTTTTTTTTTTTTTTCCCCCCTTCCCCTGGTTCCACTCTCTCTTGCCAGAATCACAGTCTAACCACAGACTGCACCATCCAGCAACTTCCCATATGTGCACATAACTGAGCAGAGAAAAGCTGAGGGAGACCAGACACCTCTAGTGCTGCCAAGGCTTAAGGAAGTGAGTCTTGGGACTTTTCCTCCAATCCTACAGTATACTTCGGGACTTTTCTTCTTCCTCGGAGAGTGGTTATGCTGATAATCAGGCCTCTAGGTTGCAAAACCCCTTCATCTTGCTCCATTCTCTGAAAGGGAAGAGTTCTGACTAAGTGCCCCCTCCTTGGAGTGACATGAGATGGCAGCCGGATTGATGCTCTGGGGTCTGTTCCAGCTCATTGCTCATCACCCCATGGTTTGTTTGCTCATAGCAAATCTGCGCCAAGTAAATTCCACGTCTTCTGAGGCTTGGTAATAGCTGTACTAATTAGCTATACTAATATTTAATAAGGACTTACTGTATGCCAGGCAGAACACTAAGTTTTTTACACTATCTCACTGAACCCTCCAAACAACCCTGTGAGATAAATGTTTATTAACCCTACTTACAGATGTGAAAATTGAGGTCCAAAAATTTACATTTACATGCTCAAGTCATAGATAAAACTGAGTATAAGCCCTGGCTGTCTTACTGCCAGCTTGACTGTTCTGATGAACTAATTAGAATTGGCCTGAGATTGCACTTGAAGAAGACGTGAACTGTTACAGATGTATTGGGACAAACCTGGATTCCGAGAACTTCCACTTCCTTAACCACTAGACTTCCTTCTACTCTTTTTAATTCTCCCAGGTCAACAAATACTATTCAGGGTCTTTTTGCAGTGCAAATCCACTAAAGTCCAGGACCCAGCTAATATTTTTTAGTGGTTCTTGGTAAGTAAGATAAAGACCGGGACCAGCAGATGGCATAACTGTTAACGTTGTTGGACTCTCATGTAGTCGATCACAGTTCAAGTCGTGGACTTGGCAGCTTAAAACTCACACTGGGTGCTTATATGTGCATGCCCAGAATCCTGAGAGGAGAATGGAGGAGAAGAAATTGTAGCATGGCCATCCCGCCTTAGAGGGTGATTTCTCACTTTCTGTCTCCCTGTCTCTTTTTGTTTTTCTGGTGAGTGCACGTACCCTATAGCAAAATCTCAGGGGAAAACCAAAAAAAAAGGTAAAGACCAAATTTCTTAGCATGACATATGAGGCCCTTCTCAATCTGGGTCCACTTGCCTCTATGAGTTTCTCTCCCATGCTTGCCCTTGTATGCTCTGAGAACCTTATGCCAGCCTAGGATAACCTGCAACACTGTCTCTTGCCTCCACATCTTGGTCCATACTGTTTCTTATGCCTCAAATGCCTTATTTTCCTCCACCTGTCCATCTGATAAGCTTTTATTGAGAACTGCACCTAAATATTAGACTCTTTATGAAAAGCATTAGTTCCAGGTAACTAGTCCTGGCTTCTCCTTGATCTGTAGTACTTTACATATTGGCTCAGGATTAGAATAGATACTGTAGTGATTTTTTTAAGAGGTTTTCTATAGGGCGCGTGTGCTCACCAGACAGACAGAGACAGAGAGACAGAAAGTGAGAAATCACCCCCCAGGGGGGCTGGCCACGCCACAATCCCTTCTCCTCCATTATCCTCTTGGGATCTTGGGCATGCACGCACACGTGCCCAGCGTGAGTTTTAAGCCACTGGGTCCGGGATGCGAACCACGGTCGACTACATGGGAGTCCAGTGACATAGCCATTACGCTAACTGCTGGTCCCTGTAGTGATTTATTCACATCTGGCATCAACAGAAGACCCCTGAGCACTGCTTTCACTTTTATGTTGCCAAGTCTAGCACATTGCCTTGTTTATGAGGGAAGTAGGCATGCATGGAATCCTTTCTATAAGAGGCCTGGAATACGTCTCTTCATTTTTTGTTGTACCTACCTATGCAATAGTAAACTTTGTACATCTTAAACTGGAAATTCTGGGACTTCCAAAGTCCTCCAGTGTTCAGGTTTCCCAAGAGCCAGCATTGTCTGGGCAAATCCTCTTAAGTAGGGAATTTTGTTTGTCTTACTTAGAAATGCCAGAAGGTTTTTTTGGTTGTTGCTGTTGGGTTGTAGACATGCTATCCCCAAATCAGCTGGGAGAAGTCCTGAGGCAGAGTGACAGAATGAGTGTTGATGTGCAGCCAGAATCCATCTGTATTTCAAGATTTGGCTTCTTCATATGTGCATGTGCGCACACGCGCGTGCTCACACACACGTATCTGTCAAAATTTTAGCACCTATATTTCCTGTAATTCCTCCCATCTGGACAGAGGTTTCTGCCATAATGCCAGCTATCTTAGCTACAATTATTGGATCTTTTCATTTTTCTACAGAAAGTGTGTCAGTAACCTATGACTTTCTCTGCCTTCAGAATTGTACTTCATGGGACTCCCATGTAGTCAACTGTTCTAGTCCCAGACCCAGTGGTTTAAACTCACACCAGGCGCATATACTTGCGTGCCCAAGATCCTGAAAGGAGAAGGGAGGAGAAGGGATTGCAGCCCGGGGCGGGGGGTGGGTGTGTGATTTCTCACTTTCTGTCTCTCTGTCTCTCTCTCTGTCTTTCTGGCAAGCACATGCCCCTATAGCGAAAACCTCCCCCAAAAAATAATAAATTTTGGGGGGACCAGCAGTTGGCGTAATGGCTATGTCACTGGACTCCCATGTAGTCGACTGCAGTTTGAGTCCCGGACCCGGTGCACGTGCCCTATAGCGAAAACCTTCCAAAAAAAAGGAAAAAAAAATTATTCTGACCACCCTGTCCTTTCTGGAAAATACATACCTCATTGTTGGTAATTAAGAAAAATCTAAGACATACAGTAGATTATGTCCAAATCACTTCACCCTGTAATTGGTGCTTAGATTTTTCATAATCCTAGGTATATCACAGTGACTTCTACCTGTGAAACCACAGTGTGTCTCTCACTCTGTCTCCTCTCTAGTGTTTTTGTCCAACCAGCCGGTACTCTACTGTATCCTTACTATTATCTGATTAGTAGAGTTTTCTGGGACCATAAAATGAAATGAAAAAAAAAAAAAAAATGGGGGCTTGCAGGTGGCGTGGTGGTTAAGGACACTGGACTCCCACATGGCAGACCACAGTTCAAGTCTTGGACTGGCAGCTTGCTTTCTAACTTTCCCTCTCTCTCCCTTTTTCTTGCTCTGTCCCTCTCTGGTCAAATTATTTATTTATTTATTTACTTATTAGTAAAGTAAGTAAGTAAAATAAAATCACTCTTAAAAAAAATAAAAAGCATGGGGCCAATAGGTGGTATGGTGGTTAAGGCATTGAACTCCCACATGCCTGACCATGGTTCAAGTCCTGAACCAGGTGGCTTGCTTTCTCTGCCTCTCTCAGGTTAGTACATGTGCCCTATAACAAATAATAATAATAATAAATAAAATAAATAATGCTTTAAAACAAAACAAAACCTAAGCCTATACCCGAATTTTTTTTTAAACTTTATTTACTTATTTATTTTAATTTGACCAGAGAGGGGGAGAGAGAGAGAGAAAGTGAGAAAGCAAGCTGCCAGGTCTGGGACTGGAACCAAGGGCGGCCACGTGGGAGTCTGGCACCCTTAACCACCACGCCACCTGCCGGCCCCCCGAATGTTTTGATTCGTAGGTGTGAGGTGAAACCCAGGTGTTTTCAAAGTTCTTTGAGGATTTTGATGTGCAGTAAGGGTGGACAATCAATTAGCAGAGGAATGGTGTCACTGAAAGACTATGGACTGTACTCTGGGTACTGCAGCCATACTTTATTGGTGTGGGTGGGAGGTTTCTCCTTTCAGTCTGGTCCACACCACATGTATGGTGCATAATACAAACCCTGCCAAGGCCTCAGATGTGTCAGTGACTGGTTTCCTCTGTCCTTTGGTCTGACTCTATAACCTTGTGTTTCTGAAGCATGTTACACAGAGCATTAGGCTCTCCTTAGCATGTGGTCTAAGGACTGAAGCCTGTGCTTCCTCATCCCTAGAGCACAGCCAACTCAAGCTAGACCTGAAGCTCTGTGACCATGGTAAGCCTGGGGGGATTCAGGGTGTCCCAAAGCAGACTGGCACCCCAAAAGAAATACAAACCTCGGACTCAGCCTTTAGTCTATGTGATACTCCCCCTCTTCCCTCACCAACCAGGTTCCATCCAAATCAACAGCTCTGATGTTGTTGGAGAAAGATCAAATTCTTTCCATAGTAACCTCCTACCTTTTGGATTTCCTAGCAATGTGAGTGCTTAAAAGCAATTTGTAGGGCCAGTAGGTGAAATTGTAGTTAAGGCACTAGACTCCCACATGGCTAACCACAGTTCGAGTCTTGGGCTCGATGGTTTGAAAATCACACCAGGTACGTGTACACGTGTGCCCAAAATCTCAAGAGGAGAATGGAAGAGATAGGATTGCAGCATGGTCATGGGAGGGGGGGGGAGGATTTCTCACTTGTCCTCTCTCTGTCTTTTTCAGGGGAATATACATGCCCTATGGCAAAAAAAAAAAGGCAAAGTTTCAGAAGTCAGACTTGATAGATGTAGGCTTTTATTCTAGATGTGTGTCCTTGAGCAAATCTCTAAACCTCCATAAACCTTCTTTCCTTAATTGGTAAACTGGGGTGAATTTTTAACTGCTTCCTAGAATTAAATGGGATATTGTATGTACAGGACTTAGCACAGTGACTGAAATGTAATCAGCACTCAATGAATGATAGTGAAATTCAAGTGTTGCCTAATCCCACATGAGAGGCCTTAGGTCCAGAGGGAAGCTGGACTGTGTCCCTCAGCTGTCTGCATGGAGATCCTCACTGGCCAGAAACAGTAATGCCAGTTCCCCCCATACGTGGTCACCGAGTACTCTTTGAAAGATGGGATTGTAACCTCCTGCTTGGTACAAAGCTCCAAATGTTTTCTCCCACGAGCAGCAAGCAGCCTGCTGCCTTTGCACACACTCGCGCCATTTTCCCCCGCTGCCTGCGAGGATGTGGGAAGGCTACCTCCTTCCTCAGGTTGCTATTGAAAGACATTCCAAAAGATGCTCCTACAGCTGATGGCACCTGCTGCCCCTGCTCCCACAAGCTGCATGACCTCTGACCCTTGGAAGCCACTGGGTCACACACCTCAGCAGGAACAAGCCTAGGAGCACACGCAGTTAGGTGTCAGGAAAACCCGGCTGCCTACCTCTGTAGGACCCCCGAGCCATCACCCCTACCAGGGGTTAACTCCTAGTTGCTGTGTGGACTTTATCCTTAAACTGCCTAGTCTGTCTACACCCTTGTAGCATTTTTGGTACTCGATGAGTTGAATTATTCCTCCTAATTCTTCAACAAATTGCATGTATAATACCCCCCATCTCCTTCCCACCCCATCTCCCATTTGTACTTGAGATGCTTTCCCCATTTAATAGCCAGACACAATCAGAAAGGGTAAAAATGCCATTTATCTCTAGGTCTAGTGGAGAAAAATACTTTAAAAATAAAGCGTTTTTTAAAAGTTCAGGAACCTCTGGTTAATAATAATGCCACCCTGAACTTCAGCCTGTTAGAGATTCTCTGTCAGGCATGGGTAGAAATCTCTTCAGCCTTGGTAATCCTGCCTTTCTTTGCTGACCCTCCCAGTGCTTTCAGTGAACTGTTTGAAAAGCCTGGTCTTTCTGTTTGAATGGGCCCTAATTTCTTTTCCATAGACCCATCAAAGCGAAGGTTCGGGTTTTATCAGTAAGGCATTATTCTTCAGTCCAGCGCTCCCTGAATCAGGTCCAGATTGTCTGCCTCCATTCTGCTCCCCCAGTTTGTTTCCTGCCCATTATCTCAGAGAGGCCACTCACCTCGGAGACCTCAGCGTCGCTCCTCTCTGCTGCCCGCAGAATGACTTGTGATGCTCTCGATTCTGTGCCATGGCGCAGTCAGAGCTGCCACGCTGGCCCGCGCACTGTGCTCAGATGACATTAAATCTACTGTCCCCTCTCTTACAACCCCTCCCTCTTCTTCTGACTCCCCTTCATTTATTCAGCTGCCTGACTGCTCTTTTTTTGGCTTCTGCTCTCCATTTTCTGTTTCCAGAGCTTTTCCTTTCTCCTTATTTTGTTAGTTTCTTGGTGGTAAACCTAATTTCCTCAATGGGGTGATAAGAATAATATTTTGAACTATGTACATTTTGCTTAAGACAGCAAAATACTTTCACATACATTATCGCCACAGTAAGCTCGTAAGGTAGGCAGTATATGTGCTTCATGCTCCCCCTTCGTAGTAGTGGAAATGAGGACTACTTTGAGGGGCAGAATAATGTAATAAAGAACACTGGCTCTGGGAACCAGCAGTTAGCGTAATGGCTATGTCGCTGGACTCCCACGTAGTCAACCGCGGTTCGCGTCTCGGACCCGGTGGCTTACAACTCACGCCGAGCGCGTGTGCGTGCGTGCCCAAGATCCCGAGAGGAAAATGGAGGAGAAGGGATTGCGGCGTGACCATCCCCCCGGGGGGTGATTTCTTGCTTTCTGTCTCTATGTCTCTCTCTGTCTGTCTGGCGAGCGCATGCGCCCTATAGCGAAAAACCTCTCCAAAAAAAAAAAAGAAGAACACTGGCTCTGGAGTCAGTCTGCCGGAATTCAACTCCTGGCTCTGCTTGTTACAAACCATATGACCCTAAGTAAACTGGAGAATAATAATAGCACCTCTTTGGATTATTGTGAGGATTAATATATTTATCTGTATTAATATAGTTAATATAGATAAAATGCCTAGAACTATAAACAGCTCATATCAAGTACTAAGTAAGGATTAACCATTATTACCATTATCATTTATTCACTCACTACAGATTTGCTACATGCCAGGCTCTGTTCTAGGCATCAGAGCCATAGAGTAAAAGACAGACACCGTCCTGGCCCTCACAGAGATCACAGTATTAGTGGAGGAAACTGAAATCACCACTTACTTAGTCCCCACTATATGCAGGTCATGTGTTCAGATCTTTAAAGACATTACATCTTACAACAATCTTAAAAGGAGGTATTGTTTCACCAGCAGGGGGCGTGGTGGTTAAAGGTGCTGGACCTCCCACATGGTCAACCACTGTTCAAGTCCTGGACCTGGCGTCTTGCTCTCTCTCTCTCTCTCTGTGTCTCTGTCTCTCTCTGGTAAAAACTGAAAAATAATGATAATTAATAAATAATTAATTTTTAAAAGGGTGGGGGAGGAGGCAATGTTATCCCCATTTTACAGATTAGCTCACCAGGGTTTTGAGAGGTAATGTACTCAAGATTCCCTACCTAGTCATTGGGAACTCGAGGATTCACCTCATGCAGTTTGCCTGTCTCCAGACCATTAGATTCAATTCCACAAGTGTGCCTCTGCCATTTGGTGTGAGTTCCTGAGCCTCTGTCCTTCATCACCCAGAATATCCGGCATCCTCTCCGGCTCCCTCTCCGGCTCATTGTTTGGGAAATGTTTGCTCACTTTTCTCTATTGATGATCCTTGACTGTCTGTCCTATAGCTGACCTCATCTGTTCACTCTCACTTCCCTCGGTCACAAAATCACACATTGGTTTTAACATGGAAGGACAGTGGTCAAAGTGAAGGTTTTTAGGCCCAGCCACCTTGGTACTGGTGGTAGAGTGCTACTGCGCAATACTAGAGCCATGTTGGGGGGGGTCCTGGGTTCAGATACTGAGTGGATCTGAAAAAAGCAAGCACACCCGCAAGCATACCCATGATCCTGGCTAGTGAGAAGGCTGGGACAGAGTGTTATGAAATGCTGTCAGGGAGATCTCTCCATCTCATGAAAGAAACTTTATTTTTTTTAAATGGGAGTTCTTAGAAGTTGGACTATTGCAGGACCAGCAGTTGGTACAATGGCTATGTCACTGGACTCCCATGTAGCCAACCATGGTTTGAGTCCCAGACCCAGTAGCTTAAACTCATGCTGGGTGTGTGTGTGTGCATGCCCAAAATCACAAGAGGAGAATGGAGAAGAAGGGATTACAGCATGGCCATCCCCCCAGGGAGTGATTTCTCACTTTCTGTCTGTGTCTTTCTACAGGGCACGTGCACTCGCCAGAGAGAGAGAGACAGAGAGACAGAAAGCGAGAAATCACGCCCCGGGGGGATGGCCATGCCACAATCCCTTCTCCTTCATTCTCCTCTCAGGATCTTGGGCACGCACGCACACATAACTGGCGTGAGTTTTAAGCCACCGGGTTCAGGACGCGAACCGCAGTCGACTACATGGGAGTCCAGCGACATAGCCATTATGCCAATGCTGGTCCCCTGTCTCTGTCTTTGTGACAAGCGCACGCACCCTATATAGCAAAAACCTCTCAAAAAAAAAAAAAAGAACTTGGACTATTGCTTCCACACCTGATGTTTATTCTAACGTGTTTTTTTTATTTTGAAGAATTATTTTATTTTGTTCAATATTATTATTATTAAATTTGCTATAGGGCATGTGCACTCACCAGAGAGAGAGAGAAAGCCACCAGGTCCGGGACTTGAACAGTGGTCAGCCATGTAGGAGTCCAGTGCCTTAATCACCACACCACCTGCTGGCCCCTAATATGTTTTTAAATAAAGCTACTTGAATCCTTGGGTCTTCACTTCTTATGGGCCTCAATATAGAAAATCTTTTTTCTGCCAAGATCATCTCTAGCCACTGACTGTAGTTCATCTCCTTCCCCAGTCTTCTCCTGCCCTTTAGTTCAGTGTCTACCTTCCATGCTGTTCCTCTGTTTTTGTCTTTGGGCCTTATTTATTTCATGTCCACAAAGGGAGTCAGCACATTAGTGGTTGATAGGATTATATAGTATTTCGTTTTCTTTCTTTTTTAGATCTTTTTTTTTTTCTTTTTTTTTTTTTGGAGAGGTTTTTGCTGTAGGGCGCATGCGCTTGCCAGACAGACAGAGAGAGACAGAGAGATAGAAAGTAGGAAATCACCCCCCAGGGGGGATGGCCACGCCGCAATCCCTTCTCCTCCATTCTCCTCTCGGGATCTTGGGCACGCACGCACACGCGCCCGGCGTGAGTTTAAGCCGCCGGGTCCGGGACTCGAACCGCGGTCGACTACGTGGGAGTCCAGCGACATAGCCATTACGCTAACTGCTGGTCCCATCTTTTTTAGATCTTTTGACCTCATTTATTGGTTCTATAAAAGATTACATTTCTAAGTAAAATTAGTGTGCTAGCATTTAACTTTTTTATTCTTTTATATTTAGCAATTCATTTCCCCCTTAATTAAGAGATTATAGATAGAGACCAGCAGATGACTTGGCAGTTATGTCACTGGACGGGATGGCTGACAGTGGTTCAAATCCCAGACATGGTGGGTTAAAACTCACGCTGGGCGCATGTGCATGCCTGCCCAAGATCCCGGGAGGAGAATGGAAGAGAAGAGATTGTGGCATGGCCATTGTCCCTGGGGGGATGATTTCTCACTTTCCCTCTCATTGCCTCTGTCTCTCTCTCTCTCTCTCTCTCTCTCTGGTGACCTTGCACTTACGTGCACCCTAAGGCAAAAACCTCTACAAAAAAAGAGAGAGAGAGAGAGAAATTATAGGAAATTATAGGAAACCTCTGCTAGATCACAGCTTTTCAAGTCCTTGTTTCTATAAATGTTTTATTTGTGACCATTTGTGTTATGTCTTGAGGATCCCACAGAGTAACAGAATAGCAATTTCATTCACCTGAGTCCCATTAGTAAAATCATCTTGAAATATAAGTGGCCTTTAAAACATTAAATTAATTTTTTAAATGTAAATGAATCTAGGGGAACCAGCAGTTAGCATAATGGCTATGTCGCTGGACTCCCACGTAGTCGACCGCGGTTCGCGTCTCGGACCCGGTGGCTTACAACTCACGCCGGGCGCGTGTGCGTGCGTGCCCAAGATCCCGAGAGGAGAATGGAGGAGAAGGGATTGCGGCGTGACCATCCCCCCTGGGGGGTGATTTCTCGCTTTCTGTCTCTAATGTCTCTCTCTGTCTGTCTGGCGAGCGCACGCGCCCTATAGCGAAAATCTCTCCAAAAAAAAAAAAAAATGTAAATGAATCTACTTATTACTAAATGTCAGAAGCTCATATTGGCGAGGTGGTCTGACTAGAGACTTGTTTTCTTTAATTCTTTTCTAGATATTCTGGGTTGTGGTTATATGGCTTTTATAATCAAATAAGTTCGGAATTAAAAAGAACAAAGATGTTTGCCATTTATTTCTTCTTTTGATGTTAACTGAAAGATACAACCACCCAGGTCAAGCTCATTGAAAGAGTCAAACACTGATTTCCTGCTTTGCCATTCAAAGTGCACCTGTGTGCCCAAGGCAGTCTTTTACTCACTGTGTCCTTTTCATTCTGCTCTGCCTTTTCTGGCCTTTTCTCAGCCACATCCAACCCTAAAGGCTGCCGTATCCCTGAAGGATCAGCTTTGTGTGTTTCAGGGAACTGGCACCTGGGGGGTGGGGAGAGAGAGAGACATATACATGTAGATTCCAAATTATTTTGATAAAGTACCTGAACCTCATTCCCTTCCAAAGAGTTTTCACACTAGTAATCTGAGTACTTATTTAAGATATCCCTGGCCTGGGGCCACCAGATGGCGTAGCAGTTAACATCATTGAATTCCCACATAACCAACTGTGGTTCAAGCCCTGGACCCAGTAGCTTAAAACTCATGCCAAAAACAAAAAAACAAACAAACAAAAAAAACCTCATACTAGGTGCGTATGTGTGCCGTACTGTACCCACAATCTGGGGAGGAGAATGAAGGAGAAGGGATTGTGGTATGGCCATCCTTCCTGGGGGAATGATATCTCAATTTCCCTCTCACTGTTTCTGTGTCTCTCTCTGGTGAGCTTGCACACTCCCTAAGGCAAAAACCTCTTAAAAAAAAAAAAAAAAAAAAGATATCCCTGGCCCGAGAACCTCTCCAGTCAAGACCATGTTTCTGTTACTTTAACCTTCTGGGCAGTAAGCTAACTTAGATCTCATCTGGATGAGACCCCGCCCCTCCACACACAACTACATACTCTCCCCCAGGAGCAAGGAGTCTACCTGTCCCTGGAGTCCTTGGGTCTTGAGACAGATGGGGGGATGAATGGCAGGTGTGTTGAACTCTTAATGAGAGGTTTCCTCTGTGGGATTGCCTATATCCTGCCCACCACAGAGCTCCTGTGAGTCACTTTACCTTTGAACTCCTTGTATTCAGCCCCTGATCCTTGGGATTTGGGTGACAATCCCTGGCTGGCAGGAAGCTTTGATCCTTGGGGAGTCCAGAGGAAGTCCTGTGATGTGTGAGATCCCTACAGTTACAGGGATTGAGGAGCAGCTATACCAGGGTGGGTTGCTAAAACAGACCCATTAATTAAGAAGGAGCCTTTGCTTAACACTCAGTTACCTAGAAAGGAGATCCGGTAACTGATAACAAGGAGCTCAGCCCCTCGGAGTGGGAAGTGGTGTTTGCACAGCATTCTTGTTATTTTAAGGGCACAACAGTGTGTGTGTGTGGGGGGGGGGATTCCACCCACACCAGGAAAGAACAGAACACCTTAGAACTTAATCTTTTAATAAGTAAAAGCTAACCTTATTTCCAAAGTTAGGAGGCTCTGCCCAAAGTATTTAAGATATTTCTGACTAGGTGAAACAGTTCTCTAGAAGGAAAAAAAAAAAAAAAAACAAAAAACTTTGTGATGAACAGTGGAAACTCTAGAATTTCTATGTATATGAGACACTTTGGGCTTTTTATCTATTAGAGACAGTGCTACGTGACTTGTTTGATGCTGTATCTGCATACCAAGCATGCTGGTTTGGCTTAGAAACTGCTTTTATTTGGGGGCGGAGAGTGGTGCGGCAGTAAAACGTAGTGCTCTGTGTGGCTGACCCACGTGGGAAGGTCCAGCGACCTCCCTGAGTACACGGGACATGCACATTCCCATGATCTGGAGCTGACTGAGGTTGGGAGTGGATCACAGCATCAGGACCCTGCTGGAGTGCTGTTTCTCTGTCTCTCTCTGTCACTCCTACTCATGGAAGGAAAAAAAAAACTTTAAAAAGGGGAGGGAGCAGCCAGCGCTGTGGTGGTTAAGGTGGCTGGACCCTGCACAGCCAACTGCTCAGTTCAAGTCTTCAACCCAGTGACTTAAGAACTGTGCCAGGTGCATGCCTGCCCAAACTTTTGAAAGGAAAATGGAAGAGAAGGGATTACAGCGTGAGTGTGTCCCATGGGGGGTGCTGTCTCACCTTCCCTCTCTCTGTCTCTGTCTCTCTCTCCTGTGACACTCTCTGGCAAATTAGAAACAAAAGAAAAAGAGAAGAAACTCTTTATTTGATGTGACTTGAAGCAAGCCAAGCGTCCCCAAGTCATTCATTGTTGCCTCTGTTGGTTACAAATAAATATCAAAATGAAGGCCTTTTCACACTGTCAGGAAATACTCCTCTTCCTCCCCCACTTCCAGTGGCAGACATGACGCCCATGGTTTCCATGGAATTACAGTACATTCTCTCTTAGGGGGGAGATGCCTCTGTGTGGTGTGCGTGTGCCTGCTTCCTGTCAGAGGGGAGGGTTTGGGCATTATTCACCTTTTTTTATCACCAGCACGCTGCCTGGGCACGACTAGGTCCTTAATAAGGATTATAGAATGAGTGAGTAATCATGAGGCAAGACTGTGGGGAGTCATCGTCTTTCCGGAATCATCTCATTTTCACACTGCCAGCTTAAGGAAAGATGGGACTTCCTCACCCAAAGACAGGTTATGAAAGGGCAGTAGGGAGAATGCCATAATTAGAGGCAACCACCTGGCCCAGGAGACTTAACTCCTCTTGTCGTTCTCAGCAGCTCCCTGAGAAAGCCCAGTAGATCACTGCCCACCAGGGACTGGGCACCATTTTTGTGAGTTTTGTTCACAGGACATGGGCACTTAATGGGGTGGCATTTGGCAAGGAGCACTAAAGGGTGTCGGTAGTGCTGAAGGGGCCCAGTGCAAAATTAAAATGTGGGGTCCCTTGTTAGGAGAAATAAAAATAAGAAAAAAGTGTTGTTGGGGCCAGTAGGTGGTGTGATGGCTGAAGTGCTGGATTCCTAACTCGTTCATGGTTTGAGTCCCAGATCTGGCAGCTTGAAAATCAAACTGGGTGCATGTGCTTGCCCAAAATCCCAGGAAAGCAAAGAATTGCAACATGGCCATCCCCCCTCAGGGATGATTTCTCATTTTCCCTCTCACTGCCTCTCTCTGGCTTTCTCTGGCAAGTGCACACACTCTATGACATAAACCTAAAAAAAAAGCATTATTAATAGTATTCAAATGCAAAGGTTTTTTCCTTCCAGCCTTTCTTGATTTGTCATAGAATTTATTATATCTATAAATATTGTTCTGAGTAGAGAAAAATAATTTAATGTTATAATTAAATGTTAAATTGTTAGATGGTGATATGGTGGTTAAGTCAGCTGGATCTCACATGGATGAAGGTATTTGGAGTCTGGGACCCAGAAGGTTGGAGGAAAAAACCACATATGTGTACTCGAGATCCCCAAAAAAGGGAGAAATGGAGGGAAAGGGAATGCAGTGTAACCATGCCCCATGGTGGGGGTGCTTGCTGGCTTGCTGTTTCTCTATCTCTAGCTCTCTCTCTCTCATGTGCCCTCTGACAAAATTTTTTAAAAGTTATTATTTATTTAATTTTATTTATTATTGTTGTTATTATTTAGTTTGACCAGAGAGAGAGAAGGAGAGTTAAAAAGCAAGCCTGGGACTCAGACTGCAGACAGCACTGTGGGAGTCCAGAACCTTAACCAACACTTCACCTGCTGGCCCTGTCTGGCAAAATTAAAAGTTCATCTTTATGGGGGCCAGCAGGACACTCCCACATGGCCAACCATGGTTCCTGTCCTGGACATGGTGGCTTGCTTTCTCTCTCTCTCTCTCTCTCTCTCTCTCTCTCTCTCTCTCTGTTTCTCTCTATGGTCAAATTAGAATAAATGAAAAAAAATTTTTTTTAAAGTTCATCCTTATGTTCCATGGTAATACTTTTTTTTTTGGAGAGGTTTTTGCTATAGGGCACGTGCACTTGCCAGACAGACAGAGACATAGAGACAGAAGGTGAGAAATCACCCCCCAGGGGGGATGGTCATGCCGCAATCTCTTCTCCTCCATTCTCCTCTCGGGATCTTGGGCATGCACACACATGCGCCCAGCATAAGTTTTAAGCCACCGGGTCCGGGACGTGAACCGCGGTCGACTACGTGGGAGTCCAGCAACATAGCCATTACGCTAACTGCTGGTTCCCAATACTTTTTTTTTTGAGACTTTTTTGCTATATGGCGCGTGCACTCACCAGAAAGACAGAGAGAGACAGAGACAGAAAGCGAGAAATCACCCCCCAGGGGGGATGGCCACACCGCAATCCTTTCTCCTCCATTCTCCTCTCGGGATCTTGGGCACACATGCACACGCACCCAGCATGAGTTTAAGCCACAGGGTCTGGGATAGAACCATGGTTGACTACGTGGGAGTCCAGTTGACAGAGCCATCATGTCAACTGCTGGTCCCTGCACAATAATACTTAATTTTTTTTTTAATTTAACTTTATTGATTTATTTCAGTTTAATCAGAGAGGGACAGAGCAAGAGAGAATGCGGGAAAGTGAGAAAGCAAGCCACCAGCTCTGGGATTTGAACCACTGTTGGCCATGTAGGAATCCAGTGTCCTTAACAACCACACCACCTGCTGGCCCCCATAGTAAAATGTTTAAATGCAAATATAAGAGCATTTAAATTCTACATGAAATCACTAAGATTACATAAATTGCATTCTGTGGCTTGTCATAGCCATTACGCCAACTGCTGGTCCCAAAAAATAATTTTTTTTTTTTTAAAAAAGGACTTAAAAAGGAGCCAGCAGGTGGCATGGTGGCTAAAGTGTTGGACTCCCACTTGGCCAACCACTTGAAATTAATGCTTGAGATTCAAAATCCCAGGAGGAAAATGGAGGAGAAAGGATTGCAGTATGGCCACACCCCTGGGAAGGGATTTCGCATTTTCCCTCTTTCTGTCTCTCTCTGGCGCACACTATGGAAAAATATAAAAAAATAAAAAATAAAGAAAAAGAAAGGACTGGAAGGGACAAGAACTATAAATTATTCTGTTCTTTTTCCTATGTCATCACTTTCAGTGTAAATGTCTTGCTAAAACAGAAAAGTAAAGGATTAAGACAAAAATGGGACCAGCAGGTGGCTTAGAGGTTAAAACAGCTGGATCTCACATGGCCAATTGTGCAGTTCTAGTCCTTGAACTGTTGGCTTGAAAAATACACATGTGGGACTCACAGATGGCATAATGGTTATGTCACTGGATTCCCTTGTAGTCGACCACGGTTCAAGTCCTGGACTGGTGTTTTAAAAACTCATGCCACAGGACCAGCAGGTAGCGTGGTGGTTAAGGCACTGGACATTCCCACATGGCTGATCATGGTTTGAGTCCTAGACCTGGTGGCCTGCTTTCTCACTTTCTCTCTCTCTCCCTCTCCCTCTCTGTGTATCTTTCTCTAGTCAAATTAAAATAAAAAATGAATGAATAAACAAAATTAAATAAAAATAATTCTTTTAAAAATATAAATAAATAAATAAATAACTCATGCCAGGTACATGTGCATGAATGCCCGAAACCCTGAGAGGAGAATGGAAGAAAAGGGACTGTGGCATGACCATCCCCCCTGCAGGGTGATTTCTCACTTCTTGTCTCCCTCTGTGTCTCTGGTGAGCACACATGCGCTATAACAAAAATCTCTCTTTTTAAAAAAAGGGGATGGGACCAGCAGTTAGTGTAATGGCTATGTTGCTGAACTCCCATGTAGTCGACCGCGGTTCGAGTCCCGGACCCAGTGGCTTAAACTCACGCTGGGCGCATGTGCATGCGTACCTAAGATCCCGAGAGGAGAATGGAGGAGAAGAGATTGTGGTGTGGCCATCCCCCCGGAGGGTGATTTCTCGCTTTCTGTCTCTCTGTCTTTCTGGCAAGCACACGTGCCGTATAGCAAAACCCTCTCCAAAAAAAAAAAAAATGAAGGGGATAAGCAGCTGGTGTAATGGCTATGTTACTGGACTCCCACATAGTCGACTGCGGTTCGATTCCCAGATCTGGTGCTTAAACTCAAGCCGGGTGCGTGTGCGTGCATGCCCAAGATCCCGAGAAGAGAATGGAGGAGAAGGGATTGCGGCATGGCCATCCCTCCTGGAGGGTGATTTCTCGCTTTCTGTCTTTCTGGAGAGCACACGTGCCCTATAGCAAAAACCTCTCAAAAAAAAAAAAAAAAAAGAGGAAAGAAAAACACACATGTGCATACATGCTCAAAATCCCATAAAGAGAACAGAGTAAAAGGGATTCTGGTGTGGCCATCACCTGCTGGAGGGATAATTTTTTTCAGTTTCTCTCTCGC
This sequence comes from Tupaia tana, assembly GCA_026018925.1. Taxonomy (NCBI): domain Eukaryota; kingdom Metazoa; phylum Chordata; class Mammalia; order Scandentia; family Tupaiidae; genus Tupaia; species Tupaia tana. Next base: position 17,939,294 of record JAKSZU010000018.1, on the reverse strand, counting down.
TCCTGCTTGCACCCTATGCCAAACTAAAAGAAGACAGAAAGACAAAAATGCAATAGGATTCCTCAATCATCACTGTTTCTTAGCCAATTGCCTTCTTTATGTTCAGAGCAAGCTCTGGTAGGAATGGAAAGTGTGGCCTTTCCAGACTGTCAGTGCCTCCATTTGATCAGTAAATGTCACAGACGTGCTCACTTTGTACTTGCTTTGAGTCTTTTTGCACTCCCACATATCGTATGTCCATCATAGTTCTGTACTCATGGGGAACAGTCAATGCTACATACAAATGCACTGTCAAAAAATGGTGGACACGCAATTGCACTAATCTCTTCTGCCCACATCATGTTTCATTGTGTCACTGGGCTTCATTCACAAAACACAAATTCAAAAGTAAAATGATTAAAAATGTTAAGATGGTGACCTGGCCCTATAGCCTAGTGGTAAAGGGAGCTAGATTCTACATAGCTCACTGCAATTTGAATCCTGACCCTGGCAGCTTGAAAAACACCAAGCACATGTACCTGATTGTTCAAAATCCTGTCAGGACGGAGGAATGGAGGAGAAGGGATTGTAGCCTGATCATGCCCCGTTGGGGGTGCCTTCTCCCCCATTCTTCCTCTCTGTCTCTGACAAGTGCATGTGCCTTCTTCCATTTAAAAAATAAAAAGAAAAAAAATTAAGCAGGCAACAGCAGATTATTAAACTAAGCAAGCACGAGGCCCTCTTGATTATGAGACCCTGTGTGACTGCACAAGGCACATCCCCATGAAGCTGGCTTGTTGTCTGGCATCGTTTCAGTAGACATTCTTAAAATGTTTGGTTATTACCAAATGACAGACTGCCAGGAGTAGCATGCCTTCATCCATTCATTTTCTAATTTAGATATCCTCCATGTGCATGTGCCAGTCATTTTTGAGACACTGGGGCTACGCTAAAGTAAAAAAGGCAAGATATGGCCTCAGTGTCAACAGTACTTGTGGTCTAGTGAGGAAAACATTATTAAAATTGCACCACAAACATTGAAATTACACTTGCAGTAGGGGCTACAAATAGAACTACAGGGAGGGAGGAAGGCTTACCTAGGTGGTGGTTTGGGAAGGAATCCTTGAGGAAGTAGTATTTTATGTGATCCTCCTGCCTCAGTGTCCTGGCTGGGACGACAAGCACACACCACCATTCCTGGCCTTTAGGTTGGATTGGGAATCAAATCCAGGCCTCTCTCATCTGGTCCTAGCCTGAAAAGCATTGCATCTTAGCAGCATGCACCACTACAACTTTTTTTTAAATTTTGAGGCAAAAAGCTACAGATGAGTCACATGACACCTGTGACTTCCGTCTCTACTTTGACCAGATGGTCCATAGTCACCTTACGCTTATATTTGCCCCTTCCTTTAAACCTGATTGTTACTAGACATTCTATTTTTCTATTATTTTTCTATTTTTGCATAGAAAAACATGAAAAAATACATCCTGACTTTTCAGATGATCTAATAGCTCCCAAGCCAGGAGGATTTGTGGGGAAATATAGGAGCTCTTTAGTGTAGGTGCTTTTAGCACCCTCCTAATTCCATATGAGACCATAAGATCAGAGCATTTGTCATGTAAAATGGGTGTGGGTCTGTCTATGAAGTCTTCTCTTTTTTTTTTTGGAAAAGTTTTTGCTATAGGAAGCGTGTGCTTGCCAAAAAGACAGAGAGACAGAAAGTGAGAAATCACCCCCCAGGGGGGATAACCACACTGCAATCCCCCCTCCTCCATTCTCCTCTCAGGATGCTGGGCACACACGCACATGCACCCTGTGTGAGTTTAAGCCGTCAGGTCTGGGACTCGAACTGCGGTTGAGTATGTGGGAGTTCAGCAACATAGCCATTACAACTGCTGGTCCCTGGAGTCCTCTCTTGATTCTCTTTCTTTTTTTTTGGGGGGGGGGGAGAGTTTTTTTTGTTTGTTTGTTTGTTTTTTGCTATAGGGCATGTGTGTGCACCAAAAGACAGAGAGAGACAGAAAGACAGAAATCGAGAAATCACCCCCCAGGGGGGAGGGCCATGCCACAATCCTTCTCCATTCTTTTCTCGGGATCTTGGGCATGCATGCACACGTGCCCGGCATCAGTTTAAGCCACAGGGTCCGGGACTCAAACCACAGTTGACTACATGGAAGTCCAGCGACACAGCCATTACACCAACTGCTGGTCCCTGGAGTCCTCTTTTGATTCTCATTGCAGAGCTATAATTGAAAAAAAACACAGTGAGTGGAGACAGGGTATGGAAATGGAACTATGGTGGAAAATTTTTTTTAAAGAATTATTTTATTTAACTTCATTTATTTACTTAAATTTGACCAGAGAGTGAAAGAGAGAGAGAGAGAAAAAGAGAGAGAGTGAGAGAAAGGGAGAAAGCAAGCCTCCAAATCCAGGACTCAAACCACAGTTGGCCATGTGGGAGCCCAGCGCTCTTAATCACCATGCCATGCCGGCCCCTGGTGGAAATTTTTTAAATGCAAGGAAAAGCATTATTGCTGAAGAAATATCTTCCTGTGGGGCCAGCAGGTGGTGTGGTGGATAAGGGCGCTGGATTCCCACATGGCCAGCCATGGTTCAAGTCCTGGACCTGGTGGCTTGCTTTCTCACTTTCTCTCTCTCTCTCTCTCTCTTTCATCAAATAAAGAAAAAAATAACAATAACAAATGGAAATAAATAAATAATTCTTTTTTAAAAAAAAAAGAAAAGAAATATCTTCCTGGGTCTCACAAGAGAGTATTGTCTATTTTGTGGGTGTTGGTAGAGGGCTTTGTGGGAAACTAGCGAGGAAAATGCTGGTAATAGTTGCTCTGGGGCAACCACATCTAAGAAGTCTTTTCTGTCTATGATCCTGAGGTCTTTGCGATACTTTGGGACTGAAAAAAGGGATGTGGGATCTATTATTGGGCTCAGGACTAAGTAGGAACAGCATCCCCAAAGGCATCAGGGGTGAGAGAGAACTAAAAAGGGAAGCTTAACTCACTACAAGTGCTGGAGGGCCATGCATTATCTTCTTAAGGTATTCTTAAAGAAGAGAAGGCAGTTCGGTGGTACTGAGAAATGTTGCCATACGTAGATAGGCTGTCATGACTTTCTCTCTCTCATACAGGTGCTGAGAGATGTCCTCAAGGATCTCTACCACCTGCTAAAGCATGTGGTACGTTTGGAGCCCGACGATGTGGCCAAGCTCCATGCTCAGCTGGCCCTGGAAGAGCTGGATGAGATCATGAGAAACTTCCTGTTCCCACCACAGAAGCTGGAGAAGAAGATTGTGGTCCTTCCATAGACCGGTTCTAAGGACACTGAGGAGACCGAGAGGGACCAGTCAGCAAGAGCAGTACCCAAGCCTTCCAGCAGGTGGCCCCACTACCTCTTTGGTGCTGGCAGTATGGGTGACCCTGGAGGTGGCTTTATGACACTGGTTGGTTGGGTCTTCAGGCTGACTTTCCTAAAGCATCTATTTTGCCATCCTGCATCCAGCCCAAAGTGTGTGCAGTTAAAAGAAAAAAAGATTACAAATCCTATGAGTTTGCACATTTTTCACTGTTCTGTAGTATTTAAAGAAGAATGTCTACTGATAGAAGTAATGTATTAACCTGTCTGATAGACTTTGTTTAGCTGACTTTTTTTTTTTCCCCAACTCTTGAAGTCGCCCACCTATATGTCCTACATCTTGGCATTCTTTCATGGCGAGATGGTTATTCCTTGTGATAATGAAGAGCAGGCAGAGGTAATCATTCTTGGCTGCTAGAAGAGGTATTTTGAAGTACAAGATGGAGCTGGGGAGGGGGAGGGGGAGGAACAATGATCAAAACATGAAAAACGGAATAAAATGATCTTGGCTGGGAAGAACAACAGGTCTAAATCTGGTCCTCTGATATTGAGGTGGAAAGCTATGGAGTTAAAGTGGCTTTGACCTCAAAAGAGAATCAAGCTGGTTGAATCTTCCTGAGAAGGGTAAGCCCTGTCTTTGTCCTCTTGGGCCCTATTTGTCCCTCCCTCTGCTATGGTTTGCATAGTGTCACCCTGATTATCAGGAGAAAACCACAAGCATCTCAGAGTTTATATATCCCACATTCGGTTCTCTGTTCTTAGAAAGATGAGAGCTTAGACAATGGGTTAGTACTAAATAGCAAACTAAAAAATGGATTTCATATTGGTGGCCTGATGCCAGGTTTGTCAAAGTAATTTCAGATGTAGCACTACAGACTCCCCTCTATTTATTCATTTATATATTTTGTCCTCTGCATTTTGATTGTAGCTAAAAGAGGTGAGAAAAGGGGGAAGCTGGCTGGCTGCTTGAGATAAGCCCTCCCTGTTGGTAACACCTTGACAAGGTTAACTCAGAGCTCCTTGATCAGTTCTCAGCTCTGTAGAGCTAGGTACAGATTTTTATCACAGGATTTTACACCTGCTTTCTAGGGTGACCAGACCTAGGGAGATTAAAACACAATTTCCAAAAAGTCAGGTGACTGAAGGATTGGACGCATACAAACATGTTCATTTGCCAATTAATAGCAGGATAGTTCTCTCTGGTCAGATTAGAAACAGAATTCTTAGCACAGAACTTTGTGGTGAGCAGAGATTTTTTTATTTTTACTATAATCCTCCTAGAAATGACCAAATTCTTCTTCTATTTTTTTTAATTACCAGAGGGTGCATGTACTCACCAAAGAAAAAAAAGTAAGAGATGTGGGGGAGAGAAAGCACTGTCCAAATGGGCCATAATCATCCTGAAATTCCTCTCTATTTCTCTATCCTGTAGGGATTTGGGGCATACATGCACAAGGACATGGCGTATTTTTCAAGCCGACAGGGCTAGTACCTGAACTACGGTTGGCCATGTGGAATATGGCTACATCAACTACTAGGCTACAGGACTGGCCTGACCGAATTATTAACAATTTTTAAATGATTAATGAATTATTCCAAACTATATACATACACACACATATATATACACACACAAAGGTTCTTCACAAAGTTTATGGAAAATGTGTTTTATGAAGAACTATTTGTGGATTTGAATTTTTAGCACCAAAATAAAGTCATACTTAAATTCTATTTTTCCACAAATTTTCTGAAGTTCCCCAATATACACACACACACACGCACACATACACACACATATATGTACGTATGAGAAACAGCATGAAAACTTCAGGATAATAAAAGTATAAAATTTTCAAAAGGGAGGGCACAGAACTCCAGGAATTCAAGAGACATACGGGCAGGAATAAAAAAACACCTCCCTGCATGGAGCCTGTGAGACTTGTCTTGCCTCTCTCTCCCTTTGCCATCGCTTCATCAGAGGCCACTTTCTTCCTGCTGTCCCTTTCGTCCCCTCTCTCCACTGCTCCCACTGAGCTGTCCTGGCTCCTCACCGTCAGCCCCTTCATTGCCCAGCAGCTTGTCTCTTGGACTTCCCCATAGCACTCACTTGAGCTTTTGCTTGACCTCATCTCTCCTCTCTTTCCTTTCCTGGTTTCTTCCTCCTTTTCCCAGGCTGCTGTCCACAGTCCCCATGGCCCACAGAGGATGGCATTGTGGCAAAATGCATACAGGGCCCCAAAGCAGTCCCTACAGCCACACCCCAGGCTTCTGCCCAAGCGTTGACTGCTTGTTCAGGTTAGACTTCCTGAACATTCCTTAGAGTTTCCCTTCTCCACTTTGTTTTTTTTCCTTCTTGGCACAAACTTGCCCTTTTACAAGTCCTCTGTTACTTAATCAGAAATCTCCTAACTTTCACTTTGCACCTTATCATCTTTTTACACACATAATTTTCCGTATTTCCTAATAGCCTCCTTTTTATCCTTTGTCTCATCTGTTCACATTTCTCCTTATTTCTTTACTTTCCTGTGGCCCACCTCCCCCTCCCCCCTATAAGAGCTAATATGGGGCCAACAGGTGGCATGGAGATTACGGCACTAGTTCCCACATGGCTGACTGCATGGTTCAAGTCCTGGACCTAGCAGCTTGAAAAACATGCCAAGTGCATGTGCAGGCATGCCCCAAATCCCAAGAGAGTTGAGGAAAAGGGATTGCAGTGTGGTCATCCTCCCAGTGGGGGGTGGGGTGAGGGCGAGGGGTGATTTCTCACTTTCTCTATTTCTTTTTTTTTTTTTGGAGAGGTTTTCGCTATAGGGTGCGTGCGCTCGCCAGACAGACAGAGACAGAGACAGAGAGACAGAAAGCGAGAAATCACCCCCCAGGGGGGATGGCCACGCCGCAATCCCTTCTCCTCCATTCTTCTCTCGGGATCTTGGGCACGCACGCACACGCACCCGGCGTGAGTTTAAGCCACCGGGTCCAGGACTTGAACCACAGTCGACTACGTGGGAGTCCAGCGACATAGCCATTATGCTAACTGCTGGTCCCTCACTTTCTCTATTTCTATCTTTTTCTCTCTGGTGCATGCACATGCCCTATAGTATACACACACACACACACACACATACACACACATACACACACACACACACACACACACATACATAAAATTAAACAATTTGTCAGTCTCTTGTCCCCCATTTCTCCATTCTACCAGGATTGGGGTATGTACACACACATGCCAAACTTGTTTATCAAGCTGCCAGGGCCGTGATTCCAACCACATAGTCAGCCAGCCATGTGGGATCCAGATCCCTTAAGCACTGGGCCACAGGTTTGGCCTTATACTTTATTTTTTAAGTTTATTAATTTGTTTTTCTATGAACTAGAGAGACAGAGATAGAGAGACAGCACCCCCAACGGGTTCTTGATGCCACAACCAACCTCCAGCTTAAGCCAGCTGCAGATCGTGGCCACATATATGCCCAGCATTATCAGGGGACTGTCTGGGTCAAATCTGGAACCTTTCTGTGAGCGTCAGCCTCAGAGAGAGTTGAATTTTACCACTACATAACTGTCTGGCCCCCAATAAATTTGTACTTTTATTCTATTTTTCAGCGAGCTTTTTGAGGACCCATTGTACATATAATCATACCAGCCATTTTTTAAACTTCAATCGAAAGGAAGCAAAAGGCCCCATTCCTCTTCCCTCCTTCCCCAGCTCCTCAAGCTGGCTTCGGTGCCTCTGTGTTGTTATAGTACCTCTTCTCTGGCAGCAGCAGTTTTTTCACTGGCCCAAAAGAAAGAGGAAACCTCATGTGTTGATCTGCTCTTGGCCTACCCAACTGTTTTTTCCCTTTGTCTGCAAGGGGGACTGAATGAAGCACTGCCTGACACCTGCCTGTGGCACTTGCCAGGAGTTTGCCGCATCACGTTGGGAGGATAGCTACGATGTCTGAAAGCTGACCAGTTGATAAGAATAAGTTAGGCATTTCATATGATCTGTACAAAACCAAATAGACTTCTGCAGTCTTTGTACATAGACCACAAATCCCAGCTGGAATGTCTATGGCAAGGGGGAATGGCAGCTGAGCTCAGGGTAGACAGTGAGAGGTGGCCACTCTTCCCTTCTGTGGGGGAAGGGGGTCTTCCTCCTCCACTTTCTCACTGCCCCCCCTCCCCCCGCAGTAGCTGTGACCTCTGAGGGCCTCTGTGTCCTGCAGCAAGTTCTTCAGCTTCAGCCATGCTGCAGTCACAAGCACAGCCTCACTGCAGCACACAGTGCCTCTGACTCCCATGCACCACTCTGCTGGAAGGAATCACAGCTGGGGGGTTGGGAATTTGTCTTTCTGCTTACAGTACTCGTGGCTGCCTCTTCCCTGCTGGCTGTGCTCAGCGCCCTCCGCACCTGCTGTGGCAAGTGAAGAGGGAATGCAGAACCTCCCCATCAGCCCGGAAGGGACTGCGCCCACTCATCATTTAAGGGTCTTCATAGTGACTCAAGCTTCAAGCTTCTCAGAGGCCTCAGTTCCATGCCCCTGCCCTGGGTGACCCTGCAGGTTCCTGTGGAGCACAGAGTAGCCAGATCAGTTGCTCTGTGTTTCCTGTAGTTTGGAAAGTCATTTTCCATCCATGTACTTGTCTGATTCAAACAGCGACCTTGTAGGACGGGGGGCAAGCTATTGTTATCCCTGTTTGGTGGGATTGGCTCCAAGTCTCCTGGGTGCCAGCCAGGATCCTGTTTACTACACTGGAAGACCCTCTATTGAACATCTGCTGAGTTTTTATCCTCCAAAATGAGTAGGAAAACAAAAGCCTTTCAAGCAGATTTCAGTCTGAGATGCAAACTCAGGTGCTCAGATACATACGAGAACCCCACCAAGAAGTTGACTGACACATGCTAAAGGCTGCCCACCACCTCCTCTAGGCTGACCCTCTGCCCTTCCTGAGTGTGGGAGGAGTAGCAGGCACAGATGTCCTGGCTGCTTGCTTGTGTCTTTTCACATGACATGTGATAGGAATTAAAACACACTTAATGTATCTTTAATAAACAAACAATAATCTCCACAATCTCACCTCTACTCCTACCCCAAGAGACTATCACTGGTGCATAATCCCTCCAGATATTTATTACTATAAATAGTGTCTTTATTTTTTAAAAACATTAATTTATGGGGCTGGCAGGTGGCGTGGTTGTTAAGGGCACTGGACTCCCACATGGCTGATCACAGATTGAGTCCCAGACCTGGTGGCTCGCTTTCTCTTCTCTCTCTCTCTCTCTCTCTCTCTCTCTCTCTCACTGTCCCTCTCTGGTCAAATTAAAATAAAATAAATAAAGTTAAAAATATGGACTTACTTAATTATATTTGTTAGTATTATTTATTTTTTTAATTTGACCAGAGAGAGACAGAGAGAAAGGGAAAATGAGAAAGCAAGTTCCCAGGTCTGGGACTCGAACTGTAGTCAGCCATGTAGGAGTCCAGTGCCTTAACCATAATGTCATCTGCTGCCTCTTTTTTAATTTGCTAGAGGGTGCATATGCTCGCTAGAGACAGAGGGAAAGTGAGACATCACCCTCCAAGAGAGCTGGCCGTGCCACCATCCCTTCTCCTTTATTGGCTCAGGATTTTGGGTACACACGCACATGCACCCAGCATGATTTTTTCAAACCTTTAGGTCTAGGACTCAAACTGAGAAGTCCGTCATATGGAATCCAACCACCTTAACCACCACACCACCAACTAGCCTTAAGTAGTGTCCTTTATAATTTTTTCTTAGTCACATACCTTAGAAATACTCATGTCAACACTTACAAATTCCCCTATTTTGCGATGGTGGCATGCTTCCATTGTTTGGGTGAACTACAGCCTGGTATTGTCTTCTTATGGTCAGTTGAGTTGCCAATTTGCAATAATTCTTCAATGACTCTCAAAAATGACTTCATACTGGGACCAGCAGTTAGCGTAATGGCTATGTCGCTGGACTCCCACGTAGTCGACCGCGGTTCGAGTCCCGGACCCGGTGGCTTAAACTCACGCTGGGCGCGTGTGCGTGCGTGCCCAAGATCCCGAGAGGAGAATGGAGGAGAAGGGATTGCGGCGTGGCCATCCCCCCTGGGGGGTGATTTCCTGCTTTCTATCTCTCTGTTTCTCTCTGTCTGTCTGGCGAGCGCACGCGCCCTATAGCAAAAACCTCTCCAAAAAAAAAAAAAAAAAGACTTCATACTTAAGTGTTTCTGTATGATACCTTAAAAGGCTGGAATGCCAGATCAAAAAGGTATGAACGTTTTAGACCTTTTTTATTTATTTTTGCTATAGAGCTCATATACTTGCTGAAGAGAGGCAGAGAAATAGAGAAGAAAATTGCACTCCTCAGAGGGATGACCATGCCACAATCCCTTCTCCTCCATTCTCCTCTCAGGATTTTGGGCACGCACGCACAGGTACCCATTGTATTTGGGTCCATGGCTCAAACTGCACAGTCGGCCATGTGGGATTCAGCAGTCCCAACCTCCGCATCTGCTGGCCTAAGGTATGAACAATTTAAATGTCAAGACCAAAATGTCCTCCCAAAGAGTTTGTGCCCATTGACATTTCTCCCATCCTCAGCTGACATTGCCTTAATATGCATCAACTGCAAATTTGGTCTCCAAAGCAAAGTGTTGACATCATTCTCTAATTCAGGGCTCCACAATCTTGAGGAGTTGGTGTTTTCTGTGTACCAAAACCACCAACGAGCATGCTGACACACTTTGCAAGTATCTCACCAGCACCATGTCCCCAAAAGTACTAGTTAGTGACTTAAAGGTACTGAGCCTGGAGAAAAATCCTTATCTCCTGCAGTTCTTTTTAAAAGAGCTTTTAGGACCAGCTCCAGGAGGTCTCAGTTATTGTACTACCCACGAGAACCCAGATCCCACCTGGTGACTGCAATTCCAGTCCGGGGTCCAGTCAGCCTGAAAGACACCATCCACAGGCTGGAGGATGAAGGAAGGGGAACGCCATATAACCAGATCCTGTGAGGGTGTGCGCCTTTGTGTGCACATGCGTTCTATCCTGAACAAAGGAAAGGGGCTTTTACCAGGCTCAGCTCTGAGGCTCTGTCCTTAAGGTGTCAAGTATGACTTCTCAGGGCCCACAGGTAGCATGGTGGTTAAGGCACTGGACACTCCCACATGGCCAACTACAGTTCAAGTCCCGGACCTGGTGGCTTGCTGTCTCACTTTCCGTCTGTGTGTATGTCTCTGATCAAATTTTATGAATAAATAAATAAATAATAAAAGTATGACTTCTCATGGGGTTTGGAGTGTCCCCAGGATAGTGACCATATTTCCCAAGCCAGCTCGGGATGAAGGGCCCTTGAAATACTGGGTTCCTTCTGTTAAACCTGAGGCGCACAATGGTTGCAGCTCTGTATCACTGCACATAATCATGATTGCAGCTAACACTATAAAGAGCTTATTAGGTTTGTCTGTCTACTCGACACATACTAATCCACTTGAAGTTCACACTGGGCCTGTGAGGTAGGTATTATTATCACCCCTGTTTTACAGATGGGAAAACCGAGGCACACAGAGGCTAATTACTTGCTCCAGATTACGTAGCTACTAAGAGGTAACCAAACCAGTATTTGGGTCCAGGCAGTCTGGCTCCAAAGTCTGTCTTTTTAACGACTATGCTTTGCTGCTACCCAATAGAGTCTATATTCCCAAATTGTAAAAAGCTGTTCTCAGTATAATAGAGAGTAAAGAAAGCTATTTTCTGTTAGCTTAAATCGACCACCTATGTCAAGTTAAACTTCACCTCCAGTTCCCTCAAAATAGTGTCTTCATACATCATAAACCAACCTTAGATACTGAAACTTGTTAAACATTTTGTTTTTGACCTTATAGTTTGCCTAGAGGCTGGAGATGAGATTTGTTCAAGTTCTCTAGTCCACCTGTTTCTATATTTTGGCTGCTTCAGTAAATTGTTTCTTGAGGGCCAGCCCACAGCATGGTGATTAAGGTGGCTGAATCCCACATGGCTGACTGTGCAGTTTACGGCTCAGACCTAGCATCTTGAAACACACTGGGTGCATGAACATACATGCCCATGATCCCCAAAGGAGAAATGGAGAAGAAGAGATTACGGCAAGACTATCCCATAGGGGATAGTTTCTCTCTAGCAAGCATGCATGCCCTTTACCAAATTGGAGGGGGGGTGCCTCTCGAGAAGCTTATTCTTTCATAGGACCAAGGTAGTAGACATCTCAGATGTCTGATCCCTCAGGAGGCAGAGGGCCATGTTGTGAGTGTGTGACATAGGAAATACATGGGAAATAGAGCAAGTCTGCCCGTGAGCTCCAGCCAGAGCTCAGCAATGTCCTCTCTGAAGACTGTTGTTGAGTTTTTTTTTTTTTTTTTAATCTTTTCACCTCCTGTAATCAGGGCTTGAGTTCATATTCAGAATAACGATGGTTCATTTTTTTTAAAGAATTATTTTTATTTAACTTTATTTTATTATTGTTATATCTTTTAATTGGACCAGAGAAAGAGAGTGCATGAGAAGGCAAGCTGCCAGGCTTGAGACTTAAACTGCAGTCAGCCATGTGGGAGTCCAGCGTCTTTAACCACCACGCCACCTGCTGGTCCCACAATGGATCATTTTTAATTATTATTCATTGCAAGAAGCTCAAGCATATATACCTTAATAGCTTTAATTCCCATATCAACCCCTAAGAGAAGAAAAAGAGGTGAGATTAAATGGCCCTCTTTTGGAGTAGGGAAAAAGAAGGTCCAGAGAGGTAAATTCTTGCAAATAGAAAGCAAAAGAGCAAAGAGGGAAGATGTGAGTAGACAAGATCCAAGAAAGTTCGCCCTGCATTCCTTAATTCAAAGTACCAACCAGCTGGCCAGCCCCTAACTCCAGCGCTGAGCTGCAAACGAGCCAGCCGAGGCCAGGAGGGGTGATTTCGGGGGAGAATGGTTTGTATAGGAGCTGTGGAGCCACCAGAGCACCTCTCTGTGGGAAACTAGGAAAGCTTCTGGGCCTTCAAGTGGTTTATGAATGATGTAAGATTTCGTCTTCACGAAATCTGCTTAAGAGCTGAACCAACTCAGTACAAGGCCTGGGTGGGGCTTTTCTGATGTGTGCCCTAGTCATCACATGCACAGGTAGCCACCTGGAACTGGGGGAACAAAGCCGCCTGCTCTGTACTTCCAGAGTCCCAAGAACCACTGCCGTCCCCCCATATACACACACCTTTATTGGACCACACACAACTTCCAAAACTTCAAAACCTATGGCAGCCTTATTATTCTTAAGAGAAAGGCCAGCCTGAAACTAGGCTGTCTTTCCAAAGAAAGAGAATGGCTGATGCTTCAAAGAACCGGAGGTAGGGTGAGCCTCCTCCCCACAAAAATTGTTCCGAGTTTTAAAAGAACAAAACTCTAGCATCAGCCCTGGGGGTTATTTGTGGCCAAGACCAGCGCCATGTGATAAAAAGAGTAACTGGGGACTCCATTCCCCAAAAGAGAGCAGCTCAAATTCTTTCTGAATCTCTAGAGACTTACCTACCCTTCCCCATCCTCTGGGTTGGGAAAGCCCCAGAAGTGCAGAAGTTGTCGATTAGCAATGGAAAGCCAACCCTAGTCTTTTGGACAGCTCTATCTTCCCACTGTTAAGGGCTGGCTGTTTCTTTCCCTGTTCTGGAAAAAGCAGGCAGAACCTTGCCAACAGATTGCTGAAATCCAATTCCAGGTGTGTTAGAGAGACCTGGCCTTGCCCATCTAGTCCTGTTTTCCACTGGTTCCTTCCTAGCTTTCCTTACTAATTTCCAGTTCAAACTCAGTCTTTTCTCCTTTTCCGTTTTTCCTTCTGGCTTAATAGCTCCTTAGTTCATTGTTATTTATTTATTTTTTTTGAGAGAGAGATTTTTGCTATAGCGCACATGCGCTCATCGGAGACACAGAGACAAAAAGAAAGAGAGAATCACCCCTGGGGTGGCGGCGGTGCTGGCATGCCACAATCCCTTCTCCTCTATTCTCTTATGATTTTGGGCGGCTGACTATGTGGGAGTCCAGCAACATAGCTGCTACACCATCTGCTGGTCCCCCTTGTTAAATTTCTAAGTTCATTCAAACAAGTGCTTGCACTACGGCAGGCAGGCATGGTACTGGAGGAAAATAGGAAAACATCACGTATGCAACCACCTGACGGTGGCTCCTTACTGGCTTCTTGGTGCTGGTAATGCACTTGCAAATCTCTACTGAAGAGCACCCTCAGGATGTGTTCTCCATGCTGGGCTAGGTGTATAATAGAGGATTAAAAAAAAAAAAAAAAAAAAAAAACAGGACTGGCAGGTGGTGTGGTGATTAAGGTGCTGGATTCCCACATTTCCAACCACAGTTCGAGTCCTGGACCTTGCACCTTTTTCTTTCTTTCTCTGTCTGTCTCTGGTCAAACTGAATAATAATAATAATTAATTAAATGAATAATTCTTAAAATATTCAAGTCAGGGGTCCACCCAGTGATTCTCGTAGAATTGATCTGGGATTAGTGTTTCTTAAAAGTTTTTTAAAAATAATTATTTCTTTATTTATTATATTATTTTAATTTTGCTATAGTCACCAGAGAAAGACACAGAAAAAGAGAGAGGGAAAGTGAGAAAGCAAGACACCAGGTCTAGAATTGGAACCAGGATCAGCCATGTGGAAGTTCAGCACTTTAACCACTACAAGTGGCCCGCTCCACAAGTTTTAAAAGTCTAGTGTGTGGGAGCCAGCATGGTGATTGGGGTGCTGGACTTCCACATGACCAGCCACAGTTCACGTACTGGACTTAGAGGCTTGCTTTCTCACTTTCCCTTTCTCTCTCTGTGGTCAAATTAAAATAATAATAATAATGGACTGGCAGGTGGCGTGGTGGTTAAGGGCGCAGGACTCCCACATAGCCAAGGGTTGTTCAAGTCCTGGACCTGGCAGCTTGCTTTCTCACTTTACTCCTCCTCTCTCTCTTTCACTTTGTCCCTCTCTGGTCAAATTAAAATAAATAAATAAATATTAAATAAAGTAATTAAAGTAATTCTTAAAAAAAAAAAGTTAAATAAATAAATAATTCTTTTTTTAAGGAAAAGTCTAATGTGCAGCAGCAGCCAGACTTGAGAACCACCACATTGGTTGATGAGAAGAGATGGTGTAAGTGTATGTGTGTTTTGGGGGGAATGTTCTCTTATACCTGCCTTTTCATTATCTGCAAATGGGACATGCTTTGGAGGTCCCAGCCATGAAGGCACTGTGGAAACTGCCTTTACCCTGGCTCTTCTCTAACTGCTTTTATGGAGAGTTCAGCTTTGGACTTCCTCTGCGACAGTGACTAATGATGTCTTTAATCCAAAAAGAGGACATAAAGCTGACGTGCCAGCACATTCAAGAATTTGGTTGAAGTTATTGTAACAAGAGCTCAGAGCCAAGTGGATCTGGAACGAAGCTACCTTAAGCGGTTTGTTCCCCTCCTGCTGATCCAGCACTTTCGACTGTAGACTGGGGTTGTGTCTCACTAAGGTCTGAGAGTGTGTGCACTTGTGTAACTGAACAAGTACGTGTGTGTCCGTTTGGTGTCACAGTGAGTTACATGCATGTGTGATGTGGATGCGGACACAGGTACTTTGCATGGAGCAGGGGTGGGTTCGCCTCTTCCTGGGATTCTCTTGGGTGGAAGGGCACCGCTGCTCACCTCCTCATTCATGGGAATACTTTTCTCAGGGAAAGCATCCTCCTAGCTCATATTTAATATGCACCTCCCTCTCTCTCTCTCTCTCTCTCTCTCTCTCTCTCTTTTTTAAGAATTATTTATTTAATTTTATTTATTCATTCATTTATTTTAACTTGACCTGAGAGAGACACAGAGAGAGAGAAAAAGTGAAAAAGCAAAGCCACCAGGTCCGGGACTCCCATGGTCAGCCATATGGGAGTGTCCTGCGCCTTAACCACCATGCCACCTGCTGGTCCCAGCACCTCCCTCTCTTACTCAGCATTGGTGTGACCTTGGATGAGGAGGTGAGTGGGGGCTGAAACTGTTGGGGTGTGCCAGCCAAGCCAAGGGCCATTTATAATTCACTCACTTGTGCAGGAAGAGCTGGCACAACTCCACGCGCTCCCCTTCCCTGCTCCATCCTCTCAAAGGCACACTGGGAGGGATTTAAACCGAACCACTCCTCTGATTTAAATCAAACCACTGATCCTATATTCTGGCCCTCCCAGCTTTATTTACTGCTTTTCATTACAGATTGACATTTTCACATGGACTCATCTATGGTAGAGGCTGCACCCTACACAGCCCCAACTTAGAAGGAAATGCTGTAAACCCAGAATTTATACCATTTTAAAATACCTTTCTATTATGAAATTAGTATAGCTATTAATAGAAAATATTGAGAATTCAGAGAAAAAGAAAAAAAATCTTTTGTTCTACCTGTTCTTAATATCAAACCTATTAATATATTATCAAGCCTGATCTTAACATTTGGGTGATCTTCTCTCCTGCCTTTTAATTCCCAGGGTTTTAAGAGAAACGACAACATAAACGTAGTCATCCATACATAACAATTTTGTGTCCTAAATGTTTACTTAACATGGTCATAAGTTTTTGCATATTCCCACACTGTCTTCATGAATATAGTTTTTAGTAGCTGCACACCTTTCTACTGAAAAGGTAGATTATGGTTGAAAATTTCCTTCTGGGGCTAGCTGGTAGTAGGGTGGTTAATGTGGCTGGATCCCACATGGCCAACAAACCCCACGTCGGCAGCTTGAAAAACACACCAGGCACATGTACATGTGTGCCCAAAATCCCGAAAGGAGGGAGAAAATGGAGGAAGGAGAAAGGTGGGAGAAGGGATTGCACTATGGCCATTCCCATAGAGGTGCTTTAATTTTTTTTTTCTTTTAAGAATTATTTTATTTAACTTTATTTATTTATTTTAATTTGACTAGAGAGGGACAGAGAGAGAGAGAGAGAAAGAGAGGGAGAGGAAGAGGGAAAGTGAGAAAGTAAGCCGCCAGGTCCGGGACTTGAACTGTGGGGGCCATGTGGGAGTCCAGTGCTCTTAACCACCACACCACCTGCTGGCCCCATAGGGGTGCTTTCTCATTTCATCTCTCTTCAGCAAGCTCATGCTCCCTCTAGCAAATTATATTTTACATATATATATATTTTTTTTTTTTTTGAAGAGGTTTTTGCTATAGGGCTCGTGCGCTCACCAGGCAGAGAGAGACAGAGAGACAGAAAACGAGAAATCACCCTCCAGGGGCAATGGCCATGCCGCAATCCCTTCATTCTCCTCTCGGGATCTTGGGCATGCACGCACACGCGCCTGGCATGAATTTAAGCCACCGGGTCCGGGACTTGAACTGCGGTCGACTACATGGGAGTTCAGCAACATAGCCATTACGCCAACTGCTGGTCCCTTTATTTATTTATATATATTTTTTGAGAGGTTTTTGCTATAGAGTACCTGAGCTCTCCAGAAAGACAGAGAGGGACAGAGAGACAGAAAGCGAGAAATCACCCCCCAGGGGGGATGGCCACACTGCAATCCCTTCTCCTCTATTCTCCTCTTGGGATCTTGGGCACACATACACACGTGCCCAGTGTGAGTTTAAGCCATCGGGTCTGAGACTCAAACCGTGGTTGACTACATAGGAGTCCAGCAACATAGCCATTACGCCAACTGCTGGTCCCATATTTTTTATTTTTCTTAAAGAATTATTTTATTGAACTTTATTTATTTATTTATTTTTAATTTGACCAGAGAGGCACGGAGGGACATAGAGAGAGAGAAAGTGAGAAAGCAAGCCGCTGAGTCTGCGACTCAAATTGCAGTTGGCCATGTGGGAGTCCATGGTAGAGGCTGGACTCTACACAGCCTCAGCTTACAAGGAAATTCTAGGGGTAGATTTTCATTTCAGTTTCTCTCTCTTGGCCCCACCATGCCACCTGTCGGCCCCGTGAAATTATTTTTTAAAAAAAAGAAAAGGAAAGAAAATTGTCTTTTGGGATTTTTTCTACATTTACCTCAGGGAGGGAGAGGAAGGAAAGATGGAAGGGAAGAGCTTTTTCTGTTTAGGATTCCAAGAAAAAGCATGTCCAGATCTGTTGTGATACTCAGTTGTCAGTTTGGTGTGCCCTCCTCGTTCTGACCTTGAGGTCAGCATAAAAGAAACTTCTCCTTAGCAGGAGCTGACCCCCTGCCTCCTGCAGAGCAACTCTTTAATTGGAAATAAAAACAGTTCTTCCATCAAAAGAGAGAGAAACTGAAGTTAAAATCTACCCTTTTATAACTATAGGACATAAAAGTCCTTGCACCTACTTCTTTAAACATAGTATCGAGAAATGGTACTGATTACAGAGTACTTGTCAGTAAGAAGGGAAAGTTATGAGAGGTAGTAGCTGCTTTGTTGTAGGCCAGACACAGACTTTCCACTTTGAATTATGTATTACCTGGTTTTGCACCTTAAGACACCTTGAAGAGAAAACCCTATTTAGTCAGCTGGTGACTATAACCTGTTACTCTTCAGAAGACATTTAAAATTCACCTGCATGAGACCAGCAGTTAGCGTAATGGCTATGTCACTGGACTCCCATGTAGTCGACCGCAGTTCGAGTCCTGGACCTGGTGGCTTAAACTCACGCCGGGCGCGTGTGCGTGCGTGCCCAAGATCCCGAGAAGAGAATGGAGGAGAAGGGATTGTGGCGTGGCCAACCCCCCTAGAGGGTGATTTCTCACTTTCTGTCTCTCTGTCTTTCTGGAGAGTGCACGTGTCCTATAGCAGAAAACTCTCCAAAAAAGGAAAATAAAAAAAAATAAAAAAAAGTAATAAAAAAAAAAGGAGATTTTCTGGTGGTCAGCCCAGGGGAAGATGGTGGAATGAAATCTAGAGAGATAGGTGGGGGCTGAGTAGCTCAGCTCCCATCCCCCATTCTGCTTGGCTTTGCCAGGCCTTATGGGCTGAATGCCAGGAGGAGCACTGAAGCATGAGGCCGGAGGGTGAGGGGGCAGCCTGCCTAGCTCGAAGCCCCTCCTCCCTCCTGCTGCCTCCCTTGTGGAAGACCAGCAG
Source organism: Tupaia tana (assembly GCA_026018925.1). NCBI lineage: Eukaryota > Metazoa > Chordata > Mammalia > Scandentia > Tupaiidae > Tupaia > Tupaia tana. The sequence goes on along the minus strand of JAKSZU010000018.1, from coordinate 17,920,851 downwards.
GGCAGAACCATGGGAGGGAGCAACACCTGGTTCCTGGCAAAGCAGTTCAGCAACTTCAAGCACCTGTGGTGACAGATTGAATACTAGACTCCCATTGGTGCAAGGTATTTGAGCACGTTATGAGTTTGAGTATGAAAATTAGTTGAAAGGGGGGCCAGCAGGTGGTATGGTGGTTAAGGCACTGGACTTACACGCGGCTGACCATGATTCAAGTCCTAGACCTGGTGGCTTGCTTTCTCACTTTCCCACTCTGTGTGTGTGTGTGTGTGTGTGTCTTTCTCTGGTGAGTTAATAGTAAATAAAAATAAATAAATAAAATTTTAAAAAGATAATTAATTAAAAGGTGAAATCGTTGTGGAATTATCAGATTCAGTTACCTTGAACCCACTGCTATGGTTTCAGTATCTCCCAACGATTTATGTATTGAAATTTGGTTGTGACTGGATTAAGAGGGTAAAAAAAAATCTGGTTATGGGGAATCAGCAGATGGCATAGTGGTTACATCACACATAGTCAACCACAGTTACTCCCACACAGTCAACCACAGTTTGAGTCCTAGACTTGTCGGCTTAAAACTCATGCCAGGCGTGTGTGTGTGCATGCCTGAAATCCCAAGAGGAGAATGGAGGAGAAGGGATTGTAGGGTCACCTCCCAGTGGTGGGTGATTGCTTGCTGTCTCTCTGGCAAGCGCACGCGCCCTATGGCAAAAATCTAAAAATAAATAAATAAATCCAATTATGGGGTAGAAAAGTGGGGCCTTTGGGAAGAGGTTAAGATGAGGGTGGATGAGTTCTGGTGAGTTTATAAGGAAAGGGAACAAACTGCACTCTGTGCTGGTCCTCAAGATGTGATGCCTCTGGACTTTACAAGTAACCAGCTGTGGTCCCTGAACCTTGAACCTCCGAATTGTGAGTCAAATAAACTATTTTTTGTTCTTTAATGTTTAAAATTCATGATGGAGAGTGATGTCTGTGCATGAGAGAGAGCAAAGCACCCTTGACAGGACTTCGTTACACTGCAGCCCCCCTTCCCCAGCCTTCCAGCTCCTCGGGAGCTTGGGCACCTGCACATGTACCTGGTATGTTTTCAAGGCCATCCAGGGATTCAAACCTGCAGTCAGCCAGCCATGTAGCTTCTAGCACTGCAGCTCCATTTGCTACTGACAGTGCCAGCAGGCTGGGCCTGAATCTCTTTGTAAACCATCCAGATTCTAGTATTTTTCTGTTATTAGCAACAGAATGGACTAAAACACCCACCAGAGCTTTGAGAAAGACCATTCAACTCTCCAAACTATTCTCTTTCTCTTAATTATTCCTCTAGTACCTTCAGTTGTGCTCAAGGTGGTGGGGACGCCTGCCCTCACCTTCACCTCCTAAAGATAGCACCAAATGGTTTTTGTTGCTGCCTTTGGGCCTTTGTTGACTTATACAACTCCTACTGGATCTCTCTTTTTTTCCCTGAAGAATTTATTTATTTATTATTATTATTTTAATTTGCTATAGGGCATGTGCACTCACCAGAGAGAGACAGAGAGAGAGAGGGAGGGAAAGTGAGAAAGCCAGCAGCCAGGTCTGGGACTTGAACCACAGCTGGTCATGTGGGAGTCCGGCACCTGAACCACCACGCCACCTGCTGGCCCCTCTACCAGATCTCTTATACCAAAGTCCTTGTTCTTATCCCAACATTCTGCCAGCCAAATCTTCTTGAAACAATACTCGTAATCATTACTATCTTGCTCAGACATCTTCAACAGTTCTCCATAATTTGTTGGATAAAATCTAAACTCCTTAATTGGTCACTCCAGGTCCTCCACAATCTGTCCCAAGGATCTACCTCCTTATGGCAGCCAGGATTTATCAGGCACTTCCTATGTAAGAGGCACCGTTAGAAGTTCTTTTTTGTTTTTGAAGACAAAGAGGAGTTTATTAAGCAAATGGGAAAGTATACTCCTAAGAGATAGGAAAGCACCAAGTACAAGACAAAATTGCCCAAGGCCTCTTTTCTTTTTTTAATTTAATTTTTGTTATAGCAGGTGTGCCCTTGGAGACAGAGAGAGAAAGTGAGATGGCACCCCCTCGCCCTGGCGAGGATAGCCACACCACAATCCCTTCTCCTTCATTTTCCTCTCAGAATTTTGGACACGCGTGCACAGGCACCTGGTGTGTTTTCAAGCTGCAGGGTTGGCTACTTGAACCATGCAACTGGCATGGGAGATCCAACTGCCTTCACCTCCATGACATTTGCTGGCCCTGTGTAAATGTCTTGCTTCATCCTGGCCCCTCTCTGCTGTCCTTCGAACACCTCACTCATTTCCATACTTGTTCTTGTACTTCAGCTGTTATTTCTATCCAAAATGCTCTAAGCTTACTATACAGCAGCTCAAGTAGCCCATAAAACTGCCCAGCCTGTTGAGCTTCAGAGACCTCTTTCCTAAAATCTTCAAACTCTTACAGATGGACTCACTCATCAACATTTTATTATAAATTGTCTTGAACAGTGACTTAATTTTTAAAATGTATTTGCCTTCAAAATGAAGAAACTTCTAGATGGCAGAGACTAGCCAGAGACCTCTGGGTGCCAAAGCACTGTTCTTGTTCAGAGCCGGTCTTCAGCACTTGCTAAATGAATGTTAAAGTGCTGCCCAAATCTACTGCTGAGCCAAGTAGGGAGGCTTATCCTCTGGAACCTCTGTAAAAGCCAATTCAACAACATCTGAATTTTTAAGTGATTTGTTATGAAATTAGTCCTATTTCCTTTTTTAAAATATTTTTTTATTTAACTTTATTTATTATTGTTATTTTAATTTGACCAGAGAGAGAGAGAGAGATAGAAGGGAGAGAGAGAAAGTGAGAAAGCAAGCCACCAAGTCCGGGATTCGAACCATGGTCAGCCATGTGGCAATCCAGCACCCTTAACCACCATGCCACCTGCTGGCCCCTGGAATTAGTCCTATTTCAAAATTCCCACTGGTAAGCAGAGATAAACTCAAACTTTATTGTATCAGTCCCTTAAAGATTTGTACCTATCCCCCCCCCCCCCCCCCCCCCCCCGTGAAGGGAAGAATGCAAATAGGGCACTGCAAACTAGGTGCCAGTACATGCCACGGAGGTTTTGCCTGTAAGTAACACGCAGTTTGTTTTTTGCCATAGGGTATGTGCACTTGGTGAAGAGTCAGAGAAAAGGAAAGTAAGGTATTATCTCTTGGGGAGATGGCCATGCCCCAATCCCTTCTCTTCCATTCTCCCTCTGGGATTTTGGGCACACACACACCTGTGCCTGGTGTGAGTTTTCAAGCCACTGGGTCTGAGACTTGAACTTCAGTTGGTCATGTGGGAGTCCAGCACCTTAATCACCTCACCCCCTGCTGGCCCAGTAAAGATTCTTGTCTGCCAGATAACACTGAGTCCCTGGCTCTGCAGATCAGAAAAAGAGTTGCAAAGCCAACTGGTCTGAGTAGAGTGGTGCTATTCTCGTGATGTTGCGTCTGTACCCACGTTCACTTCAGAGGTTTGAATTGACTAGCAAGTTTGTGTCGAGCCAGTCTTGTCACCTAAAAACTCCCTGGATCCAGCAGAGTGAGGCAGACAGCCCGTGAGACACAGTGGGAGCCTTCAAACTAACTAGGCATGAGATGATCCTGGACCAGTCCCAGGGAAACAAACTTCCACCCAGAGAAGTCGTGTTGCTCTTGAGCTGAGGGCAAAAAGAATTGCTCCGGACTGGCTGCTCCATTACTTGCTCTTCTAAACAGGTCACTTACAAGCACAAAGCTGCTAGCTGGCTACAGGTATTGGGCCATCGGGAAAGTCATGATGCATTTTTACATAGAAAGACAGAAAAATAAGCCATGACTTTTTCAACAGCCCAGTAACTCACAGACACATTTTGCTTGGCTTACAGAGTGGTTCTTTATTTCTCCTCCTCAACATTTGAATCGGTTGCCAAAACTTAAAAAAATGAGAAGAGATTACACAAAAATCTGGGTATCTGGCTTCTCTTGACAACAGAGCACCTGGCTATTCTGGCCCCTAGTCCTCTAAATGGGGCATTTGTTCCCCACCAGGCAGATGCGTGCATTTTTGCCCCTGCCCAACCTTGCTTATTTTCTTTGATCCAAAGTTTTGCTGATTACAAACTTGTATGGAGGGTAGGATCAGGTAGACCCTCAAGCCTCCATCAGCTCTGGGCTCTGTGATGCCTCTGGGTGTGGAGGAGGTGGTCAAGACTCTGAGGGTTCATAATGCAATACAGATTGGCTATTAGTCTTGTATAGCCATTCTTCACTTCACAGCCTACCTGTTTAATGACTGCTCGGATTTCTGACCAGTTCTCCAGCACAGGGAATCCCCTTTCTCTGTCTGACTGGTTCCCACCATTGGATAATGTTCACTGCATGAAGTGCACGATCATGCAAGACTACACAATCCGTTCATACATTTGTACTTTACCATTTAATATAGCTGGAAGCGCAGCAGCACTTTGAAGAAGAAAGAATGGGAGTATAAAAGTGTAAAAGAATGGGAGTATAAAAGTGATTAGCCGGTATGTTCTTGAAAGTGAGTATGATTCTTATTAGAACTAGAGGGGACATCTCCAAATGTTGAGTGGTTTATGAAAGTGGAACGGCAATGAATGAACCTCTATGACGCTATCATGAAATTTACGAAGAACAAGGCCAGCCAGGTGGTTAAGGCAGCTGGATCCCACATGGCCAACAGCCAGGCTGAGTCTCAGACCTGGTCCCTTGAAAAGCACACTACTGGGTGTGTGTGCATGTGTGTCCAAAATACTGAGAGAGAATGGAGAAGGGATTGTGTTGTGGCCATCCCCTTGGAGGATGCTTTCTCACTCTCTATCTCTTTCTCTCCCCCCAGTAAGTGCACTTATAGAAAAAAAAAAATGTAAAAAGCAGACCGCAGTGAGCCAGCAGGTAGCATGGAGGTTATGGCAGCTAGATCCCACATAGCTGACTCTGTGGTTTGAGTCCCAGACCCAGCAGCTTGAAAATCATATTGGGACATGTGCATGTATGCCCAAAATCCCAAGAGGATAATGGAGGAGAAGGGACTGTGGTGTAGCCATACCCTCCAGGGGGTGATTTCTCACTTTTCCTCTCTCTGTCTCCAGTGAGCACATGCATCCCACAGCAAAAAGAGAAAAATCACACCACAATAATAAGGTTCTTCTTTTGTTACACCCAGGACTCCTACCCTTAGGTATCCATTGCTGTCATCTCTCTTACCTTACTGGGGCCCTCCTCAGCTCCTGATAAATCCAATAACACTGATGACCTTGGATTCTTTACCACACTTTGAAGGATTTGATGACTGAATTATTAATCTGAATGCCCTTTTTAGGAATAATTTTTCTGTACAATTTTAAAAAAATATTTTATATAACTTTATTTCCTTTAATTTGACTAGAGAGGGACAGAACAAGAGAGAGAGAGAGCACAAGAAAGAAAGAGCAAGCCACCAGGTCCGGGACTTGAACTGCTTTCAGCCATGTGGGAATCCAGTGTCCTTAACCACCACGGCACTTGCTGGCCCCACTGTACATTTTTATAATTTTTGCAGATTACATTGTTGTGTTCTGTAATATGTGAGAGATATAAATTAAAACAAAGTTATCAAGTTGGAGTTTCCTTTAGACCTTTTCATTATTTAGAATAAAGATTACACCAGGTTTATATTATTTTTTAAAGAAGTATTTAATTTTATTTATTCATTCAATCATTTTCATTTGACCAGAGATAGACAGATACATAGAGAGAAGGAAAGTGAGGAAGCAAGCCAGCAGGTCCAGGACTTGAACCATGGTCGTCCATGTGGGAGTGTCCAGAGCCTTACACTGGGTTTATATTATTGTGGTGTGTCTTGTTGCTTTCTGGTGCTTATCTAATGTATGCTTTTTGAATGGATAGAATTACATTCTAGTGTGATGACATATGCTATGTATTGAAAAATACATATCCTTTGGTGACATACCACAAGTGTGATGACATATGATATCTATTGAAAAATACATACCCTTTGGCGGCATAAAAGACATCTGCCTTTAAGCTCCTCGCTTATCCACCAGTTCACTTAATGACCTAGTCATTGGAATGCCACAATCCTTTCTCCTCCATTCTCCTCTCAGGATCTTGGGCACATACACACACACACACACACACACACACGCCCAGTGTGAGTTTAAGCCACCAGGTCCGGGACTCAAACTGCGGTCGACTACATGGGAGTCCAGCGACATAGCCATTACGCCAACTGCTGGTCCCAAGAACACTCCTCTTTAACCAAACTACTGGGGCTCTCTCCATCTCTGTATTTTTTTAAGTAATTATTTTATTCAGCTTTATTAAGACTTTTTAAATTGTTGACCAGAGTAAAACAGAGAGAGAGAGAGAGAGAGAGAGAGAGAGAAGTGAGAAAGCAAGCTGGGACCAGCAGTTGGTGTAATGGCTATGTTGCTGGACTCCCATGTAGTCAACCCTGGCTCAGGTCCCGGACGTGGTGGCTTAAACTCACACTGGGCACGAGCTGCCCAAGATCCCAAGAGGAGAATGGAGGAGAAGGGATTGCGGAATGGCCATGCCCCCCTTTGTGGGGGGGTGGTTTCTCGCTTTCCGTCTCTCTATCTTTGTCTTTCTGGGGAGCACACGCGCCCTATCACAAAAAACCTCTCAGAAAAAGAGAGAGAGAGAGCAAGCCAAGTCACCAGGTCCAGGATTCGAACCTCATTTGGCCATGTGGGAGTCCAATGCCCCTAACCACTACACCACCTGCTAGCCCATCTCTGTATTAATAGCTAGTTACTAGGTCCCCTAGGCTGTCTGAAGGTGAAAACATATTTCCATGTGGATTCAATATTAATCTAAAACAAAACCTTATAAGTATATTATGATTTTCTTAAGCAAAAGTAGGAACTAATTTGATTTTTGTTATACAAATAGGAGAGGGTAGAGTAGGTGCCAGAGGTTTTTGCTTGGGTGGGGGGATTGTGGCTCAGAGAAGGGTGGCAAGTCCCTGAGCCCCTAAGAATTCTGAGAGGAGCAGCTTATATAATAGGTTGTGATTCAGGTGCATATCAGTTCCTTGCAGCTTGGGAAGAAGTGAAGCAAACTAGCTCAGGTACGTTTGGAGGGCATGGGGATTCCTTTTTTTCCTTTTTTTTTCTTTTTTACTAGTCTCCAGAGAGATAAAAACTCAATCGGCTGGTTCTAAACTTCTTTGCTAATAACTACCTCCTTTTCCCCACCCGACTTTATCGGGGCTAAGACCAACTTTCAGGAACTTGGAAACTGCTTGCCATCAGGTCACTTGTAAATTTAAGAGGTTATGGATATTGGTAATAAAGGTGTGAGAAAGGGGAGTAGGAACTGTTTTAGCTTTAAGACACCAGAACCTCCGAGCTTCCTGCAAAACCATTCGCAGCTTTTGCAAACCGCCTTAAAGTCATCAGCGCCCCACTGCGGAATTCGGGAATTCGAAGCTAAGCTTGTTACAATTGTTAACACCTTCGAGCAGTCTTTCTCTATTTGACAATTACTCCCTTCCTTTTCTTGCCAGCAGGAAGGTTCTGCTGCCTTGGCTCTAGGGAGTCCCTCTACAGCGAACAGCCCCCCTTCGTGTGCAGAAGTCGGGGGAAGATTTCTATCGGCTCTCCGGCTTTGCAGGGTGAGTGGTTTCCCGGCTGGAAAGCAGGGCGTGGGGGCGGGGACGGACATTAACAATTACCGGTAAATCTGAAAGTTAATAACGCTTCAGGTTCTAGGCTGGGCACAATGGCCACCACCTCTGAGCAGCTAGCCCAGGGGCAGCTCGGCCTTGAGCCTCATTGGAGGAACCCAGTTTCCGAGAGAGCGCAGAGGCTGTGAGTCTCTGCCACCCGGAGGAAACGCGCCCGCCCGGGACCGGCGTTCCCGCCGAGCAGGTCGGTGGAGCTCCCTCCTACCGAGCCGAGGAGGAGATGCTACCTCTACCCCGCGGCGTCCAGGAAGCCCTCCCACTCTTACTAACTTTCTCGGTCCCAGGGCGCCTCTCACGGCGGGGACGCGCTCGGTACTTAAGGCGGCACGGCGGGGCCGGCGCTCGTCAGTCGGAGCGCGCGGCGGCGGCGGTGGCGGCGCACCGAGAAGGGAGGCGCGGCGGCGGCGGTGGCGAGGAGCGGGAGGAGGGGCATGGAGCCGCCGCGGGCCTGCTGAGCACCGGAGCGCGGGCAGCCGGCGGCACGGTGAGCGCGGGCCCGGCTCTTCGGCCAGCCTCCCCGGACAGGCGGGCCGCGCGGGGGCTGAGCTGCGGACCCAGCACGCCGGACTCCGGGGCGCTCCCCGGGCGGAGTCCTGGGAGTCTCCCACCGGCTCCGCCGAGTCCAGGGCTGGGAGGCAGACCGGGGGCTGCGGCAGCTCCAGGCCCCCTCCGCACTGACCCCACCTCTCTTTCTTTCTCCATCCTCTTCTCCAGCCTCTCCTCCCTTCCTCCCTGGCGGCTTCTGTTTTGTGAATGAATTAGGAGGCAGACGACGGTGAGGGGCCGGAGGCTGGTTGGAGTACCCTCTCCCCCACGACCTTCCACGCCCTCCTAGGGGGCTCGTACCTGTCCGAGCACCAAGATACCAGGCACTCTGGTTTCTGCGGGTCGCCGGGCCCCGGCAGCACGTGTCCGCGAGACTGGGCTCCCTTCCTTTGCCGGCTGGGAGGAGACCGGAGGGCGGCCGAGCGCAAGGCAAGAAGCCCCCGCCAGGCACACAAGTTTCCGTCCCACCGCGCGTGGGCCCCTAGCAGGGCGCACCTGTCAGCTGGAGAGGTGCCAAAGACCAGGCAGCCCCTCAAAGTTTCGGGGGTGGGTAGGGAGGCGTGTGTCCTTAGCTGTTTTTTTTTTTTTTTTTTTTTTTTTTTTTTTTTGCTTCCATCGTCCGGGAAACCGGTCTTGAGCACCCCAGCCTCGTGCCCTTGAAGCCCAGTGTGCGTTAGCGTGCCGGGCGGGCTCCCGCGGATTCTTTCTGAGCCAAGGGTATGGGGGGGGGGGGGGGCGGGTAGAGGCTGGCCAGGCTGTAGGATCACCTCCCGCCCCTGCGCACGCGTTCTGCCAGCTCCGGGTAATACAGTCTCCTGTCTGGGCAGGGAGACTTCCACCATAGCCGGCACCAGCTATGCACGAGGGGTCCTCATCTGCCGGACCTTTTTGGGTCCTCTGTGGGGAGGGAGGCTCCGGGGTAGTGCCTCTAATACCTGCGGGGGGGAGGGGTCCCACCTAGGAAAGGAGGGGACCGGCCACACGGGATGGCGCCTTTGTCTGTAGCCACACTTTGCCTAGGTAGCCAGGGCCCGTGAAGATGACTAGGAGCAGGTTCGACTGTTAATTCCTTGAGTTTTCCGTTCCTTCCTGGCAGGGTCCTGGGAAACCGGCACGTGGGTGTGGCCGGTAGGGCCTTTGCCAAGAGGCGAGGCTCAAGCCGGTGGAAAGAAGCGTGGCTAGACCCTTTCTGACTGCACTGACCTGGTGGGCGCCGCCTCCAGCACAGCAACGAGGAGGGGAGGGGCTGGCACCGGGCAGGTTGCTGGGATGGCCTCCGCACCCCTTGCCTCTCCCCAGGGCGCAGGGGGGCAGTGGAGCGGGTAGCAGCTGTTGGGCATGCAAGCTCAAGTAGGACGGGGGCGCTCCCGGGCAACGGATGCAGGCGTCGGGGGGAGACGCCCTCCGCCCCCCGCCCGCGGCCCTGGGAAGGGGGAGAACTAGGAGAGCTGGGAATCTTGCAGAGGAAGCACGCGGCAGGTTCCCAGGGATGGCAGGGCAAAGCGCCCAGAGGGAGGCCGTGTGCTTCCCGGAGAGATGAGGCTGCCAACAGCTCTTTCTGAACTGAAGCTGCGGAAGGCTGCTAGTGCCTCTGTCTCAGGCTGATTTAGGGCAGGACTGTGTGTTCCTCACCCCTCCTCTAGGACAGGACAGGTGACTGGCCAGAAGGTGTGTTTGCCTTGGGGTGGGGATTTGGTTTCAGTAAGACTCTAGAGTGGGAACAAGCTGGGAACTGAGAGGTCATTGTCTAGACCTGGGGTAGAAAAGGGGCTTACTGCTGGCAGGTGGCAAGGAGAGGAGCTGGGAAAAGGCCTGGCTCAGCGTGGAGGGTGGGGGTGGCAGTCCTGTTGGCGCTGCTTTCCCCCCTCTCCCTTACACCACCCTTCCACATTCCTGGCTCTGGAGGAACCCACAGTTGGCCTAACCACTTGGGTAGCCCTTGCGGACTAGTGTTTCCATTATCAGGGACATGGTTTACCTGCGATATCTGAAGCAAGACACCGTTAGCCCCCGATGTACTGAGGGGGAACCAAGTCTCGGGGAAATCTTGGGCAAGGTCAGGCAGCCAGGACGTAAGAAGGCTTGTCTCAAACCCAAGCCTCTGATGCCAAGTCCTGGGCTCTTTGCAAAACAGCAGTTTCCAACAAGGCAGAAGCTCAGAGCCCCAACTCAGTTGCAAACATAAACCTGGCATGATTTCCCAGAGTGTCAGGCAGGGAGAGCGCAGATTCACGGGCACTAGGACCAAGCGGATGGGGCTCTGCAGACAGCACTGGCCTAGGCTGCTGCAGTGGTGGCTGCAGTTCCCTTCTGCTCACCTGCTAGGCTTCTGGAGGGCTGTTAACCCCCAGCTCTCCTTTCCTCTCCTTTCCCTTGTCTGCTGTTCCCTCTGGCTTTTCCTTTCTGTCCTGCCTCTCAAGTAAATGAGAAGGTGAAAAGCAGAGAACAGGGAAAGTTTCTCTTACTGATTTTGCCTTGTAAAAAGGAAACTGATTACGCCCCTCACCTCTTTGTTTCCAGCTTTCTTTTCCTCCCCTTTCTTCATGAGTCTCATAAGTGGCTATGTTACTAGTGAATATCCCCCTCCCAGAGTGCAGTCCCCTAGTTCAAACAGGGCAGGTAGAAGTTCTTAGGGCACAGACTACCTCCCGGCCAGCTCAGAGCTGCCTCAGGCCCACCCCACTGAGGCTCATCAGTAGGTACTAGAGGTCTGTGGGTCAGATTCCAGCTGGGTGTGGTACATTCTCTTTGGGCTTTAGTTTCTCTCACAACAGTAAATGCTACTCTTAAATTTTACCTGCTACACTTTTAACCCTCAAAGATGCTAGGAGATTGGGAACCAGCAGTTAGCGTAATGGCTATGTCGCTGGACTCCCACGTAGTCGACCGTGTTTCGCGTCTTGGACCTGGTGGCTTACAACTCACGCCGGGCGCGTGTGCGTGCGTGCCCAAGATCCCAAGAGGAGAATGGAGGAGAAGGGATTGCGGCGTGACCATCCCCCCTGGGGGGTGATTTCTCGCTTTCTGTCTCTATGTCTCTGTCTGTCTGTCTGGCGAGCGCACGCGCCCTATAGCGAAAAACCTCGGCCCACATTCTACAGATGAAACAACCTAGCGGTCACACAGATAGGAAGTGGCAGAGCTGGGATTTGAACCCAGCTTAATCTATAGTCTTAGTCATCCTCAGTAAGTGACAATGATTTTTAAAATTTATTTAATTTTTATTTATTCATTCATTTATTTTAATTTAACCAGAGAGAGACAGGCACAGAGAGAGAGAAAGTGAGAAAGCAAGCGACCAGGTCCAGGATTCAAACTGTGGTCAGCCATGTGGGACTGTCCATTGCCGTAACCACCATGCCACCTGTTGGCCCCCATGACAATGATTTTTTAATTTGACAAGAGAGACAAAGGAAGCAAGAAAGCAAGTCGCTAGGTCCAGGACACAAACTGTGATCAACCATGTGGAAATCCAACACTCTTAACTACCACGCCACCTGCCAGCCCCAACAATGATTTTTTTCTTTTTTTTTTTTTTTTTAAGAATTATTTTATTTAACTTTACATATTTACTTGTTTATTTTTTCAAATTTGACCAGAGGGAGGGAGAGAGAGGGAGAGAGAGAGACAGGGAAATCAAGAAAGCAAGCCACCAGGCCCAGGACTCAAACCACTGTTGGTTATGTGGGATTCAGTGCCCTTAACCACCAAGCCACCTGCCGGCCCCCAACAATGGTTCTTATTAGTGGGTCATTTCCCCGGTTCTTGGCCAGACTCAAAAAACGCCCACTCTCCCACTAACCCTAAGTCCTGCCTTCTCCCACCAGATGCCGGTGCAGCTGACGACAGCCCTACGTGTGGTGGGCACCAGCCTATTCGCTCTGGTAGTGCTGGGTGGCATCCTGGCAGCCTATGTGACAGGCTACCAGTTCATCCACACAGAAAAGCACTACCTGTCCTTTGGCCTGTACGGCGCCATCCTGGGTCTGCACCTGCTCATCCAGAGCCTGTTTGCCTTCCTGGAGCACAGGCACATGCGGCGGGCTGGCCGGCCACTGAAGCTGCCCTCCTCTGTGCGGCGCTCAGTGGCACTCTGCATTGCCGCGTACCAGGAGGACCCTGACTACTTGCGCAAGTGCCTGCGCTCTGCCCAACGCATCGCCTTCCCTGACCTCAAGGTTGTCATGGTGGTGGATGGCAATCGCCATGAGGACGCCTACATGCTGGACATTTTCCATGAAGTTCTGGGTGGCACTGAGCAAGCTGGCTTCTTTGTGTGGCGCAGCAACTTCCATGAGGCGGGTGAGGGTGAGACAGAGACCAGTCTGCAGGAGGGCATGGACCGTGTGCGGGATGTCGTGCGGGGCAGCACCTTCTCATGCATCATGCAGAAGTGGGGAGGCAAGCGCGAGGTCATGTACACAGCCTTCAAAGCTCTTGGCGACTCAGTGGACTACATCCAGGTAAGGGTGCCTCCCTGAGTGTGTGCATGGGCATGTGTTTGGCCAGCCAGAGATACTCTCCTCCGGGAATTTTAAGATATATGTCCCTTACTGTGCTAAGCCCCCCCTCTGCACATAAGGCAAGACAGAATGATTCTAAACAGCAGCTCTGAGGTCAAACAGACCTGGGCTAGAAACCTGGTTCTGCTGTTGAGTAGCTGTGTGACTCTAGGTAGGTCTCTGAACTGGTGTCCCAGTAATAATAGCAAACAGGTGTGTAGCATTGCATTTCATTTCAGGTGCTGTTGTAGGGAATTCATACATATACTGGCTCTTTTAATCTTATAATACTCCAAGGAGATTAGTGCTATGAGGGATGTTCTAGAAGTTCATAGAAAATTATTAAAGTATTATGAAGAAACTTTTGCAGCAAAATAAATTATTTTTTTCTTTTTAAAAGTTTTTACTACAGGACGTGTGCCATCGCCAGAGAGAGAGGGGGAGAGAGAAATCACCCTTCTGGGGGAATGGCCACACCACAATCTCTTCTCAGTTTTCCTCTCAGGATTTTGGGCATACACACACAAACCAAGCATTATTTCCAAGCCACTGGTGTGGGATTTGAACTGCAGAGTAGGCTATGTGGGATCCAGCACCTTAAACTCCATGCCACCTGCTGGTCCCCAATTATATACATATATTTTAAAAAGAATTATTTATTTAATTTTATTTATTCATTCGTTTATTTTAATTTGACCAGAGAGAGAGAGAGACACATATAGAGAGATTAGGAAAGTGAGAAAGCAAGCCACTAGGTCCAGGACTTAAACCATGGTCAGCCGTGTGGGAGTGTCCAGCGCCTTAACCACCACACCACCTGCTGGTCCCCCCAGTTATATTTTTTTTAATTAAAAAAAAATTTTTTTTTGAGAGGTTTTTGCAATGGGGCGTATGCACCTGCCAGAAAGAGAGAGACAGAAAGCAAGAAATCACTCCCCAGGAGGGATGGCCATGCCACAATCACTTCTCCATTCTCCTCTTGGGATCTTGGGCACACATGCACATGCACCCAGTGTGAGTTTAAGCCACCAGGTCCGGGACTTGAACCGCAGTCGACTATATGGGACTCCAGTGACATAACCATTACACCAACAGCTGGTCCCATATCACTCTTCTTATAAGGTGCAGAGGCAGAATTTGAGCCCAGTCTATCTCAAAGTCAATACTTAACTTACCTGTTGTGCAGTATTGCCTCGTCACTGGCACCATGGGAATGAACCTCTTCAATGTGGTGGATCAGTCGTGGTGGCAGTGATGGTGCAGATGCTCTGCAGTACTAGAGGCCCTATTGAGAATTGGGGTTTGGTTCCTGGGTTGACCTTTGCATGCCAAGTGTACATACTGGTGCCCATGAACCTGGCTGGCTGAAAGGTTGGGGCGACCACAGTATGAGACCCTATTCAAGGTGCTTGTCTCTCTCTCTCATCAAAGAAATAAACTTGAGGAAAGAAAGGAAATGTGAAGAAATCATGTTGAAAGCACTTAAAATGTTTTAGTTATGGGCCAAAAAGTCCTATTCTTAGTGTCAAATTCACGGATCAGGTGGGAAGTGGAGGGATGCAGGTGCAAATGGCTTACCAGCTTCATTTGCGACCCAGAGCAGAACCTGTCTAGTTTCTGGTCAAAGTGGTCTTTGAAATGAGTCTGGAAATTCTATTAGGTTGATGCAGCTTGAATCACCAAAACTGAGAGGACATATACTTTTTTTTTTTTTTTTTTTTGAGAGGATTTTTGCTATCGGGCGCGTGCGCTCGCCAGACAGACAGAGACAGAGAGAAATCGAAAGCGAGAAATCACCCCCTCCAGAGGGGATGGCCACGCCGCAATCCCTTCTCCTCCATTCTCCTCTCGGGATCTTGGGCACGCACACACACACGCGCGCCCGGCGTGAGTTTAAGCCACCGGGTCCGGGACTCAAACTGCGGTTGACTACGTGGGAGTCCAGGGACATAGCCATTACGCCAACTGCTGGTCCCAAGGACATATTAAAGCTCTCACATTTGCAGTGCCAGGTAGAAGCCAAGAGTGAGGACCCAGGTTTCTTGTCGACTTCACAGTATCCACACCACCTCTGTTCCTGTCTCTGCACTCTTCTCCACTTACTAGCAGGTTTTACCCATTACTTGGTAAATGCTTGGAAGAACAGTGGCTGTTTTGATAGCCTACCTGTGTACCAACTAGCCTTACTATTTAGTGTACCTACCTATAGTTTGCATAGACCTTATTTTGGCTTTTTAAGAAGTTATGTCCTTGCAAGGGACCAGCAGTTAGCGTAATGGCTATGTCGCTGGACTCCCATGTAGTCGACCGCGGTTCGAGTCCCGGACCTGGTGGCTTAAACTCACGCCAGGCATGTGTGTGTGCGTGCCCAACCAAGATCCCGAGAGGAGAATGGAGGAGAAGGGATTGCGGCGTGACCATCCCCCCTGGGGGTGATTTCTTGCTTTCTGTCTCTCTGTCTCTCTCTGTCTGTCTGGCGAGTGCACGCGCCCTATAGCAAAAACTTCTCAAAAAAGAAAGTTATGTCCTTGCAAGAGAGTTGATATGTTTATTTTTTTTTTCTGCTTTCTGAGGCCTAAGATCACCTCAGCCATGTAGGGAAGGGTGAACGTCTGAGGCAGTTTGATTCTGTAGTTTGCCTGGGGATATGTGGCCTCTGAAACTTTGGGGACCCAAAAGCTTAGGAAAAAGCCCTGAAGTCCTAGCACATGCTCACAACACAGTAGCTTTTGTTACCCACTCTTTTGAAGATCAGAACTCCCCACAACTTACCCTGCCACCTATCTCCCTTTTCTGATCACTCCTGTGTTCTGGTGCTTCAGCAAATAGACACACACCAGAGCCATGCCTGTCTTTTTATGGCCCTGGGATCACTGCCTAAGGCAACTCTGGACTGTAGCCAATGAATGAATGATGAATGTCAGTCTGTCTTCCAATAGCCTGCTGAGAGTGTGTGTCTCTTTTCCTCCTGGGAGAAAACGCTGCCCCAACCAGTGTGGAAACCCAGGAAGCACAAGAGCATTTTCTTCCCCAACTAGTCCTAGAATAAAGACCTCCTTAGAGCGAAGGAAGCAGAGCAGCATGAAGAATGGGTTAGAGTCATGGCAGGAAGTGTTGGTGTAACCAGCACTACTGGGAAATAAGAAGGTAAAGGAGTCTGGCCTGAGGCTACCTGGAACTTTCTCAGGAATACACCAGGATGTACAGATGTGTCTGGTGGGAAGGCAGGGAAGCAAATGGGAGGGACCCAGTCTGAGTCTGGGGCTGATGGCTGTGCCTGATACTCCCCCTTAGTCTTCTGTGGCTACCTTGTCTTCCCACGCAGAGAAAACAGGGTAGAATTGGGGTACCAGAGGTAGTCTCTTTCCTGCAGGCTGATGGACTCTTACTTGGCTTTAGTTAAAGGCTTTTAGGCTTCTGCAGAACAGTTTTGGTTTATCAGTGGATATTGTTCTCTGCTGAGAAAAAGCTCAACCAGGGGTCTGTAAAAGCAATCTCCCTGCCCAGCAGTTATCTGGACCCTGTACCATTAGAAAACAGCCAAGTGGGGCCAGCAGGTGGTGTAGTGGTTAAGGCGCTGCCTGCCCACATAGCCAACTGCAGTTCAAGTCCTGGATCCAGTGGCTTGAAACTCAAGTCAAGTATGTGTGCATGCATGTCCAGAATCCCAAGAGAAGAATGTAGGAGAAGGGGTTGTGGCATGGCCATCCTTGTTGGGGAGGTGATTTCTCACTGTCTCTGTCTTTCCAGCAAGTGCACATACCCTAAAGCAAAAATCTCTTAAAACAAAAAAGATGAATTAGTAAAGAATTCACACTCCGGGTTCAACATCTAATAATGAGACCACCTGTTAAGAGACCATGAGCCTTCTCAGGGGAGGGAGGGCAGGTGTATGGGATTTGATCCAGGATCTGATACAGACAACTGCTGCCAGCTTCCATGCCCATACAAAACAGATTACAGACAAGAGAGCCCTTGGCCATGTACCCTGGTCTTAAAACCTGGGCCAAGGGAATCTGTGTTGGAGCCCTGAAGGTACCAGCTATGTTAGAAAGTAGGTAGAGCCTCACCACTGAGCCTGAATAGCAACCCTATGAGACGGCCTTGGGAGGTGGCCTCTCACAGGAGCCATTTCTTGGTCATTTGAAGGTCTTCTGGCCTTGGTTTAGCCTACTGTGTTCATCTGATTTCAGTGACTAGTTACCCCTTTCTGCCCAAGGACCCCAGAGAAATACACTCAGATCATTTCTGTGGACCCTGGCTCTGTAGGAGTTAAAAACTTGTCCAGTGCTAAGCATTTTTCCATTTCTAGGCCCAGCACCCAGTCTTCTGGTTTTTTCTCTCTCAACCTTAGTGGCTGTCAGTCCTGGAATTTAAATGCTCCTTTTCCTTATTTTCCTTTGTTTTCCTCTTGCCCTTCCTATTTGGCGTAGGTGTCTCTGCTAGTGGCTGGAAGTGTGTCATGTGAGATGGGTTGTGACTCTCAGGCAGGGAGCAGTTTGGTGGGGTGTGCATGCACTTGCAGGCCTAAGGTTGGATGGGCTGACAGTGCACTCTCTCTGCAGGTGTGCGACTCGGACACTGTGCTGGATCCAGCCTGCACCATCGAGATGCTTCGAGTCCTGGAAGAGGATCCCCAAGTAGGGGGAGTCGGGGGAGATGTCCAAGTAAGAAATAACCAGGATTCTTGGGGGTAGGGGACTGGACTTTCTGTTGCTTCTTAATCCAACTGGATATGCCTGGGAAATGAGGTCCTTGACTTGTACTATTTGGGAAGGTACCCTTTTGACAGTTCTGATATCAGAAGATTCCCCTCACTTTCTAACCAGCCCATTTCCTGTTTTGTTTTGTGTGAAGGAGAAAAATCACTTAATAGGTATACATGTGGGGAAAAAACCACCTGCATTACAGGGAGGAGCATACTATTACAAAGCCATAGATCCTAGAAGGTATTTCGTTTTTGGCTAGCAAAGTAGCCCCAAAGTTAGACCCTTGAGACATCCTTGCTCTTATGGAACTTGGGCTAAAAAACCATGGACAATACAGTGGGAAGGAAGGGCCAGTGTATTTCCAGAGTATACTGCAGGCAACACATCATGGCTTTCCTACCGCAGATGTCAGGACAGGTGACTGGGGTAGTGACAGGCATCTTTTTCAAACCCTTCTACACTACTGGCTGCCTCCTGAGATTGAAGGTGGCTTTCAGGGCTGCAACAGGTTAGCTGAGAAATCATGATTGTCACTGAATGACACAGTGTGGAGTTGGTCTTGGGGATAATGTATGGAGTATGGTGGTCTCCTCTGAGCCTCGGGTTTTCCAGTTTTGGAGGGAGCTAGAACTGAGGACCAGAAATTAAGAGTAATGAGTGACAGAACCTAGGACAGGGAGGCATCAGGGTCTGTGCTGTCTTGTTTCCTTTGGGGCTCATGTCCTCAGGTGGAGAGGCCCAGCATCTCTGTTCATTTGCAGATCCTCAACAAGTATGATTCGTGGATCTCCTTCCTGAGCAGTGTGCGGTACTGGATGGCCTTCAACGTGGAGCGGGCCTGCCAGTCCTACTTTGGCTGTGTACAGTGTATCAGTGGGCCCCTGGGCATGTACCGCAACAGCCTCCTCCAGCAATTTCTGGAGGACTGGTACCATCAGAAGTTCCTAGGCAGCAAGTGCAGCTTTGGGGATGACCGGCACCTCACCAACCGAGTCCTGAGCCTTGGCTACCGGACTAAGTATACAGCACGCTCCAAGTGCCTCACAGAGACTCCTACTAAGTACCTCCGGTGGCTTAACCAGCAGACCCGCTGGAGCAAGTCTTACTTCCGGGAGTGGCTCTACAACTCTCTGTGGTTCCATAAACACCACCTCTGGATGACCTATGAATCAGTGGTCACAGGTTTCTTCCCCTTCTTCCTCATTGCCACAGTCATACAGCTTTTCTACCGGGGTCGCATCTGGAACATTCTCCTCTTTCTGCTGACAGTGCAGCTGGTGGGCATTATCAAGGCTACCTATGCCTGCTTCCTTCGGGGCAATGCAGAGATGATCTTCATGTCTCTCTACTCCCTTCTCTATATGTCTAGCCTCCTGCCGGCCAAGATCTTTGCCATTGCTACCATCAACAAGTCTGGCTGGGGCACCTCTGGTCGAAAAACCATTGTGGTGAACTTCATTGGCCTCATCCCTGTGTCAATCTGGGTAGCAGTTCTTTTGGGGGGACTAGCCTACACGGCTTATTGTCAGGACCTGTTTAGTGAGACAGAACTAGCCTTCCTTGTCTCTGGTGCCATATTGTATGGGTGCTACTGGGTGGCCCTCCTCATGTTATATCTGGCCATCATTGCCCGGCGATGTGGAAAGAAGCCAGAGCAGTATAGTCTGGCTTTTGCTGAGGTGTGACATAGTCCCCTATCAGAGCGGGAAAAGTGCAATGGGCAAGGGAGGGAAGGGGAATGGAAGAGAAAAGTGGGGTGGGAGGGAGAAGGGAGTGCTGTGTTTTTGTTTCTTAATGGTCCAAAGGACAAATATGAAATGCAAAGAATAGTTGACTGTAGTATGGCCTGAGCAGTGCTGCTTAGAGACAGTAACACTGATTTCTCAGGCTTAGGATAGAGGGGGTATGTGTTTTCAGGCTGCCTATCTGCTTTGCCTCTGCATACAGGCAGTGGTCTCTAGGGAAGATTCTACTTCTTCTCCCTGGGATACAGAGGGAATAGGAGCTCAGAAGTGTGCTACACTAAACTACAAATTACATTTGGTAGCAAGTTCTACTAAGTAAGTGAGCAATGAGAGCCGGTGGGAAAGGGTTCTCCTAGCCCATGTGAACACAAGCAGAGGTGGTGGGAGAATTCCTACTGAGAGATCTGGGCCAGCTAGTGTCCCCATCTCCCCAGCCCCCAACTAGCCATCAATGCAATATGACTGAGCCTGAGATACAAGGCCCAGAGGCCTGATCTTTGGGTGTCAGAAAACAGGGTCCAGGAATGGTGCTTTACATGATGTATTTGCTCTACTCCGTATCTCAGCATCCCAGGGATGAGCCCAAACAGCAGGGAGTTAGCACTGAACTACTAAAAGTGTGTGTTTTTTAGAAGCTTGCCATAAGGAACAAAGATCATGGTGGTACTAAAGGCCATGGCCTATATAGAGACCTTAGACTGAGTATGTTCCACTTGGAAATCTCTCAGACTCCTAGATGGATTCTTGCTTGTGTGTAATCTCTGCTGGGAAGACAAATCATTTTAGCTATCTACTAGGAAGATTAAATCCCTACACATTTAGAAAGAGAGTGAGGTCCTGGGTATTTATACTTTTAGACTCCTCAATTGTTCTCAAATTCAACTGTGAGATGAAACCAAGACAGCCTCCTCACTTGACTTTTTTGAAAGGCATATTTTTGGGTGTATAACTGCAGTTACTTCTTAAAACCCTCATCATTATCATGTGTTAGGTTTTCTAGGGGGTACTGGGACAGTGCCTGGTTCTTACAGGACCCTCTGCAATAGGCAATCATGCTCTTGGCTCACTAGAGAACTTAGGAGCCTCTGATCAAACTGGCTACAATCTTGGACCTGCCTGGACGGATTTCCTGGTAGCTGGTGAGCATGTGGACTTCTGGTCTACTATTACTGACAATCATCTCCAATGGAAACCTTTCCAGTGTTCCCAAAGTGAGCCCTCAAATCCAAGCTGGTCTTCCTTGAGACCGGTCCGTCCTCCAGTTGCTTCTCCAGGGAATTCTTACAGCCGGGTTATGGATAGTCACTACTGAAATTGCTTCTTTCCAGAAACCAAACTAAGAGATGGAATTGGTTCCTACGTCGTATGATTCTTGCATTCCCTAGTGCTGTGTGATTTCTCCTTGCGGCTTTTGGGGGAGTGAGAAGCTGTTTTTTAGTGATGTGCAATCCACAGACTTACCAGTGTTT
Organism: Tupaia tana; assembly: GCA_026018925.1. NCBI lineage: Eukaryota > Metazoa > Chordata > Mammalia > Scandentia > Tupaiidae > Tupaia > Tupaia tana. The sequence goes on along the minus strand of JAKSZU010000018.1, from coordinate 17,900,131 downwards.
GGGTTTGAAACCTGGAATGTTGCCTAAGCCTTTGACTTAGGGACTGCTCACATACTTGCACAAATGTCCATTCTCAGAGGCCAGTCAACCCCTCAGAACCAGCACCAAGGTGGAGAGCAGTCGAGGGAGTCAAGCCTCTAATGTACCCAGGTGCTTCCTACAAAGGAACAAATTATGTGCTGAGCCACAGATGGGCAAACCCTGGTGCTTTCCATCATCTTCCATGAACTCAAGGGTTTGCCGGGTGTAACCAACAGTTGCCACGTCACACAGACCTCGAGTTTCTGATACGACTGCTGATGGATGTCAGGCCCGAGCTGGGAAGTAACAGGCATTTGTAAAGACAGCCATTCTAGACTCTTCTGTGTTTCTGCTGGCTAAGAAGTAACTATTTTGAGCACTACAGTGGAGGAAATCCGGTCAACCAACTGCAGAGGTCACACTAAGGGCTTAATTTTCCTTAGCTTCTACTTGAAAGTTCATGTACGACGATGGACTCTGGATGGAGAACTGCTGACTGTCCTAACATCAGCCTTCCTCATCTCAAATGAAGGCAGGTACAGATGAGTGGGCAGACTACTTTCAACCTCAACTGGCTTTTCTAAGTTACTTTGTACGCTTTCCAGCAGCAAAGCCAAACCAGGTCTTCAGCTTTATCCCCATTTCTTGCAAGGGAAGAGCCTTTATACAACTGGATGCATTCTGGGTTTTCCTCATTGAGAATTTTAACCCTCTTTTGTATTATTTCTATGATAATTTGTACACATATTTATTTTTACCTTTTTTTTCTTTTTTTACTTTTCAGGTCAAATTTTTTATACTGTACTTATTTGTGAAAATAAAGATTCTCACTTAATGCTGGTATCTGAACTATTTCTTCTCTGTACTTAAAAAGCTAGCTCTTAATTCCAGTTTCAAAACAGGGACTTACATGAAATAGTCAATAAAACTCAAAAGTAGGATAAGTTGTGTTTTTTTTTTTTTTTTTTTTTTTTGAGAGGTATTTTTGCTATAGGGCGCGTGTGCTCGCCAGACAGAGAGAGACATAGAGACAGAAAGCGAGAAATCACCCCCCAGAGGGGATGGTCACACCGCAATCCCTTCTCCTCCATTCTCCTCTCGGGATCTTGGGCACGCACGCACACGCGCCCGGAGTGAGTTTTAAGCCATCGGGTCCGGGACGGTGAACCGCGGTCGACTATGTGGGAGTCCAGCGACATAGCCATTATGCTAACTGCTGGTTCCCAAAAGTAGGATAAATTGTTATAGCTGCCTCTGGATCTGGGGACTCAGGGTGGAGTAGCTTCTGCAGCAGAGGCAGGGCAAAGTCTCTGGGGGAAAATATTAGGTTGCTGGGAAAGTCATGACATGTTTTTCTATATGAAAATGTGTCATGACTTTCTCAAAGACCCAATACAATAATTGGCAGATTAGCATGAACTCTTGCTTAGGCAAAGACAAAGCTAGCTTCTTCCTTGAGAGGAGAGCATTTTAGCTGGCAAATGATGTCCTAACTGTGGCTATGCAGGGCTAGAGGGTAAACTTCCTTCCTTGGGGAAGAGGTTAACAAAATGGACAACATCAGCAGCCCTCTTGTCCCATTTATTAAAGAAACAGTAAGAAAAGATACAATGCAGGAAAAACATCATCCTTTCACATCAGGCTGAACGAAGCACAGTGATTTCTCCCCATCATCCCTCCCACCCACCCCAATTCCCATATCCCATCCACATCAGTTTAAATTTTGAGGTTCTTTGATTGGGAGTACCAGTGGCGAGGGAGCTGGACGAGTAGAGGTGACTTAAATCTGGCCACCTCTTTAGCCCCAGGAGCAGGGAGCTGCAGGCCCAGACAGTCAAGCAGAAATAATATTTGGAGGGTCTTTGAAGTGGTTGTTCACCTCCCTGTTCTGTGTCCAAACCCCTAGGGGAGGGTGTGGCAGTAGAGCATGACTAGGTCCAAGCTGCCCAAGTCAGAGCTAATGAAGTATGGTCCATTCACCACTGCCCTGTTTCTTGAGTGCATGAGCCGATTCTCCAGTGGTGAGGAGGGGACTACATGTGAATTGGGACCTGCAGGCCAATGTATCCCTGAGGAAAAGTCCACAAGAACAATTCAAGAAACTAGTAAGAAACAAGGGCAGAAAGCTGTGAGACCAAAACACAGCAAGCTTCGAGAAGGCTGGGGATCCTTACCAAGCCAGGATCATTCCCACCTGCCATTGTCCATGTCCCACCAATGACATTTTACCTTAAGTCAAGAAAAAAGCAGAGGAAAAAACTGGCTCACTTAAATTTGAGCCCCAGCTAGGTTTAGACCATAGCTCCGTATCTACCCTTTTGCCTAAGAGACAGACTGCCCAGAACCACAGTGCTGGGAAACCAAGGTGGCCTGGGGGGAAAAATGGTGTTTATGGGGGTAGCATTCCATTTGGATACATTGCAGCCATTGGACCCCCTGGTCTGGGGAAAGCAGCTGGGCTTGTACCAGGAAGGCTCCCCACTCTAGGAAATGGGACCAAATTCTTGCCTGCAGGGCCATTCATCCTTGGAAAAGAAGCTGGGTTTAAACCCAGGGGTGCAGTTGGCCTCGCAAAAGGAGCTGGGTTGATACCCACAGGGCCTGCTGGAGAAGCACCCAGGTGCCCAGCAGCTGACCTAGGGAAAGCAACCTGACCAGGGCCTAATGGGCCAGTAGACCTTGGGAAGGCAGTTGGACTTGGACCCTGTAGGCCAGTGGCCCTTGGGAAGTTAGCCGGGTTGGGGCCTAGTGGACCAGAGGCTCGTGGGAAAACTGCTGGACTCGAGCCCTGGAGGCCAGCAGACCTTTGGAAGGTAGCTGGGTTTGAAGCCAATGTGCCAGAAGACTGAGAGAAGGCAGTTGGATTTAGTCCCCCTGAACCTGTCCCCCTTGGAAAGGGATTGGCATTTACTCCCATGGGGCAGCCTGGCCTTGAAAAATGAGCTGAATTAGGACCTATAGGACCAGGAGCTCTTGACATGGGAGATGGATTTGGCCCTGGAAGGCCAATGCCCCGAGAGCCAGGACCCGAGTTGGGGCCTATAGGGCCAGGTACTCTTGCCATGGAAGATGGGCTTGTGCCCATATTTCCAGAAGCCTGTGAGAAAGAAGCTGAATTTGCTCCTAAAAGACCTGCTGCTCTCAGAATGGGACCAAGATCTAGACCTTGAGGTCCAGCCATTCTTAAGTTAAGACCAGATCCTGTGCCCAAGAGGCCACCTGCTCTGGTATCTAGATTAGGGCCTGGGCCCAGGCCACCTGCCCTTGGGTTGGGCCCAAGGCCTGGGCCCAGGCCACCCGCCCTTGGGTTAGGACCAAGGCCTGGGCCTGAAAACACACCTGACCTGGGGGCAGGGTTTGTCCCTAAAAAACCTGATCTCAGATTGGGACTTGGTCCAGGGCCCAGGCCAACTGGCCTAGAATTGGGAGGACCATTCCCAGAGGTCAGCAGGACACCTGCTCTCAGATTGGGTCCAGATCCAGGGCCCATGGGTCCCCCACTTCTGTGGTCAGGACCAGCTCCCAGGAGACCACCTGCCCTTGGGTTGGACATAGGACCTGGTCCTGTGAGCCCCCCTAACCTGGGGTTAGACAGAGGCCCCGGGCCTGGAAGAGTCCCTGTTCTAGGGTTTAGAGCTGGGTTTAGAGCTGGGCCGAGGCCTGGGCCTGGGCCTAGGCCTAGGCCTGGGCCTGAACCTGGGCCTGGGCCCAAGAGACCACCTGGCCTTGGGAAAGAAACTGCGCCTGTGCCAGTGGGATTCATCCCTCTTGGAAAAGAAGCCATGCCTGGGTCACGAGCACCAGTAGGGAAAGGTGCTGGATTTGAAGCCAGTGAGCCTGATGAAGTTGGAAAAGGTGATGGGTTCCTTGGAAACGGGGCCAGATTTCCACCAAGAGAACCAGCTGCCATGAGGAAAGGATCCGAGTTCACGCCCAGCGGGTGGCCTGTGTTCAGAACAGGACCACCCTGTGGTCCCAGGGAACTGTCGAGCCGTCCTCGAGGTGGCAGCGGAGCACGAGTCCAAGGAGTTGGCCGCTCTCTAGGGAAAATCCGGGGTTCTTTCATACTTTCTTGGGGACGTTGGTGATAATTGGCTTGGGGCGGGTTTTGAAAAGGATCTTGTTTTTGATGAGTGCTGTCACCAGGTACTGGGTGCCAGTATCGCGGCCAAGCTCATCACAGGCCTGCTCCCCAGGAGTGTGTTTGACAAGGACTGCAAAAGGTTTCTCCAGATGGATGACTTTCCCATACAGGATATGATGCCCCACGATCAGCACAGGGATTCCCTTTGGCAGAACAAGAATAAGATGCCTGAGGTTCAGGACAAGGCCATCACACTCAGGTGCCATCTAAAGCTGCTCTTGGCAAGCAATGATGGCACCTCTACTCCCTGGTCTGGCTCCACCATTGCTGACCAGCCACACTGGACAACCACCCTCGTACCAATTTTCCCTTTCTATCCCCACAAAAGATAATTTCTACTTTGAGAAATGTGACCTTTGCAGATTCTTCAAAGCTACATTTCCCTGCTCCTGCGGAGGTGGGGGGAGAATAAGCAGGTAGCTTCACAGATTAGCTAGACTTGGAATAACAAACCTGAGGGCAGTCCTCACACTGGATCCTGGGAGCACCACCTTGGTGTAGCTCACTTTCCTGAGGCATCAGGCAGGGAAAGAAAAGCCCCTCACCTCAGTGGTGTAATGTAGGTCTCCCAGGAGGTTTCCAGCTAATCCGGTGCTGTAGCGAGCCTCGATCTCCCCCTGTAGCTCCATCAGCACCCATTCTGCCAGGCCTCCAGCCCCCGCACTGCAAGCAAAGGGCTGGCGGTTACAATATTTTTGAGGGGTGAAGGATAAGTAGTGTCCTACACCACCATTCAAGGCCCAGAGGACCTCTTTGTTGTATACAAGTTCTTGGGAAACCAGGCAGTGCTAGGCACTGAACTAGAGATGAAAATGCAAGGACTTGTGCAAGATGCACCTGAAGACCCTGATTCTTCCAGGAAAATCGCAAACCTGTAAAGGCCTAATCATTCAAGTTAAATTTTAAAAAAAATCTCAAAAGGTACTCACCTGGAAATAATAATTTGTACCATGAGCTTTCCGTCTTTAAAAAGCAACTGAAAATAAGCTGCACAGAAAAAAGAAAAAGAAAGATTTGGAATAACTAATATTTATTACTTACTATATGCCAGGTACTTTTCTAAGTGCTTTATAGACTTATTCTATTTTATTCCCCTAATACCACTCTAAAATCTAAGTTTCACTATGTACACTTAAAGGTTTCTTAAGACCACCAATAGTCTACAGTATGTAAAGTAAAGTTAGCATTGTGTTCGAGATCACAGAACTACTAAGTCAAAAGAGACAGGATTTGAATCCAAGACAAACACTGCAAAGACCACTCTTGACCCCTACGCTAAGTTGTTTTTCTCAAAGACTTTCTATTCCCTTCTACACATATTTTTAAAGAGTTATTTAACTTTATTTATTTATTTAAATTTTACCGGAGAGGGACAGAATGAGAGAGGGAGGGTGGGAAAGTGAGAAAGCAAGCTGCCAGCTCCAAGATTCGAACTGTGGTTAACCACCATGCTACCTGGCGGCCCCTCTACATATTTCTAAAAAACGTAAGGAATTATTTTTAAACTTTGCTTTTTTCCCTTCATAACGATATAAATAAGTCTACCACTTTGGTTACTTTCTATTACTAGGTTCAAATGGCCTCCTTTTATCCAGAAATAATGTCAAGAGAAAACTGAAAAAGTCCTTCAGACAACTTTAGTGAATAGTAAGTTGACTTATGCTGATTCTCAACAAATGCTTTGATCACTTTTCACTTAGGATAGGAAACTAGCCCATTTGGATAACAGATTTGCATTTTAGCACCACCTAGTGGCAATTTTGGAAGAATGGGTCAAAATGGAACATCTTTCTCCTAAAAATAATTGGTTTCACTTGTACTTGTGCCTTTTTTTTTTCTTTTTTTTTGGAGAGGTTTTTGCTATAGGGCACGTGCGCTCACCAGACAGACAGAGACAGAGAGAGAGATAGAAAGCGAGAAATCACCCCCCAGGGGGGATGGCCACGCCACAATCCCTTCTCCTCCATTCTCCTCTCGGGATCTTGGGCACGCACGCACACGCGTCCGGCGTGAGTTTTAAGCCACCAGGTCCAGGACGCGTACCACGGTCGACTACGTGGGAGTCCAGCGACATAGCCAATCCGCCAACTGCTGGTCCCTACTTGTGTCTTTTTGGAAAGAACAAATTCTTGGGGGATTGAAAGGAAACAGGGACCAAAAGTACGGCTTCTGGTTAAGTCTTTACAATGTACAAATAGGAGTATACTAGAAGGTTATGAGTCCAGTGTTTACCAACTGTAGTATGGAAAGTTAATATATACTATAATTGTGGTCAAACACCTGATTAAAATACTGAACAGAATTTTTTTTTCCCCTTTTGGTTTTTACTATAGGGCTCAGGCACTTGTCAGATAGAAAGACAGGAAAAATGAGAAATCACCCCCTCCAGAGGGGATGGCTATCCCAATCTCTTTTCCTCCATTCTCCATAGGATTTTAGGCATGCACAAACAAAGCCCAGCCATGATTTTCAAGCTGCTGGGTCTGGGACTCAGTCCACACAGTCAGCCATGTGGGATGCAGTGTCTCAACTTCCACACCATCCACTGGCCCTAATGGATATGTTATGGATATGTTAAGATTGTTTTGGATCTCCAGGAAAAAGTATATGCAGGGACTTTAAAAAGTTCATGGAGAGGCCAACAGGTGGCTAAAGGTGCTGGAGTCCCACATGGCTGATCATGGTTCAAGTCCCAGACCTGGTGGCTTGCTTTCTCACTTTTCCTCTCTTTCTCTGATCAAACTGAAAAAAAAAAATTAATAATAACGTTAAATAATTCTTTAAAAAAAAAAAAAAAAAGTTAATGGAAAGGGCCAGCACAACGGTACCATACTGTTCAAGCAAAGTTGAATCTATACAGACGATTGTGGATTCCACTTCCCAATCTGTCCTCTCCAGGTGGACCCATGATGTTGGCTGGCTGAGGCTGTTGGAGATCATAGTGAGACCCCCATTGGGGGATGCTCCTCTCTCTCTCTCATGAAAGAAATAAACTTTAAGAGAAGTTTGTGGGAAAATGGAATTAAAGTACAAATTTACTTTGGTGCAAATCATTTTGAAATCCATGCATCATTTTTCCATAGTGCACATTTTCCATTAACTTTGAGGACCCTTCCTATTGTCTGAACCTTACAGTATGGCAGAACTCCCACTCTTAGAACTCCAAACACATATTGGGAAAATGTTGGTCAATTCACTGGACATCAAATTCAAATATAAGTAGCATCTAACAAGTTTTGAATTTTTATTGCGGATTGGATGCCATCCATATATACTGGTGGTATCTCATTCAATCAGCATAACAACTCTATAATGTACGTAGTTATCTCTATGTTGTCAATGAAGCTATGAGCTATATACAAATGAAGTATACTTAAAGCCAGGATAGGAACCTAGACAATCTGATTTTATCTACAACTCATAATCATTACCCAATTCTGCCTTCCCAAAGGAGAAACCTAAGTGCCAGTGAGAATAAAAAGGAATCAAGGCAACATGCAGGCACGGAGCAAATGTAAGAGGCAGAGGGAATCAAAACGACATCACTGAATAAGCCAGACCTTCTGCAGCAGCACAGGTTGTGGTACCACCTGAGAAAAGGTAAAGATCTTCATACAAAGTGGTCCCACCACTACAGCCTGAGTATTCCTAATGTGAAATTTTCTGAGTGCTGGCAAGTAGAAAATTTCACACCTAACCTGTGACAGGTTGCAAAGTGCTGCAATAGAAAAATATTGTATAAAATTACCTTCAGGATAGTGTATAAAAGTATGTATGAAGCACAAATGAATTTTCTCTTTAGATTTAGATCCCATCCCCAAGATGTCTCATTATGTATGTGCAAATATCCCAAAGTCTGAAATCCAAAACACTTCTGGAACCACACATTTCAGATAAGGAATATTCAACCTGTACCATCAACAGAAACAAACTCCATGCCCCCCCCCCCCAGCCCCCACTCTACTATAAGGCACATGTGCTTTCTGGAGACAGAGAGAGAAAGTGAGAAAGCATCCCCTGGAGAGATGGCCATGCCACAATCCCTTCTCCTCCATTCTCTTGAGATTTGAGGCACACACGTTTGGTGTGTTCCTCAAGCTGCCAGGTCTGTGACTTAAACCGCAACTGGCCATGTGGGATCCAGCTTGTCTTAGCCTCCACACCATCTGCTGGTCCCTAAAAGCACTTTTAAAATCATTCTCTTCTAAGGTAGAAGGTCTAAGTTCAGGTTCCAGATATGGGTAGAACTCTTTAAGGGTGATCACACATAAGTCATTAATGATTGCAAGGCCAACACCTAGATTGTGACTCATTGACATATGCAAAATTGCTGTAAAGATGCTAGTTTCTGTGGGCAAAAGCTTGTTTTTTAGAGGGTGGGAAAAGCAAACCAGCATTTTGACTGTAGTTTAGAGAACAGAAGCCATAAAGCCATAAAAAAGGCTCAATGGGCCCAAGTGGGGCAGATGGATGCTGCAGCACAGCAACAGAGCCACACGGGAATGCCCTGGATTCCAATCCTGGATTCACCTGAATTCACTGGATCTGTGATCCTGGCTGGCTGGAAAAAGGGAGGGGAGGATCCCAGTGTAACCCTATAGGGGCCAGCAGGTGGTGCAGTGGTCAGGATGCTGGACTCTGACATGGCCAACCGTGGTTCAAGTCCTGAACCTGGCGGCTTGAGGATCACACTAGGCACGTGTGTGCATGCCCCAGATCCCAAGAGGAGAGTAGGAAAAAAAAAGGATTGCAGTATAGACCCCCCCCCCTCCCAGGGGTGGTGATTTCTCACTTTCCTTCTCATAGTCTCTATTTGGCAAGCAAATGTGCCCTATAACAAAAACCTAAAACAAAACAAAAAACACAAAGGCTATAAAGGCAACCCTCTCATAAGTTTTTAAAATTAAAAAAAAAAAGGCTCAATAATCCACATAAAGTTCTTGCAAATAATTTTTTCTTGAGAGGTTTTTGTTATAGGGCACGTGCACTCATCAGAAAAGAGGCAGACAGAAAGCGAGAAATCACCTCCCAGGGGGATGGCCATGCCACAATCCCTCCTAATCCATTCTCCTCTCGGGATCTTGGGCACGGGCACGCACGCACATGCGCCTGATTTGAATTTAAGCCACTGGGTCTGGGACTCAAACTGCGGTAGACTACATGGGAGTTCTGCGCCATAGCCATTACGCCAACTGCTGGTCCCATCAAATAAAATTTTTTTTTAAAGAGAGATTTTTGCTATGGGGTGCATGCACTCACCGGAGAGAGAGAGAGAGAGAGACAGAAAGCAAAAAAATCACCCCCCAGGGTGGGGGGATGGCCACACTGCAATCCCTTCTCTCCCATTCTCCTCTTGGGATTTTGGGTATGCACACACACGTGCCCAATGTTCTGTTTTGTTTTTTTTTAAATTAACTTATTATTTATTGTAATTTTATCAGAGAGGGACAGAGTGAGAGAGATAGAAAGTGAGAAAGCAGACCGCCAGGTCCAGGACTTGAATCATAGTCAGCCATGTGGGAATCCAGTGGCTCTAACCACCACACCACCTGCTGGCCCCCAATGCGAGTTTTAAGCCTCTGGTCTGGGACTAGAACTGTGGTCAACTACCTAGGAGTCCAGTAACATAACCATTATGCCATCTGCTGGTCCTGTAAATTTCTGGTGACTGATGATGCAGGCTATTTTTGTTGATGGGTATAAATTATAGTAAAAGACAGGTGGTTTTAGAGAATCAACAGCTTTTCACATAAGTACACAGTATGTTCTAGGAAGAGCAGGGCAGGGGAGCTGGCAGGAGGGGCCAGCAGGTACGTGGTGGTTAAGGGAGCTGGACTCCCCACATGGCCATCCATGGTTTCAGTCCAGGACCTGGAGCCTTGCTTTCTCACTTTTGCTTTCTCTCTCTCTCTCTCTTGCTCTGTCCCTCTCTGGTCACATTAAAATAAGCAAGCAAATAGCGTTAAATAGAATAATTCTTTTTTAAAATAATTTTTTTAGAATTACTTTGATTCCATTTACTCATTCAAAAAAGAATTTTTTTTTTTTTAATTTGGCCAAAGAGAGACAAAGAGAAAGAGAGAGAGGGAAAGTGAGAAAGCACCAGGTCCGGGATTTAAACCATGGTCAGCCATGTGGGAGTGTCCAGCACCTTAACCATCATGCCATTTGCTAGTCCCGATAAAATAATTCTTAAAAAACTTTTTTACAAAAAGAGTAGGGCAGGAAAGACATAGTCTACTTCCTGACAATCAAAATCAATCTTTAAGCCCTTTGATTACATGCTTGAGATGGACATGTGCAGACAGTTTAGGAAAAGGGAATGCAGGAATATTTTCAGTACATCCTCTACTTCCTGGACAGTCTCCTTTTAGAACAGGAATTCAAATAGTGTCTTAAGCAGGCAAAGGAAAATAGATGTCTGGCAGCTTAGATAAGAGTAGCTGCACTTGCATACCAATCTGCACTGCATCAGTGTACACACGATTTTGCACTGATGTAGAAAGCCCTACCTGAGCACATCCATTGACACTGTCGGATATCTACCAATACTCCTGAAGATATAAGTATACGGTCCACAGCCTTGCCACTCTACCATTCCTAGCCAGGCTGGTAAAAATCTGTCTTTTGCTAGACTACTACTAGTACATACAAATGAGTTCAAATCCAGATTAGAGTCTACTTCAGAGGAAGCTGTGGACTGACTTGGCTAAACTGACGAAAACAGGGAGTATTTACCAACTTGTAAGAAACACAGGAGAAGGCAAACCATTAGTGAATTTTAAAATTCTATTTCATCACCTTAAAATATCCCATAACCCCTAAATTGTATCATTACCTGCTCCTTGAGAGTTCTACTCTAGGGAACTGTTAGGGCCACAGTAGGTAGGTATATCTGGGTGCTTCACTAAGGACACACCTGATGGAGATGGCAGGGAATATGAGTTTCAGAGCGTGGAGCTGATTAAAAAAGGATATGAGAATACACAATCTATCCCCATACCCTTGAGAGAAGGCAGGTAGAAAAACAGAATTCAGAGAAAGTTGTATAATAGGAATCAAGCCCTATTAGTAGTAACAAATACACTAACGTTACAATGACAGTTCTCTGTAAGACAAAAAGATTTCTAAGTCTGCAGTCTCAACTCATTCCAGAAACATTGGAAGACAAGCAGAGCAATTTCCAGTTGTTTTTCTAAGACTTAGCTTGTCTAGAAACCATAGCTCTAACAAGAACAATATGTGAGGGCACAGTTGATGGATACATTATAATATCAAATCAGAAACCAGATGGGAGTCAGCAGAAGGGCTCCTCCAGCAACTCTCTAAAGAGCCAAGTTCAAGGCCAGATTGGGCTAGTACCAAATAACATGTCTTTAGTTACAAACAGAAGTTCCAAGATGACAATGTAACTGCAGAACCCTGGAGATATTTGTAATGTTGCTTTCTAAAAGAGTAAAGTCATTAAATTTCAGTGTGGCATTTATCTCATAAAAGATGAGAACATAGCCTTGGAGGGACCAGCAGATGGAGAATGGTTACATTGCTGAACTCCCACATAGTTGACTACGGTTCGAGTCCTGGACTTGGCAGCTTAAACTCACACTGGGTGGATGTGCGTGGGTGCCTAAAATCTTGAGAGAATGAAGGAGAAGTGACTGCGGCATGGCCATTCCCCTACAGGGTGATTTCTCACTTTGTCTCTCCGGCGAGCGCATATGACCTGTAACAAAAAATCTATTAAAAAACAAAGAATGTAGTCTTTAATAAGAGATGGTAGAGAACACCAAACCTCTTTTCCCTGTAATAAATTATGTTCCTTGTCCCCAATTTCATAAGGACATAAAATTTCCTTGAGTTTTCTGGGTCTTCACACAACTAAATGAACCAGAGTACAAAAATTCTACATTCCTAAATTAGTCAAATTACTTTAAGCTCCATAAAGGAAACTTTGGTGAAAAGTATTTAATATATTTTGACTTCCAATTTTATTCCATACACCCCAAAAAAGGGGGGGCTTTTTAGAGCTTCATGTTATTTATTTATATAATTTTGCTATAGTTTATCCTCAGATTAAAGACTTGGGGTTAGCCTGGAGGTCCCAGGTAAAAATGAGACACCACTGCTTCTCAAGACTCAGTGGTCAAATGATTTCAGAGTGCCCAAACAAATCACAGAGCAGCAAAGGACAAGCATTCCAAGAATCCCTCCAGACTCCCAAGGGGAACCCTAACCAAACTTAAAAAGTTGGCTAGAATCAGACCAATCTGTTATATACCTTACTTAACTGTCATCTGGCTTATTTTGAGGTTGATAACTATTAAAATTATTATAAAGAACCCAATAAATCAAAGTACTACCATGTGATTTCTCAGGAAGAAAAATCCAAGCAGAGCAGAGCATCCTCCTTTATAATAAAAAAGCTTAATCCTTCACATAGCTAATCTTTCTTCAACACTACACTAAATTCTTGTACTATGTGGGCAACCACCCTATGACATAGGCATGGTTGTCTCCCATTTTACAAATGAGGAAACAGGCTTAGGGAAGGTAAAGCCTAAGCAGCCCAGTAAGTGGGAAAGCTAGGATGTGAGCCCTAACTCCTCCTCGCACAGCCCCTTCTCATATAGTACTTCTGTAGAACAGTTGCTTTATAAATATCAGCTTCATTCTCACAGCATCTTACAAAATGGCAAATAACCTATGAAAGACCTTATAATGTCATCAAAATAGGTATTAACTTTTGTGAGATAGCTAAAAAACAATAAGCAAGTTTTCTTTTTACAACATCCAACTGGTATTTAGGTTTCTAAAACCTCTAGAATAATCTATTCAATGCCACCTCCAGGAATAAAAACTCTACCCTAAACCTCTGCTCCTTAATGTGAGGAAAAATAAGCAAAGTGAACAGAGAATGTCCATCAGAAGTTCACTTTAATCTTTGACAAAATTTAATTCTCTTATCCTCTTGTTTCTGAGTTGTTAAATATTAAATTGCCAAGATCACTAATGTCTAGCAGAGAACAGCCTGAGTACTGATCCTCAGAACCCTAACTGCTCTCAAAATAAAAAGTGGTATAAGAAATGCAGTACGCATTCCATTAAACAGAACATATAGCTTACAGCAAAACAAGGGGCTGACTTTGGTTTAACCTAACGACAAGCAACATTTTACTAGAGCTACACGATATCTTATTGTTTTCATTAGAACCTTTCCATTTATTTTATTACTAAAGGGGAATCAAGCCTTTAATTTTTCAATCCTTAATTTTAAAAATTCATAATTAAAATTGGAATAAAATTACTTAACAATTAGCTACTTTAACATGTAAAAACTCATGTTTTGAAAATTAAATACATGACACAAAATACACCTGCAAATTGTTAGGCCAACAGCTCTTTATTGAACTTGTTTGGTCCCATAGTCTCTTGTTTCAGGACAGCAAAGCACTCTTCAGATAAACATGGGTTGATTTTGCCACCTATACTGTGTGTGACAATCAGTATGTTAACCTGGTTTGTTTTCCCAATAAACTGGGATAAAACCACCTATCTCAAAAGGTAACTGTAAAAATGAGATAATTAAATGTACAGCTTTCAATACTGCCTGACACATGGTAAGCTTTCAGGGTCCAACTGTTGATTACCTGGAGGAATGTAGTATTTTCTTGGTGTATGTCAGACTCTCTCACTGCTACAATGTATAATTATTTTGGTGAACTAAGACATCCTACAATAGCAGGTCACCAGAATAAAATCAGATTTACTTAATGGGAGAACAATTCAAACACGGCAGTCAAGGTTGGCCCAACTGCTTCAGGGATTATATTCTGGAAGGTCATTTCTCTAAATATGATGACTTATTTCTTTATGTGCCTTTCCACCTAAAGAACCATTTACGTTTTATTTACAACTGAATTATTTTTATTAGTGTTACTGTGGCTTTGTGACTGATGGGGATGGTCGTGCTTTTGAATGGGATCTTGTCTTTTGTCAAGATTATGTCACTAGGTCTAAAAGCCTCTTTCTACATGAGAAACTTGCTCCCCTCCAAAAAGGGGCCATGGAGGGTAGGTGAACTGAATGCTTCCAAACTTTTCATTAGTGAAGAGTGTGTTCAAAAACGTGTGAGGATTCTATGTATACACGTGGTACTTGCCAACACATTTTAGGATTCCCATGTTTGAGGGAATTACTTGTATTTGTAGACAAAGGGTGGAAAAGATGGCTTCAGTAGATCGAGTTACTCCAGTTTTCTCCATCTTCTACTCTGCAAACCCATCTCAACCTCTCCTCCTCTTATTGCCACGAACCCCCTACCTCCCCCAAAGCCCTTACTTTCCTAGCCCTGCTTGAGATCGCTAAGCTGAAATCTCCTCCTACTAGCCCCCATCTTCTCCACCCTCTCCCCCAGCACCCCCTTGCCCATTGAGCTAGACCTACAAACACTTCCTATTCTGGTCCCGCCCACTTTTCGGGACTTTGCAATCCAGCCCCCCCCCCCCCCGCCCCCAACTCCTTCTAAAATACCACCCCCCTCCGCTAGAGCCGCTTACCAAACAGTTTAAGCTCTTCTCCTACTACTGAAGTAAAATACTCTTTAAACTGCCTTTTTCCAACCCTCTACCCAGTGTTCTTTTAAACCGTTCACCCTCCTCCCAAAGATTACTCCTTAAACGTCCTTCCTCTACCACCCTCGTTCTCCAAAATTGTTCCCGGCTGTTAAGTACTCCGTTCCTCTAGGATCCCACTCCGCTAGTCTCTCGGCTTCACTCCACCCACGGAGCCTCTTGTTTTGCTGGGCTCATTCTCCAACTACCTCCAAATTACTTCTTCCAGAAGCCTCCCCCTAGGATTGAACGTGTACCCAGGAACAAACCTCACGGTCCTACTTCCCCCATCACCAGCCCCAAGAAGTCCCCTTTCTATTCCCTCCACTTGCTGAGTTCCAGTTCCACTCCGCTCCCGCAAGCCTCGTGGGCTGGGCTCCCTCCCAACCCGGGGAAGAGCCCCTTCCCACACGTACCTCGAGGTTCAGGCCCGCGCCGCCCCCTGTTCGGTCCTCCGCCCGCGCTCAGCCACCCTTTCCGCCCTTCTCCCGCCCCGCCCCGCTGGCTCCCTTCCTTCCATCCGCCTTCCGTCTCCACACCGCCCTCCTCCCCCACAATCCCCGGCCCACACACCACGGGGGCCACTCTGCGTTCGCCCCCACCTCTGCGCGGCCCTCCCCGCTTTCCTCCTCCTCCCCCGCTGCCCTTCCCCCGCCCGCCGCTCCCCGCCCCTCGGCTCGCCATTCTTCTCTGCAAGCCGCGCGCCCCGCCCGGCCCCGGCTCCCTAGCTTCCCGCTCTCTCGCGCCCTCGCCCCCATTCCCGGCTCGGCCCTCGCTCCCCGCGGCCTCCCGTGCCCCGCGCCCGCGGCCTGACCTGCAATGGCGGCCGCCGAGCGCGGCGCCGCGCGGCCAACGGGCGACAACCGAACCTCCCGCCGCCGTCGCCGCCGCCGCGAGCACTGCCTGCGCACTTCCGGCCTCGCGCCAGGAGCACTTCCGGGGCAGAGCATGGGACCGCGCGCGCGCACGTGGGGCCAGGGCAGAGAGTGGCTCGCGCGGAGCTGTGGGTGAGCTGGGGAAGGGGCGTGGGGAGCGGGTGTGGGACAGACTATGGAGGGGTGTTTGGTGGGTGCTCCGCGATTTTCGTGGCTCCCGTCGTCCCAAGGCAGAGTGGAGGCTACGCGGTAGAGTCCAGGAGAGAGAAACGGGTGGCGAAGATCTCGTGTGCGTTTTAGACGTGCTCTTAGCCGGGCCAGGCCGGGCCGGACGCGCCCACTCTGCCTGCGAGTCCTCACCTTGAAGCTAGACGAATGAGAGGCAAGCTAGTCCGGCCCTTACCCTTGTAGAGTGTGTGTGTCTGTGTTGGCGGGGAGTGGCGGGTGGCGCTGGGATGGTAGGGTAGGAGACGCCGGACCGAACTGCCAGAGCCCTGTGGTTTCCTTCCCTAGGGGAGCTCTCTGTTCTGCCCGCCCCAGCAGTCCCACCGTCAGTCACTTCCTTAGTTGGGGCCTGTGATTTGCAAACTTAGCGTGCAATAGAGTCACCATCCCTGGAGACTGGAATTCTGGTGCTATGGAGTACGACCCGTTTGATTTTGTTTTTGGTTGAAGCATCTTTATTCAAACCATCTTAAGCTTCTAGAGTTAGTTTGATAGATTCTTGGAGGAGCATGAAAGCATCATTATGTTAGAAATCAACTTCAGTGAGGTGTAGTTGAAGCCTTCCATCCAGAACAGCAATAAGCTGAGTACATGTGACATACTGCCATAACGTGTAACCCTGGCAATTCTTTTTCTTCCTCCTAGGAATGGGTGAATTTAAGGTCCATCGAGTACGTTTCTTTAACTATGTTCCATCAGGAATCCGCTGCGTGGCTTACAATAATCAGTCAAACAGATTGGCTGTTTCACGAACAGATGGCACTGTGGAAATTTATAACTTGTCAGCAAACTACTTTCAGGAGAAAGTAAGTCATTTGGGAGCCTGATTTGGTGTTTCTGATGTTAATTTTATTAAGTCCAATTCTACAAAAATGTGATGTATTTTTTTTTTATTTTAAAAATGGAATGACTCACTTGTTCAGAACTCTGGAACTTACCCGACTAAAGAAGGGAAGCTCAGGGTTTTGATCTGTAGCATTGGTTAGAAAGATCCTACCTAAGAATTATGGCATCTCACTGCTTGTCATTGGGAAACAGGTTTGTTGGGTCTTTTGGCCACAAATGAGATGGGAAAACGTCAGGCCATTGCACCTGTGGTAAAGTGGCCGTTTCTGCAGAAGATGTTGATACCCCATTTCATTGTGAATTCATAAAAAATAATGGGATAATTTAATATCAGGCCCTTTGGTGACATAATGGCAGGAAGACAGTTTTTTGTTTTGTTTTGTTTTTTAAGAATTACTTTATCTGGGACCAGCAGTTGGCATAATGGCTGTTGCTAGACTTCCATGTAGTCAACTGTGGTTTGAGTCCCGGACCCGGTGGCTTAAGCTCACACCACGTGCATGTGCAAGCGTGCCCAGGACCCCAGGAGGAGAATGGAGAAGGGATTGCGGCATGGCCATTCCCTCCCCCCCCAGTCCCCGCCCGGGGGGTGGGGTGGGTGGGTGATTTCTTGCTTTCTGTCTCTCTGGCAAGCACATGCACCTTGTAGCAAAAACCTCTCCAAGAAAAAAAAAGAATTACTTTATCGAACTTTATTTTTGACCAGAGAGGGACAGAGTAAGAGAGAAAAGGGGAGAGAGAAAGTGAGAAAGCAAGCTACCAGGTCCGGGACTTGAACCACAATCAGCCATGTGGGACTCCAACGCTCTTAACCAACATGCCATCTACTTGGCCCCAGGAAGACAGATTTAAAGCTTATTCGTGTGAGAGAATGTAGGCTTGTATACCTGCATTTGGAAATGAAATTTTAAATTAGAAGTATTCTTTGGGTGTGTGCAGAGGGCTGTCAAGCAGTGCTCTCTTTCAAGGCGCTGATTATTGATTTTCATCTGTTGAAACATCTAATGCAGTTCACATTTGAGGGCCTAATATGCACTATGTGCCATGATGTAAGTGAATAGGTGAATAATGAGTGCATTCAGTGCCCAGTAGTGGGATACCTGGGCGTTAGATACTCTAGAAGTTTCTAAATGAATGAGTGGTAAGTATGGGACATCAAGACAAATGTCAGAAGCCCTACTTTTATAGCCTTCAAAGACCAGTGGGAGAAAGATAAGCAGAGAGACAATTTCTGACCAGTGAAATACATAACATAAAGCTAATCACAGGCATGGAAACTGAACCTTAGTGGAGAAGTACTTTACTCTGAGAAGAAGGTTTAGGAAACCTGGAAAGGGATGACTTACCCAACTGACACCTGAAGTGCTAATAAGACTTTAAAAATTGCAGGCCATCTCTCAACACAAACGGGTTACTTCTATAGTATGAAAATATGCTTTGGTGCTTGCTTATTTTGTCCTCTGATTTTTTTTTTTTTTTGATTGTCATTTATAACCATTATGATTATATAATTTGTGTGTTTGTTTAATGTCTTTCTTCTCCGTTGAAATTTTATGGAAACAGGAACCACATTAGCAATGCTGATGACTGTATTACCACCATTTAGCAAGTGCCTAGTTCAAAGCAATTGCTGAGTTAATATTTGTTGAATGAATAAGTCAACCATTCCTTACATAGTGTTTTTTTATTTTCTTACTTTTTTTTTTTTTTTTTTTTTTTAATGCCAGAGGGTGCATTCAAACACCAGAGAAACAGAAAGGAACAGCACTCCAATTGGGCATGGACATTCTACATTCCTTTTTTCCTTTTTTCTCCATTCCTTCAGGATTTGGGGCGTGTGCACACCTTATGTCCAGTGTGTTTTTCAAGCCAGTAGGGCTAGGACTTAAACCATAGTTGGTCATGTGAGATATGCTCTCTTACCCACTAGGTGACGTGGCCAGACACAAACCAAACTTGAACACATAACTTTATTCTGCTGAACTACTACTAGTAAAAGAAACAGAACCAGCTGTATAAAAGTAACTACAATTTGGGCCAGCAGCTGGCGTGGAGGTTAGGGCAGCTGGATCCTACGTGGCCGACTCTGTGGTTTGAGTCCCAGGTCCAGTGGTTCAAAAACCACTGGGCATGTGTGTGCGCATGGGCGTGCCCATAGTCCCAAGAGGAAGATGCTGGAGAAGGGATTACAGTGTGGCCATCCCCCCTGGGGCATGATTTCTTAGTTTCCCCCCCCTCTCTCTCTGGTGAGTGCCTGTGCTCTAGAGCAAATTTAAAGAAAAAGAAAAGTAACTAAAATTTGAACCTGAAAACCATGAAAATCTCAATAGACACAGTCTTCTTATAGCACCAAACTGATAGGCTAGTTATTTATTGAAGTACTTTTCACCATGTTTTCTGTGACCACTGAGTGCTTAGTAGCTGATGAATTCACAGTAGGTTGAGAAGTTTTTGTTGTTTCTGTAGTTTTTCCCAGGTCATGAGTCTCGGGCTACTGAAGCGCTGTGTTGGGCAGAAGGACAACGACTGTTCAGTGCTGGGCTCAATGGAGAGATCGTCGAATATGACTTACAAGCATTAAACATCAAGTACTCTATCGATGCCTTTGGAGGACCTATTTGGAGCATGACTACCAGCCCCAGTGGTTCTCAACTTTTGGTCAGTAAGCAATAATTAGTCATTCAAACCAAGATCTCTCTTGTGCCCCACCTCAAAGTTTCTTCATTGTATTCACAGTAGAACAACATTGTATTATAGTGTGTAGCAACTACAATCAGGGCTGGATCCAAGCAACCCCAACTACAAAATTGGAATTGATATTGAGGATTAAAAATCCTTCTCCTGGGGCCAGCAGGTGGTGTGATGGTTAAGGTACTGGATTCCCACATGGCTGACCATGGTTCAAGAACCGCACCTGGTGGCTTGCTTTCTTACTTTCCCTCTCTCTGTATCTCTCTGGTGAGCATATGAAGTAAAATTAAATAAATAAATTTTTAAAATAAAAAGTCCTTATCCTGGGGCCAGTAGGTGGCATGGAGGTTAGGATGGCTGGATCTCACATGGCTAGTTGTATGATTTGAGTCCTGGATCCAGCGACTTGAAAATCACATGGGCATGGGTGTATGCATACCCAAAATCCCCAGAGGAGAATGGAAGAATAAGGACTACATGTGGCTGTACTCCATAGGCATGATTTCTCAAACAAATGTCCCACCCCATCTCTGTCTCTGGTGAGCACACAGCCATATAGCAAAAAAACTGCTTCTCCTTTTATGTCCTTTTTGCTGCTAGTTTGAGTGTTGATGACTCATTTATGAGAGGGTTAGTTCAATTCAGCATTTCCCAAACTCTGCTCTTTAGAATTGGGATGTATAGGAACTGTTTTGTATTTTGTTATGTTTTGTGTTTTATAATGAATTTAGTTTCAGAGATATAGCATATTAAATCCTGCAGATTCACAGTGCACATTAACATATCAATAGTAAAAGCTCTGAGAGGTTCTTCAGCAAGTTAACCTGGGCAACTATTTCAGCAGGGTATTTCTCAGAAAAGTTTTTAAGTGCAGAAACCTTTTTCCCCAGTGATTACCATTTGAATGGGTGCTCTCAAGCTGGCAGTATATCTGTCTTATAGTCCCAGCTACTCAGGAGACTGAGACAAGAAGATCATGAGTTCAAGGCCAGCCTGGGCAACATAGTGATATTCTGTGTTTAAAAAAATAATAATTCAGGACCAGCAGGTGGCGTGGTGGTTAAGGCGCTAGAGACTCCCACATGGCCAACCGCAGTTCAAGTCCTGGACCTAGCGGCTTGATTTTTCTATTTCTTTCTCTTTCTCTCATGTGTGCCCATGCCCTATAGCAAATTTAAAAATAATAATAATAATTCTTTTAAAATAATAATAATGTGTGTTTTCAAAGATTGAATTTTCTGTGATGAGTGTGTCCTTTTTTTGCACCATTTTGTATAATATCTTCAGATGTCTCTGTTTAGGTTATACAATTAATAGGTCTTTTATGTAGGCCATGGACTCTAGCAGAGGTATCCTGTGAACTCCTCTTCCAGGTCACATACAGGAACTGGGCCACTGATTAGAGCTCTTCATATCAGCCTGCCTTCTAGCTGGTATTTGAAGACTGCTGAGAATAGGCTTATCAGTTTCTTGATACCAGTACTTTCTCTCTCAAACTATTTTTCTTTTTCAGGGCAAGTGGTAGCTTTAGGAAGGAAATGTTTATATTTGTGTGTGTCCTGTAAAATCTTTATCTTTTCTGATTTCTACTTCTTTTTTCTAATAGGTTGGTTGTGAAGATGGATCTGTGAAACTATTTCAGATCACCCCAGATAAAATCCAGTTTGAAAGAAATTTTGATCGGCAGAAAAGTAAGGGTCGTTTTTGATGGGGCAGTGAATAGCCTTAATAAGAAGTTATGTTTCTTTGCCACTGGGGATGGGATATTTTCCCATGGGTCCAGGTAATACTTTATTTATATGCTTATTTTACCTGAGTACAGGATATGTGCTAAAAGCCATCCCTAACCTAGGCTTTACCCATTGTGTAATAGAGTTGTAATTGCCTGGTTAAGCAATAATATTAAAAAAAACCAGAAATCCAAAATAAGAAAGCTAGTATTTCTGTGTAAGTCAACATTAGGAGCTGAGAGTTGTTGGTTTTTTTTTTTTTTTTTTTTAAAGATTTTTGCTATAACACGTGTATGCTCACTAGAGAGAGGCAGTGAAAGGGAAGGTGAGAAATCACCCCTGAGAGAGGATGGCCACACCACAGTCCCTTCTCCATTCTCCTCCTGGGATTTTGAGCACACATGCACCTGGCGTGATTTTTCAAGCTTCCAAATTCAGGAGTTGAACCATGGTTGGTCATGTGGGCATCATGCACATTAATAACTATGCCACTTGCTGGCCCCAGAAGCCGAGGTTTTGTGTTTTTGTTTTTTAATAAAGAGAGATTTTTGCTATAGGGCGTGTGCACTCGCCAGAGAGATAGAAAGCTAGAAATCACCCCCATGGGGGCCACACCACAGTCCATTCTCCTCTCAGGATTTTGGGCATGTACACGCACCTGACATAAGTTTCCAGCTGCTAGGCTCAGGACTCGAACCAGAGTCAACTACATGAAAGTCCAGTGACAAAACCATTATGCAGTTTGCTGGTCTCAATGCTGAGGTTCTTAATCCTGCTAGTGCATCGAAATTAAAGGGGGGGGAGTTTTTTATGAACAGTTGAACCTGCCTGAGCACCACCTGGACTGGACTGACACTGACTCTAGAGCAAGGGTTGGCAAACTCTCTGTAAAGAACCTGGTAATAAATCTTTTAGGCTGTGACTTCCATACAATCTTTGCCAACTTTTGTCACTAGCGCAGAAGCAACCATAGATAATATTTGAACCAATGCACATGGTTCTGTGCCAGTAAAATTTATTTACAATAACAGGCAGTAGTCTTGATTTGGCCTGTGGGCTATGGTTTCCTGACCCCTTTTCTAGCGCATGGTAACTATGCCATGTGTTGAGTGTGTCCCTTAGTAATATTTATCCTCTGAATCAAACCCTTATTTTGTATGTTTTTATATCTTTGGGGTGTTCTTTTTTTTTTAATTATACTGGTGATACGAAGTTTCTTTTTTAAATTTCATACGCTTACCTACATAAAAAGTATCTCATTCCAATCTAGAGTCAACATCATTTTTTAAATTATTTTAAAAAAATTTTTTTAAGAATTTTATCTTTCTCTCTTTCTTTCTTTATTTGAATTTGACCAGCAAAAAACAGAGAGAGGGAAAGTGAGAAGGCAAGCTGCTAGGTCCAGTACTTGAACCATGGTCAGCTGTGTGGGAGTCCAGCGCCCTTAAGTACCATGTCACCTGCCAGCCCCAGTTTTTTTCTTTTTTAATCTTACTGTATGGCATATGCTGGCACACGCACTGTCTCACTCAGAGACAGAGAGTAAGAGAGGGGGAAAGTGAGAAAGCCAGCCGCCAGGTCCGAGACTCGAACCATAGTCAGCCATGCAAGAATCCAGTGCCTTAACCCCCAGGCCATCTGCTGGCCTCAGTAG
Source organism: Tupaia tana (assembly GCA_026018925.1). Classification (NCBI taxonomy): domain Eukaryota; kingdom Metazoa; phylum Chordata; class Mammalia; order Scandentia; family Tupaiidae; genus Tupaia; species Tupaia tana. The sequence continues at coordinate 17,877,335 of JAKSZU010000018.1, read as the reverse complement.
TCAACTTTTTGATACAGATCTTTTAACTTTTTTTGCATATTCATATGAACAAATATCCAGGAAAATTCTTTTGCTTTTCGTTTTTTTTTCGGTTTTTGATACCTATGTCAGGCATGCTAGTCTGCACAAGATTCCAGTTTGTTGTGTTACATAATTTAATGAAATTTCTACTGATGGATGTTAATTTCTTTGTATTATTATAACCAGTGTTGAAGTGAGCGTTCTTATATACGTATTTTGGGGCACATACACATAAGTATTTATCTTTGATCAATTCCCAGGGCAATTATTGGGCAAAAAAAAAAAAGTGTACATTTAAATTGTTAGATTAGGGACTGACAGGTAGCGTTTTGGACTCCCACATGACCAACCATGTTTCGAGTCCCGGACCTAGAGGCTTGCTTTCTCACTTTCCCTTCTCTCTCTCTGGTCAAACTAAATAATAATAATAACAACAAGAAATAAAAGAAAATAATCCTTTTTAAAAAATTGTTAGATTAACGGGACCAGCAGTTGGCCTAATGGCTATGTCGCTGGACTCCCATGTAGTCGATCCAGACCCGGTGGCTTAAACTCACGCTGAGTGCATGTGCATGCTTGCCAAAGATCCCAAAAGGAAAATGGAAGAGAAGGGATTGTGGCGTGGCCATCCCCCCTGGGGGTTGATTTCTCGCTTTCGGTCTCTGTCTATGTCTTTCTGGCGAGCGCACATGCCCTATAGCAAAAAACTCTCAAAAAAATTTTTTTTGGTTACATTAGCAAATCATCTTCTACAGGTTTTATTTATTTCACTCTCATTAACCATGTATGCATTGTTAAAGTATCACATGCTTTATTGTGGATCCCAGGGCAAAGTTGTTCTTCATCTTATGAAACTGCTTCATAAGAGTACATTGGATGAGAGAATTAAGACTGTAAAACACTGGCCTATTGTAGGTAGTTGTGGAAGGAGTGCTCAGTTGCCCTTTGCTGTATACTCATGTGTATGTCACTTTCTTTTTTGTTGTACAACTCCCAAGGTCGCATCCTGAGTCTCAGCTGGCATCCCTCTGGTACCCACATTGCAGCTGGCTCCATAGACTACATTAGTGTGTTTGATGTCAAATCAGGTGACTGTTTTTCTCAGTTCATTTGGGGTGTGGGTCTTATTTGTCAGGGTCACATTCTGGTTTTTCAAAAGCTTTGAGCCCTTGTTATGTTTTCAGTGATCTGTCAGGCCTACCCTCTCATTCTGGGTATCCTTTATGAATCTTACTGTTTCTTGGATTGCTATTGCTGCTGTTAGGAAATCTTGGTTTTTTTGTTTTTGTTTTTTTTTTTGGAGAGGTTTTCGCTATAGGGCGCAGGCGCTCGCCAGACAGACAGAGAGAGACATAGAGACAGAAAGCGAGAAATCACCCCCCAGGGGGGATGGTCACGTCGCAATCCCTTCTCCTCCATTCTCTTCTTGGGATCTTGGGCACGCACGCACACGTGCCCCGCGTGAGTTTTAAGCCACCGGGTCCGGGACACGAACTGCGATTGACTACGTGGGACTCCGGCAACATAGCCATTACTATGCAGCTAACTGCTGGTTCCCGAAATCTTGGTTCTTTAGTGGAATACAGTGTTTTTCATCATCATAAGAATTTGCAAGTGGGGACCAGACCAGCAGGTGGCATGGTGGTTAATGTGCTGGACGCTCCCACATGTCCAGCCACGGTTCAAGTCCTGGACCTGGTGGCTTGCTTTCTCACTCTCTCTCTCTCTCTCTGATCAAATTAAAATAAATGAATGAATAAAGAAAGTTAAATAAATAATTCTTTTTTTAAAAAAGAATTTGTAAGGAAGTTTGCCCTTGGTTTAGGCTATATTAATTATGAATGATTAGTAGAAAACCTTTGTATACATCCCCTTGGGTAAAAATGGGCTCTGTTACTGAGGCCCATGAGATCTTGGTAACATAATTAGTGAGACATGAGATCAGAAAGGCAGAGAGCCACAGCTTTTTCTGCTCTTGGCCTGGAAAGTTGGCTGATGGAATCCTTCAGTGATGAGGTTGACCTCAGTTTTGTTGGGCAGGTTGGTCCATGTTCCTATCTAAGATAAAGAGGTAACAGGTCAGACTTGTCTGTCTTTTTTTTTTTTTTTTAAATTTTTCTCCATGCTTAAGTAAGTTTTAAAATTTGGTTTCAGTTATGTATACATTTAATCAAAGAATTCCTTAAGGCTTTTTACAAAAAGCAAGAGGAGTCCTCCTGTGTCTCTTCTCCCACTCCTCAAAGGTGATCACTTGCAATTCTTAGCTGATTCTTACAGTATCTGTATGCTGTACATAGCATGCTTATAATGCTACATTTTGATTTTTCAGTTTTATACTTAGTTCTCTTTCTCCACTCTGAGCCATAAACACCCTCCTTTTTTCTTTTTATCCTTCCACGTTGGTTATGTTGCAACTTTCTTCAGGTTAGTTCTCAATGCTTTTGTTATTATGATTATATAAATACTACTCATCACATACTAAGCTAAATTGTCTTTCTTTTCTTATATACTTTTTGTTTAAGTATATATATATATATATATATATATATATATATACATATATATCGTCTCTGTTTATCTCACTGATTCATCCTCAATTGTGACACATCTGGTTTTTCTTCTGCTACTTTTATCTTTTTAAATAAACCTTTCCTGGAACTTTCTGCACCTGCTGTACAGCTGTGAAATTTGGATCTCTGATTTTTTTCACAGTTGTCCTGGGAGTTCTCTTTGCTTCTCTTCTGGGTAGGATCCCTTGTTCCCATGTCACTCACTTTCTTGGTTTATTCCTTTGCTTGATGGTGGTGTTGTCTGTTTTTGTGTTACTAGCAGAAATACCTATGCCTGGATGACTTTATAAGAAAAACCTTTTTTTTTTTTTTTTTTTTTTTTTTGAGAGATTTTCACTATAGGGCGCGTGCGCTCGCCAGACAGACAGAGAGAGACATAGAGACAGAAAGCGAGAAATCACCCCCCAGGGGGGATGGCCACGCCGCAGTCCCTTCTCCTCCATTCTCCTCTCGGGATCTTGGGCACGCACGCACACGCGCCCGGCGTGAGTTTTAAGCCACCGGGTCCAGGACGCGAACCGCAGTCGACTACGTGAGAGTCCAGCGACATAGCCATTACGCTAACTGCTGGTTCCCAGAAAAACATTTTTTTACAAACTTAAAATTATGGTGGCTAGAAAATGCAAAGACCTAGGGCAACAACATGGCCAGTGAAAAGCACAGAAGGAAATGCGGATGTGTGCAGAGAGGGTTCCTAGCAGCTCTCTCTTTCCTAACAACCAGCTCTCGTAAGAACTAATCCCTTCTCACAAGAGCTAACATTCACTGGGTCTCAAGAGACATCATTAATCTGTTCATGAGACTACTGCCTCTGTAATGCAGCCACCACATTCCAGTCACTGTCCTCTAGGCTTTACCACCTCACAGTATCAAATTCCAAAACAAAACTTTAGGCGACAAACTGTCATCCAAACTGAAACAGGTGGATCCTGAACAAGTGCATGAGAAAGAACAGTAGATCGGAAATGATCGTCCCTTAGAAGCTAGGATCTGTGACTGAGCTGTCTTCCGGCTTCTGGTTTTAGAAGTCTGGTGCCATTCTGAGAGTTGATCCTTTATAAAGAACCTGTGTGTTTTTGTTTTTCCTGAGAGCTTTTAGAATGTGCCTTATCTTTACTGTTCTGAAATAGCTTAGCATGTGGATCAGATACTCAGTGTAGGCTCTTTTCATCCAGAATCCATAATTATTTTATTAATGAGTTTTTTCCATTTTCTCTTTCTGAAATTTTATTATTTAGATGTTAGATATTCTAATTCTCTTTCTCATTCCTGTTTTGTGTCCTTTGACTTTTTTACTGTGCTTTCTGGGAGAGCGGGTCATCTTTGCCTTTCTACTGAGCTTTTTCTGCTGTCATTTCTAAAATTCTTTTTGTTTCCTGAATGTTCTTTTGATAAAACTTTTTCTAAGGCTGCTAATGATACTGAGTATTCTTTGACCTGTTAGCATTTTTTTTTTTTTAAGTTTACTATAGGGTACATGTGCTCACCAGAGAGGAGAGAGGGAAAGTGAGAAATCATTCCCCAGGGGTGGATGGCCACCCTAAAGTCCCTTGCCTTCCATTCCCCTCCCAGGATTTTGGGCATGCACACATGTGTAGCTGGTATATTTTTCAAGCTGCTGGGTCTATAACTTGAACTGTGCTATTGGCCATGTGGGAGCCAGCTGTTTTAACCACCACACCACAGACTGGCCTGCTGTCAGCATTCTACAGAGAAGAAAACTGATGTTCTCAGCATGCAGTTAGAAATATTTTCTTACTCCTATTTTAGTATAGTGTTCTTGCCCTCAGTTGTGTCTGATAGACCTTTTTAGATATTCAGTCTCCAGCCTTCTCTTGAAGTAGAGTTTGAGGACTTCTCTCGCTTCTTGCCCAGGGGTGATGAGTATCTAACAGCTTTTTAAATCAGCTTTTGACTGATCCTTCCTTGGAGTACCCACTTCCACCTTTGTTTCTAGAGTATCTGGTGTTTCCAGTTCTGAAGTCTTCAGAGGATTCTGTAGTAGAAGTCATGTGGGGTTGGCTGTCCCTCTTGCTGACTTGGGCTCTGCCAAATCACTTACCACTCCATGTCTGCTTTTCAGTTCTCAGAATTTTGTCACTACTGTCTTCTCCTTTTCTAGAGGAGTTGTGGAAAAGAGGAGCATGTAACATGTGTGTGCAGGCGATTGGCCTGTTGTAAGCAAGTGTCCCAAGTGTCTCTTTGCATTTCACCTCCCCGGTAGGAGTTTTCTTCTCGTCTCTCCCTCCTTTGCCCTCCGTGTCATCCCCATCTCTCCTCTTCAGGTAATCATCTTGGAGTTCCAAGACTGGGTTCACCAGAGCTGTGTTCAGGCCAATAACTTAGCCTATTGTGCCTACCACAGGTGGGTTTGAAAACAAAAGGAGAAATAAGTACCATCAAACTCTGTGCTATTCTTATTTTCCAGGAAATGCTGTTCACAAGATGATGGTGGATAGGCAGTATATGGGTGTGTCTAAGCGGAAGTGTATCGTGTGGGGTGTGGCCTTCCTCTCCGACGGCACCGTCATAAGCGTGGACTCAGCTGGGAAAGTGCAATTCTGGGACTCCGTTACTGGAACGCTAGTGAAGAACCACCTCGTCGCGAATGCTGATGTGCAGTCTATTGCTGTAGCCGATGTGAGTGCAGTCCCTGTTCTGATCCGTTGATGTTAACCCCAGGGGGCGAGTAGAGGAGGCAGTGGCAGTGACCCGCCACCAACACTGTTTTCCAAACCTGATGTACTGGAGGAAGAAGAGCTCAATAAGAAAACCCACAGATGGTGTCTATGATAGATAACAGTGAGTTAGAGAATATTCTTTAAAAGATTAGTGAGCAGGGGAATTTTCTTTAGATATTCCTCATCCCCGGTTAATCCTATCTGATGGTAGATGGGGCATGAGCAGCCTAGGAGAATCTGTTTTTCGTTGGGGCATGCTTGCTTTGGAGAGAGACTGGGAGAGGGAGAAAGCTTCCCCCAACATAGCATGATGGTGCTAAAATTCCTTCTCTTCCTGTTCTCTATTATGTTAGGATTTTGAGCATGCACACCCATGTGCCTGGCATGATTTTCAAGTTGTCAGGGCTGGATTTGAACCACAGTTGACCATATGTGTTCTAGTTCCCTTTTCCAGTAACTCACAGGACTACTAGCCCCAACTCTTTTTTTTTTGTTTTGGAGAGGTTTTTGCTATAGGGCGCCTGTGTTCACCAGACAGACAGAGACAGACAGAGAGATAGAAAGCAAGAAATCACCCCCCAGAGGGGATGGCCACGCCGCAATCCCTTCTCCTCTCCAGATCCTGGGCATGCACACACACACGCCTGGTGTGAGTTTTAAGCCACTGGGTCCAGGACGCGAACCGCGGTCGACTACATGGGAGTCCAACGACATAGCCATTAACGCCAATTGCTGGTCCCCCAACTAGCCCCAACTCTTGAGAAGTGCTTTCTTTTCTCTGCACAATTGCCTTCCTGTCTGTTTACAGACATTGGAAGACAAGTTTTTGGTGATTTTGAAAATGTTTATTTTCTCCTATTTGAATAATCTTGACGGATGTTTATTTTAAATAGTGCATGTGTCCTTTAGTTGCCTGTCAGATGTTTCTATCCCATTAAACAGGTTTTCTGAGAACCATTTGTTTTATTTTTTTCTTTAACGTTTACTAGAGGGTATATGCATTTGCCAGAGAGAAACAGAAAGGTTGAGGGAGAGGGAGAAAGCACCCCTAGTGAGATATGGTCATGCCACAATCCCTTCTCCATTTCTCCACCCCGTCAGATTTTGGGACATGTGTGCATATGCACCTGGTATGTTCGCTCCTCAAGCTGCTGGGCTAGAATTCGAACCACTCAGTTGTGAACCTTTAATTCGGTGGTGTTATAGCATTCATGCATATATGGAAAGGAAAATATAAGTAAAATAAATTAATTAAGGTATTCCCGAAACTTCGTTTTTGGAGTTGGGCTCTCTGGGTCACGTTCCCACTTCGTTGTCGGGGGTGTTTTTTTCCCCGCACATTGCATGTGTGCTCTCGGTAGTATTGATGATGAAGTCCCATTGTAGTCTTGAAGGTTTTTCTTCTAGGCTTCTGATAACTATTCTATATGTTTTGATATTGGCTCTTTATCTAAAGATATCATACATGCACAGGTGTTCAGACATTTTAAGGTATGCTACTTTCAGAGATGTTAAAACGTGAAAAGATATGTGCTTGGATCAGTTAATTATGGTATCTTTTTTCCTTTTTTGTTTTCTGTTATGGGGAAGGAGATAGGTATTTGTCTTGCTGTGTTGAATCCTCCTGCTGCAGCCTCCCATTGAGCTAGGATTACCGGCACACACAAAGGTGCCCTGAGTACTCAGATTAACTAAGGAACCAAACCCAGGCCTCCCAGCTTCTTGTGTGCCACTGGAGCTGGACCAGTGTTACTTTGTTACTATTTTATTGAAAAATGTAATTGTATAAATGTCATCCTTGACAAATGCTGTGGCTGACTCTGGAGTTAGACGGGCTTGGGTTTGACTTCCACTTAGTAGTTACGTATCTTCCTTGAGTAGGTTCCATTGTCCCTTGGTATTCATAGGGGGTTGATTCCAGGATACCCCCACTGCCCCATGGATATCGTAATCATGCATAAAGTGGCATAGTATTTATATAAAACCGACCCTCATTCTCTCACATGCTTTAAACTATCTCTAAATTGCTTAAAATAGCTAACACAATGTGAATGCTATGTAAGTAATTGTTATGGTATGTTTTGAGTATATTTTTGTATTGCAATTTTTTACTTTTAGTATTTTTTTGATCTGTGGTTGCTTGAATCTACACATGTGGAACCTGCAGATATAGAAGGCTGGCTACTTTGTAAGCTTCAGTTTCTCTGTTTAAAAAACAAACAAACAAACAAACAAACAAAAAAATGGGACCAGCAGTTAGTGTAATGGCTATGTCGCTGAACTCCCATGTAGTCGACCGCAGTTCAAGTCCCGGACCTGGTGGCTTAAAACTCATGCCAGGCACGTGTGCGTGCATGCCCAAGATTCCAAGAGGAGAATAGAGGAGAAGGGATTGTGGTGTGGCCATCCCCCCAGAGGATGATTTCTCGCTTTCTATCTCTCTGTCTGTTTTTCTGGCAAGGGCACGCACCCTATAGCAAAAACCTCAAAAATAAAACCAGATGCTAGTAACACGTAACTTGCAGAGTCGGGGGCAAGGTTAAGTGGGTAGTGTGTGTTAGTAGTGTTAGGCAGAATGAGCACAGTGTTGTCATTTATAATTTTTTATCTTTATTTTAAGAGAAAGATTTTTCCTGTAGGACACATGTTCTTGCCAGAGAAACAGAAAGTGAGAAATCACGCCCCCAGAGAGGGTGGCCACACCACAATCCCTTCTCATCCATTTTCCTTTCAGGATCTTAGAGTACATGCACAAGCACCTGGCATAAGTTTTAAGCCACCGAGCCTAAGACTCGAACCACTGTTGACTATGTAGGAGTCCAGCAATGCCATCTGCTGGTCCCCAGTTTTTAAATCTCTCTTGAAAGTGACCCTAGTTACAAGGCTTCTGTTAAACTATCTTACCAGAACAGTCAATCGGTTTTTAGATTTACTGTTAATGGATCTTCACTGCCTAGTGGGGTGTGGCAAATACTCAGTTCTTGCACTTTCTATAAGTCTCTCTCTTTTTATTTTAATGTTTATGTACATATATATGTATTTAATTTTGAACGGAGGGACAGAGCAAGAGAGAGAGAGTGCGAAAGTGAGAAAGCAAGCTGCCAGATCCAGGACACAAACTGCAGTTAGCCACTTGGAGGAATTGTTGAAAAATTTCAAGCCATACTAAGACTTCTTAAAAGTAGAAGTGAAAGTCACAATGCTCAGCCCAGTCCCTGTACTAGAGCCACGTGGGAGACCTGGGGTCAGATTTCGGTTGATATGAACATGCTCAGTACAGGGGGAGAATTTCAATACGGCAAGACTGTTGGGGTTCCCCCAACCCTTGAAAAAATACATATATTTATATAAAATACATATTCATAATATATATATTTTATATACACACATACTTTTTTTTAACTTTGCTATAGAGTGCATTCACTTACAGGATGGGGGAAGGGAATGAGAAAACACCTCCAAGGGGATGGCCACACTATAATCCCTTCTCCACTCTCCTTTGGGGAGTTTGAGCACGCATGTACACATGCCCATGGTGCTTTGCAAACAGCTAGGTCTGGGAATTGGGCTGTACAGTTGGCCATGTGGGGATTCAGCTTTCTTAACACCAGGCTGGCCAATAACTAAAAAGAATTTTTTATAGATAATTATTTAACTTTATTTATTTATTTATTTATTTAAATTTGGCCAGAGAGGGACAGAGTGAGAGCAAAAGAGAATGGGAAAGTGAGAAAGCAAGCCTCCAGGTCCAGAACTTGAATCACGTCGGCCATGTGAGAGTCCAGCACCCTTAAGCACCATGCCACCTGCTGGCCCCGTAACTAAAATTTTTGAAAAAGAAATTACAGTTTTTCAACACAGTGGTGAGAGAGCCTTTTAAACTGAGTCTTTGTGTGATATTGATCAGACTACTTCCCTTCCTCAAGCCTTTCTTTCCTTCATCTGTAAAAACAAAATAGTAAATTAGCCCAGGATTTTCCAAATTTCAGTCTTTAAAAACGATTTTAAAAATTTGTTAAAGGGCATGTGTACTCACTGGAAAGACAGGAAAAAAATTGAGGTAGCATCCCCCCAGGGTGATGACCATGCCACCATTCTCCATTCTCCTCTCCTTTCTCCATTCTCCTCTCAGGCACTTGGCGTGGCTTGTACACATGCCCAGTGTGTTTTACAAGCCATCGGGCCGGGGACTCAGACTGCATGGTTCCCTATGTGGGACCCACCATGCCAGCGGCTGGCCTTCAGTATATATTTTTTAATAACCAGAGGCTTCATGCTTTTTGCCAGAGAGAGAGAGAGAGAAAGAGAGAAAGACAGACAGACAGACAGCCCCCTCCCAAGGGCGTGGTCATGCCACAGTCTCTTCTCCATTTCTCCATGCTGTCAGGACTTGGAGTATGCACACACATATGCTCCTGTGTGCGCTGCCTTAACCACCATGACACTGGCTGGCCTATTGGTATTTTTTTTGGATTATGTAAAGTTCATGCATTTCCTAAGTGAGCAATAGCATTATGTTAAATATTAGTATTTAAAAACTTGGTATGGATTTCTGTGTTTAGGTCCTCTCATGAGCCCTTTAGAAGGATTTAAAATTTTTTCTCAGATATATTTAGCACATTTCTTAAGATTCTTTTAGGTTTTTTACCTTTTGTTCCAGTGAGGTCTAGTTTGACATATAAAAAAGCACCTGAGCAGTTGGAGTTGCTATTGTTAATTTTGTCACTAGGGGGCGAACCGTTATTTATGCTCGAGGGATGGAATTGTTAGCTTCTGGGGGGAAAGGACCTCCTATGTCCTGAATTCTGGCTGTAGGTTCCCCTAAGCTGTCCAGACAGAAGACCTTAGGGAATGGTTTTCCAGCTGGACCCTGTTCTGCTCACATGTACCTCCCTCACAATTTAATTTCTCAGCAAGAAGACAGTTTCGTGGTGGGCACAGCCGAGGGCACAGTATTCCATTTTCAGCTGGTCTCTGTGACTTCCAGCAGCAACGAGAAGCAGTGGGTGCGGACCAAGCCATTCCAGCATCACACTCACGATGTGCGAGCTGTGGCCCACAGCCCGACAGCGCTGATATCTGGAGGTGGGTTCTGCTCCCAGCAAGGTTGCTTCTTTACACTCCCAGCTCTGGCTCTTTCCATGCAGGACTTCTAATTCTGTACCTGTTCTCCCCTCACCCTTGCCCTAGGTACTGATACCCACTTAGTCATTCGTCCTCTCATGGAGAAGGTGGAGGTAAAAAATTATGATGCTGCTCTCCGAAAAATCACCTTTCCCCACGTAAGTATCACCCCCTTTCCCCGTGTTAAGTATCACCTTCCTACCCGTTGCCACCCCCTCGTTTCCTATCACCCCGTCCCTCTGTCCCCCAGGGCACTGAACACAACTCACACTTTGTGGACAAATTGGTAGAACTTTTTGTGGCTACCTTCTTCATTCTTCCGTGTTTCCAAAGCTGGCCTCTTATAAAGACTTACATGGAGGCAAGAGATTTATAGCAGCACCCATAGTTTAATTTCTGAGGAAATTTATTTTCTAAATAGTTACTTCTTATGGGAAGTTTGTTAGTTAATTGATGTGTTTGTTTTTAAGAATGGACTTCTTTATCTGGTGGGTGTAGGAAAATCCAGACTTTGAGTATTCCTGTCTAGGTCCAGGGAAACTTCTTCCCAGGCTTGCTAGCCCTTTCATCTATAACCTGCTCCCACATTGCATTAAACCAGTAAACCTACTGAGTCTGCATCCTCCTTAGATCTTTATGTGTGTGTGTAAGTGTGCATCTTTTTTTTTTTTTTTTTAAGGTTTTTGCCATAGGGCACATGTGCACTCGCCAGAGAGAAACCGTGAGAAATCACCTCCCCAGGAGGGATAATCCCATGACAATTCCTTCTCTGTTCTCCTCCTGGGATTTTGGACACACATGCACATGGACCCAGCATGATTTTCAAGCCACCATGTCTGGGAGTCCAGCTCCTTTTTTTTTTTTTTTTTTGCCTGGAGGGTACATGTGCTCGACCAAAAAAGAAATGCAGGGAAGAGCACCTCCGGTGGGATGGTCATGAGGCCATCCCTTCTCCTCCATCTCCCTCCTTTCTAGGTTTTAGGCATACATACCACACATCTGGCATGTTTCTGAAGCTTCTGTGTCTGGAACTCTAACCAGTTAGCCTCATGGGATACAGCCACCTTAACCACCAAGCCATAGGCTACCCTGAAACAGACAAAGAACACTACCTAGAGTTAAGGTACTGGGTTGTTGGAGTAGTTATGACACATTTTTGCATGAAAAAAAAATACATCATGACTGCACTGTATTCATCATCTTTTCTTTTTCTTTTTCTTTTTTTTTTTAAAGAGAGATTTTTTGCTACAGGGCACATGTGTTCACCAGAGAAACAGACAGAGATAAAGAAAGTGAGAAATCAGCCCCTGTGGCAATGGCTATACCGCAGTCTCCTCTCTTCCATTGTCTTGGGACCTTGGGCATGCAGGCCTATGTGCCCAGTGTGAGTTTAAGGCACTGGGTCTAGGACTTGAACCATGGTCAATTGCATGGGAGTCCAGCAACATAACCATTATGCCATCTATTGGCCCCATTATTTTTATTTTTTCGATTTGACTAGAGGGGTGGGAAGAAAGAAACCAAGCTGCCAGGTTCAGAACTCAAACTGTCGTCGGTCATGTGGGAGTCCAGCACCTTAATCATCATTCCATCTACTGGCCCTCTTACATTAGTTTTTTTCTTTGATTTGAAAAAAAAAAAAAATTACCCCCCAGGGATAGTATGGCTACACCACAGTCCCTTCTCCATTCTCTTGGGATTTCGGGCGCACATGTACTCACACCCAGTGTGAATTTAAGCTGCCAGTTCCAGTAGTCAAACTGTGGTGACTACGTGGGAGTCCAGTGACATAACCATTATATCATCTCCTGGTTCCCCTCAGTATTTTCTTTTTTTTTAGAATCACTTAATCCAACTTTATGTATTTATTTTAATTTGACCAGAGTGGGACAGAGTGAGGGAGAGAAGGTTGAGGGGAAGTGAAGTGAGAAAGCAAGCCATTGGGTCCAGGACTTGAACACAGTTGGCCAATGTGGGAGTTTAGTGCCCTTAACTACCACGCCACCTACCACCCCCCAACACACAGTAGCTTATTAATGACATTCTTTTATTTCCATTTTTGTCATTCCTATCTATTTTCCACTGGTTTGTTCGAAAAGCAATTTTGTTCATGTATAAAATAAAGCCTTTGGTTGTTCCTATTGTCTTCAGTGCTATTCAGGGACCTGGGTTTTTTTTAGCATGACCTTTATCTTCTCTCATCTCTCCTTTCTACTTTTCTTTACATACTATGCTTAGTGGTGCTGAAGTTCCTGGTGTACTGTAGTGTAATTGCTTTTATTTTTTTCTTTTTTGGAGAGGTTTTTGTCATATGGCGTGTGTGCTTGCCAGAGAGACAGAAACAAAAAGCGAGAAATCACCCCCCAGGGGAGTTGGCCACACCGCAATCCCTTTTCCTCCATTCTCCTCTCGGGATCTTGAGCACACACGCACACGCACCCAGCGAGAGTTTAAGCCACCGGGTCCCAGACTCAAACCACAGTTGACTACATGGGAATCCAATGACATAGCCATTTCACCAGCTGGTCACTGTAATTGCTTATTTAATCCTGTGTCACTCCTTTAGATTAGAAGCTTCTTGGGGTTGGTAGCTATGTTTTTATTCACCATTGTATTTTGGGGTTTTTAGGAGAGTGCCTAGCATATATTAGCACATAGGGGATATTTAACAGGTAAACAGATTTCAGCAATAAAAAAATTTGCTAAGATGTTTCTGCTGTTTCCAGTACTGAGGCAGTAGATGACCCTGGCTTATTTAAAACTTTTTAATTCTTGTATACAGCGACGACTCATTTCCTGTTCTAAAAAGAAACAGCTTCTCCTCTTCCAGTTTGCGCATCATCTCGAACTTTGGCGATTGGGATCCACAGCTGCAACAGGTATGATAGGAGAACATTTTCCTCTAAGAGAACTGAAGAGAGAAACTAAAAACGAAGATTGTAGTTATTGAGTAGATTTTTTGGTGTCTGTTGTGTGGTTTTTCTATCCATTAGATTGATGAGTTTAGAGCATTAAAATCCTTAGGATCCTCTCTCTCTCTCTCTCCCTCCCTCCCTCTCTCTCTCTCTCTCTCTCTCTCTCTCTCTCTGGCTATATGGTACGTACACTCACCAGAGAGAGACAGACCGACAAAGAGGGAAAGTAAGGAAAAAAACCCAGGAAGGTTGGCACAATCCCATCTCTATTCTGTTCTTAGTACTTTGGGCATGCATACACACATGCCCAGCGTGTTCCTGAAGCCACTGGATCTGGTACTTGAACCATGCAGTCAGCTATGTGGGAATCCCTAACCACCCTGCCACCGGCTGGCCCCTAGGATCATCTTGGCAGCTTGAAATTCACACTGGGCGAGTATGCACACATGCCCAGAATCCCAGGAGGAGAATAGAGGAGAAGGGAGGGATTACAGTGTGGCAGTTTCTATCAGGGATGATTTCTCACTTTCCCTCTCACTGTCTTTGTCTCTCCGGCAAGCATATGTACCTTGTGGCAAAAACCTTGGGGGGGAAAAAAGAAAAAAGAATACAATTCTGGGGGCCAGCAGGTCACATGGTGGTTAAGGTTCTGGACTCATGACTGACCACAGTTCGAGTCCTGAACCTCTCAGCTTTCTTTCTCACTTTACCTCTCTTTCTGTCTCATTCTGGTTAGTACACATGCCCTGTAACAAATTTCTTTTTGTTTGTTTCTTTGTTTTTTTTTTGTTTTTGTTTTTTTTTTTGAGAGGTTTATTTTATTTTTTCTTTTGCTATAGGGTGCATGTGCTCTCCAGAAAGACAGAGACAGAGAGACAGAAAGCGAGTGATCAACCCCCAGGGGGGTTGACCATGCCGCAATCCCTTCAGCTATATTCTCCTCGGGATCTTAGGCACACACGCACATGCACCTGGCACGAGTTTAAGCCACCAGGTCCGGGACTCAAACCGCAGTCAACTACATGGTGTCCAGCAATGTAGCCATTATGCTATCTACTGGTCCCTACAGCAAAATTTTTACAAAATAGTAATACACAAAATCAACTATTAAGAAAACAACTGTTTAAAATTCTGTATGGTACACTGTAACGTATAGTTGAGGTAGGGATTGTGGACTTGGTTTGCCCTAGGTTGAGATGAAAACAGCCTGCTAAAAAATGACAAGATTTGGGCTGGCCTGGTTAGGTAGCCAAGTCTCCCGTGGCTAATGAACCACAGTTCAAATCCTGGTCCCAGCCACTTGAAAAATATGCCAGGTGTGTTTGCACACCTAAAATCCCAACAGGATAGAGAAATGAAGTAGAAGGGATTGCTTGCATTTGTTTTGTTTCATAGTGTTTTTTGGTTTTGGTTTTCGGAGAGGTTTTTGCTGTAAGGGCGCATGTGCTCTTCAGAAAGACAGAGACAGAAAGTGAGAAATCACCCCCGGGGTTGATGGCCACACTGCAGTCCCTTCTTCTACATTCTCCTCTCGGGATCTTGGGGGCACACACACACGCGCCGGGTGTGAGTTTAAGCCACAGGGTCTGGGACTCGAACTAGGATCACTACATGGGAATCCAGCAACATAGCCATTACGCCAACTGCTGGTCCCAGGATTGCATGCATTTGATCATGCCATATCAGGGGTGCTTTCTCTTTCTTTCTTTTTTTCTTCCTTTCTTTATTTTCTTTCTTTCTGTCTCTCTTTTTGGCAAGCCCATGTGCCTTCTGATATGTCTCTTCATGGAGTGACAGCCTAGTGGACTTCTGTGTGCCCTGTCAAGGAAAATATTCGGGTCCTGTTATGAGTAGTGGGTTAAAATGTAGGCCACACAAACTCCATTTCAACCCTCCTGCGTGCTTGGCTGTGGGGTAGAGCTTTAGAGTATTACAGTGTGTCACAGGATAGATGCTCAGGAGGTACTACTGCTTTCCTCTTTGTACACCCCCACAAAAAATTGTGACTTACTGGGGCCAGCAGGTGGCATAATAGTTAAGGTGCTGGATTCCTACATGACTGACCACAGTTCAAGTCCTGGACCCAACAGCTTCAAAATCTTGTTGGGCCTGTTTGTATGCGTGCCTAAAATCCCAGGAGGAGAATGGAAGAGAAGGGATTGCTTCATGACCATCTCCCGTGGGGTGGGTAATTTCTCTTTTCTCTCTCTCTCCAGTGGCATACACACCCTATGGCAAAAAACTTTTTTTTTTTAATTTTTACTTATTAAGTGTAGATATTTTTCTTATTTAACCACTTGTAGAGATTTCATTCTACCAAGGAGTGACTTTTCTATAAGAAAAAAAGTACAAATAATTTTTCTTTTTTTTTTAAATAAGAAAAACTGAAAAGTTTTTTGTTTCAGGCAAGAATGGGGATACGCTTCCGCTCTCTAAAAATGCAGATCATTTATTGCACCTCAAGACAAAGGTAAGGAAGTTCAGCTATGTGTTCGGATTCTGAAATCCAGAAATTTTTTCCACTGTGAATTTTGAAGGTTACTAAGTTTGCATCATAAACTATATGAATCCTAAAACTATTTGAATGAAGGACTGTTTCACCAGAATTGAGTTTTCTGTGATAATAATTTAGTCATTTGGAATAAATAAGAGGGAGTCCCATAGCAGTTGCACTTACTTATAGTCCTAGTTACTGTAGAGGCTGAGACAGGAAGATTGTGATGTAGCCAGACCCTGTCATAAAATAAAAAAAGGGGGAAGGGATGTTTTGGGGGCTGGCAGGTGGAGTGGTGGTTAAAGGCGCTGGACTACCATGTGGCAAACCACAGTTCAAGTGCTGGACCTGGCGGCTTGCTTTGTCTCTCTCTCTCTCACTGTCTCTCTCTTTCTCTGTCTTTTTCTGGTCAAATTTTAAAATAAACAAATAAATAAAATTAAATAAAATATTTCTTAAAGAAAAAAGAATATTAGTATTAAATGATGCATACAGGAAATTGGTTTTTCTCCATTGGATATTATTAAAATAAAATGTATTTTGTTTATTTTGGTTTTTTTTTTTTTTTTAAATGAAATTCAAATGATACAAAAGGATATATAATGAAAAATGACCTCCTTACCCCTCCTATCCTGCTCTCTGGACATAATCACCATTTCTTTCATAACCATGTAGAAAAAATTCCATCCATGTGTGTGCATATATATATTCTTTCTGCATTAATGAGAATATCCTATATAAATTGCTTTGATCATGCTTTTTATCTTTTTTTAAAAAAATTTTGCCAGAGGGCACATATGCTTGCCGAGGAGAGAAAGGGAAAGCGAGAAAGCACCTTTCTCAATGGGAAATGATCACGCTGTAATCCCTTCTTCGTTTATCCATAACTCCCTCCTTTCAGAATTTTGGGTATACACGCACATGCACCAGAGTGTTTCTCAAGCCACCAGGTCTGGGACTTGAACCACAGAGTCGGCCATGTGGAATTCAGCCATCTTGACCACCACACTATGGCTGGCTACCTTTTTTAGCGTTCTTTTTTTTTAAAGCAAAACAAAACAAAACAAAAAAAAACAACAACTTTGTTATGGGCCAGCCTGAGGTGTGGTGGTGAAAGCAGCTACATGGCCAATTGCATGGTTCAAGTCTTGTACTCAGTGACTTGAAAAATATGCCAGATATGTGTGCATGCTTGCCCAAAATCCCAAAGGGAGGGAGAAATGGAGAAGGGATTACAGTAAGACCAACCCACATGAGGTGGGAGAGGGTCCTTTCTCACTGTTGTTCTGTCTTTGTCACTCTTTCTCTCTGTCTCCGGCAAGCTCACATACCCTCTGACCATTTTTTTTTAATCTTTGTTAATTACACAAAGTTTTTATTTTAAAGAATTATTTTAATTTAATTAGTTAATTTATTTATTTTTGACCAGAGAGGGCAGAGTGAGAGAGAGAGAAAGCCAGCAGGTCCGGGACTCGAACCACATTCAGCCCTGTGGGAGTCCAGTGCCCTTAACCACCACACCACCTTTTGGCCCCAGTTACACAAAATTTGTGACTACTCACAGTAAAGTATTCAAATAATATCAACAGTTTATATCTTCAACCACCTCTTTAATCTCTTTTCTTAAAAGTATTGTTGATTAGTTCGTTGTATCATCTTCCTCCCTCTTTCTGAATGAGTTGTATATATATATGTATTAAGATGTTATCATTTTCAATGTTACATTGAACTTTGCCTTTATCTTCCAAATGTTTTTCATGTACTGTTCTTAGAGGTGTTTCCAGTAGGTTGTCATGGGTAAAACAGTCAGTACTCCAAATGTCCTGTCCTCCTATGATTCCATGCTGTCTTTGAGGTACTCAGAGAGCCAAGATTATTCCACCAGTTTCCATAGACCTCCATTCTTGACTTTGGAAATTGTAGCCACACCATGTAGATCCTCTGCTTCTGAAATAATAATGGTGACGTACAGCATATGTGTGTCAGGATTATGTATCCATGCTCATGGGAGTTTCCAGAGAGTCAATGAGGATTCATGTCATAGTGAATCTTGTCATAAGAAGCATTATTTGAACTTTCACCTTGGTTTCTACTATTTCCAGGGTCCTGAGAACATTATTTGCAGCTGTGTCTCCCCGTGTGGAAGTTGGATAGCCTATTCTACAGCATCTCGATTTTTCCTCTACCGATTGAATTATGAACGTGACAACATAAGCCTCCGGAGGGTAGGTGATAGCCCAGTTGTTTGCTCACACAAGAAGACACTTCTCAAATGTGAGGGGTTTTTTTTGTTTTTGTTTTGTTTTGTTTTTGTTTTTTGGAGAGGTTTTTTGCTATATGGTGCATGACCTTGCCAGAGAGACAGAAAGCGAGAAATCACTCCCCAGGGGGGATGGCCACGCCGCAATCCCTTCTCCATTTTCCTCTCGGGATGCGGGGCACACACACACATGCACAAGCCACCATGTCCGGGACTTGAACTGCAGTCGACTACATTGGGAGTCCAGGGACATAGCCATTACGCCAACTGTTGGTCCCCAAATGTGAGATTTTGAGGTGAGGTATAAATGAACTAGATGTGAATCCTTGCCCAGTATAAGCTATTTGAAAAAGCTGGTACAAACAGTATTTTATTTCTGTTTTGAATTGATTATATTTTTGGAGGGAAATACCAGAAAGTGATAGTGAAGCTTAGGATTTTCTGCTAGTGGTTTCATACGTGACTTCGTTGTTTCCTAGGAAACTTGAGTGTTTACTGAAGAGATGAAAAGGAGGATGTATAGGTTACACAGGCACGACTGCGTTCCAGGCCCTTGGTCGACTGGCTTGCTTAGAGACAGAAGCACTAATGTCTCTTAAGCCTGGTTATGATTATTTTGGTTGGGCTATAGAACTCCTTTCTCACTGATTTTTACTATTGTTTTAACCATAGGTTTCCAAAATGCCAGCCTTCCTTCGCTCTGCCCTTCAGATTTTGTTTTCTGAAGATTCAGCAAAGCTCTTTGTGGCATCAAATCGAGGTTCTCTACATATCATTCAGCTGTCAGAAGGAAGCTTCAAGCACCTCCATACTTTCCAACCTCAGTCAGGTAGGAATTTGGTAACTGGCCACAGGTGAGAGAGTGGATAGCATTTTAGATGTCTTTTTTTTTCTTTTAAGCTCATGCTGTATGTCACCGTGATTATTTCAGTATTGGGGATTCTCTGCTCTTAGCACCCTGCAGACACACTCGCATGTTTGCAATTTAAAGTAGGAGGCAGTATCTGGCAGATGGAGGTGCTGGATGAAATCTGAAATGTTCCTCACACCTACTCTTTTCTCACTGCCCGCATCTCCCCCCCCCTTATCTGGAGCCAGAGAATGTTCATCATCCTTCTTAGTTTTGTTGGTAGAGCAAGAAGAAAGTTAAAGTTAAATCCTGCCAACCAGAAATAACTACTAATATTTTGGTATTTTCCAATGTGTGTTTGTATGTAGATACTTAGTTATCATGTTACCTTTTTTTGGGTGTTTATATATAAAGCTGAAAATACCCTTCTACATACAGGTTCATCACCTGTGTTCACTTAATGCTCAGTGACGACTTTGTCATGCTCCTTGAGAACATGAGCATTGATGAATGAGTGTGGCTGTCGGTTATTTCTGAGTTATTTCTGCGGACTTAGAACTAGCATTCTGCGTAAGCCAGTTACTCTTTGGATGCTTCCTGTGGCCTTTTCCTCTTCCCTTGCCCTGAATTTTAGTTGCTTCACCATCAGTCATACACCAGCAGCTTGTAAAGTCACCTTTTTAAAGTTCCCTCGCTGTTTAGGAAGTTGCTCCAGTAATAAAACCGAAAAGAAATTCACAAGTCAGGGGTCAGAAAAATTAAACTGACTATACTCTCTGAGTATCTATATATGTTTTGGTTGGCAAAGTTACTGACGTCGCTTTGGTACTGTGTTATGTATCAGTTTGTGACTTTTGTTTTCCTCCACTCTCACCTCGCTTCCCCTTGTAGTCAGGCTGGTTTCTTCAATCCTCCAACTTATATATTCCAGTCCTGGTCACTGTGCTATGCTGTTCCCCATCCTTTCCTTCCCATCCCACCCGCCTTCATTTAGTTCCTCGCTTAAATCTTGTTACAAAGCTTTTCTGCTGTTTGGGGGCATTAGATGTAGCTCATATTTTGGCAGATAGCATCACTGTCTGATGTTTATGCTGCGTGTCTCTTCATGTTGCCAAATTAATTTAAAGTCTCTAGATGACAAAGGTGGCTTAAACTTGCCTATCCTAACTTAGTGCCAAATATACAGCTGGCATTTAGCTAAGGTTCAAGCGTACTGAATTTGCTATGTGTCCATAACTTGGGCTAAAACCCATTTAGTAGGAAAGGAATTTCAAAGAATTGGGTTTTTGTTTTGTTTGTACGTTTGTTTTTTAAGTTTTTGCCATAGGGCACATGCGCTCGACAGAGAGAGGGAAAGTGAGGAATCACCCCCAATGTGGGGATGATCACACTGCAATCTCGTCTCCTTCATTCCTTCATTCTCCTCTGGGGGGTGGGGGGAAAATGAGCCCACTGTGGTTTTCAAGTTGCTGGGTCTGAGACTCAAATCCAAGTAAGTTACGTGGGAACCCAGCACCTTAACCACTACAGCACCTA
This sequence comes from Tupaia tana, assembly GCA_026018925.1. NCBI lineage: Eukaryota > Metazoa > Chordata > Mammalia > Scandentia > Tupaiidae > Tupaia > Tupaia tana. The sequence continues at coordinate 17,856,884 of JAKSZU010000018.1, read as the reverse complement.
TTGGCCCCTTAAAGAATTAGTTTGAAAAATGGATTTTTTGTGGTAAATGCTACCCGTCCCTAGTTATCCATTACATAGTAGGCAGTATCTCAGTCAGGCCTGAACGAATGATACTGTGGGTTTTCCCTCTCTGGCTCTTCTTTACGAGGGCTGGCTGATTAAGTGATAAGAGAAGATAGATTAACATCTGGAACTAATTTGCAAAACCAGAAGCAAATCATCCTGTCAGTGATTTTTGTGGAAAAAGGAAGTCTCATTGGCTTTTGCCATCATCTTCAGGGCAAGGCTGGCTTTTGACACTCTGTGAATTCAGAGACCCAACCGTTGTTCTGCTCTCCCAGGGACAGTGGAGGCCATGTGTCTTTTGGCAGTCAGTCCAGATGGAAGTTGGCTAGCTGCATCAGGGACCAGCGCTGGAGTCCACGTCTACAATGTGAAACACCTGAAGGTGAGCCTGGCATTTCTTAGCAGCAGTTTGAATCATTGTACATAAGGAAGTTCACCCTGCAGGTGTAAGAGTAGAGGCAGATTGGTATGCCCTGGGAATTTGCCAGGTTCCCCCTACCTACCCCTGAAGAATTTTTTCTGTTTTAGAATCCTGTTTCTTTTTTTCTTTTCTTTTCTTTTTTTTTTTTGTTTTTTTTTTTTTGGTTATTGTTTTGGAACTTAGAAACTGGATATTAAGGGGGACCAGCAGTTAGCGTAATGACTATGTCGCTTGGACTCCCATGTAGTCAACCGCAGTTCGAGTCCCAGACCCAGTGGCTTAAACTAACGCCGGGCACGTGTGCGTGCGTGCCCAAGATCCTGAGAGGAGAGTGGAGGAGACAGGATTGCAGTGTGACCATCCCCCTGGGGGGTGATTTCTCGCTTTCTGTCTCTGGGGAGCACACGCGCCCTATAGCATAAACCTCTAAAAAAATAAAAAAGAAAGAAACTGGATATTAAGTGTTTGTAAATTATGAATTCACATCCAGGTGTTTTTTTTGTTTTTTTTTTTTTTTTGAGAGGTTTTCGCTATAGGGCGCGTGCGCTCGCCAGACAGACAGAGAGAGACAGAGAGACAGAAAGCAGGAAATCACCCCCCAGGGGGGATGGCCACGCCGCAATCCCTTCTCCTCCATTCTCCTCTCGGGATCCTGGGCACGCACGCACACGCGCCCGGCGTGAGTTTAAGCCACCGGGTCCGGGACGCGAACCGCGGTCGACTACGTGGGAGTCCAGTGACATAGCCATGACGCTAACTGCTGGTCCCAACATCCAGGTTATTTTTATAGATGAAAATTCTGATAGACAAAACTGCATAGTAACAGTAAAGTTTTCCTTTCCAGACTAGTCAAAGTGGTTTTTTTTTTGTTTTTTTTTTTTGTTTTTTTTTTCCCCTTTTTTTGCGAGAGGTTTTTGCTGTAGGGTGCGTGCACTTGCTGGAAAGAGAGAGACAGAAAGTAAGAAATCACCCCCCGGGGGGATGGCCACGCCGCAGTCCCTTCTCCTCCATTCTCCTCCTGGGATCTTGGGCATGCACGCACGAACACGCACCCGGTGTGTGTATAAGCCACCGGGTCTGGGACTTGAACCGCAGTTGGCAATATGGGAGTCCGGCAACATAGCCATTACGCTAACTCCTGGTCCCAAAGTTGTTGTTGGGAACCAGCAGTTAGCATAATGGCTATGTCGCTAGACTCCCACATAGTTGACCACAGTTCACGTCCCGGACCCAGTGGCTTAAAACTTATGCCGGGCGCGTGTGCGTGTGTGCCCAAGATCCCGAGAGGAGAATGGAGGAGAAGGGATTGCGGCGTGACCATCCCTCCTGGGGGGTGATTTCTCGCTTTCTGTCTCTATGTCTCTCTCTGTCTGTCTGGCGAGCGCACGCGCCCTGTAGCAAAAACCTCTCAAAAACACACACACACACACACACACACACACACACACAAGTTGTTGTTATTGTTGTTTTGTTGTTTTTTAATTATTTAATTCCATTTGTAGTTAATTTTTAAATTTGAACAGAGAGACAAGATAAGGAAGCGAGAAAGCAAGCCGTCACATCTGGGACTTGAACTGAGGTCAGCCATGTGCGAATCCAACAACTTTAACCACCATGCCACCTGCTGGCCCTTGGAGTACCTTTTTAATAGAATTATTTTATTTAACTTTATTTTTGTTGTTGTTATTATTATTTAGTTTGACCAGAGAGTGAGAGAGGGAAAGTGAGAAAGCAAGCCTCCAGGTCTGGGACACAAACAATAGTCAGCCATGTGGAAATCCAGAGCCTTTAACCCCCATGCCACGTGCCAGCCCCTGTCAAAGTATTTTTAAATTTAGCAAACCAGAAATTTTAAAAAGAAATAATGAGAAAATGTTTGATAATACTTACCAATATAATACTGTCATTTATACATTGAATCATTAATAATCTCTTAAAATTCTCATCTTCATCATAAAATCAGTTTAGAGGGCCAGGACCACATGGTAGGTTGGTTGCTTCCCAATCCAACCTAAAGGCTGGGCATGTCACATATACTTGGAATCCCAGCACCTTGGGAGGCTGAGGCAGCAGGATCATGAACTCGAAGGTGGCTTAGACAACTTGGTAAGACCCTTTCTGGGGCCGGCAAGTGACATGGTGGTTGAGGGCACTGGACTCCCACATGGCTCACTGCAGTTTGAGTCCTGAACCTGGCAGCTTGCTTTCTCACTTTCCTTCTCTCTCTGTCCCTCTCTGGTCAAATTAAAATAAATTAATTAAATATATAAAGTTTAAAAAATAATTCTTTGAAAATAAAGACCCTGTCTAAAAAAGAGCTGAGCATGGTGGCATGCTCCTGTAGTCTCCACTGGAGAACAGAATTGAAGGATGTAACACAGGAAGACTATTTTTGTTGTTGTTTTTGTTTGTTTGTTTTTTAAGAATTGTTTATTTTGGGGCCGGCAGGTGACATGGTAGTTAAGGGCGCTTGACTCAAATATGGCTAACTGCGGTTTGAGTTCTGAACCTGGTGGCTTGCTTTCTCTCTTTCCCTCTCTTTCTTTCTTACTCTATCCCTCTCTGGCCAAATTTAAGAGGGGGTGGAGAGTGAGCGAGGAGGGAGAAATAAACTAATTCTTTAGAAACAGACTGTAACTTTGGGGGCCAGCAGATGGCATAATGGTTATGTCGCTGGACTCCCATGTAGTTGACCATAGTTCGAGTCCCAGACCCAGTGGCTTAAATTCATGCCAGATATGTGTGCATGTGTGCCCAAGATTCTGAGAGAAGAATGAAGGAGAACAGATTATAGCACAGCCATCCCCGTGGGGGGTAATTTCTCTTTCTTTCTCTATGTCTCCGTCTTTCCAGTGAACACATGTGTTCTATAGCAAAAACCTTTCAAAAACAAAAAGCAAACAAAAAAATTATGACCACCAGATGGTGTAATGGTTATGTTGATTCCCGTGTATTCAACTGTGGTTCGAGTCCCGGACCTGGCCACTTAAAACTCACATCATGTGCATTTGTGCCCATCCACGATCCAAAGAGGAGAATGGGGGGAAGAAAGGATTGCGGCATGGCCATCCCCCTAGGGGGTTATTTCCCATTTTCAGTCTCCCTGTCTCTGTCTTCTAGAGTGCACACGTGCCCTATAACAAAAATCTCTTTTTTTTTTTTTTTTTTTTTGAGAGATTTTGGATATATGGTACGCATACTTGCCAGAAAGACAGAGAGACCGGGGCCAGCAGGTGGCGTGGTGATTGAGGGTGCTGGACTCCCACATGGCCAACGGCTGTTCGATTCCCAACCTGGTAGCTTCCTTTCTTGCTTTCTCTCTCACACTCTCGCTCTGTCCGTCTCTGGTCAAATTAAACTAAATAAAGTTTTAAAAAAAAAAAAAGACAGCGAGAAATCACCCCCGGGGGGGATGGCCACAACACAGTCCCTTTTCCTCCATTGTCCTCAGGATTTTGCTCACGTGACTGGCGTGAGTTTAAGCCACCAGGTCCAGGACTCGCACCGCAGTCTACTACCTGGGAGTCAAGTGATGTAGCCATTATGCCAGCCACTGGTCCCAAGAATTGTTTATTTTAATGTAATTTATTTATTTTTAAAATATGACCAAAAAGAGGTAGACAAGTGAGAGAGAAAGTGAGAAAGCAAGCCACCGGGTCTGGGACTTGAACTACATTTGTTCAGGTAAAAGTCCAGTGCCATAACTGCCACACCACCTACTGGTCCCTATTCCATATATATATTTTTTTTAAATAAAGAATGTCTACGGGCTGGCAGTGGTTAAGGGTGCTGGACTCCTTCATGGCCAACCACAGTCGAGTACTGGACCTAGAGGCTTTCTCTCTCACTTTGTGTGTGTGTGTGTGTGTGTGTGTGTGTGTGTCTGTATGTCTGTGTCTGGAAATAATAATAATAATAATAATAAATAAAGTTAAATAAGGGGCCAGCAGGTAGAGTGGTGGTTAAGGGCACTGGACTCACTGGACTCCCACATGGTTGACTGCGGTTCGAGTCCCAGACCTGACGGCTTGCTTTCTCGCCTCCCCCCCCCACCACTCTGTTCAAATTAAAAATAAAAGTAAAGTTAAATTTAAAAAGTGGAATGTTTATGTAGGGTACACATGATACCCATGCCTACGCATTGATTCAGTGACATAATTACAAGCAAGTTATACAGATAATTTACTCTGACTAATATGCTTTACTCTCTACCAATGATATCAGTTTCAGAAGCATTTAAACTATTTTTTTTTTTTTTTTTTTTTCCAAAAATGACATTAAAAGTTCACTGAGGGAAGTGACTGAAGTTAAACTGGTCCAGATCATACCATCTTCACGCGGGAAGGTGTCACATGTAGAGTTACCCCTTGTATCCATTTTGTGTTCCCAGCTTCACTGCACGGTGCCTGCTTACAACTTCCCTGTGACTGCTTTGGCCATCGCCCCCAATACCAACAATCTTGTCATTGCTCATTCTGACCAGCAGGTAAGAAAGGTGGTCTAGTACTTTCTAATTGCTTCCTCCTGGATCATAATCTGGAAGCCAAGAAAATGAGCAACTTTTTGAGGAGCTTTTCTTGGAAAGTACTGGAAGATATAAGGGTATTTTTCTGCTCTGCGAATCCTGTACCCTGGGCTCCTCATAGGTCAGCAATATCCATTGGTTCGATGGGTTACAGTTTGATGATACTCTGCGATTCGAGAGTAAAGGTGTGTGGAAGAATTTTGAAATACTAATTTTATCAATTGTTTTTGACAAGAGATGACCTGAGCTCAGGTATTAAACTAGGTATGGGATGAAATGCGATTCTGAGAGTTGGAAGGGACTGAAAGATTTTATAATTCACCTACATTTATGTCGATGCGGACAACAGGTCCTACTAAAATCAAGTCCCTAGTAGCAGCTAAAATTAGACCTAAGGTCACTGCTTCTTTCCGTACCAAATTGTGAGAAGACTAATTGTAAGGAGTTCTTACAGTCTCAAAATACAAAACACACTCCTAAATGATCAATACTGTTTACCTCACCTGTTCCATGGGGGTGATGATATCTACCTCATTGAGCTGTTGGAAACATTAAGGGGGCCTGGGGGGGGGGGGGGGGCGTATGTAAGGTAGACTGTCTGGCAGACGATGTTCACTGCTTTGAGGAGCAGTTTTTGCACCCAAACATACGTGCTGTGTCCAAAAGATGAAGCCTCTCTGTTTCAGTTTCATGGGTTTGAGTTTTGGCCATGTGGGAGTCAAGCGCCCTTAACCGCCATGCCACCTGCTGGCCCAAATATCTTTTAAAAACTCTAAAAGTCACATAACCTTTTATAAAAGCTCTTAATACATATATACTATTAGTTGTACAAAACAGCATTTATACAGAAATTATTCATTGCAGCCTTTTTTTTTTTTTTTCTTTTGGAGAGGTTTTTGCTATAGGGCGCGTGCGCTCACCAGACAGACAAAGAGAGACATAGAGACAGAAAGCGAGAAATCACCCCCCAGGGGGGATGGTCACGCCGCAATCCCTTCTCCTCCATTCTCCTCTTGGGATCTTAGGCACGCACGCACACACGCCTGGCGTGAGTTTTAAGCCACCGGGGCTGGGACGCAAACCGCGGTCGACTACGTGGGAGTCCAGCGATATAGCCATTATTCTAACTGCTGGTTCCCCATTGCAGCCTTTTTTGTAGTAACAAAAAATTAGAAACAACCCAGTGACCATTAAGCAGAGTAGCTACATCCATAAAGTGAATGGATTATAATGTGTTCTTCAAAGGGGGCAAGATTTGTATATGTTATGAGCCAGTCTCCATGGTGCGAGGCTATGTGAAAAACGCAAGAAACAGGGTAATACAAGTGGGTCATCAGGAAATTTAGGGGAAATGTGTATTATGGAAGACCTATACATGGATTTCAAAATATTTAGACTTTGAACTAAAGTTTAAAATTTTAAACCAAACTTTTAACTTTAAAACTTTAAACTGAACTTTAATTTCACTTTTCTATGAACTTTTTAAAGTTATTTGTATGTGTTAAATGTGTACAGTATCTCTGAAAGAAATGTAAACAAATTGAAAGCACTCTTATATTGGGGAGAAGAGATTTTTAGATTATAGGGTGCTGCTTTTTATTCTATAACTTACCTTTACAATTTTTTTTTAATGTTTAAAAAGAAAGTGGTGGGAAGGCATAATGCTGACTATAATACAGTTAAGTTCTGTCTAGATATTTTCTGATGAGGAATGAGGGATGCTCTTCTAGTCTTCCTGGGTACAGCCTGCATGTTTTCTGTGTCACCTCCTTCCTCAGGTGTTTGAGTACAGCATCCCAGACAAACAGTATACAGAGTGGAGCCGGAGTATCCAGAAGCAAGGGTTTCACCACCTTTGGCTCCAAAGAGATACTCCCATCACACACATCAGTTTTCATCCCAAGAGACCAATGCACATCCTTCTCCACGATGCCTACATGTTCTGCATCATTGACAAGTCGCTGGTGAGTTCTCTACTACCTCGCTCAGTCTCCTTTGGGAATCTCCATGTTCTGAGCAGAAAGTATAGTAAGATGGAGGAAGAGGAGGCAGGCGGAATAAAGGTTCCCTGTACCTTCGTTGTAGGAGAGGAGAGTTGTTTTACACGTTTCCTCATTGGTATGTCTGCCCTCAGGAGGCTCTCAGGGAAGAGGCTGGCTGGGCTTTGTGTACTATTTTTGCTGAATTGACTCTTTCTCTATTTTGCCAGTGAGCACACAAGCTAGAGTAGGAAATTGATTAGGTCACTATTCAGAAGGTGACCCTTGGCAGGGAATACCATTGATTGGGCTGACTCATTTTCAACCTTCAACCCTGAGGCAACTGAATAACGTGGTTTCTTTAAAAGAGACACAGGCTGAGTTTTGACTACTGTGCCCTTTGGCTAAAGATACTGAAATACAATCTGCAGGCTTGAAGAGTTGGTCTGAATGTCCTGAAAAATGTCCAGCTAGGAAAATTCCATTCTTAATGGCTGTGATTTTGGTGGGATGTGAGCATTTCATCAGTTTTTAGGTTCCAGGCCTCTTTGCCAGCTGCTGTGTTGATTCTGCCCAAATTTGCATATCTATTCTGTGCAGGCACTTTCTTTCCTGGGAGCTTTGTCAGCTGTGGCCATGCCTGTGCTGCACTTTGGGTTTAGATGACAGCCAGTACAGGGTTTTGTGGTGTATCTGGGGGTGAGAGTGGAAGGAACATGATGGCAGCAGATGCTGTACAGGAGGTGTGCTCAGGGACATATGAACAGCACACACCTCCTGGCCCTGTGTCCTCTGGGTGTGGGAAGAGCTGGCTCACAAGTGCCTTCTGTGAGATGAGTGAAACCGGAAGGGGCCCTCCCACTGGCTTGCCTCTTTGTAACCTGCCCAGATCGTTCTTTCCCAAGGGTCGGTGATAAGTCCATCACTTCCTCATACTGGGCCAGCTATTTCCCAAGGAAGTCAGAGATGAAATAACAGATTGTGTGGCCAGAGCCTTCTCTCGAGGTGTTGGTGACATCAGCGAGGGGGTTTGTGTTGAGGTTTCACCCGAGGAGAACTTGAGTTGCTTAGCAGTCTGGCTGGGGGCAAGTCTAGATAACAGAGAGCCAGTGTGGGCCGAGCGCACATGTTCGTTCATTCTTTTCTGGCACTGTTGCTGATGAGACTGCCAGAAGCCCCAGCGGGGCCTTTGATCTTGCCGGCATAGAGTTCCAAACTCACTTTTCTTTCTTACTCTCACCCTCTGCATTGTGGCTAGAAGAGTGGCTTATAGCTCTCTCCCGGGACTAAGGAAAGTCAGAGAAGTAGTAACGATGTGATGTGATGTGATGTGATGGTGAGACACTCTGGACTTGAGAAACCACTATAGCCCTTTGGCTGTAGAAGCTCAGTAAAAGCAACAACTCATACGGGTATCTTTGTCTTTTTAGCCTCTTCCGAATGACAAAACCTTACTCTATAATCCATTCCCTCCCACGAATGAATCAGATGTCGTCAGGAGGCGCACAGCTCATGCCTTTAAAATTTCTAAGATATATAAGGTAAAACATTTTATATTGTATTTTGAATGGTTAGTCCCTTGAGGTATGGCAAAGTGGAATAAGCCCCACAGTTGGAAGCACTTTCATTTTACATGCAGAGAATCTAGGGTGGGAAAGACAAATGATCTTTCGGAGGCTTGTCTCAGCTCTGTATTTCATGTATATCAACAGGGGCATCATATTTAACTATTGGGAAAATCATGACGACCTAATAAAATGAAATGTGTAGGTTGTAAGACATGATGACTGACATGCAGATGGGGTCCTTGTTAGTAGCTTTTTTCTTTTTTTTTCTTTTTTTTAATAATTTTATCAAGACCAGCAGGTGGCATAATAGTTGTGTCGCTGGACTCCCATGTAGTCAATAACAGTTGGGGTCTTGGACCCGGAGGCTTGAAACTGAGGCTGAGCCCATGTGCATGTTTGCCCAAGAACCCAAGAGGAGAGTAGAAGAGAAGGGATTGTAGTGTGGCCATTCCCCATGGGGGGTGACTTCTCACTCGCTCTCTCCGTGTCTATCAGGCAAGCACACATGCCCTATAGCAAATATCTCTTCTCTTTTCTTTTCTTTTCTTTCTTTTTTTTTTTTTTTTTTTTTTTTTTTAAATTATTGGGCCAGCAGGTGGCATGGTGATTAAGGTTGCTGACTCCCACATAGCTGACTACGGTTCGCGTCCTAGACCTAGTGGCTTTCTTTCTCTCTCTCTCACTCACTCTCACCCTATCCATCTTTGGTCAAATTTAAATAAATAAATAAATAAAGTTGAACAAAATACTTGTTTTTATTGTGCCGTTATTATTTTATTTTATGGTGTAGTTTGTGTCCCTCCCAAATTCATGTGTTGAGATTTCCAAAATAATTCTTTAAAAAATTATTTTATTGGGACCAGCAGTTGGTGTACTGGCTGTGTCGCTGGACTCCCATGTAGTCGACTGCGGTTCAAGTCCCAGACCTAGTGGCTTAAATTCACGCCAGGCGCATGTGCATGCGTGCCCAAGATCCCAAGAGGAGAATAGAGGAGAAGGGAGTTATTCCATCGGGATCAGCAGATGGCATACTGGCTATGTTGCTAGACTCCCACATAGTCAACCACAGTTAAAGTCCTGGACCCAGTGGCTTGAAACTCAGGCTAGACCCACGTTTATGTGGGAGTCCAGCGTCCTCAACCACCGTGCCATCTGCTGGTCCCCCCCCCAAAATAATTATTTTATTTCATTTATTATAATCATTTTTATTCGTTTAATTTGACCAGAGAGAGAGAAGGGAAAGTAGGAAAGCAAGCCTCCAGGTCCAAGACTTGAATTGTAGTCAGCCATGTGGGATTTCAGCAATTTAACCACTACACTGGTCCAGTACTGACTTTTAAATTTGAGCTTTGTTGGAGAATGTGTCACAAGGTAAATTTCAAACAAACATAATTTAATTTATTGTGATATTTTTCCTTTTTGGACCAGGCTTTTCACTTTATATGAAAGAAAACAAATGTCTTATATTTGTGGTGCTATACCTACTTGGGGCCAACTTGGAGAAGGGTTCCACATTCTTACTTCTCAGGTTGTAGTTCCTTTGGGCTCCTAAAATAGTTTCTCAGGGACCTGCGGGGGGGGGGGGGGGGGGAAATGAGGTCTGTCAATTATTCAAGTATGATTGTCTGCTTCTTTTTTTTTTTTTTTTAAAGAGGTTTTTGTTATAGTGCATGTGCTATCACCAGCGAGAGACAACAATTGAGAAAGTGAGAGGTCATCCCCCAGATGGGATGGCCAGACTGCTGTCCCTTCTCCATTTTCATCCCAGCATCTTAGGGACACACACACATGCACCCAGTGTGATTTTTTTTTTTTTTTTTTTTTTTGAGAGGTTTTTCGCTATAGGGCGCGTGCGCTCGCCAGACGGACCTAGAGAAACATAGAGACAGAAAGCGAGAAATCACCCCCCAGGGGGGATGGTCACGCCGCAATCCCTTCTCCTCCATTCTCCTCTCGGGATCTTGGGCACGCACGCACACGCGCCCAGCGTGAGTTGTAAGCCACCGGGTCCGAGACGCGAACCGTGGTCGACTACGTGGGAGTCCAGCGACATAGCCATTACGCTAACTGCTGGTTCCCCCCAGTGTGATTTTTGAAGCCACCAGGTCTGAAACTCAAACTGTGGCCAGCCATGTGGGAGTCCATCGATGTAACCACTGTGCCCCATTAGCTTCTTAATACATTTGTAATGTGCCATTTGTCAAGGATTTTGACCTTAATGCCTTTGGTTACCAATGATTGCTAAGATAAGAGAATCATGGATTTCCTCTCTGGAGAAACGAGAGATTCCAAGGGTGGTTTTATTTTTTTCAAGTCACTAGGGCTAGGATTCAAACTGTGGTTGGCCAGTGGGATCCAACTCCCTGTGCACAGGGCTTAACTTCTGTGCTATATCCCTGGGCCCCTCACACTTTCATGAGTAAACTGAGTTAAAAACTCCCAGCCTTTCTGAGCTCTTTGAGTCCTAGGCAGGAAAAATGGCCAGAAATTTATAGAGGCAAGCCTTAAACTAGACTAGCTCTAGTTAGCCTATTGATATTAGGAGTGTCTCTGGAGCCTAACTCCTGGTAGAATCATTATTGTCTCTCTGCAGCCTCTGCTCTTCATGGATCTTTTGGATGAACGAACACTTGTGGCAGTAGAACGGCCCCTGGATGATATCATCGCTCAGCTCCCACCACCCATCAAGAAGAAGAAGTTTGGAACTTAAACTAGGGCATGATCTGTGCCCTTCCTTGAACTGTCTACTCTGTTTCTTTTCACAAATTATGACAATAAAACAGAATTATTCTTGAGGACTAGTCAGTATAAATGGTGTCTTCTAAAATAGTGGACAATAATTTCCCTTCATTAAATGAAATGAATGGAAACTACAAAGAATTTTTAGTTGGTATAGCGTTCTGGGTAGCCACAGCATCCTGTTTGCTCTTTAGACTACGTCTCATAAAAAAAAGGTGATATGCGTTGTGTGTTCCCTGACACGTGCCCAAGGCTTCAGAGGGCAGCCGGCCTTCACTGGGTGCAGGCCTGCAGCTTGGGCAGCAGCAGGGACACCTGCTCAACTTTGCCTTAGAGGGCAGGAGGACTGCGGTCACTTACTCAAGGTAGCTTGACCACCAAAAGCCATAGTCAGTCTTGGGATTCAAGGAAGTTTTTGTTCTGTTTCAGTTTGCAATGGGACACATGCGTTCACTGGAGAGCATGCGCACAGTGCGTGCTGCAAGTGAGCATCCCTCAGGGAAGACGACCACACCACAGTCCTTTTTAAAGTCTCTCAGGATTTGGGGCACATGTGCAATGCTTTATGTGTTTTCCAAGCCACCAGTTCCAGGACTCGCTGCACAGTTGGCCATGTGGGATCCAGTCGCCTTTTTGTGTGTTTTTTTAAAGAATTATTTTTATTTATTATTGTTATTTTTTAATTTGCTATTAGGCTCATGTGCTCACCAGAGAGGGAGAGACAAGGAAAATGAGAAAGCAAGTTACCTGGTCTGGGATTTGAACCGTGGCTGGCCACATGGGAATCCAGGACCTTAACCACCGTGTCACTTGCTGGCCCTGGATCCAGCCACCTTAACCACCACACCACTTTGATGGCCCAAGGAAGAATTTTAACTGTGGCATTTTGAATTTTATCTGAAAACTAGATGCCTTTAACCTTTAGCAGTATCTTTATTTTAAAGAAAAAAATCAGGCCCTACGATGTGGGTCTATTAACAGTCTTGTCGTCTGTTTTATGCCAGTTTCAAAAGGTAAGGAAACATCAAGCAGAGGTTTTGTGGGGCTGGGGACCACTGTATAGTTCACTTTTTCTGTTCTCTTCCACCTGCTTTGACATTATTCCCCTGGATATTATCAACTGACAAGTTTTAATGTGATCTTTAAATTAGAAAGTTTACACCTATAGTTAACCCGAACTGAGTGGATAGAGTTCTTAACCATCACAGTGGTTGTATCCCGTTGCATGCCCGCGGAAACCCAATCTGTGTGGTTTTGTTTGTGGATATAGGACTAAGGTATGGGCAGGGGACTATGTGGGTTCTGATGACATTATGAGTGAAGTGCTGGTGGAAAACTTTTGCTAGGATGAACCCCTTCTCCAGTTTAGAAAGAGAAATGTGGGAACCAGCAGTTAGCGTAATGGCTATGTCACTGGACTCCCACGTAGTCAACTGTGGTTCGCGTCCCAGACCCAGTGGCTTAAAACTCACGCCAGGCGTGTGTGCGTGCGTGCCCAAGATCCTGAGAGGAGAATGGAGGAGAAAGGGATTCCGGTGTGGCCATCCCCCCTGGGGGGTGATTTCTCGCTTTCTGTCTCTAATGTCTCTCTCTGTCTGTCTGGCGAGCGCACGCGCCCTATAGCAAAAATCTCTCCAAAAAAAAAAAAAGAAAGAGAAATGTAAGAATTTAAGGTCAGTGCGTGGGAAGAGAATTAACAGATTATAAGAGAGAAAAAGTCCAATCATTTCCTACATAAAAGATTCTATTTTAGGTTGATAAGAAGGAACAAAGCAAGTGTAAGGTTTATAGTGGATGCTAATCCTCTGCCCCACTTGTTTAGGTTTTAAAGTGATATGAGTAATGTAACAAGTAGTCACCGCTTTGGGGATCACTTGTGTAAAGTTACTCTCCTCTTGAATAAATTTCCTCTGTATATGAGGCATATTCTCTCGACAGCAGTAGACTGTAGTATTTACAGTCTGTTTTGTTTTGTTTTGTTTTGTTTAAGGAGTTTTGCCATAGGGTGTGTGCGCTCTCCAGAGAGAGACAGGAAAAGTGAGAAATCACCCCTCAGGGAAAATGGCCATGCCACAGTCCATTCTCATCTTAAGATTTTTGGGCATGCATACCAAGTATGATTTTCGATTGCAGGTCCAGGCCTTGGACCACAATCAGCCATGTGGAAATCCAGTGCCTTAACCACCATGCCACCTGCTGGCCCCTACTCAAGGCTCTTTAGCAGGCTGAAAGATGCTGTCCTTCCTGAGAAATGTTTTATTTAGGTCATGGGATCAGCCCTATGGCATGGTGTTTGAGGTGGCTGAGTCCCACATGACTGATTTTGTGATTCAAGTCCCAGACCGATGGCTTGAAAAACACACGTGGTATATGGACACGCATGTCCAGAGTCCTGAAAGGGGAAAGGATTGGTTTGTGACCATCCCCTACGAGTCTGGGCGTTGCTTTCCTACTTTCCCCACCTCTCAGTAACACGTGCACACACCTGGCGATTTTTTTTAAAAAAAGAGATGTTTTAGGTCCTCTACTGTATGCTTGAAACCAAAGTTCAAGTCACTGAATATGTTAAAGGAGGCAAGGATACCTTTAATATTAACTCATTTGTTTTTTCCACTGCCTAGAGAACTATAAATTTGGAGACTTCTTATTAACTAGAGACTGGTTTAAGATTTGACTGACTTAACTTTAAACATATTCTAAAACCTCATGGACTGTGGAGGGTGTGATTCTGACAGAAAGCTCACAGATGATGAGTGAAGAAGTAAAACATCGAAAGTAGAAAGCATTCCTTTGTAATGTTCCAGCCAAGGATTTGGACTTCCATAAATGGTATGGGAAGTATGCGCCTTGGGCCTTGAAATTCTTCCTAAGTAGAACACTTTGAATATAACTGAAACAGAAACTAGGCAAATGAGAAACTAGAAGGGAAAGCAAACCAGTGTTGGATAAGAGAAACACGACAGTGCATGTGTTTCAGGGTCTTTCTACTTTGGGAATTTGGATAGCCTAGACTTTGGAAGTAGTTTCACCCTCGGTGTTTCAGTTTGGGGCATCTTGCAGACCACTTTTCATACCGGAATGGTGAGAAGAATTTTAATCTGAGACCAGCCTAGGAAGGTCTTTTTTGGCTAACCTGACAAATACTCATTTTGTGTACTAATGAGTAATCTGATCTCTGAATAGATAATTCACCTTTACTGTGGAGATTATAGCACATTACACTGAGAAAAATGAAAATTTCTGGGGGCCAGCAGGTGGCGTGGTGGTTAAGATACTGGACTCTCATGTGACTGAGAGTGGTTTAAGTCCCGGACCTGGCAGCTTGCCTTCTCACTCTTCCTTTCTCTCTCTGTGTCTCTCTAATCAAGATAAAGAATAGTAATCCAGGGTGGCAGGTGGCGTGGTGGTTAAGGCAGCTGGACTCCCACATGGCTGGCTGCAGTTTGATTCCCAGACCTGGCAACTTGCTTCTTTTTTTTTTTTCTTTTTTTTCTTTTTTTTTTTTTTTTTTTGAGAGGTTTTCGCTATAGGGTGCGTGTGCACACCAGAAAGACAGAGAGAGAGAGATAGAAAGCTAGAAATCACCCCCCAGGGGGGATGGCCACACCGCAATCCCTTCTCCATTCTCTTCTTGGGATCTTGGACACACACACACACACACACACGCACCCTGCGTAAGTTTAGGCCATTGGGTCCAGGACTCGAACTGCAGTCGGCTACGTGGGAGTTCAGCGACATAGCCATTACACTAACTGCTGGTCCCGCAGCTTATGTTCTCATTTTTCTGTTCTCTTTCTCTGTCTCTCTGGTCAACTTTGAAAAAAATAAAATAATGACAATAAATTTTTTTAAAAAAGAATAATAATAAAATAATTTTTTAAATAATAAGTATTTCTGGACTATTGGAAGAAAGAGTTCCTCCAGTTTGGGGATTATTAAATCTTTTTTTTTTTTTTTTAATTTCCTGAAGGATATATGCATTTGCCAGAGAGAGACGGGTGGGGAGAGTGAGGAAGTATCTCCCATGGAAAATGGTAATGCCACAATCCCTTCATTTCTCCCTCCTTTCGAGATTTTGGGCGCACACACACACACACCCAAGGTGTTTTTTTTGTTTTGTTTTTATTTTGAGAGGTTTTTGCTATACGGCGTGTGCGCTCGCCAGACAGACAGAGACAAAGAGATAGAAAGCGAGAAATCACCCTCCAGGGGGGATGGCCACGCCACAATCCCTTCTCCTCCATTCTCCTCTTGGGATCTTGGGCACGCACGCACACGCGCCCGGCGTGACTTTAAGCCACTGGGTCTGGGACGCGAACCGCGGTCGACTACGTGGGAGTCCAGCAACATAGCCATTACGCTAACTGCTGGTCCCACGCCCAATGTGTTTTTCAAGTTACTGGATGCTAGACTTGAACAGTAATTGGCCATGTGGGACCCAACTGCCTTAACCACCAGAACACCAGCTGACCCAAGGATTATTTAACTTTTGAGTATCAAAACTGTATTGGGAACCAGCAGTTAGCGTAATGGCTATGTCGCTGGACTCTCACGTAGTCGACCGCGGTTCGCGTCTCGGACCCGGTGGCTTACAACTCACGCCGGGGCACGTGTGCGTGCGTGCCCAAGATCCCGAGAGGAGAATGGAGGAGAAGGGATTGCGGCGTGACCATCCCCCCTGGGGGGTGATTTCTCGCTTTCTGTCTCTCTGTCTCTCTCTGTCTGTCTGGCGAGCGCATGCGCCCTATAACAAAAAAAAAAAACCTCTCCAAAAAAAAAAAAAAAAACTGTCTTCAAGGGCCAGCAGAATACATGGTGGTTAAGATGCTAGATCCCGCAGCCAGCAGGTGGTATGGTCGTTAAGATGCTGGAGACGCCCACATGGCCGCCCACAGTTGATGTCTCCGACTTGGTTGTTTGCTTTCTCACTTTCCTTCTCTCTATGTGTCTTTCTGTGATCAAAGTAAAAAATATATGAATGCATGAATAAGTCAAATTAAATAAATCTTCAAAAAAATAAAAGATGCTAGATCCCAAATGGCCAAATCCATAGTTCGAGTCCCAGACACAGCAGCCTGTGAAACACTAGGCACATATTTATGCATGTCCAAAATCCCAAGAGAATGGAGGAGAAGGGACTGTGGCATGACTGTCCCCCCAGTGGGTGGTTTTTTACTTTCCCTCTCTGTCTCTGGCAAGTGAATGTGCCTTTTAAGTAGCCAAAAAAAAGTTGTTTTCAAATGGTACTTTATTCTGAACCATAACCTACTCAATAGGTAATAGTGGATCTGCTCCATTGGGGTTGGGGCATGTGGGAAAGAAATGGGTTTGTGAAAGAAACTATGTGACGCTACTTTATAAATGAAGACCAGGAAGAGAGGAGGTGATTTTTCCCATGGTCACATAGTGATTTGTTAGAGGCCAGAGCAACATTCTTAGGGTTGTTCTCCCTCTGACTTTTAAGTTGTAGAGACCTTATCATAAATATGATTAGCAGGCATGGTTCAAAAGGATTTTGTATTTCTTAGACTGCAGGGGAAGCATTTAAGCATTTTTTGCTCTAGATGGGCATGAAGTATACGGGTGTGTTGTGTTTGGGTTGGTGTGTGTGGTAATTCTACAGAGTATTGTAACGAACAACCTAGTACATTATCTCCTAGTACTCACATTGGGGGGTTTCTCGGAGGCTAATTCTTGGGTGCGGAAGTGCTAGCTCATGGTCCATCCATTTTCTTGCGCTGTAAGTCGCCCCTCAAACTGACCATGTTCTGCAAGTGGTGTTCAGAAGAGCTCGTTTCCTTACGCCTTGCCAGTGTATTGAGAGACTAATTTTAGCCCATTTAATGGGGAAAAAATAGCATCTCATTTCATTTTGCATTTCCTGTTTACTAGTGAGGTTGCTCACTATTTCATGTGTTTGGCAAATTGCATAAATTGATTATAACCTTTTCTCCCTCTTTTTTTTTTTAAAGAATTATTATTTTTTATTTTGAGGGGAGTTAATAGTTTTATTTAGGAAAAAAATAAAACAGGCACATGAACTGTCTACTCATTTTCTTTGCTACACAGCCTGATGTTGGGATTGGTGACTGATGGCCAGTTGGGCTGTTCTTTCCACGGTGGCCTTGCGGTTCTTAGAGGAAGCACTGTGAGTGATAGCAGCACAGTAAGACTTATTGCACATCGGGGCCAGCAGGTGGTGTGGTGAGTAAGGGCACTGGATTCCCACATGGCCCACCATGATTAAGAGTCCCAGGCCTGGGAACCAGCAGTTAGCGTAATGGCTATGTCGCTGGACTCCCACGTAGTTGACCGCGGTTCGCATCTCGGACCCGGTGGCTTACAACTCACGCCGGGCGCGTGTGCGTGCGTGCCCAAGATCCCGAGAGGAGAATGGAGGAGAAGGGATTGCGGCGTGACCATCCCCCCTGGGGGGTGATTTCTCGCTTTCTGTCTCTATGTCTCTCTCTGTCTGTCTGGCGAGCGCACGCGCCCTATAGCGAAAAAAAGAAAAAACCTCTCCAAAAAAAAAAGAAAAAAAAAAAAAGAGTCCCAGGCCTGGTGGCTTGCTTTCTTGTTGTCCCTTTCTTTCTCTATCTGGTTAAATGAAAGAATAATAATAACAAATGCAATTAAATAAATCATTCTTTAAAAAAAAAATACTTAATTGCACATCAGCAGCACTTCCAGTTCCTTGACACTGTGGACCAGGAACTCCCAGAAGCCATTGGGCAGCTTGTGCTTTGTTTCTTTGTTGCTCCCGTAACCAATGCTGGGCATCAGGAGCTGACTACTCTTGAATCTCCTCCGCACCCTGTTGTCAGTACCTCTGGGTTACTGCCAGTTATGCTTAATTTTGATGTATCAATCTGACTGGTGCCAGATGAACTTCTTGGTCTTTTTTTTTTTTTTTTTTTTTGAGAGGTTTTTGCTATAGGGCGCATGCACTCGCCAGAGAGAGGAGAGACAGGAAGACAGAAAGCAAGAAATCACCCCCCCAGGGTTGGCCACACCACAATCCCTTCTCCTCCATTATCTCGAGATCTTGGGCACGCATGCACACGCACCCAGCATGAGTTTTAAGCCACCAGGTCCAGTACTTGAACCGTGGTTGACTATATGGGCGTTAAGTGACATAGCCATTACGCTAACTGCTGGTCCCATCTTGGTCCTCTTTTTGACAATCTTGGGCTTCATAAGGGGTCAGAGGACAGGTCTGATGACAAGTAGGAGATGGCTGCCACCTCCATAGGCAGCACCAGGGAAGAGAAAAGAGAGGGTGTCACACAATGGCTGATGGGACATAACTTCTGGGTCCTGGCAGAGAAAAGTACTGCTTTTTTTTTTTTTTTTTTTTTTTTTAATTTGACCAGGTGGCACTAGGGGAGAATGGAGTGTTTCTGACTTGATTTCAACAAGCTACCAGGTCCTGGACTTGAACTTCAACCATGTGGGAGCCAGAGCCTTAACCTGTTGGCCCCTCTTCCTCTTTTTCTCAGTTATCACCAGAGGGCAGGGCACAAATGTTTGCATGTGAATTAGTGCGTGCAAGATATAACATCCCCTAGTGGGGTGTGATCACACTGCAATCCTTCCTCCATTCCCATCTCTCATCAGGACTTTGGGGACACACATACCCAGTATGTTTCTCAAGTCGCTGGGGTTGAGATCAAACTGTAGTCAGCCATGTAAGATCTGGCTTTCTTAAACACTGCTCTATGGAGCTGGCCCCTTCTCTTTTCTTCTCCCCCCGCCCTTTTTAGTTGCCAAAGAGAGGAGGAGGAGAGGGAGAAAGCACCCTCACAGTGTGGTATGGTCACATCACGATTCCTTTGTCTCCATCTCCATCCTGTCAGGATTTTCAGCACACTTACATGTGCACCCAGTGTGTTTCTCAAACCACAGGCTAGGATTGAAACCATGATTGACTCTGGAATCTGGCTTCCCTCAACCATCAGGGTATAGGGTCAGCCCTTCTCCCCTTTTCCTAATGTGTTTCCCTGTCTATCTCTGTCTCTCCCTACTATGAGCACATGGACTCTATGGCAAAAACCTAAAAAAAGAAAATTCTTTTGTTTCTTCAGAGAGAGAGAAAAAGAGGCATCTGCTACAGGGTCCTCATCCATGATTCACCCCTGCTTCAGTCGGCCTAGATCATGGGCAGGTAGATACCCTGCATTCCACAGGAGGTCCTGGGACATAAGCCCCAGGACCTTTTCCATACAGGTCTAGCTGTGCTCCTAATGCACCGCTAGCTATCCCCATCACTTTTTATTTTTAATTTGCTAGAGGGCACGTACACTTAACAGGAAGAGAGGAGAAAATACCCACCAATAGGGTATTGTTATGCTGCAGTTCTGTCTCTGTTCTCCACGCTGTTGGGATTTGGGGCATATACGTACACGTGCTTGGTGTGTTTTTCTTTTCTTTTCTTTTTTTTTTTTTTTTGGAGAGGTTTTTAGCTATAGGGCGCATGCGCTTTCCAGGAAGACAGAGAGACAAAAAGTGAGAAATCACGCCCTAGGGGGCATGGCCACGCTGCAATCCCTTCTCCTCCATTCTCCTCTTGGGATCTTGGGCACGCACGCACACGCGCCCGGCGTGAGTTTAAGCCACTGGGTCTGGGACTCGAACCGTGGTCGACTACATGGGAGTCCAGCAACATAGCCATTACGCTAACTGCTGGTCTCCCTGGTGTGTTTTTAAGCCAGTGGGATTGGGTTTTGACTCACTGTTGACCATGTGAGATCTGGCTCCCTAGCCACTAGACCACAAGGCTGACCCAGATGTAAACTTGCATACATTTATTGAGTGCCTGCTAGTGCACAGCATCATGCACCAACAACAGTTGGAAAATACATGGGACTGGCAGTTAGTGTAATGGCTATGTTGCTGGACTCCCATGCAGTTGACCACGGTTCAAATCCCGGATCTGGTGACTTAAACTCACGCCGGGCGCGCGAGAGTGCATGCCCAAGACCCCGAGAGGAGAATAGAGGAGAAGGGATTGTGGTGTGACCATGGGGGGTGATTTCTTGCTTCCTGTCTCCCTGTCTCTCTCTGGCGAGTGTATGTGCCCTATGGCAAAAACCTCTCCAAAAAAAAAAAAATACAGCTTCATACCCCCAAAACACCACAGCTTAGTTGAGAAGAGAAACAAGTAGATCAATGATGCTTCATTAGAGATGAGCACAAAGAAGGGACACCTATCAAGGAGGCTGAAGTAGGAGGTGGTGCTTGAGCTACTGAGACTTTGGTAGGAGTTAGTTGAGTGCAAGGGAGAAGAAAAGAATTCCTGGAGCATTGTCAGTGCAAAGTCCTGAAGCAAGAAAGCGCAGAACCTGCTCAGGGGATTCCCAGGAGTCATTGCATGTGTTTGACACATGGGAGACATTGAAATGGAGGGAAATGCAGCTCGAAGGCAGGCAGGGCCTCCCATAGTAGAGCATACGCACGTGCATCCTTGCAACAAGTCAGGAAAGCTGGCCCCGAGAGCCAGCCTCTTCTCGAGTTCATGGTGACTAGGAACCAGGTATGATTCATTGAAAAGGTAAGAGCAGAGTGATTTGCAACACAGGGAAGCTAAGAAGTAGGAAAGTGTGTGGAAAAGACTAGTATGATCCAGTGTGTGCTGAGAAGACCAGTTGGGGTGAGCCTTACTATGGTTCAGAATTTCCATTCAGGGGGTTGGCAGGTGGCATGGTGAAGGACACTGGACTCCCACATGACTGACCATGGTTCGAGTCCTGGACCTGGCATCTTGCTTCCTCACTTTCCCTCTCTCACTCTCATTCTGTCCCTCTCTGGTCAAATTAAGATAGAGACCAGCAGTTGGTATAATGGCTATGTCACTGGACTCCCATGTAGTTGGCTGCAGTTTGAGTCTTGGACCAGGCGGCTTAAACTCATGCCAAGCGCATGTGTGTGCATGCCCAAGATCCGGAGAGGAGAGGAAAATGGAGAAGAAGGGATTGCAGTGTGGCCATCCCCCCTGGGGGGTGATTTCTTGCTTTCTGTCTCTCTCTTTCTGGCGAGCACATGCACCCTATAGCAAAAACCTCTCAAAAAAAAAAAAAAAATAATAATAAATAAAAAAAGAAAGAGAAAGAAAGTAAATAAAGTGAAATAAAATAAGTCTTTAAAACAGTTTTTTTTCCATTCAGTGGAAAGCATATTTGTGAGTCACAGGTTCAAAGAACTGTCAGTAAAAATTCCCTTTGGAGTAAGGGCCAGAGAGACTGGAAGTTTGGGAGGCAGAAGAAGGCTGTTGTGTTGGTTTTTGACTTACATTCCATATTAGTTCCACAGACTGGATGACTTTAACAAAAATTTATTCCCTCATAATTCTGGAGCTAAAAGTCTGAGATCAAGGTGTCAGCAGCATTTATTTCTCTGTGTCTTGTAGAAGGGCCACCTTCTCTCTGGGTCTCCCCATGGTCTTCCCTACGTGCCCTAATCTCTTAAGGACAAAGTCAGATTAGGGCTCATCCTAAAGACCTCATTTTAATCGCTTCTTTAAAGACCCTGTCTCCACATATAGCCACATTCGGAGGTACGGGGAGGTAGGACTTCAACCTGTGAATTCCAGTAAGATACAACTGAGTCCCTAACAAGGTCTGTGGAAGGGGTGCAAGAGCCTTGTGCACCCCGGGGTTGACTGTGTGATTGTGCCCAAGTGTGTGTATGTTTATTTGAGGCAGGTCCACATCGAGAAGTTTATTCCTGAAGAGAGCCGTCATCCCCCCAATTGGCTATCGCGTGGACTGACTCAAGATGGTGTTACTGCTGTGGGACTAAAGCCTGGAGATACCGTGTCTGTTAATGCGATCTGGTGTCTGATAGGATCCGAGAAAGGAGAAACTGTAAGACTGTGTAGTTGTGAAGCCCTGGAAATCCCACTCAAACTGGTGATGGGGAAAGTGGGCTTCTATTTTTAGATCTTATTTGCATTTCATGGCAAATTATGTAATTTCCATGATTGTCAATAAAGAAAACTGGTGATTTTCCATAACTAAGTGGGTTCAGTGGGACAACTTCTGCTTAGTACGCCTTGCTAATATTTTCCTGAAAAGAAAGTCCCAGCACTACAAAACTGTCACCAGCTGCTTCCTATTAGGAATGTGGTTAGCAGATGTGGGTTTTCGTCGTCATAACACAGGAGATAGTTCATCCATTTTTGTGGGTTTCAGACGCATAGTGATTTATCTTGGTGGGATGAATTTAAAAATGTGCTTGCATCAGCTAAAGTATATATGCACCTTTCTCTTTCGCTGCATGTTTGTGCTGGAGAGAAAATATAGGATATTTCTCCCAGAGGGCACAATAGTACTGTCCACTGAAAAGGTCAACTAATCTCACAGTCTTCTAAGTGGGGAAGAGTTATAAGTGAATAATTGTTTCAAGTTGGATGTTGGATTGGTTATTTTATAAGCTTATTTCTCCCTTTGGCCTCTTTGGTTAGTAATGGAGCGGCTCCTGCTTTCCTTCGGCCATCAGGCTGTCTTTGAGGCAGTGACCTTCAGGCTCACTAAGGGCTGCAATTTCGCCTGGGGCCCTTCTTCCTTATGAAATTACACAACACTCATACCTTGGAACCAGCCCCAGATCCACTAATTCTTTCTTTTGACAGACTTTTGGCAACTCATACTCCCTTTCAGCTAAAGTGTAGCTTTATACAAGATGTGTTTGTCACCGAAATTAATTTGGCCGCGTGCCCTTTAAGCCTGGAATCAAATGGTACTATGCAGACTCATTCCTAGATAAAGTGGAGATTTGCAGCTGGAGAGTTTTACCAAAGCTTTTATTGTTGCCACTGCGGGAGGTCAACAGGTAATAACAGTGGCAGGTCCTTCTTAGTGAATATTGCCCTGTGACAAGTACAGTGCTTCTAAGCACTTTGCATGCATCATCCCACTCATCCTCGTAACAACCCTCAGAAGGAGACGATATCTACATTTTTCTGAAGAAACGGAGGTCTTAAACCCCAGTCTCCTGACCATTGCCATATAGCTAGTAAAGACCAAACTAGACTTGAATCTTGTGGTCTTAATTATCATACTATGGGTAGTGTGGGCCAGCCTGTGGTGGTAGTAAAGGCAGCTGGATCCCACATTCCTCACTGTGTGGTTCGACTTCTGGACCCAGCAGCTTAAATAACACACTGGGAGCTGGGACCAGCAGTTGGCGTATATCACTGGACTCCCATGTAGATGACCGCAGTTCGAGTCCCAGACCTGGTGGCTTAAACCCAAACTGGGCGCATGTGCATCTGTGCTCAAGATCCCAAGAGGAGAATAGAGGAGAAGGAATTGCGATGTGGCCATCCCCCCGGGGGGTGATTTCTCGCTCTCTGTCTCTCTGGAGAGTGCATGTGCCCTATAGCAAAAAAAAACTCTCAAAAACACATACACACACACACTGGGCACATGTGTATCTAGGCCCAAAATTCCAAAAGGAGAAAGAGAAGAGAAGGGATTGGCATGGCCATCTCCAATGGGGGGGTTCTTTCTCCTTTTTCTTCTTTTTCTGTCTCTGTCTCATTTGTACCCTCTAAAAAGGTGTTTTTTAAAAATTATACTCTACATGTATTATGAGAAAAAAATAAAATTTTTCTTATGAGAGAGCACAGAATCGGCACCTGAGTCACAGACTTGTAGGATAAAATGACAAAACCAAGATAGCTAATCCAACCCCCTTATGAAAGTAGAAATGATGTCTGCTTTTTCTGAGAGTAAGATAACTTGAGCAGAGGAGAATAGATGTTGATAGGTGGACCAGCAGGTGATGTGGTGGTGAAGGTGGCCAACCGTAGGACCTGGCGGCTTCCTTTCTCACTTTCCCTTTCTAACTCTGTCTGTGGTGAGTGCACATGCCCTATAGCAAGCTTAAAAAAAAATAAATAAATAAAAACAATAAATTGGGACCAGCAGATAGTGTAATGGTTACATTGCTGGACTTCCACATGGCCAACCATGGTTTGAGTCCTGGACCTGGAGGCTTGAAAACTCAGGCTGAGTGCAAGTGCATGTGTGCCCAAAATCCCAAGAAAAGAATGGAGGAGAAGAGATTGCAGTATAGCCATCCCCGTTGAGATGTGATTTCTCATTTTCTTGTCTCTCTCTCCGGTGAGCGCACATACCCTATAGTAAAATCTCTTTAAAAAATAAACTAAAATAAATCTAACATTTAAAAATATATATTGATAGGGAACCAGCAGTTAGCGTAATGGCTATGTCGCTGGACTCCCATGTAGTCGACTGCGGTTCACGTCCCGGACCTGGTGGCTTAAAACTCACACTGGGCACGTGTGCGTGCGTGCCTAGGATCCCGAGAGGAGAATGGAGGAGAAGGGATTGCGGAGTGGCCATCCCCCCGGGGGGTGATTTCTCGCTTTCTGTCTCTATGTCTCTCTCTGTCTGTCTGGCAAGCGCACGCGCCCTATAGCAAAAACCTCTCAAAAAAAAAAAAAAAAATATATATATATATATATATATTGATAAGTGATGGGAATGAAAGGTTATTAGGAGTTATCTCAGCCATTTCCTTTTTGAGTGGTAGATAAAGCAACATGCCTGTTCAAAGAATATTTAAGCTTGTCTCCCTGTCCTTAGGAAACCGTGGAAACAGATGTGTACTCTTTATTTCAGATTTCATTATCCACAGTAAGTAGATTTCCACTGACTACTTGAGATTTCCTGGATGGTAATTTTCACTCCGCAAGGAACCATTAACCTTCAGAGGGATTATTTGGAAAGTCTATAGTGTGGGAGGCACTGAATTTCAATCAATCACATGTTTAATGAGTTCTTTCTCAGCTAGGCAGTATTTTTGGAATAGTGGAAGATAAGAATAAACTGGTGGGTGGTCCCTGGCCTCCTGTAGTTTATAATCTACTTGGGCGAACCAGTCAGGCATAGAATTAAATTGGTCGGAGGAAAATCCCAATGAGCTGGGTAGTGAGAGAAAGCTGGAATGAGAGCTTGCCATGGAAGAAAGTGGTTAAGGGGAGATGGAGGTGTTTGGAGGGAAGAACTTGGGTGGGAATGTGTGAGGTGTCATGGGAAGACACTGTCTGTATGGCTGGCCAATCTCAAAGTAATGATGAAAGAGAATGTTGAAAATGTTCACTTGGGTTCTGATGGAATGTCTTATAAATACTGCCTGGTAGTTTTTTAGAATTTTCTTTTTAATATTATCTATTCATTCATTCATTTATTTTAATTTGACCAGAGAGAGATGCAGAGAGAGAGGGAAAGTGAGAAAGCAAGCCACCAGGTCCAGGACTTGAATAATAGTTGGCCATGTGGGAGTGTCCAGCACCTTAACCACCATACCACCTGCTGGTCCCAGATTTTTAGAATTTTTTTAAAAATAAGTATTATTTATTTATTTATTATTTGTTCATTTAAATTTGACCAGAGAGGGACAGAAAGAGAGAGAGAGAGAGAAAGAAAGCAAGCCGCCAGGTCCGGGACTTGAACCGTGGTCGGCCATGTGGGAGTCCAGTGCCCTTAACCACCATACCACCTGCTGGCCTAATTTTTTAGAATTTTTTATGGGTGGGGCCAGCAGGTGGTGTGGTGGTTGAAGTGTTGGACTCCCACATGGCTGACCACGGTTCAAGCCCTAGACTTGGCGGCTTGCTTTCTCACTCTCCATTTCTCTCTGTTTCTCCCTGGTCAAAATTGAAGAATAATGATAGTAAATATAATTAAAAATAAATATATTTTTTTAAAAATTTATTATTTAATTAATTAATTAATTAATTTTTGGGAGAGATTTTTGCTATAGGGTGCGTGCACTCGCCAGACAGACAGAGAGAGACATAGAGACAGAAAGCGAGAAATCACCCCCCAGGGGGGATGGTCACACCGCAATCCCTTCTCCTCCATTCTCCTCTCGGGATCTTGGGCACGCACGCACACGCGCCCGGCGTGAGTTTTAAATCACCGGGTCCGGGACGCGAACCACTGTCGACTACATGGGAATCCAGCGACATAGCCATTACGCTAACTGCTGGTTCCCCAAAAAAAATTTTTTATGGGTATATTTTAAAATAATTTTTATAGGAATAGCTTTTAAGCAGTCCAAATACCAACATCCATCTCTTTCTTTACTCCCAGGATGAAATATTTTGTTATATAACTGGCTCTCTTATGTAAGCGCTCTCTCTTACTATTAGTTGGAAGTTCTTTGACTTCTCCAGCTCTGAAAGGTCTTGATACTCTTGGAAAGAATTCCCAGCGCTTCCCTTTTGCCAATAAAGGTGTCCTCAAGTGTCCATCCCCGGGTCATTATGTATGCAAAAGTGTTAAAAATAGTGCTCCCACTCTAAGGAATCTGCTGCCAAGAGCTCTCTAAGAAGCAAGCATTTCACATAACTCAGGCCTCTGGGGGCTCATGCATCAGCTGGAGCCAAGCCAGAGAGGTCTGTGACTGCAGGTGCACTGGGCACCCTGGGACCTGCCAGCAGAGCAAGTCGGCCTCACTGCAATTGATTTAGGACAGGGCTGGAGGGCTGAGCTTCTGCTGACATTTGCAGCTTGAGAAATCCTGCTCCACTAATTGTGAAGAGGATTCTGCTGTAATGATTTTTTTTGGTAAGATACTTTTCTCATTTTGAATTCTTTCTTCATTTTGGGATCTGGATGCTTCCCAGCATCTATTTTTATTGTTCTAACTCCTGGTACAGGAGGCTCTTTGGAAGTTTCTGCCTACACATGAATGTGCATGCATAGGAGTGCATGGCTGTGGCTGACGAGCCTTGACGTGAACGTCCTGAGCCACATACAGTCCCTCTTGCAGGAATCAGTTCATACTTCTCCTTGCCCTGTTCTTGCCCAACTGAAAACAAGGATTTTGCTTTTAGTGCTGAAGGAAAGTTAGAGGGCACCTTGCTCTCAAGATTTTACTGAACTCTTGCTTTCTCAGCAGTGTGGTTTCTGGACGCTTGTTTTTTGAGGTCTGAGATGTATAGTGAAAAAAGCACTGGGCTAGCAGGCTAGGAGACCTGACAAATTGTCTCTTGTCTTCTCACTGAGGACTTTGGGCCAGGTCTTTGACTCTCCGGTTCTCAGTTTCCTCAGCTCTTCCAGCCCATGAAACTGGAAGAAATGAGTGGATTGAATCACTTATGTCTGGATAAAAGCCATCTGCAGTGTGCACAGCAGTGGCTCATGGGCTTTGATCACGAGACCTCTGACCTCATGAGATGGAAGTCATGGGCTCTGAAAAATACTTGAGACCACACATCATATACGACTTCTAGGGATGCCCCCAACAGCAGGCCATGGCCTCCATGCTTAGAAAGTAAAATCTGGGGCCAGCAGGTTAAGGGCACTGCGCTCCCACATGGCAGACGATGGTTCAAGTCCCAGAGTCCTCACTTTCCCTCTCTGTCTCACTCTGTCCCTCTCTGGTCAAAATAAAAATAAAGTTAAATAGAGATAATTATTTTAAAAGAAGAAAGTCAAATCTACAAAATCAAATCGAAACTCTTCAATATTTGATCATATGAAGCTTTTTACACTCATATCGTCACTCCCACTAAGCCTGTGCTCTGCTCACATTGGAATTCTGGCATCTTCCTAAGTACCATCTGTTACTTAATTTTTTATTTTAGAATTATTTTATTTTTAACTTTATTTCTTTATTTTTAATTTGCCTAGAGGTGGGCCTAGTGAGTGAAAGAGGTAGAGAGAAAGTGAGAAAGCAAGCCGTCAGGTCTGGGACTCAAACCGCAGTCGGCCATGTGGGAGTCCAGTGCTCTTAACCACCACACCACTTGCCGGCCCCTGTGATGGTTAATTTTACTTGTCAACTTGACTGGGCTAAATGATGCCCAGATAGCTAATGAAGCAGGTATTTCTGAATGTGTCTGTATGAATGTTTCCAGAAGAGACTAGCATTTAGATAGTAAATCAGAAAACATCACCCTAATAAATGTGGGGTAGCACCATCCAATCAGTTTGAGGATCCAAATAGAACAAAAAGGCAGAGCCCCTCGTATGTGGTTGGTGCTCCTAGTTCTCTGTCTGACCTTTGGAATGGGACTGGTAGATATACCATTGTCTCCTACTTTCACCTCCTTCTTTGGCCTTCAGTTTCAGACTTATATTCACTCTCTCGTTTTACTTACACTCACTCTCCTTTAGGTTTGGATGGGAAATATGTGACTAGCTTTTCCTGGCCAATAGTTTGTGAGAGTAGATTGTGGGCCTTCTCAGCCTCCAGACTGGTGGCTAGCTGTTTATAACTAATCTATTACAGGGGCCAGCATGTGGCATGGTGGTTAAGGGTGCTGGACTACCATATGGCCCACCACAGGTCGAGTCCTGGACTTGACGGCTTGCTCTCTGTCCCTCTCTGCTCAAATTTAAAGTAAATAAAGTTAAATGAAATAATTCTTTAAAAATAAATAAATCTATACAGGGCTGACCTCCTAGCAAAGTGGTTATGGACTGTACATAGGCAGCTGGATCTCACATAGCTGACTACAGTTTCATCCCCACCATGGTGGCTTGAAAAACATGCTGTGACCAAAAACATGCATGACTAAAATCCTGACAGGATGGAAAAATTATTGCAGCATGACCACACCCCACTGGATGATGCTTTCTTTCTCTGGCAAGCCCAGGCCCCCTCTGGCAGCAGGAAAAAAACAAAAATTCTTGAGTTGGCTTTGTGGCCTGATGGTTAAGGCAGCCATACCCCACATGGGGGCATATGGTTGAAGACCAGGACATAGCAGCTTGAGAAACACCGGGCGTGTGTGTCTGTGCATGCCCGAAATCCCAAAAGAAGGGAGAGATGAAAGAATAGGGATTCTAGTGTGATATTCCCTTTGAGGGGCTTTTTCCTTTATGGAGAGCACCCCTGCTTTTTAGCATGCACACGCACTTGCACACACTACAAAAATCAGTAAATCTATGTATGTTCTACCGACGTTTTTACTTCGAGAACCCAAACACATGGTCATTCTGCAACTATCTTTGAGGGGTGCCTACTGTAGCTGCAGGGCTAAAGAGGACATGGTCCCCTTTCAAATCCCAAGCAAATATACAGGTGATTACAAAGCAGTAACATAGTCGCGTTCATACTTTCAAACCTTTGCTTATGCTGTTCCTTCTACTTGAGCTACACAATCTGCATTGTCACTTCTGTGAAGCTGGCCGCTAGCCCAACCAAATGTGTCTTTTATTGTGCTTTGGGGTGTGTTCTACATGTCACTTAACCACATAGTATCACACCTAGTTGGTTGGTTCTGAGTTTTCCTTCCCCACTAGACCGCACGCGCTCAGCTGTGGTCCATTCTCTTCAGCTTATCTCCAGGACCTCAAAGGAGGCCAAGCTCACAGCTGAACGCTCAGTACCTTCTGAATGAATTATCAATGCAAGAATGAACGTGTCACCCAGTCTTGCAAAGGGTTTCTCTAGGGTGATGTTGCTTTCCGTGCCCGGGCAGCTCCCGTGAATAGCACTGTGGAAGTCAGGGGTTGGGGGGTGGGGGGCACGTGGGGAACCGACGGGAGGAGAATGTGAAATAGAGCCACTTTGGCTGGGCCTGCCCACGTCCGGTGAGCTTGCAGAGGACGCGACAACTTCTGAACCTCCCGGAAGCGGCTCCGCCAGCCGCTCCCCACCCCTCCAGGACGTGGGCGTGGCTCCTCATGAATAATGAATCCCGCGGGGAGGGGCCGGGCCCGCCCCCTCGGGCGGGAAGTGGGAAGCGCCGAGACTCCCCGACTGGAATGAGGGTAGCTGCGGCGACTGCGGCGGCGGGAGCGGGGCCGGACATGGCGGTGTGGACGCGGGCCACCAAAGCGGGGCTGGTGGAGCTGCTCCTGAGGGAGCGCTGGGTCCGGGTGGTGGCCGAGCTGAGCGGGGAGAGCCTGAGCCTGACCGGCGACGCCGCAGCGGCCGAGCCCGAGCCCTCTCTGGGGCCGGCGGCGGCCGCCTTCAACGGCCTCCCAAACGGCGGCGGCGCCGGCGACTCGCTGCCCGGGAGCCCGAGCCGCGGCCTGGGGCCCCCGAGCCCGCCCGCGCCGCCGCGGGGCCCGGCGAGTGAGGCGGGCGCGTCGCCGCCCGTGCGCCGGGTGCGAGTGGTGAAGCAGGAGGCGGGCGGCCTGGGCATCAGCATCAAGGGCGGCCGCGAGAACCGGATGCCGATCCTCATCTCCAAGATCTTCCCGGGGCTGGCGGCCGACCAGAGCCGGGCCCTGCGGCTGGGCGACGCCATCCTGTCGGTGAACGGCACTGACCTGCGGCAGGCCACCCACGACCAGGCCGTGCAGGCGCTGAAGCGCGCGGGCAAGGAGGTGCTGCTGGAGGGTGAGCGGGGCCGGCGGGGCGAGCGGGCGGGAGGGCTGGAGCGGAGGGCGGGCCGCCGCAGCCCGGCTGGCGGGCGCTCACTTTGTTTCTGCCACCCTGCCCCCTTTGCGGGGCGAGTCCATTCCCTACCCCTCTGTCCGCAAAGCCCGTTCCCCGGGGCCGAGTGTGGAAAAACTGATGCTCTTTGCAGGAAAAGTTGGGCAGCCGCTGAAGTGTGTCCTGCGGCCCCGAAGGAAGACTGCTGAGATTTAGCCAGCAGCAGCGGAAGGGCTCCCCCTCCCCACACACCCCGCCCCTTGCATGATAAGCTGACACTAAGAAGTGGAGGGTTACGGGACTCGAGGGCGTTCGGCCCCGTTCGCCTGCCTGCTGAGAAGTGCCTGGTTGGCGCTTTCGTTCCTAACCTCTGGCTCCCCGCGGCGGGCGGGTCTCAAAGAAAAAATAATAAATAAAAATAATCTGTCCACACTGATGCCAGCGGTATGCTTGGGCAAACCACCAAAACTCTGGATAATTTATGGGAATTTAACCCATCATTGGCTCTCAACAATAACCAGAGGAGATCATAGCACTTCGTTGACGCCAGAAAGCTGAAACAGCAAGTTTGTGTGGTTAATGAGCCTTGTTTAAGAGAGGAGGCTCACGTGTTTGAGCATTTACTGCCAAGTAGAGTTTTGCCCCCTTTGCGAGAGACTCGTGCCAGCTTTCTACCACTCACAGCCGAGCAGCTCTGAGACTGTTAGACTTTTTATAAGAAACTTAAAATGGTAAATTAGAAGGTACACTTGAATAGCCAGGATTATTCTTGGCCTTAAGTACCTTGTGATCTGTAAATTAGATCTTTTATGATGAATTTGTTGATGAATTTAAAGAACTAAGGCAGAATTAAATCTCATCTCTCCTAAGGACTGGTGCATGATGGAGATGATACAGTATTTTAAATGCCATTGTATTAATAAACTGTAAATGAAAAGTCAGTTTGCTTATTTCACAAATTTCTGATCAATCAGCTTTCTTTCCCTCGTGATCCAGTTATTCCAGAAGCATTTATCACCAGCTGTGTGGAAGAGAATGTAAAAGATGCTGTCCGACTTGGCCTATAGTTGGGCATGGGATGCAAAACAACTCAGAGGGAAGAAAAAACACGTTTCTGACTGTGTGCTGCAAATTATATATAATGCCAGGAGAACGCAAAGTGAAGAAGTAGTGAAAATGGGATTCGTTAGGGAAGACTTTGTGAAGGAGCTGAATCTTGAGCCAGGGCTCCAAGGAAGCGGTGGACACGGTTCTGTGGAGATGAGTCAGGAGGGAAGGGCTGCAGGGTGGGGTGTGGGAGAGACCAATTATCAAACCCAGAGGCTAGAAGTCTAACTTGGCAAGACAGTTTTTCACTTTTTAATAAATCTGTTTGTGGCTATTTGGAAAAAATATTGGTTTGCAAGGAAATGATTTAATGTGCTCCAGTCGTGAAATTCTGGTGTCCCATCTTTACAGATCCTACTTGTAAATCTTATTTATATCCCACTTATAGGTGGGGCTAGACATTACTTAGAAATGTGTGTTAATAATAGGAATAAAATTACAGACTGTGGTTTGGGCATATGTGTAAAAAAGTTTTTACTCTAAATGTGAACCTTGAAATTGGTCTAGCTAAGCTTCTGGTTATAAATTCTTAGAGCCAGTATATTGAATTTAGTACTATTTATGTAGTACTCAGTGGTGACGGCAGACAGTACTATTTATGTGGTACTCAGAGGTGATGGCAGACAGTTAAATCCTTTACACCATATTAGAAAAAAAGTTTTTATGTAGATGTAGTTTGAACATGGCATTCATAAAGTGAAAACCACCTCATAAATGCTTCCTAGTATTCATTATCTAAAATTGGCCACATGTGCATTTAGAGGGTTTACAGATGGCAACATAATAGCATGTTTACCGAGTGCCTTGTTATCTAATACACAGGTTCTACTTTATTTTCCCATTTTGTATAAGACAAGCAATTTTTTGTTGTTTTTCAGGTTTTTGCTATAAGGCCCGTGCACTTACTGGAGAGAGACAGAGAGAGGTGGGAAGTGAAAAAATCATTCCCTCAGGGGGATGGTCACACCACAATCCCTTCTCCTCTGGGGACTTCGGGCACGCATGCACCTGCTCCCAGGGTGATTCTTAAGCTGCCAAGACAGGGACTCCAGCCACGGTTGGCCTGTGTGGGAGTCCAGAGCCCCAGCGCTACCTACCGACTCCCAAGACAAGCAGTTTTTGTCCTTACAGGTGTGGGGAATGCACACTGGTGGATTTAAGACATTGCATTTTCAAACCATGGGGTATAAAAATAAAATTACTTGGGACCAGCAATGAGCATAATGGCTATGTCGCTGAACTCCCATGTAGTCGACCACGGTTCGAGTCCTGGACCCGGTGGCTTAAACTCACGCTGGGCGTGTGTGCGTGCATGCCCAAGATCCCGAGAGGAGAATGGAGGAGAAGGGATTGCAGCGTGGCCATCCCCCCTGGGGAATGATTTCTCACTTTCTATCTCTCTGTCTCTCTCTGTCTTTCTGGCGAGTGCATGCGCCCAATAAGAAAAAACCTCTCGGGACCAGCAGGTGGTGTAGTGGTTAAAGCGCTGGATACTCCCACATGGCCTACTGCTGTTTGAGTCCCGGACCTGATGGCTTGCTTTCTCACTTTCCCTCTCTCCCTCTCTGTGTCTTTCTCTGGTCAAATAAAAAATTCTTTAAAAAAAAAAAAGAAAAGAAAAGAAAAAACCTCTCCAAAAAAAGGAAAAAAAATAATAAAATTACTCAAAATATACAGAATCACTGGAAATGATGATTTAATTGAACTAGACAAATATTATTTAAAATTGAGAGCTTGTGTCCCATCCAAGGAGGGCACTACTTTTAAAGATGTTTATACTTAGTCCTTAAGGTTTTCAAGCTGTATCATTCTTCCGTTAGAAATTTCAAAACCTGAAAAAGTGCCTTAACATAGCACACTGATGTTCATCTGTGGTGTGGGCAGGGAATTTCAGGCACGCTCTCGCCACCCCCATGCCAGGAAAAGTTAAAAGTCTCTGGTTACTTGTGATTAGAAAACTGAAAAGGGGTTATTTTTTGTCTTAGGGATTTGTAGGGATTATTCATTCATTCATCAAACATTTATTCAGCTCTTACTGTGTGCCAGAGGCTTTGGAAGATACCTGATTCTTGCCTTCAGGAAGTTTAGGGTTGAGATGAGGTGAGATGAGAAGAGAGGGAGAGCATCAGATAAGTACGCACAGCGAGAGACTGAAAGTACTGTTATGAAGTACAGGTCGAAGCTTGAATTGAGTCTTCCCCTAGGGAGAGACAGCTGCCACCAGTAAAGGCGCAGACGTGCAAGACAGTGGCATAGCTGTAAACTGACACTATGCTAGGCTAACCCACATGGGAGGGTTCTGGGTTCACATCTGGAGACCTCCCTGAGTATGCTGACACCTGTGTGCCCATGATATGGGGCTGCCTGAATCTGGAGGAAGATGTCACAGCAAGACCCGGTTGAAAGTGCTTTTCTCTTTGTCTCTCTGTCTAATGGGAGAAATAAGTAAACTTTAAAAAGAAGTTATTCTGCACAGTAAAGGTAGAGTGCAATCAAGACCTTTGAGGTAAGATGTGGGTTCTTTTTGGCTAGTGGTTTGTAACCCTTAGGCAAGTTATTTAATCTTGCTAAACTTAGTTTCCTTATCCATAAAACCAGTATGGTAATAATACCCACCCCCCAGGAGGGTTGTTGGATTGTTATTCATTTGACAGTTTGTGTGTTGGGTGCTTTCCCCCTCCCCTTCTTTTTTCTGGAGAGGTTTTTGATATAGGGCGTGTGCTTGCCAGAAAGAGAGAGAGACACAGAGAGAGAAAGTGAGAAATCACCCCCCAGGGGGGATGGCCACGCCGCAATCCCTTCTCCTCCATTCTCCTCTCAGGATCTTGGGCACGCATACACACGTGCCCAGCATGAGTTTAAGCCACCAGGTCCAGAACTCGAATTACAGTTGACTACATGGAAGTGCAGCAACATAGCCATTATGCCAACTGCTGGTCCTCGTTGGGTGCCTTTTTAAAGATTGGAAATACAGCAGGGAACAACAAAACAAAAGTTTGGGGGCCAGCAGATGGTGTAGTGGTTACATCACTGGATTCCTGCATGGTCGATCACAGTTCAAGTCCTGGGCCTGGTGGCTTGAAAATCATGACCCTTGTGTGTGTGTGTGTGTGTGTGTGCGCGCATGCCCAAGATCCTCACTTTCCCTCTCACTGTGTGTCCTCTCCCTTCCCCCCAACAAAAACTGCTTTAAAAAAAAAAAAGTTTGAATGAGGAAAGTAGATTATTAGGTCATAAAGATATGCCATGAATTAAGAACGATCTCGGGGGTCGGCAGGTGGCATGGTGATTAAGGGCACTGGACTCTCACATGGCCGACCATGGTTCGAGTACCAGACCTGGAGACTTGCTTTCTCACATTCCCTCTGTCTCTCACTCTGTCCTTCCCTAGTCAAATTTAAATATATAAATAAATAAATAATGTTAAATTTAAAAAATTAAAAAAATAATGATCTCAGAGTATTCAAGAATGGAAGTTGTTAAAATCTAAGATTACGTTTTACTTGGGTGGGAAAGAAACAAAAACAACCAGAAAAAAAATAATTGTTTTAGGCAAACAAGTAAAAAAATAAAATTGGTTTGTATTTCGTGGGTACAACTAACTTTTTATCATTTATTTTCATGTTTATTCTGTCATCTCTTGCATAGTTCAACTTTTTAATCCTTAAATTTTGCATTTAGTTTCCTATCTCACTGATTTCTCCTTTTCCTTCACACTTAGAAGTTTACAACTTGCAGTTAAATATGTGCTCGTAGCGTTGGCTGGTGACGGTTAGCACTGACATCAAGGCAGGCGGATTAGATAGTCTTTGTATTAATAATGCAAATCGGAAGCATAATGGGGTAACACTGCTCACCTATGGGATTATTGTGTGCTGTACTTACTGGATCCTTGGTGTTAGGTATAGGTTTTATGCAGAGTATTTTTAGGAATGAGTATTTTTAAGCCTGTGAAATGGACTAAATGAAAGCGAATTAGGCGATATATACATTGAAAAGTGAGCCAGAGGAGGTTAGGGAAGATAGCATAAAGTATTCGGTGTGAGGTTTGATACTTGAGAAAAGATCAGTTTTCACTGGGATATTATTGGAAATCATCTTTATTGACTAACTATGACCCTAAAAGTATATTTTATCAGTTATTTTGTAAAGAAAAATGGTTAATTTTATTAGAGGAAATAGGCTAGCATGGATTTTAACTTCAGAATTGAAAATTATTTATTTTTTGAAAGGTGTCTTTAGTTTTTTGTTTTGTTTTTGTTGTTGTTGTTTTTTACAGGAGGGCACATGAGCTCACCAGAGAGACAGAGACACAGAGAAATCAGAAAGAAAGAAAGCAAGGGGGAAATCACTCACCAGGGCGATGGCCATGCTGCACTCCCTTCTCCTCCATTCTCCTCTTGGGATCTTTTCTTTTCTTTCTTTCTTTCTTTTTTCTTTTTTTTTTTTTTCTGCCTCCCTTCCTCTCCTCCTCTTTCTCCCTTACTCTTTCCACCCCACCTTCCTCCTCTTGGGATCTTAAGGGAGAACCTGCTCTGAGACTTACAGGACAGGCTATTTCTCTAGAAGGAAGGCAGTCCACTTTGAGAGAATAGCTGAATAAAAGCCAAAATGAGGATGACATTGGATAGAAAGTGAAGAGAATGCTAATTGGTATGGACTGGAGAGAAGAAATAAAGTTGAGTATCTAGATTGGAGCCAGATTATGCAGGTCCTTGAAAGCCAGCCAGAAGAATTTGGACCTTTTTCATTCTGTCAGTCAGCATTTAATCTCTATTGCAAACAAGGTGTTGTGGTAGGTGCTGGGAACTGGAGAATGGGAATAATCCCTGCCCTTTAGGCCGGTAAGGAAATAGTTTTAACAGGTTGTGACAAGCGCCTTAATAGAGGGGAGGACACAGGGAACTGGAGGTGCAAATGAGAGAGTGATGAGCGCTTGGTGTGTCGGAAGGAACAAAGCGTGGTAAGGCAGGGCGGCTGTATGTGCTGGGAGAGGGGGGGCAGAGACTTCCATGTGCAGTGGTGCTAAGCAGTGGTCTCCAAGTGTGGTTTGTATTTACTTACCAGCTTGAAAGCAAGAAGAAAGTGGGCTTGGGACCATAGGTGGTAGAAATTAAGGTGCTGGATTCCCACATGACCAACCGCAGTTCAAGTCTCAGACCTGGAGGCTTGAAACTCATGCTGGGTATGTGTGTATGCATGCCCAAAATCCTGAGAGGAGAATGGAGGAGAAGGAATTGTGGGGTGACTACATCCCCCCGGGGCCGTGATTTCTCACTTTCTCTGTCACTATTTCTTTGGCAAGTGCATGTGCCCTATAGGAAAAAATCTCTAAGAAAAAAAAAAAGAAGAAATTTGGCTTTATTAATATTTAGTATATAGATGGCACTGTTTTTTTTTTTTCATTCAATCTTATAAGATGGTATAATTACACACTTGATACATGGGGTGATATTCCAAAGAAAGTGGGGAGTGTCACAAAGCAGAGAGTTGACTGTGATGACCTTACTAATTTGATGACTGTTACCAGATAGCAACTTACTGCAGTTTACTTGAGGTTGGTTGAGTGGACTTACGCTGTATTATCTGCTTTTAACTAAAATAATATTCACAAAATGAACAGGTGGCTTACAGATTTGTAAACCAGTAGACTGAAGGTAATTCTAGCACCGTGGATAGTAACAAAAAGTTGGTGCTACCTCTGCCTTAGCCGTGATGGCACGTGGCGTTAGCTGCTAAGATGTTACTGCTTGGAGGTCGAAGCTGCTGGTAGCTCTGGATTCAGTTCTTGGACCAACCAAACAATAGGCTGAGTGTGAGGGCCAGTAGGTGGCGTAAAGGAAAAGGCAGCTGGATCCCACATAGCTGACTGCCAGATCCGGAACTCAAACCACGATCAGCCATTTGGAAGTTTAGGGCCTTAATGACCATGCCACTTGCTGGTCCCTACGTGATTTATTTTTTATCCTTATTCTTGATTTCTATTTTATATATGTTTTATAAACATTTATGTGGGGACCAGCAGATGGTGTCACGGCTACGTTGCTGGATTCCCAAGTAGTCGACAGTGGTTTGAGTCCTGGATCTGGTGGCTTAAACTCATGCTGGGCGTGTGTGTGTGTGTGTGTGTGTGCCCAAAATCCCAAGAGGAAAATGGAGAAGGGATTGCAGCATGGCCATCGCCCCCCGGAGCGGGGGGGTGGTGGTGGTGGTGGTGGTGGTGGTAATTTCTCACTTTCTGTCTGTCTGTCTCTGTCTTTCTCTCAAGTGCACACGCCCAAAAGCAAAAAAAAAAAAAAAAAAATACAAAAAACCTCTCCAAAATAAGCATATATGGGAAATAAATATTTAAAGATTAAGGGTGTATACTCAAATTGTCGCTGATGTGTGTGTGTTGTCAGAAAGTTTTAGGCCCACGGAGCCACTGAAGTGCTTTAAATGAGGGAGTGATGTCTTAGAAAGTTGTCCGTGGCAGGTAGGAGTGTAGGAGCTTAAGACATGAGGTAAGTAAAGGCAGTGGAAATGCCACTTTGGCACTGCAGGGGTAACGAGCCTGGAAAGGACACTGAAGCTGAGTAGTGTTAGGAAGATAGAACAGTAGGTCTAAATGTTTGGGGTCTTAGGAAGAGAAAGAAGTGGAGGCTAAACTCCTGGATTTCTGGCTTGGAAAACCACCGGATAATTTATGAAACCAAAATAGAAGAGGAACTAGTTTTTTGAGTTAAGGTGGGAAGTTCAGGTTGGGGCATGTTGAATTGGAGTTACCTGTTTACCGTCCTCAGGGAAAAGACCAGTGGCCTGGTTGGAATCACCAGTAGCAAGAGAAATGTCAGAACTGAGATGAAGATTAATGCTATGTCAGGGTAAAGGTGATAATTGCAGCCATGAATGTGGCTGAAGTCATCAAGATAGAGTAGTGCAAATTAAACAGAGATGTAGAACCAGGATGGAATCCTGCAGAACCCTCCTCTTAAAGCCAAAGTGAGGAAGAGGAATATGGAAAGGAATGGTCCAAAAGGTAGGAGAAGGGTCTGGAGAAAATGGTTCTGTAGTGGCCAGATAGATATGAGTTTCAAGATGATATACAGGGCAACAAGCACCTATGAAGAGGGGCCGGCAGCTGGTGTGGTGGTTAAGGGCACTGGACTCCCACATGGCTGATTGCAGTTCGAGTCCTGGGCCTAGTGGTTTGTTTTCTCACTCTCTTTCTCTCTCACTCTGTCCCTCTCTGGTCAAATTAAAATAAATAAATAAAGTTAAATAATTCTTAAAAAATAAATAAGATTTTTTTTTTTTTTCAAAAAAACCTATGCAGAGAGTATCAAAGGCAGTTGGTGTGCAAAATTAAATTGGTATCCTTAGAATCTAAAATACAACGTAGAAACAAACAGGAATTCCAGTTTTTTGATGAGGAGGAAGAAAGTGGAGAGAACCATACCATCTTCATAGGCCCTGTAGAAAAATCGATAGTATATCCACCACCTCCATCTAAAGGAGGCATTTCTGTTACTAATGAGGACTTGCACTGTCTAAATGAAGGAGAATTTTTAAGTGATATTATTTTTATTTATTTATTTTTTTGAGGAGGTTTTTTTTTTTTTCCTCGCTATAGGGCGCATGCGCTCGCCAGACAGACAGAGAGAGACATAGAGACAGAAAGCGAGAAATCACCCCCCATGGGGGATGGTCACGCCACAATCCCTTCTCCTCCATTTTCCTCTTGGTATCTTGGGCACGCACGCACACACGCCCAGCGTGAGTTTTAAGCCACTGGGTCCGGGACGCGAACCGTGGTCGATTACGTGGGAGTCCAGCGACATAGCCATTACGCTAACTGCTGGTTCCCTAAATGATATTATTATAGACTTTTATTTGAAGTTAATTTTCTTCTAAGCTTTTGGTAAATCTTCAGCATTCTGTCATACTGTATATGTTTATTTTCTAGGGTCAGACTAGGTTTTGAATTCCATCACTACTACCTACTATGTGACATTTGGAGAGGTTTTTGCTATAGGGCGCATACTCTCGCCAGAAAGAGAGAGAGAGACAAAGAGACAGAAAGTGAGAAATCACCCCCCCCAGAGCAGATGGCCACGTCGCAATCCCTTCTCCTCCATTCTCCTCTCGGGATCTTGGGCACGCGTACACACGTGCCAGGCGTGAGTTTAAGCCACCGGGTCTGGGACTCGAACCGCAGTTGACTACATGGGAATCCAGTGACAGCCATTACGCCAACTGTTGGCCCCCCTACTGCGTGACATTTGAAGATATCTGTCTCAACCTATGTTGGCACATTATAAAAATGAGAATAATTTTTTTTTGAGAGGTTTTTGCTATAGAGTGCGTGCGCTCGCCAGACAGACAGACAGAGACAGAAAGACAGAAAGCGAGAAATCACCCCCCAGGGGCGATGGCCATGCCGCAATCCCTTCTCCTCCATTCTCCTCTCGGGATCTTGGGCACGCACGCATACGCGCCCGGCGTGAGTTTAAGTCACCAGGTCCAGGACTTGAACCGCGGTCGACTATGTAGGAGTCCAGTGACATAGCCATTACGCTAACTGCCAGTCCCCAAAATGAGAATAATTTCTAAAAGGGTTGTGAGAAATAAATGAAATAATGTATGTTAATATATGAGATAATACATGTTAAGCACTAGAGGTAATACCTGGCACATATAAAGTGTTCATAAACAATAGCTTATTGTGTTGATACTGTTATAATGTTTTAAGCTTTAAGAAAATTGTTACTCCCCTAAAATAGGTAATAATTTTTTGAGCAAGTGCAAGTTCACTCATTTGCTTCACTAAAATGTTCACCAAGTGCCAACTATATGCCAAGTATTGTGTTAGACATTATAGTCTTAAAGCAAACACAGATATGTAATTAAAGCAATGATAGAAGCATTAAAAAAAAAAGATGATATACAAGCCAAGAACGTTGAGATCTAAAAAGACCACTGGATTTGATAATTAGAGAAGGTTGTTGGAGTCCTCCTAAGTGTAGCTTCAGTAGGCAGAAGGCAAGTAAGTAGACTGCACTTGAAAAACTTCGCAGTAAAATAGAAGAAGCCAATGTAATACAGTTGAATGCAGTATTGAAGGAAGGTTTTATTTTCGTGACAGTTTCTTATTTTGTTTTATTTAAAATAGGAACTGGGACATATTTTACAGCAAGGAGAAAAGGCCAGTAGAGACAGGGAGAGGCTGAAGAGATAGAAGGGTGGGAAACTGATGCAACCCGTTTTTGAGCCAGGAAGTGACATTATGGGAACAGAATTTGAAGCTGGCAGCAGTAGATGGACTGGATGTGGTGCAGTGAGGAAAGACCAAGGTAGGACAGGCCACAGCTGTTGTAGTGAAAAGTAATCCGAAGCAGAGGTGATAACCTCGGAAGGCATGGTGGTAGTGCGGCGGTCGGAAGAGAGAGGGAGATTCTGTTCAAGAACAGCTTTAAAACAGGTGGGTTTTGCCAGGGGACAGAGCAGAATACTCTGGGGACTTTCTACCTAGACAGTCTTCCAACATCCTTGCATGACTTGATAGTTGTGGAGAATCTCTTCCAGTGAGCGTCTATTCTGAGCACAGGCATTCCTTCAGAGACAGTGGAGTGGAAAAATGAGAGTCACTTTTTTTTTTTTTAAAGTTTACTTATTTCCTTCATAAGAAAGACAAGGCCTTAACAAGGTCATAGGCCATGTCCCCCCGCCCCCCAGCCCTTCCATGCAGCCAGGATCATGGGTGTGTACCCGGCATGTGTAGGTCTACTGGGAAACTGAGCCAATGATCTTCCATATGGAGCCAGCAACTCATTTCCGGTGAGCTCCATGAGTCGCTTTTTTCCTTTTCTTTTCTCTTCTTTTCTTTTCTTTTCTTTCTTTTTTTTTTTTTAACCTACTATAGTATATGGACACTTGCTGGAGAGAGAGAGAAGGAAAGTGAGAAAGCACCCCCAGGGCAAGGCCACACCACAGTCCCTTCTCTCAGAATTTTGGGCATGCACACACATGTGCTTGACATATTTTTCAAGCCACCGGCCCCAATACTCAAAGCTTGCAGTGGCTGTATGCGATCCAGCTGCCTTAACCACTGCTCCACTAGGTGGCCCTGTTTTTGCTTTTGTTTTTCAGATTCTTTTTAAAGAGAATTATTTATTTAATTTTATTTATTCATTCATTCATATATTTTTTACTTTGACCAGAGAAAGACAGACATGTAGAAGGAAAGTGAGAAAGCAAGCCACCAGGTCCGAGACTTGAACCGTGGTGGGCCTTGTGGGAGTGTCCAGTGCTTTCACCACCATGCTACCTGCTGGCTCCCGTTTTTTCAGATTTTTCTGCCATAGTGCATATATGCCAGAGAGAGAGAGAGACAGAGGGAAAGTGAGAAATTGCCCCCAGGGGGATTGGCCACCTTCCAGTACCTTCTCCTGCATTCTCAATTCGAATCTCTCAGGGTTTGGGACCAGCAGTTAGCGTAATGGCTATGTTGCTGGATTCCCACGTAGTCGACT
Source organism: Tupaia tana (assembly GCA_026018925.1). Classification (NCBI taxonomy): domain Eukaryota; kingdom Metazoa; phylum Chordata; class Mammalia; order Scandentia; family Tupaiidae; genus Tupaia; species Tupaia tana. Next base: position 17,814,603 of record JAKSZU010000018.1, on the reverse strand, counting down.
ACGGTTCCAGTCTCGGACCCGGTGGCTTAAACTCACGCCGGGTGCGTCTGCGTGCGTGCCCAAGATCCCAAGAGGAGAATGGAGAAGAAGGGATTGCGGCATGGCCATCCCCCGGGGGGGGGGGGGGGGGGCGGGGGGGGTGGGAGTGGGGGTGGGGAATTTCTCGCTCTCTGTCTCTCTCTGTTTTCCTGGTGAGCGCATGCGCCCTATAGCAGAAAGAAAGAAAGAAAGAAAGAAAGAAAGAAAGAAAGAAAGAAAGAGAGAAAGAGAGAAAGAGAGAAAGAGAGAAAGAGAGAAAGAAACTCAGTAAAAATATTTATTTATTTATAGATTTATAGTAAGATCAGTTGATCAACTAACAAAAATTAAAAAAAAAAAACCAGCATATATGCCTTATTCAAAGCTCTTTGGGTTTTGAAACACAGAAACCTGTTCAAAGTAGTTCAGATGAAAGGATGAAGGTGTTGTAGAGACACAGCCAGGTCTCAGGACTCAGGAAGAGCTGAGCAGCTGGGCCTCAGGAAGGTCAGGAACCAAGGTAGTGCTGAGGACTGCCACTCACTTATTTTCCCTCAGCCCCAGGCTCATCTGGTTCTCTCTGAGAATATCTTTTGCAACAGCTTTGTTCTAGTCCTTTTATGGTTTCTTTTTTTCACATTTAACTGTTTAATCTATGAAGCATTTATTTTGGCATATGGTAGGCACTGCAGACTTAACTTTATTTTTCCAAATGGTTGACTGTCTCAGCATTATTTGTCAAATGGTACTCTTGCTTGCTTAGTGTGATAGATTGGTGGTGGCTGCGTAGAGTGCCACGGGGAAGAGTCCAAATATCTGGGTTCAGCAGAATAGCGCTATGCTTAGTGATGTCTGTAATGAGTGTGCCTGAGGGTAAGGTGTGGTACAAAAGCTCCACATTTGCCACCCTGGGAATGACCTGTCTGCACCTTTTCTGTACATTTAATTTTTCTTACTCCTTTATCTGATTTTGGATTTTCTGTTACATTCTATTTGAGTGTTTTGTAACATACCATCCTGGGTGTTAGAGCTTTAACATTTAACGTCTGGCAATTCAAGTAGATTTTATCAGCTAAGAAATATTTTAAAAATAGCAATAGACAATTGCTAGCTGGATTAGGGACTGTATTTCTTCAGATAAATTTTATCATTCTAAATCCTTTGGGATTTTGATTAAAATTTTATTAAATACATCAATTAATTTGGAGAGGCCTGATGTTTTTGTAATAACTCTTCAAATCATTTCAACCAAAACTACTGTGGCCTGTTTATACATGTTCAATCACATGGCCACAGGGTATCAGATTTTCTGATTGACTGGGCCTTGTTCTTGGACCTGGGGAATGGGGCAACTCTCCTAGAACCACCTGGAACAGTCGGCGTTTCTCAAAAGATAGTCAAGGTGCTGTTACCAGAAGGGGTGCTAGGCAGAACTAAGCAACAGACATCTCCTGCATTGTTTTAAAATCACCAGACGATGACTTGTCCATCAAAGTGGAGGTTAAGTGAAAGGACCATACTGTTTAAAAGATTTAAAAACTTTATAGACAGCTATAAAACAAAAGCCAGAATAATAAATGTGCTTGGATACAAGTGAGCTAGTTGGAGTTTTAAAAAAAATGCTCAAAGACCAGCTGATGGAGTGGAGGTTAAGGCAGCTGGATCCCACATGGCCAATTGTGGGGTTCCACTCCTGGACTGGTGGCTTGAGAATCACACCAGGTGCAGGTGTGCCCAAAATCCCAAGAGGGGTATAGAGAAGGGATTGTGGTGTGGCTTTCTTACTTTCTCTCAGTTTCTGGCAAGCGCACATACTCTATAGCAAAAATTTTAAAAAGAAACTTGACACTCCAAGCGAATAATTTTTGTTTGTTTAATTTGCCTGAGGGTGTATGCACTCATCAGTGGGGAGGGTGTGGGTCAAGTAGGGAGTGAAATAGCCCCCTTCATGGGGAATGGTCATGAAGTAATCCCTTCTCCATTTTTCCCTCCTTGCGGGATTTCACACACATGCACCTGGTGTGTTTCTCAGGTCCAGGACTCAAACCACACAGTCAGCCATGTGGGATCCAACAGCCTTAACAACCGTGCCACAAGCTGGCTCAAATAATAAATTATTTTCAGCACTTATTTTACTGGTATTTTGAAGATCGCTTTTCTGTGAATTACAGGCAACTTTCCAAGCGTGTATTATATTTATATTGCTAAGGCAACAAAAACATAGTTTAGTGACAGGTCTTAAAGTCAGAGATAGATCAGGATGGAGGAAAATCTTTGTGCATCAAAACAGACATACTATTTTTTTTCTATTTTTAAAGTAAGAATTATTTTGGTTTCAGAAACCCCCAGGAAGCTAATTTAAGTAAAAGTAGAAAGTAGCGCCTTGTTAACTCCTGGGACTGGGGGTGGATCTAGGTTTGGGCTCAGAGGGATCCAAAGGCTCAAATTATCTTGGCTGCAACATCTGCTGTGGAGAGGCTAATTCTGTATGAAGATGAGATGGCACTAGCAGTCTTAGGACTATATTGTCCTAACTTAATAACTCCTGTTTTTATTAAAAAAAAAACCCAAAGGTTTCCTTCTAGCAGTCTGATGGAAGGACTGTAATTAGCTCTGCTTTGCCTGTGCCTTGGACCTGTTGCAGTTACCAGAATCATGGAGGCCATAATGTCATTTAGGCCTGGGTCAAGTCCCACCCCTGGGGTATCAAGATTGGCAATCTCACCAAGCTCTGAAATGTGGAATGGGGTGCTAAGCTAACTTTCTGTCACTAAAACAATACCGACATTGTGGCTATAGAACTTAAAATATTTTTGTAGCTAAACTGTAAGTTTTTTTAAAAAATAAAGCAATAGAAATAGACTATAATGACCATTATTATTATTATTATTTTTGAAAAGTTTTTGCTATAAGGCACGTGCGCTCGCCAGACAGACAGAGACAGAGAGACAGAAAGTGAAAAATCACCCCCCAGAGGGGATGGCCACGCTGCAATCCCTTTTCCTCCGTTCTCCTCTAGGGATCTTGGGCACGCACGCACATGCGCCTGGCGTGAGTTTAAGCCACTGGGTCTGGGACTCGAACTGCGGTCGACTACGTGGGAGTCCAGCGACATAACCATTACGCCAACTAACGGTCCCTATAATGACCATTATTGAGAACTTAGTCTGCTAAGCTATTTACATGTATTTTTTCAACTTTTTTTTTTTTTTTTAAGGTTTTTGCCATAGAGCACATGCACTCATCAGAGAGTGACAGTAAGAGGGAAAGTGAGAAGTGACCCACTGGGGGACTGGCCATGCTGTAGTCCCTTCACCTCAGTTCTTCTCCTGGGATTTTAGGCCCAAATGCACATGTGCCTGGCGTTATTTGTTTTCTTCTTTTTTTGGGAGAGATTTTTGCTATAGGGCGCATGTGCTCGCCAGAAAGACAGAGAGAGACAGAAAGCAAGAAATCACCCCCCAGAGGGCTGCAATCCCTTTTCCTCCATTCTCTTCTTGGGATCTTGGGCATGCACGCACATGCGCCTGGTATGAGTTTTAAGGCGCCAGCTCCGGGCCTCGAACTGCAGTCAAATACATGGGCATCCAGTGATGTAACCGTTATGCCATCTGCTGTTCCCTCTACTCAGTTTCTTAATGATGGATTTCGATGAGCTAAATTGTTTATCTTCCAAGATTAGTATTTTGTGTCCTGCCCAAGAAATCTTTGACCAATTCAAGATTGATAAAGTGTTCTAGGATTTCTTCTATGAATGTTATTGTTCTGGGTTTAAAGTTTAGATCTGTGATGCATTTTGAATTTTGTTTGTAGATACTTTTTATTTGCTATTATTTTGCCCTGTCATTATTTCTCTTGGAGGGGGACATAGCAGTAGCACCGAGACAGCCAGTTCATTTCTGTGTGTTCCGTCTTCAGTGATGTCTCACTGAAATCTCAGACAAATCTGGTCATCTCTTCTAGTACACTTCAGGTCTTAAGGGTCTGGCTTGAAAACAATATTCAAGGAAACCATTGAGTAAGAACATCCTGGCCTAAAAGTTTACATCTGAAAGAGTAAAGTAATACATATGAACAGAAGATTATTTAAGGGGTTTTGATGCCTTCTTTACCTTTTATTTAAACACCTTATACAGTGTTAGGACTGTAATGGTATTAATGTCACAGAACTAGAAAGACTGCTCATTAACACTACTAAATGGGAGAAAACGCATTGATCTAAAAAGCTAGGGTTTTGTAACTTATAAAACCATCCTGTCTTTTTATTTTTTAGGCTTTTGCCATGGGGTACATGTGTTCATCAGAGAGAGACAGAGGGAGGGAGAGTGAGAAATCAAACCCTGGGGCAGATGGCCATGCCTCATTCCCTTCTCCATTCTCTTCTTGGGATTTTGGGCATGCACACACACGCACCCAGAATGATTTATTTTCTTTCTTTCTTTCTTTCTTTCTTTCTTTCTTTCTTTCTTTCTTTCTTTCTTTCTTTCTTTCTTTCTTTCAAAGAATTAGTCATTTAATTTTATTTATTCATTCATTTTATTTTAATTTGACCAGAGAGAGACATAGAGAGAAAAAGAGGGAAAGTAAGAAAGCAAACCACCAGGTCCAAGACTCAAACTGTGGTTGGCCATGTGGGAGTGTCCAGCGCCTTAACCATCACGCCACCTGCTAGTTCCCCCCAGCATGATTTTTCAAGTTGCTAGGTCCAGCCCTTGAACCATAGTCAGCCATGTGAGAATTCAGTGCCTTAACCACCATGCCACCTGCTACCCTTCTCCCCTTTTTTTTAATTGCCAGAATGCCATGTGCTCCCCAGAGATAGACAGAAAAAGCACCACTCCTCCTCCCCAGTGGCACATGGTCATATGAAATTCCCTTCTTTTTATCTCCATCCTGTTGGGACTTGGGGCACACATGCATACACATGCACATATGCCTGGTGTGTTTTCCAAGCTGGCAGGGCCAAGATTTGAACTATAGTTGACCATGTGGGACTTCAGCTCCTTTAAGTGCTAGACCACAGCAGTAAAAATCGTTTTTTCCCTAAAGAATTAATTTCATTTATTTATTTTTATTTTTTAAATTTGATAGAGGGCGTGGGTGTTCACCAGAGAGAGAGAGAAAGTCAGAAAGCAAGCTGTCAGGTCCGGGACTTGAACTGTGTTGGGCCATGTGGCAATCCAGTGCTTTAACCATTACGCCACCTGCTGGTCGCCCTGCAGTAAAAACTCTTAAATGGTGATCTGTACTGAAAGCAACAGGCTAACTTATTTTTGTGATGGTGATGTGATACTGAATGGGGGGAAAATGGCAAAATAGAAAGGATTAGGGAGGCATGGACCTAAAATCCTTTAATACTGCTTAGTAAGGAATTAATTTTATCCATTTAAATAAATCTAAAGTTCTTTATGAAAGGAATGTATTTTTAAATTGAGAGTGGACAACTGTTGCTAAATCATTGGTATTAACCAGGTTTGGATATAGAGTACAGCTGAAAGGAATGTTAATCCAGTTAGAATGTATTCATTGTCAATAATAACACCCCTCCAACACTCCTCAAAAAATAAGCAAGTTAAAAAAAAACTTGAGAAATTATTTTTGGATTGTCAGAAAATATTTCAAGGTTTTTCTGTTTTTTTTTTTTTGTTTTTTTTTTTTCACTTGGAGGGTAATATTCTTAAGGTTAGATAAAGTATTGTCTATGAACTTTCAGTATCTTAATCATGTAAAAGTTATTAGTTTTACAGATCATTTTCCTAAAATATTTCATCTTAGGTTTCTCTTGGCTTCTTTGGTTCTGAGTAGAGGGTAAATTGCTGCAATCTGTTGCATTTATTGTGAGAGGGAAGATGAATTTTAATATTTGCCTGAGCAAAGTGTAATTAGAATAGTGCAGTTGCTGCTGAAAAATAACAAAGATTCTGAAGATGTAAATTATTTTTGAAATATCCACTATTGTGAACTCTTTCCTCCTCTGTGCTAGTAAGAGTGGTAGAGTTAATAGTCCTGACCCCCAATGCCAGCAGGTGGTGTGGTGGTCAGGGCACTATGCTCCCATATGGTTGACCATGGTTCGAGTCCCTGACCCAGCAACTTAAATATTAGGCCAGGTGCATGTGCGTGTGTGCCCAGTATTCCAGGAGAATGGAGAAAGGACTGTGATGTGTCCATCCCCTCTGGGGGTGATTTCTCATTGTCTTTCTCTTTGGCTAGCACAAGTACTTTGGCAAGAAACTAAAAAAATTAAAAAATACAGCCCTAAACCCTGAAGACTTCTGCTTCTTACTTTTTTTTTTTTTTTTTTTTTTTTTTTTGAGAAAATTTTTGCTATAAGGCTCATGCTGTCACCAGAGAGACAGAGGAAGAGGGATAGAAAGCAAGAAATCCACCCTGGTGGGGGGATGGCTATGCAGCAGTCATTTCTCCTCCAGTATCCTCTTGGGATTTTGGGCATGCACACACACGCACCCAGTGTGTTTCAAGCCACCGTATCTGGGACTTAAACCGCACTTGGCCATATGGGAGCCCAGTGGTGTAACCATCACACCATATGCTGGTCCCTTTACATCTTTTTTTTTTTTTTTTTTAAAGAATTGTTTATTTAATTTTATTTGTTACTATTATTTTTCAATTTGACCAGAGAGATCAGAGAGAAGGAAAAGTGAGAAAGCAAGCTGTTAGGTCCAGGATTCAAACTGCAGTCAGCCATGTGGGAATCTAGTACCTTATCCACCACGCCACCTGCTGGCTCCTACATTTTTTTAAAATATAATTTTTAAATTTTTATTTATTCATTCATTTATTTTTATTTGATCAAAGAGAGAGCGCACGAGGGAAAGTGAGAAGCCACCAGGTCTGAGACTTGAACTGTGGTCAGCCATGGGGGAGTATTCAGCCCCTTAACCACTACGCCACCTGCTGGCCCCTTACATGTGTTTTTTTAACTTAACTGCATTAGTGCCTTTCTTTTTCATGATGTTCTTCCAGGAGTTTCTGCTAGTAGCAATTACTCTTAGCAAGACTAAGCTGTCTAGCTGTCTTTGGGTAAATGCACGGCCTGGGAGCTGTAACCAAGCCAAGAACTAGGTACTCTTTCGGTGACTTATTACAGTCCAGGAGGAAACTGAAGGTCTAGAAACCTTGCAAGGTGGGGGCTAACAGGTGGCATGGTGGTTAGGGTGTTGTACTCCCACATGACCAACCTTGGTTTGAGTCTCAGACCTGGCAGCTTGCGTTCTTACCTTCTCGCCAATTCCCACTCCCTAACTCTCTGGAGAATACACGTGCCCCATAGCAAAATTTAAAAAATGATAATAGGGGCCAGCAGGTGACATGGTGGTTCAGGTGCTGAACTTCCACATGGTTGACCACAGTTTGAGTCTTGGATCCGGCAGCTTGCTTTCTCATATTCTCTCTGTCTGTCTGTCTCTGATCAAATTAAAAATAATAATAATAGATGGGACCAGCAGTTAGTGTAATGGCTATGTCACTGGACTCCCATGTAGTCGACCGCGGTTTAAGTCCCGGACCCGGTAGCTTAAAACTCACGCCGGGCATGTGTGCTTGTGTGCCCAAGATCCTGAGAGGAGAATGGAGGAGAAGGGATTGCGGTGTAGCCATCCGCCCTGGGGGGTGATTTCTCACTTTCTGTCTGTCTGTCTCTGGCTGGTGAGTGCACGCGCCCTATAGCAAAACCCCCCCCCCCCCCCCAAAAAAAAAAAGTCAAATAAAATGATTTAAAAAATAATAACAATAAATTTAAAAATTAAATAACTTTTTAAAAAGAAAGGAAAAAAAAAACCCTGTGAAGTGATCAGCACAGGCCAAGGTTGCCGCCTGTCTTCTAGGGCAAGAAAAAGTGCTATCAAGCAAAATATACCCAAGTGAGCCTATGCCAGTGACAGTGTTGTACTGTAAAATTAGCATTGGGTTTTGGAGACAAGCACACTGATATTTATAGATATATGATGCCAGAAAAGTAACTTATATTTCTTAAGCCTCAATTTCTTTTTTAGTCAAGCGATTCTAAAGGTTATGCAAAATATTTTATATATAATTCCTGGCACATATTAGGTGTTCAGAAAGTGTTAATTCCTAGTTTGGCCTATGGGTTAGTAGCTAAGAAGCCAGATCTCACATGACCAACTTTGTGGTTCAAATCCCAGAGTCAACAGCTTTAAAAATACATAGGGCTTGTGTGCATGTGTCTCCCAAATCCTGAAAATATGGAGAAAAGGAGAAGGGATTGTGGTATGATGAGGGTGCTTTCTCTCCCTTCACCTCTCTCTGTCTCTCTCTGGTAAGTGCACAAACTCTCTGGCTATTTTTTTAAAAAAAGTGTTAATTCTCTGGGACCAGCAGTTAGCAAAATGGCTATTCTGGACTCGCACGTAGTCGACCGCGGTTCGCGTCCTGGGCCCGGTGGCTTAAAACTCATGTATGCCCAAGATCCTGAGAGGAGAATGGAGAAGGGATTGCGGCCGTGGCCATCCCCTCTGGGGGGGTGGGGTGGGGTGGGGGTGATTTCTTGCTTCCTATCTCTCTGTCTCTCTCTGTCTGTCTGGTGAGCGCATGCGACCTATAGCAAAAACCTCTCCAAAAGAAAAAAAAAAGTGTTAATTCTCTTTCCTCTTCTGTACTTCAGGCCTGGGTGGAAAATTGCTTTAGGTTATCAGTTTGCCTTTGTGGAGAAACTGGTGCTTGCTAGTTTAGGAGCAGGTCAATTAAAATAACACAGGCTAATAGAGACCTGATTAATCCCATGGTTTTTTTTGCTGGATATTTAGGTCATTTGCTCCTGTAATTTTAGCTATTGCCTGAATATGTTTAGCTGCACATTTTCATCTCCAACCTTTCTGTTATCCCTTACCAGTATATCACATTTAACTATGACCTAGGCAAACTTCTTTGTAGTCACTTATTATTTGATTAAAGGGCTAGTTTCTGACGCTGTCTTGTCCTCTTTACTGAAAGGCTTTCTCATTGTTATCCCTTCAAACTTTCATCTCAAGGCTTATGAAAAAAGCAGGAGTCACATCTTCTTAATAGGCATCATTTTAAACATACACTCAAACCTCTCATTTATTAGCTTGTAGTGGAAGGCATTCTGATGGTTACTGTTCATATTAAATGTAGGTTTATGCACTGTTAGAATTTCTACAAGTAATGTTAACCTTTGGATTTTTGCCTTTTCTTTCCTATTTAAACGTTTCCATAAACCTCCCCCTTACCTTTTCCTTTTAACTTTTGCTATAGAGTGCGCATGCTTGCCAGAGAGAGACACGGGGAAAGAAGTGTGGAATCACCTCCCTGGGGAGGACAGTCATGCCACAGTCCCTTCTCCTTCAGTCCCCTCTCGGGATTTTGGGCACATACATACACACGTGCTCCTGGCATGTTTCTCAAGCTGCTGGGTTGAGAACTCGAATCACTTAGCCATGTGGAATCCAGCTGCCTTAACCTCCATGCCACCTGCTGGCCCTCCCCTTGCCTTATTTTATTGCAATGGGAATTCATTATTTACTGACTCTCCCTTTAATATTGCCTTATAAGCAAGACATGATGAGGACTCTCTGGCTTTGCATGGAGTACAGGGAAACAAAAATGGCAGCATTGGAGCTTAGCTGCAGTTGCTTCCATAAGGTCACTAGAAATTCCCTCCAGGTACCACGTCCGTTGCGTTGTATGTATCAGGTCTTATTCCATTTATGGGATTTTATTGCTCCTTTGAAGAAATACATGTTGAGACAGTAGTTTCTAAGAAGTCAGACTTTGCCACAGTTCTTTACCACGTAGCACCTCAGGCCTTTCTGTGCACAGACTTAGAATTCTTTCAGAATCCCAAGTTCTTCATAGGGACCGATGATTCATTAATTTCGTTCTGTGGGAGGAAAGGATCTCAAGTTAATGCTTACAACCTAAATGAATTGACTGCAGATTTAAGCTTTGGGAACATATGTAAAGATATTTAGTCTTAAACTGAAACAAGATATTTTCAGATGATCTGCCAACATATGGAAATTTGCAACACTGGTCCCTTCAATAATCCGTTCCAGTGGAATAGTCTGTGGCCCAAGCAAGTATTTTTCCACTCTTCAGTTTACCACTTCTTTCTTTCTGGGGATCAAATTACCTTTCTGCTTAATTCAAATCACTGGTTTGACTCGGGCAGAATGCCATTGCGGAAGTGAGAATGGAAATGACTTATTCCAAGAAACTCAGTGATGTTACTCCTGTGTCCTTCACCTGTGGCCCTAGTATTTCTAAACTGATTATCTTGATTTTCCTAAATTAGATTTTAAATCAGCTATAAATACAGAGTGAAATCCTTAGCAAAAGGGGAGTCCTCATACGTGTGACCCAATTTACTTCCCTGGAGTTCAAGGGGGAAAGTATTAAGTATACTTTCTTTGCAATCTCTTTCAATTCTATCCTTGGAAAGAAGTTACTGGAATTCATATTAAACAAGTATTTCTATTTTAAAAAATAAATAATTATTTTATTTCTTTTAACTTTGTTTATTTTCATTGGACCAGAGAGGGACAGAGAGGGACAGAAGAGAAAGAAAGGGAGAGAGAAAGGAAGCCACTGGGTTCAGGACTTGAACTACAGTTGGCCAGGTGGGAGTCCAGCACTCTTAACCATCACCCACCTGCCGGCCCCTTATTTAACAAGTATTTCCTGTGGACTTCTATAAGGCAGGAATAAAGATCGCTGTTTTTTTCTTCTTTTCTTTTTTCTCTTGTCCATACTGATCTACTACTGTGTGTTCTGGCATCTTGTTTGATGGGTGTGACATAGTGGCTTTTTATTATTATTATTATTATTTTGATATTTTTGTTCCCATTTCCTCTTCTCTGCTTCTAGCATTTCTTTTCTTTCTTTCTTTTATTTTTTTTAATAGACCATAGATTAGTTTATTTTTAACAACCATCATGCCATGAATTCATAGGGCATAGGTTCCAGAAGCTCAGGCTCATTTCCATTGGTTCTCACAAAGTGTATTTCTCTCGGTGGAGCAGGCTGGCGCTGCAGTTGAACCCAGGTACCTTTGTCTTTGGCTTCCTTCTTTTTCCTTCACATGTTTTAGGATGCTATCTCTGCTCATAGAAGGCTTAATATGTTCAATATACACATTAATTCTCTTGGCAAGAATCTTGCCCTTAACTTGTTTGTTCACAACAATACCAACAGCATGCTGGGTAACATTGCGGACTCTTCCAGTTTTGCCATGGTAACATTTGTGAGGCATTCCTTTTTGAACATCCCTTGATGTCTACAATATCACCTTTTTTGTAGATTCCCATATATGTTGCCAAAGGAACCACTCCATGTTTTCTAAAAGGCCTAGAGAACATATATCGGGTGCCTGTCCTGTTTTTTTTTTTTTGTGTTTGTCATTTTGGTTAATTACTGGGAGATGGCAGTTCTGGCCAAAAAGGTATTTCTAGCATTTCTAACCCATTTCTACTGTAGTTCACATGTCTGGTCCACTAGAGATTTTAAGGTTCTAGTAATGGCAGATGGATTTGAAAGAGGGGAAGGTGTTTCTGAGATAATTCAAAAGAGGAAAACTGTTCCGTATACAAAACTGAAGTTTCTTATAATGCCTCTTTAAAAATATTTAAATGCAACCAATGTGTCATTAAGAAAGAATCTCTAATTCTTTCTTATAGAAATATATCTTCTATAAGTGTTATTATTGCTGCATTTTTATTTCAGAATGTGAAAGGAATTCTTTTTTTTAAATTAATTTATTAAAGTAATTGCCCAGCATCATAAAAATACTAGTGACAAAGAAGAATTGAACTCTGGTTTCCCAAAGTGTAGCTCTGTCCTATTTGTTAGCCCCAAGGCTATATGATGTGAAAGAAATTAATTTTTTATAGAGAGAGATTTTCGTTATAGGGCATGTGCACTCATCAGAGAGACAGAGACAGAAAGCGAGAAATCACCCCCCTGGGGGGATGGCCACAGCACAGTCCCTTCTTCTACATTTTTCTCTCAGGATTTTGGAGATGCACACACATGTGCCCCATGTGAGTTTTAAGCCACCAGGTCCAGGACTTGAACCATGGTTGACTATATGGGAGTCCAATGACGTAGCCATTACGCCATCTGCTGGTCCCAAGAATTATTGTTATATTTTAAAAGAATTATTTGTTTAATTTTATTTTATTTATTGTTATTATTTTTTAATTTGACCAGAGAGAGACACACAGAAAGTGAGAAAGCAAGCCATCAGGTCGAGGAGTTGAACTGCAGTTGGCCACATTGGAGTCCAGTGCCTTAACTACTGTGCCACCTGCTGGTCCCCCAAGAATTATTAAAGACTTCAAAATACAGATTTTTTGTAAATCAAAACTCGATTTTATCTGACATTTTATCTACTTTCTAATGGGCTGACCAGTTATGAAGTACATAAGAAAGTAGGTCATTTTTCAGGTTCAGCTTAAGTGTATGTTTTAGACACTTTTAAAATTTTTTTTCTTTAGGTTTTTACCATAGGGTGTATGTGGTTGTCAGGGAGACAGAGAGGGGAAAAGTGAGAAATTATCCCTCAGGAGGATAATCATGCCACAGTCTCTTCTCCTCTCAGGATTTTGGGCATACAGGCACATGCTCCTGGTGTAATTTTCAAGCCACCAGGTCTGGGATTTGAACCACTGTTGGCCACATAGGAACCAAGCATCTTAAACACCACACCACATGCTCGCCCTACTTTTTTGAATTCTGTCTTACAGAAAAGTACATAAATTATAAATACACAGCTGGATGAATTTTCACAAATTAAACATTCTTGGGTAACCAATGACCAGATCAAGAAACTTTATCAGGCCCAGCTGATGTCATGGTGGTTAAGGCTCTGGATCCCATGTGGCTGATTGCACAGTTCAAGTCTTGGACCCAGTGGCCAGAAAAACATACTGGGCACAAGCGTGTGCGTGCCTAAAATGCTGAGAGGAGAATGGAGGAGACGGGATAGCAGCATGGTCACCTCCCCTGGAAGTGAATTCTCACTTACCCTCTGCCTGTCTCCAGTGTCAAATCTTTTTTTTAATTGTAATTTTATTCATTCATTTATTTTAATTGACCAGAGAGAGACACAGAGAGGGGAAAGTGAGAAAGCAAGCCACCAGGTCCAGGACTTAAACCGTGGTTGACCCTGTGGGAGTGTCAGAACCTTAACCACCATGCCACCTGCTGGCCCTCCAGCGGCAAATCTTGAAAGAAAGAAAGAAAAAGAAACATTATCAAAACCTTAAATCCTCCTCATATACTTTTTCAGGCACTTTACCCTGCCATCCAGAGTCAGCATTATCCTACCTCTAATAGCATAAATTCATATCACCTGTTTTTGAACTTCATCTAAAAATGGGAAAATGTAGTATGCACTTTTTCGTGTTTGGCTCCTTTTGCTGAACATATTTTTCTTTTTTGGAGAGGTTTTTGCTATAGGGCGCGTGTGCTCACCAGACAGACAGAGACAGAGAGATAGAAAGCGAGAAATCACCCCCCAGGGGGGATGGCCACGCCGCAATCCCTTCTCCTCCATTCTCCTCTCGGGATCTTGGGCACGCACGCACACGCGCCCGGTGTGAGTTTAAGCCGCCGGGTCCGGGACTCGAACCGCGGTTGACTACGTGGGAGTCCAGACATAGCCATTACGCTCACTGCTGGTCCCCGCTGAACATGTTTTAAATTGTGTTTATTTGTTCTTTTATTTATTTACCTGTACTTTGTTTTTTCTCATTGTTATATGTGCCACAATTTATTCATTCTGCTATAGAAAAGTTCCAGAGATAGAGTCTACCTTTGCCACAGATATGGAATTAAAATGAAAGCAGGGAAAAAGGGAAAGTGAGAAAGCAGGTGGTGTGGTGGTTAAGGGTGCTGGACTCCCACATGGCCAACTGTGGTTCAAGTCCTGGACTTGGCAAATTGCGCTCGCGCTCTCTCTCTCTCTCTCTGTCCCTGTCCCTGTTGGTCAAGTTAAAGTAAATAAATAAATAAATAAAGTTAAATAAAATAATTTTTTTGAGAGGTTTTTGCTATAGGGCGTGTGCGCTCACCAGAAAGGCAGAGAGAGAGAAAGCGAGAAATCACCCTCCAAGGGGGATGGCCATGCTGCAGTCCCTTCTCCTCCATTCTCCTCTTGGGATTTTGGGCACAGACACACGCGCGCCAGGCATGAGTTTAAGCCACCGGGTCCGGGACTCGAACCGCGGTTGACCACATGGGAGTTCATCGAGATAGCCATTACGCTAACTGCTGGTTCCCATGATGCATTTTTACAAAGAAAAACACGTAATGACTTTTCCAGTGACCCAATAGTAGTAATTATATACTGGTTTCTTTCTTTCCATCTCTGCTATTTAAAGGCAGGGTGACAAGTAGCAATTTTTTAAAAAACTTTTCTGAGATCTTAGTTTTCTCTCTTATAAAATAGAAGTAGTAATGTACCCACTTCACAAAGTTGTGAGAATAAATGAAATTATATACAAAACAGAAAACATGGGACCAGCAGTTAGTGTAATGGCTATGTCGCTGAACTCCCATGTAGTCAACCACGGTTCAAGTCCTGGACCTGGTGGCTTAAACTCATGCCGGACGCGTGTGCGTGTGTGCCCAAGATCCCGAGAGGAGAGTGGAGGAGAAGGGATTGTGGCGTGGCCATCCCCCCTGGGGGGTGATTTCTCGCTTTTGTCTGTCTCTCTGGCAAGCGCACGTGCCTTGTAGCAAAAACCTTGAAAAAAAAAAAAAACAAAAAACAGAAAACAAAGTACTTAATCCTATTTGGACCACCAGTTGAACAGTAATGAGTAGTAGAAGTAAAGATTGCATATTTGTATCTTCTATTATATTTTGACTTTTTGGATACTTGAGATGTGTTTTATTCATCTTTTTATTTCTCCAGTATTTTGCCCATGATAGGTCTGACCAGTAAATGCTTATTTAGCAGGGCAGTAACTGTCTACTACCGTGGACTTTTCATACCGAATTTTCTTTATGTTCTTTAAAAAAAATTTTTTTAATTTTAATTTATTTTATACATTTAATCAGTTTACATCACTGAGCTTATCAAGTGAATTTACCCAACATGAATTCACTTCATGCCCGTCCAGTTCGGGATACTATACATGTTATCATCGATAAATAATAATCCATTTCTGTGTCACATACATGCCCTACCTCTCTATTTTTCTCCTTAATTTCTTTCCTCATACTCTCCCCCTTCTTCCACCTCTTCCCACACTGCCTTCAGTATCCCTAACCATTTTCCATGCTTCTATATCCTCTTGTCTTTCAGTTTCCGCCACAGAGTACAGATAGCCACAGAGTACAGATAGTTGGTTTATGTAAAGTGGAAATATACAGTGTCTCTCTTTCATAGCCTGGCTTGGTTAAAGGTGTTGGACTCCCACATGGCTCATCACAGTCTGAGTCCCGGACTTGGTGCTTGGTTTCTCACTCACTCTCTCTCTTTCTCTGGTCAAATTGAAAAATAATGATAATAAATAATTCTTAAAAATAAATAAATTTATGTAAAGATTTAAACATTCACATACTCATAGTTCATACTTATACTCGATTGTACTTAATATTTCTATGTCTCACTTCCTTCTAAACTTGAGCTCCTGAAGGTCAGGGATATCTCATGATTTATTTCTATGTTTCTAGTACTTAACACATTGCTACCTTTCTTCTTTAATATAAAAAGTGCTTGAGGGGCCAGCAAGTGGCATGGTGGTTAAGGCACTGGACTCCCACATGACTGACCATGGTTCGAGTCCTGGACCTGGAGGCTTGCTTGCTTTTTTTTTTTTTTAATTATTTTATTGAACTTTATTCATTTATTTATCTATTTTAATTTGACCACAGAGAGACAGAGTGAGAGAGAGAAAGTGAGAAGGCAAGCTGCCAGGTCCAGGAGTTGAACCGCAGTCAGCTATGTGGGAGTCCAGCATCCTTAACCACCATACCACCTGCCGGCCTGAGGCTTGCTTTCTTACTTTTCCTTTCTCTCTCTCCGTCTCTCTCTGGTCAAATTAAACAATTAATGATGATGATAAATGAACTAAAATAATTCTTTAAAAAATACATAAAGTGCTTGGTAACTGGATTTGTAGTGATGAATATGTATTTCTTCCAAGAAAATTATTTAAAATTATATTTAATTCCTGAGTCTCATAGGTATTATTTTTCCCATTTCACTGATAAGCTACTGGTCAGAAAGTCTGGACATTTTCTACCATATCTTGAAACTTTGATATAAGAAATTTGATACGTCAGGGCCAGGCAGTGGTACAAGAGTAATGTAACTGGATCCATATGGGAGGGTCCCTGGTTCTTGTCCTCAGGTCTTCCTGTGTGTCCTGGGTGTATGCATGAATACCCTGTGATCTCTGGCTGAGGCGGGGGGTAGACATGATATGAGAACTCTGTTGGGGTGTCTTTCTCCCTCTCTTTCGTGTAAGAAATAAATAAACTTTAAAAAGTCATGACCTGGGGCCAGCAGGTGGCATGAAGGTTGAGGCACTGGACTCCCACATAGCTGACCATGGTTCAAGTCCTAGACCTAGTAGCTTGCTTTCTCACTTTCCCTCTTTTCTCTCTTTCTTTCTCTCTGATCAAATTAAAAAAAAAAAAAAAAAAAAAAAAAAGATGGGATCAGCAGATGGCATAATGGTTACATCCCTGTACTCCCACATAGTTGACCACAGTTCAAGTCCCCGACCCGGTAGCGTAAAACTCACACTAGGTGTGTGTGTATGCATACCCAAAATCCTGAGAGGAAAACGGAGAAGGGGTGGCAGTGTGGCCATCTCCTTTGGGGGATAATTTCTTGCTTTCTGTCTCTTTGTTTCTCTCTCTCTCTTCAGCAAGCATACAAACCCTGTAACAAAAACCTCTGTACAGGAAAAAAAAAAAAAGGTAATTTTTTTTTAATTAAATAATTCTTTAAAAGAAAAAGTCATGACCAGCCCAGTGGCCCATTATGGCCAGATCCCACATAGCCTGTGTGTGATTTGAATCTCAGCCTTAACACCTTGAAAACCACAGTGGGAGCATATGCATGTATGCCCCAAATTCCAAAATTCCAGGATGGAGAAATGGAGAACAGATTGTGGCATGTCCACAGCTATTAGGTGCTTTCCCCTTTCCTTTTCTCCATCTTTCTCTGGTGAACACACGTGCCCCGTGGCGAAAAAAAAAAAAGGAAAGAAATTTGTATTATCAACATACAACAAATATCACTGCTAATAGGTCGTGTATCGTGAGCTTGAATTAAAGTCTTGGCGTGGTGGTTAAGGGATTGGACTCCCGTATGGTCGACCATGGTTTGAGTCCCAGACTTGGTAACTTGCTTTCTCACTTTTTTTGTCTCTGTCTCTGGTGAGCACATGTGCCTTATAACAAATTTAAGAATAATAATAATAAATAATAAATCTTACAAAAAAAATATTGGTTGTTGACACTGATAATACCTATCTTTTCCAGAAAACCAATTGAAACCTCTGGTCACAGGACAACAAAAGTTATGGAATCTTTTGGACATAGCATCCTCAGCATTTAAACTTAAAGGTTTCGATAATGTTCATCATTAACAAAGCATTTTTAAGGACTTTGAAAACTTCTTTCATAGATATTCTAGAAAAGCAAGGTGATTTAAAATTTTCTCTTTTTCGTTTTAATTTTTAAATTTTTTTTTTTAATAGATTTTTGTCTTAGGGAATATGTGCTCGCTGGAGAGACAGAGACAGTGTCAGGGACAGTGAGAAATCACCCCCGGGGGGTGGCTATGCCACGATCCCTTGTCCTCCATTCTCCTTCTGGGATCTTAGGTACACGTGCACACGCACCTGCATGATTCCGAAGCTGGGGTGGGGACTTGGATTGCAGTCAGCCATTCAGGAATCCAGCAATGTAATTGCTATGCCATTTGCTGGTTCCCAAATTTTCTCTTTAAAATTCGTAAGAGAGGGACAAGTAGATGGTGTAGCAGTTATGTCGTTGGACTCCCACATAGCCGACCACAGTTCAAATCCTGGACCCAGTCGTTTGAAACTCAGGCCGGGCGTATGTGTGCATGTGTGTGCCTATGATCCCCGGAGGAGAATGGAAGGGAAGGGATTGTGGTGTGGCCATCCCCCCGAGAGGTGATTTCTTGCCTCTCTCTGTCTCTCTGTGCCTCCGGCAAGCACATGTACCCTACAGCAAAAATCTCTCTCAAGAAAAAAAGATTCATGATAGAGCGTGTTCGTGTGTGTAAGAGGAAAAGAAGGAAACACCCTCCACAGAACTTAGTCGTACTGTAGTTCCTTTCCTGTAGGACTCTGGCATATGCCCAACATGTTATTAGACCACCTATGCCAGGAACTCAAACTGTGGTTGGCATGTGACTTCCAGACCCACAGTCTGGTATCTACTGACTGCACCACAGAGACAGCCAGCAAACTGATTTTGAATAACAGTTACTTATGGTATCCTTTGTGTGTGTGTGTGTGAGACTATATGGTGTGTGTGCTTGCCAGCAGAGACAAAGAAGGGGAGAAAGCCCTCCTCCCATGGGGAATAATCATACCACCATCTCTTCTCTAGCTCCCTCCTTTTGGGACTTTGGGCATGTGTTCATACATGCCTGGCATGTTTCTTTTCTTTTTTTTTTTTTAAGATTTCTTTCTTTCTTTATTTATTTAACTCCATTTGTTGTTATTATTATTATTTTTTTTTTAATTTGAGTGGACAGAGACAGAGACAGAGAGAGACAGGGAAAGCAAGCTACCAGGTCCAAGACTTGAACCATGGTCAGCCATGTGGGAATCCAGCACCTTTAACCACCACACCACCTGCTGGCCCCAGCCTGGCATGTTTCGTAAGTCACTGAGTCTGGGACTTGAATTGCATGTTTGGTCACGTGGGATCCAGCTACCTTAGCGACCAGTTCACATAGCCAGCCCTATGGTATTATTATTATTTAGTTTTTGCTATAAGGCGTGTGCACTTGCCAAAGAAAGGCAGAGAGAGAGAAAGGGAAAGTGAGAAATCTCCCCCCAGGGAGGATGGCCATGCTCCATTTCCTTCTCTTCCATTGTCTCAGGATTTTGAACACACACACACATTTGTCTGGCACGTTTTTCAGGCTGCTGGGTCTGGGACTCGTACCATGTAGTCTTCCATGTGGGATCCAGTGGCCTTAACTACCACACCACCAGCTGACCCTCTATGGTATCATTTTAATTAAGTTTTTTATACAGCAGGTTCTTTGCAATAATTATTTTCTATTTCTGCTTTTTTTTTTTTTTTTTTTTTTTTTTTTTTTTCTTTTTTTGGAGAGGTTTTTGCTATAGGGCGCGTGCGCTCGCCAGACAGACAGAGAGAGACAGAGAGACAGAAAGCAGGAAATCACCCCCCAGGGGGGATGGCCACGCCGCAATCCCTTCTCCTCCATTCTCCTCTCGGGATCTTGGGCACGCACGCACTCGCGCCCAGCGTGAGTTTAAGCCGCCGGATCCGGGACTCGAACCGCGGTCGACTACGTGGGAGTCCAGCGACATAGCCATTACGCTAACTGCTGGTCCCTATTTCTGCTTATTTTGACATACAGTATAAAAATATCAGCTCTAAATTATGTAATGTTTTTCATGGTACATACAACTTTTACAAAGAACAATAATGTAATACTTAAAAGTCTATCAGATTTTATAGTACTTTTTTTTTTTTTGAGAGGTTTTTGCCGTAGGATGCATGTGCTCACCAGAGAGAGAGAGAGACAGAGACAGAGATAGTGAGAGAGCAAGTGAGAAATCACCCACTGGGGTGATGGCTATGCAGCAATCTCTTCTCCATTCTCCTCCCAGGATCTTGGCATGCATGTATATGCTCCTGCTGTGAGTTTCAAGCTGCTGGGTCTGGGATTTGAACCACATTGGCCATGTGGGAGTCCAGTGACATAACTGCTATGGTATCTGCTTACCCCAGATTATATAGTACTTTTAAAAAAAACAGAACACAGAATTCAGTAGATAGGGCCAGCCCTGTAGCCTAGTGGTTGAGGAAGCAGAATCTCACATGACTGACTGTGGTTTGATTAGAAAAGCACACTGGTCACGTGTGTATGCATTTCCAAAGTACTAACATGATGGAGAGATGGAGAAAGGATTGCAGTGTGACCATGTCCCACTGGGGGTACTTTCTCCCTCTGTCTGGCAAGTCCTCTAGCAATTAAAAAAATACATAAATGCAGGGTCATATAATGAAAATAGGCCTTAATACTAGTCATGTAAACCTTGATTACTGTCAAATTTCTCCATAGAAATGTCCTATTATTCCTTTGTAATCAGTAAGTATCTTGGGGGGAGATAAATTGAGACTATGCAAATATCCTTTTACTTTATACACTTTTGCCCACTAATTTTAGCATTCATCATTAGATCTTGCCTGCAGCAGTTATTACCAAAATGTTTTAAGATGATTTTCCATTTCTCTCATTTTTCTACATTTATTAATTAGAATTCTTATGTGAGGAAAAAGCTGACCCTTCTCTCTCTTTTATTCATTCATATGTGAGAAAGAGCTGACCCTTCTCCATTTATTTATCGCTGTGAGCTCATAGATGTTTATTTTTTTCTGTGGGTTATAATTTCATGCTACTGTTGCTTATTTTGATTTGCAAATTGTTCTAGCTTTTGTTTTCATTACTTTTGAGACATTTAATAAAAAATTATCAGTGAATGCAGTTATTTTATATGGGTTGAGCAGTGTATTACACTATAGCTCGATGCTAAATAGTTGATGTCTATTAGCGCTGACACTTCTCAGTTTACTACAGCTGACTTCTTTAGTCATGTATTATGTAAGAATGAAGAGGGAAAGAACATTAACATATCTTTGTCTTTTCTTCCCTTCCTGGACTCAGTTAATTCTGCCAACTTGGTCAGAAAATCCCTAATGACAACAAAAGCATGGCAGTTCCTAATAGCAGTTCTTTTGTATCATTGAAAAAAAAAAAAATACAAACTGTTTAAAGATATGGAAACTTGGATGGCATTCTCGTTGCCTGAGGTGACTCAGTGGATGTTCAGGATGGAGTGGCTGCTGACCTCTTGAACACAGCTATTGTGCTGGGTTAATATTAAGTTTCCGTCTATAGTTTATCACTCAGGGTGCTGATCTAAAACAAACCATCCGGTTTATCCAGCTAGTCCAGGACACGTCCACTTAGCAACAAAAATATGGATAAGGATTTCCTTAACACTTATACTGCTAGATTATTATTATTATTTTTTTGGTTGTCTGGTGGAAAAACATTTTATAAGTATTTTTTTCAGTTATTCCATTTTATTTGTTGTTAATCAATTATGTGTAACTTTTTATTTATATCTATGTAACTTTTATCACGTTTTACCTTATAATTTCTGCTTTATTAATTGGCCATGGTTTTCATTTTCTCTTCAATTAAACAACCTGAAGTCAAAATCTGTACATCAGACATGTAACTATCCTACATACTTTGCATATAAGCAAGAGATCTTTGTTGTTGAAAAGAAGGGAACAATATTTTTTAAAGTTATTTATTATTATTACTTCAAGTTTGCTATAGGGCGTATGCACTCACCAGATAGAGACAGAGAAAGTGAGAAACGAAGCCACCAAGTCCAGGACTAGAACCACAATCAGCCATGGGGGAATCCAGTGCCCTAACCACAACACCACTTGCTGGCCCCACCATATGAGTTTTAAGAGTAGAAACTGGGGCTGATCCTGTGGCCTAGTGGCTAAGGGAACCAGATTCACATGTCAAACTGTGCAGTTTGAATCCCAGTCCCAGTGGCTTGAAAACATGTTGAGTGCATGTGTGCCCCAAATCCCAACAGGGTGGAAAAAAGAGCAAAAAGGATTGTGGCATGACGATGACCACACCCCACCGGGGGTACTTTCTCCTTTTCTCTTCCGCTTTCTTTGTCTCTGTCTGGTGAGTGTACATACCCTCTGGCTTATAAAAAAAAAAAAAATCAGAGTAAAATCTTTATTTTTTGTCATTTATGGTGGAATAGATAAAAGTTTATTCATTGGTTTCGTGAGGCAAGGACATTCTTTACTTACAGAAGAATGTTTTAACCCATTATTGATACCTCAGAATAAGGTGACATTTATAGGAGTAGCAAACTGTAGGAGCAAACTGCTCAGCCATAAGCCATGTGCTTAGGCTGATATTTTATTGAAGAGAATTTGGCTCTAGTGGCAGACGTATTTTATTGTTATTTACTCATTTATTTACTCTCACAGGATATGTGTGTTGGCTAGAGAGAGAACTCCCCAGTGCAGTGTGGTCACACCACAATACTTTTTCTCCATTCTTTCATCCTTTGAGGATTTTGGGTACACACATGCATGCTTGGTATTTTTTATTTGCTTTTTAGCAGATAAGGGCTTATTTTATTTAAACGATCTGAGTAACTGCCAATGCCACTGTGTACAGATGAGAGATGGGGAGCTATATTTCTTGGTCTCTTCCTCCTTGGACAGAGCCTTGGTGATCTCTTCCTTCTTGGCTGGAGGCGCTCCTCACGGCGCATGCGTGCTTCCTTGGTCTTAGACCTGCAGGCCTCAGCCTGGTCTGCCAGGAGCTTCTCGTGGGCCTTGTCTGCCTTCAGCTTGTGGATGTGCTCCATGAGAATCCGCTTGTTCTTGAACACATTCCCCTTCACCTTCAGGTACAGGCTGTGATACATGTGGTGGTCCATCTTCTTAGACTCCCGGTATCTTCCGAGCAGCCGCAGGATCCTCACTCTCCTCATCCAGGTCACCTTCTCTGGCATTGCTAGCACTGCCGTAGCCTTTCGCTTACCTGTGCCCATATCCCTGCCCTTCCGGCGGGCCAAGGTGTTTTTCCGGCATCGAACCTGGGAATGGACAGTCACAGGCTTGCGGATGACCAACCCATCCTCGATCAACTTCCGGATCTGCTGACGGGAGTTGGCATTGGCAATTTCATTGGCCACGTTGGGGTCCAACCAGACCTTTTTGCCACAGTGGAGGACACTAGAGGCAAACCTCTTCTGAAGCCTGAGCATACTCATGGCTGCAGCCAGCGCCAAAAGGGCGTTTTTTAAATAAAGAGTTATTTTAACTTTATTTATTTATTTTGATTTGACCAGAGTGGGAGAGAGCGAGAGAGAGCAAGAGAGAGAGAAAATGAGAAAGCAAGCCTCATCAGGCCTGCCCTAGGTGTTTTAAAGTAGCAGATACAGCAGCTTTCATTCAACAAAAAGACGATACCAATAGAGTGTATGTGGCAGTCTTTGGTGTACAGAGAGTGACCATATCCCACATATTCTTAAGCATATAATAATGTTGAACAAGGACATTTTATCCAGATATTTGCAAAAATCCTTAATCTAGAGTAATTAGGAACAGTTTTTAACTTAATTGTGCTACTCATGCCATAAATATTTCCTACAAGTTCATCAGGACAGGAAAATTTGGACTGCAAAAATGTACCTGTATTTGTGACAAAACCTTCACTAATTCACGTGACCAGTAGTTACTGTAATTCTGTGTATTAATGATCCCTATTATAAACCTTTATCAGTACTTTGCCAGATTTTGACTGATGTACTGCAACTAAGTATATTGTTATAATGAAGTTATGTGAAGTGGGGTACACCTTGCTCTAAGAGATTGGAGGCAAGAATAATGTCAAGCCCAAGTCATTGCAGAACTGTGTAGCCTGGAAAAATACATAAATTTTGTTTCGTATGGGTACAAGAGAGAATGTATTTAGGGCCTTAGTTAGCCCTACACAAACTGTAACACAGTTCTGAAGGGTGACTATGAAAAAAGTGAAGGAACTATGTAGGTGATGTAATTATTGTTGACTTTTATAGTGTCTGGGTTTTAATCCCTTTAATATACCATTAGTCAAGTGGAAATGACAGGCAAAACCAAACTGTGACATATATGGCAAGTACTGTGATAGTGATATATGGAATGTTAGAGGAATATGAGTGAGGAAGGTAGCAGGTGGTGTGGTGGTTAGGTAAGTGCTAGATTCTCACATGGCTGACCATGGTTCAAGTCCCAGACCTGGCAGCTTGAAAATCACATTGGTGTGTGCGCCTGAGTGCCCAAAATCCCAAGAGGAAACTGGAGGAGAAGGGATTACAGCATGGCCTTACCCTCAAGGGTGATTTCTCACTTTCTCTCTATCTCCCTCCAGCCAGTGCATATACCCTATGCCCCCCCCCCCCAAAAAAAAAGATCTTTTTGTGAAATGGAAACAAAGAACAATTGGCTTGCTCTCTTTATGGAGATAATTACTATCTCCAGCTATTTTTGAATGTTGTGTAATAATACTACCCTCTGTGAATAATTATTTAAAAAAAAAATTATACCAACCCTAATACCACCTTTACTGAGTAATTGAGAGGATTAAGGAAGCTTTACCAATAAAAGTAAACTGTTTAACAGTGCCAGGAAGATAGCAGGCACTGAACATAATACCCAAACTTGAACCCTGAGATTCATTTGACTTTAAAGTCTGTTGAACTGCATTTATACTTTAATGATTTCACAGAAAAAAAAAATTATCCAGAGGACATCCACTGTGAGTTAATGCAGACTCATTGTGGCACTGGTGTTGGGCCTGATCCCCGCCTCTATCTTACAGATCTCCACCTTAACTATATGTGTGTGTCTATCTTCTACCTCTGTAGTAGGGTCTGGGGTATACAGCTAAGGTAAATTCCATGCTGATACTCCATTATTTCTTCAGTATATTTGAATAGTGACCCCCTCCCACCATTGTTGTATTGTTTCTGCTGTCAATTTTACAATATTTCTGAAATTACTTTTCAAATCCCCTTTTCTTTATTATTTTTTGGCATGTATTTAAAAGTTAACATTATTACAAAAAAGCTGAAACCTTAAAGAAATATTTAACTTCTAAAATAGAAGTTTCTGTAATTGCATTTACAAATATTAATATAATCAGTGTTAGCAAACTAGCATAATTTCTTGAGTACTTTATGAACATACTGATCTCTATATAATTTTTTATATATGAAATGAGAGTATGCTTTTATGGCAATAATTCTGATACCCTTAGTTTTATAGTGTATGAGTCACTTTATGATATTTTTAGAAATCAAGGGGTTTTCTTTTTGTTTTTTTGTTTTTTTTTTCCCCAGAAAACTAGCCTAAAAAAAAATAAAACTAGCCTATACTTTAATATTTAAGCAGAAGACTAAGAAACAATATAAAATATTTCTAACCAACTCATTGTTTCTTACTTAAATTGCCTTTCTCACTGTCTCTACTGTATTGAAGATGAAATTAAGTAAAGTCTTACCTTTCCATCTTCTTTTTTTTAATCCTATACTTGGTCAAACTTTTCTACTGTTGTTATCAAGAGTCTTCTTAGATGCTTTGTGTGTTTTGAAGCAAGAGGATATGAAGCACACTGGAACATTGTTTCACATAAAAAAATACTTCTTTTAGGAGAAAGAGTAGTACAAAGCATAGAGTTGATTTGTAAAAACATATGGTATAGAAAATAAACATAAATCTCAGTATTAAAAGGGGGAAAAAGTAATTTGAAGTGTAATTTGAATTTCCTTCAGATGTTGTGTTTTTGTTTTTGAATTATATAAAATAATTTTAGAGTCAGCAGGTGGCGAGGTGTTTAAGGCGCTGGATTCCCCACCTGGCTGACTATATTTCAGCCCTGGAGCCAGCAGCTTGAAAATCACGCAAGGTATAAGTGCATGCATATCCATAAGCCCAAGAGGAGACTAGAGAAGGGATTGCAGTGTGACCATCCATCCCCCCAGGGGGTGATTTCTCACTTTCCTTCTCTGTCTGTCTCTAGTGAGCATATGCTCCCTATGGAAAAAAAAAAAACTTAAAAAAAAAAAAAGAAAGAAAAAAGAAAGAAAGAAAAGAAAGAAAGGAAGAAAGAAAGAAAAGAATTAAAAAAAAAACAAAATGTACCTACTGTATGGTAATTTCTAGAAGGAAATTTGCTGGATACCATCTAGATTATAACACATTTAAAAATGCAAACCCAAGATTGTGTGTGTGTGTGTGTGTGTGTGTGTGTGTATACACACATTTGCCAGAGGGTGCCTGTGCTTGCTGATGAGAGACAAAGAGAAAGAAATAAAGTGAGAAAGTACCCCTCCAAGAGAAATGGTCACATTATGACCCCTTCTCTTCCGTCTTTCCCTCCTTTTGGCATTTTGGGCACGCATACACGCATGCCCAGTGTGTTTTTCAGCCTGTAGGATCCAGTGCTGAAATTGTGCCATCAGCCATGTGAGGTCCAACTGCCTTAACCACCATGCCAAGGGCTGATCCTAAAACATTTTTTAGTAAAAAGTTGAAAGGCTTGCATATTCTATTACCGTTGGAGGGAACATTCCAAGAAAACCACATTTTAGGTTGATTTAAGAAATATGTACTTTATAAATGACCCACAAATAGTTTACTCCATGTAAGATTAGTAGTTAAAGAATTCTACCAAGGAGAAATTATACAGTAGGCATTCCAAAGCCCAAAATTATTTCAGTCTAGTACGTTGCTTTATGTTTGTGTATATCAAAGTGTATAAGTTAATACTTTCATGCAAAAGTAGTAGATACTCATTTGAGGCCTGAAAGTATCCATTTTTGCCAGTTTGCACACATTTATTATAAAAGACCATAATTTTTAAATTCTGAAATTTTAGTTGCCAGGGGCAAATTTCAGAGCTGCCTTATTTCTGTTTTATTTGGACTATTCCACTATATCCCGGAAGCATAAAGGAAAATTTGAGTTATCTTTCTCACTTTGGTAGTGGTTTGAGATCATCATATAGACTATTTCTCCTACTGTTGTTGACTTAGCAGGGCCTGTATTAAAGTGAAGAAGGAAATATGGGTAATGAATTGAATTGAAAAATCCCAGAACCAGGGACCAGCAGGTGGTGTGGTTAATGTGCTGCATTCCCACATGGCTGACCATGGTTCGAATCCTGAACCTGGTGACTTGCTTTCTCACTCTCCTTCTCTCTCTCTATTACTCTGATCAAATTGAAGAAGAATAATAAATAAAATTAAATAAATATAAATTTAAAAATATTTATATAGATAACAGGCTGAAGCTCCTCGTCTGCGGGAAGAGGTGTGGGGTGCAGTCTTAAAAAAAAATAACATAAAAATGGCTTCAAAAAGAGCTTTGGTCATCCTGGCTAAAGGAGCAGAGGGAATGGAGACGGTCATCCCTGTAGATGTCATGAGGCGAGCTGGGATTAAGGTCACTGTTGCTGGCCTGGCTGGAAAAGACCCAGTGCAGTGTAGTTGTGATGTTGTCATTTGTCCTGATGCCAGTCTTGAAGATGGATAAAAGAGGGACCATATGACGTGGTGGTTGTACCAGGAGGTAATCTGGGTGCACAGAATTTATCTGAGTCCGCTGCCGTGAAAGAGATCCTGAAGGAGCAGGAAAAGCGGAAGGGCCTCATAGCCGCCATCTGTGCAGGTCCTACTGCCCTGTTGGCTCATGAGATAGGCTTTGGAAGCAAAGTTACAACACACCCACTTGCTAAAGACAAAATGATGAATGGAAGTCATTACACCTACTCAGAATCATGTGGAAAAGGATGGTCTGATTCTTACAAGCCGTGGTCCTGGGACCAGCTTTGAATTTGCTCTTGAGATTGTTGAGGTGCTGAGCGGCAAGGAGGTGGCTGACCAAGTGAAGGCTCCACTTGTTCTTAAAGATTAGAGCAAGATAATGTGCCCGTGAGTTAACAGAACAGACTGTTTGTGATCCATTCTCACTGCGTTCGCATTAAACAAGTGGCTGGCTAATGTGCCCCTACGTCGTCATTGCTGCTTGTGTAGTTGTGAAGTCTCAACTGCAAACGGATTGCTTGGCCTACGAGTTGTGTCTGTACATTTCTGAACCTTGTTTGCAGAATAAAAACAGGGCATTTAGCCAAAAAAAAAAAAAAAAAAAAAAAAAAAATTATATAAAAAGAAGAAAAATCCCCTGGGATCAGCAGTTGGCATAATGACTATGTCGCTGGGCTCCCATGTAGTGAACCGTGGTTCAAGTCCTGGACCCAGTGGCTTAAACTCAAGCAGGGCGCTTGTGCATGCGTGCCCAAGATCCTAAGAGGAGAATGGAGGAGAAGGGATTGCAGCGTGGTCATCCCCCTGGGGGGGTGATTTCTTGCTTTCTGTCTGTCTTTATGTTCTGGCAAGTGCATGTGCCCTATAGCAAAAAACTCTCCAAAATAAAAAGAAAGAAAGAAAGAAAAAAGTTTCTTGTTTTTTTTGTTTGTTTGTTTTAAACCAGTAAACATTGAAATCACTTCATGAAAGGACACATGCTGCTTCTGAGGATTTGCTTGGTTTTCTAGCTGAGGACTCTTCCATCCCCCATGCCTAACAAGAACAAAACAGCTAATTTTAGAGAGTTAATTAAAAAGACAATATGGGGGGGGGGTGCCTGAAGTTGTTTGGTTGTTAAGGGCGTTGGACTCCCACATGGCCAACCACAGTTCAACTCTCAGATCTGGCGGAGTACTTTTTCACTTTCCCTCTCTCTCTCTGTCGCACTCTGTCCCTCTCTGGTCATATTTAAAAAATAGATAAATGGATAAATAAATACATAAAATAAAGTTTAGGGGGAAAAAAAGACAATATGGGAAATTAAGAATGACTTTGGAAATGCTGGTTCAGTCAAGAACATAATTCGGGACCAGCAGTTAGCGTAATGGCTATGTTGCTGGACTCCCATGTAGTCAACCACAGTTTGAGTCCTGGACCCAGTGGCTTAAACTCACGCCGGACGCACATGCGTGCGTGCCCAAGATCCCGAGAGGAGAATGGAGGAGAAGGGATTGTGGTGTGGGCCCCTGGGGGGTGATTTCTGGCTTTCTCTCTCTCTTTGTCTCTGGTAAGCGCACACGCCCTATAGCAAAAATCTCCCCTCAAAAACAAAATCCGTAATTCAAATTTGTGTTAAATGTGAGGCTCTGGTGACAGCTCTATAATTCCTCACCATTGTAATATCATAAATCACTCCTCCCAGCTCTTCAGACAAAAAAAAAAAGTATAAAGAGGTAGGGATTTCCTGTTATTAAGAAGAAAATAATAACATCCTGCATTTGTTGAGACAGGAGATCTAGATTGGGTGGGCATTTCTACCATTTTTCATCTTTTAAAATAGCACAGGTTGTTTTAAATGTGGTGCTTTACATTGACAAGTGTACCGACCCTGACCCAGACGTGCTTGTTTACTGCTGGCTGAGTATAAAATGATACAATTCTTTTGGCAAGCAATTCGAAGCTATTTTTCAGAACTTTAAACATTCTGATTTCTCCCCAGAAGGAAAGATGGTATTGTGGTATTATTTAAACTTAGTGCCCAATAATTAGGGAATACCTAAATAATTTGTGATAAACAGAAAGGAATGATATATAGCTTTTTTTTCTTTTAAGTTTTTGCTTAGGATGTGTGCACTCACCAGAGACACATAGAGAGAAACAGTGTGAGAGAAAGTGAGAAATCGCCACTCTAGAGAGGATATCCACACTTCAATCTCTTCTCCTCCATTCTCCTCCTGGGATTTTGGACATGCATGCACACTCACCCAGACTTGATTTCAAGCCTCTGAATCTGGGACTAGAACCACAGTTGGCTATGTGGGAGTCCGGAGCCTTAACTACCATGCCACCGGCTGGCCCCGATATGTAGTTATTTTAAATGATGCTTCTGAGGAGCTTGCATAGGGCTAGCCAGTGGCATGGTATTTAAGGTAACTAGAACCCCCATGGCTGACTGTTTGGTTCAAGTCCAGACCAGGCAGCTTGAAAAATACACCAGGCACATGAGTGTACTTGCCCAAAATCCTGAGAGGAGAATATAGGAGAAGGGACTGTGGTATGGCTATACCCCCTTGTGGGTGCTTTCTCGCTTTCTACCCCAACCCTTGCACATGCATGCACCTTGTAGCAAAACTGAAAAAAAAAAAAAATAGAGTTTGTATAACATGGGAAGATGTTTATTCCTGAATTTAGTATAAGACTAAAAAGCCTAGAGGGAAATATGATAGAATTAGGGATTTTTGTATTTATCTCTTTTTCTTTGCAGTATTTCTAATTTAGTTATCTGAAAGGAAAGGATGAGGCCAACTAATAAATATTAGCTGTCTCTCCACAGTGTTGATAGCTATTCTCAAACAGATGATAAAGGAAGGAACAAGACAGTGTTTGAAGGTGCAGAGAAGGTTATGGATTTTACACGTTAGTTCTTGTGTGGTTTGAAAGGTCTTAGCCAGTTTGAACTTTAAGATGCAAAATATATGTGTTCTCTATTCTTACTCACTTCTTGGGTCATTAACCATCCTAAGCAGTAAATCTTAAGTGGTATCTCAAAATCTACGTAGTGTATGCCCATATCACAGAAACAGCATTGAGTGATATCTTGTGCAAGCGTTAGCTAATGCGACTTTCAGAACACTGCTTTTCTCAATATCCTCTCAGTAGACAGAGAGAGGTAAAGTTTGTTAGAGACTTTAATCACTGTAAATTCCCTTTAGGATACCTGTGAGAGTCCCAGAAATGGTACCAAGGGAAAAAAGAACCAAAAGAAAAGAAAGGAAGGAAATGGGGGGAGAAAGAAAGAAAGGAGAGCTCTGGCCACCAATGTGACAGCCTCAAACTGCTGTATCTCTAGGGCTAATGACATAGTACTAGGAATTTTCTTCTCTGCTTTCAGGCCTTTAATGAGGAAATTTCTCTGTCTGACCAATATCAGGGGCACATCAGCTGCTGTACTAAGTTTCTTCAAATACCCTGGAATTGTGGTGAGTTTAAACCCACTAGCTACCACTTCTACCACTGTTCTTGGCATTGTATGGCTGCAGGTCACGTTGGGTATATAGAATTTACTGATCTACCCCTTGTAGATCTTAGTTCCCATTACTTTTGCGTTAGGGTTAATAGAGGAAGTGGATTTGAAATGCTCTGGAACATGGTTAATATTTAGACACACAGAAATGAGGGGATGAATATAAGTAAAGACATAGCTAGGAAAAGTCAAATATACCTTTCTACAAGTAGTTCAGTGGGTTGTGGTGGCCTGTTCTTATGCTTGAAATCCTTTGGGGGTTTTCTTGTGCAAGCCTTTTAAGTAGTAAGAAATATGGAGGGACAGAAGAGAGGAACTGGTTGGAAAGATAAATGAACACTCTAGACTTCATTCCTGGGGCAATAGGGAACCGCAGAGGTGTGTTGAAATAGAGTGGCCTGCTACAAGTTGTGGTTGAGGACAGTCAATCTGATGAAATCTTATTA
Source organism: Tupaia tana (assembly GCA_026018925.1). Lineage (NCBI taxonomy): Eukaryota > Metazoa > Chordata > Mammalia > Scandentia > Tupaiidae > Tupaia > Tupaia tana. Next base: position 17,783,236 of record JAKSZU010000018.1, on the reverse strand, counting down.
AAGGAATGAGAGAGCAGAATCTGGGCAAGGAGATTAAGAGGCCATCAGAGACTCAAAGGGACAGGTATTGCACTTTTCCCCACCTATGGGGGGGTCCCTCGAATAGTCAAACTCATAGAGACAGAAAGTAGAATAGTAGTTTCCAGGTTTGCGGGAGCAGGGTGTGTGTGAGAGGAATGGAGTTATTTAATGAGTTCAGAGTTTCAACTTGGGAAAATGAAAAAGTTCCAGAGATGGGTGGTGGTAATGCTTGAACAGCATGTTCTTCATGCCTCTGAACTGTACATGTTAAAAAAAAATACTGGGTCGTCGGAAAAGTCACGATACATTTTTGCATAGAAAAACAAAAATATCTCATAACTTTTCTAATGATTCAGTGGTTAAAAATGGTACATTTTGTGTTGTATACAGTTACAAAAAGAAGAAAAAGTAAGAGGTTGTTACAGTGGTCTGGATGACCCAGAGGCATATTGGCAAGTAGGTGAGGGGAGTAGGTAGATTAGAGAGCAATTTCAGAACTGGAATGGGATGGCTTGGCACCTGATTGGATGTGGGGCTAGGGAGAGGAAGTAGTCTGCAAAGGTTTAGAGAAGTAATTCCAGATCTTAGCTGAGCATGAGAATCAACCACCTGGGCAAGTTTAATAAATGATAGATGATTGTGCTTTCTACCAGCCATACTGTAGTACTGGTTTACATCCCAGGTGGTTAGAAGATGCTGATGCTAATCCAGATGGCTAAAACAGTGAGCACAGGAGGAAGGAGATTAAGGTTAATGAAGATTAGTTCACATTTGGATATGTTGAATTTGAAGGATCAGGATAGCACCCAGGTGGACGGAATTGGGGCCAACAAGAGATCATCGCTTCTGAAGATCTGTGTTGTTAGCCTAGAGATCTAACACTGAAAGTCATCAGGGATGAGAGGACAAAGTGAGAGGAAAGTGCAGAAGTTAGAGCTCTGAGAACACCGCACTGTAGTGATAGAGGAAAGTGTCACTAAAAAACCAAAATGAATGGCTAAAAAGGGGGGAAGAAACAGTTGATAAGAGCATATTATTCCTGGAGATTTGGAAGAGTTAAGATTAAAACTGAGAAAGGACCTTTGGATTGGGTGAATAAAAAAATATTGATGACTCTTTAGAGTGCAGTGTTATTCAGAAGAGATGAAGGAGCAGATGGAGAACACAAACAGCAAGCATCAGCTGGTTTTCTTTTTTTTTAAATGTAATTATTTATTTATTCATTCATTTAAATTTGACCAGAGAGAGAGAAAGAGAGACAAAGCAAGACTCCAGGTCCAGGACTTGAACCGTGGTCAGCCATGTGGGAGTGTCCAGCACCTTAACCACCACGCCACCTGCTGGTCCCACTGGTTTTCTTTTTTTATTCAAGGAATGGCGAAAGGGGAAAAATCAAGTTAGGCTTAGTCAGGTCAAGGCGGGGCATTTTTTGGTTTGGGTAAACTTGATTCTATCTTAGGCCAATATTGTTCTGAAATACTTGTCTCTCATGGGTCTCCTGTTCCTCTGCCTGTCTCTTTTCCTGTTCCTTTTCTTCCCAGCCCTTGAACAACAGTGTTCTCTTCTTCATCTGTGCTCCCGCCCCTCGTGATAGTGCTGGAAGCCCTTCAAGGTCCACTCCTTCTCTACCTACTCTGTCCCTGGAGACTGACCTGCACTGACTGCATCAACAAGTTTCCTTAACTTTTGGTTTTTGTTTGGTTTGACCAATGTGGAGCCCCAGCAGGACACAGGAGGGGAAGAGAGGAGAGTGTGGTTGGAACATTGATCCCTTTGGCTTCCAATGTGCTCAGCTCTGTTTCTAGCAAACTCTCTACTTCTGAGCCTGGTAATCACTTCCTTTCCTGGTCCCTTCCAGCCTAGGTATGGAAACAGCCGCTCTTAATAGTCAGTCCTGAGATACATACTCTGTATTCTTCCATGCAGTTTCCCTATACTTTACCCACAGTTTTACAAGTGATCCCTTTATTAAAGCTGGTGCTCTATTTTTTGCTGGGACCTCGAGTGATAAAATAATCTCATTCAGTTTGGTAGCTTTAAATATCAGCCATAGCTTTCAAAATCATATCTCCAACCCATACCCATTTCCTGGACTGCAGACATAGGTATCTAGTTGCCTGCTAGACTTGGGTTATCTAATACATGACTCAAGTTCCTGATCTTTCCTTCTAAACCTATCAGTTGCAATAACTCTATCCTTCCGGTTTTCAGAACAAAAGACTTGAAATGATCCTTGAGTCTTTTGTCTCCCTCCCCCCTCCCCCCCTTTATCCAGTCTGTCAGGACATGTAAGTAGACTCAGCCTTCAATAGAGACAGAATGGTGACTATTGGTGACCACTTCTCACCACCTCTGCTCTTATCCCCGGCCCTGTCCTGTTATCTCTCACCTCTGATAACCTCTCAACTGGTCTTCCTGCTTCTGCCCTTGCTCTCCTTTACTGTTTCAACAGAGTCATCCCATCTCTGCTGAAAATCTCCCTATGGCTACTTATTTCAGAATAAAAGCCAAAGTCTTTGTGGGGACCTAAAAGTCCCTACATGATCTTGCCTTGCACTCCCATTACTTCTGTGACCCCATTTTGATTCTGCCCTCCCCCCCCCCCCCCACACACACACACTTACTCTGCCCCAGTTACGCTGGGCTTCCTTACTGATTTAACACTGTCTCTCTTAGCTGGAATACTTCTCTCATATATTCACGTGACCAGTTTCTTCACTGTCTTCAAGTTTTTGTTCAAAAGTCTTCTGAATGAGGCTTACCATAACCACTGTATGTATATATGTATTTTTAAAATTCACTACAGGGTGCATGTGCTTGCTAGAGGGAGGCAGGGACAAAGGAATGAGAGAGAAAGTGAAAGTGAGAAAGCACCCCTCATGGGAATTGGCCACACCACAATCCTTTCTCCTCTGTTTTCCTGTCGGAATTTTGGGCATGCAGCACGCATAAACTCAGTGTGTTTTTCAAGCTGCTGGGTCCAGGATTCAAACTCTGTAGTCGATGTGGGATCCAGCGACCTTAACCTCCATGCCACCAGCAGGATCCCTGACCACTGCTTTAAAAATTGAAAACTGACCCCCTCATAACACTCCTTATCCCTCTTCCCCTACTGTGTTTCCTTTTCAATATCTTTAAACAAACTATAATTTATTTTTCATTTCATAATTCTTATAACCATCACCACAATCGGGACACAAGACAGTCTTGTTTCAAAAAATTCTGTCATGCTGTCCCTTTTATCATCACACCCTCCCTCACCTCTAGCCCCTGGAAACCACTGATCTGTTCATCGGATTGTTTGCTCTCTGTAGTAGTGGGAGAGCTCACTCAGCATAATGCCTCTGAGAGTCCTCAGTGTTGCTGATAAATAGTATCAATACTTCATTCCTTTTTATTGCTGAGTAGTAGTCTGTTCAGTAGCTGTAGCATATTTTGTCTGTTCACCATTGAAGGGTTGTTTACACTTTGAACACTTAAGAACAGAGCTGCCGAAAGTTTTGTGTATAGGCTCTTCTGTGAACATACATTTCCATTTCTCTAGAATATCATTAACTTAATAATTACATGGTTCTTTTGGTATGCTTTATTCTAACTGCCTAAAACAGTTCCTGGTACATAATAGGGAACTCAAAAGATTAGTGAATGTGCTATATTACTTTAAAATAAAGAAGTATAGTGAAATCAGAGTCACCGAACACATTTAGGGTTCACATCACCAAATCCTAGCCTGCAATCTACTTAGACCCCACATGGTTGGATGACTTGAGCTAAAAAACATCTGCAAATTGAGACTGTCAAAGGCTTTTTAACTGAAAGTAAAATAGTTCCTCCCCAGTGTTTCTGGTGGCCATCTATCAGGTTCCTGATTGCGGGGAGGAGCCTGAGATGAGGTTGAGGAGAAAATTCTTGAGAGAATACTTCAACATAACTCATTCCTGAGCAAAATGCCAAGGCAGATCTTCCACCTCAAGGATAACCCAGAAACAAATTTGTTTGCAAAAACAGGAGGAATAATGGCACTATTCTCCTCACATTGTGTGACTAACTTAGTTTCACTTTAACTCACAGTAAAGGGTACCAGCTGGTAAAAGAAAAAGAGAAGAGTTAAAGAGGAAAATACTGATTTATATAAGAGGTTGATGTTTGTAAGAGAAGGTGATCAGTTTACCCAAATATGCGTGGTCACAGCCATAGGCTCTGTCTTCACTGTGAAGTAGCTTTTGAATAAGCTTTTTTAAATTACTTAATTTATTTTTCCATTTTTGCTAGAGGGCCTGTGTGCTCGCCAGAGAGGAGGGAGAGGGAGAGGGTAAGTGAGAAAGCCCTGTGGGGGATGGTCATGTTGCAATCTCTTCTCCATTTCTCCATCCTCTCAGGTTTTTGGGCACACATATAAACATGTTTTCCAAACTGCTGGGTCTGGGACCTGAACCACATGGTCAGCCATAGGATCCAGCCATCTTGACCACCATGCCACTGGCTGGCTCCTTAAAAAGCGTTTCAAAGCCACATAAACAGGCCTAGATGCAGTGGTAGATGCCATTCCCCACAGTCTGGGACCACAGGCAGTTGTGCAGTGGTTAAAAAAAAATGCTCTGTGAGGCTATTCCACATGGGAAGGTTCCAAGTTCAAGTCCAGAGACCTGCCTGAGTGTATTGGGCATATACTTGCCTATGATCTCAGGCTGGCTGGAAGCTGGGGATGGCTCATAGCATTGAGACCCTGTTGGGGATGTTGTCTCTCTCTTTCTTTCTGTGTCTGTCTCAATCACCAGTTCACATGAACTAATAATCTATGATAAAATACATTTTAAACTATAAAACTGCTGTGCTCTGGGACCAGCAGTTAGTGTAATGGCTATGTCGCTGGACTTCCATGTAGTCGACTGCGGTTTGAGTCCCGGACCCGGTGGCTTAAACTCACGCCGGGCACATGTGCGTGCGTGCCCAAGATCCCAAGAGGAGAATGGAGGAGACGGGATTGCGGCGTGGCCATCCCTCCTGGGGGGTGATTTCTCACTTTCTGTCTCTCTGTCTCTCTCTGTCTTTCTGGCGAACGCATGTGCCTTATACCAAAAACCTCTCAAAAACAAACCAAAAAAAAACAAAACTGCTGTGCTCAAAGGAAAAATGAGGAAATATTTGCAAATATTCAAGATGATTTTCAAGTCAAATACAAAAAAAACCCCAGATTTTATTTTATCAAAAATTATTTTTTCACAGCTCTTTACCATTACTAATGAATAATCCTAAAAATGAAAATTTTATTTGATGTTCTGAAAAGAAATTCTTGTCTCTTTTAATGCCTGGAGACCGAGCCATGGTGGTGTGGGTGAAAGGGTTCTGCTATGGATATTGGAACCATACGGGAGGCCTCGGTTTGGATCCCAGGTCAGTTTGAACACTCCACCTACTCATGATCCTGGCTTCCTGAAAGGCTGGTAGGGGTAGGGGTGGAGTGGGGTGGAAGATGAATTGTGATGTGGAGAGAGCCTTTTGAGAGCATCCCCCTCTTGAAAATATTGCTAATACCTGGAGCAGGTTGGGAAAAAGAAATGACAAACAAGAATACAAAAACAACTTCAGACAGTGAAGGTCAGATGGAAAAGGAAGCACAATTAGATTGTGAGATGTCTTCAACACACTAGTTGCTGGAGAATACTACTTGCCACTCTGGTTACCCCTTTGAAATAGTTAGTGCTGGTATGACAAAATATATTGGTTTGTAGAGCAAAAACCAAGGTCTGAGATATGCTAGATATCTTTGTGTAAGAGAAAAAAAAGGATAGACAAATTAAACCATGAAATCATAGGAAGCAAAAAACTTGCCCACTATGCTAATTATAACAACACCAAGAAAACTGAAAATAGGAAAATGGTGGTAAATGTATGGGTGTGTGTCTGAGTGAGTACATATAAGGGCGAATATGTAAGTGTGTGTGGGAGTGTATATGCAGGGAACTGGAAGTAGGTGGTTCAGACTGTCTGGGTACTGCCACCCGCTGTGATGCCTCTTACTGTACAGATTTAGAGTGCATGCCATCTTGAGAGGTTTTAAAACTTCACTCCAGGAAGAAGCAGCGAGCAGACTGTGATATGGCCCTGCTGCTGAGACCCAGGGTCCAGGCACTGAGGTTCTCACCAGGAAGGCAGCTATTGCCTTGAATCCTGGATGCCACTGAAACTGTGAGCCCGAGAGCTGTGGTGTCAGGAGCTCCTGACTCCTGACCAGTGGAACTGTGAAAACAGACCAGGAGTCAGGAGCTCCTTCCAGGAGCAGAGAGAGGAGGCTGGGGCAGTGTTGGCTGCAAAGGCTGGTAGGATCACAATGCTAGAATCCAAGTCTTGAGACTCACTAGAGGGAACAGTGTGAATACCTCAACATCATCCTGTTTGATGGGAAGGATCAAAATGGCTTGCTAGTAAAACCCACTTTAACATCACTCTAGGAAGAAAGGCTAATAAATACCTCAATAGTGAGTTGAGACTGATGAAGTACAAGAAAGAGACAATAAGAATCTCTATTTATTTTTTAATTTTTATTTATTTTTAAATTTTATTTCAAGTTCTTTTATACATTCAATCATGTTATTTAGCTTGGAAAGTGAATATTCCAACATGCCTACATTTCTACCCAGTCCAGTTGATAATACTATAAAGTTATCTTCAACAGATTGTGCCCCATTTCTTTGTCCTATTAATGCTTTCCCTCTCTATTTTTCTCCTTAATGTCCTTCCTCAGACTCTAATCCTTCACCCACCTTCTTCTCACACTCTATCTTGTATTCACATCTATTTACTATGTTTCTATATCCTTTAGTCATTCAGTTCCGGTCATAGAGGGCAGACACTTGGTATATATTAAGTGGAGAAATACAATGTTTCTCCTTTATAGCCTGGCTTGCATCACTTAGCAGTAAATCTTCCATATTAATCCATTTTCTGTCAAAAACCAGGATCTTGTTTTTTATGGCTGAGTAGTATTTCATAGAGTATATGTGCTACACTTTTTCAATCCATTCATCTGTTCACGGGCATTTGGGTTGGTTCTATGTCTTAGCAATTGTGAATAAACATAGCATGTTTATTGTCACAATAAACATCGATGTGCAAGCACTTTTCTGATTAAGAATTCTTCTGTCCTTTGGGTAGATACCAAGGAGTGGGATTGCTGGATCATTTGGTAGTTCTATTTGTAGATTTTTGAGGAATCTCCAAATTGTTCTCCACAGTGGCTGGACCAGTTTACATTCCTACCAGCTGTGAAGTAGAGTTCCCCTTTCACCATACTCTCCAGCACTTATACTTTTTTGTTTTTTAATCTTAGTCATTCTGACTGGGGTTAGGTTGTATCTCATTGTTGTTTTGATCTGCATTTTCCTTACAATGAGGGATGTTGAGCATTTTTTTTGTTTTGTTTTGTTTTGTTTTTGAGAGGTTTTTGCTATAGGGCGCGTGCGCTCGCCAGGCAGACAGAGAGAGACATAGAGACAGAAAGCGAGAAATCACCCCCCCAGGGGGGATGGTCATGCCGCAATCCCTTCTCCTCCATTCTCCTCTCGGGATCTTGGGCACACACGCACATGCGTCCAGCGTGAGTTTTAAGCCACCGGGTCCGGGACGCGAACCGCGGTCGACTACGTGGGAGTCCAGCGACATAGCCATTACGCTAACTGCTGGTTCCCTGAGCATTTTTTCATATGCCTTTTGGCTATTCATATGTCATCCTTAGAGAGTGGTTTTTTTTTATTCCACGTTAGTTTTTTTTTTTTATTATCATCATAATCTTCTTTATATTACATTGGATTACATATAACTTTACACTATATTACATTGCATTTTCAAAAGGGAATGCTATGCATGTCAGTCAATACAGAGACATTAATCTCCCCGCTTCAACATTCAATATCTTTTCTATGTTTTCCCCAATCATTATTATTATTATTCTAATTATTTTTTAAAACAGTCAATCGCTGACATGCATGGCATTCCCTTTTGAAAAAGCAATGTAATACACTGTAAAGTTATATGTAATTCAATGTAATATAAAGAAGAATATGATGATAATAAAAAAATTAAAAAAAAACAGTCAATCGCTATTTCTCATTTTGCTTGTACAAATACTTTGCCCCTCATGAAATACTTCTCAGACGAATCCAGTTGAGAATACTATCCATGTCAACATCAACAGTTAATAAGCCATATCTGTTTCTCACTAACGTCCTGCCTCTCTATTGTTCACTTGCTATCTTTCTCTATCCTCTTCTCTTCACTTCCCCCATTCCACACTGTCCTATTCTCATTAAGTATCTTCACTGCTTTTATGTCCTCCAATTTTTTGCTCTCTATCATAGAGTGCAGATAGTCGGTATATATTGAGTGGATACATACAATATCTTTCTTTCATAGCCTGGCTTACTTCACTCAGCAATAGATCCTCCATATCTGACCACTTTCTATCAAAATCCAGGGTCTTGTTATTTTTTATGGCTGAGTAATATTCCATAGAGTATATATACCACACTTTTCCAATCCATTCATCAGTTTGTGGACATTTAGGTTGGTTCCATGTCTTGGCAATTGTGAATAATGCTGCAATAAACATTGATGTGCAAGCACTTTTCTGACTGAGCGTTCTCCTGTCTTTTGGGTAAATACCCAGAAGTGGGATTGCTGGATCAAATGGTAGTTCTATTTGTAGATCTTTGAGGAACCTCCATATTGTTCTCCACAGTGGTTGAACTAGTTTACATTCCCACCAACAGTGTAGGAGGGTTCCCTTTTCACCACATCCCCGCCAACACTTATCACTTTTTATATTCTTAATCTTTGCCATTCTGACAGGGGTTAGGTGGTATCTCATTGTGGTTTTTATCTGCATCTCCCTTATGATGAGGGATGTTGAGCATTTCCTCATATGCTTTTTGGCTGTTCGTATGTCTTCCTTAGAGAGACTTCTGTTCAGCTCATTTTCCCATCTTTTAATTGGGTTCATCATTTTTTTTTCGCATAAGGCAATTGAGTTCCCTATGTATTCTGGTTATCAGTCCCTTGTCTGAGGCATATTTAACAAAAATATTTTCCCATTCTGAGGGTTGTCGGTTCACACTTGTTACTGTGTCCTTTGCTGTGTAGAAACTTCTTAGTCTAATATAGTCCCACTTGTCTATTTTAGGGATTATTGCCTGTGCTTTGGGAGTCTTATTTAAGAAGTCTTTGCCTACTCCAATGTCCCCCAGAGTTTCCCCAGCATTTTCCACCAGTAGTTTTATTGTTTGAGGTCTTAGGTTCAGATCTTTGATCCATTTTCAGTTTTGAATGTTAAGTATATGTGTCTAGAATTTTTACTCATTTGATATTGGTCTCATTTCATAGATGGCAATCTCAGAAGAGTTAGATGAGATCACGTAGCTATTTTTTTAATGATAGTTTATTTAATTTTATTTATCATTATTATTATTTTTTAATCTGACCAGAGAGAGGGAAAGTGAGAAAGCAAACTGCCAGGTCCAGGACTTGAACCACAGTCGGCCATATAGGAGTCTAGTGTCTTAACCACCATGCCACCTGCTGGCCCCCATGTATTACCTATCTATTTATTTATTTATGAGAGAGCTTTGCTATAGGGCACGTGTTACCTATCCATTTATTTATTTATGAGAGAACTTTGCTATAGGGCACGTGCACTCACTGGAGAGACGGAGAGACAAAAAGACAGAAAACGAGATATCACTCCCCAGGGGAATGGCCACACTGTAAGCCCTTTGCTTCCCCAACATTCTCCCCGTGATTTTGGGCATGCATGCACACATGCCCAGCATGAGCTTTAAGCTGCCAGACCTGGGACTCAAACTGCAGTCAACTACATAGGAGTCCAGCGACATAACCATTACACCATCTGCTGGTCCCACATTACCTATTTATGTGTGCATGAGAGAGTGCCAGGAAGTAGCACACATGCAACCCTCCAGTGGGGCCTGATCGCACTGAAATCCTTTTTTCCTCGATTTCTCCATGCCATCAAGTCTCTGGCATGCATGCATGTTTTTCAAGCTTCTTGGACCAGCACTCAACTTGCAGAGCCAGGTTGGCATGTGGAATCGGTTCCTACTGTACAGCCTAAGTACTGTGCTGTACTGCTGGGCCAAAAGAGAAAGTGTTTTAAAGACTCTTATTAACTATTTTTTTTTAAAAGATAACCGATTATTTTTTAGATTTAATAATCCTTTTGCTAGTAAATGTTTCATTGACTTATAAGGCTTTCAATGCTATAAAATATTAATACCAGCTGTTATGATCTTGCTAAGGATTGGCAATGATCATATCTTTTCAGTTATTCAGTTCCCATGATACTACTCTAATGACCTGTCACATTGGAATTTTTTTTTTTCTGAGAGGTTGTTGCCATAGGGCACTTGTGCTCAAAAGAAAGACAGAGAGACAGAAAGCGAGAAATCACCCCCCAGAGGGAATGGCCACGCCGCAATCCCTTCTCCATTCTCCTCTCTGTATTTTGGGCATGCATGTCCATGCGCCCAACATGAGTTTAAGCCACCAGGCCTGGGACTCAAACCATGGTAGGCTACATGGGAGTTCAGCGACATAGCCATTATGCTAACTGCTGTTCCCTCACATTGGAATTTTTAAATATAATTTTTAAAGAGGTTTTTGCTATAGGGCGCGTGCACTTGCCAGAAAGCCAGAGAGAGACAGAGAGACAAAAAGCAGGAAATCACCCCCCAGGGAGGTGGCCACGCTACAATCCCTTCTCCTCCATTCTCCTCTCAGGATCTTGGGCACGCACGCAAACGCACCCAGCGTGAGTTTAAGCACCGGCTCCAAGACTCGAACCACAGTTGACTACATGGGTGTCCAGCAAACATAGCCATTAATGGTGATCCCATTAAAAACAATTATTTATTTAATTTTATTTATTATTATTATTATTTAAGTTGCCATAGGGCACTTGTGCTCTCCAGAGGGAGAGACAGAGAAAGAAAGAGAAATGGAACGTGAGAAAGCAAGCTTCCAGGTAGGCTATGTCGTAGTCCAGGGGTTTTTTTTGTTTTTTTTTTTTTGTTTTTTTTTGAGAGATTTTTGCTATAGGGTGCATGCGCTCACCAGGGAGACAGACAGAAAGCGAGAAATTACCCCCCAGGGGGCATTGCCACGCCACAATCCCTTCTCCTCCATTCTCCTCTTGGAATCTTGGGTGCATACGCACCCGGCATGAGTTTAAGCCACTTGTCCAGGACTCGAAACGCGATCAACTACATGGGAGTCCAGCAACATAGCCATTATGCCAACTACTGGTCCCCCCTCCTTTTTTTTTTTTAAGAGAGATTTTTTGCTATGGGATGCATGTGCTTTGCCGGAGAGACAGAGAGAGACAGAAAGCGAGAAATCACCCCTTAGGGGGGACGGCCACACCAAAGTCCCTTCTCCTCCATTCTCCTCTTGGGATCTTAGGCATGCACGCACACATGCACGCACACACGTCTGGTGTGGGTTTTAAGTTGCCAGGTTCAGGACTTGAACCACAGTCGACCATGTGGGAGTCCAGCAATATAAACAGTGCACTATCTGCTGGTCCTGGGAGTCCAGTGCTTTAACCACCACTCTACCAGTTGCCCCCAGTCACCTTGGATTGAAAGAGAGACAATATACTAATGTAACACATACTGATGTTAGTAGAGTTAGTGATGACTGATTCCTCTGCATTCATATTTTTAGCACTATTTAAGATTTTAGCAATCTTCAGTTTGCCTAGTGTTTAAAAGAAGAACACACCAAATGACAGTAATTGCCTTGACTAAAGTAAAGTATTTTTATATGAGTCCTAATTCAAACTTAAAAAGAGCTACCTATCTATTAAAAACTGTATTTTAATTTTGGACTACATAAATAGAAATCGAGTATTTTGAAAGAAGATCAGTTGCATCTGCTTTGCATTTATCAGGTCGTATCTTATCTTGAGTATACCTTATTTTTGCACTTGTTTCTCTTAACAGTAATGATCTGTTTACATTAGCTTTCTTTCCTACAAGGGTAGCATTCCTCAAGGACAAGATCCATCTGTCACTTCCCTGTATCTTCATTGGCTAGGCTAATGCCTGGCACTTGATAGGGAGCTAATAGATGTTGATCGAGGGGCCAGCAGGTGGCATGGTGGTTAAGGGCACTGGACTCCCACATGGCCGACTGCGGTTTGAATCCTGGACCTAGCGGCTTGCTTTCTCACTTTCCCTCTCTCTCTCTCACTCTGTCCCTCTCAGGTTAAATTAAAAGAGGGAGAGAGAGAGAAAAGAAAAGCAAGTTAAATAATTCTTTAAAAAGGTGATTGAATTGAATTGAACTAGAAACACTTAGCTTAATATAGAGAATAGAGATAATATTTCTTCAGATATTTGAAGGGTTCTCATGGAAAAGAGATTAATTTTGTCCAATATGACTTCAGCATACAGTGAACCAGTGGGAGTGTCAGTAATTTCCTAACTGTTGAGTCATCTGAAACTAGATGGTAATGTCTCAGGAGATACTGGATCTATCTCCCAGTATGAGTCTTCAACTTTGTTTCTTTGTTGTAGATGTTGCATGTATGAGTATTTATTTCAGTTATCGTGAATGGAAGCAAAAACACTAACCCCCTTCTTTGATTTTTGTTCATAGTCAAGTTCATCCGAGAAGTGACACCATATATCAAGAAGCCGTCATTAGTCTCAGATCTGCCATGGGAAGGTGCAGCTCCCCAGTCACCAAGCTTTAGCGGCAGTGAGGACTCCGGTTCTCCAAAACACCAGAACAGCTCCAAGGACAGGAAGGTCATCCCTCTCAAAATGTGCTTTGCTGCTAGAAACCTAAGCATGCCAGATCTGGAAAACAGGTGAGCTGTACCGGACAAGAACACTGCAGTTACAGCTTTACACGCTTCAGGGCATATTGCAGCAGCCTGTGATTCTGCTGAGTTACAGAGAGGAGAGCGAGCGTCAGTCTGAAATGGGGGACTCATTTTTGGAATTCCGTATTTACATTATTTTACATATAAATACATATGTATGGAAAAATTTTAGACAGACATGAGAGAAACTGTTAACAGTTGTCAGCGCTGAAGAGTGAAATGGTATTGAAAGGGTAGAAGGAAAAAGGGCTCGTACTCTTTGTTTTGTACTGTTTAGTGTGATTATTTTTTTCACTACGAATGTTTATTACTTTATAATTGAAAAAAGTCTAAAACTTAAAAATAATTTATTTTTCCTAACTACCTGATTTTTGGTACTTCTCTCTTTTTAAAAAATAATTTGCTAGAAGGCATGTGTGCTCTCACAGAGGCAGGGTGGAGAGAGAGAGAGAGGTGGTAAATGAGAAAGCACGCTATCAGTAATGATCATACCACAGTCCCTTCTTGTCCACTTCTCCTTCATTTCAGGATTTGGGCACACATGACAGGCATGTTTTTCAAGATGCTGGGTCTGGGGCTTGAACTGTGTTATTGGTCATGTGGTATTCATCTGCCTTAATCAAATGTGGGTTTTTGCCCTTTCGGCCTAGGCACCTGGGTAAGACAGGTGAAAACTCTTCAAGTTCAAACCTGAGTATATGAATATTACCTTAAAAACTACACTTAGGAATGGAATAATGGAAAGTCTTTTCGCATAGTGACTCAACACAAAAAACCAAGTTATATATCCAAAGGGTTTTATTCTTCACAGACAAATGGAGAGGGCTTTTAGGACTGTAAGAGTTGTACCTCACCTTCGTTTTCAGAAAGAATAGTCTACTTGACCATGGTGTACCGCACATATAAAGAAAGGTCAGGCCTGCACATTGTATGTCTGTTAAGGCGGCTAGCTCCCACATGACCAACTGTGTGGTTTGTGACCCAGCAGCTTGAAAAACACTCTAGGAATGTATGCAGATATGCCCAATCTCCTGGCCTTCGTCCCCTGGGGAGGGGTTCTCTCACTTTTTCTCTCTCTCTCTGTTTCTCTCTGGCAAGCACATGGGCTTGATAACAAAGAAAAGAAAGGTCTTAGATGATCCAGGTTAGTGCCGAGATTTTCAGACTTAATGCTACAAGGTAATTTTTTTCTAATTTTACTTAACAAAATTTACAGATGATTTGCTTTTTGTAAAGTACAAATTTGGAAGAGATTAAAGGTTTTTCCTGTGATCATACCACTTTTATATGCATTTCAGGATACGTCTTAGAGAAAACAAAAAGAGGTAGAATTACAAGGAGCTGGCAGAAATTATGCGTAACTTTGGTTAAACCCATGGGAATGTGAACTTTGTTATATATCTTGGCTGAAGAAAAATGTACAGAACCATTGACTAGTCGGACTTCAGTTATGAGAAAAAATATCAATTAGAAACGTGGGTTTTATAACTATGGCCAATCTATTGATTTTCTTTTTTTTTTATAAGCACTCACCAGAGAGGGAGAAAGACAGAGAGAGGGAGAGGAAAAGTGACCCCACCCATGGGAAATGGTCACTCCATAATACTTTCTCTTTCATTTCTTGTCCTTTTCCTTTTATTATTTTAATAATTGTTTATTTAATTTTATTTATTCATTCCTTTATTTTAATTTGACAAGAGAGAGACAGAGAGAAAGAAAGTGAGAAAGCAAGTCACCAGGTGTGGGACTCGAACCTTCCCATGGTCGGGCATGTGGAAGTGTCCAGCACTCTAGCCACCATGCCATCTGCTAGTCCCTCACTTCTCCCTCCTTTTCTGGAGTTGGGGTACACATACACATGCTTCTCTCATGTTTCTCAAGTTGATAGGTCTGGGATTTTAACCACTCAGTCAGCCATGTGAGCTTTGGTCACGTTAACCACCAGGCCACATAGCTGGTGGTATTCATTTTCTATAAGTCTTACTTTTCCTCTGTATAAAAGGAAGTTTTTAGGGGATTAAATGAGGTAATAATTATAAGATTTACATACTAGGTTCTCAAGATACTATTATAGATGCTAATAGTTTCCTTGTGACTTTAAGTTTTTTAATTTCTCTGTCTTCCTGTTTTCTTTGTCTGTGAAAAGGACATACTGAATGCTTCTTCAGCTATACCCTTAGAACCACTTCAAGAATAGAGGCCAGCCCTGTAACCTAGTAGTTAGGGGAGCCAGATCCCACATGGCCGATGCAGTTGGAATCCTAGCACTGGCAGCTTAAAAACATACCAAAAAGGGAACCAGCAGTTAGCGTAATGGCTATGTCGCTGGACTCCCACGTAGTCGACCGTGGTTCGCGTCCCGGACCCGGTGGCTTAAAACTCACGCCGGGCACGTGTGCGTGCGTGCCCAAGATCCCAGGAGGAGAATGGAGGAGAAGGGATTGCGGCGTGACCATCCCCCCTGGGGGGTGATTTCTCGCTTTCTATCTCTATGTCTCTCTCTGTCTGTCTGGCGAGCGCACGCGCCCTATAGCAAAAAAAAAAAAAAAAAAACCTCTCCAAAAAAAAAAAAAAAAAAAAAAACATGCCAGTGGGGCTGGCAGGTGGCGTGGTGGTTAAGGGTGCTGGACTCCCACATGGCCAACCATGGTTCAAGTCCTAGTCCTGGTGGCTTGCTTTCTTACTTTGTCCCTCTCTCTCTCTCTCACTCTGTTCCTCTCTGGTCAAATTAAAGTAAATAAATAAATAAAGTTAAATAAAATAATTATTTTTTAAAATGCCAGCGCATACATGTATGCATGAAATCCCAACAGGATGGAAACGTGGAAGAGAAGAAATTATAACATGACCATGCCCCCTGGGGGTGCTTTCCACTTCTCTCTTGTTCTCTCTCTCTCTCTGTAGCAAGTGCATTCACCCTTTGGCAATGAAAAACATAAAAAAGGAAAGGAAGGACAAGTAAGATCATTTTGATGAAATCACTTGGAGCCCTTTGGTCATTACATTTATGTCAGTTCTCTCAAAGGAAATTTCAGTTTGTTTATCTGTTGCCAGTTAATGGTCACCCAAACTATTTCCAGTTTGGAGCTAGTATTAATAAACTTACTGTAATTATTTTTATGTAAGGGGACCAGCAGGTGGTATGGAGATTAAAGCATTGGACACTCCCACATGGCTGACCATGGTTTGAGTCCTGGACCTGGTGGCTTGCTTTCACTTTCCCTCTCTCTGTGTGCATGTGACTCTCTCTGGTCAAATTAAAATGAATGAATGAATGAATGAATGAATGCAATAAAAGAAATAATTAATTTTAAAAAATATTTCTTTGTCTTTTTGTGGTGTTCCCCTCCCCCCTCCTCTCCTCTCCCCACCCCAAGTAGGATGACCATGCCGCAATCCCTTCTCCTCTCAGAATTTGGAGTACAAGGGGCCAGCAGGTAGCATGGTGGTTAACGCCCTGGACTCCCACATGGCCAACCATGATTCAGAATTTACCCCGGGCATGTGTGCAAATGTGCCCAGAATCCCGAGTGGAGAATGGAAGAGAAGGGATTGCAGCGTGGCCATCTCCTGGAGTGGGTGATTTCTCACTTTCCCTCTCATTATCTCTCTCTCATCTCTTTCCGGCAAGTGCACATGCCCTCTTGCAAAAGAAAAAATACATATATATTTTTTGAGTACTTATGCCACTTGCACCCACTGCATTTTTTCAGGCTGCTTAGTCCAGGACTCAAGGAACTCAAGCCACAGAGTAAGCATGAGGGATCTAGCGCCTTAACCAACATACTCCCTGCTGGCTCTGTGGGCCTCTATTTTTATTTCTCTCTCTCTCTTTTTTAAAGGTTTTTGCCTTAGGGCATGTGTGCTCACCAGAGAGAGAAACAGAGACACTGAGAGGGAAGGTGAGAAATCACCCCCTCAGGGGGTTGGCCATGCCACAATCCCTTCTCCTCCATCCTCCTCCTGTGATCTTGGGCATGGATACACACATGCCCAGTATGTTTCAAGCCACTGAGTCCAGGACTCGAACCATGGTCGACCATGTGGGAGTCCAGCAACATAACTACTATGCCATTTGCTAGTCCCTCTATTTTTATTTCTCTGCAGTAATCTCAGGAGTAAAATTGCTGGCTCAAAGAGTAGGTATATGTTTAGTTTTAAAAGAAACTGTCAGACTTTCTTTGAAACTGATTATGCTGTTGAACATTCCCACCAACAACGTGTCAGCGTTTTCATTACTCCGTAAACTTACTGACATTGGTGGCACCAGTCTTCTTAATATTAACCAAACCAGTAAATGTGTAGTAGAGACTCTTTGTGGTTGAAGGCTTTACTTTCTAGACCAAAAAATTATTTGATATTAGAGGAAAATATCTTTTTATTCCAATTTTCTATTTTGATTTGATTATGTAGAGCTGAAAAAACTGCTGACGATCAGAATGAGTAAGTAAGGGGAGGAGGAAGTTTACTCCCTTCCCCAACCTTAAGTCTTCCAGATTTTACTAGATGCTTTTGATAATTATAAGCATTTCATTCTGGAAAGTGAAAGTAAATAAATAATGATGAAGTACAGGGAAAGAACATGAGCCCGTTCCTAGCAAACAGCATGTGGGCTGTGAAGTTGAGCAAGAACAAGGTGTTCTTAAACACCGCTTTTCAGAAATGTAAACCTACATCCTTTGTGCTGGTTCACAGTGCCTCAGTCATTTTCACACTGTTTTCCATGTGAACGGTAAATTTGGGGTTTATGACATATAAAATTGTTGGATTATTACTAAACTGGATAGTTAGACGAAAGACCTTACTAAGCAGAAAAAGTAAAGTAGGGTCAACTTACAAATCCCATGTTTTTATGTACCTAAACATTGATTTGATTCATCTGATCAAAATGTAATTGCGTTTCTCAGGAAATCCTCAGTGGTTTGACTTGAGGCCAAAACTTTTCAGATTGTAACTGTCTCCTCCTCTCTCCTTTGGCCTAAACATTTACTGGCAGACGGCCTCCACATTTTTATGAGCAGAGTTTTCCTTTTCAAAGAGCAATAGACTTCAGGAATTACTTCGTCCCCTTTGTCAGTTTTAAAGACTTAAAAGGTTCTTAGACTCATCAGTCCTATTGCGGTATTTCTTTTCTGTTTCTTATTCAGTTTTCTATTTTATAATTCCCTTTCAGGAAAATGCTGCAAAATTTTTCTTCTTATAAAAAATCGGTGTTCTAGCCCAGGGAGCTAGTTCTGTCCATTTTCATCTTTTTCCAGCCCAGTAGTTACGGTATACACTCCTGTTGAGTCAGGCTATTGTATAACAGATTTACTTTACGTTTTTACAATAATTACTAAGTAGGGTCTCTGAAGTTAGGATTTTCAGGATTTAGCTTGTATCAAAGGAGACATGTTTAAGAGACTATCCCGGGAGGCCAGCAGATGTTGTAATGGCTACGTTGCTGGACTCCCACGTAGTTGACCACGGTTCAAGTCCTGGACTGGGTGGCTTAAACTCACACCGGGTGCGTATGCATGTGTGGCTAACATCCCGAGAGGAGAATGGAGAAGAAGGGATTGTGGTGTGGCCATACCCCCTGGGGAGTGATTTCTCACTTTCTGTCTCTCTGTCTCTCTCTGTCTTTTTGATGAGCCCTACAGCAAAAATCTCTCCCAAAAAAGAGAGAGAGACTATCCCAGGAATTGTCTAAAGTGTAAAGACTTCAGAAGATGAACAGTTTGTGATTAGAGGAGAAAAATGAACTGATTCCCATCATTAGTACTAGGTAGGTCAGGAGGAAGGAGTGAAGGAAATTTTTTGTTACGGTTTTGTGACTAAACTTTAACCATGTGTTTAAAGGATGTTGTGCTGGTTAAAGTGCCAAAGCAACCAGGTGGAAATAAATAGTCCTTCTGGATAATGATCATTCTGAATTAAGGACACCAGTTGTCTGAACTGAGAACATCACTGGCTCCTCTACCCAGTGTGGTGTGATGAAGTGGGGACCTGACTCTGTTGCAAGGGTGAGAGTAGAGCAGTCACTGGCCAGTGGGTGTGGGCAAGGCTAGGATAGACTTTCACCCAGCTTCGTATTTAGCTGCGTGCTAAATAAGTAGCAGAGGTAATACATAACCAGAGGTAACCAGTGGCGCCAGTTCTTCATCATAAGGATTCTGCAATATGTATTGACTGGGATTTGCCTCCCCCCCGCCTTTTTTTTTTTAGTCTAAGGAATTTAACTCCTCTGTCTGCTTGCCAGCCTCTAAAATTTTGTTATATTAATTCCTCTTCTGTTCTCCCTGAGTTTGTTTTTTAAATCCTCTTTAAATTTGGCAATGATTTCCTTTTTTTTTTTTTTTTTTTTTTAAGACAGAGATTTTTGCTATAGGGTGTGTGTGCTTGCAGGGAGATGGCCATACCACAGTTCCTTCTCCTTGATTCTCTTCTTGGGATTTTGGACATGCGCACACACATGCCAGGAATAAATTTCAAACCTCTGGGTCTGGGAACTCGAACTGTGGTGGGCCAAGTGGGAATCCCGTGACATAATCATTAGGCTATCTGCTGTTCCCAGCAATGACTTTTTACACAATCCATAATGAAAAAATTCACAAGTTGAACTTCATTAAAATAAAAAACTTCTCTGCAGAAGACATTCTCTTTTATGAGAATGAAAAGACAAACCACAAACTGGGAAAAAAAAAACTTGCAGGGGCTGGCAGGTGGCGTGGTGGTTAAGGGCACTGGACTCCCACATGACCAACCGTGGTTCAAGTCCCGGACCTGGTGGCTTGCTTTCTCACTTTCTCTCTCTCTCTCTCTCTCTGTCTCTCTGTCCCTCCTCTCTGGTGAAATTAAAATAGATAAGTAAATAAATAAAGTTAAATAAAATAATTCTTTAAAAACAAACAACAAAAACTAGTTCCCAGGACTAGCAGACGGTGTAATGGTTACGTTGCTGGACTCCCATGTAGTTGACCGCAGTTCAAGTCCCAAATCCGGCGACTTAAAACTCACACCAGGTGCATGTACATGGATGCCCAAAACCCCAAGAGGAGACTGAAGGAGAAGGAGTTGCAGTGTTGGCCAACTCCCCTGGAGGGTGTTTTCTTACTTTCTGTCTCTCTTGCAAGTGCATGTACCCTATAGCAAAAACCTCTCTAAAATAAAAAACTAATTTGCAAAATACACACAAAAAAATTCTTAAAACTCAACAGTAACAAAAACACCAGTTAAAAATGCGTAACAGATTTGAACAGATACCTGCCTATTAAGAAATACAGATATTGGGCCAGCAGGTGGCATGGAGGTAAAGATGGTGGATCCTAATGCTAGCAAAGATGTGGAGTAACAGAAGCTATTATATATTGCTTGTAGGAATGCAAAATGGAAATCTGGATGAAAATTCAGCAGTTTGTTACAAAATGAAACATCTCACCATATGACCCAGAAATCAGACTCCTTAGTATTTTTACCCAAAAGAGTTGGAAATATACTTCCACAAAAAAACCTGATACTAGTATTTATGGCGGTTTTATTCATAATTGCAAAAACATAGAAGCAACCAAGACGTTCTTCATTAGGTGAATGAATCATTGAACCTGGTGAATCCATAATATTTGTGATAGAGGCCAGTGAGTAGAGTGGTGGTTATGGCACTGGGCTCTCACATGGCTGACTACATTTTCTTTCTTTTTTTTGAGAGGTTTTTGCTATAGGGCGTGTGCGCTCGGCAGAGAGACAGAAAGCGAGAAATCACCCCCCGGGGGGATGTCCATGCCGCAATCCCTTCTCCTCCATTCTCCTCTCGGGATCTTGGGCACGCACACACGTGCCCGGCGTGAGTTTAAGCCACTGGGTCCAGGACTCGAACCACGGTCAACTACATGGGAGTTCAGCGACATAGCATTACACTAACTGCTGGTCTACATGCTGGCTGACTACATTTTCAATCCTGAACCTGGCAGCTTGCTTTCTTACTTTCCTTCTCTCTCTGTCTCTTTCTGGTGAGCACATGTGTCCTATAATGAATTAAAAAATAATAATAAATAAAATTAAATAGAATAATAATAAATTAAATAGAAGTGAATGATCAAAACTACAGAAGACAAGGGAACCACTGATATATCTTGCTATGTCAAAGAAGACCATCTGAAAGTGCTACACTATATGATTCCAACTTTTTGACATTCTGGAAAAGGCCAAACTATGGAGACAGTCAAAAGATCACTGGTTGCCATGAGTCAGGGAGGACTCTTAAAAAACAAACAAACAAAAAACTCATGCGTATGAGTGTGTGCCCAAGATCTTGAGAGGAGAAGGGAAGGAGCAAGTAGTGTGGTGTGGCCATTCCCCCCAGAGTGATTTTTCGCTTTCTCTCTCTTTAAAAAAAAAGAAGAATGTATAATGTTCTATGATTCCCTAATGTAAACTGTGGATTATTAGTTAATAATAATATATCAACATTGGTTTTTCAGTTATAATTCATGTACCGCACTAAAACAAGATGTTAGTAACAAGAAGTTGTGGGGGGAAGGGGTTATGGGAGCACTCTGTACTTTTTGTCCAGTGTTTTCTGTAAGCCTAGTGCTGCTAACAAAGTATCAATTTAAAGAAAATGCCCCCCCCCTTTTTTTTTTATTGCGAGAGGGTGCGTGCACTTGCCAGAGAGAGGAAATAGAAAGCACCCCCCATTGGGATATGTCACCTGCAATCTTTTCCCCTCCTCTTCTCCATCCTGTCAAGATTTTGAGCACACATGGATACATGCCTAGCATGTGTTTTAAGCCATTAAGGCCAGAATTCAGAATATGATTAACCACGGGAAACTGGATTCCCTACATTCAGTACTTAACCTTTGTGCTACATAGCAGGCCCCAAAGAAAATCCTCCTTCTCCTCCTCCCTCTCCTTCCTTCTCCTCCTTCCTCTCCTCTTTTCTCCTCCTCCCACCTCTCTCCTCTTTCCTCTCCCTCCTTCCTCCCTGCCTCCTCCCTACCCTTCCTCCCTTGTCCTCCCTGCCTCCTCCTCCCCCCCTCCTCCTCCTCCCTCTTCCTCCTCCTCCCGCTCCTCCTGCTCCCTCTCTTCTTCCTCCCTCCTCCTTCCTCTCTCCCTCCTCCTTCCTTTCTTCTTTTTTTAAAATACTTGCCAGTGCCTGTGTTCTCACCAGAGAAAGAGCAACAAGAAAAAAGCACCCCAAATAGGACACAGTTACACTTCAATCCATTTTCATGTATGGCACTTTTTGTAACTTTTAATTACAAGTTTCATTAATTGTTGATTTTATGCTCTCCTATTAGACCATAGGTTCAATGAGGGGAGAGACTTTTTTCTTTTTTTCATCATTGTTGGACCAGTGCTAGTGTCTAGCATAGTATCTGGCTCATAGGAGTTACTCAATATCTATTTCTTTAAAAAACAGAGCAATAAGAGTTCAAAGGAGGATAAATAGTTGTCATACAAACTATGGCCACTGAAAACATTTGAAAGCAGAAAGGCTAAATGTGGCTAAAGAGGACTAAAGTTGGAAGACAAATGCTAGTGTCATGCAAATTGCTTAGCTTTGTTAGCTGGTGCAAGCAGCGTAGTGGTTAAGGTGCTGGACTCTCACATGGTTAGCCATGGTTCAAGTCCTAGACCTAGCAGCTTAAAATCCTGCCAGGCACTTATGCATGCGTACCCAAATTCCTAAGAGGAGAATGGAAAAAAAGGGATTATGGCCTGGTCATTCCCCCTGGGGGATGATTTCTCAGTTTCTCTCTTTGGCTCTCCAATGAGTACATGCACCCTATGGCAAAAATCTCTCCAAAATATAATGTTATTTTTCTATGACTCAGTGACTGATTTTATCCTTAATGTTACCTAGAAACTAAAATAGTTCTAGATTTTCATGAAGAGTAATGTTCTTCTGTTAATTTCCCTTTTCTTTTTTTCATATAGTATAAATTTCATTTCATTATTTGGCAGTAGGCTTTTGTTTTGTTTTGTTTTTTAAAGAAATTGGCAATACCTAATACCAGAATTTCCTGTGTAAAATATTCAGTTTCGGGGACCAGCAGATAGCATGGTGGTTAAGGTGCTGGACATTCCCACATGGCCAACCACGGCTCAAGTCCTGGACCTGGTGGCTTGCTTCTTACTTTCCCCCACCCCCGTCTCTCTTGTCAAATTAAAATAAATGAATGAATAAATAAAATAAAATAATTTTTTATAATGTTCAGTTTTGCCATCAGTTGCTGGCGTGATTAAGGTGCTGGACTCCCATTTGGCTGAAGAGTCGCAGACCCAGGCTTAAAAATTATACTGGGCGGGCCAGCAGGTGGCATGGTGGTTAAGGATTCTGGACTCCCACGTGATTGACTGTGGTTCAAGTGCTAGACGTGGTGGCTTGCTTTCTCACTTTCCCTCTCTGTCTTGCTCTTGCTCTGTCCCTCTCTGGTCAAATTTAAATAAATAAATAGACAGACAGACAGATAGATAGATAGATAAGTTTAAATAAATAGATAAAATAGATAAGCAAGCAATCATACTGGGCATGCCCACGCCCAAAAGTCCCAAGAGGAGAATGGAGAAGGGATTACAGCAAGGCCATTGATTTCTTTTTTTCTTTCTTTTTTTTTTTTTTTTTGAAGAGGTTTTTGCTACAGGGCGCTTGCGCTCGCCAGACAGACAGAGACAGAAAGCAGGAAATCACCCCCCAGGGGGGATGGCCACGCCGCAATCCCTTCTCCTCCATTCTCTCGGGATCTTGGGCACACACGCACACGCGCCTGGCGTGAGTTTAAGCCACCAGGTCCGGGACCCGAACCACGGTCGACTACGTGGGAGTCCAGCGACATAGCCATTATGCTAACTGCTGGTCCCCAAGGCCATTGATTTCTCACTTCACCCCCCACCTCTCTCTGAGAACACATGCCCTATACCAAAAACTAAAATTGCAAAATAAAAATAAAAAGTTCAGTTTCTTCTTTACTGTGTGCCTTTGAGGCTCAGCAAGCCTACTTTCTATTTCTTTTATGTGGAAAATAAGTCAAAGTAAAATGTTCTGCTATAGAATACACGGTAGGTTTTCTCATTTTAGCTCATTAACACACTGAGATAATAGCTCCAGCACTTAGTCTTTCTGATGATTATCTTTCTATATGTGGTTTTCTCTGGAATTAGACTCTAGGGAATTAAAAGAATGTCTCTATTTAACAAATGTAAAATTAAAATAGATTTGTGGTTATGAATCATAAACTCTGACCTGCCTCCTGACCTAGCTCACCTTTGTTTTTCTTTTTCCACGCAGACTGATAGAGCTACATTCTCCTGACAGCAGGAACACATTGATCCTACGCTGCAAGGATACAGCCACTGCACACTCCTGGTTCGTAGCTATCCACACCAACATAATGGCTCTCCTCCCACAGGTGTTGGCTGAACTCAACGCCATGCTTGGTGCAACCAGTTCAGCAGGAGGCAGCAGGGAAGTCAAGCACGTTGCCTGGCTGGCAGAGCAGGTAGGCTGGGCAGGGCAGGGTCTCACCTGGTCCTCATTCAGAGCTGCATAGTTACCCCATTTCACATGTCTATAATATTTACCGTTCAGTTAGGTCCTAAATATCTAGTTTGGAGATCTTCTGACTTGATAGTCTTTTTTTTTTTTTTTCTTCCAGTTTGTTTGCTTATTTATTCCATGAGAAAGAAGAAGAGACAGGCACATCCAGCAGGGTTTTTTATGCCACAAACCGCTTCCAGTGTCAGCCCGCTAGATCTCGGGCACGTGCACATGCATCTGACATGCTCAGAGACAGACTAGGTTGTGAACCTAACATCTTTCCCGTATAGGTCCACTGTGCCACCACCAGGCCTCCATTTGTCAATCTTTAATTTCTCTTCTCTATTTTCTTTCTACCTCAATTATTTATTGCTAATGATCATCTCCACCAGAAGAATTGACATTATCATTACCATCTCTGTCTTTAATGACAGAAGGTAACTTTTATGATTTTAGACCAGGGTCAGCAAACTTTGTGTCACAATTATTTGACTCTGCCATTGTAGCAAGAAAACTGTTATAGATCATATGAAATAAAAAGGTATGAGTATTTCGTTACAATTGTATTTACAGAAACAGGTGATGGTCTGGATTCAACCCAGAAGCCATAGTTTCCCAACCTTTGTTCCAGCCTGTTGGCAGAGTTTCTAGGGCCAGCAGGCAGTAGTTTACTCCTTTGCTCAGGGAAAAGTATAAGATAGGCAAAATACTATACAGACTTTGACAAAGGTACAATTATCTTGCATAACTGAAAACTGAAAAGAAGAGAAACAAGAAGACCTAAGTAGATGTTGAATGGAGAGAAAGAGAAAGCCCTAGCTGTATTAGATCCCAAGTTTGACAAAGGAGAAGGGGAAGTTCCACATGATGATTATGTTAAATCCTTCTTCTTCTTTCTTCTTTCTTCTTTCTTCTTCCTTCTTCCTTCTTCCTTCTTCCTCCTTCCTCCTTCCTCCTTCCTCCTTCCTCCTTCCTCCTTCCTCCTTCCTCCTTCCTCCTTCCTCCTTCCTCCTTCCTCCTTCCTCCTTCCTCCTTCCTCCTTTCTCTTCTTCTTCTTCTTCTTCTTCTTCTTCTTCTTCTTCTTCTTCATTTTTTGGAGGTTTTGCTATAGGGTGTGTGCACTCACCAGACAGAGAGAGAGATAGAAAGCGAGAAATCACCCCCCAGGGGGATGGCCATGCCACAATCCCTTTTCCTCCATTCTCCTCTCGGGATCTTGGGCACGCATGCACACGCGCCTGGCGTGAGTTTAAGCCACCGGGTCCGGGATGCGAACCACGGTCGACTATGTGGGAATCCAGCGACATAGCCATTATGCTAACTGCTGGTCCCAAATCCTTCTTCTGAGTCCTTCTCTGTCAGCTGGGCCAGAGGGAGTTGAAAAAAACTCTGGACTTGGGACCAGCAGTTAGCATAATGGCTATGTCACTGGACTCCCATGTAGTCGACTGTGGTTCGAGTCCTGGACCCGGTGGCTTAAACTCACACTGGGCACGTGTGCGCCCAGGATCCCTGCCAGGGACCAGCCTTGGCGGGGGTGGGTTGACTTGTTGGAGGTGGCAAAGGAAAGGAAGACCGAGGTCTCAGTGCCTTTTCATGCACGTCCTCAGCCAGACACTTCCCAGAGATTGCTCTCTGAGGAGTGACAACTGCTAGGAATCATCGTGCCTTTTTATTGAAAATGTGATACATGCAAGTAAACGGGAGAGGGGCTACATGTTCTAATTATCAATTCATAAAGTTTTAACAATAGAGACCATTCAGGGTTTGATTAAGGGCAGGTCTATTAATCATCGATACGGTTCAACAATTGTTTGATTGATGAAAGCAGGATTCTGGTAACTTTAAGCAGTGCAGTTTCAGGAAACAATTTCAGCAAGTAGAGTTAATTATCAGCCGATGTTCAGCAGCAGCCGTCTTATGATTACTAAAAGAAAATCTCAAGCATAGATATTAGTTCTTATGGATTTTCATAAAGAATGATACTTATATAATTCTATAGGGATCTAAAACTTAAGGAATCCTAATATATTTGCCTATCCTGAAGGGGTGAAGTTACTGTTCACTTGGTGAGGGCGGGTACAGCCTTTTCGACTGGCGGTAAAATGACTAATAAGTTAATGAAAAACTTTAGAATGGGTTTATGGTGTTGTGGATTCACTTGTGTAGCCCATGGCATCACTGTTGTGTATTTTGTTAGAACTTTAGTTACCATGGGACGAGAGTGTCCTGGCCAGTTTCGGCCTAGTCCTATTGTATGTAAAAAGATTATTTATATTAAATGTGTCTTGAAGGGCCTTCCAAACGTCAAGATGATTTCTGCCTAGATAGAACTTCAGCACACCCTCCATTATGATCGCAAGATGAAGTATTGTAATTAACAGTAGGTGGTCAGGATAAAGGGGAGCAGTCGGGGGACTTTTGGGAAATCTTACCACACACTCAAGATGTATGAGGGAGCTATGTAATTCTTTTATAGTAGTATATCAGGGAGTCAGAGGGGGGTCACTTCCCAGCAAGGCTACTACATTTCCTGGAGCGGATAGCAAACGGCCTTGCCGACATGCTAATTGACCCAAGCATTGTTCCAAGGTCGGGGGTGGGGGGGGCGCACAGTAGCGGCCTTGCCAACATAGTGAACCAACCGGAACCAGAGCTCAAAGGTCAAAGGGCTCAGACGAGTCCTGGAGCCCCACTGGGTCGGACTCCTCCAGATCCTGAGAGGAGAATGGAGGAAAAGGGATTGTGGCGTGCCATCCTCCCTGGGGGGTGATTTCTCTTTCTGTCTCTCTGTCTATGTCTTTCTGGTGAGCGCATGCGCCTTATAGCGAAAACCTTTCCAACAAAAGAAAAAAAACTCTGGACTTTAGGGAGTTAAGAAATGAATGTTAAAGTACTAGCTCTGCTTTTTATAGGTTTAAGATTTTATTAAAATTTCACCTCTTTGAGTCCCAGTCCCTTCTTGTGTGCAAAGAGGCAGAGAGTTGGCCAGATCACTGGCTCCCTGATACATAAGATTCAGCCCAGGGATGATTCTGTTTTTTCTGCTTGTTTTATTTTAAATAGAGTATCCCTGATTTGGCCTCTCATCTCTCCACCCAACAAAGTTTTCAGGATGGGGTCGGGTGGGTTCGTTGTTACTTTTTCAGAGTCATGGTGGATTTTGTTTAGAGAGGATGTTTGTTGTTGCCCGCAAAGTGGTGATTTGGTAGATCTGCATTGGGGCCTGGATCCCCAGGTAATTGTGTTTTGGGGCCAATTTTGGATGCCAGCAATCTTTTTATTATCCGCATCTGAAATTTCATGTACATATCAAATAAAATTTTAATAAATTAGGGTGAGCCCCATAGCACACTTAAGTGCTGTACATCTGTAACTGGATCCCACATGGCCAACTGTGTTTCAAATCCCAGCCTCGGTGGCTTGAAAAACATACTGAGTGCATGTGAATACATGCCCAAAATTCTGATGGACTGGAGAAATGGAGCAAAGGATTGCTGCATAATTATGTGCCACTTGGTGGCTTTCTCCCTCTCTCTATCAGGTGCATACACCCTATGACAGTTGAAGAAAAATATTTTTAAAATTATAATAAATCAGAACATAGAATTAATATAGTGATTATTTCTACGAAACAAAGTAACTAAACAAAGAAACTAATAAAATCATGATACAAGTACTTAGGACTTTGTAAGTTTTAATACTTTAATTATGTTGGGACCAGCAGTTAGCGTAATGGCTGTCGCTGAACTCCCACGTAGTCGACCGTGGTTCGCGTCCCGGACTCCGTGGCTTAAGACTCACTCCGAGCGCGTGTGCGTGCATGCCCAAGATCCCGAGAGGAGAGTGGAGGAGAAGGGATTGCGGCGTGACCATCCCCTCTGGGGGGTGATTTCTCGCTTTGTCTCTATGTCTCTCTCTGTCTGTCTGGCGAGCGCACGCGCCCTATAGCAAAAACCTCTCCAAAAAAAAGAAAAATTTAAAAAAAAACTTTAATTATGTTTATCATTGTTTGTGACTGTAGTTAGGTAAGCAGCTCCCCCAGTATTAGTGTTAAGATATTTTGTCATTACTAAAGATACTACAACAAATGACCTTGTAGTTTGTCTTCTCACATATCCACTGTCTAAACTGGTTCCTGAGTAATTAATGCCTTCAGAGTCTTACTTGGGAATCAGAGTTTAGACAGGTTTCTGAGTTCAGATAGATCAGAAAGCAAGTGAGCCCTCTTTTTTTTTTTTTGGAGAGGTTTTTTGCTATAGGGCGCGTGCACTCGCCAGACAGAGAGAGAGAGAGAGAGAGAGAGAGAGACATAGAGACAGAAAGCGAGAAATCACCCCCCGGGGGGGGGTGGTCACACCACAATCCCTTCTCCTCCATTCTCCTCTTGGGATCTTGGGCATGCACGCACACGCGCCCGGCGTGAGTTTTTTAAGCCATCGGGTCCGGGACGCGAACCGTGGTCAACTATGTGGGAGTCCAGCAACATAGCCATTACGCTAACTGCTGGTTCCCCAAGTGAGCCCTCTTGATCTGAATATATTCGGTTATTAAGTTTATGGTAGTAATGAGTAAAACTGATTGGTAAGGCATTTTTCCCAAAGTTTTCATAAGTTTCTAAGTTTGGATAGTGAGAGTTTAGAGAGAAGGGACATTTCTATACCTTTAGGATACATCCCCAGAAGAGCTGAGTGAGAGGGTATATTATCTATCCCTACATAACAAATTATACCCCAAGACTTAAAGGCTTAAAATAATAAACATTCTTCTCACACAATTTCTTTCTTTTTATTTATTTAATTTATTTGCAATAGCATGCATGCACTTGCTAGAGAGAGAGGTGGGGGTGGGGGGAGTAAGAAAGCACTCCCCCTATGCAGGTATGGGAGTGGACGTGCTGTAATTCTTTTCTCCTCCACTCTCCTATCAGGATTTTCGGCATGGATGTACCCATGCTTGGTTTGTTTTTCACGCCTCAGGGTGTGGTATTCAAACTGTACGGCCATGTGGGAATCCAACTGCTTTAACCACCATGCCACCAGCTGGCCCAACATCACACAATTCCTAAGTATCAAGATTTTGAGAGCAAGGTGGTTCTAGTCCAGGACCTCTCATAAAGTTTCAGAGAACTAACCAAGGTGGCAATCATTTGAAGGTTGGTAGGTTCACTGCCAAGCTGATTCATACACCTGGTGGTTACAGGAGGCCCACGTTCTTTACCATGTGGGCTTTCCTACAGGGCTGCCTGAGTATCCTTGCAACATGGCTACTGGTTTCCCCCAGAGCAAATGGTCTGAGAAAACAGGATGGATGCCACAGTGCTGTTCATGGCCTAGTCTCAGAATTCACACACAATTACTTCTGCTTTCTTCTTTTCATTAGAAATGAATTATGGGACCAGCAGGTGGCATGGTGGTTGGGGCGCTGAACACTCCCACATGGCTGACCACAGTTCAAGTCCCAGACCTGGTGGCTTGCTTTCTTACTTTCTCTATATATATATCTCTCTCTCTGGTCTAATTAAAATAAGTGAATGAATAAATAAAGCTAAGTAAATAATTCTTAAAAAAAAATGAATCACTAGGGCTCACTTTTGGGACTGAAGAGTAGCAAAGAATTTGTAGGTATATTTTTAAACTGCTACAAAGGGTATATGCATTTGTTGGGGCCAGCAGGTGGTGTGGTGGTTAAGGATGCTGCACTCCCACATGGCTGACCACGGTTCAAGTTCTGAACTGGCAGCTTTCTCTCTCTCGCTCGCTCGCTCTCTCTCTCTCTCTCTCTCTGTTCCTCTCTGGTCAAATTAAAATAAATAAAAATGAATAAATGAATAAAGTTAAATAAAATAATTTGAAAACAAAAAAGGGTATATGCATTTGTAATGTTGATGAATATTGCCAAATTGCCTTCAAATGAGGTTGTACTATAATTTAGATTTTCATCAGCAGTGTCTAAGAGTTATCAGAATTTTATATATATATGTATATATATATAATTTTACATATATATATGTGTGTATATATATATATATATATATATATATATAGTTAATTTACATTCATTCAGTGAGCATCGTCACAGCATACAAAATGTGATTTCCAATCCAGAATATACTGCATAGTGGCTTAATAATACATGTTATCGTCAATAATTTTCCATTTCTAGTTTCATATATATGTGTGTGTATGTATATTTCCCCCAATTTCTCACCCTCTGCCATTTCCCACCCTCCTCCCACACCATCTCAGGTATCTACAGTTGTTTTCCATTCCTTTTTACCCCCACATTTTATTCATTTGATTCACAAAATTTCTTAAATAATCTAACTACTTTAATAGCAAGTTCAGCAGGTGTATACATAGCTGTGAATACATGTCTGACTTTAGGCGTGAAACTATGAGTAGAATGAATATACTATAAAGTAGCACCTAGCTGATGCTATGTAGGTTAACTATAGTCATTAAAGAGGTATTTTTTAATATATTTTTTATTTGTAAGAAAAGCAGTTTTACCTTTAATAAATCAAATAAATGCAAGAAATTTTGCTTAAAACTTAAAGCCAGGAAACAGGTTAGGATTCTGTTCAAATAGTAGGTACATGAACCTATCGGCAGCTCAAGTAAGGACAAAAATCCTTAAAGCCAGAACACAGAGCCTGGAAGAAAATCAGCAATGTTTTAGTCAAAAGTCATAAAATGCTATTTCTTCAGTTCTGTCTCATGTACTTAATCTATCTTCTGTTGTGGTCCAATCTTCCTGTTTAAATTCTGGGATATAATATTCAACTCCAGATGTGTCTCTATGATTAAGTTGGCCATTTTCTTAGTTTTGAACTCTTATTTCTGTGTGTCTGTATTTAATTTTCCTGGTATAGCACTCCCTTGAGAACTTCTTGGAGAGCTTCTGGTGCTGGTAAATTCTTTCAGGTTTTGTTTATCTGAGAATGTTCTTGTCTTTTCTTCCCATATGAAGAATAATCTTGCCAGGTACAGTAAGTAGTCTTGGTTGAAATTGCTTGTCCCTTAACACTTTGAATATATTTTCCCATTCTTTCCTTGCTCACATTGTTTCTGATGAGAGGTCCGCTGTAAGTCTGATGGAATATCCTTTGTAGGTAACTTGACATTTCTGTCTTGCCAATCTTAGTATCTTGTCTTTGTGATTTTGGTCAATCTGGCTATAATGTGTCTTGGAGAAGATCTTCTTGGGTTGATTCTATTTGGGGTCCTTTGTATTTCTTGGGACTGGATCTTTGAACACCTCTCTAGATTTGGAAAATTTTCTTCCAGGATTTCATGGAATAGATTATCAATGCCCTTATGAGTCTCTTCACCTTCTGGGATACCAATTATCTGGATGTTTGGACATTTGATGGTATCTAGTATTTCTTGTATATTATTCTCATTTTTGAGGGGCAATTTTCTCAGTGTTCATGGTGGATTTTTCTAGGCCTGCTATTCTATGTTCTCCATCTGGGATTTGATTTTCCATATGATCTAGTCTGCTTTAATACTTTCAAGGGAGATTTAGACTGCCTGTATTATAGCCTTCATCTCTAACAGGTCCATTTGATTCTTTTTTATGGTGTGTATTTCCTTTAAGCTTTTGCAAGAATTTCTTTATTTCTGGAACTCTTCAGCTCCTTTCTCCTGACTCTTCTGCAGTTCATTTTCTCTCTTTTCTTGCATCTTTGATAGCTTTATCACTATGAATATTCTAAATTCTTATCTGACATTTCCATGAGTTTCATTGTACTGTCTCAGGATGAAGAGGAGTTACTCTTTTCCCTGGAGGAATAACTTTTTTCTTGCTTTCCTGTATTTCTTGTGACCTTACGGTGATTTCTGGTCATCTGATGGCTGGTGTGTTTCTTCCTAATTCTTGAAGTTCAATCTGAGCATTCAGAGGCGTGCAGGAGGAGGTGATCTGCAATTTCTCTTCCGTTATGTTTTTCACTCTTTGTGCATCAAATTCAGTGGGAATTGAGGGATATTCTGGCCCCAATCATATTCAGATGTTTGGATCCTGTTCACTTGGACCTGTCTAGATACTCAGTGCATGGAGGCCACTAGAAATGAATCTGGAGGGAGAAATCTCAGCAGAAAATCTTAATTTTTAGTCAATGAAAGCGATATTTCACAGTCCAAGGTCAGGGCCCAGCTTCTTTTTTTTTTTTTAGAGAGATTTTTGCTATAGGGCGCGTGCGCTCACCAGACAGACAGAGAGAGACATAAGAAAGAAAGCGAGAAATCACACACACACACACACACACACACCCCTCCGAGGGGATGGTCACGCCACAATCCCTTCTCCTCCATTCTCCTCTTGGGATCTTGGGCACGCACGCACGTGTGCCCAGCGTGAGTTTCAAGCCACCGGGTCCGGGATGCGAACCGCGGTTGACTACGTGGGAGTCCAGCGACATAGCCATTATGCTAACTACTGGTTCCCAGGACCCAGCTTCTTAAACTTCACACCCCACTTACTGACTCTGTACCATATTTTTTAATACATTTGTTTGTTGATTAGCACTTAAGTTGTTTCCACATCTTAGCTATTAGGTGTAATGCTCTGATGAACATGGAGTACAGACATCTCTGACACACTGATCTCAATTCTGTTTTTAGTTCTGTTATGGCTGTGCTAATTTACATCACCACAAACTGTACAAGGGCTCCCTTTTCTCCAAATCCTCACTTGTGATTTATTTTTAAAATTTTGCCAAAGGATATATGTGCTCACTAGAAAAAGAGGAGGAGAGAGAAACAGTCTCCCCACAGGGCACACCACAGTCCCTTCTCCTTCATTTCTTCATCCTATCAGGATTTGGGGCATGAACACACGTGTGCCTGCTGTGTTTCTCAAGCTGCTGGGATGAAGATTTGAACCACAGTATTAGTCATGTGGGATCCACCAGGCAATAGAGCTAGCCCTTTGATCTTTTTGATAGTAGGCAAACTAACAGGAGTGTAATGATATTTCATTTCTTTTTTAAGACCTTTTTTTTTTTTTTTTTTTTTTTTTTTTAAATTTGCCATAGAGCATGTGTGCTCACCAAAGAGAGAAAGGGAAAGTGAGAAAGGAAACCAACAACCAACAGATCCAGGACTCAATCACAGTCATGTGGGAATCCAGTGCCTTAACCACAGCGCCATCTGCTGGCTTTTTTATTTTTTTAATACCAGAAGGCATGTGCATATGTGAGAGTGAGCGAGAGCATGCATGTACTTACCTCTCACTGGGGTCTGGTCATACCACAATCCCCTTTCCTTCATTTCTGCATCAAGTCACAATTCTAGGCATGCAGGTACATGCACCTGGTTTGTTTTTCAAGCCAAGATTTGAACCACAGTTGACCATGTGGGATCTGGCTTCCTCCTCACTGTACTTAACCACTGCCCTATGGGGCTGGCCTACATTGTAGTTTTGTTGGTTTGTTGATTTGTTTGTTTGTTTGGAGAGATTTTTGCTATAGGGAACATGTGCTCATCAGAAAGACAGAGAAACAGAAAGCAAGAAATCACCCCCCAGGGGGATGGCCACACCACGATCCCTTCTCCTCCATTCTCCTCTTGGGATCTTGGGCATGCACGCACTTGTGCCCGGTGTGAGTTTAAGCCACTGGGTCCAGGACTTAAAACACGGTCAACCACATGGGAGTTCAGCAACATAGCCATTATGCTAACTGCTGGTCCCTTCATTGTAGTTTTAATGTGCATTTCCCTGATGTTTAAAGATATTGAACATTTTGGGACTAGCAGCTAGTATAATGGTTATGTTGCTGGACTCCCACGTAGTCGCCCATGGTTTGAATCTCGGACCTGGCAGCTTAAAACTCACGCTGCGTGCATGCCCAGAATCTCGAGAGGAGAAAGGAGGAGAGGGGATTGCAGTGTGGTCATCTCTCCTGGGGGGGGTGATTTCTCTCTCTGTCTCTCTTGGTCTTTCCAGCAAGCACATGCATCCTACAGCAAAAATCTCTCTTCAAAATAAGATATTGAGGGACCAGCAGGTGGCGTAGTGGTTAAGATACTGGACACTCCCACATGGCTGACCCCAGTTCTAGTCCTGGACCTGTTGGCTTGGTTTCTCACTTTCTCTCTCTCTCTTTCTCTCTCTCTCTCTCTCTATCTCTATCTCAGTGTGTGTCTCTCTCTGGTCATATTAAAATAAAAGAATGAATAAATAAAATTAAAAAAAATATACTGAACATTTTTTCATATATCTTTTGGCCATTTGTATGTCGTCTTTTGAGAAATTTCTATTTAAGTTCTTTGCTCATTTTGTTAACAAGATTATTCGTTGTCTTGTTATTGAGTAGTTTGAGTTCCTTTTATATATATTGAATATTAGCTCCTTATCTGTGTGTAATTTGCAAATACTTCTTCCTAATCTGTGGGATTTCTCTTCATCTGTTGTTTTCTTTACTATACAGAAGCTGTTTAGTGTAATTCCATTTGTCTATTTTTGCTTTTATTGCCTAGAGGTCTGATTTTATATATTATATATACATATATATATGTATGTATATATACACACACATATATGTAATGTTTTTTTTAAAGAAAGAGAGGTTTTTGCTATAGGGCGTATGTGCAGAAAGCGAGACATCGCACCCCAGGGGGGATTACCACACTGCCATCCATGCTTTCTCCTCCATTCTCCTCTTGGGATTGTGGACACACACGCACACACACTTTGTGTGTTTTAAGCCACTGGTTCCAGGACTCAAACCATGGTTGACTACATGGGAGTCCAGTGACATAACCATTACTCCATCTGCTGGTCTCTAGGTCTGATTATATTTTTTAAAGGAAAAATTTTTTTAATCTGCCTATTAGAAGATTGTGTTACCTGTAAAACCCATTTTCTTGAGCATTTGGTTGTTGAGGATAAAAGCCACTACGAAGAAAAATTTTTAATAGTTCCTTCTTTGTGCCTAGTAGATTCAAAATTGCAGTAAGACTCAAATTAGTATTATATACACTCAGTCAGGATTAGCGGGATGGTTTATTTAATTTTTGCTCTCTTTTTGTCTTAATAATAAATAGGGAACAAATGCATCATTTGTCAAAGAATTACAGAATTAAGAGATTTAGTGAATTGAATAATAACTATTAGTATTTTTCCATCTTTAGTGCTATCTGACTCTCTATTAGAAAATCAAATTTGTAGAAGGCTGTGGTTTGGAAACACAAGCAAACTTAAACCTAACATCAGTATCCCTTTTTTTCTCCAGCCAAAAACTCAATAGTGGAACCCCAAGGCAGTTGTGATGATTCCACAACTAAAAACATGTGCCATATATAGCAGGCAACATTTTTTCTCCAGTGAAAGTGAGCTGCATTTCTTTAAAGTTAAGGCAAATAAGGACTAGCAAATGTTGTAATGGTTACGTTGCTAGACTCGTACGTAGTTGACCACAGTTCAAGTCCTGGACCCAATGGCTTAAAACTCAAAACTGGCACGTGTGTGTGTATGCCCAAGATCCCAAGAGGAGAATGGAGGGGAAGGGATTGTGGCATGGCCATTCCCCCTGGAGGTGATTTCTCGGTTTCTGTATCTCTGATGAGCACACGTGCCCTGTAGCAAAAATCTCTTTCTTAAAAAACAAATAAATAGCGGACAAGAGGTTGACGTAATGGCTGTCCCTGGACTCCCATGTGGTCAACTGCAGTTCGAACCCTGGACCCGGTGGCTTAAACTCATGCCAGGAGCATGTGCGTGCGTGCCCAGGATCCCTAGAGGAGAATGGAGGAAAAGGGACTGTGGCATGGCCATTCCCCCTGGGGGGGGGGGGGGGTATTATTTCTCAATTTCTGTCTCTCTCTATTTCTGGTGAGTGCATGTGCCCTATGGCAAAAACTTCTCCAAAAAATAATAATAATAATAAATTGGGACCAGCAGTTAGCGTAATGGCTATGTCACTGAACTCCCATGTAGCTTACCATGGTTCAAATCCCAGACCCGGTAGCTTAAACTCAGGCCAGGCACATGTGTGTGCATGCCCAAGATCCCGAGAGGAGAATGGAGGAGAAGGGATTGCAGTGTGGCCATCCCCCTGGGGGATGATTTCTCTCTTTCTATCTCTCTGTCTCTCTCTGTCTTTCTGGCAAGCGCATGCGCCCTATAGCAAAAACCTCTCCAAAAAATAAATAAACAAACAAACAAACAAACAAATAATAGTTAAGGCAAATAGATAAAATGAAGTTTTTCTCCAGTGGTGAGAAGACAGAAAAGATATTTTATAAAAAACAAACAAAAAACCCAATGAATTAAAAAATAAAATAAACACACACTTAAAAAAATTTTTTTGCAGAGAGAAAGCAAGAGAGCACCCCAAATGGGGCATGGCCATGCTGCAATCCCTTATTTCTCCCTCCTTTGGGAATTTTGGGCATGCATGTGTACATATCTGGCATATTTTTTAAGCCACTGGGTCCAGGACTTCAACCACACATTTGGTCGTGTGGAACTCAGTCATCTTAACCACCAGGCTATGGGCTGGCCCAGACTAAACACTTTTTAAAAAATCATTAGTCACACAAAATGTTTTCTATCTTAAAATTGGACATGGCTTCCAGTGGCATTAACATTTTTCCATTAGGGCCTGAAATATCTTCTTTGAGAAGAAATACATTTAGGTTTCCAAGTACAT
The DNA here is from genome assembly GCA_026018925.1 of Tupaia tana. Taxonomy (NCBI): domain Eukaryota; kingdom Metazoa; phylum Chordata; class Mammalia; order Scandentia; family Tupaiidae; genus Tupaia; species Tupaia tana. The sequence goes on along the minus strand of JAKSZU010000018.1, from coordinate 17,746,136 downwards.
ATATTCTGGTCTAGCCTTCAAAATCTTTTTTGTAACTAGGAGAAAAAAAAATCATTTAAAAAACTACCAGGCCTGGGGACCAGCAGTCGGCATGGTGGTAAGGTGCTCCCACATGGCCAACCATGGTTCGAATCTCGGACCTGATGGCTAGCTTTCTTTCTCGTCAAATTAAATTAAATGGTGAAAATATAAAATTAGATAAAATAATTAAAACAAAAAAAACAGGCCATAGAGGAGGATCCCCCACAGCCAACTGTGCAATTCAAGTCGTAGTACCCAGCACATGTCAGCTGCCTGTGCATGCCCAAAACCCCAAGAGGAGAATGGAGAAGAAGGGTTTGTGACATGGCCATCCCCCTTGCTTGCTAGCTCTCTGTCCCTCTCTATCTTTCCAGTGAGCGTATGCGCCCTACGGCAAAAAAAATCTCTCAAAAAGAGAGAGAGAGAGAGAGAGAGAGAAGTGATTCTTCTGTTTGAATTCTCCTTGAGGCCATCAGTGATAGTAAGCTTAAGAATCAGTGTTAAAATACAGTGTTGTGGAGACCAGCAGTTGGCATAATGGCTATGTCGCTGGACTCCCATGTAATCGACCACAGTTCGATTCCCAGACCCAGTGGCTTAAACTCACGCTGGGCGCATTTGTGTGTGTGTCCAAGATTCTGAGAGGAGAATGGAGGAGAAAGGATTGCGGCGTGGCCATCCCCCCAGGGGGTGATTTCTCGCTTTCTGTCTCTCTGTCTCTCTCTTGTCTTTCTGGCAAGCGCATGTACCCTATAGCAAAAACCTACCAAAAAATTAAAAAAAAAAAAAAAAAAGATACAGTGTTTTGGAGAGCCGGCAGATGGCGTGGTATTTAAGAGCACTGGACTCCCACATGGCTGGCCATGGTTCAATTCCTGGACCTTGTGGCTTGCTTGCTCATTTCCCCCCTCTCTCTCACTCTTTCCCTCTGGTCAAATGAAAATAAATACATAAAGCTAAATAAAACAGTAATTAAAAAAAAATAAAAACAGTGTTGTGAGACAGTGGTGGTTAAGGCAGCTGGATCCCACATGACCAATAGTGCGGTTCAAGTCCTTGGATCCAGGGGCTTGAAAAAAACACGCCAGACATATGTGCATGCATGCCCAAAATCTCAAGAGGAGAATGGAGAAGGGACTGTGGCATAGCCCTCCTCCCTGGAGGCGAGGGGGGTGATTTCTTCTTACTTTCCCTGTCTCTCTCTCTCTCCCTCTCTGTCTGTCTCTGGTGAGTATACACACCCTATAGCAAAGCTTTAAAAAAAATTATAGTGTTAAGCACTCCCTGCTCAAAAGTCTCATCTAAAGAGGCCGAAAGTTCTGATGATGACAGGCTTTTCTTGATCATAGTCTTTTGCCTTTTGGCCTTGGATCCTTGACAATATGGATAAATAGTGGTTGTTTTCTTACATTTTTAAGCCTTTACGGAGGTAGGTGAGCTCTATTCAAGTAAATGCCAGTGGTTCCTTGGAAGCTGAAACATAGGCTTCCTAAAATATAATAAGGAAGTTAGATTTGGTGGTGTACACCTGTAGTCCCAGCCACTCAGGAGGCTGAGCAAGAGGATTGAGAAATTGAGGCCAGTCTGGGTAACGTCGTTAAGACACTGTTTCTAATTTTAACACACACCTACACACATACACTCCCAGTGGGGGTGTTCTTGTATCTCAACTTCTTTAGGATAGGGAGCAAAAACTTCTACAATAGCTGTCATTATATTATAGTTACCTCTGATTTCTGAATTTCACCATTATTAACAGGCAAAACTAGATGGTGGAAGACAACAGTGGAGACCAGTCCTCATGGCTGTGACTGAAAAAGATTTGCTGCTTTATGACTGTATGCCATGGACAAGAGATGCCTGGGCATCACCATGTCATAGCTACCCTCTTGTTGCCACAAGGTAAGACTAAAGACAAACACATAAAACATTTATACGCCTGTAGGTCTACTACAGAATTTTTCAAGGAAATTTTATTATCTTAAGTGCCTAAAATAGCACTTAAGCAGCTGATGTAGTTGATATAGATAGAAACTTTGCTTTCAAAACTTTATTCATCATTTTGCAGCATCTAGCTCAGTATAAATTGTTTCTGTCACTAAAAGTTGTGTATACTTTTAACTTTGTTGAAGTAGCTTCCTAACTGCTTCCTTCAAGACTTGCTTACTAATGAAAATAATAGACTTTCTTTACTTTATTGACTGTGACTAGAAAGTCACTGAAATTGTGGCAGCTTTTGACTGAGTGATGAAATCATTTAAACCAGAATGTGGTACTGTGGCTACACCACACAACTTGCACACAGTATTCTCAATTTCTCTTTTTAACGTACGAGCACATAGTTTTGGTTCTATCAAATAAACTTTGATTTGACCTGAAGTGATAAAATGTTTCCAGCATTCCAGATGTAGGGAGTTGGCAGGGAAAACAATGGAGAAATTTAGATTTGTAGGCCAGTATGCCTTAAGGGACAATAACTGTGAAACTAGGAAATATATCCAAATTCAATTTTATTTAGGCTTAAAAAGGAACCAGTTGTTGATATAACTAAGAAACAGCATGTTAAAATGGAGCCCCACAGAAAAGTATTTGGTATTTATAAGAACTAAATGATGGAACCATCTTGTATGTCACATTAGGAATAATGTGGAGGTTTCTTGCTTTGAGCAAAAATTAGTGGTGCCTGCAGATGGCATAGCGGTTATGTCACCGGACTCCCTCATGACTGACTGTGGTTTGAGGCCTGGACCCAGGTGCTTGAAACACGCTGGGCAGATATGTGTGTGTGCCCAAGATCCCAGGAGAAGGGACTGCGGCATGACCATCTTCCCTGGGGGGTGATTTTTCACTTTCCCACTATGGTCTCTGTCTCTCTCTAGCAAGTGCACATGCCCTAAGGCAAACACCTCTACAAAAAAGATTAGTGTAAGAAAGATATTCTTTTTTAAATAATAATTATTTAAGTTTATTATTACTATTACTATTTTTCAATTTGATCAGGCAGAGAGAGAGAGAGAGAAAGAAAGTGAGTTAGCAAGCCACCAGGTCCAGGACTCAAACCATGGTCGACCATGTGAGAGTGCAGTGCCTTTAACCACCACACCATCTGCCAGCTCCAGAAAGAATATTCTTTGTAGTATAGGAAGACTTTCACTTTATATAGGAATTCCTTCAGCTTTCTAAGTTCCCTTACATTTATCATTCTTCTCATAATTAATAATATAATTTTGACCTACCTTTCATGGATTATATTTATAATTTAGATCTGGATCTGGTAGATCACAGAATACAGATAACGGATTTGTTGAGCCTCAGGATTAGCTGTGCCTTCATTAATTCTTTCAAGATGGAAGAGTCTTGCAGAAAGACTGAATTAATTTTTTTCTTTATTTATGATTGAGCATGTGCACATGCTCATGAAAATAGTAGAGAAAGAAGAGAGAGATGAGCACCACCAGCCACAGGGCCTAGTCACACTGTGGTCCCCTTCCTCCACTCCTCAACCCGTTGGATCTTGGGCACTTGCCCAGTGTGCTCCGGGCTGAGTAGGCCATGGATTCATATTGTGTTCACCACAGTATGGTCTGACTTCTCTTGACCAGTGCACTACTGCTACACCACGGAGCCAGTCAGGAAATACTGAATTAAACCATACATTTCTCTGGAGTTCTTATTTTACCATACCACCTTGAAGTCAGAAACTATTAAATGATAGTTATCTCAATTCTAAACTTCCAAAAATGTTTTGCACATAGTAGACTCCCAATAAATCTTAGTTGAGTAAAATTACTTAAGTTATAGTTTCTCTGTCACAGTAACATGAGAATATGACAGAAATCCTATAAAAACATGCGGACATGTCTCAGTAATTATAATTTGAACAATTAGATTTAAATTTTCCAGGGTCAACCTTGTAGCTAGAGGTTAAGCCATGTCATAGAGATCTGTATCTCATATGGCCAACCATGGATTCAAATTCTGGCCCTGGTGGCTTGAAAAATATTCTAGGCATGTGTGCATGTATGCCCTAAATCCTGACAGGATGAAGAAGTGAAGGAAAAAAGATTACAGTGTAATCATACCCCATGTGGGAGTTCTTTTTTCTCTCTCTTACTCACTTACCCCCTCTCTCTCTCTTTTTCTCTTTCCCTCTTTCTGGTGTGGGAATGTGCCCCCTGGCAATTAAAAAAATGTTTTTGGTTTTTTAGAGGGAGTCCAGTGAGTTAACCATTATACCATCTGCTGGCCCCCTAAAAATATGTTTTTTAAATTGAAAAAAAAAATTATTTTCCAAAGAACATTTAGTTTAGGAATATGACCATGAAGGTCTACTCAGTTTAAATTTGGTGGAAAAAGCTTAACTCGAGTTCTGATCATAGAGTACAAGGAAAGTAGTTTTATGATTAGACATTTTTAAACTTATGTATCATTGGAGGGATGGGGCAGAATTTCAGTATTCCCATATATGAGCCTAGGCTGTGTACTAGAAGTTTTTTTTGTTATTCATTGTCATTTATTTGTTTGTTTGTTTATTTGTTTATTTATTTGAAGTTGACCAGAGAGAGACAGAAAGAGAGAAGGAAGGTGAGAAAGCAAGCTGCCAGATCCAGAACTCAGACTGCAGTCAGCCATATGAGAGTCCAGCCACCTTAACCACCTGCCACCTGCCGGCCCTGCGTACTAGAAATCTTAATCTCACAGTTTTCAGTCATAGGCTAGACCACACTTAAACCACCAAAGCACTATGGTACTAAAGAAGGAAATGAGGTGATTGCATATGTACTATCAGCGTGGTATCAATTTGTAGCTAAGGGAAAAATATAGACAGGATTTTAGAACTAAAACTCCTAGAAGGAAATGAAGAGTAGATCTTCATGACTTTAGGTTGAATAGAGCCTTAGGTGTGACACTAAGCACAAGTAACAAGAGAAAAGATTGATAAATTGGACTTCAGAAAGTGAGAAATCACCACCCAGGGGTGATGACCACGCCACAGTCCCTTCTCTTCCAGTCTCCTCTCAGGATTTTGGGCACACACACACACATACCTGGGGTGTTTCAAGCTATCAGGTCTGGGACTCAAACCATGGTCAACCATGGAAGTCCAGCGACATAACCACTGTGCCATCTGCTGATCCCAGCTGCTTTAATTTTAATAATTATTTAATATGTGAAAATTTCTTAAAAAATTTTTTTTTTTGCTATAGGGCATGTGCTCTCACTGGAGAGAGAAAACACAAGGGATGGCCACACCACAGTCCTCCTTTAGTCTAGGGTTTTGGGACATGTACACACATGTGCCTGATGTGGTTTAAGCCACCAAGGCCGGGATTTGGACTGTGCAGTATGCCATGTGGGATCCGACTGCCTTAATCACCGCACCACTGGCTGACCCAGGAAGTAAAAATTCTGTCAATGAAGAATTCTAGGTAAAAAGTTTAATAGCTGGTTTAGTCTGGCCATCGGTAAGAAAGGAGCTCCTGTTACTGCTTTTTACAAATAGTACATGTTTGGGGACCAGCAGGTGGTGTGGTGGTTAAAGCGCTGGACACTCCCACATGGCCGACCAGGGTTCAAGTCCTGAATCTGGTGGCTTGCTTTCTCACTTCCTCTCTCTTTCATTCTCACCCTCTGTCTCTCTCTGCTCAAACTAAAAAAAAAAATAAATGAATGAATAAATAAAAGAAATAATCTTAAAAAAAAACAAATAGTACATGTTTCATGTTAAATATGAAAAATTCAAGTGTATTATTTGGATCAACCTAGATATGCAAATTAAACTGTCCTTTAATTAAATATGTGGGTCTCGTAGCTCTCTAAACATGTTGTTTCTTAATAGCATAATTAATGTAACAGCAGAGATTCTTCTTGTTTGGAAAGTATTGATGGATTAGGATCAAAGATGACAGGCAGACAAGAAGTCTTGTTGATCCATGTGGCCACGTTGGCCAGGTCGAATTGGTTGAAGGCTCTGCATGATGGAAATAAATGCAGCTTAAACGCCCTGTACCAACAGGGGGTAGAGGATAGCCACTGAAAGAGACCAGAGGGTGAAACCAGACCAGGAGGTATCCCACAGAGGGAGGCAAAGCCAGAAAATGGTTTGCTTGTGCCTTTTTAGTGTGGGGGAAAGGCAGGGTTTGAGATTTATGTGAGTAATGAGAAAGGACTTATTGTTTAGTTTCCCTAAATCTGTTTCTAAGACTTTGGGACATTTGCTTTTGAGTATATGAAACAAGAAAGAAAAAAAAAAGCATAAACACAAAAGGGAAAGAAAAGTACTGAAAGACATTGCAAAGCCATGAAAGTAGATAGTGCCTGATCAATTAAGTATTTGTTGTAGTTCCAAATCAGATGACATTGTCACGGTAAAGTAAATTAATCTAAGTTACCTTTAATACTGGGTTGCGCATGCATACATTCTTGGGAACTAAAGCTGTGTGTGTGTGTGTGTGTGTGTGTGTGTGTGTGTTTTCTCTTAATAGCTGATTTTTCATGCTGGTGAAAACTTAAGTAACACGGGAACCAGCAGTTAGCGTAATGGCTATGTCGCTGGACTCCCACGTAGTCGACCGCGGTTCGCGTCTCAGACCCGGTGGCTTACAACTCACGCCGGGCGCGTGTGCGTGCGTGCCCAAGATCCCGAGAGGAGAATGGAGGAGAAGGGATTGCGGCGTGACCATCCCCCCTGGGGGGTGATTTCTCGCTTTCTGTCTCTCTGTCTCTCTCTGTCTGTCTGGCGAGCGCACGCGCCCTATAGCAAAAAAAAAAAAACCTCTCCAAAAAAAAAAAAAAAAAAAAAAAAAAAACTTAAGTAACACATGAAAGTGATAAATAAACATGAATTTTATTTTACACATTTCTTGAGATTAAAGCCAAATATATGACATAGAAAGACATGGTTTTGAATATGGTGGTGGCCATAAGATGTCTTGGTAGAGTGCTGATATGTCATCAAAAGCATAGTTTTTCCAAGATGGTTTATCAGACATCTCTATCCTTGTCCAGTAAACATTCAGATGACCAATAGACATTTTGCTACTGCTTCAAAACTCCCTCCCTGCAAAAAAAAAAAAAGCAAAAGTGTCAAAGAAAGGGCATCAGATAAAAAAAAAATGATGAGATAGAAAAAATAAACTCATATTACATGGAAGGTGAAGTTGAGGATGACATCTATCTAAAACACTTATACCCAAGGCAGATATATGAAGTGGAGAAAGTTATTCACTTACTTAAGAAATTTCAAGTTCTGTACTTTACTAATCTGAAGCAAGATATTTATCTTTTTTTTCCCCTTGGAGAGGTTTTTGCTAGAGGGCGTATACGCTCACCAGAGACAGAGACAGAAAGCAAGAAATCACTCCCCAGGGGGGATGACTGTGCCTCAATCCCCTCTCCTCCGTTCTCTTCTCGGGATCTTGGGCACGCATGCACATGCACCTGGCGTGAGTTTAAGCTACCGGGTCCAGGATTTGAACCTCGGTCGACTACATGGGAGTCCAGCAACACAGTCATTATGCTAACTGCTGGTCCTGCAGTGTTTATCTTGATTTCACATTGGATATAGCACTGGGAAAGAAGAAAAAAGTGAAGCCATTTTCCAGTGTTCTTAGTCTTCCATAACTGTTTACTTCAGAAATGAATAAAGTTGTAGTATTTACAAGGAATGCATCAGAAATTGAAATAGCAGAAGAAAATGGAGCTGCATTTGCAGGAGGAACTAATCTGATTCAGAAGATTTTGGATGATGAAGTTCAACAGACTTTCATGGAGTTGTTCCAGAAGTAATGGCTGAGCTCAATCCATTAAGGAAGAAACTGAAAAAAAATTTTTCCAAAGCTTTTTTGAAATTCTGTCAGCCATGACATCCCCAAAATGCTTGGATTATTTAAAACTGGACATGAAATTAAAGTTGATGAAGAAAGGGAGAACTTTCTCGAGACTGAAATAGCAACATTGGATATGTCAAGTGACCAGATAGCTGCCAATCTGCGAGCAGTTATTAATGAAATTTGAAGGCACAGACTACTAAGTTCGGGTTCCTTTGTGGTACGCGCTTTCCTTCATAGTTCAACAGGTAAAGGTGTATTACTAAAGGTCAATCCATTGTTACCTAAAGAGGTAGAAAATGAAGAAAGTGAAAAGGAAGCTGTTCTAAAGTTGAATTATGAAATTATTTTCAGTGGTTTAAGAAGCAACAGAAAATTTCAAAACCACATAATTTCTTTAAAAAAAAAAAAAAAACGACGTTCTGTGAAGGTTCTGTGGATTTTCCAGAATTTGATTTTGTAGTCTTTTCCTATGAGCTTTCCTTGACTGGAAGAAATGAAGAAGCCAAACCAAGTGTGGCCAGTTTACAGTGTGGAAAATTGAATGGTGTGCTTATAGGACTTACGGGGCAAAAGCTGCTAAAACGCCTTTGCATGAGCTCATCTGGCCTCTCCACAAAGGGGGGCCTTTTGGCTGTGTGTCTTATCCAACTGCTGCTCAGCAGCTGGTTTGAATTAGATTCCCTCTGCCAAATATTTCACAATAAAATCTGCAGAAAAAAATTTTCCTAGACTATATTTTTTAATTTCTAACTCAGGATTAGCAATCAAATTCAATATGGTAGAATACCCCGTCACCTTCCTCAGTATTCTATCTTGCTTGGTCGGATCATATGCAGAATAATTTTCAAACTTACTTAAGTCTTTCTAACATAGCTGATGTTTAATTGTCATGTTGGTTTAGTAGGAACCAACTCAGTAAAGCACTCCTCAAAGTATACATTGTGAACCTTCAGTTATTCCCCTTTTGGGGGTCTGTTAGTTCAAAGCTGTTTTTTGTTTTTGTTTTTGTTTTTGTTTTTTTAAAAGAATTACTTATTTACTTAATTCCATTTGTAATTATTTTTTTAATTTTACCAGAGACAGAAAAGGAAAGGGAGATAGCAAGCTGCCAGGCCTGGGACCTGAACTGTGGTCAGCCATGTGGGAATCCAGCACCTTTAACCACCACTCCACCTGCCGGCCCCAAAGCTGTTTCCATAGTAATACTAAAATGTTGTTTGCTTTTTTCACTGTGTTGACATTTGCACTGAGGGTAGATAGAGTTGCTATTGCCATAGTATGAATCTAGGCAGTGGGAAGCAAACTGTATTAGTAGACATTATATCTATATTCTTACCCATAGACTTGTAGAGGGAAACCCTGTCAGCTTAGCTTCAAAATGTCTTTATTGAAGTAGTGAAAATAATGATTTTATTTCATCTTGACCCTTGACCATTCATCTTTTGGATATTTGGTGCAGTGAAATGGGAAGTACGCAGAGGGCTTCTGCTGAAAACTGAAATATGATTGTTGGCTCAGGGAATGGCACGTGTGTGATTAAATTGCTAGCTGAACTCTATTTTTTTTCCTCACTAAACACCATTTTGACTTGTTGGAATAACTGACTGATGAACTGTAGTCAGACTTGTGTATTTGTCGGTCTTTTTCTCCAAAATGAGCAAATGAATCTGTCACTTTAAGGAAATCACTGCTCCTCATAAGATTTTAGCTTTCAAGCAGAAATTAGAACTCTGGAAAACTTTCATGTACAGCTGTGAGCTTGACAACTTCCCTGTACTACTTCTTTTTTTTTTTTTTTTTAAATACATGAGAGTGAGTGACCAGGGTTACAGGGTGAAGAGAAAGATAAGTATTTATGTCATTTGGAAAATCTGTATAACTCAGTCAGCAAATACTTTCCAAATGACCAATATGTGATGTTTCAAAATCGTAAGTGGGTAAAAAAGATTGATTCAAAGTGCTGGAGAGAGCAGTGGATTTTTTCCCAACTATATTATTTAATTAATTTATTCATTTTATTTTGCTATATGGTCCCTGCACCCACTTAGCAGAGAGACAGAGAGAGAGAGAAGAAAAGTGAGAAGGCAAGCCTCTGTGTCTGGGATTCCAACCAGCCAGTGGATTTTTTTTAATGTATGGAAGGGTTAGGTCTACAGGTAGTGTGGTAGTTAGGGTGCTGGACTCTCATGTGGCCAACACAGTTCAAGTCCCAGACCAGGCGACTTGCTTCCTTTATCTCTCTCTGAGGACTGTAGTAAGTTTAAAAACAACAATAATCAATAGAATGGAATGAATAATTATTTTTAAATAATTTTTTTATTTTATTTTATTTTATTTATTTATTTATTTTTTTTTTTTTTTGCTATAGGGTACATGTGTTCACCAGGGAGAAATATTGAGAGAGAAAATGGAAAGCAAGATGCCAGGTCTGGGATTCAAACTCCTGTCAGTCATGTGGGAGTCCAGAGCCTCACCACATGCCACCTGCTGGCTTTGAAATGAATAATTCTTTTTTTTTTTTTTTTTTTTAAAAAAAAAGATATGTGGGGACCAGCAGTTAGCTCAATGGCTATGTCGCTGGACTCCCATGTAGTCGACCGCGGTTCGAGTCCCGGACCCGGTGGCTTAAACTCACGCCGGGCGCGTGTGCGTGCGTGCCCAAGATCCCGAGAGGAGAATGGAGGAGAAGGGATTGCGGCATGGCCATCCCCCCTGGGGGGTGATTTCTCGCTTTCTATCTCTCTGTCTCTCTCTGTCTGGCCAGCGCACGCGCCCTATAGCAAAAACCTCTCCAAAAAAAGGAAAAAAAAAAAAAAAAGATATGTGAATGAAAGGGTATTCAAAAAGTTCATGAAAATGTATATAATGAAAAAACTTCAGGACCAGCCCTGTGAACTGGTAGTTGAGAGAGCTGAATTTCAAAGGGCTAACGGTGGTTCAAGTCCCAACCTAGTGACTTGAAAAACATACTGGGCATGATGTGTATGTGCCCAAAATCCCAAAAGAGTGAAGAGATGGATGAGAAGGTATTGTAGCATAACCAAGCCACTCAGGAGGTTCTCTCTCTGTCTCTCTCTCTCTCTCTCTCTCTAGCAAGAGACAGATGTGCCCTCTGTCAGTTAAAAATTTTTAAATTGTGGGACCAGCGGATGGCATAATGGCTATGTTGCTGGACTCCTATATAGTTGACTGTGGTTCGAGTCCCAGACTCAGTGACTTAAACTCAAACCAGGCACCTGTGTGTGCGTGCCCAAGATCCTGAGAAGAGAATGGAGAAGGGATTGCGACATGGCCATTCCCCTGGGGGGTGATTTCTCGCTTTCTGTCTCTATGTTGCTCTCTGTCTTTCGTCGTTTTTTTTTTTTTTTTTTTTTTTTTTTTTTTGGAGAGGTTTTCGCTATAGGGCGCATGCGCTCGCCAGACAGAGAGAGACATAGAGACAGAAAGCAAGAAATCACCCCCCAGGGGGGATGGTCACGCCACAATCCCTTCTCCTCCATTCTCCTCTCGGGATCTTGGGCACGCACACACAGCACACAAGCCACCGGGTCTGGGATGTGAAGCGTGACTAGTGAGAGTCCAGCAACATACTAGCCAACTGCTGGTTCCCTATGGCTCTCTGTCTTTCTGGTGAGCGACGCACCCGCAAAAACCTCTCCCAAAAAATTGTTTTTTAAATTGTAGGGCGGTGGCACGGTAGTTAAGATGGCTGGATACGTGGGCGATTCCAGCTGTTGGACATGCCATATACATGCTAATCCTGCATTGAGAAGAAGGGATTGTGGTTGAGCACCTTCTGGTAAAATTTTTTAAAAGCGTGGATTTCAAGTTTTTTTGCACTAGAATAAACTCATATTTCAATTCTATATATATATTTTTTTTTTTGAGAGGTTTTTGCTATAGGGCACGTGCGCTCACAGACAGACAGAGACAGACAGACAGAAAGTGAGAAATCAACCCCCAGGGGGGATGGCCACGCCGCAATCCCTTCTCCTCCATTCTCTTTTCAAGATGCCATGATTGACCTCTAGCCTCAGCAAGTTACTGATTATGAGAACCCACGTGCATGGTGTACTCAGGGAGATTTCTGGATGTGGACCCAGAACCTTCTCTCGTGGGTCATCCTCATGACGTGTCAAGTTTTACCACCTCACCCTAACTCAGTCCCTGGAACTCACATTTTCAAATAAAATAATAGTGGGCCTAGTGGTTAAGACATCCAGATACTATACATGGTTGACCATGAGGTTTGAATCCCAACTCTGGCAGCTAGAAAAACATTCCAGGCCTGTCTGTGCATGCCCCAAATCCTGACAGCATGGAGAAATACAGGGGAAGGGATTATGGTATGACTGCTCTGTTGGGAGGTGTTTTCTCCCCCTCTCCCTACCTGCCTCTCTGGTGAGCCCACGTACCTTCTGACCAAAATAAAATAATGATCATACATTTTTTAAAATGTAGTGGAGGGGCCAACAGAAAGCATATTGGTTATGTCAACGGACTCCCACATAGTCAACCACAGTTCTAGTCTCAGACCTGGCAGCTTAAACTAACGCTGGGCGAATGTGCATACATGGCGAAAAGTCCTAAGAGGAGAATGGAGGAGAAGGGATTGTGGTGTGACCATCCTGCTGGGGGATGACTTCACACTTTCTGTTTCGGGCAAGTGCAAGCCTTATAGCAAAAATCTCCCTATTTTTGGTAAAGAATTATTTTTTATTTTAACTTTATTTTTTTATTTTAATTTGACCAGAGAGAGAGAAAGAAAGAGAGAGAGTGAGAAAGCAAGCTGCCCGGTCCAGGATTCGAGCCCCAGTCGGCCATGTGGGAGTCCAGCGCCCTTAAACACCCCCTGCTGACCCCAGCAAAAATCTCTCTTAAAAAAAAAAATGTAGTGGAATTAAAAAATGGTAATATCACATTTCAAAGGGAAGGGGGTCATGAGTAGTAGCTGAAGAGTAAGGAAAGTTTCAGAGTTTAGGAAATTGGTTTTCCTTAGCTATTTACTTTTGGAATGGAAATTAATTATCTCATTATAAAACTTTCATTCTCATTCTAATTTACACAGCCTCAGAGGATTTTAGAACAGTTTGGGCTAGCAAAGTCCCCAGGCACAACATTTATCAGAAACTCTGCTTTAGTCAAGCAGGAATTAGACAAATAAAGACATGTATGTGTATTTGTAAGCAGCTGCTATTATTTCCTGGCTTCAAGGTCATGGCCATGGTTCATCCAGTCCAGTATTCTATCTGACTGTGACACCAGGTGTCATTCAAACACTATGACTATGCTTTTTTGTTTGTTTGTTTGTTTGTTTGTTTATTTGTTTTTGGTTACAAGGCGTGTGCTCTTGCCAGAAAGACAGAGAGAGACAGAGAGACAGAAAGAGAAATCACCACATGGGAGTCCAGCACCATAGCTATTACGCTAACTGCTGGTCCCTGATTGTGGTTTTTTTTTTTTTTTTTTAAATGTTCTCATGCACTTGCCAGAGAGAAAGAGGAGAAAGAGAAAGAACGTGAGAAAGCATCCCCACAGGGGATGGCCATGCCTCAATCCCTTTTAATATAATCCCTTCCATTTTCCTCTAGAGATTTTTTTTTTTTTTTGAGAGGTTTTCGCTGTAGGGCGCGTGCGCTCGCCAGACAGAGACAGACAGAGAGATAGAAAGCGAGAAATCACCCCCCAGGGGGGATGACCACACCGCAATCCCTTCTCCTCCATTCTCCTCTCGGGATCCTGGGCACACAGGCACACGCGCCCAGCGTGAGTTTTAAGCCACCAGGTCCAGGACGCGAACCGCGGTCGACTACGTGGGAGTCCAGCGACATAGCCATTACGCTAACTGCTGGTCCCTCCTCTAGAGATTTTGAACACACATGTACATGTGCCTAGCATGCTTTTCGAACTGCGCAGTCAGCCATATGGGATCCAGCTGCCCCAACCACCATGCCGGTTCTATAATTGTGCTTTTTTGTTGTTGTTAAAGAATTATTTTATTTGACTTATTTTAATTTGACCAGAGAGGGACAGAGAGAGAGAAAGTGAGAAAGCAAGCCACCAGGTCTGGGACTCAGCCATGGTTGGCCATGTGGGGGTCCAGCGCCTTTAGCCACCACACCACCTGCCAGCCTCTAATTGTGCTTTTTAATGTACTTAATCTATGATTTCTGTTTATTAATAAACATAAATTCCTGCCATTTTTCTCTGATATCACAATAATTACTTTTGATTTCTGCTCTGTTGTGGTTTAGGTTGGTTCATTCTGGCTCCGGATGTCGGTCGCCCTCACTTGGATCTGACCTGACGTTTGCTACAAGGACAGGCTCTCGGCAGGGCATTGAGATGCATCTCTTCAGGGTGGAAACACATCGGGATCTGTCAACCTGGACCAGGATACTTGTTCAGGGTTGTCATGCTGCTGCTGAGCTGATCAAGGAAGTCTCTCTAGGTAGAGATTCTGACCTTTCATTTTGAATAGTAGCCATTAAATGGCACTTTTGTGCTGTAACATATGCTAACATGGCAGCTCAGAGTGGTGACAATGGAAGGAAGCCTGGTTTCTCTTGCACAAAGTTTTCCTAAACCTACTACATGGCTTTAACCACATTCATAACATCCTGCATACAATGTGGCATAGTTACTGTTCATCAATTTAAAAAAAAATTTTTTTTAAAGAATTATTTTATTGGGACCAGCAGTTAGAGTGATGGCTATGTCACTGAACTCCCATGTAGCCAACTGCAGTTCAAGTCCCCGACCTGATGGCTTAAACTCACACCAGGCATGTGTTCGTGCGTGCCCAGGATCCTGAGAGGAGAATGGAGGAGAAGGGATTGCAGCATGGCCATCCCCCCGGGGGGTGATTTCTCGCTTTCTGTCTCTGTTTCTCTCTGTCTTTCTGGAGAACGCACGTGCCCTATAGCAAAAACCTCCCCCCCCAAAAAAAAAAAATTATTATTTTATTTATTTATTTACTTATTTATTTTGATTTGACCAGAGAGGGGCAGAGTGAGAGAGAGCAAGAAAGAGAAAGTGAGAAAGCAAGCCATCAGGTTCAGACTGAACCAACCACCACGCCACCTGCCAGTCCCTACTGTTTATCATTTTAATCTGAGTTTATAAGGACTCATTTTTATTTACTGAGTAATAGGTGCATTGACTATAGTTAAGATTTAAAATCTAAGTTAGGGAAAAACATCCTTAAAATTATGAGCATATGACAAGCTTATGGCTTGCTGCCACTTAAGGATATAGAAAAACAAAGGATTTATAACAAATCTTCAAAATCTTGAAAATGTGTGTTCAATACTGCACTCAAATAAGCACATAAAGGAAATAATGAGCTTATGGTCTCTTTCCGTTGTGAAAGCGCCCTCTTGTGGCTAGCCTATAAATTAGGAGTATCATATATACGTGCGCGCGCCCGCGCATGTGTGTGTGTGTGTGTATGTATGTATATATACATATAGATGTTTCCAAATTACTTTTCATTTAACAAGAACAAGTTTTTAAAATGAAGCCACAAAAAAAAAAAAAATGAAGCCACAATTACAGTTTCTAATATGGTTTGATTTACCTTGTCTTAGTTACAGATTTGTTTATTTGATTTTGATCCCCTATTTTCTGTGTATTTTATCTAATAAACCTAGTTTTATAAAATATACATAAAAATAGAAAATATTTCAAGACAGCAACTCCTGTGAATTATCTTTGTGTTGCTTTGGAAGGTGAGGGATCTCCATGGCTGTAGAAGTACAAGAGTTTCTGCTAGTTTTTTCTTTCTTTCTTTCTTTTTTTTATTAAGAATTATTTTATTGAACTTTATTATTTATTTATTTATTTATTTTAATTTGACGAGAGAGAGAGAGAAAGTGAAAAAGCAAGCTGCCACGTCCAGGGCTCAAACCACAGTCAGCCATATGGGAGTCCAGTGCCCTTAACCACCATGCCACCTGCGGCCCCTCTGCTGCTTATTTCTAACTGATGTTTACTTCTTTTTTATATATATAATTATTTTATTGAAGTTTATTTATTTATTTTAATTTGACCAGAGAGGGACAGAGTGAGAATCAGAGTGTGTGTGTGTGTGTGTGTGTGTGTGTGTGTGTGTGGAGGGGGGGGGTGCAGAGAAACTAAGCCACTAGGTCCAGGATTTGAAGCGTGGTAGGCCATTTGGGAGTCCAGTGCCCTTAACCACCATGCCACCTGCCGGTCCTGCTGTTTACTTCTAATACACGCACAGAGACAGATTTTATTTTTTTAAGTCTTTGCTATAGGGCACTTGCACTCACCAGAAAGAGATAGAGAACGTAAGAAATCACCCTTCTGGGGGATGGCCATGCCACAATCCTTTCTCTTCCATTCTCCTCCTGGAATTTTGGGCACTCATGCACATATGCCCAGCATGATTATCAGGCCACCAGGTCTGGGACTGGGACTGTGCAGTCAGCCACATGGGACCCAGTCACCTTAACCTCTGTGCCACCTGCTGGCCCCTACTTATTCTTAATGTTATAAAACTGACAAAAGTCTTTAGTTATTCAGGACCTACTGGGTATTTTCCTCACAAGCACAATGAACTATCAAGCAGTGATGCTGATGACTGTCAAGATCCTACCGTGGATGGCAGTCATAGCTCCCATGTCCACACTGTCCTTCTCAATTTCATGACTTTCCCCATGATCTCTATGGTGTGCTTGGTATTAGAGCTGTGGGACTCGAGTTTTTGTTGTGGCCACTGATTGTGTTTTCCAGGATGGGCGAATCCTCCCTGTGAAGGTCTGTGGTGCTCTGTGCTCCTGTGGGCAGTCAAGGATGGGCCAGCATGCTCATCAGGCTTTCACCAGCACCTGTGGTCACCAGGCCCAGTAATTTAAATACGATGGTCTGAGGAGATGGAGAATGAGGTCTATCACGTTCCTTATATTTTTAGATAAACAAAAGAAATATATTTTTTGGTAATTTTAAACTTTTTTTTTTCTCATTTACAGCTGTATTCTATTATTACCTTAGCAACAATTTTCATTTCCGCAATTCAACTAATATACTATATTAAGCCCGGATGGCTTGGAATTCAACACTGGGTACACATGTGTGCGTGCCCAAAATCCCAGGAAAAGAATGGAGAAGAAGGAATTGCAGTGTGGCCATCTCCCTTGGGAGGTGATTTCTCACTTTCCCTCTCACTGCCTTTCACGATTGCATGTGCCCTATGGCAAAAGTCTAAAAAAAGAAGAAAAAAAGAGAAAGTTGTCTTATTAAGAATAATTAGAGAGACTAACAGATGGTATAATGGCTACATTGCTGGATTCCCATGTAGTTGACTGTGGTTTGAGTCCCGGACCCAGTGGCTTAAACTCACACTGGACGCATGTGCATATGTGCCCAAGATCCCGAAAGGAGAACGGAGGAGAAGGGATTGCGGCGTGGCCATCCACCCTGGGGAGGTGATTTACTCACTTTCTGTCTCTCTGTCTGTCTCTGACTTTCTGGCAAGCGCATGCGCCCTATAGCAAAAACCTTTCCCCAAAAGAAGAATAATTAGAAAAATGGGGCTGGCAGGTGGTGTGGTGGTTAAGGGCGCTGGACTCCCACATGGCTGACTGCAGTTCGAGTCCCAGTCCTGGCAGCTTGCTTTCTCACTTTCCTTCTCTCTTTCTCTCTTTCACTCACTCTCTCGCTCTGTCCCTCACTGGTCAAATTAAAATAAAATAAATGAATAAATAAATTAAGTTAAAATAATTATTTTTTAAAAAGAATAATTAGAAAAATAAAAATAATTAAGATGTACTTCATGACTTTGACCAAATAGCAATAAGAGAAGAACACAGTATCACATTCTTCTTTGTAACCTGTCATGATTAACCCATTGATTATACATGATGGACTAGCTTTTTCTATGTGCAGTCACTGAATGGTGCCCCAGCTTTTCTCTGAGGCAGTCCTGGACATTCAGGTCAGGTCACATCTATAAGATCTCCATTCCAGATTACCCTGCAAAGTCCAGAGGAGTCCTGGGCAACACACATATATGAGCCTCCCTATGGCTGCTGCAAAGATGGGCCAGGAGGCTTGCTGGAAACACTGAAACCCTCCTCCCCCTGCCCCATAGCCCTCCTACTAAGGAAATGGTCACAGCAGAAACAGGATCTTCACCATAGAACCTTTTTCATAAGGTCTTTGTCCTTCATGATACAGTAATAATCACCATCAGTCTCTTCATTGGAGAGATACAAAGTAGATAACATGGGTTTTATTTATCAATGTGTACCTTGGTAAACATTTATTAGTGATTTATTAGTGAGCCTTTTTCCTCCTAGCTTTATTAAATTTTGTTACTATTAGCTTCTTAGAAAGCTGTCTTTTGGGGGACAGCAGATGGCATGGTGGTTAAGGTGCTGGACTCCCACATGGCCGACCATGGCTCAAATCCTGGACCTGATGGCTTGAAACTCAACATCGGGTGCGCGTGCGTGCGTGCCCAAAATTCCAGGAAGAGAATGGAGAAGAAGGGATTGCAGTGTGTCCATCTCCCTTGGGAGGTGATTTCTCACTTTCGCTCTCACTGCCTTTCACAATTGCATGTGCCCTCTGGCAAAAGTCTAAAAAAAGAAGAAAAAAAAAAGAGAAAGTTGCCTTTTAATGTATGTTATTACACTCACCAACATCCCCATTGTATGAAAAAGTCAATGGCAGGACCAGCAGATGGTGTGATGGTAAGGGTACTGTACTCCCACATGGTTGACCGTGGTTCGAGTCCCAGAGCTGGCAGCTTGCTTTCTACTTTCTCTATCTCTCTCTTTTTCACTCTGTCCCTCTCTGACCAAATTTAAATAAATAAATAAATAAATAAAGTTAATTAAAATCATTCTTTTTTAAAAAAATCTGAATTAAAAAAAAAGAAAAGCCAATGTCCCCTCCATTTAAGAGTTTGAAAAGTAGTAGCTAGAGCAGTTTAAAAAAAAAAAATAGGGTTGGTGGGAATGGAAAGTTTCATGGAAGCCAAAAATGAAGAGTATTTCAGGAAAGGAATGTTTAGTAGGGTTAAATGTCTCATTGGCATGGTTTAAGCTGATTAATGGAAAATGCCCATTAAAACTACATTTGATATTAAAGAAATACATAATTGAGAGAGAACAAGAGTAAGAGAAGAGTGAGCCTCTCAGCCCCAATCATAGTCTTTTTAATCTGATTGAGCCAATTCGTTTTACATGCTGACCCTCTCCCAACCCCCAATGTACACATAAAACATCAGGAGAAAGCCATGCTCTGATTGGCCCAGATGCCATCGTCCCTTAAGTTGAGGTAACCCTTTACTGAAGCACACTAGGACAGAGTAGAAACCCGAATAAAATGGGGCTTCAGCCATAAAGAAAGTATGGCAGATAGAAACTATGTACACAACCAAGGCCGAAGAAGCAGGTTGGATTTAGCAACGTGTAGATAATTGGTGCCCAGGGAAAGGGTTGCTTCTGCTGTGATGCCAGTCACAGATTGTAGAAGGCGAGGGATGGAATGGGAGGTGAAGCAACGCACTGAGTGCAGATAGTTCATTCAAGAAGTTTTGGTATAAAGCGGAGAGAGGGGAGTGGCACTTACTGTTTGTTTTCTAGGGTTTTTTTTTTTTTTGTTTTTTCATTTCTTATTAATTGCCATAGGGTCTGAGAGTTCACCAGAGAGAGGAATAGGGAGAAAGCAACTCCCAGTGGGGCGTGGTCATGCCTCAATCTCTTCTCCAGCATTCCTCCATCCTATTAGGATTTGGGACACGCGTGCACATGAACTTGGTGTTTTTCAAGCCATCAGGACTGAGATTCCAACCGTAGTCAACCATGTGGAATCTCTCTTTAACCACCAGGCTACTTGGGGGTTCAAGGCATTTCTTTGCTTCTTCTTTTTTTTTCCCCCCTTCAATTTTTGTTACTGAGCACGTGTGCTCACCAGAGAGAGAAAGAAGATAAGAAATCACCTCATGGGGAATGGCCACGCCACAATTCCTTCTCCAGTCTCCTCTTGGAATTTTGGGCATGCATGCACATACACCCCACGTGATTTTCAAGCTGCGGGGTCTGGGACTCCAGCTGCAGAGTCAGCTATATGAGATCCAGTGCCTTAACTGCCATGCCATCTCCTGGTCCCATCATGGCATTTCCTTTAATAATGAGAGAGACTTGAACATTTTCAAAATCTAATGAACAAGATCTGATTTATAGGAAGATCTTGAAAATATAAGAGGAAGAAGGAAAAATCAATCTTGCAGTTTCTGGGAAGGTAGGATTTGAAGCCATCCAAAGCACAGGTGAAGGGATTTTCCTTAGTCTAGAAGAGGGACAGATAAGAGGGGGAGGATGAGTTGAGATACAGCCCCATCTTAGCTGTAGAAATGGATATTGCCTTTTACTCATGAGTAATTCGTGCCTTAGATAATCCTCAGCTTTCACTCCATCTCCAAACCCAAGTGCAATTATAGGCCGCTTTTATGTTTGAATTTTTTTTTTTTTTTAATTGTCAAGGGATACATTAGCTTCCCAAAGAAAGAGAAAGCACCCCGCAATGGGACGTGGTCATTTCACAGTTCCTTCACCTCCTGCCCTCCATCCTGTCAGGATTTTGGCCTCAAAAACATGCATATATGCCTGGGCATGTTTTTTCGAGTCGCTGGGGCCAGGATCAAACTGCAGTCGACCATGTGTGATCCAGCTTCCCCTAACCATCCGGTCCATGGGGCCTGCCCCTAAAGTTTTATGACCAGATCATACTATCGTTCAAAAATATCTAGCATTAATTATGTTTTAAACTAAAACGAGCTCAATATCTAGACCTAAACGTAATTCAGTATGATCTTTACTTGGTTTCAAGTTAAGGTCATCATAAACAAGATTTTTGTTTTTTTGTGTTTTAGTTTTTGCAGTAGGGCACATGTCCTTGCTGGGGGAGAGGAGGAAAGTGAGAAATCAACACAAACATACACACCCACACACTCCAGAGTGGATGGCAATGCTACAATACCTTCTCCTCCATTCTTTTCTCAGGATTTTGGGTATGCGTACACATAGGAGACTTGAACTGCAGAATCAACCATGTGTGATTCAGAAGCTTAACCACAACACCACCTGCTGGCCCCCCAAATTCTGTTTTTTTGTTTGTTTTTCTAAAGAATTATTTATTGAAGCCAGCAGGTGGCATAGCGCTTATGTTGCTAGACACCCACATGGCTGACTGTGTTTTGAATACCGGACCTGGTGGCTTGACACCCATGCCAGGCATGTGCGTATGCGTACCCAAGATCCCTAGAAGAAAAGGGATTGTGATTGTGGTGTGGCCATCCCCCGGAGGATGATTTCTCACTTTCCTTCTCACTATCTCTGTCTCTTTCTCTCCAGTGAGTGCACATACTCTAAGACAAAAACTTTTTTTTTTTTTTTTTTTTTTTTTTTGCGAGGTTTCTGCTATAGGGCATATACACTCGCCAGACAGAAGGCAAGAAATCACCTGGGGGTGGGAATAGCCACGCCGCAATCCCTTCTCCATTCTCCTCTTGGGATCTTGGGCACGCACGCACACGCGCCTGGCATGAGTTTAAGCCACCAAGTCTGGGAACCATGACTGAGTACATGGGAGTCCAGTGACAGCCATTACACCAACTGCTGGTCCCCAGAAACCTCTTTAAAAAAAAAATTATTTAATTGTATTATTATGATTTTTTTTTTTTTTTAAATTGGCTATAGGCTATGTTTACTCACCAAAGAGAAAGAAAGAGAAAGCAAGCTACCAGGTCAGCCACATTGGAGTCTAGCGCCCCAACCTCTGTTACCACCCACTGGCCCCATATTCTGTTGTTTTGTTTTTTGTTTCTTGTTTTGAGAGAACTTTGCTATAGGGTATGTGTGTTCACCAGAGACAGAGAGAAAGTGAGAAATCACCCCCCTAGGGGGGATGCCTATAGTGTAATCCTTTCCCCTCCATTCCCCTCTTGGGATTTTGGCCGTGCACACACATGTGTCCAGTGTGAATTTCAAGCTGCCAAGTCAAGGACTTAAACTGCAGTCAGCAATGTGGGAGTCTAATGCCTTAACCACTATGCTACCTGCTGGCCCCCAGATTCTGGGAGTTTTTTGAGAGATTTTTGCTATAGGATGCTTGTGCTTGCTGGAGAGACAGAAAGACAGAAAGCAAGAAATCACCCCCTAGGGGAGGATGGCCACACTGCAATCCCTTCTCCATTCTCCTCGTAGGATCTTGGGCACGCTCACACGTGCTCCTCATGTGAGTTTTTTTTTTTTTTTTTTGAGAGGTTTTTGCTATAGGGCGCTTGCGCTCGCCAGACAGACAGACAGAGAGACAGAAAGCGAGAAATCACCCCTCAGGGGGGTTGGCCATGCCGCAATCCCTTCTCCTCCATTCTTCTCTCGGGATCTTGGGCACGCACGCACACGCGCCTGGCATGAGTTTTAAGCCACCGGGTCCAGGACACGAACCACAATTGACTACGTGGGAGTCCAGCGACATAGCCATTACGCTAACTGCTGATCCCTCCCCATGTGAGTTTTAAGCTGACAGGTCTGGGACTCGAACTGCAGTTGATTATGTGGGATTTCTGCAACGTAACCATTACGCCATTTGCTGGTCCCCAGATTCTGTTTTTTAAAGTCACATATACACAACTGACATTGGCTTTCTTTTTATTCAATCCTGAGAGGTAAACAATCAGAAAAAGAACATTTAAGAACCCTTTTAAACAAGTGTTTTGGAGGGTTAATGACTTGCCTTCATTAGCTATGGTCACCTAATCTCACTCCACTGTTGGAGCACCTGCAAGGAGAGATGTCCACCTGCGTGATGTCCTCTGCAGTCAGTGCTGCAAGGACTTGAGATCATTGCTTTTTGAGCTTCCCTTTTCTAGACTGGAATTGATTCCTCTCTTCTCCTTAGCCCTAAATACCCTGACTATACATAGCATTAGGGAAGTTAATTGACTTAAATTCTCTTGAAAATTATATCCTGCTTGCTTTGATTGAGGTCTGGCTATTCCTTCCCCCAGTGGGGCTGGACCCATTCATTTAGAGGTTATTACATTGGTTACTTCTTCAGGTAGTTTGTTTTATCCATATTTACCTCATAAGATTCCTTTGCTGAGGATAACTACTATTCAGAGTTCATTGTCCAAAACTCTCTTCTTTGAGCAGTGCTGAGAGGTACATTGCCATATTTATGTTACTCTTTTTCCCTGTTTCCTAAACATTGGCTGCCTTGACTAATTGAATGGTTTAGCATAGCCAGGGAAAGAGTTCATTGGTCTGGTATACTGCGTTGCTTGTTCAGGGACCATTCATTTTGTTTAAAGTGACCAAGCATGGCCCAGCTCTAGTCCTTAGGTGATTTTAAGTTCAGCTCTCAACACGCTGTGTTGATTCCCAGGTCTCATAGGGTCTCTCGCTTGTCACCCCTGTACTGACAAATCTGTGTTCAATTTTTAATGAAACACAGGCTACACCGGTCTTGACAGGAGTCATTTGCCAGTTTTGCTGATTAAAGCTTTTTGTGCCCTGTCAATTCAGGTGTATCCTTTGCATTTTGTCTTTGTGTGACTTTTGCTCAGTATAGCCTATACCTTTGATGCACATTAGACTTCACACATACTCAAGGAAGGGTTCTTTTTCCTTTCTTTCTTTTTTTTTTTTTTTTTTTTCTTTTTTGGAGAGGTTTTTGCTATAGAGCGCATGTGCTCGCCAGAAAGAGAGAGAGAGACAGAGAGACAGAAAGCGAGAAATCACCCCTCAGGGGGATGGCCATGCCACAGTCCCTTCTCCTCCATTCTCCTTTCGGGATCTTGGGTACGCACGCACACACACCCGGCGTGAGTTTAAGCCACCGAGTCCAAGATTCGAACCGCGGTCGACTATATGGGAGTCCAGCGACATAGACATTACGCTAACTGCTGGTCCCTCCCTTTTTCCTTTCTTGAAGCCAGAGAATCTTGTTCTATTTGGTAACTGAAGTAGGAACTTTACCAGTCATGTTTTTTGCTTGTCGTTAACAGGCTGCACACTGAATGGCCAGGAGGTGAGACTCACTGTTCACTATGAAAATGGGTTCACTATCTCCAGGGAGAATGGAAGTTCCAGCAGCATACTGTATCGCTACCCCTTTGAAAAGCTGAAAATGTCTGCGGATGACGGCATTAGAAATCTGTATCTGGATTTTGGTGGTCCTGAGGGAGAACTGGTAAGAGTGTTTCTGAAAAACATGCTTTATACTAATTGGTATTCTCTCTCTTTTTTTTTTTCCCCCCTCTCCCCACTGTTTACCTCTTATATAGAAAATTATGGGTTGACAATCCATTTGGAGCCAGTAAGTTGTACTTCAGTTTTCAAGATAGCATTGGGTTTGAATTTTGTTGTCACTTTCTTTTTCCCACATTAGGAAACTATTTCCTTTTAAAAACTTTGTTTGAATGATAGAATGAAAAAATAGATAACCCTGTTTAAAAAAAAAAAAAGGTTTTTATGCAAAATGAAATATAAAGTACCATAGCTGACAAACTTTTTTTTTGAAAGAATTATTTTATTTAACTTTATTTAATCATTTATTTAGTTAAATTTGACCAGAGAGATAGCGAGAGAGAGAGAAAGTGAGAAAGCAAGCCGCCAGGGCCGAGGACACAAACCACAGTCAGCCATGTGGGAGTTCAGCACCCTTAACCACCACACCACCTGCAGGTCCCTGTTGCTGGCAAACTAATAAATAAATTCTATCCATTGCTATTATCAGCTTTGTTGGGATGAGAATCATAAGTAATAGGGTGACAAGATTGCTACAGAAACTGCTGATCAGGAAAAAAGAAATAGATACAGTTACTCAGTATCATCCTTTCTTTGACCTGTCCTCTAAAGGAAGCGTCATCAAGAATTCCTGATTCCTCTTGAAGAGACTAGAGAAGTATGTCAAGTGTATTCCAGAAACTGTAAATTATGATAAAGGATTAAAATAGTGTCTTTTTATCTCTTAGTTCAGGTCTTATCATGCATGCATGGAATCATATTGTCCACTGGCATAGTCACAGGAGGTGTAAATTTGGAAACATTCAATACTGACAATTCAGAACTGAAAGAGAGCTTAGAGTTAATGTTCAGCGTCCAAATGAGAAAACCCTGACTAGAAATCTTATTTAAATGATGAACCTTGGCCCAGCCAATAGTGTAGTGCTTGGGATAGCTGGATCCCACATGGCCAGGTGGCTTGAAAAACAAATCACTCCCACAGGCACATATGCCTAAAATCTTGAGGGGTGAATGTAAGAGAAGGGATTGCAGTGTGGCCCTCTCCCCTGGGGGAGTGATTACTCACTTTCTCTCTCTCTCTCTCCCCCTCCTTCCCTCCAGCTAGTGCATGTACTTTATAGCAAAACTTGGAAGAAAAATTTAAAAATGATGAGCCCTTAGTAGGCTTATGGGTAGACCATGGATCAACACTTTTCAAAAGTCTGAGGCATTAGTGAGAGTTAAATCCTTCCCTCTATTAAATGAACTAGCTTTTCTTTTTTCTTTTCTTTCTTTTTTCTTTTTTTTTTTTTTAAAGAGGGAGAGAGGGACCAACAGATGGCATAATAGTTATGTTGCTGAGCTCCCCTATGGCTGACCATGGTTCAAGTCTTGGACTCAGTGGCTTCAAACTCATGCCAGTTGTGTGTGTGTATGTGTGTGTGTGTGTGTGTGTGTACGCTGAAGATCCTGAAAGGAGATGGGAAGAGAAGGGATATGGTGGTATGGCCATATCTCCCCGGGGGGGGGGGGGGGGGGCTGCGTGATTTCTTACTTTCTGTCTCTCTGTCTTTCTCTCTAAGGAGTGCATGCATCCTATAGCAAAAATTCTCAGGGAAAAAGAAAGAGGGAAAAAATGGGGTTGCTTACTTTTGACAGAGGCTGGCCACACTATAGTTAGTTCTCCATCCTCTCAGCTATTCAGGATCTTAGGTACACATAGGCATACCCAGCATGTTCAGTTTGACCCAGAAGCTGCACCAGAATCTCCCAAGTGGCCCCAGGATTGTGTAGTGGTGCCCTACCACCAGCACCACTGTAGCTGGGCCAAGTTAACCAGTTCATATCAGTTGCCATTTAGCAAGCAAGATGTTTATTATTTCTGGCTATATGTATATGGAAGGGGAGTGAGAAATACTCCCCCGGCCCCCAGGGGATGGCCACACCACAGTCCCTCCTCCATTCTCTTCTCAGAATTTTGGGCCTACATGCACATGTGCCCAGCATGTTTTCAAGCCTTCATGTCCAGGACTCAAACTGCAGAGTCAGCCATGTGGGGGTCCAGCACCTTCACCACCTGTTGACCCACATATGTTTTTTTCCTTTTTAAAAAAATTATTTAATTTTTTATATTATTATTATTATTTTGTTTAGTGTAGTACACATGCATTCACCAGAGAGAGGCAGACAGAAAGAGAACGAGAAGAAAACTGAGAAAGCAAGCCACCAGGTCTGGTACGCAAACTTTGGTTGACCATGTGGGAGTCCAGCACTTTAACTACCATGCCACCTGCTGGGCCCTGAATTTATATATTTTAACCCCTGTTTTAGATATCATATATACAGTTTAGTAATGAAACTAGTGCTCTCTAATCTTTTTTACTAATTATGTCTTTCTGTAAAAGGCATAGTTAACTACTGGGTTGTCAGAAAAGTCATGATGCATTTTTGCATAGAAAAACAGAAAAATACATCATGACTTTCCCAATGACCCAATATATCCTCTTCCTGGTCTTTATTACCAATGCCAACCGTTGACTAATCACTGGACTCATGCAGCCTGACCCAAGGTCTCCTTATTCATCTGAGGCAGTTGTTTAAATCAGAAGCCTGTGGGAATGGCAGGTGCCGCGGTGGTTAAGCACTGGGCTCCCACATGACTAACTGTGGTTTGACTCCTGGACCTGGTGGCTTGTTTTGTCTCTCTCTTGTGCTCTCTCTCTCTGTGTATCTCTCCCTGGTCAAACGGAAGAACAATAAAAGAATAAATAATTCTTTAAAAAATAATAAATCAGAAGGCTGTGCTTAATAAGGTGTAACTAGTAACTAACCTTGCAGCTGGCAGGTGGCTTGGTGGTTAAAGGTCCTAGACTCCCATATGGCCGACCATGGTTCAAGTCCTGGACCTCATGGCTTGCTTTCTCACTTTCTCTTTCTATCTTTCTCTGGTCAAATTGGAAAAATAAATAAATAAATAAATAAATAAATAAATAAATAAATAAAGTTAAAAAAAATTTTTTTAAAGGTGTAACTAGCCTCACATGTTGTCATTCCCATCATAAACTTAATCAGACTTGTAGATGGTCATGTTTCAACTGAGGTCACTACTGCTCCCTCTGTGAAATATATTGTAATTATAATTAGTTGTCTCCATATAGATGTTCCTCTTTATTTTAAATCTTCTACTTTTTTAGTACCGCCCACCAGGCATGGTGGAATCCAATGAATTACACCAATTGTCTCCTTATTGTGGATGCGAAACCTCACACCAGTGTCAAATTATGACATGAATGGGACCAGCAGTTAGCATAATGGCTATGTCGCTGAACTCCCATGTAGCCGACTGCGGTTTGAGTCCTGGACCCGGTGGCTTAAACTCACACCGGGCGCGTGTGTGTGTGTGCCCGAGAGGAGAATGGAGAAGAAGTGATTGTGGCATGGCCATCCCCACTGGGGGGTGATTTCTCGCTTTCTATCTCTCTGTCTTTCTGGCGAGTGCACACGCCCTATAGCAAAAACCTCTCCCCCCCCCAAAAAAAAAAAAAAATTATGACATGAAATAACCCTAGCACACTTTCCTTTCTTTTTTTCTTTTTCTTTTTTTTCTTTTTCTTTTTTTAGTATTTGCTATAGGGCATGTTCCCCACTGGATGGCCACCCCATAATCCCTTCTCCTCCATTCTCCTTCAGATTTCGGGCAACATGCACACATGCTCAGCATGAATTTCTTTTTTTTTTTCTTTTTTTAAGAATTATTTGTTTGTTTGTTTAATTTGACCAGAGAGGGTCAGAGTCAGAGAGAAAGTGAGAAAGCAAGCCTCCAGGTCTGAGACTTGAACCACAATCATGAATGTGAGAGTCCAGCATCTTTAACCACCATGCCACCTGCCATCCCTACTCAGCATAATTTCAAACCGCCAGGTCCAGGACTTGAACCCCAGAGTTGGCTGTGTTAAGATCCAGCACTTCAACCTCCATGCTACCTGCTGGTCCCTTCATACTGAGAGAGAAGGAGATCCAGCTCCCATACAGGGTCCTAACGCCACAATCCACCCACCAGCCTCAGCCAGCCTAGATCTTAGGCACATACATGCCTGGCATACTCAGAGACATCTCTGGACAGGACACGAACCAGCAACATTTCCATGTAGTTCTGCCTCATGGAGCATTACATGTTACTGCTGTGCCACCATTTATCCTCTATGGTACACTTTTGTTTATGGCTTGTAAGTTCCTGTGAATTTCTGTAGCTCTGACACATTGTTTATCCAGTTCTTTTTAAAAAAGAAGAACAGTGGGACCAGCAGTTGGCATAACGGCTGTGTTGCTGAACTCCTATGTAGTCGACCACGGTTCGAGTCCCAGACCTGGTGGCTTAAACTCACACCAGGCCTGTGTTCATGCGTGCCCAAGATCCCAAGAGGAGAAAGGAGAAGGGATTGCAGCGTGCCCATCCCCCCTGGGGGGTGATTTCTTGCTTTCTGTCTCTCTGTCCCTCTCTGTCTTTCTGGCAAGCGCACATGCCCTATAGCAAAAAAAAGAACAGTGCCAGCCAGGTGATATGGTGATTAAGGTGACGAGAGCCCACATGGCCCAACTGCGTGGTTCAAGTCCTGGACCCAGCAGCTTGAAAAATACACTGGACATATGTATGTGCATGCTCAAAATCCCAAGAGGAGATTGGAGAAGAAGGGCTTGTACAATGGCCATCCTTCCTGGGGTGCTTTCTCATCCCCACCCCCTCTCTCTGACAAGTGCACAGTGCCCTATGTCAATTTTTTAAATTTTAATTTGACCAGCATGAGGGGGGTGGGGAGGGAAAGGGAAAGCGAGAAAGCAAGCTGCCAGGTCCAGGACTTGAACCGTGGTCAGTCATGTGGGAGTTCAGTACTCTTAACCACCACACCACCTACTGGACCCATATCAAATTTTTTAAAAACATACATCACATTTAAATTTGTTTATTTTGCATCTTTGTTTATAGAAGTGTCTTTATACTGTAGTGGTAATAAATGTCCTTTCTCCACAGACCATGGATTTGCACTCTTGTCCGAAGCCAATTGTATTTGTGTTGCACACATTCTTGTCAGCCAAAGTTACTCGCATGGGTCTGCTTGTATGAGCACCAAAAAAATCAGAAAAGAGCCTTGACTGTCAGAAGAATTATTTCCACCTCAAGAAAAAAATAAAAGGAATAAAAAGCACAAGAAAGAAAGCTCTTCGCTCTCTCCTCCAGCACAGTGCCTTCCCAAGGACCTGCAAATCACTGCTGAACCACAATCACGTTTAAAGAAGAGCCTACCTTTCACAAGCTACCTTGGCCAGACACTCTCGGACTCCTAAGCTCCAAAATGAAGCTTTTGATTTATTGTCTTGTTTCATAATACGACTTTTAGGTAATTAGGCTTACTTCCCCTGTTGAAAAGGATGGCGCTTTGTTTTTTATTTTGGATGTAATCAAATAGCCAAGAGTCGTTTTGTTTTTCTTCTTCCTGTAGGATTTGTTTCCAGCTTAGCCTTGATATCTCATTTGAGACGACTACCCCTTCCCAGGCGCTAGTTTGTCGCAGCCTTCTTGGTCATTCCAGATAGGTTGGATGTCTTGTTGGAGTTTACTGTTCTCACTTTGTTCCTTCTACCCAGTCCTTGAATTGCACCACCAAAGGGTTCTTTCAGTCTGTTCTAGCTCTCACTTACATACCCTCAGCCATTGCTTCTCACTTTATAGTGGGCCTTAAACTTGGCCGCTCGTAAGTGCTAACTTTAGGGCTTAGAACTTGCAAAATTTAATTTGCCTTGCCTGCCACTCCCTTTCTAGTGGTGACCAAGTTGAAAACCAAAGTTGGAAACCACTGCTTTGAAAGAAAGTTTTAGTTTTTATTCTGATTTTTACCATTGGTAGGAGCCAGGGGATGTTGCAAGAGTTATTGTTTAAAAACAAAAAACCCTCATTTTAGGCTAAGCCATTTTTTATTGCTTACCAAGTGTGCCTTTCGTTAGGGTTAGTGGAGCTTTATTAGTCACTATTTGAATAACTGGACATCACTGCCATTCTAGGGAGATCATCTAGCCTAGTTTTGAGAAATAGTCTTTGAGGTGGGTTTCCTTAATGGCATCTTTTCTAGTGGGCAAATTGGTTAAAGGAGGATCAATCCTGAGGACCTAGCTTGTCTAAAGCGTAGACCCTGTGGGTGAAGCCAGGTCTTCAGCATAAACATCCAGTCGAATTGCTGTGGACTACGTGAACCCATGCAGGATCCTGGTCCTGACTCTTTGTGGTGGCAGAGTGGCATGGACATGCAGCTACTAATTCAAGATTCATAATAATGTCTGGTAGGGGGCAGGGCAAGGAGACCCTGAAACAGCCACCTGCATTTTGTTAAGCATTGCCAGATGTTGTCATTAGGATGCTGTAGCAATAAGATTGCTGATTTTGTAGCTTTGGAGAATCACACTCAGCTTATTTTTCCTAATTATCAAGGAAATGTATATCCAAAAATAAATAGAATGTCAAGATTAGCATAGTTTCTAGATCTGAAAGAAAGGGTTTATTGACTTGATATTCTCTGTGCTCTCTGAAGAAAGGACTAGGAATAGTTCTCGTTTCCTAGATTGATCAGGAGTGCCGTAAGAGGATGTGAACCTTACAGAGAGCAAAGGAGATGGCACTCCAAATGGGAGGAGTCAGAGGAAAGAAGAGAAAAGATAACTGTATAGGCAGAGCATGAGCCA
Source organism: Tupaia tana (assembly GCA_026018925.1). Lineage (NCBI taxonomy): Eukaryota > Metazoa > Chordata > Mammalia > Scandentia > Tupaiidae > Tupaia > Tupaia tana. The sequence goes on along the minus strand of JAKSZU010000018.1, from coordinate 17,715,289 downwards.
TTTGGTTTGAGTGCAGACTGGCCGGCTGGGGGGACATGCGGAAGAGTAGGAGCAGGAGCAGAGTTCATCCTCACTCTACATCGTGATCCCATCGTCTTCTCCCCACCAGTTAGTCAAGCTTCTTGCCCCATGTCCGGTGAGACTGATGATATGGAGAGGTTGGGAAGAGATGTCTCTTCTCCTTCCAGCTTCAAATACTTGTTGAAGTTCCCCAAATGAATGATACGATCCACTTAAAACTGGAAATTAAAATCTTGGTAGGAATATGTCTTCAAGAGCTTTACTTGTTTTGAACATTAATAAACCTAAAATTGGGTCCACATGAGGTAAATTTCTAGTAAATTGAAGGATGAAAAGTCTTTAAGGTCCAGCTATGATTTCTGGAAGCAGAATTTCAACACCGACAACCCTGAGGCCAGAGACGTTGGACACTCTTTGAGAATATTATTAGTATGAAGAGTGGAATGAGTTGTTCATAGGCTTCGGCAGCACAGCCACGTGGTTGACGTTTTGCTACTGTGAAAGGCTAAGCCACTGAGAAGATTTGCAGGGGAACTTGTAAGTCACTCGGTCCATGATTTGAAGATCTCTAAGAGTGATGAAGATGTGAGCAGGAGAGGCAAGATGTGTGCGTGTTGGCTCCTTTTGCTCACATTTCAACCATCAGGTATAGCCTTGAGATTGTAGGGTTTCTAATAATCTTTAGGTCTTGCTGCAAAACGAAAGTGTAGGGGAGATTTCCTTTCTCTACTGACAGCACCAAGAGCTGGAGCTCCTAAGTTGCTTGTTTTCCAGACTTCGACAGCTTTCCAGTCTTGTGTGACCAAGGTGGTTCTTCCATTAAGTGTGTTTGCGGGATTTTTAAAATCACATATGAAGTGCTTTTTAATGAGTAGGATGCCTTGATAAGTATGTATTTTGTATTTAGATGCCAAAATATGACAAATTCTTTTTAAATTATAACTTAAAATGGGCATTTTTGATACATTGCCTCTTTTATAGTTCCAACTTTTCATTTCTCTCTCATTTCGAATTAGGAAACTTATTGAGATGTGTTCTCCTCTTACGTAGAATGGAAAGAAACTGCAAAGTAATGCCCCCATTCAGATGAACCGCTTCCTATGTGCCCTGAGCCCTGGGGCTTAGGCATCTTCTCCCCATTCCACACAGACACCTATAAGCAGCCAATTGGTGTGTGAAAAATCTTTCTCTTCTTTCTTGAAAACTTTCCATAAAAAGGAAAGGAAAGGAACAAAAAAAGAGAGGGAGGCAAATCCTTCCCTGAACTCATCAAATGAACCTTACCTGGAAATTAGTATCCAATAATTTTTTATGAAGAAATACTTAAATGTATGTTTATGCAGTATTTATTAGACAGTTGTAACTGTAAACTCACCTACCTAGTAGACAAGAGTTTCCTGTTAAATATCGGGACATGTACAGGCAATCAAAAGTGTTACTTTAAATGTTAGCCACCATTTTAAAGCCATGTTTTAGCACTTTTTAGACTACAGAAAGTCTGATAGTGCCTGTTAGTATCATCTGTACTCTAACAAACTTACTGAAAATTTTTCATGACAGGAGAGATTATTATTTTTTTTATATATATGTAAGTAGAAAAATACACCTAATGAACAGATAGCTAGCTTTGTTATTATTTGTCTTCCTAGCTTGTCCTACTAAGCAAAATATTAACAAACTTTTTTCAGCTGATTAAATGCACTTAGCTGATAAACCAAAACTTATTTTAAAAAAATAATAATAATAAGCTGTGTGGAATCTGGACAAGATTATGTTTCTCCCAGAAACAGCTTTCACTGTAAATGGTTTTGATAAGCAAAAGTAAGAGAAAAGGTTATGATGGATTTTTTTAAAAAAAAATTATGAGAAACTTCAGGTCTTCTCATTTAATTTATATGCTTGTGGATATATTTGTTTTTAAAACCCTGGAAGAATCTCTCCATGTTTTTTGATGCAAATTACCTTGTAAGCTGCTATGCAAATTCTATTAAAAGTCCTACCTACTTAAAGAAGTAAACATTTTTGAAACTTTCAGGGAAGACCTGTAGACTCAAGCACTTTCTCTACTCTCTCGTATCTTATCTTGGACACATAGGCTTAATTGTGTTCTTGTTGTTTTCACTGGTTATAAGCTATTGATTGTATGTAATATTGAAATTATTCAAATATCCAGCATACATTTCCATGTCGCTGCCATCGGCTGTCAATGTCATGAATGAAATGGCTGGTAAGAAAGCCAAAGCTCTTTTTTTTTTTTTTTTTTTTCGATTTCTAATTCAAAATTAAAATGCCAGATCTCTGTGGTCTCAAAGCAACTTGCTCTGGTCAGATTGGAGAATCTGTGTGATGAAAAGAGGCTTGCTTATTTAAATTTGGGATTCTGCTTAAACTTTTAAGTTGAATTTGACTTATAGTTCTATTCACTCTTTTCATATATCTCCTTCAGGTATGATATTATGTGCCAGGTGTTTCTGTATTCTTTGAGTTTGGAAATCTTTTTCAGTTAAATTTTTATTGTTGATAGGACTTCCTTTATTCTTGTGACTTTTCTTTTTTCCCACTGACTATGAAAGTAGAGGAATCTGCCATCTCTTACACTTCTCTTTCTGCGTCCTTATTTTAATTGCTTGTTAATCTAGCAGCACTATTTTGACTTTCCACATTCTGTCTTTAAAAACTGACAGCAGCAGTACCCATCCCACCCCCGCCACCTTTTTTAAGCTATACCTTTCATTGTATTGGGTACATGGACAATAAATGTGTGATGATAGACAGTTCTAAAATAATTACGCTGTATATCAGATTATATATTTTTGAACAATATAGTCATTCCTATGCTATAATGGTGTTTAAGTAGAATTTATTTTACTCTAGTAATAGACTGCTTGAGTGGCTGATTTGAAATCCTTTCTCTAAGAACACAAAAACATCGACAGATCAGTGATACAAGTTAGAATTTTAAGGTAAGAATCAGATACAATAAATAGGCAAATGGAACATGTCTGGTTTTTTTTTTGTCTCCTTTTGACACTAGCTAAACTGCTTAGTAGAAGAACATTTATTACATACTAACTTGAATGAACATTTTAACAAGATTTCTATTTTTTGTTTCAAAACATATACTTGAGCTTAATTCCTTGCCACCTCTAGTCTTCCTTCCCACAGGTGTAACTGAACCGAAGCATATTCTAGCCTTAGAGGGGAATATCCACTTAATGTAATGCATAAATAGGCCTTTTGCAAATGATCACTTGCTCTCCAGTGAACATTTGATTATATTTGACAAAAGTCTATTATATAAATCATAATCCATGAATTGCCTCTATTGAAATAGATTAGTTAAAACTAAAAACCTACAGTAGAGAAATGACACTTCATTCTGTTTTAAGATTTGGAATCCTCGTTAGCTTTCTAATTTTTGAGTCCTCTAAGTTACCTTTCTCCATTTTGCAGTAATCCTGCCTCCAAGCCATTGACACAGTGCTTTTTAGTTTTTAAGTCCCTCTTTATCCTAGTCACTTGTATACCATTGGAACCTGATTGTCATTTTACGTCAAATCTGCATTTGTTAATGTTCTGCACCAGGCATTCTGAAGGGTCCAAAAGGAAGTTCTACCCTCAAGTGGCACGTAATTCTTTGTTTCTTAGTCACACTATGCCATCTATTTACCAATCAACATTTGGTTAATTAACCACTTCATATTTTCACCAAAATACGCAGTTCTGCTTGTCTGGATCTGGCAAATGGGGAATTCTTAAAGGGATGTTTGGGCTTTAATCCCTGCCAATGCCAAGCACTCACTTTAAGCACATTTAAATAGGTTGGTCTTTTCCTCACACTTTTTTTTTTTTAATTGGCAGAGGGCACACACCCACACTAGACCCTTCTTCATCCCTCCATTGGGATTTGGGACACTCACACACATGTGCCCAAACAGTGTGTTTTTGGTTTTTGATTTTATTCATTCGCTATAGGGTGTGTGTGATCACCAGAGATAGAGAGGGAAAGTGAGAAAGCACCCCCAAGGGGATGGTCGTTACCACAATTGCTTCTCCTTTTGGGATTTTGGGCAGATGTACACCTGCACCTGACTTTTTTTTTTTTTTCTTTGAGAGATTTTCTTTAACAGGGCACATACACTCACTGGAGAGATATAGAGAGACAGAAAGTGAGAAATCACCCCCCCAGAGTGGATGGCCATGCCATAATCCCTTCTCAGTTCTTCTCTAGCACCTTAACCACCACACCACCTGCTTCCCCCCCCCCTATGTTTTTAAGCCACCAAGACCAGCACTCAAACCATGTAGTAGGCCATGTGGCTACAGGCCTGGCCCCCATCAGATAGGATTTTTTTTTTAAACTATAGGGCTTATGCACTCACTAGAGAGAGATGAACAGAGCGAGAGAGGGGAAAATTAAAAATCGCCCCCAGAAATGGCTATACTGTAGTCCCGTCTTCTCCATTCTCTCAGGATTTGGGGCACAAAGGCACATGTGCCCCATGTGATTTTCACGCTGCTGGGTCCGGAACTTGAACTATGCAGTCAGCCATGTGGGATCCAGCTGCCTAAATCTATCCTCGCCACCTGCTGGCACATACATTTTTTAACTACAAAATTACAGTTTAGTTAGGAAAAGAGAACAGCGTACAATTGCCTTAGTAAGATAAATTACAACAAAGATTATGTTCTATTGCCTAAAGCAGATCAATTGGAAAATGTTTTGTTTCTGTTTTTGAGAGATTTTTGCTATGGGGACACGTGCGCTCGCCTGAGAAACAGATAGAAAATGAGAGATCACCCCTCGGGCATGGCCACACCACAATCTCTTCTTCATTCTCCTCTCAGGATCTGGGGCACTCACACACATGCCACCTGGTGTGAGTTTTAAGTCGCTGGGTCCAGGACTTGAATTATGTGGGAATCCAGTGACATAACCATTATGTCATCAGCCGGTCCTGGAAATTTTTTTAATGCCTCTTTTAATTATGAACAATAAAACTAAAGTCCTAATGAATTCCCTGTTTCTAAGATTTGCTGACTCGTTTCAGTACTTAGCATGTAAGCATCTCATTCGCTGAAAGTCCTTATACATGTGGTAGATGGAGTGTTTCTCGATTAATGATAGATCAAAAATATGATATTAAAACTTACCAATCGGGACCATATTAATGGCTATGTCGCTGAACTCCCATGTAGTCGACCGCGGTTTGAGTCCTGGACCCAGTGGCTTAAACTCACTCCTGAGCACATGTATGTGTGTGCGTGCCCAAGATCCCGAGAGGAGAATGGAGGAGGAGGGATTGCCGCGTGGCCATCCCCCCTGGGGGGTGGTTTCTCACTTTCTGTCTCTCTTTCTCTCTGTCTTTCTGGTGAGCGTATGTGCCCTATACCACTTCAGCTAATGAAGTCAGTGTTTCTACCATTTTCTCCTTCGTATTTCATAAGCATTTTGCAGGGAGATACTCAGATATGCCCAGTATCCTGTTCATTAAAAAAAAAAAAAAAAAAACCCACTTGTTCTAGAACCCCGGCATCCAAACTCAGAAAAAGGGCACCTAAAGAAAGTAAGAGAAGTTGTTGATTTTTTTTCCCTTTAAAAAGTCACTCCCAAAATATACCTGAGCTATCATTGGAATGTCACAGAGAGCACAGTGACATGGACTCCTTGCCCTTCCTCTTCAATTCCCTGGAGTTGTGCACAGAAATTAGGTCACGCCTTCAGTGTCTTGGTATTTACTTTAAACCTACTCTTCGACAATCAGGTGCTAATGATTGTGTGTTTCTGAAACCAGCACATAGGTATTGTGTAAGTGTCTGTTTCTCCCAGGTTGGAGGAAGTGCTTTCTATCTCTCCTGTTCAAATGAATGTGTATTATGTCTTTTTTCACCTCTGTTTTGGGAATTAATAGAATTTGGGGGGAGAGAAGATTATTTAAACCAAGTTTTGGTTGTGGCACAACTACCAGTCTAGATGGTAATCTTCTTACCTGCCCATTTAAGCAAATATGCCCTTTAAAGAACCAGTTTTAGGAGGCAGCTCCCACATGGCTGACTGATTCAAGTGCCAGATCTGGCAGCTTGAAAAACATGCCAGGTACATATGCATACATGCCCAAAATCCCAACAGGAGAGAGAAGTGGAAGAGAAGGGATTGTGGTATGACCATGCCTGGTGGGGACTGCTTTCTCCCTCTCCCTAACCCTTTTTCTGTCTCTTTATGTCTCTCTCTAACAAGCACACATGCCCTCTGGTAAAATTTTTATTTTCATTTTTTTCAGAATTTTTCCCTTCAGTATAGGACACCAGTGTTATGTTTACAATCTGTTGGATGGGTTCAGCTTTATATGACTTTGGTGCCCAAAGAACCTGTTTCCTTTTTGGTACCAGACCTTAAGTCTTTTAGAAGATAATGTGAGAAACCACTATTTATTAGAGGCCTATTTTGGCTAATTTCTGCAAATTCTGATAGTACCCACTGCTTATTAGAGGTCTATTGTGGCTAATTTCTTCAAATTCTGATAGTATTGATATTTGTTTGTATTCTTTCCCACACTTCTTTCATTTGTGTTAATTATAAAGATTTTGAAAGCTAGAATAATCTACAAATAATTTTAAAATATGTGATATTCTAAGTCTCAGTCTTCTGGCTACCAAATCAAAAACCCAAAGCATAAAACAGGGCAGTATTTGTATTCTTAATGAAAAATGAAACGCTTTATGTATACTTTATAAATATAGATGCATAGACAACACTTTCCCTTGGGTTGCACATCAACATATAGCATTGTACATTACAATGAAAAAGTGTAGTAACTTAAGGGTATTATATATATAAATACATACGTACCTTTGTAACCTTTTTACTGTAAATAAAAGAAAAACTGCTTATAGACTTTTTTTTCTTTTGGAGGTTTTTTTTTTTTTTTTTTTTTTTTGGTCTTTTTCTTTTTTTGATGTTGAAATAGTTTCAAACCCTCAGGAACATTTCAAAACCAGTACAGAGAACTCCTATGCCCCCTTCACCTAATTCCCAGTTGTTGACGTTTTACTGTATTTGTTTTATTACTCTATCTTGACTGTTTCTGACAGGAACCTCTTTCACTCTTACACTTTCTGGTTTATTTTTGAAACATAAGGTCATTGCCTGCATTACCGCTGTGCAATCCGACCGATCAGGAAATCAGCATTGGTGCCGTGCTAGTACCCACTCCGCAGGCTCCACTCAAATGCTGCCAGTCTCCCAGCAAAGTCTCCTTTCCCTTTCTGGCCCAGGGTCCTACCCAGCATCCAGTGTCTCGTGTTGCCCTTGGGTGTCCATGTCTCATCATTCTCTTCTGCAGAGTTCCTTAGTCTCACCCTCATGTGCCTGGGAGTCTTAAAGAGCACAAGTCTTGGGACCAGCAGATCATGTAATGGTTACGTCACTGGACTCCCATGTAGTCCATCTTAGTTTGAGTCCCAGACCTGGAGGCTTAAAACTTATGCTGGGAGTGTGTGCACGCATGCCCAAAATCCTGAGGAGAGGGGATTGCGGCATGGCCATCCTCCTTGGGGGATGATTTCTCATTTTCTCTCTGTGTCTCTCTGTCTCTGCAGTGAGCACACACACCCTATAGCAAAAATCCCTCTTAAAAAAAAAAAGCACAGATCTTTTGTTCTGCAGGATGACCCTCAACCTGGCTCATCTACTGTTGCCTCAGGATCAGGTCAGGTCATGCATCTTGGCAGGAATGCCACAGGAGGGATGCTGTGTTCTCAGAGTCTCCTATCAGGAGACACGCGATGTCCACCCATCCCACCATTGGCGACGTTACCTTGGATCAGCTAATGAAGTCAGTGTTTCTACCATTTTCTCCTTCGTATTTCATAAGCATTTTGCAGGGAGATGGTCAGATATGCCCAGTATCCTGTTCATCAAACCACTCCCACCAGCCCTAACATCCATTGATAACCCCTGCCTGTTTAATCTACCACTGTAATGATTGCCGAAGGTGATTATCTATCAGTCCTTTTGCATAATAAGCAAAATCTACCTTTTCTCTGTGGATTGATTAATTGATATTAAAGACACAAGAATTTGGGGACAGATGGTGGTACAGTGGTCAAATACAACACTGCTTGGCAATCCCACGTGGGGTAGGTTCCTGGTTCAAGTCCAGAGACCTCCCTGAGTACACTGGGCATACATGTGCCCATGATCTGGGCAGGCTGAGACTGGCATCAGGATCCTGTTGGAGCTGCTGTCTGTTTCTCTCACAGGCAAATACTTGTGGAAAAATAAATGGATAAACGGGGGGTGGGGGGGCCTCACTGATTGCTATTTTGTTTGTTTGTTTGTTTTTAATTTGCCAGAGGATGTGTGCGCTCACTGGAGAGACACAGAGAGAAAGTGAGAAATCGTGCCATAATCCCTTCTCCATTTCTCCGTTTCAGGGTGTTAGGTACTTACACAGATGTATGATGAGTATGTTTCTCAAGCCACTAAGTCCAGAGCTCCAACTGTGTAGTCAGCCAAGTGGAATTCTGCCTTAACCACCATGCCACTTTCTGGCCCAAATTCCTGCTTGCTTGTTTATTATTTATAGATTTATTTAACATATTTACCTTATTAATTAATTAATTAATTAATTTTAATTTGACCAGAGAGGGACAGAGTGTGAGAGAGGGAAAGTGAGAAAGCAAGATGCCAGGTCTGGGACTCAAACCACAATCAGCCATGTGTAAGTCCAGTGCCCCTAAGTACCATGCCACTTGCTGGTCCCTATTCATTTTTTTGTTTATTTGTTTATTTTAAACTATTTTTTTTAGCTGTATTTATTATTTGATCAAAGAGGGACAGAGCGTGAGAGAGGAAAGTGAGAAAGCAAGCCACCAGGTCCAGGATTCGAACTGTGGTTGGCCATGTGGGAGTCCAGCAGCACTAACCACTACGCCACCTGCTGGCCCTATTTTTTAAGAATCATTTTGCAGGGGACCAACAGGTGGCATGGTGGTTAAGGTGCTGGACACTCCCACATGACCGACCACAGCTGCCTCTGCTTGGCACCCCTTCCTTTCACCTCTTTTCCTTGGAAACTGACATCTCAGGACTAAATGGGAGTGGGGGAGGGTAGAGAAAGGAAGGGAAAGTGGGAACAGAAGCCACTTTTTGCCCTCCATTTTTTTTTCTCTCATAGGAGAGACTTGTGGGCAAGTGGATTGCTTGCCTCTGCTGCTGTTTTGAAGCAGATTTAAAGCAACCTCACTCTCTTTTATTTTTTTAAGAATTTTGTGGGGACCAGCAGGTGGCGTGGTGGTTAAGGTGCTGGACATTCCCACATGGCTGACTGTGGTTCAAATACTGGACCTGGTGGCTTGCTTTCTCAACTTTCCCCCTCTCTCTCTGTGTGTATCTCTCTCTGGTCAAATTAAAATGAATGAATAAAATGAATGAATAAATAAAATTAAATAATTATTTGAAGAAGAAAATTTGGGAACCAGCAGTTAGCGTAATGGCTATGTCGCTGGACTCCCATGTAGTCGACTGCGGTTCGCGTCCCGGACCCGATGGCTTAAAACTCACGCCGGGCGTGTGTGTGTGCGTGCCCAAGATCCCGAGAGAATGGAGGAGAAGGGATTGTGGCGTGACCATCCCCCCTGGGGGGTGATTTCTCGCTTTCTGTCTCTGATGTCTCTCTCTGTCTGTCTGGCGAGCACACACGCCCTATAGTAAAAATCTCTCCCCCACCAAAAAAAAATGTGGGAGATGAGAATCTGATTTCTGTTGGAGGGAGAAAGTTAGAACATGAAGTTATTGATCTGATTCAGAATCATCAAGCCTAGACGCATCACATGTGCCAACCCATAAATAGCTTTTTTAAAATGTGCCAGAGGGTGTATGCTCTTGCCAGAGAGAGATGGGAGAGAGAGAGAGAGAAAGTGAGAAAGCACTCCACACCGCCCCATGGGGGAGGTTAGCTCTGTGGGAATCCAGCACCTAAACCACCATGACGGCTCTCATTTAGTCTTAGTAAGTTAATTATTAATTCTTCCAACAAATATTGAGTACCTACTTTGTGCTAGGTTCCTAGGAAAAAAACATACAAAAAACCCCTGCCCTTTCAGTGATACAAAAGGAGAGTGACTATTCCGAGTGCCAAAACAGCAAATAAAGTAAAGTACTGGGACCAGCAGTTAGTGTAATGGCTATGTCTCTGGACTCCCATGTAGTCGACCGTGTTCAAGTCCCGGACCTCCTGGTGGCTTAAACTCACGCCGTGTGTGTGTGTGTGTGTGTGTGTGTGTGTGTGTGCGCGTGCCCAAGATTGCGAGAGGAGAACGGTGGACAAGGGATTGTGGCCTGGCCATCACTCCGGGGGCAGTGGTGATTTCTTGCTTTCTGTCTGTCTCTCTCTGTCTTTCTGGGGAGCACACGTGCCCTGTAGCAAAAACCTCTCAAAAAGTAAAAAAATAAAAAATAAACTTCTGCCTCAGTTCACTCAGTGTCTAGGAAAGCAGGATTTTCAGGTAGAAGCTAGAAGCCGTGACTCATGGAAGGTGTTCCTCCTGTCTCCCAGGCATGCACCTGAAAGGCCTTGTCCTGCTGCACCTGCATTGCCCTGCCTCCAGTGTCCATAGGACGCTCCAGCACCCTGGCCCTCTGCTTCCCTGTGCAATGACAGCCCTTCACTCGTTCGGCTCCCGCAGTGCCCCCTTGGACTGCTGCTTGGAGTGAGCGTTTCTGACATCGGTAACTGAAGCATGCCCCTCCAGTTTGCCACTCTTGTGGCTGTCCATCAACCTTTGGGTCCTCAGTTTGTCCACTGGCCTTTTGCCTTCTCTCTATTCACTTGCCATCTCACCTGGCTTCAGTTCCGTAGCCCACCCTTTCAATGCACTTGCCAAGCCTGCGAAGTGCCTTGTTTCTCTTCCTCTTCATAGCAGCCAACTGGAGGAACCCAGCTGTCTTCCCCACGGACCCTAGTTGGCTACCAGGGAGAAAAATCCAAGGCAAATTGATGCCTTGATACATTCATGGAAGTTGCTAACCTCTCCGCTCGACACTGCTCACTTTTGGTTTACTTGAATTAGCCACAGAGGCCCAGACATAGTAAATCCCTACCAGACATGGAATGAACAAACGTGAACAACCCATCTCCTCTGCCGACGCTCACCTGGGCTAGGTCTCTAGATTCAGTGGTTTAACAAAACCACTTTTGTGGATCAGCCATGCCTGGTGGTTAAGGCAGCTGGATCCCACATGACCAACTGCATGGTTCAAGTCCTAGACATGGCAGCTTGAAAAACATGCTGAGCTTTTGCGCATGCGTGCCCAGGATCTCAAGAGGAGAAGAGGGAGAAAGGATTGTGACCTGACCCTTCCCCCAGGAGATGATTTATCATTTTCTTCCAGCCATTGCAGTGCCCTATAGTAAACAACTAAAAAGAAAAAAAGAAAACTTTTTTTTTTTCCTAGAGAGAGAGAGAAATTTTTGTTATAGGGCACATGTGCTCACCAGAAAGAAAGAGACAGAGAGACAGAAAGCAAGATATCACCCCCCTCCTTGGGGGGGAAGAGAATGACCATGCCACAATCCCTTCTCCATTCTGTTTTCAGGGTCTTTGGCAGGCATGCACATGCGACTGGGGCGAGTTTGTTTATTTTTTTAAGCATTATTTAATTTTGATCAGAGAAAGAGAGAGGGAAAGTGAGAAAGGAAGCCAGCACGTCTGGGACTTGAACCGTGGTCAGTCATGTGGGAGTCCAGTGCCTTAACCACCATACCACCTGTTGGTGCTCCCCCCAGCTCTCCCACTCTTTGAGTTTGTTTTTGAGAGGTTTTTGCTATAGGGCGCATGGGCTTGCCAGAAAGACAGAGAGAGAAAGAGAGACAGAAAGTGAGAAATCACCCCCTGGGGGGAAGGCCACACCTCAATCCCATCTCCTTTCTGGATCTTGGGCACGCATGCACATGTACCCGGTGTGAGTTTAAGCCACCGAGTCCAGGACTCGAACCATGGTTGGCTACATGGGAGTCCAGTGACGTAGCTATTACACCAACTGCTGTCCCCCCCTCCCCCTCTGAGTTTTAAGCCGCTGGATCTGGGACTCAAGCTATGGTCGACTATGTGGGAGTCCAGCCACATAATCATTATGCCATCTGCTAGTCCCCGAAAACCACTTTTGTAAGAAGAAAAGTAGGGGTGTTAATATTTTAAAAAACTAAACACCTGGCTAGATGGTGCACTGGTTAGCTAGATGGTGCACTGGTCCAGCTTCAAGTGAAGCTGGACCCATAAGAAGATCTGGCTTGGGTCCCCCAGTTGACGAACATCCAGGCCCCATGATCCTCACTAGCTGGGAAGGCTGAGGCGATCACACATGGGACCCTGTTAACAGTGCTTGTCTTGGGACCAGTAGTTACCGTAATGGCTATGATGCTGGACTCCCATGTAGTCGACTGCGGTTCAAGTCCGGGCTTAAACTCACACCGGGAGCGTGTGCGTGCATGCCCAAGAGGAGAGTGCAGGAGAAGGGATTGCGGCTTGGCCATATCCCCCCTGGGGCTGATTTCTCGCTTCCTGTCTTTCTGTCTCTGTCTTTCTTGCGAGCGCATGCGCCCTATAGCAAAAACCTTTTCTGTCTCTGCCTGTCTTTCTGGCCAGCGCACGCGCCCTATAGCAAAAACCTCTCAAAAAAAAGAGGAGTACTTGTCTTCCTCTCACTCTCACGAAAGAAATAAACTGAAAGAAAGAAAGAAAGAAAGGCCTTTAGCCAGTCACCAGCATCATAATAACAGGAGGAACTGGGCCCCCATGTGGGACACACTGTTTACATTAGCTAGCTCATTCGTTTCCCCTAAACGTCAGACAAGGTAGCTAATGATACCCTGTTAGACATCAGGAAAGCGAAGCGCTGAGAAGTCAGCTTTACTGTGGGGGTAAAACTGCGCTGCAGCGACGTTTCATCCCAAGCGGGACACGGACTTATGGATCCCCCCCACCCAGCCGGTCTCGCTTCCTGTCGCCCCTCGAACCAGGTCCCGCCAAGCCCCGCCCCCCGCCCCGCCCCAACACGCCCCTCTCCTCGCCCCCTGTGCTCGCAAGACTGCGGGGAGCAGGGTCTGCAGTGCGGGCTCTGGCCGCCAGGGGGCGACCGCGCGGCTCCGGCCCGACCGCTCTGGGCCGCGCTCCTCGCTCGCCCTCGGACTTGGCTACGGCTGCGAGGTGTCGCTCTGCCCGCGCCTAGCGCCGACCCGCTGGGCTCCCTGCGCCGGACCCAGCACCTCGGCTCCAGGGGCCGGACCGAGGCCGCAAGCAGAGCCACGGGGTGTGGGGCGGACCCAGGAGATGAAATGACAACGCCAACCCTCCAGGTACCTCGGCGCGGCCCGCCTGCGGAGGCCGAAGGCGCCTTGGCGGGGCCTGCGGGCCGCAGAGCCAGTGGGCGGACGGGTGTACCGACGGGCGGGCGGACCCCTTGGAGTCCCGGCCTCGCGGCCCCCGCCCCAGCCACCCCATCCTAGCCTCCGCCCGTTTGTTTTCACGCGCCCGGAGGCGAGATCCGCGTCCACCCCCAGCTCCTCGGCGCTCGCCGGCTGGCGGAGCCCGGAGGCCGCTCGCTACGTGCAGCCGGCGCCTCTGAACCGCCGCGCGGTAGCCTCAGCCCGGCCTCATGGGCACCGCTTCGGGAGGCTCTGCCCGGCGTCCAGCTGGTCGTGCAGGGAGTGATGCTCACTCGGTCCTCCAGGCCCGGGCCCTTCCCCAGTCTCTGACTTCTGTTCTCGGCCAGCAACCTTTCATTCATTCCCTAGATGTGCAGGGTGGTGCCACCCGGGTTCACGACTGACCCATCCTCCAGGTGCTGCCTGTCCTGCAGGGCCAGAAAATAAACATGCCCAGGCCTCAAAGCAGGGTTTGAATCTCAAACTCTGCCACTCACTAGCCTGTGACCTTGGGCTATTTTTTTGATCTTGGAATCTCAGGTTTCCTCGTCTGTAAAATGGGGTAATACCCTCGTAGAGTTGTGGGAATGTCTCCAGATTTAATAATTCAGGTAAAGCATTCTTAACAGTGTCTGGTACAGACTTAAGTAAGGACAGATAAAAGTGTTTGGGGGAGTTAGGCAAGACTTCATGGAACAAGGGGCATTTGGCCAGAGCAGCAAGGATGGTCGCCTGCAGATACTCAAAGGTGGAATAGGAATGGTTTCTTCACAAGAAGGAAAAAGTGGGAACCGATGTGGAATAAATTGGGCTACTAAGCTGGGAATTAGATTAGTCCAAAGCTAGACTCCACTGTCCACCAGCAGAAGCTCTGACCAATTAATCACAGTGGTAGGCAAATTTTGGCCTGCGCATCTCATCTGCCCAGTTTTTGTGTGGTCCATGTGTATAGACTGTTGAGTTTTCTTTTTTTCTTTTTTAAAGGTATTACTCACAAAATATTGGGTTGTTGGAAAGTTCATGGCGTGTTTTTCCTTTTGTTTTTAAAAGAACTATTTATTTTATTTATTTTATTAACAGCAGTTAGCGTAATGGCTATGTTGCTGTGTGTGCATGACCAAGATCCTGAAAGGAGAAGGGATTGCAGTGTGGCCATCCCCCCCGGGGATGATTTCTCACTTTCTCTCTACTGGTCTCTGTCTTTCTGGCCAGCACACATGCCCTATAGCAGAAACCTCTCCAATAACAAACAAACAAACAAAATTTATTTAGTTCCATTTGTTGTTATTATTTTTTGGAGAGGTTTCTGCTATAGTGTGCGTGCGCTTGCCAGAAAGACAGAGAAACAGAGAGAGAAAGCGAGAAATCACCCCCTCAGGGGGGAATGGCCACGCCACAATCCCTTCTCCTCCATTCTCCTCTCAGAATCTTGGGCACACATGCACACATGCCTGGCATGAGTTTTAAGCCACCGGGTCCGGGACTCGAACTGCGGTTGGCTACATGGGAGTTTGGCGACATAGCCATTATGCTAACTGCTGGTCCCTGTTGTTAATTATTTTTAAGAGTTATTTATTTAATTTCATTTGTTGTTATTTTTTAATTTGACTAGAGAGAGAAAGGAAAAAGAAAGCAAGCTGCCAGGTCTGGGACTTGAACCATAGTCAGCCATGTGGGAATCCAGTGCTTTTAACCGCTATACCACCTGCCTGCCTTGTTATTATTATATTTTAAATTTGGTCAGACAGAGACAGAGAGTTAGGGAAAGCAAGAAAGCAAGTCACCAGGTCCGAGACTCGAACTGCTGTTGGCCATGTAGGAATCCAGCGCCTTTAACCACTGTGCCACCTGCTGGCCCTCATGACATGTTTTTCTATGCAAAAATGTATCATGAGTTTTCTGGCAACTTAGTATAAGCCACCTACTTAAGCTGTACAATTCAGTGCTTTATATGCAGAGCGGTGGGACTATCACCAGAGTCACTTTTTAGAATATCATCATCACCCTTTAAAACAAACTCCACATCCTTCAGGTGGCACTACCCAATCTCTCTCTCCGTCCCAGCCCTAGGTGACCAGTAACGTTTTTTTGTCTCTATGGATTAGCCTATTCTGGGCATTGTATATAAGTGGAATCATATACTATATGGCCCTTTGTGACTAACTTCTTTCATTTAACATAATGTTTAAGTTGAGAGAGAGAGAGATAGGCACACCTAAGAGGTTTTCACGCCATAATCCACCCTCAGCCTTAGCCATAAATCACAGATACACATCCAGTATGTAAGGTCAGCTTCAAGACAAGGACCCTCCTGTGTAGGTCAAATATCACAGAGCATACCATCTGGCCTGGTCTTTACACGTTCTAAATGACTGGCTGGAAAAAAAATTTCATGATATTCAAAAAGCACAGGAAATTCAAATGTCATGTGATTCAAAATAAAGTTTTATTGGAACACATTCTTACTCTTTGAGGTATTGTAATTGCTATGGAGATTCTAAGGCTGTCAAAACCTAGAGTATTTACTGTCTGGTCCCTTTCAGAAAAACTTTGTCAGCCCCTTTGTTAGCACTTGGTCATTAGTCTCGGCTTTCCTCCTCATCCTTTGCTGTACGTGTTACTAACGATGCTGCCATGTTGGCAGTTTTATTTGTCACCTTCCAGTCCTGTTAAGCAAAACTGTTCGTCTCCATTGAGACTAAGGCCTCTGGAATTGAAAAACCATGTGGTTGCCAGAAAAATCTGATGCGCTCTTAATAGAGTATCTAGAAAGAGGGAGGGGATGGACCTGGTCTGCTCCATGAGAGACAGAACATACCTTGAAAATTGTTGTTCTAAAACCACTTTAAATAAGGACAGATGCAAGCTGTGTAGTAGTCCAGGGGACTGGGCCATGTTTTGTTTGTTCCAGAGAAGAGAATCCATCAGAGACAGGAGCACTGCCTGCATGTCTTACCTGAAGTGCCATTACTGGGTCAGAGGAGAAGGGTGAAGCTTGTGTTTAAGCTAATCTTTTTTTTTTTTTTTTTTTTTGAGAGGTTTTTGCTATAGGGTGCATGTGCTTGCCAGAAAGACAGAGACAGAGAGACAGAAAGCAAGAAATCACCCTCGGGGGGGATGGCCATGCCACAATCCCTTCTGGTTCTTGGCAGGGCCAGGGTATTTGTCCGGCTCTTTCTCACCTGAAAGGGACATTCTCCTCCATTCTTCTCTTGGGATCTTGGGCATGTATGCACATGCGCCCGGCGTGAGTTTAAGCTACCGGGTCCAGGACCCGAACTGCGGTCAACTACATGGGAGGCCAGCGACGTAGCCATTATGCTATCTGCTGGTCCCTAAGTTAATCTTTTGTCCCAGAAGGTTCAGGGCTACTAGCCATTCCCTCTTTTTTAATTATTTTATTTTATTTTTATTTTTTGAGAGGTTTTTGCTATAGAGCGCATGCGCTCGCCAGAGACAGAGAGAGACAGAGAGAGAGAAAATGAGAAATCACCCCCCAGGGGGGATGGCCACGCCGCAATCCCTTTTCCTCCATTCTCCTCTTGGGATCTTGGGCATGCACGCACACGCACCTCGCCCTGCATGAATTTAAGCCACCGGGTCCAGGACTTGAACCGTGGTTTACTACATAGGAGTTCAGTGACATAGCCATTATGCTAACTGCTGGTCCCCCCTCTGAAAAGGTAGTAGAAGCAGCTGGAGCTTGAAAACAGTAACCTCACACCTTTCGTGATTTCTTCAGTCCAGTGAGTTTATTTAACATCATCCTGGCCTAATTTAGCCCAGTCTGTTTGTTTTGTAGAGCTATTTGTGTGTTTTTCTTTTGTAAAAGTCTTACTTTCAGATGAGAAAGGGCCGGACAAATACCCTGGCCCTGCCAAGAACCAGTCAGGAGGTTTATTGTTTGCTGTGGCTGGAACTGTGGGCCTGCAGTGAGATTTCCTGCCCAGTGACTAGTGCTGTTTCAGGCTAAGTGGGAGATACTGGTAGTATTCCCTGGGGTGGTGAAGATGCGGTTTCCAAAACTGGATAAGTGGGTGCTTTTGGTGCAGCCCAGGGCATGGACCTACAGGATTTATGGCATTCTCACAGAGTTCTTAGAAGGTTCCTGAAGACAGTTCCCCTTGTCGACAGCACAGATTTGCCTCTGGAGTAAGCAGGCACTTTCCTTACTGCAGCTGCTGGTATAGTGAGCTATGTGTTAAGCATCCCTTCCCTGGGTGTCAGTTTGAGACAGTTTAGGAAAACTCTCTTTTATACTGAGCAGAACAGTAATCCGTTGCATTCTGTGTTTCCTCTCTTCCAGGCCATCAGTTCAGGTCCACTGCTCCCTTGCAGCAGTGAAATTTAAAAGTTGAACAAACTTGCCTTTTGAGCCTTAACCTGAGATACTAGGTTCAGGTTTCCGCTTGAAATCCAGAGTGAGGACTGAGGAGAAGATTGCTTTTTTTTTTTTTTTTTTTGAAGGTTGCTTTAAAAAAAAAAAAAAAATTATTATTTGGGGCCGGCAGGTGGTGTGGTGGCTAAGGGTGCTGGACTCCCACGTGGCCGACTGTAGTTCAAGTTCCAGACCTGGTGGCTTACTTTCTCTCTCTCTCGATCGCTCTGTTCCTCTCTGATCAGATTAACAATAAATAAGTAAATGTTAAATAAAGTAATTTAAAAAATAATAATTATTTAACTTTATTTATTTACTTATTTATTTTAATTTGACCACAGAGGGACAGAGCAAGATCGAGAGAGAGAGAGAAAGAAAGAGAGAGTAAAAAAACAAGTTGCCAGGTCCAGGACTTGAACTGCAGTCGGCCATGTGAGAGTCCAGTGCCTTTACCTGCCAGCCCCTTGGAGGTTGCTTTTAACTGTGCTGTGAAAAGTGATGGCTATCTTTCAAAGCTTTCTTTTGAGGCTTTCCTGGTTTATGTGGGATTAGTAGGAAAAGTAGGCCAACGTAATGGTCGTGACCAGTAAATCCATAGGCCTGGCAGTATCTCTTACCATATCTCATCCTTTTGCCTATCGCCAGTCTGGGTCTCCTGGGAAGCACTGGTCTATTTGCTTTGCCTTTCCAGAAAGCCATTGATCTGGTGACGAAAGCCACAGAAGAGGATAAAGCCAAGAATTACGAGGAGGCGCTCCGGCTCTACCAGCATGCGGTGGAGTATTTCCTCCATGCTATCAAGTGTGAGTCATAATTGGGGCCCTCCTGGTTGCAGGACCTGCAAGAGGGTGGGTACACAAGGCTTACAGGGGCCCCTCTCTGGTCTGCCTTTTGTAGATGAGGCACACAGTGATAAGGCCAAGGAGAGTATTCGAGCTAAGTGCATGCAGTACCTAGACCGGGCAGAGAAGCTGAAGGATTATTTACGAAACAAGGAGAAGCACGGCAAGAAGCCAGTTAAAGAGAATCAGACCGAGGGCAAGGGGTAAGTATGCAGGAGTAGACTGTGTCCCCTGATGGACTAGAGCCTTCAAGCGCATGTTCCCTCTTTCTGTGTCACTATCATTGATGGTGCCTTCCTCATGGGGAAATCTACTCATAAGAGTAATACTACCACTAGCTGCTTTCATTAAGCTGTTTGTAGAATACCCTTACATGCATCATCTCATTGGATCTGTACAATGAAAGCTCTAGGTGAGATGGGGAGCCTCGCGTGGAGGTTATAAGCCTTGGACTCTACAGCCAAACTCTCAGGCTATCACCCTGGCTCTGCCACTTTTTGGCTATGTGACTTTGGACAAGTGCCATGACTCCCTGTGCCTCATCTCAGAAGAGGGAAGACAGCAGACTTCCCTCCCAGTGTTGCTGTATGGAACGGATGAGGTGATGTGGGTTAAGCCCTTAGAATAGAGAGCTTGGCACAAATTTAGCGTTCTGTGCATGTGAGTTGCTATGACTCTCAAAGAAATACCATCTTCATCTGACTGGGGAGACAGCAGACTAAGAGGTTAAGAGAATTGCCAAGGTCAGAGGGCTAGTACATGGTGGAGTCTGGACACACATTCAGGGCCTCTTTTTGATTCCAAGGACAGCATTCTCTCCACAGCCTCCTACCCCAGGCCTGGCATTCTCCCACCACAGTGATTCCAGTCATCTGAGCACTAATGCTGGTGGCATCTGGGTAAGGGGAGGGGCTGCAGAGCAGACAGGTCACAGAGGGGAGAGGCAAGTAGTGTGTCAGCCTACCAGATAAGGTACATATCCATGTTCCAATTCCCCAGAACAAGACACATACCTAGAGAGGGACAGGAGGCTAGGGACCTCCAGGAGGAATGAGAGAGTTCTGAGGACAGCAAGTAAATTAAGTCAGGAGAGACACGGGCCACTGGATGAGAGTGGTTACTGTCTTCTCTCCAGATGTTCCCTTTAGATTAAAAAGAACATTTTGATCTGCTAGAGGGCTGTGTGCTTCCCAGAAGAGGGAGAAGATAACCCATACTGGGGCATGGTCACGCCACAATCTCTTCTCCATATCTCCATTCTGTCAGGATTTGGGGCACATGTACCTGGTATGTTTCTCAAGCTGCCGGGGACCAGTATTCTAACTGCAAATTTGGACATATGGGATCCAGCTGCTTTAACCACAGGCCATAGGGCTGCCCTAGATTTAAACTTTACCCTCGTCCCATCCCTTGGCATGTGACCATTTTGGAGTCACGCCACATGTTTCCTGTTCTGAGTCTGTATGGAAGGCTCCTGACACCTACTTGTGCTTGACTGGCAGCTCTTGAAGTCCAGCCAACGTACGTGTCCCTCACCAGTCTTTAGGAGAGGCAGGTGTTTCTATTCTTATTCCCTTAATGAAGGGACAAGGACAGGTTCTGATCATATCCTGAATGATCCAGAGGTGAGTTGCTGAGAATGTGAAGCCTTGATGTCCTTGAAGTCCCTGTGCTGTTCACTCACCCCTGCTGAGAAGCTTCTTTCTTTTGGGCTAAAAGCCAGCTGTGATCTTCTGTCTCCTTCTCCAGCAGTGATAGTGACAGTGAAGGGGATAATCCAGAGAAAAAGAAACTACAAGAACAACTGATGGGTAAGAGGCTCCAGGCCCTGAGGCAATGGGATGGGATGCGACCTGGGTGCACTGTGGGTTGGAACATGCTCATGGATCAGGCCCTGGGCCTCCTTCCTCTCACAGGTGCTGTTGTGATGGAGAAGCCCAACATACGGTGGAATGATGTGGCCGGGCTGGAGGGGGCCAAGGAGGCCCTTAAAGAAGCTGTCATCTTGCCAATTAAGTTCCCACACTTGTTCACAGGTATTAGTTGAACCACTTCCAGCCCAGATGTACAAATGCTGAGTTTCTGCTGGAACAAACTTGGGGCTCCAGCTCCAAGTATCCAGAGCAGGTGGCGACTAGGTTCCCTCAGCCCACAGAGGGTGAGAGCCTTGCCATGTGCCCTCAGTCAGAAGCACATGGCCTGCTCACCATGCTGGTCTACTCCGTGGCTTCTCACTGGTGCCAAAGCACCTTTGTGACTACAGCTTTGAGTAGCCACTCTGGTGGATGGGCAAGGTGTCTGAGCCAGTACCAGCCAGTGTCATCCTGCAAGGTTGTGGGGATCCTTAGCAAGGGCTGGGACTGAATAAGCTCTTAGCAGGGGACTGAGTTCTTGTTACCTCTTTGCTCCCCGAATTCATTGTTTTATAGAACTTCTCCTCTCTTGCCGTATTTACAGTGACTAAAGATCTTTTACCTTTTTTTTTTGTTCCCTTTCCTGGATTAGGAAGAAGCTGACTTTGGTTTATTTCTTATTGTAGGCAAGCGTACCCCTTGGCGGGGGATACTGCTCTTTGGACCCCCTGGCACAGGGAAATCCTACCTGGCCAAAGCTGTGGCAACAGAAGCCAACAACTCCACCTTCTTCTCTGTGTCCTCCTCAGACTTGATGTCTAAGTGGTTGGGGGAGAGTGAGAAGTAAGTCAGCCACCAGGCAGTTCTGCTGGCAGCCCCGGCAGCTCCCTGTCCCTTGGTGTCATCTCCCAGAGGAGCTGCTAGGTTGGTTGGTTGTAATGATAGCATGTGTGCACATGAGAGAGGAGAAAGAATGGAGCACCCTGATGGAGTCTTGTCACTACTCAGTCCCCTTTCCCCAGTCCTCCAGCTCCTCAGGAGGCTAGACTTCCATAAACATATTTGGTGTGTTTTCATGCCAACCAAGGGATCCAAACTGACAGTCACCCAGCTTCCAGCTTTGTAGGGCACTAGAGTTACCACTGTGCTCCAGTGGCTGGGCCAGGGGCTGCTGTTAGATATTCAGGGAGAGTAGCCAGGAGAGCAGTGTCTTCTTAGCTTATTGGATGGGACACCGTCCTGACGAAGAGGTGAAGCTGAAAGGGAACCTTGGAGAGAGGAATTACTCAAGAAGGGAAGGGAAGGGAAGGGAAGGGAGGGGAAGGGAAGGGAAGGGGAAGGGGAAGGGGAAGGGCAGGGCCAGCAGCTGAGTATCAGCTGGGTGCCCTCTGCTGGGGCAGTCTAGGCAGTTTACTTACTCGCTACACTGGCTCCCATTTTGCAGACGATGGAACTGAGGCTCAGAGGAAGGCACATGGCTTGTCATAAGTGCAGAGCTTATGAACGGGGCTCCCAGGATGTGAAGCTGACGCCTAGGCTTGCCTTTCCTCTTAGTACAGTGCTACCAGAGGACTTGTTACCTCCCTTTTCTACACTTGAAGCATGGCTGTGGTCTCAGCCTCTCTATGGGAAGGGTGAGAGGACAGACATGGCAACAGGGACCCTGAGTGGGCATGTCTGCAAACATCCAGATCCCACCCCATTTCTTGCCTCCACAGACTTGTCAAGAACTTGTTTGAACTGGCCAGGCAGCACAAGCCCTCCATTATCTTCATTGATGAGGTGGATTCCCTATGTGGCTCCCGAAATGAAAATGAGAGTGAGGCTGCCCGAAGGATCAAAACAGAGTTCTTGGTCCAGATGCAGGGTATGTGCAAATCTCAGGCCCCTCCAGAAGCCTGCAGCTCCATTATTTGGCTGTGGCTAGATTTGATTGTCCTTGAAGTGGGGGAGAAGCACTTCTTGGCACCTTCTCCTCAGGCCTTTGATGGGATCTCACTATAGGGACGTTCTGAGGCCTTTGCCCCACCAGCTACCTCTGCCTTTCCATGGAAGGCAATGCTTGGGTCTCTTCACTCCCTAACAAACCCAGATCAGGATAGGGTTTAATTCCAGTTGGGACCCTGCCATTGGTGGCACAGGGATAGCTTCAGTTGGTGACACACAAAGCCCATGAGGTTTGTTCCCATAGGTTCTGACTGAGCCTTGCAGGTATCTTCAGAGTCAGTGTCTTATCTCCCTTTCTCCACAGGGGTGGGGAATAACAACGATGGGACTCTTGTTCTTGGTGCCACAAACATCCCATGGGTGTTGGATTCAGCCATTAGAAGGAGGTGAGCCTTCCCCATAAAGGCTGGGGGCTGAAGTCATACCATAGCCATGGTCCACCTCTGCTGCTGGTCTGAGTGCAGCTGGATCCCATTTCTCAGTAGACTTCCCATCTGTGGAGTAGTCATAATAAAGCCACTTCCAAGGGGGCCATGCCACCCCTTCCATGAAGACCATTCCATCATATATCCAACTCTTGCCATGTACTTGGCTCTCCAGGTTTGAAAAGCGAATTTACATCCCATTGCCAGAGGAAGCTGCGCGTGCCCAGATGTTCCGGTTGCATCTAGGGAGCACACCTCACAACCTCACAGACGCCAACATCCATGAGCTAGCCAGGAAGACAGAAGGCTACTCAGGTGCAGACATCAGCATCATTGTGAGGGACTCTCTCATGCAGCCTGTCCGAAAAGTGCAGTCAGCTACACACTTCAAAAAGGTGAGTGGCCAGCAAGCAGTGGCTTAGAAAGTGTCATAGGCCAGAGGGATTCGTGGTTTTCTTTGCTAGCTTCCTGGTCTTGCTCCTTGGCTGCTCAAGTGGCAAGGTCTCAGTCTCCTTGAGAACCAAGGGAAAGTGCCATGTGGGCCCTCTGGCTCAAGGGGGCAGAGTTGCACCGGCTATCCCTACCCTGCAGCTCCTGTGTCATTGTGACCGTCTCAAAACTGAAACCATCGCACAGGACACCTCTGCAGCCTCCTTGATCAGCACTGTGCTCTTGTCATGGTGGACACCAAATAAATGTTTGAAAGTGCTGGATTTAAGATTACCAGTTGTGGGACCAGCAGTTAGCGTAATGGCTGTCGCTGGACTCCCATGTAGTTGACCGTGATTCGAGTCCCAGACCCGGTGGCTTAAACACATGCTGGGCTCATGTGCGTGCATGCCCAAGATCCCGAGAGGAGAATAGAGTAGAAGGGATTGCAGAGTGGCCACCCCCCCTGGGTGGGGGGTGATTTCTCGCTTTCTGTCTCTCTGTCTGTCTCTGTCTTTCTGGCAAGCACACGCGCCCTCTCAAAAAGAAAAAAAAAAAAAAAAAAAGAGAGATCACCAGTTGTAAGGTCTCACCATTCAGGCACATCTTTGCTAAGTGTTTGCTGTCAGTCCCACTATGTGCCATACACTATCCTAGATGCTAGGAGACATTAATGACCACAGCATACAGAAACCCCTGCCTTTTATTTCCTAGTGGGGGAGACAGACAATAAACAGAATAAATACTAGCTTCTTAGAGGGTGAGGAGATGGGGGAAGATAGAGCAGGGTCAAGATGATTAGGAGTTACAGACACTTGGAGGGACTGGGCATTTTACTCTTAAAGGACAAGCCCCATTGGAGTGACATTTGAGTTGAGAGTTGAAGGAGGAGAGGGAATGAGCCTTGGGGATATTCAGAGGAATGTTTTTAACAATGCAGCAGACTTCAGTTGGAATCAAAATATGTCAGGGAAGTCATGACACAGAAAAATGTGGCATGACTTTCCCAACTACACACACACACACACGCACGCACACACACACACTATATGAAGGTTTATTTTCTCCGTGAGTGAGAGATGGGGAAATGGCACCTCCATCAGTGTTGACACCATGGTCCACTCCCAACTTTAGCCTGCACTGATCATGGGCACATGTGCCCAGCATATTCATGGAGGTCTCTGGAGGCAAACCTACGACCTTCCTACATGGGTCAGCCTCACAGAGCATTACATTTTACCACTGTCCCTCCATTTGGCTCCATAAAAATGTTTTTGATGTCACTGTACTTGGAGTCAGATTTGGTGGCATGTATGAGGAAGACATCAAGGCATTTGCAGCTACTATTTTTTTTTTTTTTGGAGAGGTTTTCGCTATAGGGCGCGTGCGCTCGCCAGACAGAGAGAGACATAGAGACAGAAAGCGAGAAATCACCCCCCAGGGGGGATGGTCACGCCGCAATCCCTTCTCCTCCATTCTCCTCTCGGGATCTTGGGCACTCACGCACGCCCGGCGTGAGTTTTAAGCCACCGGGTCCCGGACGTGAACCGTAGTCGACTACGTGGGAGTCCAGCGACATAGCCATTACGCTAACTGCTGGTCCCCAGCTACTATTTTAGATTTGGAGAATAGTGGCTAGGACAGAATGCTGGTAACAAGCCTCTGGAGTCAGACTGCAAGTCACATTGACTACTCAGTTCAAAGGAGCCCATCCTTTTTTAGATCCTGATGTCTTAGAAACCCTGTAATTACTTTCTCTTTAAGATATCTTTGGAGGGGCCAGCAGGTGGCGTGGTGGTTAAGGGCACTGGACTCCCACATGGCCAACCGAGGTTTGAGTCCTGGACCTGGTGGCTTGCTTTCTCACTTTCTCTTTCTCTCCCCCTCTCCCTCCCTCTGTTCAAGTTAAAAATGAACAAATAAATAAAGCTGAATAAAATCATTCTTAAAAGAAATGTCCTGGGAAATCTGAGGTGTCCTGCCCCTACCCCACACACTGAGGGGTAGCCACTCCAGCCATATTCCTATCTGGTTTCAGGTCTGTGGCCCTTCCCGCACCAACCCTAGCATTATGATTGATGACCTCCTGACCCCATGCTCACCAGGGGACCCGGGAGCCATGGAGATGACTTGGATGGATGTCCCTGGTGACAAGCTCTTAGAACCTGTAGTTTGCATGGTAAGTGACCAGCTAGGAATGAGGACTGCACAGAGCCTTGGGGGCTTGGGTCCAAAACAGAAATAAGCTTCTCTCATTGTGTCCTAGACCATTGGCAGCTCCTCCTAGAGAATGGCCCTGCAGCTCTGAGTAGCCAGAGCTCCTGCTGTTACACTCAGCAGAGCCCAGGTTGGCTGGGAGGCAGGGACATTATCGTGTTCTCTTCTTCAACAAGAAAAAAGTCCAGCTAGTGGGGCTTAGTCATCCCTTAGGTTTGGCTTACTTGGTGCATGGCAGGAACCAGTATGTTGGCATAGTCTGACCTGATGCAGTTGTGCAGGCAGCCAATCACCAAGATAGTCAGGACCTCATTTTTTTTTTTGGAGAGGTTTTTTCACCATAGGGTACGTGTGCTCGCCAGACAGACAGAGACATAGAGACAGAAAGCAAGAAATCACCCCCCAGGGGGGATTGTCACGCTGCAATCCCTTCTCCATTCTGGGCATGCACACACAGGCGCCCGGCGTGAGTTTTAAGCCACCAGGTTCGGGACGCGAACCGCGGTCGACTACGTGGGAGTCCAGCGACTAGCCATTACTCTAACTGCTGGTTCCCAGGACCTCTTTTTATCTTAGTCTTGCCAGTTGTCCTGGCAGTTGTCTGCCTAATGGCTGGAGTGGTGGGTGTGCAGTTAAGGAAAATTCTAGTAGGAGTTACAAGATGATAGAGCATAGATTCTCTCAGACTAGAAGTAGATCTGGAAATGATGTGAGCTGCTTTGGGAGGGAGAGTCCTTGCCATAGGCAGATTCAAGGGGACACCTGTAGGGATTTTTTTTTTTTTTTTTTTTTTGAGAGTTTTTTGCTATAGGGCACATGCGCTCACCAGACAGACAAAGAGAGACAGAGAGACAGAAAGCGAGAAATCATCCCCCAGGGGGGATGGCCACACCACAATCCCTTCTCTTCCATTCTCCTCTCGGGATCTTGGGCACGCACGCACACGTGCCTGGCGTGAATTTAAGCCACCAGGTCTGGGATGCGAACCGCGGTCGACTACATGGGAGTCCAGCGACATAGCCATTACACTAACTGCTGGTCCCTAGGGACTTATTTTGAGGGGTGACCTCGAAGGCAGGCCTTTCCCCACCCTGTTCTGCACAGTTCCATGGTGAAGGGATGCTGAGGAACTCGGGCCTGGCTCCTTCTCAGCTGTGTGCTCTTCTTTGTAGTCGGACATGCTCCGGTCTTTGGCCACCACTCGGCCCACAGTGAATGCAGATGACCTCCTGAAAGTGAAGAAATTCTCAGAGGACTTTGGACAAGAGAGCTAAAAGCTTCTTCACTTGGATGATGGTGAAGGTGGGAGGTTGACTGGAGGAAATCCACAGCAGCCCCCATGCTAGTGGCTAGAGAGAGCCCCAGGGCTCATCCTAAAGTCACTACAGCATCCCTTCTGCTGTCTGGCCACTGGCCAGGAAGCAGGAAGGAAGGGCCTCTGCAGCCACAGAGACACTCGGCCACATGGGTGGCACACGGTGGATCCTGGCTCTTCCTACTTCCTCCTCCTCTTCTCTCCTGGATGCTCACCACCTCCTTTGCCTGTCCCTCCATGTCTTCATTTTTTAAAAGTCTGTTTTGTTCCCCTAAATCAATGCTGCTTGGATTTTCGTCTCATTTATATGTAAAGATAAACTCTCCAGAGGTGTGTCAAGGAACAGAAACAGCCGTGCTGCAGGTCTGGCGCAGCAACTTCCAGACAGCTGGACCGGCCCCACCAACCTTCTTCCTCGTAGGCTCAAGTTTTGTTCCTCGAGAAGAGATGGGCTGATGCCCCTAGGTCCCCAGCCCAAGCTCTGCCTGTGAAGACTGAGTAAGACTAGCCATCCCCACCCTCCAGGTTTGCATCCAGGACCCTGCGTCTTCCTGCAGGAGGAGGAGATGGTTTTTGTGAGCACAAAGCCGTTTTTGTTGGAATGAGGAAAGCGGGCAGGAGAGTTTTCACTGTTGCTTTTTCCTCCTTTGAGTATAAGAACACTGAAGCCAGCCACTGCTCCTGCTCCCTGTCCTGGAAATGGTCTAATAAATCCTTTTCCCTTCTTGAGCCACCTGAGTGATCTCATTTTTGACTCTTATCTGGACCTGTGTGAACTCTCCTATTACTTCCTTAAAAAGATCTTTCTCTACTCAATTCAGTAGAGTAGGAGGGAGGTAGGAGTGCTGATTTACAGACTCCCTTAGGTCAGAGTTTGGTATGGTTTTTCCAGATGAGAACATACAAACTGGGAGGTTCTTGAGTCCTGGAACCTATAGCTTGAAAAACAAACACTCTGGGTATGTGATTTTGCATGCCCCAATTCCTGAAAGGTGGCAGAAATAGGAGACTGCAGCATGACCATTCCCATGGAAGGTGCTTTCTTCCTTTCCCTCTGTTTCCAGTGAGCACATGTGCCCTCTGGCAAATTTTTTTTAAATAAAAATAAACTACTCCTTGACCCAGGACCATTCTGTCCTGTGTTTTACTTCTACAAGCAAATTCTGGCACCCAAGGCCAACCAAGGACATGTAAGACCTTTGTAAAAAGAACTCAGCGAACATGGCCAACCACAACCTTGAGTTTTTAAATGCAGCTCTCAGAAAACTGAGGACCACGGTATGATTTATCAGATCTTGAATTTGGGAGTAGACTGTCCAGATTTTCTTAAATCATTTCTTCTGAGAATTAATTTACGTGCCCACTTAACACAAAATTGTCAGGAAAGTCTACTTTCAAGGGGTTACATTTCTCTGAGTTGTAGACAGTATTTTGTCTGTACTTGATTTCGGGGCAAACATTTCTAACACCTTTTCCAACTCGGTTTGGCATACTTTGGGAGTCCACTGTTGTCTGTCAGATCAGAGCTAATACAGATACGATGGAAAGTGTGCCCGGCTCAAAGCTGAAGTATTTGCCTCTTGATTCCAGTGAGAAAACTTTAGTCATTCACCTCCATCCAGTGGATATTTGTAAATGTCCTGCTGTCCATTTTATCAATGAACAGGCACCCCTGCAAATGGTCCATCTCATGCTGGATGATGCGGGCTGCCCAGCCACTGGCCTGCCATACCACCTGCTCTCCTCTTGGGTCCAGCCCTGCAAAGGAAGTCACAGCTTGGGTGAGGTGGGGACACAGAATTGCATCATTCTCAACCTACTTGCCCTGTTCAAACCCATTTATTGGGGCTGGCAGGTGGCATGGTGGTTCAAGGTGCTAGATGTCCACATGGACAACCACAACTCAAGTCCCAGACCTGGTGGCTTGCTTTCTCACCTTCCCTCTCTCTCTGATCAAACTGAAAAATAATAATAAACTAAAAATAATTCTTAAGGAAAAAAAAAAAAAAGGGACTCCATTGATTTTGACCCTCCAGGACCAAGCAAGGGGCTTGCTCAAGAGAAACAATTACTCCAACCCTAGCAAGGAACCACATTCTTCTGCACAACATGCCAAGTGTGACATCGGGAATGGCTTATCACCTTGGGCTGGGCACCATAACCCATCTAAATGACAAAGAAAGTATGTATGTCAGAGACTGACAGGGAGTGGGGGTGTGCCTAAAGCAAAGTCTGGTGTGTGGGCTAACAGCAGAATTGGGACACACTCCCAACTCGCATCTCATCTGAGCCGGCCCTTTACAAGAGTCTCCCTCATCACAACCTGGCAGTCTGGAGTCCCATCCATGCCCAGATTCTGCTCTGTCCCCGTGGAAGTCTCCGCTGATTACAATCAACACTCTCACTGGAGTGTTCATCCGCTCCGGGGCCGCCCCAGGATTCCGCCGCTCGCACCTGATATTTGCACAGCCTGGAAACGGGGCACGTAGGCCAGGAAGCCGGCGACGCTCTCGCAGCCCTCGGGAAAGGTGACCAGGCGACTGTCCAGCACCCGTAAGCTAGGGTTCACGAACACACGCAGGGGGAAGGGCTCCATCTGGCGAAGCTGGCGCAGGCGCGGCGCGCAGGCGCGGCACAGCGCCTCGGGGAGCTCCAGGGCCAGAACCTGCAGCGGCACCCCTAGCTGCGGCGCACTCAGGCCCACACAACGCCGCCGCCGCATCACCTGCACCAGCCGCTGCACCAGCCGCTGCAGCTCGGGCCCCGCCAGCTGCGCTGGCTCCACCGGGGCCGCCACAGCCCGCAGCACCGGATCCCCAACCTGGCACACGTGCGAGTATGGCGGCTCTGGCGCTCCCTGCACCAGACGCCTCACGTAGCTCCAGTAGGAGCGCTGGCGCGCGGGGCCCTCCGGGCCGTTCGTGGAGCTGCAGGCCCGAGCGCCACTGGCCACTGGCCCCTGGGCCCCCAGCTGGCCGGGGCCCACATAGCGGCTTGCCCGCAGCAGCAGCTGCCCGGCCCACAGTCGGCCCATGGCGCGCCGGAGCGAGAACCCAGCCCCCTACTCTGCTGTCTCGGCTCCCGTAGTCGCCCGCCCCCGCCGCGCTGGACGCCGGGAAGCGCAGTTCGCGCGCCTTCTGGGAACACCGCGAGAGGGGACAGTAGCCAGGCGTGAGAACCAGCAGCTTTATTGTTTGCTTCCACCCAGGTAGAGCGAATCCGGAAGCTCCCTGTTCAATCCCTGGGCGTCCTTTCCGAGAACATCTTCCAGGCTCCAGAGTACGTCCTGTGCAATCTTGGGCGAGGGAACCCCGGCCCCGCACCGCCAGCAGCAGCTCTTCCCCGCAGAGCGCCCGCACACCGGTTCTCCACCACAGACGCAGGAACACCTTAGGGCCCCAAACCAGGCGTCTCCCCCTGCAGCGGCTCCACTGATGACATCTCCTCTTGCCCATCTTCAAGGTGAGCTGGAGGGACTGGCGCCAAGCTTGGTTCCTCGGCTGGACTTGGACACTCGGGTGTTGGACACCCGGGTGCTGGACGCTCGGGTGCTGGACACTCAGGTGCGGGAGCTGTGAGCTCAGGCACGAGCTCCTTCTCATCTAAGGGGAAGACCATCTCTCTCTTGGGCAGGATGAAGGCAAGAGGCTCCTGGATGGCACTGCTGTTCACATGCCCCAGGTGTCCGTACTTAGATAGCTGAGCGGGCGGAATGCCTGACACAGACGGTAGGGAAAGTGAAACAGGAAAAACGCTATTAATAAAATTCAATATGGATAGAAGCCACAGAAAAGAGAAAAGAACAGGCGCAACTAGCATGTTCAAACAGCAGAAGGTACTTTTGTGGTATGGGACAGGAAGCTCTGCTCTTTAGCAAGGCTAGGAGCGTAATCGGGCAGCACCGGGCAGATGGAGTCTCAGTGAACACAGGCCTCCCTGTTACTGACCCAAGGGGAAAGCTGGGGCCAAAGTGAAGCACAGCCATTCTTATCGGTGTGATCACTGACCTATTCCCTTGTGGGAATCTACATCTCTCTCATCCGAGGACACAGAAATGAGCGCAAATTAGAAAAAACATTAATTCCTCTGGATATTTTATAGAAAAGGGATCATACAATATGTGCCTTCTGGGCTGGTCCATGACCTAGTGGTTAAGGAAGCCTGATGCCACATAGCTAACCATGTAGATGGAATCCTGGCCCTGACAGGGTGAAAAACATGAGGGGCGCATGTGTATGCACACCCAAAAGCCTAATAGGATGGAGAAATGGAAGAGACCAAATTGTGGGGATACCAGGTCCCATCAGGAAGTGCTTTCTCTCTCCCTCTCTTGTGTCTCACTATTATGGATTGTACATACCCTCTGGCAATCAAAAAGATGTGGCTTCTTCCATTTAGGTCTATTTAGCCATAATACATATATATATATTTTTAATTTTATTTTTCCTGTAGAATGTGTGCTCTCATTAGAGACAGAGAGAGAGGGAAAGTGAGAAAACACCCTGTGGTGGGGGAATGCCACAATCCCTTCTTCATTCTCTAGGGATCTTGGGTATACACCCAGCATGATTTTCAAGCTGCAGGGACCCAAACCACGTAGTTGGCCATGTGGGATCAAGTGCTTTAATCTCCATGGCAACTGCTGACCCATGTCTTAATTCCTTTTATAGGAAATGTCCAGAAAAAGCAAATCTACAGCAATAGAAAGGTTGCCCAGAGCCAAGGGAGCACTTGAGGAACCACCACAAATGGACATAAGGGATCTTTTTTTCGATGGCAGTATAGTTGCAC
Source organism: Tupaia tana (assembly GCA_026018925.1). Lineage (NCBI taxonomy): Eukaryota > Metazoa > Chordata > Mammalia > Scandentia > Tupaiidae > Tupaia > Tupaia tana. The sequence goes on along the minus strand of JAKSZU010000018.1, from coordinate 17,683,644 downwards.
ACCTCTGCACTTTTAGTCACACATACATGCACGTCAATTATTTAGCATGTAAATTACTTACCAGTAAAGCATTTGAAAATCTCCTCTTACCTAAAGTCTGTGCTATCTGAGCTGGTGGGAAAAGGACTTGGAGACAGCGATTCAAATAAGGAACAAGGTCTTCCAGGAAGATAGTGCAGAACTGGACAAAGAGCTCTTGTTCCCCACTGCTGAAGGCAGCCTCTTCGGCACGATGGAAGGCCAGGATTATTTTGGTTACCTAAAAGACAAGGACACTAGCAATCACCGGGGCAGTCTTTCTCTAAATTACAAATGTGCAGCACTCAGCTGTTCATGAAAAAATGCATTCCAGACAGTACATTCTATTACCACCTTGTTTAAACTCAGAATTGTGGTCATTCTCCACAATTCTGTCACTTATTGATGTATTTCTTTTTTTTTCTTCCTTTTTTTGGAGAGGTTTTGCTATAGGGCACGTGCGCTTGCCAGACAGAGACAGAAAACGAGAAATCACCCCCCCCCCCCAGAGGGGATGGGATGGCCATGCTGCAATTACTTCTCCATTTTCCTCTCGGGATCTTGGGCACACACGCACACGCACCCGGTGTGAGTTTAAGCCACCGGGTCCGGGACTCGAACCATGGTCGACTACATGGGAGTCCAGTGACATAGCCATTACGCTAACTGCTGGTCCCTGTGAGGATAAAGTCTTAATCTCTGTCATTATGATGAACACTATTTTACATGGAGTAAGATCTTTTTTTTTTTTTTAAGAGGTTTTTTTTTCTTTTTGCTACAGGGCGCGTGTGATCACCAGAGAGACAGAGACAGAGACAGAAAGCGAGAAATCACCCCCCAGGGGGGATGGCCATGCTGCAATCCCTCCTCCTCCATTATCCTCTCGAGATCTTGGGCATGCACGCACATGCGCCCAGTGTGAGTTTAAGCCACCAGGTCCAGGACTCGAACTGCGGTTGACTACATGGGAGTTCAGTGACATAGCCATTACACTAACTGCTGGTCCCAAGATCTTTCTTACTCTTAGAAGAGACATCAGCAGAAGGATATTATGGTGGGAACCAGCAGTTAACGTAATGGCTATGTCGCTGGACTCCCATGTAGTCAGTCGACTGCAGTTCGCATCCCGGACCCGGTGGCTTAAAACTCACGCCGGGCACATGTGCGTGCGTGCCCAAGATCCCGAGAGGAGAACACAGGAGAAGGGATTGCGGCGTGACCATCCCCCAGGGGGGGTGATTTCTCGCTTTCTGTCTCTCTGTCTCTGTCTGGCGAGCGCATGCGCCCTACAGCGAAAACCTCTCCAAAAAAAAAAGGACATTATGGTTCAGCCCCTGATGTGGTAGTTAGGGTGACTAAATCTCACATGGCTGACTGGGCAGTTTGAGTCTTAGACCTAGTTTCTTGAAAAACACACTGGGTGTGTGTGCGCATTCACAAAAAATGGGTGAGTGAAAACGGAATTGCGGTGTGACCATTCTCTATTGGGGATGCTTTTTCACCACTACCACCAACCTCTATAAACACAGGTGCCCTTTGGCAAAATTGAAAAAAGAGATTTAGGCCAGTATGGTTACACCACTGGACTCCCACATGGCTGACCCTGGGCTGAGTCCCAGACCCAGTGACTTGAAACACACTGGGCATGTGTGCCCCAAATCCTAGTAGAATGGAGAAGGGATTGCTATGGCCATCCCCCTGGGTGGCTGATTTTTCACTTTCCGTCTCACTGTCTCAGTCTCTCTCTGGCAAGCACACGCACCCTAAGGCAAAAAGCTCTTAAAAAAAAATTTATACAGGGCCAGCAGGTGGCATGGTGGTTAAAGGTGCTGGACTCCCACATGGCTGACCACTGTTCAAGTCCCAGACCTGGTGGGCTTGTTTTCTCGCTTTCCCTCTCTTTCTCTGTCTCTCTGATCACACTGGAAAATAATGAAAATAATAAAGTTAAATAAATATTTTTTAAAAAGATTTTATACAAGTGCCACCTGACTGACATTTACAAGATGCCATTAATTTGAAGAAGCATCCTAGGGGACTGGCAGGTGGCATGGTGGTTAAGGTGCTGGACTCCCACATGGCCAATTGTGGTTTGTATCCTGGACCTGGTGGCTTGCTTTCTCCCTCTCCCGGTTGTCTCTCTCTCTGGTCAAGTTGAATAACAATAAATAAAATTAGATGAATAGTTCTAAAAATTTTTTTAAAGAAAGAATCCTAGTATCTAAGGATTTCAATATGTAAAAATGTGCACCATAATAGACTAGTATTACAACTACTTTAGGCAGAATTATAAGATGGCTTTCATTATTCTTGTGCCTAGTATCCATGCCGCTGTGTAATCATTTTTCCCTGTATGCATATAGAATCTGAAACTTGCTTCTAGCCAACAATATAGTAAAGATGAAGGATTTTTTTTATGTGACTTTGAATTAATTAGAAGATTATGAGACCAGCAGGTGGCATGGTGGTTAAGGCGATGAACACTCCCACCTGTCTGACCACAGTTCGAGACCTGTACCTGGTGGCTTGCTTTCTCACTTCTCTCTCTCTCTCTCTCTAGTCAAATTAAATTAATAAATAAATGAAATTAAATAAATGAAATTAAATAAATAAGTCTGTGGAAATAAAAGATTATTCTGGGGGCTGGCAGGTGGTGTGGTAGTTAAGGCACTGGACTCCCAAATGGTTGACGGCAGTTCAAGTTCCAGACCCGGCAGCTTGCTTGCTCACTTTCTTTCTCTTTCTCACACTGGCGAGCTCATGTAACCTATAGCATATTCAAATGTAACAATAATAAATAATTTTTTTTAAATAAGGTTATTCTGTACAAGTCTGATTTAGTCAGATGGACCTTTTAAAACAGAGTACCTCGGAAAAGAGCCTTGAGCTCTCTTGCTGGCTTTTTTTTTTTTTTTTTTTTTTTTTTGAGAGGTTTTTGCAATAGAGCGCATGCGCTCACCAGAAAAAGAGAGAGACAGAAAGCGAGAAATCACCCCACAAGGGGCATGGCCACGCTGCAATCCCTTCTCCTCCATTCCCCTCTCAGAATCTTGGGTGTACACGTGCCTGGTGTGAGTTTAAGCCACCGGGTGCGGGACTCAAACCATGGTCGACTACATGGGAGTCTAGCGACATAGCCATTATGCCAACTGCTGGCCCCACTGGCCTGATTTAACTTTATTCATTTATTTAACTTTTGACCAGAGAAGTAAAGAGCATGAGGTGGGAGGAGGTAAGAAAGCAAGCCGCCAGGCTAAGTGTATTGTTTTAAGCTGCTAAGTTTGTGGAGATTCGTTATGAAGCAACATAAAGCATTTACTTATAGTGAATTGTTAATATAGGTGAGCCACTTCATGGATTATTTTAGGTCCCTTCAGAACCAGACCTTCTCAGCTGGAAAAACCTCTAAAACCTCTCCAAGTCAGCATGTACCACTGTCAGATAGACTGATTTAATATAGAGTCTGTCTGCCTGTTACCAAAGACCCAGGGTGGTAAAAAGCCAACAGAATGTGCTCACCTTGGCAAGGGCATCCTCTAATGCCCCAGTCACATCTTGCGCCAAGGCCACAGGGCAGCAGAGGCGCAGATCATTGAAGGCAACCAGAATATTGTTGAGGAAGCAAGCAAGGGGTGGGAAGTCTAAGAGTACCATTGGTGGCTGCAGTGTCCCTGGCTGAGCAGCTGGCACAGCAGGAGGCATGTTACTGCTGCCCAGAATGGCTGGAGCTGAGATGAGGGTGTAGGAGTTCATTTCATCCTGGAATTTCTCCACAGCTTCCTGAATTGCTTTCTGGAAAGTGCTGATGGCCACCCGCTGGAAAACAGGAGCCAACTGACCCCGGAAATCAGCTCCCACTCGGCTGAAGGAGAGCCCAAAGTACATGCACTGGCCCAGCAGAGAGTCCAGGCGGCCCCCTATTCCCCGATAAAGGTCGGACTCTAGCACCTGCAGAAACTGTGAGACTTTCTGTAGCACCCAACCATGGAAGATGGCACTCTCATTGACAGTGGGCTCCCCCATGACAGGGGGCAGCAGTGGGTCCTCGTCTGAAAAGATGGCACGGTACTGCGTGATGATATCAAAGAGATGGACACGGCAGGCCTCGATAGTTTTTGTGATATGGAAATAGGGATCATCATTAGGGATGCCCGTCAGGATGGAACGGAGCCAAGCATCTCGGGCCTGAAGAAACTTCACCCTCAGCTCAGCCTCAGTGAAGACGTCCATGCGCCGCAGGTAGCCAATGACACGGAGGCAGGCAGGGAGCTGGATGTTGGTCCTCAGTTGCTGGATCAGCTGGCTCAGCATCAGCTGCATGGACTGGCGCACCTCATTCACAATGCCCTGTTAATACAGGGAGTTGAGACAACAGCATGCTGACAAAGACTTCTCTAGAATCTGTTCTATTAACCCTGATTGCAGACTAGTAAACGCACAGCTTTCATGACATATGAAGTAGATTTCCCAAGGCTGATGCTAATAGATCCACTAACAAAAGATCTGGTTGGATTAACTTTCTTGCTTAAAATCATCCAGTGACTTCCTATGCAGTCACAAGTCCAACCAATTGCCATGGCCTCCAAGCCCTGCCTACCTGCCATGTCACCTACTTTCCAGTGTTCTCTCTGCTCATTACAATCCAGTCACATTGGCTTTCTTTCTATCCTTTTAACATTCCAACTTCTCAGTACACCTCAGCCCTGTTCTTGTTTTTCCCACCTTTTTCTCTGCTCTTCCCTCAGACCTTTGCATAGTTGGTTTCTCACTGAGGACTCAGCTTAAATGTCACTTCTCCAGAAAGACCTTTCCTGATCACTCTACCTAAGGTAACCCACTCTAGTCTCCCACTACCCCATTCCTCTCCTTTGTTTATTTTCTTCAGATACTTACCACTCTCTGAAATGGTCATCTTATTTTGTCAATTACTGGACCTCTCTCTAGAATGTGAGCATGAGAGCCACGTTCACATTCACACCTTATTGTTCACATTTAAGTCAGTGCCTGGCACAGAATTAATATGTATCTTTGAATAAATGAATTTTTTATGCTCACATCTGCCTTGCTGGCAGAAACTGATGTGAAATATACAAAGATTTCTACGTAAAGATTCAATCATGACTACAGAACTAATGATTATCAGAAGATCAATTTCAGTCTTCTCTGGGTAAGATGGCTACCTGGATGACAGGGATGGAGGAGTACTTCCTTTCTAGTCGGTGTACATAGGCTGCAAGCTCCAGGGCCTCTTCATAATAGCTGTTCCGGACACAAGTGTCCATGAGCTGAGGAATCTCCAGGATTTCCAGGATTTCCGTGTGCCGATTTAGAGTCAGGGTGTTCATCCGGCGGTTGGAGCTGATCTCCTCGGCTTCCTTCACAAAGTTTCTAGTAATAATCAGGAGACTGTTGGTCTCTCACTGCTCTGTACCCAAACTTTAACCACAGTTACTAAGCCCTAGATAGATGGTTTATTAGAGGTTTATTAAATTTAATTTTCACCAGACCTATGAGGTAGTACTGTTATCCCAGAGAGGTTAAGTAACTTGTCTAGATCATGTGACTAATAAGTGATTGATAGATCTGAATCCAGATCTGCTACTTCCTTGCCAGTGGCAAGGTACTTAGCCGATTTGAAACTGTTTCCTCACTGGCAAAATAAAAGGATTCTCATAAGTGTGAGAATTAAATGAGATGATAGGTACAAAGCACCTAACAGAATCTGTCTCAGAGTAAATGTGTCAAGAGTAAAAGAGACAGAGGAAAATGTTCCTTTAATAATTATTGTTTTCTTACAAAGTACTAACTAGTCTAGAAGCCACAGATGTACCCCAAGCTACCCCAGGGTTTTTTTGGTTGTTGTTGTTATTTTAAGTAAGAGGACAGTGCAAGACTCGGGTTTTAATCTTCTCCAAATATGATACTGCTTAATTTTAATTCCTGCCAGTCTACTTTTCCCATTTCTTTTCTAGAGCAGAAGTCTCTTATTTATTCTGGGACATTGAAAGGGACAAACAATGTTATTGAATATCCAGAGGTTCAAATGGAAAATTAAACTTTAATTATGAAAAGCTGGAAGGCAAAAAAAAAAAATAAATAAAAAAGTGAAGCATTTTTCATGTACAAATGTTAAAAGGATTAATCTTTTCTGTAATAAGTCGTTATATTCTACCAAACTGCTAAGGTAAAATTAAACACACATTATTTCTTCAAAACCAAGTGTATAGGTTAACAATAAAAAAAGAAATGCTAGAAGGCAGAACTAGGTCTGAGGTAGAAAATGGCTCAGAAAAAAGTCTATTAAGATAATCCTGTTGCTCCCCACATTGAAGAATTTCCTTGTCAGCATCCTATAAGCAAAAGTTTTTGAGCATATGATCTCAGTGCCAGCTGTTATATATACGTAATTACATAAATATGCACATATGTTAAGCTGACATTTACAGAATAGTAAATACTTCAGTCTCATAAGTGCCTCCCATGGATTCCCTTTAGTTAGTGCTCACAACAGCCTTATCTCAGAGAGACACGCACTCAGGTTCCAATCTGACTTTGAAATTTACTAGGTGTGTCCTTGGACAGGTCACTAACCTGAGTCTAAACTTCCTCCAATAATAGTACCCACCTCTAAGGCTATTGTGAGCCTTAAGTGGATTAATAAAAAGCTCAGGGGAGAGCTTGGCACGTGGTAAGCACTGTGTCAGCTATCTCATCGGAAATGTCAACCTTTCCAGTTAAAGGCCCCGTTAGCTCCAGGCCCGCCACACCTGCAGCTCTGCTGGAAGTTGGGCAAGCGGTCAAGCAGGCGGCCGAGCGACGCCTCCACGTCGCCAAAGAGGCGATGGATGCGTTCGGTGCACTCGGCGCCGCGGATGAAGGTCTTGTAGTTGGCGAAGGCCAAGTCGCGAGTCTGCTGCAGCAGCTGCGCCCGCTCCTCTGCCAGGCGCTCCGGCTCGCGCCGCAGCCGCTCCAGCCCAGAGCCGCTCAACTCCCGGAGGTAGCGGCCTACGTCGGGCCGCTCCCGCCACTGGGCCTCAGGGAACCGGTCTCGGAACAGCGACGCCAAGAGCCCTTCATCCTCCACCTCCCCGAGGGCCGCTGCCGTGGCTGTAGCCGTGGCTGAGGCCGTGGTTGAGGTTGAGACAGTCGTCGCTGCCGCCACCACCGCTGCCATCTTCCCAGCAGCAGCGTCACTTCTCCGGTACCAGCGAGGGCGTTGCCTCTTGTCGTAAGACCGGAAGCAATAAGGGCACACTTCCGGTCCCTGGTTTCTTACTTGGCCGGCTGTCTTTCCCCAGCGGTCCTCCAGCCTAAGGGGCGCCTTCGTGAGGAACGAGTGGAGAGGGGCTAGAGAGGCAGTCTTGGGGGGTTGCCGGGAGAGGCTGGCCGACTTCCGTTTCCGGCTGTTCAGGCACGAGGGTTAGGTGTTGCAACCTAGCGGCGAGATGCGGCCGTTGACTGAAGAGGAGACACGTGTGATGTTTGAGAAGATCGCGAAATAGTAGGAGCGCGGGGGGCGCGTGGGGGAGTGCGTGTGTCTGTAGGGGGCAGGGCGTGGGTGGAGCAGGGGCGCGCTGCGGGGCCGAGTTCGTTCCGGCGCAGCCTCCAACCCTCTTTTCGCCCTCAGCATCGGGGAGAATCTTCAGCTGCTAGTTGACAGGCCGGACGGCACCTACTGTTTCAGGCTGCACAACGACCGGGTGTACTACGTGAGGTGAGTGGAGGCCGGGCGGGCAGCGAGGACCGGGAGGAGCTTGGCCCCCACCAGCTTCCCTCACGCGAAACCTTCCTGTCCCTTAGCTTTAGTGAGAAGATTTTTTTTTTTAAAGAATTGTTTAATTTTATTTACTCAGTCATTTATTTTAATTTGACCACACACACACACACACACACAGAGAGAGAGAGAGAGAGAGAGAGAGAGAGAGAGAGAGAGAGAGAGAGAAGGAAGGAGGGAGGAAGGGAGGAAAGAAGTGTAAAAGCAAGCCACCAGGTCCAGGACTTCAAATATGGTCTGCCATGTGGGAGTGCCCAGTACCTTAACCACCACGCCACCTGCTGGTCTCCCATTTAGTGAGAAGATTTTGAAGCTGGCCGCCAATATCTCTGGGGACAAGCTGGTGTCTCTGGGTACCTGCTTCGGAAAATTCACCAAGACCCACAAGTTTCGGTTGCACATCACAGCTCTGGATTACCTTGCACCTTATGCCAAGGTTTGTGGGGTGTTCTCCATTCTGCTGTAGGGATGATGTCAAGAATGAGGACCATGTCAGAATGCAGACTGTCAGGCAGTTTCTCTTGCATGGAGTCCCTGACAGTGAGTGCTTCAGTCAGTGCTAGCACATGGAAGTGTTTATAGGTCTGGCTGCTTGAGCATGTTTAGGGTTCTGGGATAGGAGTTCCATGCGGCTATAATGTTCTGCAAAACATAAAAACTGGGACCAGCAGTTGGCACAATGGCTATGTGGCTGGACTCCCATGTAGTTGACCGCAGTTCTAGTCCCAGACCGGGTGGCTTAAACTCATGCCGGGCGCATATGCATGCGTGCCAGAGATCCCGAGAGAAGAATGGAGAAGGGATTGCGGCATGGCCATCCCCCCTGGGGGGTGATTTCTCGCTGTCTATTTCTCTGTCTCTTTGTCTTTCTGGTGAGTGCACGTGCCCTATATCAAAAACCTCTTGGGAACCGGCGTAATGGCTATGTCGCTGGACTCCCACGTAGTCGACCGCGGTTCGCGTCTCGGACCCGGTGGCTTACAGCTCACGCCGGGCGCGTGTGCGTGCGTGCCCAAGATCCCGAGAGGAGAATGGAGGAGAAGGGATTGCGGCGTGACCATCCCCCCTGGGGGGTGATTTCTCGCTTTCTGTCTCTCTGTCTCTCTCTGTCCGGCGAGCGCACGCGCCCTATAGCGAAAAACCTCTCCAAAAAAAAAAAAAAAAAAAACAAACAAAACAAAAAACAAACAAACCTCTCAAAAAATAAATAAATAAATAAAAAGAACAATGAAGGCCCACTTCCAGGTCAAAAAGTCAGTAAGTGGCTTTGACGAGAATTCCAGAAAAAGAACTTTTGAACTGTCCATGGGAGAAGTTGCTTAGGGAGTTGGAGAAAGAACATACTGGCAGTTCTGTTCAGGTTATGAACAACTTGAGGGAAACATTCATCATCTCTTTTCCTTTCCTTAAAATTTTTTCAAGTAATTGATGATATATCCAGCAGCTAGCTTATCTGCAGCAACATTACTGTTAATGAAGTGTCTATTGAATTCGATTTTTTTTTTTCATATAGTATAAAGTATGGATAAAACCTGGAGCAGAGCAGTCCTTCTTGTATGGGAACCACGTGTTGAAATCTGGACTGGGTCGAATCACTGAAAATACCTCTCAATACCAGGGAGTGGTGGTGTACTCCATGGCAGACATTCCTTTGGTGAGTAGAGATGGTAGCTTTTACAAAAATCAAGTATGTTTTTTTTCAGCAAGTGTGTATTTTTAATCTATGCTCTTGGGAGAATAAATTCTCCATTCCTTTCAATTCCTTTAAGACAAGAACTGTATTTTTTTTTTTCCTCTTTGTTATTTCCAGTCTTTGATGTGGGTTTGTGGAATTATTTGAGTGAATTAGTGTCTCTTCTTTTGAATCCCAGGGTTTTGGGGTGGCAGCAAAATCTACACAAGACTGCAGGAAAGTAGATCCCATGGCGATTGTGGTATTTCATCAAGCAGACATTGGGGAATATGTACGACATGAAGAAACATTGACTTAAAAGGAAGTCATCCTGAGGACATACACTGTGTGGAAGGGCCTAGCTTTGTTTCTTGTGTCTATATAGACTCCGCCATTGTGTTGAATTTTGTCAGCATTGTGACCTCTTCAGGGGCTTCTTAGTTTTTAACATTGTCTATCACTGACAAATGCAGGCTGGATTCTTATTACATGGAAATGGCTCAGAAAATTAGTTTCAGATCTTTGCGTTTTTGACTAAACAGAATATTCCTTTTTATATTTGAATCAGAGGGCTTCTTGTTCTGAGTAACAGTTTCTCAATAGTTGGAACTGAGGACAAGAATAGCTTATTATTGTTATCTGTGATAACACTTTGTTTTCTAAACTCACCATAAGAACATAATGTATATTTCCTGTTTTTTATTAACTGTCATTAAAGGTAAATAATACGATGTCAGGATAGTAGGCCACGTGTGGGATTTTACAAATGAATTTTGGCTAAAATAATAAGACTAGTTTTTTCACCTGTGTTTCTATGTAGTGAGTGCTGTGTGATGTGGAAGAAAAACTTGGATTCAGACCCAAGTTCTGCCTCCTATTAGCTGTGTGGCCTTGGATGAGTCATTCAACTTTATAAACTTTGTTTTCTTTCTGTTTAAAAAAAATGCAAAACCAAAAGTTAGCTTATGAATGGTTTTTAAGAGTTGGAAAAGCATGGCGATTGCATCTAGCACAGTGCCTGGCAAATGATAGATGCTGGATAAATGGTGAGAACTAGTTTTATATTGCATAGATTACGTATTCTAGGGTCTTAGGAGAGTAATTTGATAACATCTTGTCTTCCAACAATCCTTTTTCAATCTTTGTTTTTCTTAGATGAGATGATTTCAGATTGAGATTTTTTTTTTCCCCATCACCTTGATTTCATAAAACAATTTCTCTTATGAACTTTTATTTACCTGTCTAGACTGAACATAAAGCACTAATCAGACACCCTGAAATTAAAACTCAGATCCTTTGTCCTTCCCCATGCCTCTCAAAATTATTTTTTAAATTATTAAATTTTAAAAAAATTAAGAGAAAAAAATTTTAATAATCTGTATCATAAAGCAAAACAATGTCTTTAATGAGTATACTGCATATTCTTAATTATAGAGATGATGTCCTAAAAATGTTTTCAGCTCCAAAAAGGCACTCGGGCCAGCAAGGTAGCTAGGTGGTTAAAGTGGCCGGATCCCAAATGGTTGACCGCACAGTTTGAGTATCAGACCCAGTGGCTTAAGAAACACGCCAGGCACATGTGTGTGCATGGCCAAACTCCCAGAAGAGAAGGAATTGTGGTGCCCCCCCCCCTCCCCCCGGGAGGTGCTTGACTTTCTCTCTGTCTACCTGTCTGTCTGTGGCAGTGCAAGCGCCCTCCTGTGTAAATTAAAAAACAACAGCACTCTGCTAACTTCTATTTTTATGTGAAAACTTAATTCTGTTCTCTCTCTTTAAACTTTGCTCTCCTCTAAGTTTGTCTGTTAATCTCTAAGTGGACTCAGTGAAGGTTATGGCATTGCTGCGTGTTGAACAGTATTTTGATAGTAGCATTTAATACATACTTTAGATGATTGCAGCCACAGGGGGACAAATGGTGGCATACTGGGCTGATCTATATGGAAGAGTTCCAGGTTCACATCCAGAGATCTCTCTCTCGGTGCACCAATCATGAATGCGCCTATGATCTGACATTGGCTGAAGCTGGAGGTGTATCGCAGCATTCAGATCCTATCGGCGGCCTGGCCCCATAGCTCAGCCCTTAAGTGCTGCACCATAGAAAACCCCATCCTACATGGCCAACTGCAAGTTGAATCCTCGCAGCTTGAATAACCCATCAACATGTGTGTCTACCTGCCCAAAATCTTGACAGGATGGAGAGACGGAAGAAAAAGGATTTCGACGTGTCTATGCCCTATTGCAGGTGCTTTCTCTCTCTGTCTCTCTCTCTTTGGCAAATGTACATGCCCACTGGCAATAAAAGAAAAAAAAAAGACTTTGTTGGGATGCTGTCTCTCTTTTCTGTCTTTCTTACTCATGGAAGAAATAAACTTTTAAAATATATAGCCAACCACAGAACTTTTATGTTATTTTGTTGCCATTTTGGCCTCATAGATGAGCATAACAAACTAAAGCATTAACAAGAAATGGCTTTTTTCCAATGACTTTATAAAGCAAATGTGACGAAAGCTTTGATAGAATTTCTGCCCCAGAAGAAAAGAGCCAAGGTGCTGTAGTCATCCTGGCTTAGCATCTTGGCTTCTTTGTATCTGTAGTTGGAACATTGAAGAGACGCTTCAAGAAATACAGCTGCAAGATCCCAGAAAGAACAATAACAAGGCTTTGGGCTGTTGACCACCAGTTCACATAGTTATAGTTTGATTGGAGAAGGAAAAAGTCAGCCATTTTCCTCATCCGGGCAAAGGTGTAGTATCGCCACATGTGAAAGACATTGTTCTGCACCTTTCGTGTACTCTCCTATGGGAAAGAAAAGAGAGGAATCCTTTTCCCACCAACACACAAAAATCTATCCTCACCTGGGTGTTCACCAGCACTAATCTAATGGAAGTTGAGTTATCTTCTCATGTTTTTAAGATATATAGTGCTATGATAAGTTGTTGCTAAATGCTGGTTTTGCTGTATCTGAAAAATACTCTGGATTTTAATAAAAAATTGTAGGGGGCCAGCAGGGTGCATGGTGGTTAAGGCTCTGACTGGTTTGAGTCCCAGATCTGTGACTTGAAAATCACACTGAGGGGGCCAGCAGGTGGTGTGGTGTTGAGGGTGCTGGACTCCCACATGGCCTACCACAGTTCAAGTCCAGACCTGGTGGCTTGCTTTCTTGCTTTCTCTATCTCCCTCTCTGATCAAATTAAAGTAAATAAAGTTAAATAAAATAAGGAAAAAAAAAAAGAAAAGAAAATCACACTGAGCACATAAAACTGTGTTCCCAAAATACTGAGAGGACAATGGAGGAAAAGGGATTGCAGTGTGGCCATCCTCCCCAGAGGAAGGGTGTGATTTCTTCCTGTCTCTTGCCCTGTGATAAAAACCTAAAAACAAAACTTTTTTTTTCATAATGAAAGATTTTGATTCAAACCACAAGACTCTTGTAAATCTCTAGATTTTGGCAGGTACTCAGCACATCATTATGCTTCCAGATAAAGGATTGTGCTGTTCTCTATGGTAGAAGACAAGGGTCTGCAGACTTCATTAAAAGTCTTGATAGTGGGACCAGCAGTTAGTGTAATGGCTATGTCGCCGGACTCCCATGTAGTTGACCGCGGTTCGGGTCCCAGACCCGGCGGCTTAAACTCATGCCAGGTGCGTGTGCGTGCGTGCCCAAGATCCTGAGAGGAGAATGGAGAAGGGATTGTGGCGTGGCCATCCCCCCTGGGGGGTGATTTCTCGCTTTCTGTCTGTCTCTGTCTTTCTGGCGAGCACACACGCCCTGTAGCAAAAAACCTCTCCAAAAAAAGAAAAAAAAATCTTGATAGTGGGACCAGCAGATGGCGTAATGGTTATGGTGTAATGGTTATGTCGCTGTACTCCCATGTAGTTGACCTAAGCTCTTGGACCTGGCAGCTTAAAACTCAAGCCAGGAGGGCCAGCAGGTGCCATGGTGGTTAAGGCTGCTAGATTCCCATATGGCTGACCGTGGTTTGAGTTTCGGCCCTGGGGGCTTGCCTTCTCACTCCCCCCTCCCCTCTGGTCAAATTAGAAAATAATCATAACAAATGGGATTAAATAAATATGTTTTAAAAGCAAAAACAAAAATAAACCTCACACCATGTACATGTGGGTGTGGGCCCATGATTCTGAGAGAATGGAGAAGAATGGTCATCCCCCCTTGGGGATGATTTCTTACTTTTTCTGTCTTTCTGGTGAGCACATGTGCCCTACAGCAAAAATCTCTCTTAAACGTAAATAATAAAGGGCTTGATAGTAAATATTCTACTAACTGAACTCTGCTGTTGTAGTAAAAAAGCAGCCAAAGACAATATGTAATTGTCAAGCATGACTGTGTTCCAATAAAACTTCTATTTACAAAAACAGGCAGCTTTTATGCACCAAGGAAACAATCAAGAAAGTGAAAAGACATCTCATGGAACAGGAGAGAATATCTGCAAATCATATATCTGACAAGGGACTGGAATCTAGAATATGTAAATAAAATTTTACAACTCAGCAATAAAAGACAATTGGGACCAGCAGTTAGCGTAATGGCTATGTCGCTGGACTCCCACGTAGTCGACTGCGGTTCGAGTCCCGGACCCGGCGGCTTAAACTCACGCCGGGCGCGTGTGCGTGCGTGCCCAAGATCCCGAGAGGAGAATGGAGGAGAAGGGATTGCGGCGTGGCCATCCCCCCTGGGGGGTGATTTCCTGCTTTCTATCTCTCTGTCTCTCTCTGTCTGTCTGGCGAGCGCACGCGCCCTATAGCAAAAACCTCTCCAAAAACAAAAAAAAAAAAAAAAAAAGAAAAAAAAAAAGAAAAAAAAAGACAATTCAATTTTAGTGGGACAAAGGATTTGAATAGACATATCTCCTAAGATGGCATACAAATGGCCCCTAAGGCTATGAAAAAAATGTTTTGCATCATTAATCATTAGGGCAGTACAACTGAAAGCTATGAGATACCACTTTATACCCACTAAGATGGCTGTAGTAAAATAGTTACAAGTGTTGGAGGATGTGGAGAAATTAGAACCCTCTTTTACTGGTAGTGGAAGTGTAAAATGACATAACCACTGTGGAAAAATATTCTCTGGTAGCTTCTCACAAGTTAAACAGTTCCCATATAGCCAACAATTCCATCTCTAGGTATGTAGAGATGAGAGCATTAAAAATGTATGCAAATGTTCGTGGCAGCACCACAATAACCCGAAAAGTGGAAACAACCCAAATGTTCATTAGCTGATGAATGGATAAGTAAAATGTGTGTTCATACATGAGAATGTTATTCAGTCATTAAAAAAATGAAGTTCCTAAGTGTACTACAACATGAATGACCCTTGAAAGCATGCTAAGTGAAAGAAACCAGACATAAAAGGCCACATACTGTATGATTCCATTTATATGAAATTTATAGAACAGGCAAATCTATAGAGAACATGGAACAATGATTGCCAGGGTTGGGACTCACAGGGGATAGAGTGACTAATGGGTACAGGGTATTCTTTTGGGGAGCAATGAAACTTCTGCAGTAATGGTTGCAGTGTGACTAAAGACGATTGAGTTGTACACTTACAGTGATGAATTATGGCCAGCCAGTTGCATAGCGGTTAAGATGGCTAGATCCTGCATATCCTACTACATGGTTGAAGTCCCAGAATTGGTAACTTGAAAAACATGCACAAACACACACACACACACACACATGCCCAAAATTCCAAAAGGAGAGAAAGTGAGAAGGGATTGTGGCATGGCTATCCCCATGGGACTGTGTCTAATCCTTTCTCACTTTCTCTCTCCAGCAAGTACACATGACCTTTGGTAGATTAAAATAATAATAAAAACAAAAGATGGTGAATTGTATGGTATATGAATCATACCTCAAGTTAAACAAAAATAGGCAGTGGGCCAGATTTGGCCTGTGAGTCATCATTTACCAACCCTTGGTGTAAAACAAGTGAAGAATTTCAAGAGCTCCATCCAAGTCATGGAAATATATTGAAAAATTCAAATCCTCTTGCCCGTTTGATTTCTACCCAAATGAACCCTCACTCAAATGGTATTACTTCCCTCCAAAATGAATATTTAGTTCCCATGATGTTTCTTTCCCACAAAACACTCCATTACCTCTATTGCATCCAGAGTATCATTCAGTTGTTTTCTTTCATTCTGTTTGTGGTCCATCTCTGGCCCCTCATAGAACACACCAAAGTTGAGGTACACTTGCACAGAACCAAAGTGGTTTTGCTGGTTTTTTAGACAAAGCTGATAAAAACCTGTAAGAATCCTGAGATCATTACCAAGTTATTTGGTCTCCCACCTTTTGTGAAGAATGTTCTTCAACTTAAAATTGCTAGTGCAGTATACTTATTTTTAAAAAATATTTATTTTATTTTTTATTTATTCATTCATTGATTTTTTAGTTTGACCAGAGAGAGACAGAAGGTGAGAGTGAGAGAGAGAGGAAGTGAGGAAGTGAAGCCACCAGGTCCAGGACTCAAACCCCGGTCGGCCATGTGGGAGTGTCCAGCACCTTAACCACCACACCACCCGCTGGTCCCAAGTGCAGTATACTTTTTTACTTGGGAAGTAGAGGTCCCATTTTTTACACAGAAGACACTGCTCTTATATAGAACTAATTTCTACTGAAATAACTTACCGTATTTTGCCAAATAACAGTAATTATAGTTCTATACTGGGTAGCGAATAATTTTTTTTCCCTCTTGTCCAACCTAAAATTCCCACATCTCATACTAAAGAAATACTAGACAGATTGAGTTCAGATTAGAGCCAGGGACACCATCTTGTACTTAAAACTAGGGAAAAAGGCATTTTGAATGAAAGAAACTACTCTGCTAGAGTAATTGTGTGCAAGGTAGTCTGTACAGTGACTGACTGTTCTGGGTATCTACTAGTGCTGGTTCTCAACTGGGGTTGCCTCCGTGTGTGTGCGTGCATGCTTGCCTCTGCATGCGTGCGTGCGTGCATGCATGTGTTGTGGGGGGTAGAAAAGCAGATGATGGGATTAAGGGTGTGGCTGTTTCTGAAAGTCAAAATGATTGGAAGGCACTGCTGGCATACTGTAGGGGCCAGAGATGTTAACTCTCTGTTAAAACGAGACCAGCAGAGGCTGGCAGGTGGCATGGTGGTTAAAGGTGCTGGATTTACACATGACTGACTGGTTTGTGTCCTGGACCTCATGACTTGCACTCTCTCTCTCTGTCTCTGGTCAAAAATTGAAAAATAATGATAATATATAATTCTTAAAAACAACAACAACAACCACGACCAGCAGATGGCATAATGGTTACGTTGCTGGACTTTCACATAGTCAGCCACAGTTCGAGTCCCGGACCTGGCAGCTTGAAACACGCTGGGCAAGTGTGCATGTGTGCCCAAAATAATAAGAGGAGATTGGAGGAGAAGGGATTTCAGCATGAATATCCTCTCTGGTGGATGATTTCTCACTTTCTCTCTCTGTGTCTCTAGTGACTGCACACACCCTATACCAAAAATCTCTTTCAAAAAAAAAAATCTGTTAAGGCTGAATAAATACTCTTTTTTTTAATTTTATTTATTCATTCATTTATTTTAATTTGATCAGAGAGAGACACAGAGAGAGAAATAGAATGAGAGAAAGCAAGCCACCAGGTCCAGGACTAGAACCGTGGTCGACCATGTAGGAGTGTCCAGCGTCTTAACCACCACGCCACCTGCTGGTCCCAAGGCTGAATAAATATTCTAACTTTGGGAACCAGCAGTTAGTGTAATGGCTATGTCGCTGGACTCCCACGTAGTCGACCGCGGTTCGCGTCTCGGACCCGGTGGCTTACAGCTCACGCTGGGCGCGTGTGTGTGCGTGCTTAAGATCCTGAGAGGAGAATGGAGGAGAAGGGATTGCGGCGTGACCATCCCCCCTGGGGGGTGATTTCTCGTTTTCTGTCTCTATGTCTCTCTCTCTCTCTCTGTCTGGCAAGCGCACGCGCCCTATAGCGAAAAAAAAAACCTCTCCAAAAAATATTCTAACTTTAATATCCTGGGAAGGATTGTCTGAGGGTTGTTGAGAACATCTTAATTGGTATGAGCCTGACTAGTAAAGAGGATGGCTGGCCATGGAGATTTTCTGAAGGGCTTTGTGAGCTGTGGCTGTCTCACTTGACCAACTTTCTTTTTTTTTTGGTCTCAATCTGGATTTAACAAATGGCTCAAATATTCTGATAATTGGAAAGAAATGCTATCCTGTAATAAATTTATTAATTAGAATTTATATTATAAATGGGTCTCTGTTTGGTAATGTTCCCAAAATCTGATCAGATGGAGATGAGCCAAAATTGACCTTCTAGACCCTGGAGTTAGAATAGTTCCCTGAAGGGGCCATCAGGTGGCATGGTGGTTAAGGGCACTGGACTCCCACATGGCTGACCGCAGTTTGAGTCCTGGGCCTGGCCGCTTGCTTTCTCACTCTCTCTCTCACTCTCTGTCCCTCTCCAGCCAAATTTAAATGAGTAAGGGACTAGCAGATGGCGTAATGGCTACGTCACTGGACTCCCATGTAGTTGACCGCGATTCGAGTGCCGAACCTAGTGGCTTAAATGCACACTGGGCGCATGTGCAGGCGTGTCCAAGATCCCCAGAGGAGAATGGAGGAGAAGGGATTGCCACGTGGTCATCCCCTGGGGGGGGGGGGTGTGATTTCTCGCTTTCTGTCTCTGTCTCTGGTGAGCGCACACGCCCTATAGCAAAAAATTTTTTTAAATGAAAAAAAAAAGTAAAGTTAAATGATAATAATAAAAAAATAGTTCCCTAGAGGGAAGCCTGCAAGTGCTTTTGGAAATTAAGGCACTGGATCACACTTGGCCAGCTTTGCAGTTCAAGTCCCAGACCTGGCAGCTTGAGAATCACACATGTCGCATATATGTGTATGCCCAAAATCCCAAGAGGAGAATGGAGGAGAAGGACTTGTGGTGTGGCCATCCCCTGCTCCCACCTCTTACCCCCTGGGCAGTGATTTCTCATTTTCCCCTCTCTCTTTTTCTTTCTCTGGAGAGTACATGTGCACTATAACAAAAAACTAAACAAACAAAACAAAAGTCACTTGTAGACTCTGCTCCTAAACTTACTCCAATGGACTGCCACATGACCTACCACATGACGTCTTTGGATGTCAGCAGTCTCCAGGGACACTGGGATTTTTACTGTTGAAAGCCAAATTTTTTCCTACTTTTTTACCATCTCTCTGTATTTCTTCATTATTTCCCCAATTTCATTGAAACCCGTGGTTATTACAATAGCTGTGGTGATGAAAACAGACCTGTCTCTTGGGTAGAGAAGTTAATCTGGCCCCGAACATCCTGGGAAGTCCCTATGATGAAACCTTGTGGGGTATGCGCAGTAGCAACAATATGCCGGTCGTGTGACATCCCCAGTGTCCGCTGAACCTGCCAAGACACATTAAAGAGGGAGGAAAATTGGGCCAGCAGGTGATGTGGTAGTTAAGGCGCCGGATCCCACATGGCCAACTCCACAGTTTGAGTTCCAGACCTAGAGAATTGAGAAACACACCGTGCGCGTGTAGATGTATGCCTAGGACCCCAAGAGGGAAATGAAGGGATTATGATATAATCATCCACCTTGGGGGTAAATTCTCACTTTCCCTCCCTCTGTCACTCTTCCATCCTATAACAAAAATCTGAAGAAAAAAAAAACGGTGGAAGAGAAGCTCCTGCTTCCTTCCTAAGAAGCCATGTAGGATTGGTATCTCAGTATCATCAGTGCAGAGATTCTCACCTGGAATGGTACTGCCCTTTATCCCATCTGGGGTTTGGAATTGAGTGGAAGATTTTTACTTGTCATAGTGATGGTTTGTGGGAGAGGGAAGTGGTGGTGAGGGGCACAATAGTACTGAACATCCTGCAGTATCAGAAGCAGTACAGCAGACGGAACTGCTCCAAATACCCACAGCGCCCTTGCTGAAGAAGACATGCCCCACTCACAGGTGGTGTGGATCAGCTGATGTGTGTCATTCTGGCTGTAGACTTCATACTGAACTGGCTTGGTGATTGAGCTTCCTAATGTCCCAGGTCTGGGCCTTTCCTGCTTGGCAGCCCATGCCTATATCAGGCATTTCACGGGCACTCCTCAAGCTGGATCTTGATAAAGCACAGGTACACTAAGGTGACTGGTAGCTACTGTTCTAATATGAATCCAGAGATAAGGAAAAGTTCTAAGTTAGTTTAAAATAAGATGTTTGTTTGTTTTGTCATAGTGCACATGCACTCACCAGAAAGAAACAGAAGGAAAGTGAAAAATTAGCCCTCAGGGAGGATGACCATGCTGCAATCCCTTCTCCACTCTTCTCCTGGGATTTTGGGCACACACGCACACATGCCCAGAATGATTTTTTTTTAAATTATTTTTTAAAAAACTGATTAAACTTGGGGCCAGCAGGTGGCCTGGTGGTTAGTGGCACTGGACTCCCACATGGGTGACCATGGTTCAAGTCCTGGACATGGTGGCTTGCTTTCTCACTTTCCTCTCTCTCTCACATGTGCTCTCTCGCTCTGTCCCTCTCTGGTCAAATAAAATAAAGCTAAATAAATATTTTTTAAAAAATCATTTAACATTATTTATTTATTTTACTTAGACCAGAGAGGGACAGAGAAAGAGAGAAAGCCACCAGGTCCAGGACTGAAACTGTGGAAACTGTGGCTGGCCATGTGGGAGTCCATTGCCCTTAACCACCACACCACTCACTGGCCCCATTGCTCACCATGATGCTTAAGCCTCCAGGATCAGGACTCGAACTGTGATCGGCCATGTGGGAGTCCAGCACCTTAATCACCTGCTGGCCCCTGAAATAAGTTTTAAGTTACAGTAGGGTGGAACAAGATCAACATAGTTACTACAATACAAACAACAACTAGAAAAATTAATAGGTTTCTAAGATTAAATAACAGAGGAACAGGTCCAGCTGTAGTAGCTTACACTGGTTGATGCTGCTATTTGGCAGGCAGGGGCCACATGGGAGGCTGGGATTTGATTCCTGGCTCACACTAAAAGCCATGTGCAGGAGGCTGAGACAGGAGGATGGCGACATAGCCAGACCCTATCTAAAGCAAGAACACCACCGCAAAGGAAGTGAACAGGCTCTAACTTTAATATTGAGCTCACCATTGTTGGAATAGTGTAGTGTCAGACCATAGTATGGTATTTGACTGTGAAGGGGTAACTTGAAAACTTTTTCCTTTCAGAAAGAAGTAGGATTGTTAGGGATGGCAAGTGGTGTGGTGGTTAAAGGTGCTGGACTCCCACATGGCTAACCACAGTTCAAATCCTGGACCTGACAGCTTGCTTTCTCACTTTCCCTCTCTCTCTCTCAGTCTCTCCCTGGTCAAATTAAAAATAATAATAATAAAGTTAAATAATTCTTTAAAAGAAATAAGATTGTCTGACTGAATGGAGAACTCCTGATCCAGTGATTCTCCAATTTACCAGAATTACCCTTAAATGCTGGAGATCAGATGTCAATCATTGAACTTTAAACTGAAGTAGTTTTCTTTGAAATCTCTAGGTCATTCTCCAGAGTTCATGTGAGTTTTTCATTTTACTTTGTACTGTATCTCTGTGGTTAAATTTTTAAAAAATATTTTGTTTATTTATTAATTCCTCTATTTTAATTTGACCAGAGAAAGACACAGAGAAAGAGAGAGAGGAGAAAGCAAGCTCCAAGTCCAGGACTTGAACCGTGGTCATGTGGGAGTGTCCAGCACCTTTGCCAACATGTCATCTGCTGGGCCCATGTGGTTAAATTTTTTTAAGGGTTTGTAATAGGGCATGTACACTTGCTGGAGAGAGACAAGAGACAGTGAGAGGGAAAGTGAGAAATCACCCCCCAAGAGTGATGGCCATGCTGCAGCCCTTTCTCTATTTTCCTCCTGGGATTTTGGGCATACATGCACACATGCTTGGCATGATCTTCAAGCTGCCAGGTCTGGGACTTCAACATGGTCGCCCATGTAGGAATCCAGCACCGTAATCACCAGGCCATCTGCTGGCCCCCGTTTTTTTTTTTTTTTTTTTTTTTAAAGAATTATTTAATTTTATTCATTCATCTTATTTTAATTTGACCAGAGCGAGACACAATGAAAGAGAGAAAGTGAGAAAGCAAGCCACCAGGTTTGGGACTTGAACCGTGGTTGGCTATGTGGAGTGTCCAGTGCCTTAACCACTACACCACCTGCTGGTCCCCCCCCCCATTGTTTTAATATTTTAAAAATGTGTTCTTGGGACCAGCAGTTGGGGTAAGGGTTATATCACTGTACTCCCACATAGTCAACCATGGTTCAAGTCCTGGACCCAGCAGCTTAAACTCAACACCAAGTGCGTATATGTGCATGTCCTAAATTCCAAGAGGAGAATGGAAGAGAAGGGATTGTGGCATGGCCATCCCCCTTGAGGAGTGATTTCTCACTTTCTGTCTCTATTTTTTTCTCTCTCTCTCTCTGGCAAGTGCCCATACCCTATAGCAAAAATCACTCTTAAAAAAAAAAAAAAAGGTGTTCTTACCCCCTCTCATTCCTATATTCAAATAAATGTGGCTATTACCTCACTAAGGAGAGGCACCCTGCTTTTCCCCTGGCTTTGAACATACTTCCATAGTCCCTGACTTGAGAAGCCAAGCCATATGTTTTAGCTCCCATTGGTGATTACGCATCAAGAATTTCCTCCTAACTATAGATCCATGACATTAACAGGTAGGGAATCAGTATAATAAGGAAAATCAGACCTTGTTCTGGTTTAAAACCTGGCTTACTTTACAAAAAGAACAAGAAAATGCAAGCCCCCAGTTATGGCTAAAGGAACCCAAGTACCTCATAACTGAAATAGAAGTAGCCAGTCTGGTGAGCGAATTGCCAAAAGCATTCTGTGCCTCCTGAAGGAATCATGATGGCAAAGTCATATCGATCAGCCCCACGGAAGAGCGGCTGGTCCCCAGAGCCACTTTGAGGTTCGGACTTCTGGCTCCTAGCAGAAGTCACTAGATTCAGAACCAGCAGCCCAACCCCAAACAACAAAGTAGACATATTGCTTTCTGGAGACTCCTCTACAGGTGAACTGCTTTCACCCCAGTGGAACCAAGTAGTTCAGATAACCATTGAGTTAATCATTAACTCTGCAAGTCATATTTGGGCCAATTTTTGGGCCACGTGCATAATCCACAACAGAACAGCCATGATACTCCCATGTTCAACTCACAGGAAGAATTTGCTTTCATCTCAAAAATTCAGTGGCTTACCAAACCTATCTCATAGTTGCTAAAAAAAAAAAAAAAAAAAAAATATATATATATATATATATATATATATATATATACACATACATATATATATATATATACATATATATATATATATATTTCTATCCATGCTTTGGGCTATCATTTTCCAGTTCTTACTTCTTGGGGATAAAATATTAGTTAAGTTTATTTACCAGCATATGAATATACTGACAAAAGTTGACTGGGGAGTGTTTTCACTTTCATGTCAAATTGCTAGGTGATACCTATTGCTCTTATACAATGCGTGGAGCAAAATCTATTTCTCTTTTTTTAAAAAAGAATTATTTTATTTAACTTTATGTATTTTAACTTGACCAGAGAGAGACGGGGAGAGAGAGAGAGAGAGAGAGGGAGAGAGAAGGAAAGTGAGAAAGCAAGCCCCCAGGTCTGGGAGTTGTGGTTGGTCTTGTGGGAATCCAGCGCTCTTAGCCACCACGCCACCTGCCAGGCCCTGGAGCAACATCTATTTCAACAGACTTCTTTCTCCCCGTTCCTAGAACTTAAAACAAAGCAGAGCATGTAAAAGTGTGCAGAAGTTTAAATGGATGCATACCAGGCGTATATGCATGCATGAGCAAGATCCCAGGAAGAGAATGGAAGAGAAAGGATTGCTGAGTGGCCATCCCCCTGGGGGATGATTTCTCACCTTTCCTCTCACTGTCTCTGTCTCTTTCTTGCTCCCTGGCAAGCACATGTGCCTTAAGGCAAAAACCTCTAAAAAAAGTTTAAATGGATGAACAGAGTGACAGCAAAGCAGTGGTCAAACCGTTCCACTGATAGGCTTCCCTCTGCTACCTCCTACTGACTGATACATTCAGCCAGAGCTGTCCAAAACCCACTGAAAGACTATTACAGTGTTCAAACCCTCAATCTTCCTTTTTTTTTTTTTTGAGAAGTTTTTGCTATAGGGCGCATGCGATCGCCAGAAAGACAAGAGACAGGGAGACAGAAAGTGAGAAATCACTCCCCAGGGGGGATGGTCCCTCCATTCTCCTCTCAGGATCTTGAGCATGCATGCACACGTGCCCAGTGTGAGTTTAAGCTACCGGGTCCAAGACTCGAACCGTGGTCGACTATATGGGAGTCCGGCGACATAGCCATTACACCAACTGCTGGTCCCCTTGTCTTCCTTTTACTCATGACTTAGCACCCGCAAATATCATGGCAAGCACTGAGCTAAGAGATTTACCTGAATCATGTTATTCTTGCCACAACCCTGCAAGGAAGGTCTTCTAGCCACTGCATTAAAGATGATTCTGACATTTAGAGATTCCAATGACTGACTCATCATTCATCAGACATAGCTGGCAGAACTGGGGCTCTTAAAGGAGCTCACATTCTTTTTTTTTTTTTAAGAATTATTTTATTTCACTTATTATCATCATTACTATTTGTTTAATTTTTTTAGAATTATTTATTTAATTTTATTTATTCATTAATTTTATTTTAATTTGACCAGAGAGAGACACACAGAGAGCGAGAGAGAGAGAGAAAGTGAGAAAGCAAGCCACCAGGTCTGGGACTTGAACCATGGTTGGCCATGTGGGAGCGTCCAGTGCCTTAACCTACCATGCCACTGACTGGTCACACTATTTGTTTAATTTGACCACAGAGAGACAGAGAAAGAAAGGGAAAGTAAGAGAGCAAGCCTCCACGTCTGGGACTCAAACCGTGGTGGGCCATATGGGAGTCCAGTGCCTTAATGTTACACCATGCCACCTGCTGGCTCAGGAGCTCACACTCTTTAACTACCAGGACAGTGTTTCTCAAACTACCAGTGTCTGGGTTTTGACAATGTATAAATATTTTTCCATCATAATCTTAAAAACAAACTGGCATTAGCACTTTCTAATTAAGACTTACTTGAGAATGCATCGTGTTGACTCCAAAAGCTACTCAGTTTAAAACAGGTTTCCTAAGTGGCTCAATTTTTTTTTTTTTTTTAAGAATTATTTTATTGGGACCAGCAGTTGGCGTAATGGCTGTGTCACTGGACTCCCATGTAGTCGACCGCGGTTCAAGTCCCGGACCCGGTGGCTTAAACTCATGCTGGGCACACGCCCAAGATCCTGAGAGGAGAATGGAGGAGAAGGGATTGTGGCGTGGCCCCTGGGGGGTGGTTTCTCACTTTATGTCTCTCTGTCTCTGTCTTTCCAGTGAGTGCATGCACCCTATAGCAAAAAACTCTCAAAAAAATTATTATTTTATTTAACCTTATTTATTTATTTAAATTTGACCAGAGAGGGACAGAGGGAGAGAAAGCAAGCCTCCAGGTCCGGTACTCAAACTGCTGTTGGCCATGTGGGAGTCCAGCACCCTTAATCACTGTGACACTTGTCAGACCCACTAAGTGACTCAATTTTAATGAAGGCCAGAAGTCCTCACAGTACTCTCAGGGCACAGTGGCTCTGCAGCAGTCTCTCAAGGTGAAAATGGCAGAGTGGGACCATCTGTCAGTATAGTGGCACAGGTATCCCTTCCAGAGTCCCACCATGGCCTCAGGAATGTCCTAATACTATTCATGTCATGGCAATGACTTGGATTCAGCAAAACAGTTTTTTTTTTTTTTTAAATTATTTAATTTGGGGACCAGCAGGTGGCGTGGTGGATAAGGTGCTGGACCTCCCACAAGGCCAACCAAGGTTCGAGTCCTGAACCTGGAGGCTTGCTTTCTCCCTTGTTGTGTGTGTGTGTGTGTCTCTCTCTGGTCAGATCAAAATGAGTGAATGAATGAATTAATTAATTCTAAAAAAAAAAGAAAGCTCATCATTCTTACAAAGAATACATTCACTACCATTTAAAAAATTATTTAATTTTTATTTATTATTATTTTAATTTGGCCAGAAAGAGACTAAGAGGGAGAGAGAAGGAAAGTGAAAAAACAAGTCACCAGGTCTGGGACTCGAACCATGGTTGGCCATATGGGAATGTAGCACCTAAACCACCATGCCACCTGCCGGCCCTATGATATTTCCTTTTTTTTTTTTTTTTTAAGAATTATTATTATTATTTTTTTTAAATTGCTGTGTTTCTTTTTTTTAAATTTAATTTAATTTATTCATTCATTTATTTTAATTTGACTAGAGAATGAGAGAGGGATACACACACAGAGAGAGAGGAAAGTGAGAAAGCAAGCCGCCAGGTCCGGGATTTGAACCATTGTCAGCCATGTGGGAATGTCCAGCACCTTAACCACTCTGCCACCTGCTGGTCCCCAAGAATTATTTTAATTTTATTAATTGTTGTTATTATTATTACTTTCCAGTTTAACCAGATATACAGAGAGGGGGAAAGTGAGAAAGGAAGCCACCAGGTCCAGCACTTGAACCATGGTTGGCCATGTGGGAGTCTCCCGTGCTTGCTTTATTATTATTTTTTTTTGTAGAGGTTTTTGCTATAGGGCACGTGCGCTCGCCAGAAAGACAGAGATAGAAAGAGAGACAGAAAGTGAGAAATCACCTCCCAGGGGGATGGCCACACCACAATCCCTTCTCCTCCATTCTCTTCTTGGGATCTTGGGCACACATGCACACGCGCCCGGCGTGAGTTTAAGCTACCGGGTCCAGGAGTCGAACTGTAGTCAACTACATGGGAGTCCAGTGACAAAGCCATTATGCCAACTGCTGGTCCCCTCCCCATGCCTTTAACAACCATGCCACCTGCTGGCCTCCGTTAAATTTTATAGAAGCTTTTTTATTTTTTTAAGAGAAATTTTTGCTATAGGGCACTATGCTCGCTGGAGAAACAGAGAGAGAGAAATCACCTGCCATGGGGATGGCCACCCTGCCTCAATCCCTTCTCCAGTCTCCTCTTGGGATTTTAGGCACACATGCACATGCGCTTGACATGAGTTTTTTAAGCCACTGGGTCTGGGACTCGAACCGTTGTCAACTACATGGGAGTCTAATAATGTAACCATTACGCCATCTGCTGGTCCCAGTTCTGTAGAAGCTTTAAGCAGACTTTTATGTTGGTACACATTTCATTAACATTATAATAAAACTAACAATAAGAGCCAAATGGTACAGCAGTAAAACACAGTGATCTGTAAGGCTGATCCAGATGGGAATGTTCTCGGTTCATATCCAGAAGCCTTTCTGAACACACCAAGTTTGCATGCATGTATCCATGAGCTGGCACTCTCTAATGATGGGGGGTAGATCACAGCATGAGATCTCATTAATGCTATAAGTAAACTTAAAAAAAAAAAAAATACTGAAGTTATATGAAAAAAGACCTCATGCAACTATGATTTCTCAAGTTTGAGAAACTGGTTAGGATCATTTGCTTCCCTAACAATTCCCGCCTTCTACCTAGAAGAGTGTCATCCACCGATATGAGGGTTAGAGAGAGAAAAGCTTCTGGATTCTGGATTCTAATTTGGTTTGGAGGAAAGTCACAACTAGCTAGAACCAGAAGGTAGCTAGACTTAGAAGAGTTCAAGTTCTCACTTTCTTCCTATGGTTTGATTTATGGTTGGTTCCCAGAGAAACAGTAGCACCAAACCCCAAACTTAATAGGTAATAAAGCTAGGGGCCAGCAGGTGGCATGGTGAAGGGTGCTGGACTCCCACATGGTCGACTGCGGTTCAAGTCCCGGACCTGATGGCTTGCTTTCTCACTTTCTCTCTCTCCCTCTCTCACTCTACCCTTCTCCAGTAAAAATTAAAAATATACATAAATAAATAAATAAAATAATTCTTTAAAAAAATAGGTGATAAAGCTTGAACAAACTTTCCAACTTGGAACTAAAGGATAAATTTTAAAACTTTAGTTTTTCTTTTTTTTTTTTGAGAGGTGTTTGCTATAGGGCATGTGTGCTCACCAGAAAGACAGAGACAGAGAGACAGAAAGTGAGAAACCACCCCCCCCAGGGGGGATGGCCACACTGCAGTCCCTTCTCCATTCTCCTCTTGGAATCTTGGGCACGCACGCACACGTGCCTGGCGTGAGTTTAAGCCACCGGATCCGGGAATCAAAGCATGGTCAACTACATGGGTAGTCCAGCAAGATAGCCATTACGCTCACTGCTGGTTCCAAAAACTTTAGTTCTTTTTTTAAAGCTTGCATTTCACTCAGCCAAAATTGGAAAAGGGAGAAGTCTTCTGTCCTCCCAAAACGTGTTACACGAAGGAATGGACAAATGAAGAGGAGACTTCACATCATCTGTTTGACAGGCTTCCAAGTATCCAATGCAGTTCAACATCAGCTTTTTTTTTTTTTAAAGAATTATTTATTTAATTTTATTTATTCATTCATTCATTTTTACTTTAATTTGACCAGAGAGACAGAGACAGAGACAGACAGAGAGGGAGAGAGAGAGGAAAAGTGAGAAAGCAAGCCTTCAGGTTCAGGACTCGAACCGAGCTCGGTCATGTGGGAGTGTCCAGCACCTTAACCACCATGCCACCTGCTGGTCCCAACATCAGCTTCTTGATCAACATCACACAAAGGTTGTTCAACATTTTGCTGCCTCCATCTGTGGACATAGGCTGTACTGCAATTAAACAGCTACTTAAATTTGAGAGAAGCAAGACTTTAATGAAGAATGCTACAAGAATGGACAATAATTAGTTCTCATATTTTAAAAAAAGATTACAGAAAACACTTTACTGAAATTTTTTTCTAAAAAGACAGTTTTTAAGGGTTTCCAAGAGAGACAGCAAGCACAACACAATACAAAAGGAGAAGGGAATGTTGAATTCTGGTGCAAGACACTAACACAGCACAATTAGGGACCAGGCAGAAGCAATTGTTTCACAAAAAATGGAATTAGGCATTTATGTTCAATCCAGATTTTTTTAAGCTTTAAAAGTCCAGCATAAGGAAGGGAACTGGGAAAGGAACTGGGGAAGGGGGCACTAAGCTTATCTACAATCACCATTTTTACCAAAAAACACACTGGTTCAACCACATGAGAAGTGGAGGATAAACCTGCCTACTTAGCCCAGCAGAAAAGAGCGAATGCAGTCAGGTCTAGGGGTCATGTCACAACTGGCTAAACAGTATTTAGAGGGAACTGGATTCCACAAGGACTGTTCTTTCCCCACTCTGTGCTCATTACTGATGAAGTTTCTTGGCATTTGCATTAGAGGGCCAAAACTTTGTGTAGAACAAGTTCACTCCAAATAATGCTCATTTTGCTGGTTTTAACAGGTTATGGAGTCATAAATGGCTCCTAGTAGACTCCACCATTTCCTAGAAGATGCTACAGATTACTGGGGATTTAAATTGAAGCAAACCACTAAAGAAGGGAAACACTAATAATATTCTGGCACTGTACAAGATGTGTGCCTGTCATCCTTGCCAAGGACATGGAGTGGGCTTGGCTTTGTTTCTTAACTCCATGATCTCCAACAGTGATGAAGTAGAACTGAGACCTCCCCCACATCGAAAGAGGTTATCCAAAATTCTCATCCCAGCCCAGCTTCTGAAAGAAACAGCAGACTACCAGGGGCTATTACTAGGAACCATGCTCCTGTGAATTCTGTAGAAATGAAAGCCTGTTTCAGTTTATGCCAAGTTTTTTCATGGTCCGCCAGCGATCCTTAATCATCACAGCTGTTCGGTTAACAAATGGGTAATTTTTAGAAATGGCAACCCAGTTTCCTTCCCCGTATTTCTGCACTCCAGCCTTGACCCACTCGCTTTCTTCTACAGTCCACTTCTGCAAAAAAGAAAATGAAAAGACTTATCACAATCTGTCCTGCTTATGTCTTCTCCAATACTATGGTAAGGTAAACTTAAGAATACTAGGAGATGGGGCCAGCAGGTGGTGGGGTGGTTATGGTGCTGGAGTCCCACAAGGCTGACCACAGTGTGAGTTCTGGACCTGGTGGCTTAGAATTCACAGTGGGTGCATGTGTGTGTGTGCCCAAAATCCGAGGAGGAGATTGGAGCAGAAGGGATTGTGATGTGGCCATCTCCCATGGAGAGCGATGTCTCTGGCAAGTGCATACAACCTACAGCAAAAACGTTAAAAAAAAAACAACACCCAAATATTAGAACGGGGCTGGCCCTTGTGACTTAGTGGCTAAGGACACTCAATTCCATATGACTGACCACATGGGTTTGCGTTCCAGCCCCAGAAGTGTGCATGTCTGCCCAAAATTCTGACACGATGGAGAAATGGAGAATGGACTATGGCATGACTATGCCCCACTGGGGGGTGCTTTCTCCCTCTTCCTCTCTCTGGCAAACACTTATGCCCTGTGGCAACTGAAAAAAAATTGCTAGAATGCTAGAAGAAGAATCTGAATCTAAGATCAGGGTTTAGGTTTCTAAAACACGGCATAGATAGTAAGGGAACACTGTGGATCGGGACGTTTAATGATTTTCAGTGTCCTGCCACTTATCCACTAATAATTGCTTTTTCATTCCAAACTTCAAATGTGTGTGTGGTTTTCACGATCCAGAAGGTGTGTTAAGGCCCTATCCTCCTAGATTTTTCTTCCAGAGAATAACTATAACTTACTTTGAATTATTTGAAAATCTCAAAAAAGATTTTTATTGGGTATATGGGTAGGCTATGCCTATGAGCTGGGGTCTTATTTTACTTCTGTTCTACCTACACAAGTTGTATCAGAAAACAGAATTTCAGATTACCTGTTTTCTTGTTACACTGGTTACACTGTCTTCATCTGGTGCTGCTGGAAAACATTAAAAATAGACTCATTTTAGAGTTTACCTTTCTCTATATAAACAATAAGAAAAGACATAGAATATCCCCAAAGGGAAAACTTCATTCAAATTTCAAACTTTTGTCAAATTTTGAGGAAAGAAAGGACATCATTACAGAATAACTTATTTTTGTACTTTGCAATAATAGTCATTTCAGCCCATGAGAATCTGTAAAGCTACTGTTTTAATGAATGGACATTAACAAGTTCATGGAAAAATGGAATTAAAGTACGAGTGTATTTTTGTGCAAAAAAAAAAATACATGCAGTCTTTTCATAATAACCATTTTTCCATTAAGTTTTTAAATAAATGTCTTGTACAAAAAGACATTCAATAAATGCTGGTTAATAATAGATTATAGGTACTTCAGTAAAAACCATTTTATATATTTTTTAAAGATTTGGGAACCAACAGGTGGCATGGTGGTTAAGGTGCTGGACACTTCCACATGGCTGACCACAGTTTGAGTCCTGAACCTGGAGGCTTGCTTTCTCACTTTCCCTTTCTCTCTTTCTCTCTCTCTGGTCAAATTAAAATAAAATGAATGAATAAGTAAAATTAAAACTTTTTTTTTTTTGGAGAGGTTTTCGCTATAGGGCGCGTGCGCTCGCCAGACAGACAGAGATAGACAGAGAGACAGAAAGCGAGAAATCACCCCCCGGGGGGATGGCCACGCTGCAATCCCTTCTCCTCCGTTCTCCTCTTGGGATCTTGGGCACGCACGCACACGCGCCCGGCGTGAGTTTTAAGCCACCGGTTCCGGGACGCGAACCGCGGTTGACTACGTGGGAGTCCAGTGACATAGCCATTACGCTAACCACTGGTCCAATAATTCTCTTTTTTAAAAAAAAATGTTTGGGAACCAGCAGTTGGCGTAATGTATATCTATGTATATCTATGTACACAGAAATGTGTGTGTAGGTGTACATGTGTATGTACATGTATGTGATTGCTGCTTCATAACCCTTTGGTAACCACTGCTTTGAAATAATACAGTTTCACTGTTTTGTACTGTGCTTTCCCAACTCTTTGATCATTTTGGTTCAGATCCTTAAAGGAATAAGCAGAGCAATAATTATTGCTTCCCTTGGGGCCAGCAGGTGGTGTGGTAATAAAGGCAGTTGGATTCCACACTGCCCATTGCAGTTTAAGTCCCAGACCTGACAGCCTAAAACTCAAGAGGGGCGCATGTGCATGCATGCCTAAATCCTAAGAGGAGAATGGAGAAGAGATTGTGATGAGAAATCATCCCCCCTGATTTCTGACTTTTTCTCTCTCTTTCTCTATCTCTCTCTCTGGTAAATACATGCCCCCTTTGGTAAAAACCTAAAAGAGGAAAAAAATATTACTGCTTTGCTCTCCTACAGACCATACCAGATCTGCTCAAGGTTGCACTCTATAGAAAGAGATCAGGTTTCAAAATATATGCATCAAGATAATTTTTAAAAAATTATTATTTATTTAATTTTAATTTATTCATTCATTTATTTTAATTTGACCAGAGAGAGAGAGAGAAAGGGAGAAAGGAAGCCACCAGGTCTGGGACTCAAACCGTGGTCGGCCATGTGGGAGTGTCCAGCACCTTAACTACCACGCCACCTGCTGGTCCCATCAAGATAATTTTGTAAAAGGCCAGATAGCTATAGCAGGATTTATAAGAATAAAAGACATGCCATTTCCAGTTAATGAGAGCCTGTTAAAAGCTGCAAGAAAAGGCAATATTGCATAAACATGAAACTTACTAGAGTGTCCACTGTCCTGCCCGTGTATTCTTTTTTTTAAAAAAAGAATTATTTTAACTTACTTACTTTATTTATCTTAATTTGACCAGAGAGGGACAGAGCGAGAGAGAGGGGGGAAAGTGAGAAAGCAAACTGCCAGGCCCAGGACTCAAGCCACGGTCCTACACGTGTCAGTCCAGTGCCCTTAACTACCACGCCCTTAACATTGCCAGTCCCCTGGCAGTGTTTTTTTAAAGAATTGTTTAATTTTATTAGTTTATGTATTTTTAAATTAGAACAGAGCAAGACACACAGCGAGCAAGAAAGCAAGCCACTGGGTCCGGGACTTGAACTGCAATTGACCATGTGGGAGTGTCCAGCGTTTTAACCACCACACTACCTGCTGGTACCCCCGGCAATGCATTCACCAGAAAGACAGAGAGAGACAGAGAGACAGAAAGTGAGAAATTACCCCCCGGGGGGGATGGCCATGCCACAATCCCTTCTCCTCTTGGGATCTTGGGCACGCACACACACGTGCCTGTCATGAGTTTAAGCCACCTGGTCCAGGACTCAAACCACGGATGACTACATGGGAGTCTAGTGACATAGTCAATATGCCAACTGCTGGTCCCTTTCCATGTGATCTTGATCTTGCTAGCTACATATATATATATATATATATATATATATATATATATGTGTGTGTGTGTGTGTGTGTGTGTGTGTGTGTATATATATATATATATATATATATATATATATATATATAAAACCAATGAAGGTACTTTTTAAGGACAAAACCTTTGAGACCGACAAAGGATTACTGTGGCTATGTTACAGAAATCTTTAGAACCCCCTAAATTAAGGTTTAGCACTTAAATATTTCCATTAGAATACAAAATATGTAGTGGGAGAGATTCTAATGCAAATGCTATGAAGTTTAGTATTAACTATGGAAAAGTAAAGTTTCTTTACTTTTAACTTTAGGAAAAACATATAAAGACAGGCAAGAAATGACCTCTATTACCTTTTCTAATTAAAGGACTTATAAAAAACGTTAACTACAGTGGGCCTGCTGGTGGCATTGTGGTTAGAGTGGCTGGATCCCTCATGGTCAACTGAGCAGTTCAAGTCCTGGACCTGGCAGCTTGAAAAACATGCTGGGTAGGGCCAGCAGATGGCGTAGTGGACTTCTACATGGTCAACCACAGTTCAAGTCCCAGACCCGGTGGTTTGAAACTCACGCCGGGCACGTGTATGTGCATGTCTAAGATCCTAGGAGGAGAATGGAGAAGGGATTGTGGTATGGTCATCCCCCTGGGGGGTGATTTCTCACTTTCCCTCTCACTGTCTCTGTCTGTCTCTAGAGTACATATGCCCTAAGGCAAAAACCTCTAAAGAAAAAGGAAAAACACGTGAGGTGTGTGGGTGTTTGTATGCATAGTGCCTAAAATTCCGAGAAGGGACTAGAGAAGAAACTGAGGCATGGCCATCACTTAGGGAATGATTTCTCACTTTCCCTCTCTCTGTCTCTTCCTGGTGAGCACATTTGCTCTATAGCAAAAACTAAAACCAAAAAAAAAAAAAAAAAAAAATTATAGTTAAATATTATAGGATTTATTAAAATAGAACCAGAACTTTTATTTAACCATAAAGCACTGCTTCGACAGTCTCTACTGTTTAATGGAAAGAGACAAAACTGACTCCTCATTAATCAAGATGAGGTTAGGAACTTACTAAACTTTTGTTAATTTGGAGACAAACAGTTCTTAGAACACTAACATCTGACAATAACATGCATCTCTACTTCCTCAGTAAGCATCACAGAAAGGCCAAGGAGAATCTCCTGCTTACCCTGAACTTGAAACAGTTCGTCCTCTTCCACCCAAGTTTCTTTTTCTTCAACCCCATTAGAGTTGTTCCACTTGCCTTTGGATAGCCTGAGGGGAGACCAACAAGAGGACAAGATGTAAAACAACGTCCTGGGTCACTGTACACTGTCCTCAGCTTGCTCATGGCCCTGTGACCTCCTTGTGCTGCAGTGATCACATTCAAGGTTCACCTACCCACACAACTCCCAAATGCACTGTTTTTTTTCTTAGGCTGGCCAGGCATCTCCACAAGAATATCTCCCAGGCCACGGGATCACCTCTCAAACGGCACCGAGTCCATCATGCTCCTTCTCAAAATCTGTTTTTCTTTTCTTTTCTTTTCTTTTCTTTTCTTTTCTTTTCTTTTCTTTTCTTTTCTTTCAATTTAGTTCTCTTTAAAAGTCTCAGCACTTATCTAACATGGAGGCTGCAAACTCCTCCCTCTCTTTCATAGCTATGCCTTAGTCTGATCTCCAGACTTGTCTCCTTTCACTCCCTGTTCTCCTCATTTAAGCCTATGGTGATTTTCACTGGTACAGACTGGGCATCACTCATCTGAAAATCTGAAACCCAAAATGGTCTAAACTCTGAAATGTTTTGAGTGCCTACCTGTTGATACGAGTGGAAAATTCAGCACCTGACCTCATGTGATAGGTTGTAGTCAAAATGCTCCAATATGAAAATATTGTATAAAATGACTTTCGGGTGATGTGTATATGAAACATAGACTTGGGTCCTAAACCCAAGATGTCTCATTATGTACATAGGCAAATATTCCAAAACCTGAAAACAAACAAACAAAACCCACAAAATCTGAAGCACTACTGGTCCCAAGCATCTCGGATAAGGGATACTCAACCTATGTTACACTATTCTCTTAATGGGAATCTTGCCACTAACTTCTTCTCCTTCCAAAGACACTGGAAAGATTGTCCTAAAACTGCTGGGTTGTTGGAAAAGTCATAACATTTTTTCTGTTTTTCTATGCAAAAATGCATCATGACTTTTCTGACAACCCAATACCACATCCTTCTCTGTGATGGCTTTGTACTGCCTAACGAGTGGAGCTTAAATGCCTCTATGGGGGAGTCCAGATCACCAGTCTGCCCCCACTCAGTTTTACCAACTGCCCCAGGATGTGCACCCTTCACAAACAGCAGGGCCTCACTTCTGTGCTCTTCCTTCCCTTGTAAGCTCTACACTTTCCTGCCTCTTCACATCCTGTTCTCTCTGCTGGGGAGTTCTTTCCCTGCCAAGCAAGATCCTAGCCATCATTCAAGGCAAAGCCTCCTGTAATTACAGACCCCAGTGCCCACAGTAAGCCTCCACTTTATAGACAGCCTTTCCCTAACCTACCCTAATCAGGGGCTCCTTGAAAGCAGAGAGCACATCTTCATTGTCTAACCCTGACAAGTAGTACAGTCACACACACCCCAACACAAACTGGAGACACACCAGCTAAACTATTTCTGGGATTATCAAAGAGCTGCAAAGGAATTTCAGCATTGGAGATCATAGTAGTAAACAAGAATCCTTCCTGTGACCCTGCAGTGTTAAGTAGTTGGGTATAGTTCCCCCACTCCCCAAAAAAGCCTGAACTGAAAAATCCAAAACCCAGATTACTAAATGAAAATTAGTCTGTCTCTTCTAACCAACTTTAACTGTTTACTTGATTATTAATATAACTGCTCTTGGAACAGAGCACAGCTTAAATCTTACTTCAGAATTATAACATCTTTTACAAAACAAGCATGAGAAATGTCTGATTTAAGTTTTGAAGAATTTATATAGATCAAAATGGCTGATCAAGAGAGTAGAAACAAACTTGACTCCTCACCCCCTATGAAAAAGAAACTTATTTTTAACACTGGGTATTTTTCAAATGAGCAATGAAAGCAATTTGGTCAGTAATTATTGGGTCATCAGAAGTCAGGATGCAAGTCTGCACAGAAACACAGAAAAAATACATCATGACTTTTCCGACGACCCACTACATAGGCTTGGAAAAACTCCTAGTCTTTTAAGTTTTCTATGAAGTCACCTAACCAAGTGGCTAAGATAAATGGTGTACTATTTACTTTCTTTAGTTTTGAAATGGAATCATATCCCCCAAAATACTGAGAATTTGAGAAAAGGTGAAAAAAATTTAATTACTTTTCTTTCTCAATATATTGCTGTACTAGTAACCATTTATGAATAAAAGTCAGATGGGGTTACAGTGTAAGTTTTCTATCCACTTACTCTAGTACAGGGATAAAACTGACTCAATCCCAGGTCTCCTGCTGGTCTGTCATTTCCCCTGGTTAGCTTCCTGTAGAGTCTTGGTAGGTCATTTCAGTAACCTCTCCTCCTCTGAACTCTCAGGATTATGTACAACCTATATAGATGTTTTGGTAGTTATATTTTATGAGGCCTGTGAAACCTTTCAGATCAAGTTACACTGACTACCTCTCCTAACATCTCAGGTTGTGGAAAAGCCTGGGTCTGGGTCCTCCTCTGAACTGTTGGGTGCCTCTGTGGGCCTGGGAAGTCAGCTACACCCTGGTCCTCCTGCTTCTTAGTGAAGTGAGAACTTGATAAGCAGTAGTCTAGCAGGGGTCAGCAAACTACTACAGTCTGTGGATGCTGGTTTTTGAACTATGAAGTTTGGGTAAGAATAGATTTTACATTCTTAAAGGGTTGTAAGAAAAAAAATGCAACAGACTTTTTGGATGTCATCCCTTAAAATGAAAGAATCCTTATTTTATTCAGTTAATAAATACCTAGTAAGCACTTACTATGTGCAAAGTGCTGTGGGAGATACAGAAATCTAGGAATTGTAGCCCTGCCCTCCAAGTGAAGTCTCCTAACCTACTGTCCTGTTCTCCAGGATTCACTGCTCCTGGCTTCCTCAGGCCTTCCCTGCCCACCTGGCAGCAGCCTCCAGCCCCCCTCCTCCTTTCAGTGCCTGTTCAAAGCCCTCAGTAATGTCTTGTCAGGCTTTCTGGTTAGTTGTATTAAAAATATCTAGGACTACTTAGAAAAGCAGATTACAAAGCATCCTCCTGCCTCTGATCCAGTGATCAGGAGCCTGGGAACATGTATTTTTTTTAGAAGTACTTCACAGGTATTTGTGACACAAAGCCCAGTTTGAGAACCTCTGCCTGATAGGTGACAACAGAAATTCAAGATCTAGCTCATTCCGCCTTTTCTCCCTTCTTCCTCTCCTGTGTACTGTATATAGACTACGGGTAACTTTTCGGAGCACACCAGCCTTTCTCATGCCCATATGTAAGGAGTTTCCACCCCTAGAACCCTCCACTACCTAGTCCACTCCCTGCCACTTGATGACATTCTTCAAAGCCAGCTCTATAGTCACTCCTCTGCCAGGTTTGTTCTACCTAAAACTTAGCTGGGCAGACCTCACTCTTCTTCCCTGGAGCTCCCAGGGCATCTCATACATAAGTTCCTTTAGAGCAGGGGTCACTGTACCCCTTTCTTCTGTAAAGGGCTAGATAGAATTTTCAGCTTTGCTTTACCGTCTGTCATGACAACTCCACTCAACTACCATAGCTTGGAAAGCAGCCAAAGACAATACATAAATGATGGGTGTGGCTGTATTCCAATAAAACTTTATTTACAAAACGAGCAGCAGGCCAATTTGGCTCAAATGCCACAGTTTGCCAATTCTTGCTTTGGTGTACCTGTTATACTTCATGCCCTTGTCATATGAGAGGTGTATTTGACAATTTTCACAGATCTTCCCATTTACAAAACTGCTTAACCCTGCATTCTCTATACAGTAGTACATCTGTTCATGGAGGGCAATACCTACACTTCATAGGATTGCTGCAAGGAGAAAATGGGATCATGTGTTGATTTAGAACAGCAGTGCAGAGCTGCATTAGCTGCCCACAGCTATGCCCATTTGCCCACTACTTCTAAATGCAAGTAGTGGTATGTAGCGTGCAAATTTTTGCCCAAGTATAAACCACTTGTCAGATGCCACAGACCTTTGGGGCACCTAACACAATGTATTTCGGAGCACAGGTCCCCAAACAACTATAACATAGAGCAGTGGTAGAGATGGCAATGACCTTGGGAGATCAGTGAAGTGGATCACTGACCAGATGATCTGGGAAGAGTTCATGGAGGAGGTAGTATTTTAAGAAAGGCAACTTGGTGTATGTTCAGGCCATGGGCTTTTTGCGTCAAGACTGACTTGGATTAAAAATCCCAAAGCCCAGCTTTGCCATTTATAGCTGTGTGACTTCAGGCAATCTAGTAACTTTTCTGGGCCTTCCTCTTGTATACAATGGGGCTAATACATCATACCTCACAGAGTGAGGTGTGTAGAGGTTCAAAGGAGATAAAACATGTACGTGCTTGGCCTTCAGAAAGCACTAACAGCTTCTCTTCCCTTTGAAGGACAAATAGGGTCCTGACAAGCAGTGATGGAAGGATGACAGTCCAGTGTGGAATGAGAGGAAGCAACAGTACAACAGTAGAAACAAACTGTGTCCCAGAGAGTATACCAGGCTGCCTGCAGGAAGGAGCCACAACAGGACAGCAAGGATAGGAAAGCTCAAAAGCCAGTTAAGAGTCAGGATGGGGAGCAAAATTGATGTGTTCTAACCACTGTCCCACAGTACCCAGCAGAATGTGGGAGGTTATAAAATATTTATGGAATTTGCCAAGTCTCAAATGCTCATAAGAGGTGCAAAACTATAATATTCACCAGTCTCTTTTTAAAGTTCAAAGTATAACATAGCCTAATTCAAACGATTTTTTTTTTTAAAACAAACAAGACTGATATTTAGTAGTCAAAGCACTCTGATGTTGGCTAAAACTGAAAGCAGCGATGAATAGGAGGCTCTGAAACCTTTCACCTCACTCAAGCCCTACAGCAATGCTTGGAAGCCCGTATGTGGGGCTTCAGAACTGGCAGGGCTGGCTACGTCGTCACTCCCCGCTCCCAAGTCACATCTAGCAGTCTGAGCAAGCCTTGATGGTGAGTAACTTAGCTGAAAGTTACTTCTTTCACAGAAGTAATACCAGGCCCAACCAGGACCACCAACCAGCCCCAAAACTGCTACAAAGAAGGTCTTCATACTTGAGATTCTTCTCCCCAGGAAGGGGTTGATTGAGAACGGTGGGCTTGGATGGTGAGGCTGGGACGACCTCCTGGGAGGAGTTGAGGCCTGGGGTTGGCTCAGTACTCTGGCTGTCCTCTTCCAAAACCAATCTGCTTATTGTCATGCGCTTGTTCTTGGGCTCCAGTTCTGAGCTGCCCTCACCCTCTGCGGGGGCTGAATTTTCATTTTCATCTTTTCTTGGTCTCTTGTTTTTTAGGGCTGGTGATGGTGGGGGTGCTTGATTAGGAAGTACCAGATCTTTCTGGTCCAGTTTTGCAAAGGCTGCCTCAGAATCCTGTGCTCTGGACAGAGCCTTGAAAGCTGCCTTCAGAGTCTTAATTCCAATGGTAGTTGGAGTATTCCGAAGTTGCCTGCAAATCAAGCAAAACGAGATTGGTTTTGCCGTTGTTGATGCTCATCCAAACAAGTCCAACTTTTTCAAAGAGTGAAACTTCAAATTCGATAGAGTACTCCTCAGGTTGAGGGCTCGTTTAAATAAAAAGAAGCTGACTTGATACAACTTTAATTGATAAAATCCTCCGTTTGTAATAATGAGTGTAAATAGAGGCTTTAAATGATATAAAAGTTGTATCATGGAATTTAAATCCAAGTAAGAGAACCTTAAAGGAACTCTGGTCAATGGGGCTTCCTTCAGAGACCTCCTTAGCCTGTATACTATCTAATCCTTTTGGTTTCCAGAGGCTAAAGCAGTGCTTTTCATAAGGTGAGAACTCTGAGTAGTGCCTAACAGCTAAGTCCACCTGAGCAACTGCTAATTGAGTAGTCTCAACCTGTAGTCTAGACTCATCTCCAGCAGTCCCAGCCCAACCCTCATGTGAGAGAATTAAAAGACTGATCTCTACTCTGCCTCTTTGTCTAATAATATACTTGTGAAGAGGATTTTGAGAATGCTGAGTAAGAAGCATGCCAAAGTTTTGGTACAATGAAAAAACATCTTGGGACATAAAGTTATCATTTGAGACAGCTAGTGTGCTTTAAGTAAAAAACTATTAGGAGAGGAGCAAACTGGCAGCCTGCGGGCCAAACCCAGTAGGCAGACATGTCTTGCTGCCTAACCTATGAGAAGTTGTTTTTGTTTTTGTTTCAATGGACTAATTGCCAACATTCAAATTGGGAAGTCTCACAGCCAAGAAAATACGGACCTTTCATGTAAAAACCTGAAGAATTCTAGTTTGGGCATCCTTGGACATTCCCACAGAACAATTATAAGAAACTGAAAAGCATGCTCTTTGTGGCTCACAGTCCCATACCTTTGACTATCTTCTCCAACACCCACTCTGCTCCTTTGTACTACCTACCAGCCTGCAAAGGCATCTAAACTTGTGGCTCTTGTTTTAGCGGTGATGCTGGAATTCTGACTCACAGACCATAACACTGCTTCCTGAGTGTGTTAAGAGATTAGGTGTCATAAGGAAGTACTAAGTAGATATGGGGGCAAGGGAAGGAGAGAGAAACAGAGAAAGAACCTTTGAGGAATAGCCCTCCATGACCTTCCCACTCTGTCTACAGTGTTCTCATCTCCCAGGTGCTTTTCTACTGCCTGCAGTGCCCATTACCAGTAGCCCAGTAATGTGTTGGTAGGTCAAATCCCCGAGAGAAACTGACCCTGCTCTAAGAGGAAGATTGATTCCAATGACCACCCTGGTGTTTCCCCAAGACCACAACAGGGCACTCTCTCACCGGGCAGGTTCTCTTAGTGGCTTTTCCACGGGCTCTGGTGCTGGCTGTTTATCTTCTTTCATTGTACTTGAGGCAGCAGACTCAGATTTTAAAGCCTTTTTTGCCATCTGGGAAAGAAAGGATATTGGAATAAGAAACCAAAAATTCATTAATTCTCTGCTTCTTTCACCATGAACAAACTCATTTTGCAAACAAGTTCACTTACAGATCCAATATAGGCATAATGTGAACAAGGACATGAAACAGATCTCACAAGAAACATCTCAAAATTTTTTTTTTCTTTCCTCAAAAATCAGTAACATCTCCAAAAATGACTATGAAAGTTTTTCCTATGAAAGAACTCAACTTAAGTGGTGCTAACCATCTTGACATTATGATAACTCTTAAATCTTTCACTCAGTGACATAACTTTAATATATATCTTCTCTTCCATGCTTCTAATTTCAGCCCATTTCTCATATCTGACTCCCCAAGTACACTTCTGGGTCATGTACAAAAGTTTAGCTTATTTTAAATTCAAATTTAGGAAAACAAATGCTTTCACTAATGTCGCTCTCTTTCTTTGAATTTAATTTTATTTATCATTATTTTCTCTAATTTGACCAGAGAGAGACAGAGAAGAGAAAGTGAGAAAGCAAACCTCCAGGTCCAGGACTCAAACTGTGGTCAGCCGTATAGCAGTCCAGCACTCCAATCACCATGCCACTAATGTGTCTCTTAATTTGTGTACAGAATATTTTATAATTATATTCCCATAAATGTCTTGCCTTATGGCCCCATGGCCTGGTGGTGAAGGGAGCCAGATCTCACATGGCTAACTACACAGTCTGAATCCTGGCCCTGGTAGCTTGAAAAACATGTTGGGAGCATGCATGCCCAAAATCATGACAGGATAGAAAAATGGAGAAGGAAATGTGCTGTGACCATCCCCCATATCAAGTGCTTTCTCAGTTTTCCTCTCTGTTTCTTGCTGGTGAGCATACACACTTTCTGGCAAAAAAGAAAAAAAGAAAAAAAAAACAACACAACTTTTCTTAGATAATTATTTTATTTAACTCTATTCCTTCCTTCCTTCCTTCCTTCCTTCTTTTCTTTTTCTCTCTCTCTCTCTCTCCCTCCCTCCCTTCCTTCCTTCTTTCCTTCCTTCCTTCTTTCCTTCCTTTTTAATTTGACCAGAGAGGAGCAGAGCAAGAGAAAAGAATGTGAGAAAGCAAGCGCCAGGTCCGGGATTTGAACCACAGTCGGCCATGTGGGAGTCCTGTGCCCTTAACTACCACATCACCTACCAGCCCCCCTCTGGCAAAATTTTTTTAAAATTATTTATTTAATTCATTTATTTAATTCATTTATTCATTCATTTATTTTAATTTGACCAGAGATACACACACACACACACACACACACACACACAGAGAAAGTGAGAAAGCAAGCCACCAGGAGGTCCGGTACTCGAACCGTGGTCGGCCATGGGGAGTGTCCAGCGCTTTATACACCACGCCACCTGCTGGTCCCCATTGGCAAAATATTTTTAAAAAGAAAATCCTTCCCTAGACCACACATAGAGCCCTGAGTATCTTTCCTGACTTAAGCTTTAGACATTTCCAGTCAGTCTAATATTATTGAGTTTCAGATAGGAGTATTTGTAACATGTGGTGTCTTAAGAGCTAAGCGTTTTATTCTTTTTTTTTGGAGAGGTTTTTGCTATAGGGCGCTTGCACTCGCCAGACAGACAGAGAGAGACAGAGAGACAGAAAGCGAGAAATCATCCCCCAGGGGGGATGGCCACACCGCAATCCCTTCTCCTCTATTCTCTTGGGATCCTGGGCACGCACGCACATGTGCCCGGCGTGAGTTTAAGCCACCAGGTCCAGGACTCGAACCACGGTCAACTATGTGGGAGTCCAGTGACATAGCCATTATGCTAACTGCTGGTCCCAAGAGCTAAGTGTGTTATTCTCACATACAGACAGTGACAGGTATTTTCCAGTTACCTGGAATGTAAAGGAAATGACCCTAGGCCAGGCTCATGTATCACAGTCCACTACCTAGAACAGCCGGGGGTCTGATTCTTTCCCGTGCTGTCCTGAGCCTCACTGATTCTATTCTTTACATTATCTTCTTCTTATTTTTATTTTTTTAAAAAATTAAAAATTAAATTAAATAAAAAATTAAATTAATTTTAAAAATTAAAAAAATAAAAATAAAAAGAAGAACAAGCCACCAGGTCTGGGACCAGACCTGGTGGCTTGCTTTCTCACATTTTTCTCTCTCTTTCTGTCTCCCTCTGGTCAAATTAAAAATAAATAAAATAAAATAAAAAATGAATAAACAAAATTAAATAATTCTTTAAGTTATTTGTGCACATAAATCAAAGTCTTATACATACATTAAGCCTTTTCACTTCTAATGTTCAAATTGCCTACACACAATACAAGCTATGGGAAGGGAAGAAAAGCCAAGGCACACCGTGAGGAGGTAGGGCTCTGTGTCGTCCAGGTGGCTCTCCAGGAAGCGCAGCATTTTCTGTTGGAAGATCTCGTAAGAAAAGTTCTGGATAACAGGGTGGGCCAAGTTCTTTTCTCGTATGATGTTCAAGAGATCACTTCTCAGTTTCTACACAAAGAACCGATATTTGTAATATGAGAAAACAGAACTCTAATAAAAAGTCAATGATAGTTGAGACAATACATGATCAGAACTTCTGTAATCCTGTCGATGAAAATCACTGGAACATATAGAAAGAAGCAAAGCCCAACACAAAGGACTGGTCAGTAAATTAAGATTCAGCCTCAGTGGGTTACTGTGCAGCTATAGTAAGGGATAAAGAGACCAGCAGATGGTGTAATGGTTACATTGCTGGACTCCCATGTAGTCAACCAGTTTGAATCCTGGACCCAGTGGCTTAAAACACACCCAGCACGTGTGCATGTGTGTCCTAGATCCTGAGAGGAGAATGAAAGAGAAGGGATTATGATGTGGCTATCTTCCCGGGGGGTGATTTCTAACATGTCCTCTACAGCGAAAAAAATCTCTCTTAAAAAAAAGCTTTACTGGGACCAGCAGGTGGCGTGGTGGTTAAGGCGCTGGACACTCCCACATGGCCGACCAGGGTTCGAGTCCTGAATCTGGTGGCTTGCTTTCTCACTTCCTCTCTCTCTCACTCTCACCCTTTGTCTCTTTCTGGTCAAATTAAAAAATAAATGAATGAATAAATAATAAAATAAATATTAAAAAAAAAAAGCTTTACTTAACTCTTTTGTTATACTTCTTTTTTAAAAATGAATTGGAACTATTTTTTAAAAAAATTATTTTATTTAACTTTATTTATTTAAATTTGACCAAAGAGGGATAAAGAGAGAGAAAGAAAGTGTGAAAGCCAGCCGCCAGGTCTGGGAATCAAACTGTGGTCGACCATGTGGGAGTCCAGTACCCTCTACCAACACGCTACCTGCCAGCCCCCTCTTTTGTTATACTTTTCGACTTCCATATTATATACACGTATTACCTTTTCAAAAATAAAAATTTAGGGGCCAGGAAGTGGCATAGTAAGTGGTTAAGGCATTGGACTCCCACATAGCCAACTGCAGTTCAAGCTGCATGTGTGCCCAAAATCCCAAGAGGAGAATGGAGAAGGGACTGCAGCATAGCTATCGCCCATGGAGGA
Organism: Tupaia tana; assembly: GCA_026018925.1. NCBI lineage: Eukaryota > Metazoa > Chordata > Mammalia > Scandentia > Tupaiidae > Tupaia > Tupaia tana. The sequence goes on along the minus strand of JAKSZU010000018.1, from coordinate 17,639,098 downwards.
GATTTCTCACTTTCCCTCTCTCTCTGTCTCTTTTCTGCGAGTCCATGTGCCCTATGGCAAAAACCTAAACAAACAAACAAAAAAATTTAAATACAAAAAATTTTTTTTTAATTAAATAAAATTTTAAAACACACAGCTGACTTTGTGATTGGTGGTTTAAAGCAACTGGATTCAAATAGCAGATCATAGTTTTGGGACCAGCAGTTAGTGTAATGGCTATGTCGCTGGACTCCCATGTAGTCGACCGTGGTTCGAGTCCTGGATCCGGTGGCTTAAACTCACGCCGGGCGCATGTGCGTGCGTGCCCAAGATCCTGAGAGGAGAATGGAGGAGAAGGGATTGCGGCGTGGCCATCCCCCCTGGGGGGTGATTTCTCGCTTTCTGTCTCTGTCTCTTCCTGTCTTTCTGGCGAACACACGTGCCCTAGAGCAAAAACCTATCAAAAGAAAAAAAGAAAGAACTAACCTTAGAGTGGACAACATGCGAGAGGTGTTGCATACTTAAAAGGTGAATAGTTAGTATTTCTGACAAAGAACTCTTTCCCTATTACCCACAAAAAACAGTAAGATGGATTTAATCATGAGAACAAAAGGTTATCAAATTTACCTGCGTTGTGGGGTCCTTAGACATATGTTTCTTCAAAATTTTTGAAGCCTTTTCAAATTCTTTGTTTTTGATACAAATAATGACAGCCTACAAAAGAAGAAAAAGAACTTTACTTTTGTAGTGACACATATAATTAGAATATCAGCTATCAGAATAAACTCTACTAAAAAGTAAATCTGAGTCTTATATACCCCAGGACTTTTTTACATTATAGCATATTCCTGTACTTAAAAACTAACAATTATTGCTCAAGTATTGTGAAACTGTAAATTGTCTTGTCCGGCTTATAAGATAGTAGCTTTTCTTTTCTTTTCTTTTGGCGGGGGAGAGGTTTTTGCTATAGAGTGCATGAGCTTGCCAGAAAGACAGAGAGAGGCAGACAGAAAGCGAGAACTCACCCCCCCCCCCCCCCAAGGGGAATGGCCACGCCGCAATCCCCTTCTCCATTCTCCTCTTGGGATCTTGGGCACACACGCACGTGTGCCTGGCATGAGTTTAAGCCACCGGGCCCGGGACTTAAACTGCAGTCGACTACGTGGGAGTCCAGTGACATAGTCATTATGCCAGCTGTTGGTCCCAGATAGTAGCTTTTCAGTATTACAGTGGGTTTTAAATGGCTGATCAAGCAAAAGCAAAATCTTATGCCCTGGATTAAAACCATATAACAGATTTTAATATGGCTACCTAAGGAATGACAGAGTGGACAGGAGTCATTCTAGGCCCATGTAATTTTCAGGTTCCTCTAACAATTGGTTGTGTTCTTTTTGGATGCAAAAGTTTTAAGAAGTAAAGGGGGTGGGGGCAGCAGGAGACCTGGTGGTTAAGGCAGCTGGATCTCATACAGCCAACCCTGCAGTTTGAGTCCTAGACCCAATAGCTTGGAAAACATACTGGGAGACCAGCAGATGGTGTAATGGTTACATCGCTGGACTCCCATAGTTGACTGCGGTTTGAGTCCCAGACCTAGTGACTTAAAACTCACTCCGAGCACGGGTGTATACATGCCCAAGATCCCAAGAGAAGAATGGAGAAGGGACTGTAGCATGGCCATCCCCTTGGGGGGTGATTTCTCACTTTCTGTCTCTCTCTGGTGAACACACTCACCCTACAGCAAAAATCGAAAAGAAAAGGAAAGAAAAGAAAAAACATACCAGGCATGTGTATGTATTTCTGCTCAAAATCCTGATAAAAGAATGGAGATGGGACTGTGACATGGCCAATCCTTATGGGGGGGTGCTTTCTCACTTTCTCTTTCTCTCTCTGGTGAGTATACACACCCTATAGCAAAATTAAATTAAAAAAAAAAAACAAGTAAGAGGTAGGAGGGAGGATATCTTTGGGGGGGAAAGGGGTAGGGAGGAGGACTAAGTGATTTGCTGACTATAGAGTAGTACTAGTTACATTCGGAAAAGGCCTGAGGCTACTTCTGAAAGAATGAAAAAACAAGACTGACTACTGTAAACCCCAGGTGGAGTTTATAAATTACTGAGAAAAAGGACCCAGCTTACCTTTAAGTAGTAAATAAAAAGTACAAACTAAATAAAAAGGACAAAGTTCTAAGTAGGATGAGATCTAGTCAGCCTCAGAGGAAAGTTTCTTTTTTTTCTTATGAGAGATTTTTGCTATAGGGCACATGCGCTTGCTGGAGAGACAGAGAGACAGAAAGCAAGAAATCACCACCAGGGAGAACAGGCACACCGCAATCCCTTGTTCTCTAGTCTCCTCTCAGGATTTTGGGCATGCACACACATGTGACCAATGTGAGTTTTAAGCCCCTGGGTCTTGGATTTGAACTGTGGTCAACTATGTAGGAGTCCAGCAACGTAACCATTACGCCTTCCGCTGGTTCCAGAAAAATGTCTTTTGATAATGAAACCACAAGAGGCTATACATAGAGGGAAAATAACAGTGACTGAAAATTAAAAAGAAAAAAAAAAAAAACTCTTCTTTTTTTAAAAGAATTATTTTATTTATAATTATCAATTTTAAATTTGACCAGAGACAGAGAGAGAGGGAAAGTGAGAAAGTAAGCCACTAGGTCCAGGACTTGAACTGTGGTCAACCATGTGGTAGTCTAGCGCCTCAATCTCCACATCACCTGCCAGTCCCATTAAAAATAAAATTTTTAACATATGTAAATATTTTTAAAAATTATTTAATTTTGAGTCTAGTAGGTGGTGTGATGGGTTTGAGGTGTTGGATTCCCACATAGCTGACCACAGTTTGAGTCCCAGACCTGGTGCTTGCTTCCTCACTTTTCCGTTCTCTCTGGTCAAATGAAAAATAATAATAAATAAAATAAGTATAAAAAATATTTAATTTTATTTGTTATTATTGGATCATCAGAAAAGTCATGATGTATTTTTCTATGTAAAAATGTTTCATGACTTTTCCAATGACCCAATATTATTATTTTTTTGATTTGCCCGGAGAGAAAGAAACTGAGACAGCAAGCCACTTGGTCTGGGACTCAAACCACGATTAGCCATGTGAGAGTCCGGAGCCACAACCACCACACCACTTATCAGCCCCCACATGTAAACACTCTTAAAAATTAGAAAAACCTGAGACCAGCGGATGGCATAATGGTTACGTTGCTGAACTCCTACAGTTGACCACAGTTCGAGTCTCAGATCCAACAGTTTCAACTCACATCCAGCGCATGTGAGTGCATGCTCAAAATCCCAGGGAGAGAATGAAGGAAAAGGGATTGCAGTATGGCCATCCCCCCGAGAGGTGATTTCTTGCTTTCTGTTTCTCTGTTTGAGCACACATGCCCTATAGCAAAAATCTCTCTCTCAAAAAAAAAAAAAAAAAAAAAAAAAAAAAAGACTAGAAAAACCAACAAAAAATTGGAAATATTGGAATTATATATGACGATAAAGTAGCTACCTTAAATCCTTTCTTAGGTCTGCAAGTGACATGGTGGTTAAGGCTCTGGATCCTACATGGCTGACTGTATGGTTCAAGTCTCCAACCCAGTAGCTTGAAAATCATGCTGGGCATGTGTGAATGCATGCCCAAAATCCCAAGAGGAGAATGAACGAGGACTACAGCATGGCTATCTCCCCTATTGGGTGATTTCTTACTTTCCTTCTCTCTGGCAAGTGCACACAGCCTATAGTTAATTACAGGTATAAAGAAATAGATTCTTTTTTTTCTTTCTTTTTAAATTTGCTACAGGGTGCATAACTCACTGGAGAGAGACAGACAGAATGAGGGAAACAGAAAGCACTCCTCAGGGGGGATGATCATATTGCAACTGCTTCTCCTTCACTGTCCTCTTGGGATTTGGGGCACACATGTACATGAGCTGGTATGTTTTTCAAGCCACCAGGACCAGGACTTGAACTACACGCTGGCTGTGGGATCCAGCTGCCACTGGCTGACCCAAAAAACCTAAGATTTTTTTTCTTAAAAACTTATTTTATTTAATAATATTTTTTAATTTGACCAGAGAAAGAGAAAGGGAAAGTGAGAAAGCAAGCTGCCAGGTTTAGGACACAAACTGTGGTCGGCCATGTGGGAGTCCAGCGCTTTTAATCACTTCGCCACATACTAGGTCAAAACACAGTTTTTTTTAAAAAACCATCACACACAAGAAAAGGAAGGAAAACTGGTCCAAAGATATTTTCACGATCTTCACAGGGAAAAGTGTACAGAGACACAGACCGAGAGAAGGAGGGAGATCAAGGAAATCCATTAAGTACTGATCTCTGGTGATTCTGTTTCAACCTGCTAAACATAGCCATACAGGTTATGTGCGGACAAACTGGTTCTTGAATAAGAAAGCACAAACAACCATAGGTCTTGCCGCTAAGGGAAGATACAGAATAAGTCTTTCCATCTTAATCAGATGACAACAACTGGGACCAGCAGATAGCATAGCAGTTACATTGTTGGACTCTCACATGGCCAACTGTGCTTTGAGTCCCAGGTGCGTCTGTATGCATGCCCAAGATCCTGGGAGAAGAATGAAGACGGGACTGCAGTGTAGCCATTCCCCTTGGAGGTGATTTCTCACTTTCCTTCTCACTGTCTATCTTTCTCTCTGGCAAGCCCAAGTGCTCTACGGCAAAAGCCTCTTAAAACAAAAAAGAAACAGATGACAACCACCACTTACAGTAGTTCCCCTTATCCGGTGGTTTTGTTTTCCCCCCTATCAATTACCTGAGGTACAGTATAATAATTTGAGAAACCATATTCATCCAACTTTTAATACAGTTACAACTGTTCTAGTTATGTTGTTAATTTTTTTTTAAAAAATATTTAAATGTATTTATTCATTTTTTAAAATTTGACCAGAAAGATACACAGAGAGAGTCAGAAAGCAAGCCACCAGGTCCGGGGCTCAAACCATGGTCGGCCATATGAGAGTGTCCACCACGCCACCTACTAGTTCCTATTTTGTTAATTTATTACAGCACTTAACTTACAAATATTAAGAAAGATATGTGTATATAAGAAAAAAAAAAAACAGTATATATTGGGTTTAGTGCTATCCATGGATTCAGGCACCCTCTGGGGGTCTGGAAATATATCCCCCATGTTGGTAAGGGGGGATTATGCTAAGATAATAGATACTTTCTTGAAGAATATAAAAATGTTCCTTTTTATAAATCATATATGTCCCATTATGTTTTAAAATTTGACTTATAATTAACTTGTGTCCTGAATTTTATCAAAAGGGGATTCCTGTCACCACTACCACAATGAGGATCTACAAATCTCCCTTGTGCTGCTGCTCTGCAGCCACACCCTGCTCCATCCCTCACTGCCTGGAACCATTGACATTTTTGCTATTTTGTGGTTTCAACAATAGCCTAAGTGCAGTCATACAGTACGTAGCACTAGGTTGTTTGGTTTTTTTTTTTGTTGTTTTTTTTTTAGGACAGACTTCAGACTGGCTTTTTTCACTCAGTTTAATGCCTATGAGATACATGAACTTATCAACAGTTCATTTTTTTTCTCTTACCACTGAGTCATATTTCACTTACAGATGTACTATAGCTTGTTTATCTGTTCACCCATTGAAGGAAAGTTGAGCTGTTTGCAGTTTTTTGGTTATGAAAAGAGATTCCAGGGACCAGCAGTTGGTTTAATGGCTATGTTGCTGAACTCCCATGTAGTCGACCACGGTTCGAGTCCTGGGCCCGGTGGCTTAAACTCACGCCGGGTGCATGTGCGCGCATGCCCAAGATCCTAAGGAGAATGGAGGAAAAGGGATTGCGGCGTGGCCATCCCCCCTGGGAGTGACTTCTCACTTTCTGTCTCTCTCTCTCTCTGTCTTTCTGGCAAGTGCACACACCCTATAGCAAAACCTCTCCAAAAAAAAGAGAGAGAGAGAGAGAGAGAGATTCCAAAACAGTCATTTACAGATTTTGGTGTTATGCTATTGTGAACCGTACGAAGTATATGTTTACCTTTATAGAAAATGGCCAGGGCTGGGACCAGCAGATGGCGTAATGGTTACATTGCTGGACTCCCACATAGTTGACCATGGTTCAAATCCCAGCTCCAGTGGCTAAAAACGCACACCAAGCACATGTGCATGTGTGTGTGCCCAAAATTCCAAGACAGGAGTGAAGGAGAGGGGATTGTGGCGTGGCCATCCCGTCTAGGGGGTGATTTCTCCCTTTCTGTCTCCTTCTCGCTCTCTCCAGTGAGCATACATACCTATAGCATTAAGTCTCTCAAAAAAAAAAGGAAAAAGGAAAAAGAAATGGCCAGGGCCAACAGATGGTGTAGTGACTGGGCACTGGACTCCCACATGGCCAACCATGGTTTGAGTCCTGGACCTGACACCTTGAAAATGATGCCAGGCATGTGTGTGCGCATGCCCAAAATCCTAGGTACAGAATGCAGAAGGGACTGTGGCATGGTCATCTTCACCTGGGGGTGATTTCTCACTTTCCTTCTCATTGTTTCTCTCTGTCTATCTCCAGTGAGCACATGTGCCATATGGCAAAAACCAAGGGGAAATCAAATGACCAAGTTATTTTCCAGTTTTCTGGAGTGGCTGTGTCATTTCACATTCATATCAGCAATGTATGAGCATTCCCATTGTTCCACATTCTAAGTCATTCTTTATTAAATCAACAAATAAAAATGGTACAAATGTAGCATACACAACTAGCCCTATTAGTATGTTTTTTAAGTTTAGGTCTAATTGGTATGCATTAGTATTCAGTGTGGTTTTAATTTGAAGTTAATCTGTAGTTAAATGATGCTGAGCATCTTTTCTTGTATTTTAACCAACTGTACTCTTTTTGGCAATTTTTGTCCATTTAAAAATGGATTTATGGGACCAGCAGGTGGCATGGTAGTTGAGGGTGCTGGACTCCCACATGGCTGACTGCAGTTCAAGTCCTGGACCTGATGGCTTGTTTCTTCACTTTCCCTCTCCCCCTGTCTCTGTCTCTCTCTAGTCAAGTTAAAATGAATAAATAAGTAAATAAAATTAAGATAATTTTAAAAATGGATTTATTTAGGCTTATTTTTCTTTTGACAGTTATTTTGGATCAAGTCCTTTGTCAGAGCTGTGATTTGCAAATTTTTTATAAGAATTATTTCAATTAATTTTATTTTCCATTATTATTATTTCTAATTTGACCAGAGAGAGAGACAAAGAGAGGGAAAGGGAAAGTGAGAAAGAAAAGTCATCAGGTCCGAGACTCTAACCGAGGTTACCCATGTGGGAGTACATCACCTTAAACACGATGCCACCTGTTGGCCCTACAAATATTTTCTACCAATACATAGCTTGTTTTTTAATCTTTTTTTAAAAAATAATTATTTCATTTAACTTTACTTACTCATTTAATTATTTATTCTTAAAGGTTAACATTTTTTAAAATTATTTATCCACTCATTTATTTTTTAATTTGAACAGAGAGAGATACAGAGATAGAGTGAGGGAAAGTGAGAAAGCAAGCCACCAGGTCCGGGACTCGAACCATGGTCGGCCATGTGGGAGTCCAGCACCTTAATCACACCACTGCCAGCACCTTGTTTTTCAATCTCTTAACAGTATTTTTTTCTCAGAGTAAAGGTTTTCAATTTTGGTGAAGTCTAAATTAGCAGTTTTGCCTAATTCTCGGACATGAAGATTTCCTTGATTTTTTTTCCTTCTGAAAGTTTTAGGATTTTATTTTTAATTTATTTTTATTTTTTAGAGGTTTTTGCTATAGGATGCGTGCGCTTGCCAGAAAGACAGAGACAGAAAGTGAGAACTCACCCCCCCAGGGTGGGGGGAGATGGCCACTTCGCAATCCCTTCTCCTCCATTTCTCCTCTTGGGATCTTGGGCACGTACGCACATGCACCCGGTGTGAGTTTAAGCAACCGGGTCCGAGACTTGAACTGCAGTCCACTACATGGGAATCCAGTGACATAGCCATTAGGCCAACTGCTGGTCCCAAAGTTTTAGGATTTTATATTTAATTATGATCCATAAGGGGCCAGCAGGTGGCACAGTGGTTAAGGCGCTGGACTCCCACGTGGCCAACTGAGGTTCAAGTCCCAGACCCAGAGGCTTGAAACACACCAGGTGTGTGTGCATGCATATGCCCCAAATCCCAGGAGAATGGAGAAGGGATTGTGGCATGGCTATCTCCCTTGAGGGTGATTTTCACTTTTTCTGTCTCTCCAGTGAGCGCATGCACCCTACCACAAAAATCTCTCTTAAAAAAAAAAAAAAATCCATAAAATTTTTATTTTAAGGTGAGAATTTAGGGTCAAAGTTCTTTTCTTTTTTCTTTCTTTCTTTTTTTTTTTTTTCTTTTTTTTTTTTTTTTTAGGAGTTTTTGCTATAGAGCACGAGCGCTTGCCAGAAAGACAGAGAAAGACAAAGAGACAGAGAGAAATCACCCCCTAGGGGGATGGCCACACAGCAATCCCTTCTCCTCCATTCTCTTCTCGGGATCTTGGGCACATGCATGCACATGCGCCTGGCGTGAGTTTAAGCCACTAGGTCCAGACCTCGAATTGTGGTCAACTACATGGGAGTCCAGCAACATAGCCATTGTGCCAGCTGCTGGTCCCCAAAGTTCATTTTTTTATATATAGATGTTCAACTGTTTCAACACCATTTGTTGACAAGGCTATCCAAGGGCCAGGCTATGTGTGGTGGTTAAGGTAACTGCATCCAACATGGCCAACTATGTAGTTAAGAGTCCTGGACATGGCTCTTGAGAAATATGTACATGCATATGCCTAGAATCCTAAAGCGAGAGAGAGGTGGAGGAGAAAAGATTGAGGCATGGCCATTTCCCATGGAGGGTGCTTTCTCCCTTTCCCTTTCTCTTGTTCTCATTCTTTCCATTTCTGTCTTGCAAGGGCATCTGTCCTCTGGCAAAAAAAGAAAAGACCATTCCGTTTCCATTGAATACTTTTTTTTTAAAGGAGATCAAAAGTGTTTTTTCTTAGAATTATTTTATTTAATTTGACCAAAGAAGGAGAGAAAGAGAGAAGGCAAGCTGCCAGGTCCAGGACTCGAACCACGGTGGGTCATGTGGGAGTCCAGCTCCCTTAATCTGTCAGGCCCGGATATCTTTTCTCTTTGAATTGCCTTCACAACTTTTCCAAAACTCAGTTGGTCATTATTTGTGTAGGTCTGTTTCTGCACTTTCCTATTTGCTTCATTAACCTATCTCTACAGTCATGAGTATTATAGCTTTCCAGTAGTTCTTAAAACTGGGTAGTGTTGGGACCAGCAGTTAGCGTAATGGCTATGTCGCTGGACTCCCACGTAGTCGACCGCGGTTCGAGTCCCGGACCCGGCGGCTTAAACTCACGCCGGGCGCGTGTGCGTGCGTGCCCAAGATCCCGAGAGGAGAATGGAGGAGAAGGGATTGCGGCGTGGCCATCCCCCCTGGGGGGTGATTTCCTGCTTTCTATCTCTCTGTCTCTCTCTGTCTGTCTGGCGAGCGCACGCGCCCTATAGCAAAAACCTCTCCAAAAAAAAAAGAAAAAAGAAAAAAAAAAAAAAAAAAAAAAAAAAAAAAACTGGGTAGTGTTTAGTCCCCCAACTCTCTCTTTTTTTTTTAGAGAGATTTTTTGCTATAGGGCGCATGTGCTCCTCAGAGAGACAGAGAGCTAGTCTGTGTCTACAGAAAATCCTACTGAGATTGCAATTAGAATTGTATTAACTCTGTATAATCCAACTGGAGAAAACTGATGACTACATTAAGAATTCCAATCCACAAACATGGTATTTCTTTCCATTAGGTCTTGATTTCATCAGCATTTTGTTTTTCCACATACCAGTCCTGAACATAAGTCTAAGTATTTTTCTTCCTTTCTTTTTTTTTTTTATTTAAGGAACACATATTTGGAGTTCTTGTCATTTGTTTAATGTATATAATTATTTATTTTAATTTGACAACAGAGGGACAGAGTGAAAGAGAGATGTGAAGAGAGAAAGCAAGCCACCAGGCCCTAGACTCAAATAAATCATGGTCAGCCATGTGGGAGTCTAGCACTCTTAACCATCACCACCTGCCAGCCCCCAATTAAAAAAAAATTTTTTTTTAAAAAGTATTTCATGGGGAACAGCAGGTGGCATGGTGGTTAAGGCGCTGGACACTCCCACATGGCTGACCAGGGTTCAAGTCCTGAATCTGGTGGCTTGCTTTCTCACTTCCTCTCTCTCTCACCCTCTGTCTCTCTCTGGTCAAATTAAGAAATGAATGAATAAATAAAATAAGATAAATAATTATTTTTTAAAAAAGTATTTCACTTATTTATTCATTAGTTTATTTTAATTTGACCAGACACATAAAGAGAAGGAAGGTGAGAAAGCAAGCCACCAGGTCCTAGACTCAAATCATGGTCAGCCATGTGGGAGTCCAGCGCCCCCTAACCACCATGCCACCTGCCAGCCCCAATATTTTTATCTTATTATTTTTTGGGGGTAGAGATTTTGCTATGGGGCGCTTGTGCCCACCAGACAGAGACAGAAAGCAAGAAATCGCCCCCAGGTTGTATGGCCATGCTGCAATCCCTTCTCCATTCTCCTCTCAGGATTTCAGGCATGCATAAACACGTGCCTGGTATAAGTTTTAAACCACTAGGCCCAGGACTCGAACTGCGGTCGACTATGTGAGAGTCCAGCATTGTAACCATTATGCCATCTAGTGGTCTCCTTTCTTTCCTTTTTTGGTGCTACCGTAAACAGCGCTGTTTACTGGTAATTTCATTTCAAATTGTTCACTGGAAATATATGGGAATATGATCATTTTTGTGTTGATCTTATATCCTGCAACCTTGCTAAAGTTATTTATTACAAGAGCTATTTTTGTATATTCAATGGAATTTTTATTTTTTTAATTTTTTAAACTATTATTTCATTTAACTTTATTTATTAGTATTATTTTCCAGTTTGATCAGAGAGAGACAGAGAAAGAGAGAGAGGGAAAGTGAGAAAGGAAGCCACCAGGTCCAGTACTTGAACCACGGTCAGCCATGTGGGAATCCAGCACCTTTATCACCACACCACCTGCCAGCCCCGGAATTTTTATTTTTTTAACTTGCTAGAGCACATGGGCACTCACTGGGGTGGAACAGAAAGACAAGGAAAGTGAGAAAGCAGTCCCCATGGGGGATGGTCACACTGCAAATCTCTTTTCCTTCAGGATTTTGAGCATGCACACACGTACCCAGCATGTTTTTCAAACGACAGGGGATTTGAACCATGTTGTAGGACATGTGGGATCCAGCAGCCTGAACCATGACCGCACTTCTACTGGCTGGCCTGCCATGGGATTTTTCTACATACAGTCATGTCATTTGCAAAAAGGGACCGTTTTATTAGTTCCTTTCTAGTGTTTATACTTTTCATTTCTTTTTCTTCCCTTAATGTACTAGCTATTCAGTATGATATTGAGTAGAAATAGTGATAATGGACATCTTTGATTTATTTTGGACCTCAGGGACAAAGCGTTCTGTTTTTCACCATTAAGTATGGGGCTGGCTGTGGGTTTTTTGTAGATGCCTTTCAATCAGGTTAAGGACGTTCCCTTTTCTTCCTAGTTTGCAATTGTTTTTATATGAACCAATGGTGTTTTTGGTCAAATGCTTTTTCTGTATCAGTTGCTATAATCGATCATGACTTTTCTTCTTTAGATTAATGCAGTGGCTTACATTTATTGATTTTCTTTCTTTTATTGGAAAGGTTTTTGCTATAGGGCGCGTGAGCTCACCAGAAAAACAGGGAGACAGAGACAAAAAGCAAGAAATCACCCCCCCCCCCCCCCCCCAGGGAGATGGCCACACAGCAATCCCTTCTCCATATTCCTTTTGGAATCTTGGGCACACATGCCTGGCATGAGTTTAAGGCACCGGGTTTGGGACTCGAATTGCAGTCGACTACATGGGAGTCCAGCGACATAGCCATTATGCCAACTGGTGGTCCCCAGTGACAGATTTTCAAATATAAAACAACTTTGCATTCCTAGGCTTAGGTTCTCCTGCTTTGCCATATACAAACCACTGCATCAAGGCCCAAGCAGTAGGACACAGTAAAAAAGGCAGAACTCACTCCAAGCTCTGGAGTTCACAGCCTCTCTTTTCTGTTGAGAGTTCTCCTTCAGTTTTAAGGTGCCTGCCCTGTTGTCATTGTCACTGCCGGCCCACTGCTACCACCAGGGCAGTATTGTTGTAAACCAGGCCAGGAAAGAAGGTTAAAAAAAAAAAAAAAAAAAAGAAAGAAAGAAATGTGATTTCTCCCACCATCTCTGACTCTGAGGAGATCCTTTCCTACTCCTCAGATCAGAACCAAGAGCTCTTGCTATTCTCTCTCTTCAAGCCTGGAGTTTCAGGCTATCTTTGAGTCCAGGCTAGGTGATACTGAAGGAGGGGGAAAAAATGGTAAACTACTCATAACTGGTTTGGTGGAACTTCAAATTCTGATCTTCTTCCCCTTCTGTGTGCTACCATTTACATTTCAGAGTTCTCAAAGACTGATCCAAGCATTTGGTCTAAGACTTAATTTTTTTTTTTTTTTAAAGAATTATTTAATTTTGGGACCAGCAGTTAGCGTAATGGCTATGTCGCTGGACTCCCACGTAGTCGACCGCGGTTCGAGTCCCGGACCCGGCGGCTTAAACTCACGCCGGGCGCGTGTGCGTGCGTGCCCAGGATCCCGAGAGGAGAATGGAGGAGAAGGGATTGCGGCGTGGCCATCCCCCCTGGGGGGTGATTTCCTGCTTTCTATCTCTCTGTCTCTCTCTGTCTGTCTGGCGAGCGCACGCGCCCTATAGCAAAAACCTCTCCAAAAAAAAAAAAAAAGAATTATTTAATTTTATTTATTCATTCATTTATTTTTTAATTTGACCAGAGCAAGACAGACAAAGAGTGAGAGAGAGCAAAAATGAGAAAGCAAGCCACCAGTTCCAGGACTCAAACTGTGGTTGACCATGTGAGAGTGTCCAGTGCCTCAACCAGCACATCATCTGCTGGTCCCCAAGACTTATATTTGAATTAAGAATGGGGTGGGCACGGTGGCAGGTGGCATGGTGGTTAAGGGCGCTGGACTGCCATGTGGCTGACCATGGTTCGAGTCCCAGACCTGGTGGCTTACTTTCTCACTTTCCCTCTCTCTCTCACTCTGTCCCCCTCTGGTAAAATCAAAACAAACAAATAAATAAATAAAGTTAAAGAAAATAATTCTTTAAAAGAAAAAGAAGACAGAAGAGAGTATGTTTTCTTTTTTTAAAGAGAGGTTTTTGTTATAGGGCATATACGCGCACCAGACAGAGATAGCGAGAGAGAAATCGAGAAATCACCCCTCAGGGGGATGGCCATGCTATAATCCCTTCTCCTCTCCTCTTGGGATTTTGGACACACACACACACACACACATACACACACACACACCCTAGTTTCAAGCCATTGGGACTTGAACTGCAGTCAACCATGTGGGAGTCAAGTGATGTAACCATTATACCATCTCCTGGTCCCTAAGACTGTTTTCTAATTTTTTTTTCAATTTTATTCATTGTCATTTTTATTATTTTTAAAATCTGACCAGAGAGAGAAAGAGAAAGTGGAAAAGCAAGCTGCCAGGTCCAGGACCTGAACCACAGCCAGCCATGTGGGAGGTCCAGCGCCTCAACCACACCACCTGCAAGCCCCAAAAGTATGTTTTCTTTTTCTTTTTTTTGGGGGGAAGAGGTTTTTGCTATAGGGCACATGCGGTCGCCAGAAAGACAGAGACAGAAAGTGAGAAATCACCCCTCGGGAGGTGGCCACACCATGTGCCCGGCAAAGTTTATGACACTGGGTCCGGGATATGAACCACAGTCGACTACATAGGAGTCCAGGGACAAAGCCATTACACCAACTGCTGGACCCATCCTAAGAGTATGTTTTCTTAACCATTCAGCTTGTCGGTATCTTTCAATGGGGAGTTTAATCCATTTACATTTGGGGTGGTTATAAATAGACTAAAACTTACTACTGTCATTTTGTTAGGTGTTTTCTTGTTTTTTTTTTTTTTTTTTTTTTTTCCCCCTCTCTTACTATGATTATGTTTTGGTGGTTTGTTGTAGTAATAGGCTTTGATTCTTTTCTGTTCCTCATTTGTGTCTATTCTATCTGTGTATTTTATATTTTCTTTTTTTAAAATGTTGATAGTTACTGTCCTTTAGGTCCAAAAAGAAGACCCCCCCTTAAGGATTTCTCATAAGGCTCCCCTAGTGAAGGTGTACTCCCTCAATTTTTGCATGTCTGAGCAAGTCTTTCTCTTTCTATTCTGAAAGATAGGTTTGGTGAGTATATAATTAATTCTTGACTGACAGTTTTTTGTTTTGTTTTCTTTTGTCATAGTATTTGGAATTATATCATCCCATTCTCAGTCCCGCACCGTTTCTGCTGAGAGGAACAAAGTATTCCTCAGAGCAAACAGGACTTACTATATTTCATTTGTGAAATAAGATAGGAAATGTGAGCACCTTCAAAATTGAAATTTAAAGTCTGTGTCTAAAATTTGTGCTGTAAGTTTGTCTTTTTAAATGATATTTTAATTTTCTGTGAAAAGAAATTTTAGAGAAAAAAATCATTGCATTTTCAATTTGTAGTTCTCAGAATCTTTTTTTATTTGTTGTAGTTCTAAGGAATATTGATGTGTCCGGCTTCTTTAAAAAATTAAAGTTCCGGGACCAGCAGTTAGCGTAATGGCTATGTCGCTGGACTCCCACGTAGTTGACCGCAGTTTGCGTCCCGGACCCGGTGGCTTAAAACTCACGCCAGGCGTGTGTGCATGTGTGCCCAAGATCCCGAGAGGAGAATGGAGGAGAAGGGATTGCAGCGTGACCATCACCCCTGGGGGGTGATTTCTCGCTTTCTGTCTCTCTGTCTCTGTCTGTCTGGCGAGCGCACACGCCCTATAGCGAAAACCTCTCCAAAAAAAAAAAAAAAGCAGCAGATGCAAAAAAACAAACAAACAGGGAACCAGCAGTTAGCGTAATGGCTATGTCGCTGGACTCCCACGTAGTCGACCGCGGTTCGCGTCTTGGACCCGGTGGCTTACAACTCACGCCGGGCGCGTGTGCGTGCGTGCCCAAGATCCCGAGAGGAGAATGGAGGAGAAGGGATTGCGGCGTGACCAGACCCCCTGGGGGGTGATTTCTCGCTTTCTGTCTCTATGTCTCTCTCTGTATGTCTGGCGAGCGCACGCGCCCTACAGCGAAAACCTCTCAAAAAAAAAAAAAAAAAAGAAAAACAAACAAACAACAACAAAAAATAACAGGGTTAGGGACCAGCAGTTGGTGTAATGACTATGTCTCTGGACTCCCACGTAGCAGACTGTGGTTCAAGTCCCAGACCCGGTGGCTTTAACTCACGCCAAGCATGTGTGCATGCGTGCCCAAGATCCCGAGAGGAGAATGAAGGAGAAAGGATTGAGGTGTGGCCATATCCACTGGGGGGGGGGGGGGGTGATTTCTCACTTTCTGTCTCTCTCTCTGTCTCTCTGTCTTTCTGGTGAGTGCACATGCCCTATAGCAAAAACTTCTCCAAAAATAAATAAAAATAAAAAAATAACAGGGCTGGGGCTGGCAGATGAAGTAGTGGTTAAGGCAGCTTGACTCCCACATGGCTGACTGCAGTTCAAGTTCCAGACCTGGCAACTTGCTTTCTTACTTTCCTTCTCTCTCTCTGGTCAACTTCAAAATAATAATAATAATAATAATGGCAATGAATAAAATAATTCTTTTAAAAAAGAATTATTTATTTACTCATTCATTCATTTTAATTTGACGAGAGAGAGACAGAGACATAGAGAAAGTGAGAAGGCACTTTCTTGGGGGGGAAAAAAACTAAAAAGAATTAATGTCTTAAGATTATATGTCTGATTTACCAGCACCCTAGATGCGTTAAGACCCCCCCTCCCCCCCAAAAAAATCAAAGTGTTATCATCAAAGGTGTAGGAGAGAATGCTTCACAACAAAAAGCAACAAGTAGGGACCAGCAGTTAGCATAATGGCTGTCACTGGACTCCCATATAGTTGACCATGGTTCAAGTCTTGGACCTGGTGGCTTAAACTCATGTCAGGCACATGTGCATGCATGCCCAAGATCCCGAGAGGAGAATGGAGAAGGGATTGCAGCATGCCCATCCCCCCAGGGGGTGTTACACACTTTCTGTCTGTCTCTCAAGCGTCCTATAGCAAAACCTCTCCAAAAAAAAAAAAAAGAAAAAAAGGGGGTGGGCAACATTTAAATACTTTTCCAAGGTACAGGCCATATATGTTGTTTTCCCTATTCTCAAAGAAATCTGGCTGGTTGTTAAGGTGGCTGGATCCCACATGGCTGACTGCACGGTTCGAAACTGGACCCAGTGGTCCTTGAGTAATGTGCTGGGCATATCTGCATTCAGGTCTAAATTCTCGAGAGGAGAGTGATAAAGGACTGCGATATGATCATCCCCCACTAGAAGGATACAAGGGTACTTTTTCACTTTCTCTCTCTTTTCCTCTTCTCTCTCTTTTGCTATAGGTCACATGCACTCACTGCAAAAATTAAAAAAGAAAATTCTGGCTTTATCCAGATAGGAAGGAGAAAGAGGGGAGAGTATTTTAATAGCCTCTTCAGAAAACTGGGTATATTCTTCTCTGATTCTATATAAAAATATTTTGGGGGGAAAGATTTTTGTTATAGGGCATGTGCATTTGACGGAGAGACATAAAGTGAGAATCCCCCCAGGAGGGATGGCCATGCCACAATCCTTTCTCTTCCATTATCCTCTCAGGATTGTGGGCATGCACGCACACAAGGCCAACGTGAGTTCCAAGCCTCCAGGTCAGGACATGAACTGTGGCCAGCCACATGGGAGTCCAGCAATGTGACCATTATACCATCTGCTGGTCCCTGATTCTATTCTAAATTTTAACAAGTAAACATTTTTTAATCTGTTACACTAAAATCCATCAATCTGGGGCCAGTAGGTGGCATGGTAGTTAAGGGCGCTGGACTTCGACATAGCCAACCACGGTTCGAGTCCTGGATCTGGCAACGTTCTCTCTCTCACTCTCTCTCTCTCTCTCTCTCTCTGGTTGAATTAAAAATAAATAAAGTTAAATAAAATAATTCTTAAAAAAAAAAAAAAAAACACTCTTATCAATCTATGCCAGCAGGTGTCATAGTGGTGAAGGCACTGGAATCTCTCATTGCCGATAGGGGTCTCAGTCTTGGCCCTGGCAGCTTAAAACACACCAAGCACATGTGTGTGCGTGCCCAAAATCCCAAGAGGAGAATGGAGGAGAAGGGATTGCAGTGTGGCTATCTCCAGTCTCTCTAGCAAGCGCACACACCCTGTAGTAAAAATTGTTCCCCAAAAAATTGTCAGTCTTATCCTTTAATGAATTGTTCATCCTTGAACATTATGTATTGATCACTTAGAAAATGCTGGTTCAATTAGTTATGTAAATCTTCTAAATACTAGCACTCTCATTAAAAATACTTTTCAAATAACAATTGTGACTTGAAATATTAACAATCTTTATTTTTTTATTTATTTTTAAATATTACCAACCTTCAGAAATATCTAAGTATTGGGAAGCTATCGAGCATATGATACAAGTTTCCCAAAATTCTTATATTCAGTTGAAAGCCTGAGTTTTATCATTGGCAACAAATACTGTCAGTTTTAAGTGACAGGTTCATTTTGTACATGCTTAAGAAAATGAGTGGCAAATATCCAAGTATGAATAACCAGTTTGTCAGTTACTCTTCAAGGTAAATATGTTGCTCCATAAAGAAGGTAGCTAGTTCAGCATGCAACTCAAAGTAATCACACAAATGCTTTTCCTAAAACCACCAGGTTTGGTATACAGCAGAATGCTTTAGGCATACTCTGTATTTTATCACACAAAATAAAGATGTCTACTTATGGGTCTATATTTAATAAAAATAATAAAATCTTTACTGCTTAATCAAAAACATTCTTAATTAAAACTAGAGGCTTTTTAAAAATTGTCTTGGCAGTGAAAACTACGATGACTACAAGTAGTTTCCACTATACTGACGGGCAAAGGCACCTGCAGTTTTACCCATCACTGCTTTTGTACTGATGCAAATGTCAGTGCACTGAAAATATCACTTCGGTATTATTAAAAAAAAAAAGTTTTGACCTTATGAACCCTCTGAAAGAGTCCAGGAGACCTCCTCCAGAAATCCCCATACACTAAGTTCTAGCTTAACAAATAACTTAAATGATAAACTTTAATATACTTTTAAATAAATTGTTGCAACACTTTATAAAGCTTAAATGTATCAAAAGGTCTCACTGAGCCGAGGGATCCCATGGCATTTTCTCAAAGATGGACATTAATACATTCTATGACTCTAAATGACAATTTTGTAAAAAAGTAAACTGAAGCAACAAATTGTATTGTATCATTTAATAATAGATCAAGATAATTATGGTTGTCAACTCTAAGGTAGCCCCTAATAACGATCCCTACTTCCTGCTTGAGTCTCATTCACACACACTTCTCCAATTGGTTTGTGTGATATGGCAGAAGTGATGAAATGTCTTTTCTGAGATTAGATTATAAAAGATTTCACATTCAGCCTTAGGTTCTCACTGTCTCTTAGATCACTTGCTCCATGGGAAGCAAGCCGTCATGTCATGTATGGAGAAGCAAGGAGCTGACGTCTCCAATTGCCAGTGAGAAAGTGTGTCCTGTTAACAACCATGTGCACAAGGAACATGGAAGCAGATTCTCAAGCTGAGCTTGAAATGATTGTAACCTTAGGAGAGACTCTGAGCCACTCAGCTAAACTACCACCTCTGGGCCTTTGGAAACAGAGAATATTGGTTTACTTTTAGTTTTACACATGCATTCACCAGAGATAGACAGAGGTGTGTGTGGGGGGGGAAGCACTCTCAAGGGGGGACTTACCATGCCATAATCATTTGTCATCCATTCTCCTCTCAGAATTTTGGGCACACATGCACACAGTCCTGCCACTGGATTTAGGACTTGAACCACACAGTCAGCCATGTAGGATCCAGCTGGTTAACTACCATACCACCGGCTGGCCCAATATTTATTGTTTTAACCTGGTAAGTCTTGGAATAATTCTGTTACACTGCTGTAACACTAATACAATAAGAAGAGGGACCAACAGATGGCATGATGGTTATATCACATGGCCAACCACGGTTTGAGTCCCAGACATGGAGACTTAAAACACACTGGGCACTTGTGTATGCATGCCCAAAATCCTGAGAGAATGGAGAAGGGACTGCAGTGTGACCATCTACCCTGGGGGGTGATTTCTCACTTTCCTTCTCCCTCTGTGTCTCTGGTGAGCACACTCACCCTATAGCAAAAATCTCTTTAAAAAAAAAAAAAAAAAAAGAGAGATCTACTACCTTGTGAGAATGGAAAAGCAGAAGCAAGTCAAGAAAATGGTTGATTATTTTAAAGGAGGTTAGGTCTTGCTAATAGACTGTTGTAATAAAGCCCCCAAATAAGAGATTTATGAGCTTAAATAATAATAAATATGCAGCTGAAAGGTGAAAGCCCACAGAGACTCTTCCAGAAGAGGGGCTAGATGGCAAATCTGTAGACTCTTGTGTTCTAAAAGAGATGCATTCCTGAGTCAGCTACTTAACAAGGGTTCACTTGTTACTCTGAACTGGTACCATTTCTTCCCATTCAAAAGATCCTTAGCTGTTCTAAAAGTAGCATGGATTTCTCCTCCCTTGCTAAAGTCTTTTCTGGTATTCTCCTTGTTCCAACAAACACCTGACCTATCTATATTAAAAATCTATCCTAAAAATTGATAATAGCATGCAAGCATTATTTGTAAGACCACAAGTAGTTCCTGCCCAAGGTCCGTAACTGAATAAAACATCCGTACCTCATTCTTTTGGCAGGTGACAAGCACCTTTTATTTCTAACTAAACAAGATTTTCACTTTCTACCCCATCCCCACCTCTGGAATCCCAGCCTTTTAGAGAATACTCTTTTCTTTCTCTTTCTTTTCTTAAGAATTATTTTACTGGGTGGCACGGTGGTTAAGGGCACTGGACTCCCACATGGCTGACTGTGGTTCAACTCCCAGACCTAGCAGCTTGCTTTCTCACTTTGCCCCTCTCTCTCACTCTGTCCCTCTCTGGTCAGATTAAAATAAATAAATAAATAAATAAATAAATAAATGGGTAAATAAAGTTAAGTAAAATAATTCTTTAAAAGAATTATTTATTGGGACCAGCAGTTAGCGTAATGGCTATGTCGCTGGACTCCCACCGCGGTTCGCATCCCGGACCCGGTGGCTTAAAACACGCCGGGCACGTGTGCGTTCGTGCCCAAGATCCCGAGAGGAGAATGGAGGAGAAGGGATTGCAGCATGACCATCCCCCCCTGGGGGGTGATTTCTCGCTTTCTGTCTCTGTCTGGCGAGCGCACGCGCCCTATAGCAAAAACCTCTTCAAAAAAAATTTATTTATTTAAAAGAATTATTTATTCTTTTGAATTAATTATTTAAAAGAATTATTTATTTGGTACTCCTACATAGCTGACCATGGGAGTCGAACCACGGTCAGCCATTTAAGAATCCAGTGCCCCCAACCACCATGCCACCTGTTGGACCCAAAAGAGTGCTCCTTTCTTACCAGTTTTCTCACTTTTTACCACCAAGACAATGCTGAGTGGTTGTTCTTCAATTCTCACCTCTGCCTCTGCTTCCACACCCTCAGCCTTGGCTAATGAAGAAGAAAAATATTTTTTCCGACTGCTTCCCATAGCTACATCTATGTTTCAAATAAAAATAAATTCTACCATTAATACTTAAACTACCTGACTGTGACATAGTGATAGCTCCAGATTTCTAGACATCCCATGTTTTCTTGATTTTTAAGGGCACTGTTGGTACCAGTCTTCTGCCTTTCCTGTGCTTTTCTACCGGGCTCATTATCCCAGCACTTCTGATTCCAATCTATAGGCTCAAAGGGAATGTTCTCTACACCTCTCTTTCTGCAGATAACTGCATACAAACTCAATGTCAGTCCCTCATTTCGCAGGGCCCCAGCCTTCGTTTACTGTAAACGAGGATGAACAAACCCTAGGCGAGAATAACTATTAGGCTTTTCATAATGGTCCGGAATAGTACAATAACCTCCAAAATGCTGTCTTCAGTGCCAACCAACTTCCTGTGTATTGTGGTCCCTCCTGACAGGGCCACAAAGATAATCACCTAAATCAAAAAGGTTGAGCAGATACTTTCCCAGCCTGGGTGGGAGAGGAGGTACCTGAAGTCCGTGTGTGTGTGTGTGTGTGTGTGTGTGTGTGTGTGTGTTTGCTTGTTCTCTCCATAGCATTTTTCCTCTACCCCACACAGAAAGATTAAGCACTATATCTTCAAAGATCCCTGATTTTTGTTAAAAGGAAATTAAAAACAGAGCCTTACAGCCTCCTTGACCAGTTTTCGACTGGATTCCACCACTGCTTCTGTCAGTGTAAATTCCGTTTTAATCATCTCCAGCACATTGATAGCTGATTCCAGTGGAGTGAGTTCAGCCTCCATATCAAAAGAACAGTCTAGGACAAAGAACAGTTTTCACTTTTAGCTCTTTCTAAGGAGTGAAAAAATTCTCTCTCTCTCTCTCTCTCTCCATATATATATATATATATATATATATATATGAAAAAAGAGCATGCAAATATATATAGTAACTTTTGCATTTAATTGGCTGATACATCTGCTACAGGCTTTTTTTGTACACTGTCAGGGTTTAAATTCAAATCAATAAATTTAAAGTGGTTATCTTATAATATTTTTCAAAACAGGTCTCCTAAAAAGATTTAACACATGCATTTGCCTCTCAAATTCAGGATGCACATCATTCTAGATACAAGTGGCCAGAAGCTGAAGACAGTTTGCTAAACAGCTGTCAAGTTCAGGAACAAAAAAAGTGTGCTCATACTCTACCACGGGGCAAAAGATGTCTTTATCAAGATAACTCACTTGAGACAAAAACAAAGTTGGGGTGACCAATTAACAGGTGGGAAAAAAATGAAAAGCTCAGAAAAGTAGCCAAGAGCCTGAACTGGAGAAAACTAGAACCAGAGAACAGAGCTGTCATACAATGAAAAAGAACACTGTAATGGAAACCAGGGAACTTTAACCCCAAATCTTTCAGATCCAGATACAAGTTTGAAAACAAAGCTCTACGTAAGTAAGCCTAGAGAAGAACACAGGAATAGCCATACCTAAATTTTCCCCTTCTTCAATGCGCGACAGACACTGCATAACCCGCAGCAACCGGGACACGGTATGCTCCTTCCCCAAAGGCCTGACAAGCAAAGCTGGGAAAGAAGACATCGTTGGCTGGCGATCTTCAGTCCCGACTCCTGGGTCCCACGTACCCGCTTCCCCGCGCCCCAGCCTCCGCCCCCTGGCCCGGCCCTCACCCTGCATGATGTCCCGGATCTGCCTGAAGTCCCCGTACCGGCTACCCCGAAAGGCCCGCAGCGCCTCGTGGAAGTAGAACTTGAGCACCCAGCGGTTGACCGCCTCCTCCAGCCGAGCCTCCCCCGCGCCCCGCTCCGCGGCGCCCCCCAGCCCGGACTCGTGGCGCCCCCGCCGAGCCCGCCCGCCGCTGCGGGACGCCCGCCGGCCCGCCGCCCGCCCGCTGCTGTCGCTGCTCCCGCCTCCTCCCGCCATCTCGTCCGACCGCCGTGCGCCCTCCCCGCCCTCCCGGCGGGGCCGCTTCCTCGGCTGTGACGCCGCTGGGTCACGCACGACGCCCGGGCCGGAAGCGGAGCCCGCCGTCCCGGCTCCCGCGGCCATGATACGGACAGCGTTCCGAGCTGCCCGCGGGCTTCTGGGAGGGAAGGCACCGGAGGGCCCGGCCCCCGTCCCGGACTCCGTAGCTCCCGATGTTCCCGCCGCAATGCCTGGTGGGACTTGAAGTTCATGGCGCCCAGGCCGGAAAGCCCTTGTGTGTTTGCAGTGAAGTGTCTGCGTCGACTTTACAGAACGTGTACTAAAGACACGGAGCTACGTGTAAGTCGTTGAAAAACCTCAGCCTTAAAGAAATACCGAAAATCGTGACAAGGTGCACACATAGAGGAAACTTTGCTTAATCAGTGTGTATTAAAGCCAAAAATTACAAAGGTCCCCAGCGGCATCTCAATCAAGGTAGGGAAATAGAATATGCTCAGCACTCCAGAAATCTTTAGGCAATTAATTTTTTGTTGTTGTTTTTTTTTTTTTGTGTGTGTGTGTGTGGTTTTTTGAAATTTAAAATTTTTTTATTTTTTAAAACGTTATTTTAACCATTTTCAGGATACAATTCAGAAGTTTCTATTACATATTTTTATGTAATTATTGCTACTACTTTAGAAAATGTTTAAATAATCCAAACACTCTGTAACCATGGATCTATAACGCCATACTCCTTCACACCCAATCCAGGGCAACTTCTAGTGGACGTTTCTATCCCTATGATTTTTGTCATTTTTTTAAAAGAATTATTTTATTTAACTTTATTTATTTACAATTAAAGTATGAATTTATTTAGATACAAAAACGTTTTGAAATTCATACATACTTTTCCCATTACATGTATTTCCATGAGCTTTTTTTTGTCTGAAACATTTTTTTAATTAATTAACTTATATTCATTCCCTAAGCATCATCACAGTATACAAAATGTGATTTCCCATCCAGAATATACTACATAGTGACTTAATCATGCATGTTATCATCAATAATTTTCCCATTTCTAGTTTCATATATGTATACATATATATATGTATGTATGTGTGTGTGTGTATATATATATTTTTTTCCCCCTATTTCTGACCCTCTACCCTTTCCCCATCCAAAGAAACTGCTTTGAGGAATCTGAAGGCATCATGCCCTGCCCCTGAGTTCCAGCAGGAGGCAGCATGGCCTCAGGGAAAGACCACAGCATGTTAAGGATAGGCATATCCTGGCCCCACAATTTACTGGCTTGGGTCAGAATGCGAACTCCGGGAGTCTTATATTCCCCATTTGTTAAAGAGGGCAGATTGTCAATAAACGTTTCTTAGGGTTGTAGTGAAGTGAAGTGAGATAAGGCCTATAAATAATGCCTGACATAACTGATCAACTTAGCAAGGTTTTAAAAATTAGGAATACTGGGGGCCGGCAGGTGGCATAGTGGCTAAAGGCTCTGGATTACCACGTGGCTGACCATGGTTTGAGTCCTGGACCTGGCGGCTTGCTTTCTCTCTCCCTCTGTCCCTCTCTGGTCAAATTGAAATAAGCAAATAAATAGAGTTAAAAATAAAATAATTCTTTAAAAAAAAAAAAAAATTAGGAATACTGTGGGGCCGGCAGGTGGTGTGGTGGTAAAGAGTGCTGGACTCCCATGTGACCGACTGCAGTTCAAGTCCCGGACCTGGTGGCTTCCTTTCTCACTTTCCCTCTTTCTCTCACTCTGTCCCTCAATGGTCAAATTAAAATGAAATAAATAGGGACCAGCAGTTAGCGTAATGACTAGGTCACTGGACTCCCATATAATCAACTGCGGTTTGAATCCTGGACCTGGTGGCTTAAACTCACGCCAGGAACATGTGCGTGCATGCCCAAGATCCCTAGAGGAGAATGGAGGAGAAGGGATTGTGGTGTGGCCATCCCCCTGGGGGGTGATTTCCCACCTTCTGTCTCTCTGTCTCTTTCTGGCGAGCGCACACGCCCTATAGCAAAAACCTCTCCAAAAAAAAGAGAGAGATAATAATCATACAAAATATATTATTGAGCAGTCCTTATTTATCCCTTATTGTATAAGTGTGCTTTACATCTTTTATTTCGTTTAGTCTGCACCAAAGTCCTATAAAAGAGGTATGATCAGGGGACCAGCAGATGGCGTATTGGTTACATCACTGTACTCCCTTGTAATTGACTGTAGTTCAAGTCCCAGACCCGATGACTTAAAACTCACACCAGGGGGACCGACAGGTGGCATCGTGGTTAAGGGCGCTGGACTCCCATATGGCCCAGCATGGTTTGAGTCCTGGACCTGGTGGCTTGCTTTCTTAACTCTCCCCTCCTCTTGTCTCACTCTTGCTCTGTCCCTCTCTGGTAAAATAAAAATAAATAGATAAAGTTAAATAAAATAAGTCTATTTTTTAAAAAAACTATTTAACTTTCTTTCTTATTTTAAATTTGACCAGAGAGGGACAGAGAGAGAGAGGGAAAATGAGGAAGCAAGACACCAGGTCTGGGACTCAAACCGTGGTCATCCATATGGGAGTCCTGCATTCTTAACCACCACACCACCTGCCGGCTCCAATTCTTTAAAAAAAAAAAAAAAAAGAAAGAAAAAAACTCACACCAGGTGCGTGTGCATGCATGCCCCAAATCCTGAGAGGAGCGTGGAGAAGGGATTGCAGCATGGCCATGCCCCTGGGGAGTGATTTCTCTGTCTCTGGTCAGTGCACATGCCCTATAGAAAAAAAAAAAAAAAAGAAAGAAAGAAAAAGAAAAAGAGGTCTGATCAGTTTGGCAGATAGTGTGGTGGTTAATGTGTTGGACTCCCACATGGCCGACTATGGTTTGAGTCTTGGACCTGGTGGCTTATTTTCTCACTTTCCCTCTCTTTCTCTTTGTCTCTCTCTGGCCTAATTAAAAAATAATAAGGGACCAGCAGGTGGCATGGTGGCTAAAGCACTGGACATTCCCATATGGTTTACCATGGTTCAATTCCTGGACCTGGTGGCTTACTTTCTCATGAGAGACATGATCGCACCACACTCTTTTCTTTTCCTTTTCTCTGTCCTGTTGAGATTTGGGGCACACATGTGCCACCAGGGCCAGGATTCAAACCACGGTTTGCCACGTGGGATCTGGCTCCCTCAACTACTAGTCCATGGGGTCATAGTAGTGCTGGCTCAAGGCTCCATTGGGGCACTTTCTCCTCTCTCTTTCTCCCTCTGTCAAGTGTACATGTCCTCTAGCAATTGACAACATTTTTTTCCAGTCTGACCATGTAGCACAGTAGTGAAGGCTTATGTATAGGGAGCTAGATCCCACGTGGCTGACCTCAGTTCAAATCCCAGCCCCAGACACTTGAAAAACACCCTGTGCTTCTGTGCATGTAGGCCCCAAATCCTGATGGATGAAGAAGTGTGGAATAAAGGATCGCAGCAAAATCATACTTCATTGGGGGGGGGGGGGGGGGGGGGTGCTGCTGTCTCTGTCTGTCTGTGTCTCTGGCAAGTGCATGCACCCTCTAGCAATAATTTAAAAATATATATCATTTTCCTACTTTCCATAGTACCACCTTTGTTATAAATTAAGTGGCTTTATGTAATGTGGACCTGTGTCTAGGGATGCACATATTTTTTAAAGTATTTGTTGAGCTGTGCAAGGAAAATATTTTGTAGACCAAAATATTTTGTAAAACAAACTGTGTAGCATTGATCTAGTTTTTGTTGTTGTTTTAAAGCATTTTACTATAGAGTGTGTGCACTCACTCTCTGGTGAGTGCTCCCTTCCTTCTCCCACACTGTACTCCCTTCTTCATTCTCCTCTTGGGATCTTGAGTACCCACGTGCATGTGCCAGGCATGAGTTTTAAGCTGCCAAGTCCAGGACTTGAACTGTGGTAGAACTACGTGGGAGTCCAGTCATATAACCATTATGCCATCTACTGGTCCCCTGTTGTTGTTTTGTTTTTTAGGTTTTTGCCATAGGGCATGTGCATTCACTGATGGGAGACAAGAGAGGGAATATGAGAAATCACCACCACCCCCCTTGGGGGGGGGGGGGTGGCCACACTGCAATCCCTTCTCCTCTGTTCTTCTCTCCAGATTTTGGATCCTCCGCCCCTCTCCCCCCCCCCACACACACACATACAGACACATTTTCAAGCCGCTGGGTCTGGGACTTGAACCACAGTTAGCCACGTGGGAGTCAAGCACTTCAATCACCATGCCACCTGCTAGTCCCATTATCTAGTTTTTAAAACTTGTTTTCCTTCCCTGCACTGTTCAGAGAATCAGATGGGCCATACAGTAAAGCAGCTAGAAGTTCTGATGTTGGCAACCTCAGGGAGCAGTAGTTGTGTTTTCTTTTTCTTCTGTTATTGTTATGTTTCAAGTGCCATGGTGTACATGGAAACAATACCTGCTTAAGGCAGGGACTGCCAGGGAAAAGAGCCCAGAGGACATGACATTTGGGTGGGTCGTGAATGATGGTGAAATCTGTCATCTCTTTTTATGACTTGTGATCTGTTGGCTGTCCTTGGTTCATTTCCTGCCTCGCTTTCATCTGCATTGTATTTAATCTGCTTTAGAAGGGCCCAGAAGGAAGGGACTGTGTTTGCCCCACACATTCCACAGGGACACCCTCCCCACTCCCCACCCCCGCCCAGTAGCAGTGGCCTGAAAAGGCCTAGCAGGGGCGCTGGCTCCCATTTGGCAGACATGGGTACATGTCACCAAGGGCAGGGCTGGGCCTTTTTAAAATTTCTGCTACTGTAATGCTGCCAGATTCCCGAGTTTCACCCACACACTACTCCCTCCCAAACCCCAGTCAGCGGCTAACTAGTCCAGCAGCAGACTTACCCACTCACCCCAGCACCACCACCCATGAGCCTGTTGAAAACCTCATCACGCCCCCAGTATGATCTTGGCTTTGGGAAAAGGGTCTTGCACTCAGTAAGTAGTTGATAACCATCAGGTGATTAGCAAGTGAGTAACCACAGTAAGATTAGGATATAGGAACTCAGTCCCACCTCCTGCTGTGTAGCAAGAAGTGGATAGATAGTAGGGCTGTTCCCAGCCCTGAGTGTGGGCAGGAGGGCTTCCTGGGGGAACTGCCCATTATATAGATT
Source organism: Tupaia tana (assembly GCA_026018925.1). Taxonomy (NCBI): domain Eukaryota; kingdom Metazoa; phylum Chordata; class Mammalia; order Scandentia; family Tupaiidae; genus Tupaia; species Tupaia tana. The sequence goes on along the minus strand of JAKSZU010000018.1, from coordinate 17,611,157 downwards.
ACAGTTTGTCCCCCACCTACTGCAATTAGAATGAAGAAGGGGTTGCAAGGTTGAGAGATTTTTTTTTTTAAGAATTTTTAATTTAATTTGATTTATTATTATTATTTTAAAATTTTTGCTATAGGGCACACGCACTCACGAGAGAGAGAGAGACACAGAGAGAAAGTGAGAAAGCAAGCTGCCAAATCCAGGACTCAAACCACAGTCTAAGCCATGTGGAAATCCAGTGCCTCAACTACCACACCACCTGCTGGCCCCAAGGAGGAGCTTTTTTTTTTTTTTTTTTTTTTTTTTTTAGAATTAATTAACTAATATTATTATTATATTTTAATTTGCTATGGGGCACATGAGTTCATCAGAGACAGGGAGAGGAAAAGTGAGAAAACAAACTAATAGGTCCCGGCTCAAACTGCGGACTGCCATGTGGGAGTCTAGTGCCTTAACCACTGCGCCACCTGCTAGCCCCTGGAGGAGCTATTTTACATTAAACTGGTAGATTCTAGTTTTTGTGCTCTGTCAAGTGTGGGAATGATAGGATTACACAATATCTGGAACCACTCATTGTGGGAGGCTGTGCACCAGCGAGTCTGCCAAAGTTTCTCAGAGAGCAAACAATTGCCATGATTGGTTCTCTTCATAAAACCTGACCTTCGAAACCTTGCGCTGATTGGCCACTAGAATCCCTCAGATTTGCATATCCGGCACCTCATGATTGGTCCAAAAGCAACCAACCAATCATAACCCACCGTTTACAACCAATCACAGCCCACCGTTTATAACCAATCACGGCCCACTGTTTACAACGGATCATAACCCACCTTTTACGATCCACCAATGTGTATATAACCAGCATGCCTGGCCTGCAATAGCCAGATGACCAGGAAGACAACGGAGACGACCCTGGAGAGCCTGAAGAGCTGAAACACCGCACAGTCTCCAGACGACCCTGAAGAGTTGTAACACTACATCGTCTCCAGACGAGCCTGAAGAGTTGTGACACCACGTCGTCTCCGTGCTGCTCACAACAGACGACGCGACCCTAAAGAGTTGTAACACTGCGTCATCCCCGTTCTGTACCGTGCTGCCCACAATAAACAGACAACACTGTGTCGTCTCCGTGTTGTGAGACACTGCGCCGCTTGTTCCGGCTCTCACTCCTTCCCTCAGGAAACCTGTTCGACTGTCCCCCCGGGTGGGGACATGTGGCACCCGAACCGGGTTGGGACAAGTGGCGCCCGAACAGGGACGGGACAACTCATCATTAAAAGTGTCAGTTGGACAGTATCTACTAAAGCTTAAAACCCACGTCTTTCTTTAAAAAGTTTGTTTCATGAGCAAGAGAAACAGAGAGAGAGAGACAAAGACAGAGAACTCCCAGCAGGATCTCAGTGCCGCCATCTGCACCCAGCCTTCACCCAGCCTGGATCGTGGCAAGCGTGTGTCCAGCATACTCAGAGATCTCCAGACTTGGACTGGGGGTTTTCCCACGTGGGTCAGCCTTGCACAAGCATTGCAGTTCCCACTGTGTCACTGGTCTCTCACGGCCTTTAGGACCTACACTTCCTCTGGATTTTAACCTACAAGAAAAATACAGGCACAAGGACAGTCAGGGCAGAGTTTCTCTTTCTTTCTCTCTTTTTTCTTTCTCCTTTTTTAGGTTTCTGCTATATGGCACATGTGCTTGCAGAAGGGAAACAGAGGGAAAGTAGGAAATCACCCCCCAGGGGAGATGGCCACACAGTGATATCTTCTCCATTCTCTTCTTGGGATTTTGGACGTGCATGTACATGTACTCAGTGTGATTCTCAAGCTGCCAGGTCTGGGACTCAGACTGCAGTCAGCCACGTGAGAGTCTAGCACCTTAACCACCATGCCACCTGCTGGCCCCTCTATTTAAAAAAATATTATTTTAAAGGGAGTAAGCAGGATGGAGTGGACATAAGTCCTCACGTATTTACAGCGGCAGACTCCACCTCCCTCACAGTAAGCTAAAACTTAAAAAAATGTTATTCTTGGGGCTGGTAGGTGGTGTAGTGGTTGAGGTGCTGGACTCCCACATGACTGACCATGGTTCTAGTCTTGGACCTGGCGACTTGCTTTCTTACTTTCTCGCTCTCTCTCTGTATCTCTCTCTGATCAAATTCAAATAAATGAATAAATAAATAAAATTAAATAATTATTTTAAAAAATGTTTTTCTTCATTCATGATAGCGTGGTGAGTGCAGATTAGAGGCTGTTCATGCCTGGATCCCCTTCCTCTCAGCCTCCAGCCCATGGGATCTTGGGCACTTGTGAGGGTGCCTGGTGTGTTTAGGCCAACCAGGCCAGGTGAGCAGGGCAGAAGTTTTGAAACAGAGAAATAGTTGAAACTAGGTAAATATCTGTTCATCTGTTAAACATATTTTATTAAGCATTCTTCTCATTATAGGAGACAACAGTTAATAACAACAAAAAAATAAAGTTTTACTCTTTTAGATTTACTTTTTAGTTCATCAAAAGAGGACTGAATGAATAATTTATGATATTCCAAGCAGCGGAATATTTGCCTCCATCAAAAGGAATGAGGTTTTCAATACATAGTGTTTTGAAAAGATGTACATGGCATTATTATTTTTTAAACTTAGGAAGCTCTTTAATGTATTCACAATTCTAAATAAATTTTAAAAAAGAGAAAAAAAAAAACAAGTTAAAAGCAGTGTGTAAAGGGGCCAACAGGTGATGTGGTGGTTAAGGCATGGCATCCCACATGGCCAAACCACAGTTCAAGTTCTAGACCCAGTGGTTTGAAAAGCATGACGGAGCATGTGGATGCATGTCCAAAATCCGGAGAGGAGAAGAGAGAAGAAGGGATTGCAGCTCAGGTATCCCCCTTGGTGGGTGATTATTCACTTTTCTTTTTTTAAAAATTATTTATTTTATTTTATTTTACTTGGTTTTATTTGTTTTGTTTTTTGGGGGCTTTTTTTGGAGAGGTTTTTGCTATAGGGCATGTGCACTGGCCAGAAAGACAGAGAGAAACCAAGAGACAGAAAGCGAGAAATCACACCCCAGGGGGCACGGCCACGCTGCAATCCCTCCTCCTCCATTCTCCTCGCAGGATCTTGGACACGCACACACACACGCCCGGCGTGAGTTTAAGCCACCGGGTCCGGGACTCAAATTGTGATCAACTACATGAGAGTCCAGTGACATAGCCATTATGCCATCTGCTGGTCCCTACTTGTTGTTTTTTAAGTTTGCTGTAGGATACGTGTGGTCCCCAGAGAGACGCAGAGAGAGAGAAGGAAAGTGAGAAGCCACCAGGTCCAGGATCGAGCCCTAGTCAGACATGTGAGAGTCCAGCGCCTTAACCACTATGCCACCTGCTGGCCCAATTTCTCATTTTTCTTCTGTCTCTCTTAGTCTCACTCAGGTAAGTGCATGTGACATATGGCAAAAACCTAAAAAAAATGTATACTACTATCCTATATCTTTACATCTGCATAAATGTGCACATTAATAGAAAATATTGTTGCTCTGACTCCATTATCTGCTAGTTAAGGAAGCCAATCCTATAGCCGACCTTGAGCTTCAGATCCTGGACCTGGCAGCTTGAGAAACAGGCCAGGTGCATGTGTGTGCATGCATGCCCAAAATCCTGAAAGGAGGGAAGATGGAGGAGAAGAAATTGCAGCATGACTATTCTCCATGGGGGAGAAGATATCCCCCTTCTCCTCACCCCTCTCTGTCTCTTTGGTGAGCATACATGCCCCCTATCAAAAAAAAAAAAAAAAAAAAAAAAAAAGATAAAAATAACAATGGAAAGTGGAGTTGACTGAGATAAGTTTTCACTTTTCTTTGTATATCCTTTTGCGCTGTTTACTCTTTTTTTTTTTTTTTTTTTTTTTTAGTTTTTGCTATGGGTGTATGTGCTTGCAAGAGAAAGACAGAGAGGGAACGGGAGAAAGCAGCCACCATGCTACACCACCATGGCCATGCTACAGTCTCTTCTCCTCCATTTTCCTCTCGGAATTTTGGGCACACACATGCTCCTGGTGTGATTTTTCTAGCCACTGTGTCCAGGACTTGAAACATGCAGCTGGCATGTGGGATCCAGGGCTTTAATCTCCAAGCTACCTGTTGGCCCTATGCTGTTTACATTCCAACCTAAGAAAATTTTACTTTTCTGGGACCAGCAGGTGGTGTAGTGGCGACTTCGTTGTACTCCCATGTAGTTGACCACAGTTTGAGTTCTGGACCTGGTGACTTAAAACTCAGGCCAGGCGTGTGTGCGTGCGTGCCCAAAATCCTGAGAGATTAGAGAAGAAAGGATTCCTGCATGGCCATACCCCCTGGGTGGTGATTTCTTGTTTTCTATCTCTCTCTGTCTCTTTGGCAAGCACACTCAGCCTATAACAAAAATCTCTAAAAAAAAAAAAAAAAAAAAAAAAAAAAAAAAAAAAAATTCTATAGATCCTTGAAAGACTGTAAGTTTTTACATTTCCAGCAGGGGGCAGCAGTGATTCTCTAATATCTCTGACGTCAGCACAAAGCTGGAAGATTAGTGTGTAGAGTTTCTGATTCCAGGCCCAAATACTGTCTTTGAATCACCAGAGAACTACCAAACAAACAAACAAACAAGAAAAGTAATAATCATAGAAAGCTTAAAATGCTGTAGGAATTGTAATAAAATATTTTCAATGTTGTTTATGAATATCGTTCTGCGAATCTAAATTGCCGTTTCGTTCTCTGGAGTTTAGTTTTCTCATCCATTAAATTCAGAGGATTTGACAAGATTAGCATACAAGTTCTCTTTCTGTCTCTAATATGCTAAGGTTCTACAATCAAAAATCTGCATCAGGAAGAAACAAGCCCCAGTGCCCTCTGAAATGTATTGACTTATCAGAGAATCTGCTTTACAACCCTTAGCTAATCAGAATGAATTATTGCCGGTTTATCTTTAGTGTAGATCAAAGAAAAGTTTTTTCTTTTGGAGGCTGGGGGAGATGTTGGTATTTATTCAACTCACTGATGGAGAAAGAACTCTCCCACTCTATAAATGTTTAGCATGAGTGTAAAGGTCGTAGTTCTGATGTTCAGAAATGACACAGGCTTGCAAAAGAATCTTCACTGGGTTGGCCAAATTAAACAACAGGCAGTTGTAGGGAAATAAACACAAGTTAACATTTAACCACAAGAAATCTCTGTTCTTGTTCTGTCTTTCTCAATAGAAAGGCAGAGGGCTCTGGCTACTCTAGTCAGAAGCTGGGTACTTCTGAGACCTCACACATCTACCACCTTTATAAAATATGTATTGGGGGCAGCAGGTGGTTTGGTGGTTAAGGCCGTGGACTTTTACATGATAGACTGGGTTCAAATCCTGGACACCGGGCACACACTCATGCTGGGTGTGTGTATGTGCGTGCCCGGAATCCGTTGAGGAGAAGGGATTGCGGCATGGCCGTCCCTGCCAAGAATGGAGAGAGATTTCTCACTTTCCTTCTCCATCTCTTTCCAGCAAGTGCACACACCCTCTGGCGAAAACCTAAAAAAAAAATTAAAAAAAAGAAGTGTATATTTTAAGTTTATTTACTATTACTTCCATGAGTGAGAGAAACAGAGAGAGAGAGAGACAGCTTGCCCAATAGCATCTTGGCACCACGATTCATCCAGTACCGGATCACGGGCACGGACCTGCCAGCCTACTCAGGGAGGTCTCCAGGAGCAAATCTGGAGCCTTCCCACGTGGGTCAGGCTCACAGAGTCATGTTCAGGTTTTACCACGGCTTCACTCTCTGGTCCCCCGTTCATTCATTCGTTCACTTATAAAGAAAGACAAGGTCTCTCTATGTCACCATTCTCTTGCCTTTGGCTTCAGTTGAGTAGCTGGGAGTACATATTAACTATTCCAAATAAATAAAATGAAGAAAAAAGAGAAAAAAATACGTTGCAAAACGGTATAACCGTCTATGTGTGTGTGTATGTGTGTGTGTGTATGTGTGTGCGTGTGTATCCCCACACACACATATAGTACCTGAAACATACATTTTCCCAGCTATTCTTCATGCCCCAACCGCAGTGCTCTTTTTATAGAGGACCCTTTATAAATTGTAAATCTTATTATTTTTTCCTTTTAACATTTGCTCAAGGTTATACCGCCAATAAGTGACTGAGCAGAATTCAGGAACGACTGACTCCAGGACGCTCACACTTGACCATGGAACTGTGTGAAGGGAGAGGACTCACTTGATCTGCTCGTTTTCCTGAAGCGGTGAGTACCTGAAAAAGTAGCTGACTATTGGACCTGCCATTGGCGTGGTGGTTAAGGCAGCTGGAGCCCACATGTCCGACTGTGGGGGCTTAAGTCCCAGATCCAGTGACCTGAAAAACACACTAGGCATGTGTGTGTGTGCACACGCGTGCATGTGTATCCAAAATCCTGAGGGGAGAAGGAATTGTGGCATAGCCATCCCTACTGAGGAATGCTTTCTCCTTCTCTCCCCGGTGAGCACACATGCTCTATAGTATCTTGTTTTGAAACAACGACAACAAAAAGGAATTGCATGTAAGTCTACCAACTGAGTGGGTACTGTGCCACAAAGCTGTCTTACTCACATGCATTAATTACTCACTGTGTGCTAGTCTCTGCCAGGTGCTGGGGGAAGGGAGTAAAGATGATTTAGGGGGACCAGCAGATGGCGTAATGGCTACGTTGCTGGACTCCCATGTAGTCAACCGCGGTTCAAGTCCCAGACCCGGTTGGTGGCTTAAACTCACACCTGGCGCATGTGCGTGCGTGCCCAAGATCCCGGGAGGAGAATGGAGGAGAAGGGATTATGGCGTGGCCATCCCCACTGGGGGTTGATTTCTCGCTTTCTGTCTCTCTGTCTCTGTCTTTCCGGTAAGTGCACACACCCTATAGCAAAAACCTCTCGGGAAAAAAAAAAATAGATGATTTAGGCTGGGCAGCAGTGGTGTACGCTGGTTGGGATTGCTGCTTGGCACACTGGGACTGCATGGCAAGCTTGGGTTTGATTCCTAGCCCAACCTAAGAAGCCAGGTGTGGTGGTATATGCCTGTAGACCCAACTACTAGGGAGAGAGAAGCAGGAAGACCATGACTTAGTAAGACCCTGTCTCTAAAACAAGATGATTTACACTTGATCGTGTGGTTAAGAAACTTCTAGTTTTTGAGAGACCAAGGAACCAATAAGAAAAACAAACAGAACGTGAAAATTACTAGGGAAACTCAAATAAGAAAGAAAGAAGGCAGTGTAGCAGAATGTTGACGTCCGCAGGCTGTGGAGTCCTGTCTCAGCAGCAGAACCTCTACGCCTCCTCTGTAATATGGGGCTACGACTAATCTCTAATACAGATGTGCCAGTGTTGTGAGGGTAAAGTGATACAATGCAATGTTAAATTGCTCAGCATAGAGACCAACAGATTAGTTAGTTAATAGAACCAGCCATTGTCTGGTAGTTAAGGGAGCTAGATCCCATATGACTGACCTCATGGTTCGAGTCCCAGACCTGGCGGCCTGAAAAACATGCATGCCCAGAATCCCAAAAGGAGGGAATAAAGGATCAGAAGGGATTGTAATGTGACCTTGCTCCAAGAAGAAGGCTTTCTCACTTTCCCTCTGTCTTTCTATCTCTCTGGGGAGTGAACATACCTTCTGGCAAAAAAACTTTTTGTTAGTTAAAAGGGCCAACCCTTTAGCCTCATGGTTAAGGTTGCTGGATCCCACATGGCCAGCCACAACGTGAGTCCTGGCCACAGGGACTTAAAAAACACTCTGTTCAGGGCCAGCAGTTGGCGTAGTGGTTAAGGTACTGGACTCCCACATGGACGACTAAGGCTAAGTCCTAGACCTGGCAGCTTGCTTTCCCGCTTTCCCTCTCTGTCTCTCTCTGGTGAGTGCACATGCCCTATGGAAAATTAAAATAATAATAAGTAAAATTACATGAATAATTCTCTAAAAAAAAAAAAAAAAAAAACCACTCTGGTCATATGTGTGTGCCATGACAGGGTGGAGAAATAGAGAAGGATTTGGGGCCAGCAGGTGGCATGGTGGATAAGGGCGCTAGACTTTCACCTGGCCAACTGTGGTTCAGCCTGGCGGCCCCAGACCTGACACTGTACTTTCTCACTTTGTCTCTCTCCTGTCCCTCTCTTGTCAAATTTAAATAAATAAATAAATAAGGTTAAATAAAATAATTCTTTTTTAAAAAAGGAAATAGAGAAGGATTTGAAGTGTGCTTTCTCCCTTTCTTTTTCACTCTCTCTAGAGACCATGTAAGTGCTCTAGTAATTTTTTTTAGTAATAGTTAATAATTTTGTTTAATAAAGTTTAAGCAAAGGGTCAGCAGGTGGCTAGTGGTTAAGGTGCTTGACTTCCACATGGCCTACTGTGGTTTGAGTCCCAGATCTAGCAGCTTGAAACTCACGCCAGGCACATGTGTATACATGCACAGAATCCTGAAAGGAGAAGGGATTGTGGCATGGCCATTCCTCCTGAGGGGTGATTTCTTACTTTTTCCGTCTCTCTGGCTAGTGCTCACACCCTGTAGCAAAATAATATATCTCCAATAAAAAAGCTTAAGCAATATAAGAATCATGCATACAACCACATTCTTGGGATATAGATGCTCCTTTCTTAAACTTTTTTTTTTAGAGAGTTTTGTTTTTGTTTTGTTTTGTTTTGTTTTGTTTTGTTTTGTTTTGTTTTTGCTATAGGGCATGTGTGCTCACCAGAGAGACAGAGAAAGTGAGAAATCAGCTCCCAGGGGATGGCCCCACTGCAGTCCCCTCTCCTCCATTTTCTTCTTGGGATTTTGGGCACATACACACATGCCCGGAGTGAGTTTCAGTCCACCAGGTCTGGGACTTGAACTGCAGTTGGCTATGTGTTAATTCAGTGCCTTAACTACTATGTTACCTGTTGCCCCCCACATTTTAAAATTAAATTAAGTGTTTTATTATTATTACTTATTTTTTTTGGAGAGTTTTTTTTTTTTTTTTTTTTTTTTGCTATAGGGTGTGTGCGCTCACCAGAAAGACAGAGAGAGACAGAAAGCTAGAAATCACCCCCCCAGGGGGGGATGGCCACGCCACAATCCCTTCTCCTCTATTTTCCTTTCAGGATCTTGAACACGCATGCACATGTGCTTGGTGTGAGTTTAAGCCACCAGGTCCAGGCCTTGAACCATGGTCGACTACATGGAAGTCTGGTGACATAGCCATTATACTAACTGCTGGTCCCTATTATTATTTTTTTTAAAGAATTATTTAACTTTATTTATTTATTTATTTATTTTAATTTGATCAGAGAAGGACAGAGTGAGAGCGAGAAAGAGAGGGAAAGCGAGAAAGCAAGCTACCAGATCTGGGACTGAACTGTGGTCAGCCACGGAGTCCAGTGCCCTTAACCATGACACCACCTGCTGGCCCCATATTTATTATTATTTTTAAAATAATTATTTATTATCATAATTTTTCAGTTTTTTTTTTTTTTTGGGGGGGGAGGTTTTTGCTACAGGGCGTGTGCTCACCAGACAGACAGAGAGAGGCAGAGAGACAGAAAGCGAGCAATCACCCCCCGGGGGGGATGGCCACGCCGCAATCCCTTCTCCTCCATTCTCCTCTTGGGATCTTGGGCACGCACGCACACGCGCCCGGCGTGAGTTTAAGCCACCGGGTCCGGGACTTGAACCGTGGCCGGCTACATGGGAGTCCAGCGACATAGCCATTACGCTAACTACTGGCCCCAAATTTTTCAGTTTTGACCAGAGACAGATTGACAGAGAGAGAGAGAGCAAGCTGTCAGGTCGAGGACTCGAACTGTGGTCACCCGTGTAGGAGTCTAACACCTTTAACCATCACACTACCTGCAGGCCTTCTTATTTATTATTATTACTTTTTATTTATTTTTATTTATTTATTTTTAGTTTGACCAGAGAGAGAGGGAAAGTGAGAAAGAAGACTGCCAGGTCTAGGACTCAAACCATGGTCGGCCATGTGGGAGTCCAGCACCCAACCAGCATGCCACCTGCTGGCCCCTCTTAAACTACCCTGAATCTCCCTGTACTAAGAGACCCTTTTCCTTTTTCTTTGTTCAGGTTTTTGCCTTTGGTCATGCGCAATGGCCAGAGAGAGAGACAGAGACAGTGAGAAGGAAAGTGAGAAATTAACCCTCTGGGGAAATGTCCATGCTTGAATTCCTTCCCCTCCCTTCTCCTCCCGGAATCTTGTGCATGCACACACACATGCCCAGCATGAGTTTCAAGCCACCAGGAATGGGACTCAAACCATGTTCAGCCATGTGAGGAGTTTAGCAACCTAACCGCTATACCATCTACTGACCCTAAGATTTATTTTCTTGAGGTTTCTTCTTCTCTTTCTTCCTTCTTTTTTCTTTAAGAGAGATTTCTGCTATAGGGTGTGTGTGCTCCCCAGAGAGACAGAGAGACAGAAAGCAGGAAATCACCCCCCTAGGGAGGATGGCCATGCCACAATCCCTTCTTCTCTTGGGATTTTGGGCATGGACGCACATGCTTCTGGCGTGAGTTTCATGCCACCAGGTTTGGAACTCAAACTGTGGTCAGCAATGGGGGAGTCCAGTGACATAACCACTATGCCATCTGCTGGCTCCATTTTTTTTGAAGATTTTGCTATAGGGCACGCGCACTCACCAGAAAGACAGAGAGACAGAGAGACAGAAAGAGAGAAATCACCCCCCTGGGGGGATGACCATGCTGCAATCTTTTCTCCTCCATTCTCCTCTCGGGATCTTGGGCATGCACACAGATGAGCCCAGTGTGAGTTTAAGCCAGCAGGTCTGGGACTCAAACCACGGTCAACTGCATGGGAGTCCAGCGACACAGCCATTATGCCAACTGCTGGTCCTGATTTATATTTAATTTTGTTATTTATCAATTTTTAAAAATTTATTTATTTATTTGAAGAATTATTTTATTGGGACCAGCAGTTAGCTTAATAGCTATGTCGCTGGGCTCCCATGTAGTCGACCACGGTTCGCATCTCAGACCCGGTGGCTTAAAACTCATGCCGGGCGTGTGCGTATGTGTCCAAGATCCCGAGAGGAGAATGGAGGAGAAGAGATTGTGGCGTGGCCATCCCCCCTGGGAGGTGATTTCTTGCTTTCTGTCTCTCTGTCTCTGTCTGTCTGGCGAGTGCATGCGCCTTATAGCAAAAACCTCTCCAAAAAAACCCAAGAATTATTTTATTTAACTATTTATTTATTTTAATTTGACTAGAGAGGGATAGAGCAAGAGAGAGAAGGAAAGTAAGAAAGTAAGCCAAGGGATCAGCAGTTAGCGTAATGGCTATGTCCCTGGACTCCCACGTAGTCGACCTCAGTTCGAGTCCCGGACCCGGTGGCTTAAACTCACGCCGTGCGCGTGTGCGTGCGTGCCCAAGATCCCGAGAGGAGAATGGAGGAGAAGGGATTGCGGTGTGGCCATCCCCTCTGGGAGGTGATTTCTTGCTTTCTGTCTCTCTGTCTCTCTCTGTCCGTCTGGCGAGCGCATGCGCCCTATAGCAAAAAGCTCTCTAAAAAAAAAAAAAAAAAAAAAACGAAAGTAAGCCACCAGGTCCAGGACTCAAACTGTGGTCATCCATGTGGGAGTCCAGCACTCTTAACCACCATGCTACTTGCTGGCCCCATTATTTATCGTTTTTTAATTTGACTGGAGACAGACAGAGAGAAAAAGGGCAAGTAAAAAAGCAAGCCACCAGGTTCAGGATTTGAACTGTGATTGGCCATGTGGGAGTCCAGTGCCTTACCCACCACACCACCTTATGGCCCCAAATGCAGTTATTTAAAGTTTATTTATTCTATGAGTGAGTGAGGGACAGAAAGATGGCAGCCCAGCAAAGTCCTAATGCCACAATTCATCCCCTATTTCAGCCAGTCCTGGATCATGGGCACATGTGTTCCCAGAGTACTCAGGGAGGCTTGTGGACGCTAACCCACACCCTTCCCATGTAGGTCAGCCTTGCAGAACATCACCCTCTACTGCCACCCTCCGACCCCATAGTTATCTTTTAATCCCATTAGAATGTCTCCAGGAAACGATACTGCAAAGCGCCCCAGCCCCCCACGCTCCAGGAGCTTGGGCCAGGTCCCTGCAAAGGAGAGCTGCGACCAGGAGTGGATCTCAGCCTGGGCACATCAAGACAGGCCTGAGCGTCACCTAGAGTATTTGTTCGAAAATCTCTGGGTCCACTCTCTGAGATTTTCATTATGCTCCAAATTTCAACACATACTTAACTAATATTGTCATCAAACTATAATCACAGGAAGAGTTTCACATGACCTTATCCTGCAACCAGTTCCCTTCCCGCCAGTTTATTTACTGTTTTCTCCCAAACACTGACTCACCTCCTTCATCCCAGTCAAGGACATTGCTTTGGAGTGCTACATGGCTGTCCCTCTCAGTTTCTGAGTCTTGGCGAGAGGACGTGCAAATTCTTTCATCTGAAACCCTTTGCCTTCTCACAGCCACCCAGAAGCTCACACTTTGTCTCTCTCTAAAACGACCGAAAACCCACCTCCTTCTGGAAGCCTCCCCTGCTGATTTTAAAACGCTTTTGTAGTGTGTTCTGTGCCACAAATGCAAGCGGACCGTGGGAATGTAACCAGAAAAGTGTCCTTAGGGCCCTGTGTGTGAGATCTGGCCCTTCCCACTGGGGGCAGCATGGTTTTATGGAGAGAGCAGGGACTCAGGAATCTGTCTGGCATGAATTCATACAGCAGCAATACTCAGGAGTTCTCAAGTTATTCTGGCTGTCCTTTGTCACCTTGGAACTGATGCTTTATTCTCTGGGTTGTTTTCTCCCACCCCGGCTTCTCCAGGCAGCTGTCCCTTCCTCTCTTTAACTCTCCAGACCCCAGTGAGGACCACTATTTACTATTGCGTCCTCTTCTATCAAGTGGGGATTATGGTACCTTCTCGTTGAATCCTTGTAAGAATGAAATGAGCTCAGGCATGTGTAAGGACTTGGCTCGTGGCAAGTTGTGGCAGATGCTCTAGACGGACTTGCTCAAAACTCATTCCAAGCCTTTTCTAGCTTGCTTCCTGGACCACAGAAGCTGGAGATCTAAATATTAATGCTACATTTCTCAAACTCCCTTGCAACTCTGGTTTCACTGGTGAGTTAGAGTCCTCTTGTATGAGCCTTCGTACTACGCGTTATGGAGAGGGAGAGGCAAACTGTGAAGGAGACATTTTAGTGGTGCTGATCAGGGCAGAAGCAGTGTCATTCTGGAGCCAGCCGCTGTGCTGTCTGTCGGTTTAGCAGTTCCAGGCAGCTGTCCCTTCCCCTCTTCTGGATGATGGCAGAGGCTGTGACTTGCTTGTCAACCCAGTTCTGCAGTGTAATTTTGGAAATCATTTCTGGATGTTTTGCCTAGAGTCTATTTCTTCAACTTTCTTTTCTTTTTCTTTTTCTTTCTTTTAAGAATTGTTTTATTATTATTACTTTAATTTGCTATAGGGCACATGGGCTCACCAGAGAGAGACAGAGAGAGAAAGGGGGAAAGTAAGAAAGCAAGTTGCCAGCTCTAGGATTCAAACCACAGACAGCCATGTGGGAGTCCAGCACTGTAGCCACCACGCCACCTACTGGCCCCCTCTTCAACTTTCTTAATGATTATGTGATCCATCTATACCCCTTAGGAGATTCCTTTGTGTGTAAATTAGTAAAAATGAAATCTGTTGTCTACAACCAAGAAAACGGACCAGTACGTAAATATTCAGTAAATGTTACCTTTTGGCCCAGCTGCTATGGCACAGTTGGGGGCGCAGTACCCTGCAAGCTAGGAAGATGCATGACTAACTATGGGTTCAGATCCCCAGGTCGACCTGAAAACACAGCAGCCGCACACGTGGGCACCCAGGGTCCTTTGGAGCTGGAGGGCTGAGGAGGGGTGATTGTGGTATGATGAGCCCCTATTGAGGGTGTTATCTTTAGTGTGCACACACGCACATACATGCACGCTGTGTCGTAAAAATAAATAAATAATAACAGTTACTATTATTGTTAAAACTTTGTTGAATGCTTCATGATCAAGGAAGTTACTACATTTTTGGAATTTGAGAGATTTTTGCTATAGAGTGCACGCGCTCAGAAAGAGAGAGATAAAAAGCGTGAAATCACCCCCCTGGGAATATAGCCATGCCACAGTCCCTTCTCTTCCATTTTCCTCAGGAGTTTGGGCACACACATGCCTGGCATGAGTTTCAAGCCACTGGGTCCAAGACTTGAACTGTGGTCGGCCATGTGGGAATCCAGTGCCTTACTCCCTACGCCACCTGCTGGTCCCAGAAAACATGTTTTAAACTGACTGCTGGATAAAAACATGTAAAAATAATTTCTAGAGTAGCACTGTTCCACAGAATTTTCTTTTTTCTTTTTCTTCATTCATGATAGAGCACCTGTGTGCTAATGAGAGCGAGAGAGAGAGAGAAAGAGAGGCGCACCCCCAGAGAGTCTGGTCGTGCCACCTCCAGTCTCTGGTCTGTCAGATATCGGGTACTCAGGTGCACGCCCAGTGTGTCTCAGCCCAGCCGGCTGGGGACTGGAATCACAGTTGTCACGTGGGATCCAGCTTCTCTTGAGCAACACATTATCATTGCACGACGGAGCTGTTCCAGAACTTTCTTTAATGCCAGAAATAGTCTGTATTTGTACCTAATATGGGAGCCACGGATTATATGTCACTGTTGAGTACTTGAAATGTAGCTCTGTGACCGAGGAGATGAATTTTTCATTTTCATTTTAATATGGTTAAGTGTAAAAGTAAGTACCCACATGTAGCTAGTGCCTACTGTGTTTTGCCAGCACAGTCCTTGAGTCTCTTGGCCTAATGTTCTGCAAGGGTCTTCTAGTGCGCCCTCTCTCGTCCTAGCCAAGAGCATCTTCAGCTGGTTCCTCATCAACCCCTAGTTTCAGGTCATGTCATAATAATCTACAGAGATAAAACATGTCCTCGATAATGACATTTTAATGATAATGCTTATATGATACATTTAGAATTCTATCATATTTGTCCCTAAACCCCATTTTAGGATTATATATTGGCTTTTTTTTTTTTTAGACAGAATCTTGCAGTGTTGAAATTCTCCTGCCTCAGCCTCCCTGCTGGGACACAGGCACATGCTACCGCTCCAGCCTCTGTTTTACACGAGGTCCTGCTGTTGTTGCTAAGGCCAGCCTCAAGCTCAAGGTCCTCCTGCCCGGCAGCTGTCCCTTCCTCTCTTTAACTCTCCAGACCCCAGTGAGGACCACTATTTACTATTGCGTCCTCTTCTATCAAGTGGGGATTATGGTACCTCCTGCCCAGCCCTCCTCTAATCGCTGAGACTGCAGGTGCATGCCACCACACCCAGTTTTAGACTGGACTGGAAATCGAGCTTAGGTTTCTTACAAGGTCCCAGCCTGCCCAGCACAGTGTCCCAGCAGCATGCACCACTGTGGCTGCGCCACATTGTCTATTGTCTTTTTTTTTATTTTTATTTTTTGAGAGGTTTTTGCTATAGGGCATGTGTGCTCGCCAGAAAGACAGAGAGACAGAAAGTGAGAAATCACCCCCGAGGGGGGTCGTCCACGCCACAATCCCTTCTCCTCCATTATCCTCTTGGGATCTTGGACACGCACGCACACGTGCCCAGAGTGAGTTTAAGCCACCAGGTTCAGGCCTTGAACCGCGGTCAACTACATGGGAGTCCAGCAACATAGCCTTTATGCCATCTGTTTGTCCTGTCACATTGGCTTTTGATTTGCTGTCCCCCCAAATGGCGTTCGAGGGCCATCTTGTGATTAAGGGAGCTGGATCCCACATGGCCAACTACATGATTCAAATCCTGGCCCTGGAAGCATGAAAAAGACACTGGGCGTGTGTGTGTGTGTGCCCCATTGGGGGGTGCTTTCTGCTGCTTCTCTCCCTCTCCCTGTCTCTCTCTGCTGAGTGCACATACCTGCTGGCCAAAAAAAAAAAAAAAAAAAAAAAATCATTTGCAGTGTTTTTGCTAAAATGCACTCTTTCCCGAAAGGCACAGCCCAACCTTCACTTAGAAAAACAGAAAACCATTGATTGTGTTAAACATACTGGCCAGGGGCCAATAGATGGTATAGTGGTTAAGGTGTCTGGATTCCACATGGCTGACATCATGGTTCAAGTCCCAGATCCAGTGGCTAAAAAATATAGCAGGTGTATGTGTGTGCATTCCAAAAATCCCAAGAGGAGAAGGGAGGTGAAGGGATTGTGATGCGGCCACTCCCCCTGGGGGGGTGCTTTCTCACATTCCCTCTCTCCATCTCTCTCACTCTCTCTGTTTCTCTCCAGTGAGCACACACATCCTATAGCAAATTAAAAAAAAAAAGTGTGTGTGTGTGTGTGTGTGTATACATATACACACATACATAACATATACACACATACATATACATACATAGGCATACTCTGTAGCCTGGTGGTTAAGGCAGCTAGAGCCCTCATAGCAAACTGTGTGGTTTAAGTACCAGACCTGGCATCTTGAGAAAAACACCAGGCATGGGACCAGCAGTTAGCGTAATGGCTATGTCGCTGGACTCCCACGTAATCGACCGTGGTTCGTGTCCTGGACCCGGTGGCTTAAAACTCACGCCAGGCGCATGCGCGTGCGTGCCCAAGATCCCGAGAGGAGAAAGGAGGAGAAGGGATTGCTGCGTGACCATCCCCCCTGGGGGGTGATTTCTCACTTTCTGTCTCTCTGTCTCTGTCTGTCTGGCGAGCGTACGCGCCCTATAGCAAAAACCTCTCAAAAAACCCAAACAAACAACAAAGAAAAAAACGAAAAAAACCCCACCAGGCACGTGTGCCTCTGTGCCCAAATCTTGAAAGGAGGAAGAAATGGAAGAGAGGGGGTTGCAGCGTGACCTTTCTCTATGGAGAGTGCTTTCTCCTCTCCCTTTCCCTCTGTCCCTCTCTGGCAAGTACACATGCCTTCTAGCACAAAGTCAAAATAAAATAAAATAGAACAGTGTTTGCCCTCGCTTCCAGGTATTGGGTTTCCAAAAGTAGTAGGGTCTTGTATCAGTTAGACAAGTGGTTCTCACACTTTGCTACATAGTAGACTCACTATAAAAATGTTACAAAATTTTATGCTAGCCACACTGCAGGACAATTAAATTAGAATCTCCAGGGGCATGTGCTTGTGTGCCCAAGATCCCGAGAGGAGAATGGAAGAGAAGGGATTGCAGTGTGGCCATCCCCCTTGGGGGGTGATTTCTCGCCTTCTATCTCTCTGTCTCTGTCTTTCTGGCGAGCACATGTACCCTATAGCAAAAAAAAAAAAAAAAAAAAAAAAAAAGAATAAAAAGAAAAAACTCTCAAAAAAATTAGAATCTCTAGGGGTGAGACAGAACTGCCCATATTTTTAAAGCTTCACATTATACCAATGTGTAGCAAGTTTGAGAATCAGTGTGTTGGAGGGCCAGCAGGTGGTGTGGTGGTTGAGGGTGCTGGAGTCCCATATGGCCTACTGTGGTTTGAATCCCGGACCCTGCTGGTGGCTTGCTTTCTCACTTTCTCTCTCTTTTTCTGCTCCTCTCTGGTCAAATAAACATAAATGAATGAATGAATGAATGAATGAAGAAAGAAAGAAAGAAAGAAAGAAATATAAAATAATTCTTTAAAAAAAAAATGAGGAACCAGCAGGTGGCATGGTGGTTAAGGCACTGGACACTCCCACATGGCCAACCATGGTTTGAATCCCGGACCTGGCAGCTTGCTTTCTCATTCTCTCTCTCTCTCTCTCTCTCTCTCTCTGTCTCGTTCTGGTCAAATAAAAAAAATGAATGAATAAATAAAATTAAATAATTCTTTTTTTTTCTTTTTTTGGAGAGGTTTTTGCTATAGGGCATGTGTGCTCTCCAGAAAGACAGACAGAGACAGAGAGACAGAAAGTGAGAAATCATCCCCTAGAGGGGATGGCCATGCCACAATCCCTTCTCCTCCATTCTCCTCTCAGGATCCTGGGCATGCACACACACGCTCCCGGTGTGCATTTAATCCACCGGGTCCGGGACTCAAACCATGGTCGACTACATAGGAGTCCAGTGACATAGCCATTACGCTTTGTGCCTGTGCGTGCGTCCCCAAAATCCCAAGAAGAGGATGAAAGAGAAGGGATTGCTCCATAGCCATTGCCCCACCGCCAGCCCCTGCTGACAGGTGATTTTTTTTTTTTTTTCACTTTCCAGATCTCTCTTTCTGGTGAACCCCTGTGCCCTATAGCAAATATACTTTTTAAAAAAGAGAGAGAGAGAGAGAAATACCTCTACCCACTTATTAGAATGGTCAAAGTCCAAAATCCAGAATGACAGCACTAAATAACAGTAAGGATGCAAAACTCTCATTGTCCGGGTGGTAATGCAAAATGGTATAGCAACTGTGGAAGATGTTTGGCGGTTTCTTACAAAACTAAAAATACCCCTACCATGCAATCCAGCAGTCATTCTCTTTGGTATTTACCCCAAGTTGAAAACATACATCCAGACAGAACCTACACACGGACATTTACACCGCCTTATTCATAACTGGCAAAACTCTGAAGCATCTAAGATGTCCTTCCAGAGGGCTGAATTGTGCCACCCTCACCCTTATGCAAAAATTCATTCACAAGAGTGCGGATTTCAGTCATTTTTCTATGTGCCATTTGCATGTATTATAAGAAAAAGTCCAAGTAATAAACCATAAAATTGTCATAGCCCTTCCTTCCAATACAACCAAACAAATGGCCAACCTAAAGGAATCTGAGGAAAAGGACAAGAGGTGTCAGTGTTCAGTTTCAGACATCCTCCCCCCCACCCCCGGCACACCAATGTCCCCTATAAGTGAGCTCGGCTCTGAGCAATTCAAACCAGAATGGGATTGTCCAGAATGGTTTGAAGAGAGGAACTCACACTTCCTGAAATGATTCTCTCCTGACACAAATTCGAATTTAGGAAGGAGCTGCCTAAGCCTTTTATAAATACTCGGGATCCATATGTGACTCAAGATTTATGTGATTTCCTCTGTCCTCTTGGTGCCTCTTTTATCTTACTGAACTGAGGCCGTGGCTCTGGTTCATGACTGAGCTGAGTGACAGCTGGGAGCTAGTCTTCCCTCCGGTGCCCTTCTGAAACAGCGGGGTGTTCCCACAACTCCAGGGCCCAGGTGCCTGGAAAGACTGCCAAGTAATTCTTCCAACTTCAAAGAAACAACTTGCAATTATATCCACTAATTCTGGATTAGGTCGTCATTCACATAATTTAGAAAATCAGAAGGTACAAAGAGCATGAAGTGGAATTTGTTCCACATCCATGTGGCCCATCTCTCCAGTTCCTGCCTGTATTTCTACCAGTTTCTAGTATATGTTCCCCAAGATAAATATTATTATGCATATTTAAAATAACATATTTATGGGACCAGCAGATGTCATAATGGTTCCATCGCTGGACTCCCACATAGTTGACTGCAGTTTGAGTCCTGGACCCGGTGACTTAAAACATGCCAGGCATGTGTGTGTGCATGCCCAAGATCCTGAGGAGAATGGAGACAGGATTGCAGCGTGGCCATTCTCCCTGAGGGGTTATTTCACACTTTCTGTCTCTCTGGCAAGTGCACGCACTCTATATCAAAATCTCTCTAAAAAAAATTAATAAAATAACATATTTGTTTTTTCCCCCACTTTTATTCTTTTATTTTACATCAATGATAGCACATTATACAAGGTATATTTTTCTTCTTTTTTTTTTTTATTTGGCAGAGTGTGAGTGTGCTTGCTAGAGAGAGACAGCGAAAG
Organism: Tupaia tana; assembly: GCA_026018925.1. NCBI lineage: Eukaryota > Metazoa > Chordata > Mammalia > Scandentia > Tupaiidae > Tupaia > Tupaia tana. The sequence goes on along the minus strand of JAKSZU010000018.1, from coordinate 17,591,329 downwards.
CATTCCCCACTAGAGCATTGTCATGCTGCAATTGCTTCTCTTCTATTTTCACGTCCTGTCAGGATTTGGGGCATGCATCACACATGGCCAGCCTGTTTTTCAAGCCACTGGGGCTAGGATTCAAACTGCAATCAGCCATGTAGGATCTAGCTCCTTTAACTTCCAGGCTACATGGCTGGCCCACAGATATATTTTTCATTTGCTTGTTTTCTCTCCCATCCCTGCTATTAGAGTGAAAGCTCCACGAGGGAAGGGATTTTACTTTCTGTAGTACTGTATTCTCAGTACAGAAAGTGATGCCTAACACATAGTAGTTTCTCAATAAACATTAGTTGAATAAGTGAATAAACCTGTACTTTCTGTATCTTTTTTAAAAAAACTTTTATCTAATTCAAATGCGTAAGGAACCCATTCATTTGTTTGTTTGTTTTTTTCTTTCATCTATTTATTTTTCCACAAACATTTACTTTACGTAGCAAAAAATTTTAGCTCATACTTCATAATTCTTTTTTTTTGGGGGGGAGAGAGGTTTTTTGCTATAGGGCGCGTGCGCTCGCCAGACAGACAGAGAGAGACATAGAGACAGAAAGCGAGAAATCACCCCCCAGGGGGGATGGTCACGCCGCAATCCCTTCTCCTCCATTCTCCTCTCAGGATCTTGGGCACGCACACACACGCGCCCGGCGTGAGTTGTAAGCCACCGGGTCCGAGACGCGAACCGCGGTCGACTACATGGGAGTCCAGTGACATAGCCATTACGCTAACTGCTGGTTCCCAACTCCATAATTCTTGACAGTTTACAAACAACTTTCAAAATTTCAAAATACTGAACTTTAAAGATAATGTTCAAAATATGTCTTAAAATTTTGTATAATTTTATAACTTTGTAACAACAGAAGCAGTATGGTTTCAAATATATATATATATATATATATATATATATATATATATATGTACATATATATATTTTTTTTTTTTTTAGAGTGCAGACACTTGGTATATATTAAGTGGGGACATACAATGCCTCTCCTTCATAGCATGGCTTGCTTCACTCAGCAGTAAGTCTTCCGTATTCATCCACTTCCTTTCAAAAGCCAGGGTTTTGTTGTTTTTTATGGATGAATAGTATTCCATTGAGTATATTTGCCACAGTTTTTCTAACCATTCATCACTTCGTGGGCATTTAGGTTGTTTCCATGACTTAGCAATCGTGAAAAGTGCCGCAATAAACATCGATGTGCAAGCACTTTTTCGATTAAGTATTCTTCTGTCCTTTGGGTAGATACCAAGGAGTGGGGTTACTGGATCATATGGTAGTTCTATTTGTAGATTTTGGAGGAATCTCCAAATTGTTCTCCACAGTGGTTGGACCAATTTACAATCCCACCAGCAGTGTAAGAGAGTTCCCTTTTTACCACACCCCCTCCAGCACTTACCATTTTTTGCTTTTTGAATCTTAGACATTCTGACTGGGGTTAGGTGATATCTCACCCATTCATTTTTATAACTGTATAGTATTCCATTACCTAGAATCATTATGATTTAGTCAGATCCTTATGATGGACATTAGCTTATTTCTGATTTTTGGCTATGACAAATACTGTTGCCATCCCTACGAGCATTATGCCACACATGCGTGAGTATATCTCTTTCTAAGACAAACCCTTCAGTGCAGAATGGCTGAGCTAGAGGGGGTGGTAAGTTTTGCCAAATTATTTTAAAAATTTTTTGTTATTGCTCACATGTGCTCACAAGAAAGAGAGAGAGGAACACACCCACCCCCCCACCCCCCATGGGATGTGGTCATACCACAGTTCTTTTTCCACCATTTCTCTATCCCATCAAGATTTTGGGTGTGTGCACATTCGCACACACACTGCCTTAACCATTATGCCACTGGTTGGCCTTAGACATTTTATGTAAAATATACTCCCAACTGGGAACCAGTAGTTGGCGTAATGGCTATGTCGCTAGACTCCCATGTAGTCGACTGCAGTTCGAGTCCTGGAACCCATAGCTTAACCTCACATAGGGTGCATTTGTGTGCATGCCCAAGATCCCAAGAGGAGAATGGAGGAGAAGGGATAGCGGCGTGGCCATCCTCCCTGGGGGATGATTTCTCGCTTTCTTTCTCTCTGTCTCTGTCTTTCTGGCGAGTGCACACACCCTATAGCAAAAACCTCTTTTAAAAAAAATTATATATATATATACATATATATATATATATACATGTATATATATATATGTATATATATATATTTCGATTGAACCAGTAGATAGTGCGGAGGTTGAGGCACTGGATCCCATATGGCCGACTACATGGTTTCAGTCCCAGATCTGGTGTCTTGAAAAATACACAAGGCACATACATATGTGTGTTCCCAAAATCCTGAAAAGAGAATGGAGGAAAAGAGACTGTGGAATGGCCACCTCCCACCCCCGGGGGTGATTTCTCATTTTATCTTTTTCTGGTGAGCACACTCCCTATAGCAAAAATTAAAAACAAAACAAAAGAAAACAAACCTTCCTGTGGAGACTGGGTGGCAGAGGAAGAGAGGGGATTTAGAGAGAACTGGTGAGTCCCTAGGTAAAATTCAACCTTAACTTCCATGAAATAAAAGATAAGAAAACTGGGGAAGAAGGGGACCAGAGAGGGAAGGACTGTATTTTTTCCAAGCTTCTAAGAGAGTTTTCCAAACAATTGGAGTAATTAGAAGTTCTCAGAAGTAGCCGACAGTGCCCTTTTCACCGAGGAACGTGGGCCAAGCATGATATATTAAAAGAGAGGGAGCTGCTCTATTGAAGTTAAAAATAATCTTCTGTCACATGGCTAATTTGTTGGAATGCAGCAATAAAGGGCTGTGGGCAGAGGGTGAACTGGAAGCAGCTGGGGAGTTTGCAGGCCGAGTACACGCCCTGGGGACCATGTTTGCAGGGCGAGAAAACAGTGCCACAGCTGGCTTAGGGCACCTTATCAGAAAACCCACAAAAGGGCAGGAAGAAGGAAAAGTGGGTTCAAGTTCAGAGCTCTGACCTTTGGGCTTATCATTCAGGGAAGAGATGGGTCAGAATTTGTCACCTGTGCTCACGGGATGCTGATTCACTCCACAAGGATGAAGGCCTTCCAGCTCCCTGTCTTTGAATCCATTTCAAAGGAATACGTAACCCAAAGGAGCCCTTTGATCCTAAATCCATGGGAAAACCAATCTATAGGGTCTTGAGGGGAAAAAGCTCAGGCTAAGAATACAAATCCTATTCAGGGGATCTGGGGAGCTTTAAATCTTGTGAAATGTTAGTGTTGAAAGAAACACAGAAAAAATTATTTAGTATAATCCCTGAATTTTCCATGTGAGAAAACAAACTCAGAGAGACTAAGATGGTGAATGTCACTGAACCAGCCAACGGGAGTAAGATTCAAGCCCTTTCTTTAGGGAGAAAGGAAGGGATGGTGCTTAGGGTTCCTGTAGCCTTGCTGCGGGATCCTGGCTTTACCAGCTGTAGGACAACGGGGCAAGTTCCTGACTCCTCTCGGAGTTAGTTTTATCATCTTGTAAAGTGGGAGTAACAATAGTATCCACGTCCTAGTGTTGCTATAATGCACGTAATGTGCTTAGCGAGGCGTCCAGTCTAAAGGAAATGCTTAATAAAATGCTAGCTGTTTTTACCCCACAGATTTTTCTACATCACCTTGCATCTGATTCCTAGTGGTATTTGCAGATTTACTCACCCAAACATCTTCTTGGGGTGGGTGAGATTCTCTTTCTCCTTTTCCCATCTCCAACTCTCATCTATTATATTATATATACAGAAAAAGAGAAGGGGTCCGAGCCCGTAGCACAGTGATTAAGCGCTGTGCACAGGGAGGCCGCTCTACACATGGTTGACTACAGTTTAAATCCCAGCCAAGGCAGCTCGAAAGACAGTGTTTGTGAGATCGCCCCAAATCTTGATGGGATGGATAAATTAAGGAAAATGCAGCACGACTGCATCCTACTTGGGGGGTTCTTTCTCTCTCTGGTAAGTGCATGTGCTCTCTGGCAATAAAAGAAAGGAAGGAAGAGAGGAGGGCCTATCTTTAAGATAAACTGTCTGTCCTCAGGTAGAGTAGACACTTTCTCTAGCATTTCCTGAATTTTATCATGCCCACGTCAGTTATTTTCTCTTAAGCGACCTGCCCTTTGGCCTGTATTTTCAATTTGGGTTCTAAGTTGTGACAAGCAGAAATGGCACCAACGTGAAGAAGCAGGGTCCCTTTGGATCTTTTAGAACTCCTGACCGATCTTCACATTCATAATGAGCACCAGTAACAGAAGGGGTTCTCAACGTCCAGTGGAAGATGGGCTCCATCTGAGCACCCCCAGAAAGGGGCGGCCAAGCTCGTGTGTGCGTAGACACTGCTAAAAACAAAATCTACCTCACACTAGCCTGAGGAAGGAAGAAAGAAAGAAGAAAAACAAGGCAACTTTAGTGGTTCTTATAATAGCAGATTAGATTTCACCTGATTAGACTGAAGTGTTCAATAATGTCCTCAGGTACCTTCCTGTTTCTGTGGGTTCTGTTTTTTAGATTGATTCTTCCAACTTGGCAGACAAAACAGCTATAGAGATCTCAAGGTTCACTTTTTCTCCAATTTAGTACTCTTAAAATAAAGAAATAATACCTCAAGAAGAAAAAAGAAAAAGTAGTATCTCTCCTCCACACACCCACCTCTCATTCTCTTTCCCTGACTGGTTGGTTTAAATCACAAGCCCACTCCTGAAACAGTGGGGCAAAGAAAACTGGGCTTCTCTGATTGGACAGACTGGATCACATGCCCCACACCTATCACCAAGGGAAACAAAGTGTAATGATTGGCAGCCCCACTGGTTTCCATAGAATGGAATAGAAACAGTTCTTAGAGTAAGATAAGACTGCTGAAACCAGAAGAAAGGCAAAAGCAGGCAGATACAGACTATAGATACCAAAGCCCAGGGCAGCATCTGTGTGCACTTTTCCAGATGCTTTATAGCTTGCTTCACATTCTCACAGTATTCTGTAATTTAAGAAATATTAAGAATTTTTGGAGTGAAAAATTCTTCTGCCCACTCTAGGTAATTCCTTTGGTGTGGAGGATCATCGGCTAATGGTGGGATCCTGGGTCCTTTCAGCTTTTCTTCCTTCCACACATAGGCAAGGGAGGGCATTAAGAGAAACTGGGCACGTGTGACCCAGTGTCTTCCTCTTCCTGGTCTCCTAGGATTGAGATGCTGGGAGGGTACACAGGTTCTCTTCCTCCACACGGGAGAGTGCTCTGGTTCGCTGCAGCCTGGGGCTGGTGAGAAAGCCTGTTGAATTAGGATGCAAGGAAGAGTATTGGGTACACACACTCAGCCATGTTCTCCAGTACGAAGCCATCGTCCCAAAATAATTCATCTTCTCAATTGATCTGGAGTTTGATGAGGAGGGAGGCCAGCTATTTTTTGAAACCCTTTTTAAAAGTCAACATGAGGGACCAGCAGTTAACGTAATGGCTATGTCGCTGGACTCCCACGTAGTCGACCGCGGTTTGAGTCCCGGATCCAGTGGCTTAAAACTCACGCCGGGCACGTGTGTGTGCGTGCCCAAGATCCCGAGAGGAGAATGGAGGAGAAGGGATTGCGGCGTGGCCATCCCCCCGGGGGGTGATTTCTCGCTTTCTGTCTCTCTGTCTCTCTCTGTCTGTCTGGTGAGCACACGCGCCCTATAGCAAAAACCTCTAAAAAAAAAAAAATAGTCAACATGAACAGGCCAACCAGCGGCATGATGGGTAAAGCAGCTGGAGCTGACATGAATGTACAATTTTGAGTTCTGGACCCAGCAGCCTGAAAAACACTCTGGGAGTGGGTGTGTGCTTGTCCCAGATCTTGAAAGGAGGAGAAATGGAGGAGAAGGGATTATGGCATGACTTTCCCCGTGGAGTGTGCTTTCTCACTTTCTCCCCTCACCCACCTCCATCCCTGCATGGGTGCACATGCCTTCTGACAATATTTTTTAAAAAGAAGAAGTTGGGGCTGGCAGGTGGCGTGGTTAAGGTGCTGGACTCCTGCATGGCCGATAGCGGTTTGAGTCCTAGACCCAGTGGCATGCTGTCTCACTTCCCCTCTCTTTCTCAGTCTGTCTCTCTCTGCTGAAATGAAGACTAATAACAATAATTAATTAATTAATTTAAAAAATTAGGGGCTGGCAGGTAGAATGGTGGTTAAGGGCCCTGGACTCCCACATGGCCGACTGTGGTTCGAGTCCTGAACCTGGTGACTTGCTTTCTCTCTCTCTCGCTCTGTCCCTCTCTGGTTAAATTTAAATAACTAAATGAATAAATAAGGTTAAATAAAATAATTCTAAAAAAATAAAATAAATAATTTTAGTTAAAAAAAAGGAAAAAAAAAGTCAACATGAGCCACTAACTCAGAGCATCAGGGACCCACAGATTCATCCTCTTACTCTCCCTTCCTTACTGACCTGTAGCCCAAGAAGCAAAGAGCTATTTGCTTTGGGAATCCACAGAGAGGGAGTGCTAGGAGCAGGCTCAGAGGGAAGTCACTGGAAAGGCAAGGGCGCTGGCTGAGCAGCAGGTGAGAGGTGCTGGTTCATTTCACATGTTGCAGAAAAACAACGGATGGGTGATTTAATAGTGGCCGGGCCAGGACCATTTGGAGGGTGTGGTATTCCTGGTATTTTTCCACAGCCTCACCCTGTCTGGGATCATAGTCACAGATCCCCCACCTCTCCTGTCCCACTTGTATCCTTCTATGCCTATCTCTTGGAAAATAAACCATTCCATTTCCCTAGGGAGGTGCAGGAGGTTGGGGCACACAAACCAACTTAAATAACACGACATTTTATTATTATTTCTTTTCAGTTGCAAAAGTAATATACATTTTTTAAGAAGAATTAAAAAGATACAGCAAAGTGTAAAGATGAAAGCTAAAATCAACTCCAAGCTCTCAACTCAAAGACCTGGAGCTCTCAACTCAAAGACCTGGAGTTAGCATTTTAATTACTGCCCAGCCTTTTTTCTTTTTCTTGTTTTCTTTCCATAAGGAATTATTTATTTAATTTTATTCGTTCATTCATTTTACATGTTTTAAATGTCTTCATTACTCCTTTAGGAACTTTACAAAAGTAGTTCAAGTAAGGGGCCAGCAGGTGGTGGGGTGGTTAATGCCCTGGACTACCACACAGTTGACAGTGCTTCAAGTCCCAGACCGGGTAACTTACTTTCTCATTTCCCTTTTCTCTCTCTGGTGAGCACACATGCCCTATTGCAAATTAATAATAAAAAATAGTAATAATAAAATTTTAAATAGTTCAAGTAATATAGAAGTACATAGTATCAATGATGTGCTAATTTTCTTAATATTATGATATACTGGTACTCTTAAATTGGATATTTTTTCTTTTTATTGTTACCACTTCCCTTTCTCTCTCCTTGATTTAGGAATGGTTGAAATGAATGACACTCAAAGAAAGTACAGGTATTATGTCACCCATTTGAATTTTTTCCCCTTTATTTGTAGTAGGGCACGTGTGTGTGTGTACATGTGAGAGTGAAAGTGAGAGAGAGAGATCGAGGTGCACCCTCCCAGGGTCTGGCCACACCGTGATCACCCTCCATTGCGTTGGATCTTGAATACTTGCAGGCACCTTGTGTGTTTCAAGATGTCTAGACATAGATTTGGACTCTGGAATGACACCCAGTTTAGAGATGAGGAACTGAGGCTTCTAGACTTTCCCATCACCAGAACTGATTTCTGTTTGTGTGTCCTGGGGACAGGAACAATTTTCTAATTTTTTCGTCTGTTTGTTTGCTATAGAGCACATGTGCTCACTGAAGAGAGACAGAGAGAAAGAGAGAGTGAGAGATCACCCTCCAGGGAGGATGGCCATGCTGCAATCCCTTATCTTCCATTCTCCTTTTGGGATTTTGGGCAAGCATGCATGCACATCCAGGGTTATTTTCAAGCCAGCAGGTCTGAAATTTGAACCATGCTGTTGGCCATGTGGGATTCGGCTCCCTTAACCTTTATGCTTTAACCTTGCTGACCCTAATTCCCTAACTTGATAGACAGCATTATTAAGCAAAGGTGGTAAAGGCCAACCAGTGTGTGATGGTTAAGGCAACTGGATCTCACGTGGCTGAGTGCACCTGGACCTGGCAGCCTGAGAAACAGCCAGGCACGTGTGCTTGCATGCCCCAAATTCCAACAGGACGGAGAAATGGAAAAGGGATTGTGGCGTGACCATTCCCCATAAGGGGTGCTTTCTCACTTTCTCTCTCTCTCTCCCCAGTGAGTGCCTGCACCCTCTAGCAAATTTTTAAAAATGGGGAAGGGGCAGCTGGTGGTGTGGTGGTAGAGGCGTTGGACTTCCACATGGCCAACTGCTATTCAGGTCCCAGACCTGGCAGCTTGTTTTCTTACTTTCCCTTTCTCTCTCTCTGATCAAAAAAAAGAAAAAAAGAAAAAAAAAGGTAATGATAATAAATAACATTAGATAAATATTTCCTTTTTTTAAAAAAAAAGGTGGTAAGAGACATGCCTTCTGTTAGCCAAGGTGCTTGGCCTTCCTTCTCTCTACCAGATATGTCCTTCAGACCCACCATTACTCACCTTGGTCTTTCTAGCTCTAAGAATTTGATTCTGGGAACATATAGCTGCAAGTAAACAAAGAGTCAAGAGAAAGTTCTTTATCAGCAGGAGGATTATTTTATTCAATGTGTTTCCTTACATAAGTTGGGACAATAAGGGGAAAGAATGAGAAGAAATGAAAGGCCAGTTACTCAGGCCACTTTTAATGAATCACCCCCCCAGTGTCATTACCCATCCCTAGTCAGGAAAAGCTTGAGTTTTTCATGCCAAGAAAAACAGAAGGCAGGAAGAAACAAATTATGACCTTGTTTGTGTTTTGTGTCTTAACTATTTGATTTATAGGCCTTGATCCAGTGATTATGGATGAAAGAAAATATCCCAGTGTCCCAAACCTAACCTGAACTTAACCGGGAATGGGTCTCACGTCCACTGTTCAAAGTTAGCACAAAGTTAAAATGCTTTGAGAATCTAACATCAAGGTTTGGGGCTGCCTGTGGGCATTCTCAACCCAGTGGCAAGACCAAATTCCTTTCCCACGCTCCAGTTTCAAAAAAATTGTTCAGGGGAACCAGCAGTTAGCGTAATGGCTATGTCGCTGGACTCCCACATAGTCGACTGCAGTTCGCGTCCCGGACCTGGTGGCTTAAAACTCACGCCGGGCGCGTGTGCTTGCGTGCCCAAGATCCCGAGAGGAGAATGGAGGAGAAAGGGATTGCGGTGTGACCATCCCCCCTGGGGGGTGATTTCTCACTTTCTGTCTCTAATGTCTCTCTCTGTCTGTCTGGCGAGCGCACGCGCCCTATAGTGAAAATCTCTCCAAAAAAAAAAAAAAAAAAATTGTTCAGAAACTTAACTTCTTTTCCCTCATTAAAGAAGTTGGGCATTTATCTATCCAACAGTTAGTTTTTATGTACCTAATGTGTGCAAAGCACTGTGTCAGACACTGAGGATACAATGGAGAGCATATAGATCTGTCAACACCTAAGGAAATATGTGGCCCTGCAATCTATGAAGAGAAAGAAAACAGAATGAGGGGTTAGCCACCACTTCGGATGAGGTGGCTAGCCTAGGCCTTACTCAGGGGGTGACATTTAAGCTGAGATTAGACTGGTAAGATCTGTATGTGAAGTTGGAGTGGGAGAGACCATTTCAGACAGAAAGAATACCCCCTAAGACAGGCTTACACTTGGCATATGGAAAATAAACCAACTCAACTCTAAAGAAATTCTTGAACATTAGTACTATTTTTCAGGAGTTGATTGAAGAAGGTCAACAAATATCCTTTTTGACTCTAAATTATAGAAATAGATATTGAAGGGACCAGAAGATGGCGTAATGGTTACATCACTGGACTCCCACATGGCTGACTGCGTTTTGAGTCCTGGACCCAGAGTCTTAAAACCCACACCAGGTACACGTGCATGTGTGCCCAAAATCCTCAGATGAGAATGGAAGAGAAAGGATTGTGGTGTGGTCATCCCCCAGGGAGTGATTTCTTGCTTTTTGTGTCTCTGTGAGCACACATGTCCTGTAGCAAAAATTTCTCTCTTAAAAAAAAAGAAAAGAGGGGGTGTGCTGGGAAGCCAGCTGAAGCCCGGTCACCTTTAAGGGGCTTGGAGGCTGGATTTGGGTTCCAAGATATGGTTCGATATTCTCCCTGGGTCGCCGCCATGGGCATGTGCTTGCTCATTCCCAGACTGGCCACTGCATACATGCACAAGTTCATGAACAGGGGCAAGGAAAAGAGGGTTGCCCATTTTACATATTAGTGGCGTTTGATGGAAAGAGATCGGCGCATCTCTGGAGTTAATTGTCACTATGTGTCAAAGGGTTTGGAGAACATTGATTAAGGAAGCAATTTCCTGATTGATGAAAAATAACTCAGTTATGGTCATCTACCAGTGCTAGAAGGTTTATACAGTGTGTTATGTAGCATGCAGTGTATTCTGTAATCATACTAAATAAAACTAAAATGAAAAAAAAAGAAAAGAAATAGATGTTCAAGGTAAAGCATAAAAGAAAAATCACTTAAAATATCAGTATGATACAAATTTATAAAATGTACAATTGGCATGACTGAAAACTCTGATTATACACTCTACATGTCCAGCTAAATAAACTGGCATTCAGATACATTGCCAGTGAGAGTATGATTTGGTGCATTTGCTAACTATAAATGCATATGCTTTTGACCTATAAGTCCCATTTATTTTTGTGTAGATACATAATGAAGTAAGATCAAGGCTATTCACTGTGGTATTATTTTTAATTGCAAAAGACTGGAAACAACCCAAACCTCCCCTAGTAAGTCAGTTAAATTATGACATATTTTTCCAAACCATGAGTACTTAATTATGGAAAAGTATGTACTGTAAAAATGAATGAGGAAGGGGGCTGGCAGGTGGCATGGTGGTTAAGGTGCTGGACTCCCACACGACCAACCACTGTTCAAGTCTCAGACTTGGTGGCTTGCTTTCTTACTCTTCCTTTCACTCTGTCACTCTCTAGTCAAAATTTAAGGGGACCAGCAGTTAGCGTAATGGCTATGTCACTGAACTCCCATATAGTTGACCGCAGTTCAAGTCCTGGTCCTGGTGGCTTAAACTCACATCGGGCGTGTGTGCGTGTGTGCCCAAGATCCCGAGAGGAGAATGGAGGAGAAGGGATTGTGGTGTGGCCATCCCCCCTGGGGAGTGATTTCTCGCTTTTTGTCTCTCTCTTTCTCTGGAGAGTGCATGCGCCCTATAGCAAAAACCTCTCCAAAAATTTTGAAGAATAATAATAAATAAAATTATTTAAAAATCTTTAATAAAATGAATGAGGAAGCTTTCTGTATATGAAGAGGGTCTTCAAAAAATTGATCAGAATATGGGGCCAGCAGATGGCATAATGGCTACATCACTGGACTCTCATGTAGTCGACTGCGGTTCGAGTCCCGGACCCAGTGGCTTAAACTCATGCCAGGTGCATGTGCATGTGTGCCTAAGATCCCAAGAGGAGAATAGAGGAGAAGGCATTGCGGTGTGGCCATCCCCCCTAGGGGGTGATTTCTCACTTTCTGTCTATCTGTCTCTGTCTTTCTGGCATGTACACGTGCCCCTATAGCACAAACCACTCCAAAAAAAAAAAATAATGATCAGAATACATATTATGAAAAAGCTGTGGGGCCAGCAGATAGCATGGTGGTTAAGGCATTGGACTTGAACATGGCTGACTATGGTTTGAGTTCCAAACCTGGTGGCTTGCTTTCTGACTTTCCCTCCCTCTCTCTGTCTCTCTCTGGTGAGTACATGTGCCCTATAGCAAATTGAAATAATAATAATGATGGTAATAATTTTAAGAAGCCATGCAAAGATTTCAAGCTTTTTTTGCACCAACATAAATTCATACTTTAAAAAAAATACCTGTTTTGGGACCAGCAGTTAGCGTAATGGCTATGTCGCTGGACTCCCACGTAGTCGACCGCGGTTCGAGTCCCAGACCCGGCGGCTTAAACTCACGCCGGGCGCGTGTGTGTGCGTGCCCAAGATCCCGAGAGGAGAATGGAGGAGAAGGGATTGCGGCGTGGCCATCCCCCCTGGGGGGTGATTTCCTGCTTTCTATCTGTCTGTCTCTCTCTGTCTGTCTGGCGAGCGCACACGCCCTATAGCAAAAACCTCTCCCAAAAAAAAAAAAAAAAAAACCTGTTTTGGGGAACCAGCAGTTAGCGTAATGGCTATGTCGCTAGACTCCCACGTAGTTGACTGCGGTTCGCGTCCCGGACCCGGTGGCTTAAACTCACGCCAGGCGCGTGTGTGTGCGTGCCCAAGATCCCAAGAGGAGAATGGAGGAGAAGGGATTGCAGCGTGGCCATCCCCCCTGGAGGGTGATTTCTCGTTTTCTGTCTCTCTGTCTCTCTCTGTCTGGCGAGCGCACGCACCCTATAGCAAAAACCTCCAAAAAAAGAAAACAAAAAACAAAAAACCTGTTTTATGGACCAGACAGGTGACATGGTAGTTAAAGCAGCTGGATTCCATATTGTCCCGACCCGGTTCGGGTGCCACATGTCCCGACCCGGGGGAGACAGTTGAACAGGTTTCTTGAGGGAAGGAGTGAGAGCCGGGACAAGCGGCGCAGTGTCACAGCGCGGAGACGACACAGTGTCTTCAGTGTCGTCTGTTTATTGTGGGCAGCACGGTACAGCACGGAGACGACGCAGTGTTACAATTCTTTAGGGTCGTGTCGTCTGTTATGAGCAGCACGGAGACGACGCGGTGTCACAACTCTTCAGGGTCGTCCGGAGACGATGTAGTGTTACAACTCTTCAGAGTCGCCCAGAGACGATGTAGTGTTACAACTCTTCAGGGTCTTCAGGGTCGTCTGGAGACTGTGCAGTGTTTCAGCTCTTCAGGCTCTCCAGGGTTGTCGTCTTTCTGGTCTTCCGTGTCGTCTTCGTAGTCTTTCTGGTCGTCTGGCTATTGTGGGCCAGGCATCAGTGGTTATATACACGCTGGTGGGCCGTGATTGGTTGAATGAAGGATCATAAAAGGTGGGTTATGATTGGTTGTAAACGGTGGGCTGTGATTGGTTGTAATCGGTGGGTTATGATTGGTTGCTTTTGGACCAATCCTGAGGTGCCAGATATGCAAATCTGAGGGATTCTAGTGGCCAATCAGAGCAAGGTTTCGAAGGTCAGGTTTTATGAAGAGAACCAATCATGGCAATTGTTTGCTCTCTGAGAAACCTCAGCCGACTCACTGGTGCGCAGCCTCCCACACCATATGGCTAACTTTATGGTTGAATCCCAGACCTGATGACTTGAAAAACACACCAGGTGTATGTGCGTGCATGCCTAAAATTCTGAGAGGAGAAGGGTGTGCAGTGTTGCCATCCCCTCTGGGGGTGCTTTCTCACTTTCTTTCTCTCTCTCCAGCAATTGCATGTGCCCTATAGCAAAAAAAATTTTTTTTAGAGATTTTTGCCCTAAGGTGTGTGTGCTCATTGGAGACACAGAGTCAGAGAGACAGCAAGAAATCACCCCCTAGGGGGATGGCCATGCCTCAATCCCTTCTCCTCCATTCTCCTCTCAGGATTTTGGGGGCACACACACACACACACACACACACACACCCGGCATGAGTTTTAAGCCTCCAGGCAGGTTTGTGGTCGGCCATGTGGGAGTCTAGCACCATAACCACTATGCTACCTACTGGGCCCTATAGCAAAATTTTTAAAAAGAATTATACTATTTCATTTTATTCATTAATATTATTTTTAATTTGATCAGTGAAAGAGATGGAAAGTGAGAAAACAAGCCGCCAGGTCTGGGACTCAAACTGTGGCCAACCATGAGGAAGTCCAGTGCCCCAACCACCATGCCACCTGCTGGCCCCAGCAAAATTTTTAAATAATTTATTTCATTATAAAGAAAGACAGAGACAAGCACCCCAACAGAGTCTTCCTGCCTCAGTCCACCCTCAGTCTTAGCTGGCCCACATCATGGGCATGCAAATACGCCCAGTGTGCTTAAGTAGGTACCAGGACTTGAACCCAGGACCTTTGTAATATGATTCTGGTTGCACTACTGCTGCACCATATTCTGACCCATCAAATAAGCTCATACTTTAATTATATTTTCCATGAGGGATGGAATCACCCACACAGCTGGTGTGGTGGTTAAGGCGCTGGACACTCCCACATGGCCAACCACGTTTCGAGTCCCAGACCTGGTGGCTTGCTTTCTCACTTTCCTTCTCTCTCTCTCTTTCTGTGTATGTCTCTCTCTAGCCAAATTAAAAATAAATTAATGAATAAATTTTTTAAAATGTATTTTCCGTGGAATTTTTGAGGCCCCCCTTGCATTAATATCTAAAAATTTCTAGATATCATCAAGAAAGAAAAGCAAGAGCAGGACTGTGTATTGTTTGATACCGTTTATACTAAAAGGAAGTAAAATTAAGCATGATACTTATATTTACTTACATTTGCATAAAGAAACTCATAAAGGACATATGAAAATTTAATAAAAGTAATTATCTGGAGTGGGTGAGTGGAAGCAGATGGAAACTGGGTAGAAAAGGTGGATAAGGGCCAGCAGGTGGCTTGATGGTTAAGGCTCTGGATTCCACAAAGCCAACTCTGCAGTTTGCATCCCAGACCCAGCCAACTGAAAAGCATGCCAGAGGGGCCAGCAAGTGGCATAATATGGTTAAGGCGCCGTACTTCCACATAGCCCAACAGTCTGAGTCCTGGACCTGGCAGCTTAAAACTCAAGCCAGGCATGTGTGTGTGCATGCCCAAAATTCTAAGAGGAGAATGGAGGAGAGGGGATTTTGGTGTGGCATTCCCTCGGGGAGTGATTTCTCACTTTCTCTCTCTTCATGTCTTGCTGTCTCAATGTTGAGTATATACACCCTATAGCAAAAAAGAAAGAAAAGAAAGCAAAAAGCAAGAAAGAAAAACATGCTGGGTGCATGTGCATATCTGCCCAAAAAAAATCTCAAGAGGAGAATAGAGGAGAAGGGATTGTGGTGTGGCCGTCCCCCTGGGGGTGATTTTTAAAATTTTTTTTAACTTAATCTCTCTCTCTCTATCTCTCCAGTGAGGACATGTGCCTTGTAAAAATCTAAAAAAAAAGTGAAAAGAAAAGGTGGGTAAGAGGCTTTCCCCCACCCCTGTCAGAGAGTACGTGTACTTGCTAGAGCAGGAGAAAGAGAGAGGGAAAACAAGAAGACCCTCTGCATGGGAAATGGTCATGCCTTAATTCCTTTTCCTCCATCATTCTCTCCTATCTGGATTTGGGGCATACACACATATATGCCAGGTGTGTTTCTTCTCTTTCTCTTTTTTAAAAAAATAATTATTATTTTATTTTATTTTATTTTATTTTATTTATGTTTTAAAATTTGACCAGAGAAGGACAGAGAGAGAGGGGGGAATGTGAGAAAGCAAGCCACCCGGTCTGGGACTTGAACTGCGGTCAGCCATGTGGGAGTCCAGCACCCCTAACCACCACACCACCTGCTGGCTCCCCAGGTGTGTTTCTCAAGCCACTGGGTCTGGGGACTTGAACCATAGTGGGTCATGTGGGATCCAGCCACTTTAACCACCACACCATGGGCTGGCCTGGTAAGAGACTTTATTGTCCACTTTCTAATTTTTTCTTTTTAAGTTTTGAGTCATGGGAATCGGAGTCAATGGATTCAAATAGTTTGATTTTAAAATTGTTCCTCTACTACTCCAGTAATTTATCACTTAATTTATAACCACTTTCATTCCTCTAGTTGTACCCCTGAGAAAGTTTCAACTTAAATAAAAGCGAATGTTTAATAAAAAGTATATTAAGGGAGTTGGCAGATGGTGTGGTGGTTAAAGGGCTGGATCCCATGTGGCTGTATAGTTCGAGTCCCCAGCCCAGTCCCAGGCTTGGCAGGCACGTGTGCGTGCGTGCATGCCCCAAATCCTGAGAGAATGGAGATGGATTGTGGTGTGCCATCCTGCCTGAGGGGTGATTTCTCACTTTCCCTTTCTCTGTCACTCTCTGTCTCTGGCAAATGCTTATGCCCTATAGCAAAAACCTTAAAAAAATATTAGATTAAGCTCTGTAGCAGTGTTAATATGCTATTCAAGAGAAGTTGGATCCCACATGGCAACCACAGTTTGAATCCCAAGCTGACACATGCTGGGCACATATATGAGTGCCTGAGATCCTATGGGCTGGAGGACTGGAGGACTGTGGAAGGGGATTGCTGTGTGACCAGACTCTGTGGAGGGCTCTGCTCTCTCTCAAGTGTGCATGCACATGACGTATGAATAAAGGCAAAAAAAGAAAGTACATTAGTACAGGCTGGCCCTGTGTGCAGGGGTTAAATACTGGGCACTAGCAGCTAGATTCCACATGGGGCAGCTTGAAAACACATGGGTGCCCGTGCACTCACTGGAGAGAGAGAGAGACAGAGAGACAGAAAGTGAGAAATCACCCCCCAGGGGGGATGGCCACACCACAATCCCTTCTCCTCCTTTCTCCTCTCAGGATCTTGGCCACACACACACACACACACACACACACACAGTGTAAATTTCAAGCTGCTGGGTCCCAGTCTCAAACTGTGGTAGACTACGTGGGAGTTCAACAATGTAACCTTTACACAAACTGCTAGTCCTGAAATCCTGATGGATGGAGAAGTGGAGGAAAAAGGATTGCAGTTTGACCACGCCCTATTTGGGGACATGTTTTTCTCTAGCAAGCGTGCACTCCCTCTGGCAATAAAAGTACATTAGCCCATATAACTGATATCTTAATAAAGCTGATTTAAAAATACATTAGAGGTTAATTTAATCACCATGGAGCTTTTAATGGCTGGCTATCCACTCCCAACCAACTTGATAAAGGCCATTGACCAAAGGCAATTGGAACATTCTTAGAGCAAACCAGCCTAAAGGAAATTTTGTTTGTGGAAACATTGAGGTTTTTTACCTTCTTCTTCTCTTCCTTCTCCTCCTTCTCCCCTCCTCCTCTTTTTCTTTAATTGCTAGAGGGCACAAGTGCTGGCCAGAGAGAGAGGGAGAGAAAGAAAAAAAGAGATAGAAAATACCCCCCAGTGGGGTGTGGTCACATCTGTAGACACAGAAAGTAGATTTAATGATTGCCTACAATGGAGTGAGTTGAGGAGCACGGAGACTGACTTCTAAGGGGAAGAGGTTTCTTTTGCGAGAGGGTTGAGATGTTCTAAATTTAGATTGTGTAATGCTAGTTATATAACCCTGTGACTATACTAAAACACACTGAATTATGCATGTTAAACAGATGAATTGTTTAATATTTGAGTTATATCTCAAAGAAAAAAACACAGATGAGGAGCCAGCAGGTGGCGTGGTGATTGCAGTGCTAGACTCCCACATGGCCAACTGCATTTCGAGTCCAGGACCTGGCAACTTGCTTTCTCACCTTCCTGCTCGCGCTCTCTCTCTCTTTGTTTTTCTCTGTCATCTTAAAATAATAATAATAATAACAATAAATAAAATAATTATTTTAAAAAACACAGACTGAACAGATTTAGTGCTGCAAGTCTGGATTAGTGGTTAGGGAAAAATCCTGAAGAGGGTGATTAAAAAACATAAAGCCGGGACTGGCAGGTGGCATGGTTGTTAAGGGTTCTGGACTCCCACATGGCTGACCATGGTCCAAGTCCTGGACCTGGCAGTTTGCTTTCTCACTTTCTTTCTCTCTTTCTCTTTCTCACTCTGTCACTCTCTGGTCAAATTTAAAATAAATAAATAAAGTTAAATAAAAATAATTCTTAAAAATTATTTTAAATAACCCATAAAGTTCATGAGAAAATAGATGGTGAAATTGTGATACTCTTTATCATGTAAAAATTAATTTTTCTTAAAGAAAGTACCACATAATACTTAGAATGAGAGACTATTACTGTCTTTATGACAGTCCACTGGGCAAAAAACCATTGCATTGACATCCACAATGAAACATGTGTGTTGTCTTCTCTCTTTTTCATGGGCTATTCAGTGGTCAGAGGGACGTTGGTGATAGGACAGTGGTCAAGCTTGTTTCCCCAGGAGCACTTTTCTGTGGATATTTGGACCACCTCTAGAGCCACAGTGTCTTGGGCTGTCTGAGGGTGGGTGACATGCAGCTCATTCATTCGTTTATTTGCTGAGTGGTTGTAGACACCTTTCAGCACTGCCTTGTTTGGCTGGCCTCCAGAGTCTTTGTTTTAGCTCAAGTTTGAGGGGCAGGAGTTTCTTCTTTGCCTTTGGCGCCATCTTGGTTAAAAGCTATTTTTTCACTTACTATGTTCCAAATCTTTGGTTCAGTGGGAGTTTTAGTAAATTTTTTTTTTCTAGAAAAAAGTTCTGGAAAAACATTATGTAATTATTATTTTGTCCCACCACCATAAAAGGCCTCCTCCTTGTTTTCATTGACTTGAGATGTTTTTGGGTTTTTTTTTTCCATATTGTCTATTCTTGATTGTATATTTTAAAACTTGTATTTTGTTTCATTGGTTTTTCCATTAATTTTATACATTGTTGGTAATACTTTATGAAAGCAGGCATCCTCCTGCATTGACAGTGGTTATATAAATCAATACGATCCATATGAAGGGCAATTTAAAAATATATATTCCACAATTAGAAATGCATACAGTTTTTGGGCCAGATGTACCCATTTCCAAGAATATATCCTATAAATAGACTTGGACATGAGTAAAATGGAAAATGTTTATTCATTGAAGTACTAAAGATAATGAGAAAAGACTGGAAGCAAAACAAATATATATTAGTAGGAGACTGATCAAATAAACAATGGTACAACTATAAATGGAATACCATGTGGTTGTAAAAAAGAATGAGGAACCTTTCTCTAAAGTGATATAAAATGGTCTTGAAGAGAAAGTGTTAACTGAATAAAGAAACATGCAGAAAGTATGTATAGTAAGCTGTGATGTGTATAAAAAGAGAAGAAGGGGGAGGAGAGGATAAGTAGGAAGATAAAAGTGATCATGTGGTGGTGTTATGGGATGGTTTCTGTGATTCTATCCGGGTTCTTGGTGTTTCGGACAGAGAATTGAACGAAACACACCATATAGCAAAAGTAAAAGGTAGTTTATTAAGTAAAAGCAAAAGTACACTCCTGAGAGGTAGGAGCGAGCCTGAGCAGACAGAGAAAGAGTGGCTTCAAGGCCCCAGCAGTTACATTCTGCAAAGCTTATAATGAAAAAAAAAATGTTTATTTATCATAATTACCTTTTTTTTTTTATTTTGAGAGGCTTTTGCCATAGGGCGTGTGCGCTCACCAGAAAGACAGAGAGAGACAGAAAGACAGAAAGCGAGAAATCACCCCCCAGGGGGGATGGCCACGCCGCAATCCCTTCTCCTCCTTTATCCTCTCGGGATCTTGAGCACGCACGCACACGGGCCCGGCGTGAGTTTAAGCCACTGGGTCTGGGACTCAAATTGCAGTTGACTACATGGGAGTCCAGCGACATAGTTATTACACTAACTGTTGGTTCGATAATTACTATTTTCTTTTTAAAGGTTTTTGCTATAGGGCATGGGCACGCACCAGAAGCACAGAAACAGGAAATGAGAAATAACCCCCCCAGGGGGGATGGCCATGCCACAATCCTTTCTCCTCCGTTCTCCTCTAAGGATTTTGGGCACACGTGCACATGCGCACAGCGTGAGTTTAAGCCACTGGGTCTGGGACTCGAACCACGATCGACTACATGGGAGTCCAGTGATGTAGCCATTACGCCATCTGCTTGTCCCAATAATTACCATTTTTAAATTTGCTACAGGGCATAAGAGTTCACCAGAGACAGACAGACAGACAGTGAGAGAGATCAAGTGAAAGAGAGAAAGAGAAGGTAGAAAGGAGCCACCAGGTCCAGGACTCAGACCTCAGTCAGCCACATGGCAGTCCAGCACCTTAACCACCACACTACCTGCTGGCCCAGGTTTATAATTTTTTAGTTTAGGTTGTGTTGGTTGATCACTGGCTGGGCCAACTGATTATTTTCATCTCATTGGTTCTATCAAATGTTTCTTGGCCCACTGATTTATATCATTGGCTATATCAAATGTGGCTTAATCAGCTAGACAGTCCCCCCAATCTTCTGCCCACATTACATTTGGTGGGGCATTTTCTGCCTCACCACACAGGCAGATGCTCCAGCCCCCTACCCACTTCCATTTTCTAGCTTTCTCCTGCCTTAGTGGAAACTGGATCTATATATGCCTATACCTTTACCTATGTGTATATGTTTATACACACGTATGTACTTTTTGAAACATGTGACCGTACTTATTACCTGTTAAAAATAAACACCCTGAAAGGAGGAAGAGAACAGTGGAAGTTCTGAAGCCAGAAGTAACCTGGGTCGAAAGCATCCTTGTCAGTGGCTGTTTGCATGGCCTATTATATCTTTCACTTCTAGAAACTGAACTGGGTCTCTGCAAGTTGGGCCTCACAGGCAAGAGACCCAATAGCATGGTTTTAGGGAAAATCCACCAGAGGCCACCCAACAGTGACGTCCGGCTGACCTGGGAGTGGGATGGGATGCTGGTATCCTGACCCTCCTTGAAGCCATACCCTGAGCCATATAAGTTCCTAACTTTCCCCAACTTTCTGAAGCTCTGGACACTGGATGCCTCCCACCTGGCTCCAGGAAAAGATGAGAATTTTCAACTGTGACAGCTTTGTAATTTTGTTTTCTCTCTGGCAGAGGATGAGAATATAATACTAGCGGACATAATACTTTGAGAAGGGCAAGAACAGATTCAAGGGCCACCTCACTGTATTTCTCTTTCAGAAAGGAATGTGAGGGGACCAACAGACGGTATAATGGTAATGTCACTGGACTCCCATGTAGTTGGCCGCGGTTTGAGTCCTGGACCTGGCGACTTAAAACTCATGCTGGGTGCGTGTGCATGCCCAAAATCCCGAGAGAAAAGTGGAGGAAAAGGGATTGTGGAGTGGCTATCTCCCCTGGGGTGTGATTTCTCACTTTCTGTCTCTCTGTCTCTTTGGCCAGGACATGCCCTATAGCAAACAAACAAACAAACAAAAGACTCTTTAAAAAAAGAGCGTGTGCTTTTTTTTTTTTTTTTTCTTTTCTTGGAGAGGTTTTTGCTATAGGGCACGTGCGCTCGCCAGACAGACAGAGAGAGACAAAGAGACAGAAAGCAGGAAATCAGCCCCCAGGGGGGATGGCCACGCCGCAATCCCTTCTCCTCCATTCTCCTCTCAGGA
Source organism: Tupaia tana (assembly GCA_026018925.1). NCBI lineage: Eukaryota > Metazoa > Chordata > Mammalia > Scandentia > Tupaiidae > Tupaia > Tupaia tana. The sequence continues at coordinate 17,569,972 of JAKSZU010000018.1, read as the reverse complement.
TCTTGGGCACGCACGCACGCACGCACACGCGCCCGGCATGAGTTTAAGCCACCGGGTCCGGGACTCGAACCGCGGTCGACTACGTGGGAATCCAGCGACATAGCCATTACGCTAACTGCTGGTCCCAAGAGCGTGTGCTTGATGTCTGAAAAATTGGGACAGAATCCTTATTCTTGCTCTTTTCTCAAGGAGCATACATAGTGTTTGCCGTGCCAGTTTCCTGTTTTAATTTGACTATTTAAAGCAGTAAATTAAACTTGTGTGATAAATAATGACTCCCCTGGAGCAGTCTCATGCACTGATCCCGCTGTTAATCGAGATTACAGACTCAGACAGCCTGGAAGAGGATTTTCTAATATGTAAAAACAGCGATAGTAAAATGTTAAGTGTGTTCTGTTTTGTTTATGAGCCAGAAGACATACACACCAGCCAGAGTGAGACAGAGGGGAAGGAGACTGGGAGGAGGGAGGAGAGGGAGAAAGCACTCCCAGTGGGGTGTGGTCATGCTGCATTTTCCTCCATTACCCAGTCCTTCTCCATACCTCCAACCTGTCAGGATTCTGGGCATGAACATACATGTGCCCTATGAGTTTTGGGTTTTTGCCATAGGGTGTGTGAGCTCGCTAGAAACAGAGTGAGACAGAGAGAAGGAAAGTGAGAAATCACTCCCCAGGGGGGATGGTCACCAGAAATCTATTCTCCACTTAGGATTTTAGGCTTCCAAGCACATGTGCCCAGTATGATTTTTTTAAAAGAATTATTTATTTAATTTTATTTATTCATTAATTTATTTTAATTTGACCAGAGACACAGAGAGAGAGAGAAAGTGAGAAAGCAAGCCACCAGCTACAGTACTTGAACCATGTTCAGCCATGTGGGAGTGTCTAGTGCCTTAACCTGCACACCACCTGCTGGTTCCCGCCCAGCATGATCTTTAAGCTGCTAGGTCTGGAACTCAAATTGTAGTCAGCCATTGAGAATCCAGCACCTTATCCACCACGCCACCTGCTGGCTCCAACCCTCTGCGTTTTTTAAGCCATGGAGGCTAGGATTTGAACCACACAATTGGCCAGGTAGAATCAATTGGCCAGGTCTCTAAAATGTTCGTGTTAAAAATGTTTTAGGGGGAACCAGCAGATGGAGTAATGGTTACATTGCTGGACTTCTACATGGCCAACCATGGATCAAGTCCTGGACTGGTGGCTTCAAAGTCACACAGAGCGCATGAGCGTGTGTGCCCAAGATTCCTAGAGGAGAATGGAGAAGGGATTGTGGCGTGGCCATCCCCCCGGGGTGTGATTTCTCACTTTCTGTCTCTCCATCTCTGTCTTTCTGGCGAGCGCACACGCCCTATAGCAAAACAAAAACAAAAACAAAAACAAAAACAAAAAACAAACAAAAAACTCTCCAAGGAAAAATAAAGAAAACACCCAGAGTCACAGCACCATGATCTCCTAGTGAAGTAGAACAAGTTAATATAAGACTGACATTGGGACCAGCAGTTGGCGTAATGGCTACGTCTCTGGACTCCCATGTAGTTGACCATGGTTTGAGTCCTGGACCTGATGGCTTAAACTCATGCCAGGCGCCTGTGCGTGTGTGCCCAAGATCTGGAGAGGAGAATGGAGGAGAAGGGATTGTGGTGTGTCCATCCCCCCTGGGGGTGATTTCTTGCTTTCTCTATCTCTGTCTCTGTGGCAAGCGCACATGCCCTACAGTAAAAAAACTTCTCCAAAAACAAACAAATAAAAAATGGACATAAAGAGGCCTTTCTTCATCTTTATCTGTCTGGCCTAGTAATTCCTGGCCGAGTCATTTCTGGCTGAGTGGGCACCACCATGGGCTGGGCAGGAGGGCTCATCATTGGGGGCCCAGGCATCACGGGAGTGTGGCCTCCCATGCATGGCCTCACTCCAGGAGCAGGTCCTATTGGCGTCATCCCGGGAGGAGGAGGGCTCATCATTGGTATAATGAGAGGGTACCCCCTATATGGGGTGCTGGCATCATGCTAGGGCGAGGAGGACCCAGGAGACTCAGGGAGGTGGGATCATCGCCCTTGTTGGAGGAGGAGGAGCAGAGAATGGAGTAGGGGGTCTCTTCCCTTGTTGAAGGGCAGCGGTTGTTTTATTAATCAGGCTTTGAGCCTGCTCTTCCATGCATTTCTGACAGTAGTCTTTCACATTCTCTTTGAGTTTGCTACCACTGTGTTTTCTCGTGGATGGTGAATCATGGGTGAGGTGTGTATCACTGCAGTAGAATACAACTCAGGCACGCCACTCCGGGGCGGTTGGCCACTCAGTCCGGTGCCTTCCGGAAGTGACATGCACAGAAAGCCCCGACTCCATGAAACCTACAGAGGAACCTGAGGACTTCATAAGCCTCATTGTAATTCACCATATTAGTGGAATAAAGAGGAGCTGGCTTAGCAGCATAGTGGTTAAGTTCTATGCATATGGAGCTAGATCCCACATGGCTGTCTGGTTCAAGTCCGAGCCCTAGCAAGTCAGAACATGCTGGGCATGTGTGTGTATGCTCCAAATGCTGACAGGATGGAGAAATGGAGGAAAAAGGTTTGTGGCATGACCACAGTGCATCAGGGGGTGCTCACTCTGTCTCTCTCTCTCTGGGAATTAAAAAAAAAAAACTTTTAAGAAAAGATTTATTAAATTAAATTATTATTATTTAATTTGACCAGAGGGAGATAGAGGGAAAGTGAGAAAGCAAGCCAGCAGGTCTAGGACTCAAACTGCTTGTTGGCCATGTAGGAGTCCAGTGCCTTAACCACGATGCCACCTGCTGGCCCACCAAATTTTTTAAAAATAGTGTAAAGGAGGAAAAAAAATATGATTAGCCCAACAGACGCAGGAAAAAAAATATTTGATAGAATTCACCACCTTCTCTTGATAAAAATGAAATAAAACAAACTGATGAAAACTCAGAATATAAGGCAACTTTCTAAAACTGATAAAAAGGGCATCTACTAGAAAATTGTATTTAATTGTGAAAGAATGATTATTTCCCTTTTAAGAATGGTAAAAAGGCAGGGATGATCATTTCGTTATTGCCTTTCAACATTGTACTGGAAGTCCTAGCTAGTATAATAAGGTAAGAAAAAATAAAAACACAGATTAGCAAGGGGGAAGTAAAACTGTTTCTATTAGTAGATGAAATGATTGTTACATAGATAATTTTAAGAAATCTAGGGGCCAGCAGGTGGTATGGTGATTAAGGTGCTGGACTCCCAAATGCCAACCATGGTTCAAGTCCTGGACCTGGTGGCTTACTAAACTCATGCCACAATATTATTATTTTACATTGTCTTGGTATATTTGTCAAAACTAAGCAATCAATGCTGGTATATTACCATTACTTTATTTGGATTTCATTAATTTTCCTTAATATTCTTTTTCTGTTCTAGTCTCTAATTCAGTATAGCACATTGCACTTAGTTGTCATTCTCCTTAATCTGCTTCTGGGGATGGAACCACTGGGGCTCAGAACCATAGGAGAAGAATTTGTTTTTTTGTTTTTTGTTTATTTTTGGAGAGGTTTTTGCTATAGGGCGCGTGTGCTCGCCAGAAAGACAGAGAGAGACAGAGAGAGATAGAAAGCGAGAAATCACCCCCCGGGGGGATGGCCATGCCGCAATCCCTTCTTCTCCCTTCTTCTCTTCTCCTCTTGGGATCTTGGGCACGCACGCACACGCACCTGGTGTGAGTTTAAGCCACCGGGTCCGGGACGCGAACCATGGTCGACTATATGGGAGTCCAGTGACATAGCCATTACGCTAAATGCTGGTCCCCATAGGAGAAGAATTTGTGAAAAAGGAAGAGATTGAGGAACTTGAAAGGTATGGAAAAGAAGAGTGTAATTTAACTGAGTGGGCCTAGGATGACCACAAATGAAAAATGTGGGTTTAAAACCAGCAGATTGGGGCCAGCAGATGGTGTAATGGTTACGTTGTTGGACTCCCACGTCGATGACCGTGGCTCAAGTCCAGACTCAGGGACTTGAAACTCACACCAGGCAAGTGTGTGTGCATGCCCAAAGTCCTGAGAGGAGAGAGGATTGCAGCATGGCCATTCCCAGGAGGTGATTTCTCGCTTATGGTCTCTCCCGCGAGTGCACAAGCTCTGTAGCAAAAATCTCTAAAAAACACCCAAAAAACAAAAAAATACAGCAGATTTAGGAGTCAGTAGCTAATGCACAAGGCTTACAAAAGGTAATGGCGAAGCCAAAGGGTGGCACAGCGGTAGAGCACATTGCTTTACTGAGGCAAACCCACATGAGAAGGTTGCAAGTTCATGTTCAGAGATCCCCCAATGTGCCAGGTGTGGATGTGGCAGGCATGTATTTGCTCATGATCTCTTCTGGCTGGGGCTGGAGATAGATAGTGGTGTTGGGACCCTGTTGGGAGTGTTGTCTCTCTCTCGCTCTCATTTATTCAGTAAATGAATAAACTTGAAAAGGGGGGGGGGATGATGAAAACTTAGTGAAAGAGGTTGAAGGTGCATTGAGGAGAATCCTGAATAGCAGGCTACAAAGAATGTCATGAAGAAAGCATTATAGGATGATCAATCTGTCAGTTATAACAGTTAAAAATAAGTAGCTTCAGGGCCAGTAGGTGATGTGGTGGTGAAGGCATGCTGGCCACTCCAGAGTCCCAGGCCCAGAGGGACTCTGAAAAACTTGCCCCACAGGTGTGCCTGTGAGCCCAAATTCCTGAGAGAAGGAAGGGATTGCAGTGTAGACATCTCCCCTGGGAGGTGATTTCTTACTTTTTCCCTATTTCTCTCTCTCCCTTTCTCCAGCAAGCTCATGGTTCCTATAGCAAAAGGCCAAAGGGCAAAATAAAAGTAGCTTGAGGCCTGCTAGTGGCACAGTGGTAGAATGCAAAAGCCCTGCCAGCTGACCCATGTGTGAAGGTTCCTGGTCACATCCAAAGACCTTCCTGAGTATTCCTGGCTCTGCGAGTCTCTCTCTCTTGCAAATAGAAGAAATAAATAGATAAATTTTAAAAAGAAAACGTTAAAAATAAAAAGTATGTAATGAGCTCACAACACTGCAAATTAACCAAATTTGGAATTTTAAAATGCCAGGACCTCTAAGCTGGGGACAGCTAAGAAAAATTCTCTGAAAAGTAGAGGTTGCAGGACCAGCAGTTAGTGTAATGGCTATGTCGTTGGACTCCCATGTAGTGGACCACGGTTTGAGTCCCGGACCCAGAGGCTTAAACTCATGCCGGGCATGTGTGCCCAAGATCCCGAAGGCATTGTGGTGTGGTCATCCCCCCGGGGAGTGATTTCTCGCTTTCCGTGTCTCTCTCTCTCTTTCTTTTCTTTTTTTTTTTTTTTTGGAGAGGTTTTTGTTATAGGGTGCGTGTACTCACCAGACAGACAGAGACAGAGAGACAGAAAGCGAGAAATCACCCCCCAGGGGGGATGGCCACGCCGCAATCCCTTCTCCCCCATTCTCCTCTCGGGATCTTGGGCACGCACCCACACGCGCCTGGTGTGAGTTTAAGCTACCGGGTCCGGGACTCGAACCGCGGTCGAGTCCAGCGACATAGCCATTTCGCTAACTGCTGGTCCCTCTGTCTCTTTCTGCCTGGCTAGCGCTATAGCCCTATAGCAAAAACCTCTCAAAAAAAAAAAAAAAAAAAAAAAAAAAAAAAAAAAAAAAGAAGAAGAAGAAGAAGAAAAAGGAGCGGTTGTCACGCCCATTTTACTAGTAAGAACACTGAGCCTTAACACAGGCGGGATTTGCTGGATCACAGCCAGAAGCAACAAAGCAAAGACGTAAACCCGGGCTGGAATACAGACAGAGGAAGGCAGCGAGGGAAAATGAGCTTCGCGAGATTCAGGAAAGATCTACGGCGAAGAGAAGGGACGAGAGAAACTGGACGCTTAGCTCTCCTAGGATCTTGCGGGCCGCAGGCGAAGTAAAGGAAACCAGTTGGGAGGTGACACCTGTCTCTACGACTCGTTTGGGCGCCGTTCCAAAATCACGGTATCTGATTGGCGAGGTTGGAAGGCCTAGGCGACCCTGATTGGTTAGTTGGACCTCGAACCAGGTCTTCACCCTCCCACCTCAGGAACTGGCGTCCCGTGGGCGGGGTTTGTAACTGACTATTTCGTTTCATTGGTGAAAAAGAACGACTCAGGAACCATTCGGAAGCGTGATTGCTGTTGCTAGGACCTTCTTGGTTCTCCCCCTGTTAAGGAAGCCGGGAAGGGCCGGCTAGAGCGCTTTATCCAGGAAGTTAGCTGCGGAAACCCAGGTAGCGGAGGCGAGGTGGCGTTTCAGGAACAATGGCGGCAGTGGAAGCTAGCGGCAGCGGTGGGAAAGGGCAGGGACCCGAGGCCTCCGTCACCTACTACCGGTTGGAGGAGGTGGCAAAGCGCAACTCCTCGAAGGAAATATGGCTGGTGATCCACGGACGAGTCTACGATATCACCCGCTTCCTCAACGAGGTGGGGGCCGGGAGGTGGGCGGCCCCTGGGAGTCGCGCGGGCGATGGGTGGAAGGGTGCGCGCAGTGTGGGTAGGAAGGAAGTGAGGCCTGGCCGAGGGCCCTGGGCGTACGGAAGGGACCACGACCCTCAGAGCGAGACTGGGGCCTTAGGTCTGCACGCATTTCCAGCAAGCACCAATTCTGTGGCTTTACATAATATGTGTTATTTATGTATTAGACACGTTCTACGTGCTATCCTAGACTCTATGCCATCATCGTCTCCATTTTACAGAAAGGGAAACTGAGGTTCGGTGAGGCTAAGGTCTGTCAAGGTCACACACTTAAGGGCCTAAACCTACTCGAACCTAAAGTGGAGGTGCCCCAGACCTGTGCTTTGTCCAATATGCTTTCTGAAGTAATACCATTCTGGTTGTCATTTTCTTGGAAAGAATCATATTCCCCTTTTCCCTTAATTATGTGGGAGGCGACCTTGAGGCCAGAAGGTCGTGAGCTGATTTTTTTTTTTTTTTTTTTTTTTTTTTTGCTATTGACTGAGCATCCTCTCTTTTTTAAATCTTTGAGCCTGTTTTATTACACAGATCATGTGACTACGGTGCAAATGAATGATTTTTTTTTTTTTAACTAAACAAGATAGACATTTTATTTATTTGAACTGTCAGAAGACAAATTACAACAAATTTAGTTTAAAGATCTTAGTTGGCTTTTATTTGCAATTCTAGAAAAAGGCAATACCTCATTCTGTAAAGTAGGATGTGCCTTTTGATGAGCTGAGTAGAGACAGTTGGTTTTATAGACAGAAAATAGTTGAGGAAAGCTGTAACAGAAAACAAGCAGATTGGTCATTTCAAAGTCACTTTTCTCATACAGATTAGGGCAGAGAGAACTTTTTATCATGCTGGCTCAAACTGGCCTGTTTGGATTTGGGCTCTTACCTTTCTTATTCCTGATTTCAGGTAAATGACTTAGTTTCAGTTTGGTGACATGGAACTTTTAGCATGAATCACTCCATTTTGTTTAGTCTGTTAGGCCCACTGAGCGGTTCAGTCCATCCGTGTAGCTTCCTGTACATTTTATTGAACAAAACTAACTTCATTGAAGCATAATTTGCATTCAATAAATTGTGCTCATTTAAAATGTACAGTTTGATGAGTTGACAAATGTATTCAACCATGTAAATCATCCGTGTACAATAATTCACACACGTAAGGACAGCCTCAATTAAGAATATAGCATTTTGTGCCAGCCCTGTGGCTTGGTGGTTAAGGGAGCCAAATGCCACATGGCCAACTGTGTGGTTTGAGTCCCAGCCCTTGTGGCATGAAAAACGTGTCAGGTGCATTTGCAGGCGAGCCCCACATCCTGACAAGATGAAGGGATTGCAGTATAACCGTGCCTTATTGGGGAGTACTTTCTTCCTGTCTCTTCCTGGCAAGTGTTGGTGCCCTTTTAAAATGCTTTCAAAGAGAGCATTTCTATCACTTTAAAAAGATCCCTCTTGGGACCAGCAGATGGTGTAATGGTTAGGTCACTGGATTCCCACATGGCCAACTGTGGTTCTAGTTCTGGACCTGGCGGATTGAAACTCATACTGAGCACATGGGCATGCCTGCCCAAATCGCAAGAGGAGAGTGGAGGAGAAGAGATTGTAGTGTGTCCCTCCCTCCTGGGGGGGTGGTTTCTTATTTTCTTTCTCTCTCCCTCTCCTGCGAGGACATATGCCCTATAAAAATCTTTCTTTAGGGACCAGCAGTTAGCATAATGGCTATATCACTGAACTCCCATGTAGCTGACTGCGGTTTGAGTGCTGGACCTGGTGGCTTAAAGCTCACGCCAGGTGTGTGTGTGTGCGTGCTCAAGATCCTGAGAGGAGAATGGAGGAGAAGGGATTGTGGTGTGGCCATCCCCCCCGGGGGATGATTTCTCGCTTTCTATCTCTGTCTCTCTCTGTCTTCCTGGTGAGCACACACACCCAATAGCATAAAACAAAACAAAACAAAACAAAAACAAAAAACCTCCCCCCCCAGAAAAATCTTTCTTTAAAAAAAAAGTTCCCTCTTACTGTTGTATCCCTTCAACTTCAGGCAACTACTGATAATGCAGTCTTGTGAAGATTAGTTTGAGGCTTTGATTTGGGAGGAAGGAGTGTAGATAATTTTATTTTGAGTAATAAATTAGTGACCTTGCAATCAATCCTTTGCAACTGTTGTGTAACATGATCTTATTGTAACTCAGAAACAAGATAATTCCTATTCTCTTTCTCTGAAGCAGATAATGAAATATTTTTTCTATTAATTTGAGTCCAAGGGAGAATCTACTTCCTGGCTAATAATTTGACTAAAACAAAGTTTTGGGGTTGGTAGATGGTGTGGCGGATAAGGCACTGGACTCCTACTGGCCAGTTGTGGTTCGGGACCTGGTGATTTGCTTTCTCACTTCCTCTCTTTCTCTCTCTGATCAAATTAAAAAGTAGTAGTGATTATGAGTAAAATTAAATAAAATAATTCTTTAAAAAACAAAGCCTCTTCAGAAGGACTTTTTAAACATTTTGCTATGGATTATGCTCATAGCGGTGAGGGGGGAGAGCAAACGAGCATACTCTCTCCTCCCCAGGGAGAATGGCCATGCCACAATCCCTTCTCCATTCTCTCAGATTTTTGGAATGCACCCACATGCCCCTGGCATGATTCAGGACTTCACCCACTCATGTTGGCCATGTGGGATCCTGCAGTCCTAACCACCACACCACTTGGCTGCCCCAGGACACTGTTTTTAGTAAATCTTCCTGGTACACAGTAAGTTAACAAACTCAGAGTTTAGTAACTTCTTGGATTTATACCATGTATGGCATTTTATGCTTTCAAAGGTGTTTTTTTATTTTATCTTGAAAGCAACTATCAACAGTTTAAAGTATTGGAGCCAGCAGGTGGTGTGGTGGTTGGGATGCTTGCTTTATCACTGTCCTTCTCTCTTTCTCTCTGTTTCTGCTGAGTTCTCATGCCCGATAGCAAATTGAAATAAAAATAACAAAATAAAGTTGAGAGTATCTTGGATAGTAGTGATCTTTATTTTTTATTTTTAGAGGTTTTTTTTTTTTTTTAAGTTTAATCTTTTTATAAATTTAACTTTATTTATTTATTTGTTTATCTTATTGATTTGACCAGAGAGGGACAGAGTGGGAGAGAGGGAGGGAGAGTGAGAAAGCAAGCCACCAGGTTTGGAACTCAAATCTCAGTAGGCCATGTGGGAGTCCAGTGCCCTTAACTACCACGCCACCTGCTGGCCCATAGTTTTAGAAAGATTTTTGCTTTAAGGTTTGTACACTCACTGGAGAGACAGAGAGAGAGAGAGAGAGAGAGAGAAAGTGAGAAATTACCCGCCCTGGGGGAATGGCCATGCCACAATCCTTTCTTCATTCTCCTCTTGAGATTTTGAGTACACATGCACCACACCTAGAGTGAGTTTCAAGCCATTGTGTCTGGTACCCGAACTATGGTTGGCCATGTGGGAGTCCAGCACTTTAACCTGCTGGCCTCATGATCCTTATTTTAATAGGGATTCAAGAAACAGGTTCAAAGAGAATCTGTTCATGTAATTGGTTAGTGGCAGACAGATCACTTGACTTCTTTTGACTGCTTAGCATCACTGCAATATTTTAGCCTTAAATGTGTCTTCTGGTGTTTGCCTCATGATAACTTTTATGTTAAAGCATAGCTCATAATGGGTCGGTGATCATATATTGCATTTGTGATTTTATTTCCCCTGGATATTTTCTTTTTTTAAAAATTTATTTATTTACATTCATTCACTGTACATCATTACAGCATACAAAATGAGATTTTTCCATCCAGAGTGCACTGTATATTGGCTCAATCAAGCACATCAACATACATATTTTCGTCAACAAATAATTTTACCCCTGGATATCTTCTTGATAATCCAGAATAGTCCACACTTAGTGCTTATTCAGGAACTTCTTTGGATCTTGGATAATAATTGTTAACCTATTTCACCACATGCTGATGTCACAGAAATGTCCCTGATATGCCAAGGCTTGACTTGAAGCTTGAGCTACAGATCTTTACTTAATAGTTAGCCATTCTTACTTAACCTCTTTCGTAAGTCCTTGTTTTCTTGTTCATTTCGAGCTTATTCATTCAGTTACCGCAGATATTTGTGCCAGATACTGTTCTAGGCACTAGAGACACAGTAGTGAATAAACATTTATGCCTTCGTGGAAATGACAATCTATAGGAGTCAGACAATATGCAGAGTAAATAACTAAAATATGTACTACATTACATAGCAGCAAGTGCTAAGGAGAAAAATAATGCAGAGAAGAAAAAGGACTGGAATGTGTGTATGGGGTAAGGGTGTGAGGATGTGCGGTTGAAATTTTAGATGTGATGGCCCCAGATGGCTTTAGGAAGATGATGGAGTAAAAGGCCAGGAGCTAGTACAGGAAGAGCATTTCTGGCAGGGAGAGCATGTTCTCGGGCCTTAAAGTAAGAATGTATATGGTATGTTTGAGGGACAGTCAGGGAGTCCGTGGTTGTTGGATAGGATAGATGAGATCAGGATGATCAGGGAAGGGCAGATCATGTAGAGCTTTGTAGGTTTTAGGAATAATTTTTGTGAAGACCATCAGGTGACATAGTGGCTAAGATGCTGTACTTCCACATGGCCACCCATGGTTCGAGTTCTGAACCTGGTGGTTTGAAAGTTCTACTGGTCGCATGTGTATGCGTGCCCAAAATTCTAGGAGGAGAATGGAGGAGAAGGGATTGCAGTGTGGCCATCCCCCTGGGGATGATTTCTCACTTCTCTCTCACTGTCTCTCTCTCATACTCTGTGGCAAAAATAATAATAATAATAATAACAAAAATAAAATAAAAACAACAAACAAAAAATTTTTTTGCTTTCATTCTAAGGTAGGAAATCACTGAAGCAGAAGAGTGATAGGATGATTTAAAAGTATCATTCTTTTTTTTTTTTCATTATTTTAGGCCACATGCACTTGCCAGGGATAGCGAGAGAGAGGGGAAGTAAGAAAGCATTCCCACTTGGGGAATGGCCAGGCTGTAATCCCTTCTCCATTCTTTTCTCTGGATTTTGGGCATGCACGCACATGACTTTGGCATGATTTTCTTTCTTTTTTTTTTAAATTTTATTTGTTATTGTTATTATTTCTTTAATTTGCTATAGGGCAGGTGTGCTCACCAGAGACAGACAGAGAGAGAGAGAGAGAAAGTGAGAAAGCAAGCCACCAGGTCTGGGACTTGAACCATGGTTGGCGATGTGGGAGTCCAGCACCTTAACCACCACACCACCTGCTGGCCTTTTGGCATGATTTTCAAGCCTTAGGGTCTGAGACTTGAACTGTCCAGTCAGCCATATGGGATCCAGCCGCCTTAAGCTCCACACCATCTGCTGGCCCTAGAAGCATCATTCTGACTGAACTTAAAAAAAATTATTTAGGGACCAGCAGATAGCATAATGGTTACATTGCGGGACTCCCACATGGTTCAAGTCCTGGACCTGGCAGCTTAAAACTCAGGCCAGGTGCCTGTGTGTGCTTGCTCAAAATCCTGAGGAGAACGAAGGAGAAGGGATTGCGGTGTGGCTATCCCCCCGAGAAGTGATTTCTCACTTTCTGCCTCTCTGTCTCTGTTTCTTTGGCAAGTGTGGGGCCCCCCCATAGCAAAAAACTTCTCTCTTTTTTAAATGTATTTAATTACATATATTATTTTTTAAAGAGTTATTTTATTTAACTTTATTTATTTACGTTAAATTTGACCAGAGAGCGACAGAGTGAGAAAGTGAGGGAAAGTGAGAAAGCAAGCCACCAGGTCTGGGACTTGAACCATGGTCAGCCATATGGGAGTCCAGGCCCTTAACCACCACACCACCTGCTCCCCTTACTTACTTGTTTATTTGTTTATTATCACATTTATTAGAATTGTCATTTTAAAATTTGACCAGAGGGAGAGCAAGGGAAAGTGAGAAAGCAGGCTGCTAGGTTCAGGACCTGAACCACAGTCAGCCACGTGGGAGTCCAGCACCTTGACCACCATGTTAGCCCCCTACTTTTGATAAAACACTAAGAGGGCAAGGGCAGAACTGAGGAAGCCAGTTTGGGAGCTGTTGTAATTAAGACAAAGAATAGTGGCTTGGACCAGACTGGTGGCATTGGGGTAGTGAAAAGTGTTAGACATGGGGTGTGTGTGTGTGTGTGTGTGTGTGTGTGTGTGTGTTTGGAGAAGTTTTTGCCATAGGGCGTGTGCGCTCATCAGAAAGAGAGAGACAGAGAGACAGAAAGCAAGAAATCACCCCCCAGGGGGGATGGCCACGCCGCAATCCCTTCTCCTCCATTCTCCTCTCGGGATCTTGGGCATGCACGCACAGGCGCCCAGCGTGAGTTTTAAGTCACCGGGTCTGGGATACGAACCACGGTCAACTACATGGGAGTCCAGTGACATAGCCATTACGCTAACTGCTGGTCCCATGTGTGTGTGTTATTTATTCATTTCTTCCATGGTATGTGGGGGGGGGCACCCCCAATAAAGTCCTCAACTCAATCCCCCCCAGCCTCAACCAGTCAAGATCCTGGGCACATATGTATGCCTAGCATGGACAGAAAGACCCCAGGATGTGAACCTCGGACCCTCCCATGTGGGTTCAGCATCTTAGAGCTCTGCACATTGCTATGCCACTGGGTGGTCTTAGATTTTTTTTTTTTTTTTTTTTTTTTTTTTTTGAGAGGTTTTTGCTATAGGGCATGTACACTCACCAGAGAGAGAAAAAAGGCGAGAAATCACCCCAGGGGGAATGGCCACGTTGCAATCCCTTCTCTTCCATTCTCCTCTTGGGATCTTGGGCACACACGCACACAAATGCGCCCGGCTTGAGTTTAAGCCACCAGGTCCAGGATTTGAACTGCGGTCGACTACATGGGAGTCCAGCGACATAGCCATTACACCAACTGCTGGTCTCCAAAGTCAATAGAATCTAATAACACATTGGATTTGGGGAATGAAAAAGAAAGTCAAGGATGACACCAAGGTTGTTTTTTTTTTTTTTTGAGAGGTTTTTGCTATAGAGCGCGTGTGCTTGCCAGACAGACAGAGAGAGACAGAGAGACAGAAAGCGAGAAATCACCCCCCGGGGGGAAGGCCACGTCACAATCCCTTCTCCTCCATTCTCCTCTCGGGATCTTGGGCACGCATGCACACGCGCCCGGCGTGAGTTTAAGCCACCGGGTCTGGGACTTGAACCGCGGTCGACTACATGGGAGTCCAGCGACATAGCCTTTATGCTAACTGCTGGTCCCTTTATTATTATTATTATTTTTTTTGACACCAAGGTTTTTATGTGGGTCTAGAAGAATAGGGTTGCTCTTAGATGATACATTGGCTTTCATCCTTCTCTTTCCGGTCTGAAATCACTTTGGGGTTCCCTCATACCAAGGAGTTCTTAATCTGAATATCCTACATCTATAGATTGACATTTGTTGATTAATGTGTTTAGAGTGTGATACTGGAGTTTGAATATGGTAATTTGGAATTGATAGTATAGTTGTTGAATGATCTTCCCCCTAACAGATTAGGGTTTATTTTTTGTTGTTGTTCGTTTGTTTGATTTTTTATGAGAAAATTTTGCAACAGGGCGCATGCACTTTCTGGAAAGAGAGAAAGCAAAAAATCATCCCAGAGGTGATGGCCACGCCACAATTTCTTTTCCTCCATTCTCCTCTCGGGATCTGGGGTGCATGCACACACTCCTGGTGTGAGTTTTAAGTCACCAGGTCTGGGACTCAAACCATGGTTGACTACATGGGAGTCCAGTGATGTAACCATTATACCATCTGCTGGTTCCCCCCTTTTTTTTTTGTAGAGGTGAGATTCTTTTGCTGTAGGTCATATGCACTCACCAGAGAGACAGAAAGAGACACAGAGACAGAAAGCAAGAAATTATCCCCTTGCCATGCCACGCTACAATCCCTTTTCCTCTGTTCTCCTGGGATCTTGGGCATGCATGTGCACATGCCCGGTGTGAATTTGAAGCCACTGGGTCTGGGACTTGAACTGTGGTCAGTTATGGGAGTCTAGTAACGTAACCGCTACGCCATCTGCTGGCCCCTAGTTTTTCATTTTTCGAATCACTATAGTTCTGAGTGTGCGTCTTGTAGAGTTAAATTTTTTCTTTCACACGGGAAAAATAAGCACTTTCAACAGGGTCTCATGCCACTGTCATCCTGCTAACCTTCCCAAGCAGCAGGATCACGCATGCCTGTGCCCAGCCTGCATAGGTTAACCCAGGACCTGAATCTCCATCTTCCAAATGGCTTCCAGCATTGCAGAGTGTTGTGCTACTGCTGCTCCATTGTGGCTGGGCCTGCTGTTGGTTTAACTTGTTGAAATCATAAATGAAAATAATATGTCATTATTGTTTCATTAGTTAATAGTTTAGAAAAATCACATAAAATGGTTATAGTCTTATAACATTGACTAGAAAGTAATCAAAGTAGGGCCAGTTGAGTGATGTAATGGTTAAGGTGGCTGGATCCTACTTTGTCGACTGCACGGTTTGAGTCCCAAATTGGTATCTTGAAAAACACACCAGGCGTATGTATGTGCATGCCCAAAATCCTGAGAGAAGAATGGAGGATTAGAGATTGTTGTGTGGCCACTTCCCACTCCCAGAGAGATGTGATTTCTCACTCCAGCACCCCCACATCCAATAAGCACATGCCCTATAGCCAAAATGAAAAAAGAAAACATGTCCTGCCCTCTTAAAGCTTCCATTCTAGGGAAGGCAAATTAAAATAGATAAATGAGGGACCAGCAGATGGCATAATGGTTATGTTGCTGGACTCCCACATAGTTGACCGCAGTTCAAGTCCCAGACCTGGTGACTTGAAACTCACACTGGGTGCATGTGCATAGTGCCCAAAATCCTGAGAGGAGAATGGAGGAGAAGGGACTGTGGTGTGGCCATACACCCCGAGGGGTGATTTCTTGCTTTCTGTCTCTTTGTCTCTCTGGCCAGTTAATGCGCCCTATAGCAAAAATCTCACTGGGAAAAAAAAATAGACAAATGAAGTAATTTAAAATGTGGTACTCTCTATGAAGGAAACAAACAAGGTGTTGAGAAAGAAAAATAGGGAGAGATCTACTTTTGTAAGCGTGATAAAAGAAAGCTTCTGTGAGAAGATGACTTTGAGTTGAACTGATGACAGTGAAGTAGCTTTGGGAAGAATTGAGACTAGAGTATTCCAGCTGCATTTGCAGTCAAGCAGGAATTTGGCACATTAGTTGGGACTGAAAGCTCTGGCTGCAGTGTAGTGTAGTGAATGAAAGATGATAGTGACCAGAGAGCTAGGTGGAGCTGGGACATCCAAGGCCTATTAGGTATTTTGGATTTTATCCTGTGTAATCAAAACCACTGAAGTGTTTTAAGATGCGGGGTGCCATTGAAGTGAATTCTTTTTTAAGTTGATTACTTTTGCTGGAGGAAAAGTTATACAGAAGGAAAGAAAGTGAAACCCTTAATCCCAAGAATTTGTTTGAATCCTTCTATATTTTCCATTCATATATCTGTATATGCAAATATGTACAAATATATATATATATACACACATATATATGTGTATATATATATATACATATATATATAGAGAGAGACAGAATCATAGTATTTCATGGAATTATAATTACTATCAATTTATTTGCTTTAATAGTAATAATAGTATTTATTGGTTGCTTATTATCTAAGTGCTTTCTTTTTTTTTTTTTAAATAATTATTTTTACTTATTTCTTCACTTATTCTTTAATTTGACCAGAGAGAGACATAGAGAAGGAAAGTGAGAAAGCAAGCCACCAGGTCCAGGATTTGAACCATGATCAGCCATGTGAGAGTGTCCAGCACCTTAATCACCACACCACCCGCTGGTCCCTCTAAGTGCTTTCTTTATATGTACTTATTAAAAAATTATTTTAACTTTATTTATTTATTTAATTTGACCAGAGAGGGACAGAGCAAGAGCAAAAGAGAGAGGGAAAGTGAGAAAGCAAGCTGCCATGTCCAGGACCCAAACCATGGTCGGTCATGTGGGAGTCCAGTGCCCTTAACCACTGTGCCACCTGCCAGTCCCTCTTTTTTTATTTTTTAAAGAATTATTTATTTAATTTTATTTATTCATTTATTTTATTTTTTAATTTGACCAGAGAGAGACACAGAGAGAGAGAGAGAGAGAGAGAGAAAGAGAGAAAGAGAGAGAAGGAAAGTGAGAAAGGAAGCCACCAGGTCCGGGACTCGAACCGTGGTTGGCCATGTGGGAGTGTCCAGCGCCTTAACCACCACGCCACCTGCTGGTCCCAGTCCCTCTTTTTTTTTAAAACAAACAAACAAACAAACAAAACATTTATTTATTTATCATTTATTTATTGTGATTTTCAAGCCACTGGATCTGAGACTTGAACCTCAGTCAGCCATGGGGAAACCAGTGCCTTAACTGCCGTGCCACCAGCTGGCCCTGTGTACTTTCTCTCTTAATATTCTTTTTTTTTAAAAAGAATTATTTTTAAAATTCCATTTGTTGTTATTATTATTTTTAATTCGACCAGAGACAGAGAGAGAGAAAGGGATAGCGAGAAAGCATGCTACCAGGTCTGGGACTCGAACTGCAGTCAGCCATGTGGGAATCTGCTCCCTTAACTGCCATGCCACCTGCCAGACCCTCTCAACATTCTTTACAACCCAATAGGAAAGATAGGAAAACAGGCACAGAGAAGTGATTTTCGCAGGCATAAAGTTAAATGGCATAGATGGGGTTTGAACTCATACAATTTGACTTGTGGCTTGTGCTCCTAACTTATTCTAGTATCTGCCTCCATTTTTTTCCTGGGCTGTAGAGTATGGAAATAGGTCTGTTTCATAACTACCTTCTTTCACATTTTAGATACAGTTTGGAAGGATTAGGAATGTGATGTAGGGAGGTTAGAACAGATGACCTCTTTTCTGGAATCTAGGTACTTGTTTCTTTTTTTTTCCCAAAAAAAGAATGATTTATTAAATTAAATTAATTAATTAATTTCTATTTGACTAGAGAGAGAGAGTGAGAGAGAGAGAAAATGAGAAAGCAACTCACTACTCAAAACTGCAAGTCCAGCGCTTTAACCACCACACCATCTGCTGGCGTTTTTTAAGTAGATCAAACAGGTATACAATGAAAAACTGCCTTCGCCCTGCCCAGTTCCTGTGCCTCCTAACGTTCACTACTGTTGTTTGGGTATCCTTCCAGTTTCCTCTTGCATATGCAAGAAAACGTGAATATAGTTTAGCTTTGTGTTACCCAAAAGGTAGCATAGTGTACACGTTGATCCTGTGTCTTGCTTTGTTTGCTGACCTGTGTATGTCAGGTCATACATTCCATATTCATACCTGGAATACTTCCTTTACTACAGCTGAATAAGATTTGTTGCAAGGATTATAATTTATTTAAGCATTTGCCTTTTGATGAACATTTGTGTGTGTTTTTAAACAATTCTTTATTATTTTTTAGTTATTTTTGTCTAAAGAATTATTTAATTTATTTATTTTTAATTTGACCAAAGAAAGATAGAGTGAGAGAGAAAGAAAAAAATGAAAAAGCCAGCTGCCAGTTTCAGGACTCAGAACCGCAGTCGGCCATGTGGGAGTCCAATGCCCTAAACCACCACGCCACCTACCGGCCTCAGTTTTTAGTTAATATTTTTTATTTTGCTATAGGGCATGTGCACTCAACAGAGAAGTGGGCAGAGTTAGAAAGCAAGCCATCAGGAGAGAGGGAGGGAGGGAGTGAAAGCAAGCTGCCAGTTCTGGTACTCTAACTGCAGTCGTCCATGTGGAAGTCCAGCACCTTAACCACCACCTCACCCGCCGGCTCTGATAAAGTGTGTTTATCAATATTTTGCTGTCTAGTTTTTCCCCCAAGTCAACTTTATTGAGATCTAATGTGTACAGTAGAATGTACAGATTTTGAACATAGAGTTCAGTTTTGACAAACAGTAACTGTGTTAATCATCACAATCAATATGTAGACCAGTTCTACCACTCTTCATATGACCACTGATTTGATTTCTAACATTATAAAACAATATGTACACTTCCGTCTAGGTTTCTCCTGTTAGTGAGATTAACCTGTCTTTCCTCTGTATTAGTAATTTGTTCTTTTTTATTGCTTTTTATATTATTGTATGATAAATCAATATTTATTCCCCTGTTCATTGACATTTGGGTTGTTTCAGGTTTGGGGCTATTGTGAATAAAGTTGCTGTGAATTTGCATGTACAAATCTTTGTGTGGATAAATGTTTTCATTCCTCTTGAGTAAAATTACCAGTAGTAAAATTACTAGGACTAAGATTATAGGGTCTTATGTCAACTTTTTAAGCAACTATCAGACCTTTTCTCAAACTGTTACATCATTTTACACTCCCACAATGCATGAGCAATGTGTGAGTTTTCCAGTTTCACGTCTTCATTGACACATAGTATTTGTCAGTCATTTTACTTCGTCATTTTAATGGGCATGTAGTAACATGTAATTGTGGTTTTAGCTTTTAGCTTGCATTTCCCTAATGACTAATGATATTGGTATTTTTTCATAGGCTTATTGGCCTTTTTTTTTTTTTTTTTTTTTTTTTGAGAGAGAGATTTTCGCTATAGGGCGCGTGCGCTCGCCAGACAGAGACATAGAGACAGAAAGCGAGAAATCACCCCCCAGGGGGGATGGTCACGCTGCAATCCCTTCTCCTCCATTCTCCTCTCGGGATCTTGGGCACACACGCACATGCGCCCGGCGTGAGTTTTAAGCCACCGGGTCTGGGACGTGAACCGCGGTCGACTACATGGGAGTCCAGCGACATAGCCATTACGCTAACTGCTGGTTCCCCCAATTGGCCATTTTTATATGTCTCTTTTGCAAGGTGTCCAGTCTTGCCTTTTTTTTTTTTTTTTTTTTTTTTTTTGAGAGGTTTTTGCTATAGGGCCCATGCGCTCGCCGGGACAGAGAGACAGAAAGTGAGAAATCACCCCCCAGGGGGAATGGCCACACCGCAATCCCTTCTCCTCCATTCTCTCAGGCTCTTGGGCACGCACACACACCCGCCCGAGGTGAGTTTAAGTCACCGGGTCCAGGACTTGAACCGTGGTCGACTACATGGGAGCCCAGCAACATAGCCATTACGCAAACTGCTGGTCCCCCAGCCTTGCCTATTTTTTAATTGGGTTGTTTGTTTTCATATTACTGATTTGAAAGTGTTTTCGTTTTCTTTTTCATTTGTTTTTAATTTGCTACAAAGCATGCCCTCTTGCTGAAGGGAGAGACAGAGAGAGAAAGTGGGAAAGCATCCCCCAATTGGGGATGGCTGCGGCACAGTCCCTTCTCCTCCATCCTCCTGTCAGGAATTGGGGCACATATGCATATATGCCTGGCATATTATACAAATCATCGGGTCTAGGACCCAAACTGTGTAGTTGGCCATCTGGGATCCAGCTGCCTTAGCCACCACACCACTGACTGGCCCTGAAAGCCACTGGCTGGCCCTGAAAGTGTTTTCCTGCTATACCACTTAGTAGTGTAACCTTGGGTAAGTAAGTTCTGTAAAGGCTCTTTCTAATCTGTGGAATGGAGACGATACTACATACTTTACAGGGTGGTGGTTATGTGACAATTGAAATAATGCAAATAAAGTCTTATTATGGTACCTGGCATAAAAAGCTTAGTGAGTGTTAGCAGTTATGTTTGTTATTAAGACAGAATATGAGGGCCAGCAGATGGTGTAGCTGTGATTATGTCACTGGACTTCTACATAGTCTACCGCAGTTCGAGTCCTGGACCCAGTAGCTTGAAACTCATGCCCACGTGTGTCCAAGGTCCCAGGAGGAGAATGGAGAAAGAAATGCTACATGGCCATCCCTGGTGGGGGTGGGTTGATGTCTCACTTTACATGTAACTGTTTCCCCTCCCACCCTAGGGCAAAAATCTCTTTAAAAAAAAAAAGACAAAATGTGATTGTTTCTTGCATTATCTGTTGAGTGCTGAAGACCTACTGGACTCCCACATGGCCAGCCAGTTGCCAAACCCCACAGCTTGAAACTCATGTTGGGCATGTGTGTATTTGTGCCCAAAATCCCAAGAGGAGATCGGAGGAGAAGGGATTATGATGTGGCCTGGGGGTGATTTCTCACTTTTTCCTTGTCTCTATCTCTCTAGGTGAGTGCACATGCCCTATAGCAAAAATCTCTCTTTTTAAAAAAAAAAAAAAAAAAAAAAGAAAGAAAGAAAGAAAGAAGGAAAAGAAAAGAAAAGGTAAATTAGATACTTTGGGCTTGTTTGGGGGGATCTGTGTGCAAATAATTGTCCTGCACAGTAGAACATGGCCTTGCCCAAAGGAAGAATGAGAAAGCAGGCTCTGTTTGCAACCTTAAGATACCCTTGGAAAGCTTCAGAGGGTGACTGTTAATTTCTGCTGGATTACTCCACGGCTGGCCAAAAGAAAGCACTATTTATAAACTATTCATAGATGTAGCTCAAGTTCAGGTCAGCAGGTCAAAACAGCCTACATCTCTATCTTCCTCCGATTAGGTAGCTCTGACTGCAGTAGGTTCGTACAGCCCGTTAGGCACCTTCGTGGTATTTATTTAACATAGCTACAGTTATTTATTTAATGCTCTTTAAACCATCACTCTAGGATCTGCACCAGGTCATTTTTCTTTCTTTCTTTCTTTTTTTTTGCCACAGAGAGACACAGAGGGAAAGTGAGAATTCACCCCACAGAGGTGGTGACGGTGCTGCACTCCCCCCCGTCTTCCATTCTCCTCTCAGGATTTTGAACACACGTGCATATGTGCCTGCCATGATTTTTCAAGCCTCCAGTCTGGGACTTGAACTGTTCATTTGGCCATGTGGAAGTTCATTCAGCACCTCAACCACCATACCATCTGCTGACCCCATGTCTCAGTTTTCATGGCTGCAAAGTGAAATTAGATTTGCTTTATAGCCATCTTCCTTTACATTTTAGATATAATTTGGAAGAATTGAAAAATGTCGAAAGGTTAGAATAGATACCTCTTTTCTGAAACCCAGGTAATTATTTTATTTTTTTAAGTAGTTATAGTGAAAAGCTACCTTCCCCTCTGTACAGAAGAGTACTTACTGCCCTACAATATTAGAAATCAAATCAGCAGTTGTATGGAGACAGAAGTGGTAGAAACATTCTATATGGTCATTGTGATGATTATACAGGTGATATCAGTAGAATTAAGTTATTTGTAGAAAGAATGCTATTTTCCCTTGAATGATGCCCCCAAGAAGACTAGAAATAAGATGAGGCAAAACTTTTTTTTTGGAGAGGTTTGTTTCATTTTGTTTTGTTGTAGGGCACCTGCACTTGCCAGAAAGACAGAGACAGAGACAGAAAGCAAGACATCATCTCCCAGTGGGGATGGCCTTGCCGCAATCCGTTATTTTCTTGGGATCTTGGGCACACACGCACACGCGCCTGGTGTGAGTTTAAGCCACTGGGTCCGGGACTTGAACTGCTTTCGACTACATGGGAGTCCTGCGACATAGCTATTACTCCAACTGCTGGTCCTGCAAAATTTAACTTCTAGTACTACTCAGGTAAGGTGGTCCGAACAAGAAATCTGCTCTCATTTATTTATTTTTGTCTGTGGGCCTGGGCATAGGTGTGCAAGTCAGAGCAGTGAGCACTGCCTGGATATGACTATGCTCCAGGCACCATGCTGTGTTCTGAAATAGCTGTGAATAAGACAAATGGTTCCTGTCCCTGTGGGATTTACACTCTGGTGGGGAAAAAGGACATTAAATAAATGATCACAATGATACATAAATACCATGAAGGTAGCTAAGGAGTTGTGACAATCCATAGCAGTGGGCCCTAATCTGGTATGGATAGGGTATCAGAGTTTTGGTTCTGCAGATCTGATTTTTCACGCCATGGGCAGTGGTGACTTTGCCAGGTTCACCCTTTCTGGAAGTCAGCTACTAGTCATTAGAGAAGTCATGATGCATTTTGCATAGAAAAACAGAAAAATACATCATGACTTTTCCAATAACCCAATAGTTCCCCTCAGTAGGCTCATTCTAATCTAAATGTGAATACCTGTGGACCTGTACCATTTCAACCAGGTTTATTATCTGTCTGTGTCTTTCCAGACTCTTTTTAGGAACTGGTTTCAGCCTCTTCAAAATTTTAACTTCCCTATCTTATTTTGATGGGGTAATGGTGTTTGGACCAAGGTCCGTCTTTTCATCATCTGGCCTAATTTTGCAGCTTCCTCTATGTTTCTAGATTTCATTTTTTCAAGTCAGATGGTCTCTAATCTCTGTTGTTGCATTTTTGTTAGGTCAGTGTGAAATTTCTTTTTTATAATTAAGTTTGCTATAGGGCATATATGCTCACCAGAAAAAGAGAGAAAGTCAGAAAGCATCAGGTCCAAGACTCAGTTTGTGGTAGGCCATGTGGGAGTCCGGTGCTTTAACCATCACACTACCTGCTGGCCTCAAGTGTGGAATTTCCACCCTTAGAAAATTTATATAATTATTTCCCAATAATATTTTAATACTGTTATTCTTCATTTTTTCCTATTTCCTGTCCATTAGTCATCTATTTCTATAGAATTAGTAATCTGTAAGTATTATGTTCCATTTTCATTTATTTATTTATTTTAAAAGAGATTTTGCTATAGGCCACATGCACTCTCCAGAGAGACAGAGACAGACAGAAAATAAGTACCCCCCCCCCCCCCCGGGGGAGGTGACCACGCCACAATCCCTTTTCCTCCATTCTCTCAGGATCTTGGGCACGCATGCACGTGCACCTTCTGTGAATTTTAAGCTCCCAGGTCCAGGACTCAAACTGCAGTCGACTCCATGGGAGCCCAGCAGTGTAACCATTACACCATCTGCTGGTCCTGTTTAATTTTGAATTTTTTCTTTTCTTTTTTTTTTCTTTTTTTTCCCTATTAGAACAAAGTTTTTGTCTTTTGTCCGTAGTACTTAGTAAAGTAAATGAAGTTAAGGAAAAAGCCAAAATCTTTCCCTGCTCCCCACACATATTCTTTGGACAGATGAACCAACTAAAATTCTTCACAAGAGTACATTACAAAATTTCTTTTGTGGCTATAAAATATTTCAGTTGTAGCTCAGTAGAGAGGTATTTCATGTGAAAAAGTATTTCACTTGATGATTACTGTTTGACTGAAATAAAAATTAATAGATGACTGTCATCGTTTCATCTCTTGCCAGTTTATGATCTTGGTTGCAATATAGTTTATTAGAAACATTTCTGCAACATTGTGTAATGTAAGTAGAGACAAGTTCTATTAGTGTTAAAACACAGAAGTTATCCAGGTCACAATCATTTTCGCAAATTCACATGAGACTTAAATGCAAAGTAGGTACTAGAAAAGTGGGAGGTACATACTGTCATATATGAGATTTACTTTGTAACTAAGTATGGAGGAATTTTTGCTTATCCAGTAGATTTGAAGGATAGCCAACTCAGATTACTAGCAAGAAGGCCCTTACCTCCAAAGTTGTAAGCTAAATAAACCTGTTTTTTTAAATACCTACTTTTAGGTATTCAGTTATTAAGCAAGAGAGAATACTAGAACAAACCTTGTTCATTTTCTGTACTTGAAAATGAAAACATCCTGGGACCAGCAGTTAGCGTAATGGCTATGTCGCTGGACTCCCACGTAGTCGACCGGGGTTCGCGTCCTGGACCCGGTGGCTTAAAACTCACGCCAGGCGTGTGTGCATGCGTGCCCAAGATCCCGAGAGGAGAATGGAGGAGAAGGGATTGCGGAGTGGCCATCCTCCCTGGGGGGTGATTTCTCGCTTTCTGTCTCTCTCTGTCTGTCTGGCGAGCGCACGTGCCCTATAGCAAAAACCTCTCAAAAAAAATAAAAAAAGAAAATGAAAACATCCTTTGCTTGTTTTTTAACATTGTTATTCTGAATGCTACTAAAAAATTGTAGGATTCCCTCCCCCCCCCCCAAAAAAAAAAAGTTACCACCAAATCTGACATTGTTAGTCTATTTGGGTGACTGGGAGAAAGTTCTGAATGAAAATGAGTCAGTAGGAACCATCTAGAGTCGTGCTGATTGAAGGAGTTAGATCCCACATGGGCAACCAGACCCAGTGGTTTGAAAAACATGTTGGGTGCATGTGTTTGTGTGTGCCTGCCTGCCCCAAATCCCGAAAGAATGAAGGAGAAGGGATTGTAGCTTGACTATGCCCCACTGCGGTGGGGGGGGGGGGGGTCCCCCACTCTCTTGGTCTCTTTCTGGCTAGCTCACTTGCCTTCTGGCAAAATGAAAGAAAGATAAAACAAATCCCAAATGTAAAAGAACTTTTCTTTTTTTGATGATTTTCCGTCTTTAGAATTTCAGGCAGAAAAGGAGTCCCCAACAGTTACCATATACTTCACAGTTTTGTTGAGGATATATACAGTTTTGTTAAGGTATAAATTAAGTAGTGGTGACCCTGCATTTATTTACTTTTTTAAAGAATTATTTTATTTTATTTTATTTATTGTCATTTTATTTTTTTGAAGTTGACCAGAGAAGGAAAGTGAGAAAGCAAGTTGCCAGGTCCAGGACTCAAACTGCAGTCAACCATGTGGGAGTCCAGCTGCCTTAACCACCACAGCACCTGCTAGCCTGGTGACCCTGCATTTAAGCATTCCCATTTCAGATATGTGAAGCATTATATTCTGATCTTAATATAACGACTTTTCTGTATTTCTTTTTTATCCACCATTTTCTGATTTGTTTGCATTAGTATTACTTGCATGTGTCTATGTAGGTGGGGTTGTCAAAATGTTTATGGAAGATGAATATTATGAAAACTTATGCATAGATTTCAAAAAATGTTTTTGTGTGCCAGCCAATCCGAGGGGGAGAATGGGGAAGGGATTGTGGAGTGGCCTTCTTGCTTTCTCACTCTCTGTCTCTGAAGTGAGTGCACATGTCCTCTCAAAAATTTTTTTCTTGCCCCATAACAAATGTGTCCTTCAGTTCCGTTTTCTCGAAACACTTTGAAGCATCTTTGTATATTGGATAGGCAGTTGAGCTTTTGACTTTGAATTGCCATCCTTGACCTTCCTGGGAACAAGGTGAATAAAATCCTTTTGTTTTTGGTATCAAATTGCAAACTTGGAAATGTGTTAATTAAAAGTTTTAAATGTCAGAGGCCACCTATAGGGCAAATATTGAGTAATAAGATCCCTGGGTGTGGCTCCAGCCTTTCTTTTGGCTTCCTGTTGAGCTGAATATGTCATTACATAATCTGTTGCTCCCAATGGAGCATTATTGTTTTAGTCATAGGGGCTGATAATGGAAGGTTTCACTCTCTTCTGAGGTTGGCACCTGTTTTTCTTCGTTGAATCTAAATATAAATAGGCTTCTCAATGGAAAAAGGTGTATGATGCAAACTTTAAAAGCTCAGTATGTTCCATTACCTTCTATCGTAGGTCATAAAGATTTTAATTTGCATTTGCATTTTTAGATAACTGAAGCTTAAGTCTTTGAAGAGCAGAAGTACTTAATATTGATAAAGTCCAATTTATCATTTTTTTGTAGTTTTTGTGTCCTTTCTATTAAATCTTGGCCTACTTCAACGTAATTTTTATTTTAGCCAGTTTGATAGTAATTTTTTTGAAATTAAGAGTGTTCTTATGAGACTTTCAAAACTGACTGTAGGTGGACCAGGAGTTGGCGAATGGCTATGTCACTGGACTCTCATGTAGTCGACCGCGGTTCAAGTCCCTGAGCCGGTGGCTTAAACTCACGCCAGGCGTGTGTGCGTGCATGCCCAAGATCCTGAGAGGAGAGTAGAGAAGGGATTGCGATGTGGCCATCCCCCCTGGGGGTGATTTCTCGCTTTCTGTCTCTCTTTTTGGCGAGCACACATGCCCTATAGCAAAAATCTCTCCAAAAAGAACCCACAGACTGTAGGGCCAGGAGGTGATGTGGTAATTGAGGTGGTGGACTGCCACATAGCCGAACACGGTTCAAATCCCAAATCTGGCAACTGCAACTTGCTTTCTCACTTTCCCTTTCTTTTTCTGTCTCTCTCAGGTAGGCATATGTGCCCTATAGGACATTTTTAAATAATAATGAATAAAATTAAATAATTTAATTTAAAAAGTAAAAACAGACTGTAAGTGTGTTAGCACATGGTGTGATGGTTAAGGTGCTCAATCCCACATAGCTGACCACGATTTGAGTTCCAGACTCAGCAGCTTGAAAAACACTCCAGGCGGATGTGCATGTGTGCCCAAAATCCTGAGAGGAGGGAGGAGAAGGGATTGCGGTGTGAACATCTTACCTGGGGGTGATTTCTCTCTTTCCCCTCCAGTGTGCACGTACCCTAAGTCAAAAACCTCTCCAAAAAAAAAAAAAAAAAAACTGCTGCCCCTTTAAAAAAATTTTTTTTTCTTTTCTTCCATGAGCCAGAGAGAGAGAGACTACCCCAACGTGCTCCTCAGAGCACAGGGCACTTCCAGCATTAGCTAGCCTGGATCATGGGCATGCACCCACCTGGTGTGTTCAGACAGGTCTTCCAACATGAACCTGGCGCATTCCTGTGTGAGTCAGCCCTACAGCCCGCATTCCTGCCTCACCACCACCTGGCCCCTGGCTCCTTCTGATCATGGAGGTGCTGGTGGGCAGCCTTTGTTGTTGCTCCTACCCTCATTGTTAAAAGTCCCTTCCCGGGGCCAGTAGATGGTGTCATCGTTGTGTCGCTGGACTCCAACATGGTCAACCTTGATTTGGGCCCAGGACCTGGTGGCCTGAAACTTACACCGGATGTGTGTGCGTGTGTGCCCAAGATCCTAGGAAGAGAGTAGAAAAGGTACTGCCAGGTGGCTTTCCCCCGGGAGGTGATTTCTCTTTCCCTCTCACTGTCTCTGTCTCCTCCCTCTCCCCACTGCACAACACCCTAAGACAAAAACCTTTTAAAATATGTAATAAAATAAAGAAAGTTTCTTCCCCTTTGGCTGGCTGATGTGACTAAGGAATTTAAAGGGCTGACACCTTTCTCCCTTGTTTCATTTTTTTCTTTTTCCCTCTTTTGGAAGCCAGATAATAAAGACTAGGTTGTTCAAAAGCAGCTACATATGTGGGGGAAATTAGAAAGTCTCTGTTCATGGGGGCAGCAGTTGGTGTAATGGCTATGTCGCTGGACTCCCATGTAGTCTACCGCGGTTCAAGTTCCAGACCCGGTGGCTTAAACTCACACCTGGTGTTTGTACGTGTGTGCCCAAGATCCTAAGAGGAGAATGGAGGAGAAGGGATTGTGGCGTGCCCAACCCCCTGGGAGGTGATTTCTCACTTTGTGTCTCTTCGTGTCTCTCTGTCTCTCATTCAGGTGAGCGCACATGCCCTATAGCAAAAACCTCTCCAAAAAAAAAGAAAGTCTCTGTTCATGCTCAGGAAAGGTGCAAGCTCATCAAAGACCTGCAAAGACTATGTTTATACCTCAGGGAGATGCTTAGCACAGAAACAGCCTACAACAATGACAGAAGCAAACCAAAATAAAACCTCCCAAAGCAGCAAACCTGGAGAAGAGGGAGAATCTGATTTCTAAACCAGTCAGCTCTGTGAGATCCAGCTCCCTTCACCATCCATCAGGCTCTGGGGCTGGCCCTCACTGTGGTTTTGATTTACCTTTCTCTAATAACTAATGACATTGAATATCTTTTCATGTACCTTTGTAAATCTTTAGAAAAATGTCCATTCAAATCCTATGCCCATTTAAAAATGGAGTTACTGGGGTCCAGCAGGCGGCATGGTGGTTAAGGTGCTAGATTCCCCATGGCTGACCATAGTTTAAGTCCCAGACCTGGCGGCTTGAAACTCATGGGTATGTGTGTGTGAGTACCTAAAATCCCAGGAGGAGAATGGAAAATGATTGTGGCATGGCTATCCCTGGGGTAGATAAAGAAGTCTTTATTCTGGGTACAAGTTCCTTATCAGTTATGTGACTTGCAAATATTTTCTCCCCATTTGTGTACTGTCTTTTTACTTTCTTGAGAGTATTCTTTCTCTTTTTCAGAGAAAAATTTTTGCTATAGTGCATGTGTGCTTGCTGGAGAGACAGAGAGAAAGCGAGAAATCACTGGTCCCTCTTGAGAGTATTCTTTGAAGCATAAGTGTTTTTAATTTTAACAGTCATTTATATTTTCTTTTGATGCTTTAGAAATCTCATTACCAAACCAGCAGATGGCATAATGGTTATGTTGCTGAACTCCCACTAGTCAACCTCGAGAAGAGAGTGGAGAAGAAGGGATTGCGGTGTGGCTGTCCCTCCTAGGGGGTGATTTCTTACTTTCTCTCTGTCTCTCTCTATCTCTCCAGCTAGTATATGTGCCCTATAGCAAAATTCTCTCTTAAAAAAAAATTGCCTAGTCTGTGTCATTTTATTTACTTCTATGCTTTTTTCTAAGCCTAAGCCTCATTTATCAGTACTTGAAGAACTGGTTATCCAGTTGGTCTCCAAGATCTAACCTTGATCTCTGTGTCTTAACCTGTGGGTCAGGGTTGAAACATATTTTTGTCTATCATTGGCCCTACAGTCTTTGAATCTTAGTTTAAGGAGTAGAATTTCCTGTGCATTGTTCTAGGTTTTATTTATTTATTTTTTTTCTTCCTTCTCTGACCACTTATCTGGTACATGTACCCAGCGTGTTTCAAGCCACCAGGTCTGGGACTTGAACCAGGGTCAGCCGTATGGAAGTTCAGCACCTTAACCACTATGCACCTGCTGGTCCCTCTTTCTAGGTTTGTTTGTTTGTTTGTTTGTTTTTTTAACCATCCAACTTCTGGGTTGCTGAAGTATTCTCTCCATGTCAAGAAGGACTGAGAATGTAGTTTCCATTTTCCCTGTAGACTGATTCAGGTTAGGACTTCACTGTCAGGTCCTTGTTCCTTGCTGAGCTTCTTAATCTCCCTGCATCAGGTTGGCCATGCAGTGGCTGATCATAAGGTAGAGGAAGATGATTAGGAATACCAGTGGGACTACCCAGGGGCTGATCTGGGAGTGGAACAGTAGCTGCTGCCCTCCAAGTTCACCAAGAGCTAGTCTGGCCAGGGTCACTGGGCTCACCCTCTCTCTGGGGTGCTAAGATTCTTCGGGTTCTTCCACAGGCCTTCTCATGCTTCTCAGCCTGGGTATTATCTTGGTCTCGGACTTACCTGGGACTCTGTTGTGGCCTCCACCTAGCACACTGCTTCCACCTGGGCTTCCAGATGTCCACTGCAAGCCCTAATGCCATTTGATGTTAAATAGCAATACAAAGTTCTAAAACTGAAGCCAAAAGTTCCCTAACATCCCTTTGCTTATTCTAAACCGTCTATATAGTAAGACCACATTTTGTTTATTTTTTAAAAAAATAATTATTTTATTTAACTTTATTATTTTAATATTTCCAGAAAGAGAGACAGAGCGAAAGGGAAAGTGAGAAAGTAAGCTGCTAGGTCTGGGACTCGAACCATGTGGGAGTCCTATGGTCTTAACCACCACACCACCTGCTGGCCCAAGACCGCATTTTAGAGTGAACTAAACCAAAGGTTATTTTGACCACACCGACTTCCTTGCCTCAGAGAAAAAGCAGTCTATAAAACGTTAAGGACTGGGGGGCCAGCAGATGGCATAGTGGTTATGTCACTGGACTCTTACAGAGCTGACCGTGATTTGAGTCCCGGAGCTGGTGGCTTGAAAATCATGCTGGGCATGTGTGTGTGCATGCCCAAGATTCTGGAAGGAGAATGGAGGAGAAGGGATTGCAGTGTCACCATCCCCCCTTGTGGGAGTGATTTCTCACTTTCTGTCTCTCTGTCTCTATCTCTGCCTCTGGTGAGTGCACACACCCTAAGGCAAAAATCTCTTAAAAAATTATAGATTGTATGAATTTGCTTTTGTAAAAACACTGATACTTTTGTTTATTTGCCTTTCTTTTGTGGGGGGGCGGGTAGAGGTTTTTTCCTATAAGGGTGCATGTGTTCGCCAGAGAGACAGAAAGCGAGAAATCACCCCCCAGGGGGATGGCCACACTGCAATCCCTTCTCCTCTCGGGATCTTGGGCATGCACACACACACCCGGCATGAGTTTAAGCCACTGAGCCCAGGACTTGAACTGCAGTCGACTACATGGGAGTCCAGCAACATAGCCATTACGCCAACTGCTGGTCCCTATTTATTTGCTTTAAATTTGCCAGAGGGCACATATACTCTTTAGAGACAAAGAGAGAGAAAGAGGGAGAAAACATCTCCTAGTGGGGCATGGTCACGCTGAACTCCCTTCCCTTATGTATTTCCATACTGTCAGGATTTGAGGTATGCACATACATGTACCTGGTGTGTTTTTAAACTCTAAGGCTAGGATTTGAACTGATCGGTTGGCCATGTGAGATCTGGCTCCCTTAGCCACCAGGCCATGGGGCTGGCCTCAAAAACTATTCATCCCTGCTTAGCACATATGATAGTAAGGATTCAAAATTGTAAAATCATAATCAAATGATTGAAAGAATGCACAAGATACACAGTGGAATTTTATGCTCAGTTGTAAACTGTTCTTATTTCTTTTTTCTTTTTTTGGAGAGGTTTTTTTGCTATAGGGTGCATGCGCTCACCAGAAAGGCAGAGAGAGAGACAGAAAGTGAGAAATCACCCCCCTGCAGGGTGGCCACACTGCAATCCCTTCTCCATTCTCCTCTCGGGATCTAAGGCATGCACTCACATGCGCCCGGTGTGAGTCTGAGCCACTAGGTCCGAGACTCAAACCACAGTATAAACATGGGAGTCCGGCGACATAGCCATTATGCCAACTGCTGGTCCCATAAACTGTTCTTATTTCTGAGAGGGTTTTTTTTTTTTTTTTTTCTTTCTATAGGGCGCGTGCGCTTGCCAGACAGAGAGAAAGCGAGAAATCACCCCCCAGGGGGATGGTCACACCGCAATCCCTTCTCCTCCATTCTCCTCTTGGGATCTTGGATACGCACGCACACACGCCCGGCGTGAGTTTTAAGCCACCGGGTCCGGGACGCCAACCGCGGTCGACTACGTGGAAGTCCAGCGACATAGCCATTACGCTAACTGCTGGTCCCAACTGTTCTTATTTCTGTTACACGACTACAAATGATTTTTTATTCTTGTTTTTTCCCAAACTTAGCACAGTGAATAAAGAATTTTTACATACACATGTATTTTAAGTATTATGCTTTCTTCTTTTTATTTATTTATAAGTGATGAAAGATTGGTGAAAATGGAAGTACTCTGTAGAAAGAGCTGTATAGGAAGTCATAAATTTACTCTTTTTCCTGAATATCTCAGATTGCCAAGAAATTTTGTTATCTTTTTACTCCAAAAGGCAAAATAGTAGTTGAAATGTGTTATGAGGAAATATATCTTCCATAATTTAGATACATAGAGCAAACTGAGATGTAATTTCAAAACTAATGACTTAGTTCATTGACAGAAAAACCAGCTGAGATGTTTCAAATGAATGATGGCTGTCTTTTTTTTTTGCTTTAATAGCATATTCAAAACCTGGGATGTGAGAACTCCTGGGTGGAGATGTTCTTGGAGATAAAAATAGAAGTTATCCTCAGGGAGCTTGGAGGCAAATAACTATGACTGGGAGGTTACCCTTGCCAAGTCTTTGTTGTCATTTGAATTAATCTTTGAAATAGGAATGATAACATTATTCTTGCTTAAATCGTTGTTATAAAAAGCATATTTAATAAAAGGACACATTTAGGTATGTTGAATAATATCAATTCTAAGTTTGCTAATAATTAAGTGTTGAGTATTCACTTTAAGTCAAGGCCTCTGCTAAATAACCTTTTTAAAAAATGAACACGTACCTTTTTTAAAAAAAGAGTAATTTATTATTATTCTTTTTAATTTGAACAGAGAGAAAAGAAAGAGAGAGGGAAAGCCACCAGGCCCAGGACTTGAATCACTGTTGGCCATGTGGGAGGCCAGTGCCCCAATCACCACACCACCTGCTCGCCCTAAATGTAACATATTTTTTTAAGAACTATTTAATTTCATTAATTTATTTTATTTTATTTTGAGAGGTTTTTGTATAGGGTGCATGCACCCATCAGAAAGACAGAGAGAGACAGAGACAGAAAGCAAGAAATCACCCCCCCCGGGGGGGAGGGGACGGCCACGCCACAATTACCTCTCCTCCATTCTCCTCTCGGGATCTTGGGCACACACGCACACGTGCCTGGCATGAGTTTAAGCCACTGGGTCTGGGACTTGAACTGCAGTCGACTACATGGGAGCCCAGCAACATAGCCATTACACCAACTGCTGGTCCCTTAATATAATTTAATTTAATTTAATTTGACCAGTGATAAAGAAAGTGAGAAAGCAAGCCACCAGTTATGGGATTTGAACCATGGTTAGCAACTTGGGAGTCCAACATCCCTAATCACCACATCACCCACCAGCCCCTATGTGTAACTTTATTTATTTATTTATTTATTTTTGGGAGAGGTTTTTGCTATAGGGCGCGTGCGCTCGCCCGACAGACAGAGAGAGACATAGAGACAGAAAGCGAGAAATCACCCTCCAGGGGGATGGTCACGCCGCAATCCCTTCTCCTCCATTCTCCTCTCGGGATCCTGGGCACGCACGCACACGCACCCGGCGTGAGTTTTAAGCCACCGGGTCCGGGACGCAAACCGCAGTTGACTACGTGGGAGTCCAGCGACATAGCCATTACGCTAACTGCTGGTTCCCAACTTTATTTTTTATAAAGTTTATTGTGGGGGTCAGCAGATGGTGTAGTGGTTAAGGTGCTGGACTCCCATGTGGCAGACTATAGTTCAAGTCCTGGACACAGCGGCTTGAAACTCAGTGCTGGGCACTTGTGCACATGTGCCCAAAATCACAGGGGACTGGAAGAGAAGGGATTGTGGCATGGCCATCCAACATGGGGGTTGATTTCTCACTTTCTCTCTCAAGTAAGCACACAGTCCATAGCAAAAATCTCTTTCTTTTTAAAAAAAAGTTTATTTTCTGAGAAGAATATACTTGGTAAAATGATTTCAAGAAGATACAGTGAAAAGTATTCCCTCTGCCTTGTCTCTTAGCTCCCAGGTTCTCTTCAATGTCACCAGAGATATTTTATGTATGTGTAAGCACATATATATCTTTTTTTTTTCAGGTTTTTGTCATAGGGCACATGCACTTTCTCAAGAGAAATAGGGAGAAGGAAAGTGAGAAATCACTCCCTGGGGGGATGGCCACACTGTAGTCCCTTCTCCATTTTCTTGGGATTTTGGGCGTGCATGTACACATGCCCAGCATGATTGCCAAGCCACCAGGTTCAGGATTCAAACCATGGTTAGCAATCTGGGAGTCCAGGGCATTCACCACCATACCACCTACTGGCCCCTACATATCTACTTTTTAAAATCACAGATGATAGAGGCCAGCAGGTGGCATGGTGGTTAAGGGCGTAGGACTCCCATATAGCTGACCACAGTTCAAGTCCTGGATCTGGCAGCTTGTTTTCTCACTTTCCCTCTCTTTCTCTCTCTCTCATTCTGTCCCTCTCTGGTCACATTTTTAAAACTAACTAAATAAAGTTAAATAAAATAAATCTCTTTTTAAAAATCACAGATGGTAACATACCTATTACACCTTGTTCTTTTCTATTTTATTTATTTATTTATTTATTTTTGGAGAGGTTTTTGCTATAGGGCACGTGCGCTCACCAGAGAGACAGGGAGATAGAAAGCGAGAAATCACCCCCCTGGGGTGATGGCCATGCCACAATACCTTCTCCACTCTCCTCTCAGGATCCTGGGTATGTACATACATGTGCCTGGTGTGAGTTTAAGCCATTGGGTCCGGGATTTGATCCGCAATCAACTACATGGGAGTCCAGCGACATAGCCGTTACACCAACTGCTGGTCCCATCTTTTCTATTTTATTTAATACAGTCGTTATCAAGATAATTTATGTAAGTTCCCCCATCCCCTTTTTTTTGGACAGGTTTTTGCTATAGGGCACATGTGCTCGAAAGAAAGGCAGGGAGAGACAAAAGAGACAGAAAGCAAGAAATCACCCCCACGGAGGGATGGCCATGCCACAATCCTTCCCCATTTTTCTCTTGGGATCTTGGGCATACACACACACATGTCTGGCGTGAGTTTAAGCCTCCGGGTCCAGGACTCGAACTGCAGTCGACCACATGAGACTCTAGCGACCTAGCCATTATGCCAACTGCTGGTCCTGCCTTTTTTTAAGTAATAGAACGCACACATGTGTGTGGGAGAGATGATCACACTCCACAGAGTGGTCACAGTGTGATCCTCTCTCACCTCCAGTCCTTCAACCTATTGGATCCTGGCCCCTTGTCCTGCTGGGAATTTGAACCAGTCTTTGTGTGGGATTTGGCTTCTCTTAAGCAGCGTATTGCCCCTGTAACACATAGCTGGCCCAAGATATCTACTCTTATTAATTACCTCCATTTGACAAATATGGGATTTAAAAATACCTCATTTTCTTATTAACTTGCCCAGGGTCACATAACTTACTAAGTGAATTTATTGAACATTATAGTTTGAAATGATGTCACTTACAAAGAAACTTGCAAGAATAAAGAATTCCATATGCCCTTTGACCGTAGTCTCCATTTGGGTCTGCAGCTGTCTCAGTAATGTTGGTAACAAGAACCAACCTGGGATCCCACGTTCCAGTTGTCATGTGTGTCTATCCTTTCACTCTAGGTTACTTTCTTCAGTCTTATCTTGACTTTCAGGACCTTGATATTTTTGGAAATAACAGACCAGTTGCTTTATAGAATGTCGTTCGATTTGTGGTTTCTTACAATACCTGTATTATACCCATGTTTCTCACAGTGCTTGTATTATACACTTTGGGCCAGAATCTCACAAAATTGTTCTGTGTTCTTCCCCTTGCACCCAGTTAGATGATAACACAATGTCGGTTTATTCCATTACTCCCATTAAAGGGAGAGAAGAGAAAGGAGGAAAAGGGGATGGAAACATACAGTTTGCGTTTCAGAGAACCCTCTGGTCATTAAATATCTTTCCTTGTAGCATCCTGGTGGAGAAGAGGTTCTGCTGGAACAAGCTGGTGCAGATGCAAGTGAAAGCTTTGAAGATGTAGGCCACTCCTCTGATGCCAGAGAAATGCTCAAGCAGTATTATATTGGTGACGTCCATCCGGTAAGAACTCTCAGCTAGGAGTGCTTATATGGAAAAAACTACTTTTTGCGGGGGGAGGGTTTTGATATAGGGTGCATGCGCTTGCCAGAGAGACAGAGAGACAGAAAGCGAGAAATCACCCCCCAGGGTGATTTTTGAACCACGGAAAAAACTACTTAACAGCCGCAGAGCAGGGTGAAGGAATGAATTGTTAAAATAGAAATTCATTCAACCTAGCCATCACACAGAATTTTTTCCTTTTCTCACTATGCTAAGACACGTCTTGTTTGCCAAGCATTGTAAGCATGTGGTATCTCTGAGAAGGGAACTAATTTTGGTTGTTTTTTTTTTTTGGGGGGGGGGGGATGTTTTTGCTGTAGGTCACCTGTGCTCGCCAGAAAGACAGAGAGAGACAGAGAGACAGAAAGTGAGAAATTACCTCCCAGGGAGGATGGCCATGCCACAATCCCTTCTCTATTCTCCTCTCGGAATCTTGGCCACAAATGCACATGCACCCAGCATGAGTTTAAGCCACCAGGTCCAGGACTCGAACCACAGTTGACTATGTGGGAGTTCAGCGACATAGCCATTAATGCCAACTGCTGGTCCCTTGGATTATTATTTTTATTGAGTGACTTATTGTTGTAATACAGTTAGTAACATCTCTACCTAAAATAGTGATTGGGTTATTTTTTTTTTAAGAATGATTTATTTAATTAATTCCATGTTTTGTTATTATTTTTAATTTGACCAGACAGAGAGAGAGAGAGAAAGGGAAAGTGAGAAAGTAAGCCACCAGGTCTAGGACTTGAACCATAGTCAGCCATGTGGGAGTCCAGCACCTTTAACCACCACACTCCTGTGACTGTATTATTCTTTTTTTTTTTTTTTTTTTTTTTTTTTTTGAGAGGTTTTTCGCTATAGGGCGCGTGCACTCGCCAGACAGACAGAGAGAGACATAGAGACAGAAAGCGAGAAATCACCCCCCAGGGGGGATGGTCACGCCGCAATCCCTTCTCCTCCATTCTCCTCTCGGGATCTTGGGCACGCACGCACACGCGCCCGGCGTGAGTTGTAAGCCACCGGGTCCGAGACGTGAACCGCGGTCGACTACGTGGGAGTCCAGCGACATAGCCATTACACTAACTGCTGGTTCCCTGTATTATTCTTGTAAGTTTCTTGCTAAAGATAGTGACTATGGACTTTTTAAGCTGACCATACATAGTCCTTTTTTTTTTTTTTTTTTTTTTTTTAAATACAGAGAGATTTTTGCTATAGGCTGCGTGTGCTTACCAGAGAGATAGAGAGAGAGAGAAAGCAAAAAATCACCCCCCTGGAGGATGGCCATGCCACAATCTCTTCTCCATTCTCCTCTCAGGATCTTCGGCGTGCACACACACCCAGTGTGAGTTTCAAACATCTGGATCCGAGACTCGAACTATGGTCAGCCATGTGGGTGTCTGGCAATGTTACCATTATGCCATCTGCTGGTCCCCCATACATACCAGTCTAACATGAGACCCTGATATGCTCAGGGTTGGGGTGTCAGTATCCTGCACACCCTGAAGTCTCCCAGGAAATTCACTGCCACCAGAATGAAGTCTCACGTCCTAAGGTTGGAAAGATGCACGTAGTAAGAGTTCATTTGGATATGGATTAAAATATTTGTTTTCTTATTTTTAACAGAGTGACCTTAAGCCTGAAGGTGGTAGCAAGGTAAGAAGTTATCTGTTTGATTTATGCATTGCAAGTGTTTATATTTGTCTACACATGTAGAATTGCTTTTTCAAAATATTATCTTAACAAGAGACGTGAAAAAAAATTTACTTTTTCCCCCAAGCAAAAATCCTATTTTTCAGGAATTTGACCTACTACCATCTCAGGAAAAAAGAATAGCTGAATCTTAAACAGTAGGAAATACTTTGTTAATGCTTCTGTATGCTTTTTAAATTAAAAAAAAAAAAATGAAATTCCAAAGCTATGCCCCATATGGTTTTGAAAGAAATTAGTTTATGAGTTCAATTGTAGAAAAAACCTGATTTTTACACTATGTAAAATAGGTGATAATGATTGCTTCCGTGTTAGAAAAAACATTAAAAGTTGATTTTATCTTGTAAATTAACTTTTTTTCTGTAATACAGAGTTCTTTCTTTCCTTTTATCCCAAATTTATATAATTCCTTTATTCTATAGGCTTGAATAGACCCAAACCTCTCCCAGTTACTCAATGACACAACAAAAACAATAGATTAAGTACCTTAATGTACACTGTGGTATGTACCAGGAAGAAAATATGAAAGTCTCTTTTGCTTCCCACAAACTACATGGTTCCTTTACAATTTTCATTGACTTCTCTCTTTCAAATAGCTGTTACACTGACTTCTAAAGGGCAGGCGTTCAGGTGTCGTCTAGAACAATATGGAGGCAACGTTGCCCTCCCTCTTTCCTCCTCCTAACTTTTGCTTCTCATTCCTCACCAAGTCAGAATTAGCAGACAGGTTTGACACAGAATTATGATTGATCTAGACTCAAGAATTCTTTCAACTCAAAAGACTGCTTGCTTGACCATGTCTGCCCTCTGTTGTCCTACAATTTATGTAAATCAACTCTTTGTTTTGCTCGACTCTTCTACTCAGAATGCTCACTTGTTTATGAAAGGAGAATGAACAAAATGTTCCTTAAATGCTTTAAAAAAAAGCCTGTTGGGGTCCAGCAGGTGGCATAGTGGCTAGGGCACTGAACTCCCACATCACTGACCATGGTTTGAGTCCTGGACTGGACTGCTTGTTTTCTCACTTTCCTTTTCTCTCTCTCTCTTGTACATGTGCCCTGTAACAAATTCAAAAAATATATGTTAACAATAATAAATAAAGTTAAATAAATTTTTTTTTAAACCTGTTAGTTTGTCCTCCCTTCTTAACGTGTGTACTACCCAATCCTGAATCTTCACTTGTGTTTTTAAGTAACCTGGCCTTAATTAGTATATTCAGCATGTTAGGAAAATATCACTCCCAGGGATCAACATCTGACCTAAGAACTGTTCCCCTCTGTACAAGGGATGTATCTTGTATCTAGGAGCTATAACCAGTTTTTAAGACGAAGTAACTATGAGAGCACTTCTTATGTTGAAATAATAGAAAAAATATTTTTGTAATTATAATGTATAGAAGTCTACACATTGTATTTTTTTTTTTTAAGTTTTTTCTATAGGACACAGAGACAGAGAGAGGGAAAGTGAGAAATCACCCCCAAAGAGAGATGGCCACACCTCAATCCCTTCTCCTTCAGTCTTCTCTTGGAATGTTGGGCACACATGCACACACGCCTGGCATGTTTTTAAAGCTGCAGGGTCTGGGTCTCAAACTATGCAGTCAGTGCCATGTAGAATCCAGCTGCCTTAACCATCACACCACTAGCTGACCCAGTATTTTTTCTTTAGTGGTATGTTATATATCTTATCACAATTTTTTTAAGGAATTAATTAAATAATTATTAGTTTTATGGAAAGTGAAAGTAAGCCACCAGGTCCAGGACTTGAACTGCAGTTGACCATGTGGGAGTCCATCTGAACTATCACGCCATCTGTCAACCCCTCACAATGGTTTCTTTCTTTCTTTCTTTCTTTCTTTTTTTTTAAGAATTACTTACTTCATTTCATTTCTTTACGTATTTTAATTTGACCAGAGAGACAGAGAGAGGGAAAGAGAGAAAGTAAGCTGCCAGGTCCAGGATTTGATCTGCATTCAACCATGTGGGAGTCCAATGTCTTTAACCACCACATTACCTGCTGGTTCTCACAGTGGTTTCTTAAGAGAAATGTATATAGGGCCAGTAGGTGGTGTGGTGGTTAAGGCGCTGGACATTCCTACATGGCCAACCATGGTCCAAGTCCCGGACCTGGTGGCTTGCTTTCTCACTTTCTTTCTCTCTGTGTGTCTGTCTTTCTCTGGTCAAATTAAAATAAATGAATAAATAAAATTAAATAAATAATTGTTTTAAAAAAGAGGAGTGTACGTATATAAATTTATTTTAGGATTAGTTTTTGTTTTTGTTTTTTCATTTTTGCCATAAGGCACATGTGTTCTCCAGAGACAGTGAAAGGGGAAATGAGAAATCACGCCCTAGGTGGAATGACCACACTGCAGTCCCTTCTCCATTTTCCCTCTGGTATTTTGGGAATACATGCACACGTGCCAGGCATGATTTTCAAAGCTTCGAATCCAAAACTTGAACCACAGTAGGCCATGTGAGAGTCCAGTATCTTAACCACCATGCCATCTGTTGGCCGCTAGGGGGAATTTTTTTGTCTTTGAATTTTTCCTTATCTACAGGGAAATATTTTTTATATAAGTGGGCTGACTCTGGGAGTATGTACTATGGAAGATAGGAATTGTTAAACTGTATTCTCATCCAGAAATAAATGGTTTCCAGTGATCTCTGTATCTTAGTACAGTGGAGCTTCACACGAAGGCTGTCCTCAATATTCATGGTACAGGACAGTATCATAGTTGAGACTATGAAATGTTGAAATCATAATCTTCAGTACTCCAACTTTTTAGGTGGTAAGAGAACTTAATACTGAAATTCATAGAGTAGTAGCTTATGCTGTAAGGTCCATAGTTTTATGGGGGAAAATCCTTTCTATTAGTGTTTGAAACCAGAAGTTGCCAAACTTTTTCGTAAGTTACTAGATTTAGAGATATCAAAGAATTCTAAATAAAAAACTGCAAAAACCCCTTGAGATCACCCATTAAATTTACTAAAAATGTACTGTGGCTTAAAATTTATTTCCTCCAGTTTTAAATACTACGAATTCTTTTAGAACAGCTAATGTCCAATTTAAGACCTGAAACAAAAACTCTACATGCCTGATACCTGCCTTTTATTTAAACCTTTGAGAACTATGTTTTTTTAAGAATTATTTTATTTTATTTATTATTATTTTAAAATTTTCTAGTAGACATGTGTCCAAAGAGAGACAGAAAGACAGAGAGGGAAGGTGAGAAAGCAAGCCACCAAGTCCAACTCAAACCATGGTCAGCCATGTGGGAGTCCAGTATCTCAACCTCCATGCTACCTGCTGGCCCCCAGAAGCTATGTTTATAATGCCCTATTTTCTTAATGCATCATAATCATGATTATGGCTCATTTTTTTCCTGTATTGTTGTCCAGAGTACACCACATTCCCTAAGCATGTGCTCTTCTCTCATGTTTTCTCAAGAGTCGACAGTGAAATCTACTCCACTGGCCTCCAAAGCCCTTTCCTTGTGTTTGCCAAATGTGACATTTCTCTTGTTCTTTTAACCTTATCAAGAAGGGTTAGTACTTATGGTACCGTGCCTCTTGGAAGCAGATCTGGGAAAACACTCCTTATGTAGCTGGTGGAAGAGGGAAACCTAGACATAAGAGAATGACATTTCCTTCTCTCTACCTTTTTTTTTTTTTTTTTTTTTTTTGAGAGAGAGAGAGAAATTTTTGCAAGGGCATGTGCGCTTGCTGGAGAGACAGAAAGTGACAAATCATACCCCAGTGGATTGGCCACACCACAGTTTCTTTTCCTCCATTCTCCTTTCAGGATCTTGGACACACACACACACACACACACACACACACACACACATGCCCAGCATGAGTTTTAAGTCGCTGGGTCCAG
Organism: Tupaia tana; assembly: GCA_026018925.1. Classification (NCBI taxonomy): domain Eukaryota; kingdom Metazoa; phylum Chordata; class Mammalia; order Scandentia; family Tupaiidae; genus Tupaia; species Tupaia tana. The sequence continues at coordinate 17,528,580 of JAKSZU010000018.1, read as the reverse complement.
GACTTGAACCACAGTCAACTACGTAAGAGTTCAGCGGCATAACGATTACGTCATCTTGCTGGGCCCTCCTTCTCTCTACTGTTTAAAAGACTTCTTGTATATTTTGTTAAAATTCCCTTGACTTAGAAAATTTGTTGGCCAACCAGTAGCATAGTTTTCAAAGGTAGCAGGGCCCTGTATGGATCCCACTGGGTGCATGCACATGTGTGCCCGAAATCCTGAGAAGAGAATGGATTGTATTGTGGCTGTCCCCCCTGGGAGTGATTTTTCACTCTCCCCACCCCTGCTTCTGTCTCTCTCTGGCAAGTGCATGCTCCCTGTAGCAAAACTAAAGCAAAGGGATCAAAAGAAAGAAAACTCTGTTGAGATAATTGAATAGGACTTTAGAATTCAAGTTCATCTGATCTGAAACTTCCATTTTACAAATAATAAAACTGATTTTGCATTAATCTTGAAGATACTAGATTTCAGTTATAAGCAGCTTTATAAAAAGTTTACTGAGAGGACCAGCAGACGGTGTGGTAGTTAAGGCACAGGACTCCCACATGGCCAATCATAGTTTGTCTCGGTCCTCGTGGCCTGCTTTCCAGTCTCCTCACCCCCAGCCCTTCTCTGTCTCTGGTGAATGCACATACCCTATAGCATTTTTTAAAAAGAATTATTTTATTTAACTTCATTTATTTATTTTGATTTGACCAGCGGGGCAACAGAGTGGGGGGAGAGTGATAAAGCAAGTTGCCAGGTCTGGGACTTGAACCGCTGTTGGCCATATGGGAGTCCAGTGCCCTTAACCACCACGCCACCTGCTGGCCCTGCCCTATAGCAGATTAAATAGCTATAATAAATTAAATAAATAGGGAACCAGCAGTTCGTAATGGCTATGTTGCTGGACTCCCACGTAGTCGACCACGGTTCACGTCCCGGACCTGGTGGCTTAAAACTCACGCCGGGCACGTGTGCGTGCATGCCCAAGATTCCGAGAGGAGAATGGAGGAGAAGGGATTGCAGCGTGACCATCCCCTCTGGGGGGTGATTTCTCGCTTTCTGTCTCTGTTTCTCTCTGTCTGGTGAGCACACGCGCCCTATAGCAAAAACCTCTCCAAATAAATAAATAAATAAATAAATAATTCTTTTAGAAAAAGAAAAAAATTTAGTTAGGTACATATGATAAAATATTTTCTTTGACCTTCCAAAGTTTATCTTTAGTATTTATATGTCTATAAACATACTTGTTTACTTATTTATTTTATGGGAGAATTAAAGGCTAATGAAACTTGAACTTTAGAAACCAGTTTTATTTAAACAGTTAATTTCAGTTTTGAGCTAAAATCATAGTGGACTTAACAGCAGTTCTGTTGTCTACACGTGCATTCCAAACTCCTTGGAGAATAAACATACATGCCTGTGAGTTACTTAGTAGGGATTATGCTTTAAAAACTTTAGATTGAATCTGCTCTCTTATAACTAAAATCATTGTATTGCAATGACTACTTTCCATATGAGAGGTTGAGAGCCTTAAAATCCGGGTCTGAATGTATCCAGCCAGATATGAACGCCCAAAGGGATGAATTAAAATAGGAATGAATTAAAGTCAGCTATAAACTGTAGCCATTTCACTTAAGTATCCATTTGTTTCCACACACAGCTTTTTTTGGTGTGGAAATAATGATTGGCAGACTATATACAGAGAGAAGGGTGGAGGAGATGGAAGGTTATGCGTTAATATAACTTTTTTCTTTTCTGTGATGTAAAATGACTTATTTGGCTTCTTTCCGAACTTTGCTGCTAAGAGGTGTGCTTTAAAGATCTCTTTCATTATAGTCAGTTAAAAGCCAGGCTACTGTCATTGGCATTGTTTGGCCGTCAGCAGCTATAGCTGTCAGCAGCCTAAAGGGGGTGTATGTTTCTTTCTCTTTTCTTTCCTCTAATGTGTTAGACAGATAGGTCTATTTTGCCTCCATGAATGGATTGATTTAAAAACCAACTGAGTACTTGAGTTCAAAAACCACCATGTATGATTTTTTGTTTTTTATTTTTAACCTTTTTTTTTTCTTAAGAGAGATTTTTGCTATAGGGCACCTGTGCTTGCTGGAGAGACAGAGATAGAGAGAAAGTCTGAAATAACCCTCTAGGGGAAATGGCCATTCCACAATCCCTTCTCCATTCTCCTCTTGGGACTTTGGGCATGCACACACACACATGCTCGGTGTGAGTTTTAAGCCACCAGATCTAGGACTTGGACCACAGTTGACTACATGGGAGTCCAATGATGTAACCATCGTGCCATCTGTTGTTACCCCATGTATATTTTGTTTTATTTTATTAATTTTTTTAGTTATTACTAGAGATGCTATAAGACGTGCACTTGCTAGAGGAACAGAAAGAGACCAAGACAGAAAGAAATCACCCTGGGGGTACGGCCACACCACAGTCCCTTCTCCTCCATTCTTCTCTCATGATCTTGGGTACACATGTACATGCACCCAGCGTGAGTTTAAGTCTCTGGATCCAGGACTCAAATCACAGTCGACTACATGGGAGTCCAGCAACATAACCATTACACCAACTGCTGATCCCAATATATTTTTTATTAGAAACTTAGAGTTTTAGCATATTGTGATCTTGGTTCCCTCTGTTCCCTCTCCACTCAGCGACTTATTACATAGTCTAAGGCTCAATCTGCTTAGCACAGTGCCAGGGTTTTTGTCTGAATAAGAGACACAATCACATGACAGATGATGCCCCATGACCCTGTAGACACTGAAGTCTGCTCACAGCATCACATTTCTGACCTTACTAACTTTGAACCGTGATTAAATCCAAGAAATGAGGGACTTACACGTCTGACCACTGTCCAGGGAACACTGCCCACCTCCCACTCACTGTGTACAGTGACTGAGCTCTTCCGGGCCCTCGTTTCCTTGTTTGAAGGGTGTGCAACCTTGGCTTTTCCCAGCCTTTCTAACCTCATGGTTTACCCCCTTCACCTCCCAGGGGCACAGCTATTATGGGGGTAGGCAGTGTGGCAGCTCTGCAGTGTTAAAGCCTAAAGTAGAAAGATAGGTCAAGCTGAGAGTAATAAACTTGAGTTATCTCTCCTGGAAAAAGAGAAGTAAAGAAAGAGAGGATGAAAGCTTTGAAATCTAGAGTCCATTTACATAAACTATATGGCTTTTACTTTTAATTATAGATTGCACATCATAACTTACAACTCTACTCATGTGAGCCTTTCAAATAATCGCTACTTTTTTTTCCCAAGGATTTCATTATTTAACTTTATTTATTTGTTTATTTAAATATGACCAGAGAGGAACAGAATGAGCGAGAGAGAGAAAGAGAGAAAGTGAGAAATCAGGCCGCCAGGTCTGGGACTTGAACCATTGTCCGCCATGTGGGAGTCCAGTGCTCTTAACCATCATGCCACCTGCCGGCCCCTAGCTACTTTTTTAATATTATAATTACATCTTTTGTTTTATAAATCCTTGATATATATGTAGATAAAACATGAAAGACCAATGGACATTTTCTTGATGGACTCAGTTATTACCTGGCTACTGTAGTACAATATTTAAAGGGGCAACATTATCAATGAATTTGATGCATACACCATCATCACTACCACTGCCATCTCCCAAATCTGCAGGATAGTAGTAGTTGTTGCATTTTGCAAAGATTGACATTTAAGCTGTTTTAATTAGCCTGATACGTAATATTCTTAGGAATATCACAGATAACAGTAATCATCAAAGTCTGAAGAAAAACACAGTAGTAGATTAATATGGTTTTTCTATAGCCTTTTGTTGGAAGGTTTTCTTGCCTATAGGCTAATTTCTTTCAGGTTTGGGGCCATGTATTCATTTGCATGACAATGTTTTGGATATATGAAATTAAAGCTCATTTCATGGACTGCTCTAAAATATTTCTGGGCTAGTATGTGTGGTTTCTGGAAATTTTTGGAGATTATCAAAAATTGTCATTAAATACTTAATTGTCTATGTTCATACCCTGGTATGCTTCTCTACATATTGGCAAAGATGATATTTTGGGCAGTAGCAACCTGTGCTAATGGGTTATTGGGCTCTGGCAGTAAGTTAGCAGGTCTTTTGTGCTATGCAGCTAATTAATGGAATCTGTAACTGCATTTGATAATTGCTTAAATTGTGTAAAAAAAAAATTGATGACAGCTTTATTGATAAGTAATTCATATACCACACAGTTCATTTATTTAAAATGTACAAGTACGTATCAAAGGCATTTAGTATAATAGCCGTGCAACCGTAATCACAGTCAATTTTGGAACAATTTCATCATTCCAAAAAGAACCCTATGCCATTAGCAATCGTTTTTCATTTCCCTGCAGCGTTTCCTCCTCTGCAGCCCTAGGCAGCCCCTAATCTACTTCCTGCCTCTATTGATGATCCTTTTCTGGACATTTCATTCAACCAGACTTACGTAATGTGTTTTTGTGCCTGACTTCTTTCACTTAGAATAATGTTTAGAATGTCTTCCATGTTGAAGCATATTATCAGTACTTTTTATTCAAGATTTGTTTTTAAAGATTATCTTGGTGATTTCTTTCCCTTAACTATATTCTTCCCCCTTTTCATTGTTAAATAAACCTTAAGGTCTCTAGTCATAATTATTATTATTTCAAAGAGTAAATCAGTTTACTTCTATAAACCTGAGACAATCATCTACATGATGTAGAACATTTCACATTTAAAAACTTTAGGCTTTACAAAATGTTTTCAGAAAATGTGATCTTAGCTACTGCCAGTGGCAAGCCCAGCTAAACCAGGCATATATATCATTGTGGTTGCAAATTGGTCCATTCCAATACAGCTTGTGTCCTTAGCAGTTAGATCTAAAAATGTTCATTTTTATGCTTTCATGAGTGGTTCTTCACTGGGGAGCACAAGTATGTTACGAGAAATAAAATTCCTGTACACTCATTGCTTACAGATTTATAAACATCGAAATGCATGAAAATTGAAGTTCTTTATCAGTCACAGATTTAATAGTCAAAGATATTTAATGCTTTGTGTTAATCTTTCTTTTTGTCTTTTATTTTTTAATATGTGTTTTCTTCAGGACCCTTCAAAAGATAATTCGTGCAAAAGGTTAGTATCCCCAACGAACTTTCTTATGCTCAACCTAATACCAGGCAAACAGTTCTTCCATGAATATGTATGTAGAATGTAACTTAAGAGTACAGTTGAGGGGCCAGTAAGTGGCCTAGTGATTAAGATGCTGGACTCCCACATGGCCAACACGGATCAAGTCCAGGACCTGGCAGCTTGCTTTCTCACTTTCTCTCTCTCTCTCTCTCTCTCTCTCTCTCTCTCTGGTTAAATTAAAAATAAAAATAATAATAATAACACATAAAATTAAATAAATAATTTTTTAAAAAACGAAAGAGTACAGTTGAAAGCTAATTATTTCCTTGGCCAAAATCATTATAGGTTCAGTAGTTCCTTGACATTAACAAAATTAACTTTTCATTAAGTTTTAACCATTTTGAATATTCTAAAAGGTTAATGCTTTGAGTGATTTTAAAGTCTTATTGTGACATCAGTTGCAATCACACTCAGTAAAAGGCCAGTATACATAGAAAAGTCCCAGTCTCTGTAGCTCAGCCTAGCTGTGTGACTTCCATTTAAAAATTAATCAGATTTTGGCCAGCAAATGGTGGCTAGGGTACTGGACTCCCACGTGGCCAATGATGGTTCGGGTTCTAGACCTGGTAGCTTGCTTTTCTCACTTTCCCTTTCTCTGTCTCTCTCTGGTCAAAATTTAAATAAATACAATTAAATAAATAATTATTTTTAAAAACTCAATCTCATTTAGTTTTCAAAGTACTCTGAGCAGAACAAAAATTATAGGGGAGCAGTGGATGGTGTATTGGTTACGGCACTGGTCTCCCACATAGTCGACCACGATTTGAGTCCCGGACCCAGTGGCTTAAAACTCAGGCCGGGCACATGTGCATGAGTGCCCAAAATCCTGAGAGGTGACTAGAGGAGAAGGAATTGTGGCATAGCATCCCCCTTAGGAGGTGATTTCTCACTTTCTGTCTCTCTCTTTCTCTCTGGCGAGTGCACACGCCCTATAGCAAAAATCTCTCTCAAAAGAATTATTATAGTATCCCTTGCAGTAATAGTAGTAATACAAGAGTATTAGCTCTGAAAGGTGTAACTTGCTATTCCTTAAATGTCAGTACTTCAGATGATTATGGGACCCTTGGACTGTGAAAAAAAAACTTATAGATATTATGTATAGGTCTTAGCTCTGTCTTTGGGATACCCCACTTAAAGTATTTCAGGGAAAGAAAGTCTTATTTTCCCCATGAAATACTGGATCTTTCATTTGTGGTGATGAAGAGAGTATAAAAAAGTACAAACTATTAGTAAACTCAGTTTTCTTAATGTGAAGGACTATGCTCAGCTAAATGCTACAGAAGAATTTGCAGTAGACTTAAGCTACACATAAAACTAATTAAGAATTATGCATCAGGGCAGCAGGTGGCATGGTAGTTAAGGCACTGAACTCGCACATAATCGACCGTGGTTCAAGTCCTGGACCTGGTGATGTGCTTTCTCACTCCTCCCTCCCACCTCCTCTCCGCGCCTATGTGTGTGTGTCTCTCTGGCCAAATTAAAGAATGATAATGGTAATAAATAAAATAATTCTTAAACAATTATTATGTAGAATACGTAAAGAATTCTTTCAAATAAATTTTTAAGAAATAACTCATTGTAATATAAGGAAAAAGACTTAAGCATTTTACAGAAGAGATTCAAATATACACATACGGAAAAAGGCTTAATCTTGTTATCAGAGAGAGACAAAGTTAAATCATAGGTGGAGGCGCGACTGCAATGGCGCGCACTGCTAAGACCTGTGCTATGCAAGCTGGGGCCACATGGGAGCTCGGGTCCTATTCCTGGTCCAACCTAAAGCCTAGGTGTGCTGTGCAACTATAATCCCAGCTATTGGAGACTGGGACAGGAGGACTGAAAGCTCAAGGCTGGCTTGGTTAGTCTGCATCTGAAAGAGCCAGGCATGGTGTTGTGTGCCTGTAGCCCTAGTTAGGAAACTGAGGCATGAAGATAGCAACAGAAAAGGAGGGTCTTTTTTTTTTTTTTTTTTTTTTTTGGAGTAGTTTTTTGCTATAGGGTACATGCGCTTGCCAGAAAGACAGAAAGAGAGAAATCACCCCCCAGGGGGGATGGCCATGCCACAATCCCTTCTCCTCCATTCTCCTCCTGGGATCTTGGGCACACACGCACACGCACCAGGCATAAGTTTAAGCCACCGGGTCCGGGACTCGAACCGCACCTAGCCATTACACTAACTGCTGGTCCCCCAAGGAGGGTCTTTTTTTTTTTTTTTTTTTTTTTTTGAGAGGTTTTTGCTATAGGGTGTGTGCACTCGCCAGAAAGAGAGAGAGACAGAGAAAGCGAGAAATCACCCCCCAGGGGGCATGGCCACACTGCAGTCCCTTCTCCTCCATTTTCCTCTTGGGATCTGGGGCATGCACGCACACGCGCCCAACGTGAGTTTAAGCCAGTGAGTCCAGGACTCAAACCGCAGTTGACTACATGGGAGTCCAGCGACATAGCCATTATGCTAACTGCTGGTCCCAAGGAGGGTCTTTTTTTTTTTTAAAAAAAAATTTTTTATATACTTATATCTACCAGATTTGCAAAATTTTTAAATTTTGAAAATAAAAAGGGTTAGTTAGGTGGATCATTAAGACTTTTTTTTCCTCTAGAAATATAAATGAGTACAGTCACTTTGGTTAGCTATTAAATTTAGTAATGCAAATAACACCCCCCCCCCAGAGGATTTTTCGCCATAGGGCATGTGGGCTTACTGGAGAGACAGACAGTGAGAGGCAAAGCGAGAAATCACTGGGTGACAAGGAGTTGTGTGGCATGGCCATGCCTCAATCCCTTCTCCTCCGTTCTCCTCCTGTGATCTTGGGCGTGTACATATATGCTCCCACTGTGAGTTTTCAAGCCACTGGGTCTGAGACTTGAACCGCATTCGGCCATGGTGGGAGTTCAGCAACATAACCATTACACCATCTGCTGTCCCTGGCAAGGGAAATAACTTTGACCTAGCAATTCCATTTCTATGGATATACTCAAAATAAACGTATGCAATTATACCAGGAAATATGTACAGTATTGTTCATTGCAGCATCATTCAAGATAGCCAAGCATTGGAAACAACTCAGATGTCCATTCATTAATAAAAGGAATGAGTTAAATTCTGGTACATTCCTGTAGTAGAATACTACAAAGCAATAAAATAAATGAACCACAACTACATTCCATAACTACATGCAGTAACCTGGGTGAATTGCCCAGAAAATCTGTTTATGGCAGAAGTTACTGCTGAACCAGGACCAACAGTTGGCATAATGACTATGTTGCTTGAACAGTTAATCGCTCGCTGTTCAAGCCCCAGATCCGGCAGCTTAAAACTCATGCTGGGCGTGTGTGCTTGCGTGCCCAAAGTCCTAAGAGGAGAAAGGAGGAGAAGGGATTACTGCATGGCCATCCCACCTCAGGGGTCATTTCTCACTTTCTGTCTGTCTCTTCAGTGAGCACACGTACCCTATAGCAAAAATCTCTTTAAAAGAAAACAACATGTTTTTGAGGGGCTAGTAGGTGGTATAGTGGTTAAAGTGCTGGACTTTCACATGGTTGACCATGTTTCGAGTCCTAGAAGCAGTGGATTGAAATTCACAGCAGGCACGTGTGCATCCATCCCCAAAATCCCAAGAGGAGAATGGAGGATAAGGAATTGCAGTACGGCCATTCCCCCACCCCCACCCCCGGGGGACAATTTCTCACTTTCTCTGTCTCTCCAGAGAGCACAAATGCCCTATATCAAAAATCTCTCTCCTTACCCCCCCAAAAAAGGTTTTGAAACCAATAAAACCAGCTGTAGTTCATAATAAAAATGAATCTTGTTGCCTAAACATGCCTAGCACTTTGTACACTGAAAGATATAATACTTGGGACAAGTTTAGGACATCAGACAGGCAGCTTCGTTTAAAATAATACAGGTGGGCCAGTCGGTGGTGTGATGGTTAAGGCAGCTGGATCCCACATGGCCAACTATACAGTTTGAGTCCTGGACCCAGGGGCTTGAAAACATGCAGGTACATGCGTGTACCCAAAATCCAGAGAGGAGGAGAAATAGAGAAGGAATCGGGGCATGACCGTCTTGCTCACTTTACCTCTCTCCCCCAAGAGCACTCGCAACCTCTAGCAGATTAAAACAAGACAAAAAACAAGCACGATCTCGTGTAGCTTAGCAATGTGACACATGAGAACTTAGAAAAAATTTTCAGTAAAAAGATTGAGAATAGCTAACCACTAATCCTCATACAATCTTCCCTAATACTTAAATGCCACTGAGAAGAATCAGAGGAAACATGTTTATACCTCACCAAGGATATTTAGGTTCAGCAGTAACTTCTTTTTTGTTTGTTTGTTTGGCTTTTTTGGAATGGTTTTTGCTATACGGTGCGTGCACTCACCAGAAAGACAGAGAGAGAGAGAGAGAGACAGAAAGCGAGAAATCACCCCCCAGGGGGCACGGCTGCACCACAATCCCTTCTCCTCCATTCTCCTCTCAGGATCCTCGGCACGCACGCACACACGCGCCTGGCAGAGTTTAAGCCACCGGTCCAGGACTCTAACCGCGGTCGACTACAGCTATTACTACGTCGGAGTCTAGAGACATAACCATTATGGCATCTGCTGGTCCCTCCCTCAAAACCTTTTTTTTTTTTTAATTATTAATTTTATTTTTAATTAATTCATTCATTCATTTGACCAGAGAGAGACAAAGGGTGAGAATGAGAGAGAGAGGAAGTGAGAAAGCAAGCCACCAGACTCAGGACTCGAACCCTGGTCGGCCATGTGGGAATGTCCAGCGCCTCAACCACCATGCCACCTGCTGGTCCCCCCCTCAAAACCTTTTAATACCAAGACTAGGTATACATTAAATAAAGGGTTAACCAGGTCATTTTCATCATGGAAGAATTACCCCTTAAAACTCACCATGCCAATAAGTTCTGTTAAAGAATTATTTCAAGGGTAATGATTATTGTACTGAAACTCCTAAAGAAAGTATATTTTGGGACCAGCAGTTGGCATAATGGCTATGTCGCTGGACTCCCATGTAGTTGACTGCGGTTCGAGTCCTGGACCCAGTGGCTTAAACTCACACCGTGTGTGTGTGTGTGTGTGTGTGTGTGTGTGTGCATGTCCAGAATCCTGAGAGGAGAATGGAGGAGAAGGGATTGCGGCGTGGCCATCCCCTTGGGGTGATTTCTCGCTCTCTGTCTCTCTGTCTGTCTCTGTTTTTCTGGTGAGCACATGTGCCCTATAGCAAAAACCTCTTCAAAAAAAAAAAAAAAAGGAAAGAAAAAAGGTACTTTTTAAGCTGCCTGCCATTAGCTTAACTCCATCTATTAGAACTGTCAGTACGTTCCATGTGTATGTATCCCTGTTAGTATTCAGACATAACTAGCTGTGAAAAACAAAAGCATACAGAAGAAAAACTTGAATTATCCACAATCTTATAACCCAGAAATAACTACTGTATGTCTTTGTAGAAACACCTACAAAGGTGTGTGTGTGTGTACGTATTAGGTTGTCAAGAAAGTCATGACGTGTTTTTCAGTGCCAAATGGTCATGACCTTCCCAACAACCCAATATTTTTTGGTGCCATTCAAAACATTCTGTTAAAAAAAAAAAAAAATTCTGTTTCCACCTTTAAAAAATTTTTTCTTTAATGCTGTGACTCCAATCCAAATATTATTTCCCCCCCAACTACTGTGTAATAAGAGCAGTTAAATTTCTCAAAGTAAACCAAAACTCCTTGCCCATATTAATATTAAAATGTAGTTGCCCAAAGGTAGTGAACATTGGCATAAAATGCTCACACGTTTGTTGCTCCCTCTCCCATTTCTAGCTGCTGGTTTTATTGGATTTTCCCCATCGTCGGCGCTGTTCTCTTAGGTTTCCTGTATCGTTACTACACGTCAGAAAGCAAATCCTCCTGAGGAGACCTTGCTGAAGTCTGAAAGGTGCATCTACTTGGGAGTGGCAACTAGACTTGCCTGGGGCTGCAGCAGCGCTCTCTCCTCGAATCTCGCCGGTTGTATTTTTCCCCTTGGAGCCGAGACAGTTGGCCAGACGTCCACCTCAGATCTGGGACCAGTGTCCTTCATCTCTGAGCCTTATTTCCAAAGGACCTGCTCACCCTTCTGCATCCTTGCCAGTGGGTCCTCTCTTTGCTGGTTTCCATGAGCATCTTTATATTTCAGAACTTTCTGTTAACAACTGCAGTTCATATGTTGTGGTGACATTGCTTTCTGCTAAAATTGCCTGCTTTCTAGTACTTTGAATGCACATTTGACATTCTTAAGAGGGCTACACTAGTTTTGAAGGTTTTCGTTTTTCACTTTTCTTTCAAGTAAATTTTTTTAAAATTCAGATTTAATTCTATTATTTATTATAAAGGCTTTAATCCATGAAGTAAAGGTGTGTAGCTGTTATTTAAAATGCAACTGCCAAATGATTTTGTTCCTTGTTTATATTTGTTAAAACTAGGATGTGGTCATTTTCTACCTCCCAAGCCAGTGTAGCAGGTAGCTAGCTAGTTCTTCCACCCTCTTCCCGTCCTCAAGTTCAACCCCTTGTCTTCCCAGGTTGTGTTCAACAAAATTGTGCTTCCCTTGTATTTCTCGGGAGTGGGAAGAAACAAGAAGAGAGAGTGATGAATTGGGGTCATAGAACCCTGGTGAATTCAGAGTTATCTTTTTTTTTTTTTTTTGAAAAACGCTACTTTCGGCAAGAGTTCAGAAAAAGCACCAACACTTTCACTTTGATTTGGCACCAGTTTCTAGCCAGCTCTTTCTCCCCTTCCCCCAGCTACCTTTTATTGGTAAAATATTGATATAAGTGTAGAATTATGTTTATAGAGGAGGGATTTTTGCTGCTTTTTATTTAACGATTAGCAAACATTTGATTCCCTGTTTTATAAAAGTAAGAGACTTCAACTTAATCTTCTGTTTGCCCGGTCAAATAACTTCCATAAAAAATGGCATTTGAAAGTGGGAGATGGTGACGGGAGACTGTTTTCTATTTCATATGTATTTTACCTCCCTGGCTCCAACTTGTGGTTTTGTTGTTTCTCCATTGAGAATAAAAAAAAAAAAAAAAAAAAAAAAAACACTGGGAGTTTTTTTCTTGGATGTGTGTTCCTTCAAGAAGTAGGTTATTATTTATAGTTAGGTGACTGTTTCTTACTCGTCCAGGGATTTCTCTAACATACATGACTTTAATTTTTCCCCATGGAAGCACCTACAGATTATACACTGGCTGTTTCTGCCACACCTGTGGTGATTTTTCTTCCCACCCTGTGAAGATTGCCAATCTGCTTCTGAACCACCATCATACCCAGCAGGGGAGCTTGGTTCAAGAAGGACCATCAATACCACTCAGTGTCTCCTCCCCCCCCTTCCAGCTTGCCAGGGACTTGACGAGACAGGAAACTGCCCAGCAAGCCAGCGTCTGCCCATGCAGGCTACTTAAGAAAAAGTTCAACCCAGGTCTTGTGTCCTGTGATTTAGCAGTTGAATGAATTCAGAATTCATCAAAATAATATTAATGTTGTACTTCCACACTTGGATATGCTATTTTGGAGTAATTTCAGAAGATTTCTGGCTGGCTTTTGTATATCAGGGAAATAGGTTTAATCAAACTTTTGTCTTTAGAAAACGTTTGTATGTACTATAAGATGCCACTTTAAAGACAATTTGTTGAAAAAAAAATCTTTGGTTTTTATGTAACAAAAGTAGTATGAATGGATGCTCCTCTACTTAAAGGCAAGGGAGGGTTGCCTTGAATAGGGATTGGCATAAAATTGCCATAGTAATTGTCGCATGCTTACATGGAGTACGTTGTGGTAGGGGTAAAAAGGCGGGTTGCGGGGCTGGGAAGGGAACATGGAAGCTAAAACGAAACCAGAAGGTAACTTGGCTCCATTGTAAACGTGTGTTGGCAGTCTCCAAAACCGAATGAAAAACATCTGTTTTATAAGATGTTAACAATAGTCTTAAGTAGAATTGGTGTTTTTGATATTTTTAGAGTGAACACCAATGCAAACAGTTTTTCTTTTGCATAGTGGTTTTCTCTTCCTGTTTATACCTGGACTTGTTTTTACTGAGATCAAGAAGTAAAAGATTTTCAGACTTCATCCTGCCATCCATGAAATCCGTCCAATACCCAGGGCTTCTTTTGAACTATTGCTACTACTGATGTCACTTTGTATTACACAAGCTGCTTTTGGGTCCATTTACCATGACTCCGCTGCTGCCTATTACATAAACAGCCAGGTGAAAGGTGGATTCTGTGTGAGATTTAAAAAAAATAAATAAAAATAAAGGAATACGGCACAATAGCACACTCTTATCAAAAAAGGCTTTTGGAGAAAAAGTGGATTTGAATTCTCGAAACAGTCTTGATATTAGTAGATCATGAAAACCTCTCTGGAGACCAAGTGGACCTAATCCCTGTGGGCTGAAGTGCCCCCCCGGAAATGGTCTCTTGAGTACTTGGTTGTTTATTCCTGAAGAAGACAAGCGACTGTGCGCTATACTGAACATATGGCTGGGGAATGCAAGAGGAGGAGAGGGCGATTTTGTGCCATTAAAATGGAAGGTGAGAGTGCCTGTTCTCCAGAATTTGCTAGGCCCTGAGTCTTAGGGACGGGTTTTAGTTTCCAAATGACTTCTGCATTTGTAAAAGTAAGAAAGTGGTGGGGACAAAGTTTCTATTGTGTGTAGATCTTAGTTCTCCTCATGTGACCACTAAAGCAGAAACAAGAATTCATTGGAACCTGTAATTTGAGGCTATAAAGTTTTTTTAGCAGTTTTTATAAACGTATGTTGTGAAATAAGAACATTGTTAAGTTTATACTCCCGTAATTCCAATGTGGAGCCATGAAGAACGCATCATAGGCCAGGTATATCATTACCTGTGTATCTCATGCTGACAATCAGAAGTGATACCTATCTGGTTAAATTCCATTTTAAGAGACGGAGATTGAAATACACAATACTAATGTTCATTACTTCCTGCCCCAGGAGAAATAGATTCAAACACGTCTCAACAAGAAATCAGTTTTTGTAACCATCTCTCTGTGTTGCCAAATATCACAAAAATAATGGGGAGTTTAGTCCTATTTGGCTGTTGTGGTCTGAAAGCCAGGTTCAGAGTTTGTGGGGGTGTTCTAGAAGAGATGTTCTAAAGAAGCAGAGGAGCATTTGTCAAGTTACCCACCCTATATCCAGCACCACACTCCTGAGTCTTAATAGTATCTGTGTACACCAGGGCCCTCCACTTGGGGAGAGCATCATTTCCATGACTTCACTTGCTTTCTTTTTACTTCACCCTCAACTGTGAACCAGTAATATTAACATTCCTTTTGTGTATTCAATAATGGAGTCTGTTTACCTATTTTATTTCTGCATATTTTGAACAAAGATCTTTGTCTCTGCTGGAATGTGCACACAGTGAATGTTTGTTAGAACTACACACAATAAAGATACTGTGTTCCTTTTCTTGCCCTGACTACAGTTATTTATTAAAAAAAAAACAATTTTTTTTAAACAGAGATGAAATTAGGTATTTTAAAAATACCTAATTCTTGGGTATTCTGGAAGAAAATAATTTGAGCAGCAGTAAAGTCACCTGAATCTGCTAGTCCTGTGTTTAGTGTAACCGGCTGGGGAGTCCTGTGGTTCTTCAGGATTTTTGCCTCTGCTTTTTGTTGGAAGTGAGTAGCTCATTCGGTAAGTAAGGCTCTTGACCCAGCCACGCGGTGTACAGGTAGGGCCACTGCTAACAAGCTGAATCTCCCTGGGAGAGCTGGGTTCAGTTCTGGACAAATCAAACATGCAGGCCACAGTTGTACATGCTTATAAGCCAAGCTAATTGGGAGGTGGGGCATAAGGATCACTTTCCTTTTCCCTCTTTCTCTCTGCCTGCATCCTTTTCTTCATCTCTTATCTCTCTCTCTCTCTGAAGGGGAAAAGGGTGGGGGGGGGGGGTCTTTTGCTGTATTAATGGATATGAAGTGGGACTCAGGTGGACTGTTCAATGTTCTGTTTTTACTGAACCCATCTGGTAAAGGAAAGCCAATGCAAGGTAATAATGTTTTGTTAAATGCAATGCCAGTCTTTGAGTGTATTTTTTGGAAATAGCAAAACTGTTGGGGAAAATTAAACACTGAGATTGAAGTTCTAGTGACTGTTAATAAAACAAGGGAATCTTGTTTTATTAACAACCATGGTTCAAGTCCCTGACCTGGTGACTTGTTTTCTCACTTTCTCTCTCTGTCCCCTCTGGTCAAATTAAAATAAGTAAATAAAACAAGGGAAATAACTGGTTTTTTTTTTTTTAAATAATTCTCTAAAGCATATTGATAGCCTTTTAACATTACTTATATCAGATTACTGATGAGAGATCATTCATTAGGGCTTAGTTATTTCACTATCACAGGAATTAGAGATTACTGACAGGAAAAGATAGCCCTGTTATTACCAGTGTTTGAATCTTCAATACTAATAAGGATTCGTTACTACAGCGCTCTACTCAATGCTGAGTATTTGCTAGATGCTTGATGGATCCCGGCTGATTGACAAAAAGGAAAACCTGAGCTAGAAGATTGCGATTCCGATTATATAAATGCAAGGTAAGAAATATCCACACAATCTATTGAATTGCTGGTAATAGCATACATCTAGCATTAATTATCTTAATATCTATTATGTGTCTCAAGGCTCGGCTTAATCACATATGTATCAGCATTTTTTTCTTTTTTTAGAATTATTTAACTTTATTTGCTTATTTAAATTTGACCAGAGAAAGAGAGAGAGAGTAAGAAAATAAGCTGCCAGGTCCAGGACTCAAACCACAGTCAGCCATGTAGGAGTCCAGCGCCCTTAACCACCATGCCGCCTGCCAGGCCCTTTATCAGCATTTTCAAAACTAAACTGTGTGTTTTAGATAGGGTTTCTCTGTGTCCTCCTGCCGCAGCCTCCTGAGTAAGTGGGACTACAGGCGCGTACCACTGCAGTTGACTTTTAGGGTGAACTGGGAATTGAATCTTGCCCTTGCATAATTTCACCGTTTAGGATCCCAGATAAGATTTCATCTGGAACAATATATGTCATACATAGTTTTTCAGATTTTTTTGCTAGAGTGTGCATGTGCTCACCAAAGAGAGAGGGAAAAGGAGAAAGCACCCGTCATGGGGCATGGTCATGCCACAATCGCTTCATCTCTCCCTCCTGGGATTTTGGGCAGATGTGCACATGCAACCGGCATGTCTCAATTTCCTGGGTCCAGAACTCTAACCATGCTACAGAGCCAGCCAGTAGGTTTTTGTTTGTTTGTTTTGATTTTTTTTTTTTTTTTTTTTTTTTTTTTTTTGGAGAGGTTTTTCGCTATAGGGCGCGTGCGCTCGCCAGACAGACAGAGAGAGACATAGAGACAGAAAGCGAGAAATCACCCCCCAGGGGGGATGGTCACGCCGCAATCCCTTCTCCTCCATTCTCCTCTCGGGATCTTGGGCACGCACGCACACGCGCCCGGCGTGAGTTGTAAGCCACCGGGTCCGAGACGCGAACCGCGGTCGACTACGTGGGAGTCCAGCGACATAGCCATTACGCTAACTGCTGGTTCCCTGTTTGTTTTGATTTTTACCACAGGGTGCATGCACTAGAGAGAGACTGAGAGAGAGGGAATGTGAGAAAGCACTCCTTAGGGGTGATTGCCACTCTGCAACTCTCTTTCCCTCTCCTTCCAGAATTTTGGGGCACAAGCACATATGTACCTAGTGTGACTTTCAAGCTATTGGGTCCAGAACTCAAACTATGGTTGGCCTTGTGGGAATCCAGCATTATAACCACAACACCACCTGCTGGCCCTCAGTTTCTCACTTTTTCTCTCTCTGGTGAGTGCATACACCCTATGGCAAAAACCTTAAAAAAGGATAAATGCAGGAGGAAACCTAAGGGGAAACAAACCTTGTAACTTCAGAAATTATGTTGTATTTATACATACAGCAGGCTAATTTTTGAAAGGAACATTTAGAGAATAAGAATTATAGAAATTATGGGGCCAGCATGTGGTATGGTGGTTAAGGTGCTGGACTCCCTCATGGCTGATTGTGGTTTGGGTCCTGGACCTGACAGCTTGCTTTCTTGTTTTCCTTTTCTCTCTCTCTCTCTCTCTCTCTCTCTCTCTCTCTCTCTCTCTCTCTCTCTCTCTTGACTGTACCTGCCATGTAGCAAATTAAAACATAATAATACTGATAAATAAAAGTAAATAATTCTTTTAAAATAATTATAGAAGTTACAATATAAGGCTACTATAGAATATTTAGATTAGTAGGCAAAAGTTTAAGAGGAAACAAGATATTTACATGGTTTCAAAGTTTCTCCCCCCAAATATTTACCAGTTACAAAGGAAAGAGTAGTGATTTTATAGAGCAGACACCACCTTACCAAGAAATCAAGTTTAACATCAACTGTAATAAATCACATCCTTATCTTTCATCTTGCCCTTGAAATTATGCATTAAGAAGGGCAGTAATTACCTCTGGTATTTATTCCCAAAATTCATATTCTCAATCTAATCGTGAGAAAATATCAGACCCAAAGTGGGGGACTTTATATAAAATCACTCACCAGTATTTTTCAAAAGTGTCAAGGTCATGAAAGACCAAGACTCAGAAACTGTCACAGATTGTAGGAGACTAAAGAAACATGACGATTAAATGCAATGTGGGATCATGGATTGGATCCTGGAACAGAAAAAAGGCATTAATGGAAAAACTGGTGACATTCGAATAAAGCCTGAGTAATAATGTTCCAATGTTAGCGTCTTAGTTTGGATCATTGCATTTTGGTTATGTAAGATGTTAACATTATAGGAAGATGGTCAGAGAATATATCAGAACTCTGTACTACCTTTGCAGGTTGTTGTAAACCTAAACTTATTTCAAAATAAAATTTTGTCTTTGTGAATGCCATTATTATCTCTATTTTAGAGGACATATAGATAAAAAGGTCTGCAACTCTACAGTTTGTTTCTCACTGGAAAAAAAAATTTTTTTTGGAGAGGTTTTTGCCTTAGGGCATGTATGCTTGTTAGAAAGAGAAACAGAGACAGTGAGAGGGAAGGTGAGAAATCATCCCCCAGGAGGGATGGCCACACCACAGTCCTTCTCCTCCATTCTCTTCCTAGGATTTTGGGCATGCATACACCTGTACCTGGCGTGATTTTCAAGCCATTGGGTCCAGGACTTGAACTACATTTGGTCATGTCCGAATCCAGTGATGTACTGCTACACCATCTGTTGGCTCAAGGAAAATAACATTCTTAATAAGACAGAAGAATTACTTTGGAAAAATATGTTAATGATGAATCTTTATACATTGATATGATTAGAATTTATCTTTAATACTTGCTTGTCCCAGGTGAGACTTGAATTGGATAAAGGAAGGTTGGAAGGTTTGGTGCTTTAACATTTAAAGGAAACTTAAAAATCCTTAAAAACAGAAAAGTTGCAAAGAGGAGAGTCACCTGTTGTCCCATCATATACTTTGATGTATTTTCTTCTAGTGCTTTTTTTTTTTTTTTTGAGAGAGAGATTTTTTTGTTATTGGGCACTTGCACTCACTGGAGAGACAGAGACAAAGAACTAGAAAGCAAGAAATCACACCCCCCCCCCCAGGGGGTATGACCACACTCCAATCCCTTCTCCTCCAGACTCCTCTCAGGATTTTGGGCATGCACGCACATGTGCCTGACCTGGGTTTTAAGCTGCCAGGTCCAAGACTTGAACCACGGTTGAAGACATGGGAGTCCAGCAACATAACCACAACACCACCTGCTGGCCCTCAGTTTCTCAGCTGGTCCCTTCTAGTGCTTTTTCTATGCATTATTTTGTTCATGGTATAAAACAGACTTGCATCATGTTCTTTTAATACTGCATTATCATTTTTCCTTGTTATAAGTTCTTCATCAATGGCATTTCAGTGACTTAATTTATATTCTGTCAAATGCACCAGAGATTCTTCAATAAGTTTTAGTTATTTAATTTCATTTGTTTTTGTCATAGGTTGTGTGCACTCACCAGAGACAGACAGTGAGAGGGAAAGTGAGAAATCACCCCGCAAGGGGAATGGCCATTTTTTACGCAGTCCCTTCTTTTCCCTTCTCCCTAGAATTGTGGGCATGCATGCACCTGGTGTGATTTTCAACCTTCTGGATCTGGGATTCAAACTGGGATCGGACATTTGGAAGTCCAGTGCTTTAACCATTATGCCACCTGCTGGCCCAGTATGCTATCCTTCATTAAACACATTCTTTAGGGCTGTCTGTGGTGCAGTGTAATGCACTGCTCGAGGAAAACTAGGTCCCATGTGGCAACTGCGGTTTGAATCGCTGGCCCAGTTTCCCAATGAGAAACAGATGGTAGTCTCTTGAGTGTGTGTGTGAGAAAGACAGACAAACAGAAGCGGAACCTCCACAGGGTCTAGGCAGACTATGATCCCCCCTTCAGTCATCCAGCCTGTAGGATCCTGGGCATTTGTGCACAGAAAATGTAAAACAACATTATTTATTTATTTATTTATTTATTCATTCTTTTATTTATTTATTTATTCTTTTATTTAATTATTTTAGAAATTTTTGCGATAGGGCTTATGCACTTACTGGAAAGACAGAGACAGAGAGACAGAATGAGAACTCACCCCATGGGGTAGATGGCCACACAGCCATCCCTTCTCCTCCATTCTCTTAGGATTTGGGGCATGTATACACAAACACATGCCCAGCATGAGTTTTAAGCTGCCGGGTCCGGGACTTAAACCGTGGTTGACTATGTGAGAGTCCAGTGACATTAACCATTATGCCATCTGCTGGTCCCAAAACCACATTCTTTATTCAAGAACTGACTTGAATATCAAGGGTGAAATATCCTCTGTGATTTGCCCCAATACTGTTTATTGGATTTTATTACCTAGATACTCGACTCTCACCCAGCCACTTCGACTGTCTTGGCTTCCACCTTGCTCACGGCCTACCTCCTGTACCCTTGAGAGTTCTTTTGCATGAGCCAGTATCCCACATCCACTCCCACCCCATCCCTTCTACCAAATGGGTTTTGTCATGAGTTGTGGTTCCAGTTGATCGGTCTGAGTTGCCTGGAACACTGTGTTGGATCTAATCTCGGTAGTAAGAGGAGCCACTCTGGCATTCATTAGCAGTGCCTGCCACAGGCATGAAGAGAATGGCAGTGGGTAGGCGGCATATTTGCCATGTTTCCATATCTGAGTCATACCCGGACTTCAAAGTCCAGTCCAAGTCCCACTTTCTCCATGAAACCTCAAATTACTGCAATCCACTTCAACTGTAATAGATGACCCTTTCTCTGAGTGCCTGTCATACTGAGGCCATTTTCATTTTTGACACCTGAATAGTTCGTGTGTTAGTCTTCCCAACTAGACTGGAGTTTCTTTGAGGGCAAATATTGGGCAGTATGCTTATTTAGGGTTCTTTTGCTGTACCCAGTACAACACCCTACATGGAGTAGATGGTCAGAATACATTGGATTGCTTGATTGGAGTAGTTACTGTGAAACAAATTGAAAATGTGTCCCCTGCTGATATGGGCAAAAAGAGAATTCCTGTTAGAAATCTGCAACCTCGATCTGATCTTTAGAGAGCAAATTAACATAAGCTTCTTCAAATTCTGTTGGGCCATGGCATCATGGAATAGGTCCTATCTTTCTAAAAGGCCTAACCTACATTGAAAGGCAAAGTGGGCATAGGACTGTGTTAGAAATAAAAGGTCCTTTTGCAATTAACATAAGAACAAATAGTAAAATATATATGACTCCTCGTTCTTGAGAAAGAACTGGAATTTTTTTTTAAGAGATTTTTACTATAGGACACAGGGCTCTCCAGAGAGACAGAGACAGAAAGTGAAAAATCACCCTATCCCCCGGGGTGGGTGGCCATGCTGCTATCCCATCTCTATTCTCCTCTTGGGATTTTGGGCGTGAACGCACACATGCCTTGCATGAGTTTTAAACTACCGGGTCCAGGACTCAAACCACAGTCAACTATGTGGGAGTCCAACAATGTAAATATTACGCCATCTGCTGATCCCAAGAACTGGGATTCTAACAAGAATGAAAATTCAAACATCCAGGGGATATTGGATGGCTGTTGGGTATTATAAGAGCACCTAATAACTAATGCTTACATAACGATACATTTTTACTTTAGTGAAAAAGATTAAATGTTCTTCTTTTTTTATTTTCAAAAAATTATTTTATTTAACTTTATTTATTCATTTTTATTTGACCAGGTTGGGGGGAAAGAGAGAAGGTGAGAAAGCAAGCCACCAGGTTCAGGACTTGAACTGAGAGTCCAGCACCCTTAACTACGAACCAACTGCCAACCCCCAAAAGGTTAAATGTTCTATAATTAGGGGGGGCCAACAGGTGGTGTGGTGGTTAAAGGGCGCTGGACTCCCACATGACTGACTGTGGTTCAAGTCCTGACAGCTTGCTTTCTCACTTTCCCTCTCTCTCTTACTCTGTCCCTCTCTGGTCAAATTAAAAGAAATAAATAAAGTTAAATAAAATAATTCTTTTAAAAATGTTCTATAATTTGGGGAGGTTTAGTTCCATCAAGAGCTAGTGTGTATTTGTCATATTAGAATTGTATTGGGTTGTCAGAAACGTCATGACTTATTTTCCTACGTAAAAATGCATCATGACTTTTCCGACCCAATATATATTAGATATTGTAATGTAATGTTTGGGTTGATATGTTGCATTATATAATGCAATTAAAACTTAGAAGCATGCCTGAGGGAAAAAATGCTCCTCAGGAAGGTTAGTCTTGTATTGCACTTCAGTTGGAATTGCCCTTGTATTCATTCATTCTTGTTCATGCTGAGAATACTATCAGTTGTGTATTAATCCCCTATGAATGATTAAAGACTCCTGTTGAATAAAATACAAACTTCAAATTCGCACACACATACATATGTAGAATGTTACATGCCTCATTTCTTAAGTTTATTTATTTCTTCCATGAGTGAGAAACGGGCAGAGAGACGGGCATCCCACCCCCAGAGTACTCATGCTGCGATTCCCCTCTTCTAGTCATAGGTGACCCAGATCACAGGCAACACATGCCTTGTGTGCTCAGGGAGGCCCCAGGACACTTTCCCCTGTGGGTCCAGTTGCTCTACTGCTGTACCATGCCTGCATCAAGGGCTACCTCATTTTTGAAACCTATGTACTATTTTTCCTATCATCCATAGATATATACATTTTACCCTTCTGCAAAAAAATCACTCTTGATCTATAATTATTTTCATTGCTTACCTACCCAGATCTTCAGTGACAAATTCTTCCAACAGGTAGAATGCAACTTCACATACTCAGGTGAATGAATGTGGCATACCTACCCAGATCCTCTTCAGTGATAGATTGCTCCAAAAGGCATTCATCCAGCATTCTAATATGTGGCTAGCACCCTGATAAAGGGGATGTAAATATTACAGTCCCAGGTACCTTAAGAAAATGAATATTGATAGGTTTATGTGATTCTCATATTGCAATATTCTTTAGAAAAACATTGTAATTTTTTAAAAGAATTATTTATTTAATTGTATTTGTTATTATTTATTTTTTTATTTGACCAGAGAGAAAGAGAAAGAAAATAAGATGCCAGGTCTAGGACTTGAGCCGTGGTTACCCATGTGTGAGTCCAGCACCTCAACCACCACTCCACCTGCCACCCCCAAACATTGTAATTTTTTTTTTTAGTAGAAAAGCGAAGATCGGATGGGCACAGCCTTTCTGATGGAGAAGTTGCGACCAGAACCAGCCTCAGATTTATTTTTTTAAAGGGCAGAAAATGGGGAAAGGGGAAAATGGGATACAAAGGAAATCAACATTGTAATTTTTAAAAAATTCATTTCTTCTGAGAGAGAGAAACATCCCCTATGTCCCCCGTAGCCTTCCTAGCCAGCCAGGACCAGACGTGTGTGTGTAGCCAACCAGAGAAGTGAACTCATGATCTTCCATTTGGATTCAGCTTCACATGAGTGATAGATGACCCCTGTGTGACTAAGCTGGGATTTAATGTGAGAGAATATACAAACAGCTAGGGGAACCAAGTGGCTACTGGGTATTACGGAGGTAACTGAGGAATCTGAAGTCTTTTGCGGATCCATGACTGGCATATTTTATGGTCTTTGATGATATGCCATTGAGTACTGCGTGCCATCCCATGATTTATGAAGAGGTGAGATTTGTCCTTTGTGTATACTGAAACAAAATGTCCTGTGCATAATTGGCAACTGACACTATGCTCATAACTTTTAAAAATATGTTTGACTCAGTGCTCAGATAGGCTACACAGAGCAGATGGATTGTTGATGTTACCGGGGTTTGGGGTTGAAAGATGCTGTGTTTTTTGTTTTTGTTTGTTTGTTTTTTTTTTGCCACAGTCAATTTATTCTTTTCTCACATGGAGTTGCTGACTTACCTCGAACCTTGACTCTCCAGCAGTGTATTAAGCTACAAATCCCCACTGTTTATAACTCTGGTTACCATTTAGCAATATAAAGCATGTTTATAAATAAAAGAAGACATTTTCCATTGAATGGAGGGCTTTCTGTAGGGAGCTTTAGGAGTGGTCTTGTCAGTGTCTATCTTGGTCCCAGTGTCTGATACAACGGGATACTCCCATCCCCCTGTCCTGACTGGTTGCACATATGACCCATTCCTCACCCATGGGATGTGGATGTGGAGGGACCTCTGGAAGAAGTTTCCACAGACAGTGGCACAGGGAAGAGCCACTGTGGCTCTCTTACCAGCCTGAGCATGAAGCAAACTCCAAGGATGGTGAGAAGGAAGGAACTTGGGTCTTTGTGGATTCAGTCTGCGACCTTGGTGAACTCCGAAGCTGTCCTGCAGCAGGACATCTGTTTCTGTGGAGATCATAAATTTTCTTATTGTTTAAGCCATGTGATTTGAGGTTTCTATTACTTGCAGCTGGAAGCATCCTCACTAATAAACTATTCTGAAGAGGAATGACTCATGAGAAAACAATCCTTCTAGCTTCTGATGAACTCTGGCCTCTGGAGATAATGATCTGGGCCATACACATACAAAAATACAAACTCATAAGATTAAAATTGAACTTGTTACTTTTTGGGAGAGGGTGGGGACAGTGACCAGGAGGAGCCCTGAGAGGGACTTCTGGAATGTTGGTAATTTCTTCCTCTGGATGGTGGTTATATGAGTGCGTTTACTTTGGGATAAATTCATTGAGCTGTACACTCAAGATTTGTGTAGTTTTCTGCATGTAAGTTATTCTTCAATTTTTAAAAGTCTATTCTCAAGATAGATTATAACCAGACCTCCCAATAAATTGCATATATCTTTTTTTATATTTTTAATGATCCATTTAATTTGATTATTATGTTTTAATTTGACCAGAGACAGACAGAAAGGGAAAGTGCGAAAGCAAGCCCACCAGATGTGAGACTCAATCGCAGTTGGCCATGTGGGAGTCCAGCACCTCAACCCCCATGCCACCTGCCGGCCCAATTTTTTTAGAATTTTATTTTGCCAGTGGGCGTATGAGCTCACCAGAGAGAGACAGAGAAAGGGTGAGGAAGAAAGCACCTCCCCAGTGGAGTGTGGTCATGCCACAGTCCTTTCTCCTCTATTTCTCTATCTATCTTGTCAGGATTTTGTGTTTTTCAGTGGTTGGAACTGGGATTCGAACTATGCAGTGGGCCATGTGGAATCTGGCTCCCTTAACCACTAGGTCATGGGGCCAGCCCTACATACATCTTGACCGGAAGGATATGGTTATTTTATTAGGCAGCAAAATGAAGTTGTGGGGAAATGCTTTTTTATATAAACTCCCAGAAGTTCATTGTAAAGCTTTCCTGTCACTGGTGTGTGGCCAAGCCAGTGTTCTCTCAGCTGCAATGTTTTCCCTTTTGCTTTATATGGAAGATCTCAAAGTCTTACAAAAGAACTTCATTATTTTTAGAATCCAGTGACAAAAAAGTAATGGATTGGAGTACGTGGAGGGCTTTAATCAGCAACATTCTCCAGAGGAACTTCAGGTATGGGAGCTTCTGCTCCAAGGGGACTCCTATCTTGGAGGAGAACAAGCATGCACTCAACGCAGGCTAGGTTATTTGGACCTCAAGTTCATGGAGGAAAGGCTGTGACACACTTATTTGAGGAAGAATCGATGGGCTTTGGGGACCAAATTATCTGGAGAAAGATCTCTCCTAGAAGAAATTCAGCTAAGGAAAGTTACCAAAAATCATAGTTGGAGAGTAGCTTTAGACACGTGGAAGCAAGAACCTGGGCACATCAATGTTCATGAAGGAGAGGAGTTGGAGAAGGGTCACATCATGAAACTAAAGGGGAAATATGGTGGGTTGGTGGTCAGGCCCATGCAATTCTCATTCCTGAGAGATGTGGAGACCTGTCCTGTTGAGCTGCCACAGAGATCCATAGAACTGGAAGCTCAAAAGAATACAGACATGGGACCAGCAGATGGTGTAATGATTATATCACTTTTCTCCTACATAGTCGACCGTGGTTTGAGTCCCGGACTTGGCAGCTTGAAGCTCACGCCAGGAGCATGTGTGTGCGTGCCCAAGATCCTGGGAGGAGAATGAAGGAGAAGGGATTGTGGCATGGCCATCCCCTATGGGAGGTGATTTTTTGTTTTGTGTGTTTTGTTTTGTGTATGTCTCTCTGTCTCTTCAGCAAGCGCATACACTCTGTAACAAAAAGCTCTAAAAAAATAAAAAGAATATAGAGACATAATAATAATAACATATATATTTCTATTCCACTAACTCTTCAAGGTGAATATTCTCATTAGAATCTTGCAGGATGGGGAACCAGCAGTTAGCGTAATGGCTATGTCGCTGAACTCCCACGTAGTCGACCGCAGTTTGCGTCCTGGACCCGGTGGCTTAAAACTCACGCCAGGCGCGTGTGCGTGCGTGCCCAAGATCCCGAGAGGAGAATGGAGGAGAAGGGATTGCGGCGTGACCATTCCCCCTGGGGGGTGATTTCTAGCTTTCTGTCTCTATGTCTCTCTCTGTCTGTCTGGCGAGCGCACGCGCCCTGTAGCGAAAACCTCTCAAAAAAAAAAAAAAAGAATCTTGCAGGGTAAGTAAGGCAGATGATATTAGAGACCATGATGAAGAAAACAGGCCTTCGAGTTGGACCAACCTGGGGTTTGATCCTGGCACTACCCTATGTGAAGAGTGTATCACACAATTTACTTACCCTGTTTCAGTGATTCTCAAGCCCAGGGAATAGCTGGTAACTTCAGGAGACATTTCTGTTTGTCACACTGGAGGGGTGCCATCAGCATCTGGTAGGTAGAGGCTAAGCCTGCTGCTAAACATCCTCCAATGCACATGGCAGCCCTTCACAACAAACAATTGTTTGGCCCCAAATGCCCACAGTGCCACTGTTGAGAAACCCTGAGCCCTTCTGAGTCTCAGTCTCTTCATCTGAAAAATGGGGATATCAACATTTCCTCCTTGGACGATGATGCAAAGATTAGATTAAATGCCCATCACCACTGGGTTGTCTGTTCTTGTCCTCCCTTCTCCCCTGGCTCTTGGAACTGCGCTCTTAGGACTGTATGTCTCTACAGAGTGGAAGTTCCATGGGCTTGTCCAGTGTTGACAACCAACCAACACATGCCCCATTTTATTGCATGATGTGCATTCCCAGAACACATTTTGCATCTTGTAACTCTGTCCCTTTGCCACTGTGGATTGGATCAGGACAGACACTTGATCCCTAACTAAAGCAGTAAGAATTCTTTCCCCTTGGGGCCGGCAGGTAGCATGGTGGTTAAGGACCTGAACTCCCACATGGTCAACCACGATTTGAATCCTGGACCTGGAGGCTTGCTTTCTCACTTTCCCTTTTTCTCTCTGGTCAAATTAAACATAAAAATTAGCTAATGACTTTAATTAAATAAATGATTCTAAATAATAATAACTATTATTATTTCCCCAAGGAATTTTGTGATTTATACTGAGAAATTCCAGGTTCAATCTGACTGGAGTTTTGAATGGAGAAGATGTAAACCTGGGAGATATGGATGGTCGTTTGTCGCAATGTTTGCAGGGCTAGCCCCAAGGCCTAGTGCTTAAGGGAGTCAGATTCCACATGGCCCGCTGCATAGTTCGAATCTCACATGGGGGCTGGGCTATGAAGACAACCATTTGTAATAAGAATTGAGAAACAACAGCTATGAAGAGAAAAGTGGCAATATGATGCCTTCCTCAGGCCCAACCCCAGGTGCACCCTGCCCTTGGGTTCTGCAGTCCATTCCTTCATCTTTGCAATACCTTTTCTCTTTTAATAGATTTTTGCTTTAATTATGTTTCTCATGCTCAAGAGACACAAGAGGAGAACTGATAACATATGTAAAACACTTACCATGGCACCTGGGAATAGGAAGTCCTGAATAAGTGGCAGTTATTATCACATTACTAGTCCCATTTTAAAGATAAGAAAGTTGAGGCAGAGAGATTAAATAATTTGCTCTGTGGTAAATCACACAGCTCTTTGTGGTAAATCTAGTTTGGAATTCAGGCCTCCCGGCACCTACGCCTGGATTCTGTTCTGTCTATTCTTTGAATTGTGAAATAAAACCTTCAGAATTGGTCATAAGTAAGTAAGCTGCAAATAATTCAAAACAAACCCTGATCTATCCATCACCCAGGACAGGAACTGGGAAATTGGCTACAGCCCAGAAGACCTTCCTGTGCCCCTCCCTGGCTCACCTCCCTCTCCCCACCAGAGGTAACTAGTATCCTGTTTTTTTGTTATAATCACTTTTTAATAGTTTTTTCCACTACCTATAAAATGTTAAACCACATGATTTAGCTTTACTTGTTTTGGAACGTTATATAAATGAAATCACACTGTACGTATTTTTTTTTTTTTTTTTGGAGAGGTTTTTTTTGCTATCGAGCACATGCACTCACCCAAAAGAGACAGAAAGTGAGAAATCTCCTCTACTTTCCTCTTGGGATCCTGGGCACGCACGCACACGTGCCCAATGTGAGTTTAAGCCACTGGGTGCGGGATTCAAACCGCAGTTGACCACGTGGGAGTTCAGTGACATAGCCACTACGTTAACTGCTGGTCCCACTGTATGTATTTTTTGTGACTTGTTGCTTCAACACTGTGTGACATGTCCATGCTGTTATGTGTGGCTTTGGTTCATTTATTTTCTTTAATATGACGTCCACAATGTATTTATCGAATCTACTATTAATGGACATTCAGTTATTTCCAATTTTAGACTGACAATGTTATTGAGTTGTCAGAAAAGTCACGACATATTTTTCCGTGCAAAACTGCATCATGGCTTTTCTGACAACCCAATATTATGGGAATTCTTGTTCCTATAGCCTGGTGTGCATGTGCAAAAATGTCTCCTGGGTACCAACCTCATAGCCCAGTGTTAAGGAAACCAAATTCCACATGACCAACTACCTGGTTCAAATCCTAGTCCTAGTGGCTTGAAAAACACCTGGGAGCATGTGTATGTGTACTCCAAATTCCAATAGGATGGAGAAATGGAGAAGGGATTGTGGTGTGACCATGCCCCATTGTGGGGCACTTTCCCCCTCTCCCTCTTTCTCTCCATTTCTCTGTCTGTCTCTGGTGTGCATATGCACCCTCTGGCAATTAAAACCAATAGTAACTTTTTAAATACCTTTTTGTTACAGGGCACATGCACTTGCTGGAGAGACAAAGAAACAGAGAGACAGAAAGCTAGAAATCACCCCCCAGGGGGGATGGCCATGCCAAAATACCTTCTCCTCTATTCTCTTGGGATCTTGGGCACGCATGCACACATGCCTGGTGTGAGTTTTAAGCTACTTGGTCTAGGACCAGAATCACGGTTAACTACATGGGAGTCCAGTGATGTAACCATTATGCCATCTGCTGGTTCCAATCAAAAAAATTTTAAACAGAATTTAGAGGGGGAGCAGCAGGTGTCATGGTGGTTAAGACGCTGGACTCCCACGTGGCCAACCACAGTTTGAGTCCCAGATCTGGAGGCTTGCTTTCTCACTTTCTCTCTTTCTTTGTCTCTTTCTGGTCAAATTAAGACATAACAATAATAATAATAGGTAAAATTAAGTAATTATTTTTTAAAAAGACTTTAGAGCTAGCTAGATGATGTGGTGGTTAATGCTGCTGGATCTCACACGGCCAACTGCATGGTTCGAGTCCCAGACCTGGTGGCTTGAAAAACATGCCAATTGGAGCCAGCAGGTGGCGTGATGGTTGAGGCACTGGATTCCCACATGGCTGACCATAGATCAAGTCCTGGACCCTGTGGCTTGAAAGTCATACCAGGCACATGTGCATGTTTACCCAAAATCTTGAGAGGAAAATGGAGAAGAGATTGCATTATGGCCATTCTCCTTGGGAGATAGTTTCTCACTTTCTCTCTCTGTCTCTCTCCAGTGAGCACACATGCCTTATGGCAAAATATAATAATTTTTAAATGTTTAAATTAAATATTTAATTCTATTTGTTATTATTATTATTATGTAATTGACCTGAGAGAGACAGAGAGAAAGGGAAAGCAAGAAAGCAAACTGCCAGGCCCAGGACTCGAACCTCAGTTGGTCATGTGGGAATCCAACACCTTTAACCACCACGCCACCTGCTGGCCCCATAATTGTTATTAAAAAAAAAAAAAGAAGAAGAAAGAAAAAGAGAGAAAAACATACCGGGCATGTTTGCATATGTACCCAATATCCTGAGAGGAAAGTGAAGAAGGAATTGCAGCATGGTCTCTCTCTGGAGAGTGCATGTGCCCTGTAACAAAAGAAAAGAATGTCTCTTGGGTGTGTAACTAGGGATGGGCCTGCAGTGTCTGAGGCTCCCTGTGCTCTGCATCCCTGTCCGTTAAGGTTCTTGTCCATGCAGAAGCCAATCCTCAGACCATAGGATAAAGAAGTCTCCGGGTAGTGCTGTGGCACATGTAGACTTAGAACACAGTACTCTTCCACAAAGGTTAAATGTAAAGGTACCAAGTGACCCCGCAAGTCCACTCCCAGGTAGATACTCAAGAAAACTGAATGTATTTACACGAAAGCTTGTACGCCAATCTTCACATTCGTATTATTATCCATCATCCTAGCTCCAAGGTGGGAACAACCCAAAAACCCGTCAACTAAGAAATGGAGGAACAAAATGTGTCGTATCCACACAATGGAATACTATTCCACCATAAGAAGGAATGGGAGCCAGCAGGTGGCATAGTAGTTAAGGTACTGGACTCCCTCATGGTTAAGCATGGTTCAAACCCTGGACCCGGTGGCATGAAAATCACACTGGACACATGTGCATGCCTAAAATCTCAAGAGGAGAATGGAGGAGAAGACATTGAGGTGTGGCCAAATCCCTGGGAGGTGATTTCTCACTTTCCCTCTCTCTCTGTCTCTGGCAAGTACACACACAACCTATGGCAAAAACCTGGAAAAAAAAAAAATAATGGGTCAGTTCTGTGGCCTGGTAGTTAAGGTAACTGGATCCCATATGACCAGTTCAAGTCCTGGACCTAGAGGCTTAAGAAACATGTAGGGCACGTGTATACAGGCCAAAAATCCTGAAAGAGGAAAAGGGATTGTGGTATGTCCATTCCCCGTGGAGTTGTGGTATGTCCATTCCCCGTGGAGTTGCTTTCTCCTCTTTCTCTGGCATGTACATACATCTTAAAAAAAAATAGAAAAAAAAAAGAAATGAAAGACTAATATATGCTGTGCTATGACATGACTGCATCTTGAAAGCATGATGACAAGTGAAAGAAGCCAGACACAGAAAGCCACCTTTGTGATTCCACTTCAGTGATTTCCACAGTCGGCAATTTCAAAGACTGAAAGTAGATTAGAGGTTGCCAGAGGCCGAGGGAAGGGAATGACTGCCAGTGGGTACAGGGCTCCTTTTTGAGGTGATAAGGTGTTCTAGAATTAGTGGCAATGGTCTCATAAGTTTGTGAATATACTAAACACTGAATTACATGCTTAAAGCAGTAAATTATATGGTATAAAAATTATTATCTTGGGGTCAGCTGGTGGCGGGGTGGTTAAGGCACTGGACTCCCACATACCTAACTGAGGCTCAAGTCCTGGACCTGGTGGTTTGCTTTCTCACTTCTCTCTCTTTCTGTCTCTGATGAGTGCACAGGCCCTACAGCAAATTGGGGAAAAAAATATGATAATAAATAAAATTAAATAAAATGTAAATAAAAACACAATATCCTTGTCATTCATTCTTTTATTCAGAACATATATATCAAGTAACTAAGACATGCCAAGTGCATTAGACACAACACCGGTATTGGTCAGACATTGTCAGAGTCCTGGTGGGTAACAAAGGGCACATTCATGAGGAATCATTGAGAGGAGTTGAACGCGGGCACCATTTTCAGAAGAGTGAGCAGAGTTAAGAGAAGCCCTGATTGAAGGCATGGTAAAGCGTTTCAGGGCTGAGGACTGTTGGCGGCCATAACTACCCTAGCCAGAAGGAGCAGGGAAGAAAGCAATTCCCAAAACCCAGCAAGAACTGAAGTAGAGGGTTTCGAACAGGAGCCACAACAGGGAGGGAACCGCCCTGACCTCCTTGTCCTCTGTTCTCCCATCTCCTTCTTGTGCCTCCCATTCGAGACATAACTAGACATCAAGGGGGACAAGAACTCAGATGATAGGGAATGCGAGCTGCGTGCGTGCACCAGGAGAGTGCAGAGGTGGCTGAGGCCCAGGTCCCAGCAGGCACGGGGAAGAGGCCGGAGTGTGAATCGCGAGAAGCAAACAGAGAATACAGGAGGATTCAAAACATTTGTGAAGAAATGGAATTACGGACTGGCTCCATGGTGCAGCCATAACTCACGGCTCAGGAGAAGCCGGATCCCACAGGGCAACTGCAGTTTGAATCTCCAACCTGGGGGTCTTGAAACACACACCAGGCAGTCACAAGAGCCCAAGATCCATGGGGCTGGAGGACTGAAGGAAAGGGATTGTGGTATGACAGACCCTTGGAGGGTGCCTCTCTCTCTCCGACTCTCACATGTTCATGCATGTGCTCCATCATGGATCAAGAAAAGACATTTTTTAAAAAAAGGACCACCTGTGGCCTAGTGATTAAGAGATCTGGATTCCACATGACTGGTAACGGTTCGAATCTTCTGCTGGCATCTTGAAAAACATTCCAGGCATGTGTGTATGCCCAAAGTTCCAATAGGATAGAAAATGGAGAAGGGATTGTAGCACGACCACATCCTGAGGATGTGTTCTCCCTCTCCCGTTCTCTCCATCTCTCTTTCTGGTGAATGCCTATGCCTTCTAGCAAATAAAAAAAAAAAAAAAGAAAAAAGAAAAAAGAAAATGGAATTAAAATATGAGTTTAATTTGGTGCAAAAAACGGAAATCCACACACAATCTTTTTGTAATATGCATTTTCCATGAACTTTTGAAGACCTAATTAACTAATGTCCCTGTCATCATGGGCTTTATGTTTTGAGTGGGGAGACAGGAAAAGTAGTTACAAATGGGATAGTAAGCAGGCGGACCTGAAGGACACGTCTTGGGGGCGAGCGGGGTGCGGGAGGGCAGGGCACTTGGAGCTGATGCCTGGACGGTCTTTTGCTGGGGAGGTGCTGTTAAGTGGGTCCTTGGGCCAGCCAGTTCTGTGGTGGGGAAGGTGGCTCAATCCCATGTGGCCTGTAACCCTGCATGGTTCGAAACCTGAACATGGAGGCTGGAAAAATGTGCCAAGCATGTGCACATGCATGCCTAAAATTCAGAAGGGAGAAATGGAAGAGAAGGGATGGCGGTACGATTACCCCCCATGGGAAGGTGTTTTCTTGCTTTTCCTCTCTGACTCCAATGATCACATGAGCAAAATTTAAAATAATAATAGTAAAGTAGGCCCTAAAGACTGAGCCCTGTGTGCCGAGGGTGCCATTTATTGAAATAAGGACTCTTAAAGGAGAAACAGGTCTGGGGAAGGAAATCCAGGGTCCCCTTTGGGGTATATTAAAGATAGAACGTATTTAAACATGGAAAAATAACTCCTCGGAGCGAGGACCTGGGGCTCAGGCAGAGGGCAAGCCACAGGGCAGGGCTGGGGTTGACACCCAGGGCCTGCCTCCCCGGGCCTTCCTCTCCGAGGCCAAGAGGCCAGGAGGCCAGGAGGCCAGGACGTGTGTGGACAGCGCCCTCCCTGGAGGTTCCCCGCAACGCGGGCGCAGCCTGCCTGCCTCCCTCACGGGGCTCCTTCCATTGTTTACTGGGACCTCTGCCAGTCCCTACTCCCCCCACCCCCAAAGGCAAAAGGGGTCCCGGGAAGGGAGTGTCTGCTGGGCACCAAACGTGACACGGCCTTCGACAGGCAGGAGTTCCAATCTGATGGCTGGGGTGGCCCCCGGGGGAAACGCGGCTCACCAACCAAGAGGGAGCCAACATTTCCTTGGAAAAGCACCCATGATTCATTCTGAGGTGGCCCGAAGCACCAAGAGAGAAAAACAGGCCCAGCATCCTGGTAGGAGCCCCGTGGGCAGCACACAGACCCAGGCTGCGAGGGCGCAGGCCCTGGGGTTGGTCCTGCGCCTGCCCCCACGGCAGTCCCAGCCCACCTTCGGGGCCGCGGCCGTGTTTTCTTCCACAGAGGTCTCTCCCCGCTGGCTCCTGGCCGCCGGTTGCCCACAGACTGGAAAACAAAGGCTCACTGCCTTCCCTGGAGACCTGGGCTTAAGGGATGGGCCCTGGGCAGGCAGGGCGGATGCGCGGATGGTTTTCTTTTCCAAGCGCAGAGAATGTGACAGCCAATTCCTGTTGGAAGTGGCTTTTGTTTTCTTTGGACCGCGAGGCACTTTTCCTTTCTCGTGATGTTTCAGTTCAGGTCATGTTTAGGATGGAGATTCGCTAACCTAACTGCACGCCTTCCAGAGCCATGCTTCTTAACCTTTTGGGGCACAGATCTCACTGCCACTCTGGAAAGAAAACAAACATGGGCCCACTCCCTAAAATGCACACATGCACACTCACACACACGCAGATACCCTGCATTTAACGTTGACCATCCACCCCCGCGGGCAGATTCCGGGGTAAGGAAGGTGTACTTCTGCCCCTCCTCAGTCCCCCTCCCGCCCTCCATGACAGCTTTGTTTTCTGTCTGGATCTTGAAATGCCCTTTCTTTAGCACTTCGCAGGGGCCAGCGTTTCTTGCCAGGCTCTTGTCTGAATTAATCGTATGTGTCCAGTCCGCCAAGGAGCAGCTGCCCCGCTAGCTGCCTCTGCCAAAGGCTCCAGTCCAGTAGCGCCCCCCAATTATTTCCAGGTTGCAGAATATTCCAGAGGGATTTGCAAACCCTTTGTCTCATCAGTGCCTCCTTATTATGGAGACGCCGTGTGAGTCCCAGCAGACTGAAGAAGAGGTGGCACAGTTTTGGATGAGACTCTTAGGAGACAGGCGTTGTCTGGTTTTGTTAAATTCCAGAAGCAATTCACTTTGCCAAAAATGCCAAAAATAAAAGGGCTGTCTAGACCTTACATATTAGAAAATCTAATAGGAAGAGGGACCTGATCTTGACGATCATTGATTCAGTGTTTCAATGGCAACACAAAGAAGGTTTATTTATTTATTTATTTATTTAATTTTTTTTGAGAGGTTTTTGCTACAGGGCATGTGCACTCGCCAGAGAGATAGACAGAGACAGAGACAGAAAGCAAGAAATCACTCCCCAGGGGGGATGGCCACGCCACAATCCCTTCTCCTCCATTCTCCTCTCGGGATCTTGGGCACGCACACACACACATGCCTGGCGTGAGTTTAAGCCACTGGATCCGGGACTCACACCGCGTTCAACTACATGGGAGTTCAGCGACATAGCTACTACGCTAACTGCTGGTCCCAAAAAGGTTTAGTTAGTTAACAAACACGTCTGCCTGCCACGTACCAGGTGGTATTCCAGGCACAGGGGTCCATGGTGGGGCAGACACACAAGGTACAAGATCATTTGACATAGTGACAGAGCAAGGATGAAAATAAAATAGGGTGAAGTGATGGTGGCAGGGACGTGCAATGGTGGTCAGAGACGTCTCTGAAAAGGTGGAACCGGAGCTCAGCTCTAACACCTGGACGTTGAAAGGAAGCAGCCATTGGGAGGAGGAGAGCTCTAGACAGACAGAGCACAGCTGCAAAGGCCCTGAGGCTGCGACACGCTGGCCTGCTTGCGGAACAGGAAATACGTGTGGCTGGTGCAGAGGGCGTGAGGGGAGGTGGGTGGGGACGAGGCCGTGCTGGATTTTGCAGGCCAAAAGAGGGAGTTGGGGTTTTATTCCAATGTGACAGGGAGGTCACAGAGAACGAGAGCAGGGATGATTTGTGTTTTTAGAACTGGCCTCCTGGAGAGAAGTGTTATTTTGGGAGAGAAGATGTAAATCGGTATTCCTGACGGGCTGGTAAGTGGGGTCCTGGGGTCTCTTCTGTGGTGCTACAGATAGAGACACCACCACGCCAGGTGACCACGCCTGACTCCGACAAATCCCTTCTCCCTACACAAAACTTGTTATAAACGCACAGCAATTAAGATCCCATAGAAGGGCCAAACAGTGGCGCAGCGGAAACAATGCTCCGGGCTGACCCCCGTGGAAAGGTGCCTCTCCCTCTCTCTGGTGAGCATACATGCCCTTTGGCATTAAACACTGGGTGTCGGAAAAATCGTGATGCATTTTTTGCATACAAAGACATAGAAAAGGGACCGGCAGGTGGCGTGGTGATTAAGGGTGCTGGACTCCCACTTGGCCGACCATGGTTTGAGTCCTGGACCTGGCGGCTTTCTCTCTTTCTTTCTCTCTCCCCCATCCCTGGTCAAATTTAAATAAATAAGTAAAGTTAAGCAAACCTTAAAATAATTTAAAAAAAGGAAGACATAGAAAAAAATATGTCATGACTTTCCCGACAACTCAATAAATAAATATCCCATAGAAACTTTTACTTAGTACACTCAATTATTTTTATTATTATTTCAGTTTTGCTATAGGGCACATGTGTTTACTGGAGAGACACAGAGAGAGGGAGAGAGAGAGGGAGAGTGAGAAATCACCCCCCAAGGTGGATGGCCACACAACAACCCCTTCTTTTCCATTCTTCTCTTGGGATTTTGAGCACAAATGCAGGTCGCAGCGTATTTTCCAAGCTGCTGGGTCTAGGACTTGAACCACACAGTCAACCATGTGGAATCTAGTCATCTTTAACCTCCACGCCACCTACTGATTCACACTTAATACATTTAGGAAGGGTCAAAATTCTGATGCTCTTCCCAGTCTAACATTTGCTGTTCCTTCCCTTCCAGGAAAACAAAAATAAAAACAAATCCTCCCCAAGGGAAGGTTGCTTGGCTGTCTTGACTCTGCCGTGTTAGTCTGCTTGGCAGGCAGCAGGAGGGGAGGAGAGCGGATGTGTAAGTGCCACCTACACACCTTAATCTCATCTCATCCGCAATAACCAGCCGAGGTTCAGGGAGGTTAAGTAAGTTGCCCGTAGTCACACAGGTAACAAGTGAGCTGGGTCTAAACCTGCACCTGCTGATTCCAATGCTTTCTGCATTGTCCTGACTAGCAGGACTAATCTGACACACTGAGACCTCAATCACTCCATGGCTCCGGGGATTTCTGGCTACTCTGTGACTGAACACCTCCCAGGGCCGGCAGGTGTTGTGGTGGTTAAGGTGCTAGACTCCCACGTAGTAGAACACAGTTTGAGTCCCCAACCTCACGGCTTGCTTTCTTGCTTTCCCTCTCTCTGTGTCTCTCTGGTCAAATTTTAAAGTAATAAATAAATTAATAAATAAACCAATCTTTAAGAAAAAAAAAAAGAATGTGGTCTCCTTTGGGGCCCCACTGATTTTTTTGGACCATGGAAGTATGTTGAGTGCAATGATGTTTTAAAGTACCTTTTAAAAAATTATTTTTATTATCATTATATTTTTTTTTATTATTATTCATTTATTTTAATTTGACCAGAGAAAGAGAGAGAAAGTGAAAAAACAAGCCACTACGTCCTGGACTCAAACCATATTCGACCATGTGGGGAGTATTCAACACCTTAACCATCATGCCACCTGCTGGTTCCCTATTATCATTGATATATATATATATATATATGTATATATATGTATGTGTGTGTGTATATATTTTGTTGTTATTGTTGTTGTTTTTTGAGAGGTTTTTGCTATAGGGCACATGCGCTCACCAGAAAGACAGAGAGAGAAAGCAAGAAATCATCCCCCAGGGGTGATGGTCATACCACAATCCATTCTCCTCCATTCTCCTCTCAGGATCTTGGGCATGTACCGGGCATGAGTTTAAGCCACCGGGTCCAGGACTCGAACCACAGTTGACACACAGGAGTCCAGCAATGTAGCCATTTCACCATCTGCTGGTCCCAATTGTTATATTTTTAAATTTGACAACAGACAGAGAGGGAAAATGAGAAAGCAAGACACCAGGTCTGGAACTTGGACCATGGTCAGCCATATGGGAGTCCAGTGTCTTAACCACCACTTTGCTTGCTGGCCCCAAGAAAAGATTTTTGGTTTTGTTTGTTTTTTTGGTTTTTGTTTGTTTGTTTTTGAGGTTTTTGCCTTCGGGTGATGTACTCACTGGAGAGAGGCAGAGACAGAGACAATGAGAGAGAAAGTGAGACATCACCTCTCTAGGGGGGATGGCCATACCACAATTCATTCTCCTCCCATGATCTTGGGGACGCACAGGCATCCGGCATGAGTTTCAGGCCACCGGGTCCAGGACTTGACCTTGGTCAGCCATGTGGGAGTCCAGTAACATAACCGCTACACCATCTGCTGGCCCCAAGATTAGCTTTTTAAGATCCTCCCTAGTGGTCAAGATTTAATGATGCCAAATAATCAAACGGAGAAAAAAGGAGTTTGGGTCCTGAGATAAACAAGCTAATTAACGAGCAGTAAATCAACTAGGTGAAATCAGTCTGGGCCATCTGTCTTGCCTTTCTTGAAATGAGAGTGGTCGTGGCTACCAGCTTACGATGGAGGAGCACTCAAGGGGACCAAGACCCTCACGACAAATTTCATGCTGTGGGTCCTGCCTGCTACGGTATGAATGGACCCCCACCCCCCAGATTCATGTGTGGAGATTTGGTTGTGATGGGATTAAGGGTGAACACTTAACTGATGCTCGTGTTGAAAGGTGGAGCCTTTGGGAGGCGATTAGGGCTAAGTCTTTCAGGTGGGGCCCCATGATTGAGTTCTGGTGGGTTTACAAGGAGAGGGAAGGAACCCAAAATGGAGAGACGCTCACGGACACAGCTCCTCTGCTCTCTCCCGCTGATGTGGTGCCCCGGGCTCTGTGAGACACCCGCAAGATCTGGCCTCCACACCTTGGACCTTCAAAGGGTGAGTTGAATAAACCTCCATTTTTATGAATCACCTAGTTCCAGGTATTTTCTGTTGTGAACAACAGAACAGGCTAAAGCGCAGCCCCTGCCGCTCGGGGCCAGTCGCATGGCGGGAACCTGTGGGGACAAGACCCTGGCCTGTTCTTGGAGCAGCCGCAGGACCGTGCGTCCCCCAGAGCTCCTCCAGGTGCCGAGCCTTTCGGGGCCACCGGAAGGCTTGACCTGGCATGAGCGTCCATGACTGTCTCAGAGAAAAGCGGGGGTGACACGCCTGGTGGCTGCACGTAGGAAGAGCCAGTGGCCTGATCACACCCAGGGTTACGCGGGAGACCGTCACACCACGCTTCTCTCCCGTGTCTTTGGCGCTCTGGGCTGCCGCCTCCCACAGGAAGGGATAGGTCTTGCTGCTATTGTGTTTTCTCTCATTACTTTTTTTGTGCTTGAATGAATGAACTCAGATTGATTGACAGGTGTTACCTGTGTCGGGCGGTTTGACCTTTCCGCTAGTGTTCTGAGCCCTTACTGAGGGAATGGAGGCATAGCACAGTACGTTTTGAGGCCTGTAGGTGCTATGAAGCTTAAGGTGCTGGACTCCCACATGGTGACCATGGTTTTGAGTCCCAGACCCGGTGGCTCAAAAATCACAGGGACCAGCAGATGGCATAATGGCTATGTCACTGGACTCCCATGTAGTTGACTACAGTTCACATCCCAGACCCGGTGGCTTAAAACTCACGCTGGGCACATGTGCGTGTGTGCCCAAGATCCCGAGAGGAGAATGGAGGAGAAGGGATTGCAGCGTGACCATCCCCCTGGGGGGTGATTTCTCGCTTTCTGTCTCTCTGTCTCTCTGTCTGTCTGGCGCACACATGCACCCTATGGCAAAAACCTTTCAAAAAAAAAAAAAAAATCACACTGGGCATGTATGTATGCATGTCCAAAATATTGAGAGGAGAAAAGATGGCTATGTGGCCATCCCCCCGGGAGCCCTTTTCTCACTTTTTTCCCTCCCTCTGTCTCTCTCCAGCAAGTGCACACACCTGATGACAAAAACAAAACAAAAAGGAAGAAAGACAGGGATGAAGGCCATTTCGGCAAAGCCTCATCATGTGATTAATAATTAACCTAGAAATTCTACTTCTAGGAATTATCCTAAAGAAATGACTAGGAATCATTCAAGATCTAACCCTGAGAATGTTAACATGAAAAAGTAGAACCATGGAGGAATGTGTTTGCCAGCATGGGACCATGTTCACCGCCATCCGTGAAGTGAGAGGCAGGTTACACAGCAGAATGGTTTCGTTAAAATATGAGCAGCCTGGGCCGGCAGGTGGCATGGTGGTTGAGGTTTTGGGAGGCCCACATGGCCAACCACAGTTAGAGTCCTGGACTCTGTGGCTTGAAAATCACAACAAATAGAGACCAGCAGATTAAGTGTAGTGGTTATGTCACTGGACTCCCACATGGGCGACCACAGTTCGAATCCTAGACCCGGTGGCTTGAAACTCATGCTGGGCACATGTGCATGCTGTGCCCAAGATCCTGGGAGGAGAAGGCATTGTGGCGTGGCCATCCCCCCGTTGAGGGGTAGTTTTTCACTTTCTCTCTCACTGTCTCTGTCTTTCTCAAATGTGTATATATATATATATATATATATATATATATATATATTTATACACACACACACACACATATATATATATTTGACCAGAGAGGGACAGAGAGAGAAGGAGAAAGTGAGAAAGCAAGCCACCAGGTCCAGGACTCGAACCATGGTTGGCCATGTGGGAGTCCAGTGCACTTACCACCATGCCACCTGCTGGCCCCCTTATTTATATTTTTTAACTTTCTATGTAAGCACATATCTTTTATTTAATTAAAAGTATTGAAAGTACAATTGTGTCAAAATATTTCCAAGCTGGAAGGAACGTTGGAGACAAAAGTACACATGGCTAGTTAGGAACCCAGATTTCTGACGACGCACAGATAACTGCCAGAGCCAAGGAAGAAGTATTGCTGTGTCGTCTCCCATTCTGGAGTATCCCTGGCCAGGACAGACTCCCCCAGTGAGCGAGCGGTTCAGGACTAGATTCAGAGAGGACACACAGAGGGCATCAGTGCTCCCTGACAAGATACAAAGCATTCTGAAAACAATCTCACCAACACACCGCGAGCCTGGTTTGCCCCCCACCGCCCCACTTCCTGCCAGCAGGACTGGCGTGTGACACCAGCAGGGACACCCTCTAGGATTCCTTGTCCAGCCAGTGTGTGGGAGAGAATTCTCCGGAAGCCTCCTGTTGTCCCCACGTTTGGGCTCTTCAAAGCCTGTCCTTTTTCAGAACTCTGTAACCGAGTCGGTAAGTGTCCGCCTTGGATGTCCTCCTCACTCGGCCTCAGCTGCTGGGGCTGGCGCTGGGGTCCACGCTTGCCTTCGGAAGGTGCTGCTTTATTACATGAAGCGATTGTTGCCTCCTCACGGATCTCGACCCCGCAACTTGGTTCATTTTATCACCTAGTGTTTGAGATACGATGAGGTGCTGAGCACTGGTAGGTAGATACAGAAATGTATAATACAAAAACATTGTCCAAGAGAAATGAAAACACCTGCTCACAGCAAGGCTAGTACATGTGGGCCAGCAGACGGCATGAAGGTTAGGGTGACCAGATCCCCCTGGCTGACTGCGCAGTTCGAGTCCTGGGCCCAGTGACTTGAAAAACACGCTGTTCACATGTGTGTGTGTGCCCAAACTCCTGAGTGGAGAATGGAGAAGGGATTGTGGCATGGCCATCCTGGTTGGGGGCTGCTTTCTTACTTTCTCTTTTCTCTCTCTCTCTCTCTCTTTTTAAAAGATTTTTGCTATACGGCACATGTGCTTGCTAAAGAGACAGAGACAGAAAGTGACAAATCGCCTCCCACAGGAGGATGGCCACACCGCAATCCCTTCTCTTCCTGGGATTTTGGGCATGCACACACACGCTCGCTCCTGGCATGAGTTTCAAGCCGCCAGTTCCAGGATGTGAACCACAGTCAACCACGTGGGAGTCCAGCACCTTAACCACCATGCCACCTGCTGGTCCTCACTTTCCCTCTCTCTCTGTCTCTTACAAGTGCACATACCCCGTAGCAAAAAAAGAAAGACAGACTTGTATAAAAATGTTCACAGAGGGCTGGCCCCCCTTACACAGTGGTTAGAGACCATGTTAACCATGACTGACCACAGTTCGTGTGCACTTCCATAAAGAGAACAGAGGATGGGACCAGCAGTTGGCAAAATGGCTATGTCGCTGGACTCCCATGTAGTTGACCACGGTTCGAGTCCCAGACCTGGTAGCTTAAACTCACACCAGGCGTGTGTGTGTGAGTGCCCAAGATCTCGAGAGGAGAATGGAGGAGAAGGGATTGCGGCATGGTCATCTCCGCCCCCTCCCCGCCCCCCCCCCCCCCCCCGGGAGTGATTTCTCACTTTCTGTCTCTTTGTCTCTCTGTCTTTCTGGTGAGCACACGTTCCCTATAGCAAAAACCTCTCCAAGAAAAAAGAGAACAGAGGAGAAGGGATTATGATGTGACCATCCCCTTTGGGGGTATCTCTCTCTCTCCCTCTCCCAGCAAATTAAAAGAAAAAAGAAATTCTGATGCACACTACAACACAGATGAGCCTTAGCGACAGGATACTAGATAAAATACGCAAGTCACAAATCCTATATGATGGCACTTACACGCGGTATCTGAAGTCGTCGAAGTCATAGAAACAGAAAGTAGAACCGTGGTTATTATCGAGGGCTGAAGGAGGGGAATGGGGAATATTTAATGAGTACAGAGTTTCAGTCTTACAAGATAAAATTCTGGAGACCGGAAACACCACAATGTGCATAGCTTAACACTGCCGTATGCTTAAAAATGGTGACGGTGTAGGTGGTGTGGTGGTTAAGGTGCTAGACTGCCACATGGCTGGTTTGGGTCCCAGAGCTGCCTTCTTGAAAACCATGCTGGCCTGTGTGTACACATGCCCAAAATGCCAGGAGGAGAAGAGAGAAGGGATTGTGGCGTGGCCACCCCTCGGGGCTGGGGGACTTCTCACTTTCCCTCTCATTGTCTTTTTCTGTCTCTCTCTAGCGCCTATGGTAAAAACATTAAAGAATAAAAATGCTTTAAAAGTTATTACAATGGTAAATTGTATGTTATTTCTACTTGACCACATTTTCTTAAATTGTCAAGGCCATCAAAAACAAAGTCCGATTGATTGTCATAGTCAAGAGAATCCTAAGGAGACATGACAATTCAGTAGAGTACATATCCTGGAACATAAAGAAAGCATTAGGTAAACTAAGGCAATCTGAATAAACTGTGGACTTCACTTGATAATGATAAATCAGTACTGGTGCCTTAATTACAAATATTTCATACTAATATAAAATGTTAATCATTAAACCTGGGCATAGAGTATATGGAAAACTCTATTATCTTTACAATTTTTCTATAAATCTGAAAATGTTCTTTAAAAGAAGCATTATTGGGGCTAGCAGGTGACATAGTGGTTAAGGTCTTGGACTCCCACATGGTCATCTGCAGTTCGAATCCAGGACCCAGTGGCTTGAAACTCATGCTGGTTTGTCTGTGCCCAAAATCCTGAGAGGAGAATGGAGGAGAAGGAATTGCAGCATGGCCATCCCTCCCCACCCCGGGGGGGGGGTGATTTCTTGCTTTCTGTCTGTCTGCCTGTCTGTGTCTCCCTCTGGCAAGTGCACACACCTTATAGCAAAAATCTAAGGAAAAAAAATAC
This sequence comes from Tupaia tana, assembly GCA_026018925.1. Taxonomy (NCBI): domain Eukaryota; kingdom Metazoa; phylum Chordata; class Mammalia; order Scandentia; family Tupaiidae; genus Tupaia; species Tupaia tana. The sequence goes on along the minus strand of JAKSZU010000018.1, from coordinate 17,485,143 downwards.
TCTTTAGGGGCCAGCAGGTGATGTGGTGGCTAAGATGCTGGACTCCCCTATAGCTGACCACGGTTTGAGCCCTAGACCCAGCAGCTTGAAAAATCACACTAGGTGTGTTTGTGTGTGTGTGTGCGCATGCGTGCCCAAAATCCCAAGAGGAGAAAAGATTGCAGCATGGCCATCCTCCTGGGGGGTGATTTCTCACCCCGCCCCTGTCTGTCTCTGGAAAGTACATTCACCCTCTGAGAAAAACCTAAAAATAAAAAATGTGCTATTTTAAAAAATAATACCTTGGGTCCTACCCTCAAGGAATGCAGTGGTTGGGGCCATGAACTTGGAATTGGTCTCCTTAGTCAAAACCTGACTACACTACCTGGCTCTGGGCCCTTCAGGGAGTGATGTCAGCTCTTGGTGGATTAAGCTTTACTCTCTGTGCAGTGGGGATAATACCGGGACCCGCCTCAGGGGGGCGCTGCGAGTTGGAGGAAATGCTCTACTCCAAGTGCTCTGCACCGCCTATGAGTGGTTTCAGTACGGCTGATCCAGTACGAGTTAGACAGAAAGGCAGATGGGCTCCAGCGGCTCAAAATGCATGCTGGGCACATACGCATGCATGCCCCAAATCCTGATGGGGCTGGAGAAATGGAGGAGAAGGGATTTGATGTGACGAGTTGATTGCGCCTCAGTTTGCGTAGCTAAGAAATGGGATGAATGATGGTAGTTGGGAGGGTTGAGTGAGCGTGTGTGCAGTAGAGCTCATGCATAGGGTCGGTCAGCATGTGGTCAGGGGAGCCTTACAGGACGCCGAGGTGCAGGAAGTTCCGGGCAGAGGAGCAAGCGAAATGGCCCGGATATCTGGGCCAACCTCCTGGAGAAGGCCCAGAGAGGGGCCTACTCTGGCTTCTGGGCTGAGATGCTGATGGGCCTGCTTCACAGCCGGCCCAGTCTTGTGTGACCTCCTCCCCCACCCCATGAGGTGCCCCAGGTCCAGTGCAAAGCCTCCCCCGCTGTTCTCCCACTGTTCTGTCTGAACTCCGATTAGGTCCTTATCTCTCTGGCTTTGCCTGCTTGGCTGCCTGTCACATTCAATTCCATTCCAGGGCATTCATCCTGCCCCGTCTGTGCAGCCCAGATTGGGAGGTTCTGGGACACAGGGCCTGGTCTCAATCCATCGTCCCTGGTTCCCACAGTCCCGAGCACTGGGCCTGGAACAGGGCGGATTCTCATGGCAGTTGAAGAGAGTAGAATTAATGAGAAACTAGCTCTCGGGCATGGCTGTAGTTGGATTTCAAGGTACTGGGAGACACCCACGCACTTCCTCTTCAAAAATATCTTCTTTCTCTGAATTCTCTTTAGCCCCAGATTCTATGATTTAGAGCTTCATTTCTTTGACTTAAGTAAAATAAGGATCTTGTATCTGTGAAAAGTACTACTTTTTGTATCAGTAAGAGGCCTACCAGGAAACAGACACACTCAAAAGGGTTTAACTGAGCCAGTAGGTGGTACAGAGGTTAAGGCAGCTGGATCCTGCATGGCCAACTGAGCGGTTTGAGTCCTGGATCTGCCAACTTGAAAAACATCCTGATGTGTGTGTGTGTGTGTGTGTGTACGTGTGTACCCAGAATCCCAAGAGAAGAGTGGAGGAGACAGAATTGTGTTGTGGTCATCCCCCGGGGGAGGTGATTTCTCACTTGGTCTGGTCAGCACATACCCCTATAGCAAAAACTGGAAGAAAAAAATAAGAGGGTGGGATATAGAAAAGAAAAGAAAGAAAATTAGTGAAAATTAGAGAAAGAACTCTTCACAGTGAAGTGTGTAGGATGAGAAGAACCAGCAGGGACAGTGTGGCACCTGGGGCAGATAGTCAAAGGGACCCGGGGAGGGCTGTGCCTCGAGGGGCCTGAAGCTGCAGAGATGGGGCCACTGTCCAGTGATTGAGGCTGAACCAGGCATGAAAGAAAGAAATACGTGTGTGTGTGTGTGTGTGTGTGTGTGTGTATTTAAGTCTATTTCTTCCATGAGAGATACGGAGACAGGGAAACAGACACCCCACTAGGATCCCCGTGTCATGATTCATCATCAGCCGGCCTGGATCACCAAGCCTCCCTCGGGACCAGCAGGCCATGCTCTGTGGGAACTGCAGGGTTGGGCTGGGGGTCTTCAGTCCTGGGTCTGAGCAGGAGGAAAACTGGGAGCAGAGACTGGCTCAGGCTATGTGAGCAGCCTTAGAGGCTCACAGAGGCGAGAAAGGGAGTCCTGGTGTGGAAGGAGGCTCCCTGGGGGCTGGGCAAGTGGCAGAGATCTTCTAGGGCCTCAGTATTCAAAGTGGAGTCCAGGGACCAGGAGCTTATTGGAAATAAAGAAGCTCGAGCCAGCCTGTTGACATGGTGGTAAAGCAGGCTGGATCCCGCATGGCTGTCTGTGGGCCCAGCGACCTGAAAAACATGCCAAGGGGGCAGCAGGTGGTATGGTGGTTAAGGAGCTGGGCTCCCACATGGCTGAACACAGTTCAAACCCTGTACCTGGCAGCTTGAAAATCTGATCAGGTGGGTGGGTGTGCATGTGTGCCCAAAGTCCCAAGAGGAAAGTGAAGAAGGGATTGCAGCATGGCCATCCCCCCAGGAGTAACTTCTCATTTTCTCTCTCCACGAGGGCATGTGTCCTATGGCAAAAACCTGGAAAAAAAAGAAAAAAGAGAAACACGCTAGTCACGTGTGCGTGCCCAAAATCCTGAGAGGAGAAGAAATTTCTGCTGCGTAGCCACCCCCACCTGGGGGGGGGGGGGTGCATTCTCACTCCTCCTCCCCCTCCTTTCCCTTCCTCCTCCTCTGCTCTCTCCAGCAAGCACACCCTGTAGCAAATTTTAAAAGAAAGCAAGCAAGCTTAGGCCCACACCTGCAGAACCAGGATCTGCAGTTTCGCAAGATCTCCAGGTGATTCTTCTGCATACTGTAGTTTGAGAGGCAGCCGTGCTAGTCCCCCAGCTCAGGTGACTCTGGATGCCCGCTCCTCCTTAGGACACCTGTACTTTTGTCCCTGGGCACCTCCTTCATCAGAAAGTCATTCAGTAAACATGGAGTCCGTGCCTAGCACCGGGGATACAGAAGTCAGTAACTGAGAAGCAGGAAGATCCACCGCAGTGTGGGAAGTGCTAAACCAGGCTGCTGAGTGTGGGTTGGATTGGAGGACAGAAGGGCCCCCTGTGGCGGGGGCAGTGGTCAGGGAAAGAGGAAACTTTCCTTCCCTGCACCCACTTGGCACCACTCCCTGGGCCGAATCCTCTTCTGATCATTCGCTCTGTTTGTGCTCAGGTTTCATTTCATTACCTCAGCTGTGCGGCTCTCAGGCCCCCTTCTAACTCTGCTCGGCTCTCCACCGGAGAGGAGGAAGGAGGAAGTGAATGTACAGCTGATTGACAGGGCTCAGACTAAGAGCACCAGGCAGCTGTGAGATCCGCGCCTCCTTCCTATCACCTCTCAATCCCGCTTTGCAAACACCTAACCATCTCTTCCTGTCTATATATAATTTCCAAAGTCGTGCTTATTTCCTCACTTACGTTTTTTTTTTTTTTTTAAGTTATTTTCTTTTTTTGAGAGATTTTTTGCTGTAGGGTGTGTGCACTCAGTGGAGAGACAGAAAGCAAGAAATCATCCCTCAGGGGGATGACGATGTTGCAATCCCTTCTCCTCCAGTCTCCTCTTGGGATTTTAGGCACACAGGCACACGCATCTGGCATGAGTTTCAAGTTGCCCAGTTCAGGACTTGAACCGTGTCGGCCATATGGGAGTCTAGCACCTTAACCATTACGCCACCTGCTGGTCCCAAGTTTTTTCTTTCATGAGAGAGAGACAGAGAAACACAGGTACCCCCGACAGGGTCCTGCACTGCCATCCAGCCCATCTGCCTGCACCTTTCCCAGGTGACCAGGATCACAGACCGGCATGCACATGTTGTCTTGGGAACCAAACCCTCCATTTTCCACGTGGCTTCTAGCCTTGCAGAGCCCTGAGCTCCTCCTGCACCACCGTCACCACCATGGCTGGGCCCACTGATGGCTTCTTTAGAAGAAGGAGGCCAGAGGCCTAGCCTAAGGAAGTGGTTAAAAGCAGACTTGAGCTATGCCCAGGTTCAAATCCTAGCTTTGTGATTCCCGGGTCAAGGACTGGACATATTACTTAGACATTCTGTGCCTCCGTTTCCCCATCTCTCTATACCATGTTCAGAGGGTTATTTGGAGAACTGTATGACTTGCTAGCTGGAAGGGCTTAGGACAGGACTTGGTCCTTACTAAGACAGTGTCTGCACCTGAGAACTTGCTTTGCTGGGGCCTGACCTCAGGGAACCAGGGAGACCAGAGCATCATCTGCCAGTGCTGAGTAGCTTGAGGCTGGCCTTCCCCACTTCAGGAGGCTGGAGGAGAGAGGTCTTGGTCCCCGGAGGAGCACCTGCCTGGAGCCATCACAGTCCAGTGAGCCCTTCCAGGGAGCTCGAAAGGCCTTCTTCCCCGGCTGTTCTCACAGGCGCTCTGTGACGGTTCTCAAGTCTGGGATCTCCCTGACCTCCTCCTCCTCTTCGAAGCCTTTGGGCCCGGCGGTGCCTTTTCCACTCATTTTACTACTTAATTGGAAGACAGTGGGTCGGCTCTGGAGAGCAGATGGCGAGAGCCAGGCCGGGTTGGCACTGGGACTGTTCCGGAGGGTTCATATTTAGTGAGTTCTGAAAGCTGGAGGGCCGACGTGTTTAACTGGGGCGTCCTCTGTTTCTCGTGTGGGTTGGGCTCCCACCTGGCTCCATCCCATTCACTGGAATGTAATTCAGGGTGCGCTCAGCTATCTGAGGCTGAGAGACACTGTGGTGGGGTGCGGGACTCTTACTCAGGGCCAACTCAGACACATTTGGTTGACTCTGCAGTTCTAGGTGTTCTTGGAAGCTTGGGGACTTTTGTCCCATGGCTTTCTGGCCAGGTTCCCTCTGATATCTGGAGGGAGCAAGAGGGCTTCTGTGTTCTGGCCTAGGGCCCCCCTCAGCAGAAGGACGTGCTCGATTTTGAGGAGTAAGAAGCATGCAGTGCCACAGCCCAGCGCGTTCCTCACAGAGGACCCATCGAGGTACCCCAGGTGAGAGGTAAAGGGTGGAGTGAGGTGAGACTGCTACTTTTTCAGTGGCTGGTTATGGGGTCTCGAAGTCAGTGCAAAGCCTGTGTACTGCTGGGGTTCCTAAGAGTGGGCAGACGATGCTATCAACTCAGACAATTATCACCTCCAGCCCTCTGGGCCCAGCAGGGGCCTGTTCATGAGGGTAGCTGGCAACCACGGACCTCTACCATTACCATTCCACAGTCCACGAAGAAGCGGTGCCACCAGTCTTCCCTCACCTTCATCAGGGGTTCCCTTTTCTTTAAAAAAAAAAAAAAAAAAAAAAAAAAAAATTAATTTGGAGACCAGCAGGTAACAGTGGTTAAGGCATTGGACTCCCGCATGACTGACCACAGTTCAAGTCCAGGATACAGTAGCTTCAAACTCATGCCAGGCTTGTGTGCACGCATGCCCAAAATCCTGAGAGGAGAATGGAGAAGAAAGGATTGCAGTGTGGCTATCCCCTGGTGGGATGATTTCTCACTTTCTCTCCATCTCTGTGTCTCTCCAGTGAGCACGTGTGCCCTACAGCAAAAATCTCTCAAAAAAAATTTTTTTTTAATTTGAACTAATTTCAAATTTACAAAAAAGTGGTAAACAGGCTGGCAGGTGGACTGGTGATTGGAGGCATTGAACTCCCATATGGCTGACCATGGTTCAAGTCCCAGACCTGGCAGGTCTGTCTTTCCCTGTCTCTCTCACTCTGTCCCTCTCTGGTCAAATGAAAATAAATTAGTAAATAAAGTGAAATAAAATAATTATTTTAAAAAAATAGTGAGGGAACCAGCAGTTAGCGTAATGGCTATGTCGCTGGAACGTAGTCGACCGCGGTTCGCGTCTCGGACCCGGTGGCTTACAACTCACGCCGGGCGCGTGTTTGCCCAAGATCCCGAGAGGAGAATGGAAAAGGGATTGCGGCGTGACCATCCCCCCTGGGGGGTGATTTCTCGCTTTCTGTCTCTATGTCTCTCTCTGTCTGTCTGGCGAACGCGCCCTATAGCGAAAAACCTCTTAGTGACAAACAGAATTTTAAAATTCTTAACACCCTTCACCTAGATTCATTCATCATTCACATTTTGCTACATTTGTTCCCCCCCCACCCACTGGGTGTGTTTATATTTAGATTTTTTTTCCTGAACAACCTGAAGGTTAAGTTATAGACAGATATACTCCTTAATACCCTTAAATCTTTTGTGTGTATTCATGACAGACAAATATATTTGACTATGTAACTACCATATAACTATAAAGTTCAGAAAAGTGAACGTTGCTCTAATATTAGGATCTAATCCACAGTTCATATTCTGATTTCATTGATTTCCAGTAACGTATTTTACAGCTATTCTCCCTCTCTGCCCCCAAACATCTAATTCTGGATAAGAAGTAAATTGTGGGGACCAGCAGGAGGTGTGGTGGTTAAGGCTCTGGACCCTCCCACATGGCTGACCATGGTTGGAGTCCCGGATTTGGTGGCTTGCTTTCTTACTTTCTCTCTCTCTCTTTCTGTCTGTCTCTGGTCAAATTAAAATAAATAAAGTTAAATAAATAATTTTTTAAAATGAAGTAAATTGTGTTGTCAGGTACCTTCAGTCTTCTCTATAATAGAATCCTTCAGTCTTTGTCTTTTATGTCCTCGGGATTTTCTAAATTGAAAAGAAATCTGAAAGAGTTTTTGTGGCTGTGACTTCTCTAAAGCCTAAAACCCACCCACAGGCCTCCCCTCCTGTCCCTTCCCCCACCACAAAAAAACAAATCCGTTCCAGTTCCTTGCCGTTGAAGCCTTGGCACAGGTGGGTTTGACAACAATCTATTTTGGTCGTGCCTGGGCGTTTTGGCTTATCCATCCACAGGAGTCTCAGATGATCCCGGGATTTGCTCTCGGGTACACAGTAGAGGTTTAATAAGTACTTGCTGATATGCCAGGAGAGAATGTAGATGTGACTGCAGGATTAAATAACCCAAATGGCATTCCAGGAAGGTCTCACTGATGGAGATCGAGACACAGCACTGGTTCCTTCCTGGTGAAGATCAGAGAACGCTACGTCCAGGGCAGGGGCAGATTGCACGTTCTTTATCTTGTTTCTATTGTGTCGTGCAGAAGGCTCTCCTTAAATTCCTCCACAGGAGAGTTCTGAAGCTCTACCGCAGGTTGTTAAATCCACCCAGAGGAGGGATCAAGCCACAATGCTGTCAGGAGCCAACAAACATTGACTCTTTGAAAGTTTATTTTTTTTTCACTAGAGAGACTATGCGAGAAAGAGACAGGCAGCCTCAACAATTCTGTCATGTCCTGACCCCCTTTGCCCAGCCCTCCAACTCGTCAGGATCTTAGGCACACACACCCTCAGTGTGTTCCAGGTCAACTTGAGATCCGAACCCATGGTCAGCTCAATGTGGCTTCCAGCATTGCAGATAGGTAGGCTACAGCCTGTGCCACAGAGGCTGTGCTGACATATTTTTTGACCTCCTGCCTGGGGGTTATAAATTTGGATCATCTCAGGACAACAGAAGAGAACTTTGAAGTCAACCTGTTTATGGTAGCCGGCCTACAAGATGGCGCCTAATGATCCTCACCTCTCTTAGGATCTACCTTCTTGTGTGATCCTCCCCCACATAAATCAGGGCTGGATGTGAGAACAGTACAACATGGTGACAGTGGTAGTGGATGCCGTCTGGAGCTTGGTTTTAAGAGATAATACAGGGATCAGCATTGGCGTAATGGTTGCATTATTCACAATCACCAATAAGTAATCATACCCTAAATGTCAATCAACTGGTGAATGGATAAATGCAACGTGATATATTCAGCCCTAGAGAATGAGGTTCTGGTACATGCTCCAACAAAGGTGACCCTTGAGAACAAGTGAGAGAACCCAGTCACAAAAGACCACATGATGTCCAGAATAGTCAAATCACAGGAACAAAAAGCGGATTTGTGGTTGCCTGGGCTGGAGGAATGGGAATAATGCACATGAATTATGTATCAGTGAGGCTGCTATTAAAAAGACTCTGCCAGCCAGGTGGCATGGTGATTAGGGTGGCTGTATCTCATGTGGCCAAGTGCACAGTTCATGTCTCGGACCTGGCAGCTTGGAAATCACACCAGTCGTGTGTGTGTGTGTGTGTGTGTACCCAAAATCCTGAGAGGGGAATGGAGGGGAAGGAATTGTGGCATGTCCATCTCCCCTAGGGGTGATTTCTCACTTTCCCTCTTTCTTTCTCTTTCTCTCTCTAATAAGTACACATACCCTAAAGTAAAAACTAAAAATTAAGTAATCAATTAATTCAATTAAAATTAAGCAGGCAAACTATCTGGGTCTGACAGGTGGTATGGTGGCTAAGGTACTGGACTTCCATATGACTGACCACGGTTCAAGTCCTGGACCTGGCTGCTTGCTTTCTCACTTTCTCTTTCTCTCTATCTCTCTTTGGTCAAATATAATAATAATAATAAAATATAATAATAATAATAATAATAGAGACCAGCAGATGGCATAATGGATATATCGTTGGACTCTCACGTAGTTGACTGAGGTTCAAGTCCCAGATCCGGCAGCTTACAATGCTGGGTATGTGTACGTGAGTGCCCAAGATCCAGAGAGGAGAATGGTGGGGAAGGAATTGCGGCATGGCCATATCCCTGGGGTGGGGGTGATTTCTCACTTTCTGTCTCTCTAGTGAGCACATGCTCCCTATAGCAAAAATTTCTCTTAAAATAAAAACAACTGACTGGGGCTGGCAGGTTGTGTGATGGTTAAGGTGCTGGACTCCCACCTGGCCGACCGTGGTTCAAGTCCTAGACCTTGTGGCTTGCTTTCTCACTTTCTCTCTTTCTCTCTCCCTCTCTTTCTCTCTTAGTTTCTCTCTGGTCAAATTAAATAATGATGATAGCAAATAAATAATTATTTTTAAAAAATTAATAATAATACAATTTTTTTTTAAAAAAAGAGGCAAACTTATCTTGGGTACCTCATAGTAGCTTAGTTTCTATGCTTTATTTTATTTTTATTTTTTTTTTTATTAATTTGCCAGAGAGTTTGTGCACTCACTGGGAGAGATGAGAGATGGCCGCACTGCAGTTCTTTCTACTCCATCTTGCTCTCCTTTTGGGGTTTTGGGTGCATGCCTTATGTGCATCCAACACTTTTTTTAAAAATTATTTTATTTAACTTTATTTATTTTAATTGAACCAGAGAGGGGGAGAGAGCAAGAGAACAGAAAATGAGAAAGCAAGCCACTAGGTCCGGGACTTGACCCACAGTTGGCCATGTGGGAGTCCAGCACCCTTAACCACCACGCCACTTGCCGGCCCCTCTAACATGTTTTTCAAGCCTCTAGCACCAGGGCTCAGACTGCATGTGGCTATGTGGGACCCAGCCGCCTTCACCACCACACTACCAGCTGGCCCACCCTGTTCTCTTTGACTGAGATAATAGTATCTTCTTTGCTGAGTGCTTGGAGAGGTCCTAAGAGACACACCTGGCTAACCAGGTGGAAAAGAACTGCTGGAATTGACAAGTGAGGAACAGAGGGAAGTGGTCAGCCCAAAGCAGTGACCTACCAAATGCTGTACAATCAGAATCGTGAGTCTTAATCCCAAGGTTAGACTTTGGGAAAGAAATGAGTAATAGAACCCAGATTCCTAATTAAGTCCTGGTGAGAGTCTGAGGCTTCTCTAAGAATGACAGTAGGGGCTGGCAGGTGGCATGGTGGGTAGGAGCGCTGGCCTCCCACATGGCCAACCGAGGTTCAAGTCCTGGACTTGGTGGCTTGCTTTTTCACTTTCTTTCTCTCTCTTTCTCTCTCTCTCACTCTGTCCCTCTCTGTTCAAATTAAAGTAAATAAATAAATAAAGTTAAATAAAATGATTGTTAAAAAAAAAGAAAAAGAATGACAGTGAGCCGTGGTTAAGGGCAGTCTTAACCTGCTGGAGCCCAGATGTTAAACCCAGATTTTTTATCCATTCAGATCACTGATGCTTTAGTCCAGAGTATCTGTTCTGAACTCTCTGAAGTTACTGGTTAGAAATGGCCCCTGACTCCCATTTGGTATACACACACCATTATGCGGGGTTCCAAAAAGTTTTATATCATTCTTTAATAAATAAAATTGGTTCCACTTATTTCTGTCTTCTCTTTCAGAAAGTTCTTTGTGGCACAGCCGCAGACTGCGATGTGTTAAAAGGCTGATCCACGTGGGAGGATTCTGGGTTTGCGTCTGGAGAGCTCTCTGGGAATACTGGGCATGCACGTGCCTCCTATCTGGGGCCTGCTGGGGCTAGGGGTGGATTACAGCAGTGAGACTTTGTTAGGATGCTATGTCTCTCTGTCTCTCTGTCTCTCTGTCTTACTTGTTCTTGGAAGAAATTAATAAGCTGTTAAGGTGTTGGACTCCCATGGTCAGCCATAGTTCAAGTCCCAGACCTGGTGTCTTAGAACTCATGCTGGGAACGGGGGCATGCATGCCCAAAATCCTGACAGGAAAATGGAGGAGAAGGGATTGCCATATGGCCATCTCCTCAGGGGATGACTTCTTGCTTTCTGTCTCTCTCAGTCTCTCCAAGGACCGCATGCACCCTATAGCAAAATAAACTCTCTCTAAAAAAGAGAAATTAAAAAAAAAAATCTTTATTTTTCAGAGTAAACTTTTTCTTTTTAATTGGCAGAGGATATATGTGCTTGCCAGAGAGACATAGAAAGAGAGAGATAAAGAAGGAGAGGCAGAAAGCATTTCCCCCTACCCCCCATGAGGTGTGGTCTTGCCTCAATCCCTTCTGCTCTATTTCTCCATTCTGTTGAGATTTTGGGTACTGATACACATGTACCTGGAATGTTTTCCAAGCCATTGGAGCCGAGATGCAAATCGCGGTCTGCCATGGGGAATCTAGCTCTCTTAAGCACGAGGCTATGGGACAGACCTCAGAATAAACGTCTACAGTTTTAAAATCTAAGGAAAATCAAGATAGCCTGGAATTATTTAGCATAAGCAAAAGAGGGGGAATTAAAGGTCTTTAAGTGACATGGTATTCAGGGCAAACTGTAGTCCCATTTTACAGATGATGAAAGTCAGCCCCAAAGCCATTTAGTGACTGACTTGGATTGGTATTGGTAATATAGATCATAACTGGGATTGTTGGTCAGAGCGTGGTGTTACGACATGTCGCCTTTACTCACATGCAATAGGACTGAGTCACAAGGATCCACCAGCAGTATCGGATCGGAACTTTAATTATTCTATCCACCTGAGGCCTTGAATATATAACAAATACAGTAATGTGCATAATAGCAAGTATAACAAAATATGCTCGATATTCTTACCTCTTAACATTAAGTTGAAATGAAGAAATTGAGGATTAAAATGAATTTTTACTCTGGGATCAGAAGTCTGTTAAAATTCCTATTTATAAACTGCTAAATTAACTGTGCCAAGAACCTACCAAATCCCTAACTTGGCTACTACTAGTGTCATCTGTAAGTTTTTCATTTTTATGTTTGGAAAAGATTGCCTTACTACCATCAGTACACTGGGGAGATTCTTGGGTTGGGATGCCTGTGAGGGACAGGGTGGAATTTTAAAGAGAACCATACTGATGTTTCAGCTAGGACTAGAGGCGGTGCAAAATTTCAGACTGCCAAAACCCTCAGTACTGGAGATAAATGCTGGGCCCCATCGTGCAGTAGGATCCCTTGTGGCCGATGGAGATGTAAGTCCCAGCCATGTTGGCTTGACAAACACCATACGGGCCAGCAAGTGGTATGGAGGTTAAGGCAGTTGAATCCCACGTGGCCAACTTCACTGTCTGAGTCCCGGACATGGCGGCTTGAAAATTATAGCAGACGCGTGTGCGTGCCCAAAATCCCAAGAGGAGGCTGGAAGAGAAGAGCTGGTAGTATGGCCATCCCCTCAGGGGTGATTTCTCAATTTTTCTGCCTGTCTGTCTGTCTCTCTCTGGTGAGCGTCCGTGCCCTATAGCAAACTAAACAAAGAAACAAACAACATGCTACATTTATGCCCCAAATCCCAGAGAGATGGGGGAATGGAGGGAAAAGGACGGAATAAGCATGCCCCACTGCGGGGAGTGCCCTCTCTCTCTCTCTCTCTCCCTCTCCCTCTCCCTCCCCTCCCCCCCCCTCCTTCTCCCTCTCCCTTTCCCTCTCCCTCTTTCTTTTCTTCTCTCAGAAGCACATGCACCCTCTGGCAATACAAAAAAAGAAAAAAAAAAGATAAATGGTATTTTATGTAATTTTCTTTCTTTTTTAAGAATTATTTTATTGGGGGACCAGCAGTTGGCATAATGGCTATGTCGCTGGACTCCCATGTAGTGAACCACGGTTTGACTCCCGGACCCAGTGACTTAAACTCACACAAGGTGGATGTGCGTGCATGCCCAAGATCCCAAGAGGAGAGTGAAGAAAATGGGATTGCTCTGTGGCCATCCCCCGTGGGGGGTGATTTCTTACGTTCTGTCTCTCTGTCTGTCTCTGTCTTTCTGGTGAGTGCACGCACCCTATAGCAAAAACCTCTCCAAAAAGTGAAAATAAAAAAAAAAAAAAAAAAAAAGAATTATTGGGGCCAGCAGGTGGCAAGGTGGTTAAGGGCACTGGACTCCCACATGGCCAACCATGGTTTGAGTCCTGGACCTGCCAGCTTGCTTTCTCACTTTCTCTCTCTCTCTCTCTCTCTCTCTCTCTCTCTCTCTCTCACTTTCACTCTGTCTCTCTCAGGCCAAATTAAAATAAATAAAGTTAAATAAAATAATTCTTAAAAGGGACCAGCAGTTAGCGTAATGGCTATGTCGCTGGACTCCCATGTAGTTGACCGTGGTTTGAGTCCCGGACCTGGTGGCTTAAACTCACACCGGGTGCGTGTGTGTGCGTGCCCGAGATGCTGGGAGGATGGAGGAGAAGGGACTGCAGCGTGGCCATCCCCCCTGGGGGGTGATTTCTTGCTTTCTGTCTCTCTGTCTCTTTCTATCTTTCTGGCGAGCGCACGCGCCCTATAGCAAAAACCTCTCAAAAAAAAAAAATTATTTTATTCGGCCGGCAGGTGGTGTGGTGGTTAAGGACGCTGAACTTCCACATCGCCGACCATGGTTCGAATCTCAGACTTGGCTGCTTGCTTTCTCACTTTCTCTCTCTCACTCTGTCCCTCTCTGGTCAAGTTATAAATAAATAAATAAAGTTTTAAAAATAATTATTTTATTTAACTTTATTTATTTATATTTTTTTTTGAGAGGTTTCAGCTATAGGGCACATACACTCACCAGAAAGACAGAGAGAGACAGAAAGATAGAAAGCGAGAAATCACCCCCTGGGGAGATGGCCACGCTGCAATCCCTTTTCTTTCATTCTCCTCTCGGGATCTTGGGCACACACACACGCGCCTGGAGTGTCTAAGCCATCGAGTCCAGGACTTGAATTGCGGTCGACTACATGGGAGTCCAGCAATATAGCCATTATGCCAACTGCTGGTCCCAATTTATTTATTTATTTTAATTTGGCCAGAGTGAAGTGAAAAAGCAAGCTGCCAGGTCCGGGACTACAACTATGGTTGCCCATGTGGGAGTCCAGTGCCCTTAACCACCACACCACCTGCTGGCCCCTTTTTATGTAATTTTCTAAAAGGGATTACATAACTTTATTACTATTATTATTTTTATTTGACCAAAGAGAGAGAAGGAAAATGAGAGAGCAAGCCACTAGGTCCAGCACTTCAACTCCCATGTGGGAGTCCAGCACCTTCACAACCACACCACCTGTCAGCCCCTGAAATATTTTTTTAAATGAAAATTAATGTAAGAAATTCCATGATAAACAAAATACATTTTTAGTAAAGGCAGGCTCTCACAGGATTGGAGTTGGTAAATATTGTGAGCTGTGTGAAAGTAATCAGCCTATTTTACATTAAAATGTACTTTTTTTTTTTTTAAGAGAGATTTTTGCTGTAGGGCATGTGAACTCCTTGGAGAGACAGGGAGAGACAGAAAGCAAGAAATCACCCCCCCAAAGGGGGATGGCCACACTGCAATCCCTTCTGCATTCTCCTCTCAGGATCTTGAGCACACATGCACACACACCCAGCATGGTTTTAAGGTGCCAGGTTTGGGACTCGAACCGCGGTCATCTATGTGGGAGTCCAGAGATGTAAACACTATGCCATCTGCTGGTTCCAAAATTTGCTGTTTTATTAACAGATATTTTTATTACTTCTTTGAAAATACTACATTAAAATATTTATTTGGATTATAGGGAACCAGCAGTTAGCGTAATGGCTATGTCGCTGGACTCCCATGTAGTCGACTGCGGTTCGCGTCTCGGACCCGGTGGCTTACAACTCACGCCGGGCGCGTGTGCGTGCGTGCCCAAGATCCCGAGAGGAGGATGGAGGAGAAGGGATTGCGGCGTGACCATCCCCCCTGGGGGGTGATTTCTTGCTTTCTGTCTCTATGTCTCTCTCTGTCTGTCTGGCGAGCGCACGCGCCCTATAGCGAAAAAACCTCTCAAAAAAAAAAATTTTATTTGGATTATTGAGTTTTTTGGCAGCCCTTTAAATTTTGTACCACTGTGGGGTACAGTGGTAGTGTGCTGGTCCACAAGGCTGAAGCCATGGGGGAAGGTTGGGGTTCAGTCACTGGGCTCACCGGTACACCCTGGGTGTGCGAGAACATTCCGTGATCCTGGCTGGCTGAGAGGTCTCAGGAGACTTGAAGCGTGAGACCCAGTTGAAGTCTTTCTGTCTTCTGCTATCTTTTTCAAAAAAGAAATAAAGAAACTTAAATTTTCTATGTGTGCACTTGAAGCTCACTTTTCTTCCTTTTTTTTTCTTAAGGTTTTTGTCACAGGGCACATGTGCATGCTGGAGAAATCACCCTCCCAGGAGGGGATAGTCTCACTTCTCCTCCATTCTCCTCTCAGGATTCTGGTCACACACACACACATGCCCAGTGTGACGTTCAAGCCACCAGCTCTGGGACTCGAACCATGAATGACCATGTAGGAATCCAGCCCCTTAACCGCCATGCTACTGGCTGGCCCCTGCACTTGAGGCTCAGTTACCTTACACTAGTCCTGGCCCTGTAGCTCCGCATGAATCCTTCCTGGGTAAAGCTGGAAGCAGCTCCCACACATTGTGCCCCAAACAAACTTGGCTCTGGTGACCTGAGCAACACGTGGCTCTGGAAATGCTGTCTTTCCTTGGCATCGCTGATGGCGAAAGGAAGCTGCTTTCAGCTCTCTCTGTTTTAACATGTTTCCTGGTTCTTGGGGCACATCCAAGCATCTGACTAGTGAGCAACTTTTCCAGGTGATATCATGGAGCTAGCAAGACCCCATAGACCCAGTGGGGGGGGGGGGGAGGGGACTTGCGTGTCTGCTGAGTGTTCACATTCCTCTGCTGAAAATAAGTATGAAAGTCCTAATGGAGGCACAAAGGATGAAAAGTGTACACCAAGCACTTAAAAATACTTGCATTTTCCCCCCTGTAATTTGTCAGAGGTTGTGTGCACTCACCAGAGAAAGAGAAAAAAAAAAAGAGAGAGAGAGGGAGAAAGTACCCCCCACCATAGGGTATGGTCATGCCACAATCCTTTCTCCATTTCTCTATCCTGCTGGGATTGTGGGCTTGGACACACATGCGCTGGTGTGTTTTTCACTCCGCCACGGCCAAAATTCCAACCACACATGATCTGCCATGTGGGATCCGACTGCCTTAATGACCAGCTATTGAACTGGCTCAAAATATCCTGTTGGGCCAGCAGGTAGTGTGGTGGTTAGGGCAGCTGGATTCCACATGGCCAATGGCATGGTTGAGTCCTGGACCCAGCAGCTTGAAAAATGTGCCGGGCATTACGCCAACCGGCAGTTGGCGTAATGGCTATGTCGCTGGATTCCCATATAGTTGACTGCGGTTCAAGTCCTGGACATGGTGGCTTAAACTGACGACGGGCACGTGTGCGTACATGCCCAAAATCCTGAGAGGGGACTGGAGAAGGGATGGTAGCATGGCCATCCCCCCAGTGGGTGATTTCTCGCTTTCTGTCTCTCTTTCTGGCAAGCGCAATGTGCCCTATAGCAAAAACCTCTAAGAAAAAAAAAAGTGCCAGACAAGTATACATATGTGCCCAAAATCCAGAAAGGAAAAATGAAAAGGGGACTGTGGCATGGGCATGCCACATGAGAGGGTGCTTTCTCACTTCTCTCTCCTCTCTTCTCCTCTCCTTTCCCTCTCTCTCTTTCTTTCTCACAAGCACACATACCCTCTGACAAAATTTAAAAAAAGAAATAAGAAACTAGTAAAACTGAACTAAACTTCTCTCTATATAACCCGAATATCCCTATACGCTCCACGTGTAAGGTTACTTTCCTCTAATATTCCAATAGGATGTTCAAGCATCCCCTAAACCTTAGGATGCTCCCTAGTGGGGAGCTCGGTAAGCTCCTGCCCTCCATTTCTGCTCACAGTGAGTGTTTATCCACACTGGACTTCTCGCCCCTGTAGCCGTGGTCCTCTCTGGGCAATCCTTTGTCCCATGTATGCATTTCTTACCCCCGTACTTTGAGACAGCAGTAAAAAGGCTTTTGGAGGCCAGCGGGTGGCATAGTGGTTGAGGTACTGGACTCCCATGTGGCTGACCATGGTTCAAATCCCAGACCTGGCTTGCTTTCTCATTTTCTCTTTCTTCATCTCTCTCTGTCTCTCATCAAATTAAATAATAATAATAATAATAAACAAAATTAAATATTTTTTTAAAAAAAGGCTTTTGTCTAAAACAGACTTTTCCTTAAGGTTTGTGGAAAACAGAGAAAGGCACTAAAGCATAGTCCAGGCAGGAAAATCATTTAAGATCAAATAAAGAGGGGCCGGCAAGTGGCATGGTGGTTAAGGGCGCTGGACTCCCACATGGCCGACCATGGTTCAAATCTTGGATCTGGCGGCTTGCTTTCTCACTTCCTCTCTATCTATCTGTCTCTCTCTGATCAAACTGGAAAATAATAATGATAATAATAATAAATAAAGTTAAATAAAAATAATTCTTTAAAAAAAAAAAAAAGATCAAATAAAGAACATCTTTGGATAAGCAAAAACTAAATGAATTCACTACAAGCAGACCTGCCTGTAAGAAATGCTAAGGAAAGTTCTTCCGGGTGGAAGGAAATGAAACCAGATGGAAACCTGGATCTTCGGAAAGAGCGAAGAGCACCAAAAATAGTAGAAGAATAAATGTGAAAAAATGTTTTCCTCTTCATTTCCTTAAAATGTAGAATGTTGAAAGCAAAAGTTTTAACCTTGTGAGATTTATAACTTATGTGGATGTAAGATATAATACATGATTTAAAGCAGTAGACTATTCTAATAGACTGAAACATTAAGGATATGTATTATAAAATCTTTTAAAATTATTTATTATTAATTTATTTTTTAATTTGACCAGAGAGAGAAAGAGAGCGAGAGAGAGGGAAAGTAAGAAAGCATGCCACCAAGTCTGGTGGCACAGCTGGTCATGTGGGTGTCTAGCACCTTAACCACCACACCACCTGCTGGTGCCTGCATTATAACATTTTTAACAACCACTTTAAAAATGCAAAGAGGGGGACCAGCAGGTGGCATGGTGGTTAAGGTGCTGGATACTCCCACATGGCCAAGGGTGGGTTGAGTCCCAGACCTGGCAGCTTGCTTTCTCTCTCTCTCTCTTTCTGTGTGTGTCTCTCTGGTCAAATTAAAATAATAAATGAATGAATAAATAAAATGAAATAATTATTAAAAAAAAACGCAAAGAGGGTCAGCAGGTGGCGTGGTGGTTAAGCGCACTGGACTCCCACATGGCTGACCATGACTCAAGTCTGAGACCTGGTGGCTTGTTTTCTCCCTTTCCCTCTTTCTCTTTCACTCTGTCCCTCTCTGGTCAAATTAAAATAAGTAAATAAATAAAGTTAAATCATTCTTTTTTAAAATAATGCAAGGAGGGGGCCAGCAGGTAGCATGATGGTTAAGGTGTTAGACTCCCACATGGACAGCAATGGTTTGAGTCCCAGACTTGATGGTTTGAAACTCATGCTAGGCGCATGTGCATACCTGTCCAAAATCCCAGGAGGAGAGTGGAGGAGAAGGGACTGTGGCAAGGCTATCCCACCAGGGAGTGATTTCTCACTTTTTCTCTCACTGTCTCTCTGCAGAGCCCACATGCCCTAAGACAAAAAAAAAAAAAAAAAAAAAAAAAAAAAAAAAAAAAAAAAAAAACCTCAAAGAAGTATAACATGAAAAGCTGATAGGTGAATGAGAGCAGATTTCCATAAATTGTTGAATTAACCCAAAAGAAGGCAAGAAAGGAATAGTAGACAAACAAACAAAAAAAGACAAACAGGAAACAAACAGTAAAATGACAGACCCATATCCAACTTATAACTATATTACAAAGTTACTGACCAGCAGGTAATGTGTTGGTGAAGGTGTTGGACTCCACATGGCTGGCTGTGGTTCAAGTCCCAGACTTGAAAATCCTGCTGGGCATGTGTAAATACGTGCCTCTCCTCCAAAATCCCATGAAGAGAATGGAGGAGAAGGGATTATGGAGTGGCTATCCCCTCGGGCAGTGATTTCTTACTTTCCTTCTCTCTGTCTCTCTCTCTCTGGCTGAGCAAATGCACCCTATGGCAAAAACCTTAAAAAAAAAAAGTCATTGGTCTAGGGACCAGGTGGTGGCTCAGTGGTAATACAACTGGATCCACATGGGAAAGATCTGGGGTTCTTGTCCTGAGACCTCCCTGAGAACATTGGGTACACCTGTGATCCAGTCTGGCTGAGCCTGGAGACGCTACTGAGGATATCTGTCTCTCTGTGTCGTCTTCTCTGTATCTCTCATGAAATGAATGAATAAACAAACTAAAAATAATAATAATTTATGGCCTAAAATGCTTCAATTAAAATATGGAAATTGCCAGAATGAATAAAAAGCATGATCTGTATCCACTCTGTTTGAGACACACAAGAAAGGTTCATGGGAAATAGATGAAAAAACGGTTGTATTTTGCAAACAATAAGCTTGAGAAAGTTGAAGTACCTAAATTCTATGAAATGAATTAGACTTTAAGACAAGACTGCTAGCAAAGATTAAAAGGGAAATTTCATAATAATAAATTTCACCAGGAAGGTAAAATAATCATGTCTGTGTATTGTATACACTTCATAGTTTCAAAATAAATGAAAGAAAAACTGACAGAATGACAAAATGAAAGGGATAAATACACAAATCCACTATCATAGTTGGATATTTTACTTCCCTTTTCAGGAACTTACAAAGAAATTAGACCAAAAAAATCAGTATAAACATAGAAGATTGGAGCAATATTTCAATCACCTGTGAGGACGTAAGTCTGACTGCTTTTTCCTATTTTCCAAAATCCTTTCCAGAGGGCCTGGAGGGAGTCACACCCACAGACATTAACAGACCATTTTGATCCATTAGTGACAGGATTCTTCCTACATCCTGCCTCTGGCATAATATCTTTGTGATATATTAAGCCTCCTTATCTCTGTTAAAGTACATTCTTTTCTGATCTCAGCAACCTTTCTTTTCTAATCACCAACCTAAAAACTGTAAACCCACCTATACCCTACAAGCCCCTCTCCCTACATGTCCTGCCTTTTTGGACCACAACAATGGAAAATCTCTTCACTAAATTCCAAACTCTGTTTCTCACTCTCAAAATCAAATAAAAGGAGCCCTTGTACCTGTTCACCCTGAGAAAGGCATGTTTGCCTCCTCTACGGGCCTAGGTCATTCATATTCTGCTTAGAAATAAACCACATTATTATTTTTACAGACTTGGTTATTTCTTCAACACCTGACTTAATTGATATTTTTAAATAATTATTTTATTCAAGTTAATTTATTTATCATTATTATTTTTTAATTTGATCAGAGAAAGAGAGAGAGTGAAAGTGAGAAAGCAAACTGCTAGGTCTGGAACTCGAACTATAATCGTCCATGTGGGAGTCCAGGGCCCTTACCTGATATGGAGAGAAACCTGAATTCACGAATAACTCAGGGCTGATAGCTGTCTGAGGTTTCTGCCCTCAGCAAACTTCCTGCCCCTCCCCAGAGCTGCAGGGTAACCTGAAACCTCGAATAGGTTAGACTTCCTGCTTCTTTGCCACCTCCATTTTAGGGCAGGTTCTGAGCCCCTTTCCCATCCCTAACATTCAAAGACCTCTCATCCCCACTTCACCCATGAAAGACCATGTCCAACCCCCAGTTATGGCCAGAGAGTCAGAGTATTAACTCCTCTGTGCCCACTGATGTAATAAAGAGTTCACCTGTGTCTCCTCAGTGCTGTTTCCATTCCTTAGTGTCTGTTTTTTTCTGCAACATAACCACCATGCCACCTGCCAGCCCCTGATTTAATGGATATTTAAAAATCAAGGTTCCAACAGAATACACATAATTATTAATTTTTTTTTTTTTTTAAGAGAGAGATTTTTGCTATAGGGCACATGTGGTCACTGGAGAGACAGACACAGAGAAACAGAAAGCAAGAAATCAATGGTGAGGGGGATGGCCACCCAGCTATCTCTCCTCTTCTATTCTACTCTCAGGATTTTGGGCACACATGCACACACACCTGGTGTGAGTTTTAAGCTGCTGAGTCTGGGACTTGAACTGAGGTCAGCTATGTGGGAGTCCAGTGATGTAACCATTACACCATCTGCTGGTCTCAGAATATACATTATTTCTGAGTTCAAGTGCTCCTGGTATACTGACCCAGGTAGACCATATTCTGAGTCATAAAACATGTATCAATACATTTAAAAGGATTAAAATATACAGAGCACATCATCTGAACACAGTGAGACAAAAAGACCTAGTTTTTTATTCAACAATATACTGAAGGATGTGATCAATGCAATAAGATAGGAAACATAAAAAATGGAAAAGAAGAAATAAAACTACTTCAGATGGCACGACCATTTACACAGAAATACTAAGGAATCTGTAAGAGAAGTAATACAAGGAATTAACAACTTTACAAGACACAAAGTTATTTTAAAAATCAATTGTGTTTTTGTATATACTAGTAAACAGTTGAAAAATGAAATTTTTTTTAAAGAATTATTTTATTTAACTTTTTATTTATTATTACATCATTATTATTTTTCAGTTTGATCAGAGAGAGACAGAGAGAGAGAGAGAGAGAGAGGAAGTGAGAAAGCAAGCCACCAGGTCCGAGACTTGAACCGTGGTCGGCCATGTGGGAGTCCAGCGCCCTTACCACCACGCCACTTGCCAGCCCCGAAAAATGAAATTTTAAAAAATTCCATTTACAATGATATCACAAAACAGAAATGACAGGAATTATTTTAACAAAGACACATTAGTCCTATACGTGGCAAGCTGCAAATCATTGCTATGGGGCATTCAAGATGACCTAAATAAATAGTATGATGGTTAATTTTATGTGTCAATTTGAATGGGCCAGGAGATACCTTGACTGGCCCAGATATTCTCTTAAACATTATTTCTGGGTGTGTCTATGAGATGTTTCTCGAAGAGATTAGCATTTGAATTGGTGGACTTAGTAAAGCAGAGGGCCCTCCCCAGTGTGGGTGGGCAACCTTCAATCCTTCTAGGGGCTGAATAGAACAAAGTTGGAGGAAGGGAGATTCCTTGTCTCTCTGCCTGATTGCCTGGGCTGAGACACCAATCTTCTATCATCAGTGCTACTAGTTTTCATAACTTTAGACTCAGACTTTAATTTATACCACCAACTCTTTAGCTCTAAGGGCTTCAAACTATACTACCAACTTTCCTGGGTCTCCAGCTTCTAAAAGGCATATCGTTGGACTTCTCAGCCTCTGTAATCATGTAATCTAATTCCTTATAATCTCATAAATGAGGGGTCTTCAAAAGTTCATAAGAAAAGGGGACCAGTGAATGGTGTAACGGTTACGTCACTGGACTCCCATGTAGTTAACCATGGTTTGAGTCCTAGACCCAGTGGCTTAAAACTTATGCTAAGGGGACCAGCAGTTGGCATAATGGCTATGTCGCTAGACTCCCATGTAGTCGACCATGGTTCGAGTCCCAGACCTTAAACTCACACCGGGCTCATGTGCGTGCGTGCCCAAGATCCCAAGAGGAGAATGGAGGAGAAGGGATTGCAGTGTGGCCATTCCCCCTGGGGGGTGATTTCTCACTTTCTGTCTCTATGTCTCTCTCTTTCTGGCGAACACACGCGCCCTATAGTAAAAACCTCTCAAAAAAAAAAAAAAGAAAGTAATCCAGGCAGTGTGATTCTATCAGAAACATCAACAAATAAGTTAGCAGAATAAAATAGTGCAGAATTCACTTAGATGGTTATTTAATTTTTAATGAAGGTGCCAATATGGAAAGTCTTTTCAGTAAATAGTGTTTAAACAACCAAATATCCAGTAAAACAAAACAAAGCCTATGACGACAAAACCTACCCTCAACCTTTACCTTATACTATACACAAAAATTAGAGATACATCATAGACTTAAATATAAAAGCTAAAATGATAAACCCTCTATAAAAAAATATCTTCATGACTTGGTAGTAAGCAAAGTTCGTGTGTATGTGTGTTTTAAGACATTCAAGAAAATAGTCAAGATGAAGAGACTGGGAGACGTATTTGTAAAGATAGCATTTATCTGGAAAAGAATTGCTATTTGGAACTTAGAACTCCTATAATCCAACAGCAAAAGGGTAAACAACCACCCTCTCTCCCAAGAAAAAGGGCAAAAATTTGAACCCATATTTCACAAAGGCAGATATATCACTGGTTAAGAAACACTTGAAAAAATGTTCAATACTGGGGAAACAAAAATTAAAACTACAGTGAAATATCACTATATGCCACCAGAATACCTTTAAAAAATTGGCAACATCAAATGTAAAGGTTGTTGAAAAATATTAACTTTCCCATATTGTTGGTGGGAATGTAAAACTCTAGAGCCACTTTGAGCTACAGGTCTGGAAGTTTGTGAACAACCAAGCATGCACTATGAGCCAGCGATTTCAGTCTCAGGTATTTAGCCGAGAGAAATGAAAGCATGTGTACACCAAAAGTTTAATGTTAACAGCATTTTCTTTATACGGCCCCAAACTGGAAGCACCCCAGATTCCAGTCACAGGGGGAATGGATAAACAAGTTGTGATGTTGGGCAGGTGGCGTGGTAGTTAAGGATGCTGAACTCCCACATGGCCGACCACAGTTCAAGTCCCCGACTTGGTGGCTTACTTTCTCACTTTCCCTCTCTCTCTTGCTCTGTCCCTCTCAGGTCAAATTAAAATGAAATAAATAAATAAATAAAGTTAAATAAAATAATTCTCAGGGGCCAGCAGTTGGCATAATGGCTATGTCACTGGACTCCCATGTAGTTGATCGCAGTTCGAGTCCCAGACTTGGTGGCTTAAACTCACGCCAGGCGCGTGTGCGTGCGTGCCCAAGATCCTGAGAAGAGAATGGAGGAGAAGGGATTGTGGGGGAAATCACGGGGTGATTTCTCGCTTTCTGTCTCTCTGTCTCTCTCTGTCTTTCTGGCGAGCACACACTCCCTATAGCAAAAAGCCTCTCAAAATAATAATAATAATAATAATAATTCTCAAAAAAATTGTCACGTATTCAAACAGCAAAAGAACAAACTAGTTATTTACACAGTACTGTGAATGAATTTCAAAACCATACTGAGTGGAATAAGACTGACAAAAGACTACGTAACGTGATGTTCTAAATCTAGCAAAACTAATCTGTAGTGGAAATAAAAACCCACAATTGTTGTAGGGGGCATGAAGGAACTTTCTGGATAATAACATTCTATATGTGTATATATATATGTGTGTACATGTGTATATATCTATGTATATACATATGTGCATTCATGTATTTTTTTCTTCTAGAGTCCATCCACTTCTTTCTTCCATGAGCAAGTGAACGCACGTGCGCGTGCGCACGCGCAAGAGAGAAGGTGGCACCACCCCCCCCCAACAGGGTCCACAAGCCGCAGTCCACACCCAGCTCCAACCAGCCCCAGACCACAAACACACCCCCCCACCATGTTCAGAGAGGTCCCTGGGATGTGAACCTGGAGTCTTTCTATATGGGTCAGCATCAGTTACTGCTGTGCCACCATCCCACCCCATTTTATATTTTGACAGGGGTCGGCATATGCATTTCTCAACCTCATTAAATGATATATAGTTAACACATGTGCATTTCACTTTGTATAAATTTTCTCTCAAAGAAAAACCCATAGGCTGGCTGGCAGGTGGTGTGGTTAAAGGTGTTGGATTCCCACATGACAAACTGCGGTTTGAGTCCCGGACCTGGCAGCTTGCTTTCTCACTTTCTCTCTCTCTCTCTCTCTCTGATCAAACTGAAATAAACAAACAAATACATAAAATTAAATAAAATAATCCTTAAAAAAAAAGAAAAACCCATAAATAAACATCAAAATTCTGTCAATAGTACAGAAACCTTTGGGAGTAAAATATAACAGTGTGTGCAATTTACTTTGCAATGTATAAAAAAATAGATTGATGGATGGATAGAGGGTAGATAAGTGATAATAATAGGTTAACTTAGAATATGAGTGGTTCATGGATGAATGTTTGTTGTACAACTTTCAACTTTTCTCTATGTTTCCAAGTTTTCTAAATAAACCATTGGGAAAATTGAACTCTAAAACATGTCCAAATGCATTGATAGCATTATCGCTAATGGCCCCCAAATGGAAACAACTTAGAGGCTCATTAACGATAACAGGGAGAGATAAGTTGTGGTTTTATCAGATAATGGGAGAGTACATGGCAATAAGTCTGGAAGATTTGTGATTGCATGCCGCAGTGTGGATGAATCTCCCAAATGCAATGTTGAGTAAAAGAAGGCAGACACCACAGAGCAAAACTCACTTCTGCAAGGTGCAGAAACAGGCAAAACTCGTCAAGGTTGTTCAAAATCAGGATAGCGATTGCCCTCAGGCGGTGTCATGACTCGTGACTAGACAGGACACCAGGGCTCCTCGGGTCCTGGAAATGTTCTGTGGCCTGACTTGAGCGCTGGCTATCAAGGTGTGGTCAGCTTGTGAAAATCCACCAAGTGGTGCACATTTCTCCCTGTCAGGTGTTCCATACTTACATTCTATAAAGTTTTTAAAAAATTAACGTTCGACTTCATTGCTCTTAAAACAGGTTCCTCAGCCCAGCCCCACCCCTGGGAATTCTTTGCCAACCCTCTTACTCCCATCTCTCTTCTCCCAGTTCCCAGGCTCTGACACGCCTGTCTCCCTCACCTGCCAGGGAAAAACTCAGTGCAGAGGAATTTAGTTTTCAACCTCAACCTCTACCCCAGTCTCGGCTGCAGGATGAAGCCAACTAGAAAAGGCTCATTAATGACCTCAACCAAGAAGCCATGTGGTTCCAAGATAAATCCCTTTGCTTCCTTAGAACAACAATAACATTGCTGTAGGCTTTTATTTTTTAAAGCAAAATTTGTCTTCCCTTTATGTGGGTACCTGCATCACCCCCTTCTACCATTGCAGCTTATCCCTGCCATTGTCTTTTCCTGAAAGAAGTGGTTACAGCTTACTCCCTTTGGCAAGTCTCAACAGCAGTTGACTTACCCGAGGTTGTTGTGGTGCTTTAACTCAGGCTCAAGAACCCCTTGGCTGGTAAATCAACCTTCAGACCACAGCAAAGTTGGAGTGAAGGAGCAGGGGAGAGGGGAAGAGAGGCAAGGTAGTGAGAGAGGAGTCAAGTATCGAACTGGGACACAACCCCTGCCCTTCCCAGAACTGCAATTGATTGAGAAGTCTAGATGCACGTACATCTCAACTAAGCAAGAGAACTATTGAATTAAGCATTATGTTTATGTGATGGGTCAAGTTTCAGTTCTCTTGTTCCTTGGCCAGTAGGAAGTACTTGACACAATGAATCTTTCCCTCTTCCTGGAAATATTCTTCCGGGCTTCCTTATCTCCCTGTTTCTTTTGAATCTTCTGCTAGTTCCTCTTCCCCTCTTTGACCACTAAATGTTGGAGTGCCCCAGGGCACGGTCTTTAGCCCTCTTAAGCTACTTTCTTGGTCTTTAGCCTTCTTAAACTACGTTCACTCCCTTGACGACTTCACCTGATCTTGTGGCTTAAAAAAATACCATCTAAACCCTAATGACTCCTGCATCTGTATTTCCAGCCAGATGGCTACCTCGAGCTCCAGAACTGTTTGTTGAACCACCTTTGCACCTCCACCTGGGTCTCTAACAGGCATCTCAAATGCATTGTGTCCAACACTGAGCCCTGCTGTCCCTCCTCTGTGCCTACTCCTCCATGTCTACCTCAGTAACTGGCAACTCCATTCTTCCAGATGCTCGAGCTGGCCACCCGACTACCTTTCCTGACACCTTTCTTTCTCCCACTTCCCACCTCCAATCTGTCAGGAACTCCTGTTGACTTAATTTCAGAACCATCCAGAATCTGACCTTCTTGTCATCTCCCCTCTTTCCATCCAAGCCACCATCATTTTCACTTGGGTTATCAACAACCTCCAAACCTTGCCCCCTTTCAGCCTGCCCTTAACACAGCGCCAGAGTGATATCGGTAAATTCAAGCCCACGCAACATCCCCTCCTGGCTTCCTGTTGCGCCCAGAAAAAATGCCCGCATCCTCACAAGGGCCGCAAGGCTGCAAAGAGGCTGGCCTCCTCTCCTTACCCACCTCTACTCGGTCCCCACTGCTCTTGCCCTCCTTGTTCTACTCCAGCCCTGCTGGCCTCCATGTCATTCCTTGAACACAAGGAATGTGCTTGCCTCCATGTTTTCTCAGTTGCCCGTCCCTCTCTTCCAAACACTCTTCCCCCTACATGGCTCACTCTCACCTGCATCAGATCTTAAGTCTGGTGTCACCTTCTCAGTAAAACCTGTCCTGGCCATCCTGTCTCAAATTATACTTCTTTTGTTTTTCCAGTATTTTGCTATAGGGCATGTTCACTAGCCAGAGAGATGGGGGAATGGAGTGAGAAATCAATCACACACACACCCCCCCCCACCCCCCGGGAGGATGACCATGCGCAATCCCTTCTTCATTCTCTTGTCAGGATTTTGGACATGCATGCACACTGGCATGTTTTTTAAGCCTTCGGGTCTGGGACTCAAATTGTGAAGTCAGTCACATGGGATCCAGCTGCCTTAACCACCCTGCCACCTGGTTGGGCCCTAAATTGTACCTGTAGATTTTTTTCACACATTCCCTATCTCCTTTTTTCTGCCTTATTTTGCCATTTAGCACTTAGTAGCTATCCCCTAATATATAAGAGCATCTTCAAAAAGTTCACAGAAAATATGCATTATGAAAAAACTATACATGAGTTTCAATTTTTTTTTTTTTTGCACCAAAGTAAATTTGCACTTTAATTCCACTTTTTCAACTTTCTGAAGTTCCCCTTCATACAAACATTTATGTATTTATTGGGTCATCGGAAAAGTCAGGACATATTTTCCTATGCAAAAATGTATCATGACTTCTGACGAGCCAATATATCCTTCAGTGTCCATCTTCCTCCACTAGAATGTGAAATCCAGAAGGCAAAAACTTTTGTCTTGGGCCAGCAGGTGGTGTAGTGGTTAAGGTACTGGACTCCCACATGGCGGACCGCAGTTCAAGTTCCAGACCTGGAGGTCCATATGCGTGCATGCCTAAAATCTCAAGAGGAGAATGGAGGAGAAGAGATTGCAATGTGGCCTTCCCCTCACCCAGGGGTGATCTCTCACTTTCTCTCTCTGTCTCTCCAGCGGACGCACGCACCCTATCTCAAAAATCTTACTTTAAAAAAAAATTTCTTTTTTGGTCTGTTTTGTTCAGTCAGGCCTCCTAGATCAGTGCCTGGCATAGACAGGTGTTCAATATTTGTTGCATGAATAAATGGTTATTTCAGAATGGCCTGGGAAGTGCTAACGGATAAGAGGAAGTTAAGTCAGATGAAGGAGGGCTTAGAGTGGGCTGCAAATACCTGGGCAGGGGTGGAATCTACTTTAGTCTTTGAGAATGCGGAGTCTTTGGAAAGGTAAGATGAAAGAGAAATCTATTCCGCAGTGGTTAAGCACATGAACTTTTGAGTCATTCAGTTGAATCCAAATCTTGGCTCAGTCACTTATCATAACTTCTCTGGGCCTCAGCTTCCCCATCTGTAAAATGGAGACAATCATGCCTACCTTACAGGTTTTAATTTTTTTTTTTTTTTGAGAGGTTTTCTCTATAGGCCGCGTGTGCCAGACAGACAGAGAGAGACATAGAGACAGAAAGCGAGAAATCACCCCCCAGGGGGGATGGTCACGCCGCAATCCCTTCTCGTCTCGGGATCTTGGGCACGCACGCACACGCGCCCGGCGTGAGTTTTCTTTTTTTTTTTCTTTTTTTGGAGAGGTTTTTGCTATAGGGCGCGTGCGCTCGCCAGACAGACAGAGAGAGACAGAGAGACAGAAAGCAGGAAATCATCCCCCAGGGGGGATGGCCACGCCGCAGTCCCTTCTCCTCCATTCTCCTCTTGGGATCTTGGGCACGCACGCACACGTGCCCGGCGTGAGTTTAAGCCACCGGGTCCGGGACTCGAATCGCGGTCGACTACGTGGGAGTCCAGCGACATAGCCATTATGCTAACTGCTGGTTCCCACAGGTTTTGATTTTAAGGATCCAATGAGATACCATGCATATAATGTCTAGCACAAGTAGGGTGCTTAGGAAGACTTGGTTCAAATAATGGTAGTTGTTCTCATTCTTTAGAGCTGAAGATATCTACAAGTTAAGACTTTACGTTGAAGGCATGTGGATCCTCTCACACAGGGGATAGAGAGATGGAGCTGACTGGGCCAAGCTTTCCTGTTAAGTTTTTAATATGATTCATGATGGAGAGCACACGCACATGCACGAGAAAGAGAAGTACCACCTAGGTCTCATTGCTCGGCCTTCCCCTTCCCCTGCTCTCCAGCCCGTCGGAGTTTGGGCATGTATGCACCTGGGGGCAGGGGATCCGAACCCACAGGGGGCACATGGCTCCAGCACTGTAGTTCAGTACTCTGCCAACTGTGTCACCGAGACCAGGCCAGCTGGCGATTCAGACTGGGGTATAACAGCTCCTGTCTCAGAACTATCAGTTCCTAGACGCAGCCAGCTGGGCTGAACCCAATTTCCCTCCTGCATTAGTTAAGATGGCCCTGCTTACAAGCCTCAGAATTAGGCACAAACATGGCACGAGGCCTCTTCTGGGGACCAAGCAGCTCCCAGCCGCCTGCCGCTGATGCAATCGGGGCAAAGAGAAATGATTCACTTCAGCCCTGCATCAACCTCGGGATTCGGGCCAAGCACAGGTTTGGGGTTGGTTGGTGGATTATTTTTTCCCTTCCTGAGTTGAAAGAGTAACTTTGTGCTTCAAAAAGGCACTTTCTTTATGCAGAGAAATTCTGTGGTGAGGTTTTGCTGGGCTCAGGCTGGGATGAAGCACCTTTGCTTATGTCTGGAGAGAGAATGAAATGTAGTGCCACTATTCCCCCCTTCCCCGCAAAGACTCTGAGCTGAAAGGTGTCTTTCAAAAAAGCTGGAGACAAGGGAGGTGACTCCTAGGTAAAAGGCTGATGTACAGGAGGCTGCCAGAGAAGCGGCTTCTTGTTTGTTAGCATGGGTTTGTGGCGAGGAGGTCTATGAAGCCCTCCCCAGAGTACCCGAGACCAAGCAGAACAAATACAACCTCTATTTGTTCATCTCTACCCTGGATTTAGATGGTGCTTTATGGCCAGGGTTATGGGGATCAGCCGAAACCCAGGCTGATGTTTATTCTCGGGATTGCAACGACAGACAAATGCCTCTCTGTCCTTCCATTTTCCAAGCCAGAAGAGCAGGAGACTTTCAAATCAAATAGGCAGGTAGCAAAGAGTTATTTTTTAAGTGCTCACTGAGTCTCCAAGGTGGGGCCACATAAATATAAAAAGAAAAGATCC
The DNA here is from genome assembly GCA_026018925.1 of Tupaia tana. Classification (NCBI taxonomy): domain Eukaryota; kingdom Metazoa; phylum Chordata; class Mammalia; order Scandentia; family Tupaiidae; genus Tupaia; species Tupaia tana. The sequence continues at coordinate 17,455,022 of JAKSZU010000018.1, read as the reverse complement.
CAAACTCAAAAAAAAAAAATCCCAAACTCAGGCTCCGGCTCTCAAGACACATAAAATCTGGGTAGAGGCAACGTGGTGGGCAAAACAAACTCAAGAGAAACTATTAACAAACAGTGGTGTGGGTACGAAGAATTCATCTTAAAAGAGGTAAGAGTGAAGGAAGGTGGGTTAGGAGCGAGGTGGGGTGGAGGATCTTAAAGAAGGTGGAGGAAGTTTATCATGTTGAAATGGAACAACATGGCGGCAGAACCTGCATCCGGTGCGTTCTGCACAGTGACCCAGCTCTTAGCATAAGGCCTGACCCACAGCGGGCCTTCAGGAAATATCTGAGGAATGAAATGAAGACGGAGGGGGCTGGTGCTAGAAGGCTAAATAGGTGAAAAGGGAGGAGGCATTCCAGCATGAGGAAAGGCCCAGAGAAATAAGTCGGATGTCTTGGTGAGACTGGTTTAACCACAGCAGTGGGTGTGTAGTGAGGAGAAGTGAGGAATGAGGTTAGATATGGGGCCCCATGGGGGGAGGCCAGAAAACCAGGTGGAAAAGTTTAGAGATGGACATTCCTTTATCTTTTCACCAAGATTTTTTTTTAAAGGAATTAGTCGTTTAATTTTATTTGTCATTATTATTGTTCAATTTGACCAGAGAGAGACAGAGAGAGAGAGAGAAAGAGAGAGTGATAAAGCAAACTGCCAGGTCCAGGACTCGAACTGCAGTCAGCCATGTGGGAGTCCAGCATCCTAAACACCATTCCACCTGCTGCCCCCACTTCTCACCAAGGTTTTATTGAGTGCAGACCACATGCTCAAGCCATAGGCAAGGGCAAGTAATGGAGCTAAAGAGATGAATGAAAAGGCTTCAGCCTCTGATGGGGATAGGACACATTCTGCCCTTGATTGTAATAACTAAGAGTGATGGTACAGGCAAAATAGTTTGAAATTCTAACCACAGTGGGGAGCAGCAGTTAGCATAATGGCTGTGTTGCTGGACTCCTATATAGTCGACCACGGTTTGAGTCCTGGACCTGGTGGCTTAAATTCATGCAGGGCGCATGTGCATGCGTGCCCAAGATCCTAAGAGGAGAATGGAGGAGAAGGGATTGTGGCGTGGCCATCCCCTCTGGAGGGTGATTTCTCGCTTTCTGTCTCTTTGTCTCTCTCTGTCTTTCTGGCAAGAGCACACGGCCTATAGCAAAAACCTCTCAAAAAAAAAAAAAAAAAAAAAAATCTAACCACAGTTTGGTTGCAAGAAACATGCTCAAACGAGTTGGGAGTTTGTTGGAAGTACACCAGACATCCAAGGCTAGGAAGCTGATTTGCTTCTGGCAACTCTAGCAATGCCCCTTCTCACTTCCTCCCTTCCTCTCCTGCAGTGATGCTTCATGGATGAGCTACCCTTTGAGCAGACTTCATTCTCTAGCTTCCCTGTCTTATAAGGATTTTACTTGGTACAAGCTTGACACCTTGGTACCACAATACTCTCCTGCTCCAGTGCCAGCCATCCTCATTCTCTCTGGGAGCCTTGTAAGTTAGAATGTCAAGGATCCAGCCTATGGATGGGTACGCTGGGTCAGGTGCGCACTCAGAACCAATCAGCTATGGTCAAGGAGCACATTCTTAAAATATAGCCATATTGGGTCTGACAGGTGCTGTGATAGTGAAGGCACTGGACCTCCACGTAGCTAACCACAGTTCGAGCCCCAGACCTGGAGGCTTGCTTTCTCACTTTCTCTCTCTAGTAAAAAATTAAAATAATAATAATAAATAAATCTTTTCTTTTTTTTTTTTTGGAGAGGTTTTTGCTATAAGGTGCGTGTACTCTCCAGAAAGAGAGAGAGAAAGACAGAAAGACCGAAAGCAAGAAATCACCCCCCAGGGGGGATGGCCACGCCGCAATCCCTTCTCCTCCATTATCCTCTTGGGATCTTGGGCACGCATGCACACGCGCCTGGCGTGAGTTTAAGCCACTGGGTCAGGGACTCAAACCACGGTCGACTACGTGGGAGTCCAGCGACATAGCCATTACACCAACTGCTGGTCCTGATAAATAAATCTTAAAAAAAAATATGACCACTTACACTCGCCAAGAACTGTAGATAAAAGACATTTCTAAGGAAGGGGTCAATAAAGGGCAACAGGAGGCAATAATGGACACGCTTAATCCTGACAGGTCACCTGAGTGGAACTGGTGACAGGAGAAGGCTACAGTGGGCCTGACTTAGGGTCTGATTTTACCCTAGGGGGAAAATGACATTCTAACTGTGGATGAAAGCAGCATTCTAGAGTAATTAGACAGATGGCGGCCTGTAGGAGGAGTTAGAAAAGTCAAGGAACTGAAGGAACCCAGACTAATCTAGAATGGAGCAGTTTATAGATAAGATTTTTTGTTTCTTTCTTTCTTTCTTTTTTTTTTTTTATTTTATTTGATGTGACCTACATTTTTTTTCAGGGCAGTCTGCTTTTCATTTATTGCTCTCACCCCAGGCCACGTCAGGCTCAGAGTAGAAATTCACTACACATTTTTTCAATTGAATTGAATTCCCCTAAACCCAGACAATCAAGGAACATGTTGTTATTTGTATTCTGTTAAGGGACAGAGTCTGGACCAGGAACACAAAACAAAATGAAACAAAACAATCAAAACATGATTTCTCTGATTACTGATGCGGGCTCAGGTCACTGGATGCAAAGTTGGTGAGAAGCAAGAATGCAGCCAAAGGAGAGGCTGAGCCGAGGTCCCTGGGCAGGCCAGATAAACAGATAGCACTGTGCTCGCTGTGTTGGCTGTGCTTGGTGGCTCCAGGAGATCAAAGTCGGCTTCCCCTGCAAGGCAGCAAGCATGGCAAGGGTCTCCTCTCACCCAGTCTCCCAGGGACGCTCACAGGTGGAAAGCCACATCCCTAGTGGGCACACCTTTGGCCGCGGCCAGCCTGCAGGCATCTGTGACAGATCTTTAATGGTCTAGAATGTAGTTCTCTCAGACGGGCAGCTGTGATATCACTGGGCAGAAGGGTTTCTGGACGGACTACCTGGATTCACAGCCCAGATCTGCCACTTGGGCAAGTGTCTCAGCTCCTTAACTGCTTTGTGATTCAGTTTCCATATTTGTACAACAGGGATAAGAGACTCCCTTTGGGAATCTTTTTCTTTTTTTTGAGAGGTTTTTGCTATAGGGCGTGTGCGCTCTCCAGAAAGACAGAGACAGAAAGCCAGAAATCACCCTCCAGGGGGAATGACCACGCTGCAATCCCTTCTCCTCCATTCTCCTCTTGGGATCTTGGACACGCACATACACGTGCCCAGTGTGAGTTTAAGCCACCAGGTCTGGGATTCCAACCACCGTTGACTACATGGGAGTCCAGTGACATAGCCATTACTCCAACTGCTGGTCCCTCCTTTGGGAATCTTTGAGAAGATTAAGTGAGATAACATATATTTAAGCATATGCATTTAATATGTAAAGCAATTAAAATAGTGCCTGGCACATAGTAAACCACCTTGATTACTGTAATGGCTACAGAAAAACTAGACTATAGAGAAGAGTTTCCCAACCTGGAGGGCTCTAGACATCATTAAACTTGGCAGCTGGTAGCCCAGTTCAGGGCGCCAGATCCAACATGGCCTACTGCAGTTTGAATCCCGGCCACATGTGTGGGCACTTGTGGCCACATGTGCGTGTGTTCCCCAAACCCCAATAGGATGGGCAAATGGAGGAGAATGGATTGCTGTGTAACAGTCTTTGATTGGGTGCTCCAGGAGCAGGTCAAAGCCAATTTTCCCTGCACGGGTAGCTAGCATGGCAGGGATCTCTCTCTCTGCGTCTTTGTCTTTTCTGGCAATGGAAACACACACACACACACACACACACACACACACACACACACACACAGATAGCTGTTGGTGGTTATGATTTGGGCCTGTCTATTACCCATTCTTCTTTTCTTCTATTTTTAAATGTTCTTTTTCCTTTTTTCAATCCATGATTGCGTACATGCACACACACATGGATGTATGCACGAGAGAGGGAGAAGAGTGCCCTTTGTAGGGTCTCGTCATGCTGCGGTCCCCTTTTGCTCATCAGATTTGAGCACTCGCAAATGTACCTGGGCTGTTTCAGGCCAACCAGGCCGGGGATTTGAACTACAGCTACCATGTGGAATCCAGCTTCCCTTGAGCAGCACATTACCACTGCCCCATGGAGGTGACACCCTCCTTTCTTGTCTGGCTCAGGAACAGAAATAGAAACTTAACAACTCAATTAGAATTCTTTCCTAGGATTTTTCCAATTGAGAAAAAAAGACAATTACCATCCCCCCTCCCCCGCTGCCCGCCCCCTTATTTCTTCCTTTTGGGTTTCTTTAGTTTCATTTCATTTCATTTTTGCCTCTGGATGTATGTGCTTGCCAGAGAGAAACAGAGAGAAAGAAAGTGAGAAATCACCTCCCCAGGGGGAATGGCGACACTGTACTCTCTTCTCCATTCTCCTCTCAGTATTTTGGGCATGCACACACATACACCCAGAGTAGTTTTCAAGTTGCTGGATCCAGGACTCAAGCCACAATCAGCCATGTGGGAATCCAGTGCTTTAACTACCATGTCACCTGCCCCCCCCCCCACACACACAAATACTGATGGTCCCCAACTTATGATGGTTCAACTTAGGATTTTCCAACTTTACGATGGTGCAAAAGCAATACACATTTGGTGGAAACTGTACTTCAAATACTCACGCAACCATTATGTTTCTCATTTTCAGTATTTAATTATAGGAGGTATTCAATACTTGATTATGAAATAGGTAGGGTTTGTATTAGATGATTTTGTCCAACTGTAGGTTAGAGTTGGTGTTCTTAGCATGTTTCAGGTAGGCTAGGTTTTCATCTTAATGCTATTTTCAACCTACAATGGTTTATTAGGATGTAACCCCATAATTCAAGGAGCATCTGTGCTAAGGATATGAGTTCAGAGCTGCTTTTGCTTATTTCCATCTCCATGTGGAGAAGCTGGCCCGAGATAAGGAGCTGGTTTGAGAGACTCTGGAACAGAGTTCTGGCTGGGGTACAGTCCCAAGCTTCTGAGTCCAGCTGACCCAGGAGCCAGACATCCACTCCCAGGAGTCTGCAGTCTGATTGCAGAAACCATTAAACCAGTCTCTTTGTTTTTCCTTAAACTGCTTTAGATTTGTTTTTTGTTACTTGCATCTAGAATTTGTGTCGAGGGTCAATTCATATCTGGGTTGGCTTTTCCTTTTACATTAGAAAATGATAAAACTTTACATTTCTGGCAAACAATATAGATTCTTACTGTTTACACTACCGTTTTTAGTTTTTTTTTTTTTCCATGAAAGAGAGAGGCACTCCCAACAGGGTCCTTCTTTAGGCAGCTTCAGGCACCCCAGCTTTAGGCAGCCTGAATCATGGGTACGCACACGTATGCCCAGCATGTAAAGGAAAGCCTCAGGACAAGAACCGCGGACCTTCTCATCTGGGTCCAGTTGTATTACTGCAGCACCACTATCTGGCCCCAACACTTCTTTTAAGAATTATTTTATTTGTGGGGACCAACAGGTGCATGGTTGTTAAGGTGCTGGACACTCCCACATGGCTGACCATGGTTCAAGTCCTGGACCTGGAATCTTACTTTCTCTCTCTCTCTCTGATCAAATTAAAATATATGAATGAATAAATAAAATTAAATAATTCTTTTAAAAAAGTATTATTTTATTTAACTTTATTTATTTTATTGTGACCAGAGAGGAACAGAGAGAGAGAGAGGGAAAGTGAGAAAAGCCACCACATCTGTGACTCAAACCACTGTCGGCCATGTGGGAGTCCAGCATCATTAACCACCATGCCACCTGCTAGCTCCAACACTTTTTTTTTTGAGAGGTTTTGCTATAGGGCATGTGCGCTCACCAGAAAGACAGAGATGGAGAGACAGAAAGGGGGGATCCCCAGAGGGGATGGCCACACCACAATCCCTTCTCCTCCATTCTCCTCTCAGGATCTTGGGCATTGCACGCACACACGCCTGGCGTGAGTTTAAGCCACTGGGTCCGGGACTCAATCCGCAGTCGAGTACGTGGGAGTCCAGTGACACAGGCATTATGCCAACTGCTGGTCCCTCCAACACTTTTTTTTTAAAGAGGTTTTTGCAATAGGGCACATGTGCTCACGGGAGAGAAACAGAAAGTGAGAGAGAAAGGGAGAAATTACCCTGAAGGGAGGATTATCACGCCACAAACCCTTCTCCTCCTGGGATGTTGGGCATGCATGTACTCACACCCACTGTGACTTTCAATCCACTGGGTCCAGGACCTGTCCTGCAGTCAGCCATGTGGGAGTCTAGTGACATAACCACCATCCAATCTGCTTTGCCCCTGTTTTTATAAAAAAGAACACCAGTGAGAAAATTGATGGTGGGGACCAGCAGTTGGCGTAATCCACTGTGTCACTGGACTCCCATGTAATTGACCGCGGTTCGAGTCCCAGACCTGGTGGCTTAAACTCACGCCAGGCGCATGTGCGTGTGTGCCCAAGATCCCAAGAGGAGAATGGAGGAGAAGGGATTGCGGTGTGGCCATCCCCCCAGGGGGTAATTTCTCACTTTCTGTCTCTCTGTCTTTCTGGAGAGTGCATATGCCCTATAGCAAAAGCCTCTCCTGGGACCAGCAGCTAGCATAATGGCTATGTTGCTGGACTCCCACGTAGTCAACTGCGGTTCAAGTCCCGGACCCGGTGGCTTAAACTCACGCCGGGCGCGTGTGCGTGCGTGCCCAAGATCCCGAGAGGAGAATGGAGGAGAAGGGATTGCAGCGTGGCCATCCCCCCGGGGGGTGATTTCTCGCTTTCTATCTCTCTGTCTCTGTCTGGCAAGCGCACGCGCCCTATAGCAAAAACCTCTCAAAAAAAAAAAAAAAAAAAAAAAAAAAAGAGAGAGAGAGAGAAAATTGGTGGTGCTTTTGATGTAACCAAAGAATTCATATTTTGGACCATTTGGAAAAGGGGCAGCTTTTAAAAGTTTCACCTTGAGGGCCAGCTGGTGGCATGGTGGTTCAAAGCAGCTGGATCCCATATGACTGATTTCACAGTTTGAGTCTCAGACCTGGCAGCTTGAAAAACATACTGGATACATGTGAATGTGCACCCAAAATCTCAAGAAGAGAATAGAAGAAAAGGGATTACGGCATGGTCATCCCTCCTAAGGAGTTCTCACTCTCCCCTCTCAATCTCTCTCCAGCTAACACATGTGTCCTATAGCAAAACAACTGGAAAAAAAAAAAGGTTTTATCTCGGGCCCCATGATAAGGTGACTGGATCCCACATAGCCTACTTCCTGATTTGAGTCAAGACCCAGAGGCTTGGAAAATACGCCTGGCATGTGTGTGTGCATGCCCAAAATCCCGGGAAGAGAATGGAGAAGAGATTGCAGCGTGGCCATACCCCTGTGTGAGGGGGGGGTACTCTCTCACTCCTCCCTACCCTCGCCATCGCTCTCCAGCGAGTCCACATGCCCTATAGCAAATTAAGGGGGAAAAAGTCTTATCTCTTAAATTTATATGCTTTCCAAAGATGAGAGTGTATTTATATCAAGGATCACAAACTCCAATACTACTGGGGCCGGCAGGTAATAGCAATGAGTGAAGTGGATAGGTAAGTGTGAGACCAAAAGAAATGATGGGGTCTGTGGTAAAGTGGTGAGTGCTTGCTCCCTCCAAGAGAAGCTGCTACCACTGAGGCCCAGACCATCATCTCCATGTGCAAATGGAAGCACAAATTGTTGGGGGGGGGTTTTTTGGTGAGATTTTTGCTATAGGGCACGTGTGCTTGCCAGAGAGACAGAGAGATGGAGAGAGAAAATGAGAAATACGCAAAATGAGGAGATGGCCATGCTGTAATCCTTTTTTTTCATTTATTTTTATTTATTCATTTATTTATTTTAATTTAACCAGACACACACACACACAGAGGGAAAGGGACAAAGGAAGCCTCCAGGTCTGAGACTCGAACCGTGGTTGGCCATGTGGGAGTGTCCAGCACCTTAACCACCACGCCACTTGCTGGTCCCCCCCCCCTTTTTTTTTTTAATTTATTTTTTGCTGCAATCCCTTCTCCTCCATTCTCCTTCCGGATTTTGGCATGCAGTCCCACGCGCATGGTGTGAGTCTCAAGCTGACACGTGGGAATCCAGCACGTTAACTACCATCCCACCAGCTGGTCCCAGACGCAAAGTTTTTAAGTTTTTAAGCGATTCAGGCCATTGGGAATGTTGGATGTGATATTTTCTCAATTTTGAACATTGGTTATGCATTCCACATTAAAGAATGACCTTAGGTAGTTTGCCCAGGACTGCGGAGTTGCCTGAGATGTGAATCTTTCACTGCGTGTGTAGAACAGATGATGTTCACAGGCGACCTCCGGCTCACACCCACACCCTCATTTCACCCCTCGAGGTATCTGTGCCCTCCAAGTCTCCAGCCTCACAACCTCACGAGGCAGGTGCCGTTCTCATTCCCACTTTCCAGAGACTCACCGGTTCTGGCCATGAGTATTCCATCTCTTTTTATTTCTACCACCCACTGAAACATTCCCTCTCCTCCCCTTGTGGGTCTGGGCTTGTGTGATCAAGAAGATTTGGCCTCTTTCTGGTGGCGTCCAAAATCTTCTCCATGGCTATAAAATCTCATCGATGCCTGGGGAGGGCAGGGCCCTCTGGGTAGCCGGGAGTTCAAGGAGTTCTCTCTCTAGTCCCCCTCTTTCAGCTGAAAGAAAGGTTACATTCATAAAAACATTCCATACAGTGCACTTGGACCTGGCCCACTGCCTAAATGTGGACTCCGAAAGAGGAGCGGGGAAATATATGCTTCCGGCACACAGCACCCCCTGATCAAGTCGAACCTCCAGGGTCTTGTGACTGGCAGGATACTTGACTCCTCTATTTGGGGAAGCAAAGGGGACCAACAGTTGTTGTCTGCCTTCTGGGTGCCAGGACCCCCATTGGGCACTCACAGAGGCCTCTCACTTTCCTACAAACTCCCAAGGGAAAGACTGGAGTCCCAGGCCCATGTCCTTTCCAGGCCACCTCCCTGCCAATCCAGCCGTGCCAGGAGGGCGTTTAGAATTGCCAGGTTGTCATTGCACAAGGGGAGGGGCGTGCGGCCCAGAATCGGGTGAAATAATAAGGGTCACAAATAGGCTGCCTCTGCACACAGCTCGCCAGGTGTGGGTGGGTTGCAGGGAGAGACGGGTCCAACCCTCTGTGGAGTTGTTCTCTGATGAGATGATGCATGTTAAGTGAACTATAAACTTTAAGAGCACATTCCATACCCACTCGTAAACATCAGGAACCATTCCCTTTGGGGAAGCTGGTAGTCTCGAGGCAGCAGAGCGTACTGCCAGCCTAGAAGGGCCCCCGCTAGGGTTTCCTCCCACAAGTCTGAATTCTTGTAAGGGAGCCAAAATTAGAAAGACGGCGAGATCTGAGTTTTAGCAATACCTTTAGCCCTTCCGCTTTCAGTGTCTTTGACCCCTTGCAACATGGTGACAGGAAGACAGTATCACAGTGCCATTCCCTGCTGGAGAGTCATCTCTGTAAGATCTGAGTTCAAAGCCCATCTCTGCCACTTATCTGAGTGATGGAGGAACCTAAACCAGGAACTTCTCTGGTCCTCAGAGCTCTCCTCTGAGAACGAGGCAAGCATGGGCTGGTGTAAAGACGAACCATGAGAGCCAGCAGGTGGGAGGGGAGGTTAGGATGCTGGAGCTCACACAGCTGACTATGCAGTGTGAGTCCTGGATCCGGCAGCTCGAAAGTCACGCTCGGTATTGTGTGTGCATGCCTAAAGTCTTGAGAGGAGACTGAAGGAGAAGAGATTGTGGCATGGCCATCCCACCCGGGGGATACTTCTCACTCCCCGCCCCCCCATCTCTGCATCTCTCTCGTGTGCATGCATGCCCTATAGCAAAAACTAAAAACAAAAGACCAAAAAGGGCGTGAGATGAAGATAATACTCTCCACACAACCTAGCAGTCCTACTCCTACATATTTATCCAAAAGAAATGAAAATGTCTGCTCACATAAAAGCCTGTGTGTGAATGTCTGTCACCCTAAACTGCAAGTGACCCAAATGTCCTTCAACTAATATAAGGATAAGCAAAGAGTGGTACAACCTTGTAACTGAATACAAGTTACCAATAATGAGGAACAGACTTGATTCACTGAGGACACCCAATACCGACAGGGATGACTCTCAAATGCGTGATGTGAAATGAAAAAAATCCAGACACAAACTATTGCATATTGTATATTCCATTTAGGAGACATGCTGGAAAAGGCAAAGCGATAAGTACAGAGGACCTATCAGTGGTTGCTACAGGCTGGGGGTGGTGGTAGAGGGTGAGTATAAAGGGGCAGGAAAGAACTAGGGAGGGGAGGGAAGTGTCCTGTGTCTTGATTTGTGGTCATGGCTGTAGAACCTTGTGGATTTGTCAAAACTTGCAGAACTGTCCACTGACAAGGGTGAATTCTACTGTATGTAAGTTATGCCTCATTAAACTGGCTTTTAAAAAATGCAAAAACAAAGGAAAAGAGCCGGTGCCTCCAGGAAGAAAATAACCTATAAGACTCCTTTCACTAAAGGTTAGCAACAATGTTTTCTTCCCGTTCATATTTTTACTTTAGTAAAAAGAGCCTGCAAGTTTGTATAAAAAGAAGTGCGGTGGGACCAGCAGTTAGTGTAATGGCTATGTTGCTGAACTCCCTTGTAGTCGACAGTGGTTCAACTACTGGACCCGGTGGCTTAAACTCACGCTGGGTGCATGTGTGCCCAAGATCCCGAGAGGAGAATGGAGGAGAAGGGATTGTGGCATGGCCATCCACCCTGGGGATAATTTCTCACTTTCTGTCTCTCTGTCTCTGTCTTTCTGGAGAGCACATGTGCTCTGTAGCAAAAACCTCTCAAAAAAAAAAAAAAAAAAAAAAAAAGAAGTATGGTACTGTGTGTGTGTGGGCACACGTGTGTAATCAGTAGGACTTGTATAAAGAAACTCCGAAAAGATACATGAGAAACTAATATCAGCATAGACTGAGAGTAGAGAAGGAGGGAACTGAGTAAAAACAAAAAAAGGGGGGGACCGGCAGGTGGTATGGTGACTAAGGGCACTGGACTCCCACATGGCTGACCACGGTTCAAGTCCCTGACCTGGTGGCTTGCTTTTTCACTTTCCCTTTCTCTTTCACTCTGTCCCTCTCTGGTCAAATTAAATAAATAAAGTTAAATAAAATAATTCTTATAAAAAAAGGGGGGGGGCAACCCAGTTGGAGAAAGACTTATCAGCATAAATTGTGTGTGTGTGTGTGTGTGTGTGATATGCATAATCTTTGAACCATACTAAGATATTACCTATAAAAACATTAAATTACCAAAAAATCAAACAAGTTCAAAAGAGAGGGAAATGCTTACTGCCCAGGCATGCCTCCCCACACGTGGTATTTGAGGGGGTGGCATTCTCGTGACAGGCACATCACGGGAGCATCTGCTCACTGGCCCTTGGCCCCACCCATCCTGAGGCATGACCAGGTGCCTTAGTAAATGGCCACGGATGGCTCCGCAGTCCCGGTTCGAGAGTGAGCAGAACTGAGAACGCTCTCCCTGAGGCATCTCCCCAATGTATCTCCCAGTGGTACAAATTCCATTTAGTGTTCCACCCTGAAATAAAAACGATGGGCCTCAGTTCCCAGTCGGTGTCAATGTCTGCCATCAGGCTCTTCGACTCTTTGCCCAGAGGCATGTTTTGTAAGAGAGCCGCGGCACCAATGGAAACTTGGGAGGCTGAGTTAGTTCAGTCCTAGTCTTGCCCGGGGGACACCCAGATGAGAGATCTAGAAGCTCAGCAGCTGGGTCCGCCATGTTTGGGAGTCAAGCCAGTAGAGTCTCACTCCGCTTCTTTCTAGATGAGAGCCCTTGGCCAAGCATTTCACCTCTCTGTGTCTGTTTCTCCTCTGTAAATGGGAGTGCTAAGGCAGCCTGTGTCCGATTGGTTGACAGGACAGTGAAAGGAGAGTGTGTGGTGGCCACCTGCAGCTCCGTGAGGAGCCTGATTTAAGTGCTCAGCACCCAGGAGCCCTTCTCGGACAGTCTGCCTGGGCTGTCTCAAGGCTGCACACGTGGTTCAGGGGGAGAGGGTGACAGGAGGAGCAGCCACATGGAACAATACCAAGAATGAGAGCAGGGCGGCGGGGCTGACTCACTGCATGACTCACTTCCTTGCCCAGGGATGTTCTAAGCATCCTCATACTCCCCAGAGCCTCGGTTCCCTGTTGGGGGAAAGACCCAAGGAAGGTGCCCCTGCCCTCAGAGAGAACAGAGAACAGAATGCTAGGCCTTCCCCTTCATGCCCAAGACCAAAGGAGAGTTTGGCTAGCTAGGGCATCGTTTTTTTAATTCATAGAGTAACAGATCCTCTAAGATGCCATCATTTTCAGAAAGAACAGGTTTTGTTCTGAAGTGCAGGAGAGATTCTGGGTTCCTTTTGCCCTTTTTCTGATGACCCCAGGGGTATCTGTAGCCCATGGAGTATTTAGACACTTCAGAAAAGTCTAAGGATACTGCAAAAGTCACCCGTAGCCCTGTCACGCAGACTCAATCACAGGGACGTGTTTGGTATTTTTCCATTCTTTTTTCTTTCCTGCTTTTAAAAAATTATAGTCAAGTTTATATTGTCACTAGCCAGCCAAAAGAAATATGCAAACGACAGATGTGAGCCACATATGTAACTTAAAATATTTTAGTAGCCTCACTAAAGAAAATAAAAACAAACAGGTGAAATCAATTTTAATAGAGTTTATGCAACCCCCATAGATTAAAAATATTATCATTCTATCCTGTAATCAACATAACAACATTATTATTATTATTTTTAAGTGTCTTTGTTTCTTCCATGAGGTGATGAGAGAGAGAGGCAGCATCCCTAATAGGGTCTCGATGCCACAATTGATCCTCAGCCTTCAGCCAGCCCCAGATCTGGGGGGTGTGTGTGCCCGGCAGACTCAGGAAATCTCTGGATGCAAACCAGGAACCTTCCCATGTGGGATTGCCTCCACACATTGCATTTTACTCCTGCTGCACCATCTGGCCCAGCATAAAATTATTAAGGAGGGCCAGCCAGTGGAATGGTGGGTGAGGTGGCTGGATCCCACATGGCCAGCTGCAAGGTTCAAGTCTCAGACCTGGCAGCTTAGAAAACTTGCTGGGCATTTGTGTGTGCATGCCTCAAATCCTGGGAGGAGAGTGGAGATGGGACTGTGGCATGGCCATTCCCCCTAGGGGGTGCTTTCTCGCTTTCCCTCTCTTTCTTTTTGGCAAGCACACACGCTCTATAGCAAATTAAAAAAAAAATTTTTTTTTGAGAGGTTTTTGCTTTAGGGCTTATGCACTCTCCAGAAAGACAGAGAGAGACAGACAGAAAGAAAGAAAGTAGACATCACCCCCCAGGGGGGATGGCCAGAAACTCTTCTCCTCCATTCTCCTCTCCTGATCTTGGGCATGCACATACACATGCCCGTCATGAGTTTAAGCCACTGGGTCCGGGACTTGAACCATGGTCAACTACATGGGAGTCCAGCAACATAGCCATTATGCCAACTGCTGGTCCCTAAAACAATTATTAATTAAATATTTTAGATGTTTGTAGATCTCAGTTTGGCTAGCCATATTTCAAATGCTCAGAAGCCACATGGTGGCGGGAGGACAGCAAGTGGCATGGTAGTCAAGGGCACTGGACTCTCCCATGGCTGACCATGGTTCAAGTCCTAGACTTGGCAGCTTGCTTTCTTACTTTTCCTTTCTCTCTCTCTTTCTCTCATTCTGTCCCTCTCTGGTCAAATTTAAATAAATAGATAAATAAACAAGATAAAAATAAAGTTCAATGAAATAATTCTTTTTTTAAAAAAAATATAAAAGCCACATAGGGCTGTTGCTTCCACACTGGATGGTACAGATCTGTACGATTTCTATTTTTTTTAAGAATTATTTTATGGGACCAGCAGTTGGCGTAATGGCTATGTCGCTGGACTCCCATGTAGTCAACCGCGGTTCGAGTCTCGGACCCGGTGGCTTAAACTCACGCCGGGCACGTGTGCGTGCGTGCCCAGGATCCCGAGAGGAGAATGGAGGAGAAGGGATTGCGGCGTGGCCATCCCCCCTGGGGGGTGATTTCTCGCTTTCTATCTCTCTGTCTCTCTCTGTCTGTCTGGCGAGCGCACGCGCCCTATAGCAAAAACCTCTCCAAAAAAAAAAAAAAAAAAAAAAAAAAAAGAATTATTTTATGAACTTTATTTTATTTATTTTATTTTGACCAGAGAGGGACAGAGTGAGAAAGAGAGAGAGAAAATGAGAAGGCAAGCTGCTGGGTTCAGGATTCGAACTATGGTTGGCCTTGTGGGGAGTCCAGCCTCCTTAACTGCCACACCACCTGCTGGCTCCACTCTGTACAATTTATATCTTGCTATTGTTTTTGCTTAAATTGCATCCTAACTTTGCTCATTTCATAGAATATCTTATTATTGTTTTAATTTTTACTTATTTCTTCTTCTTCTTCAATTTGATCAGAGAGAGAGAGAAAGAGAGAGGGAGGGAGGGAGGGAGATGAGAAAGCAAGCATGAGGTCCAGGACTTGAACCATGGTCAGCCATATGGGAGTCCAGTGCCTCAACTACCACACCACCTGCCGGCCCCTTAATATTACCTTTTTTTTGGGAACCAGCAGTTAGCGTAATGGCTATGTCACTGGACTCCCACGTAGTCGACCGCGGTTTGTGTCCAGACCTGGTGGCTTAAAACATGCCGGGTGCGTGTGCGTGCATGCTCAAGATCTCCAGAGGAGAATGGAGGAGAAGGAATTGCAGCCTGACCATCTCCCCTGGGGGGTGATTTCTCGCTTTCTGTCTCTATGTCTCTCTCTGTCTGTCTGGCGAGCACACGCGCCCTATAGTGAAAACCTCTCCTACCTTTTTTTTTTAGAGAGATTTTTTTTTAATAATTAAAAAATTCAATTTATTTTAATTTGACCAGAGAGAGACAGAGAGAGAGAGAGAGGGGAAGTGAGAAAGCAAGCCACCAGGTCCAGGACTTACCGTTGTTGGTCATGTGGGAGTTCCAGTGCCTTAACCACCACACCACCTGCTGGTCCCTAGAGAGATTTTTGCTGTAGGACACGTGTGCTTCCTGTAGAGAGAGAGATAGAAAGTGAGAAATCACACCCCGGGGGGGATGACTGTGCCACAATCTCTTCTCTCCATTCTCCTGCACAAGTGCCTGGCATGTGTTTCATGCCACTGGGTGTAGCACCTGAACCATGGTCAGCCATGTGGGAATCCAGCACCTTAACCATTGCACCACCTGCTGGCCCCAGAATATCTTTTAAAAAAAAAAAAAACAAAAACAAAAAAACAGGCTTTTAAAAGTCTTTGTTACATGTATTTACTATCCAATTCCAAAGGCAATATATTTTGTCTTTGTTTTATTTTGTTTCTCCCTGGTCAGGAGCAATTTGCATTACTATTTGCTTTAATTCTATTTTTTCAGCAGATGCATATAATATGTATACTATTGTACATTTAAACAAGTTTCTTAAGCACTCCCTTCAGTTAACAATATGTTGTAAATATACAAACAACAATAATAATGTCAACAGAGCGTCTGCAGAGAACCAGGCACGTTCAGACATCGGTTTCCAGTCCACCACCTGTTTTCATCATTGCAGAGGGAAGGGTGGTATTTCCATTCCTGTTTCTCAAAAGTTGAAACTGCTGTTTACAAAAGAAAGGTGATTTTCTTTTTTTGGAGAGGTTTTTGCTATAGGGCGTGTGCGCTCGCCAGACAGAGAGAGACAGAGAGATAGAAAGCAAGAAACCACCCCCCAGAGGGGATGGCCACACCGCAATCCCTTCTCCTCCATTCTCCTCTTAGGATCTTGGGCACGCACGCACACGCGCCTGGCGTGAGTTTAAGCCACCGGGTCCGGGACTTGAACCGCTGTCGACTACGTGGGAGTCCAGCGACATAGCCATTACGCTAACTGCTAGTCCCAGAAAGGTGATTTTCATTATTGCAAAGTTAGGATTCAACCCAGATCTTTCGATTTTAACTCCAGAGCCTTTCATTCTGCCATCTGGCCTCTTGGAGAGAGGCAGGATGGAGATCCAATATATGCTAAAGAAGCAATTTGCAAATGAATGTTTAGAATAGGCCTCTCAGTCGCCTGGGACTGGCTCTTCCCTTAGTTTTGCCTAACAACCTCCTTAATCACCAGGGTAATCTTTTCCTGCCCTGCACCCTCATTGCCCCAGGGCTGCCACCTTCTATGGGAACATTTTTCCCCATCAGGATTTCTCCTCGATAACTCTCAAGAAAACATCCTGGTAGTCTTCTGTGAGCCAGGGTGTCTCAGACTCAGCACTGATTTTGTTGTGGGGGTGTTCTGTTGAGCAGCACGGCTGATCTCTGCCCCTTAGATGCCAGTAGCACTTCCCTCCCACTGCCATTTGTGATGTTCAAAAGTGCCTGCAGGCCTTGCCAAATGTCCCCTGGGGGGAACCTCCTCTGGTCGAGAAGCGCTGCCCTATGTATTAGTATTACCAATAGGAGATTCTCCCAGAACAGCTTTATTTGTTTTGTATACTCTTTGCACTGCTCACAGTAGTAACCTCTTCTTTCTACTGTTGAGCCTCCAGTGTCTGCACACAGCAGGCACCTGATAAACTTGCGCACAATGAAGGATGCTGGTGATTTTATTTTTGTACATTGCTTTAGGCTTTTCAAGACTGAGCTAAGTGTACAGAAAATGTACTTCAGGCTCAGAGACTATCAATTCCTTCAGAGCTGAAAATTCTTATAGACTATACCTGCAATCTCCTCTGATTCAGAAAACACGCCCTTTAAAGCTCATATTCATTTCTCCTAGAGATCCATACCTCTCAAATTAAAAAAAAAAAAAAAAAATTAAAACAGAATCTCACCATGTCCCTGCCTCTGTAGAAGCCAGCAGGTGGCATGGTGGTTAAAGGACTGGACTACCACCAGGCCTACTTTGGTTGGAGTCCCAGACCTGGTGGCTTGCTTTCTCACTCTCTCTCTCTCTCTGTGTCTCTCTCTGGTGAGTGCATGTGTCCTACAACAAATTTTAAAATAATAATAAATTTAAAAATAATTATTTTTTTTTCTTTTATACATGCTAGAGTGTATACACACATGTGAGACAGAGAGAGGTGAGACAAAGGAACGCCCTCCCCAGGCTCTGGTCATGCTGTAATCCCCTTCCTTCTGTCTTCCAGCCTGTTGGCTCTTGGGCACCTGCTGGTGTGTTTCTGGCTGATCAGGCCCGGGATTCAAACTGCGATTGCCATGTGGTCTCTAGCTTCGCTTGAGGAGTCATTACCACTGAGCCACAGAGCCCGCCCTCAACCCTTTGATTCAACAGAGTCTTGCTATGTTTCCCAGGCTGGCCTGGACCTCTGGATCCTCCTTCCTCAGGTTCCTGGTTGATGGGATTACTGGTGCACACCACTGTGCCTGGCCTTTAGGTTGGAACAGGAATTAAACCCCGGCCTCCTATTCAGTGCCAGCCTGTGGAGCGCAGTGTCCCAGCGGTGGGCACCACCACAGCTGGTCTCAGAGTCTGATAGTCAGCTTACTTTCTTATATCAAAGAGAATGATTTGCAATTTTACCGATTACATCCCTGAATGTCACATTGCATTTGGATCATGTACACAAGCCCAATGAGACTGACAAGTATTTCTAAGGCAAAGGAAAGATTATTTTTAATATTTGTATCATATGACATCTTTTGTACATACCATAACTATTTTTCTAATTTGGGTCGTTTATATTATTTCCAACTTTCCCTTTTATATATATAATATATATTAATATTATTAACTAATATATTAATATATATTAATATTAATATATATTATATATGTTTAAAATAATTATATATAGTTTTAATAATATATACATTTAAAATAATTATTTACTTTTGTTTGTTATTATTATTATGTTTTAGAGAGATTTTTGCTATAGAGTGCTCATGGAGAGACAGAGAAAGACAGAGACAGAAAGAGAGAAGTCACCCCCGGGGGGGGGGATGGCCACACTGCGATCCCTTCTCCGTTCTCCTCTTGGGATTTTAGACACATGCACATGTGCCCAGCAAGTGAGTTTAGGCTGCCTTGTTTGGGACTCGAACCACAGTCCACTATGTGGAAGTCCAGTGACATAACCATTCTGCCATCTGCTGGTCTCATTATTATTTTATAAATATAACCAAAGAGAGACAAAGGGAAAGTGAGAAAGCAAGCTACCAGGTCTGGAACTCACACAGTGGCTGGCCATGTGTGAGTCCAACCCCTTAACTACCTGCCATCTGCTGGCACCTCAACCCTTCCTTTTAAATAACACTACAAGAAGCATATTAGTACATGTATCCTTGCTTTACACTTTTTAAAAAGTTTATTTATAGGTACTAGCAGATGGTATACATTTATATCGCTGGACTCCCACGCAGTTAACCACAGCTCATGCTGGGTGACCAGCAGATAGTGTAATGGTTACGTTGCTGGACTCTCACATAGTCGAATGCAGTTTGAATCCCAGACCCAGCAACTTAAAACTCACGCTGGGTGCATGTGCTTCCATGCCCAAAATCCCAAGAGGAGAATAGAGGAGAAGGGATTGCAGTGTGGCCATCCTCCAAAAGGGTAATTTCTCACTTTCTCTTTCTCTATCTCTGTCTCTCTGGCAAGCACATGTGCCCTTTAGCCAAAAAAAACCTCTCTGAAATAAAAAAGGTTATTTATATCCCTTTTTCATGAGAGAGATAGAGAGCAGCCAGCCCCAAAAGGCCCTCACCCTATGGTCCACCCCTAGTCCCAGCTGGCCTGCCCAGTGTGCTCAGGGAGGTATCAGGGTGTGAATCCAGGACCACATGGGTCCAGTTGTACTTCCTCCTGACTCTATACTTTTATTTAAATAAAGAAAATCAATATCCTAGTTATAAAATTTCAATGAATATCCCTTCCTTCTCAGCACATACATGCTTTTGCTGAATTTTACACCTTCTCAGGTTCTAGAAACAAATCTTTAGCACTAACCCAACTAATAAAATTCCATTAAACTCAACTCCAATTGGCTCCATATTTATAAATAGAGTGTTATTTTTGTAGGCTTTGGCTCTGTAGACACTTGTCTGTCATTCTAAGTTCTTAAGTTTCAATTTTCTCCTCCATTAAATGGGAGTGAATAATAATACCTGCCTCAAAAGTTTTTTTAAGGATTAAGTGAGATAATGTATGCAAAGTTCCTGGCACATACAAGAAAACAAAACAATTTTGTTCTTTAGATTTTGGTCAGAGGGTATATGTGCTCACCAGAGAAACAGAGACAGACAGTGAGAGAAAGAAATCACCCCTGGGGGCGTGGCCATGCTGCAGTCCCTTCTCCATTCTCCTCGCGGGATTTTGAGTACACATGCACATGCTCCTGGTGTGATTTTCTTTTTTTCTCCTTTTTTAAAAATTAATTAATTTATTTTAATTTGACCAGAGGGGGACAGAGAAAGAAAGTGAGAGAGCCAGGTGCCAGGTCTGGGACTTGAACTGTAGTTATTCATGTGGGAGTCCAGCACCCTTAACCATCATGTCACCTGCTGGCCCCATGGTGTGATTTCCAAGCCCCTGGGTCTCGAACTTGAACCATGAAGTAGGCCACGTGGGATCCAGGTACCTTAACTTTCATACCACCTGGTAGCCCTAATTAAAAAATTTTAAGGTATAGTAAAATGTTAATTGTATAATATAAGTGGTGGGTATATGAGTGTTCTCAATACAATTATTTCAACTTGTCTATGTATTTGAATATTTTATAATGAAATGTTGGGAAAATAAAACAATAAATATGGGAGCGGGATAGTGGGGACAGTGGTAGGGTGAAGCTTTACAAAGTTGACCCTCACCTCCAGCTTCGAGTCTGGAGACCGCTCTGAACACCTGGCACTGGCATGCCCATGTTCCAGGGCAGGCTGAGGCTGGGGTGGACTGTGGGGTGAGGAACCCTGTTGGGGGTGCCTGTGTCTCAGTCTCTTTCTCTGTGTGTGTGTGTGTGTGTGTGTGTGTGTGTGTGTGTGTGTCCTGCTCCCTTGTGGAAAGAAGCAAACTTTAAAAAACAAGAAAATTTGGGGCCAGCAGGAGGCTTAGTGATTAAGGTGTTGCACTCCCATGTGGTCGCCAGGGTTTGAGTTCTGGCCCTGGCAGTTTAAAACTCATGCCGGGCGCATGTGTGTGTGTGGCCAAAATCCTGGGAGGTGGATGGAGGAGAAGGAATTTGGTGTGGCCATCCCCACCCGGTGTGGGGGGGTGATTTCTCGTTTCCTGTCTCTGTCTCTCCAATGAGTACATGTACCCTGTAGAAAAATCTCTCTCTCAAAAAAAGAAAACATAATAAATGTTGTATTAGTTGGTCTCATGATATTTTCTAAAGCGGGCTGAGGCAAACAGAGAAAGGTGCAAGGTAAACACATCTCATCAAGCTCGGACCTTGGCATTGGTACGTTGGGTGTCACGCTGAGTTTATGTCACATCTCGGGGTATAGAAAAGTGTGACCAGAACTTGTGTGAGTGCTAGAAAGGACTGTTGGTTTTTGTTTTACCATCTGGTCTCAGAATATAAACCACAGTGTGTGGGGACAGCATATGCTACGGACACAATTTGTTTTCGGTTTTTTAATTTAGGAAATTAAAATATATAGTTTATTCGCAAAGTTACTTTGAAACATTGAGAACAAGTGCTTGCTTTGGAGACAAACTGCAAAGGATTTGAGTGGGACTCCTTTCTCCGCTGGCTATGGAATGCGACATTGAGTGAGATACCTCTTCTCTTTGGGCTCAGTTTCCTCATCTGTAAAATGGTACATTCCTTGCAGAGTGGTGGGAAGATTAAGTGAGAACACCCCCAAAGGCTGGTGCAGGGCTTGGCAGACAGCAGAGGCTAATAATACAGAGTGCAATTTCCTCCTTTCTAATGGGCAGCACTTTTAGTGTGTTTTGCCAGGGAATTATTCAGAATGCCACTCTGCTAATGTATCCAAAGGTGGTTTTTCTTTGGGAAGGTCATGCAGGGCTCAATATCCTGAACTGCCCAGGGGCCAG
This sequence comes from Tupaia tana, assembly GCA_026018925.1. NCBI lineage: Eukaryota > Metazoa > Chordata > Mammalia > Scandentia > Tupaiidae > Tupaia > Tupaia tana. The sequence goes on along the minus strand of JAKSZU010000018.1, from coordinate 17,433,823 downwards.
TGGTGAAAAGCTCAGCATATTGTTGTTCTGATTTCCTCCTATTCAGAGCCCCTGCAAGGGGTAACTGGCTTTATGATTCACTGAGATCCCTCCCAGAAATTTCTCTTTGACCTTAAACGTGTGAAAATTCCATTCCTGGCAAGTGGAGCGCATTGCTTGGAGAAGCTGAATTTATTTTGTGTTTGGAATTCTCTGCTCTCACTTAACGTCAGAGAACCCAGAATGTCCACCCATCATCTGCAGAACGTGGGCTTGCCAGGGTGTATTACAGAATTCCACACCCCCGTGTTTCCTGATATTCCAGAACACGCCGCCTTCCCATCCTTCACTGCGGGCAACATGAAATACATCCCAAATCACGCTCATTATTTTCTACAACAATCGTGGCCATGGCCAGCATCGCTTTCCTCTTGGCACAGGATAGAGGGAAAGAGGAGGGGCTGGTGCCAGTCTGTAGGGAGACTCATGCCAAGTAAACAGGCCTCGTGCTCCAGGCAGACACAGCCCTTGCTGGGGCACGAGACTACATAGTTTGAGTCTTGGACTCACTGGCTTGAAAATCATGCTGGGTGCAAGTACATGCATTCCCAAAACCCCAAGGGGAGAATGGAGAAGGGTTTGTACATGGTCATCCCCTCTAGGAGGTTCTCTCTCTTTCTCTCTCTCTCTCTGTGTGTGTGTGTGTGTGTGTCTGCCACACACATAAGCCCTATAACAAATTTTAAAAAACAAAGCTTGAAAATGGGTCTAGCCACTGTGGTGTGGTTGGTAATGCTAGTGCCCTGCAGTACTGAAAGCCATACAACAACTGTGGTTCAAATTCCTTGTTGACCTAAAAAATGGTGAGACCAGCAGATGGTGTAATGATTATGTCACTGGACTTCTGTGTAGTCGCCTGTGGTTCGAGTCCCAGACCTGGTGCCTTAAAACTCAGTAAACACATGCCCAAAATCCTGAGAAGAGAATGGATACGAAGGGATTCTGGTGTGGCCATCTCCCCTGGTGGGAGTGATTTCTCACTTTCAGTCTCTTTTTCTGTTTCTAGCAAGTGTACGTGCCCTATAGCGAAAATCTCTTTTTTTTTTTTTAAAAAAAAAAAAAAAAAAAAAAAAAGCTCTGAGCTCATGTGTGGGTGCCCAGGATCCTAAAGAACTGGAGGTCTGGGGAAAGGGAATTGCAGCATGACAAGACCCTGTAAAGGATATTTTCTTACTACCTCTCTCTCCTTTTCTCTCTCATGCATGCACATACTTTTTAAAAAAATTATTCATTTAATTTTAGTTATTACTTATTCTTCAATTTGACCAGAGAAAGACAGAGAGACAGAGAGAGAGAAAAAGAAAGCAAGCTAATAGGTCCAGGACTTCAGGACTTCAACCGTGGTAAGCCATGTCAGAGTCCAGTGCCTTAACCACCACGCCACCTGCCAGCCCCATGCATACACTTTTTATCATTAAAAATAATTGAGAGGGACCAGCAGTTAGCGTAATGGCTATGTCGCTGGACTCCCACGTAGTCGACCGCGGTTCGCGTCCCGGACCCGGCGGCTTAAACTCACGCCGGGCGCGTGTGCGTGCGTGCCCAGGATCCCGAGAGGAGAATGGAGGAGAAGGGATTGCGGCGTGGCCATCCCCCCTGGGGGGTGATTTCCTGCTTTCTATCTCTCTGTCTCTCTCTGTCTGTCTGGCGAGCGCACGCGCCCTATAACAAAAACCTCTCAAAAAAAAAAAAACTGAGAATGATTTTTCATAAATAGCTGTGCAACTCTGAGCCAGATGCTTTCCCTCTCTGGGAACTGGACCTCAGTCTCCTCTTTTATAAAATGGGTAGGGTAAGAGATCACTAAGCTCCCTCTTTCACATCCAGACCCACTGTTTCTCAGAGGAGTAAAACATGAGGAAGATACAGTAGGATGCAAAGATGCTATTAAAACAGAATTCTCCAAATATTAAAATGGATGCCATAGCTCCATGGAGTCCCTTTTGGCCTCATTAAGGGAAGGAACAGTTAAGACTCTATCTGGGGACCAGCAGCTGGCGTAATGGCTATGTTGCTGGACTCCCATGTAGTCGACCGCAGTTCAAATCCTAGATCCTGTGGCTTAAACTCACGCCAGGTGCGTGTGCGTGCGTGTCCAAGATCCCGAGAGGAGAATGGAGGAGAAGGGATTGTGGCGTGGCCATACCCCCCGGGGGGTTATTTCTTGCTTTCTGTCTCTCTGTCTCTTTCTTTCTGGCGAACACACATGCCCTATAGCAAAAACCTCTTCCCCACAAAAAGAATAATCTATCTGATCATTTCTCCCGCCGGGGGATCCTGCCTACCGTGGCCATTTGGGATGGAAGTCCTGTATTTGGTGATATAACAGATCTTTTCTATTTTTCTCTACTAGGATTTATTGTCTTTATAAAGGCTTAGAATGAGACAAAGGGAGACGGAGTCTAAATGCTTTGAGAAATTATAAATGTTAGTCCATTTTCTTATTTTGGTCTTTTTTTTTTTTTTTTTTTTTTTTTTGTGGAGAGGTTTTTGCTATAGGGCGCGTGTGCTTGCCAGAAAGACAGAGACAGAGAGACAGAAAGTGAAAACTCACCTCCCCCCCAGGGGGGAAGGCCACGCTGCAATCCCTTCTCCTCCATTTTCCTCTTGGGATCTTGGGCACGCACGCACAAGCACCCGGCGTGAGTTTAAGCTGCCGGATCCGGGACTCAAACTGCAGTCGACTACATAGGAGTCCAGCAACACAGCTGTTACGCCAACTGTTGGTTTCTATTTTCTTATTTCTGAACTCTGGATCTTTGGTGAGGAAGACAGGAACTGTGGCTGGTCTCCATTTTTCACTAGCTGGTGTAGGCTTAAGTTCATGGCAACCTGCCCAAGCTGTGCCAGTTGGGTGAGCTTTAGATAGCAGGATCTGAAATGGATAATTGTGCATAAAAACCCAGCCTACCTTCACTCTCCTATGAGAATTTGACATCTGACTCCTTTCCCGCAGACTGTTGGCATGGACCTGTTGATCCAGAACTGAGTCCGTGACAGGCAGTTTCTGTCCATGTTTGGCTAAAAGAGGCTGCAAGAGTGTCAAATCCTCAAGAAAGTGCTCCTTATCCACTCGTTACAGATTAGGTCAGGCCTCTGGGAAATGCTTTCAAAGCCTCCCACACATCAATGACAAGTGTCAGTGACAACTGCTGCACAGTGGGCACACTTGTCATTGTTTAAATAATTCGGTATAATTCAATTCATGTCTGTCTTTCCCTAGGATTCTCAATGGGGACAATTTTGTCCCCCCAGGGATACTTGGCAATGTTTGAAGAAGTTTTTGTTATCCTAGGGTTGGGTACCATTGGCAGTCAGTGGCTAGAGACCAGAATTGCTGCTAAACTCCCTACAGCGCACAGGATAGAACACCCCGCCCCCCATGCCACAACAAGGAATGATCCTTGCAAAACGCCCATGGTGTAGAGAGACCGCTGTGGATTGTGATGTCCACAAGGACAGTGACTGAGTCTCTTCATCACTCACCCCCTCGCACAGAGCCAGGTGCTGAAAAGGTAGTCGGAACCTATTGTAGTTGAGGACTGACCCCTGTTTAATCTGTCCTCTGGGGCTGAGAGGGCAACCGCTTGAGTTTTGTTTCCCAGGAGCTGCACCCAGGGCTTGCCATGATTCGAGTGATTCAGAATAAATGAAGAGTTTACAAACGAATAAATCCATCCATCCATTCATTTGTCTATGATCCAGATAAGCCCTCAGGCCAAGAACACTTCGCTAGTGGTCTTCTGATATCAGTTTTGGTTTTAGCACTGCCCAGGTAAGCTGTCTCATTCGTTTGGCATGTATTAATGTTTTGTAGGCCAGCATCATTCCATGTAGTTATGGAAATGTTATATATGTGCATGGTCCAGTACAGTAGCCACTAGTCATGTGTGGATTTATTTATTTATTGTTTTGCCAGAGGGCGTGTGTACTCCTCAGAGAGAGAGAGAGAGAACCCTTCAGGGCTACATGGTCATTCCACATTCCTTTTTCCATCTTTTCTCCATTCCCCCAGGATTTGAGGCACACATGCACATGTACCCGGCTTGTTTTCCAAGCTGCTGGGGCCAGGATTCAAAACCGCAGTCTTCCAGGTGGGCTCCAGCTTCCTATGGACAGTCCTCAACCCCTGTGCTACGGGCTGGCCCTACATGTGGCTTTTAAGCCCTTGAAATATGGCTAGTATGACTATTTTATTTACTGTAAACCCAAACAGCCTTCTGTGACTCATAGCTACTGTATTGATTGCAGACCCTTTAGAAGTTTCCATTTTGGATCATATCACATGTTACATATGTTGTGCCTATGTAAAAAATAGTATTGTTGCATGCATTTTTATAAATCCATGTTTTTCTAGGTCATACAACTTGGCTCTTTCATGTATTCTACTTTTTTTTTTAAGAATTACTTTATTTTGGGAACCAGCAGTTGGCGTAATGGCTATGTTGCTGGACTCCCACGTAGTCGACCGCGGTTCGCGTCCTGGACCCGGTGGCTTAAAACTCACGCCGGGTGCGTGTGCGTGCATGCCCAAGATCCCGAGAAGAGAATGGAGGAGAAGGGATTGCGGCATGACCATCCCCCCTGGGGAGTGATTTCTCGCTTTCTGTCTCTCTGTCTCTCTCTGTCTGGCGAGCGCACGCTCCCTATAGCGAAACCTCTCCAAAAAAAAAAAAAAAAAAAAAAGAATTACTTTATTTAACTTTATTTATTTTTAAAAATAATTATTTATTTAATTTTATTTATTCGTTCATTCATTTTAATTTGACCAGAGGGAGACGGGGTGGGGGGGAGTGAGAAAACAAGCCACTAGGTCTGGGACTTGAACCATGGTCAGCCATGTGGGGATTGTCCAGTGCCTTAAGCACCATGCCATCTGCTGGCCCCCATATTTATTTATTTATTTTAAATCTGACCAGAGAGGGGTAGAGCAAGAGAGAGAGAGAGGAAGTGAGAAAGCAAGCCACCAAGTCCAGTACTCGAACCCTGGTCGGTCATGTGGGAGTCAAGTGTCCTCAACCACCACACCTCCTGCCGGCCCCCATGTAATCTACTTTTGACATCTGTGCAATTAAATCTACTTTATGCCTTTTATCAACTGCATAGTACTTCTGCATAGTGGGACTACTTTGTTTTAGCCATTCTCCTACTGATAGGTATGTTGTTTGTTTCAGTTCCTTCCCTCCTTCCCTCCTTCCTTCCTTCCTTCCTCCCTTCCTCCCTTCCTCCCTTCCTCCCTTCCTCCCTCATACAATGCTGCAGTGAATATCTTTTCTTTTTTTTTTTTTGGAGAGGTTTTTGCTATAGGGCACGTGCTCTCTCTCGACAGACAGAGACAGAGAGACAGAAAGAGAGAAATCACCCAACGGGAAGATGGCCACGCCGCAATCCCTTCTCCTCCATTCTCCTCTCGGGATCTTGGGCATGCACGCACACACGCCCGGCGTGAGTTTAACCCACCGGGTCCAGGACTCGAACTGTGTTCGACTACATGGGAGTCCAGCGACACAGCCATTATGCTAACTGCTGGTTCCGCAGTGAATATCTTTGTATGTGTTCTTAGACTTATCCTGGGTAGCTCTCAAAGAGTCAAATTGCTAGATCATAGTGTGTGTATAAATTTAATACTATTAGCTTCTGGCAAAATTGGCCCCTAATTTTTTCATCCATAAAATGAGAGGGATTCAGGGGCCAGCAGGTGGTATGGACATTAAGGCACTGGATTCCACATGGCCAGCTGCACAGTTTGAGTCCAGGCCCTGGTGGTTTGGCTATCACACCAGGCACATGTGTATGCATGCCCCAAATCCCAAGATGAGACTAGAGGACAAGGGACTGTGGCATGCCCATCCTCCCAGAGAGTGATTTCTCACTTTCCCTCTCTCTCTTTCTCTCTTTCTGTCTCTGTCTCTCTCACATATTCCCTATAGCAAAAACTTAAAAAAAGAGAGAGAGGGATTCAATGATCTTTAAGGTTTCTTCTTCCAGTATGAAAATCCAGTCCTTGAGACCAGCAGGTGGCATGGTGGTTAAGGTGCTGGAATTCCACGTGGCCCACAGCAATTTGAGTCTCAGATCTGGCAGCTTGAAAATCACATGGGGAGGGGCCAGCAGGTGGCGTGGTAGTTAAGGGCACTGGACTCCTACATGGCGGACCGTAGTTCAAATCCCAGACCTTGCTTTCTCACTTTCCCCCCTCTCTCTTTCATTCTGTCCCTCTCTGGTCAAATTTAAATTAAAACAACAACAACTATCTATCTATCTATCTATCTATCTATATAAAGTTAAATAAAAATAATTCTTTAAAAAAAAAAAGAAAAAGAAAATCACATGGAGAGACCAGCAGATGACATAATGGTTATGTCACTGGTCTCCTATGTAGTCAACTGGTTCTAGTCCCAGACCTGGCAGCTTAAAACTCACACCGGGTGCATGTGTGTGCATGCCCAAAATCCAGAGAGGAAAATGAAGTAGAAAGGATTGCAGCATGGGCATTCCCCTGGGGGGTGATTTCTCACTTTCTGTCTCTTTGTCTCTCTCTCTGTCTCTCCAGTGAGCACACATGCCCTGTAGTTAAAATCTCTTTAAAAAAAAGAAAGAAAGAAAATCACACGGGGCACACGTGCAAGCCTGCCCAAATTCCCAGGAGGAGAATGCAGAAGAAAGGATTGTAGTGTGCCCAGCCCCACCACTACCACCAGGGCTGATTTCTTACTTTCCCTCTCTCTTTCTCTCTCCAGTAAGCGCACATGTGCTATTGCAAAAACTTAAAAAAAAAAAAAAATCCTTTGGAACAATAGAGGTGAGAGGCAGACTTTATACTTCCGGCAATGATCTGGTCTATACCGTGCTCAGTCAGATGTAGCGGAAAGAGATCACTTCCAGGGTCATGTGTTCTCAGTCATTCCCTTTCTGGATCCCTGGGAAGAGAAAGCTCCATAAAAACACCAGATCGAATTTTCTTTTAATCCTCTACGTAATGAAGTGGATAAAAGTTTCTGGCAGTGGAAAACTCCAATTATTCAATTACATTAAAATAAATCTGTCACTAGACTTGGAAACCCAAGCTGTGCTTGCTCATACAGCTACAAAAGTAAAAAGGGTTCCACGCTACACACGGTTTTTCTAACTTCCCCCACGTGATTGTGATTTAGAGTCATTTTACCCACTCACACCTGCTGCGGCCCAACTGTTAATATCAATGCAATGGAATTGATAAAACAGATTGTAAGAGAAAACCTAACCACTTCCAGTAAATAATTCATTTTGACTAACTTCGAATGTGTCAGTTGTGTTTGAGCAGTAACCGCAATTCAGTATTTCAGAACATACACAAAGGCAACTATATATTCTACTCCTTAGAAATTAAAACACAATAGACCTTGACTTTTTGTCCATGACTCATGTCCGCATGATTCCAAGCTCATGAGAGGAATTTAATCCTCCCATTTGGGTGAGGAAATAATGTTAGAATAATAGAGGCTTTTCCATCGCTTATGTAATTATATATACTCGCTGTGGGCAGTGTATTAACAAGATCGTATACAAATACGTAAGACAGATCAGCATTGATTTTGTGCTGTTATCAGTGATCTCCAGATACTAAGATTAAGTTTGTTAAAAATACAACTTTAGACTAAAATACAATGATTTGGGGGTTTCCCTTCCACTATAGATTTGCCTACTACGAAAACTTAGGATATTATAGAAAAGAAAAAGGAAGAATACAAGGATGATTACTGTTACTATTTTGGTATAGTTCCTTCCCATTTTTTTCTTTAGAAATTATATTTTAAGAAGTTTTAAAAATATAGAAAAGTACAAAGAATTTATTAAAATTCACACCCATATTCTCATCATCTAGAAATAACCATTGATATTTTGTCATAGTTGTTCCCATCCCAAGTCTTTTTTTTTTTTTTTTTTTTTTTTTGAGAGGTTTTTGCCATAGGGCGCGTGCGCTTGCGAGAAAGACAGAGAGACAGAAAGACAGAAAGCGAGAAATCACCTCCCCAGAGTAGATGGCCTTGCCGCAATCCTTTCTAGCAATCCTTGCTGAGTGAGGCAAGCCAGGCTATGAAGGAGAGACATTGTATGTCCCCACTTAACATATACCGTTTGTCTGCATTCTATGACTGAAACTGATTGACTAACAGTTGAACAAACACAAGAGATGGGTGTGAATGTCAGATGAGGTGTATGTGGAGGAGTGGGGCCCAATGAAAGACATTTGGAGAAGGGATACAGAGGTAGAGCATTGACGGGATGGGGAGGTGTGGTGTTATCTGTTGAAGATATTTTGATCAACGGGTCTGGGGAGAAATGTTCACATATCGAAATGGTCTCATTGTAAGCCAAACAATATGGTTGAAAGTATATACAAATAATAATAATAATAATAATAATAATGAATAATGTGTGGAAAAAAACCTTAATCTAACTATGGTGTTAATAAGGTCATCCCTTTGACAAATGATTAGAATTAAATAAGATTATCACGGCGGGGCCCCCATGATCGAATACTGGTGGCTTTATAAGAAAAGGAAGAGTCAGAACCAGCAGATGGCAAAATGGGTATGTTGTTGGACTCCAATAGAGCTGACGGAAGTTCGAATCCTGGACCTGGAGGCTTGAAACTTATGCTGGGTTTGTGTATCCAAGCATGCCCAAAATCCTGAGAAGAGAATGGAGGAGAAGGGACTACAGTGTGGCCATAACCACTGCGGGGTGATTTCTTCTTGCTTTCTGTCTCTCTGCCTCTCTGGCGAGCACATGTGTCCTATAGCAAAAATCTCTCAAAAAAAAAAAAAAAAAAAAAAAAAAGGAAAGGAAGACTCAAAACATATTCTTTTTTTTTTCTTTTTTTGGAGGGATTTTTTTTTTTTCGCTATAGGGCGCGTGCGCTCGCCAGACAGACAGAGAGAGACATAGAGACAGAAAGCGAGGAATCACCCCCCAGGGGGGATGGCCACGCCGCAATCCCTTCTCCTCCATTCTCTCTCGGGATCTTGGGCACGCACGTACACGCGCCTGGCATGAGTTTTAAGCCACAGCGTCCGGGACCCAAACTGCGGTCAACTACGTGAGAGTCCAGCGACATAGCCATTACGCTAACTGCTGGTTCCCAACACATATTCTTGCTCTGTCACCATGTGACACCCTGTGCCAACTTAGGACTCCTCTAGCTACTCTATAATCTCCCATGTGAGCCTACTAGTGTGAATTAGAATAAGTGTTCAAGATCATGTACTGATTTTCAGATTCCCATCTTTTTGCCTTTCTTTCTTTTGAAAGAATTTTGCTATAGGGCATGTGCGTTCACTAGAGAGACAGAGACATAAGGCGAGAAATCATCCCAGGGGTATGGCCTTGCCGCAATCCCTTCTCCTCCATTCTCCGCTTGAGATTTTTGGTCACGTATGCACATGTGCCTGTAATGAGTTTTAAGCCACCAGGTCCAGGACTTGAACTATGGTCAATTACGTCAGAGTCCAGCAACGTAACCATTATGCCACCTGCTGGTCTCCAGATTCCCAGTCTTGAGCAACCTACTGATTCTCAGTACTATAACAAAAGAGTTCTCTTTAGCTATTTTTTTTCTCTCTCTCTCTCTTTTTTTTTTCTTTTTTTTGGAGAGGTTTTTGCTATAGGGCGCAGGCGCGTGCAGTTGCCAGAAAGACAGAGAGATAGAAAGCGAGAAATCACCCCCCCCAGGGGTAATGGCCAAGCCACAATCCCTTCTCTCCATTCTCCTCTCAGAACCTTGGGCATGCACGCACATGTGTCCAGTGTGAATTTAAGCCACCGGGTCCAGGACTTGAACCACGGTTGACTACATGGGAGTCCAGCGACATAACCATTATGCTAACTGCTGGTCCCATCTTTAGCTATTTTTGAGGTGGTTATCCATTCCTGTGTTGAACAGAGATTTACGACCTTGGCACATATCTCTTCAAAACTTTTAATCCTCATTTGATTTAGTAATATAGAGTAAGATTTTAATGGGACCAGCAGTTAGCGTAATGGCTATGTTGCTGGACTCCCACGTAGTCGACCACTGTTCGAGTCCCAGACCCAGTGGCTTAAACTCACGCTGGGCACGTGTGTATGCGTGCCCAAGATCCCAAGAGGAGAATGGAGAAGGGATTGCGGCGTAGCCATCCCCCCTGGGGGGTGATTTCTCACTTTCTGTCTCTCTGTCTCTGTCTTTCTGGCAAGCGTATGCACTCTATAGCAAAAACCTCTAAAAAAAAAAAAAAAGATTTTAATAATATGGAATGAGATTCTCCTTACCCAGGAGGTGCCTGGTAAGGTCTGAGTTCTTTCAAATGTTCTTGGGAATTCTGTATGAAAGAAGGCAATATAAATCATGGTACAGACAAGCCATGGATAGGGAGAAAGTATTAGCAACACAATAATCAACAATAGATTTGTATCCAGAATATGTAGAAGGCTCAAAGAAATCAATAAGAAAAAAGCAACCCAAATGAAAAAAAAAAAAAAAGGGTAAAGGAAACAAACATGGGAGGAAATGTAATGATCAATAAATATCTGAAAAGATGTCCAAAGTCCCTAGAAAGGGGAAAATGCAAATTCATATAGAGATACACACATACATGTGTAATGAAAGTATAAAAACAAGCAGGAGATGACACACCAACTTCAAAATAGGGGTTACTGGGACCAGCAGTTAGCGTAATGGCTATGTCGCTGGATTCCCATGTAGTCGACTGTGGTTCGCATCCTGGACCCGGTGGCTTAAAAAACTCATGCAGGGCGCGTGTGCGTGCGTGCCCAAGATCCCAAGAGGAGAATGGAGGAGAAGGGATTGCGGCATGGCCATCCCCCCTGGGGAGTGATTACTCGCTTTCTATCTCTCTGTCTCTGTCTCTCTGTCTGGCAAGCGCATGCGCCCTATAGCAAAAACCTCTCAAAAAAAAAAAGTTCAAAATAGGGGTTACTATGAGGAGTGAGAAAAGGAAAAACAATAGGGGGGCCAGCTGATGGCATAGCAGTTATGTTCCTGGACTCTCACATGGCCAATTGTAGTTCCAGTCCTGGACTTGGGGACTTGAAAATCACGCCAGGCACATGTGCGTGCATACCCAAGATCCCAGGAGAAAAATGGAGAAGGTATTGCAGCACGGCCATCCATCCGTGGAGGGGTGGTTTCTCACTTTCCCTTTCACTGTCTCTGTCTCTTTCTCCAGCAAGCACACACATACTCCAAGGCAAAAACCTCTTTAAAAAAGAATAGGAGGGACCAGCAGTTAGCGTAATGGCTGTTGCTGGACTCCCATGTAGTCAACTGCAGTTCGAGTCTCGAACCCGGTGGCTTAAACTCATGCAGGGCGCATGTGCATGTGTGCCCAAGATCCCAAGAGGAGAATGGAGAAGGGATTGCGGCGTGGCCACCCCCCCTGGGGGGTGATTTCTCGCTTTCTGTCTCTCTGTCTCTCTCTGTCTGTCTGGCGAGTGCACGCGCCCTATAGCAAAAAACCCTCAAAAAAAAAAAAGAATAGGAAATGGGACTTAAGTGTAATATATATATATATATATATTTAAAAAAATTTTTTTGGGACCAGCAGATAGAGTAACGGTTACATTGCCAGACTCCCACGTGGTTGATAGCAGTTTGAGTCCCGGACCCAGAGGCTTGAAAACCACACCATGCACATGTGCACGTGTGCCCAAGATCCTGGGAGAATGGAGGAGATGTGGCCATCCCCCCAGGGGATGATTTCTTGTTTTTGTCTCTCTTTCTCTCTCTGTTTCTCTGGTGAGCACATGTGCCCTATAGCAAAAACTCTCTAAAAAATTATTTGTTTAATTTACGTATTTATCACTATTATTATTATTATTTTCATTTGGTCAGGGAGAGAGAGAAGAGGTGAGAAAGCAGGCTGCCACGTCCATGTGGTTGGCCATGTGAGAGTCCAGCTCCTTAACTACCACACCACTTGCCAGCCCGCATATAATATCTTCTTTAAAATTTTTATTTAAGGTTCCAGCAGTTAGCGTAATGGCTAAGTCGCTGGACTCCCATGTAGTCGACTGTGGTTTGAGTCCCAGACCCAGTGGCTTAAACTCACGCCAGGCGCGTGTGCGTACGTGCCCAAGATCCCGAGAGGAGAATGGAGGAGAAGGGATTGAGGAATGGCCATCCTCCCTGGGGGGTGATTTCTTGCTTTCTGTCTCTCTGTCTTTCTCTGTCTGGCGAGCGCACGCGCCCTATAGCAAAAAAAAAAAAACTCTCCAAAAAAAATTTTATTTAATATTATCATTTTTAAAAATTTGGCCAGAGAGAAGAGACAGAGAGATAGCAAAAGTGAAAAAGCAAGTTGCCAAGTCCAGAACTGAAACCACAACTGGCCATATGGAAGTCCAGTGCCTTAACCACTATGTCATCTGCTGCCCCACCCTGCCCTGCCCATCTTCTATTTGCAGAGGGCCTGTGCACGAGCGAGCGAGCGAGAGAGAGAGAAAGAAAGAGAAGGAAAGTGAGAAAGCATCCTTCCCCTGGGGAATAGTCATACCACAATCCCTTCTCCTTCATCCCTTCCCCCTTTTGGGATGGGGCACAAGTGCACATGCACCTGGCATGTTTCCCAAACTGCTGGATCTATGACTCAAACTGTGTGGTTGGTCATTTGGGATCCAGCCGCTTTAACCACCTGGCCCCTCATTTCTTTCTAAAAACGTATTGTAAAATATGAAGAATTATAGAAAATATTGACATCTGTTAAATCTGGATAGTAGATATGTGGCATCTACTTTCTATAGATTTGAAGTATTTTCTATTTTAAAATAATGTAAAGAAAAACACTTCACAGGACCAGCAGTTAGCGTAATGGCTATGTCGCTGGACTCCCACGTAGTTGACCGTGGTTCAAGTCTCAGACCTGGTGGCTTAAATTCATGCCGGGCACGTGTGCGTGCATGCCCAGGATCCCGAGAGGAGAATGGAGGAGAAGGGATTGTGGCGTGGCCATCCCCCCTGGGGGGTGATTTCTTGCTTTCTGTCTCTCTGTCTCTCTCTGTCTGGCTGGCGAGCACACACGCCATATAGCAAAAACCTCTCCGAAAAAAAACTTCACCTTGAACTGATTTATTTAAATGTTAAGCTTTGTAAAACATCACTAAAACATTTTTTCTTCTGTTTGAAGCACTCTGTTTCTTTCTACATTTATGCTTTTGCGCTTTGATCCACAGTTTTGTCTGAACACTGTATGTTGTAAACATTAGAGGTGTTAGTTGTTGTGGTTTAATTAGCCTCTAGGGCCTAGAGCTGAGGCATTTAATTTTTGCTTCATAGTTGTTGTCTTGGGCTGGCTCAGTGGGGCAGCATTGGTAACACCTGCTCACACGATGCTGGCTCCATGTGGAAGATTATGAGTTCAGTTCTCCGTGAGATTTGTGTGCCCGTGATCCAGGCTGGCTGGGAAGACTGGGGATGTAGGAGATAATGGCGTAAGACCTTGTGGATGGTGCTTTTTTTCCCCTCTTTTCCTTTTTTTAATTGCCAGAGGGCATGTGTTCTCACCAGAGAGAGACAGAGACAGAGAGAAGGAGAAAGTACCCCCGAGCAGATTGTGTGGTTATATTGCAATTTCTTCTCCTCCATTTCTCAACCTGTTGGGATTTGGGGCACATATGCATATGAATCCGGCATTTTTCTTTTCTTTTCTTTTCTTTTCTTTTCTTTTCTTTTCTTTTCTTTCTTTCTTTCTTTTTTTTTTTTTTTTTTTTTTTTTTTTTTTTTTGCTATAGGGTGCATGTGCTTGCCAGAAAGACACAGAGAGACAGAGAGACAGAAAGCGAGAAATCACCTTCCAGGGGAGATGGCCATGCTGCAATCCCTCTCCTCCATTCTCCTCTTGGGATCTTAGGCACACTCGCACATGCGCCCGGTGTGAATTTAAGTCTTCCAGTCTGAGACTCAACCGCAGTCGACTACATGGAGACCAGCGACATAACCATTACGCCATCTGCGGGTCCCAGTGTTTTTCAAGGCACCAGGGCCAGATTTGAACCATTCAGTCCGCAACATGGAATCTGGCTCCCTTAACCACTATACCATGGGGCTGGCCTTATTTATTTTTTTCTTATTGTATTGATTAGAACCTTTAGGACAATTATTTAATTTTTTTTCTTCTTCTGAAGGCAGAATCTGGCTATATCACAATCCTCCTGCCTTGGCCTCCTAAGTAGCTGGGACTACAACTGCCTGGCTTTTAGGGTAGGCCAGGAATCAAAACAGCCTCTTCCAATGGCCTCAGCCTACAGAGAAAGAGTATCAACCAGCTGTGTTATGGTGACCGGGCCTAGGACAGTATTTAAGAATAACACAGAGTGGAAAGCATCTTTGTTTTGTTTTTTATTTTGATGAAAAATGCTTCTAAATTTTCACCATTAACAATGAGGTTTGCTGTAAATTTGTCGTAGGTTTTTGGTAGAGCATTGTCCCTCATTATCTTTTCTAATCTCCTTAGAGTAACAAAACCCCCAATTAAAAATCGTTTTCCGTTTATTCATGATAGAGTGCATATGCACATAGGTGAGAGAGAAAGAGAAACATCCCTCCATAGAGTCTGCTCACACCACAATCCTCTTTCTTTAACCCTCCATCCTGTCAGATCCTGGGCACTGTGCGTGTGTCTGGTGTGTTTCAGACTGATCTGGCTGGGGGTTTGAACTGCAATTCCCATGTTGGATCCAGCTTCCTTTGAGCAGTGCATTACCACTGTGCCATGGAACTGGCCCAAACCCCCAGTTTTCAGCTTGTCGTACAGCTGTCTAAAATGGCTAATATCTTTCTCTTCCTCTCTTGAAGTTGTTAGTGGATGTGGTTATATCTCTAAGCTCTGCCTAACAAGATATAATTAGAGATGTTACTTCTCCTTAAGGGGAAGACAAAGCTCCTCCCACTCCTTTTCCTCCTCCTCTCTGTTGGCTGCTATACATTCTTGATAGCTGAGTTATCTTTTTTCAAGAAAAATTTTTGATATAGGGTGCATGTATTCACCAGAGAGAGACATAGAGAAAAAGTGAGAAATCACCCCCCAGGGGAGATGGCCATGCTGCAATCCCTTCTCCTCCACTTTCCTCTCAGGATTTTGGGCACGCACGCACATGCACCTGGCATGAGTTTTAAGCTGCCAGGTCTGGGACTGGAACTGCAGTCAACCACGTGGGAGTCCAGCAATGTAACCATTACACTATCTATTGGACCCATATCTGAAGTATCTTGACCCACAAGGTAGAACAATGACAGATCAAAATAGGAGTTTGGGATTGTGATGATTTTGATTTGTGATGATCATGGAGCTATCATGTAACCAGGGAATCCCTACATTCATGTAGGTAAAAAAAAATCTGAGGCACTTTTTTGGGGTGGCTTTGTTGCTTTTGATCATTTGCAGCTAATCTTATCTTATTAATAATTAAATCTTTATTAAGTTCAAGCAATTCTCCTTTACTGCTAGTTTGCTTTGCTTTAAAATGTGAAAACATAAATAATATTCGTTAAATAAAGTTTATAGAAGATCATTGGTTTCAACTAAGCTCTTATACTAGGCCCAGCAAACCAACCCAAAATGGAATCACTCATGCTAAAGTTTCCTTTTTTTTTTTTTTTTTGGAGAGGTTTTTGCAATAGGGCACGTGCACTCGCCAGAAAGACATAGAAAGACAGAGAGACAAAAAGTGAGAAATCACCCCCCAGAGAAGATGGGAAGATGGCCACACTGCAATCCCTTCTCCTCTCGGGATCTTTGGCACAGATGCACACGCGCCTGGTGTGAGTTTACTGGGTCCAGGACTTGGACCACAGTGGACTAAATGGCGACATAGCCATTACGCTAACTGCTGGTCCCCATGCTAAAGTTTTCAATCACCAAGCTAAAAGTAAGCTGTTTATCATCCAAGAAATCAGAAAAGAGATAGTCCCCTGAGAAACAGGCATCATAAGTTCCCTTGACTTCAACCATTACAAGAAAAGTAACTTTGAAATGACTGATCTGCTTTCATTTTCTATCTCTGCTTAATTCAGCCCTTTTCTGTCTACAAGACCAATCTCCTCTCCTGCGGCAAACATCAAACTTAATGGTGAAACTTTAGGAGCATTTTTCATCAAAATAAAAAAAAAAAAAAACAAGACAAGGATGCTTTCCACTCTTTGCTAAGAATGTTTACAAAACATTCTCTAAACATTCTCTTTTGTAAAATGAGATGTTGCCCTATCTATAATCTTGAATAAAAGCCAGTTAAAGCCTTAAAACTGAATTTGTTGGGACCAGCAGATGGCGTAATGGCTGCATCGCTGGACTCCCATGTAGTCAACCACGGTTCGAGTCCCGGACCCAGCAGCTTAAACTCATGCCGGGCTCATGTGCGCGCGTGCCCAAGATTCCTCGAGAATGAATGGAGGAGAAGGAATTGCGGTGTGGCCATCCCCCCGGAGGGTAATTTCTTACTTTCTGTCTCTCTTTCTGGAGAGCACATGTGCCCTATAGCAAAAAACAAACAAACAAACAAAAACTCTCAAAAAAAACCAAAAACCAAAAAACCCAAAACCAAAAACTGAATTTGTTGTACTTTTGTCTTTTGATATATCACATGATAATTCTTTTCCACCTTGATTAAGATGATCATAAGTTTTGCCTTCTTCAGAATCTTCTTTTTGGGGCTAGCTAATATTCTTTTGGTTGGTTATGATGCTGGACTCTCACATGGCCAACCTCAATTCAAGTCTTGGACCTATTTCTCATTTTCCCTTGCTCTCTCTTTCTTGGGTGAGCATACATGCTCTATAGAAAATTAAAAAAAAAAAATGTGACCAGCAGTTGGTGTAATGGCTATGTCACTGGACTCTCATGTAGTCGACTGTGGTTCGCGTCCTGGACCCAGTGGCTTACAACTCACGCCGGGCGCGTGTGCGTGCGTGCCCAAGATCCCGAAAGGAGAACAGAGGAGAAGGGATTGCGGCGTGGCCATCCGCCCTGGGGGGTGATTTCTTGCTTTCTGTCTCTCTCTCTCTGTCTGTCTGGTGAGCGCACGTGCCCTATAGCAAAAACCTCTCCAAACAAAGAAAATTTTTAAAAATTAATAATTAAATAAATAGTTCTTTTTAAACAAAAGATATTTTAAAAATAATTATTTCATTAATTTTATTTATTCATTTATTTTAATTTGAACAGAGAGGGACAGAGAGAGAAAGAAAGTCAGAAAGCAAGCCGCTAGTTCTGAGACTTGAACTGCAGTCAATCATGTGGGAGTCCAGCATCCTAACCACCACACCACCTGCCAGCCCCCAACAAAAGATATTTTTAATATCACCTATAGCATTCGTTTATCTTTTGTTTGATTCTTTTTTAAAAAAATAGAATTACTTCATTTAACTTTGTTATTATTACCATTATTATTATTATCAAGTTTGATCAGAGAGAGAGAAAGAGAGAGGGAAAGTGAGAAAGCAAGCCATCAGGTCTAGGACTTGAACTGCAGTCGACCACATGGGAGTCCAGCACCTTTATCCACCACTCCACCTGCCAGCCCCTTGTTTGTTTCTAACCAGGATTATAAGATAGATTTTGTTATTCTAAAATATAGATCAGAATGGTATGTTTTCTGTCTAATTAGAAATATTGTGGGCCCAGCAGCTAGTACGGTGGTTGAGGCACTGAACTCCCACATGGCCAACTGTGTTTTGGGTCCGGACCTGGTGGCTTGCTTTCTCACTTTCCCTCTTTCTTTCTCCCTGCACCCCTCTCTCTTCGGTTCTCTATGGTTAGTACATATGCCCTGTAGCAAATTTAAAAATAATAACAATAATGAGAAATGAAGTTAAATAATTATTTTTTTAAAAAGAAATATTGTGAAAGTTGGATGGGAATAAACTGATTAAGGGATACTCTAAGTACTCTCAAGTTGGGATAAACTTCTTTAAATTGGTTTGCCCAAGTAATTATACATTGTAAAGAAATAGAAAGAAAAAAGGAAAGTTTTATACATTTAAGAATTTATTCAAAATGTTATACTATGACTCATAAAAAAATTCTAAAAAGAAAACTATCATAAAACTCAAATATAAAAAATATTTTGGGGACCAGCAGATGGCATAATGGTTACATTGTTGGACTCCTGTGTAGTCTACTATGGTTCAAGTCCTACCCAGTGGCTTAAAATTCACAGCAGGAGCATGTGTGTGCATGCCCAAAATCCAAGAGGAGAATGGAAAAGGGATTGTGGCATGGTCATTCCCCCCCACCCCCCGAGTGATTTCTCGCTTTTTGTCTCTCTGGCAAGCACATGTGGCCTACAGCAAAAAACTCCCTTAAAAAAAGTATGTTTTTATTTTTTCCCACTATCTTTAAGTCCTTGCTCTTATTCTCTCATCGTTTTTACTAAGCACAGTATATGTGCACTTTGAATTTACATATATTGCATTTTAAAAATTTATTTATTTATTTATTTTGAGAGGTTTTTGCTATAGGGCGAGTGTGCTCACCAGAGAGACAGAGAGACAGAAAGTGAGAAATCACCCCCTGGGAGGGATGGCCATGTTGCAATCTCTTCTGCTCCATTCTCCTCTCGGGATCTTGGGCACGCACTCACATGCGTCTAGCATGAGTTTAAGCCACCAGGTCTGGAATTTGAACTTTGGTCAACTATATGGGAGTCCAATGACATAGCCATTATGCCAACTGCTGTTCCCCATATATTGCATTTCGAAAAGCTACTTTTTTTTTTTCAATTTTTTTGCTATAGGGTACATGCCACAATCCCTTTTCCTTCATTCTTCTCTCAGGAGTTTGGGCATGCATTCACACACACCTGGCATGATTTTTCAAGTCATCAGATCTGGGACTTGAACGTTCAGCCATGGAAGCCGAGCACCTTAATCATCAGGTCACCCGTTGGCCCAGGAGGGAATATTTTAATCTCATCTTTTTTGTTTGTTCATTTTTTTAAAAGAATGATTTATTTAATTTTATTTATATTATTCTTTTCTAATTTGACCAGAGAGAGAATGTGAGGGAAAGTGAGAAAGCAACCCACCAGGTCAGCCATGGAACTGCAGTCAGTTATGTGGGAGTCTGGCAACCTACCTACCACACCACTTGCCCGCCCCTTGTTTGTTCATTTTTAATTTGCCAGAGACAGAGCAAATGAGAAATCACCCCTCACCTCCCTTGGGCACGGTCATGTTGTAATCCCTTCTTTTTTTTTTTTTTTTTTTAAAGAATTATTTTAATTTTATTTTATTTACTCATTTATTTTATTTTTTAATTTGACCAGAGAGAGTGATACAGAGAGGGAGAGAGAGAGAGAAAGTGAGCAAGCAAGCTGCCAGGTCTGGAACTTGAACCATGGTCAGCCATGTGGGAGTGTCCAGCACCTTAACCACCACGCCACCTGCTGGTCCCTGTAATCCCTTCTTCTCCATTTCTTCCTCCTTTTGGAATCTTGGGCATGCAGGTACATGCGCCTGGCATGTTTCTCAAGCTACTGGGTCCAGCACTTGAACAGCATGGTGAGTCAGGCAGGATCTACTGCCACCAGCCCACTGGCTGATCCTGGTTGCAACTTTTGACTTAAGTGTTTCTGTAAGATCATTATTTGGTAGAGTGCTCTCAAATCATTAAATTGTTATATTTCAGACTGCATCTACGCTGTCTGATCTTTGTGATAAATTTGATTCTAGTACAGCCTGAATTATTTGATAGTTCATCAACTACATTAAAAAGTCCTGGTTGGGAATAGCGGTTAGCATAATGGCTATGTCACTGGACTCCCATGTAGTCGACTGCAGTTGAGGTCCCGGACCCGGTGGCTTAAACTCACGCTAGGTGAGTGTGTGTGTGTGCCCAAGATCCTGAGAAGAGAATGGAGGAGAAGGAATTGTGGCATGGCCATCCCCCCTGGAGGGGTGATTTCTCACTTTTTCTGTCTCTCTGTCTCTCTCTGTCTTTCCGGTGAGTACACGTGACCTATAGCAAAAACTTCTCCAAAAAAAAAAAGTCCTGGTAATATTTGTGTTACAATATTATATACTATACAAAGCACTTTCTCACAATTCAGCTAGTTTTCTCCCTATGACAAAGGTCCTTTTGTTAAATAAACCCATTTTGCAGAGGAGGAGACTAGGGTTTCAGGGTGATTGAGAGATTTATACATTCAATAAATGGCAGAATAGAGACTCAAAATGAAATAATATGCTTTTTCTCCCTGTGCTAGTCATTTTTGAGCTCCATCAAATCAGATCATACCAGTCCTTTTCCAGTTTAGAGTAGAAAATTAATTAATTGATGAGCCAGACTTTCATCATTATGAATTTTTCTTTTTTAAAAATTATTTTATTTAATTTTATTTATTCATTCATTTATTTTAATTTGACCAGAGAGAGAGAGAGAGAGGGAGAAAGCAAGCCACCAGGTCCAGGACTCGAACCATGGTCAGCCATGTGGGAATGTCCAGCACCTTAACCACCATGCTACCTGCTGGTCCCCATCATTATAAATTTTTCTCTGGTGTGCTTTTCTTTCTTTCTTTCTTTCTTTCTTTCTTTCTTTCTTTCTTTCTTTCTTTCTTTCTTTCTTTCCTTCCTTCCTTCCTTCCTTCCTTCCTTCCTTCCTTCCTTCTTTTTAATTATCTACTAATCATTTTTAAAAATAATTATTTATTTAATTTATATTTATTCATTCACTTATTTTAATTTGACCAGAGAGAGACATACAGAGAGAGAGGGAAAGTGAGAAAGCAAGCCACCAGGTCTAGGACTCAAACCATGATCAGCCACGTGGGAGTGTCCAATGCTTTAACCACCACACCACCAGCTGGTTCCAATTATCATTATTTTTCAATTTTGACCAGAGAGAGAGTGCAAGAGAAAGAGCAAGCCACCAGTTCTGGGACTTGAACCACAGTCGGCCATGTGGGAGTTCTGCACCTTTTACTACTAGACCACTTGCCGTCCCCTGATGTGCTTTTCTTAAATGCATACCTTTTGCCTCTCTCTACTAGATACTCAATAGGATAGAATCTGGGTTAGCATGAAGTTATCAATTTTGTGACTGTAAGTTTCCCTCTCAGCATTTCTGTAGCATTCTGCAGGGAGCTCAGGTTTCCAGGTGCTATGCCACAGAAATAAATTTAAACCATTGCATTAGGTTATGCTGAGTAAGCCCTAGGACCTGCAAGCCAAACACATTTTAGATCTCAAAACGATGGTGCTTCCCTCTCTCCCGTTTCATGTGTAATGTCTATTATTTCTCCTTACTGGTCATCAGAGTCAATCTTACCTGGAGTGTCTCCCAAGGCAGCAATTAGGAAAAGGCTATAGCACAGATTTAGCTCCAGGGATATTCATTTTAGTTGCATATACAAAGGTTTTTGTAAAAGGAAATAAACAAAAGTAGGAGACTGACTAAATAAGATATTTTCTATAATGAAATACTCCTCTACTATCACACATTATTAAGAATATTTATTGCGGCCAGCAGGTGGCATGGTGCTTAAGTCACTGAACTCCCACATGGTCGATCATGATTTGAGTCCTGGACCTGGTGGCTTGCTTTATTACTCTTTATTACTTTTTTTCTCTTTCTTTCTCTCTCTCTGGTGAGGGCATGTGCTCTATAGTAACTTAAAATAATAATGATAAGTAAAATTAAATAAATAACTCTTTTTTCTTTTTTACAGAGAAAGATTCTTTGCTATAGGGTGCATGCACTCAGAGAGAGACAGAGAGACAGAAAACAAGAAATCACCCACCCAGGGTGATGGCCATGCCACAACCCCTTCTGCCTTCTCCTCTTGGGATTTTGGGCATGTACACACATGTGCCTAGCATGAGTTTGATTGTTTGTTTGTTTGTTTGTTTTTTGGAGAGATTTTTTGCTATAGGGTGTGTGCGCTCGCTAGACAGAGACAGAGAGACAGAAAGCGAGAAATCACCCTCCAGGGGGGACGGCCACGCCGCAATCCCCTCTCCTCCATTGTCTTCTCGGGATCTTGGGCATGCAAACACACGTGCCTGGTGTGAGTTTAAGCCACCGGGTCCGGCACTTGGACCATGGTCAACTACATGGGAGTCCAGTGACATAGCCATTACGCTAAGTGCTGGAACCAGCACCTAGCATGAATTTTAAGCTACCTGGTCTGAGACTCAAACCACAGTGGACTATGTGGGAGTCCAGTGATGTAATCATTATGCCATCTGCTGGTCCCAATAGCTCGTGTATTGAAAGAGAATATTGCTCTTTTGTCTTAGTCACTGACATGCCATCCAGACTGAGGAAGACCCAGAAACTTCGAGGCCACGTGAGCCACGGCGCATCAGCAAGCACCGTAAGCATCCCGGAGGCTGGGGTAATGCTGGTGGCATGCATCACCACAGGATCAACTCCGACAAATATCACTCAGGTTACTTTGGGAAAGTTGGTATGGGGCATTATCCCTTAAAGAGGGACCAGAGCTTCTGCCCAACTGTCAATCTTGATAAATTGTGGACCTTGGCCAGTGAGCAGTCGTGGGTAAATGCCTCCAAAAACAAGACTGGAGTCGGGGCCGGCAGGTGGCATGGTGGTTAAGACTCTGGGATTCTTGCAAGGCTGACCACAGTTCAAGTCCCAGACCTGGTGGCTTGCTTTCTCACTTTCCCTCTCTCTCTCTCTGTCTTTCTCTGGAAAAACTCATGTGAAATAATAATAATAAATAAATAAAATAATTCTTTAAAAAAATAAAATTCCTTAAACTTTAAATAAATAAACAAACAAGACTGGAGTAGCTCCCATCATTGATGTAGTACAATCGGGCTACTCCACAGTTCTGGGGAAGGGAAGGCTCCCGAAGTAGCCTGTCATCTTGAAGGCCTAATTCTTCAGCAGGAGAGCTGAGGGGAAGATTAAGGCTGTGGGGGGGGGGGGGGGGGGGGGTGCTTGTGTCCTGGTGGCTTGAAGCCACATGGAGAGAGTTTCATTAAATGTTAACAAGTGAGAAAAAAAAAAAAAAAAAGCCAGAATATTTATTGATGGGGCCAGCAAATAATGTGGTGTTTAAGGTGCCAGGGGGTGATTTCTCACTTTCCCTCTCACTGTCTCTCTGTCTGTCCCTGGTGAGCATACAAGCCCTATAGCAAAAAAAAAAAAAAAATATATATATATATACACACACACACACATATATGTATATACACACACATATACATATATATATGTATATGTGTGTGTGTGTATATATATATACATATATTGGGCACAATTTTTAAAATTATTTTATCTTATTTTTAAAAAAAATAATTATTTATTTAATTTTATTTGTTATTGTTATTTATTTATTTATTTTTAATTGGACCAGAGAGAGAGAAAGGGAAAGTGAGAAAGCAAGCTGCCAGGTCTGGAACTCGAACAGTGATCAGCTATGTGGGAGTCCAGCACCTTAACCACTGCACCACCTGCCAGCCCCAAATTATTTTATTTAACTTTATTTATTTTAATTTGACCAGAGAGGGACAGGGAGAGAGAGAGAGAGAGAGAGAGAGAGAGAGAGAGTGAATGTAAGGAAGCACACGGGAACCAGCAGTTAGCATAATGGCTATGTTGCTGGACTCCCACGTAGTCGACCGCTGTTCGCGTCCCGGACCTGGTAGCTTAAAACTCACGCCAGGCGCCTGTGCGTGCATGCCCAAGATCCCGAGAGGAGAATGGAGGAGAAGGGACTGCGGCGTGACCATCCCCCCTGGGGGGTGATTTCTCACTTTCTGTCTCTATGTCTTTCTCTGTTTGTCTGGCGAGTGCACGTGCCCTATAGTGAAAACCTCTCCAAAAAAAAAAAAAAAAAAGAAAGAAAGAAAGAAAGAAAGCCACCAGGTCCGGGACTTGAACCATTGGCCATTTGGGAGTCCAGTGCCCTTAACCACCATGCCACCTCCTGGCCCCTACACTTATTTATTTATTGATGTGGACTAATATTCACAATTACATCCAGAAAGCAATAATAGTATATATAGAATGCCCAATTTTATCGTATATGATGTAAAATATACATAGAAAAATTCTAGAAACATTATATACTAAAGATTATGTCTATAGTGGCTTATGGGTTTTTAAGTCATTCTTATAAACTTCTTATTTATATTTTCAGCTATTATTTTGAATTTTTACAATGAACACGTTTTTACAGCATAAAATCCTCATATAACTCAACTTTTATTAAAGAAAAAAAACCTATTGGTAAACAGGTTACTTGCTGTGTTCTGTCAACATAGAGAGCAAAGAAAGAGGAAATGGCTGGGTATAGAATTTAATTTAGACAAGAATTTCCTGAAGGTGAGATCTTTAATCTGTTAGAATGGGAAGGGCCTAGGTGAAGCAATTAAGTGAAGGGGGTATTCAGGGCGGAATCATGGGGCTGGGCTGAATTTGGAATAATGGAGATGATTTGAAGTAGAAAATAAAAGGCTTTCTAAAGCTGGCTACCTAGGATACAGATTGCCTTGGTAATGACTCTGAGAGGCTTTCAGTTAACAAGCTTGCTCTGAGGACAAAGTTCTGAGCAGAGAAAAGAAATAGAAAGTCAGATTTCAATCATATCATTCATTTTTTTTCATTCATTTATCCATTGCTCAAACATTATCAATTGCTCACTACAAATCCAGCATCCTGCTAAAGGTTCAGCTCTGCTCTCTTATCTTTTTTTTTTTTTTTTTTTGGAGAGGTTTTTGCTATAGGGCACGTGCGCTCGCCACACAGACAGAGAGAGACAGAGAGACAGAAAGCGAGAAATCACCCCCCCAGGGGAGATGGCCACGCGGCAATCCCTTCTCCTCCATTCTCCTCTCGGGATCTTGGGTATGCACACACACACGCCGGGTGTGAGTTTAAGCCACCGGGTCCGGGACTCGAACTGCGGTCAGCTACATGGGAGTCCGGCGACACAGCCATTACGCTAACTGCTGGCCCCAAGGTTCAGCTCTGCTCTTGACAAGTTTACAAGTTAGTTGAAAAGAAGCAAGGATATGAAATCCTTTGAAAAGGACTGGAAATTAGAAGGAAAAACAGATAGCTTAGTTTGATTTTAAAAGGGATCAGAAAAACTGGGATTAGTGAAAATAAACTTCCTGAAGACTAGAATTTTAAAGTTTAGGAAAGTTTCAGGGAGAAGATAATAAATGTAAAGAGCTTTTGACTATCATCTGATCTCTCTCACATGTAATTATTGTCATGTATGAGTTGTACCTCCCCCTACTTCTCTGAAACTTGGCATTTAGAGACCTCCCTGAATATTCTGTCCTGTGTGTGTGCCTGTGATCCAGGGCTGGCTGAAGTTAGGGGTGGACCATGGCATGAGGACCCTGTTGGGAATGCTTTATGGGGCCAGCAGCTGGCGTGGCAGTTAAGGTGGCTGGATCATATATGGCTAACTATGCAATTTATGTCCCAATTTAAGGCCTAAGAAAGTTCTATAAACCTGAGTGGATTGTATCAAGTTAAGACTTTGAGCAACAGTCCCTGGATTGGGACTTAAATTGCTTGAAAAATAGCGTGTGTGCATGCACACCCACAATTCCAAGAGGAGAATGGAGAAGGGATTGCTATGTGCCATTCCCCCATAGAGTGATTTTTAAGTCATCTTCTCTGTCTCTCTCTCCCTGGCAAGCACACATATCCTCTAGCAAACTCAAAACAAAACAAACTTGTAGAAAGAAGACAAGAGGGACCAGCAGATGGCATAATGGTTACATTGGTAGATTCTCATGCGGTCAACTGCAGTTCGAATCCTGGACCTAGCAGCTTAAAACTCATGCCTGGCATGTGTGCCCAAAATCCTGAGAGAAGAATGGAAGAGAAAAGATTGTGGTGGCCATCTCCCCTGGGGGTGATTTCCCACTTTCTGTCTGTCTTGCCGGCAAGTGCAAAAGAAGTCTGGAGTTAGGCAATCCAGGGCTGTCACCCTTAGGCATCATAGCAAAAAATCCCTCTAAAAATAAATACATAAATATAGGAAAGAAGACTAGAATTATAGAATTTCAGAGGAGATTGCCCTTGCTGTGATAGATGCAGTAGCTGTTTATCCAACATCTCTTCTCCCCCTCTTCCTTGCAAATTATCTTCTAATTTTATTCAGGGAGTCAGTGTGCCCATCTGCAAAGCCCCACATACATCCCAGCCTTCCTTTCAAAAGGAATGACCATGTGACATAGAGTCCTGGTCATTGAGATGTAAGTTGAAGCCACTGTGTGGGTCTTCTGGAGAACACAATTATCCTGTTTACTCTTCTTCGTTCTGCCTCCTCTTACCTAGAACACAGGCATGATGCCTAGGGGTGGCAGCCATCTTCTTGGTGTGAGAACAAGGGCCAGCTCTAAGCTGGCAGAGGGAGAGAGAGCCTGGGTGCCTGATGGCATCATGGGCTGCAAGACTCGCCCTGGATTGCTTAACTCCAGACTTCTTTCATGAGAAAATAAAACCTCTATGCCACTGGTGTTTGTCACTAGCAGCCAAACACAATCCCTGCCTGATAAATAATCTAACCCACTTATTTCACAGAAGAGACAGAGGCCTAAGAAACTTCTATAAACCTGAGTGGATTGTATCAAGTTAAGACTTTGAAGCAACAGAAAACCCAAACCCAAGCCTCTGAAACAAAAAAGGAGAAAACAAACCACGAAAAAAGGGAATTCATCAGTTCAGCTCATTGAAACCAGGCATGGCTTCCTCCAGAGACGCCAGTTCCAGGTTCTAGTTTTTCCTTTCTCCCTGTCTCTTGGCTCTGCTCCTGATGATTAGTCCACTTTAGATAGGGTCTTTCTTCTTTCTGGCAAGGTGGGGCCAGAGCTCCAGCCTTACTCCACTCAGGATTATGTCCAGTGAGAAAACAAAAACACCTACTGGGAGGAACATCATACTACTCAGTAGTATGAAAACCTGCTGGGGGACCAGCAGTTAGCATAATGGCTATGTCGCTGGACTCCTACGTAGTCGACCGTAGTTCGAGTCCCAGACCCGGTGGCTTAAACTCACGCCGGGCACGTGTGCATGCGTGCCCAAGATCCCGAGAGGAGAATGGAGGAGAATGGATTGCAGCATGGCCATCCCCCCTGGGGGGTGATTTCTCGCTTTCTATCTCTCTGTCTCTCTCTGTCTGTCTGGTGAGCGCACGTGCCCTATAGCAAAAACCTCTCCAAAAAGAAAAAAAAAAAGAAAACCTGCTGGAAATGGGTATCCTCTGCTCAGTTGGTGCCAAAATAGAACTAGACTTGGGACACCAGGTTTCAAATCAGCTAACTTTCTTTTCTTTCTTTTTTATGTTTTAAGCGTATTTATTTATTCCATGAGTGAGAGAGACAGAGAGACAGCACCCCTGACAGGGTCTCGATGCCGTGATCCACCCCTAGCCTCAGACAGCCTGGATTATGGGCACATTCATGCTCAGGTCTCCAGACTTGAACCAGCAACCTTTTCGTGTGGGTCTGTCTTACATAGCATTGCATTGTACCCCTGCACCACCATCTAGTCTCCCTAAGTCAGTTAACTTTCTACTTCACCAAATACCCATAAATTTAACACAAATAGGTATATGCAGCATGAGAAATAGTAGCCATTTCCTGGAACTGTATGAATGATTGCATGTTCCTTTGAAAGCTTCTGACCACTGAATATAATAAAGAGAATATCATGTCTGTCTAGAAGAAACGAGAACTCACTGGGCTTCATAGCTAAAGGTTCTCCTAGGCCAGAAAGTGGCATGGAGGTTAAGATGGCTGGCTCCCATATGGTCTTCCACTGGTCCAAGTCTCGCATCAGTGACTTGAAAAGCATACTGGGTACAAATGAGTGTGTGCTCATAAACCTGAGAGAAGAATGGAGGAGAAGGGATTGCAGTGGAGCCTTCCCCCCAGGGAGTGGTTTCTCACTCTCCCTCTACCCCTTTGAAAGCTCACATACCCTATAGCAAACTTAAAAATAATAAAATTAGAGGTGCTCTTGGGACCAGCAGGTGGTGTGGAAGTTAAGGTGGTTGGATCCCATGTGGCCAATTGTGCAATTCAAATCCTAGACTGATGGATTAAAAAAACACACCAGGCTCATGTGCCGATGTGCCCCAAATCCCAAGGCAAATTTGGGGGAGAAAGGATTGTGGCATGGCCATGGCCATGCCCCCTGGCAGGGTGATTCCTCACTTTTCTTGTCTATTTCTCTCCAGCGATCATGCATTCTGTAAGCAAAAAAAAAAAAAGAAAAAGAAAAAGAAAAAGAAAGATGCTCCTAACGCTGAAGAGCAGGTCTGATTTGGATTTAGTGACATGTTTCTCTTCATTTCTGGAGAAAAACCTCCAGGAGTGACTGTCTAGGCTTTTCCTTTCATATTTTTTTTTTCTTACTGAATGTTTCTTTTTGAACTTCACCCTTTCTTCATATTCCTCTTACACCATAAAAAGTTATTTGTTTAATAGCCAAAGGGGCCAGCAAGTATCATAGTGGTTATAGCACTGGACTCCCATATGGCCAACCGTGGTTTGAGTCTCAGACCTGGCAGCTTGAAATTCATGCTGGGTGCATGTGAGTGCATGCCCAAAATCCTGAAAGGAGAATGGAGGAGAGGGGATTGCATGGTGGCCATCCCCCATGGGGGGAATTTCTCACTTTCTCTCTCTCTGTCTCTCCATGTCTCTGGTGAGGGCACACACCCTATATTAAAAATCTCTCTAAAAAAAAATAGCCGTGAAAGGCAGGTGATCTACCTGTTCCTTATGACTTTAGTTCAGGCTGTCAGGCCTGAGTTCCGAGTTTCCCCATCCCAGTGTGTTCCTTCCTGGTTTTTAAATGCTTTTGTTCTTGGTCTAGGCCTCACAGAGTAAGGCTTTGGTCCATTATTGTCTAAGTCATCCTGAAAAGAAGGTTTGCCAACTGATTTTCTCTAAGATATTATGGCTGCTTTTTTTTTTTTTTTTTTTTTTTTTTTTTTTTAAAGGTTTTTGCTACAGGGCGCATGTGCTCGCCAGAAAGACAGAGAGAGACAGAGAGACAGAAAGCGAGAAATCACCCCCCAGGGGGGATAGCCACGCCACAATCCCTTCTCCTCCATTCTTCTCTCAGGATGTTGGGCATGCATGCACACGTTTCTGGTGTGAGTTTAAGCCACCGGATCTGGGACTAGAACCGCGGTTGACCACATGGGAGTCCAGCGACATAGCCATTACACTAACTGCTGGTCCCATGGCTGCTTTTTATTTCTACACTTTTTTTCCCTTTCCAGAACAATTACTGGTCTTTAGGATTTTAGAACTTCTTCCACATTCAATTATTACAAAAGTGAGCATTTAGGGGCTGGCAAGTGGCATGGTGGTTAAAGGCGCTGGACTCCCACATGGTCGACCATGGTTCAAGTCTCGGACCTGGTGGCTTGCTTGCTCACTTCCTCTCTCTCTCTCTCTGTCTCTCTCAGATCAACCTGGAAAATAATAATGATAATAATAATAAATAAAGTTAAATAAACATAATTCTTTAAAAAAAAAAGAAAGTGAGCATTTAAAGGCCTAAACATTAATGTTCAGGTATGTTTGGAGTGAAAATTGGGGGTACATGGTTATGGAGATACGTTTCTTATCAATTTACTCTTTCATCAAGTTTCAACATGTTATGTTTACTTGGTTAGCCTATTGGTAAAGAGTAAGTCTGGGATCATTTCTGATTAGAGTCTTTGTTGTTCTGGGTAACAAAGAATAAAGTCTCTTGGGTGACTCATAGTTAGTGGTATTTGCTTCTCTGTTAGATATTTTTATACAAATTTGTTTATGAATATTTGGTGAGTTAAACTACTGGACTCCAATGATAGACTGCTGGTGGATGTTTCAGACCTTTGTCCTGTCATCTCCATTCTAAGACTTTTCTCTCTCTTTCACTCAACATTTGAGCAATTTTTTAAAAGTATTTTTCAAAATAATTCTTTATTTAATATTATTTATTATCATTATTATTATTACTTAATTTGCTATAGGGCATGCACGCTCATCAGAGGGACAGAGAGAGAGAAAAAAGAGAAAGAGAAAGTGAGAAAGTGAGAAAGCAAGCCGCCAGATCTGGAACTCAAACCATGGTTGACCATGTGGGAGTCCAGTGCCCCATCCACCATGCCACCTCCTGGCCCTCATTTGAACAATTTCTGACTTCTCTTGATTGATTGTATTTCCATAATATCTTACATATATAATTCCTTATTTCCATTGTTTCCTGCTCTATTTTTAGGGCCTCATTGTCTCTTAACTAGTTGTTTTTTCCAGGCTCTCTTTATTCTGGCCAGTTTATTTCTCTCTTTAAACATCTTCAGTGACTCTCCAGTACGTACAGAATAAAGAACAAAATCTTTGACATGATGTTCAAGGTCTTTCACTTCTGCATGTCCCTTACCTTTCCAGTTTCTTCTATCCTATTAAGTACCCAATGTCAAATTCCTATTCAAATATCAACACATAGCTGGTAGCTAGTTTGTTTCATTCTGTCTAGGTTCTATGTGCTCACAGTCAGTTTTAATCTATTTAAGGCAAGAAGTGTGTTTTGTTATTACCTTTCCAAATACTGTACAACCAAGTGTTCACAATCTATCAGAGAGAGACTCATGAACTGTAATTCACTGTGATGTTTGCTATGCCAGCAATTTGCACAAAATGCCGTGGGAATCCAGAGGAGAGAATGATTAATATGGCTTGGGAAGGTTCAGGATGAATTCACAGAGGAAGTGATATCTGAGCTAGACGTTGAAGGTAAAGTAGGATTTCTACAGGTAGAGAAACAGAATGAATAAATAAGTGAATAGTCTCTGAATAGTCTCAAAGCTGAAAAAAAGACACTCAGTGTATCTTTGATCAGCCACTAACAGAATCCATTGAAACCCAGGTATTTCCTGGAATATTCACATCTACACATAATATCCATGATGCATTGCATTGTAAGCATTTGTATGTCCAGACTTGGCCCTGCAATTGTCTAGTATCTTTTAGCCCCTGTTGGAAGTTGCAGTTGGAGTGAAGAGATACCAGCTGTGGGGAGAGTGGACAGAGAAGAAAGACTGTGGTGTTTAATGACAATTCTTTTTCCTTCTATCAACTCACTAGGAAAGCAAAAGGATCATTTATTTCTAGATACCTGTGTAGATTTCTAGTATAGCACTTATCACAATGCATGTATTTATCACAGAATATCTGCCCTGTCAGACTGAATTTTCAATCTTTGTATCTCCTACACCTAGTATTGTTTCTGGCACCCATTCATGGAATGAGAGAAGAATAAATTTGCTTAATGTAGACGAATGGGTTTTCTTCTTTTCTAGGTTAAGGATTTTTCTTTCAGAAAACTTATGAAGGGGGGCCAGCAGGTGGAGTAGTGGGTAAGGCATTGAACTCTCAAGTGGCCGACTGCAGTTCAAGTCCTGGACCTGGTGGCTTGAAACTCATGCTGGACGTGTGTTTGTGTGTGTGTGTGCACATGCGTGTGCCCAAAATCCTGAGAGGAGAATAGAGGAGAAGGGATTGCAGTGTGACCATCCCATCCCACGGGGGATGATTTCTCACTTTCCATTTTTCTATCTCTCCAGTGAGCATATGTCCCCTATAGCAAAAATCTCTCTCTCAAAAAAAAAAAAAAAGAAAGAAAGAAAGAAAGAAAAACTCATGGGGGTTAAAATTTTAACCCTCCTTGGGTTCTCCAAGGAAAGATACTATAGCACAAGCTTGCAAAAATTTGTGTACCCATAAATGCTCTGAAGTATACCATGGGCCTTAGGTTAAAACTCCATGAATTGGTGCCAGCAGGTGATGTGGTGGTTAAGACACTGGATTCCTACGTGGCTGACCAAGGCTCAAATCCTGGACCTGGTGGCTTGAAAATCACAGAGGGTGTGTGTGTGTGTGTGTGCACGTGCCCAAAATCCCAAGAGGAGAATGGAGAAGGGATTGTGACATGGTCAATCCTTTTGGGAGGTGATTTCTCACTTTTCCTCTCTGTCTCTCTCCAGTGAGTGAATGTATCCTATAGCAAAATTTAAAAAAAGTTAAATAAACTATTTCAAAACAAAACCAAACTCTGTGAATTGAGAGGGTAACAAAAATTATAAAACCTTTAGTAATTCATATTCTTGATCAAAGTAATATCATTGAAAAGATACTAAACTCAATAAATATTCTTTTTTTTTTTTTTTTTTTTTTTTTTTTTTTTTTGCTATAGGGCATGTGCGCCCTTGCCAGAAAGAGAGAGATAGAAAGAAAGAAATCACCTTCAAGGGGGATGGCCACACTGTAATCCCTTCTCCATTCTCCTCTCGGGATCTTGGGCACACATGCACACGTGCCTGGCATGAGTTTAAGTCACCGGGTCCGGGACTCGAATGGCGGTCAACTACATGGGAGTCCAGTGACATAGCCATTACGTCAACTGCTGGTCCCCTAAACTCATAAATATAACAATTAGGTATGTTAAGAGCATCTTAGCAAAAGTAATGTGGTATCAGGACCAGTGTGATTAGGGCCTTGCAGTTTGTTTAGGTCTAATTCGACTAGTATTAAGATGATTAGTAGACAATATCTTCCTTCCTTTCTTGACTTTATGACCTTAGGAGTTTCTATCTTCTCATTAAAATTTCTCCTCCCTAACCCATCCTTTGAATTCCTCTGGCATTTACCTCCTTTTTCACTGCTTACTACATCCTCTATATTCAAACTGATTGTAATGTATCTCAGGACTTACAATTACTCTCGTTCTTGAGAGACTTAACTGGTTTTTATAAGTCTTCCCATGTAAACTCTGATCCAGATTAACTCATAAAAAATGGAAGTACAAGGGACCAGCAGGTGGTGTGGTGGTTAAGGAGCTGGACACTCCCACATGGCCAAGCAGGGTTCGAGTCCCCGAACCCCATGGCTTGCTTTCTCACTTTCCCTTTCACTCTCTCTATCTCTGTCTCTCTCTGGTCAAATTAAAAAAAATAAATGAATGAATAAATAAAATTAAATAATTATTAAAAAAAAAAAATGGAAGTACAGGGGCTAGCAAGTGGCGTGGTGAATAGGGGCGCTGGATTCCCACATGGCCGACCATGGTTCGAGTCTCAGACCTGGTGGCTTGCTTTCTCACCCCCCCCCCCCCCTGTGTGTCTTTCTGGTCAAATTAAAAATAAATAAATAAAACGAATGAATAAATAAAATTAAACAAATAATTCTTTAAAAAAATGGAAGTACATTTATCAAAGTGAATAAGATCCTAGATTATGAAATTTAGGCAGTAAATCTAAATCTCAAGGCAAATAGTATAGAAATTAACATTGCCTTTAGAAATATTTGCTAGAGAGAACTGGGAGGTGGTATAGTAGTTAAAGGCTCTGGATTCCCACATGTATGATCACGGTTTGAATCCTGGACCTGGTAACTTGCTTTCTCACTTTCCCCATTCTCTTTCTCTGTCTCTCTTTGATCAAACTGGAAAATATTAATAATAAATAAAATTAAATAAAATAATTTTTTTAAAAAAAGAAATATTTGCTAGAATTTGTTCTGAAGGAAAACTGACACATAAACTTAATCAAGTAAGGTGTGTGTGTGTGTGTGTGTGTGGGTGTGTGTAAAATGGCACAAGTGTTTGCATATATGCAGAAGAGAGAGACAGAGAGAAGTGCCCTTGACAGGGTCTTCTCACACCATGATCTCCTCTTCTGTGGCTCTCTAGCTCCTGAAGATGCTGGGCCTCTGCACACATGTGCACCCGGTGTGTTTTATAGCTGACCTGGGGATTAGAACCCATGGTTGGTCACATGGCCTCCAGCCTTGTAGGGCATTTGTGTTACACTGTGTACCATTAGTGACTTGGCTTTAAATGAGAATTTGATTACAATTTTAGCATAAATGTAATCATTGCTATTTCCCACCGCTATCAATTCTTCATTTTACTAAAGAGTGCTCCCAAAGTGAGACAAAAATACTTTGCAGTCTAAACTTGTTTTTGGTCTATTATTTGAATTGCTCTGGAAATTTTTCTTTCTCATTTTGTGTTTGTTTAGTAGGTTCCTTACAATGTATGTGTGACTAAAATCATTTTAACAGCCTTAATTGTATTACAATGACAAAGATTCTATAGCTCTTGTGACAACACATTACTCTGTTCTGTATGAGTTTATTTAATTCCTTTTCAGTGGTTGATATTTGAACCTCTTTCATTTACAGTCAGTCCAGCCACACAATTCACAAAGTGCCTAAACAGGTTCAGGAGGGGTTAAAGAATGCACCACCAGTATAAAAGCTGCCACTCTATTGCATAATCTACACAATCTTGTAGCTGAATCTGGATTCTTATGAAATTTTAATCAAGTGACCAGGGAATGTGATATATGATTGGGAAGTAATATAAAGAAATTCTGCA
Source organism: Tupaia tana (assembly GCA_026018925.1). Taxonomy (NCBI): domain Eukaryota; kingdom Metazoa; phylum Chordata; class Mammalia; order Scandentia; family Tupaiidae; genus Tupaia; species Tupaia tana. The sequence goes on along the minus strand of JAKSZU010000018.1, from coordinate 17,399,378 downwards.
AACTACTAAATCTGTTTTGTTCCATGATCCTATTGTAATTTTCACTGAGAGGAAATTTCCAAGTTTTACATGTTTAAAGTTTCAGATTTTATGAACAGAGGAAGTTTTATAAAAGAGTGTATACAGGAGACAGGTAGTTTAAAAAATATATTAGACTTTTTTGTTATTTTATTTTTAAAAATAATTATTGAATCTTATTTATGATTATGATGATGATTATTAAATTTTCCATAGGGCATGTTTACTCACCATGGAGAGAGAGGGAGAGGGAAAGTGAGAAAGGAAGCCACCAAGTCTGGGACTTGAACAGTAGTCAGCCATGTGGGAATCCAGTGCCTTAGCTACCATGCCACTTGCCGGCCGCTAGACCTTTTTTTTTTTTTTTTTTTTTTTAATTTCTGCCATGAGAGAGAGAAAGAGGAATGCTCAACGGGGTCCTTATGCTGCAATACACCTCTAGTCCCACTAGCTAGGATCACAGGCACATACACACGTGCCCAACCTGTAGAGGCAGATCCTGGAATATCAACCCAACACCATCATATGTGGTTTCAGCTGGGTTACTGCTATGCCATGACCTGGCCCTTACCCAGTTATTAGAATATTTCAAACATATAAAAAGAAACACAACTGAGACATATATGACCACAGAGGGGAATACAATCAGAACTAGGGTTAGCATATTATTTACCAAAGATGCAGTGATCAGATAGTTATTATTTTTTTAGAGAAGTTTTTGCTATAGGGCGTGTGCACTCACCAGAAAGACAAGAGAGAGAGACAGAGAGAAATCACCCCCCCCCCCCCCCCGGGGGGGGATGACCACGCTGCTGCAATCCCTTCTCCTCCATTCTCCTCTTGGGTCTTGGGCACTCATGCACACGTGCCCGGCTTGAGTTTAAACCACCAGGTCCGGGACTCGAACTGTGGCCAACTACATGGGAGTTCAGTAACATAGCCATTATGCCAACTGCTGGTCCCCAGGTAGTTATTTTTTACAAACTTGAATATTATGGAGGTCACACTGTATTTTATGATCAGAACAGAGTAAAATGCTGTTTACTAATAAATTTGTGATTTAAATTCTTTTTTTTTTTTTTGGAGAGGTTTTTGTTATAGGGCGCGTGCGCTCGCCAGACAGACAGAGAGAGACAGAGAGACAGAAAGCGAGAAATCACCCCCCAGGGGTGATGGCCATGCTGCAATCCCTTCTCCTCCATTCTCTTCTCTGAATCTTGGACATGCATGCACAAGCGCCCAGTGTGAGTTTAAGTTCCCGGGTCCAGGACTCGAACCACGGTCAACTACATGGGAGTCCAGCGACATAGCCATTACGCTAACTGCTGGTCCCTGATTTTAATCACTGAAATTTGAAGGACAAAATGAAATACTAGGTTTTTATCTATGCTGTTGTAAAGTATAGCCATGAAAACTATCTCAGGAGTTTTCTGGAGAATATATGTCTGTAAATGGGGAATTTCATTGACTTTTCAAACATCTGTTTAGATATAAGCAGTCCTTAAAGCAGGGCCTGATGGGTGGGCCTTAGCCTAGAGCATCCTAGTGTGAGGAAATTAATAGTCTAGGTCAAGTCACACTTGGGGGGACTCCTCTTCACTTTGCTCTTACCTAATCAGGTGCAATCTGATGAAGATAAACAACAAAGAATCACTGGAGAAAAAAAGTCAGGAAAGGGTAGAGCAGCACTGAGGGAAAGAGGAAGAGGTTTTGCCAATTCTCAGCTTTTAATTAGGGTCAGGACAGTACTGGGGATTTCCTATGCCCAAGTTATTTAAAGATTACATAGATCTGGAAAAAAAGGATATATGCTCAGAATGATTCACCTCACTTTCTTAGTCCTAGGGCATGCCTGGAGCATTGGTTTCCTCTCCACTACATTTTGCAGTGACTAATGCAGGGGGGAGGTCCCCCACAAATTTTTACTCCAATTCTAAAGCTATAGGATTACAATATGCCTTGGCCTGTTGGGCATTCGTGAGGTTAGACTCTTCCTCTCTCATAGGAGCAGGACTCTTACCAGTTATGAAGGGACTTCCCTTGGGACTTGTTACAACAGCATACAGTGTATGGAAATTTGAGGGTAGTTTCCTGTTCTGCTTTGCCATCAGGGTGACTCTGAAAAGGTTTCTTATCTCTTACAGGAGAAAACTGTCCACAGGGTTGATTAATTACTACACAGAATTCATTGAAAGTAATTGGGCAACTTGAATCAGTTGTTGAGATGAAAAGAGGCAGGCTCTTTCCATCTCCTAACTTTAAATTCTAGGTCTGCAGGTAAAGCTTTGTAAAGGGACCCACCCCAGATACCTACACTGGGCTCTCCATTGCTGAGAACTTCTTCCCCCAAGTCTACCACTCCAAGCCCAGATGAATTGCTCAAATTCAAGGGGAAAAGGGTGTATAAACTACATACATTTATAATACAATAGACGGAATTTTAAGAAACCATTTATAACTATCTTTGTAGATAAAACAGCAAAAACAAAACCAATTTGAATAGCTTAAAAATCTTGCCCATGTAGCTGCTGGCATAGATATTCCATACAAGATATAAATTATTTCCTGAGATGCACACCCTGCACTCCAATTGATACTTTAATAACTTGATTAAAATTTTCTCAGAAGTCTATTAGACAGGAAACAGTCTGCGGTGTAGGTGAGGATGAAGTTTTTGCAATGGAAACTCTTTGCCCCATGATCAGAACAGCAAAAACTGAATGAAACGTGTTCTCCCTTCAGTCTTCCCCGGTGCACACATTAAAAAATGAAAAATTGTTTGGGAAAGTAGTGTTTAGATTTGTTTTTTTCTTATTATCCACGACCAGGTGGATAATATGTTCCAATTGTTTGTCTTCTACTCCCAATTAGCCCCTACTTTCCAGCACGACTTTTTTGATTTTTAATTTCAATCTCCCAAGGTCAGGATGAGAGAGAAGAGGGGAAGGTACTTTTATTAAAAACAACGAATAACTTGAGGTTTGTAGCATTTGGTCTGCCAGCCTCTAATGAAGCAATGAGTCTGACAGTCCATTGGCTACTCAACATAGACACTGCTATGAAAACCCCAGAGGCCTGGTGGCTATCCCAGAGATGAACCTCCATTCTTGCGAGGCCCCAGGTCACCCGCCCCAGCCGCCGCCTGGCTCTGGGGTCCTTCCTCCCAGTGCAGACACCCTGCTCTTCGGTTTGGTCTCCTCCAGCGTTTGGGCCTGCGCAGGGCCGGCCGCCTCAGGCTCGTCGCCACCGGGTGGGTGCAAATACCTTTTCCCTCCCCGGGGCCCCAGCGCGCGGACACCTCCCGCCTCCCCCTCCCTGCGGCGGGGCCCTCTCGCGGCTGGGGAGCAGCAGCCTGGGCCGAGGCGGCAGGAAGCGAAGCCGGTGTTGATGCTGTTCCATGGCGCGCCTCTCCGCCCTCCGACGGCCACCGCGGCTCTTCCCGGCTGCAGGGCGCCCCCCTCCGCGCCTGCGCAGTGCCCGGCGGGGGGCGGGGCTCAGATTCCTGTCAGCGGCGGCGGCGGTGGCGGCGGCCGTCAGTTTTTGCTGAGGAGAAGCACGAAGCGGACCCGTTGGCTTTTCCCCCTCCCCTTCCCTGACCTGAACCCCTCTCTTGGCTCGCGGAGAATCAGTCCCCGTGGAGTTTCCCCTCCACCCTGCCTTCGTTTCCTCGGTTTTCGGCCCTGTGGAAGTCACTGCCCTCGAGGAGGAGGCAGCGGCAGCCGCCCTCGCCTCGCCGCCCCCGGTTCGGTGCCCGCGGTCCCGGAGAGGAGGTGCCGCCGCCACCGCCGCTCCCCCCCTCCCGCTGCCCTCGGGCCGGGCTGGGTCGAGCTGCGATGCCCTCGGACTTCATCTCATTGCTCAGCGCGGACCTAGACCTGGAATCGCCCAAGTCCCTGTACTCGCGAGGTGAGTCAGGCTGGGGGGTGGGGCGTGGGGGCGGGGAGACCTGGCCCGGAGGAATCCGGGGGTCCGGGTCGGGGCCGCGGGTGGCCTGGCGCCGGCCCGGACGGCCTCCCTCGCTGGGCCGGGAGAGGCCGGAGGGCTCCGGGTGATGGTGGAAGGGGCCGGCGGAGGAGTGGCGGCCCCTCCCCCGCGGGGCGGCGGGCCGCTCCGGGCCCAGATTCCGTCGGCCCCTGGGTCTCTGCGGCACCGATCGCTCCGAGTGGCTCTCGGTCGGTCCGGCCCAGCCACTCTGGGCGAAGAGCCGGCCCAGGCCTCCCGGGTTCGGGGATCACCTCGGACTGGGCCCCGCGCTGGGACCACAGGATCCGTGCGCCGCGGCTCCTCTTACCAGGACCCTTTCCCCAGCAAAGTTGCCCCTAAGCGGGCGGCGTGGCCTGGAGCCGGTTCTGGGTGCAGGGTCACCATTTTTCTCTCCCTCCGGCTTGTTTGTGCGCCGTGGTTCTACACCCCTCTTCGTTCGGCCTAGTCTACTCCCTCCCCTTGTCGGGACGGCCCCCCTCGACCAGGCGTTCTTCCTTTCCTCGTCATCTTATTGCTGGAAAGGTCCCGAATTTTCTTTTCTTTTTTTCCCCCCTCTTTCCACCTCCGTGGCATTCTAATTACTTCTCCTTGTCTTGTACGAGCATCGGGGTCCTCTCTCTGGATTAGTTGTATTCCTCTCCTCTCCCTGGAGTACCAGCTCAGCCACAGACTCTGCCCTTTGAGAATTTTCTCTTTACCGTTCAAGGGCTTGTAGGGAGAGGGCACTGGGCAGGGATTCCCATTTGAAAACTCTTTGGCTAAGGTCGGCTGGGGATTCCCAGCATCAAAATATGAACACTTGAGCTGATCTCTACCGGTATTAAATTCCTATACTGGACACCACAAGAATGTGTCAGAATAGATTCCCAGTGCAGGGGGCATCAAACCCATATATTCCCACTGTGATTCTCACCACTTTTTGAACCACCGGGAGGGGGCACAAGATATAACTGAGTTATTCATTTTTCATTTCACTATATTAAAGACAATGTGCCATTGTGAACTCTCTGAGCAATTTTAGCATGTCTTCTGTTTTTGGATTGATGTATCCATCCGCTGATAACACTCCCTCCAAAAAAAAAAATAAATAAATAAAAACGGACTTCAGCTTCGCATTAGTGTATTTATAAATTGTTTAAGTGAATGAGTGAGATGGTTTACTCTGGAAGGTACTGGACTTTATAGATTATTGAGTTTGTAGAGAGTCCTACTTAGTCACTGTAGCCATTGTTACTCCAATGACTTTAGTTGGCAGTCCATCCTGTGGGATGTTTTTCAGGCAGTGTTACCTGAAGTAGTTTAGAAATATTCTAGTTCTGAGTGTCAGAATGAAGAGACAGTACCAAGAAATGATTCTTAGAGCAGCGCGAATACAATTGAGTGCTAAAAATAGTCAAGACAGTAGCACCATTTCAGCAGTAATCATCAGATAATCTTTCATGAACCAAATGCTTGAGGAAAACCTAAGTTTAGCCTGGAAACCCATGTCAAGGCAATTCAGCTTCTTTTTGCAGAAAATATATTCACAAATACCAGCTTTTACCTCTTAAAAATACATGACAGTTATATAACAGATATGTGCTATCCTTGGCCTTTTTTTTCTCTCATTCAGCATAAAAAGTACTTAATGCTTTTTGTGTTTTTCAGATTCTCTGAAGTTACACCCATCACAGAATTTTCATAGAGCTGGACTATTGGAAGGTCAGCAAAATGCCATTTTAAAGCATGTTGTGTTAGTATGCAAAGGCTTTCCCTGAAATGGAGTTTTAATGGGAATTCGAGAAACTTTGCAAACTCACACAATGTAGTTTTTCTCTTAAAGAGCCTGATCCTTCTTTTAGAGCAGCTTAATGTTTTAGTGGATTTTGTTGCTGTGTTTGAAGTGCTTGTTGGCTGTTGTATCTGTTTCTAGAAGCCTTAAAAACACACACACACAAATCATTTTAAATTACGTGTTGGGTGTTCTCCGATAGAATTTCAGATCTTAATTCTAGCTTTTTACACACAAATATGAGAAGACTCAAACATTAAGATGATGAGTATAACTTAATTACACCAAACACATACTTAGTTTGAAAATTCAGAATTTATAACTTTTATATGCTGAGCATTTCAAAATTATATTAATCACTTATTACAAACGCATTGATGCCATTACTAATGCATTTTATTTAAGGATAAGGAAAGCTAAGTTATAGAGATGATTGAGCTATACTTACAGAAAGGTCTTAGAAAGTTCTAGAGATGTTAATAGAATCTGTAGAGTAGCTTAAACATCTGACAATTACTTTAGACAACTTTATTTTGTATTGTTGACATTTTAAGATACAGAACTCTGTGTTGTTTATGTAGATTTGAAGTGATGTTACATATGTTGTCTTGAAATCCTGTAATCATATGACTGAACAGCAAGGATATTAATTTCCCCATTATAGAGATAAGAAACTGAGGCTGTAAGTAAGAGACTTGGGAAAAAGTCTCACTGTAGTAGAACAATGCTTTCTGTGTTTTAGTTAGTTCTCTTTACAAAGCCAAGCAGCCTCTGTGAAATACATGTTACCAATAACTTCAACATTTTACAGCACACTTAAATAAGGGCCTAAATATTAGGTTGTCAGAAAAGTCAGGACGCATTTTTATGTAGAAAAACAGAAAAATACATCAGAACTTTTCCGACAATCCAGTATTTAAGTTTGACTTGAGTATGTATAGGTTTTTGTTTGTTTGTTTGTTTCCCTTAAAGGTAGTCTGGTATAGTGGGGGACCGATAATGAGTGCAAATTTGAATACCAGTTAGGCTACTTATTAACTCTGCGATCTTGGGTATTCTTTCTTTTTTTTTAAAGAATTATTTTATTTATAAGTTTTATTTGTTATTATTTTTAAGTATACATGAGAGAGACAGAGAGAGAGAAAGGGAAAATGAGAAAGCAAGCCACCAGGTCAGGTATTCGAACTGCAGTTGGCCATGTGGGAATCCAGCACCTTAATCATTACACTACTTGCCAGCCCCGGCCTTACGTATTCTTTCTATAAAAATGTAGATACCTCTTTTTTAAAAAAAATTAAATATTTATTTAACTTTATTTATTATTATTATTTTTTTAATAATTATTTAAGTTTATTTTATTTATTCATTCATTTTCATTTAATTTGATCAGAGACACACACAACAGAGAGAGAGAGAGAGAGAGAGAGAAAGTGAGAAAGCAAGCCGCCAGGTCCAGGACTTGAACCGTGGTCAGCCATGTGGGAGTGTCCAGCACCTTAACCACCACGCCACCTGCTGGTCCCCTATTTATTATTATTTTTTAATTTGACCAGAAAGAGAAAGAAAGGGAAAGTGAGAAAACAAACTGAAATTTATGGAAATACAGACATTAAATATTTACATATTTGTGCCTAATTAGTATTCTTTTTTTTATTCTTTTTTTTTTTTTTTTTTGGAGAGGTTTTGCTACAGGGCGGGTGCACTCGCCAGAAAGACAGAGAGAGAGAGAGAGAGAGAGAGAGAGCTAGAAAGTGAGAAATCACCCCTAGAGGAGGATGGCCATGACACAATCCCTTCTCCTCCATTCGCCTCTCGGGATCTTGGGCACGCACGCACACGCGCCCGGCGAGAGTTTAAGCTGCTGGATCTGGGACTTGAACTGTGGTCGACTGCATGGGAGTTCAGCGACATAGCCATTACACTTACTGCTGGTCCCTAGTATTTTTTTTTTTTTAATAATTATTTATTTTATTTCGTTTATTATTATTAGTCCTTAGTTTGACCAGAGACAGACAGACAGAGATAGAAAGGGAAAGTGAGAGAGCAAGTTGCCAGGTCTGGGACTCGAACTGCTGTCAGCCATGTGGGAATTCAGTGCCCTTAACACCATGCCACCTGCTGGCCCCAAATGTAGATACCTCTTAAGTTTAGTGAGCGAATGTGTATTAAAGTGTGTAGTCCAGTGTCTGGCTTAATATTAGTTATCTTTTTCCTTTGGTATCAGATAAATTGTTTTAACAATGTAGTTCAGAGTTCATAAAAGGTTCTCAAATTAATTATTGGTTATATTTGTACATATAAGAAGCCCATAGATACATATTATTATGAAAATCAATTTTTTTCTAAAAAATTATTATTATTATTATTATTTAAATTTATTTATTTTAATTTGACCAGAGAGAGACAGAGAGAGAAAGTGAGAAAGGAAGCTGCCAGGTCTGGGACTCAAACTATGGTCAGCCATGTGGGAGTCTAGCGCCCTTAACCATCACACCACCTGCCGGCCCTAAAATCAAATATTTTTAAAACAACTATTTTGAGGGACCAGCAGGTGGCATAATGGTTATGTTGCTGGACTCCCATGTAGTTGACTGTGGTTCGAGTCTCAGACCTGGCAGCTTAAAATTCACGCTGGGTATGTGTGCGTGTGGGCCCCAGATCCTGAGAGGATAATGGAGAAGGGATTGTGATATGGCCATACCACCTGGGGGATGATTTCTTGCTTTCTGTTTCTTTCTGTGTCTCTCTATCTCTCTGGCAAGTGCACGCACCCTATGGCAAAAATCTGTCTAAAAAAAAAAACAACTATTTGAATGTTTTAAGAAGTGTTTCTTTTTTTAAGAGGTTTTTGCTATGGGGGATGGCCACACCGCAATCCCTTCTCCTCCATTCTCCTCTCGGGATCTTGGGCACGCACGCCCACGCGCCTGGTGTGAGTTTTAAGCCACCGGGTCCGGGACGCGAACCGCAGTTTACTATGTGGGAGTCCAGCGACATAGCCATTACTCTAACTGCTGGTCCGAAGAAGTGTTTCTTATGAAGCAGATTTCTAGTTTTTATTCATAATGTTCAATATGTGACCATGTTGTGGGGTCATATTTGTCTGTATGAACCTATCCATTTCCTGGGCTACAAATTAGACATAGTCATAATCATAGAGATTAACAGAGGAAAATCATGAGGAAAAAAGGTGTTAATTATTTAAGAAAAAATGCTTAACTAGTTGATGGACATACAGGCATTAAATGTATATATTTACATATTTGTGCCTAAGTAGTATTCTTTTTTAAAATGAAAGAATTATTTTATTTTATTTATTATTATTAGTCTTTAGTTTGACCAGAGACAGACAGAGAGAGATAGAAAGGGAAAGTGAGAAAGCAAGCTGCCAGGTCTGGGACTTGAACCATAGTCAGCCATGTGGGAGTCCATTGCCTTTAACCATCATGCCACCTGCCAACACCTAAATAGTATTCTTAATTTTAAATTTTAATTGAGAGGATACTCAACTATCAATATTTTGTATGACCACACTTTTACAGATTATATATGAAATATATAATTCATAAATATTTGGCTAGCCCAGTGTTTGAGGGAGCCAGATTCCAATGGCTGACATTGCAGTGTGAGTCCCACCCCATAAGCCAGACACACCTGGTGGTTGTGTATCTGTGCCTATGGTCCTGATGGGATTGAAAAATGGAGGAGAAAATGATTGCCATGTCCCAATAGGGGGCACTTTTTCCCTTTCCCCTTCTTTTTGTGAGTGAACATGTCTTCTGTCAAATGAAAAAAATGGGTCAGTATCAAGTATATCATGTACGTTTTAAGTTTGTTTGTTTATTGATTGATTGATTGGAGAGGTTTTTGCTATAGGGCGTGTGCGCTCGCCAGACAGAGAGAGGCAGAGAGACAGAAAATGAGAAATCACCCCCAGGGGGGATGGCCACGCTGCAATTCCTTCTCCTCCATTCTCCTTTCCAGATCTTGGGCATGCAAGCACATGCGCCCAGTGTGAGTTTAAGCCGCCGGGTCCGGGACTGGAACCGCTGGGAGTCCAGCGACATAGCCATTACGCTAACTGCTGGTCCCCGTTTTAAGTTTTTGATACAGGTTATCATAAGAAAGTTCTTTGCAGGCCAACAGGTGATGTGGAGGTTGAGTCAGCTGGATCCCATATGGCTGACTGGTTGAATTCCTGACCCCATGGCTTGAAATTCACTCTTGGCACATAGGCATGCATGCCCAAAAATCCCAAGAGGAGAATGGAAGAGAATGGATTGTGATGTGTCCATCCCCTGCCCTTCTCTGTCTCTGAGGAGCACACTATAGCAAAACTAAAAAGAAAAAAAAAGGAAAATTGTTGGCTTGTGTAATGAAGTATTTAGTCTGTGCTACTCTGTTGCTGTTTTTTTTTTTTTTTTTTTTTTTTTTTTTGAGGGGGGAGGTTTTGCTATAGGGCGCATGCCCTAGCCAGAAAGACAGAGATAGAGAGACAGAAAGTGAGAAATCACCCCCCGGGGGGATGGCCACTCTGGAGACAATCCTTTCTCCTCCATTCTCCTCTCAGGATCTTGGACAGGCATGCATGCATACGCGCCCAGAGTGAGTGTAAGCCGCTAGGTCCAGGACTCGAACTATGGTCAACTACATGGGAGTCCAGTGACATAGCCATTATACTAATTGCTGGTCCCATCTTTTACTGTTTTTAACCTTTTAAAGAGTGGAAAGATGAAAATAATGAAAGCCATATACCCTTCAGCAAGCTTTAACAATTATCAATCTAGTTTATCACTGAACTTCTCTCAGACTTTATTATTTTAAAACTAGTGTCAGATACTATATAATTACATTCATAACTACTTCTGCATTATAATGACTTGTTTCTTATGTTAATTTATAAATAATTATTTTAATAATTTAATTTTATTTATTGTTATTATTTTAAAATTTGACCAGAGAGAAAGAGAAAGTTAGAAAGCAAGCCACCAGGTCTGAGACTTGAACTTTGGTCAGTCATGTGGGAGTCCACCACTTTAACCACCATGCCACCTGCTGGCCCCCTTAATCATAATTTTTAAGAGTTTCTTTCTTTCTTAGAGAGACAGAGAGATAGGTAATCCCAGTAGGGTCCCTATGTCCTGATCCACCTACAGTCTCTCCTGGCCCAGGCCACAGCCATACCCATGTGGCTGACATATTCAGGGAGCGTTTTATTATGATAACTCAGGACTTTTCCAAGGTGGATTCACTTGTGTCATTGCTGTACTACTGCACCATAATTTTAAAAATAGTGTATTTTATTTTAAGAAATAGATATTCCATCTTCTGCAAAGTTGTGATTCCCCTGCCCTCTTTTTGAGATATTGTCCAGCAAGAGGCTACTACTCTATGTATAATGTATCTTGTTGTAATCCATGTTAAAACTGTAGGCTCTGCTCTGAGACTTGGGTTTAAATCTTGTTTTGACTTATACTGGTGTGTTGCCTTGGTTTAATCATTTAATGTTTTGTGCTTCAGTTTTCCATCTTTCAACAATAGTATCTTTATCCTCAGATCATGTGGAAATTACTTGAGGCGAATTCATGTAAAGCATGAATTAACCTAGCACATAGTAAATGCTCAACAAGTTTTTAAATTAAACCATTTTAGACAACAGATATCTATAGAATGTTTACTGTGTACGAAGACCTTTACAGATATGAACTCAATGAAACTCATAATAACTCTTGAGGTTGTCATTATCCCACTTTAGGTTATTATCCCAGTTTAGATAGGGAGACGAAGGTATAGAGAGAAGTTCAGTAACTTGCGTAGGCTCATATAGCTAGTAAATTAGTTCCAAGATTCTAACCCATGTCGTCTCACTTTAGAGTCTATGCTCCTAATTATTGCGCTAAACTGACTCCCTTGTGCTGTGTGTAATCTCTGGTATTAATTTAGCAATACTTATGTATGCATGCTTTACATCCTTAGCCTAGATTTACATCTAATAATGAAAGACTCAACCTCAGGGGCCAGCAGGTGGCATAGTGTTTAAGGCACTGGATCCCACATGACTGACCATGGTTATAGTCTTGGAACTGGTGGCTTGAAAACCATGCTGGGTTCATGTGCATGCGTGTCCAAAATCCTGAGAGGAAAATGGAGAAGGAGAAGGGATTGTGGTGTGGCCATTCCCCCTGAGGGATGACTTCTCACTTTTCTTCTCATTCTCTCTGTCTCTGGTGAGTGTGCATGCATTGTGGCAAAAACCTAAAAACAAAAACAGAAAAACTCAGCCCAGAATGATGGGCATTTAAGTAATTGGTATGATACAGTTTGTTGTTTCTTTATTTTTATAATACATCTATTTTCCAAATCAAAGTAAATTTTTAAGGAAAACAATGTTGGAAAACCTGCAATTGGGTATTAAATTATCCTTATCATTCAACTGAATTTTTATTTAACCTGTCAAACAATGCTGGTCCTTTTGTTACTGCCTTATTTATTTAATGAGGTAATTGACAATAGGAAAAAGAGTCTAGTTAATTAATGCAGTAAGAACCATTAAAATGATGTTTCTGATGACCCATGATTAACACATGACATTCTTAATTAAATAGATAAGCAAAAATGATGCTGTTGAAATTTATATTAAAATAAATTGTATAGAAAAAGCCCTGGACAAAAGTATACACTACAGAGTTTTATTTTTTTAATTCTGTTTTTGTATTTTCTCTACCTTCTTTGAAGAACATAGTTTGTATATATTTAAGAACATAAAATAGCCTGGTACAGTGGTATTTATCTGTAATCCCAGCAACTAAGGAGGATAAGGTAGGAGTAGGGTGGTGAATTTGAGGCTATTCTGGACAGCATAGCAAGACCCTGTTTAAAAAATGAACAAAAAAATAAATAAAAGGGTTTGTAGTTAGGAGGTTCAAATGTCAAAGGCTAGGGTTCTTCTTTGAAGTACCTGGAAAAAGTACAGAGAAAGCGGCACCATTTCTTATACATTCTATACTGAAAAATACTCATTTTGGTGTATATTGTTTGCCATACAGAAAACTAAGATAGAAACGAAACTAAGTGAGATAAATAAAGAGATTAAAAGGTTATTGTAGAGGAGCAGGCAGGTGGCATAGTAGTCAAGGTTCTGGACTCCCATGTGTCCAACTGCAGTTTGAGTCCTGGTTCTGGTGCTTGCTTTCTCACTTTCCCTCTCTCTCTTTCTGTGGTCAAATTAAAAAATAATAATAAATAAAATTAAAAATTCTTTTGGTAAAAGAAGTCATTCTAGAAATATAGAAATGTAAGTTAAGATGGTAGGTAAGCAAGAAGGATAGAAATATAAGTAAATCGGAAAAAATGGAAAAATAAAAATAGATTAAAAATTTTGTTTTTAAAATGAATGAATGAATGAAGAGATCACATGATGGATTAAATGAAGAACTGGTTAAATAGTACGATCTAATGCCAATCTGATACAATCTTGATATGAATTAAACATTTAAGACTTTTAAGGTTTTTTTTGTTTGTTTTTTTTTTTGTTTTTTAAGGAGTTATTTATAAAACCTTATAGTCTTGGGGCTGGCAGGTGGCATGAGAGAGAGCAAGCCACCAGGTCCAGGACTTGAACTGTGGTTGGCCATGTGGGAGTACAGTGCCTTTAACCACCATGACACTTGCCAGCCGTAAGACTGTAAGTTTTTTCTAAGTAAATGTGTGGGGGGACCAGCAGTTGGCCTAGTGACTATGTTGCTGCTCTCCCATGTAAGTCTACCACAGTTCTAGTCCGGACCGGTGGCTTGAACTCATGCTGGGGGCGCCTGTGTTTACGTGCCCTAAAGCAAAAACCTCTCCAAAAAAAGAAAAAAAAAAAAAAAGGAGCTGCAGGCCGAGTCCCAGACCTGGGCAGTTTGAAACTCATGCCTGTGCATTTGTGTGTGTGTATGTGTGCCCAAAATCCCGGGTGGAGAAGGAATTGCAGTGTGGCCATCTCCCCGTGGGGTGATTTCTCACTTTTTGTCTCTCTCTCCGGCGAGTGCATGTACTCTATAGCTACTTCACTCTCAAAAAAAAAAAAAAAGTGTAATATGATAATGAGTTAGGAGAGAATAAACTTTTTTTTTCACCAACAATATATTTGATATGGTTCCATACCTAATTATACTTTATAGTTTACAAATGAAGATTCCAATACTAGTAGCAATGTCTTTTTTTTTTGGAGAGATTTTTGCTATAGGGTGTGTATACACAGCTTGCCAGAAAGACAGAGAGAGAGAGAAAGTGAGAAATCACCCCTGGGGGGATGCCCACACCATAGTTCCTTCTTCTCTATCCTTCTCTCGGGATCTTGGGCACGCATGCACATGCACCCAGCATGAATTTAAGCCACCAGGTCCAGGACACAAACTGCGGTCGACTACACGGGAGTCCAGCGACATAACCATTAGGCCAACTGCTGGTCCCAGTAGCAGTGTCTTAATTGATCTATGGAATATTTCTTTTCTTTTTGCTGGTCCCAGTAGTAGTATCTTAATTAATCTATGGAATATTTTCTTTTTTTCTTTTTTTGGAGAGGTTTTTGCTACAGGGTGCATGCGCTCGCCAGAGAGACAGAGACAGACAGAGAGAGAGAAAGCGAGAAATCACCCCCAGTGGGGATGGCCATGCTGCAATCCCTTCTCCTCCGTTCTCCTCTCGGGATCTTGGGCACACACACACACGCGTCCGGTGTGAGTTTAAGCCGCTGGGTCTGGGACTCGAACTGCATTCGGCTACATGGGAGTTCAGCAACATAGCCATTACTGTAACTGCTGGTCCCTGAAAAGGTTTTTTGAAAATATTTAACATTAAAAATAATCTTTTTATTTTCTTATTTAGTATCTATTAGTCTCTATGGATCCATTTCTAGTAAAATAAAAATATCACTGTGGGGACAATGAAGTTCAAACATGTTGAAAATTATACCTAGTGGGGCCATTGGTGGTTGATGTGCTAGATCCCTACATAACCATCTCCACTGTTCAAGTCCAGACCTGGTGGCCTGTAAAACACACCTGGCATGTATACATGTGTGCCCAAAATCCTGAGAGGAGAGTGGAGGAGAAGGGATTGTGGTGTTTCCCTCTCTCTGTATTTTTCTTTCTCCAGCCAGTGCATGTACCCTATGACAAAAATCTTAAAAACAAAGCAAACGAAAAAAGCTAGTGTGTCTCAGCTTTTTGACTCTAAGATCCATCCTTCTGATTTCCTGTTTTTGTGTTTCTCCTTAAACTCTGCTTTCATTGTTTCATTCAATACTAGAATTCCTGTTGTTTATTACAGTGAAAGACTAGAAATTCATGATCTAATCAGCTGGTTCTTGGCTTGACTGTAATTTATTTTTGGTTCTGCTGTTATTTCAGGGTTCTTCTAAAACTTGAAAGTGGTAGTATAAAAATAATTTCCCATTGTGATCAATATTATGAATAAAAAATAGACACTTTTCATTAGAAAAAGATGAACTCATTAGGTTATATTTTCTGTTAAGAGTAACAGACATTTAGAAAAAATAAAAGCTTAAATTAATTTGAGAAATCACTTGGGCCTGATTATTTAGTGACACAGGATAGTGATGTTAACTTAGAGAGATAAAAGATAGTGCTCAATGGAGATGTTGCTTATTAACTTAATGTCTTTTCTTGCTGTTGCTAAGATTTTATTTCAAGTTTCATGAAAGTGATTCATGTGTCTTCTATTGTTGTGTTAGTAGAAATCAAGATATTAAAAAGAAGGTATGAGATACTATTCATAAAACATGTACTTGAATGAAAAGATAGAAATTTTCTTTATAGATTAACTACAGATAATAGTTTCAGCTTTCAAATATAAGTAAAACCTGATGTTGTGATAAAGTATAAAATAAATACTTTTTTTTTGCTTTTTAGATTTTTTTTTTTTTTTTTTTTTTTTTTTTTCCTGTAGTGTGCATGCATTTGCTGAAGATAAGAGCCAGAGGGAAAGTGAGAAATTACACCCTGGGAGGGATGGCCATGCCGCAGTACCTTCTCCTCTATTCTCCTCATGGGATTTTAGACATGCACATACACACATATACTGGTTGTGTTTCTCAGGCTGTGGGATCTAGGACTTAGAACTGGAGAGTTGGCCATGTGAGGTCTACTGCTGGCCCAAGTATCTATATATATATATATTTCTAATTATTTATTAAATTTTATTTATTCATTCATTTATTTTTAATTTGACAGAGGGAGACACAGAGATGGAGAGAGAAAGAGGGGAAGTGAGAAAGCCACCAGGTCCAGTTTTTGAACCATGGTCAGCCATGTGGGAGTGTCTAGCACCTTAACCACCATGCCACCTGCTGGTCCCAAGTACCTATATTTTTGACGACTTGAACTGACGATGTATTATATGAGATTTCAGTTGCCTTTATTCTTTCTTAAAATCTTATTATTATTATTTTAATTCGACCAGAGAGAGCCAGAGAAAGAGAGAGGGGGAAGGTGAGAAAGCAAGCCACCAGGTCTGGAATGTGACCCACGGTCAGCCATGTGGGTCAGCGCCTTAACTACCACATCAACTGCTGACCACTAGGCAATCTATTTTTTGAATATTTTAAAGATGCCCTTTACATTTAATTATCAGAAAAACCCTGTGAGGTGGTACTAGTATACTCAGTCTGTAAGTAAGCAAACTGAGGTCCAGAACAATTCACTAATTTTCCCCAAGTTTTGCAGCTAGTGTATGAGACAGTTTGAAACTTAACAGTTTTACCCCTGAATTGTGAGCTTATACTTAACTCTTTACAGGAAAAAAATTGATAATTGGCACTTTTACTTTGAGCCTTACTAAGTGTATGTACTATTCCGATGGTATAAAATGAGTAGTTTGTGTAGGATATTTTAGCTAAGTGGCTTGCATTAAAATAATGAGATAAATTCTGTAAACTGGAGGTCAGCCTTGTGGTCTGGTAGTTAAGAGAGCTGAATCCCACGTGGCCAACAGTGTGGTTTGAATTGTGGCGCCAGCATCTTGAAAAACATACCTGGCACATGTGCATGTGTGCCCATAAAATTCCAATAGGGTGGAAGAATGGAGGAAAAGGAATTGTGTTGTGATCACAACACAATTAATGGCTGTTTTTTCCTCTCTCTCTGTCTCTGTCTCTGGCAAGAGAGACACCCTCTGGTAAAGTAAAAAAAAAAAAAAAAAAAAATAATTTTTTTTTTTAAATTACTCTATTTAACTTTATTTATTTATTTAATTTTAATTTGACCAGAGAGGGACAGAGGTGGGGAGAGAGAGAGAAAGTGAGAAAGCAAGCTGCCAGGTCTGAGACTTGAGCCACGGTTGGCCATGTGGGAGTCCACCGTCCTTAACCACCATGCCACCCCCTGGTCCCACAACCCCTATCACCTTCTAAAAGAGAACATAGTATTCTTTTTAAAGGATTATTTTATTTAACTTTATTTTTTATTTTTACTTTGACTAGAGAGGGACAGAGAGAGAGAGAGAAAGGGAAAGTGAGAAAGCAAGCCACCAGGTCCGGGACTCGAACTGCAGTTGGCCATGTAGGAGTCCAGGGCCCTTAATCACCACACCACCTGCCAGCCCCATGAAAAGTAACATAGTATTTTTAAAATAGTATGGAAAATAGTATGGAAGTAATAGTATATTTTTATTATTTATTTATTTATTTATTTTTACTTTTTTTTTTTTTTTTTTTTGGAGAGGTTTTCTCTATAGGGCGCGTGTGCTCTTGTGCTCGCCAGACAGACAGAGAGGGACATAGAGACAGAAGGTGAGAAATCACCCCCCAGAGGGGATGGTCACGCCGCAATCCCTTCTCCTCCATTCTCCTCTCGGGATCTTGGGCACGCACGCATGTACACGCCCCCGGCGTCAGCTTTAAGCCACCGGGTCCGGGACACGAACTGCGGTCGACTACGGGGGAGTCCAGCGACATAGCCATTATGCTAACTGCTGGTTCCTATATTTTTATTTTTATATATTTCTATATTATTTTATAATATAACCAAATGTAGATTTGTCTTTATTTTTAATTGCCAGAATGCAATTCACTCAACAGAGGGAGAGAGAGAGAAAGAGGGAGAAAGCATCCCACAGTGGGATGTGATCATGATGTAACCTCTTTATTTTTCCTTTTTGTCTAGAGTTTGGGCATGCATCGCCCAGCTGCTGGGCTGGGACTCCAGCCATGTAGGCTACGTGGGATCCAACTCCCTTAACCACAAGGCTATAGGGCTGGCCCAACTGCAGATTTTCTTGGGAACTGATTTTTGATGTTTATGTGTAAATATAGGTTACTTAGCCATAATACTGTTATTTATTCATTCAGTCAAGGTACATTTACATGTAAATCTTGTGTTTACAGTTTATTAGAAGAAACCATATTTGAATAAACAGTGAGAACACAGAATTTTAAAGGGTTTATTAATTCAATTTAAATTAGGGAATAGAGTTAGTAATATAGTTGATTTTTTTAAAGAAAGAATTATTTAATTAATTTTATTTATTAATATTATTTTAAAATTTGCTATAGGGCACATGTGCTCACCAGAGAGAGGCAAATTGAAAGAGAGAGAGAGAGAGAAAGAAAATCTGAGCAATCACCCCCTGGGAGGATGGCCATGTTCAGCCCCTTCTCCATTCTCTTCTTGGGATTCTGGGAGCACATACACACATGCCTGGCATATTTTTTAAAAAAACTGGTTCTGGGACTTGAACTGCACAGTTGTGGGCAGGTGGGATCCAGCTGCCTTAACCACATCGCCTGGCTGGCCTTGAAATTTATAATTTTAAAAAATAACTTTTTGATTTCCTTATTTTTGCCTGTAATATTGAATACAGGCTGAGTATTTATGTATAATATTTGAATTATGGAGGCCGGCAGGTAGTGTGGTGGTTAAGGCACTGAACTCCTACATGGCTGATCACTGTTCAAGTCCTGGACCTCGCAGCTTGCTTTCTCACTTTCCTTTTCTCTCTGTCTCTCTCTGGTGAAATTAAAAATAATAGTAAATAAAATAAAAAATAAATCTTAAAAAATTGATTATGCATGCTTTGGATAAAATTATTAATTCTTTAAAATACTTATTATCACTTTTCTTAAAAAAAATCTGGGTATTGGGCCAGCAGGTGACTTGATGGTTAAGGCCCTGTATCCCAGATGGCTTACTCTGAAGTTTGAATCCTGGACCTGGTGGCTTGAGAAACACTAGGTATGTTTGAGTGTGTGCCCAAAATTGTGAGAGGAGAATGGAGGAGAAGGGATTATAGCATGGCCATCTCCCTGGGGTGGGTGATTTCTCACTGTTTCCCTCTGTCTCTGTTGAGGGCATATACCCTATGGCAAAAATCAAAGTAACGAGGTAGTTGAAGTACAGAATACCATTTAGTTAACTAAATTAGTGTTCTGTTATGGGAAATAGAAATAGCATATTTACAAATTATGATAATCTAAAATATAATTCTTAAAAGTGTTGGGACCAGCAGTTGACATAATGGCTGTGTCGTTGAACTCCCATAGAGTCGGCCGCAGTTCGAGTCCTGGACCCGGTGGCTTAAACTCAGGCTGGGTGCGTGTGTAGGCATGCCCAAGATCCCAGAGGAGGATGGAGGAGAAGGGATTGCTGCGTGGCCATCCCCCTTGGGGAGTGATTTCTTGCTTTTGTCTCTCTTTCTTGTGAGCGCACATGCCCTATAGCAAAAATCTCTCCAAAAAAAGAAAAAAAAGTGTTGTAGTGGGTAGAATCAACACTGTAAACTCTGCACAGAAAATAGTTCAGTACCTATTCACTTGAAAACAGATGGGAAAACGCACTTTTCTTAGAAACTAAAAACGGTAAATAATAGGCAGACCTAAGCCCCACGTTTTATCAGTCTTGATGGTAAAACCCTAATTTCAAGAACATTCAGTACTAACTAGCTGTGTGATTCCAGTCATGTTACTTAACTTTTGTGTGACTCAGCCTGTTCTTCTGTAAAATGGGAATAGTAAGGCAAACAGGTGGCATGTTGGTTGGGGCACTGGAATCCCACATGGCCGACTGAGGCTTGAGTCTCAGACCTGGCAACTTGAGACTCAGGCCAGGCACTTGGGTGCATATCCAAAATTCCAGGAGAAGAATGGAGAAGGGATTGTGCAGTGGCCATCCCTACTTGAGGGTGATTTCTCACTTTTTTTTTTCCTTTGGTGAGTGCATGTGCCCTATAGCAAAAATCTCTCTCTCAAAAAAGTATGGGGATAATAGATTTGTAGATCTGTTATGAGGATTATATTAGTTATGATTTCTAAGGTGCTTGAATTAGTGCTGAACTCATGGTAAATACTATATAAGTCCTTGTTAAGTACAGTAAAAATATTTATCATGTTTATTGCAGAACTAGTCAAAATACCTAAGGAATCAACCTAAGGGCACAACTAATGAATGGATAAAGAAAGTGTGGTATGTATGTACAATAGGATGTTATTTAGACATAGAAAGGATGAAATCCTTTTTCCATTTGAGGCAAAATGAATGAACCTGGAGGAAATAATGCTATATGAGGGACCAGCAGTTGGAGTAATGACTATGTCGCTGGACTCTCATATAGTCAACCGTGGTTCGAGTCCTAGACCTGGTGGCTTAATCTCACACCAGGCGTGTGTGCATGCATGCGTGTCCAAGATCTCAAGAGGAGAATGGAGGAGAAGGGATTGCTGCGTGGCCATCCCCCCCTGGGGGGTGATTTCTCACTTTCTGTCTCTCTGTCTCTGTCTTTCTGGCGAGCACACGGGCCCTATAGCAAAAACCTCTCAAAAAAAAAAAGGTATATGAAATAAACTAGGCACCAAAAGATGTGTTTTCATTTGTTAGTGGAAGCTAAAAGATTGTATAGAAGTGGAAAATGTAATGGTGGATAGCAGATTCCAAAAGGATAGAGGGATGAGAGGGATGGAAAGAACTTGGTTAACAGAGACAAGTGTACAATAGATAAGTGGATTGACTTTAGAGTACTGTAGTATAATAGAATAACTATAGTTGGTGATAATTCGATGCATACTTCAAAATAGAAGAGTAGATTTCAAATGTCTTGGATACAAATGAAGTGAGATGGTGGCCGTATTTATTGTCCTGATTTGAGCATTATACAGTGTATTCATTTTTTTTTTTTTTTGGAGAGGTTTTTGCTATAGTGCACGTGTGCTTGCCAGAAAGACAGAGAGAGACAGAGAGACAGAAGTGAGAAATCACTCCCCGGGGGGATGGCCATGCCGCAGTCCCTTCTCCTTCATTCTCCTCTCAGGGTCTTAGGCACGCATGCACACGTAGCTGGTGTGGGGTTAAGCCAATGGGTCCGGAACGCGAACCATGGTCGACTACATTGGAGTCCAGCGACATAACCATTACGCCAACTGCTGGTCCCCATTTTTTTATGGGGGGGAGATTTTTGCTATGCGGTGCATGTGCTCACCAGAGAGACACGTATACACACATGCCTGGTGTGAGTTTCAAGCTGCCAGATCCAGGACTCGAACTGCAGGTGGCTATATAGGAGTCCTGCACCTTAACCACTACTTCACCTGCTGGTGTCTTCCAAGTGTATTCATGTTTTAAAAAACCATAGTGTACCCCCATAAATATGTGCAACTATTACATGTAAATTAGAAATTAATAATAGTATTTTAAGGAATACTCACCCAGAGAAAAATTACTTGGCAAACATACTTACTCAATATGTAGCAAAGAACCAGAATTTTATTAGCATAAACTTTGAACATCCAGATCAGATGTGGCTAAATTTATATATTAAGATTTGGTGGGACCAGCAGTTAGCGTAATGGCTATGTCGCTGGACTCCCACGTAGTCGACCGCGGTTCGAATCCCGGACCCGGCGGCTTAAACTCACGCCGGGCGCGTGTGCGTGCGTGCCCAGGATCCCGAGAGGAGAATGGAGGAGAAGGGATTGCGGCGTGGCCATCCCCCCTGGGGGGTGATTTCCTGCTTTCTATCTCTCTGTCTCTCTCTGTCTGTCTGGCGAGCGCACGCGCCCTATAGCAAAAACCTCTCCAAAAAAAAAAAAAAAAAAAAAAAAAGATTTGGGTATTCATAGCACTGTGTTGTACAGAATTTATATTCCTAAAGTACAAATCAAATCTAATCCTGTCACTCAGCTTCAGAATCCTTTAGTGGTATCCATGAACTTTAGGAATGAAATACAAATGCTTTTTTTTTTTTTATTTTGAGAGATTTTTGTTGTAGGGAGCATGTGCTTGCCAGAGAGACAGAAAGCAGGAAATCACACACAGAGGGGATGGCCACACCACAATCTCTTCTCCATTCTCTTCTCAGGATTTTTCACACGCTTCTGGAGCCTCCAGATCTGGGACTCAAACCTTAGTCAGCCATGTGGGAGTCCAGCGACATAACCATTATGCCATCTGCTGGTCCCCAAATCCAGATTCTTAAAACTTGACTTCTCTTTTTTTTTTAATTGAGGTAAAATTCATATAACACCAAGTTCATAATTTTAACCACTTTGAAGTGTATAGGTCATTGGTTTTTCATATATTCATAATATTTTTCAACCATCACTGCTATCTAATTGCAGAATATTTTTATTACCCTAAAACAAACCACTGCCCCATTAAGTAATCATTCTCCATTGTCTCTTCACTCCCAGGCACTGCAGCCACTAATTAGCTTTCTGTTTCTATGGATTTACCTATTCTAGACATTTCATACAAAAGGAGTCATGTGGGACCAGCAGATGGAGTAATGCTTACGTCACTGGACTCCCATGTAGTTGACTATGGTTTGAGTCCTGGACTCAGCAGCTTAAAAACTCACATCGGGTGTGTGTGCGTGTGTGCCCAAAATCTCAAAAGGAGAATGGAGGAGAAGGGATTGCTGAGGGTCCATCCCACCAGGAAGTCGCTTTCTGTGTCTGTCTTTCTCTGTCTCTCCGGCGAGTGCATGCGCCCTATAGCAAAAATCTCTCAAAAAACAAAACAAAACAACAAAACCCAAAAGGAGCCATGCACTATGTGATCTTTTATAACTGGCGCTTTAACTTAGCATGTTTTCAAGGTTGATCCATGTTTAATATGTATTAGTAATTCATTATTTCTTATGGTTGAATAATATTCCACTGTATGGATAAGCCCTATTTTGTTTATCCATTCATTAATTGATGGACATTTAAGTTATTTCCACAGTTTGAGTACTATTGTAAACAATTCTGCTATACAGATTGTTGCAAATATTTTTGCTTATGTTGGGTCTATATCTAGGAGTGAAATTGATGGTTCACATGGTAACTCTACAATTAGGCATTTGGGGAACTACCAAACTACTTCTCACAGTGGCTGCACTATTTTTCATTTTTACCAGCAATGTATGAGTGTTCTGATGTCTTTGCATCCTTGCTAGTATACATTATCATCTCTCTTTTTTATTATACCCATTCTAATGCATGTGAAATAGTATTTTTTGGTAATTTTGATTTATATTTCCCCAAAGACAAATGATTTTTTTTTTTTGGAGAGGTTTTTGCTATAGGGCATGTGCGCTCACCAGAGAGACAGACAGAAAGCGAGAAATCACCCCCCAGGGGGGATGGCCACTGCAGCAATCCCTTTTCCTCCATTCTCCTCTCAGGATCTTGGGCATGCACGCACATGCGCCTGGCGTGAGTTTAAGCCACCGGGTCCAGGACTTGTACCGCGGTGGACTACATGGGAGTTGAGCAGCATAGCCCTTATGCTAACTGCTGGTCCCCAAATGATTTTTAAAAAAGAATTATTTAACTTTATTTATTTATTTTAATTTGACCAGAGAGGGACAGAGCTAGAGAGAGAGAGTGATAGAGTGAGGAAAGCAAGCTGCCAGGTCTGGGACTCAAACCAGTCGGCCATGTGGGAGTCCAACACCCTTAACCACCATGCTACCTGCTGGCCCCGACAAATGATCTTTTTTTTCTTTTTTAATTTTATTATTATTATTTACATTTTCTCCACATTTTATTGATTCACAAAATACCTTAAACTAAAACTATGGACAAAGCTAGAATCTAGTTACAAATGCATTGTAATTTTCTTCTGTGGCATTTTAAATTAATTAATTAATTTACATTAGCATTGTCACAGCATACAAAATATGATTTCCCATCCAAAATATACTGCATAGTGGCTCAATCATACACGTTATCATCATTAATTTTCCATTTTTAGTTTGATATATATATATATGTGTGTGTGTGTGTGTGTGTGTGTATATATATATATATACATATATATATATACACATATATATATACACACACACATACACATGTGGATATATATATATATATATATTTTTAACTCCTATTTCTCACCCTCTGCCATTTCCCACCCACCTCCCACACTGTCTTAGGTGTTTACAGTTGTTTTCCATTCCTTCCCCCCCCCCCCCCCCATTTTACTGATTCACAAAATTTCTTAAGTAATCTAACTACTTTCAATAACAAGTTTAGCTGGTATGTACATATCAGTGAATACATGTCTGGCTTTAGGCGTGAAACTCAGTAGAATGAATATACTATAAGGTATCACCCAGCTGATGCTATAAAGCTTACTATGGTCATTAAATAGGTATTTTTAATGTATTTTTTAATTTCAGGAAAAGCAGTTTTAACTTTAATAAATCAAAGAAATGCTAAGGAACTTTACTTAAAACTTAAAGCCAGGAAACAGCTTAGGATTCTGTTCAAATAGTAGGTACATGAACCTACTGGCAACTCAAGACAGGACAAAAATCCTTAAAACTGGAACACAGAGCCTGGAAGAAAATCAGCAATGTTTTAGTCAAAAGTCATAAAATGCTCTTTTACCAGTTTAGTCTCATGTACTTAATCTATCTTCTTTTGTGGTCCAATCTTCCTGTTTAAATTCTGGGATATAATATTCAACTCCAGATGTGTCTCTATGATTAACTTGGCCATTTTCTTAGTTTTTGAACTCTTATTTCTGTGTGTCTATATTCAATTTTCCTGGTATAGCACTCCCATGAGAACTTCTTGGAGATCTGGTCTGGTTTGGTAAATTCTTTCAAGTTTTGTTTAAGAATATTCTTGTCTTTTCTTCCCACGTGAAGGATAATCTTGCCGGATACAGTATTCTTGGTTGAAATTGTTTTCCCCTTAACACTTTGAATATATTTTCCCATTCTTTCCTCGCTTGTATTATTTCCGATGAGAGGTCTGCTGTTAGCCTGATGGGATATCCTTTGTAGGTAACTTGCCTTTTCTCTCCTGCCAATCTTAGTATCTTGTCTTTTGTCTGTGGTTTTGGTTAATCTGGCTGTTACATGTCTTGGAGAAGATCTTCTTGGGTTGATTCTATTCAGGGTCCTTTGTATTAACTGGGTCTGGATCTTTGAGTGCCTCTCTAGGTTTGGAAAATTTTCTTGCAGGATTTCATGGAATAAATTATGAATGTTCTTATGAGTCTCTTCCCCTTCTGGAATACCAATTATCCGGATGTTTGGACATTTAATAGTGACTACTATTTCTTGTATATTATTCTCATTGTTTTGGATCATTTTCTCCGTTTTCATGCTGAATTTTCCTAGGCCAGTGATTCTATCTTCTATATTTGAGATTTGATTTTCTGTATGATCTAGTCTGCTTTTAATACTTTCAAGGGATATTTTGACTTCCTGTATTATAGTCTTCATCTCTAACCAGGTCCATTTGATTATTTTTTAGAGTGTGTATTTCCTCTTTTAGATCTTGCAAGAATTTGCTCACCTCCTGGAAGTCGTAGCTCCTTTCTCCTGCCTCTTCTGCAGTTCATTGTCTCTATTCTCTTCCATCTCTGTTAGCTTTGTCATTATGAACATTCTAACATCCTTATTAGACATTTCCGTGAGTTTCATTGTACTGTCTGAGGTTGAAGAGGTGATATTCTTTTCTCTTGGAGAAAAGAATATTTTTTCTCTTGTCTTGCTTTCCCATATTTCTTTTGCTCCTGCGGTGATTTCTAGTCATCTGATGGATGGTGCGTTTCTTCCCAATTCTTGAAGTTCAATTTGAGCGTTTAGAGGTGAGCAGAAGGAGGTGATCTGCAATCTTTCTACTGTTCTGTTTTTGACTCTATGCATCAGATTCAAGGTGAGGAGAGGAATATTCTGAACCTAATCATATTCAGATGATTGGAAACTGTTCATTTGGACCTGTCTAGATACTTGGTGCATAAAAGCTGATTACAAAATGAATAAAGATAAAAAAGGAAAAGAATTAAGAAGAGGAAAGAAGAAGAAAAAATAAACTGGAAAAGAAGAAGAAAAAAAAGAGAACAAAACTCATAAGATTATAATTTTAAAAAGCAAAAGTGAAAACCGCACTGCGTACGTGCTATGCGAAACCAGCATTTCACAGCTGAAGTACGGTTTCCATCTCAGGATAGGCCTGGCTTGGTTTGTGTCTTTCCTTAATGAAGTGAGGAAAGGCACCATTTAACACAATAAAGGATAGACTTGAGAGTCCAGATAATACTTTACCTTAAAAAATTAAAAGTCACAGTGAGAGACAGTGAGACAGAGACAGACAGAAATGGAGAGAAAGAGACCCAGAGCTATCCCTACCCACTATAAATGAGTCTGGAGGGGGAAGCCTCAGCAGAAAATCATAATTTTTGGTCAGGGAAACCAGTATTTCACAGCTGAAGTATGGTATCCATTTCAGGATCACATATGATTTTTAACCTCTTTTCGTTACATTACTGTACATTAATATATCTTTGCAGAAATATTCAAGGCTTTTGCCCATTTTTGGGGTGTGGTTTAAAATTTTTTTCTAAATGACAAATAAAAGTTATATATTGTGTATATGATGATTTGAAATATGTACACTTTGTGGAAAGGCTAAATTGAGCTAATTAACATATGTATTAGCTCACATATCTTTTCTTGAGATATGATTTTAGTAATTCATTACTTTCATAAAATCTTATTTTTGACTGGATTTTGCTTTGAAGTAGAAGCTGTCTTGGAACCAGTAGGTAGTGTGGGGGTTAAGGTGCTGGACTCCTACATGATTGACCACGTTTGAGTCCTGGATCTGGCAGCTTGCCTCTCTGTCTCTGGTCAAGTTTTTAAAATAACAATAACTAAAATTTAGTGGAATAATTCTTAAAAAAAAAAAAAAAAAAAGAAATAGAAGCTGTCAGTGAGGCTGCATTTCTTGGCAATCTGTTCCTGGAGCTTTTCTTTAACCTCCTTTATTCTCTTGGCCAAAAGTTTAGCATATTCTGCTGCCTCTCCCTTATTTTTCTTAGTGTGTTGTTTCTTTTTTTTTTTTTTTGAGAGGTTTTTCGCTATAGGGCGCGTGCGCTCGCCAGACAGAGAGAGACATAGAGACAGAAAGCGAGAAATCACCCCCCAGGGGGGATGGTCACGCCGCAATCCCTTCTCCTCCATTCTCCTCTCGGGATCCTGGGCACGCACGCACACGCGCCCGGCGTGAGTTGTAAGCCACCGGGTCCGAGACGCGAACCGCGGTCGACTACGTGGGAGTCCAGCGACATAGCCATTACGCTAACTGCTGGTTCCCAATGTGTTGTTTCTTGAGAGCAGTATGCAGGCATTTGTGTTGAAGAGCATGTGGAGTCACAAGATGCTGAATCTTAGGTGCTTTGGTCCTAGGAGAAGGGCTTTCTTAAAACATTTTGGTGGGCATCATCTTTAGAGAGATTGAGAAGTTTCTAGATTCTGCTAGCTCTCTTACATCCTAGGTGACAGGCAGTGTGGTATCAGTCACTCCTGGAATAGCCTTCTCTCCTTTTTTTTTTTTTTTAACAATAACTAATTTGTGAACACTCAAATTGGCATCCACACGCGACCTCCGAACAGATTTGAACGTTCTTTCTCTAGTTCTCCTTGGTCTGTAACAGAAATGTTTCCTACTCAATAGCAGGCGGACACAGCCATGAGGAAACCTTGTTTGTTATTTCTTCCACTGATTCAGACTACATAGCCCTCCCATTCTTTGCCCAAAGCATCAGCAGCAACTTCTGTGGCCATATGCCTCTCATAAAGATTACAAAGTTTGTGTTGATCATCCACTTAAGTGAGTTTCTCGCAGCCAGGGGCTGGGAAAGAGATAGTCAGCTTCATCTTAAAGCAGCTGATCTCCTTCCTCAAATACCTATTTTTTGTGGTAAGAACACTTAAATTAAAGTCTACTCTGTTGGAGCCAGCAGGTGGTGTAAGTGATTGAGGTGTTGGACTCCCACATGGCCTACCATGGTTCGAGTTTTGGACTTGGCGGCATGATTTAGCCAGGTGAATGTGCATGCCTGCCCAAAATCCCAGGAAGAGAATGGATGAGAAAGGATGGATGAGAAAGGATAGTGGCCCCTGTCCTGGAAGGGGTGTGGTTTCTCACTTTCCCTCTCACTGTCTTTCTCTGGTGAGTACATACATACATCCTATGGCAAAAACCTAAAAAATAAAACAACAACAAAAAAAGAATTGGGGGACCAGCAGTTAGCGTAATGGCTATGTTGCTGGACTCCCATGTAATCGACTACGGTTCGTGGCCCGGACCCGGTGGCTTAAAACTCACGCCGGGCACGTGTGCGTGCGTGCCCAGAATCCCGAGAGGAGAATGGAGGAGAAGGGATTGCGGCGTGGCCATCCTCCCTGGGGGGTGATTTCTCGCATTCTGTCTCTCTGTCTCTCTCTGTCTGGCGAGCGCACGCGCCCTATGGCAAAAGAAAAAAACCTCTCCAAAAAAAAAAAAAAAAGATTTGGAACTATTTAATCTATAAAAGAAGTTGGATAAATAAGATCAAAGTTGAGATGAATTTTTTCACTAAACACAGAATACTTGACTCAGAAAGTTTTCTTGAAGAAGGAAAGAGGCAGCTTTAGGACAAAATACGTCCCTATGTAATATTGCAAGCAAAAATTCTCTTAGGGAACAACATTATATCTCCAGCATGTTATGGATGGACTAGAATGGTTAGTTAAATGAATAGATATTAGGATCATCATGAATGTTAGAAATGTCACCTTAGTTTTATGATATAGAAGGTATTTGGTGCCTTTATTAGAAAATACAGTTTTTGCCAGCAAGACTCCCCCCACCCCCACATGTTTGAGATTATTATTTTTCTATTTTTAATTTTTTTAGAGAGAGATTTTTGCTATAGGGTGCACTTGCTCGCTGGAAGACAGACAGAAAGCGAGAAATTGTCTCCCGGGGCGGTGGCCATGCGGCAATCCCTTCTCCTCCATTCACTTCTCAAGATTTTTGACTGCATACACATGCGCCTGGCATGACTTTTAAGCCCCTTGGTCTGGGATTCGAACCACGGTCAACTACATGGGAGTCCAGTGATGGAACCATTATGCCCTTTGCTGGTCCCAGAGATTATTTTTTGAAGTGGGTCTTAATAATAAAGGGTTTTTAGATGTTTGTATTCCATAAAACAAAATATAACCAGTAATATTAGGTGATTATAGAGCTGAAAATAAAGTTGTTTTGTTTTAATCTGACATAAGAGGTCTATATAACCATAGCTTTCTTGTCTTTTACTTGGCATGCTTTCCCTGGGACTTAAGTAGAGTGAAGCAGGGTGGATGTGTGTGAAGCCTGATGGCCCCCCAAAAAGGTAATTTTAAGAGTGAGATATTGGGGCTGACAGGTGGCTTTGGGGTTAAGGCACTGAACTCTCACATGGCTAACTGCTGTTAGAGTCCCAGACCTGTCTATTTGCTTTTTTTCTTTCCCTCTCTCTCTTTTTCTTCTTTCTGGTGAGTGTACATGTCCTATAGCAAATTAAAGGAAAAATTAATTAATAATTTTTAGAAGAGTAAGATATTATTAGCAGGGCCAGCCAGTTGGTGTGGCGATTAAGGCAGCTGGAATCCATGTAGTCAACTCAGTGGTTGAAGTCTTGGGCCTAGTGGTTTGAGAAACATACCGGTGAATGTGTGTGTATGTGTGTGTGTGCAGCCAAAATCCTTAGAGGAGAATGGAGGAGAAAGGATTGTGGCATGGCCATCCCCCTGGGGTTAATTTCCTTTCTCTCTCTGTCTCTCTGGTGAGAGTACATACCTTAGAGCAAACCTAAAAAAAAAAAAAAAAAGTGAGATATTAAGTTTTGTGGTAAAGTTAATGTGACAAGTAGGGACCAGCAGGTGGCATGGTGGTTAAGATGCTGGACACTCCCACATGGACAACTGTGGTTCGAGTACCGGACCTGGTGGCTTGCTTTCTCACTTTCCCTCTCTCTCTCTGTGTGTATCTCTCTCTGGTCAAATTAAAATAAATGAATGAATAAATAAAATTAAATGAATAATTATTAAAAAAAGTTAATGTGACGTAATTGTGTGGTAGCACATGGAAAGGAGACTGTTTTCAGTTTTGCTTTTATTGATAGTAAGTTACATTTTAGTTGTCTATCATTTATGGTTTTCTTCTGTGTGTGTGTTTGTGTGTGTGTGTGTTTAGAGAAATATTTTTGCTGATAGGGTGCCTGTGCTTGCCCAGAGAGACAGAGACAGAAAGCGAGAAATCACCCCCTAGAGGGAATGGCCATGCCACAATCCCTTCGCTTCCACTCTCCTCTCAGGATTTTGGGCACACATGCACATGTGCCTGGTGTGAGTTTTAAGCCACTGAGTCTCTACCTTTAATGAGTTTTAAGCTGTAAATTCTTTACCTTTAAATGTAAATAGGGTGGAGCTGCCCCATAGCCCAGCGGTTAAGCACTGTGCATAGAAAGCTGGATCCTGGCTGGTTTTGTTGCACAATGGTTCATGGTGTCAGATTCTGCATGGCCCTATAGTTCAAATACCATCTCTGGTGGTTTGAAAAACATTGGCTTGTGTGCATGAGCCAAATCCTGATTGATTGGAGAACTAGAGGAAGATGGAGTGTAGTATGACCATGCCATTGGAGTGTGTGTTCTCTTTCTTTCTCTGGTAAGCGCACACATACTCTGACAATAAAGATTGATAGATGGCCAGACAGACAAGAGGCACGCTTGCATACACACACACACACACACACACACACACACCCTCTGACAATAAAGAGAGAAAGAGATAACGAAAGCCAGCTGATTCCACAAGGCCAGGAATGGAGGAAACAGTGTTGCATGCCCAGTGGGGCATGGTGTCTCTGTCCAGTGCATATGCCTTCTTGCGATTAAAAACAAACCAAACCAAAACAAAACAAAAAACCCACATTTATTTAAAAATGTATGTGGGGCAGGGCCAGCAAGTGGCGTAGTGATTAAGGCACTGGACTCCCACATAGCTGACTGTAGTTCGAATCCCAGACCTGGAAGTTTAAAATTCACTTCGGGCACATGTGCATGCATGGCCAAAGTCCCCGGAGGAGAATAGAGGAGAAGGGGTTGTGGCAAGGCCACCCTGCCCAAGGTGGTAGGAGGTTGGTTTCTTACTTTCTCTCTCACTGTCTCTCTTTGTCTCTCTGGCAAGTGCACATGCCCTTTAGCAAAAATGTCTTTAAAAAAAATGTAAGTGGGATGACCTAAATACCACTAACTGCTACATCTTTCTTTTTTTTTTTTTTTTTTTTTTTCCTTTTTTATTCCCATTCAGGATCTTGCTATGTTTCAGGTCTCCTGCCTCAGCTACCAGAATAACTGGAACTATAGGCATGTCCCAATGCACTCAGCTTCTAGGGTGGGCTGGGAATTGAATATGGGCCTCCCATATAGCTCCAACCTGCAGAGTAGCATCATTAATGCAATTAGGCCTACCAGCTACATCTTTGATAACAAAAAAATAAATTTTGATAAGGCAAACTAGACTACAAATGACTTCATAAGTAGACATATTATCCTCATTTAGATTGGAACATTTTTTTTTATCTATTAAGATATATGTTTGACTCATTTTGTTGATTTCTGGAAAGCAAATGTTTATATTTAATAGTAGCTAGAGGATTGCAGTTTTCCAATAAATATCAGAGTTGTGGCAGTGAGCCAGGAAGAAGAAAAGCTGCATTAGTGAAGTGAGACATACTTTTGTAGCTATGGAAACGACAAACTCTACTGAGTCTCAAAAAGTATTTTCTTTATATTATTAATTAGGTATTGGTAAGGGTTAATGAGGACCTTGGATAACTTACATCTTAATATAATTATATCCATCAAAGAGCCTGGTTAAGAGGCATTATTGTGTAGTGTAGTAGTAGTTTGGGAAAATATTAAAGTGTTTATTTTTCTTTCATTTTGAATTCTATGGTCCTCAAATACTTTAAAAAAAAAAAAGGCCTTTAAAGGGGTAATGTTTTATTTTTTCTTTTCTTTTGTTTTTTCATTAAAAAGTGAAAAAAAAAAAATTTTAATTGCCAGAGAGGCTGAGAGAGAGGGAGAGCAAGAAAGCACCTACTGTACACAGAGTTTATGAATAACACAAACTGCTTTAGGTATACATTAGGCATTTGGTAATTAGCAATACTTTTTATGAAATGCTAATCTTTTTTGCCAAGTAGTTTTATGATGGATAACCTGAGTGGCTTGTAAGTTTAATCTGTCTCTTAAGAACAGAAATTAATTTACTGTTAGAAATATTAAAGATTAGGTCTGCAGTCTTAATCTTGCCTGTAATTATTTGATGGCATTATAATGGACTACTTGGAGCAGCCAGCTTCAGAAGGAAGACAACTGTTAATTCTAAAAATAGAAAGGTAACCTAGAGCCAAAAGGATAGCTACTGAGTAATTGTGTTCTCACCACACTTAATTGTTTACCTTTTTGTATGTAAACCTAAAAATGCATTTCTCCTCAAATTTAGATGTCTTTTGTTTTCTTTTTCATATATATTAGGGAGTACTTTATCAACTTGCTAGGTCACTTGTCAGAAACAGCAATGTCAACCAATGTAGAAGCAAACTGTATTTCAGAATCTTCCAAATGAAATATATTTAGAACTAAAAATGTAGTAGTCTTTCATTATATGAATAAAATAAAATGGAAAAAGTGAACTGTTATAAATACATTATTTTGGGAAAATCATTTTAGGTTAGAACCTGTAATATTGCCTAGAAATGAGGAATGCAAAATTAGAGGGAGATTAGTGAAGAAAAGATTCTAGGCCCACTTCCACAAAGAACTATTTGAATATTCACCACTGTCTAATTTTGGAACAAAGATAGAAGAGGGCAATACAATCAGGGTTCTTAGTGTTGGACCCTCCCTTTTTCCTGCCTCATTTTTAGTAGCACATTGTACATCTAATTTTACCATTAATTATAGTTAATAAACGAAGCTCTAAATAAAGTAACAGTTTGTCCGTTGAGAAAAATAACATTTTACCAATCCATAGATGGATGTGCTATATATTAGAGTGGATAAGCATATCACATCTGGATTGCCAAAATCTTTAAACCTAATTAAAACCCAAACTCAGAAACTCAAAGGATGAAATTTGATAAAAATAAGAGAATTTTAAACCATTTTAGCAGTTAAAACAGGTAGAATAGGAAAAGTAGAAAGCAATATCCCCAACTTCTGTATTTAACTCAGGTTCATTAAACTTCTGATTGCTGAATCTACCTGAGGATGATTAAAATTGTTTTAAATCTTCAAGGCTCTTGAATTCCATACCCAGGAGTTAGAAGAGTAATCCTTATTCATTCTCATTTATTTATTTGCTAAGTAGTAGGAAGTTATTTTCCTTGATACCTTGTACCTTTGTTTTTCTCTCTCTTTTTTTGGGAGAGGTTTTTGCTATAGGGCGCGTGCGCTCGCCAGACAGACAGAGAGAGACAGAGAGACAGACAGAAAGCGAGAAATCACCCCACTGGGGGGTTGGCCACACCGCAATCCCTTCTCCTTCATTCTCCTCTTGGGATCTTGGGCACGCATGCACACACGCCTGGCGTGAGTTTAAGCCGCCGGGTCTGGGACTGGAACCGCGGTCGACTACATAGGAGTCCAGCGACATAGCCATTAACTAACTAACTGCCGGTCCCAACCTTTGTTTCCCTTTATCCCTTTGCGTATATATATACTTTGATTTCTTTTCTTTTTTTTTTTTTGATATTTTTTTGCCATCAGGCACATCGCTCGCCAGAGGAACAGAGAGAGAAAGTGCTAAATCATCCTCCCTCCCATGTGGGGGGGATGACCGTGCTGTAGTCTCTTCTCCATCTCCTCTTGGGATTTTGGGTGCACACACACACACACGCCCAGAGTGAGTTTCAAGCCTCTGAACTGAGGTCGATCACATGCAAGTCCAGCGATATAACCACTACGCTATCTGCTGGCCCCTATACTTTTTTGCCTTTTTTTTTTTTTTTGCTATAGGGTGCATGCGCTTGCCAGAAAGGCAGATAGAGATAAAGAAACAGAAAGTGAGATATCACCCCCCAGAGGGGATGGCCATGCTGCAATCCTTTCTCCTCCGTTCTCCTCTCTGGATCTTGGGCATGTGCGCACACATGACCGGCGTGAGTTTAAGCCACTGGGTCCAGGACTCGAACCAAGGTCGGCTACATGGCAGTCCAGCGACATAGCCATTAACACCATCTGCTGGTCCCTATTTTTTTTGTCTTTTATCATAAGTGACTCATACCCAGGCACTTAAAGAACTCCTTTACATTGGTTATTTGTAGTTCTTAAAATAGAATGTAATGAGTGCTAAGCACCAGGTGACTTAAATGCAGTATTGTGAATGAATCAATAAGTGGGCAAATCTTTTTTTTTTTTGGAGAGGTTTTTTTTTTTTTTTTTGTTATAGGGCGTGCGCATTTGCCAGAAAGACAGAGAGAGACAGCGAGAAATCACCCCCCCAGGGAGAATGGCCAGACTTCAATCCCTTCTCCTCCATTATCCTCTCAGGATCTTGGGCATGCACTCACACGCACCTAGCGTGAGTTTAAGCCACCGGGTCCAGGACTCGAACCGCAGTTGACTACATGGGAGTCCAGCGACATAGCCATTATACCAACTGCTGGTCCCAAGTGGGCAAATCTTGATAGTTTTGCCATGGTATGTGACAAAGTGGTTTCCTAGTAGTTTATTATTAAAAATATATATTTATTTAATTTTATTATTATTATTTTTAAAATTTGACCAAAGAGAGTCAGAGAGAGAGAAAGAGAAAGGGAAAGTGAGAAAGCAAGCCATGAGGTCCAGGACTCGAACCGTGGTTTGCCATGTGGGAGTCCAACATCTCAACCACCATGCTACCTACAAGTACCAGTTTCCTAATAATTTTAAACTTGAGTGTTTATAATGTTATAAAAAACTATTACTTAAAGTTCAGAATTTTTCGGAAAGAGGTGTTTTACAGTACATTTTAAAATGTACTCAGTTGTCAGTACTAGAAAGTTTATGTTCATTGTTACTTTATCTTACCCTAGATGATTTTAAGGATAAATAAATTCCACAGTGGTTTTAAACTAAATCATGTTTTAAATCTTGTGTTCTGTAATTTTTCTGTTGTATCTGACCTTTTCCCCTACTTAGCCTGACAATGTAATTGTTCATAGTAAGAAGTTTTGTCCCAAGTAATTATTATTTTTTTTTTTAAAGAATTATTTTATTTAAGTTTATTATTATATCATTATTATTTTTCAGTTTGATCAGAGAGAGACAGAGAGAGAGAGAGAGAGGAAGTGAGAAAGCAAGCCACCAGGTCCGAGACTTGAACCGCGGTCGGCCATGTGGGAGTCCAGCGCCTTTAACCACCACGCCACTTGCCAGCCCCAACCAAGTAATTATTTTTTTGCTGAACATATTTTTAAAATGGCTATCTTTGTGCCAAGAGTAAAAAGACATTGAGTCTCTCATTGTCTTGGAAATAGGTTTTTTCCCTAAGAGTTCACTTAGATAATTGTTCTCTATTGCCTCACTCATTCTCTTTGTTTAAATTAGGGCCACATCGAAGTTCTGTTGTGTGACCCTGTTCTTTGCCTTAGAGCAGATCCAATTACAAGGTCCAATGCTGAACTGCATAGAACATTTGACATCTTACTTCATGGAGCCAGTGCTCTTGTTCTATAGCAAAGTCTTATGCTCTGGTCATATAAAATTTTAAAACATTAATAAGCAATTTAAAATAACTTAATTTTTACTTATCTATTTACCATGTGATAATATGTTAAGAACATGGAGAGGGCAGTCTGTGTAGTGGTTAAGGATGTAGACTTTGGAAGAAGACTGCCTTGGTTCATATTCTGTTATTAACTAGCTGTGTGATAGCTTAGACAGGTTAATTCACTTCTCTGTGCCTTAGTTTCCTCACCTATAAAATGTGATTAATCATAGAACCTACATCATAGGCTGTAAGAATCAAATGAGTTAATATTAGTGCTAAGAATGATGCCTCTCTTAAGCTATCTAAGTTGCTACTGTAATAATTAGAATATAGTTTCTAAGTATCTTTTTTTGGAAAAGTATCAAAACATACTTTAAAGATCACTAGTGCCAAAGA
Source organism: Tupaia tana (assembly GCA_026018925.1). Taxonomy (NCBI): domain Eukaryota; kingdom Metazoa; phylum Chordata; class Mammalia; order Scandentia; family Tupaiidae; genus Tupaia; species Tupaia tana. The sequence continues at coordinate 17,363,146 of JAKSZU010000018.1, read as the reverse complement.
AAAAGCAGGAAATATCACTTTTTAAGTAAAGCAGAATAAATACCAAATATTGTTCTTTTTGGCATTATGCGTTTGTAGCCATTTTCCTTTGAGGTTTTTTCTTTTTTTTTTAAGCCTTTTGTCATAAGGCATATATGCTCACCAGAGAGACAAGGAAAGTGAGAAATCATCCCTCAGGGGATGGCGATCCATAATCCCCCTCCTCCATTCTCCTCTCAGGATTTTGGGCATGCATGTTCATATACCCTGCGTGATTTTTCAAGCTGCTAGGCCTTGGACTTGAACCACAGAATTGGCCATGTGGGATCCAGTGCTTGTAACCACCATGCTAGTTGCTGGCCCTTGAGTGATTCGTCAGATTGTATGAAAAAAGAACAATGCCAAAGTTTCTTTGAGCCTGAAAACAAAACTGTGCCAGTGCAAGAATGACTAATACTGCCAGCTAGCTGTCTTTTCTTTACTAAAGATTATAGTGTTCAGGTTGTCTGCTTTGTAAGACTCAATTTTCTCATTCTGAAGATGAAAATAAAGAGAAAAAACTTTACAAAGTTGATTCCATGCTGGCAACCATGAAAAAATTACTTTCTGTTGGGTCTGATTTGCAATTCAGTTAATCTAGAAGTAGCAGTGTGTTAAGGAGAGGAGTATAGAAATTGTAGCTGAGAAACATATAATATCAGTTTTACATTTTTTCTTTTTTTGTTATCATCAGTTTCACATTTTGCTAGATGTGTTCTTTTTATTCAGAGTTCTTTATTTAACAATGTTATGAAGTCTGTATAAAATAGTTTTTTTACATTATTCTAGTGCCTTTAAACGTTATTTGGATGTGAATCTTAGTTCATTCTGAATATTTTGAAGAAAAGTTTAATTTTTAAATATTATTTATGTAATTTTATTTATTATTATTTTAATCTGTTACAAGGCACATGCACTAATGAGAGAGAGAGTGATTGAAAAAGCAAGCAGCTAGGTCTAGGACTTGAACTGTGGTCAGCCTTGTGGGTGTCGAGCACCTTAACCACCACACCACCTGCTGGCCCTGAAAAATTTAATTTTTATTTGAAGGAATGAAAGTTGATTTTTTGGGATAAGTTATTCTTTCTGGATTTTTTTATTTTTATTTTTTTTAGTTTGTATAAGGTCTGTATTCTCTCTGGGCAGAGAGAGAGAGAGAGAGAGAGAGAGAGAGAAAGAGAGAGAGAGAGAGAAGTTGAAAAATCACCCTCTTCACCAGGGTGGATGACCACACCGCAATCCCTTCTCCTCCATTCTCCTCCCTAAGACTTTGGGCATACATGCACATGTGCATAGCATGTTTTTCAAGTAGCTGGTCCAGGATTGAAACCATGCAGTGGGTCATGTGGGATCTAGCCTCTAGTCACCTTAATTATTACATTACTATTTATAAGGTTTTGTTTTGTTTTGTTTTTTAAGATTTTTGCCACAGGGTGCATGTGCTCACAGGAGAGGATATTTTTAATAGGATTTTTTTTTAAAGTTTTTTTTTTTTTTGCCACAGGGTGGGTGCCCTTGTCAGAGAGACAATAAGAGGGAAAGTGAGAAATGATCCCCTGGGGGGGGGGGGGGGGATGACCACACCACATTCCCTTCTCCTACATTCTCCTGGGATTTTGGGTATGCACATACACTTGCCAGGCATTGTTTTCAAGTTGCCAAGTCTGGGACTCAAACCATAGTTGGCCATATGGGAGTCCGGCAGCTTAAACACCATGCCACCTGCTGGCCAACAGTATAGAAAACAAAGAATAAAGTAAAATTAACCAAAATCCCAACTTTCAAAGATAACTAGTTTTATTTCTAGGGAAATATGCATATATATTTTTATGTAATTGGTGTCTTTTTTATATATTCTAATTCTGTTTTCTACTTTCTTCACTCTATAGTATATTGTAGATATTTAATATGGTCCAAATAGATATATATATTTTAATGGCTATGTTGTACTTTATTATGTACATTTGTCATCATTGTCATCATTTGTTAAACCACTTCCTATTAATGATATTTAGAATGTTTCCAGTTTTTACTTTTATCGAGAGAGCATCCTTATATGTGTATATCTTTCATACTCAGTTATATATTTCTTAAAATTTAAATTATGGAAGAGTATTTACTGGGGGAAAAAGCATATACACTTTTTTTTTTGAGAGGTTTTTGCTATAGGGCATGTGCGCTTGCCAGACAGACAGAGATAGAAAGCGAGAAATCACACACGCGCACACGCACACACACCCCTCCCTCGCTCCTCCAGAGGGGATGGTTATGCTGCCATCCCTTCTCCATTCTCCTATCATGATTTTGGCCATGCACGCAGATGCACCAAGTATGAGTTTTAAGCTGTTGGGGCTGGGAATTAAATTGTGTTCGACTACGTGGAAGTCAGCAATGTATCATTACATCATCTGCTGGTCCAGTATATACACATTTTAAAGGATTTTAATACCCTTTGCCTGATTATCTCCAAAAAGGTTATACTAATTTATATCATTAGCAATACCAATTTCCTGTGCTTTGCTGACACTAAATACTATTTTTTAAAAAGATTACAATTTGGGCCAGCAGGAGGAGTGGTGGCTAAGGGCTCTGGACTCCCACATGGTCAACCATGGTTCGAGTCCCAGACTTGGCAGCTTGGTATCTCACTTTTCCTCTCTCTCTCGCTCTGTCCTTCTCTGATCAAACTAAAATGAAATAAATAATTCTTTTTTAAAAAGATTACAATTTTATATGTCATTTTTTTAAATTAGCCATTAAAATTTAATATTTTTTATGTGTATCTATATATTGGCTATTTGTATTTCTTTGAACAGTGTATTAGCTTCTGCTAAATTTTCTATTGTAGTATTCATTTTCCCCTTAATGAACTATACATTTTTTTGCATCTGATGGTGAAAAATAGTGTCTTATTTTAATATGTTTCCTTATTACTAGTGAACTTGAGCTTCTTTTCATATTGTCCATTGGTCATTTGCATTTTTTGCTTTTGTGAATTGCCTGGTTTTTGGTCAGTTTTTTTCTTGGGTTTTGTCTTTTTTTTCCACTTAAAGAATTACTTTATTTAACTTTATTTATTTATTTATCTTTATTTTAATTTGACCAAAGAGGGACAGAGTGAGTGAGAGAGAGAGAGGGAAAGTGAGAAATCAAGCTCCCAGGTCCGGGACTCAGACTGTGGTCAGCCATGTGGGAGTCCAGCATCTTGTCAGTCCTCGTCTTTTTTTTTTAATCTTCTATGAGCTGTTTGTAGAACTCTAATCTTAGTTTGTTGTATTTGTTTCAGATCTCTTCTAGTCTATGTGGTCTATCTTTCGACATGTAGGAATTGTTCATTTTATGCAAACAAATCTGTCTTTTTGCGTTATCTATCATAGCGCACAACATGTTACAATTGCTTTTCAGACTTTTAAAAATTTTGTTATGTATTTAAAAAGACTTTTAAAGTCAGTTTATTTTTTTAAAGAATTATTTTCTTTATTTTATTAATCATTATTGTTATTTTTTAATTTGACGAGAGAGAGAAAGTGAGAAAGCAAGCCACCAGGTCCGGGACTTGAAGTGCGGTCAGCCATGTCGGAGTCCAGTGCCTTTAACCACCATGCCATCTGCTGGCCCCTAAAGTTAGTTTCTTTTATTATTATTATTTGTTTATTTAATTTTATTTCTTCTTCTTCTTCTTCACTTTGACCAGAGAGAGACAGATTGAGAGAGGGAGAGTGATAGTGATAAAGCAAGCCCCCAGGTCCGGGAATCGAACTGCAGTCAGCCATGTGGGAAAGCAGCGTCTTAACCACCATGCCACTTTCTGGTGCCTCCCCAAAATTATTTATTTATTTTATTTATTCTTAATATGTTTTAATTTAACCAGAGAGGGAAAGTGAGAAAGCAAGCTGCCAGGTCTGGGATTCGAACCTGCAGTTGGCTATGTGGGATTCCAGCACCTTAACCAACGTGCCACCTGCCAGCCCTTAAAATTAGTTTCTTTTCTGGCATTTATTTTTGTAATTGTTATGAGGTACTTACCTGTTTTTACACATGATTTTTTTTTTTTTTGAGAGGTTTTTGCTATAGGGCACGTGTGCTCGCCAAAAAGACAGAGACAGAGAGACAGAAAGCAAGAAATCACCCCCCAGGGGGGATGGCCATGCCGCAGTCCCTTCTCCTTCATTTTCCTCTTGGGATCTTGGGCACGCACACACATGTGCCTGGCGTGAGTTTAAGCCACCGGGTCCGAGACTCGAACCACAGTTGACTACATGGGAGTCCAGCGACATAGCCGTTACACTAACTGCTGGCCCCACACATTAATTTTTACATAAATCTATCCTGGATGTCTATTGGAATAAAAACAAATTAAGTTTTTAAATTGTATTTTACTTAAAAGTACATATACACACAGTTTAAATGGACTAGTATTTAAATTAATTTTAATAAAAGAAAATTAAATCCTCAGAGTTCTCCATCTGTTTTTTCCAGATAAAAACCTTTCACTTATTTTTTTGAGATATTTTGCTATAGGGTGTGTGTGCTTGCCAGAGAGATAGAATATGAGAAATTGCATCCCCAAGGGGGATGGCCATGCTGCAATCCCCTCTCCTCCTCTCTCCTCTTAGGATTTTGGGCATGCATGCGCACACACACGTAGCATGAGTTTCTAGACACCCGGTTCAGAACTTGAACCACAGTCGACTATGTGGGAGTCCAGCACCTTAACCACCTAGACATCTATTGGCCCCCCAAACCTTTTCAGTGCTTCAACTCACTCTTTTTAAAAATCAGTACAGTTTTTGTGTTCAATGGATTGAATAATGGTTACATCACTGGACTCTCATGTAGTAGACCATGTTTCAAGTCCCAGACTGGCTTAAAACTCATATTGAGTGTGTGTGCGTGCATGCCCAAAATCCCAGGAGGAGAATGGAGAAGGGATTGTGGCATGGCCATCCCCTTTGGGAGGTGATTTCTCGCTGTTTCTCTTGTCTCTCTCTCTCTGTCTCTCCAGCAAGCACACTTGCCCTATAGCAAAAATCTCTCTTAAATTTTTTTAAAAATTTGTTTAATTTTATTTTTTATTATTGTTATTTTTATACTTACTATTGGACACATGTGTTCTCCAGAGAGAGAGAGAGAGAGAGAGAGAGAGAGAGAGAGAACTGCTGGGTCTGGGACTCAAACCACAATCAGCCATGTGAGAATCTAGCACCTTAATCACTGTGCCACCTGCCGACCACTGCAGGATTAATTATTATAGTGGAGTTGTTTCAATTCTTCATACTGTTACTAAACTTAAGATTCTAAATGGCATTAATATTTATGGAATTGATAGTTTTATCATCTTTTGATCACTCCCCTCAATTTATCCTTCTTAAAAATACATTGTAGTTTAAAAGATACTGACTTGCTGCAGTGGCATAGTGTTGCTGCAATAATCTGGAATGCTGAGACCTTCTGGGAAGGTTCTGGTTTTGTGTTCAGTGGTCCTCTAGTGTGTTCTGATGTATGTGTATGCCCATCATCTATCTGGCTGGGGCTAGTGGGTGGAATCACATTGTTTTGACTGTGGCGGTGCCTATCTCTCCCTCTTTTTCTCTGGATTTCTTGTTCTTTTTCTGTTTTCCTTTCTCATTGAAGAGATAAACTTAAAAAAAGATAAATGTGTTTATTAGTAATAGCAAGATTATTGATATTTTGTCTAATACGCAATTAAGGAATGTATATACGTCCTTTAGAGGCAAATAATATTTTTCCTCAGCCTATTATAAAATCTGAAAGTCTTCAGCTGTTGAATTACTTCATAAAATGTTTCAGTCAGTGAAAGACTGCGTATACTTCATTGGTCCCATGAGACTATAATGGAACAGGACCTGCCTGTAGCTCAGCAGTTAAGTGCAATGCACAGAGAATTGGATTTCTCATGGCCAACCCCAGTTTAAATCCCAGCCCCGGTGGGACCAGCAGATGGCGTAATGGTTACACCTCTGGACTCTCGTGTAGTTGACCACAGTTTGAGTTCTGGACCTAGCAGTTTAAAACTCACACTGGTCACGTGTTCATACATGCCCAAAATCCCAAGAGAAGAATGGAAGAGAAGGGAAGAAGGAACTTGAAGCATGGCAGCGTGAAAAACATGCTGGTGACTTGTTTTCCTTCTCTCTGTCTTTCTCTGGTGAACACATGTCTTCTATAGCAAATTAAAAAAAAAATATATATATGTATATATAGACACACACAGTCCATAGTACTTAAAATGTTAATAAATGACTTATTTAAATATTTACTATACTTTTTATTGTTATTTTAGAAGGTACTCTTTCCACTTATTTAAAAAAAAGTTTAATAGAGACAAAGTGGAAAGAGAGTGTGGGAGGGGAAGAGTGTAGGAAAGGAAATTTGGGGGAAAAAATAGAGGTAAGACACTCGTGGGACACAGATATGGTTTATTATTTGTTGATGAGGAAGCGTATAGTATTCTTAACTGGGCTGGACTGAGGTGTATATCATGCTGGGTAAAGTCTCTTTACAATCTAAATGATGTATACTGATTGAATGTGTGAATAATAGATAGATAGATAGATAGATAGATAGATAGATAGATAGATTTAAAATGATATGACGTATTATGCTACCAGCAGGTTCACATATCTTGTATTTACCACATCTCTTGGTTGCATCATTTTCTCCTGTGCTTAATTTAATCGTGTGTTGTTTTGTTCATCATAGTTCTAGTAGAACAAGATGTGCAGGTGGAAAATAGTGATGTTGGTGATCTCAACCTTGTGTAGGGCTTGAGTAATGGGTATGCTTGTATCTTAGGTTTTAAACAAACAAAGTTTAAAATTAAAAGTTTATAGAGTAAGCTGAGCTTAACTTATTGAAGAAATTTTTTGTATAAATTGAGTGTAGTCTGAGTCTAGTGTTTATAATGTCTATAGTAGTGAACAGTAATATCCTAGGCCTTCACATTCACTTATTACTTACTCATTGACTCAACTAGAGCAACTTCTAGTCCTACACTCTCTTTTCATGAAGGTATTCTACATAAATGTACCATTTTTTATCTTTTATACTCTATTTTTACTTTATTGTACCTTTTCTGTAGTTAGATATATAAGTAGCATTGCATTCCAGTTGCCTGTAGTATTCAGTACAGTAATGTGCTATACAAGTTTGTAGCCTAGGAGCAGTAGGCTATACTAGGTGCACAGTAGACTGTACCATCTAGGTGAGTGTAGTGAGTACAGTCTATGATTGTCACATAACAATGACATCATCTAACGACGTATTTCTCAACATGTACTCTTGTTAAACAATTCATGACTGTATAAGAGTTTAATTTATTACTTGGAATTTTTGAAATTCTATGATTCTTTTCTAAGGTGTACATTATTAATATAAATCATTTTTCTTCTAGTTGTCAATACCTTTATAAATGATGACTATTTATTTGTCAGCCTCAGTGTTAGGTGCTTGTTGTTTCTGAAATATAGTAAGGATTTGTGGTAAGATGATATTGTCTCTTCAAACGTTACTGTGTGTCATAGTTTAAGTAGTGAGTGATGAATTTGTGAAGCTAATTCACCAACAGCTGAAATAATTATAATCTAAATATACTGTTTAGTTGTTGATTTTTTAAAAATGTCCTTTTTTCATTTTCTGTCTTTTGTTTTTAAGGAGAAATAGGGTTGTACTCTGTTGTCCAGGCTGGCCTCAAATTCGTAATCTTCTTGCCTCAGCCTTCCAAGTAGCTAGTACATGTATGCACCCCCGTGTCAAGCTCTAAAAAAATTTTTTTTAATTAGTTTCTGAAATTTTTAGATGGAATAATTTACTTCAGGAGTCTAGTAGGATTTATAAACTTACAGTTAAGTAGAGAGGCATGGATATAAGAATTGATTCACATCTATTTCCTGTCTGAATAATTTAGGAATTTATCTTTTTTTTTTCCCCTGACAGATTTTTGCTATAGCACTTGCTGGAGAGACAGAGAGACAGAAAGCGAGAAGTCACCCGCTTCTGGGGGGGTGGCCATGCCACAATCCCTTCTCCTCCTGGGATCTTGGGCATGCATGCACATGTACCCAGTGTGAGTTTGAAGCCACTGGGTCTGGGACTCTAACTATGGTCAGCCACGTGGGAATACAGTGATGTAACCACTATGCCATTTGCTGTACCCCAGGAATTTATCTTTTTTTTTTTTCTTGAGAGAGATTTTTGCTAGAGACACATGTGCTCACTGGAGAGCCTGAGAGACAGAAAGCAAGAAATCACTCCCCAAGGGGGATGCCACGCTACCATCTCTTTTCCTCCATTCTCCTCTCAGGGTTTTTGGCAAACACACACACGTGCCTGGCGTGAGTTTTAAGCGTTCGGGTCTGAGGTTTGAACCGTGGTTGAGTATGAATCTAGTGATGTAACCATTATGCCATCTGTTGATGGTCCCAGAAATTATCTTTTTAAAACTTCATAGTTAATGGAAATTTTTATTTTTTGAGAAGTCATGAAAATACCAAGTTTAAGTGGATGTATATTTTTTTAAGCTACAATAATGCCCAAAATGAATAAGCTAGTTTTAGGTTTCTAATGTGTTTTGAATTTTTTTTTTCCAGATGGTATGTACACTTGCCAGAAAGACAGAGAGAGAGAGAGAAGGAAAAAGCATCTGCCTGTGGGAATGGTCATGCTACAATCCCTTCTACTCCTTTTCTCCATCCTGTCTTGATTTGGCCATGCACACACATGCACACACATGCACACTGGGACTGTAATTCAAACTGTGTAGTTGGCCATGTGGGATCTGGTTTCCTTAACCATTAGACTACCAGACCAGCCCTTGAATATTTATATATATATATATGTGTGTGTGTGTGTGTATGTGTGTGTGTATATATGTGTGTATATATACACACACACTTACTAAATATGAGTACATGAATTAACCAATGTATCTTAGTCACATTTTTATTTGGACTAGTCAGCTTATTAAAATGTGACTTTGACTGAGTTTTTAAATCTCTTTCTATATGTTATAATGAAATGTCAAGGAGGTAACTGAAATGAAATGACATTTGCCAAATGAATAACTTTAATTCATCTTTAGTATTAACATCACAGTTTCATTTTTAACAAAGTGATTTTGAGAATGCAGGTAATAGGGGCATGATTTTAAAACTGGTTGATGTGTAAAATCAGGAGACAAAAAGAAAGCAAATAAAATTGAAGGAGGAAAAGTGGTAAGTTGAATTTTTTACTTTATTATTGGAAGAAAGTAGGCCATTTTGGGGGGTATAAGTTCAGATTTATTAATTAACAAGGGGACTTTTAAAAGTTTGTGAAGGAGCCAGCAAGAGGGATAGTAGTTACAGTGCTGGACTTCCACATGGTTGACCACAGTTCCATCTCCAGACCTGGTGGCTTGGAAGTCACACTGGGCACATGTGCACACATGCCCAGAATCCCAGGAGGACAATGGAAGAGAAGGGATTGCAGTCTGGCCATCCTCCCTGGATAGTGATTTCTCACTTTCCCTCTCACTGTCTCTCTTGTCTCTCTCCAGTGAGCACATATGCCATATGGCAAAAACCTTTAAAAAAAAAAAAGTTTGTGGAAAAAAGAATTAAAGTACAAGTTTATTTTGGTACAGAATTTTTTTTGGAGTCCTTGCTTAGATTTTTAAAATATAATATACATTTTCTTTTGAATGATTTTTGCTATAGGGCACATGCACTCACCAGAGAGACAGACACACAGAAAATTATAAATCACCTCCCAGGGGGGATGGCTATGCCGCAATTCCTTTTCCTTTTCCTGAGATTCTGGGCTCGCACCCACACCTGGCTTGAGTTTCAAGCCACTGGGTCTAGTACTTGAACCACAATTGGCCATGTGGGAGTCCACCGCCTTAACCATTATGCCACCTGCTGGCCCCTTTATGAAATTTTTGGAAATTCCTCATAAAATTTTTTATTTTAACATATTTTTACATTAGAATCATTCTTTTTCCAAATGCCATTTTACAGCTGTAGCTGTTAATATGGGAATTTCTACCAGTCTCCCTGGTTGTTCCTTAACTTGTTAGCACTTGACTACTTTAATAGATTCAGAAAAATCAACTACTTTTTAGTTGAAACTGCTAAGAGCTGAATCTGTAACTATTCTTCTTCTTGTATACGTACCATACCTACTAGTGAGTTGATTCCATTTTGAGAAAAGTGACGTTTTTAGAGAGATTTTTGCTACAGGGTGCATATGCTCACTGGAAAGACAGAGAGCCAGAAAGTGAGAAATCATCTCCCAGGAGGATGGCCATGCCTCCATCCTTTTTTTCTCCATTCTCTTCTCAGGATCTTGGGTACACACACACATATGTGCCTGGCTTGAGTTTCAAACTGTCAGGTTCAGAACTTGAATCTCAATTGGCCATGTAGGAGTCCAGCGATGTAACCATTATGCCATCTACTGGTCCCAAGAAAAAAGTTACTTTAATTGGCTGATTTACATGTTTGATGAATAACAGATACCATCATTTAGCTTATAGGTGAGTGGGCAAATGGATAATTTATACTAGTACTATATTAATATTTTGCTCACAATTTTATAGAGCACTTTGACATATAGTATGTTATTTAATCTTTTTGACACCTGAGTGGGTATAGTGATCATCCCCATCTTAAAGATGATAAGTTCAGAACCCCAGATGATTAAGAAACTTGTCACATTTGACACTGTTAATCAATAGAACAAGTAGGTTTTTTTTAAAAAAACAAAGAGTATTCTGACTTTATTCCTTTTTTTCCTCTTTAATATCATCTAAGATAATATTTTACTTAGCATCTGCAGATATAATGGTAAAAGACATAAATGTGATTCCTACCTAGCTGAACTTACCTTCTAGTTAGGAAGAAAAATTAATGAATAATGTCAAATGGGGGACCAGCAGTTGACGTAATGGCTATGTCGCTGAATTCCCATGTAGTTGACCACGGTTCGAGTCCCAGACCTGGTGGCTTAAACTCACGCCAGGTGCGTGTGCGTGTGTGCCCGAGATCCTGAGAGGAAAATGGAGGAGAAGGGATTGTGGCATGGCCATCCCCCCTGAGGGGTGATTTGTCGTTTTCTGTCTCTTTGTTTCTCTCTTTGTTTCTGGCGAGCACACACGCCATATAGCAAAAATCTTCTCCAAAGGAAAAAAATGTCAAATGGTGTGTTAAGTGCTTTGAAAGGGATGTATAGATGGATGAGGTGGTAGTAAAAGGGGTGCTTGTGTACTAGGGGATAAGGAAGAGCTTTTTATTGGAAGTGGCATCTTAACTTAAAAATATAATAATAATTAGTCATGTAAATGTAAAAGGACTGTGTTAGAAGAAGAATGGTCCAGACAGAAGAGAGAGTATTGTGTAGAAAGGTCTGGAGGTGATCAGGAGCTTGATATGTTTGAGAATTGAAAGAAATTCAGTATTATTCGATTGTAGAGCTATAAATTAGTGAGGAGGGAAGTTTAAAGGAACGAAAAGGTGTAGCTGTGAAAGATGGTAAACCAGAGCTGGATATAGTAAGAGCCTGAATTAGTGACAGCAGGAATGGGGAAAAAAGGAGTGCATGGGACCAGCAGTTAGTGTAACGGCTATGTCACTGGACTCCCATGTAGTTGACGGCGGTTCGAGTCCCGGACCCGGTGGCTTAAACTCACGCCGGGTGCATGTGCGTGCACGCCCAAGATCCCGAGAGGAGAATGGAGGAGAAGGGATTGTGGCGTGGCCATCCCCCCTGGGGGGTGATTTCTAGATTTCTGTCTCTCTGTCTCTGTCTGTCTGTCTGGCGAGCGCACGCGTCCTATAGCAAAAACCTCTCAAAAAAAAAAAAAAAAGAGGAGTGCAAGCATCACACACACAAAAAAAGCTAAGTTAAAGTGTGTTAGAAATAGGTGATATTTTATATAGTTATCGCATACATCTTTTGTCTTCTATGCACAGAAAAGTACACATAATCCTTAAAATTGAAAACAGATAACATTGCACTGTTTAGAGATCAGCTTTATTAAGCTTCAGATTTTTTTGCTACTATTTCTAGGCTGACTTCTTTCTGTACTCTGGCATGTTGAGGTTAGTTTCGCTCCGAAGAATTGTAAAATGGGTCTTGGAGGGACCAGCAGTTGGCGTAATGACTGTGTCGCTGGACTCCCACGTAGTCGACTGTGGTTCGCGTCCCGGACCCGGTGGCTTAAACTCAAGCCGAGCGCGTGTGCGTGCCCAAGATCCCAAGAGGAGAATGGAGGAGAAGGGATTGCGGTGTGACCATCCCCCCTGGGGGGTGATTTCTCGCTTTCTGTCTCTCTGTCTCTCTCTGTCTATCTGGCGAGCGCACGCGCCCTATAGCAAAAACCTCTCAAAAAAAAAAAAAAAAAGCGTCTTGGATCTAAAGTTAGCCGATAATAAATAACTAAGTGAGGTTTACTCTTGCTAGACCTTAGTAATTTCTATTGTCTAAAGATGAAGGTATTATGGAAAAGCCAGAGAGATTGTAGATACGGAGGAGAACTTATTATTTGTTTAATGGTATTTAGTTGATTTATTTTTTTTTAGAATTATTTATTTAACTTTATTTATTACTTTAACTTTATTTATTATTTATTTTAACCAGAGAGGGAGAGAGAGAGATGGAAAGTTAGAAAGCAAGCCACCAGGTCCAGGGCTTGAACCATGGTCGGCCATGTGGAAGTCCAGCACTCTTAACCACCATGTCACCTGCCAGTCCCAGTTGATTTATTTTTTATCCATGAATTTATGTCAGTACACTGAATTTAAGATATTTGGAAAGGTGACTATTTACTTAATATATGTTTTGTGCCCAATGCTTAAAGTATAAAGAGTCCCACCATTGTTAACAGGGCAGACAGGCCCATAATTTCTACATAGTTTGATAGATGCTGCTTTAAAATAATTGTTTCTCATAAAACAAAGAAACAGAAGATAATGAGTTAAGTTGAGAATATGTAGAAATTGAGAGCTTATGGGTTATTGAGCACCTACTGTGCACCAAGCACGAGTCTAGATGCTGGGGAAACAAAAGCAGAGGAAACAAAGCTCTCCTTCCCTCATCAGTTTATACTTTGGTGGTTGGAAACAGAACATAAAGAATCATAAAATGTCAGGAGATGAGAATAGGCAAGTCCATTGAGATGGAAAGTAAATTAGTGATTGCCGAAGACTCAGGAGATGGCAGAGTACAGAATAACTTGTGGTGGGAGTAGGATTTCTTTTTTTTTTTTTTTTTTAACTTTTTTTTTTTGGAGAGGTGTTTCGCTATAGGGCGCGTGCGCTCGCCAGACAGACAGAGAGAGACATAGAGACAGAAAGCGAGAAATCACCCCCCAGGGGAGATGGTCACGCCGCAATCCCTTCTCCTCCATTCTCCTCTCGGGATCTTGGGCACGCACGCACACGCGCCCGGCGTGAGTTGTAAGCCACCGGGTCCGAGACGCGAACCGCGGTCGACTACGTGGGAGTCCAGCGACATAGCCATTACGCTAACTGCTGGTTCCCTAGGATTTCTTTTTTAAGGTGATGAAAATGTTCTGGAATTGTAAATGTACTAAATCCACTGAATTGCACTCTTTAAATGAGTGAACTGACCCAGTCTATATGGTGCAGTTGGTAGAGTACCAGACTATGGAGCTGGAAACCACATGCTGACTGTGTTTCGAGTCTTCAGCCTATCTCACCTGTGCCAAGGATCCTAGCAGACTGGAGACAGGAGGAATGGGATTGGTGTATGACCAAGCTCTGTGGATGGTGCTTTTCTCTCCTTTGTCCCCCTCGGGCATGCATACCCTGTCATGAATTTTTTTTTCCCTGTCATGAATTTTTTTTTTAAGAAGTGAACTTTTAAGATGTTCCCATTCTCTCTCGGTCTCTCTGATAAGCATACATGTCCTATAGTAAATTAAAAAGTAATAATAATAAATAAAATTAAATAATTCTTTAAAAAATAGGGAGTAAAGAAAAACAAGGCAGGGTTAGGCTAGAAGGGATAGGAAAGTGATATGTCTGCCAACTTATATAGAGTGGTCAGGGTGCTTCTTCTAGTGATGCTTTATTTTCACAGAGACCTAGAGGAATTGAAGGAGTAAGTAGTGGAGGTAGCTGGGCAAAGAATATTCCTGAAGGAGGCACAAGTACAGAGACATTGAGATTGGAAAGGTCCTTGGCTTGTTCCAGAAATAGCAAGGAGGCCAGTATAACTGGAGCAGAGAGTAAGGAGAAGAGTCGTAGGAGATAAAGTGAGAGAGATGGTAACGTGTTAGATCACGTAAAACTTTTAGGGTTTTATGTTGGGGTGGGAACTGAGGAAAGGTTGTCCGAATTAGGTTTTAAATGGGTTATTCTACTACAGGGAGGATAATAAACTAAGAGTAGAAGAGTAAATCAGTTAGAAGGCAGTTGAATAAGTCCCAATGAGATAATTAGATCAGGATGGGAGTGGAGGTACAAGAATTGCTAGAATTTCGGATCAGAGAGAAGAGAAGTAAGGTTGAAGATTTTGTTTCTCTGGGGGGAGAATTATGGGGCATGATGAAGAGAAGCCAATGAAGGAAGAAAAGAAACAGAAGATAGTTGAGAGGCGTTTCCTGAAAGCATTAATGGTCAGCCTTTTCCAGAAGTTGGAGATTAGTCAATTAGGAGTTTGTTGGTAACAGCACTTTGAATGAAGTGGTAATAGAAAAGCCAAGTAGTAGTAGGTTGACTAATAAATGAAAAATAGGGGAACTGGAAGCAGCTAGCAAAGACAATTTCTGTTGCACTAAGAAGATATGATTGTGAGGGGAAGGAGAGGGTGGAAGCTAGAAAGGAATACAAGTAGAAATCAGAATCATTTGTAGAATGAGGAAGTTGAAGAATAAGGAACAGGAATCATTAATAGAAGAAAGTTTTGGAGGAGCAATAAAGAAAAGTTGATCGAGTACACAGGCTTGATTCTTTTCTTGTGCCCAAAGGGACAGAGGTAAAGATATATATATATATATATTTTTTTTTTTTTAGAGTTTTTTGCTATAGGGCGTGTGCGCTCGCCAGACAGACAGAGAGAGACAGAGAGACAGAAAGCAAGAAATAACCCCCCAGGGGGATGGTCACGCCGCAATCCCTTCTCCTCCATTCTCCTCTTGGGATCTTGGGCACGCACGCACACGCGCCCAGCGTGAGTTTTAAGCCACCGGGTCCGGGACACGAACCGCGGTCAACTATGTGGGAGTCCAGCGACATAGCCATTACGCTAACTTCTGGTCCCAGGTAAAGATAATTTTTGTCTGGGAAAGTAGGAATGGGAAATTCATGTCCTATAACCTGTGTTTTTTTTTTTTTTTTTTTTTTTTTTTTTTTATGGAGAGGTTTTTTTTTTTTTTTTTTTTTTTTTTTTTGCTATAGGGCGCGTGTGCTTGCCAGGAAGACAGAGATAGAGAGACAGAAAGCGAGAAATTACCCCCCAGGGGGGATGACCACACTGCAATCCCTTCTCCTCCATTTTCCTCTTGGGATCTTGGGCACACATGCACACATGCCTGGTGTGAGTTTATGCCCCCGGTCTGGGACCCGAACTGTGGTTGACTACAGGGGAGTCCAGCGACATAGCCATTACACTAACTGCTGGCCTCCTATAACCTGTTTTCTCTGTGGAGAAATGAGCAGTCATTTGCCAAGAATAATAGTGGCTTTAATCATTGAGAGGAATTGGGAGTAAAGCTGATGATGAATCCAAGTTCTGTGAAAGTCTTATTTCTGTTTTTTTTTGTTTTGTTTTTTTTGTTTTGTTTTTTCTTAATAGGAAGTGTTTTGATATTGTATCCTTATTTTAACCTTTTGGGAAATCAGGTACTTACCAGTCTTTAACTGTTGTAGGCAGTTTCTTACCAAACTTAACCTCTGGAGAGCTAGGGTATATATTATAAAGTTGAGACTACTCACTGTTGTAGTCTTTAAGCCCCTGCTTTAGTGTCTTCAGGAAAGACTTTTTTTTTTTTTTTTTTTTTTTGGTCTTCTCCTTCTCTCATCCCATAAAATGACCTTAACCTTTGTCTTTGAATTTATGATAGAGCATGTGTGTGCACAAGAGTCTGGGAAGGTGCGTACTCTAGCATCCAAAGGGCTCAGTCACACTACCATCCCTTTCCTCTTGTCCTCTAACCCATTATGATTCTGGGCACGCATACACATGCCCTATGTGTTTTCAAGCCAACCAGTCTGGGAACTCAAATCACAGAGACCTCAGTCCTGCAGTGTCGTATAGGGATTGAAAACTCAGGTACTACAGTGTAATGAAAAAATCAGTACAGTTGGGGACCAGCAGGTGGCATGGTGGCTAAGGTGCTGAATACTCCCACATGGCCAACCATGGTTGGAGTCCCAGACCTGGTGGCTTGCTTTCTAACTTTCTTTCTTTTTCTCTGGTCAAATTAAAATACATGAATGAATAAGTAAAGTTAAATAAAAAAGAAAATCTGGGGGCCGGCAGGTGGCATGGTGGCTAAAGGCGCTGGATTCCCACATGCCATCCGTGGTTTGAGTCCTGGACCTGGTGGCTTGCTTTCTCTTTCTCTCTCTCTCTCTGTCCCTCTCTGGTCAAGTTAAAATAAACAAATGAATAAATAAATAAATAAATTTAAATAAAATAATTCTTTTTTTATTTTTTTTTTTTTATTTTTTTTTTTTTTGAGAGGTTTTTCGCTATAGGGCGCGTGCGCTCGCCAGACAGACAGAGAGAGACATAGAGACAGAAAGCGAGAAATCACCCCCCAGGGGGGATGGTCACGCCGCAATCCCTTCTCCTCCATTCTCCTCTTGGGATCTTGGGCACGCACGCACACGCGCCCGGCGTGAGTTTTAAGCCACCGGGTCCAGGACGTGAACCGCGGTCGACTACGTGGGAGTCCAGCGACATAGCCATTACACTAACTGCTGGTTCCCAATAAAATAATTCTTTAAAAAAAATCTGCAAAATTGACTCAGTGGCACTTCCAGTAACTGGAGAGCACATTTAAAGGAGGTAGTTCCAGTTTCCTTGTAGAAATAGTAGATTTAGTGTTGCCAGATTTTGTCATCTGTCAAGAGGAGCCAGAAGACTGGATTTTTGTGTAAAATCCAATTATTAATTGTTGGCAACTAACTAAAAAAATTTAAAGATGCTATGCAGTCCAAACAGAACACTCCTGCAGCCCAGGTATGTACTATAGGAACCACAAGAGCTATAGAAAGGAAAACAATATTTTGAAGTGAAATTATAGTCACTTTTTTGTTTTTATTTTGCTAAAGGGCACTTGTGCTCATGTGGTGGTTGGGGGGAGGGTGAGAAAGCACCTCACCATGGGGGATGTTCAAGTTGTAGTCCCTTCTCTATTTCTTCCTCCTTTTGGGATTTTAGGCATGTGTGCACATGTGCCCAGTTTGTTTTTCAAGCCACCAGGTCTGGACTTGAACCAGGCAGTCAGCCATGTGGGATCCAGCCACTTTAAGCACCATGCTGGGCAGGGCTGAGGGCCTGAGATATTTATGGCCTTTGAAATGAAATACATAATGCCCATGGGATTTTTCAATACTACCTCATTTGCATACAATTTTGAGGGCAGGAATTATGGCTTTTGTTTCTTTTTTAATTTTTGGGAGAGATTTTTGCTATAGGGTATGTACACTCACTTGAGAGACAGACAGGAAATGAGAAATCATCCCCCTTTCCCCTGAGGATGACCACGTCTCAATCCCTTCTCCTCCATTCTCTCAGGACTTTGGGCACATATGCACATGCGCTTGGCATGAGTTTTAAGCCACTGGGTGCAGGACTTGAAACACAGTCGACTATATGGGAGTCTAGTGACATAACCTTTACACCATCCACTGGTCCCGGCTTTTGTTTGTTTATTTATTTATTTATGAGATTTTTGTTATAAGGTGTGTGCGCTCACTGGAGAGTCAGAAAGTGAGAAATCAACCCCCAGGGGGGGTGATGGGTACACTACAATAACTTCTTCTCCATTCTCCTTTTGGGATTTTAGCTACACATGCACACTTGTTGGGCTTGAGTTTCAAGCCGCTGGGTCTGGTACTCAAACCATGGTCGACTATATGGGAGTCCAGTGATGTAACCATTATGTTATCTGCTGTCCCTTTTGTTTATATTAATAGTTCCAATTAATATGTTAACTAGATTTAGATATGTTGTTAATATTATTACTAGTGCTTATAACGCTGAAAGGTAGGTAGATACGAGACAACAACTAAGGTTTAATTACTGTGTGGTAAATTACTTGCCCAAGATCAGGTCACACAAAAATAAGAAATGGGGGAACCAGCAGTTAGCGTAATGGCTATGTCGCTGGACTCCCACGTAGTCGACCGCGGTTCGCGTCTCGGACCCAGTGGCTTACAACTCACGCCGGGCACGTGTGCGTACGTGCCCAAGATCCCGAGAGGAGAATGGAGGAGAAGGGATTGCGGCGAGACCATCCCCCCTGGGGGGTGATTTCTCGCTTTCTGTCTCTATGTCTCTCTCTGTCTGTCTGGCGAGCGCACGCGCCCTATAGCAAAAAAAAAAAAAAACCTCTCAAAAAAAAAAATAGAAATGGGGCTATTATGAAAGCTCAACTCTGATCACCTTTGCTTTTTTATTATGATATGAAAACATAACATTGGACTACTGA
This sequence comes from Tupaia tana, assembly GCA_026018925.1. Classification (NCBI taxonomy): domain Eukaryota; kingdom Metazoa; phylum Chordata; class Mammalia; order Scandentia; family Tupaiidae; genus Tupaia; species Tupaia tana. The sequence continues at coordinate 17,344,443 of JAKSZU010000018.1, read as the reverse complement.
CACAATGATAAGCTGCTTTGTGTGATAAACTGCTTTGTGTGATAACTAGACATTTCCAAGGAACTCTGTGACTTTCTCCTTTTTACCTTATTCCTCTTAAAAGAAAAAACTAGATATTTTGCTTTAGTGGAGTTTAATTGAGCAAAAAATACACATGATTGGAATTGGGCAGTTTCCCAGAATGGCAACTCCAATTAGCCTCGTGGTCACGTGGTATTTAAATTCCAGGAAAGGGAAAATGAGATATGCAGGAATGGGAGAGTGAAGTACAAAAACGGAAGTAGGAGAATGAGGTAGAGAAAGAATTGGATTGCATCTTGATGTTTATCTCCATTAACAAAGTTAAAAGGCAGGATGCCTGTTATTTACTGAGCCTAGCTGCTGTGATTGGCTGTAACCTAGCAACTTTACTAAGGAAGCAGTTCTCTTTCCTTTTTTTAAGAATTATTTACTTAATTTTATTTATCATTACTATTATTATTTTTTTAAAATTTTCTACAGGGCATGTAAGCTTACCAGAGAGAGATACAGAGAGCGAGAGTGGGAAAGTGAGAAACCAAGCCACCAGGTCCAGGACTTAATTCATAGTTGCCCATAAGGAAGCAGTTTTCTAAGTGCGATTGCATTTTGCATATGGAAGCTAAAGCAGGAATATGAAGGTTTTTTCAAGTCAATATGCTTTAAAAAATTATTTAATGTTACTTACTCATTTATTTTAATTTGACTAGAGAGAGTCATAGAGAGAAAGTCACTAGGTCCAGGACTCAAATGATGGTTGGCCATGTGGGAATTTAGTGCTTCAACCACTGTGCCACCTGCTGGCCCCCCAATATAATTTTTAGAAGAGAATTATTTAGTTTTATTAATTATTATTATTTTTAAATAATTATTTAACTTTATTGTTATTATTTCTTCAATTTGCTACAGGGCGTGTCTGCTCACTAGAGAGAAAGAGGAAAAGTGAAAAAGCAAGCCACCAAGTATTCGGGACTTGAACTGTAGTTGGCAGTGTGGGAGTTCAATGCCTGAACTACCACACCACCTGCTGGCCCCTATTATTTTATTATTTTTAAAATAATTATTTATTTAATTTTATTTATTCATTCATTTATTTTTTTAATTTGACCAGAGAGAGATAACACAGAGAGAGAGAGAGAAAGTGAGAAAGCAAGCCATCAGGTCCGGCACTTGAACCACAGTCAGCCATGTGGGAGTGTCCAGCACCTTAACCACCATGCCACCTGCTGGTCCCGTATTATTTTTTTTTTTAGTGTGACCAGAGAGAGAAGGAAAGGGAGAAAGCAAGCTGCCAGGTCTGAGACTCAAACTGTGATTGCCCGTGTGGGAGTCCGGTGCCTTAACCATCATGCTACATGCCAGTCCCAAGCCAGTTTACTATTTTTTTTAAGTATTATTATATTTAGCTTTATTTATTTATTTACTTATTTTAATTTGACGTGAGAGGGACTGAGCTAGAGAGAGAGAAAGCAAGCCACCAGATCCAGGACTCGAACTATGGTCATCCATGTGGAAGTCCAGCACCCTTAACCACCACACCACCTGCCGACCCAGCCAATATACTTTTTTTATTTTTAAAGAATTATTTTATTGGTCCAGCAGGTGGCATGGTGGATGGGGGTTAAGACTCTGTACTCCCACATGGCCCACAATGGTTCGAGTCCAATATCTGGCAGCTTGCTTTCTCTCTCTTTCTCTCTCTGTGTCTAGTCCAATTGACGAATAATAATAAATAAATAAAATTAAGTAATTTTTTTTAGAAAAAGAATTACTTAACTTTATTTATTATTATTATTATTTTAAATTTGATCAGATAAAGAGAGAAAGAGGGGAAGTAAGAAAACAAGCTGCCAGTTCTGGCCCCTAACCACTACAATTTCTGCTGGTCCCAGAGCCAGTATATTTTTAATATCCCCGTTTATGCAAAAAAGATATAATATATAATATTTGAAATGTCTACTAATTATCTGCTCCATATGAATAATCATGATTTTGACTTTCTGATTAAGTTAAATGAGAATTTATATGCTTTCATTTGATGAAAATACTGACAGCCTCTAATACTAGAACTGTTTAATTTTTTTGGAGAGGTTTTTGCTATAGGGCGCATACACTCACCAGAAAGAGATAGAAAGCGAGAACTCACCCCCCAGGGGAGATTGCCACGCTACAGTCCCTTCTCCTCCATTCTCCTCTCGGGACCTTGGGCACACACACACGTGCCTGGTATGAGTTTAAGCCACCAGGTCCACACTCGAACCGCGGTCGACTACATGGGAGTCCAGCGACATAGCCATTACGCCAACTGCTGGTCCCTAGAACATTTTTTTAAAGAATTATTTTATTTAACTTTATTTATTTTAATTTGATCAAAAAGGGACAGAGGAAAAAAGTCAGAAAACAAGCCGCCAGATCCAGGACACAAACTGTAGTCAGCTTCTTTTTCTTTGTATAGTCTGTCAGCAACCTTATATATTCCTAGAGTCTGTTTGAATGCCTGTTTGTGCTACACACTATGCTATTTCTGAGGAGACAGTGTTGTGAATGATATTGACACAGCTACTGTCCTTGTGATATGTTTAGTCTGTTAGGAAATACTGATAAACTGGCAGCTATTGAATATTTGTTAAGTATTCTGGTTGGGGAAATACATAGGAGAGGGAGATAATTTGATTGGGGTGGTCAGGAAAAGCTTTTTGGGGAAAAGTAACAGTTGAAAAGGGCTATGGGAAGGTCAGTGTTTCCGACAGAAACAGATTTTTGCTATAGGATGCTTGTGCTCACCTGAGAGACAGAGAGAGGCAGAGAGACAGAATGCAGGAAATCACCACCCGAGGGGGGATGGCCACGCCATAATCCCTTCTCCATTCTACTCTCGGGATCTTGGGCATGCACGCACATGTGCCTGGTGTGAGTTTAAGCCACCGGGTCTGGAACTTGAACCGTGGTCGACTACGTGGGAGTCCAGCTCCATAGCCATTATGCCAACTGCTGGTCCCCAAATTTATTCATTCTTTTCTTTTCTTTTATAAAATTTGACCAAAAAGAGGCACAGCGAGGGAAAGTGAGAAAGCAAGCCACCATGTCTGGGACTCAAACCCGTGGTCAGCCATGTGGGAGTGTCCAGTGCTTTAACCACCATGCCACCTGTTGGTCCCAATCATTATATCTTGATGAGATTGTGAAGGGAAAGAGGAGAGTGTAGAGGGATAATGCTGGAGGGTCATAGAATAGACAAAATAAATATTCATAAATATTCAACATATGTTTAATTAGTTCTCTCTTTGGTTATTTTATAGCTATGCTGCCATGTAATTACACATTTTAATAGCCCAGTTTTCACTACTTATGTTATGAACAATCAAAGCTAAGTTTTAGACTCTGTATTTGCTTATTGCTATTGACCAGTATATGATAGCTTTCTGTTGTCTATATTACTATATCTAACTCAAATGGTACCTTTTAAAATGCCAGAGGGTGTGGTGTGCACACTCACCAGAAAGAAAGAAATACCCGCCTCCCTATGGGACATCATGCTATTGTCCTTTTTTCTCCATTTCTCTATCCCATGAGGATTTTCCATCTGCACGCACATGTGTCTGGTGTGTTTTTTTTGTTGTTGTTTGTTTTTGTTTTTTGAGAGGTTTTTGTTATAGGGTGTGTGTGTGCTTGCCAGAGAGACAAAGAGACAGAAAGTGAGAAATCACTCCCCAGGGGGCTGGCCACGCCGCAATCCCTTCTCCTCCATTCTCCTCTCAGGATCTTAGGCATACATGCACACGCACCTGGTGTGAGTTTAAGCCACCGGGTCCAGGACTTGAACCGCGGTCAACTGCATGGGAGTCCAGCAACATTACACCAACTGCTGGTCCCTCTGGTGTGTTTTTTAAGCCCTTGGGGTGGATTCAAACCATAGTCCCCCATGTAGTACCTGGCTCCCAGTATGCAGTGCTTAACCACTATGCTACAGGGCTGGCCCTTGAATGGTACCTTTTCAAATAGTATTTTATTATTCAAGACTCTGGCTTCTTGTTCTGATCTTTATAATCATTGTCAATTTTGTTAGAGCTATTCTTTTTTTCTTTTTGGAGAGGTTTTTGCCATAGGGTGCGTGCGCTGCCGGACAGACGGAGAGAGACAGAGAGTCAGAAAGCGAGAAATCACCCCCTGGGCAGATGGCCATGCCACAATCCCTTCTCTTCCATTCTCCTCTCAGGATCCTGGGCATCCACACACATGTGCCCGGCGTGAGTTTTAAGCCACCAGGTCCGGGACTCGAACTGCGGTCGACTACATGGGAGTCCAGCGACATAGCCATTACGCTAACTGCTGGTTCCTGTAAGACCTATTCTTACTTTCTAAATATTTCATTCATCTCCTTATTCTAACTAAAATTTTAGTGATTTTTGGACAGAAACTACTGTGTCTTTAATTTCTTTGTATAAAGTATACACTTGAGTACATGTATAGAGCACTTTTGTACTTTCTTAGATTAAGGCTAATTTTTTTTAAAAAAACTCAATAGGCTTAACTCACTATCTTTTGAAAAAGACATAGGTTGTATACAATATTTCATGAATATTAAGTAACCTGAAAAATGTTCAAGTTTATTAAAACTTGTTAAGTAAAACATAGTAATATCAATTTCTCAACCTCTCTGAGCAAAGAATATATTTACATGGGTTAAAATTACAGTAGATGTAACCAGCAGTTAGCGTAATGGCTATGTTGCTGGACTCCCACGTAGTCAACCGCGGTTTGCGTCCTGGACCTGGTGGCTTAAAAGTCACACCGGGCACATGTGCGTGCGTGCCCAGGATCCCGAGAGGAGAATGGAGGAGAAGGGATTGTGGTGTGACCATCCCCCCTGGGGGGTGATTTCTCACTTTCTGTCTCTATGTCTCTCTCTGTCTGTCTGGCGAGTGCCTGCGCCCTATAGCGAAAACCTCTAAAAAAAAAAAAATTACAGTAGAAAAATCTGTGCTTTCAACCAAGATACATGAACAGAGAAACTACATTTACCCTCCTTTCTGAAACAACTGAAAAGTCAGATAAAATATATAAAACAATGGTTCTTTTTATATTTAATACTAGATGATGAAGAACAGTTATCCTTGAGAGAAAACAAATGGGATAAGCCCTACAAGTTCCCTGGCTTACTGCCTGGATAGTTTCCAGGGTGTGATGGAGAATGGGGGAATCCAAGTAGAACCCAGCAGTCCCCTTGAGTTGAGGTGGTAGAACCAAGAGTCTGGGGAAACCAAAATGGCTAGAGTTCTCTGGGCAGAGTACTGGAGGAGAGATAGATGTACATAGAAGAAACTGCAGAAGGTCTTCTTAGAATATCCAGTTGGGGGGAACCATCAGTTGGCATAATGGCTGTGTTGCTGGACTCCCATGCAGTCGACCGCGGTTCGAGTCCCGGACCGGGTGGCTTAAGCTCACTCTGGGCACGTGTGCATGCGCCCAAGATCCTGAGAGGAGAATGAAGGAGAAGGGAGTGTGGTGTGGCGGATGGCCCTTGGGGGGTGATTTCTCGCTTTCTGTCTGTCTGTCTGTCTCTGTCTTTCTGGCAAGCGCATGCGCCCTACAGCAAAAACCTCTCAAAAAAGAAAAAAAAAAAGAATATCCAGTTGGATGGTGATTATTGCATGCAAGTGGGAGAACTAACCTAAGACCAGGGGGGAAAAACTGCTCGAGAAGATTAGGACAGTACCCAGACTGGGTATAGTGCTAACTACATTTGTACCATCCAGAGTAGAAAACCTCTTAGTTTAGGGGCACTAGTTAACACTAAAAGAGTCTTGTCTTATTCGTAGGGAAAAATTACCTCAACTGTGGTCCTGTCTAACAGAATTTAAAAGTGAAAAACCGAAAGCTGTTCCTGAATACTGTAACCAATATCCCAAAACAAAACTCAGGAGTATATAGAGTTTATACGAATACTAAAGTTTAAAGCACATAACACAGTAAAATTTTCAATATCTGGTATCTAATCAGAAATCAACAGTCATTAAGGGGCTGGATGGTGGCACATGGTAATATAGCATTCTGTGAGGCTGACCCATTTGAGAAGGTTCCAGGTTCAGGTCCAGAGACCAGATGTGTTTGCCCATGATCTGGGGCTGGCAGAGGCTGGGGATGGATCATAATGTGAAGACCCCATTGAAGCTGCCTGTCTCTCTCTCTTCATTGCTCTTTTTTTATGAGAAAAAGAAAGAAACTTAAAAAAAAAAAAAATAGTGGAAAGAGGCATAAAATTACAATACTGTGTTAAGAAAAAGATCAGTAAACCAATATTGATCTAGAAATGGCTTACGGCTTTTTTTTTTCTTTTGATCTACATTCATATCCTGTATGATTCTTTTTACATAAATTTTTAAAAGGCGAAACTATATAATCTGTGGTGATAGAAGTCAGAAGATTAGTTACCTTAGGAGGGGTGGTGAGTAAGAGGAATCATGAGGGAGTTTAATCAGCAGGGTGATGGTTATGTGTGTGTTCATTTTTTAAAATTCTACACGTTTCGGGCCAGCAGATGGAGTAGTGGTTAAGGTGGCTAATGACTGACGATGATTCGAGTCCCAGACCTGGCAGCTTAAAAATCGTACCAGGTATGTGTGCGTGTGTGCTCCAGATCCTGAAAGAGAATGGTGGAGAAGGGAGTGTAGTGTGGGCACACTCCTTGAAGGGTGATTCTCATTTCCCCCCTTCTCTTTCTCTCTGGTGAATTTACACACTCCATGACAAAAACTTAAAAAAAAAAAAAAAGGAAGGAAGGAAGGAAGGAAGGAAGGAAGGAAGGAAGGAAGGAAGGAAGGAAAAGAAAAGCCAACAAACTACAAGCTCAAAACTCAAGATTTGCATATTTTCGGACTAGCAGTTGGTATAACGGTTGTATCACTGGACCCTCATGTAGTTGACTATGGTTCGAGTCCTGGACCTGGTGGCTTAAACTCATGCTGGGATGTGTGCATGCGTGCCCAAGATCCTGAAGGAGAATGGAGGAGAAAGGATTGTGGCGTGGCCATCCCCCCTGGGGGGTGATTTCTCACTTTCTGTCTCCATCTTTCTGGCGAGCGCATGTGCCCTATAGCAAAAACCTCTCTGAAAAAAAAAAAAAAAAGATTTGTATATTTTTTGTAATAATGTTATGCTTTAATTAGCTAAAATACTAAATAAGCTATTTTGAAATTACAGTCTATCAGATTCGTAATAATTATTTCCCATTTATGCTTCATACTATATAGTTAAAGCATTTTTCACACATATCGATACAGTCATGCATGACTTTTTAATGAGGTTTTTGCCTTAGGGATTATGTGCTTGCCAAAAAGAAAGAGACAAGAGATAAGAGAGGAAAAGTGAGAAATACTTCCCAGAGGGATGGCCATGCCACAATGCCTTCTCCATTCTCCTCCTGGGATCTTGAGCACATATGTACATGTGCCTGACCTGAGTTTCAAGCCACTGGGTCCGGGACTCAAACCGCATTTGGCCTTGTGACAGTCCAGCGATGTAACCACTATGCCATCTGCTGGCCCCTAGTCATGATTTAATGATAGGGATACATTCTGAAAAATGTTGTTATGTGAGCATTGAGTGAACTTACACAAACCCAAGTGTCGTAGCCTACTACACAGCTAGACTCTGTAGTATAGCCTATTATGATCTCAGGGGACTAATTCATATATGCAGTCTGTCATAGACCACAACATAGTTTTTGTTGTACATGACTATATTACAGTTATGCATATAAAAGTACTTGTAAACTCTGAGTTGTAATATTATCAGTTATGATTTATTTTTAGAATAGTTTTTAACTTTCTAGAACTGTTTCTCTGTTTCATCTTATGCACAACATTGTGGCACAAAGGATTTTGCATGTTACCATTTCTTTTGCTATTGTAAAATGACAATTGAAAATTATAATCAGAATTCATAAAGAGAATGGCTTTATCCATCAGTAAAGTGACATATTTCTTTCTCTCTGATGAGCACATGTGCCCTATAGCAAATTAATACTACTAATAAATTTAATTATTTTTCAAATTTATTTTTTTTTAAATGTGTGCTGAGATTTTTCTACTGCTTGTGTTCCAGAGTGAGTTTATTTTAGTGATACTGCAACTTAATGTGAGTTTAATAAGGGTAGAAATTTGTAGGAAACTGGAATCTGCTTCTCTCTTTAGCAGATGTTTTAGTTCGTTCAGCTACTATAACAAAGTGCCTTAGACAGGATAATTTATAAACAATAGAAATTTATTGTTCATAGTTCTAGAGACTGGGGAACCAAAGATCAAGGCACCAGCAGATTTAGAGTCTGGTGAGGGCTTGCTCTTTGTTTCAAAGATAGTGCTTCTTTTGTGCCCTCACATGGTGGAAGGTGTGAGGCAACTCCTTCAACCTCTTTTATAAAAGCAATAATCTCATTCATGGGGGCAGAGCCCTCATGACCTAATTACTTCCTAAAGGCCATTAGAATTGAAGGTCCATGAAGACATAGATTTTTGCTTTTTATTATTATTATTATCCCTAAGACCTGTACAGTGCTTGGCACACATCTGGCAGTCAATAAATATTATTTAAGTCAATGGATATATAAATACATGAGTATGAATATTTAATTGAGATCCATTTTGTACTAAGTACAGTATTGTTTATTCACCACTGATACATTCATATATTACTTTCTGTACTTATTAACAGTATTTATGAAATAATAGGAAAATTAGAAATTTCTCTGAAACCTTTTGTTTTTTTTAAAGATATTTGCTATAGGGGACATGTACTCACTGGAGAGAGACAGCGAGAGGGAAAGTGAGAAATCACCCCACAAGGGGGATGGCCACACCACAGTCCCTTTTCTTCCATTCTTCTCTTGGGATTTTGGGCACACATGCGCACGTGTGTGCATGATTTTCAAGCCACCAGATCAAGGACTTGAACTGTGGTCAGCCATGTGGGAGTCCAGTGCCTTAACTACCATGCCACCTGCTGGCCCTGAAAGCTTATTTTGCAATTCAGAATTATTACCCAGTCTCTTTCCTTAATATTTTGTTAAGCTTATCAACAAACATTAAGTGCCTTTTATAAGTAGGGTAGTGCTAAATCTTAGACAAAGAAATCATGACATAATTTTTGAAGTTTTTTCAGCCTAATTGAAGAAGCAGGCAGTAGACATAGAGATGATGCATAACAATCTGAGAGGTGTCAAAGAAATACTACATGTGAAAAGCTGATGTTATATTCTGTGAAAATTTTGGAGTTAACATTTATCAGCATTATTATTAAACTTTCAAAAAGTCCACATAGAGGGCCAGTAGTGGTTAAGGTGGCTGGATCCTACATAGCTGACTGCAATTCAAGTTTCAGACCTGGAGGCTTGGAAAACACGTTGGGTACATGTGCAGGAATGCACAAAAATCCCACAAGGTAGATCTGAAGGGGAAGGCATTATGGAGTAGCCATTCCTTATGGTGAGGGGGTGGGGCTTCTTTTTCATGTTTTCCTCTCTCTCTCTTTCTCTCTGTTTCTCTCTGGCAAGTGTACATGCCCTGTGGCAAAAATTAATTTTAAAAGTCTTCATAGAAATATATGGAACTGGGGACCAGCGGCTGGTGTAATGGTTACATCGCTGGATGCCTATGTAGTCGACCAGGGTTCAAGCCCCAGACCTGGCAGCTTAAAACTCATGCTTGGTGTGTGTGTGTGCATGTCCAAGATCCTGGGAGGAGACTGGAGAAGGAATTGCAGCATAGCCATCCCCCTGGGGGGGGTGATTTCTTGTTTTCTGTCTCTGTCTCTCCGGTTAGTACGTGCACCCTATAGCAAAAATCAATCTCTCTCTCTAAAAAAGAGAAATATATGTAAATGATACATAAATATACTAGTATTCTAATAGTTATCTTTGGATGATGAGATTATAGACCCGTTTAATTTTTATTTCCTACATAAAAAGGAATTAATAACTTTATTTTTTAAATTTTTAATTTATTTTTGAGAGGTTTTTGCTATAGGGTACGTGTACTCGCCAGAGAGACAGGGAGACAGAAAGTGAGAAATCACCCCCTGGGGAGGATGGCCAGGCTACAGTCCCTTCTCCATTCTTTTCTTGGGATCTTGGGCATGCATGCACACGTGCCTGGTGTGAGTTTATGCCGACGGGTCCGAGACTTTAACTGCTGTCAACTATGTGGGAGTCCAGTGACGTAAGCATTACACCATTTGCTGGTCCCATAATTCATAATTTTAAATATCATTCTAGGTGTAGGACAGATTTAGTATAAAAAACATGATAGAAAAAGAGAGAAGAGAACTCTTCTTAGGGTCTTGTCATGTCACTATCCCTCTCCCCCTTCTTCCAACTCCTCAGGATTTTGGGTACCTGTATTTATTTTCAGGCCAACCTGGCGATCCAAACCGTCAGCCATTAGCTTCCAGCACTGCAATTCATTATACTAGAGACTGTACCATCTAGGCTGGGCCTAGAGTATAGTGGGTTATGATTTTTTTTTTATGTCGTTCTATGCAAAAATGTGTCATGACTTCTCCAACCACAAAATATTTTGATATCCAAACATGAAGGCATAGAATAAGCTTGCTTCCGTAGATATATTTATTTATTTGCAAGTTGAGGTTTTTATTTTTTTTGAGAGGTTTTTCGCTATAGGGCGCGTGCGCTCGCCAGACAGACAGAGAGAGACATAGAGACAGAAAGCGAGAAATCACCCCCCAGGGGGAATGGTCACGCTGCAATCCCTTCTCCTCCATTCTCCTCTCGGGATCTTGGGCACACACGCACACGCGCCCGGCGTGAGTTTTAAGCCACCGGGTCTGGGACGCGAACCAGGGTCGACTACGTGGGAGTCCAGCGACATAGCCATTACGCTAACTGCTGGTTCCCAAGTTTTGTTTTTTTTTTTTAAAGAGAGTTTTTTGCTGAAAGGTGTGTGCACTCCTCAGAGAAGTAGAAACACAGAGACAGAAGTGAGAAATCACCCTCCCAGTGGGGTTGGCCATGCTGTAATCCCTTCTACATTCTCCTCTCAGGATTTTGGGCATACATCCACACGTGCCCTGCGTGAGTTTTAAGCTCCTAGGTCCAGGACTCGAAGTATGGTCAATTACATGGGAGTCCAGTGATGTAAACTTTATCCCATAAACTTGGTCCTGCAAGTTGAGATTTTTAAAAGCAAAATTACTAATTACAGAGCTGAATTTTGGTATACTTAATAATTATTGCATTTATTTTTTTTTCTTAGATTTTTACTATAGGGTGCGTGCACTCCCCACAGAGAGAGAGAGAAACAGAAAGCAAGAAATCACCCCTTGGGGCTATGGCCATGTGCAATCCTTTCTCCTCCATTCTTCTCTTGGGATTTTGGGAATGCACAGAAACACGCCTGGCGTGAGTTGTCTGCCTGGTGTGAGTTTTACGCTGCTGGTTCTGGAACTTGAACCGTGGTCAACTATGTGGAAGTCCAGTGATGTAGCCATCTGCTAGTTCCAGTTACTAGATTTTTAATAAAACATGTACCTATATGTACTATTTGGAACAAATTTGAACTTTTAAAAAAGTTGTGAGTACAGTACAAAAGTATATTTCCTTTTTTTAAACTGAATCATTTGAGTGAGTTGTTGACATGATGGTATCACCTTCAAATATTTAGAATTTTCTACAAGTAAAGACATGTTCTTATATAATCATGATAATAACTTCCAAAATAAAAACGAAAATAACATCAATACATGTTTTTTTCCTTCTAATCATCCATGTATCTCAAATACCCAGTTATGTCCTTTATAGTGAAAGGATCCGGTTTAAAACTATGTGTTTATTTAGTTGTCATGACTTTTTAGTTTTCTTTAATCTGGAATAGTTGTTGGTCTTTCCTAGACAATCATGGTTTTAATGAAAACTATGAAATCAATCGTTTTGTTGAATATCTCTCAATATGAATTTGTACAGTTCCTCATGATTACATTCAGATTAGGCCTTTTTGGTGGCAAAATCACAGAAATGACGTTGTGTACTTATTTTGTCCTTTCAGGTGGCATACAGTTTTACATTGTGTCATTACTGATGATGCTCCCTTTGATCACCTGATTTAAGAGATATCTGTCAGACTTCTTCACTTTAAAGTTACTCTTCTTCTCTTTTGTAATTAATAAGAATTTTGTGGAGTTGTACTTTGAAACTATTTTCCATTAAACTTTCAGTCAATTCATTACTGTTTCATATTAGCATGGACTGCTACATTTTCAGTAGGTATAATTTACTATTATTACTTCATTGCATGTTTATGTTGACTCATAGTTGGCCAGTGGCAGCCTCTTCTATATCCTGCTTGGGCTCTGAAACCTTTTGCCAGGCTTCCCAACACCCCTGTAGATACTCTCATCACCCCATAGGCTTCTCACACTCTGCTCTAGGCTCTCTTCACTCCTCTTGGACTTTGTCTAACTCAGCATTAAAATTCTACTAAAAAATTCTCTCGTAAGATCTTTAAAAGTTATAAAGAAACCAAAAATGTTTCATTCAGTGGTTTATAGATTCCTCTATGATTTCAGGGTTTCATTCCTTGTGGATAGACTTAAGTAATTTCTTAAGAAAAGTAACATGACATTATAATGTAGATACTGCAATTTGTTGAATACCGTATTTCATTCTTTTTTCTTGCTAAGAAGTTATTTGGAAAATAATTGTGAAGCTTTTGTGAAAAGTCTACCCAGTGGAGAAAATATATGACATACTATATTAAAATGTATATGGTATCTCCTCAGTTACTGCTATTTAGTGAGCCTTAGGGTTCACAGAATTATGGAATCCATTTTCTTTTCTGAAGAAATTATGTAATTGAACTTGCAGTTTAACTGCCCATCTCTGAGAAATGGCCTACCACGCTCAGACCCTCCTTTGGAGAAGCAGTTTGTAGGAAGTCTTTTAGGTGTAACTGAGTGGGTAACTGTAAGTAGTGTGATAGTCTCAGAAATTAACTGATACATCACATCATGAGTCATTGGGATGGCTAATCATTGTGATAGTATCTGAGTATCATCACACAATTTCACACTTTATCTACATGATGTTTATATTTTACGTGTCTAGGTAGAGACTAACTGAAGCTAATACCAGTTTTTCAGTTAATGGATTTTGAGAAAAGTGTTGAAAATATTGGGTCATCGGAAAAGTCGTGCCATATTTTTCCATTTTTCTGTGCAAATTTGACTGAGGGATATTTGACTATAGAGGCAGAAGAGGAATGTGACTATGAAGCTAAGAGATTTGAAGATCTACATTGCTGGCTTTGAAGATGGAGGGAGGGGCTGTGAGTCAATAAATGAAAGAAATGCAGCTCTAAGAGGTGAAAAAGACAGATTCTTCATAGAGCATCCCAGAGGAACGAATGTGGCCCTCCTGGTACATTAGGTTTGACCCAGTGAAACTGATTTTGGATTTCTGACCCCAAGAACTTAAAAACAGTAAAGATGTGTTATTTTATACCCCCAAAATAATAAAGTAAAATATAGTGTGTATGGATTTCAAATTAGTTTTTTTATTCCCCAAACATCATTTCTATTGCTGTGTATTATTTTAAATTACCTTAGAATATCACATCATTTTAGGAAAACAATAATAAAATACAATCTGAAAGGAGATATGAATCAGGAATTATGCCACAACAGATGAGTAAATTTGCGTAAGCTTAGAAACTTAGAAAAATTTGTTAAAACAGAGCATCACCACCTCGTAGTTATTCTTGAACTCCATAATCGTTTAGAAACCAAATATTCAGTGGACCTGCAGCCAGGACATTTTTCCAGTAGAGATGCCAAGTATGATGACTGTCAAGCCTGAAATGTTTTTAACAAAATGAATGCATCTCTCTTCAATGCAGGACATGTTGGCATGTTAGAGATGCCAGACATTTTGTTTTAGAATGTCTGATGTGAAACCATAGCCTTAGTATTCACCAGCTTATTGAGATAGCTAATGAGAGAGAGAGAGAAGAGTAAGACAATCTATTCCCAAACCATTTTTTGAAAATTATTAAATATTTTCAAGGTGCCTAGAATTGGCTTGTATTTGCAGGTTTTAAAAAAGTAAAATCGGGGGAACCAGCAGTTAGCGTAATGGCTATGTCGCTGGACTCCCACGTAGTCGACCGCGGTTCGTGTCCCGGACCCAGTGGCTTAAAACTCACGCCGGGCACGTGTGCGTGCTTGCCCAAGATCCCGAAAGGAGAATGGAGGAGAAGGGATTGCGGCGTGACCATCCCCCCTGGGGGGGTGATTTCTCGCTTTCTGTCTCTATGTCTCTCTCTGTCTGTCTGGCGAGCGCACGCGCCCTATAGCTAAAACCTCTCCAAAAAAAAAAAAAAAGTAAAATCAGGGCCAGGAGATGGCATAGTGGTTACTTTACTGGACTCCCATATGGCTGACTGCAGTTCGAATCTCGGACCTGGTAGCTTGGAAATCACTCTGGGTGTGTGTGTGTGTCCAAGATCTCAGTAGTAGAAGGGATTGCTGAGTGGCCATTACCCCCTGCTTGGAGGAGAGAGGGATGATTTCTCACTTTCCCTCTCACTGTGCCTGCCTCTCTCTGTCTCCAGTGAGTACCCATGCCCTAAGGCAAGAATCTCTTAAAAAAAAAAAAGTAAAATTTGGGGGCCACCAGGTGGTGTGGTGGTTAAGGCGCTGGACTCCCACATTGCCGACTTTAATTCTAGTCCCAGAGTTGACCGTAGTTCTAGCCCCAGATCTTGTGGCTTGCTTTCTCACTTCCGTCTCTCTGGTCATTCATACATACATACATACATACATACATACATACATAGTTAAATAAAAGTTAAACAAATCATTAAATAGTTAAAATAGTTCTTTTTTTAAAAGTAAAATCTTATATTTAAAACAAGATAAAAATGTTTACAAATGTTTAATTTTTCAATATTAAAGTGTTTATATCTTTTTTAAAGAATTATTTTAACTTTATTTATTTATTTATTTATTTATTTTAATTTGACCAGAGGGACAGAGTGTGTGTGTGAGAGAGAGAGGTTGAGAGAGAGAAAGAAAGTGAGAAAGCAATCCACCAAGTTCAGGACTCAAACCATGGTTGATATGTGGGAGTCTAGCGCCCTTAATCACCATTCCACCTGCCTGCCTTTTTTTTTTTTTTTTTAAGAGGTTTTTGCCTGAGGTTTGTGCAATTTTGTGGAGGGGAGTTGAGGGTGGAGGTGGGGGAGGGAGAGACACAGAGATAGTGAGAAGGAAAATGAGAAATCACCCCCCCAGGGGGGATGGCCACACAGCAATCCCTTCTCCTCCATTCTCCTCTGGGGAACATGGGTGCGCAGGTACATATATATACCCACTGGTCCGGACTCAAACCACAGTTGGCCATGTGGGCGTCCAACGATATAACTGATGTCAAGAAACAATCGTTATTTGGGAACCAGCAGTTAGCATAATGGCTATGTCGCTGGACTCCCACGTAGTCTACCGCGGTTCGCGTCCCGAACCCGGTGGCTTAAAACTCACGCAGGCACATGTGCGTGCATGCCCAAGATCCCGAGAGGAGAATGGAGGAGAAGGGATTGCAGCGTGACCATCCCCCCGGGGGGGTGATTTCTTGCTTTCTATCTCTGTGTCTCTCTCTGGTGAGCGCACGCGCCCTATAGCGAAAACCTCTCAAAAAAAAAAAAAAAAAAAAAAAAAAGAAAGAAACATTCGTTATTTGAGTAGTACCTATTGTAGCTGCTAGTTCCCTTTTTCTTACATCTTTAAGCCCTCCAATACAAATAACATCCTTTTTACCACAAATACTTTCAGTTAGCTGCTTGGCTTAACAAAGCGAAAAGAAACATACTATTTACAGGGCTCCTTCTGCTGCTTATTGTTCATCTCTGCACAGACATAGGTCAGTAGTATTATTAGGTCACTGGGAAAGTCATGACATATCTTCCTATGCAAAAATGCGTCATGACTTTCCCAACGACCCAATAGTCATGTGCAACTTTATTTTATTATCTGAAAGTAAAAATGATACTCTTAAAGTCATCAGGTAGATGGACTCTCTGACAGTTTTGGTCTTTTTTCTCTTAACCCCAAAGCAATTGAACACTGAACGCTAACTCTGAGGTTCAACAAGGGTTAGGCGGGAATAAGAGATCTAAAAAGGAGTGATGGTAGGAGTAACAGAGTTCTTTTTAACAGATCCTCTTAGTTAAGTATTAAAACCACTCTGTAATGTTGTACACTCTATTCGTAGCCCCAATTATTGCTTTTGATTATGTATTTCAGTAACAAGAATACCCATGAACTCATTGCCAGGCCAACTTATTTTTACTTCTCAAACTTTGTTCTGCCTCCTTATGTTCCATATAAAGAAACCACTGTCCTAAACTTTTATCATTCTTTTGTTTATCACATGTGTTTTTTATCTACTGTAACATAATTCTTACATTCTTCATTGGTAAAACCTACCTCATAGAATTGTTTTGAGATTAAAAGAAAAAATAAAAGTGGAACTTCAGAAAGTTCATGGAAAATTAATTTCAAGTACAAGTTTTATTGGAGAGGTTTTCGCTATAGGGCGCATGCGCTCGCCAGACAGACAGAGAGAGACATAGAGACAGAAAGCAAGAAATCACCCCCTGGGGGGATGGTCACGCCGCAATCCCCTCTCCTCCATTCTCCTCTTGGGATCTTGGGCATGCACGCACACGCGCCCGGCGTGAGTTTTAAGCCACTGAGTCCGGGACGCAAACCGCGGTCGACTATGTGGGAGTCCAGCAACATAGTTATTACGCTAACTGCTGGCTCCCAAGTACAAGTTTTTTTTGGTACAAAAAAAAAATGAAGTCCTTGCATACTTTTTCACAATGTGTATTTTCCACGAATTTTTTTGAAGACTCCTCATGCAATGATCTTTGCACAGTATCTCTTCCTGGAACAAGCAATAACAAAAATCAAGCATTAGAGAATGGGATTTGGGAAATCTGCAGATAGGGCAGAGTGCCCAACTGAGGAGAAAAAAACATAAACTGCACTATCAAGTTACCAATATTTCCTTCTCTCTTGTCCTGCACTTTCAGGACAGATATCTGTCTACTATGAGCTTGATGCACTATAGTGAATTTCTTCCAACTTTCTCATAGCCAGTGTTGAAGAATAGTGGACTGAATTGACTCAGAAATAATCAGGACATAAATAGATCAACTGTAGCTTACAAATTGACCATGCAAACAGGCCAACCAGCCAGTCAGCCCACTTTTACATTATTTGCTTTTCCTCTCAACATTGGGAAGCATTAATTTTTTTTCAATATCTGGCAATGGTGATTTAATACCTCCATTTTTTTCCCAGTTGCCTTAGGCTCTGCTCTGTTGTACTAAAATAAGACAAATTCTTCATCTTCTGAACCTGCTTCCCTTTCTACCTCATTTCTTTTCTCTTACTCTTATTATATTAATACTTATGTTACTATATTTATTACATTACACTTGCCTTATTTTGACCACATAGATAATTCAGCAGTAAATTTATATTGTGATTTTTGTTAACTAAAATTCATAGTGGGACCAGTCTGTGAGTGTGGAGATTAGGTGGATCCTACATGACCACCATGTGATCTGAGTCCTAGACCCAATGACTTGAGAAACACACTGGAATATTGTGTGTACTAAAAATTCTGAAAGGACGGAGAAACGAATAAGGGATTATGGCGTGACCACATGCTCAGGGGTTCTTTCTCTTTCTCTCTCTTTTTCTCTCTCTCTCACTCTGTCTCTCTAGCGAGTGCCTATGCCCACTGGTAAAATTCTTTTTTAAATTTGCTAATGAATCAGTAGGTGAGTTGATTAAGCACTATTGCACAGAAAAAAAAGAAAAGTGAGAAAACAGTCATCCCTATCTTGGTGGACAGAAGAAAGAATTTTTTAGAAAACAAAAATGAAATCACTCCTAGATTGGAAGTAAAAAAGTTGGTGGAGGGGAGAGAATGAATGATTGTAAGGGCATAGCACAAGAGCAGTTTTTATCAGCTATCAGTTAATTATTATTTATTATTTTTAAGTTTTTGACATAGGGATCATGCACTCACTGGAGAGAAGCAGAGAGAGGGAAAGTGAGAAGTCACCCCCCGGCCTTGAGGATGGGGGTATGACCACACTGAAATCCCTCTTGGGATTTCGGGCACATACATATGCACCTGGTATGATTTTCAAGCTACCAGGGTAGGGCCTCGAACCATGTTAAGCCATGTGGGAGTCTAGTACCTTAACCACCATGCCACCTTGCTGGCCCAATTTTTGATTAAATGATGAAATATGACATATGATACAACCCTCTTAAGCCTGTGTTATTCACAAATTTATTATTTTGGTTCAAATTGTCAATCCAGTAACTACCTCTCTCCGGGGTGACCCTATGCATTTTGGTGTGCTATTGTAGAAGTTGTCTATTTGTTTTAATTATTTAATTAAATTTACTCATTCATTTATTTTAATTTGACTAGAGAGAGAGAGTAAGATAAAGAGAGAGAGAGAGAGAGAATGAGAAAATGAGTCAGCAGGTCCAGAACTCTAACCATGGTCAGCCGTGTGGGAGTATCCAGCACCTTAACCATCACGCCATATGCTGGTCCCTGAGATTATCTATTTTATTAAGTTTGTATTTTTTCATCTAGATTAGAAGAACTTTTGAAGATGTAAGATTTTCATCATGATGGCCTAGTAAAATGCAGTTCTCTGTGAGGCAGTCCCACATGCAAATGTTCTTGGTTTTAAGTACAGAGACATCCCTGAGTGTATAAGGCATATACTTGCCCATGATTCGAAGCTGGCTGAAGGCTGATGGTGGAATGTGGTGTCAAGACACCATCGGAGGTTTTCTCTCTTTTGCTCACTCACTCATGGAGTAAATAAACTATTTTGAATAATTATTAATTGTATTAATTATTATTATTATTATTATTATTATTATTAATTTGACCAGAGGAAGGGAAAATGAGGAAGCAGGCCATATCCAGAACTCAAACTGTAGTTGGCCATGTGGGAGTCCAGCGCCCCAATCACCATGTCACTTGATGGCCCCAAATAAATAAACTTTAAAGAGTAAAAGATTTTCTGGGCCAACCAGTGGCAGTAGTTAAAGCAACTGGATCCAACATGGCTGTCTAGGTGACTTGAATCCTGGACCTGGTGACTTGAAAAACACATCAAGTGCATTTGCATGCATGCCCTAAATCTTGAAAGGAAGGAGAAAAGGAAGAGAAGGGATTATAGTATGAGTATTCCCCATGGGAGGATGCTTTCTCACTTTTTCTCTCTCTCTCTCTTTCTGCACCTCTCTTTCCAGCAAGCGCACATACCCTTTGGTAACTTGAAAATAAAACAGTAAAACATTTTCCCTACATATTTCACTGACTTGAGGATAACTGTGTCTACAGTATTTTCCTGTTCCTTGAGTAGAAGAATCTTGAGAGATCAGCAGATAGTGTAATGGTTACATCGCTCAACTCCCATGTAGTCGACTGTAGTTCAAGTCCTGGACCCAGTGGCTTAAAAGTCATGCCAGGCGCGTTTGTGAGCATGCCCAAAATCCCAAGAGGAGAACAGTGGAGAAGGGATTGCAGTGTGGCCTTCCCGCCTGGGGGGTGATTTCTCGCTTTCTGTCTCTCTGTCTCTCTCTGGCAAGTGCATGCGCCCTGTAGTAAAAATCTATCTCTCAAAAAAAAAAAAAAAAAAAAAAAGAAAAATCTTGAAAGACAAATTAATTTTGCAGTTTGGCCTTCTTCATAATTTTCCTTTTCACAATATGTGAGAAGATACTTTTGTCCATGAAGTTTGTCAGACACAGTATTAGAGAGACCCTGCTTGCTCTTGTGCGATACTCACATGTGCTTGTTGTATTTTCTTTTCTTTGCCTTTAAAATTTTTTTTAATACACATTATCATCAGCAAATACCTTTCATTTTTTTGTCAATTAAACAGACTTTTTTTTTCTTTCCCTGTTCCCCTCCCTCCCTCTATTACCCATCCTGTATTACCCCTATCCTTACTTTCTCTAACGTTTACTGTTGCCCTTCCTGCTTCTATACCTTCCAAACTTTCAGTTTCTGCTATATAGCGTAGACAGTATGTACTGAGTGGGAAGTTACAAAGTCTGTTTTTCATAGTCTGGCTCGCTTAGCATGAAGTCTTCCATATTCATGCACTTTATATCAGATGTCAGGGTCTCATTATTTTTTATGGCTGAGTAGTATTCCATAGATTACATATGCCTCATTTTTTCAACCCAGTCATGTACTTTTGGACATTTGGATTGACTCCATGTCCTGGCGATTGTAAATAATGCTGTAATAAACATAGATGTGCAAGTGTTTTTCTGACTGAGGGTTTTTCTATCCTTTGGGAAAATACCTAAGAGTAGAATTACTGGTTCTTATGGTGGTTCTATTTTTAGGTGTCGGAGGAATCTCCATATCATTCTCCAAAGTGGTTGTACTAATTTGCATTCCTACCAACAGTGTAGGAGAGTTCCCTTTCACCACAGCCTCACCAGCACTTATTATTCATTTAAAAAATTATAGCCATTCTGACTGGGTTAAGTGGTATCTCATTGTGGTTTTGATTTGCATTTCCCTTATGATAAGAGATGTTGAGCACATTTTCAAATGCTTTTGGGCCTTCCATGTGTCTTCTTTGGAGATTGTTCATTATCCCATCTTTTAATTAGATTGATTGTTTTTTTGTGTGTAAGCTGCTTGAGCTCCCTGTATATTCTGGTTATCAGTCCCTTCCTTATCTGAGGTATAGTTTGGAAATATGTTCTCCTACTCTGAGAGTTGTCTTCTCACTCTACTTATTGTTTCTTTTGCTGTGTAGAAGGTTCTCAGTCTAATATAGTCCCATTTGTCTATTTTTAATTTTAAATTTTTTTGAGAGTTTTTGTTTTTTGATTTTTGGTTTTTGCTGTAGGGCATTTGCATTCACCAGAAAGACAGAGAGAGACAGAGAGACAGAAAGCAAGAAATCACCCCCCAGGGGAGATGGCCACGCCACAATCCCTTCTCTTCCACTGTCCTCTTGGGATCTTGGGCACGCATGCCAGGCGTGAGTTTAAGCCACCGGGTCTAGTACTCAAACCACGGTCAACTACATGAGAGTCCAGCAACACAGCCATTACACCAACTGCTGGTCCCCATATGTCTATTTTGGTGACTATTGTCTATATTTTGGAGGTCTTTAAGAAATCTTTGTCTACTCCAAGGTCTCCAAGAGTTTTTCTTGTGTTTTCCACCAGTATTTTTTTTTAAATGTTTATTGATTTAATCCTACTTGTTATTATTATTTTAAAAAATTAACCAGAGGGAAACAGAGAGAAAGGAAAGCTGCCAGGTCCACAGAGAGAGAGGAAACCTGCTAGGTCCAGGACTTGAACCGCAGCCAGCCATGTGGGAATCCAGTGCCTTTAACTCCCACGGCACTTGCCAGCCCACTACCAGTATTTTCATAGTTTGAGGTTTTATGTTTAGATCCTCCATCCATTTGAGTTCACTTTTGTTAGTGGTGAGAGATAAGGATCCAGTTTCATTCTGCAGGTGGATATCCAGTTCTCCCAGCACCATTTGCTGAAGAGATTTTCTTTTCCCCACTGTATTGTCTTGTGGCCTTTGTCAAGGATCATTTGGCTATATGTTTTGGGGTTCATTTTAGGGTTCTTAATTCAATTCTGTTGGTCTACCTGTTTTTGTTCTAGTACAATGCTTTTTTTTTTTTAATATTTATTTATTTATTTATTTACTTACTTATTTTAGTTTGAGCACAGAGGGAAGGTGAGAATGAGAGAGAGAGGAAGTGAGAAAGCAAGCCACCACATTCAGGACTTGAACCCTGGTCAGCCATGTGGGAGTGTCCAGCACCTTAACCACCATGCCACCTGCTGGTCCCACAATGCTGTTTTTTTTTTTTTTTGAGAGGTTTTTCGCTATAGGGCGCGTGCGCTCGCCAGACAGAGAGAGAGAGACATAGAGACAGAAAGCAAGAAATCACCCCCCAGGGGGGATGGTCACGCCGCAATCCCTTCTCCTCCATTCTCCTCTCGGGATCTTGGGCACGCACGCACACGCGCCCGGCGTGAGTTCTTGTTCCAGTTATTAGTGGAAAAACTTTCTCCCGTTCAGTATGATGTTAGCTATGCGTTTTTCATAGATGACTTTTATTGTATTGAGAGATGTCCCTTCTGTGCCAATATTACTGAGAGTCTTAATCATGAAGGGATGTTGCATTTTATCGAATTCTTTTTCTGCATTGATGGCTATGATTTTATGGTTTTTATCTTTCCTTTTGTTATTGTGATGTATTATTACATTTATTATTTTGCGTATGTTGAACCATTCTTGCATCCCTGGAATAAAGCCTACTTGGTCACGATGTATAATCTTTTTATATGTTGTTGAATTAAGATTTGCTAGTATCTTGTTGAAAATTTTTGCACCATGTTCATTCTCTGCCTTTTTTAAAAAACAGCCATTTTGGGCCAGCCTCTTAGCACAGTGGTTAAAGCTCTATGCATTAGGAGCCAGATCCCAGAGGGCTGACTGTGGTACCAATCCCAGCTCCGACAGCTTTAAAAACATGCTGAGAGCATTTGCACACATGCCCCTCCCTGATGGGATGAGGAATAGCGGAAAAAGGATTACAGCATGACTATGTACCATTGGGGAGTTCTCTCTCTCTGTCTCTGTCTCCCTGTCCCTCCCCTTCTTTTTCCCTACTTCTCTTTATCTCCCCTCCTTCTCCCCCCTTCTCTCCTTTCCTCCCTCTTGCCCTCTTTCTGGCAAGTACATACACCCTCTGGCAATTTAGATAGATAGATACATCCATACACACACACACACACACACACACACACACACACACTCAAAGGTAATTGTATTAAAACAAATGTTTGGTAATAATAGAATTTCTATTTTAATTAGTTCTTCTTATTTTCTCTTCCTTCATATTGTTTGAAAGATGTAAAGAATTTACTTAAAGCATTTAGCAACATTTTAGCAAGCTGAAATTTTTTAGTTTGGGCCTATTAAATAGATGTCAGATTTGCCAGATGCTTTGAAGATGAACATTTGAAATGTTAGGTAATAATATTTTTCAAAAAAGACTTTTGAGTCTATTTTGTGAATAAAGATCCTTTAAGAAAACAGCTTTTAATTTTAGCATTCCTTCACAACCTTTGTTCTTATTCCTATCCACATCAAAGTTAGGGTACATACTTTAGTGATTAACTGAGAGGATCAAAGTATTTATGGATTCAGTAAACTGAAAAGTATTGTCTGTTACCAATGGTAAAATGTTTTATGCTACCTTTTTTAAATCACTTATGCAGGTAATTAATAATTTTCCTTTAATGTTGAATTTCTTGGAATATTAGGCAAGTCTCTTACACTTTGTGCCTCAGTTCTTTTGAAAATAGGCATATGCTTCTTTCTAATTGGTCTTTTGAAGTTTGTTCCAACAATGATCCTGCTACATCTAGAGGACATTTTGGGAAGTACTTCTGTCCAAAAACCATAAAAAAACTACAAAACAATTTTTGTAAATTATAAATATAAATCTAATTTTATGGACAATTAAAGTATTATGAAATATTTTCAAAAGGTATGTTATATAATCTGGGATAAAAAATGGCTATAACCTGGGGCCAGCAGGTGGCGTGGTGGTTAAGGTGCTGAAGTCCCACATGGTAGACTGTGGTTCAAGTTTCTGACCCAGCAGCTTGAAAATCACGACAGGCATGTTTGTGTGCATGCCCAAAATCCCAGAAGGAGGATGGAGGAAAACATTGCGGCATAGCCATTTTCCCAGAATGTGATTTCTCACTTTTTCTCTCACTGTCTCTCTCTGTCTCTCTGGCATGTTCACACACTCTATGGCAAAAACCTTTAAAAAAATGGTCATAACCTAATGTAGGTAGGTATTGGTGTTTTCTGATTTAAGAGTATGCCTTTTCAGGGTTGGAGATACCTCAGAGAGTAAGAAGTATTTCTTTGACCCATGATAAATAAATGTATATATTTCCCTTATTCATAATGGAGTACATGGACCCATATGAGAGAGTCTGAAAGAGAGAGAGAAGCCTACAGGGCTTGGTTGTGATACGATCTCTCCTTTCTCCAGTCCTCCAGTATCCTGGGCACATGCACACATACTCAGCAGGTTTTCAGGCTGATTGATCTAGGCACTCAAACCGTGGCCTCCTGCTCCTTAGTCTAGCACACTATCAACTGCCTCACAGATCTGTGGCTGGGAGCCATGATATTTATTTATTTTTTTATTAATTTACATTTATTCATTGAGCATTGTCACAGCATACAAAATGTAATTTCCCACCCAGAAGATGCTGCATAGTAGCTTAATCATACATGTTATTGTCAATAATTTTCCATTTCTAGTTTCCTATATATATGTGTGTGTGTGTGTGTGTGTGTGTGTGTGTGTGTGTATTTCCCCCTATTTCTCACCCTCTGCCATTTCCCACACTCCTTCCACACTTCCTCAGGTGTCCACAGTTGTTTTCCATTCCTTTTTACCCCACACATTTTATTGAGTCACAAAATTTCTTAAATAATCTAACTACTTTCAATAGCAAGCTCTGCTGATATATACATATCTATGAATACATGTCTGACTTAAGGCATGAAACACTGAGTAGAATGAATATACTATAAGGTAGCACCTAGCTGATGCTATATAGTTTACTATGGGCATTAATTATGTATTTTTTACTATATTTTTCAATTTCAAGAAAAGCAGATTTAACTTTAATAAATCAAAGAAATGCTAAGGAAATATGCTTAAAACTTAAAGCCAGGAAACAGGTTGGGATTCTGTTCAAATAGTGAACCTATTGGCAGCTCAAGACAAGACAAAAATCCTTAAAATCCGAAAACAAAGCCTAGAAAAAAATCAACAATGTTTTAGTCAAAAGTCATAAAATTCTATTTCAGAGATAGCAGGGCCCACAAGCATGGTGAATGTCCCTAAAACCCACTGGACCTTCTGTAAGAAGTGTGGCAAGCACCAACCTCATAAAGTGACGTAGTACAACAAGGGCAAGGATTCTCTGTATGCTCAGGGAAAGCGACGTTATGACAGGAAGCAGAATGGCTATGGTGGACAGACTAGAACTGTTTTCCAGAAAAAGACAAAAACTGCAAAGAAGATTGTGCTGAGGCTCGAATGTGTTGAGCCCAACTGCAGATCTAAGAGAATGTTGACTATTAAGAGATTGAGCCAATATACAGTGTACTCTGTATGGAAAATCTCATTTTGTATGCTGTAATGATGTACAGTGAATGAATATAAATAAATAAATTTAAATTAAAAAAAAAAGAGATGTAAACATTTTGAACTGGGAGGAGATAAGAGAAAGGGTCAAGTGATCCAGTTCTAAGCCTCATCTTTTCTATTATGAAGATGACAAAATCTTGAGGTGCATGTTCACCTCATTTGATTATAGTTGGTCTATTTGTAAGGGAATAAAGTAATCAATAAAATTCCCCTTTCGGGGAAATTTGATTATGGTAAAAAAATAAAATAAAATAAAATTCTATTTCATCAGTTCAGTCCCATGTACTTTATCTTTTGTTGTGATTCAGTTTTCCCAATTAAATTCTGGGATATAATATTTAACTCCAGACTTGTCCCCACGATTATGTTGGCCATTTTCTTAGTTTTTGAAGTCTTATTTCTATATGACTGTATTTAATTTTCCTGGTATAGCACTCCCTGCAGAATTTCTTGAAGATCTGGTCTGGGGTTGGTAAATTCTTTCAGATTTTGTTTATCTGAGAATGTTCTTGTCTTTTCTTCCCGTATGAAGGATAATCTTGCTGGGTATCGTATCTGGTTGCGATTGCTTTTCCCTTAACACTTTGAATATATTTTCCCATTCTTTCCTCATTTGCATTGTTTCCGATGAGAGATCCTCTGTCAGCCTGATATCCTTTGTAGGTAACTTGCCTTTTCTCTCTTGCCAATCTTAGTATCTTGTCTTTGTGGTTTTCCTCAATCTGGCTATAATGTGTCTTGGAGAAGATCTTCTTGGGTTGATTCTATTTGGGGTCCTTTGTATTTCTTGGGACTAGATCTTTGAATGCTTCTCTAGGTTTGGAAAGTTTTCTTGCAGGATTTGATGGAATAGATTGTCAATGCCCTTATGGGTCTCTTCCCCTTCTGGGATACCAGTTATCCGGATGTTTGGACGTTTGATGGTATCTAGTATTTCTCGTATAATATTCTCATGTTTTTGGACAATTTTCTTAGTCTTCTCTTCATGGTGGATTTTTCTAGGTCAGTAATTCTGTCTGCTGCGACTGAGATTCGATTTTCAGTGTGATCTAGTCTGCTTTAAATACTTTCAAGGTAGATTTTGACTTCCTGTATTATAGTCTTCATCTCTAACAGGTCCATTTGATTCTTTTTTAAAGTGTGTATTTCCTCTTTTAGATCTTGCAAGAATGTCCTCACCCCCTGAAATGAGTCAGCTTCTTTCCCCTGCCTCTTTGGCTGTTCATTGTCTCTCTTCTCTTCAATCTCTGTGAGCTTTGTCAACATGAAAATTCTAAATTCTTTATCAGACATTTCCATTAATTTCATTATACTGTCTGGGAATGAAGAGGACTTACTTTTCCTTGGAGGAGAGGTATTTTCTTGTTTTTCCATATTTCTTGTGACCCTGTGGTGATTTCTAGACCAGATAGATGGTGCGTTTCTTCTAATTCTTGAAGTTCAGTCTCAGTGTTCAGAGGCGTGCAGGAGGAGGTGATCTGCAATCTCTCTTCCGTTCTGTTCTCACTCTTTGTGCATCAGAATCAGTGGGAATAGAGGAATATTCTGACCCTAACTGTATTCAGATGTATAGATTCTGTTCACTTGGGCCTGTCTAGACACTTAGTGAGCAGAGGTAGAAATAAATGAAGAAGTCTCAGCAGAAAATCTTCATTTTAAGTCTCTGAAAGTACTAGTTCATAGCTGAAATTCAGGATCCATGTGGAGGTAGGCCTGGGTTTGTGCCTTTCTAGAAATAAGAGGAAGAAGTCTCAGCAGAAAATCTTCATTTTAAGTTTCTGAAAGCACTAGTTCACAGCTGAAGTTCAGGTGGAAGTGGGCCTGGGTTTTCAACATTTTTGAAGCTTTCTTAGGAGGGAAAAATGAATGTGATAGCATTGAATTAAAATATTTACTAAAGGATATTGAGTTAAAAGAGCAGAACTATACTAATGGACTAATTAGAGAATCCAAGTTAAAGCTGATATTGTATATACTTGTGCATGCTGTCTCTTATATAAGGATGGTAAATTACAGTTTGAAGATACTGGATTATCTTGGGTTATTTGACTTTTCTTCCATCCTGTCTAGTTTTGTCCAGTTTTAAAACTTAATATTTTTTTCTATGCACTATCTTGATCATGAGGAATAAAGCCAAGGCGGGAAAAAAAAAACAGGGCAGAACCATTTTTTTTCTTCAGTTCAATAAAACTACATTAAGCTAGCCACTGTGGCACAGTCCTCAGCAGTGCTTGATCCATATGGAAGATGGAGTTTTATTTTTTACCCACGTGTTTGGGTAAATGTGCAGTCTTGGCACTTAGACACTTGTGATTCTGGTTGGCTGGAAGACTTGGGGAAGGAGTATAGTATGACACCCTGTTGAGCGGGCCTGTCTTTCTTCTCTCATAAAGGAAGTAAATAAATAAACCTAAAAATAAAACTGTAATAAAGAAAAACACTTGCTAATAACTCTTTATCACATTAATCACATGGGATTAATTTTTGTGAATAATAGCTCTTTTAAGAGAAAAGACATTTTGTGTACATGTAATAATTAGGTTATTGACGGACTCTTTTTAAAAAACATATTTTTTCCTGTTTCTGCCTTACAGAATCTGTCTATGATCTTCTCCCAAAGGAGTTACAGTTACCTCCGTCTAGAGAAACATCTGTAGCATCAATGAGTCAAACAAGTGGTGGTGAGGCAGGCTCGCCTCCTCCAGCTGTAGTTGCTGCTGGTATGCATTTCATTTTACTTTACTAAAGAAAACTAGGGTATTAGCTGGCCAACATGAACAGTGCTGGCAATGTGCCTATGACAAAGGGTGTGATTTGAGGGTATGTTTTAGGAGCTTTTAAAATGCATATTTTTAACCTTAAAATCTTTCTGTTTAATTTACTTAGTGTAATTATTATTTAATAAAACATTACTAATAAACATTTATTATTAATAAGATATTTACATTGGCAAGTGCCATCTCCTAAAATAGGCCTTGTCCTCAAATATGGGAACCAGTTTAAAGCTATTTTGTTGACTACATAAAAAGGTTAAATACTAAGCCATGGATAGAACATTTTATTTAAATTCTATTTAATAATTATTTTTAAAGACTTGCTCAGGAAGAAAACATTTTGTTTTGTATGATCTGAAAAAGAACACAAAGTACTCAATCTCTTATCTGTCCATGTTACTGTAACCTTTTTCCTATATTTAAAAATGTATATGATTTTATATTTATTTAAACTTGTAAAAGTAATGGAAAATTTGAATCTAATATTAAGACATTTTCTTTTATCAGTAAGAAAGTATGGAAAGTAGTGTTTGAAATTTATCAAGCTGGGAACCAGCAGTTAGCGTAATGGCTATGTCGCTGGACTCCCACGTAGTCGACCGCGGTTCGCGTCCCGGACCTGGTGGCTTAAAACTCACGCCGGGCGCGTGTGCGTGCATGCCCAAGATCCCGAGAGGAGAATGGAGAAGGGATTGCGGCGTGACCAACCCCCCTGGGGGGTGATTTCTCGCTTTCTATCTCTCTGTCTCTGTCTGTCTGGCGAGCGCACGCGCCCTATAGCAAAAACCTCTCAAAAAAAAAAAAAAGAAATTTATCAAGTTTATTTTTACTCAGCCCTCAAATCATACACTTTATAATTACATAAATTGGTTCAAATTTTTATTTTTAATTAGCATAAAAGTTTTACAGATAAGCTAATAGAAAAAATTCTTGATTAGCAATCAACTAGTATGAATGCTTTCCACACTATTCATTTGCCCAACTTAATTCTTTTTAGTTGGGTTGATATATTATTTGCTTTAGAAAAGGAAAACATTGTATGTATGCTGAAGTTTTTATCTATCATTCTAATTAGAGGCTTCTTACATTATATGATACCTTTCACCTTTTAAATGATATGTAAAGTGCTTCAGAGCATTGTTTTCATTAAATTCTTTTAGTTTCAAAGAGAGAACAGTGAAGCTGAAGGTTCTAATTTAAATGAGGATATTGATACTATGGTATAACTTCAGATATTTTCCCCGTATGTATTAACTTATGTACCATTAACCTTATATACCAATTATCCCCAAGTTATATAGTGTAATATGGAGCTTTCCTGGCCGAGGGCAGGAAAACTTTAAATATGACAAAGAACCTTATCAGCCCTGCTCACTGTTCATGTGTAGCCAGATATTTTCTAGCAGTTTCTGTGGATTTAATTGTGAATTAGTGTATTTTTTAGAGATCAAATTGATAAGATATTCTGGTTGACTTTACATTCACAAAGTTTTAAAATTACTGAGTATCTTTTCTGAAATTTTAAGTTTGAAATCTATTTTAAAAATCTTTATCAGATAATAACATGAAAAAGATATTTTAAAAAATATTTCACTTTAAATCCACAGGTAGAAATTGACTAACTGATTTCTTTTGTATCGTTTGAGATTGTTTTTTAAAGACATGTTAAATCTGTATAGAACTAAAAGTCTGTTTCTTCTGTGCTTTTTAACATCTGTTTACAGTGGATCCAGTTCCTTTAAAAGCTCAGAAAAATGATAGCTAACTTTTTTTGGGAAAAAACCCAGTTCTCTCTTTTGAGTAATCCTCAAACTCAGTTTTAGAAGTTCGTATATATACATATTAAACGTTTTTGAATTTGGGTCACTAATGAAATGTTAAACCTATCCCCATATATTTGAGAAAATCTCCAGATAAATTATATTGTAAACTCTGAGCTGAAGAATTGTAAAACTAAAAGGTTTTACCAAATGAAATATTCTGAAATAATAAATTTTTCTTACCTTGAAATTATTGATATTATAAAGATGGTGAAGAAAATTAAGAGGTAACCTTGACAGTTTATGTTCACACACAGAAAGTTTATATGACCCAAAACCAAATCATTTGTAATCTTTCTTTTATAAGAATTTACTTTTAGTAACCATAATGGTTTATTCTAGGATTCTTATTGGTAGAAAGAGTCTTTTTATTAGATTGATATGCCATTATGGATAAGAGAGTTTCAACTACAGAATAATAATTGTAGGGAAATCATTGGTTTATGTCATTAGAGTCACATTTTTATTTGGCATGTTAATATCCTCAGTGACAGGATCTATCTCTGTCAAAGAGAGAGATTTGGAGTATAATTACCAAGTTAGTAGATATTTTCCTGGCCAAAAGACTAAATGTCTAGGGAAAGGTGCATTAATATAGACTTGGGTGAGTTTTTTTTTTTTTTTTTAAATCTATATCATTTGCTGTTTAAATATGAAATGCATAAAAATGATGACTCTTAATATAGTTAATTCTTCAGAGTTTTGAAGGAGCCGGATTGGCTGCTATCAGGTATGAGGGCCTGGTGGGAACAGACTTCTAGTTCTGCCATAAAGGTTTGTGTTTCACAAGTTTTAAATCAATTTAAATTTAAAATTTTAAAGGCTGAGTATATGGATGTTCACAGACATTCTTTGTTATTTAATTATTTAAAATGTGTTTCTCAGATTCACCGATCTAAATTTTTTTCCCCTCGTGTATTACTAAGGGAGTAATTAAATATGATGCTTCTAATCCGTAATCCAGAATATTGGGTAAGAAGAGTATCTCTCAACCACATTGTCTCTTCACAGTGTTCACATTTTATATACTCCCACCAATAACATATTTTCATCCTGTGAATCCCAGGGATGGAGTACGGGGAGAGTCTTACACACAACTCATACCCTCTCAAAGTATCAGTGGACCAAGTGTCAGAATCTGGGAGGTGTAGTTGAATCATCAGTCTGAAATTTGTTATCCCCATTTTATTTTTTGTTTAAGTTTTTGCCATAGGGAGTGTGTACTCACCAAGAGACTGAGAGGGGGAAAGTAAGAAATCACCCTTGGGACTGGCAGGTGGCATGGTGGTTAAAGGTACTGGACTACCACATGGCTGACCACGGTTTGAGTCCTAGACCCAGCAGCTTGCTTTTTCATTTTCCCCCTCTCTCTCTCTCTCTGTCTCTCTCTCTCTTTCCCCCTCTCACTTTCCTTTCCCTCTCCCTCTTTCTTTGGTCAAATATGAAAAACATATAATAATGGTAAATAAAATTAAATAAAATAATTCTTTAAAAACATAAAATAAAAAAGAAATCACCCTCGAGGGAGGATTGTCACACCTCAGTCCTTTCTCCATTCTTCTAGGATTTTGTGCATATGTGATTTTCAATCACCAGGTTTAGAAATTGAATAGGAATCCAGCCCCTTAAACACCAACACCACCTGCTGGCCCCTATTTTCCCCAGTTCTAAGAGTTCTCTATGTGTCACAGTAGAAGGATAGTGAGGAGTTTGGAGTTTAATGTATCAATGAATAAAAGCTTTAGAAGTATATATTTTCTGAATAGTATTGTATCAGAGACAACTTCCTAAAACAAAAAAGTAATCTAAACTAATGAATGGTATTTTCTGGCAAAATAAGTTGATCAAAAGAAATGAAAATTATGAAAAGATTTCTTTGATTTTTGGAGAATCCTGTAGTATAGGCTATAAAGAACTGAAGTATAAGTATTATTTAGGAGATCAATGGTTAGACCAGAATGTGGGGTTTTTGAAAAGGGCATGGCAAATGTTTTTTTATTTTGTTTTTCAGTAACTACTTTATTGAGATATAATTCATATGCCATGCAAATAGATATACACACACACACACATATATAAATTTTTTTTAAGTTTTTTACCATGGGACATGTACTTGCTGGAGAGAGACAGAAAGAACAGAAAGAGGGAAAGTGAGAAATCTCACCCCCTGGGGGATGGCCACACTACAGTCCCTTCTCCTTTATTCTCTTCTCAAGATTTGGGGCACATATACATGTGCACTTGGCTGATTTTCAAGCCACTGAGTCCTGGACTCGAACTGTGCAGTTGGTCAAGTGGGACCCAGCTGTGTTAACCTCCATACAACAGATTTATATATTCTATTGACTATTAAACTTACCCTGCTAGTATT
The DNA here is from genome assembly GCA_026018925.1 of Tupaia tana. Lineage (NCBI taxonomy): Eukaryota > Metazoa > Chordata > Mammalia > Scandentia > Tupaiidae > Tupaia > Tupaia tana. The sequence continues at coordinate 17,312,102 of JAKSZU010000018.1, read as the reverse complement.
TGTAGTTACGTAATTTGGAAATTTTTTTTCTTTTTTTGGAGAGGTTTTTGCTATAGGGCGCATGCGCTCACCAGAAAGACAGAGAGAGACAGAGAGACAGAAAGTGAGAAATCACCCCCCAGGGGGGATGGCCACACCGCAATCCCTTCTCCTCCTTTCTCCTCTCGGGATCTTGGGCATGCACGCACACGCGCCCGTTGTGAATTTAAGCTACCAGGTCCGGGACTTGAACCGCAGTTGACTAGTGGGAGTCCAGTGACATAGCCATTATGCTAATTGCTGGTCCCAAGGTGATATTAATTTTTCAAACATCACTACAAGTATATGTTCATTGGCTATATTTATTTAGCCCACTGAGGTAAAATTTATTCTTCTCATGTAATTATGGGAAATTATTGTCAATTAAACCAGAAAATAAATGAGAAAGCATCCCAAAATGTCAGGCCCATATAGTTACCTAGATATCATGCAAACAGATGGATATATAAACACACACACACACACACACACACACACACCCTCCCTCCCATGTGTATATAGTTTTATTTCTATTTATTTTTCTTTCATATAAGGAATAATGAAATTAGCATGGGTTTTGGAATCATAAAGACCTAAGCTGAATCTGATATATTGGCATAGAGTGGGTGCCACCACACACTGAATCTGATATATTAGGTTGTCAGAAACATCACGACATATTTTTTTGTGCAAAAATGTGTCATGACGATTCCAACAACCCAATAGTTTCTGTCATAGTGGACAGAATCTTGGGAAAGTTAAATAAATTTCCCATAAAATTCCCCTGTAATTAGGCAATAATATCAACTTTCTCTTAAGGGTTTAGGAAGATACATATGTAAAATAACACAAACATTACATATTTGTGTTATTACATCTTACCTCATCTACTTTTGGCCTCATTTTGAAGTTTTGTATAGATGCGTCAAGATGTAGGTTCCAGCAGTTGGCGTAATGGCTATGCCACTGGACTCCCAAATAGTTGACTGCGGTTCTAGTCCCAGACCCAGTTGCTTAAACTCACGCTGGGCGCGTGTGCATGCATTCCCAAGACCCTGAGAGGAGAACAGAGGAAAAGGAATTACAGCATGGCCACCCTCCCTGGGGGGGGTGATTTCTCGCTTTCTGTCTCTCTGTCTTTCTGGCAAGCACATGTGCCCTATAGCAAAAACCTCTCCAAAAAAAAAAAAAAAAAAAGATGTAGACATACATAGACCTTCTTTTTTTTTTTTTTTTTTTTTTTAACAGAGAGATTTTCACTATAGGGCATGTGTGCTCCACAGCGAGACAGAAAGCAAGAAATCATCCTCTGGGGGGATGGCCATGCCACAATCCCTTCTCCTCTCGGGATCTTGGGCATGCATGCACATGTGCCCACCATTGGTTTTAAGCCACTGGGTCTGGGACTGGAACCATGGTTGACTGTGTGGGAGTCCAGAGATGTAACCATTATGCCATCTGGTGGTATAGACCATTGATTTTAATATCTCTTTAAAATTAATTATTTAATTTAAGTTTTTTTAAAATTTTTTATTTAACTTTATTTATTTAATTTGACTAGAGTGAGAAAGAGAGAGGGAAAGTGAGAAAGGAAACCACCAGGTCCAGGACTCGAACCATGGTCGGTCATGTGGGAGTCCAGTGCCCTTAACCACCCCACCACCTGCTGGCCCTAATTAAGTTTTTTTATGAGAGAAAAAGAATGAGAACCCGTAGTGGGGTCTTGCAGTGCACAGTTCCTCCACCCCAGCCTCCTAACAAGTAAGGCTCGTAGGTAAACTGCCATGCCCTCCATGTTCATGGCTGTCTGTCTTCTGAATTGGGGCCTCCCCTGTGCTGCCTCTGTCGCTCCAGCTTCTCACAGTTGATCTCTACCACTTATGGCACCTTTGCTGGACCTATGTGATTTACTTTTTGACTCTCCTACTCTCACATGTTGATACTATCACAGTACAAACTCTGATATTAAAGGAACATTGAATAGGGGATGATGAGCTATGAGAACAGATAGTTCACAAAGGGATAATAATTCTACAAAATTGACTGCTTATGAATTTTAAGGTCAGCACGTGGTGTGGTAGTTAAGACACTGGCCAACTCCGCTGTTCAAATTCTGGACCTGGTAGCTTGAAAAATATATGTGTACGTGTGTGCCCAGAATCCCCAAGAGGAAAATGGAGAAGGCATTGATTACAGTGTGACTGTCTCCTGGGGGTTGATTTCTCACTTTCCTTCTCTCTCTCTCTGTCTCCAGCGAGTGCATGTTCCCTGAAATCAAAAAATAAAACAAAAGCCAAAGTTCTAGAATTCTCTGTTCGTCTTTTTTTTTTTTTTTTTTTTTTTTAATGGAATGATAAAATTGCATGACCAGTGAATAGAACTTCTGGTTATGAGTTACATTCTGTTTCTACCTAGGCAATTAATTTTATTTATAGTTTAATCTAATATATACTCTAATGCAGATCCAAGTATACCTGATTAATTAAATCAGAACATTTTAATGATAGTATGCATACTGTTTTGTTTTAGTGTTTCATTAAACTCTGAAAAATAATCTTTTAAGACATTAGACTAGAGTTGGCAGGAATACCTCAATCTGAACTATATTAAAATGTGTTATATGATAATCATTGAAGTATCTTTCAAATACCATACCTCAGAACTGTTTTTCTCTCTAATTTTTGTCTAAGTTTAATGATAACCTCTATCTTAATGTGATACTACCTTTAGGTAATATAATACTTGCCTTTTTTTTTTAAACCTATACTTCCTAGAGTCCTGAGCAGTATAATAAATGTAGTTATCAGCTAGTTTAATTATTTCCTTTTATGTTTAAATTATTTTAGGTAAAGGATTATGTCTGGACTTTAGTCTCTTCACTCAGTATTGTTCAGTTCTATTACCTAGTAGTACTTAAATCATTGACTGATGGAAAACAACATTCTCTTCCAATAGAAAAGGATTTAAAAGAAAAGTATTTAATGTGTACCTAGTATATTGGTTTTACACTGTGCTTATAATACTTTGGGTTGAATAGGACAAAAGATACATTTAAAACATTTCTCTATTTGTCAAGACAAGCATTTTATTTTCAGTAAGATTCTTTAGAAAGTACTCTATGAGTATATTAATGACACCCTGACAAGAATAATTATTTTAGGAGAACTCAGACTAAAAAATTGAGGGCCCGGGGGACCAGCAGGTGGTGTAGTGGTTAAGGTGCTGGATTCCCACATGACTGACTGTGGTTTAAGTCCCAGACCTGGTGACTTGCTTTATCACTTTCCCTCTCCCTCTCCCTCTGGTCAAATTTAAAAATAATAATAATAATAATAATAATAATAACAACAAATAAAATTAATAAAAATAGTTCTTTAAATAAATAAATAATTGAGGGGCTGGCAGGTGGCGTGGTGGTTAAGGACTCTGGACTCCCACATGGCCGACCGCAGTTTGAGTCCTGGACCTGATGGATTGTTTTCTCACTTTCTATCTCTCTTGCTCTCTCTCAGTCTGTCCCTCTCTGGTCAAAATAATTAATTAAGCAAACAAACAAACTCGGGTATAGGGTCAACAGGTGGCGTCATGGTTAAAGCATTGGACTCCTTGGGCCTGCTAGTGGTGTAGTGGGTAAGATGCTGGACTTCCATGTGTCTACTGTGGTTCGAGTCCTGGACCTGGTAGCTTGAAACTCACATTGGGCACGTGTGTGTATGTGCCCAAAATCCCAAGAAGAGAATGGAAGAGAAGGAATTACAGCATGGCCACTCCCCCAGGGAGTGATTTCTCACTTTCTTTCTTTCTCCAACTAGTGCATTGCCCTGTAGCAAAAATCTCTAACAAAATAAAAATAAAAAGGTGCTGGACTCCCACGTGGCCAACCATGGTTCAAGTCCCAGACTTGGTGGCTTAATTTTTCACTTCTTTCTATTTCTCTCTCTGTCTGTCTCTCTGGTAAGTGCACACATCCTATAGCAAATTAAAAAAATATAACAATAATAAATAAAATTAAATCATTCTTAAAAAAAGAAACTTTAAAACAAAAATAAAAAAAAATCTTGAGAGTAATTAGGCTAAGCAGTTGGTGTGGTGTTTAAGGCACTGTATCCTACATGGCTGACTCTGTGGTTTGGGTCCCAGACATGGAACATGCCAACCACATGTGCATGTGTGCCCAGAATCCCAAGAGAACAAGAGATGGGGGCTTGTAGTGTGGCCATCCCCCCTTGAGGGGTGATTTCTGTTTCCTTCTCTGTCTCTCTTCACTAAACACGCGTACCCGATCGCAGAAACCTAAAAATTAATTAATTAATTAATTAATTTAATTTAATAGAGCACCTAGGATCAGACGTTTTATATACAGTTGAGTATCTAATTTAAAGCATAAAATTGGTAACTTTTTGAAGGGAGGAAAAGAAAGATGTGGTATTCAGTGTGGCCTGAGAAATGAAAATATTCTTTTGCTGGTAAAATGCAGATATTTCTTATAGAATGCCCTGAGAAATGAAAAGGTTCTGTTGCTGTTAAAATATGGGTGCTTATGACAACTAAGTAGTGTATTATTCAGGGACCAGCAGTTAGCATAATGGCTATATCACTGAACTCCCATGTAGCTGACTGTGGTTTGAGTCCCGGACCCGCTGGCTTAAACTCACGCTGGGCACGTGTGCGTGCGTGCCCAAGACCCCAAGAGGAGAATGGAGGAGAAGGGATTGAAGCATGGCCATTCCCCCTAGGGGATGATTTCTCGCTTTCTATCTGTCTGTCTTTCTGGCGAGCGCACGTGCTCTATAGCAAAAACCTCTCAAAAAATAAAAAAGTAGTGTATTATTCAGACACATCTTCCCTTTTCTACTTTTTAAGAAAGTTTAGGTCAGGGCACAGCCTAAAAACTGCTGAAAGAGCATTCTGGCTTATGGATTAGATTGTATTTATAAACAAAGAACAAATTGGTGAATATGAATTAACAAACTTTTGGATAAGAAATTTCCCAACATACATTTATTTGGGTGCTAATAATTAAATTTTTTAAAGGTTATTTTAAAACATTGCTTATTGTAGCATGTAAACTTATGTTGGGTGGGAGAAGTACAGATGGGAGATTGAAATGTTTTACACGTGAATTTAATGATCAATCCTACAAATTTTTTTTTTTTTTTGTAAAGTTATCTGGATTGCTTATTTTATATGCTGGGATGCTAGTTGTTTTTTTCTATTAATACACTTAACTTGCATTCTAGCTTCGCCATTCAGAGACAGGCATCGTGTGGTGGGTTGTGTGACAGTGTCTGTCAATAGCGAAGACAAATAGTGCCAGAGACACTTAACCCATCCAATCTCACCCAGGGTATAGGTCGGTCTTGTTTTCAGAATTCTTCATAAGTCTTTTTTTTTTTCTTTCTTTCTTTCTTTCTTTCTTTCTTTCTTTCTTTCTTTCTTTCTTCCTTCCTTCCTTCCTTCCTTCCTTCCTTCCTTCCTTCCTTCTTTTTTTGTTTCTAAATAGTGGATTGATACTGGTTGAAACTAAACCTTTTTGTAAAGTTTTAAACTTTACATTAATTTTATAAGAAGAAGAAGAGGAAAAGTAAAAAATGAAGGTTGGCATGTAAGGTGTTGATAAAGCAGGTTTGCAGCCACTTTGTGTGTTCTATATATTTCAGTCTTTTGGCAATATGAATGTTGGCCTTACCATTTTTTTTCTCTGAATATCTATCTTTATTGATCTGTAAATATGTCCTTGTTATCTGGTGACTTTATCAGATAAGATGTTTAGACTTGAAGTCATCGTTACAAGTAAGAAAAATGTAATTTTTAAAAAGAATGTTAAACAACATGTATTTCAGATCAGAAATTATTTTCAAATATCCTTATGTTTTTTTTTTTTGAACAGTCAATAGTTTATTCCTTCTCCGTTCCACTATTGGTTCACTTAGCATACTTGCAAAATTTTACAGCTTGTTTTCATAGCTTTTTTAGAAAATTCCATTGATTTTGCACAGATGTTGAAAAATTATAAGAAATACATGCATATTTAAATGCTAGGGGTCAAGATTTTGGTCTTGGAAACTTACTTACATGTCATTAGCTGTCATATATTTTTAACCAGTGAGAAGTATTTGTTTCTTTTGAGGAGTTCAAAGAGTTTTTCTAATTTCAAAGCTTATATAAAGCATTTGGTTAGTTCCAAATAAAGTACCATGTTTTAAAAATGGTATTTTAAGCATAAATATTGCAATAGTTAAAATAATTTCTATTTGAAATTTAGAAGTAATCATTCTATTTAAAAATATAGTTTAACCAAGGAGTAAATAAACTCTAGTGAGTTTCTATATGTGGTACCACTTAAAGTCCATTTTTGTCTTTTTCTTCAAATTAATACTTTAAAATTCTTGGATATCCAGGTTTTTTGGGTTGATAATATCTGCTGGCCTTTTAATCCTGACTTTAAATATTCATAGTGAACTTCAGGTGATTCTATTAATTCTTATAAAGAAGCCGTATGTACTATTCAAGTTCATCAACATTACTGGCATTTGGCCTAGTAATTGACTACTGCTAGTAGTGGGATTATTAGACTTAAATAGAGAAACACTATGGATGTGACATTTCCCTTCACTTTTAAATTTTAAAATTATTCTTGTGAGACTATAAATTTCCATTAATAAATTGTGTAATAGTCTATCAATTTTCCATTTAGTTCATTATACCCTTCATGGCCATAGAAAATGCCATGAAAAAATTCTTCTTAATGAGACTAGGTTCAGAGCTAATTCCTTCATAAATTAAAAAAAAAAATGTTTATTCACATATTAGATGAGAATAATCTTCAGGAAATTTTTAAGAAAGACTTCTAGTTTTGGGACCAGCAGTTAGTGTAATGGCTATGTCGCTGGACTCCCACGTAGTCGGCCGTGGTTCATGTCCCAGACCTGGTGGCTTAAAACTCACGCCGGGCGCATGTGTGTGCGTGCCCAAGATCCCAAGAGGAGAATGGAGGAGAAGGGATTGCGGCGTGGCCATTCCCCCCTGGGGGGTGATTTCTCGCTTTCTCTCTCTCTGTCTCTCTCTGTCTGGCGAGCGCACGCGCCCTATAGCTAAAACCTCTAGAAAAAAAAAAAGAAGAAAGACTTCTAGTTTTTATAAAGGATGAGTAAGAAACTTAAGAAACAAAACTATAAAGTGGAAGTACATTGTAACTATTCTGCTCAATAAGTAAATAAAGGCAGTTATTAGAGCATTTTTATGTTGAAGTTTCTGTATTTTTAATGTGCAACAATAAACATAGTCTCTGATTCCTAATAGATAAAAATAGAAACTCAGCAAAAAAAGAAAGAAAAGGGAGTAGTTGACATATTTTATTAGCAGGAATTATAAATTTAAAAATTTATATATAGATGGGAAGGGTTACAATAACACTTTAGTTCTGTAGAATGCCAATTAAACTTTGTTTTGATGTTTCGTTTAGTATATGGTGACTGATAAAAAACCTCTGTAGCTGTTTTAAGTACATTTATATTATTCCCAGGAATATTCTTTATTTTTTTTGGGGGGGGGATGCATGGAAATGACAAATTAGTATTTAGAAACCTGAAATGTCCTTGATATAATTATTCTTATATATGTATATTTTAATGGGATAACATAAAGGATTTTTTTTATTTGTGGTAAATTTATAGATTAATATAATTAATGCAAGTAGGTAATTTGGCTTATATATAGTTTCAAGAAGAAAGTTACTAGAGCACTTCTTTATACAAATAACAATTACTTCTAAACCCTAAATTTCTAAACAATTTCTAAACCCTAAATATTTTATTTCAGATAACTATTATAGTAATATATATTCTAAGCACTTTTAATAGTAATTTTTTAACCTACATTTATTTGCCAATTTATCTTTAATATTAGTCAAAAATACATATCAAATTTTGGTTTCTCATAGGTCAAATTAATCAAAATATTGAATTTTTACGACATGTAAGACATTATGGCAGGTGTTGAGAAAGTCTAAGATCACAGATCATCCATGCTGTCAGTGGGCCCACAATTCTTATCCTCCACTTTATCTCCTACCTGGAATTATTAATGCATTTAGGTAATCAGAATGTAGCATCTTTATTGTGAGAGATTTTATACTCTATTATCACCATCATTGCATCAGTGGTACCATTGTAAAGAATTTTATAATTGAAAAAAATGATCTCATTTGGAGCTAGCCAGTGGTGTGGTGGTTAAGGTGGCTGGATCTCATGTGGCTGACTGTGCAGTTTGAGTCCCAGACCAAGCTGTTTGAAAAACATGTTGGGCAGATGTGTGTTCATGCCCAAAATCCTGAGAGAAGAATAGAGGAGAAGGAATTGTGATATGGCCATTCCCCCCAGGGGATGATTTCTCACTTTCTTTCTCTCTTTGTCTCTGGTGAGTTCACACATCCTATAGCAAACTTGGGGAAGGGGAAAAAAAAAAAAAAAAAAAAAAAAAAAAAAATATATATATATATATATATATATATATATATATATATAAAATTTCTCTCAAAATGAGTAGATTCTTTCTAATTGGGACCAAACTTAGGTACGCTTTAAACTTAATATTATTTTTCAGTTAAAATATGTTTACTGCTATCTTTTGACAGTTAATATTTTCAGTTTCACAGTTTTGTGCTAATGAGCTTTCTATTTAATAAGTATATCAAGGAAACTGCAGGTAATTGCAACTATTGTATGTTAGGTGTCCTAGGAAAATGTATAGAACATTTAAATTTATGTGGGGTATGATATCACAGTTTGGCATACCTGTTCCAGAACAGACACTTATATATGATTATTACATCAATTGGTTTCATAATTATAATAATTTGTTAAGATTTGAAACAGAAAATTGTTTTTACCTCAACAAGCAATGCTAGGTTCTATCTTGCGTATTAAGTTCATAAATACTACATAACTTGCTTCTGAGAACATGGTTACTTTATACATGTACTCTCCCATCTGCCATGGACAGGAATCCCTGAGATGTTCATATTCTGCATTCTCATGTGCATGATACTTAGATTCAAAAAGTGTGGGTGGGGGGAAAGCTGCTTTATAGAAATACAAGTTCACAGCATCCATGTTGCATGCTTTGTGTGTTCCACTGCAAATATTGCATGCTGCATACTTGTATTTCTCTGAAAATGAAAAATATAGGCTCATATGCACCCAAATTTAGTTTCCATTTTGCCAATAGTTGGAACAGATGGAGGAATGTTATCAGAATATAACATCTTTTCTGTATTTTCTTAAATTAATTCTGTAGTATTTTTCCAAAAACTTGGTATTTAAACCCAAAGTGGCTACAAATCAGCTCCTAAACTGTCACTGACATTAGCATCTAGATTTTGTAGTTTTTACAAATCCTTTAAAATATTTATTTACTAAGAAAACATTGCATTAATGCATGATACAAAATTGATAAAAATTTTTCTTTAAATTGGAATGCAGTTTAATGTGACTGAACTTTCCAATTTCAGCTACTGCATTTGACAAGGATACAAACTGGAAAATGGAACTGGTATCATCTAATTGTCTTAGGTTCTTTGATGTATGATAGCTGAAAAAAATCTCCGTGTGGCATTATATAGATCACATTCTTGATGGCTAATATTAATTATTGTGTTCTTTAGCTTTGAGAGCAATGAAGTGTTCTGGATAGATGTAATTCTTTCAGAAAATTTAAGTGCTTTTATGTATTTTTTCAAATAAATAGACCTTTGGCACTTGGCTTTTAATTATCTAAATATTGATATGTTTATATTTTACTCTTTACATTATAATTGATATGAATATTGATTCTAATAGCTGCATTACAGTTTTATTTATATACTTTTAAACAGTGGCATATTTGGCTATAGATAAAAATTAATTTTAGATTTAAAAAATAGCTTTGTCTCTATTTTAAAAATAGCTTTGTCTCTTTGTCTCTGGTGAGTTCACACATCCTATAGCAAACTTGGGGGGAAAAATATATATATATATATAATTTCTCTCAAAATGAGTAGATTCTTTCTAATTGAGACCAAACTTTTATCCTATTTAAGGATAGGATAAAACAGTATTTCTAAATAGGATAAAACAGTATTTCTAAAATTTTGGGAATGACAACTTTCAGCCTTGTTTGTTGAAACATTAGTATGCCTGAGAGGTTATACTGCTAAAGGCTATAAGTAGTAGTATTTTCAACAAGCCATTCTGCCAATTGCCACACATTTTGAAAAGTCATATTTAATCTTACTTTTTTGCTGGACCTAATAGATGAATGGTTTTAAAAAAATCTTTTTATAGAAATTAATTCTGATGTTCTTCAGAGATTTCATGCTTAACTCTTTTGGTTAGATTTAGCCAATAAAATTTATTGTTACTCTTATATTTAGGAAATTCCCTAGTCACAAGCACACAGACTGTTTAATGATAGAGGAAGTAGACAGTGGTAATCAATTGCTAAGCATGTGATCAAGTACTTTATAAGAGAAATCCATCTAATAATCAGTCCTTAATCTACTTTTCATTCTGTCATAAAGGATGGATTTATCTGTTTTAGAGCTCATGGTTTGGAACTGCCACTTCCAACTTCTGGAGACTCTCAGTGCTTAACTTGCTTATTTTCTGCAACCCAGCATGTTCCAAATCAAACCTTTTTACCTTTATTCTCCTAGATTTTACAACCAATCATAGTGATGGTACCAGTTCCATTTTGCCTCCAATTCAGTTGATTATATATTTTTTTCTATTTATTTCTCATTTTATAATTGATATCTGGAATAATCAGCAGCTCTTTTCTCATTTATTTTCTCATATTTTTATTCCAGGATTTGCCTCTGAAGCAGGGAGTGTCTGCATTAAAAATGACCTGTAGTTCTCTGCTTCATAGGTTAGAAACTTATTTTAATATTTTGTGGCTAAGCACAGTCCCACTTTTCAAATTTGATAATGAATTATTAATTGGCATTGGATATGGACCAAGCATATATTTCATATTGGGGTTTTCTTTATTATTTTAAATGATTAAAATTCAATAGAACGTCCAGCTGAGGCAATAAAAGCTTTATTCTTGCTTTACAGCTTAAAACATTAAATTAGATTTTTAAAATTTATCGATTATAACAAGTAAAATAATGCTATTTGGGCATTTTTTTAAAAATTACATTTCTTAGGCCTTGTATTGCTTGAAACATTTATATTCTAAACCTTAACCAAATTCCAACTATTCATTTTGGGGAAAAACAATCATTTCACAAATCACATTTCAATGGGACTGCTAGCCAGTATAGGTGAAAACATGTATAGTGTATTTACTCTTGAATTATACACTGCAGATGCTTCTTCAGCTCCCTCCTCTTCCTCCATGGGCGGTGCTTGCAGCTCCTTTACCACCTCTTCCAGCCCTACCATTTATTCTACCTCAGTCACCGACAGCAAGGCTATGCAAGTGGAGAGCTGCTCCTCAGCCGTGGGGGTAAGTAACAGAGGGGTAAGTGAAAAGCAGTTAACCAGTAACACAGTTCAGCAGCATCCATCAACACCGAAGAGGCACACAGTCTTGTACATCTCACCACCACCTGAGGACTTGCTGGATAACAGTCGGATGTCCTGCCAGGATGAGGGGTGTGGATTGGAATCTGAGCAAAGCTGCAGTATGTGGATGGAGGATTCCCCCTCCAACTTCAGTAACATGAGCACCAGTTCCTACAATGATAACACTGAGGTACCTCGTAAATCACGAAAACGAAATCCAAAGCAGAGGCCGGGGGTCAAACGACGAGATTGTGAAGAATCTAATATGGATATATTTGATGCCGACAGTGCCAAAGCACCTCACTATGTGCTTTCTCAGCTTACCACGGACAACAAAGGCAACTCAAAAGCAGGAAATGGGTTGGTATTCACATTTTTTAAAGTTCTATCACCATTATTCAAAACAAAACAAAACAAAATCATTCTCCAATTTTTTTAATTGCTCAGCTTAAGCTTGCATATAAAGATGCTAATTTTATCATTGAAATACATGAAATTTTTAACCTAAAATTACCATTTTACTAGAGAAGAAAATAAAATAATAGATTATGGCAAGAGGTGTCTTATTATATGAGTATAGTTAGTAAAAAATGAAAATAATGTTTTGAAATATCTTAGATTTCAAATAGATTTTTTCCCCTATGGAATTTAAAGAGAATTTTATTTTTTCTTTTAGAGAGATTTTGTGCTATAGGGCACGTGTGCTGACTGGAGAGACAGAGAGACAGAAAGTGAGAAATCACCCCCCTGGGGGGGTGGCTATATCTTCTCCTCCATTCTCTTCTCAGGATTTTGGCCATGTGCACACACACGTGTCTGGCTTGAATTTCAAGCCTCTGGGCCCTGGACTTGAACTGCGGTTGACCGTGCGGGAGTCCAGTGACGTAACCATTATGCCATCTGCTTGTCCTGAATTTAAAGAGATTTTTAATCAAGAAATAGTCAGTGGTGTGATGACTCTAGCTAAAACAACTGGTTTATATTCTCTTTCACAGTCTCCTTGTGTGGTTCTCTCCATTCTATTTTTGAAGGAATTTTAGACTTTGTTTTTTTCTCTTTTCATTGAAAACGAGGAAAAACTAAATTGATGATTTGATTCTCATCATTTAGGTTCATGGATTTTAAACTTTTTTCCTTTGATATATTGATTATGCCAATTTAGGATTTTCTTTTTTCCTAAGGATTTTTTTTTTTTTTTTTTTTTTTTTTTTTTTTTTTTTTTTTTTTTTGCCATAGGGCATGTGCACTTGCTGGAGAAAGACAGAGATAGACAATAAGAGGGAAGGTGAGAAATTAACCCCTTAAACCCCCAGCGGACATGACCATGCTACAGTCCTTTTTCTTCCATCCTCCTCCTGGGATTTTGGGTGCTCACATGTGCCAGTGTGATTTTCTGGCCTCTGAGTCTAGACCCGAACCCTTGTTTAACCATGTGGGATTCCAGCACCTTAACCACCATGCCACCTGGTGGCCCCAATTCAAGATTTTTTTAAAAGTCACTAATTTCCATGATTTTGGAATATTTGAAGGCTATTAGGATAGAATCATAGTATACATTATAAGTTTGCTTCAATCTCTTTGCCAGTCCACTCAAAATATTTCAGTAGTTATATTGCACAATATTCACTGCTATAATGCAGAATAGTATGACTTTTTAACTTTTAATTCCTTGAGTATTTTGATTATAATGCTTAATTGTTAGACTTCTTCACTGTATTTTCCTACAGTATATTCAACATAGTTTGGTAAAATTTAACTCACTAGATTTTGAGAGTTAATTTTTTTGGAGGCAGGGTATGATCCTTTAGTTGACTCAGAATCTCCTACAATTTTAGATTGTCACGAAAAGCAGTCAGGAAGCTTTAGATTGGTTTACTATGATGACATCATTGATCTCTTTTTAAGTTAAAATTTAATTAAGTGTTACAGAGAATATTCTTGATGTCCTTAAATATTCCCTCAGTACATTTTTAAAATAATATCTACCATTTAGGTGATATTTATTCTGTATTACTTTCTTTCATACATTAATTTTGAACTCTTTTGGAGTGATGTAGTTAAATGAAGAAAATGCACATTTAAATGCTTTTTCCAGTTTTAGAAAATCCAAATTAGGAAATTATAAAAAAAAAAAAAAAGATATACTACTTCTTAAAATGTTGGCATTTTCCAAAATGTAATATTCATAAAGCTACTAGATATAGAATAAGGCTCTATAATATGATGACTCTTAAGTAATTGTGACTAGTAGCACAGATCTAAAATGTCAATTAATATCATTAAATACATGTATGTTTATTTGGGCTTCAATGGAGATACTATTTATAAAGTTCCAAAAGAGATTTTCATGTTTGTACTGAAGTAGATGTTGACAGTTCAAATGAAGAGCAAATAAAATATTGACTTAAGGTTAGTGAACACAGTGATTTAGAGTTGCTAATTAAAGAAATATCTTGACCTACATCTTTTCTGCTTCTGCTTTTGTATGATAGCTATATCTTAGGAGTGATTTGAGGTTGTCCAGGGAAAGTAAAATGACATTGGTCAAGACAAAATCTTTCATGAAGTAATTCATGGAGCAGAAACTCTATCAAGCAGCAGAAAAAAATGTCCAGCTTCTTAGGTAATGGAAAAATATTTGATACTAATAGCATTATGGAAATAACAGAAGAAATTGAAATTTAGAATTTATTGGAGCTATATTGAAGAAAGAATGAAAGCGTATGTAAATACAGAAATATAGGCCCCTTGGGAACCAGCAGTTAGCGTAATGGCTATGTCGCTGGACTCCCACGTAGTCGACCGCGGTTCACATCCCAGACCCGGTGGCTTAAAACTCACACCGGGCACGTGTGCGTGCATGCCCAAGATCCCAAGAGGAGAATGGAGGAGAAGGGATTGCCGCGTGGCCATCCCCCCTGGGGGGTGATTTCTCGCTTTCTGTCTCTCTGTCTCTCTCTGTCTGTCTGGCAAGCGCACGCGCCCTATAGCAAAAACCTCTCAAAAAAAAAAAAAAAAAAAGAAAGAAAAGAAATACAGGCCTTGAATATAGTTCTTTAGTACATTTCAAGCTACAGCCCTTGTTCTTCAGCAGTGATAAAGATGTTAGAAACATGAAAGAAATTTTAAAATGTTTTGAGAGGTAATGTATATAGCCTTTGGTCTAATGTACCATTAATTTGCCATTTATACTAAATATTTTTAAAATGTACTTTCAAATATGTTGCATGCAGCAGTTTATTGAAAATCAAGATACTGCATAGAAATCTTGACAACCTATGGACAGAAATAGCATTTTTATATGATTGGAATGTTAGAGTATATTAAGAAAGTAAAACTATTTTGGGACCAGCAGATAGCGTAATGGCTATGTCGCTGGACTCCCATGTGGTCGACCACAGTTCGAGTCCCAGACCTGGTAACTTAAACTCATGCTGGGCACGTGTGTGTGCATGCCCAAGATTCTGAAAGGAGAATAGAGGAGAAGGGATTGCGGCGTGGCCATCCCCCTAGGGGATGATTCCTCGCTTTCTGTCTCTCAGTCTCTCTCTGTCTTTCTGGCGAGCGCACGCGCCCTACGGCAAAAACCCCTCCCCCAAAAAAGTAAAATTATTTTTGTAAACCAAAACTGCTCAGTATTCAAACATCCCTAGCCATCTGATTCTTAAATTTTAGACTAAATGTCCTGAGAATTAGTAGCCCTGTTTCTCTCTTCTAGATAGTCCTAGAAGTTAAGATACACTGTTTAAGGCATTTTGATGAAATGTTTGTGACTAGCCAGAAGAATCAGGGAGCACAGAAGAATCAGAATGTCACTTTAAGATTTTTAGATAGAGTATTCCACAACAGATTTTCCTTTTTACTTGTCATGTAGAAGTTAAATCCTATCAGGTGCCCCTTCTGGAAAAAAAAAGAAAAAAAAAAGAAGTAAAATATCATACAAGTCACTACTGCTTTCTTGCTCTTTCTTAAGCTATTATACTTTAAAAATGATTAGTTTGAATGAGTACCTTTCTAAGAATTAGTTGGTTAACATATCTGTAGATCTAAATATGTATATATTTATGTGTGTGTATATATATATATATGTGTGTGTGTGTGTGTGTGTGTGTATATATATATATTCTATGTTTACAGTTAAACTTAGAAAATAAAGGTAGTCCTAAGTACTTTGTAAAGTATCATTTCAGTAATTGTTTAATTACATGTGTTATTACTCTTTAAGCCATAATGCTTATATGTTGTCAATTCACTCAGCAGTCTGCATCTCAAGTGAGATATTTTGTTTTATTGGAATAGTAAAATTTATTTTCACTTATTTACTTTCATAAATATTAGCTTGACTAGTGTGTAGAAAAAAAACTTACCAAATTAATTGATGTCTATGTAAATTATCTTTATACTTCAAGCCAAAGTTTTCCATTTTTTATTATAAAATTTATAGATATGAATCAACTATTTGAAAAATACCCCAAAAAGGGCCAATAAACTAGTCACTCAGTACAACTGCTATTATTTTATTGAATTTTCTTTTAGTCCCTTTATACATATATTTGGGGGATTTTTTATATTATTTCAGTAAATGAATATTTTTGCTTTGATTTTAAGATTAATATATGATAGAGTATCATACAGTATTTTAAGAAAAACAGGGTTTATTGCCCATTCCTATTGTACCAGCTGCAACTTGGCTTTTGCTCATAGAAGTCATTCTTCCAGGTTCTTTATAAATGATTTACACAAGTAATGTTTGACTTAATTATAGCAAACTTACATGAATGGCATTTCTATCCCAGTTAGAGTCTGGTCATTCTCATATTAGAAGCTCTTTTTTTCTTAATTTGTCATTTTCTTCTTTCTATTTGCCTTCATCAACAAACCTTTCTTCAGCACCTGTTATGTTTCCAGAACTGTGCAAGGCTTAGAGAATGTGAAGATTCTTAACCACACTACTTGCCCTCAGAACCTTTCCTCTAGTTCATTTGTCTTATTGCATTCCCATGCCAGTTCTATACTTTTCTTCATTCTTCCACACTTTTTCTAACCACAGGGGTTCAACTCAGCCCCCATTTCCTTCAAGGGTACTGCTTGTTATTTCTTTGGTCCTTTTTTATTTTATTTTTTATTATTTATTTACAGTCATTTGCAGTACATTAATACAGTATACAAAATGAGATTCCCCATCCAGAATACATTGTGTATTAGCTCAATCAAGGATATTCCATACATGTTATCATCAACAAGTAATTTTCTATTTCTTGTTTCTTATATATTTTACTTTTGCCCTCCCTTGATTCCCTACCTGTTGTTCTCTGCCAATTCTCCCCCTCTCCCACATTTTCTCTTATATGTACAGTTGTTTTCCATGCCTTTTTTTTTCACATTTTATTGATTCGCTAGAGATCTTAATTTAAAAACTTCCAATAGCAAGCACAGCTAATATGCACTCTTTTTTTTGGGGGGGGGGAGAGATTTTCACTATAGGGCACGTGCGCTCGCCAGACAGACAGACAGAGACATAGAGACAGAAAGCGAGAAATCACCCCCCAGGGGGGATGGTCACGCCTCAATCCCTTCTCCATTCTCCTCTCGGGATCTTGGGCACACACGCACACGTGCCCGAGCACAGCTAATATGTATGTATCTGTGAATACATGTCTAATTTTAGATGTAAATCTCAGTGAGTAAAGCGAACATATTATGAAATAGCACCTAGCGAGGGCTATACAGCTTACTGCAGTCATTAAATAGGTATTAATAGGTATTTTTTTAATGCATTTTTAAAATTTCAAGTAAAATGTTTTAGTTTTAATAGACCAAAATCAAAAAATGTTAAGAGAAATTTGCTAAAAACTTAAAGCCAGGAAAAAGGTTAGAATTAGGTCCAAACTATCAGCAGTTCAAGAGAAGACACAAATCCTTAAATATGGAAATCAAAGCATCGAAGAAAATCAGTAATATTTTAGTCTAAGGTCAAAAAATTCTATTTCACTAGTTTGATCTCATGTAATTAATCTCTCTTCTATTGAATTTGCAGTGTTATTGTAGTCTGATTTTTCTATTTAAACTCTGTAAGTTACTTTGAACTTGTCCCTACCATTAGGCTGCCATTCTCCTGGTTGTTTTTTGTACTCTTATTTCTGTGTGTCTGACTTTAGTTTTCCTGGTATAGCACTCCCCTTCAGCAGTTCTTGGAGAGCTGGTCCGTTGTTGGTAAATTTCTTTCAGGCTTTATTTATCTGAGAATGTTTTTGTCTTTTTTCCCCCCATATGAGAGATAACTTTGCTGGGTATAGTATTCTTGGTTGAAATTGTTTTTCACTTAACACTTTGAATATGTATCTCCTAATTCTCTTGTTGCTTGCATTGTTTCTGATGAAAGGTCCGATGTTAGCCTGATGGGATATTCTTTGAAAGTAATTTGACATTTCTCTCTTGCCAAATTTAGTATCTTTTCTCTGTCTGTAGTTTTAGTCAATCTTGCTATGATGTGCCTTGGAGAAGGTCTTCTTGGGTTGATTCTATGTGGGGTCCTTTGTATTTCTTGGGTCTGGATATTTGAGTGCCTCTCTAGGTTTGGAAAGTTTTTTTTTCAGGATCTTGTGGAACAGATTATCAATGCCCTTATTAGCTTCTTCACTTTCTGGGATACCGATATTCTGGGTAATTGGGCATTTAATGGTATCTAGTAGTACTCATATGCTATTCTCATTTTGGGGGGTTATTTTCTCAGTCTTTTTGGTGAATTTTTCTAGGTCAGACGTTCTGAGACCTAAGATGTTTAAAAAATTAAAATTAAAATTAAAAATAAAGAGACAGAGAGAGACAGAATAAATCAGGTGCTCTAACCTCACTCCTGGCTAGATCTGGGGGACAGGAGGGTGAAGTCTGGTCAGAAGATCTTCTGTGGTCCTAATCCCTGAATGGGGCCTCTCAGAACTCACATATAGATAGCTGCTGATTGGCTTGTCCTGACTCCTAGCTAGATCTGGGGGGCAGGATTTCTTTGTGCTTGATTGAGGCAACAACTTTCTTCCTGCTTGGAAGGGTTAGAGACAGGTTAGCTGCTTGGCTCCTCTGTGTTTGAAGTCATAATATTCCTCCCAAGACCAGGTTGCTTATGGAGGAGGTTTTGTCCACAGTCATCTCCTCATTTCTGGTTTCCAAAGTTAGTAAAACTTAGGTTTGGAAGAGTCACAAAGAAAGCCTTATAGGCCTTGTTTTAAAATGTACATGGATAAGTTTAAATTTCATGTTACTCAAAAGAAAAGGTAATTGGAACCAGCAAGTGGCTTGGAGGTTAAAGCACTGGATCCCGCATAGTTGGCTGTGCAATTTGAGTCCTAGACCCAGTGGCTTGAAAATCATGCCAGGTGCATGTGCATGAATGCCCAAGATCCTGAGAAGAGAAGGGATTGCTGCATGACCATGCCCCCGAGGGGGGATGTCTTACTTTCTCTTCTCTCTCTCTTTCTCTCTTTATTAAACGTATGTGCCCTATAATAAAATCTTAAAAGATAATAATAATGAACAGTATTATTTTCTACTTTTTTCATCACATATTTTGCAGTGCCTCAACTATTTTCTGGATTTAATGTGTTGACCTGAAATCTTAACCGCTATTTGGGATATTGTTGCTCTTTGAGCATATATTCCACATTGCAGATGCATTATAAACAAATAAATTTTAGAAACACAATTTAAAAAAAGCTAGATTGCTAATAATGTAAAGCCCAGATTATAAATTTTTTATTGAGAACTTTAATTATTTAATTACAAGTCATGCTCTGAAGAATAACACTTCTGAGAAATATTGCTTAGAGCTAATATCTCAATAAAAAATTGATTCACTGATTTTTAAAATTATAATTCTCTCAGTTTCACTTACTAAGAAAGATAGTCAAAAGAATATGTCATATATACATTCTTAGGCTTGTTTTGTTGCGGTTTTTTTTCTACCCCTACTTTGTTTTGCACATGTGATTAGAAAATAATAATAGTTAATCTGTAGTTTTATGTACAGCTCACATAAGTATGTGCTTTTAAAATTTAAGTTTGACTGCAGTGCAGTGTGAAAGGTTATAATGACAGTAGCTGTTCTTTCCCGTTATTCCAAGTTTATTCCACTGTCTTCCTTCTTCCTGCCAATCATATGCATTTTTTCTCTTTCCTGTCTAGCTTTCTTTTATTATTGCATCTTATAAGTAACTAATTACAAAAATCTAAAGGATACTTTGCTTACAGAATGTTTCTTACTTTGAGCTGTATTTATTTTGTCAGTAAACTAGCATTTAATGTTATCACCTGTTCTGTTTCTTCCTTTATCTTAGATGTTTTTTTTTTTAATTCTTTTTTGATATATTTTCCATGTTATGCTTTGATTTCTCAGAATATTGGAAAACCAAAAAGGAACTGGAATAAAGAAGAGCCCTATGTTGTGTGGACAGTATCCTGTTAAAAGTGAGGGAAAAGAGCTGAAGATAGTTGTACAACCTGAGACCCAGCACCGAGCTCGGTACTTGACTGAAGGCAGCCGTGGCTCAGTAAAGGATAGAACACAGCAAGGCTTTCCTACAGTAAAGGTATTTTTTTAGTAATATTAAAGAATTTCCCCTAATTTTTCATTTTGTTTTTAATCAGTAAAAGCTGCCTAGAACAGAAGGGTAGTATTACTAGCTGTGTATAATAGAAAATAAAGTAACATTTTGAATGGACTATTAGCTAAATTTGTTACTTTGATATCACTCAAATTTTACTTTACATGGAAGGAGAGATGAGAATATGTTCGGAAAAGTAAAATACCTGCAAATCATGTGGACCAACTCTGTGGCTTAGTGGTTAAGAGAGCCAGATCTCTCATGGCCAACTATGTGGTTCTAATGCTGGCCTCAGCAGCTAGAAATCATGCCAGGAACGTGTGCTTGCATGCCCAGAAGTTCCACTTCATTGGAGGGTGCTTTCCCCATTTTGCTCCCTCTGTCTCTCTGTTGGTGTCTGGTTAGCACATGTGCCCTCTGGCAAAAACAAACAAAAATATGCAAATCATAAATTATCTCTTTTATTTGACATTGGAATTAGATTTGTTTCAAGGTTTATATTTAGAAAAAAATTTAAAGTAAATTCAAAGAAATACAATTAAAAATTATTAAGGGCTTAGGAAAGATTTTTCAGATGGCTAAAGTAATCAGAACTGTTTGACTCAAAAAGAATTGATCAAGGGGGCCAGCAGGTGGCATGATAGTTAAGGGCACTGGACTACCACATAGTCGACTGAGGTTCGAATCTCGGATCCGGCAACTTGCCCTCTCACTTTCTCTCTCTCTCTGTGTCCCTCTCTGGTCAAATTAAAACATAAATAAATAAAGTTAAATTTTAAAAAATTCTTAAAGTAAAAAGAATTGATTGATTCATAATTTAAGTCATCTTAGTGAATAGATAATCAGTTAAGTCTTAACTTTTTCAGAACTCAGACTAAAAGTTAAGAGTGGCTTAAATTTTAGCACCCAGAGTATCTTACTATAAAGAATATTTTTCTTTGCTCCTCCCCAAAAGAAGCAGAGTGGGGGACCAGCAGTTAGCGTAATGGCTATGTCACTGGACTCTCATGTAGTCAACTGCAGTTCGAGTTCTGGACCTGGTAGCTTAAACTCATGCCTGGCGCGTGTGTGTGCGTGCCCAAGATCCCGAGAGGAGAATGGAGGAGAAAGACTGCAGCGTGGCCTTCCCCCCTGGGGGGTGATTTTTCACTTTCTGTCTCTCTGGCTCTCTCTGTCTGGCAAGCGCACGTGCCCAAAAAAAAGAAGCAGCAGCAGAGTGGGATATGTTTAACAAGCATCCTTTACCCCTTGCAAAATACTAAACAGGGAAAAATTTTAAATAGTCACTTGGTAGATTCTTATTTAAAATACAGTTTATGTAAATGTGTTAGTTGAACAATATTTCGGGATTGGAGTTGAGTTTAACTGCCACTCATTTTATACTTGAATAAAATTATGGTAGAAACTTGGAATCAGGAAACTCGCCTATGACCATTAAAGTTGGTTAATAGTCACATGTACAATATTAATTGTTATCCCTTTTTCCTACCCACCATCCAAGCCATTCCCAATCCCTCAAACCCAGAACAAGTAACAGGCATGTGAAAAATTTAACTTAAGCTTTATGTAAATATTTTTCTAACTGGATATTTTTAAGAGTTTGGTCAATATCTTTAACCTAATTGCCCTTATTTTAAGTTACACTGGTTTAATTTGTTATTCTTAAATGGTTAGAAGTAATGTCAGATTACTTGCCTGACTATGATAGGGAATGAATTGGCTGGTCCTAAAACTTTATTTATTCATTAAACAATTTTTATTATTATTATTATTTTGGAGAGTTGTTGTTGTTGTTGTTGTTGTTGTTTTTTTTTTTTTTTTTTGTTATAGGGCATGTGCGCTCGCCAGACAGAGACAGACAGAGAGATAGAAAGTGAGAAATCACCCCCCCCAGGAGCGATGGCCACGCCGCAATCCCTTCTCCTCCATTCTCCTCTCAGGATCTTGGGCACGTACGCACACGCGCCCAGTGTGAGTTTAAACCACCGGGTCTGGGACTTGAACTGCGGTCGACTACATGGGAGTCCAGCGACATAGCCATTACCCTAACTGCTGGTCCCCCACATTAAACAATTTTATACTTCTTTATGTGCCAGACACTGTTACAAATACTGCTGATTTACAGTTGAATAATTTGCTTATTTCCCTGCATCTCATCATATCATTTCACAGAGATATACCTGTACTGGGTAGATATCAAGTTTTTTTAAGCACTACACGCATTGTGTAAGTTCTTTTGTCATTTTCTGCATTCTGTATTAGCAGTTTCCATGTTTGTTTGTTTTTATTTAGAGAGAGATTTTTGCTATAGGGTGTGTGCACTTGCTGGAGAGACAGAGAAAGAGAGTGAGAAATCACCCCCCATGGGGGATGGCCAAGCCGCGGTCCCCTCTGTTCTGTTCTCCTCTTGGGATTTTGGGCACTCATGCATACCTACCCAGCATGAGTTTCAAGCTACCGGGTCTAGGACTCAAACTACCATTTGTCGTGTGGCAGTCTATTGCCCCAACCACTATGCCATCTGCTGGTCTCAGCAGTTGCCATGTTTAAACATACACTTTTATCAAGAATTAGGATTGAAAATGTGTGTACCCAAACACTATTTTAAATATTTATTCTTCAGCATATAAATTCTAATTTACTTTTTGAAGGCTTGCTAGATACTTTTTACTATCTATAATCTTGGCTTGACCTAACAGTTTTTCAGACCATAGTGTTTTGGCCCAGGATTTCATGATATTATATGCATATTTATAAACTGTGAGGGTAAACTTCACTTCCCTTTTACTTACAGAACTGCACTTGAAACACTTTCTACATAAATAACTTTGGTAGAATAAAAATTTAGTGTATGTACTCTCATTTGATGGTGAAGATGATACTACTTACACAGTTTAGTGAATTTTCCTATTAGTAATGATGATAGGTCCTGAGGAACACACATTGCTACATACAGAGTTGTGTATTCATTCTCATCTGCTTGTACGACTATATTATAATTTATCACCTAACATCTAAAATTATAATTAAAATGTGGTTATTACAGAATTTTAAGTACTGTTTTCTGCAGAAACTTAGCCAGCTCTCCTTTATGAAAATGTATTACTTCTTTTTCTTCAGGATTTAAATTATGTATTTAATGTAATCCCATTACAAATATAGAATTTGGTCTCAAATATTTGATTTACAATTAGATTATTTGAAATGCTAATTAGTGTTTCTGCTGCTTGTTCTAGCTGGAAGGCCATAATGAACCAGTAGTGTTGCAGGTATTTGTGGGCAATGATTCTGGCCGAGTGAAACCACATGGCTTTTATCAGGCCTGCAGGGTAACTGGACGAAATACAACTCCCTGTAAAGAAGTGGACATTGAAGGCACTACTGTTATAGAAGTTGGCCTTGATCCCAGCAACAACATGACATTGGCGTAAGTACTTAGTAAGAACGTTTTTATCATGTATTACACTTTTGTGGTGGGCAGGACTTTTTCTCAGTTTCTAGTATATAAAAGAGAATTTTGAGTATTTTATTTGAATATTTTAAATATTACAAATAAGGAGATTTCTACAGAATGAATATAGGTTAAAATTAATTCTTTTTGCCCTTTGCTAAAGAGTTTCCATGGGCAGTGCTGGCAGGTGGCTTGGTGGTTAAAGGTGCTAGATTCCCACATGGCCAACCGCAGTTTGAGTCCTAGTCCTGGCAGTTTGTTTTCTTGCTTTCCCTTTCTCTCTCTCTCTGTCTCTGTCTGGTCAAATTAAAAAATAATAAAAATAACAAATGGAAATAAATAAATAGATTTTTTTTTTTTTTTTTTTTTGGAGAGGTTTTCGCTACAGGGTGCGTGCACTCGCCAGACAGACAGAGACATAGAGACAGAAAGCGAGAAATCACCCCCCGGGTGGATGGTCACACCGAAATCCCTTCTCTCGGGATCTTGGGCACGCACGCACACGCGCCCGGCGTGAGTTTTAAGCCACCGGGTCCGGGATACGAACCACGGTCGACTATGTGGGAGTCCAGCGACATAGCCTTTACGCTAACTGCTGGTTCCCAGATAATTATTTTTTTAAAATGATTTTCCATGGTCAAGGAAAGGAAATGAAAGCTAGGTGGAATACCAGCTTTTCAAAAAATTAGACCTTTTTACTTCCTGGGATTTTTAATGTTGCCATTGAAAATAAAAATTACAAACAATTTTATTCGGTTTTCTAAATTCTGCTTATTTTAATTTTTTAAAAATGTCTTTTCTATAGGACGCATATGCTTGCTCGCCAGAAAAACAGAGAGAGATAGACAGACAGAAAGCAAGAAATCACCCTTCAGGGGGGATGGCCATGCCGCAATCCCTTCTTCTCCATTCTCCTCTCAGGATCTTAGGCACTCAAGCACATGCACCCGGTGTGAGTTTAAGCCACCGGATCTGGGACTGGAACTGCGGTCAACTATATGGGAGTCCAGCAACATAGCCATTATGCCAACTGCTGGTCCCTTAACTTTATTTTTTTATCGCCAAAGAGCATGCGTGCTTGAAAGAGAGAAATTTATTCCACTGGGGCAGGGTCACATCACAGCTGTCTCCCCTCATTTCTCCATCCCATCAGGATCCTGGGCATGCTTACACATGCCCGGCATGCTTTTCAAGCCCCCAGGACTGGGACTTGAATCTCAGTTGGCCATGTCCTGCTCCCTAGGTATAGTGCTTAACCACTGCACTGCAAGGTTGGTCCTAAATTCTGCCTTCTTAATGTTTGCTTTAGCAGCTGTTCAACAAAGATCATGAAGTGTCTTTTTTGTTTGTTTGTTTGTTTGTTTTGAGAGTTTTTTGCTATAGGGCGCATGCACTCGCCAGACAGACAGAGAGAGACAGAGAGACAGAAAGCGAGAAATCACCCCCCAGGGGGATGGCCACGCCGCAATCCCTTCTCCTCCATTCTCCTCTCGGGATCTTGGGCACGCACGCACACACGCCCAGCGTCAGTTTAAGCCACCAGGTCCGGGACTCAAACCGCGGTCGACTACGTGGGAGTCCAGCGACATAGCCATTACGCTAACTGCTGGTCCCCAATCATGAAGTGTCTTTTATCATCTTTATATGAAAGCATATTGCTGGTCTACATTCACCTTCTGTTTTTATTTTCATGTATTTAAAGAAAAGTATATCTTAGGACCATGTATTTTTCACCTTAGGCATTCACATTGCCTAAAAACTAAAATTTGAAAGATTAATGATTTACTTTTCTTTTTTTGAGAGGTTTTTGCTATAGGGCGCGTGCACTCGCCAGAAAGACAGAGACAGAAAGACAGAAAGTGAAAAATCACCCCCCAGGGGCGTTGGCCACACCACAATCCCTTCTCCTCCATTCTCCTCTCGGGATCTTGGGCACGCATGCACACGCGCCCAGCGTGAGTTTAAGCCGCCGGGTCCGCAACTCAAACTGCGGTCGACTGTGTGGGAGTCCAGCAACATAGCCATTACGTTAACTGCTGGTCCCAATGATTTACTTTTTCCTTAATCCTGTTGTAAAGTCAAAATTATTTGTATTAGATTATTGCTAAATAATTCTTTTACTTGGCTTTCAGTTCCTTTTTTTTTTTTTTTTTTTTTTTTTTTTTGAGAGGTTTTTGCTATAGGGTGCGTGCTCTCACTAGAAAGAGAGACAGAAAGACAGAAATCACCCCCTGGGGGGATGGCCACACCACAATCCCTTCTCCTCCATTCTCCTCTCAGGATCTTGGGCATGCATGCACACACACCCGGCATGAGTTTAAGCCACCAGGTCCGGGACTAGTGGTTGACTAAGTGGGAGTCCAGTGACATAGCCATTACACCAACTGCTGGTCCCGGTTTTCAGTTTCCTTTGAAAGCAATTTTGAATAGATTGAGAAAAGAAAATTTTGAGAAATATTTAGAAAAGATTTATTTTATTATTATTATTATTTTTAAATACATCATAGATTATTTTTAACACCCATCCTGCCGTGAATTCATAGGGAATTCAGAGGCTCAGGCTCCTTTCCATTGATTCTCACAAAGTGTGCTTTTTTGGGTGGAGCAGGCTGGCACTTCAGTTGAATCCAGTTACCTTTCTCTTTGGCTTCCTTCTTTTTCTGATTGTGTTCCTTCATATGTTTTAGGAAGCTATCTCTGTCCTTAGAATGTTTAATATGTTCAATATGCACATTAATTCGCTTGGCAAGAATCTTGCCCTTAACTTGTTTGTTTACAATAATGCCAACAGCATGCTGGGTAACACTGTAGACTCTTCCAGTTTTGCCATATTAACATGTGTACAGCATTCCTTTTTGAACAGTACCCATTCCGTTGATGTCTGCAATAGCATCTTTCTTGTAAATTCACGTATATATGTTGCCAAAGGAACCACTCCATGTTTTCTAAAAGGCCTAGGGAACATACATTGGGTGCCTCTTCTCTTTCCCTTTTATTCGTCATTTCAATTAATTACTGGAAGATGGAGGTTCTGGCCAAAAGGAAGGCGGAAAGATAACTTTTTTTTTTTTTTTTTGGAGAGGTTTTTCGCTATAGGGTGCGTGCGCTCGCCAGACAGACAGAGAGAGACATAGAGACAGAAAGCGAGAAATCACCCCCCAGGGGGGATGGTCACGCCGCAATCCCTTCTCCTCCATTCTCCTCTCGGGATCTTGGGCACGCACGCACACGCGCCCGGCGTGAGTTGTAAGCCACCGGGTCCGAGACGCGAACCGCGGTCGACTACGTGGGAGTCCAGCGACATAGCCATTACGCTAACTGCTGGTTCCCAAGATAACTTTTTGATAAAAAATAAATTTGATAAAGATAAAAAAAGTGAAAACACAGACTAATAAAAAGTTAAAAGCATACCTTTTAAAATTCAAACTTCTTGGGACCATCAGCTGGCATAATGGTTATATTGCTGGACTACCATGTAGTCGACCGTGTTTCAAGTCCCAGACCTGGCCGCTTGAAAAATCACACTGGGAGTGTGTGCATGTGTGCCCAAAATCCCAAGAGAAGAGATTACAGCATGGCCATCCCCTTTGGAGGTTGATTTCTCTCTTTCTGTCTTTCTGTCTCTCTGTCTCTCTGGCAAGTGCCCATGCTCTACAGAAAAAAAAAATCTCTCTTGGGGCTAGCAGGTAGTGTGGTAGTTAAGGTGCTGAAATTTCCACATGGCCAACAGCAGTTCGAGTCCTAGACTGGGTGGCTCACTCTTGCTCTCTCTCTCTTTCTCTGACAAAATTCCTCATTTGAAAAATAAATAAATCTTAGAAAAAAATCTCTCTCAAAAACAAAACAAAAAAAACATCAAACTTCTCAAAGTAACCACTATTTTAAATGTTTATCTTGGGACCAGCAGTTAGCGTAATGGCTATGTCGCTGGACTCCCATGCAGTCAACCGCAGTTCTAGTCCCGGACCCAGTGGCTTAAAACTCACGCCGGGCGCATGTTCGTGCATGCCCAAGGTCCCGAGAGGAGAATGGAGGAGAAGGGATTGCAACGTGGCCATCTTCCCTGGGAGGGATTTCTTGCTTTCTGTCTCTCTGTCTCTCTCTGTCTGGCAAGCACAGGCACCCTATAGCAAAAACCTCTCCAAAAAAAAAAAGTTTATCTTCACAGCCTTTTTAGACAAAATGAGATAATGCTGTGCCCATTGTTTTGTAACCTGCTTTTCACTTAACAAGTGTTATCTTAGAACATACTTTGTAATGACTTTATAGATAGTGTTCCATCCTTTCAGGAACAATCACTAATTTTTTTAAAAGTAAAATTCATTCCATCTCTTTTTTTTTTTTAGAATTCTTTTAGTTGACTTTCTTTCTTTCTTTCTTTCTTTCTTTCTTACTTCTTTCTTTCTTTCTTTCTTTCTTTCTTTCTTTCTTTCTTTCTTTCTTTAAATTTGACCAGAGAGGGATGGAGTGAGAGAGAAGGGGGAGACGAGAAAGCATGCCAGGTCCAGGACTTGAACCATAGTTGGCAATGTGGGAATCCAGCACCCTTAACCACCATGCCACCTGTTGGCTCCCTCCATCTCTTTTAATATCTGAATTAGCTATAAAAAGAAAGAGGCTAAATTAATTAAAAAAAAAAAAGTCACTTGTGAGCCATTACTTATGTTTATATTTTTAAAATTTTTTTTGAATTCAGTTATTTCTTTTCATGAGAAGGACAGAGAGATAGAAAGATAAGAACCCTCAAAGAAAGAGAGAGAGAGAGAGAGAGAGAGAGAGAGAGAGAGAGAAAGGAAAGGAGGGAGGGAAGGAGGGAGGGAAGAAGAAAAGCATCCTCATCAGGGTCTCACACCATGATCCCCTACCAGCTTTCTCAGCCAACCAGGATCATGGGCATTTTTGCCTAGCATTCATTCATTCACTCATTCATTTATTTCTTAAAAGAATTACTTATTTAATTTTATTTATTCATTTACTTATTTTTAAGTTTGACCAAAGAGAGACATGGGAGCGGGGGAGAGTGAGAAGGCAAGCCATCAGGTCCGGGACTTGAACTGTGGTTGGCCATATGGGAGTGTCCAGCACCTTAACCACCATGCCAGCTGCTGATTCCTGTGCCCAGCATTTAAAGGTCAACTGAGAACCAAACCTATAATCTTCCACATGGATCCAGCATTGCTTGGGTCAGAGTGTTACTGCTCTGTTGCCAAGCCAGCCCCTAGATTTTAAAAATAGTGATTTGGAGCTAGCAAGTAGTGTGGTGGCTAAGGTGCTAGACTCCCACATGGCCAATCACAGTTCAAGTCCTTGACCTGGTGACTTGCTTTCTCTCTCTCTCTCTGGTCAAATTAAAAAATAATAATAATAGTAAATAAAATTAAGTACTTCTTTTAAAAATAGTAATTTTTGCTTTCTTTCTTTTCTTTTTTTTTTTTAATTTGCAACTGGCATGTGTGTTTACCTGAGAGAAAGACAGACACAAGGAGAGACGAAGAAAAGTGAAAAGGCACCCCCCCGAGGGGAGTTGGCCATTCCACAGTCCCTTCTCCATTCTCCTCTCAGGATGTATACACGTCCAGTGTATTTACCAAGCTGCCAGCCAAGCTGCCCATTCAGGGCTCAGTTGGTCATGTGGAATCCAACCCTCTTAACCACCATGCCACCAGCTGGTCCTTACTTCTTTATTATTTCTTCCACTGATATTATAAATGAAAAGTAGACAGGATTAGGAACTATAAATGTTTAGAATTTACCCTTTTATATTTTTTTAATTTGGAACATTATGACTATTTGCATATTCTAAGAATTAATGGATAATAAGCATTTTTTAAAAACTTGTTTGATTAAGAGTGCTGTGTTATTTCAAACAAAATTTTGTTTTAATGTATTTTTTTTCTGTGTTAGTGTTGACTGTGTAGGGATATTGAAATTGAGGAATGCTGATGTTGAAGCCAGAATAGGAATCGCTGGTTCCAAGAAAAAAAGTACTCGTGCCAGACTGGTTTTTCGAGTTAATATCACAAGAAAAGATGGCTCCACTTTGACACTGCAAACACCTTCTTCTCCAATTTTGTGTAGTAAGTAAGAAAATATGAAGATGTTAAATATATGGAGATTTTCAAATTTTCTGTTAATCTTTCACACATCTGTAAATTTTAAATGTTTCACATACTCTAGCTTGTTATGCAGAAATTGAAATATTTTAAAGTCTGATCATTGGAGTTTTAGACTAAACTACATCTAATCGGAATAAGATTCAAAAGATGCATAGCAGTTGTAATATTTGTAGTATTATCATTATTATATCATGACTTGAAAAGAAATTTCAGGGGACCAACTGTTTCTCTGAACTATTTGGTTGTCAGAAAAGTCATCACAGAGCATTTTTCTATGCAAAAATGTATCATGACTTTCTCCAATGACTCAATACCAATATTAATAAATTGCAGCTTCTAACCTAAATAAAAATGTTCATCTGAACAATTTAACTGTCGGCCAAAATCTGCTGATGGATCAAGTGACTATAATTTTGTTTTTTAATTTGCTATAGGGGGCCAGCAGGTGGTATAATGGTAAAGGGTGCTGGATTCCCACATGGCCGATTGTGGTTTGAGTCCTGGACCTGGCGGCTTGTTCTCTCGCTTTCCTGTCCTTTCTCTGATTAAATAAAAATAATAATAATAATAGTTATTGCCTCTTTCCGCCATCTTGGAGCCTGTGGAAGCCTGCTAGGAACAGGACTTCTAAAAGGCAACTATGTCTGGAAGGCTGTGGTCCAAGGCCATTTCTGCTGGCTGTAAGCGGGGTCTCAGGAACCGAAGGGAGCACACAGCTCTTCTTAAAATTGAAGGTGTTTATGCACGAGATGAAACGAAATTCTATTTAGGCAAGAGGTGTGCTTATGTGTACAAAGCAAAAATCAACACAGCGACTCCTGGAGGCAAACCAAATAAAACCAAAGTAATCTGGGGAAAGGTTACCCGTGCCCATGGAAACAGTGGCATGGTTCGAGCCAAATTCCGAAGCAACCTTCCTGCTAAGGCTATTGGACACAGAATCCGTGTGATGCTGTACCCTTCAAGGATTTAAAATAATGAAATGTAAATGAATAAAAACGGATTTGTGTTGGAAAAAAATAATAGTTATTATTATAACAGATGGAAATAAATAAATAATTATTATTTTAGAAATATTTGCTATATAGTGTGTATGCTCGCTAGAGAGAAATGGAGAGGCGGGGGAAGTGAGATAGCATACCCAAAGTGGAATGGCTATGCTCCCATTCCTTCTCCATTTCTTTTCTTTTCTTTCTTTCATTTTTTTTTTTTTTGAAGAAGTTTTTGCTATAGGGCGCACGCACTCACCACAGAGACAGAGAGAGACAAGAGAGATAGAAAGCGAGAAATCACCCCCCAGGGAGGATGGTCATGCCGCAATCCCTTCTCTTCCATTCTCCTTTGGGATCTTGGGCACACACACACGTATCGGGCGCGAGTTTAAGCCACCAGGTCCGGGACTTGAACTGCGGTTGACTACATGGGAGTCTAGCAACATAGCCATTACGCCAACTGCTGGTCCCCCTTCTCCATTTCTTCTTTCAGGGTTTTGGGCATGCACGGACAGTCACCTGGCCTGTTTCTTTTTTTTATTTTTTGGAGAGGTTTTTGCTATAGGGCGCGTGTGCTCGCCAGAAAGACAGAGAGACACAGAGAGATAGAAAGCAAGAAATCACCCCCCAGGGGGGATGGCCATGATGCAACCCCTTCTCCTCCATTCTCCTCTCGGGATCTTGGGCACGCATGCACGCGCCTGGCATGAGTTTAAGTCACCGGGTCCAGGACTTGAACCGCGGTCGACTATGTGGGAGTCCAGTGACATAACCATTACGTTAAATGCTGGTCCCACCTGGCATGTTTCTAAAGCTGCCCGGTCTGGGACTCAAATAGTATAGTTTGGGTATGTGGGATCCCACTATGCTGGCCTTGAATATAGCAATTTTTTTTTCTTTTTTTTTTTTAAGAGGTTTTTGCTATAGGGTGTGTGCGTTTGCCAGACAGACAGAGACAGAGTCAGAAAGCGAGAAATCACCCCCCAGGGGGGATGGCCACACCCCAGTCCCTTCTCTCGGATCTTGGACACGCATGCACATGAGCCCAGCATGAGTTTTAAGCCACCAGGTCCGGGACGCGAACCATGGTCAACTACATGGGAGTCCAGCGACATAGCTATTGTTAACTGTTTGTCCCTAATATAACAATTTTTAATAGTGATTTTTTTTCCCACTTATTTCTAAGGGTGAGAAAAAAGAGGAGAGAGTACTCTCGAACAGGATCTTTATGTCATGATCCACCTTCAACCTCAATCACTCATGATCACAGGCATGTGCACACTTTCCCACCACGCACAGGAAATCTCAGGACAAGAACTTAGAATTTTCCCATTTGGCCTCAGCATTGGGGAACACTGTATAACTGCCATATCACTGCTGTGGACCAGGACAAACTGCCTTTCAAAACTGATCAAACTGATGGAGAAACAGAGATAAGATGATGATTTGAAAAAAATAACTGATTTCCCTCCAATACTTTAAGAAAGATGCTGTTAGAAGGGGGTCTGAGTCCTGGACCTGGCGGCTTGCCTTTTCACTTTCCCTCTCTCTCTTGCTCTCACTCTGTCCCTCTCTGGTCAGATTAATAATAAATAAGTAAACAAATAAATAAATAAAGCTAAATAAAATAATTCTTAAAAAAGAAAAGAATCAATAAGAAAAAATAATTCACAATGAAATTCTTAAGTGATGTATAAAGGGAAAATTTCCCCATTTATTTCCTGTAATAATAATAATTAGAAACTCAATTATGGTGAGATACATAAAATACTTTGATTAATTTTAACTTGCACATACACAAATGTTATTTCCTTTCGATGCCAAAGTTAACAATAAAAGGGACCAGCAGTTAGCGTAATGGCTATGTCGCTGACTCCCACGTAGTCAACCGTGGTTCGCGTCCTGGACCTGGTGGCTTAAACTCATGCCGGGTGTGTGTGCGTGCGTGCCCAAGATCCCATGTAGTCGACTGCAGTTCGAGTCCCAGACCCGGTGGCTTAAACTCACGCCAGGCACGTGTGGGTGCGTGCCCAAAATCCCGAGAGGAGAATGGAGGAGAAGGGATTGCGGCGTGGCCATCCCCCCGGGGGGTGATTTCTCGCTTTCTGTCTCTCTGTCTCTCTCTGTCTGTCTGGCGAGCACACGTGCCCTATAGCAAAAAAACCTCAAAAAAAAAAAAAGTTAACAATAAAAATTTCATTCTTACTTCCCCAAAGTATACTACAATAAAATAAGTTATAATCAGAACTTTTTTTTCTTAAAAAAAAAATTATTTTGTTTAACTTTTTTTTTTTTTTAATTTGACCAGAGAGGGAGAGAAGGAGAGAGAGAGAGAAAGGAAGCCGTCAGGTCCAGGACTCGAACCGCAGTCAGCTATGTGGGAGTCCAACACCCTTAACTACCATGCCACCTGCCAGCCCCTGTAATCAGAACTTCCAACATGCTGTTATTTACAAAGTTCTGTTTATCCTACTCTTATATTCTATCACAAAACAGAGTAGGATCACACAGTGAAGATGCTTAGAAAATCCTTTCTTTGGCTTTGCAATTTACTTCTGATACCTACTGAAATTTCTTTTTTTTTTTTTTTATTTTTTAAGGTTTCTGTCATAGGTTCGTGCTCTCACAGAGAGAGACAGAGAAAGACAGTGAGAAATCACCACCCCAGGGGGTATGGCCACATCGCAATTCCTTCTCCATTCTCCTCCTAGGATTTTTGGCATGTATGAACACTACCTGATGTGATTTTCTAAGCCGCCAGGTCTAGGACTCAAACAGCTGTTGGCCATGTGGTAGTCCAGTGCCTTAACCACTACACCACCTGTCACTTTCTCTCTATGTCCTCGGTGAGCCCATGCACCCTATGGTAAAAACCTAAAAATAAACAAATAAATACACACACATGCAAAAACATGCACACACACACACACACACACACACACACAATCATTCTTAATCGGATCTTTAAAGGTGGGCCTTCCACATGATTGTTTTCGGGAAGCTTTTAATTAATTTAATGGATAGTTACAGTGTGCCAAACTCCGGATAGAGGTGATAGTTCATGGAGCTAATAGTCTAGCATGCTAGGGAGAAAAGCAAACAAATACAATTATATTAACTTCCATATAGTATATGTATATAAATTTCCTATTGTATGTATAAAATTACATAAAGGGGGCCAGCCAGTGGCATAGTGGTTAAGGCAACTGGATCCCACATGACCAACTACATGGGTCTAATCCTGGACTCTGCAGCTTGGGGAAAAAAGAAAAATAAAAACACCAAGTTTGTGTGCGTATGTGCCCAAAATCCTGAAAGGAGGGAGAAGTGGGGGAGAAGGGATTGCAGTGTGACTATCCTCTGTGAGGACTGATTTCTCACTTTCCCACACTTTGTCCTTCTCTGGCAAGTGCATGTACCCTCTGACAAATTAAAATTGTGTGTATGTAAAAGGTACTGTGTATCTGTAGTAGATGTGTGAATAGAGTACAGTGGACTCAGAGGGAAGGGCATCTAATTAAGACTGCTCAGGGATCGTTAAATTGTGCTATATCTTAAAGGACAAATAGAACTAAACCAGGCAAAATGGAGTTTAGAATAAGGTCATTCTAGGCAAAGGGATTAGTGTATAAATATACTTCATGAAGAATATGATTCTTCTGGGGGAATTAAAAAATTTGATGTGATTGAAACAAAATGTATACGTGAAGAAGTGGTAAGATTGAGGTTAGGAAGCTGGGTAAGGTCTCTTTTATAGAAAGACTTGTGTGTGTTTTAATGAAAAATAATTAAATTTTATCCTGGCCACTTTTTGAGAGCTTTAAGCTTCAGTTTAAGCTTCCAATGGCAGATATGAGTAAAGAGGAAGAATAAACATATAAATGATATACAGTGAAGCAAAGGACCCAAAAGAGCTGTTTTTTTTTTTTTTTTTTTAAAGATTATTTAGGTTTGGGAACCAGCAGTTAGCATAATGGCTCTGTCGCTGGACTCCCACGTAGTCGACCGCGGTTCTCATCCAGGACCCGGTGGCTTAGAACTCACACCAGGCGCGTGTGCGTGCGTGCCCAAGATCCCGAGAGGAGAATGGAGGAGAAGGGATTGCGGTGTGACCATCCCCTCTGGGGGGTGATTTCTCGCTTTCTGTCTCTATGTCTCTGTCTGTCTGGCGAGCACACGTGCCCTATAGTGAAAAACCTCTCCAAAAAAGAAAAGAAAAGAAAAAAAAAGAATTATTTAGGTTTATTTACTTACTTACTCATTTGTCCATTTTTTAAAAAAAATTGACCAGAGAGGGACGTGGGGTGGGCGGAAGTAAGAAAGCAAGCTGCCAGGTCTGGGACTTGAACCACGGTCAGCCCTGCAGGAATCCAGCGCCCTTAACCACCGTGCCTCCTGCCAGCCCCTTCCAAAAGAGCTTTTTATTTAAAAAAAAAAAAAAAAAAAAAAGTAAATAAATAAATGTTTTTTTCTGTTACAGGTTTCTGGTTTGTGTTTATTTTCATGAATATAACCCCCCCCCCCCCCCCCTTTTTTTGGGCAGTTTTAAGCAGGTGGAGTAGAATGAGAATTGAAAAGGGAATAAGTTAGTTAAAAGGGTTGGAATTTAATGGGAGATAGAAGGAAACAGGAAGATGAGAGGTAGTTAGAAAAGGAAGAAAGGCCAAAAGGTGGAAGAGGTGAAAGGAAAGAGAGGAAGCAGCAGATATTTGATGTTCCCTCTAGAGACACTCAGTGTAAAGAAGGCCTAAAGTCAGAATTCACACTGTTCTTTAAAAACATTTCTGCTGCTTGGGGCCAGCAAGTGGTATAGTGGTTAAGGGTGACCACGGCGACCATAGTTCGAGTCCCAGACCTAGCAGCTTAATTTCTCACTTTCTCTCTCTCACTCTGTCCTTCTCTGACCATATTTAAAATAAATAAATAAAGTTAAATAAAATAATTCTTTAAAAAAAATTTCTGCTTCTAATTGTTTTAACAATGACCAGGCCAGCCAGGTGGCAATAGGTTAAGGTAACTAGATCCCACATGGCCAACCGTGCAGTTCAAGTCCCAGACCGGGCAGCTTAAGAAACACCCTGGGGGGACCAGCAGTTAGCGTAATGGCTATGTCGCTGGACTCCCATGTAGTCGACCGCAGTTCAAGTTCTGGACCTGGTGGCTTAAACTCACACCAGGCACGTGTGCGTGCGTGCCCAAGATCCCGAGAGGAGAATGGAGGAGAAGGGATTGTGGCGTGGCCATCCCCCCTGGGGGGTGATTTCTCGCTTTCTGTCTCTCTGTCTCTCTCTGTCTGTCTGGCGAGCGCACGCGCCCTATAGCAAAAACCTCTCAAAAAAAAAGAAAGAAAGAAAGAAACACCCTGGGCATTTGAGCATGCATACCCAAAATCTCAAGAAGGCAGTGAAGGAGAAAGGATTACGGTGTGGCCATCCCCATTGGGGGGTGTGATTTCTCATTTTCTCCTCTCCTTTTCTGTCTATTTCTCTGACAAGCACACAACGCCCTGGGGGGGGGGGGGGGGCGGGGGAGGAACCAACTTAAAAAAAAATATCTAACAATGACTGTTTGGATCTGTTTTTCTTTTTTCCTCTCTCTTTTTTTCTGTTTTTCTTTTGAGTTTATTTCTTTCTTTCATAAAGAGGCAGAAAGACAGGCAGTTCCAACAGGATCCTCATGCCACTATCTACCCTCAGTCTCCACTGCCTGGGATCACAGTCTCAGCTGGCTGGAGTCACAGGCACACCTGACCTATGTGATCAGGGAGGTCCCAGGACAAGAACCCAGAATCTTTCCCATGTGGGTCTGATGGCATTACCACTTCTCTGCCTTTTGGCCCCTTGTTTGTTTTTAAAGAGATGAAAGAATTATCTCTTTACATTTTTTTTAAGCTTGCTGTAGGGCACATGCACACTCCAGAGAGAGAGGGCGATAGTGAGAAATCACCACCGGGAGATGGCTATGCTGTCATCCCTCTCCTCTGTTCTTCTCTCTTGACTTTGGGCATACGCACACACCTACCAAGTTTTCTTAAGGTAATCCTGACAAAAGTGTTGGTATGATCATTCCAATTTTTTTTACTATCTCTGCTTTCTCAGCACTTGTCAACCTCTTTTTAAATGTTACAGTAGTACTGGTGAGCTCATCTTTGTAATTGAAAAAAAATTGTTTTTATTTGTTAAGGGGCATGTGTGCTTGCCAGAGAAAAAAGATAAAGTGAGAAAGCATCCCCTCCAGGGAGGATGACCATGCCACAATCCTTTCTATACCTGGGATTTGGGGCACACACGCACACGTGCCCTGCATGTTTCTCAAGCCACCAACTGTGAGACTCAAAACATGCAGCCTACCATGTGGGGTCCAGCTACCTTAACCTTCATACCACCTGCTGGCCCTGTATTTTAATTGTTAACTTTAAGGTATCCTAGTTCAGAGAGATACCATGTTGTAAATGAATTATTCTGAAGTGTATTTGATCTGGTTTTTTTGTATTCAGGTCTTATATGTAGATTCTTAAAGATGCCCTCAATATAGCACCCAGCTACCACTCATTGCCTCAGAAGTCTGGTAATGTATAGTAATAGCATAGCATAGCTGACATTTTATTTTATTTTTGTTTATTAATATTTTATTTGTATAAAGAACTTAAAACAAGCATAAATGATTTTTTTTGAGAGGTTTTTGTTATAGGGCACGTGCGCTCGCCAGAAACAGAGAGAGACAGAGAGACAGAAAGCGAGAACTCACTCCCCAGGGGGGCTGGCCACACCGCAATCCCTTCTCCTCCATTCTCCTCTTGGGATCTTGGGGCACACACGCACATGTGCCTGGAGTTGAGTTTTAGCCACTGGGTCCAGGACTCGAACCACGGTCGACTACATGAGAGTCCAGCAACATAGCCATTATGCCAACTTCTGGTCCCCATAAATGATATTTTTAAAACTTTGCTAGAGAGTGCACATTCACCAGAGAGTGACAGAGGCAGGAGAATCATGGTGCAATCCCTTTTCCTCCCATTCTCCCTATTTTTAGGTTTTTGCTCACTATATTTATCAAGCCACAATGTCGAGGACTCAAACTGCACAGATGACTGTGTGGGATCCAGCCACCTTAGTTACCACACCACCAGCTGGCCCAGGTATAGCTGACATTTTAAAGGTTAAGATTGTGGGGCTTGGGGTCAGCAGGTGGCATGGTGGTTAAGGTGCTGGACTCCCATGTGGCCACTCATGGTTCTAGTCCCAGACCTGAAGACTTCCTTTCTCACTTTCTCTCTCTCTGTGTCTCGCTGATCAAAATTTTTTAAAATAAAATAAAATGGGGACCAACAGATGGCATAATGGTTATGTTACTAGACTTCCACATAATCAACTATGGTTCAAGTCCCGGACCCAGTGGCTTAAAACTCACACCAATGTATGTGCATGCATGCCCAAGATCCCAAGAGGAGAATGGAGGAGTAGGGATTGCAGTGTGGCCATCCCCCCGGGGAGTGATTTCTCATTTTCTTTCTCTCTTTGTCTTGCCAGTGAGTGAACATACCGGATAGTGAAAATCCCTCTTTTTTTTAAGAATTATTTATCTATTATTATTATTCAATTTGACCAGAGAGAGAGAGGGAAAGAAAGCATGAGCGAGCAAACTGCCAGGTTCAGGACTTGAACCGTGGTTGGCCATGTGGGTGTCCAACATCTTAACCACTACATCCATCACCTTTAAAGTAAATTCTTTAAAAATAAATAAATAAATAAAATTAAATAATTCTTTTTAAAAAAATGCAAGACCAGCAGGTGGCATAGTTTAAGGTACTTGACTCTGACCATGGTTTAACTCCCAGACCCAGCAGCTTGACACTCACGCCAGGCATGTATGCATGCATGCCCTAAATCCTGAGAGAATAAAGGAGAAAGGACTGTGGCGTGGCCAACCCTCCTGGGGGTGATTTTTCGCCTTCTGTCTCTCTGTCTTTCTGATGAGCATATGCGCCCTATACCAAAAAAATCTTTTTTTTTTTTTTTTTTGGAGAGGTTTTTTCGCTATAGGGCGTGTGCGCTCGCCAGACAGACAGAGAGAGACATAGAGACAGAAAGCAAGAAATCACCCCCCAGAGGGGATGGTCATGCCGCAATCCCTTCTCCTCCATTCTCCTCTCGGGATCTTGGGCATGCACGCACACACGCCCGGCATGAGTTTTAAGCCACTGGGTCCGGGACGCGAACAGCGGTTGACTACGTGGGAGTCCAGCAACATAGCCATTACGCTAACTGCTGGTCCCCCAAAAAAATCTCTTTAAAAAAAAAAAAGATAGTGCAACGGGGGTCAGCAAGTAGCATAGTGGTTAAGGCTCTGGACTCTCACACTATCGACCACAATTCAAGTTCCAGACCCAGTGGCGGCTGCTTGAAACTCATGCTGGGCACGTGTTTGCTCATACCTGAAACCCTGAGAGGAGAATGAAGGAGAAGGGATTACGGTGTGGACATCCTTCCTAAAGTGTACTTTCTCACTTTCTCTCTGATTCCGTCTGTGTCTTTGGCAAGCACATATGCCCTACAACAAAAATCTCTTTAAAAAATTATGGTACAAGTTTTCCTTTAAATTTAACCTTTTAAGAGGGTTATTTATGTAGTTTTATTTAATTTGCTATCAGATACATGCTCACCAGAGAGAGAAAGAGAAGAAAAGTGAGAAAGCAAACCACCAGGTCCAGTACTTGAATTGTGGTTGACCATATGGGAGTGCAGTGGCTCATCCACCACACAACCTGCTGGCCCTTAAATTTAACTTTTTTTCTTAAAGATTTATTTTATTTAATGTTTATTTGTTTATTTAAATTTGATGGGAAAGGGACAGAGTGAGAGAGAGAGGGAAAGTGGAAAAGCAAGCCACCAGGTCTGGGTCTCAAACTGGCGGTCAGCCACGTGTGAGTCTAGCACCTTCAACCGCCATGCCACCTGCCAGCCCCCCCCCCCCCAATTTAACTTCTAAAATAAAGTATTAAGACAAATATAGGACCAAGTTCATATGTATTCTTTGATTTGGTGTAAGGTGCATGTGCTAGCCAGACAGAGACAGGGAGAGAGACTCAGAAAGCACCCACCTCCCCCCAGAAGATGACCACACTACAATCCCTTCTCTTCCATTCTCCTCCCTCAATTTTAAGAATACACACACACAGAGATACACACACACGGGGGACCAGCAGTTAGCGTAATGGCTATGTCGCTGGACTCCCACGTAGTCGACTGCAGTTCGAGTCCTGGACCCGGCGGCTTAAACTCACGCCGGGCGCGTGTGCGTGCGTGCCCAAGATCCCGAGGGGAGAATGGAGGAGAAGGGATTGCGGCGTGGCCATCCCCCCTGGGGGGTGATTTCCTGCTTTCTATCTCTCTGTCTCTCTCTGTCTGTCTGGCGAGCGCACGCGCCCTATAGCAAAAACCTCTCCAAAAAAAAAAAAAAAAGAAAAAAAAAAGAAAGAGATACACACACGCACACACCAAACACGGAGGTTATTTTCCAGGCTGCTCTGTCTGGAACTCAGACTGTGCCGTCAACCATGTGGCATCTATCTGTCTTAACCACCGTGCCACTAGCTGGCCCCCAAGTTCCTATTTTTAACTTTTTATGATTCATTTGTTAAGAAAATTAAGATGACATATAATAAATGAAAACTTCATCTTGGGCATTTATCCATGCCTATAAAATCTTACCAGAGCTGGGACCAGCAGTTAGCGTAATAGCTATGTCACTGAATTCCCATGTAGCCAACTGCGGTTCGAGTCCCGGACCTGGTGGCTTAAACTCACTCCGGGCGCGTGTGCGTGTGTGCCCAAGATCCCAAGAGGAGAATGAAGGAGAGCGAATTGCCCCGGGGAGTGATTTCTTGCTTTCTATCTCTCTGTCTCTCTCTGTCTTTCTGGCAAGCACACATACCCTATAGCAAAAACCTCTCAAAAAAAAAAAAAAAAAGTCTTACCAGAGCTATTAAAAATTATTGTAGACTTTTTGTTGTTGTTGTTGTCTGCTCTCTGTTGGTGTAAAGTTAAGTCGCAAAATAAAAGAGGTTAAATTCAGGGATCAACAAAGACAACTCATATAACTGGATAACTACAAGTTGATTTTAGGCCAAGAAATAAGTGTTGTAGGTTCTTTTTTATGGAATGCTTATGTATACCCACAGCTCAGCCAGCGGGAGTGCCGGAAATCCTAAAGAAAAGCTTGCATAGCTGTTCAGTGAAAGGAGAGGAAGAAGTGTTTTTAATCGGCAAGAACTTTCTGAAAGGAACTAAAGTTATTTTCCAAGAAAATGTCTCTGGTAAGTAGGCGTGTTGGTGGTTTAGAAATGGTTGGCATGTTTCACTTTGTTTTAAAGGTACACTCATAGCTACAGAGTAGAAAAAAAATTCAAAAATTTAGTAAGTCAACTGTTTTTGTTTTAATCAGATGAAAATTCTTGGAAGTCAGAAGCTGAAATCGACATGGAATTATTTCATCAGGTATAATTTAAGCCTTTTTATTATTTGGTTATTTACTTTCTAAGCAGTTTTGTTTTGGTCTGGAAATTTCAGAATCAATAGATTAAATTTCCTTTTCATATTTTTCCTTTTTATATGGGATCAATATGAATCATTTAAAATTTATTTAAGTTATTTTAACTGAAATAGAATTATTCAACTGATGATGAATAATAAACATGACCTGTTCTCTGTTTTCTATTCTTTATTTTTTTTTATTGCCAGAGGCTGCATGTAGTGGTCAGGAATGAGAGTGGGATAGGAGGGAAACACCCCACATGGAGTGTGGTGGTGCAATCCCTTCTCCTCCCATTCTTCATACAGAATCCGAGGCATGCACACACTCACTCTGGGAGTATTCTCAAGCCGTAGGGCTAGGACTTAACCATGGTTGACCATGTGGGATCTGGCTCCACATGTACAGCACTTAACTGCTGTCATACTGGATCAGCTCTCTAATTCTTTTCTTTTTTTAAGTTTACTTATTTTTTCTATAAACCAGAGACAGACAGGCAGAGAGACAGCACCCCTAACAGGATCTTGATGCCATAGTTAGTCCTCGGTTTTAGCTGGCTCCAGGTCATGGGCACACATATACCTGGCACATTCTGGAACCTTCCCAGGAGTGTCAGCCTTGCAGAACATCACATTTTACCGTTACAACACTATTAAGGTCCCCTGAGCAGTTCTCTAATTTAAAAGATTAAGAGAGCATTAGTGGGGACCAGCAGGTGGCATTGTGGTTAGGTCTCTGAACTCCCACATGGCTGATTGTGGTTCAAATCCCAGATCCCGTGGTTTAAAAATCATGCCCTGTGTGTGTGTGTGTGTGTATGCCCAATATACCAGGAGGAGAATGGAGAAGAAGAGATTGCAGTGTGGCCATTCCCCCGGAGGGTGATTTCTTATTTTCCCTCTCATTGTGTCTATCTTTGTCTTTTCCTCTCTTCCTCTCTCTCTCTGGCAATCGCACATGCCCTATGGCAAAAATCTCTGGGAAAAAAAAATAGCATTAGTAGACATTACCATTGTTAATAAAGGAAACATTTCTTTTCTAATATTTATTTTGTCTGCAGATTTGGATTACCTTAACCTATTATGTAGTTAAATCAAAGTGAAACTAATATTTTTTGAGTACCTGCTGTGTACCAGGTATTTGTTTCCTAAGGCTGCTTTCTTGTGTTTAGAAGCACTGGTCACACTTGTATTAGTCTTTATTCATAAGAATTCCACATGTATTATTTTCTAAATAATAATGAAAAAGAATTTGAAAACAAGGAGAGGATTCTGACTTAATAATTAGTATGGGCCAGCAGGTGACCTGGTGGTTAAGGCGCTGGATCTCACATGGCCAACTATGGTGTTGAGTCCCAGACTCAGAGGCCTGAAAACATGCCAGATGTGTGTGCATGTGTACCCAAAATCCTGAGAGGAGAATGGAGGAGAAGGATTTGCCTTGTGGCCATTCCTTCTGTGGTAATTTCTCGCTTTCCCTCTCTTTCTGTCTCTGTCTCTCTCTCTGCAAACACTATGGCAAAAAATCTAAAAGCAAAGCAAAACAATTAGTTTGGAGAACAGATAGGACAAAACCCATACAGAGACTGTAACTGAGACAGGGTCAAATTTATGACCAGGTTAGTTACAAGGCACATCAGAAAGATAGTGTGTATGGGTATGATTACAGGGAACAAAGTAATGTATAAAATATCCAAAGCCTAAAATTTATTGTAAGAAGGTGCTAGAGAAAAAAAAGAGCACACGAGGGACCAGTAGGTGGCGCCTTGCTGGACTCTCACGTGGCCAAACAGTTCACGTCCTGGTCTTGGTGGTTTGCTTTCTCACTTTCCCTTTCTCTCTCTCTGTATCTCTCTGTTCAAATTAAATAATAATAATGATAATAAATAAAATTAAATAAATAATTCTTTTAAAAAGGCAAGAGAAGCACGTAAAAGCAGGCAGACATGGGCCTGCAGATGGCATGGTGGTTAAGG
The DNA here is from genome assembly GCA_026018925.1 of Tupaia tana. NCBI lineage: Eukaryota > Metazoa > Chordata > Mammalia > Scandentia > Tupaiidae > Tupaia > Tupaia tana. The sequence goes on along the minus strand of JAKSZU010000018.1, from coordinate 17,268,871 downwards.
GGGCTGGACTCCCACATGACTGACTGTGGTTCAAGTCCTGGACCTGTCAGCTTGTTTTCTCACTTTTCCCTCTCTCCCTCACTCTGTTTTTCTCTGGTCCAAATATATATATATGTATATATATATATATAATATATATAAATAAAGTTAAATAAAGCAATTCTTTAAAAGACAGAAGAGAGGGACCAGCAGTTAGCGTAATGGCTATATCGCTGGACTCCCATGTAGTCGACTGCAGTTCGAGTCCCGGACCCGGTGGCTTAAACTCACGCCGGGCACGTGTGCGTGCGTGCCCAAAATCCCGAGAGGAGAATGGAGGAGAAGGGATTGCGGCGTGGCCATCCCCCCTGGGGGATGATTTCTCACTTTCTGTCTCTCTCTGTCTTTCTGGCGAGCGCATGCGCCCAAAAAAAAAGAAAAAAAAGGAAGAGAAATGGAGTATCAATCTATAGTCATTTTATCCAAAAAGTTTGTAATTCCTTTGTGGGTTTTTAACTTGTTTTTATGTTTTATTCCTTTGTGTATTCAGAAATGCAATTTAAAACCTACATCCAATATATTTTCAGATTCAGTGATAAGGGCACAGCCAAGACCTCCCTCACTTTAGACACCATCAACAAGTTCAGAGGTCCCTAGGTCACCTTCCCTTTTGAAAAACTACCTTCAAACCCAGGTTTTCCCATTATCCCCTCATATATGATTCTTTCTAGAATAATTCACAGAATTCTGGAAAATGCTATACATATGATTACAGATTTATTACAATAAAAGGATACAAACCAGAACCAGCTAAAGGGACAGAATCATAGGACAGGGTTTGGGAGCATCCCAATATCAAGCTTCTATCATCCTCAGCAATGCTTTATCCTCTCAGCACAGTCACGTGTGACAGTACACAGAGAACTGCTAACCAGGGATGGTTACCCAAGCCTTTAATGTCCAGGGCTTTGCTTTGTTTTGTTTTGTTTTAATTTTTGCTATATTGTGCATGTGCCTGCCAAAGAGAGACAGAGAGAGAGGGAAAGTGAGAAATCACCCCTGAGAGGGGATAGCCATACTGAAATCCCTTCTCCTTCATTCTCCTCTAAGGATTTTGGGCATGCACACACACACGCACACACACATACCCAGCGTGAGCCTTAAACTGCCAGGTCTGGGACTCGAACCACAGTCAACTATGTGGGAGCCCAGTGACGTAACCATTATGCTATCTGCTGGTACCCACACAGTGGTTTTGGATAGCTGTCAACTGTGGGTAACTGAAACCGTGGAAAGGAAAGCCAAGGATGAGTGTGGGGTGGGGGTTACTATAAAATAGCTCTTAAAATTATGGTTTTAACTTGCCATTTCTTAGAGAAATGTATATTAACAAGTCATCATTTTCCCTCTCTCCTCCCCTTTCCTCCCTCTTCTCATTTCCCTTCCACTATCCTCCCTCCTTCCTCACTCCTCCCTCACCCACCCATCCTTCCCTCTTCCCCTCCCATCTCTTTGAGGCATAATTAATATTTTTTAAAAATTTAAGAATTATTTGATTTTATGTATTATTATTATTATTATTACTCAGTTTAGCAAGAAAGAAACAGAGAGAAACCAAGCTGTCAGGTGCAGCATTCAAACTGCAGCCAGCCATGTGGGAGTCCAGCACCTTAAGCACCATGCCACTTGCCGGCCCAAAGCATAGTTATATAATTTTTTTTTAAGAAAGAGATTTTTGTTATAGGGTACATGCACTTGCCAGAGAGACAGACAGAAAGAGAGAAATCACCTCCCAGGGGAGATGATCACACCGCAATCCCTTCCCCTCCAGTCTCCTCTTGGGATTTTGAGCATGTATACATGCACTCATGTACATAGTGTGAGTTTTTTTTTTTTTTTTCACATTATTTATTATTATTGTTATTATTTTTTGTATATACTTTCAATCATATTGTTTGGCTTACAATGAGACCATTTCGATATGTGAACATTTCTCCCCAACCCGTTGATCGAAATATCTTCAACAGATAACACCACTCCTCCACATACACCTCATCTGACATTCACACCCATCTTTTGTGTTTGTTCAACTGTTAGTCAATCAGTTTCAGTCATAGAATGCAGACAAACGGTATATGTTAAGTGGGGACATACAATGTCTCTCCTTCATAGCCTGGCTTGCCTCACTCAGCAGTACATCTTCCATATTCTTCCACTTTCTGTATAAAAACAACAATGAGGTGCCACCTAACCCCAGTCAGAATGTCTAATATTAAAAAAGCAAAAAATGATAAGTGTTGGCGGGGTTGTGGTGAAAGGGGAACTCTTTTACACCTCTGGTGGGAATGTAGATTGGTCCAACCACTGTGGAGAATAATTTGGAGATTCCTCAAAAATCTACAGATAGATCTGCCACATAGTGTGTATTTTAAGCCACCAGATCTGGGGCTCCAACTGTAGTCAACTATGTGGGAATCCAGCAACATAACTATTATGCCACGTGCTGTTCCTGGCATAGTTATATATATTTTTTTCCTTTAGTTTCTTTGTTTTTTTTTTTTTTTTTTGGAGAGATTTTTGCTATAGGGTGTGTGTGCTCACCAGAGAGACAGAGAGAGACAGAGAGACAGAAGGTGAGAAATCACCCCCTAGGGGGGATGGCCATGCCGCAATTCCTTTTCCCCCATTCTCCTCTCAGGATCTTGGGCACGCATACACATGCACCCGGTGTGAGTTTAAGCCACCAGATCTGGGACTCAAACCATGATCGACTACATGGGAGTCCAATGACATAGCCACTACACCAGCTGCTGGTCCCGTGACATAGATATATTTTTAAAATACTTTTATTCAGGGCAGTATGCTGGCTAAAGAATTAAAGAATATCTTAAAAAATAAAACGTGGTGGGGACCAGCAGATGGCATAATGGTTATATCGCTGGACTCCCACATAGTCACTCTGGCTTTCTATGTGTGTATGTCCAGAATCCTCAGAGGTGACTGGAGGAGAAGGGATTGTGTTGTGGCCATCCCCGTAGGGGGTGATTTCTTGGTTTATGTCTCTCTGGTGAGCACATGCACCCTATAGTAAATATCTCTTGGGACCAGCAGTTGGCGTAATGGCTATGTCACTGGACTCCCATGTAGTCGATCATGGTTTGAGTCCTGGACCCAGTGGCTTAAACGCACGCCGGGCATGTGTACGTGCGTGCCCAAGATCCCGAGAGGAGAATGGAGGAGAAGGGATTGTGGCGTGGCCATCCCCCCTGGGGGGTGATTTCTCGCTTTCTGTCTCTCTCTCTCTCTCTCTCTCTCTGTCTTTCTGGCGAGCGCACATACCCTATAGCAAAAACCCCTAAAAAAAAAAAAAAAAAAAAAAAAAAAACCCTCAAATAAATAAATAAGACATAGTGAAATACAAAAGAATGATACTTTTTTGGTAGCTGTATCTAAAGGTCCTGAGATTTTTTAAACGAAATATGTAAAAAAAGACTAAATGGAACCCAGCAGGTGGCATTGTGGGTTAAGGGCACTAGGCTCCCACGTGATCAACCATAGTTTGATTTCCAGACCTGGCAGCTTGCTTTCTCTTTCCTTCTCTCTCTCTCACTCTCTCACTCTGTCCCTCACTGGTCAATTTAAAATAAATAAATAAAGTTAAATAAAATAATTCTTTAAAAAAAAACTAAATTGAGCCAGCAGGTGGAATGGAGGTTAAGGTGCTGGATCCCACATGGCCAGCTATGTAGTTCAAGCACCAAACCCATGGCTTGAAAATCACACTAGTGGGGCCAGCAGGTGGCGTGGTGGCTAAGAGTACTGAACTCCCACATGGTCGACTGCAGTTCAAGTCCTGGACCTGACAGCTTGCTTTCTCACTTTCCCTCTCCCTCCCTCTCTCTCTTGCTCTGTCTCTCTCTGGTCGAACTAAAATAAGTAAATAAATAAATAAAGTTAAATAAAATAATTATTTAAGAAAATAAAAAAATAAAAGAAAATCACACCGGGTGCATTTGTGAGTACACCCAAAATTCAGAGGGGAGACTGGAGGAAAAGGACTGTAGCATTGCCATCCTTGAGGAGTGACTTCTCATTACCCTCTCCATCGTCTCTGGCTAGCATATGTGCCTATAGCAAAAACTAAAAACAGGCGAGCAGTTAGTGTAGTGGTTAAGGCACTGTACTCCCATGTGGTTGAACTTGGTTTGAACCCTGAACCCGGCAGCTTGAAACTCATGCCAGGCATATGTGCATGCATCCCAAAATCCCAAGAAGAGAATGGAGAATGGGGATTGTGGCATGGCATTCCCCCTCTATGGGATGATTTCTCTCTTTCTTTCTCTCTGTCTCTCTCTCTGGTGAGCACATGCACCCTATAAAAAAAAACTCAAAAAACCCCAAAAAAACAAACCAAAAAAGTCATAATATTATATATCATTAATTCTGTGATTTTGTCCACTTTAAAGTTTTAATCTTTTTCAGAACTTGTATTTATTCTTTTCCTAAGGAACTTTTGGGGAAGTGTTTTCTTAGTGGAATCACAACTCAGATCCTAGAGTTTATATTATTAAAAAAAAAAAAAAAAAAAAAAAAAAGGGACCGGGGTGGCATGGTGATTAAGATGCTGGTCTCCCACATGGCTGGCCACAGTTCAAGTCTTGGACCTGGTGGCTTGCTTTCTCACTTTTCCTCTCTCACACTCTCTCTCTGTCTCTCTGAGTGCACATGCCCTTTAGCAAATTAAAAAATAATTATGATTGGGACCAGCAGGTGGCGTGGTGGTTAAGGTGTTGGACACTCCCACATGACCAACCACAGTTCAAGTCCTGGACCTGGTGGCTTGCTTTCTTACTTTCTCTCTTTCTCTCTCTGGTCAAATTAAAATTAAGGGATGAATGAATAAACAAATATATTTAAAAATATATATATACTTAAAAAATTATGATGATAAATGAAATTAAATAAATAATGCTTTTTAAAAAAGATTTATTTTATTTAATTTTATTTATTCATTCATTTATTTTAATTTGACCAGAGAGGAAAGAACTGAAGGGGCCAGCAGGTGGAGTGGTAGTTAAGGTACATGACCAACTGGGTCCCAGACCCAGTTGCTTGAAAATCATACCATGCACATGTTCGTACATGCCCAAAATCCTAAGATAAGAAGGAATTGCAATGTGGTCATCTCACCACTTTCCCTCTGTCTGTCTCTCTCTTCTCTTTCTCTCTCTCCTTGGTGTGCACATACACTCTTTGGCAAGAAAAAGAAACAAGAGGGGAATAAATGTGTTGAAAGATAAGAAACTTTGGATGTAGTCAATAAAAAAATGTCAGATACTCAGATAAGTTGAATGGGTAAAATTTTAAATTACTTGGAATATAGCATGGAGGTTGAATTTCCTTTATCTGAAATGCTTGAGACCTTAAGTGTTTCAGATTTGGGATTTTTCAGATATTAGAATATTATGTTTGATATATTTGAGATATCTTGGGTTGGATCCGAAGTTTAAACATGAAATTTATTTATGTTTCACATACACCCTTAACACAAAGCCTGAATGTAATTATATAATTACACACACACACACACACACACACACACACACACACATATATATATATATATATATATATATATATATATTTTTTTTTTTTTTTTTTTTTTATGAAAGAGAGTATGAGAGGAGGAAAAGGAGGAGGGAAAGAGACACATAGGGTCTTGCCCCTTGCTGTCCTCTGCCCCGGCCTCCCAGGTAGCTAGGATTATAGGTATTAGGTATGTGCTACCATGCCTGGCCTGTTTAAGTTGATCTGGGACCCAAACCCAGGTTTGCAGTGTGGCCCTGCCTCACACAGTGCCATGGTACTATTTGTAGTACTGCATCTGGGCCAATTTCATGTGGTATTTTTAACACTTTTATATATGGAACAAATTTTATGTATATTAAGGTCAGGTATGGAATTTTCTATCCATGGTGTTATGTTGGCACTTAAAAAGTTTTCTTTTTTCACTCTCACATGCACACACATGCTCTATGATGAATAAAGAAAATTCAATACAAAAATGTCAAATTCATTTTACTTTCAACTGTTAGCAATGGCCTCCTGTATATCAGATTATTAGTAAAATAGCATAATCACTACCCTCTGATGTTTCTTTCCATTACTATAATCTACTAGGGAAAAAAGGAAAAAAAGTCAAAGGTGGTTTACATTATTTGCCAAGAGAATATAGTCTCTGTAAGTATGTACTGGTGAAACATTTATAAGCTCTACTTTTCTCTTGTAAGGGTAAATAAAAACATCCTGATTTACTCAGACTTTGATAACTGAACTCTATTTGACTTTAAATGAGAAAGTGGTTAGAAATTGGTAAACTGCATTGTGATATACTTCTCACATTACAGTTGTACAGAACATACTGTGATTGGCTTTGTGCTTTAATGGGCAAGTTTCTTCAGCAAATATATTTGAGTATGTTTTGTGTAAGGTACTATCCTTAATAGGAGAGAGAGAGCGAAGAACAAAACAGCCTAGGTCCTCATGGAACTTACATTCTTGTAGTTGAAGAGAGACAAGAAAACCATTAGGGTAATTCAGATGGTGAGAAATACTATTTTGGAAATAAACCAAATTATATAATTAGAGTGAAAGAAGGGCTACTTTAAATAAGATGGTTAAAGAAGGCTTCACTGAGGAGATAATGTTTGTATCAGGCATGAAAATGGAAAAGGAACTAATAATTTGATGAGATAAGAAAAAATTCTACAGGACCAGCTCCGTGGCCTGATAGTTAAGATAAATGGATCCCACATGGCCAACTACACAGTTTGAGCCCATGTTTGAGAAACATGCCGGATACTTACATGTGTGTGCCCAAAATCCCAAAAGAATAGAGAGATGTAAAAAAGATTGCTGTGTGATTATTCTGCATGGAGAGTGTGCTTTCTCCGCTCTCTCTCTTCTCTGGTGAACACTTGTGCCCTCTGGCAAAATAAATAAATAAGGGGAGGCAGAGAAAAAAAGAGAAAGAAAATTACAGTGGAAAAGAATAGCAAATGTAGGCTCTGAAGTAAAACTGGGTTTAGTATTTTAAAAGAATAGACCGAAAAGGTGAGTGTGGCTAGGATGTAGTGAGCCGGGGAAGAGTGGGAATAAGATTAAATTGACATGGAGTCAGCAGAAGGTGTGGTGGTTAAGGCACTGGACTCCCACTTGACTGATCATAGTTTGAGTCCTGGACCTGGTGGCTTGAAAATCATGCAGATGCATTTACACGTGTGCCCAAAATCCCAAGAGGACAATGGAGAGAAGGGATTATGGTGTGCCCATCCCCCCTGGGGGTGATTTCTCACTTTCCCTCTCTTGTCTCTGGCAAGTGTACGTGCTCTATGACAAAAGCCTTTAAAAAAAAAAGGTTTAAGTTGACAGGGAGACCTGTAAGCTATGTAGGACATAGTTTTAAAGAGCATTATTTTCTAACCAGACTTTTAAAACTTTTACAGGTAGCAGGAAATAATCTTTTTCATTTAAGTATTGCTTGTTTTCTGATTCTTGTACTTTTCTTTAAATTAGAATCATCTTATTGTGAAGGTTCCCCCATATCATGACCAACATATAACTTTGCCTGTGTCAGTGGGAATATATGTAGTGACCAATGCTGGAAGATCTCATGATGTGCAGCCATTCACTTACACTCCAGACCCAGGTATGTCAACATGAAAGATTCTAAACTAAAGTAATTAATCAGTTTCTAGTTCTTTAGAAGGATATAAGACCAGCTAACCAAAAAAAAAGAAAAAGTCACTAAGATGAATTGCTATTAGTCTCTTTTGAAGATGGTATTGTTTCCCAAGAAGATAGACACCAGATCCTATTGTTCTTTTACTAATATTATGTTAAGGGAATTGTTTCTACCTGATACTCAAATAATATAAGAAAAGCCAGGTCTGTTCTGGAATCCTATTCTCTGGAGCTCTTATAGGTTACTCCTTAGTAAGAATTACCACTCATTGGTGCCAGCAGGTGGGTTGGTGGTTAAGGTGCAGGACAGTACCCACATCGCCACTATAGTTTGAGTCCTGGACCTGGTGGCTTGAAACTCATGCTGGACATGTGTGTGCACATGCCCAAAATCCGAGGAGAAGGTATTGCAGCGTGACCATACCCCTTGGGGAGTGATTTCTCACTTTCTCTCTGTCTCTCCTCTCTGGCGAGCACATGTGCCTTATGGCAGAAAACTTAAGAAGAAGAATTATCATTCATCTTATGTGCAGAAAAATGAAAGTGATAATGTTGGGAGGTTTGACTGGTTTATAGAGTGATTTAGAGAGGTGAGAGATAAACTTGAGGTGGCAAATGATAAAAGTATCAAAGACTGATGAGTAAATGTCTGAACATTTTTAAGCATTTAGGTAAAGTAAGATACTTTAGAGGGACTAGCAGATGCATAATGGTTATGTTGCTGAACTCTCACATGGCCATCCATGGCTTGAGTCCCAGATGCAGCATCCTGGAACTCATGCCGGGCGCATGTGCATGCATCCCCAAAATCCCAAGAGAAGAAAATGGAGGAGAGGGGATTGTGACATGGACATCCCCTCGGGGTGATTTCTCGTTTTCTGTGTGTCTCTGGCCAGTGCACACACACTATTTCTAAAATAATTCTTTAAAAAAAAAAGGTGTTTTAGAAAACAGCAGATGGCATAATAATTATGTCACTGGGCTCTCACGTAATCAACCACTGTTTGAGTCCTGGACCCAGTGGCTTAAAACTCAAACAAGACGCACGGATGTACGTGCCCAGGATCCCAAGAGGAGAATAGAGGAAGGGATTGCGGCATGGCCATCTCCCCTTGAGGGTTGATTTCTCGCTTTCTTTCTCTCTGTCTTTCTTAAAGCACACAGGCCTTACAGCAAAAATCTTTCTTGGAAAAAAATTAAAAAGAAAGAAAGAAAAATAAAAGCAAAAAGAGCAACTGAAATATTAAAAACTAAAAGATACATGGCTAAGGAGTGTCTTATGAGTTGTTTGCCTGCACTTAGTTGTCTGAAGAAAAGTCTTCTTCTGGCAGAAGTAGGGAGAACATTTTGGAAATAGAAACTTTGTGTATTCTCTTGACCTAGGCTTGTTTTCTGCTATGGTTTCCATTGGTTTAGTTCATTTTATTCTCAGGCATACTTCAGAATTAGTGGTTCTTCCATATCTGGAGTTTATTGATACATTATTACCAAATAGTTCTGGATCCAGTGAGGTAGAAGGTGAGAAAACTATGTCAAGAAGCCCAACAGAAAAAGAAAACCCTGGCATCCGAAAGTAGGGAAAATGATAGCTGGGGCAGAGTATTTATAACTAGTCTCAGCAATTACTGTCAGTTTATCTATTTCCCATCCCCCCCTTTTTAAGAGAGATCTTTGCTATGGGACACATGCGCTCACCAGAGAGACAGAAAGTGAGAAATCATCCCCCAGGGGGGATGGCCACACTGCAATCCCTTCTCTTCCATTCTCCTTGTAGGATTTTGGACAGTATGCACACATGCCCAATGTGTTTTAAGCCGCCAGGTCCAGAACTCAAACCATGGTCAAATACATGGGAGTCCAGCGACATAACTATTACACCATATGCTGGCCCCCCTATTTTTTTTTTAATCATGTCTGAACTTTGCAGCACTGGTTATTTTCCACTAGTTTGCTACAAAAGTATACTAGGGTATAGCACTAATGAAATTCCTCTATTTCAAAACAAAAGATCACAAGTAAAAACTTTGTAGGAAAAGTTTAAAAATAATATTCTGGCTTCAACAGAAATAGAAGAAAGAAGATTGGTTGATATTCAAAGACCAAATATTTTATTTCTTTTTTTCCTAGAAAGGCCTTAAAAACCCAAATAACGAACCAGCAGGTGGTAGAGCGGTTAAGGCCCTGAACTCCAATGTAGCCGACCATGGTTTGAGTCCCAGACCTAGCGGCTTGATATTCAAGCCTCAAATGTGTGTGTACATGCCCAAAACCCCAAGAGGAGAATGAAGAAGCATGGATTGCAGTGTGGCCATAACCCTAGGGGGTGATTTCTCACTTTCTGTCTCTGACTCTATGTCTCTGGCGAGTGCATGTGCCCTAATAGCAAAAACTTCTCAAAACAAAAAATAAACAAACAAAAAAACAAAGAGGGCCAGAAGATGGCGTGATGGTTAAAGTGTTAGACTCCTACACAATCACAGTTTTGAGTCCCAGACCTGGCAGCTTTTTTTTTTTTTTTTTTTTTTGGAGAGGTTTTTGTTTTTGTTTTTGTTTTGCCATAGGGCGTGTGCACTCGCCAGACAGACAAAGAGAGACAGAGAGACAGAAAGCGAAAAATCACCCCCCAGGGGGGACAGCCATGCCGCAATCCCTTCTCTTCCATTCTCCTCTCAGGATCTTGGACACACACGCACCTGGCGTGAGTTTTAAGCCACCAGGTCTAGGATGCGAACCGCGGTCGACTACATGGGAGTCCAGCAACATAGCCATTATGCTAACTGCTGGTCCCCCTGGCAGCTTGAAAATCATGCAGGCATGTGTGCCCAGAATCCTGAGAGGACAATGATGGAGAAGGGATTGCAGTGTGACCATCCCCTCTGGGGGGTGATTTCTCAATTTCCCTCCCTTTGTCTCCCTCTGGCAAGTGCATACATTTCTATGTCAAAAACCTAAAAAGAAAATAAAACAAAACCAAGAAATTTGATTTAAATTAATGGTAGTTGGGCCGGCGGTGGCATGTGGTTGAGTCCTGGACTCCCACATAGCTGTTCTGGTTCTAGTCCTGGACCTGGCAGCTTTCTCTTTCTCTCTCTCTCATTCTGTCCCTCTCTGATCAAATTAAAATAAATAAAGTTACGTAAAATAATTCTTTTTAAAAAAATAATTAAATTCATGTTAGTTAAAGAACTGCAGTAGGGGATTAGCAGTTGGCACAGTGGTTATGTTACTGGACTCCCATGTAGTTGACCTCGGTTCAAGTCCTGGATCCGGTGGCTTAAAACTCAGGCTAGACACATGTGTGTGTGTGCCCAAAATCCCAAGAGGAGACTGGAGGCAAAGGGATTGCTGCGTGGCCATTTACCCTAGGGGGTGATTTCTTGATTTCTGTCTCTGTCTCTCTGGAGAGCATATGCACTCTATAGCAAAATCGCTCTCTCTCTCAGGACCAGCAGGTGGTGTGGTGGTTAAGGCACTGGACACTCCCACATGGCTGATCACGGTTTGAATCCTGGACCTGGTTGCTTACTTTCTCACTTTCCCTCCTTCTCTCTCTCTCTCTCTTTCTCTTTTTCTCTTTCTTTGGTTAAATTAAAAAAAAAAAAATTAATGAGCGAATAAATAAAATTGAATAAATAATAATTTTTTTAAAAAGAACTTCAGTATTTTCAAAGATAGTGTTAGCCCTGAGAATCCTTATTTCTCAGTGATGAATAAAATCTCTCTCATTCTCCTATTTTGACTAGGGTACATTCATAACAACCTGGAGATCATATTTGAATTTAGAATTTTCAAACTGCTTAGAGTTTATAGCGGCATGCAAAAAGAGGAGCCCCAGCCAGCCACCCTTTCTTTTCCCTACTTCTGGCTCCATCCTGTGCTTGGGGGGGACCTTGATGACCTAGCCAGTGCTGCCAAGTTCTGTCTACCCAATAGACCTGAGGTACTCATATGGTTGCCATAGTTGTACAGAAAATTTGGAGATCCTGAGTTGTTTTTGTTCTAAATATAAGGTCAAAGCAAGGGCTCAGATGAACATATCCTGGCTCTACATGCTTTTCCAGAAAAAGACACAAGACTCTCCATTACACTTTGGGGCTATCTTGCCCCAAATCATATATCTTATGTGTGTGCTCCCAGTTAAGTATATTGCAGTCACAAAACCTTTCTTTTGGCATTCTTTGCCATGTCTACTATGAGGATGAAGACCATTTTCAGCAACCAGACTATCAACATTCTTGTCAACATCATTCTGAATGGACACATAGTTATTGTGAAGGTTCCCAGAGGAGCCCTGTGGAGGGACTTCAATCACATCAATGTAGAGCTCGATCTCCTTGGGGAAAAAAAGAAGAGGCTGTGGGTTGACAAATGGTGGGGAAACAGAAAGGACCTGGCTACAGTTCGCACTATATATAATCATATACAGAACATGATTAAGGGTGTTACACTGGCTTCCATTATAAGATGAGGTCCGTGTAAAGGCATCCCTGAGCCCGCCGAGTTGGTACCATGAGCAAAGCTCACCCTCCCGAATTGAAAAAATTTATGGACAAGAAGTTATCATTAAAATTAAATGGTGGCAGACATGTCCAAGGAATATTGCGGGGATTTGATCCATTTATGAATCTTGAGATAGATGAATGTGTGGAGATGGCAACTAGTGGGCAACAGAACAATACTGGAGTGGTGGTAATACGAGGAAATAGTATCATCATGTTAGAAGCCTTGGAACGAGTATAAATAATGGCTGTTCAACAGAAAAACCCATGTCCCCTTGTCAACAGGCCCGTTTTTACTTATGATGTAAAAATCAGGTCATGTACATTTTCATAATAAGCTTTTTGTTAAGTAAAAAAAAAAAAAAAAAAAAATGAGGTCCGTGTAGGCTCATTTCCCCAACAATTTTGTTTTCAGGAGAATGAGTCTCTTGTTGAAATCCAAATTTCTTGAGTGAAAAATACATCCAGACGGTTCGAATGTGACTACGTGTTTCTGTTAAGTATCTCAGGCCCAGAAAAATGAGTTGATCCTTGAAGGCAACAACAGTGAACCTATTTCAAATACAGCTGCTTTAATAGAGCAAGCCACAATAGTTAAAAATAAGGATATAAGAAAATTCCTGGATGATGTCTGTGTCTCTGAAAAGGGAATAGTTCAGAAGGCCGATGAGTAAGATCTAAGAGTTTGCCAGCTATAGTAACAAAAAAAAATAAGATTATTTCTAAGGCCATTATATGATATTTTAAAGATAACAATAAAAGGCCACCACTGATTTGGGGTGGGGGATGGGAGACACCTTTGTTTTGTGGCCAGTTAGTCACTAAAACTTTGCTTAACCAATAATTAAAGCATCTCTTATTTTTTTTACTTTAGATCAGTAAACAGGAATTAGGGCATTAGAGAAAGGTTGGGTGTCGTCGAGTTGAGGATAAGGACTATATATAAAGAAAGAGGTGCAAAAACAACCATGTGAGAGAATTTGATAGGTATAGTAAAGGGACTATTAAGAAATGATGCTGTGGGGACCAGCAGTTAGCGTAATGGCTATGTTGCTGGACTCCCACGTAGTCGACCGCGGTTCGCGTCCCGGACCCGGTGGCTTAAACTCACGCCGGGGGCATGTGTGTGCGTGCCCAAGATCCCAAGAGGAGAATGGAGGAAAAGGGATTGCAGCGTGGCCACCCCCCCGGGGGGTGATTTCTCGCTTTCTGTCTCTCTGTCTCTCTCTTTCTGTGTGGCAAGCGCACATGCCCTATAGCAAAAACCTCTAAAAGAAAAAAAAAAGAAATGATGCTGTGAATTATAAATTATTTATGACTTCTTTTAATGCCTTTTAAGAGATACAAATAAATTTCAGAATAACTTAAAGTTTTTTTTGCATTTCAGTCTATTCAGACAGGCATCGCATTAGACATTATTTACCAAGATTCTGCCATGGTGATTCCTATTAGAAGTAGGGATATAAAATGGGACCAGCAGATAGCATAATGGTTATGTTTTCAGACTCTCACATAGTTGACCCAGTGACTTAAACTCTTGCCAGGCACGTGTGTGCCCAAAATCCCAAGAGGAAAATGGAGGAGAAGGGATTGCAGCGTGGCCATCCCCCCAGAGGGTGATTTCTTGCTGTCTCTCTATTTCTGTCTCTACAACAAGTGCATGTGCCCTATAGCAAAAATCTCTAAAAAAAATTTTAAAGTTGTCGTAGTGTATGTAATACATATGACTTTTTATTTATCTATTTTTGGAGAGGTTTTTGTTATAGGGCACGTGCGCTTGCCAGAAAGAGAGAGACAGAGAGACAGAAAGCGAGAAATCACCCCCCAGGGGGGATGGCCACACCGCAATCCCTTCTCCTCCTTTCTCCTCTCAGGATCTTGGGCACGCACACACATGTGCCTGGCATGAGTTTAAGCCACTGGGTCCAGGACTTGAACCGTGGTCGACTACATGGGAGTCCAGCGACATAGTCATTATGCCAACTGCTGATCCCATAATATATATGACTTGATACAGAGCAGTTCTCCATAATAGTGGCAAAGATGATCTTTTTCTTGTTGTTACAAAGATTAATCATAATATTAAAGATTCAATATATTCATTACAGTTATTTTAATTTCATTTGTACATTAATTGTTTCTGAATCAATATTTTATAATCATCTTTGTAGGTGAATGGTAAATTTTGTTATCACTAACATTCCAATATATTTGATAAGTTTTAAATGTCTGGTATTTTGACATTAATCTTCCACTTATCTAATATCAATATGTGTACTACTACAGGAAGGATATTTTTTAAATAATTATTTTATTTAGCTTTCATTTATTTATTTATTTCAATTTGACAAGAGAGGAACAGAGAGAGAGAAAGAGAGAGGGAACGTGAGAAAGCAAGCCACCAGGTCTAGGCCAGGTCCAGGATTTGAACCGCAGTTAGCCATGTGGGAGTCCAGCGCTCTTAACACCATGCCACCTGCTGGCCCCCAGGAAGGATTGTTTTAAATTGTTGTTTTGGTTTTGTTTTGATAATTTGGTGTGTTTTAGAGGATAGACTGCTAGTTATAGAAACTTAACCTAATTTTTTTTTTTCTTAAAAAGATTATTCTATTTAATTTTATTCATTGTAATTATTTTATTTTATTTTTATTTATTTTTTTATTTTTTATTTTTTTTGGAGAGGTTTTCGCTATAGGGCGCGTACGCTCGCCAGACAGACAGAGAGAGACATAGAGACAGAAAGCGAGAAATCACCCCCCAGGGGGGATGGTCATGCCGCAATCCCTTCTCCTCCATTCTCCTCTTGGGATCTTGGGCACGCACGCACATGCGCCCGGCGTGAGTTTTAAGCCACTGGGTCCGGGACGCGAACCACGGTTGACTACGTGGGAGTCCAGCGACATAGCCATTACACTAACTGCTGGTTCCCTATTTTATTTTTTTGAAGTTAACCAGAGAGAGACAGAGAGAAGGAAAGTGAGAAAGCAAGCTGCCAGATCTGGGACTTGAACCGCAGTCAGCCATGTGGGAATCCACCTGCCTTAACCACCACTCTGCCTGCCAGCCCCTAATCTAGAATTTCTACTACACAAATAATTTAATGTTGCCTTATGAGAAAATAGTCTAATGAAAGAATTTCAAGATACATATTTTGTTAGGATGAATAAATTTAAATAAATATTTTCATCTTTTTTTTTTCTTTTTCTTTTTTTTAATAGCAGCATCTGGTGCTTTGAATGTAAATGTGAAGAAGGAAATATCTAGTCCAGCAAGACCTTGTTCTTTTGAAGAAGCCATGAAAGGTACCAAGTTTTTTCTTCTCCAAACTATAAATAGGTTATTCTATATGTTTTCTCTAGCACACCTTAATGTTTTGTTTTCTCTTAGGTACTTATCACATGTAGCAGGGTATCTTTCATATTGTAAAATAGATACTTGTTAAACATTATGGACTACAAAACAAAGATTTGCTTTCTATCCTGATATTTTCCTTTATTCTGTATATAAACATAATGGTATTTTAACGCATATATTGGAGTAAAGAAGTTTTGTTTTAAAATTCTCCAGTATTAAAACTCTTAAAAGTATAGGGCCAGCAGATGACATGGTGATTATGGGTGCTGGACTCCCACATGGCTGACTATGGTTCGAGTCTCAGACCTGCTGGCTTCCTTTCTCCCTTTCTCTCTCTCTCTTTCTCTTCCCTATCTGGTTAAATTTAAAAAAAAAAAAAAAAAAGTTAAACAAAAATCTTTAAATTAAAAAAAAAAGTATGTATGAAATTGGGGCTGGCAGGTTACATGGTAGTTAAAGATATTGGACTCCCACGTGGCTGATTGTGGTTTGAGCCTTGGACCTGGCAGCTTGCTTTCTCACTTCCTCTCTCTCTTTCTCTGGTCAAATTAAAACAAGTAATAATAATAAATAAGGTTAAATAAAGTAATTCTTTTTTTAAAAAGTATATATGAAGTACAATAATGTAAAATAGATTCTATACTACAGGTATTTGAAGATTTATTTTAGGTTCTTTCATTATCATTCTTCCTTCTGCCATCTTTATTTTTTTCCTCTGATAGTCTTAAGAGACAATGAAAATAAACTATGTTTAGTATGTTGTAATGTGGTAAAGAGATTATTACCTTAGCAAATTTCTAATACTACTGTGGTATCCAGTGAAGAAGCTAAGTGTCTTTATATATGAGGATGCCAAACACATAATGGCATATCCCTACAATTCTGGTTTTCATTTATATTTTTCTGCTTTTATAATCATGAGTTTTATATATGAGGATGCCAAACACATAATGGCATATCCCTACAATTCTGGTTTTCATTTATATTTTTCTGCTTTTATAATCATGAGTTAAATCATATTAAATAAAACATGTTAATATTTATGCTTTCAAGGAGCGTAATATGCTTAATTTTATGAAATACAATGAAGTTTTTTTGTATTGTTAGTAATAATATTCAGATTTCACAAATACAACATGCTCAATATAGCTTGTCATTGTAATTTCTGACCATGAACACTTTCCAGAGTAGATTAATGAGGATTTATGGACTAGTGAAAAACTATCAGGATTATCAAATTCACTTGAAAGAAAATTCATAAATCTTTGAATAGCCACACTCAAAATTTATTGAACATATTAGATGCTAAGCAATATACTGAACTCTTTACTGCCATTATATTATTTAATCTTCCAGATTCTATGAGATAACTAACTTGTCACTTCATAGATGAGGAAGCCAAAGCTCCAGAGAAGTTAAATAATTTGCCCAAAGTTCACTTAGTTAGGATTAAAAAATTAGTTTGGGTTTGTAAGATAATACATATAAGCAAAAATCATTCAGCCCATTTTTATTGGATAGATAATAGCACAGTTAATTAATATTAAAGAAAGTCAAGGGTGTTTGTGATCTGTCCTTTGCCATCTTTCAGGCATCTATGCTTTTCTTCAAAAATCTCTAATGCTATTTTCATAGAGCATCAATCTAGATGGTATGTGTTTTATTGTAATGTATAAAAGTCATCAAATTATATAACAAAAATGTTGAAAAATAAAAAATAAATGGAAAAATAAATGGAAATATAAATAAATGGAAAAATAAAAAATAAATGGAAAATTCACCCCATAATTTCCAATTACTAACAAAAAAAATTGCTGAGATACAGCTAAAACTAGGCCTGAGAAGGACATTTATAGCACCAAACAAATTAGAAAAGAGGAAAGGTTGGCTAGCCCCTAACCTGGTGGTTAAGGTGACTGGATCCCACATGACCAACCACATGATTTGAGTCCCAGAGCCAGTGGCTTGAAAAACACATCAGGGGGATCAGCAGTTGGCGTAATGGCTATGTCGCTGAACTCCCATGTAGCCGATCGCGGTTCGAGTCCCGGACCCAGTGGCTTAAACTCACGCCGGGCGTGTGTGCATGCGTGCCCAAGATCCCAAGAGGAGAATGGAGGAGGAAGGATTGTGGTGTGGCCATCTCCCCTAGGGGGTGATTTCTCGCTTTCTATCTCTGTCTTTCTGGGGAGCACACACACCCTATAGCAAAACTCCCCCCCCCCCAAAAAAAAAGACACATCAGGTGCTTGTGGGTGCATGCCCAAAATCTCAAAAAGATAGAGAAATGGAAGAGAAAGGATTGTAGTGTCACCATGCCCTATTGGGGTATGCTTTCTCTCTGTGTGTCTCCCTCTCTCTGTCTCTCCTTGGTAAGCACATGCACCCTCTGGCAAAAAAAAAAAAGGAAGAAGAAGAAGAAGAAAGGAAAGAAAGGGACAGAAGAATGACTAGCAGTTGAATATTATTACAGCATCAGCTTAAGATGACACTAATGGTCTTTGAAAGTCTTCTGTGAGATAGTACAAAACTACTTTTACATTCCTGCTGTACAAATGATCTGAAGTTTTGTGGCACACACATACACTTAGCTAGCATGTTTAAAAAATAGACATTTAGAGCCAGCTAGGTGATAGAGTGGTTAAGGTGCCCAGATCCCACTAGGTTGACTATATAGTTCAAGTCCCAGACCTGGTGGTTTGAAAGACATGCCGGGGGGGACCAGCAGTTAGCGTAATGGCTATGTCGCTGAACTCCCATGTAGCTGACCGCAGTTCGAGTCCTGGACCCGGTGGCTTAAACTCACGCCGGGCACGTGTGCGTGCGTGCCCAAGATCCTGAGAGGAGAATGGAGGAGAAAGGATTGCGACATGGCCATCCCCCCGAGGGGTGATTTCTCGCTTTCTATCTCTCTGTCTCTCTCTGTCTTTCTGGTGAGCGCACACGCCCTATAGCAAAAAACTCTCCAAAAAAAAAAAAGAGAGAGAGAAGAAAAACATGCCAGGTGCCTGTGCATGTGTGCCCAAAATCCCAGGGGAGAATGGAGGAGAATGGTTTGTAACATGGTCCTCTCCCTTTAGGATGCTTTCTCACTTTACTGCTTTCTGTGACTCTCTTCAGCAAACTTACATACTCTATAGCGAATTAAAATATAATAATTTTTTAAGTAGACATTTAAATCATGATATATAGTCAATAAATTCTAGAAGTTAACAAGTTCTAGAATGAAATAATTGGTTATTTTGGGAATTTTAAACTTTGTGTGTGTGTGTGTTTGCAGCAATGAAAACTACTGGATGTAACTTAGATAAGGTAAATATTCTTCCCAATGCCCTGATCACTCCACTCATATCAAGCAGTATGATTAAGAGTGAAGATGTTACTCCAATGGAAGTAACAGCAGAAAAAAGATCTTCTCCTATTTTTAAGGTGAGCTATCTTGACTAATGGCCTAGATCTTAATTTCACATATGAAAATTGCTGTATTTTACTTTTCCTGTTTCTTTCACATTTGTCTTGCTTTGGAGTCACATAATGAATTTTGGTTTTCAAAATTAATGCTTTATATTTCAGCAAAATTGCCCACAAGTGATTTCAATATAAATTTTGATAAGGGAGACACTAACATGTTAGCTAGACCTGTGGAATATGGTTAATCAAAATACTAATTTTAGCACTATCAGAATTAAAGACATTTTTATTTATTTTTCTTTCTGTCTTTTCCTATAACTACTTCTCCCTTTTTCTCTTTTTTCCCCTTATAATGTTACTAAAGACTATAAAATTAAGATATTTTTGAAATCTGCTGTTCATGAACTGTAGAATCACTGTGTTCTTACTACCCTTTATTTGTCTAAACATGTCAATGGCTGACCATTCTTTTACTTTCTTGTTTGGCTATCTTTGTTTATAATACTTTAAAATATATATCCAATAACAGATATGTTATTGTAGAGAATCACAATCTTGTACTTGTTTCTAAAGTAGGAAATTATCCCTTCATATGTTTTCAGAATAGTAATTTTTGAAATATTATGTGAGCTTATTAATGTTTACATATACATATTTTGGGGGAATTTTTTTTGTTTGTTTAGACTACAAAGACAGTTGGATCAACTCAGCAAACATTAGAAAATATCTCTAACATAGCAGGAAGTGGATCTTTTTCATCACCACCATCTTCCCACTTACCTTCTGAAAATGAAAAGCAGCAACAGATACAGCCAAAAGCGTACAACCCAGAGACTCTGACAACTATCCAAACACAGGACATCACACAGCCTGGTACCTTTCCAGCAGTCTCTGCTTCCAGTCAGCTGCCCAATAGTGATGCACTGCTGCAGCAAGCATCTCAGTTTCAAACGAGAGAGACTCAGTCAAGAGAGGTACTGCAGTCAGATGGTACAGTAGTTAATTTGTCACAACTAACTGAGGCATCACCACAGCAGCAACAGTCACCATTGCAAGAACAAGCACAGACTTTACAGCAGCAGATTTCATCAAATATTTTTCCATCACCAAGTAGTGTGAGTCAGCTACAGAACACTATTCAACAGTTGCAAGCAGGGAATTTTACAGGCAATACTGCTAGTGGCAGCAGTGGGAACGTTGACTTGGTCCAGCAAGTTTTAGAGGCACAACAACAGTTATCTTCAGTTTTATTTTCTGCTCCAGATGGTAATGAAAGTGTTCAAGAACAGCTTAGTGCAGATATTTTTCAACAAGTCAGTCAGATTCAGAATAGTGTAAGCCCTGGGATGTTTTCTTCAACGGAGCCAGCAGTTCATACCAGACCAGATAATTTAATAGCTGGAAGAGCTGAGAGTGTTCATCCCCAGACTGAAAACACATTATCCAGTCAACAACAGCAACAACAGCAACAGCAAGTGATGGAATCATCGGCTGCAATGGTGATGGAGATGCAACAGAGTATCTGCCAGGCTGCTGCCCAAATTCAGTCAGAGTTATTCCCTTCAACTGCTTCAGCAAATGGAAACCTTCAACAATCGCCCGTGTACCAGCAGACTTCACACATGATGAGTGCACTATCTAACAACGAGGACATGCAGATGCAATGTGAATTATTTTCTTCTCCTCCGCCAGTTTCTGGAAATGAAACTTCTACAACCACCACACAGCAGGTTGCAACCCCAGGCACTACCATGTTTCAGACATCAAGCTCAGGAGATGGGGAAGAAACTGGAGCACAAGCAAAACAGATCCAGAGCAGTGTCTTTCAGACCATGGTTCAAATGCAGCATAGCGGAGAAAGTCAACCTCAAGTTAACCTTTTTTCATCTACAAAAAGTATGATGAGTGTCCAGAATAGTGGGACTCAACAACAAGGTAATGGTTTATTCCAGCAAGGTAATGAGATGATGTCACTTCAATCTGGGAATTTTTTGCAGCAGTCTTCTCATTCACAGGCTCAGCTTTTCCATCCTCAGAATTCTATTGCTGATGCTCAGAACCTTTCCCAGGAAACTCAAGGTTCTATTTTTCATAGTCCAAATCCTATTGTCCACAGTCAGACTTCTACAACGTCTTCGGAACAAATGCAGCCGCCCATGTTTCACTCTCAGAGTACCATTGCTGTGTTACAAGGCTCTTCAGTTCCTCAAGACCAGCAGTCAACCAACATATTTCTTTCCCAGAGTCCTATGAATAATCTTCAGACTAACACAGTAACCCAAGAAGAACAGATTTCATTTTTTGCAGCCCAGAACTCAATTTCTCCACTTCAGTCAGCCTCAAATTCTGAACAGCAAGCTGCTTTCCCACAGCAAGCTCCAATATCACACATTCAGACCCCTATGCTTTCCCAAGAACAGGCACAACCCTCTCAGCAAGGTTTGTTTCAGCCTCAGGTGTCCCTGGGCTCTCTTCCACCTACTCCATTGCCTCAGAACCAACAAGGAACAATTTTCCAGTCACAGCACTCAATAGTTGCCATGCAGAGTAACTCTCCATCCCAGGAGCAACAGCAGCAGCAGCAGCAGCAGCAACAACAGCAACAGCAGCAGCAGCAGAGCATTTTATTCAGTAATCAGAATACCATGGCCACGATGACATCTCAAAAGCAACCACCTCCGAACTTGATATTTAACCCAAATCAAAATCCAATGGCTAATCAGGAGCAACAGAATCAGTCGATTTTTCACCAACAAAGTAATATGGCCCCAATGAACCAAGAGCAGCAGCCCATGCAATTTCAGAATCAGCCTACAGTTGCTTCACTTCAGAACCCAGGTCCTACCCAGTCTGAATCATCACAGACCTCCTTGTTCCATAGCTCTCCTCAGATTCAGTTGGTACAAGGGTCACCAAGTTCTCAAGAGCAGCAAGTAACACTCTTCCTCTCTCCAGCATCCATGTCTGCCTTGCAGACCAGTATAAACCAACAGGACATGCAACAATCCCCTCTTTATTCCCCTCAGAACAACATGCCCGGAATCCAAGGGGCCACATCTTCAACTCAGCCGCAGGCTCCTTTATTTCACAACACTGCAGGAGGCACAATGAACCAACTACAGAGTTCTCCTGGCTCATCTCAGCAGACTTCAGGAATGTTCTTGTTTGGCATTCAAAATAGTAAGAAACTCTCATTTCTCATTACTTAATTAAAATAGATAGTTATTATTTGAAGGAAGCAAAAGGCAGTAGTTTTAAGACCACAGATTGTAGTTAGGATTCTACTATTTACAGACTATGAGATCTTGGACAAGTTATTTGGCCTTTATGAGCCTCAATTTCCACATCTAAAATGACAATATTACATACTTGGCAAGGATATGGGAGGATTACATATGATAATATATAAAAATGTATGTGTGCCATTTTAAATTATAAACTTGAAAGGAAAATGAAGTAAGAATGACAGATAATGTGCTTGCTTCAGCAGCACATGTACTAAAAAAGAATGACATAATATCTCAGCCAACTAAAGTACATTCTAAGGAAGTAGAAATCCATCTTTAATGTTTATATATCAAGGAAATTATATAGGACTTAGGATGATATCTAAGCGAAGTTGTATTTTGATACTACTTGAAAGAAACATAAGATGAATTCCATTACCATGCTATGAAAATCTTTTTCTTGGACTGTTAAGTGCTTCACTTTTAATAATATTCTGGGTGAATACAGTAATGAATTTCCCCTCAGCAACTAATAAATACCTTCTCATGAATCTTAACTAATCAGGTAGCTTCTATTTTCAATATCTCTGCAGACTGTAGTCAGCTTTTAACCTCTGGACCAGCCACATTGCCAGATCAGTTGATGGCCATAGGTCAGCCAGGCCAACCACAAAATGAGGGCCAGCCACCTGTGACAACACTTCTTTCTCAGCAAATACCAGAGAATTCTCCACTGGCATCCTCTATAAACACCAACCAGAATATTGAAAAGATTGATTTGCTTGTTTCATTGCAAAACCAAGGGAACAACTTGACTGGCTCTTTTTAACTGGATATGTAAGTATTACATTTTGGATTCTTATTTAAAAACATAAATATATATATTTTTTCTTTATTCATGATAGAGCACATGAGTGTGCCCAACAGAAGAGAGAGCAGAGCACCCTCCAGAGTCTGCTCATGCTATGATCCCCTTCTTCCAATCCTCCAGTCCTCCAGCTCATCTTGGGCACTCACTTGTGTGCCCTGCTTGTTTCAGGCTAATGGCAAACTGCTATCACATTGTGGGATCTGACTTCTCTTGAGTAGCTTATTACTGCTGCTCTATCCAGCTGACCCAATTTTTTTTAAGAGAGAGATTTTTCACTGTACGGCATGCATATTTGCCAGAGAGACAAACAGAAAGCGAGGAATCACCTCCCCTCAGGAGAATGGCCATGCCACTATCCCTTCTCTTCATTCTTCTCTCGGGATTTTGGGCACATACACACATGCACCTGGCATGAATGTTAAGCTACTGGGCCCGGGGCTTAAAACTGCAGTCGACTACATTGGAGTCCAGCAATGTAACCATTATGCCATCTGCTGGTCCCAGACTGGCCAAAATTATATTCTCTTTAACAGATTTGGGTTAAGTAATAGCACTACTTAGACTAATAATTATTCAAAATATGGCTAAAAAGATGGCACTTTTTTACTCAGAATGGATTACTCTGAATGATAGCTTATGGTTGTATTGTTAATATTGTACATTCCTTTTGGCTCTAAGTTTCCTTTGAAATGACAGAACATCTGATGAATGCAAAATGTTTTTCCTTCATATTATACATTGAATATGATAGTGTTTCATCTCTTCTTTCTTCATGAAAGTAAATGAATCAGAAAAGTCTGTAAGTTTCATTTATAGTATGCAATATACTTTGGGATCATTCAGGGTGATGAGAGGAACTTGATAAATACTTTCCCTCCCTTGTGAGTTATAATAAACTTTTTCTTTTTTTTAGAAATTCCACAAGGAAAATCCTGATTCCAAGATGGCCTGAGATGTGTGGCTCCACGAAGATTATTGAATTGTTCCTTTAAAAACAAAACAAAATATGAAAAACTACATTCGAGTAAATGGATAGATTTTACTCTTGACTGCAAAAGAGCACATCTTGCTGCTTGTTGCAGTGATTAGCCACCGATGTTAACATCTTCGTGTTTTATGTTCCTAATAACAGTGATGACTGAGAATCTATTTGAGTTTCCAGCTGACAGAATTAATTGTCGCTATTTTCCTAGGCACAGTTTCTTTAAAAATATGGTTTAAATTCAAGGCTGGACCTCTCAGTTATTATTGCTATTAGAAAATATTATTTGTCATGCTTAATTTGTTCATTGTTTTCTTTCCTGCATTGTTTTAGTCAGGTAATGGCTTTTGAAAATGTAAAGTTCAGTAATAACTAAGGCTGTGATTCTTTTAATATGAAAAGCACAGCTGCTGGCCAAAGTGAAGGAATCTTTTTTCAGTTTTTATGGAGAAACTGAGGGGTAACATTCTGATAAGTGAGCTGTATTAAGAACTATACACAGATAAGAGGAGTTTTGATTTAATGTAAAGGTAGATGACAACTGGGGACAGCTGGAATGCTATTGGTTTTATTTTTCCGAGAGTTGTTAGTTTTCTGTTTCTACTGAAGGGGTTAGCCATAATTGTGCTTAGAAAATAATTGCCTTGCTCTATAAAAAATGAAGGGCATAATACGTGGTAAATTCAGATATCCTCCTACAGTAGTTTAAACTGACAAGTTAATTTGAGTCTGTTTTCTTCCTAACCCAGACTTAAGCTGGTATTCCCTTTATGCACACATCTATATTATTTTTTTAATCTCTTTTTCACTTTATTTTAGACAACTATTAATAACTACTGGCTTTGTGATCCTGTAGCAACTTAAAGGAAAAGGCCACATTGATCTAGGGTGACCTAGCAATCCTGCAGCACAGAGCAGGGAATACTCTTAGGAATTATTGGATGTTGATTCCTGAGATACAATGTATTTTTTTTTTTTCCATGAACGGTGCTGTTCTGAAGTCTTCAATTTTTTTCCCTCTAATAGTATAAATTTTAATTTAAAAAAACAAACAAATTTGTTGAAACATAATTTTTCCCTGAGCTGCAGTGAGTATAATTCACTTGTCACCTCAGTGCTTTACAGTTTCAAGTGGTCACTTACCTGATGGTTCCCACAAGCCTTAGGCTTTACAGGGTCATTATCATTGACTTAAAATGAAGAATTAACTTATTACATCTAAAAGAGCAAAATAACACACTCCAGAACTTGCAGTTGTAGCATTAGTTACTACAGTTTTGGGTGTTCTTATCACCCATGGGATGCCTGCTTCTCACTACCGCCTGTGTCTGGACACGTGCTTATGTCTCATTTTCCTTTGGGCATGTGGAAAGCTGTCAGTGCAGTGTAAGGCCAACATGTGTGTGGCTTCTGTGTGTTGATAAAATGTTTTGATATCTTTGTCCTGTTCATTTTTTAAGTGTACAAAAAACAGCCTGTTGATTCTTATTGAAGGCTACTTTTCTGTTTGATTTTTTTTTTCTATCCTATACATTTAATTGAACTGTATGGAATTGTGATATTGGTTTTGTTTATACAGCTAGATTTTCCTCCCTTTTTTTGTGATGGTCTTCCTTTGTTCTTTGGATGTGTTCTTCTATTTTTTTCTTTTTTTCTCATATGTTCTCTCTACTCCCAACCCTTTCTTTCTCTCTCTGATTGAGAGGCATTGAATTACGTTTCAGTAGTACAGGCTTCTTGCCGATATGAAGGGAACTTTTCAGAAAGAGACCTGCTCTAGGTCATTTAATTTTGAATACAGTTTTCAATCGTTCAAGTTTTGGATGGTTTATATCTAACGTGTGTTTCATTTTTTTGGAAAGCTATATTTTGTATTTAGGAAATGGTATACTATTTTGCTATTTGTACTGAGTGAGTACATTGGCATAAATATAGAAATTTATATATATACATATATATAAACTATTCTTTTTTTGCCACACATTTTTGTGGTAAATTTGTGAGTTTGTCTGATGTTCTACCACAACGTGGCGTCTGATAACAGTGAGGGGGGGTTTGTTATGTCTTTATTGAGTATTTAAGTATCTTTTGAAATAAATGACCTGTTCATCTGTGGCCATTCCATCAGGCAATTCCTTGATGTTAGTGAGCTAAAGGCAGCTTATTGTGTGTTTGCTGGGTCTTTGACTCAGCAAAATGTTAGAGTAAGGAAACCCATAGAGGCAATTGTGTCAAATGGTGTTTCACAAGAATGAGCCATTCAGTCTTTGCTCACTATATATTTAATATTTTATTATTGTTGTTATTGTTATTAATTGGCTTTCTGTATTCTATGCCTTTTATTTATAAAGACACTAAAAATAAAACCCATGTTTGTAATTTTAATAACATTTTCCCCATCTTGTAATATCCAGAGCTACTTTATAAATTCTCTGAACCAAAAGTATTTTCTTCAATATAGCTCTTCTCCCCCGACCCCTATCAGGTAACATTACCCAGTAGAGTTCAGGTTATGAGAAGGATCAGCCACACAATCCAGTGCTTCTGTTTTAAAATATAAAATTCTAACCCTAGAGGGCTGACTGTAATGTCAGAGAAAACAAATCAAGCAGCTAGAAAAAGTCGAAGTAAAAAACTGGTTTATTTCTGAATTTTTTTGAATTTTTTCCTAAGAGACATAGTAAAATTAAGAAATCTGTTCACTGAGTTTTTAATTAGAATGTCTGTGACTACCATACTCTGAAGTGGTAGTGAGAAGACTGGCTTGTGTGCTGACTGACTTTTGTTCTGTGGTTTAGCAAGAGGTTTATTGTTGTGAAATGTTAATTGGCAATGCCAAGTCACTGGGACCAATTTTCTGTTTTATAATATCTGAGTTTAGAACAGAACATAAACCTGAACTGTAGTGGTTTGATTGGATGAAGGCAGAAAACCCAATTTTTAGTCTCATAAATTTTGTGATTATTTATACAAGGGCTGTGCTATGCTCCCATATTCTTATTCAATTAATAGGGTTTTTTTACATTGGTAAATGGTCCTTACCCCTAAAGGTCAATTTTAAGTAAAACATTCTTAATATACACTTTGGTTACAAAGAGTGTTTGTCTTCTTACTGAAGAGTTAGCTCAGTGGTTGATACTTATGCTAATCAGTGCAGTTTCCCAATTACTGTTACAAGTTATAGCTGCAATGGGGGAGACTTAGAAAGCAGCAAAAGTCTTGGAAGCAACAATTAATTAAATTTATTTATGGCAGAAGGACCTAAATAAACTGTGAACCACATTTTCTTTCTTTATATTGTTACATTCAATTTGTTCTTTCAGCAACTCACATTAATGCTTGGAGCTTATCTGTGTATGTGTGTGTGTGTATGTTAGTGCATGTGTGTGTGTTATTCTTTATTGTCATTCCACTATAGATCCATACAAGCATGGGAGAAAATAATTAGAAGTCAAGTTTTGCTTTTCAGCTTTATCGTGTTACCTTCAAGATTAGAGTACATGTTGTTATGTAGCCAATGCAAATCTGTTTTAACCAGTCTCCCTAGAACAGGTTTTTTTAAAGGGCTATGTTTATTATAGAAGCAGTATTAATGAGGGATTTTTTTCACCATCCATCCCTCTATTCTTCCCTTCCTTCCATCCATCTATCCACCCATCCTCCCTTGCCTTATTTTTTGTGATAGCATATGAGCTATAGTTTAGAATTCCATTGTTGTGTGTTTCCTGTCCATCAGAACCCTAGAATAAAGGAAATATGTCAAAGAAATGAGTAAATTGTATCTGAGTCCCTCCAGAACTAAGGTAATTCCTTTTGGCAACTTAAGCCATTATAAATACTTGTTTTGAAAACTGAAATCTGTTACATGCATCATAAATAAGGACCAGAATAATTTAATTTCATAATTACAGTCTGAAAGTCAACATAATTATGAATATTTACTAGGAGTAATCTGAGAATTTGGGGACCAGCAGTTGGCATAATGGCTATGTCGCTAAACACCCATGTAGCCGACCACGGTTCGAGTCCCGGACCCAGTGGCTTAAACTTGCTGGGCGCGTGTGCGTGCATGCCCAAGATCCTGAGAGGAGAATGGAGGAGAAGGGGTTGTGGCGTGGCTATCCCCAGTAGGGGGTGATTTCTCACTTTCTGTCTCTGTGTGTCTCTCTCTGTCTCTCTGGTGAGCACATGCACCCTATAGCAAAAACTTGTCCAAAAAAAAAAAAAAATCTGAAAATTTGTCATCTTGGTGGTAAAAATTTCTGTTCTAATATCTGTTTTTTATGTTTTTTTAAATTACTTGAAGATTATCTTATTTCACACATTGGAAATTATTCTATTAGCCTTACTCTGTTTCATAACCATAGACTTCATAACTAAGAACCATTTTATGTCTGCACTGCATATCTTTGACTCATATGGAGGGACTCAATGAAGTCTGTAAAAGGCTATAATTCAGCATACATTAGAAAAGACTGAAACTTCAGTATATACTATAGTAAGTGCGTTAGTAGAATCTTATAACATGTATTAGAAGAGTTTTTTCCTTTGCCTGTTTGTGTCACCAAAGCTAAATAGTGCAGCTCATGTTCCTAATGTAGTAAATATCAGAATTTGTCTACCTATGGTGTCATTTGTAAATTGTCCCAATGCTCTAATTACTTCTTAAATCCCAATTTATTTCCATGCCATTCTACCCTCCTTTCTTAATAAACTTGTTTTTACTCCACTTTCTCTTTCAGACAATTTTTTAAATTAATATTTTATATCGAGATTAAATGCTTATGAAAAGTGCCTTTTCACCATGATAGTGCCCCCTTCTTAGAACTTTATTTTTCATTATTGCCAAAAATATATGAACAAATGGTTTTGACAGATCCCAACTTTAACTTTTTCTTTCCATTTAGCCATTCTTTTATTCATTTCCTGGTCACTATTGAAGACAATTTCAAAAGTCTCTTTGGCTTAAGAATAAACGAATTGTCCCTTGGGGAATATTACAGAATTTTCTGTTTAGGCTATATCTAATTAACTATAAATTTGCCTTCTTCTCAACCAATGATAGGTCTTATCTGAATACTAATAAAAACCTTACTCCCTGTGAGACTGCAAGTACCAACTGTATGTAGTTAAATTTCGAAATTTAGGAGGCCAGCAGATGGCATAGAGGTCAAGGCAGCTGAAGGCCACATGGCCCGCTATTGCGGTTCACATCCCAGACCTAACAGCTTAAAAAACAAGTCAGGCATGTGTGCCCAGAATCCCTAAAGGAGTAGGGATTGTGGCATGGCCATCACTCCTGAAGGATAATTTCTCACTTTCTGTCTCTCTCTCTTTCTAGTGAGCACATGTGACTTATAGTAAACAAACAAACAAACAAAAACAAGAAAGAAAGAAAGACAAGAAAAGAAAAGAAAGAAAGAAACATAATAAAAACTTTAAACATTTTTTTCAGAATTTAGGAAATGTTTAAACCATCTTCTGTGGTCTTAGTTTACATCGTTGAAAATAAATCACTAAAACATAGGTTAGATCAGGCCTGGTAATGTCAATTTTTTCTAATTAGACAAGGTAAAGTAGTTAATTATCGTGTACTTATCCATCAGAACTTAGGTTCATTTACCCAGGAAAAATGGTGTCCAAGGAAATAGGAAGAAATAACTGCATCCCTTCAGACCCAAGATGATAGTTCTTTTCCATCAGATACTGTTGGATTGGGTGTCCTCCTGGGGTTTTTTTGTTAATTTTGCTAGTATTCCAGGTTCCTTACCACATGATAGGGCTTGAAGAAAGGGCCATTAGTAACAGGTCAAGGTAGGAATACCTTTGGGATAGAGCTGCTTTCTCCCTGCAAGCATTTCTGTGACTGTTAGCACTGAGGACTGCAAGCCTTTATGCAATATTCATAATGCCCTATTGATATGCACTTTAATCATTCCAAAGAAGCCAAGAGTGCTGTATAATGATAATTCCTTCTTAATGCATATACCTTAACTGGTTAGAATTCTCTGTCCCTTTTTATTTTGAAGAGCTAACTTGGCCTAAGTGTCATGTGGATATTTCCTAAAATGAATGTATAGTAAGACTTAAGACTTTGAAATGTAACTGACTATAAGGAGAAGTTATTACCCATTAGCAGATAATTTTAGAATCACTGAAATGTCTAGCTTGCTAATCTATATGTTTGAGAGTTAATTAAAACTGGCCCTCCTTCCTCTATGTTTTGTGACATGTATATAAAAAAATTATACATATACTTTCCTACCTATGTAGTATGTATAAACCATTGGTTCTCAAAGTATGGTCCTCAGCCCACCAGCTAGTGTCAGTATCACCTGGGAACTAGTTCAAAATCCAAATGATTGGGCCCTATCCCAGCCATACTGAACCATAAATTCTGGGGTGGAGCCCAACAATCTTTTTTAACAAGCCCTCCAGGTAATCTGATGCACATTCAAGTTTGAGAACCACTAGAATAAATGCTATGTAGTGAGAGTTAGGTTTTTTTTTTCATACTGATACAGTTATATACATATTGTTCTTTATGTAAATCTACCTTAACCTGGTTTCCTATCATCATTTATTGGCAGCGATAATTTATTGTTAGTACTGCCTAGAGAAATATAGTAGTCTTGTGTACATGTACAGTTAATCTAGTTGATATTTCAGTTAACTTAGTTTGGCATTGTCCTACCACTTACTAAAAAGTTTACACTAAATGACTGATTTAAATAAATAGGTGCAATGTTCTATATTTCTTTTAATTATAACGTTTAAGAAGCTAATATAATTGACGGGTGCTAAAGTCTCCTGTTTATCCATGAAATGGGTATATCGTAGGCAGTGTACTACAAGCTTTCTTTCCATTGCCTCTTACTTTACCAGTTGGCCATAGTTTTGCTCTGGCTAGACCAACTCTCAGAACGAAATGATCATTCCTTGTATTTATATTTTTATCTGAGATAGTAAACAAGATGGCTAGCCAGGTCAACATAGCACCTTATTTCTTTTTTCAAAAGGTGAAACTTCTTTAAAAGTAGCTTGCTTTGTATAAGAATTGATGCAGTTAGAGCTATAGCAATCCTTGGAGCTTATGCTCAGCAGGATTTATTTACTAAAGTAAAATTCAGTGAGATAGCGCATTATATAATTTGGGCATTTCCCCCATCGCAGTTGTAGGCAACATGGTAAATAAATATAAACTGACCACAAGATGAATAGATTTATTAATTGATTTTAATTTCCTGTATAATTCTGTACCTCCATAATTTTTCTAAACTTCCTCCCACTGTTTACAAATCATCAATTAGTTAATGCATGGAAGAAGAAAATAACATTTCTGAATAAAAATAAATGTGTACTCACTTTATAAAAATTACCACTGCTGTCTTAATACTAGCAGTGGACATGAAGTGGCTTAGTCTACCAACTTTGGTGCTGGCAAATACATAGGCAAACTGCTGGGAGATGCTCTAGTTACATTCCTCCTTTTTACTCCTTTACCCTCTCCCCTACTTTATTGCATAATATATTCCTCTACCCAAAGCATTCTACCACTATTATATTTGACTCCAACTTAATACCTCCTTTAAAAATTCCATGCTTAAGCATATCCCCACTGCTTGCTTGCTCATGTTCTCTCCCTTCCGCCTCTCTTTCAGAAGTCATTTGTCTGGTTTAAAGATTTGGTAGAGATTGCTTGTTATTATTTTAGCTAATGAACCTCAGGACAACATATACACACATAGTATGCACACACACACAAGATCTCAGATGTTTGAGAGTGGGTTTGGAATCGGGCATCTGTGTCCAGTAAAGAAGTGTCCTGCACTGAAGTGATTGTGACTTTCATAGTTACAGACTGATTTCAATGAACTTAAGCTCATTTCTTGTGATCTAGTGAATGTATCTGCTCACCTTGTTCTCTTATTTCTAATTGATAAGCTCCAAGCAGTTGCTACTTTTTTGACAACTTTGAGTTTCGTTCACTTATTTTACTAGTCTTTTAACAAGTGTTCTACAGATATTTCAACCTGTTCTCAAGTGGTTTAACTACTATTCTGCCATTTCAGTTTTTTATTGACTTTTATTTGCTTGAGCACGCTGATCAACCACTGAACTGCCTTCTTCCATTGTCCTGCAATGATAAAAAAGTTACATTTTTGTGTATATGGCTTCATAGTTGGGGTTTCAGAGCACTGATACCAGATATTTTCAGTTTGTTCTCCGGGGGAATTTCATTTGCATCTATGTTTTTAGCTATCTGTGATAACTTGTTAAATATTAAAAAGATATTTTGCTTCTATTGGAACATTTGTATACTCGCAACTATATTTCTGTAAACAGCTGCAGTCAGAAATAAAACATTGAAAGTTTTCATTTTGCAGTGACTGTCTGTCTTTTTTCCCTCAAACTTTGACAATGAATTCCAGGCATGAATGTTTGAGCGACATTGAGTAGTATGTGGCTGAAAAATCATTAAGGAAGAGGCAGGAAATATAGAAATTTCTGAGTAGTTATTTTGTGCCTCCCATTTTGCCAGGCAGAGTATGAGTGATTTGGTGTGACAAAACTTGTGTTTATTTTACTTAATTTAAATGTTTGTGTTTGGTAAAGTACTAGCTACACATAGAAATGTTTTTAATGAAAACCAAGTCTCCCCATCCCTGATTCCCACACCGAAGGCAATCTCTCTTTATTCTTCTAGTAGTAATTTCAACATGTAGGAATTACTGTTTACCGGAATGTGATACATATAATGTGATATATATATAACCTGTAGTGGTACTCAAAATGATTTCACGTGGTACACAAACATTACTTTAAGCATTATTTTAGAAAAACAAAGTAACATGTCCACCTACTAGACTATGGGGCAGAAAGTGAGTTAAATTAAAGAAAAATACTTACAAATACAGATGATAAATTAGTATCATGAATTTGGTATATAAATAAATGAAGCTTAAGAGATGCCACTTGAGATGGTATGCCTGTACCTTATCATCAAATATAGACAGCATCTGTTGATTCTATGAAGGAACTGAGTTTTAACATCCACAAGCATACAACTAAAGGAGTTGTCACTTGGGAAGATATATTTTAATATAAAATAATGTAGCCATTAACTTATGTTTAAAAGTTATCTTTTGCATTTATTGACTTCAACAGCACTGAAAAGAAGAATAACAAAGTAAAAGTTAATAAGAATAAATGTCAAATTATATACTTTGATCCAAAAGAATTGAATATGTGGGCAAAACGCTGATCCAGAGATGGACCTACATATGAATGCTAGAAAATCTGATGCAATCTTGGGTTACATCATGTAAGTCCAGTGTCCAGAATAAAGGAGGTAATTTTTTTTTTTTTTGGGGGGGGGGTGTTTGTTTTTTGGGAGAGGTTTTTTCTATAGGATGGGTGCACTCACCAGAAAGAGACAGAGAGGCATAAAGAGAGAAATCACCCCCACCCCCCAGGAGGGATGGCCTCGCTGCAATCCCTTCTCTATTCTCTCAGGACCTTGGGCACTCACACACACACACCCAGCATGAGTTTAAGCCATCAAGTCCTGGACTCGAACCACGGTCAACTACATGGGAGTCCTGGACTTGGTGGCTTGCTTTCTCACTTTCTCTCTCTCTGTCTCTCTTACTCTGTCTCTCTTACTCTGCCCCTGTCTGGTCAAATTAAAATAAGTAAATAAGTTAAATAAAATAATTCTTTTTTAAAAAAATTTTTAAGTAATTTTTAAAAAATTATTATTATTCTTCAATTTGACCAGAAAGAGACAGAGAGAGAGGAAGAGTGAAAAAGCAATGTAGCCATTACGTATCTGCTAGTCCCACGGAGGTAATTGTTTTATGGCAAGGTGGTGAAGAGCACTGTTGTGTCATCTCGTAAGGAACAAATTCTCAGCAGCCATATAAGCCTAGAAGAGAACTAGAGCATCATTTATCCCTGCTCAGATCACAATGGGAACTCTGGAAATGAAAAGCAAGGCTTTCTGTGCAGATAGCAGGCCCGCAAGCATGGTGAAAGTCCCTAAAACCCACTTCTGTAAGAAGTGTGGCAATCACCAGCCTCACTAAATGACACAGTACAAAAAGGGCAAGGATTCTCTGTATGTTCAGGGAAGGCGGCGTTATGACAGGAAGCAGAATGGCTATGGTGGACAGACTTAACCCTGTTTTTCGGAAAAGGCAAAAACTACAAAGAAGATCGTGCTGAGGCTTGAATGTGTTGAGCCCAACTGCAGATCTGAGAATGCTGGCTATTAAGACTGTAAGCATATTGAACTGTATTATAATATTATTACGAGTCCTGATACTGTTCTGCTCTCTCTTGTGCACTAGATCCTGTTTCCTTTTTCTTTTTTTTTTTCTTCTTAGAAAGATTTTTGCTATAGGGCATGTGTGCTCACTAAAGAGACAGAGACATAAAGCAAAATATAATGCCCCCAGAGGGGATAGCCACACTGCAATCCCTTCTCCATTCTCCTCTCAGGATCTTGGGCACATAAACATGTGCCCTGTGTGAGTTTTAAGCTGTCAGATCCAGAACTCAAACTGCCCCCAACTACATGGGCTTCCAGCAATGTAACCATTACACCAGCTGCTGGTCCCACCTTTTGTTTTTTCAAAAATGTGTTCCTGGGGGCTAGCAGGTGGCATAGTGGTTAAGGTACTGGACTCCCATATGGCCAACCATAGTTTGAGTCCCAAACCTGGCAGCTCAAAAATCACGTCAGGCGCATATGCATGTGTGCCCAATAAATCTTGAGAAGAAAATGGAAGAGAAAGGATTGTGGCATGGTTGTCCCCACCTGGGAATTATTTCTCACTTTCCCTCTTTCCCTCTCTCTTTCTCCCTATACACACTACAGCAATAACCTTTTAAAAGGGGGGTAGGGTGGGATGTGTTCCTCTAATTGCCATCAGCATCAAAACTTTTTAAAAAAATATTATTTATTGGGGCCGGCAGGTGGCATGGTAGTTAAGGAGGCTGTACTCTCACATGGCTGACTGCAGTTCGAGTCTTGGACCCAGCAGCTTACTTCCTCACTCTCTGTCTCTCTCTGGTCAAATTAAAACATAATAATAATAATAATAATAATAAATAAAGTAAATTCTTGGGGTGGCAGGTGGCGTGGTGGTTAAGGGCACTGGACTCCCACATGGCCAACCGCAGTTCGAGTCCTGGACATGGTGGCTTGCTTTCTCACTTTCTCTCTCTCTCTGTCTCTCTTACTCTGTCCCTGTCTGGTCAAATTAAAATAAGTAAATAAACAAAGTTAAATAAAATAATTATTTTTTTAAAAAGCTTTTAAGTAATTTTTAAAAATTTATTATTATTCTTCAATTTGACCAGAAAGAGACAGAGAGAGAGGGAGAGTGAAAAACCAAGCCACCAGGTCCAGGACTTGACCGTGTGGGAGTCAATTCTTTAATCCCCATGCCACCTACTCGCCCAGCATCAAAATATTTTTGAGAGTTACTCTCGTTAGCATATAAGTTTGCCATAATGTCTCATCTCTCAAAAACCTTGAATAATTTTCTTTGATCATATGTCCTCCTATTTCTACTTGCTCTTCATCTATTCTCTCTTGAATCCTTTCTAGTCAGGCTTTCACCACACAGTCACTAAAACAGCTCTTGTCAAAATCACCAAGGAGGGGCCAGCAGTTGGTGTAATGGCTATGTCGCTGGACTCCCATGTAGCCGACCATAGTTCAAGTCCCGGACCCGGTGGCTTAAACTCACGCCGGGTGCGTGTGCATGCGTGCCCAAGATCCCTAAAGGAGAATGGAGGAGAAGGGATTGCGGCATGTCCCTCCCCCCTTGGGGGTGATTTCTCACTTTCTGTCTCTTTGTCTCTCTCGGTCTTTCTGGCAAATGCACCCGCCCTATAGCAAAAACCGCTAAAAAAATAACACCAAGGAATGGCCTTCATATGACCAAGTCCAAAGTTCAGTTCTCAGGCCTCATCTTACTTGGCTTATTAACATTATTTGTCACATTAGGTCACTTCCTTTCTAAACATTTTCTTTGCTTAGTTTTCAGGGCACCACACTCTGCTCCCCTGCTTTCCTGGCTACTCCTTTTCACTCTTATCTAGACCTCCTAAACTTGAAGAGGCCTAGAGGTCAATCATCACATTTCTATCAACTCAAAACTTAGATGATATCACACAGTCTCGCTGTAAATACCATCTGTAAATACCACAGTAAGGCTTTCCAATTTTGTATCTCCAGTCATAACTTTTTCCTTAACTACAGGTTCCTGGTATTCAACTACCTACTCGACAGTTTCATCTGTCTTTTTTTTTTTAATGTATTTATTTAACTTATTTTTATTAATTTTTAATTTGATCAGAAAGGGACAGAGAGAGAGTGAGAAAGCAAGCCACCAGGTTCAGGACTCGAACTGTGGTCTGTCATGTGGGAATCCAGCACCCTTCACCACGCCACCTGCTGGCCCTGACTGTCTCAACAGACATTTCAAGTACAACATGTCTCAAGTCAAATACTGATTCCATGGTTCCCACTCCTCATTCCTGCCCCAAATTCTCTTTCCAGATCCTTACTCATTTTAACAAATGGAATCTCCATTCTTCTAACTGGTTAGTCCAAAATGCCTTTTGAGTTTTTGGAGCTGACCTGAATACAATCCATCAAATTCTGTTATCTCAACTTTTGAAATATATACAGGGGCTAGCAGGTGGCATGGTGGTTAAGGTGCTGGACTCCCACAAATTATCCTTTTTTAAATATATACCTCCAGATTCCAACCGCTTCTCAATACATCTATTGCTATCACCCTGGTCCAAAGCATTTATTGCTTAGATTATTGCAACAGCATCCTAGCAAGTCTCTGTGCTTCCATCTTTGCCCCTTTATACTTGATCTCTCCCATACCAACCACAATTACTTCTTTTTTTTTTTTTTTTAATTTGCTAGATGGTGTGTGTACTTACCAGGAAGAGACCATATGGGAGGTGATCACATTGTAATCCTTTCTCCTTTTCAGGATTTTGGACACACACACACATACATGTCCCAGCATGTTTTTCCCCCCAAGCCACTGGGCCCAGGACTCAAATCATGCGGTCGACCATGTGAGATCCAGTTGCCTTAACTACCATGCCACTGGCTGTCCTCAGAATTTTTTTTTAAAGAGAGATCTTTTGCTATAGGGTGTGTGCATTCACCAAAAAGAGAGACAGAAATTAAGAAATCACCCCCCAAGGGGGATGGCCACGCTGCAATCCATTCTCCTCTCGGGATTTTGGACATGCATGCACATGCACACGGTGTGAGTTTGAAGCCACCAGGTCCAGGACTCGAACCTCGATGGATTACATGGGAGTCCATCCACATAACCGTTACACTATCTGCTGATCCCCCTCAGACTTTTAACCCCAAATCAGATCTGTTACACCTCTGCTTAAATCTGCCTGAGACATCCTTACATTCTTCCCATGCTTGCGTCTCTTAAGACCCAACGTGCTCTGATCCCAGCTTTTGTGTGAGCTGTTACTGCCCTTTTCTGTGTTAGTCTGGCTAACTTCCTCTCTGCTGCTCAGACAGCAAGCTCCTGCCTCTGAATTTGCCTTGACATTCCCCCTGTCTGGAGTGCTGCTTTCCCTTTGGATCTCTCCAGTTCCACTTCTCATCCTCAGCTTATCAGGTCTTTGCTCAGGGGACGCCTGCAGAAAAGATCTTTCTTGATCCTCTTCCTGTTTCATCTCTAACCCTCTAGTCCTGCCTTTCTTCCTAGCATTTAGCACCACCTGACGTGTTCATTTAACTGCCGTTCACGAGAATGTGAAGTCCATGAGGGAAGGAATTTTTTTCTTCACTGCTGTGTCCCCAGTGCCAAGAAAGTGCCTGCCCCTTTTATTGGGAAAATCTGAATAAATACCAGGCATTTGTTTATAGCATTTTCTGTTTTCTTGATTTCTACACCACTGTCTTTCCTGGCTCTATCTCTTTTTTTTTATTATTCCTCCCATGAGAGACAGACAGACAAGTACCCTTAATAAGGTCTTCACACAATGATCCACCCCCAGTCTCGGCCCACTCTTCATGCTCAGGGAAGTTCGGGGACTCAAACACAGGACCTTCTTTTCCATGTAGGTCCAGTTTGTTATCGCTGCACCATCACCTCATCCTGGCTCTCTTTTAAATCCCCTGAGAGGGGGACCAGCAGTTAGTGTAATGGCTATGTCGCTGGACTCCCACGTAGTCAACCGCAGTTCGGGTCCCGGACCCGGTGGTTTAAACTCACGCTGGGCGCATGTGCATGCGTGCCCAAGATCCTGAGAGGAGAATGGAGGAGAAGGAATTGCGGCGTGGCCATCCCCTCTCGGGGGTGATTTCTCACTTTCTATTTCTCTGTCTCTGTCTGGCGAGTGCACGCGCCCTATAGCAAAAACCTCTCCAAAAAAAGGAAAAAAAAAAAAATCCCGAGAGGGTCTGAATAGGTTGTCCCATAACCATTCAGTAAGAAACCCTGTCGAGCTGTCCAGCCATGTCACCTTATGGGCTCTGGCCATGGTGTGTTGTTGAATCTTCTGACCCCATCTTCCAGTAGAGCCTACCTTCACCTGAATTCTATCATAAGCTTCACTGATACCAGTAAGTGTGGGTCAATTTTACAGAAGTAAGTCTTATTGGAGCCGGCAGGTGGTGTGGTGGTGAAGGCGCTGGATCCCACATGGCCAACTGTGCCATTTGAGTCTAAGACACAGAGGGCTGGAAATCATGCTGAGCATGCCCCCAGATCCTGAGAGGAGAATGGAGGAAAGGGGACTGCAGCATGACCATCCACCCATGAGTGGTGCTTTCTCACTGTCTCTCTCTAGTGAGCATACATGCCCTTTAGCAAATTAAAAAAAAAAAAAAAATTAAAAAAATAACGGAGCTGGCAAGTGCTTAAGGGCTCTAGTTCGAGTCCCAGACCTGGCAGCTTGCCTTCTCACTCTCTCTCTCTCTCTCTCTCTCTCTCTCTGCCCACTGGTCAAATTTAAATAAATAAAGTTACATAAAATTCTCTTAAAAAAAAAAAAGAAATTTATACAAAATTGAAGGCAATGAAAAACATTTTCAAACTGAAACACCCAGCTATCTACTATTGTGAATGTTGTCGAGGGAAGAATATCCGTGTTGGTCTCCTCTGGTAAAGGAAGCTCTCCAGACCAGCCCCACGCCATCAAGTCTGGCAGGTGAAGAGGCTGGTTCCCTTTTCAGGCAACCTTGTTTTGCGTTCTTTCTTTCTTTCAATTTACCACAAGAGGGCAGTCTTTCATCATAGTCGTCTTGAATAATACAAACAATGGGCAAAGATGCATTTCAAGAATTTAAATAGAAATTAGAATATTATGCCAACTGTTTACCAAAGTTAAAGCTCTGGGCTTACAAGTCTTCCCCCAAAAGTCATGGGACCAAACCACACCTCTAAAAGGAAAATGAGCAGTTTAACAATGATGCAGAAAATAACCTTCCAGAATCTGAATAGCTCAGAAATAAAAGTATTTTTCTACAAGGCTGTTTTTTTAGGACTGAAGATACTGTTCCTTCTTTAAATTCACTCAGTATTGCAGATGGAGGGTGTGGATGTTTCTGTCGGTTTATTTCTACAAACATGACATAGAAGGAAAGAAAAACTTTTTATTAGCTATTTATTTCAAGGTATCTGTGTACTGTATACAAACAAGAAAAGCTGAAGAAGTTTAATACTCATGTTAGACGTATTAGCCACCATGTAGTAATTGAAAGCAAAAGGTATATCATAAACAAGCATTTGATTACTAACTACTAAACAAGTGAAGTCCCTTGGGCCAGCGTCAGTCAGCTCTTTCTCTAAGCAATTCCCTTCTGTCATACACTACAGAGAGGTAATTAAAAGAAATAGATCATTGGAGAGTTTAATGCTGTCTAGCCAGATTACTCCTTAAAAACTTAGCCAGCCCTACACTAGGAGTTAAATTGTGCAAATGACCTTAAAGAATATATTCTAACCTCCTTCTACACCTTTTGTTTTGTTTTCGTTTTTTGCCATTGCACATGTGTGCTCACCGAAAAAAGAGACAGAGAGAGGGAAAGTGAGAAATCATCCCGCTGGGGGAGCAGAGAAGGCCACACTGCAATCCCTTCTCCATTCTCTCTGGATTTGGAGCATGCATGCACACATGGGTATGCTTTTTAAGCTGCCAAGTCAAAGACTCGAATCTCAAACCACAGTCTGCCATGTGAGAATCCAGCACCTTAACTACCATGCCACCTGCTGACTCCCCCTGCACCTTTTAGTAAGTAACTTTTTCTAAAAGAATTATTTTATTTATTCATTCATTTATTTTCATCTGACCAGAGAGAGAGACAGAGAGAGAGAAAGTGAGAAAGTAAGCGACCAGGTCTGGGACTCGAACCATGGTCAGCCATGTGAGAGTGTTCAGCACCTTAACCACCATGCCACCTGCTGGTCCCTGTAAGTAGCCTTTTGAGTCTAATCAGATTTGGGCTATGTGCCTTGATAGAAATCTACAAGTCAATTATATGTGATAACAAAACCATCCCAAAATGTAGGAATACAGTCTGTACACTCTTCATTCCTTGTGGAAAAAGTAAAACCCGTATCGTAAAAAGTCAGGAAAGCCTGAAAAAAGATACCTCAGTTGACTTTTTGTCAGAAGGAAATCACATGTTACAAATTTTATTTTCTAGCTTTGATCTGGTTGTCAGTTGGGATGGGTTTGCCCAAATGATGGCCCACAGAAAGGCCACATTTCTTGTTTTTCTGCTCCTCCTGTACCTCTTTTTTCAGTAAGAACCCTGCCTGGAAGTTTAGGTCAAAGAAACTGCTTGGGGGAAAATACAGTGGTGTCTCATCCCAAATATTCTCCAGGCGTTTCTTCCATTCTTCCAAGATCTGAATCCGGGCATCCTCAGGAGTGTGCCCAATGCTGTATGTCAGTTGAGGTTCTAAGACTTGGAAGCCACAGAAATGCAGAATGCCACTCTGGGGATACAGAAGCACACAGGTAAGTCACACAATCACTCCTCAGCAGTTTGTGCTATAAACAAACAGCACAAGTTGGTCTGGGCTTCCCAGTAAGACACTCCAGTAAAGAGACCTGGGTACCCTGGAGGATCAGCTCACCTTATTCTCTCACCTTCTCTCTATCTAGCTGTGACCTATTTTAGCCCAGTCAGCCGTGCTCTTCTTCAAATGAATAAACTTGAAATTGTGCCAACCTGGATCCTCTGCCAAAATGTCTAGGCATTCTATTACGTGAGGGAGAGTTTCAGCTTCTTGGTGACTCACTCTGGCCAAAGCATATGGATAGCATTTCTCTGCCTCTCCATATAACTCGACAAGCCTTTCATAAAAGATCCTGATAGAGGGGCTGCCTTACTTCCGCTTCTCTCCAACTCTGTCCCTTAGATGACCTTGAAAGCCCAGTGACCATCAGAAAACCTACCCCAGGCTTCAGTTTTACTCATCTCTAGAACTGACTAGACTAAAATATTTCTTAAATTTTCTTGGACTCTTCTAGTTTCTGAGACTGTAGCAGAGCTTGGAAAAGGGCAGGAAGATTGCAGAGAGATGCCAATCATCTGAGAGAACGAGGGCCTATGGCTACAGAAGTCAAGGGTCATCTGTACTAGCCTGCGGCTAGGAGAGAACGGTGTTTGAACAGGTGCACACACGGGGGTGAGTATTCATAAAGACAGGCCTGGGAAGACAGGCAAGTTAGAAAGGAAATTCCCTGCCGTTCTGAATAATTACTCTGCTTTCGTTTTCACACTTCAGATCCATTTTCAGGTTCTATCTTGAGGTGTTGGACCCCACAGAAAGCTCAATTATTGAAAAGCCCTGGAGGTTCATTGATGAGATACCTGAATTGGCCAGAGAAGGATATTCATGTCCCCGTGGACACCCAGCAGAGAATACATGGATTTGCTTCCCCCAGTGGTGATGGAAAGCACAGTCTTCTTATTCTGTATGAGGAGGGAGGGTGGGGAAACAAACCTTCATTACCTTTCTTTTTTTTGGAGAGGGTTTTGCTATAGGGCGCGTGCGCTCACCAGACAGAGAGAGACAGAAAATGAGAAATCACCCCCCGGGGGGATGGCCACGCCGCAATCCCTTCTCCTCCATTCTCCTCTCGGGATCTTGGGCACGCACACACATGCGCCCGGTGTGAGTTTTAAGCCACCGGGTTCGGGACGCAAACTGCGGTCGACTACATGGGAGTCCAGCGACATAGCCATTACGCTAACTGCTGGTCCCAGCCTTTCCATCTCCTTACACAAGTGCACCCTATTTGCTGTTTACATTACTTTAGACTTTGGTCCTCAGAGCTGTACAGTCTGACTCTGCAGAAGTACCAGCCCATTTGGCGCATAGACGGAAGCCAGGGGCAAGCCAAAGGTTCCACACTCCTGCTGGTGCCAGTCAGGGGAAGGCTGCCCCATAGGCTGCTGGCTGCCGGGTGGGGTTGGTTGGTTCTGTCTCCCCATGGTGTTAGGGATGGAGTAGGATAAGACCTTTCATTCTAGGTCTCAAAAGTATTTCGTGTGCAATATGTAGGTCTCCAAAAACCAGAGATGAGCTAGAGGGACGCAGCAGTGACACAAGACTTCCTCCTGGGAAATCCCCAGATACACTTTGATACTGAAGCCACATAAGGTCCTGGGTTTGTGCTCCAAGGACTCTGTGCACGCCAGGTGCATGCGTGCCTGTGATCTTGGCTGATGGAGGCTGGTGGTGAACTGCAATGTGAAGACCCTTATTGGGGATGTCTATTTCTCTCTCCCCCTCATAAAAGAAATACATTTTTATTCATTTATTTATTTTAAGTTTTTGCCATAGGGCAAGTGCACTCACCAGAGAGAATGAGACAGTGAGAGAAAAAGTGAGAGATCATCCCCTGGGGGAATGGCCACATCGCGATCCCTTAACCACTCTCTTCCTGAGATTTTGGGGCATGCATGCACACGTGCCCCACATGATTTTTAAGCCAATGGTCCAGAACTCAAACCACATTTGGCCATGTGGGAATCTGGCACCTTAACCATCATACTACCTGCTGGCTCCCAGAAATAATTTTTTTAACTAAATTTATCTATTTGTTTCTTTTTTTTTTTTTTTTTTGCTATAGGGTACACATGCTCACCAGAGACAGAGAGAGAAAGAGAGAAAGTGAGAAATCACACCCTAGGGGGAATGACCATGCCATGATCCCTTTTCCTCCATTCTCCTCTTAGAATTTTGGTCACACCTGCACACATGTCCAGCATGTTGTTTTGTTTTTTTTTTATAACTTTTGAAATAATTATTTACTTCCATTTGTTATTGTTAGTTGTTTTTTTTTTTTTTTTTTTTTTTTTTTTTTTTTTTTTATGAGAGAGAGAGAGAGAGAAAGGGAAAGCCACCAGGTCTGGGACTCGAACCATGGTTGGCCATGTGGGAATCCAGCGCCCTTATCCACCACACCACCTGCTGGCCCCCATATCTCCAGCATATTTTTAAACCACTAGGTCGGGGACTCGAACTGTGCAATCATCCACATGGGATCTAGCACCTTAACCTCTATGTTACCGGCTGGCCCTAAAACTAATTTAAAAAAAAAAAGATTTCTTATTATGGGAAATTTCAAACATACATAAAAAAGAAAAAATAAGGGCCAGCAGGTGATGTAGTGATTAGGGTGCTAGACCCGACATGGTCAATTGTGGTTTGAGTTCTGGACCTGACAGCTTGCTTTCTTACTTTTTACTTTCTCTCTCATTCTCTTTGTCTCCCCCTGGTCAAGTTAAAAGATAAATAATAATGACAAATAAAATTAAATAAATATATCTTTTAAAAAATAGTATAACAATCTATCCATTACCCAACTTCAATTCTCAATATTTTGCCATTCTGGGACCAGCAGGTGATGTAGTGGTTAAGGCACTAGACTCCCACATGGTCGACTGCAGTTCAAGTCCTGGGCCCAGCAGCCTGAA
Source organism: Tupaia tana (assembly GCA_026018925.1). Lineage (NCBI taxonomy): Eukaryota > Metazoa > Chordata > Mammalia > Scandentia > Tupaiidae > Tupaia > Tupaia tana. The sequence goes on along the minus strand of JAKSZU010000018.1, from coordinate 17,224,797 downwards.
AATCATGCCGGGCTCATGTGTGTACATGCCCAAATTCCTGAGAGGAGAATGGAAGAGAAGGGATTGTGGCATGGCCATTCCCGCCGGGGAGTGATTTCTCACTTTCCCTCTCTCTGTCTGTCTCTGGTGAATACATGCACCCTATGCCAAAAATCTTTTTAAAAATTACGTAAAACCAGCTATTCTGTCTTTATATACTCCCCTCACCCCTTTTTCTCCTACAGTAATTGAAAACAAATCCCAAACATTATTTCATCTATTAAAGCTGTACCGAGGCCAGCAGGTGGCATAGTGGTTAAGGTGCTGGATTTCCACATGGTCAACTCCAGTTTGAGTCCCAGACTCAGAGCTTGAAACTCACACCAGGCATGTGTGTATGTGTACCTAAAACCCTGAGAGGAGAATGGAAGAAAAGGGATTGCAGTATGGCCCCCCAGGAGTTGATTTCTCACTTTCTGCTTACTGTCTCTCTCTGTCTCTCCAACAAGCATATGCACCCTGTAGCAAAAATATCTCAAAAACAAAACAAAAAAATCTGTATCACAGGCAAGTCAGTGGTGTGGTTAAGGAGACTGGATCCCACATGGCCAACAGCACTGTTTGAGTCCTAGATCCAGTAACTTGAAAAACACACCAGCAGGTAGTGTGGTGGTTAAGGGCACTAGACTCCCACATGGCTGACTGTGGTTCAAGTCCTGAACCTGGTGGCTTGCTTTCTCTCTCTCTCTTTCTCTCACTGTGTCGTTCTATGGTCAAATTAAAATAAATAAATAAAGTTAAATAAAATAATTATTAAGAAAGAAAGAAAAACACAATGGGCATGTGTGTACGTGTGTATGCCCAAGATCCCCAGAGGCGATGGATGAGAAGGGATTGTGGTGTGGTCATCCCGGGTGATTTCTCACTTTCCCTTTCTCTCTCTGTTTCTCTCTGGTGTCCTGCAGCAAGTTAAAAAAAAAAAAAAAAAGAAAAAGAAAACCTGTATCACACATCTCTCTCCCAAAGTACCTGGAGCCACAATTCTGTTTCATCAGAATCTACCCTGAACTCAGTTGTTAGAAAACTCAGAGTGGGCCAGCTGTGGACTGTGGTTGAGGCAGCTGGATCCCATGTGGCTGACTGTGTGGTTCCAATGTTGGCAGGGCAGCTTGAGACACCTGCTGGGTGCGAACAAGTACCCAAGGAGGGAGAAATGGCGGAGAGGGGATTGCAGCGTGAGCAGTCCCAATGGAGGGTGCTTCCTCACTTTCTCTTTCACTCTTTTCTGCGTCCCTCTGTGGCAAGCACGTGTACCCTCTAGGAAAATCAGAATTTTAAAAAAAGAAAGAAAATTCAGAGTCATTCACCTACCCGGAAAGGCCCATTGTCATACATGGCAGCGTACGTGTAAGCGAACTCTCCTATGAACACGCGCTCAAACCAGCCTTTCAGGATGGCAGGGACTCCGAACCACTGCAGCGGGAACTGTGGGGCAGAAGACAGCAAGGTCAGAGCAAGGGCCACCCCCCAGCACAGAAGAAGGTTCGGGCTGCTGTCCACCGTGCCACAGCAGGGAGCCTTCCTTCAGGTCTTCATCATTCCTTCTGCAGGCGTTTGCAGTCAAAGAAAAGAGAAAACCATTGTCCTTGGTCAGCCAACCTGACTCCAACTTCTGCCTGAAAATACAAACAGTGGGTGGGTCTGGATAAAGCCACATGCAAATAAGGTTTGTTTATAATATGAAGTCACAGTTGGCTCGCTTCAGTGTGTGATGCCTAAATCAATATTTTCCCAATAGTTTGCTTTCAGCAGGTGTGGTCTCAAAAATGTGGCTGTCCCTGTGCACACGGATGTAAAACCCTATAATTTAGAATAAACAAAACCACTCAAAAATGCAAACAAGTGATCAGCATGACTAAGATTTTTCAGGGGATTCCTAGGAGAAAGTCTTACTTGACCTCTTAACCTAATAAAATTCAAATAAAGACTATAGCAATATCTCTTTTCCTTGATTTGTGATTCAAAGACATGCCCATTGGAAGGGTCCGGAGGGCCAGGACAAAGAAGGCATTTGTAGGACCTAGAAGCTTTCTCTATTTGGTGGATTGTTGGCCTAAGCAAAGGGTCTAAGGATGTAGGATTCTATAACAGAAAGAACACGGAGAGGGAGATTTGTATTCTTATCCTGAATCAGTCCTTTATTTAATGCATGACTTTTGCCACACAAGCCCTATAGCCATCTAAGTTTCATTTGCCTCAGAGGTAAAAAGAGGAGCTTGGGTGGACTAATCGGGGTTGTGAGGGTTAAAGTGGCTGGATCCCACATGGCCCACTGCGAGATACAAGTCCCGAACCCAGTGGTTTGAAAAACACATCAGGTGCATGTGTGTGTGTGGGCCAAAAATCCCAAGAGGAGAATGGAGAAGGGACTGGTGTGGCCGTCCCTGCTGTAGATTTCTCACTTTCCCTCTTTCTGTCTCTCTCCAGTGAGTGCACATGCTCTACAGCCAAAAAAAAATTTAAAACTTAAAGAAATACACACACACACGTATATATATATATATATAAAAGTAGGGCTTGGGTAATCTCTAGCCGTGTCTTGCATTCTCATATCCAAGACTTTCCAACTGCAGGGAATCAGATCTGCAGCTCTTAGGATAAGCATGTAGGCTGTTTGGACAATTTGGTCCCCTGGGAATGTTCTGCATTCAGATCTGAAAGCAGAATTGATTAACAGGGGAGATTACAAGTTTAGTCTCCTTCAAGTTGTTCGTGGATACATGAAAACACGGAGCAGGGGGCCAGCCCATGGGGCCCCTTGGTATGAAGTAAAGCGGTCCTTTCTCAGCATACATTTCCACCTTGAAAGCCTGCAGCGGTACACTGATTTTGTTCGAATTGACTTTCTCTGTCATCTGTCAGAAGGCTGCAATTCTACAGATCCAGATCTGCAGCGTTCACACAGCCCACAGAGATGGTGCTCTGCAGTGCATGGCCTGCCAGCTGGACTGGCAGTGAAGAAGACAGGCATCCGCCAGCTGCTGACTAAAGACCACCAAGGCCCTTCCCAATTCCAAACGACGGTGACTCTGAGAGGAGAACTGACAGTCACTGCTGCTGCTGCACTGACCAGACCAGGAGAAGATGCAGCAGAATGGACACACAAAGGCATCCCCTGGGGCACTGGCTCCGTCCGGTTCACACCGCGGATCTGAGCGTAGAACAAAGGACTGGATGCTTTGCAACTGAGAATAACTGCAAACGCTGCAGCATGTCCCACCCTCCCTGTGAGGTTTCCAGTGTCATGTGCATCCCATGTCTAATATCACAAAGCTGGTGGGCACCCAGTAAAAGCAAAATCTCTGTAAACAGCCTGGCATTCACAGGAAAGGTGACTGACAACATGCGGGCCCCACCTAATGGCACAATTGGTAGCAAAATGAAATGATGTGATGGAAGCCTGAAGCCACAGGCTGACTGTGGGTTCAGATCCCTGAGTTGGCCTGGAAACATGTCTGTCCAAGATCCCAGTGAGCTGGAGGGCTGTGGGGAGGCGATTGCAGCACTACGAGGCCTTGTTGAGGGAGTCTTTCTCACTCATGTGCACATACAGGTTATTACGAATAAAATAAATAATCTTTTTTGAAAAATGCACACCCAGTTGCTAGTGTTATCTGATAACTGGTAAGGCAGCTTCTAGAAGAGGGGCCATGGTTTGCCACTGGAACACACTGGGCAGGACAAGCCACCATCAGCTGGGCAGCTACAACAGCAAGAGTCAACGCTGCACGCCTCCCTCCACAAACTATGGGTTGTCAGGAAAGTCATGACGCATTTCTGCATAGAAAAATATGTCATGACTTTCCTGATGAACCACTATGTGGGATTCTTACAGAGAGAGGGAGAGAACTACAAACTCCGTGAGAGCCCACCAGGAATCACCAAAGAGGAGATTATTGTGCACATGATGGAAAAATTTACAGCCACATGGCATCTCTGCGGTCAGGTCCATACGGATGAAGAAAAACACAGCCAGAGTCGCACTGTCAAGCTATGAAACGCCACCCCGAAAGAAATCATCCTTATTTGCAGAAAATGCAATAAAGTGGCTAAGTGACTCTTCTAAGATTCCATAGCTAATTATGTGACAATTCTAGGACAACAAGAACTCAAGGCTCCCCGACACCCTTTCTGATGTCCTGCCATACCTGAAATATTACAAGGTCTGCAGCTTCCAGCTTCTTTTGTTCAGCCACAATATCCGGGCTCAGACGGCCTTCCTTGTAAGCCAGAGTAGACTCCACGGGGTACTTGAAGTTCTCAGGGTCCTTCAGTTTTCCTGCAGAGAGCAAAAAGGGAGGCTGAGGTCAGAGAGGCCAAGGCGAGGCCAGAGAACTGACAAGCAGGGGGAGTCACAAAGAACTAATGCAAGGCAGAAGGGGGGACTCCTAACCTGTGATGTCTTTTCGAGAAACGACAGGATTAAAGTTCATGGCATAGAGGTCCGACACGGCCACCTCCCATCCTTTCTTCCTCAAAGACTCCACAGCAGCCTCCTTCATGGCATAGTTGAAGGACGTCCTCTCTGAGTGCGCCAGGACGATCAGAGCTCTTCTGACTGTTCACACAAACGAGGCAGATGGAGAAACCGATTAGCAACCAGCAGCAACGCTTCAGCCGCGGAGGCCAGGGTGCGTACAGAAAGAGGCAACCTTGGTACACACTGGGTTACTGCAACCCACTCCCCTGCAGCCAGAAGTGTACGTTCTCCTTAAAACTACCAATAAAGAAGCCAGCTGGTAACGTAGTGGTTTAAGCTGCTGGACTCCCATATGGCCGACCGTGGTTTGAGTCCAGGACCCAGTGGCTTGAAAATCACACCAGGTGTGTATGTGTGTGGACCCAAAAATCCCAAGAGGAGAATGGAGAAAAAGGGATTGTGGTGTGGCTATCCCCCCCCCCGCAGAAGGTGACCCCTCACTTTCCCTCTTTATTTCTGTCCCTTTGTAGCAAGCACACATTCCCTATGGCAAAAAAAAAAAAAAAAAAAAGTATCAGTGAGTAGGGCCCAGAGGTGGTAGGGAGGGTAAGGCGCTGGATTCCGCATGGCCAACAGCAAGGTTCAATTACGGTCTGGCCCGAGGGGCTTGAAAATTATGCCCAACATCCCAAGAGGACACTGGAGGAGAAGGATTGTGGTCTGGCCATCTTCCCTGCAGGGTGATTTCTCACTTTCCCTCTCTGTCTCTCTCTGGTAAGTACACATGACTTTTAGCAAAAATTTAAAAAAAAAAAGTATCAATAATAAAGGAGGCATTTTGATTCAGTCTGAAAACAAAGGCTGGTTAATAAATGGTGTCAGCCTACTTAATTAGACATCTGCATGAAAATAAAATAACTCCCCTAGAAAACTAATATCAGTGTTAGAAATCAGAATAGTGGTTACCCTATCAACAGGTAGTGGACTGGAAGGGCAGTAAAGAAGACTTTTGGGGTGCTGGTAGCATTCTATTTCTTGATCTAGATGCTGAATACACAAATTTTCAGTTTGTGAAAATCCACTTAAAACTTGGGGCTGGCAGGTGGTGTGATGGTTAAGGGCACTGGATTCCCACATGGCTGACTATGGTTCTAGTCCCGGACCTGGCAGTTTGCTTTCTCACTTTCCCTTTCTCTTTCTCTGTCTCTATGTCCAGTGACATAATTACTAAGCCATCTGCTGGTCCCTAGAATATTTTTAAAGAAAGCCTAAAGAGAGCCAGCAAGTGGTATGGTGGTTATAGCACTGGATCCCAAATGGCTGACTCTGTGGTTCGAGTCCTAAACCCAGGAGCTTGAAAATCATGCCAGGCATGTGTGCCTGAGTGTCCAAAATCTCAGGAGGAAGGATGGAGAAGGGATTGCAGCATGGCCATCCCCGGGTGGATGATTTTTCACTTTCCCTCTCTCTGTCTCTTTCCAACAAGTCCATACACCCTTAAGTACCAATGAGTAGGGGCCAGCAGGTGGTAGCAAAACCTAAAAACAAACAAAACGCTAGAGATTCAGAAACCATGATGGAAAAGCTTAACAGATGGGGCCAGCTGGTGGCATAGTGGTTAAGGGTACTGGATACCCACATGGCTGACCTTGGTTAGAGTCCCGGACGTGGTGGCTTGCTTTCTCACTTTCCCTCTCTCATTCTGTCTCTCTCGGGTCAAATTTAAATAGAACGAATGAAAGTTAATTCTAAAAAAAAAAAAAAAAAAAAAAAAAAAAAAAAAAAAAAAAAGCTTAACACAGAAATCTACATAAAAATTAAAATTTCCTAGGGGGCTGTCAGGTGGCATGGTGGTTAAAGCACTAGACTCCCACATGGCTGACCACAGTTCAAGTCCTGGACCTGGTGGCTTTCTCTCTCTTTTTCTGTCTGTCTCTGGCCAAAATGAGGAATTGTAATAATAAAGCTAAACTAAATGAATAATTCTTTTAAAAAAAGTAAAACTTCCCATGTAGCAAAAGGCAGCATAAATAAAGTCAAAAGACCAACCAGAAGAAGAAATCTACAGCTCTTATCGCAAGGAGTTAAAATCCCAAATAACTAGGCAAAGACAGATGTCATAGAAAAGTGGATCGAGGATATGGACAAGCTATTCACAGAAGAAATGCAAATAGCAATAAACAAATGAAAACATGCTCTGCCTGGCTTGTCCAGAAAAGCAAGTTAAGATATTATGGGCCAGCACGTGGTGTGATGGTTAAGGGAGCTGGACTCCCACGTGGTCAACCACGGTTTGAGTTCCAGACCTGGTGGGTTGCTTTCTCACTTTCTCTCTCTCCCCCCACCAAATCGGGTCAAATTAAAATAAATAGATAAAATTAAATAAAATAATTCGTGGGGAAAAATGAGATATTATTTACCAATGAGATCAGTAAATAAATTTAAAATAATGATAAGGGCTATTAAGATGGTAGAAAAACTGGCACAGAACTGGTGGGAATATGAATGATCTCAGCCTTTAAAGAAAGTAATCAGATTTGGGCCGGCAGGTGGTGTGGTGGTTAAGAGCGCTGGAATCCCACATGGCTGACTGTGGTTTAAGTTCCGGGCCTGGCGGCTTGCTTTCTCACTTTCCCTCTCTCGCTCTGTCCCTCTCTGGTCAAATTAAAATAAATAAATAAATGAATAAAGTTAGATAGTTATTTTTTTAAAAAGTAATATGCGCCCATTCTTTTCATTGGCAAAAATTAGATATAACCTGGTTGTCGTTTATGGGGAATGCTGGAATAAATTCTAGCCATGTCCATAGTATGTTGCTAAGAATGATGTAACTACACATAGTGATACAGAAAGACATCCAAGATATACTGTTAACTGATAAAAAGCAAATGAATGTAAATTCATTTTTATTTAAAATAAAAAAAGAAAAGGAAGGAAGAAGAAGAAACAGAATGTTCATGGAAAAATGGAATTTAAGTAGGAGTTTATTTTGATGCCAAAAATTTTGAATTCCATGCAAATTTTTTAAAGAATTATTTAATTTTATTGTTAGTATTTATTTTTAAGAAATTATTTTATTTAACTTTATTCATTTATTTATTTTAATTTGATCAGAGGTAGACAAAGCAAGTGAGAGAGAGGGAAAGTGAGAAAGCAAACCATGAGGTCTGGGACGTGAACCATGGTTGGCCATGTGGGAGTCCAGTCCCCTTAACCACCACGCCACCTGCTGGACCCTGTTATTATTTAATTTGCTACAGGGCACAAGTGCTTGACAGAGAGAGAGAGAATGTGCAAAAGCAAGTTGCCAGGTCCAGGACTCAAATCACGGCTGGCCACGTGGGAGTCCAGTGCCTTAACTACCATGCCACCTGCTAGCCTTGCCATGCAGTTTTTCCTATTGCCCACTTTCCGTAAGTTTTTGAAGACCCCTTGTATACATGTTTAAATTTGCCGTATATCAGTACAAAGGGGACAAAGATGTACAACGATCACATTAAACCCTTAATACAATAGTTTTCTTTAATAAGAGACGAAAAGGGAGTAGAGGTCGGGGGAAGGACACATTTTTTCTTGGATATCTTCTGTATTAATGAAGTTGTTAGAATAAGTTCACTCAGGCCAGCCCATGGCATGGTGATTAAGGTGGCTGGATCCCTCGTGGCTGAACATGCAGTTCAAATCCTGGACCCAGCAGCTTGGAAAGCACTCTGGGCACATGTGCGTGCACAAAATCCTACTAGGAGGGAGAAATGGAGGAGCAGGGATTGCAATGTGACCATTCCCCATGGGGGGGGGGTGCTTTATTTAAAAAAAAAAAAATAACAAGCACACTTTGGAAAAAACAGCATTTATTGGTTGTTCTCTTTCTCCTATTTTTTTTTTTTTTTTTTTTTTTTGGAGAGGCTTTTGCGATAGGGCGCGTGCACTCACCAGAAAGACAGAAAGCGAGAAATCACCCCCCCCCCCCAGGGGGGATAGACACACCGCAATCCCTTCTCCCCCATTCTCCTCTCAGGATCTTGGGCACGCACACACTTGTGCCTGGCATGAGTTTAAGCCACTGGGTTCGGGACTTGAACCGCAGCTGACTACATGGGATTCCAACGACATAGCCATTACGCCAACTGCTGGTCCCTATTGGTTGTTTACTATGTGCTCTTCACTCCTCTGAGGGCTTTGTGTTCTTTTTCAATGGTCACAACAACCTGCTCTGGTGTAGCTGTGTCCGCTCCCAATCCAAGTGTTGCCAATAGCAGTACTGAGAGCTGGAACCTTTAAAAGGTGATTAGGCCTCGAGGAATCCTTCCTCATTACTGGGAGGGAGGCCTTTACAGAAGAGGCTTCAAGCAGCTTTCCGCTAGCTTGCCTTTCCACTTTCCGCCCTGTGAGGACCCAGTGTTCCTTCCCTTTGGAGGATTCGGCTCTTGCCAGACAACCGAACCTGCGGTGACTCGGTCTCGGACTTTCCAGCCTCCAGAACTGTGAGAAATAAATTTCCAATTTTTTTTTTTTAGAATTATTTTAGGTAACTTTGTATTTACTTACTTACTTATTTATTTCTCTATTTTAATGTGACCAGAGAGGGACAGAGTGAAAGAGAGAGAGAGAGAGGGAAAGTGAGAAAGCCAGTTGCCAGGTCCAGAACTCAAATTGTGGTCAGCTATGTGGGAGTCCAGCACCCTCAATCACTACGCCACCTGCTGGCCCCTAAATTTCCAATCTTTAAAAATTACCCAGTCCTAGGTATTCTGTTACAGCAACACAACATGCACTGAGGTCAATTTAATTAGCATCTCCACATTATGGATGAGAAAACTGAGGTATAGAAAAGTTAAGCAATTTATCCAAGTTTACATAATCAGCAGGGGGTGAAGCTGTAACGATTTAAAAATACAAATACAAGCAGCAATGTGCTGGGCCAGGAGAGGAGGACCAGAGAAAGGAAGCACACCATCTCCTAGTCTGTGCCCCTAATTCACACCCTACTGAGGAGTAGTCACGGTGTTCGAAGAGCGGAGCAAGGAGAGAAGCATCAGAAATCTTTTTGTGCTGTTTGAATCACTGGAAGTAGCTCCAATAACTATCAATAGAAAGCCACATTTGAGCCTTCGGTTCTCCTCCTGCTATTATTTTTGGAGAGGTTTTTGCTATAGGGCGTGTGCACTCATCAAAAAGAGAGAGAAAGCGAGAAATCACCCTCCCCCACCCCGGGGGACAGCCACGCTGCAATCCCTTCTCCATTTTCCTCTCGGGATCTTGGGCACACACGCACAAGCGCCCAGTGTGAGTTTAAGCCACCGGGACTCAAACTGCGGTCGACTACATGGGAGTCCAGTGGCATAGCCATTACACCATCTGTTGGTCCCACCTGTTATTATTAACCACACCTGGTACGAGGGCACCTCTTGGATTAGCTTCAGCCAAGTGTGAACAGGGCCTGGCACGCCTGAAGTGAGAATTTCAAGCTTGGTCTTGGGGTTTTGGATTCTTTAAGAAGCAATGGGAAGAGTTTGATGACTTAAATGCCGTGGAACTGATTTATGTATTTTGAACAGCCTGGGAAAAAGGAAAGGAATTCCTGAGGCCGCCTCAGCAAATTCTCCCTCCCATTCCTTTTACGTCACGGATTTTTAATGTTGTTAGGGAAGAGGTGAGCTGACTAAACTCTGAGAACATTTTCTTTGTGGTTAACCTTTGCGCTGTTTTTTTTCCCTAAGTTTTACAGGTTTTTTGTTTGTCTTGCTTGTTTATTTTTTTCCCCCGAGAGTGAGAGAGATAAAGAAAGAGACAGCACCCTCAGCAGGGTCTTGCTGCTGCAGGCCATCCCTAGCTTCAACCATCCCCAGATCATGGGCAGGCAACGTGTCCAGGGAGATAGGATATGAACTTGGAACCTTCCCATGAGGGTTCAGCCTCACACTGTGTTTACCTTCACATTCGTCTCACTGGTGTTTACTGAAATTGCTTTGTCAGTTTTTATTCTATCGACCTCTTATTAATGTCAAGTGGTGCTAGCAGATGGTGTGGTGTGGTGGTTACCGTGCTGGACTTCCACGTGGTTGACACGATTCAAGTCTTGGACCAGGAGGCTTGCTTTCTCACTTTCCCTCTCTGTCTCTCTTTCTTTGGTAAGCACATGTGTCCTATAGGAAAATTAAATAATAATAATAATAATAAATAAAATTAATTCTTAAAAAATGTTAACAAGCATTTCCCAAGTATTATAAACAATAAACGCATTTCGCAGAAAATGAGCACATGGGGTCCACCTCTTGCACTTTCAAGTAGCTCAAGATCTGATAGCTATAAGTCTGTCCCTGACCTTAAGAAACTAAAGGGGCCAACAGGTGACATACTGGTTGGGACCAGCAGTTAGTGTAATGGCTGTTTCACTGGACTCCCACGTAGTCGACCGCGGTTCAAGTCCCGGACCCGTGCCAGGTGCGTGTGTGTGCATGTCCAAGATCCTGAAAGAAGAATGGAGGAGAAGGGATTGTGGCATGGCCATCCCACCTGGGGGGCGATTTCTCGCTCTCTCTCTGTCTTTCTGGCGAATGCACGTGCCCTGTAGCAAAAACCTCTCAAAGAAGAAAAAAAAGAAACTAAAGGGGCAACAGGTGGCATACTGGTTAAGGCACTGAACATCAACAGTGGTTCAAGTCCCAGACCCAGTAGTTTGAAACTAACACTGGGCACAAGTGCGTGCGTGCCCAAGATCCTGAGGAGAATGGAGGAGAAGGGATTGCACCGTGGTTATCCCCTCCCTGGGGGCAGGGTGATTTCTCGTTTTCTCTCTCTCTCTCTGTTTCTGTCTCTCCAGTGAGCACACACACACACACACACACACACACACACAAGACACAATATGAGTAATATATTTGTTACTATAACCAATAGAGCCACAGTACCCTAACAAAGCTGGGTAGGCAATTAACCAAAGCTTCATCTATAATGAACAGGACAGTCTGGATTATTTGCCAATTAAGTGGGTAAATCAGGAAATTTACACCCCAAAAATTAATCTGGTGTCCCTAGTTTCCATTGTCATTTAATGAACAAAACTGAGTTTTCTCGGACCAGCAGGCGGTGTGGTGGTTAAGGGCGCTGGACAACCGCGGTTCAAATCCTGGACCTGGTGGCTTCCTTTCTCACTTTCCTTCTCTCTCTGTCTCTCTCAGGTCAAATTGGAATATAATAATAATAATTAAAATAATTCTTTTTTTTTTAAATAATTCTTTAAAAAACAAAAAACTGAGTTTTCTGGACTTGGGGCTCACTTACCCTTCCTGCCACTTTTCTATCTAAACCACCTGGGACAGACTGAATTTCCTTGGAACTTGCCCTAAGAGAAGCGGTAAGACTTGCCCTGATAACTTCGTCAGGTACAGTGGCCTTGGTGGGACAGGACCAAGTTCCACAGAGGAAACCTGTTTGTTTCAGAGCTGGCCAATTAGGAGGCAGTGGCATTTGAGCTGAGTCTTGAAAGGCCAATGAGACTATCCTCAGTCCCTCTGGTTTAACAGTCATTTCTGCATGTCACAGCAGGTGTATCTGATGGAAGCGACCATATCTAACACAGCTCTGTGCGCCTTCGTGAGTGTGTCTCTCGCCACGGACTAGTTCACTTTCTAGATCTCAGTCCTATGAAAGTTACTCCGAGTTCACCCTCACGTAGGTCCCTGAAAGCCCTTGCTCCTTCCCCACCCTCCTGTCTGAATTTCTACCCCAAGTCCACCCCAGCCCACTTGTCTTTCTCCCCTGAAATGTTCGTGTTCTCACTAACAGATCTTCTTAGCCTTTGTGCAACTGTTTACTGATCATCCACTGGGGAGGAGGGGCGTCTTCAAAACGTTGGTTGAGGGGGCCAGCAGGTGGTGTAGTGGTTTAAGTGCTGGATTTCCACAGGGTTGACCATAGTTTGAGTCCCAGACCCAGCAGACTGAAAATCATGCTGGGCATATGTGCATGCATGCCCAAAATCCCAGGAAGAGAATAGAGGAGAAGGGACTGCAGCATGGCACTTCTTCCTGGGAGTGATTTCTCACTTCTCTTTCTCTCTCGGTCTCTCTCTGGTGAGCACATGCTCCCTGCGGCAAAAACCTAAAAAAAAAAAACAAAAATTGTTTGAAAATGTGCACTGTGAAAAAAAATAGCATGAATTTAAAATGTTTTTGTATCTAAATAAGCTCACATTTCAATTTCACTTTTTCATGACCGAAGTGCTCTCATACTATTACCAGGTAATAATGCCAAGCACTTGAGATATGTCGGTGAACAAAACAGACACGAATCTAGGTGTTTTGAAGCCTAAAACCTGGTGGCTGAAGTATTTGGACTCTCTCCTGGGACCTGACCTCTGTGCTCATCTGTGGTTTAACCATTCCTACATTCTGTGCCTTCTACCTCAAGTCAATCTGAAGCTAAGAGTTTTTTTTCTTTTTGGAGAGGTTTTTGCTATAGGGTGTGTGTGCTCACCAGAAAGAGAGAGAGACGGAGAGATAGAAAGTAAGAAATCACCCCCCAGGGGGAGTTGGCCATGCTGCAATCCCTTTTCCTCCATTTTCCTCTCGGGATCTTGGGCATGAACGCACACGCACCCGGCATGAGTTTAAGTCACCGGGTCCAGGACTCGAACTGCGCTTGACTACATGGGAGTCCAGCAACATAGCCATTAAGCCAACTGCTGGTCCCTAAGAGTTTCTTTCTTTCTTCCTTTCTCTTTAGGCTTTTGCTATAGGATGCATGCACTCGTGGAGAGAGATAGAGAGAGACACAGAGAGGAAGAGTGAGAAATTACTCTCCAGGGGAGATGGCCATGCCATAGTCCCTTCTCCTCCATTCTCCTAGATTTGGGGCATGTGTGCACACATGCCTGGCATAATTTTCAAGTCCATAGGTCCAGTATTTGAACTGCTATTGGCCATGTGGAAGTTCAGTGCCTTAACTGCCGTGCCACCTGCTTGCCACTCCCCCCTTTTTTTTCTTTAATTTGCCATAGGGCATGTGCTCACTGGTGAGAGGGTGATGGAGGAAGTGAGACTGAGATGCAAACACTCCTCCCCACCAGCACCCCAGGAGGGAGGGCCACACCCCAATCCCTGCCCAGTCCTCCTCCTGGGGTTTTAGGTACGCGTGTGCTTGCACCCAGCTTGTTCCTCAAGCTGCTGGGTCCAGACTCCAACGGTGCAGTCAGCCACGAGGGATCTAGCTGCTTAACCACCACGCCCCCGGCAGGGCAAACACTTTCCACTCATCTTTCAAATTAAACTGACCTGTCAAGCTGTGTTGTGTCACTGATGACTAATGGAGTAGAATTTAATGACCAAACAAATAAAAGTAAACTAGCAGAAAAAGAAAGGGATAGTGGTATACCGTGGTGCTGTAAAATATGTCTGGATAGCTTTAGCAGCAAACTATGCGTTAGTACCCACGTGATCTTTTGGGCAAGAACAATAAGCAATCTAGGAACACCTATTAACATAAAGCTAGGCCAAGCCCTCAAGTCAGTTCCGTGCATTCTGCTTCTGCCCTCTGTACTCCCTTGAACACGCATGGGCCCGGGCGTGCCAGTCGGTGCATCTGTTCACTGCAAACACATGCCCAGGGTGCCTCTGTTAATCTCACAGTTGGCTCCGCTGGCTACTCAGACAACTAGTCACACAGAATCCAGATCTTCCTGTTTTTCCCTCCCACCCTTCTTGTGTTTACATTACATGAGTCCACACATCCTGTAGGATTGGAAAATCGGGAAATAATCCTTGCCCTGGTATCAGCAGAGGGGGCGCTGGTGCCTGTGGGCAGCTGAAGAATGAAGCAGAGACACAGCAGCTCACATGCCTACAGGAAGCCTCATTGGCTGTTAGAATACCATCATGTGTGGAGGGGGCGAGGGTAGCAGGTGGTATGGTGGTTAAGGCGACTGGATTCCCACATGGCCATTGAGGTTCAAGTCCTAGACCTGGTGGCTTGAAATTCACGCTAGGTGCATGTGTGTGTGTGTGTGTGTGTGCATGTGCCCCAAATTACAAGAAAAGAATGGAAAAGAAAGGATTGTGGTGTGGCCTTCCCCCCGGGAGGTGACTTTTCACTCTCCCTCTGTCTCTCTCCTCTCTGGTGAGTACGTATACCCTATGGTCAAAAAAATTAAGAATACTGTCCTGTGGGCCGGCCCCTAAGAATGGTGGTTAGGGCAACTGGATCCAACGTGGCCAACTGCATCTTTCTTTAAAAAAAAAAAAAAAATTTTTACTTATTTATTTATAGAGGTTTTTGCTATAGGGCGCGTGCGCTCGCCAGACAGACAGAGACAGAAAGCGAGAAATCACCCCCCAGTGGGATGGCCACACCGCAATCCCTTCTCCTCCATTCTCCTCTCGGGATCTTGGGCATGCACGCACACGCACCCGGCACGAGTTTTAAGCCACCGGGTCCAGGACGCGAACCGCAGTCGACTATGTGGGAGTCCAGCGACATAGCCATTACGCTAACTGCTGGTCCCAACTGCACCTTTCACATCCCAGATCTGGAGGCTTGAGCAAATCCACCGGGTATGTGTGCATGCTTGCCCAACATCCCGAAAGAAGGGTTGGAAGAGAGGAGATTGTGGTGTGACTGTCCCCCATGGCGGGGAAGGGGAGAGTGCTTTCTCACTCCCCCACCCCCAGCAAACACACATGCCATCGGCTAAAAATTTTAAACACCTTCTCTGCAACTTATGGGGTGGCGGGTTTCCTTCATCAGCTCTTTTCTGAATTTTGGACAACCACAGTTTGTCAATTGCAACGGCCAGCTCTTCCCCCACTTACTCATAGCAAGATGAGATAGTACGTGTGTATGTGTGTACGTGTGTGTATGTTTTCAGAAGCAGAACTAGGCTCGGAAGGTAGAAAATAACAAAAAGATAAGAGTTCTGCCTCACAGTTAAGGAAACAACTTCCTAAACAGCGTTGTGCAAGTTCAGAGTGAGGACCCGGGGGGAACAGCCCTGGCCTGCAGGTGTGGCAGCTGGTCAGGGATGAGTTAGAAGCCATCAGATGGGATGAGCTCTGAGGTCCTTCTACTGATGCGATGGTGGGGAGGTTCTGGTGCTGAAACCCACCCAGTGCCAGATAGGTATGCCCACTCCAAGGGTCACAGTGGAAACCGACTGCTGGGCCAGGCAGCCTGGAGTTGGGTCTTGTCTGTCATGGAACCCCAGCAACAGCTTCCTGGGCTCCAGTTCACCAATCGCCAGATCTTCCCATTTTCCTCCAGAATTGGAATCCACATTTTTAGGTGAGTTATAGATTTTTATTTAAAATATTTCAACCTATTCCAAAAATGTTTTAAATACAAGGGACTTCTAAAATCTCGTAGAAGGACCAGCAGTTAGCGTAATGGCTCTGTTGCTGGACTCCCACGTAGTCGACCATGGTTCGTGTCCCGGACCTGGTGGCTTAAAACTCACGTCAGGCGCGTGTGTGTATGCCCAAGATCCCGAGATGAGAGGAGAAGGGATTGCAGCGTGGCCATCCCCCCTGGGGGGTGATTTCTCGCTTTCTATCTCTCTGTCTCTGTCTGGTGAGCCACATGCCCTATAGCAAAAAACCTCTTAAAAAAAAAAAAAAGAGGAAAATCTTGTAGAAAATGAGATTAAAATATGAGTTTGGGTGCAACCATATTTTGAGATATAGCCGTCGTTTTTTTTTTCATAATACACAGTTTGCATGTTTTTTTCCTCCCATTTCGTCAGGGGACTCGTGAGCCCCAGGAGAGACAGGGAAAGTAAGAAAGTACCCATCGTGGAGGATGGTCACCCGCACTCCCCTCGTTCCGCCTTTTGGGGATTTTGGGTGTGATAGCATACGTGCCCCGCATGCTTTTCAAGCCGCTGTTTCCAGGACTTGAACAGCACTGTCGCCCATGTGGAATACGGCCGCCTCAGCCCTCCACTAACTTTTCAAAGACCTCTGTATTAACAGACCAAAGGAGGCGTGGCAGTGGGCCAGATCTGGCCTTTGACTTCAGTTTCCGATCTCTGTTTTGGTGCGAAGTTTTGCTTCCAAGGCTAAAATAAAATGCTCACCGGAGTTTGTGCGAGTGAGTCAGAGGATCAAGGGCTCTGAAATGGTGGGGCTCCCCTCCCCCAGAGTCTGGGAGGGTTCATACCAGTGTTGTAATCTTTTCACTTCTTAAGTTTTGCATCTGAAGAACAAAACTCCAGCCGAAATCCTTACAGCCTCCTCCAACCCACCAGACCTCAGACACGCGTCTCGCGCTCCGCTGCACTTACCAGCCATGGCTTCTGCAGAGACACAGACTCGGTCCCAGACGCTGATTGGCTGGACTGCTGGTTGCCTGGGCAATCAAGGCGGGGCTAGATGGGAGCTGAGAGGTGCAGGCTGAACAGCCGGGAGGTATCAACGCAGCTAGACAAGCACCCGCCCTTTTATACCCTGCCAGCCCCGGCCCCCTGGAGCTGGACCGCCAGCAGGGGCGGGGCTCAGCGCTGGGACCTTGGAGCGCTGGGTCGCGGACTGCCATGCTGCTGTTACTGGAAGGACCGGGGTCTGAGCAACAGAAGGGCTCCCAAATCGACGGTGTTAAAGTCAAGAAGGGTCCTCTGGGGACATGGGGAGAGAAAGGCCTCAAGGGTGGGAGTAGGAGGCAAGGCCACTATACCCTGTCCTGACACCGCCTGGGAATACAAGGAGGAAATTCCGTATTGGAGTCTGAGACTCTGTTAGACATGACCCGCCTCTCCCAGCCCTGGGAATCGCCTCCCGTGGAGCGGGGTGCACTCTGGATGGCGGTTCTTTAGTCCTGGATTCTGCTGAGTCACAGTGACTTAGAACTTGAAGGCCTGAAAGGGACGGGGAGACTTGCAACATGACTTTCTTTGCAGGGCTCAGATTCTGCACTTGGGGGTTCAGAACACACTTCCCTGTGCTCCTCATGGCTGAGGTGAGGGGAACTCGTTTTTTGCCTCCCCTGAGCTAAGGCAAGGCTGGTCCTGGAACAGCAGTAATGAGGACTCTTTTTTTTTTTTTTTTTTTTTTTTTTTTTTTTTGAGAGATTTTTGCTGTGGGGCATGTGTGCGGGCCAGAAAAACAGACAGAGACAGAAAGCGAGAAATCACCCCCGGGGGCGATGACCATGCTGCAATTCCTTCTCCTTTCTTCTCTGGGGATCTTGGGCACATAAGCCACACAGGCCCAGGGTGAATTTAAGTCACCGGAGACTCGAACTGCAGTCAACTACATGGGAGTCCAGCAACATAGCCATTGCCATCTGCTTGTCCCTAGGGACGCTTTTTAATAACTGCCCAGATTAAAGTAGCGGTTCTACACAAAGGCTTACTGAAGTGGACAGAACAGGGCAGAACGTTTTAAATCTCTATTAAAAAAAAGTTAAACTAGGGACTGGCAGGTGGCATGGTAGTTAAGGATGCTGGCCTGCCAGATGGCTGACTGCAGTGTGAATCCTGGACATGATGGCTTGATTTCTCTCTCTCTCTCTCTCTCTCTCTCTCTCTCTCTCTCTCTCTCTCTTTCTCTCACTCTCTCCCTCGCTGGTCAAATTGAAATAAATACATAAATTGGGACCAGCAGGTGGCATGGTGGTTAAGGTACTGGACACGCCCACATGGCCGACCACAGTTCGAGTCCCAGACCTGGCGGCTTCCTTTCTTCCTTTCCCCCTCTCTCTCTCTCTCTCTTTCTGTGTATGTGTGTGTGTGTGTCTCTTTGGTCAAGATGGAATAAATGAATGAATAAATAAAATTAAATAAATAATAATTTTTTAAAAGATATAAATAAATAAATACATAAATAAATTTTTACAAAGTTAAACTATAGCCAAAAGGTGGAGGGAAAAAATAAAACTTTAAAAACAATAAGCAACCATCAGAAGGAAAAGGGAGGTGGGAAGTGTACAGAGGAAGCAAAATTGAAGGCTATCCCAGAAAACTCAGGAATAAAGATAAGACTTTAACTCAGAATTTAAGTCAAAAAGGATGCAAGGAGACCAGTTGGCGTAATGGCTATGTCGCTGGACTCCCACATAGTCGACTGCGGTTCGCATCCCGGACCCGGTGGCTTAAACTCACGCCGTGCGCATGTGCATGAGTGCCCAAGATCCCGGGAGGAGAACGGAGGAGAAGGGATTGCGGCGTGGCCACCCCACCCCGGGGGTGATTTCTTGCTTTCTGTCTCTCTGTCTCTCTCTGTCTGTCTGGTGAGCGCACGAGCCCTATAGCAAAAACCTGTCAAAATAAATAAATAAATAAAATAAAACAGTAAAAAAAAGAAAGGATGCAAGCAGGTCTTGATGGATAGAATATTAAAATGTTATATAAAGGCAGCCTCTAACAATGCCAAGTCATATTGGGCCTAAGACAATAGGAGAAATCAGTAAAACTGATCCTGTCTTTAATGCATTGATATTTCGTCTCTCCACACTTTTTTCCTTCATTAATACTGATTATATCAAGTGTTGCCATAAGGGTCAGCCTGTAGCTTGTGCTTAAGAGAGCTGGAACCCATGTGACCCACACACTGGAGTCCAGGACTGGGTGGCTTGAGAAACACACCCAGTGCTTATGTGCGCACGAGCCCGAAATCCTGAAAGGAGGGAGAGATGGAGGAATCGCAGCACGACCGTTCCCCACGGAAGTGCCTTCGCTCTCTGGCAAATTATAAAATATAAAAATAATAGGGGACTGGGACAAGCAAGTGGCGTAATGGTTACATCGCTGGACTCCCACGTAGTGGTTTCCTAGGAAAGGATGAGAGGAAAGTAAGTTTGCTGATACATTGCCTATCTGGTTGTTTAACTGTCTATGGAATTCTTGGCTGAAAATTGTCCTTTGGAGCCAGCAGGTGGTGTAGTGGCAAAGGTGCTGGACTCCCATGTGGTCAACTATGGTTTAAGTCCTGAACCCAGCAGCTTAAAACTAACACCGAGTGCCTGTGCGTGTGTGCCCAAGATCCCAAGACTAGAGGAGAAGGGATTGCGGCGTGGCCGTGCCCCCAGGGGTGTGTGTGTGTGATTTCTCGCTTTCTGTCTCTGTCTGTCCTGCAAGCACATGCACCCTGTAGCAAAGAAAAAAAATCTCTCAAAAAAAAAGTCCTTGGAGCCAGCAGGTGGTATAGTGGTTAAGGCGCTAGACTCCCACATGATCAACCATAGTTCTAGTCCCAGACCTGGCAGCTTGAAATTCTTGCTGGGCATGAGAAGAGAATGGAGGAGAAAGGATTGTGGTGTGGCCATCACTCCTGGGAGATAATTTAACAACCTAATAGTTTTAACTTTTATATTTAGGTCTATGATTCACTTTGTGGTAATTTTTTTTTTCTATAGGGCACGGGCGCTTGCCAAAAAGACAGAGACAGGGAACCGGGAGTTATCGTAATGGCTATGTCGCTGGACTCCCACGTAGCCGACCGCGGTTCGCGTCCCGGACCCGGTGGCTTACAACTCACGCCGGGCGTGTGTGCGTGTGTGCCCAAGATCCCGAGAGGAGAATGGAGGAGAAGGGATTGCGGCGTGACCATCCCCCCTGGGGGGTGATTTCTCGCTTTCTGTCTCTATGTCTCTCTCTGTCTGTCTGGCGAGCGCACGCGCCCTATAGCGAAAAAAAAAAAACAAAAACAAAAAAAAAACCTCTCCAAAAAAAAAAAAAAGACAGAGACAGAGAGAGGAGGAGAAAGTGAGAAATCACCTCCCACCCTCCGGGGGTTGGCCACGCCGCAATCCCTTCTCCTCCATTCTCCTCTCAGGATATTGGGCATGTATGCACATGCACCCAGTGTGAGTTCAAGCCACCAGATCTGGGACTCAAACCACAGTCGACTGCATGAGAGTCCAGCGACATAGCCACTATGCCAACCGCTGGTCCCCACTTTGTGGTAATTTTTATGTATGATGTGAGGTAGGGCATAAACCTTCCATTTTATAGGTAGGAAAACAGAGGCACCAAGTGGGTATGTAACTTGCCCGTGGTATTATCTAGTCAATGGTATAGTCCGGAATTTGAACCTAGGCCACGGGTCAAAGTCCGCTCCTGGAGCCAACATGTGGCATAGTGACGGCGTTGGTCTCCCACATGGCTGACCATGGTTTAAGTCCCAGATCCAGCAGCTTGAAAATCACATTAGACGTATATGTCTGTGTTCCAAAAATCCTGAAAAGACCAAGACAGAGAAGGAGACTGTGGTGTGGCCATCCCACTGGGGGGGGAGGGGCAGGGGCAGTGATTTCTCACTTTCCCTCTTACTCTGTGTCTCTCTGGGACTCGAACGTGGGAGTCGAGCTCCCCCAACCACCACGCCACCTGCCAGCCCCTCCCAGGGTCTTTTCTGAAGCAGGCCTCTGTCCCAAAGTGTGCATGGACCAGGCATCATGGCATGACTAAGAGGAGTGTCCTCAAGCCCCATTCCTGCCAACCACAGCCCCAGGGAGCAGGCCGGGACAGTGGAGCTGTAGGAAGCTTTGTTGATTGTCTTCATTATCTAGAAATAAAAAGCAGGGGTAGGAGAATCCCCAGGAGTGCCCCCAACTCTCCTCCTGATGGAGGAACACAAACAGCCTCATTAGTCACCTGCTGATGCTGGCGTTTGCATGTGTGGCTGCTGCTTTGCAAGAGAAGTCCCCAAAGCCCCCTTGCTTGTCTCTGAGCTGCTGCTCATGGACTTTGTGCATTAGCTCAGAG
Organism: Tupaia tana; assembly: GCA_026018925.1. Lineage (NCBI taxonomy): Eukaryota > Metazoa > Chordata > Mammalia > Scandentia > Tupaiidae > Tupaia > Tupaia tana. The sequence continues at coordinate 17,203,645 of JAKSZU010000018.1, read as the reverse complement.
CCATTCTTGGGCCTGCCTGGGGACCAAGGCGGTGAGGTATCTGTTGTCCTCAGTGCTTCCTGTGGATACCAGACAGGTGTCCCTGGAGGGAACAGGCCCTTGGTATGAAGGGACAAAAGATTCTTCCACTGTAAGCCCTGGGCTTTCCTGCCCTCCTGGCTCAGCTCCACTGTCACTCCTGCATAGAACACACCTCATTATGTTGGACCTGCTGTGTTCGGGTGTGTCCTGCTGGGGTACCGGCACGTTATGAATTGCCTGAATTATCTCACCCTCTCCTGGACTTTGAACACCCTGGTGAAGCTGAAACTTCTCTCTCTCTCTTTTTTTCCCAGAGATGTTTTGTTATAAGGCACGTGCGCTCACTGGAGAGACAGAACGTGAGAAATCACCCCCCCCCCCCAGCCAGGGAGGATGACCATGCCACAATCCCTTCTCCATTCTCCTCTTGGGATTTTGGGCACACACACACACATGTGCCTGGAGTGAGTTTTAAGCCTCCAGGTCTGAGACTTGAATTGCAGTTGACTAAATGGGAGTCCAGCGATGTTACCATTATGCCAGTTGTTGGTCACATTCTTTTTTTAAAACGTTGCCAGAGGGTGCTTGTGCTTGCTGGAGATAGGAAGGGAGGGAGGGAGGAAAGAAGGGGGAGAGAGAGAGAGAGAGAGAAAGGGCAAGTACTCCTCACGGAGATGGTCATGCCACAATCCCTTCTCCATTTCTCCCTTCTATTGGGATTTTGGGCATACACACACACACACACACACACACACACACATACACATGCCTGGTGTGTTTTTCTTTTCATCTTTCTTTAGAATTATTTATTTGGGGCCACCAGGTGGCGTGGTGGTTAAAGGCGCTGGATTCCCACATAGCTGACCACAGTTAGAGCCCCAGACCTGGCATCTTGCTTTCTCACTTTCCTTTTTTTCTCTTTCTCTCACTCTTGTCAAATTTAAATAAATAAATTAAGTTCAATAAAATTAATTATTTGAAAAAAAAAAGAATTTTGGGGACCAACAGTTGGTGTAACGGCTGTGTTGCTGGACTCCCATGTAGTTGACCGCGGTTCTAGTTCCAGACTGGGTGGCTTAAATTCATGTGTGTGTGCGTGCCCGAGATCCCGAGAGGAGAATGGAGGAGAAGGGATTGCAGCGTGGCCATCCCCCCTGGGGGTGATTTCTTTCTTTCTGTCTCTCTCTGTCCTTCTGGCAAGTGCAAGCACCCTATAGGAAAAAAAAAAAAATTAACTTTATTTTAATCTGGCCAGAAAGGGACAGAGCGAGAAAGAACAAGAAAGTGGGAAAACAAGCCGCCAGGTCCGGGGCTGAAACTGCAGTTGGCCATGTAGGAGATCCAGCGCCCTTAATCACCACGTCATCTGCTGGCCCCTAAAGAAAAATAATTCTTAAAAAAAAGAATTATTAATTTTTTTGTGTGTTATTATTTATTTTTCATTTTGACCAGAAAGAGACAGAAGAAGGGAGAGTGAAAAAGCAAGCTCCCAGGTCTAGGACTCAAACTTCAGCTGACCATGTGGGAGTCCAGCACTTTAATCACCTTGCCACCCGTGGGCTCCTGCCTGGTATGTTCTTCAAGCCACTGGGTCTGGCACTTGAACTGTATAGTCAAGTCCCACATGGGATCCAGCAGCCTGAACCACCAGGCCCTGGCTGGCCTGAAACTTCTCTTCAGATGACATTCATTTGTTGTGAAGAGATTTTATCTGATATAGCAAGCAAACTGAGTTTGGGTGCCAGATCACAGCATGTGCCCCTCCCTCCCTCTCTCCCTTCTTTCCTTTCTCCCTTCCTTCCATGAGCAAGAGAGTGTCACCCCCGGGGCCAGCAGTTAGCATAATGGCTATGTCGCTGGACTCCCACGTAGTCGACCGCTGTTCGAGTCCCGGACCCGGTGGCTTAAACTCACGCTGGGCACGTGTGCGTGCGTGCCCAAGATCCCGAGAATGGAGGAGAAGGGATTGCAGCGTGGCCATCCCCCCTGGGGGGTGATTTCTCGCTTTCTATCTCTCTGTCTGTCTCTGTCTGTCTGGCGAGCGCACGTGCCCTGTAGCAAAAACCTCTCAAAAAAAAAAAAAAAAAAAGAGTGTCACCCCCACAGGACCCTCAGACCGCAATCCATCCCCAGCCTCCGCAGGCCCGGGGCGAGGGCACACACACCCGGCATGTTAGGAAGCTTCCTACGTGGGCCAGCCCCACTGAGCATTGTGCTGTCACTGTGCCGCTGTCAGGCCCTCTGGGTCACAGAATCTAAAATGAGGAAGGGCCCAGTTTGCAATGTTTGATCCTATTCATTCCTACAAATAACTCTTCAATTTTCTTTCCTTTTTTTTTTTAAAGAATTATTTTATTCAACTTATTTATTTATTTATTTTAATTTGACCAGAGAGGGACAGAGTGAGAGAAAGGGAAAGTGAGAAAGCAAGCTGCCAGGTCTGGGACTCGAACCGCAGTCGGCCATGTGGGAGTCTAACGCCCTTAACCAACATGTCACCTCCCCTCCCCAAACTCTTCAGTTTTCAAGTAAACACTTTCAAGGATGGGACCTCACTTGTTTCTAAGAGTAAACAAAAGGAACACTTAGAAAAAAGCCATTTCCCACCTCTTGGCTAGTTTCCCTGGACCGGTCAATTCCAAGAGCATGAGTTTACCTCAGTCTGGATTCGGGCACAGAGCTCCGGAAGGATGTGCAGGATAAGCCACACCCAGCCCCAGCACTTCAGCGGGTGCTATTACTGGATGGGCACCACCCTTCCTCCTGGGGGCTCACAGGCTAGTCTCATCATGGTCTTAATTATGCAAAAGGCTCTCATTGGCCAGAATCTACACTTATCTGCAGGTCGCACAATCACAGTGAGCGAGACCCACTCGGCATCTCCACTCTAGGTCTCTGCTGTCTGTGTGAGTTGGGGACAGACAGCTAATGATTCGGGGACTGTTGTGGACATCCCAGAGTTCTGCATTCGCGACTAGGCTGTGGATTTGGGAAGTACTGTTCCCATAGGGGACTCCTGGAAACGACAGTAACGTTGTGCTGTTGACTGTACTTTGTGTTAAAGAACACAGCGGAACAGTGGTCTCACAGTGAAGGACTATTTGCTGATAGAATTTTGGCTAAATATGAGATCTAGGGGCCAACCCATGGCATGGTGATGAATGCTGCTGGATCCCTCATAGCCGACTGTGCAGTTCGAGTCCTGGACCAAGTGGCTTGAGAGCCCTGCTGGGGGAACATGCATGTGTGCCCCAAATTCCCAAGAGGAGGGAGAAATGGAAGGGAAAGAATTGCAGTGAACAGGCCCCATGGAAGATTCTTTCTTACATTCCCTCCTTCTCTCTCTCTCTCTTTGGTGAGCACGCATGCCCTCTGGTAAATTAACCCCCCCAAAAAAGAGAGAGAGAGAGAGAGAGAGAGAGAGAGAGAGAGAGAGAGAGAGAGAGTCAAATAACCTGAACTAGCACAGTTTTCAAGTACAAGGGGTCTTCCAAAGGTTCATGGGGAGTGCACAAATTATGAAAAACATCTGTGTGTGGATTTCAAAAACTTTTTGCAGCAAAATATATTTGTATTTTTAAAGTTGTGTTTTAAATTTTATTATTATTTTTAAATTTTTGCTATAAGACTTGCGCTCACCAGAGAGAGACAGAGACTGAGAAAGAGAAAGTGAGAACGCAAGCAGACAGGTCCAGGACTCAAACTATAGTCTGCCATGTGGGATTCCAGCACCTTAACTGCCATGCCACCTGCCAGCCCCATTTTACTATTTCTTTTTTTTAGAGAGATTTTTGCATGTGCTCTTGCTGGATAGACAGAGAGAGACGGAGAGTCACCCTCCTGCGGAGATGGCCATGCTGCAATCCTTTCTCCTCCATTCTTCTCTCAGGATTTTGGGCACACACATACATGCGACTGGCATGAGTTTTCAGTTGACTCAACTGTAATCGATAACATGGGAGTCCAGGGACATAAACATTATGCCATCTGCTGGTCCCTTATCTAACTTTATTTATTTTAATTTGAACAGAGAGGGATAGAGAGAGAGAGAGAGGGAAAGTGAGAAAGCAAGCTGCCAGGTCTGGGACTCAAACCACAGTTGGCCATGTGGGAGTCCGGTGTCCTCAACCACCATGCCACCTGCCGGCCACCATTTACTTTTTTTTTAATTGCCAGAGGGCACATGCACTTGCCAGAGAGAAAGTGAGAGGAAAAACACTCCGAGTAGGTATGGTCACAACACGGTTCTTTTTCCTTCATTTATGCATCCCATTGGGATTTGGGCATACACCTATTTTCTTTTCTTTTTTTGGAGAGATTTTTTGCCATAGGGTGCGTGCGCTCGCCAGAGAGAGAGAGAGACAGAGAGACAGAAAGCGAGAAATCACCCCCCAGGGGGGATGGCCACACTGCAATCCCTTCTCCTCCATTCTCCTCTTGGGATCTTGGGCACACACGCACATGCGCCAGGCGTGAGTTTTAAGCCACCAGATCCAGGACTCGAACCGTGGTTGACTACATGGGAGTCCAGCAACATAGCCATTACGCTAACTGCTGGTCCCGAGACGCTCCTATTTTCAAGGTGCAGGGCCAGGTGGGATCCAGCTCCCTATGACTAGCTCTTAACCCTGAGCTACAGAGCCAGTCCTAAACTCATGCTTTAATTTCATTTTTCCACAAACTTGTTCTCTTAATTTGCTTTAGGGTGTTCATGCTCACCAGAGAGAAAGAGAGAAAGAGAGAGGGAAAGTGAGAAATCACTCCCCACGGGGATGGCCACACCACAATCCTTTCTCCTCCAGTCTCCTCTCTGGATGTTGGGCAAAAACACACACGTGGCCAGTGTGCCTTCCAAGCTGCTGGGTCTGGAACTCAACTGCACAGCTGACTATGTGAGATCCAGCTGCCTCAACCACCATGCTACCACTCCACAAATTAAACAGTTATTGCAAAGTTATTTATTTTTAAACCCTTAAAAGTTCTTTTTTAAAAGAATTACTTATTTAATTTTATTTGTTTATTATTATTCTTCAATTTGACCAGAGAGAGAGAGAGAGAGAGAGGGAGGGAAAACAAGTTACCAGGTCTAGAACTTGAACTGTGATTAGTCATGTGGGAGTCCAGCTTAACCACCATGCCACCTGCCAGCCCTGATAGTTACTTATTTTTTTTTAAAGAATTATTTTATTTATTTATTACTGTTATTATCTTTTATTTTGACCAGACAGAGAGAGAGAGAGAGAGAGAGAGAAGTGAGAAAGCAAGGTACCAGGTCCAGGATTCAAACCATGGTTGGCCATATAGGAGTCCAGCACCTTAAACCACCGACACCACCTGCTGCCCCACCCCCCATAGTTATTTTTTAATTCAAGTTAAGAACAGAACCTGAGTGGACTGCAGCTGGCATGTGGTTAAGGCAGCTGGATTCCCACCTGGCTAACTTCAGCTTGAGTCCCAGACTCAGTGGCTTGAAAATCATGCTGGGTATGTGTGCATACCCAAATCCCAAGAGAACGGAAGAGAAAGAATTGGCGGTGTGGCCATCCCCTCAGTGGATGATTTTTTACTTTCCCTCTCTTTTTCTCTATCTCTCTCCTCTCCGACAAGCACACGTGCCCCATGACAAAAACCTTAAAAAAGAAATAATTAAGAAAATAGAACTCAGTGGAACCAGCAGATGGTGTAATGGTTACATGGCTGGATTCCCACGTAGTTGACCATGGTTTGAATCCTGGACCCGGCAGCTTAAAACTCACACTGGGTGTGTATGCATGCATGCCCAACATTTCAAGAGGAGAATGGAGAAGGGATTGTGGCATGGCCATCTGCCCTGGGGGGTGATTTCTTACTTTCTGTCTCTGTCTTTCTGGAGAACACATGCGCCCTATAGCAAAAACCTCTCCAAAGATTAAAAAAAAAAAAAAAAAAAAAAAAAAAAAAAAAAAAAAAAAAAAAAAAAACTCGATAAGAGCTTCTATCTTTCTATTACCAAACCCCAAATCAAAGATTTAGTTTTAGCCAAATAATATCCATCATCTGTTACACTTAATTAAAATCATGTCCTAGAATTTGGATTTTTGAGATTATTCTTATTTTCAAATATGGCTACAAAATATAAAACAATGCAAAAAAACCCCACATTAATTTCTGTACAGTCATTCCCTGATGATTTAGGATTTTCTTTGGTGGAGCAGGTGGATTGATGTTGTTCTCATATGCATGTCACATGGAAGGCAGAGGACTTCAATCTGCCTGTGATCTTTGGGGTTTAGGAAAGTTCAGCTTTGGCAAATGTATAAACAAAGCTCCCTGTAGTTTTTTGTTTTGTTTTGTTTTAGTATTTACACTGTTCTGGTATGAGTTTTGCTTTGCTGGGAAGAGAAATAGCTGGTTTTTTGGGCAGGGTGGGCGTGGTGAATGGATTAGGGGCATGTAGTGGTAGGTCACTCATGATCAGGGAGTTTCTGATTTCCTGTCTCTGGGTTACACTCTGGGGGCCACTTTACTAATCTCATCTTCCTTTTCCCCCTTTATTCAATAGTGTGTGAGAGCATAAGAGAAAGAAGAGTTGGGGGGCACCGTCCACAGAGGCTGGTCATGCTGTGACCCCTGTGTCCCGGTCCTCCAGCCCTTGCATGCATCCCTGATGTTTCAGGCTGACAGGGCTGGGGACTTGAACCATGGTCACCGTGTGGATCGGCCTTATGGATCTCTTGAGCTGTGCATGACCGCCGCTCCAGCTAGCTAGTGCCTTCCCATTTTCTTGAGGAGTTGCTCTTTCACGAGGCCTTTTTTCCAGTGTTAGATCAGAATGGTGCTTTGCCTTAGTTCACTCCTAACCCATGTAAAAAACTCCGAAGACCCGTGTTTTACATAGCAAGGGGCTGGGGGCAGCTCATTCCTCTTCTGTACAGTGTGAACTATCAGCAAGCGTGGTAAGGGATGCAGTTGGGAGTTCCTTTCCTTTTTTTGAGTTTATGCTGTATGGCATGGCATGTGCACTCACCGGAGAGACAGAGGGAATGTGAGAAATCACCCTCTAGAGGAAGCTAACTGCACAGTTGGCCAAGGGATCCAGCCGCCTTAACCTCTGCGCCACCTGCTGGCCCGCATTTGGGAGTTACACATTTCTCTGCCCTAAGGTTCACTGCAAAGCTGCATGTCTGCATCGTGAGATTGTCACTAGTGCTGTCCACCAGTGCTCCTAGCACCTGCCTCTCAGACTTTCGGATTGCATTTCCTGGTCCCACGGCTGAGTGGGGCCCCTGGACTAGTTCTGGCCACCGAGTTGGGAGCAGGAGCCTTTGAGCTTGCTCTGTTGGCAGGGTCACAACAGCTGTTGGTCTAGAGGAATCTCTTACTCCTGCCTGCCTGTCTGGACGGACATGAATCAGGGCATTGTTCATTCTGATTAGTGGGATACAGACTCTTCCTGGCCTTGTGTAAGTTCCAAGGATTATCTCCTCTGCGTTTTTGGGGTAATGTCACCTAGGTACTTGTGGAAGACTGTCTTCTGGACCCCTATGGAACCGAAGTCCTTTGGTGCTCAAGTCTCTCACATAAAATGGCTTAGAACTGGGCAGTAGGTGGTGTGGAAGTCAAGATAGCTGGATATCCTGGTGACTTGAGAAACATGCCTGGTGTGTGTGCATGTGTGCCTAAAATCCTGAGTGAGGCCCAAAGGGCTTGTGGTGTGGCCACCCCCCCCCCCCCACCCCTGTGAGCACACGTGTCCTATAGCAAAGACAAAAACAAAAGAAGGGTAGATGAGGCAAAAAGCTAATCAGGGATGGTTCTAAGTAAAAGACTATGGGGGGGGGGGGGGGGGCAACTACACTGAATTTTCCTAACAGAAAATTTTTCCAAAAAAGAGATTAAAGAAAGGCCAGTTGGTGGCATGGTGGTTAAGGTGCTGGATCCCACGTGACTGACTGTGCAGTTCAAATCCTGGACCTGAAAGTTTGAGAAATGCGCCAGGTGTCTATGTGTGTGCCCAATATCCTAAGAGAGACGAAGAAGAGACCATGGCATGACCAGTCCCCCATGGGGATGCTTTCACACTTTCCTTCTCTCTCTCTGGCAAGCACATGTGCCCTCTAGCAAAAATTTTTTTTTTAAAAGAAAGAAAACAGTAGTTCTATTTTATTATAACATATTTTTATTTTCTGGCAAAATGATAAATCTAAATGGTTGAGCCTTGAACATACAGCTTAAATGTTTGCCTTCAAATGACCTAGGAGGCAAAACTTTGGTCTGTTTGATAAAAAACACACGGAAGTGTTTGCAACCACATTAGAAAAATACTATCTGGAAGATTCCTCCTCTGAAGGTCTGCTCCAGCACTGTGCTTGTGCTGTCACCGAATTCTCCTTTCCGTGGCAGGAATCCTGTGCTGGGAGCGCACAGGCCAAGGGCTTGCACTGCCCCATCACAGCCTGACACCTGGCTAGTCCCGAGGCAGCCCTGTCATGCCCAGAAGGTTCTGGCACAACACAGCAGGGAAGGAGCCGCCAGAGCTCCGCGGTCTGGCTGCCCTGGTTTGTCTGCAGAAGATGCTCTTCACCTTTTCTTCACAAACTTCTTTCTGGAAGCGTTGGGGTTTAAGCGTCTCCTCCCAGCGCCCAAGGTGCTGTCCCGGACCTGCAGGGTGGCTGACCGGCTGGAGATGTCGTTCTCTGCAAAGGGAGAGACCCCGGCTGTGTAGTCAGGGGCAAAGACATTGGTCTTCTGCCTGGCCTTCCGGGACAGTCGCAGCTGAGGGAAGCGCTGGTCCTCGGTCAGGTGAGGGTTGACGGCATACTTGCCCCCCTTGGGAGTGGGAAGTGAGTACTGCAAACGAGGGAGAAAACCGTTAGAGGAGCGGGGTCCACATCACCTCTGCCCAGGTGCTGCTGACGCAAAGCTCGCCTCCCAGGCCCTGCCGCAGGCAGCGACTACTGCCCGTGACAGACATCCTCCCCGAGTCTTGCCTCAATTCAGAGTTAAAAAGCAACACGGTATTTTGACTACACACCTGCCACCCAAAACAGGAAGAATTACGACAGAGGACTCTAAGCAAGCAGGTGCCTCTCCCCTGGGCTGGGTGAGCAGTTCTGAACCACAGTGCACGTTCTAGGGCTGAGCAAAAAAGTAAACTGTTCGGGGAGACGGTGTGAACAAGTGTTAATTGGGAAGAGGGAGCTGGAACACACTTTGTGGTTTTAGACTGAAATTAAAGTGATAAATTGACGGATTTTTAAAGCAGTTAAAGCCGCAGGTGGCATAGTGGCTAAGGTGCTGCACTCCCACATAGTTGACTGTGGTTTGAGTCCCAGACTTGGTGGCTTGAAACTCATGCTGGGCACATGTGCATGTGTGCCCCAAATCCCGAAAGGAGTATGGAGAAGATGGGATTAGTGTGGCCACCCCCAGAGGGGGGCTGGTTTCTCACTTTCTCAGTGTCTCTGGTAAGCACACACAGCCTATAGCAAAAATCTCTCTAAAAAGAATAAAAAGCAAAATACTCAAATGAGCAGTATCTCATGGGGCTGGAAAGACAGACAGTGCTCAAAGAATAACTGGGACGCGTCAGGAGGAGACAAGAGCCAGCCTGAAGGGGCTGCAGAGCCTGAGCCTTTGGCAACAACTAGACTAGCGTTGCCTGTGTCCTCTCTGTTCGTTTTTATCCTGGTGGTGTCAGGGGAATGACTTGACACACTACTCACGCGGAGGCCTCGGGGGTTCAGCACTTTGGGGTTGCGGGAGAAGTGCATGTGCAGGGTGCCGTCGTCGCTGACTGTCACAGACACTTTCTTCAGAGTCCTGTTCCCACAGTGTGAACAGAACACTCGGCTCATGTCAGATGTTGTCCTGGGGACACACAGACACACTCTAGGTCGGCGCCACAGCAGCAACCCCCCCCCCCCCCCTTCCAGGAACACAAGGTGAGCCACAGGCTCAGAGAAGGGAATGACCAGAAATGGGAAAACTGATGTGCGCTATACACACCATAAAGGCCGCCAGTTAAGAAGCTCTGAGCAAAGTCAGGCTCTGGTCTGCTAGTTTCACGAGGTTGGCACTGTTTTATGAGTGGGGAAACTGAGGCAAGTTAGGGTTCCTGCCCAAGGTCACGGAGCTAGGGCATGGCAGATCAACCCCAGCAGTCTGGCTCTAGAGTCAATGCTCTACGTCACTGGACTCATCGAGGGGCATACTACTGCAGCTGTAACCCACCTGTCCCCAGATGCCAGCCCATGCCTGCACCCAGGAGGTGGCAAGAATTTATTATTATTTTTTTATTTTTGGGGAGGTTTTTGCTATAGGGAACATGCGCTCGCCAAAAACAGACAGAGAGACAGAAAGCGAGAAATCACCTCCCCCCCCCCCGGGATGGCCACGCAGCAATCCTTTCTCTTCCATTCTCCTCTTGGGATCTTGGGCATGCATGCACATGTGCCCAGCCTTAGTTTAAGCCGCCAGAACCAGGACTCGAACCGCGGTTGACTACATGGGAGTCCAGTGACATGGCCATTATGCTAACTGCTGGTCCCAGTCAAGAATTTATTAATGCATCATGGAGGAAACTGTAAAACCTTCCAAGGGTGAACTGGGAGTGGGCACTGAGGGCAGACCCCGGGGCCTAGTCTCTTTCATCAACTCCCACTGGTGAGGTGATATGAGCCGTGAGTGGCAAGAGAAGCCAAGCCCTTCCCTATAGGTCTCCGAGAGTGAACTAAGCGCCTCTGTGCAGGTGCTGGTCACTAACTACTCTGTGCGAGAAACTGTCCAGTCACGGGGCTAGTCTCACAAGAACCAAGAACATTTCCAAGCATTTCTAAGAAAAAGCAGTAACCTGGGGGAATTTAGAACTTTTTAAACAAAAAGACAGTGGGGAAAATGAGATTTTATAAAGCAGGAGTTTTACCATCATTAAGCATTGGGAAATAAGAGAACTACATTAAGATTCAGAAGAATGCAAAGATAGCTTTGAGAAGCTGATTAAGTCACTAGCTGAGCTGTAGAGTATGGTGGTAAGGCTGGGTCCCCAGGCCATGAGTGACTGGTTATTTTTAAGCTTTCAGGGAACAAGGCAACTTGTTGGTGGCTTGAAAGTTGCCTGGTGCTTATCCAGGCAACTCCTCTCTCCACAGAATAGCTCTGGGGACCAAGAGACACCGTGGGGCTGCAGAAACGTTCCCCGGAGGCTCTGTAGTAAGAGACTCTATCAGACCATCTACAAGATGGGCAAGACTGAAGCAGAGGAATGGCTGGAAGCCGCCCTGGCACACGTCCCCAGGCCACACCTCAAGGGCAAGGCTTTAGTATAGTCTCCACTCCAAACAGAGGGATTCAGGATTCCGGGGACCTCTTGGCAGAATACCAGCCCCCACCACAAGAGGAACCAATCCAAGAGTCAAGAAATGAAGAGAAGGAAATGTTCAAAAAGCTAACAGTTGACCTAAATGGAATTCTTCCTATGTGTCAGATTCAACTAAGTCCTTCATATAATTTATACTAGTTCCTTTTCAATTGTAATTAAAAAGAAGCTGTAGTCCACAGCCTAGGAGTTAAGGGAGCTGGGTTCTTCATGGCTGACTACAATGTGAATCCAGTTGCATGTGGCTGGAAAGATATGCCAAATGCATGTGTGTGCGTGCCCAATATCCCAATGGGATGGAGAAATGGAGAAGGGATGTGGTGTGACCACGTCCCATTAGGGAGTGTTTTCTCTCTCCAAGTGCACACACGTCCTCTGGCAATTAAAAAGAATATGAAGTACAGAGAAGTTAGCCAATTACTGCAAACTCAATATGCAGGACACAGAATATGGATTTAAACCCATGTACTCCGGATCCAAATTTTTTTTTTTTTTTGGTTATGTAGAAAATTTCAAGCATAAAGTAGAACACAAGGAGTGCTGTGTACCAACCACCCAGTTTCGGTAACTATCAGTTCGTGACTGAAGTTTTATCTCTATCCCACCCACTCCTTTCACGTGTATATCATTTTAAAGTAGATTTCAGACATCAGCTTGTCCATAAATGTTTCGGTATGTGTCAATAAAGAAGAGTGTTCCTGGTTCCAGAACCAAAAAAATTTTTTTTTTCTTTCTTTGGAGAGGTTTTTGCTATAGGGTGCGTGCGCTCACCAGAAAGACAGAGAGAGACAGAGAGATAGAAAGCGAGAAATCACCCCCCAGAGGGGATGGCCACGCCACAATCCCCATTCTCCTCTTGGGATCTTGGGCACGTACGCACAAGCACCTGGCGTGAGTTTAAGCCACCGGGTCCGGGACTCAAACCGTGGTCGACTACGTGGGAGTCCAGCGACATGGCCATTACACTAACTGCTGGTCCCAAGAACCAAAATGTTTTTAACTCATACCAATGAGGTAAGGTGGAGGAAGGCCCTGGCAATCTGGGACCTGATGGCTTCGATGTCCTGGTGGAGGTAGAACCCAGGCCACATAGCAACGATGAAGAAGATGTGGGATCTTCAAAGTTGATATAAAATGCACGTTATAAAAAAAGATGCATGGGTTTAAAAATGTTGCACCAAAATAAACTTGTGTTTCATTTCCAATTTTTCTACAAATTTTCTCTAGCTCCTCATATAAGCAGGAGTCTCAAGAAGTTTGCAGGAGGGATAGAAGAGTGTCTGTCGGAGGGGCGGCGGGCCCAGATTACCAGCTACGTACTTGAAGCAGCCGTGGCAACGCAGGATGTAGCTCCGGGCCTCGCGGATCAGCATGCCGTTCACCGCCAGCACGTGCAGCCCCATCTGCAGCAGAACGTTCTACGGCCAACAAGTTCAAGGTCTGAATTTTCTCTTAAGGAGGATTTTGTCACCACAGTTAAGGGAGCATCAAGAGCACTGACTATCAGTCCTTGGTGTGTGCTAAGGAAACGCAGTGTGTGATGCCTTGCCAGGCGTGTGAAGGAGGCAGAACGAGGGCCCAGGGTCCTTTCTAATCCCAAGTTCTGGGGCCTCTGCTCAATATCTCACCAAGACCTACTATTAGCACTCGCTCCAAATAGAGACATTTATTTATTTATGTATTTATTCCCCCCCCCTTTTTTGGAGAGTTTTTTGCTATAGGCGTGTGTGTGTGCCAGAAAGAGAGAGAGACAGAGAGAAAGCGAGAAATCACCCCCCAGGGGGGATGGCCACGCCACAATCCCCTCTCCTCCATTCTCCTCTCGGGATCTTGCGCACGCACGCACACGCACCTGGTGTGAGTTCAAGCCACCAGGTGTGGGACTTGAACTGTGATCGACTACACTGGGAGTCCAGCGACATAGCCATTATGCCAACTGCTGGTCCCAGAGACATTTATTTTATCAGGGGCAAATATACTCATTTCTGGGCTGGAAATGCTCTCTATCTTCTCCAAGTACTTAGCTAAGCACAGATCATCATGTATATGGAGGAAAAAGCAGATCACAGAGCCCAGGGCTGGCCTATGCTGGCACACCCACCTGCATGGCGAAGTCTGTGGTCACGCAGCCAACCCGCACATCCTTGGGGACATCACACTGCTCCAACTCCCGCTGGATCTGCTTGATGTTGCTGGGGGTTATCCACCCACCCCCGTCATCATCACTGCCTTCTTCTCTCGTTTCTTCAAACCCATTTTCTTCACCTTCCTCCTCACTTGGGACATCCTCATCTTTGTCAATCTAAAACATAAAAGAATGCATAACTCTCAGCACAAAGGAACAGCCGCTGTGTGGCTGTCGGGAGGTTGTCAGTCAGGGCCTTACCAGTAGCTCCTGTAGTTCGCGGTCGATGTTAGGCAGAGGGTTTCTCCAGAACATGAAAGAACTAAATTCCAGGTTCTCAGGCTCACCTGCCGGGTGTCCATGATCTACTGTTTCTTGTGGAGGTTTAGGGTGAGACTTAAAAAAATAAAATATAAAATTGAGAGGGTTACAGATGAAATCATCTATGACATGCAAATCTGATCAGACAGGGCTGGACAGACTGTAATATTAGCCCAAGTAAATTAGACTGTCAACAGACATCATTTGCAGAGATGTGACACGTGGCAGGAAAAAGCATGAAGAATCCAGGTTAGCTGAGGGGTTACCTTGCAGGGCAGATGGAAACCAGAAATGTACAGAGGAGTCTCTGGGTGCTGAATGGATGAGCTCACTTTCACCTTAGGAAAAAAAAAGAAAGAATGACAGTTCAGAGCAAAAATGTATTAGGTGGTCAGGAAAGTCATGACGCATTTTCCTAAGCAAAAATGCATTTTGACTTTCCCAATGACCCAACAGTGTGAACATTCAACATGGGAAGGGTAGTTAAATTTTATTTTTCCCACCTGGATATTGAAACTGAATATATATAATGTTTTTGTTGTTGTTGTTAAAGAATTGTTTTATTTAACTTTATTTGAATTTGATCAGAGAGGGACAGAGAGAAAATGAGAAAGCAAGCCGCCTGGCCTGGGACTTGAACCACAGTAGGTCATGTGGGAGTCCAACATTTTTAACCACCAGGCCACCTGCCGGCCCCACATGTTAAGTTTAAAAGAAACTGGAAAATATAAAAACAAAACCCTAAGAAAATGACAATACTTAGTAATCTCAATACCATTAAATAACTACTTCAGGACATTTACCATTATAAACACAACTGTAATAAGCAGATTATCTGTAAAACCTGAAGAGATCTTTGGTTATACCCTTAGGATAAATGCCTAGGGGTAGAACTCTGGGTCAAAGGATATGTTTTTGTTGTTGTTGTTGTTTGTTTGTTTTTGCCATAGGGCACATGTGCTGGCCGGGAGAAAGACAGAGAGGGAAAGTGAAAAAATCACTGCCTCGGGGCCGGCAAGTGGCGTGGTGGTTAAAGGTGCTGGACTCCCACATGGCCGACCACGGTTCAAGTCTCGGACCTGGTGGCTTGCTTTCTCACTTTCTCTCTCTCTCTGTCTCTCTCTGATCAAAATGAAAAATAATAATGATATAATAATAAATAAAGTTAAATAAAATAATTCTTTAAAAAAAAAAAAAATCACTGCCTCCAAGGGGGACAGTCATATCACAATCCCTTCTCCTCCATTCCCCTTGAGGGATTTTGGACACATACGGACCCAGTGTAACTTTCAAGCCACTGGGTCAGGGACTTAAAATTGTGGTTGGCCAAGTGGGAATCCAGTGCATCCACCATACCACCTGCTGGCTCTAGGATGTGCTGTTTCAAAGCTTCTGGTATAAAATATCTAACTCTTGCCAAAAAGGCTGTAGAAAAAGGCAAATTATTTTTTTTTGGAGAGGTTTTTGCCATAGGGTGCATGTGCTCACCAGAAAGACAGAGAGACATAAAGTGAGAAATCAGGGGGGGATGGCTACACTGCAATCCCCTCTTGGGATCTTGGGCATGTATGCACATGTGCCCGGCATGAGTTTAAGTCACCAGGTCCAGGACTTGAACCACAGTCAACAACATGGGAGTCCAGCAACATAGCCATTACGCCAAGTGCTGGTCCCGAAAAAGACAATTTTTATAAATCACGGGTCAATGGATACCAGTTAGAAAACTAGCTGCAAGGTACACTATGTTCCAACAGTCACAGAATGAGAACACATAAAACTATTCCCTTTACCCTCCACACCCAAACATGTTGGTAACACCAAAAGTCACATTTTGGATTGGAAGACTCTAAAACCTGGTTGAAAATAAGCAAGGGTAGTTCCAACTATTGGGTTGTCAGAAAAAGACATGATGTATTTTTCTTTCTTCTTTTTTTTAAACTTAAGTTATTTATTTGGTTTCATTTATTCATTCATTTATTTTAATTTGACCAGACAGAGACACAGAGAGACAGGGAAAGTGAGACAGCAAGCCACCAGGTCTGGGAATCGAACCATGGTTGGCCATGTGGGACTATCCAGCACCTTAACCACCACACTACCTGCTGGCCCCCTCACGATATATTTTTCTATGCAAAAATGCATCATGACTTTCCAGATGGCCAAAAAGTAAAGGAATGTGAGTCCACCACAGTTTTGATGACTTGAGGCAGAGATTAAGCAATTCTTTGTTAACACTACTAGAAATGAATAATATGGTAATTATTTGGCTTCCAAATCCTATGGCCTGGAAACAGCCAATGGGACTCAGATGTAATTTATCAGTCTCTTCCACCTAGCCAAGTCAGTAAATCCCTAAAGCACAACCTTTTTTTTTTGGAGAGGTTTTTGCTATAGGGCGCGTGCGCTCGCCAGACAGACAGAGACATAGAGACAGAAAGTGAGAAATCACCCCCCAGGGGGGATGGTCACGCCGCAATCCCTTCTCCTCCATTCTCCTCTCGGGATCTTGGGCGCACACGCACACGCACCCGGCGTGAGTTTTAAGCCACCGGGTCCGGGACACAAACCGCAGTCGACTACGTGGGAGTCCAGCGACATAGCCATTACGCTAACTGCTGGTTCCCCCTAAAGCACAACCTTGAAGATAGCAAGGGCTGGAAAGAAACGGGAAACACTAGGCCAACCAGATGGCATGGTTGTTAAGGCAGCTGAATTCCACATGGCAACTGCGTGGTTCAAGTCCTGGACCTGGTGGCTTGAAAAACATGTCTGAAATCCTGAGGAGAGTGGAGGAGGAGGGACTGCAGTGTATTCATCACCTTGGGGGGTATTTTCTCACCTTACCACTGTGAGTGCACATGGCATAAAGGAAATTAAAAAAAGGCAAGCATTTTAGCACACTCATTTATTTCCAGAAAGAATTATATTTAATGAAACAAAGAGCCAACCCTATAGTTAATAAGTTAGGGAGGCTAGAAATGGCCAACCGCAGTTCAAGTGCCAGCTCTGGTGGCTTGAAAAATATACTGGGTGCACACATGTGCATGCCTCCAAATCCTGACAGGATGGAGAAATGGAGAAGGGATTGGAGCACTGACCATGCCCTGTTGGAGGGTGCCTTCTCCCCTCTCTCTGTATCTCTTTGGTGAGCACAAGCAAGCTCTGGCAAATGAGAAACAGGGACCAGCAGATGGCATAATAGTTATGTCACTGGACTCCCATGTAGTCAACCATGATTCGAGTCCAGGACCTGGTGGCTTAAAACTCATGTCAGGTGCGTGTGCATGTCCAAAATCTTGAGAGGAAAGTGGAGAAGGGACTGCAGTGTAGACATCCTCCCTGGGAGGGGTGATTTCTTGCTTTCTGTCTCTGTTTCTTCACTGAGCGCACGTGCCCTATAGCAAAAAAACTCTCTCTTGGGGCTGTGTGTCAGTACAGATGAAACAAGTTAGCCCAAGAGGGTAACTGTGTTGGTAGAGTGATGAGGACACTTTTATACTAGTCTACTTTGTACATCTATAGTTCCCCCAAATAAAAAGTTTTTTAAAAACCTTCCTGACTTACCTTTTCCGGTTCTTGTTTTAGGTGAGACACTCCCACAAACTCTGCCTCCAACTGGTAAGTGAGTGCCAGCACTTGGATGTCTGTGGCAGAGAGGCTGGGATAGTCTCCAGTTTTCTTTGAAAACTCAGTCACTGTAAACGAGAGTTCCAACTTTTGTTAAAGGCAGAAAGCACTGTGACCTTGGATAACCACAATGCTACAAAAAGGATTTAGAAAGGATCAATACCCCAGGGAAAACCATAAGACTTTCATCCACTCCCTGACTTTTTTTTACTCATAGTTGAGAAATTTGTATTCTGTTGAGAAATTTGTATTCTCCACCACCAAGATTCATGCCAGCTAGGTTTACTCTATGTGGCAAGTGCAAGTGAAGGAACAGAACAAATGAAAAGAAAGTCATGGCGGGACCAGCAGTTAGAGTAATGGCTATGTCGCTGGACTCCCACGTAGTCGACCGCGGTTCGCGTCCCGGACCCGGTGGCTTAAACTCACGCCGGGCGTGTGTGCGTGCGTGCCCAAGATCCCGGGAGGAGAATGGAGGAGAAGGGATTGTGGCATGGCCATCCCCCCTGGGGGGTGATTTCCTGCTTTCTGTCTCTCTGTCTCTCTCTCTCTCTGTCTGGCGAGCGCACGCGCCCTATAGCAAAAACCTCTCTAAAAGAGAAAAAAAAAAAAAACGTTAAAAAAAAAAAAAAAAAGAAAGTCATGGCAAGGTTGACAAACTTGTATATGATAATAATTCCTTATCTGAGCTTTGGTATTATGTTAGAATAGAAGTGCTCTTCTCTTCCAGCTCTAAAATGCTCTGGTTCTAAATATAATAACCTAGGGTAACAGAAGACACGATCAGATTCCAAAATAGAATGAAAAGTGAATTCAACCAATAATTGTTCATTTTATTTTTTTAATTTGCTATAGGGCATGTGAGCTTGCTGGAGAGATATAGAGAAATCACCGCCAGGGGGATGATCACACTGCAATCTATTCTCTTGGGATTTTGGGCACAGACATGCATCTGGAGTGTTTTTCAAGCATCAAGTCCAGAGCTCCAATCGTACAGTTGGCCATGTGGGATCTAGCCAAGCACCTTAACCACCATGCCCTGGCTGGCCCAATATCAATCTTGGATGAAACAAATATTGGGTCGCTTTGTAACAAATAACTAACAATTTGAAAAATGCATGTAGGGGAGGGCCAGCAGAAGGCACAGTGGTAACATTACTGGACTCCCACATGGCCAACCTTGGTTCCAGTCCTGGACCTGGTGGCTTGAAACTCACGCCGGGTTCGTGTGTGTGTGATCAAGAGCCAGGGAGAATGGGGAGAAAGGATTGTGGCGTGACCATCCCCTCGGGGGGTGATTTCTCTTTCCCTCTCACAGTCTCTATTTCTTTCTCTCTCTCCCCAGCAAGCATATGCATACTAAGGTAAGAATCTCTATGAGAAATAAAAATGCACATCTGTGCTTAATACATAGAAAATATCAGTGGGGTCAGCAGGTGGCGTGGTGGCTAAGGCATTAAGACTCCCACATGGCCAACTGCTGTTCGAGTCCTGGACCCAGCAGCTTGAGAGTCATACCAGGTGAGTATGTATGCATGCCCCAAATCCCAAGAGAATGGACTGCAGCATGGCTATTCTCCTGTAGGGGGTAATTTCTCACTTTCCCTGCCACTACCTCCAGCAAGTGCACAACCCCTATGGCAAAAATCATTAAGAAAGAAAATACCAGCTGTTACTAATCTCCTAAAACTTCCATGATACACTAAAATTTTCTGACATGAACAGGAATATGTCTGCTACACTGTTACAAAAAGCAGTATCCTGGGACCAGCAGTTAGCGTAATGGCTATGTCGCTGGACTCCCACGTAGTCGACCACGGTTCGAGTCCCGGACCCGGTGGCTTAAACTCACGCCGGGCGCGTGTGCGTGCGTGCCTAAGATCCCGAGAGGAGAATGGAGGAGAAGGGATTGCGGCGTGGCCATCCCCCCTAGGGGGTGATTTCCTGCTTTCTATCTCTCTGTCTCTCTCTGTCTGTCTGGCGAGTGCACGCACCCTATAGCAAAAACCTCTCCAAAAAAAAGAAAAAAAAAAAAAAGAGGCAGTATCCTGTTCACATTTCCTACACATCAGATGTTAATTCACAATAACTACAATTTACCATGCACTGTGTTAAAAGGGTCTATCCCTTAATTCATTTCATTCTCAGCCAAGGCCTATGACCTATTAAGTACTATTAGCATTTCCCTAGAAAGATTGAGTAGCTCGCTGGGTGGGAGACAGCTAGAGAGGTCACAAACTTGACAGACCTCCAAACCGAGGGCGTGTCCTGGGTACCATCCTGTTAATTCCTAACAAGAAACAATGCTGACTCCTAAACCAAGAGAAAACTGTTTTCTTTCAGGTGTCATGCAAGGATTTTGAGCATCCCTTTTTCTGGATTAAGGCTGGCGCCTAATCTACTGAAAGAAATGGACGACAGTAATAAATTTGGGTTTTTCTATTCTGAATCCAAAATTACTGTGTGCTTATAGAGCACTCTGAGTGACATGCTCATCTGATGCTCAAGCAACCTCGGACTAAATAGTAGTAGTATTCCCAATTTAGAGATGAAGTAACGGAGTCCCAGAGTCTGGGTGATATCCCCGAGGGCATACAGCGAGTTACCGGCAAGACCTGACGGACTGCAGACCCAGAAGGCCTCTCCCACGAGGATTTCCTCGAACGCGCTGTTCCCAGCTCTAAACCTGCTGGGAACGCCAGCCCCCCACCTGCCCCCGAGCATGCCGGGTCTGTACCCAGGGCTCCAGCATCCCCGTCAGCGAAGGGCAGAGGCACTCACCCAGCCGCACGTATTCCGGAGAGGGCTCCTTGAA
Source organism: Tupaia tana (assembly GCA_026018925.1). NCBI lineage: Eukaryota > Metazoa > Chordata > Mammalia > Scandentia > Tupaiidae > Tupaia > Tupaia tana. The sequence continues at coordinate 17,183,380 of JAKSZU010000018.1, read as the reverse complement.
CCGCAGCTCGTAAGGCAGCACCGCGAGCCGCCTGCGCGTGGCCTTGTCCCGAATCTCGCTGACCACCTCCCGGATGGTGTAGATGTTCTTCCCGATGTCCTGCGGAGAGACCGGCCCAGCTCACGCCCGCCCGCTCGCCCGCAGCAACGCACTCCGGATTTCGCGTGTTCCCTCAGGGTTCGCCAGCCCAGACCCTCCGATCTGCGGGGTTCCTGTCTGTCTCCCTGTACCTGCAGAGGTGCGTCCCGCAGGAAAGCCCCGGCGTCTGCCACAACGTGCTCCACAGGCGCCATCTTTGCGGCCCGACACCGTACGCGCCTGCGCACGAAGCGTCCTACGTCGCAATCTAGGCCTCTGGGAACCGAGAGGCTCAGCCGCGGCTTAGCGGCGCCTCCTGGCGGCCGTGCTTGCATCTCCCGGCTCGCGGCTGCCCACGCACATGCGCAGGGGCCGGCCCTGCCAGGGAGGTGTGGGCGGGGTCAAACCTTGGAGGTGTCACCTGAGGAAGCCGCTTTAGTTTCCCCTGCTAGACGCCTCGCTTACTTTGTAAAACGTGTAAATATCCTCGCCTTTAAACGTCAGTGGACCTCTAGTCCCAGGGAAATAGAGGAGCCGGGATTGCGGTGCGGCCATCTCCCCTAGGGGATGCTTTGTCACTTGTTCTAAACCAGCGCTCCCGCCCTACAGAAAAAAAAGTCAGTGGATATGGCTATTCTAATTCAATGAGCACAATAAGCCTATGAGATTAGTACTAGTTTACAGGCTAGGAATGGTAGTTACAGCCAGGAGGCCCAGCTGCCATGGCCAGGAGGTGGTGATAACGTGGTAGCCAAACCAGCGGAGCCACTTTCTTACCCGTTTTGCTATACCGATTCTTGACACCCACTTCATTTGGTTCAATTTGGGGCCACAGCCTCTATTTTATTTATCTTTATATCCACACTCCACCTCCCTAAGCAAGGCTCATAATTTTCTTGCAAACAACTTTTTGTAGAAGAGAATAGAAGAGATTTTTTTTGGAGAGTTTTTTGCTATAGGGCACGTGCGCTCGCCAGGAGACAGAAAGCAAGAAATCCATCCCCCCCTCTCGGGTATGGCCATGCTGCAATCCCTTCTCCTCCATTCTCTTCTTGGGATCTTGGGCATGCACGCACACGGGCCTGGCGGGACTTTAAGCCACCAGGCCCCCGACTTGAACTGTGGTCGACTACATGGGAGTCCAGTGACATAGCCATTACAACGGCTGGTCCCGGAAGAGGTATTAAGTAACTTCCAATTTTCCTTTCAAATCTGAGCTTCTGCAATTACAAGCTCTGGTCGAACATGTCCTGGCGAATTTTGACTGAATGTTGACTTGAGGTTCTATCATCTGTCTTTACCCAAACTTCTTTCAAGGTGTCTTCTCTCCAGTTTTATCCTGCAATTGTGATTGCATTGTCTCTCCTTGCTTGGCCAGGGTGATTCTTATGATCCTGGTCTTCCTTCCTCTAGGATGGCTTCTTTCCCTTCTTCACCAGACTCCTACCTCCTTGCAAATAATGGTGTCGTTTCTCCCCTACCCCCAAAACTGTCTCAGCCCCTTTGTTCATCTAAGTTCTCTCCTTCACCAATAAGAACACCTCCCAGGGACCAGCAGTTGGCATAATGGCTGTATCGCTGGACTCCCATGTAGTCAACTGTGGTTCAAGTCCTGGACCCGGTGACTTAAACTCGCGGTGGGCGCGTGTGCGTGCATGCCTAAGATCCAGAGAGGAGAATGGAGAAGGGATTGCGGTGTGGCCATCCCCCCTGGGGCGTGATTTTTCGCATTCTGTCTCTGTCTCTCTCTGTCTTTCTGGCGAGCGCATGTGCCCTATAACAAAAACCTCTTAAAAAAGAGAGAGAGAGAGAGAAAGAACACCTCCCAAACTCATATGTCCAATCCCTGTCTTATTCCACAGCCCACTTTTTCTGGGAAAATCCATTTTAAAACTCCGGCATCTCAACCAGAAAGAAGGTTAAACTAAAATTAGGCCAGCAGGTGGCGTGGATGTTACCGTGGCCAGATCCCACATGGATAGCTGCCCAGTTTGAGTCCTAGACCTGCGGCTTGAAAAAAATCATGCCAGATGTGTGCATATGTGTGTGTGTCTCCAAGATCCCTAGAGGAGAATGGAGGAGAAGGGCTCCACATGACCATTCCCCTGAGGGGTTATTTCTCACTTTGTCTCTCTCTCTCTCTCTCTGGCAAGCGCACCCGCCCTATAGCAAAAGTAAAAAACAAAACAAAACAGAAAAACAAAACAGAAAAAGAAAAAATGTAATTATTGGGCCAGCAGGTGGCATGATGGTGGTAATGCCACTGGACCCCACATGACTAACTGTAGTTCAAGTCCCGACCCAGTGGCTTCAAAAACACGCTGGGTGCGTGTGTGGGATACCCAAAATCCCAAGAGGAGAAGGGATTGTAGCATGACCGTCCCCCTGGGGAGTGATTTCTCATTTTCCCTCTCACTGTCTCCTTGTCTCTCTGGTAAGCACACGTGCCCTATGGCAAAAACCTTAAAAAACAATTATCTGCCCCCTGCAAACATTCTATGTTTATTAAGTGTTCCTATTTTTATTAAAGACATTACCAACAAAAGCATTTGAGGTAGAACCCTGAGTCATCCTCATCTCCACCCTCACTCTCAACCAGTTTTCTCACTAAACTTTGTTGACGCCACTCGGAAATGTTTGTGGTGTCTGGATCCCTTCCATATCCGTTCCCATTGCTCCAATCGTTTTTATCTCTTTCCCAGAAAATACAATCCTGTCAACACTATTATCCTTGTCCCTGATTACTTCTTCTCCAACTGATCGTCCACACTGACGTAGGAAGGGAGAACGGATGAAGGCACTAGACTGCACAGTATGGGCTTGTTGCAGTTGGTAGGGATCACCCCGTAAACCCTAAGTGGAGACAGATGAGCCAGCTTCAGAATCACCTGGAGAGACTGTGAAAACAGATGACTGGGTTTCTGAGTTTCTGATTCAATAGGGCTGGCCAGGGCCTGATAATTTGCTTTTCTCATAAATTCCAGGTGATGCTGATGCAGCTGACCTGGTGGGCCGTCACATTTGAAGAACCATTGATTTTTTTTTTTTTTAAACGTTTTTGACATAGGGCATGAGTGCTCTGGGAGAGAGACAGTGAGGGGGGAAGTGGGGGGATGGCTACTCTGCATTTCGTTCTCTATTTTCATTCTGGGGTTTTGGGCACACACACACACACACATGCACATGTGCCTAGAATGTTTCTTTTTTTATATATATTTACTTTTTAAAAGAATTATCTAACTTTATTCATTTATTTTGACTAGAGAGGGACAGAGCGAGAGAGAGAGGGAAAGTGAGAAAGTAAGCTGCCAGGTCTGGGACTCAAACCATGGTCCGCCATGTGGGAATCCAGCGCCTTTTAACCACCATGCCACCTACTGCCCCACTCCCCCACAAGTCAGTTTCGAGCTGCCAGGTCTATGATGTAAACTGGTTGACCATGTAGGAATCTAGTGCCTTAACCACCAGGCCGCCTGCTGTCCCTGAGAACCACTATTTTATGGGAATAGCCAGGAAGACAAAGATTAGGATTTATTTATTTGGTAAATTTAAGACTACGTCTTCATGCAGACATTTTCTTGGCATGTTGCCACTTCTGTAATATCTTTTGTAGTATTTAAACTCTTTTCGGTCTCCCTATAACAGCCTCCAAGCCTCCCAAAGCCTTAGAAGGACTCTCATTTATTCACCAAACATGGACTGAGAGCTAATGCATACCAGCATAGGCTGGCTGATGAAAGAGCTATGAACACAGTGATACTGTGTGTAGTGCCTAGGGGCACCTTCAGGGCATATGAATTTGGAGTTGAATCTTGAAAGGCTCCAGCGGAAAGGCACGGAGATGTGAAAGTCTGAGTGTTCAAGGATTGCTTGAGGCTTGGGTAGCACAGACTCTCAGGTGAAGTGAGCCCTGGAGACAACTTTTTAATTTTTAAAAAGTAATTATTGGGACCAGCAGATGGCATAATGGTTACATCGCTGGACTCCCATGTAGTTGACCAAGGTTTGAGTCCCAGACCGGGTAGCTTCAAACTCTGGGCACGTGCGTGCCCCACGTGCCCAAAATCCCAAGAGGATAATGGAGGAGAAGGGATTGAGGAATGGCCATCCCCCTGGAGGAATGATTTCTGCTTTCTGTCTCTCTTTCTAGTGAGCACATGTGCCCTATAGCAAAAATCTCTCAAAAATTATTTATTTTTATCATTATAAACATTCATGAATTTGGGATCAGCAGTTAGTGTAATGGCTATGTCACTGGACTCCCATGTAGTTGATCATGGTTCGAGTCCTGGACCTGGTGGTTTAAACTCACACCAGGCGCGTGTGCATGTGTGCCCAAGATCCCGAGAGGAAAATGGAGGAGAAGGGATTGCGGTGTGGCCATCCCTCCTGTGTGGAGGGGTGATTTTTTAATTTCTGTCTCTCTCTCTCTGTCTTTCTGACGAGCACACGTGCTCTATAGTAAAAATCTCTCCCCCCCTAAAAAAATTCATCAATTTGGTATAGGCATGAGCACTCACCAGAGAGACAGAGAAAGAGAGGGAATGTAAGAAAGCAAGCTGCCAGGTCCAAGACTCAAATCACGGTTGATCATGTGGGGGCCAGTGCCTCAATCACCACGCCACCTGCTGGCCTCATGGAGACAACTCTTTAAAGCTCTTGTTTTGTTTATTTTTGTTTGTTTGTTTTTTTTATTTTGCTGTAGGGTGGTGCACTAATGAAAGAGACAGGGAAATTAAGAAATCACCCCCTGTAGGGGATAGCCATGCCACAATCCCTTCCCCCCTTCATTCTCCTCTTGGGATCTTTGGCACCTATGCCCGGTGTGTTTCTCAAGCCGCTGGGTCCAGAACTTGAACCCGCAGTTGGCTATGTGGGATCTAGCTGCCTTAACCTCTGGGATACTTGCTGGTCCCTTCTGTTTTATTTATTTACTGTTTCTTTTTTCTTTTTTCTTTAGGGAGCATGTGCTTGCCTTAAGAGAAACAGAGAGAGAGAGAGCGCGACAGAAACTGAGAGATAGAAAGTGAGAAATTCCCCCCAACACATGCAGGAGATTTGGCCATGCCACAATTCTTTCTCCTCCATTCTCCTCTTGAGATTTTGGGCATGTATGTACACACACCCAGAGTATCTTTCAAGCTGCCCCAGGTCTGGGCTTGAACCATGAAGTTGGCCATGCGGGACCCAGCCACCTTAACCATCACACCACTGGGTGACCTCCCGCTCCCTTTTGAAAAAATTTTATATAAGGTGTGTGAGCTTGCAGGAGGTAAGGACAGGGAGAGGGAAAGTGAGAAAGCACCCCTTGGGGGGATGACCGCACCACAATCCCTTCTCTTCCATTCTCCTTTTAGGATCTTAGGCAAGCATGGACATGGGGCTGGTGTGCTTTTCAACCTGCAAGTGGTGTGGCAAGTAAGGCGCTGGACTCCCACATGACTGACCTCTGTTTGAGTCCTGGACCTGGAGGCTTGCTTTCTCACTTTCCCTCTGGTGAGTGCACATGCCCTATAGCAAATTAAAAAAAAAAAATTTAACAATAAATATATAAAAATTAGATAAATAATTCTAAAAAAAGAAAATTATGTATCTTCTTTAAGTAGGTTGGAACTTGGAAACTATGTTTTAGGGTCTTTATCCTTTTAAACTTTTTTTTAGAGGACTTTTATGATGACATATTTCATACTTTTTATGTATCATAAAAAAAATCTCAGGGCCAGTAGGTGGCGTAGTGATTAAGGTGCTGGACTCTCACATGAGTGACCACTGTTTGAGTCTCAGACCTGTCAGGATTTTTAAAATAGAATTATTTATTTAATTTTATTTATTATTGTTATTTTTTAAATTTGACCAGAGAGAGACAGAGAGAGAGAGAGGGAAAGCGAGAAAGTAAGCTGTGAGGTCCAGGACTTGAACCACGGTCAGCCACGTGGGAGTCCAGCAATGTAACTGCTATTCCAAGGTAGTGTGATTTTATTTACTTATTTATTATTTGTTTTAGAGATTTTTGCTATAGGGTCTGTGTGCTTGCCAGAGAGAGAGAGAGAGAGAGAGAGAGAGAGAGAGAGAGAGAGAGAGACAGAAAGTGAGAAATTACCCCCCAGGGGGGATAGCCACACTGAAATCCCTTCTCAATTCTCCTCTCAAGATTTTGGGTACCTCTGCACATGCACCTGGTTTGAGTTTTAAGCCACCAGGTCCAAGACTCAAATCACAACATAATTATTAAGCCATCTGCTGGTCCCAGGAAGTATGATTTTAAAAGAGGGTGATCATTGGGGCTGGCAGGTGGCATGGTGGTTAAGGGCACTGGACTTCTACATGGCTGACCATGGCTCGAGTCCTGGACCTGGCAGCTTGCCTTTTCACTTTCTCTCTCCCTCTCGTCAAGTTTAAATCAATAAATAAAATTAAATAAAATCTTTAAAAAAAAGTGGGTGATCATGAAGGCTTCGCTGACAGACAGTTGAGCAAACATCTGGAAGATGTGAGGAATGAATCATCTGTCTATTCTGGGAAAGCGTTTTCCAGGCAGAGACAAGAGCAAGTCCAAAGGTTGTGAGGCCAGAATGGTTGAAGGAGGGTACCTAGGGGCAAACAGCTGGAGGTGAGAGGAGGGAAACGGGCAGGTGTGAGCGAGATCACGTAGGCACTTGTAGGTCATGATTTATACTGCAGCTTTTACTTCTTTCTTGGACAGTGCGTGCTCTTTGCCTCATCCCTCCTACCCTTTGGTAAACACCTACTCGTCACCACCAAATCAAGGAAGCCTTCCCTAATTCCTCTAGAATAGAATCAGTAAAACTCACATCAATGAGGGGGGAGGGCAGCCGCTGGCACGGTGGTTAAGGCACTGGGTTACTACATGGCTGAACACGGTTCAAATCCTGGATTTGGCAGCTTGCATTCTCTCTCTTTCTCTGGTGAGCATGCACGCACTGTAGCAAATTAAAAAATCGTAACAGTGATTGGAGCCAGTAGGTGGCGTAACAGTTACATCACTGGACTCTCACATGGCCATCCATGGTTTGAGTTCCATACCTGGTGGCTTGAAACTCATGCCAGGTGATGTACATGTGTGCCCAAGATCCCGGGAGAAGAATGGAAGAGAAATGATCATGGTGTGGCCTCCCTTCTGGGGGGTGATTTTTCACTTTCCCTCTCACTGTCTCTGTCCCTTTCTCTTTCTGGTTGAGTGCACACACCCTAAGGCAAAAGCCTCTTTAACAAATGATAATAGTAATAAATAAAATCAAATAAATAATGCTAAAAAAAGACATATAGATGGAACTAGAAAAGGCAGTTTTATGGATGGGGTTAATGTATTAATGGATTTAATGTTTAAAGAGAAGGCCGCATTTCCTTGAAAGGCAGTCTCCTGGATAAGAAAAGTAGAGAGTAAATGTTCAACTAATTTAATTCGTATGCATGATAGGCTCCATTCCAATTAGAAGCTCCCAAAATAACAGAATAATTAGTACTCAGTCCTTAAGGCTAATTAGGTGATTAGGATTAATCTTTGTTTTCTTGAGAGATTTTTGCTATAGGGCATGTGACCTGGCCAGATAGACAGAAAGAGACAGAGAGACAAAAAGCCAGAAATCACAGGTGAGGGGGGAGGCAATGGCCACAGCTGCAAGTCCTTCTAATCTCGATCTTGGGCATGAACGCACAGGCGCCCGGCGTGAGTTTTAAGTTACCGGGTTTGGGACTCAAACTGCAGTCAAGTACATGGGAGTCCAGTGACGTAACCATCGTGCAATCTGCTGGTCCCGATTTTACCCAATGCCAATTAAAGGTAAAAAAATTAAACCTCCTATCAACTTGTCAAAGCTGAGGGTACTTTAGTTAAGAGTATTTTTCCTGGGGGCCAGTATGTAGCGTGGCTGTTACAGCACCGGGCTCCTTCATGGCAAACCATGATTCCAGTCCTAGACTCAGCAGCTTGAAAATCACACCTGGTGCATGTGCAGACAGTGCCTAAAACCCCAGGAAAATAGAGAAGGGATTGCAGAGTGGCCATCCTCCCTGGGGAATGATCACTCCCCCTGGGAGTTATTTCTTACTTTCCCTCTCAGTGGCTCTCTCTCCTTTCCTATGGCAAAAACCTTTTAAAAAAAGTTTTTTTTTTTTTTTTTTTTTTTCCCCCCAATTCATAATGTTCTGCGTGCTCTGTAGATGATGGGAGTGGGAGTTGGTTGGTGCAGTGAGGCATTGTGCGCCCCAAGCAGAGGCTCTGAAGCGTCTGTTTTGCTTTATCCACCAAGAACAGATGCTCCACAAAGCCCAGGATTTTTGTGTTTCTAGAGCCTTTTGTGTTTACAGCGCCTGGCATTTAGTAGGTGCAGACTGGCCAGAAGATAAAACTATAAGATGCTCAACTAAATTTGGTGTTCAAATAATCAACAGATACATTTTTTAGTATAAATATGTACCATGCAGTATCTGGGACATATTATACAATTGTTTATTTGAAATTAAAATGTAACCGGGCATCCTGTATTTTATCTGGCAACCCTACCAAAGTGCTCAATAAATAGCTATTGACTTAATTGACTGCATGATCTCACCTATCAACGAGGGGGCTAACGATACCTGCCTCCACAGGGTTGATGGACAGCGTAAATGAACCAGCTGGCACTCGTGAGCCCTCAATTTACATAAAGCCTCGAGAACGCTCCAGTGAGCTCTTCCACTACGAGACAGGCGAGAGAATAAGAAGGCCTCCTCTCGGAACAAGGATCCCTGGCAAGGCCTAGGTTGCCCGCACCTGCGAGCCTGGCCAGCCTCTTCCGGGTCAGGTGACGGCGCGCGGTCACGTGACCCGGCCCGAGTGCGGGCGGTGGAAGGCGGAAGTGGGAGAGGAGTTGGGCGCCGCTTCTGGGGCCGCGGCAGGTAGCGAGCGCGGGCGCTGGGGACGCGGCGGGCGGGCGGCCGGCGCGGGGCGGGCTGGGGGCCGCGGGCGGCGCGCGGGGGGCCGGGGGCGGCGCGGCCGGGCCGCCGGGGGGCGGCGGCTTCCTGTGGGAGGGGCCTGGCGCGGCGGTTCCGGCCTCCGAGGAGGGGTGTCCCGGCTCCCGCTGGAGCGGGGTGGGCGCGCCGGGCCGCGCGGGGGCTGGCGTGAGGTGGGCGCCGAGGCAGCCCGGGATGCAGCGGGGGACGAGTCCAGGCGGAAGGGGCCAGGACTTTAGGTTCCCAGGGACGGAGAGGACTGATCTGTGTGGCGGGATCGTGACCAGAGGAAGGGGCGACGCGGAGCGCTGGAAGGGGGTCCTTGAGAATGGGCGTATGGCGTGGAGGGAGAGAGGAATCTGGAAGACGGTGCTGCCCGAACCCCATTCGGAGAGTCTCTTCCTTCCACTTCGGAAATGACTGCTACTCGAGACTTTGATTTCAGTCCTTCTCAGTTTTTAAAACTTCAGGAGGGATCACAGAATCTTGATGTCTTGCCTCCGTCACACCCACTCAGCCCTGCCTGGCCAGGCTTTCCGCTTCTTGAGAACCTAGTCCTTGCGATCATCCTTCTCTGAGATTTCCCCCGGTCAAGCTTGAAAAAAATCTAGTTCCTTTGCTCTGGCCGTCAAGTGACTTTTAGCTTCAACTGTTGGCGGCGGCCAGGCCAGCACTCCCTCCACTGCCCGAGTGACTGCTCAAGTCTCTTGGACAGAGGAGTGTCTACCTGGACTGTTGGGTGACTTTTCTTCTGTCTTGGGTGTAAATTATTCAGCTTCCCTTATCATGTGACTGCTTTTCTTGACAACTGTAACTGTTGATAGGGAGATAGGTTCAAGGAGCGGTGTGTGTTGTGTTTCTTAGAAGGGTGACCCTGGTCATGATTTTAGATTAAATTCTTGTGTTCACCGTGTGCATGCTCCTCTTTGTCTAAGTGTTTGCTAAAATGTGCAGGAATGAAATGAGGTTTATGGAGGCAGTGTAACTGGAGTGAATGTTCAGTTTGGACTTTCACAGGATCCAGAGTCATTTGGGGTTACAAGTAAAGTGTTTTGCTAGTGTTTTATGAATTCGAGTTTTTATAGTATTTGGCAAACATTTAAAATTTAATTTTTGTAGCAGCCCTGTGAATTGGGTTGGGGAGATGTTATTCCCATCTTACAAGGAACAAACAGGGTTGGCCTCTGTTTGTTTAGTGGTTAAGGGAGTCAGATCCTACATGGCTAGCCGTGGTTTGAATCCTGGTTCCAGCAGCTTAAAAAACACACCTGTATGTAGGTAGGTCCCAGATCCTGACAGAATGGAGAAAGGGAGAAGGGATTGCGCTTTCTGTCTGTCTGTCTTTCTGGTGAGCACATGTACCCACTCGCAATTAAAAAAAAAAAGGAACAAACAGACCTAAGAGAGATGACTTGATTTTTCAATTTTTAAAAATAATTATTTATCTAACTTTATTTATTATTAATATTTTATTTGACCAGAGAGAGAGAGAGAGAGGGAAAATAAGAAAGCAAGCTGCCATGTTTGGAACTCATACTGCCATCAGCCATAGGGAGTCCAGCACTTGAACTACCACGCCACATGCAGGTCCCCAAGATGACTTGATTTTTAACATTTTTTTCCTTTGTTATTTGCTGGTCTCTCTCTTCCTACTAGACTGCAAATCCTTTAAGGGCAGGGTTCATATTTTATTTGGGGTATTTGTTTACTAGACTAGTGCCTGGCATGGTTGTGGGCACTTGGGAAATGTTTGGTGAATAAATGAATTTATTTATTTATTTATTTTTTGAGAGGTTTGTGGTATAGGGTGCGTGTGCTCACCAAAAAGACAGAGAGAGAGAGACAGACAGAAAGTGAGAAATCCCCCCCCCCCCGGGGATGGCCACGCTGCAATCGCTTCTCCTCCATTCTCTTCTCAGGATCTTGGGCACGCACACACACATACCCGGTGTGAGTTTAAGCCACCGGGTCTGAGACTTGAACCGTGGTTGACTATTGGGAGTCCAGCGACGTAGCCATTATGCCATCTGCTGGTCCCGAATAAATGAATTTTTAAATATTCCATATCTGTAAGTATCGGACAAGGATTTGAACCCAAGTCTTTTGTCTTGTCTCTTATCCAACAAGCTTGCCATTTTCTGTGTTGCTGGTCCAATGAAAATGATAGGCATGAGAGAAAGGTTTGATTGGGGCTAGCCAGTGGCTTGGTAGTCAATGGCATTAGATTCCACATGGTCAACCCTGTAGTTTGAGTCCTGGACCTAGCAGCCTGAAGAACACACTGGGCACTTGCATGTATGTGAGCATGCCCAAATCCTGAGAGGAGAGTGGAGGGGAGGGATTGCAGCGTGGCCATTCCCTTTCTCACCTTCCTTCTCTCTCTGTCTCTCTCCTGCAAGAGCATACTCCCTGTGGCAAATGAAAAAACTAAAAAGTTTGGTTTGACTTCTCAGTCCCTTTCACTTAATGATAATTTTCTCTTACAAAGAGCTCACACCAGTGTCATATTTAAAAGACCTGGGCTTAATACTGTTTAAAAGTGATGATGCCCTGCCGTTTGCAAGCAGTGGAGTACACATGATCCATTGTGTCTTTTTTTTTTTTTTTGCCAGAGGGTGCATGTGCTTTGGTGAGAGAGAAAGAGAGAGAGAGAGAGAAAGAAAGGGAGATAGCACTCCCCAATGGGGCTTGGTCACATTGCAATCACGTCTCCATTTCTCCATCCTGTGGTCTGTAAAGGTAGGTATTGTCCCTTTTCTGCAGGTGAAGAAACTGAGGCATAATGAAATCTTCAGTGTAGATCCCAGAGCTAGTGAATGACTCAAGGCCAGGATTTTTATCCCTAGACCCATTCTTTTCCTTTTTTTTTTTTTAAGAGGGATTTTTGCTATAGGGTACATATGCTTGCCGGAGAGACAGAGACAGAGAGACAGAAAGCAAGAAATCACCCCCCAGGGGGATGGACATGCTGCAGTTCCTTCTCCATTCTCCTCTCAGCATCTTGGGCACGCATACACATGCCCAGTGTGAGTTTTAAGCTGCCGGGTCTGGGACTCAAACTGCATTTGAGTCCAGTAATGTAACCATTATGCCATTTGCTGGTCCCCATTCTTTTCTGTTTGTAAAAACCATGGAAAGATTTATTTTAAAATATATTTCAAGTAGAATAAATATGACATTTTAAGGAAAAATGGTAGAGGTTACAGAAAAAATTGTGAATGTAGAATGTGACTAACATTTAAAAAGCCCCGTACTGGAACCAGCAGATGATGGATGGAATGGTTACATCACTGGACTCCCACATAGTTGACCGAGGTTTGAATCCCGGACCCAGTGGCTTAAAACTCACACTGGTCGCGTGTGCCCGAGATCCCAAGAGGAAAAGAGAAGGGATTATGGTGTGGCCATCCCCTCGGCGGGGTGATTTCTCGTTTTCTGTCTCTGTCTCTCTGATGAGCACTCATGGCCTATAGCAAAAAATTTCAAAAAGAAAAAAAAAAGACTTGTACTGGGACCAGCTGGTGGCGTGTCCGTATGTCCAAAATCCCCAAAGGAAAATGGAAGAGAAGGGATTACGGCATGACCATCCCCCTCGGGGGTGCATTCTTTCTTTCTCTCTCTCGTTGGCAAGTGTACACACCCTATAGCAAATAAAAAATAAAATAAAGCCCTGACCTGTACCATAGCTGTCTCGGGCTTAGAAAACATCCTTTCAGTCAATGAATATTTATAAGTATCTCATCTGTGGCAGGCATTGTTCTAATGCTGACTGCCCTGTATGATGGCCACTAGCCACAGGGGCCAAGGAGCAGTGGGGATGGACTGTGAACAGAAGATGCATACCAGATTTTGAAGACTTAGCATAAATAAGATGAAAATGTGTCATTGGTATTTTTATATTGTAGCATATATTTATGTAAATATATATGAAATATGCTATAAAGGACAAAATGTTGGATTCTCTGGGTTAGATGCAGCATAATTAAAATAGTTTCTTTTTACTATTTTTTTTTAAAGTCTAGTATATACTTCTTTATTGAGATTTACTAGTTTTTTTTTTAAAGAATTATTTTATTCAGTTTTATTCATTTATTTTCATTTGACCAGAGAGAGACACAGAGAGAAAGAGAGCGAGAGAGAGAGAAAGGAAAGTGAGAAAGCAAGCCACCAGGTCCAGGATTTGAACCATGGTCGACCATGTGGGAGTGTCCAGCGCCTTAACCACCATGCCACCTGCTGGTCCCACTTTTTACTATTTTTTTAAATTGCCACAGGGTACAAGGGTTTGTCAGAGACAGAGGAGAGGGAGAAGGCACTCCCAATGTGGCGTGGTGACGCCACAATCCCTTCTCCATTTCTCCACCCTGTCAGGATTTGAGGCATGCACGCATACGCACCCAGCATGTTTTTCAAGCTGCCAGGGCTGGAATTTAAACTGCGGTTGGTCATGTCAGATCTGGTTCCCTCGACCACCAGGCTGCAGGGATGGCTTTCTTTTTACATTTTAGAATATGTTTCCTAGAGGGGGCGGCAGGTGGCATGGTGGTTAAGGGTGCTGGAGGCCCACAGGGCCGACCATGGTTCGTGTCCTTGACCTGGCAGCTTCCTTTTGTGACTTTCCCTCTCTCTCCTCTCTCTCTCACTCTGTCCCTCTGTTGTCAAAATAAAAAATAAAGTTAAATACAAAAATAATTCTTTTTTTTAAATCTTTTTTTTTTTAAAGAATTATTTTATTTTAACTTTTATTTATTATCATATCATTATTATTTTTCAGTTTGATCAGAGAGAGACAGAGAGAGAGAGAGGAAGCGAGAAAACAAGCCACCAGGTCTGAGACTTGAACCGTGGTCGGCCATGTGGGAGTCCAGCGCCTTTAACCACCACGCCACTTGCCAGCCCCCAAAAATAATTCTTTAAAAAAAAAGAATATGGGGGCCAGCAGGTGGTGTGGTGGTTAAAGATGCTGGGGTCCCACATGGCCAACCGTGGTTTGAGTCCCGGACCTGGCAGCTTGCTTTCTCTTCTCTCTTGCTCTTGCTCTGTTTCTCTCTGGTCAAATGAAAATAAATGAAGTTAAATAAAGTAATTCTTTAAAAAAAAATGTGTTTCCTAGAAAATTTAAAAATTATGTGTGTGACTCCCACTTTATTTCTCTGGCACAGCACTTTTATAAACACCAGGCATATAGCAGCACACAGAAAAGCAAAAATTCCTGCCCTTGTGGATGTTAAATTTTAGTTTGGGGGGGACCAGTAGGTGGTGTCGTGGTTAAGGTGCTGGACACTCCCACATGGCCAACTATGGTTCAAGTACTGGAACTGCTGGCTTGCTTTCTCACTTTCCCATTCTCTCTCTGGTCAAATTAAAATAAATGCATAAATTAAAAATTAAAACAGTAATTCTTTAAAAAAATTTTAGTTGAGGGAAGAGCATAGTAAGCAAAATCACCCAGTAAAAATACATATTACATTGTAATAAGGCAGGAAGAAGACTGTGGAGTGTTGGGTGAGATTGCAATTTTAAATAGGGTCTTTGGAAAAACCTCACTGAGAAAGTGACAGTTGAGCAAAAGTCTGAGATGAGGCAGGGGGTCATGTAGCTGCGTTGGAGAGGAGTGGTCCAGGCAGAAGGGATAACAAGTTCAAAACCCCTCACAATGAAGCATCTTTGGCTGGTGTTGGGACCAGTCAGGGGACTAGCGTGACTGGAGAGGATGAGTGAGCAAAGAGTGGAGAGATGAGGGCCAGCAAGTAGCGTAGGAGTGGTTAAGACAGTGGACGCCTATGTAGTTGACTGTAGTTCGAATCCTAGAACCAGCAGTTTGAAACTCATGCTGGGTGCATGTGCGTGCATGTCCAAAATCCTGAGAGGAGGATGGAGGAGAAGGGACTGTGGTGTGGCCATTTTCCCTGGGAGGTGATTTTTCACTTTCTGTCTGTCCAGTGAGCACAAGCACCCTATAGCGAAAAAAGAAAAAAAAAAAGCTCTTAAAAAAAAAAGAGTGGAGAGATGAGGTCAGAGAGCGATAGGCAGGTTGCAAAAGCCTTTTAAAGGATGTTGTAAGAATATTGGTTTCCATTCAGGGTTGGTTGCTGACTACTAGATGGTTTTTTGTTTTGTTCTCCTCCTCCTCTCCCTCCCCCCCCCACCCCTCCTCCTCCTTCTTCTCCTTCTTCTTCATTTACTTCCTGAGAGACAGGCATTTCCTGGCAGGTTCTACCCACCTCCCAGGCAGCCAGGGTCATGGGTGTGCCTGTGTTTGTGCCCAGTATGTTGAGGTCAACCCAGAATCCTATCCTGGGCCCTTATATGGCTCCAGTAGGCAGTGATGCCCTACTGTCTGCCAGCGTGGAGTGGACATGATCCATCCTGCCCTTTTGTTTGTTCCTTTTTTTTTTTTTTTTTTTTTTTTTTTTGCCAGAGGGTTTATGTATTTATCAGAGAGAGATAGAAAGGGAGAAAGCACCCATTCCCCCTCCCCCCTCACACACAATGGGGCTTGATCATGTTGCAGTCACTTCTCCATTTCTCCATCCTGTCGAAATGTTGGGCATGCATGCACAAGTGCTTGGCATGTTTTCAACTGCTGGTATTGGGACTTGAAGCATGGTTGACCATGTGGGATCAGCTCTTTTAACCACTGGGCACATACACATACATCCCCAGTGTGGTTTTCTTTTTTCTTTCTTTTTTTGAGAAGTTTTTGCTATAGGGTGCATGTGCTCGTCAGAAAGACAGAGACACATAAAGCAAGAAATCATCCCCCGGGAGGATGGCTTTGCTGCAATCCCATCTCCTCCATTCTCCTCTCGGGATCTTGAGCATGCACACACGCGCACCCAGTGTGAGTGTAAGCCACCAGGTCTGGGACTTGAACCACAGTCGACCACATGGGAGTCCAGCGACATAGCCATTACACCAACTGCTGGTCCCATCCTAGTGTGGTTTTCAAGTCACCAGAGCTGGGATTCAAACTCTGGTTGACCACGTGATATTCGGCTCTCAATGCACAGTGCTTAACCATTGTGCTTTGGGGCCAGCCTCATCCTCCCTTTTAGCAGGCTCCCTGGTTTTGTTTGAAGAAAGAATAGAAGGAGGCAGGATAGAAGCAGGAAGACAGGTTAGGAGGCTATTGCCATCATAATCCTGGTGAAAGATACATGCCGGGTCTGTTCTGAAGTACAGCCAATAGGGTTGTAGAAGAGTTGAGCTTGAGGAGAGCTGAGAGAGAAGTCGAGGATAATTCCAGATTCTTTGGCATGATCAACTAGAAGAACGGAGTTGTCATAAACCGAGTGGGGAAGACTGTAAGAAGGAACAGGGGTTGAGCTAATTTTGTCCACCTTGATTGTAAAATGCCGAGTAGAAAGCCAAGTGAAGATGCCGTGGGCAATTAGTATAGAAGTCTGCAGACAGACCTGGCCTGGAGAGGTGTACGTGTGGACACCGTCAGCATGTGGGTCTTGTTTAAAGAGACAATATAAGGTCACCCAGGGAGCAGTGTGGACACATATCAAGAAGAGTGCTTGTTAGCGATTACATTTTGAAATCTCATTTTACAATATTAATACCAGTAGGTGTTTTCACATACGGCAAAGCATTGTCATATATCTCTGGGAACTTGGTCTTTTCTTCTTTTTACTTTTTATTTAAAGACCCATCTGAAAACCACAAGCTAATGGATTCCTTTTTTCTGAAGGAGGCCACTTTTCCAACTGCGCATCTTTGTAGCGCTGCCGAAATCAATTTGAGTGCCAATTTCTGGAATTAGTCTGGCTTTCTGGGTTGGCAGCCAACCTAGAGACCTCCAGGAAGGATGGGAAAGAGACAGCCAGAAAGAAGGGATAATGAGTTTTTAATGTTTAAAATATCGGTCTCACCAAACATGTATTGAAAGCACGCTGTTCATCAGGCGGCCCACTGTTTCATAGATTGAAAACAAACAGGTCCTCACTGAGGTGCAGTGATCCTCGTGAGGTCGTGTAGAGAACGATTGGAAGAGATGGGCCAGCTCTGTAGGGCAGTGGCAAAGCGCTGTTTAAGAGAAGCCGTTTCCCACATGGCGACTGAATGCCAATAGCCTGAGACATGCAGGAACATGTGTGAGTGCTCAAGATCTGATGGGCTGGAGGGAGATTGTGGCATGACCAGACCCTGTGGAGCGTGCTCATCTCTCTCCCTGTCTCTCGAATGTGCATGCGTAGGGACAAGCAGATGGTGTAATAGTTACGTTGTTGGACTCCCACAGAGTTGACAGTGGTTCGAGTCCTGAACCTGGCAGTTTAAAAACTCACGCTGGGCATGTGTGCATGTGTGCCCAAGATCCCGAGAGGAGAATGGAGAAGGGATTGTGGCATGGCCATCCCCTGGGGAGTGATTTCTCACTTTCTGTCTCTCTCCCACGAGCTCACATGCCTTGTAGCAAAAATCTCTCTTAAAAAAAAATCACGTGTGTACTCTTATCATGAACAAAGAGAGAAAAAAGGGAAAGAAGTGAAAGCTGTTTTTTTTTTTTTTTTAAAGGTAATTTTGCTATAGGGTGTGTGTGCTCTCTGGAGAGGCAGGGAGACAGAAAGTGAGAAATCATTCCCCACATTCTCTGGGGATTTTGGGTACACATGGACATGCATCTGGTCTGAGTTTTAAACTGCTAGGTTTGGGACGCCAACCACGGTTGACTAACGTGAGTTCAGTGATACAGCCATTGCATCCATCATCTGCTGATCCCAGATCTGGGGTTTGGATCTTAGTCTTCTGTATTCAGGTCTGGTGGTTCCTTTGGTAAGATTGGTGGTAGTGGATGGTTAAACATACACTCCCCTTGGCTTTAAATCAGTGAGCCTCTTTGAGCAACTCCAAGTCGTTTAGGACTGTTATGGACTGTGGAATTTCCGAGAGGTGGGAGCAAAAGAGAAGATCTTGTTTGTTTCCAACTAAATCTGTGGTAGGAGGTTTCAATCCCTTGTTCCTGTCCAGTACTATTTCCTGTCCCAGCCCAGGTTCTAAACAAACATTTGGTGATTTCGGTTAAGTGCTGATAATTACTTTTAGGAAAATACCAAGTACCAAGATGGGCAGTCCTGACCTGGGTCTAGTCTTCTCCCTTAAGTCGCCTCTGCCTTTTACTTCTCGTATTGTCATTAAATCTGTTTTCCAGTCTCTTTAATTATTAACCTAAAATTCCACCGTGTTCTCAATGTTATACCTCTGCTCTCCTTCCCTCCCTCCCTCTCTGATACCAGAAGTAGTGTGTGCTTGCTAGAGAGAGAGAGAGGGAGGGAGAGAGGGAGGGAGGGGTAGTACCCCTCTTTGAGGTGTGGTCATGCCATAATCCCTTTTCCTTTGTCCATCCTGTCAGAATTTGGGGCATTGCACACACCTGTGCCCGGCATGTCTCTCAAGCTGCTGGGGCTGGGATTTGGTCACCATTTGGTTTGCCATGTGGGATCTGGCTCTCTCAAAAACTTTAGGAACTGAGAGACCTATAATCCCAGAAGCTAGAATTTTAGTATCAAAGAAAACTGGTTTAGCTTTAAGTTGGTATTTTAAGAGAGTTTATTATGTGCCATCTGCTTTACCTGAACTCATTTAATCAATACAATACTCTTCAAGATAAGTACTATTTTGGGGTTCATTTCACGTATGAGGAAACAGATTTAGAGAGGGTAGTAACTTGCCCATTATCCACTCAAAGGTAAATTAGTGAATAAGCCTATTTGCCTCCAAAATACAGACTGGTCTGAAAGGTTCTGGCTGAAGTAGGATGGTGAGAAAGATCAAGTACTTCAGATATCACGAGAGCTATCGCTTGCTAAATCTGATGTGCAGTCGCTTTCTCTTGTCAAAAATTCGTCAAGGGGGGGGGACCAGCAGATGGCGTAGTTATTATGTTGCTGGACTTCCAAGTAGTTGATTGTGGTTCGAGTCCCAGACCCGGCAGCTTCAAACTCAAGCTGGGTGCATGTGTGTGCATGACCAAAATCCTGAGAGGAGAATGGAGGAGAAGGGGTTGTGGCATGGCCATCCCCCTGGGGGGTGATTTCTTGTTTTCTGTCTCTCTGGCGAGTGCACATGCCCTATAGCAAAAATCTCTCTCTTAAAAAAAAATTTTTTTTTTTCCAAGGGGCCAGCCACATAGCACGGTGGTTAAGTGCTGGATCTCACATGGCCAACTGTGGTTTAAATCCTGGCCCTTTGGTGACTGGAGGAATGTGCTAGGCATATGTGTGTGCATGCTAAAAATCCTGACAGGATGGAGAAAGGAAAGGGGATTATGGTGTGACCGCACTCCATTGCAAAGTGCTTTCTTTCTCTCTCTCTTTCTCTTTCTCCTTGGTGACCTCATGTGACCTCTGGCAATTAAAAGAAAAATTAAAAATAAACCAAAAAGGGACCAGCAGTTAGCTTAATGGCTATTGTCGCTGGACTCCCATGTAGTCGACCGCGGTTTGAGTCCCGGACCCAGTGGCTTAAACTCACTCCGGGCGCATGTGCGTGCGTGCCCAAGATCCTGAGAGGAGAATGGAGGAGAAGGGATTGTGGCGTGGCCGTCCCCCCTGGGGGGGTGATTTCTCGCTTTCTGTCTCTCTCTGTCTTTCTGGCGAGCACACGCGCCCTATAGCGAAAACCTCTCGAGAAAAGAAAAAAAAATGTTCAAGGATTTATTTATTTTTAAAGGATTATTTTTATTTAACATCATTATTATTATCTTGAAGATTTCTACAGGGCATGTGCACTCATCAGAGAGACAGAAAGTGAGAAAGCAAGCTGCCAAGTCTGGGACTTGAACTGTGGTTGTCTGTGTGGGAGTACAGCACTTTAACCACTATGCCACATGCTGGTCCCAAGTGTTTATTTAAAGGGGTCTCTTAGAGCAAGATTGCAGAGTTTCTGGAGAATGAGGCCCTGTGGCATTCACCTCTGTATTTCTGGGGCCTGGCTCAGAGTGGGGGTTCTGAGCATCTGTTGAGTGAGTGACCCTGGCTCAGAACTGGGCAGGGTGGGGGCTGGCGGGTGGTATGGTGGTTGGGGCTACTGGACACCCACATGGCCAACTGCAGTTTGAGTCCTGGACTTGGCAGCTTGCTGTCTCACTTTATCTCTCTCTCACTCCCTCACTTTGTCACTCTCTCATTCTGTCCCTCTCTGGTCAAATTAAAATAAATAAATAAATAAAATGAAGTTAAATAAAATGACTCTTTGAAAAAACAGAAAAACAAAACTGGGCAGGGTGAATAAGAAGAGTCTGGAAGAGCCATAGTCAGAAGGCTGACAGCATTCATGCCAAAGGTGCCCTTGACCGTTAAAAATCCTTGGGCTTCAAAAGTCGGGCTATCCTAGCCACCCAAATGCCCGTTAACCAATGAATGGATAAGCAACATGTGTATACATTTTCCATACACTGGGATATTATTCAGCCTTGAAAAGGAATGAAATACTGAAATATGCATTTTATAACAGTGAGGAACCCCCAAAACATACAAAACTGACTCATGTGGGAAAGTTTCAGGGTCATCTCCAGAGACCTTCAGTGTGCTAGGCATGTATGTGCCCATGATGCTGGGGATGGATTGCAGCCTCAAGCCCCAGTTGGGCGTACTATTTGTCTGTCTCTTTCTCTCTTGATAATGGGAGAAATAAATACATATTAAAAAAAAAAGTAGATTAATTGTTACCAGATGTCTGGGGCCAGGGAGAAATGGAGAATGACTGCTCATATACAGGGTTTCTATTGGGGTGATGAAAGCGTTCAGGAATTAGTGATGATGGTCACACAACTCTGTGAATATACAACAGATGGAGGGGACCAGCAGATGGCATGTTTACATCGCTGGACTCCCATGTAGTTGACTGTGATTCGAGTCCCAGACCTGGCAGCTTAAAACATGAAGCCACCTGGGTTGTGTTTCAAGGTCTCCCTGTGCATGCCATGTGTGTGCTTGTGCCTGTGATCCAGCCTGGCTAGGGTACACCCTGAACACTCTTTTGGGGTTCTCTCTCTATCTCTCTCATGGGAGAAATAAACCGAAAAAGGGGTGATTTATGATACGTGAATTATATTTCAGTAACAATATAAAAAAGAATGAATTAGCTCTGTGTCAGATAAGCCCCCTGTGTCCGATGGATAGGCCAGGTCAAGGTTTTAGTACAGGATGCTGGGTCCATGCACAGGCACCCAAGAGCTGGAGGCCTGGGAAAGGGGATTGTGGGTGAGGAGACCGTGTGAGGGTGCTTCTGTATCTGTTTCTCCTTATCTCTCTTTGTCTCGCTCTTGTGCATGCATGCACTCTCTTAAAAATCGAGTGGTGAAAAAAAATATCTAGTGACGAGAGCAGCAGATGGCGTAATGGCTATATCGCTGGACACTGTGGTTCGAGTCCCGGACCCCATGGCTTAAACTCACCCTGGGTGCATGTGTGTACATGTCTGTGTGTGTGCCTAAGATCCCGAGAGGAGAATGGAGGAGAAGAGATTACGGCATGGCCATCCCCCCGGGGGGCGATTTCTCACTTTTTGTGTCTCTGTCCTCTTTCTGGCAAGTGTACGCGCCCTATAGCAAAAACCTCTCCCCCCTCCAAAAAAAAAAAAAAAAAAAAGTGACTATGGCGTGTTCTTCAACTTCCTCTATTACTTCCAGTTGAATAAGTTGAAAATAATTTTCTCCCTGCTTTTTTGATCTCAGTATTTCAAGTATTTTAACCAAAAAGGACTATGACCTTTGTTGTCTTTTTAGATGTCTCTAGAAACTCTGAACTAATAAGTGAACTCTCAACATGTTTGATTGTATTAAAGAGAACTCTGAAATGACTACCCTGGGTAATACTTTTTTTTTATTTAACAGCTAGTGGATCATAGGCAAGACAGCTGGTAGTGTTTCCTTCCTTCCTTCCTTCCTTTCTGTTTTTTTTGTTGTTGTTGTTTTGTTTTCTTTCTTTCTTTTTAATAAACAGTGGCATACACACCCTGTAGCAAAAATCTCTCTCTCTCAAATAAAAGTAAAGGTGCAAGGCCACCGTTTGTTCCCTTCGGCAGAGCTGGTAAACCCTGGAAGCTGGTAGTTCAGGTGTATCACAGTCTATCTAGGCCAGAGGGTTGAGAAGCCCTGCAGTGTTGTGAGCCCTGCTGTGACTCCCAGGAAGGACCTGGGGCATGCCTGTCTTAAAGCAGGGAAAAGGAAGAAGTTGGAGACCAGAAAGCATCTCACAAAGCAGAAAAGGGAAGAGAAGTGAAAAAAGGAGTCTTGTGTTAATACCACAGATAGGCTGTCTGCTGGCCTTTTAAGATAGCCCTTGCCTCTTTCTGTCCCTGTTCATTAAAATAGATACTTGAGATCAAGTGTAGTATCTGTTCTTATCAGTTTAATATCTGATATGTCCTCTCTCCAAGGACAATTAAAAAAATATAGAGAGACTAGCAGGTAGCATGGTGGTTAAAGGTGCTAGACTCCCACATGACTGACCACAACACAGTTCAAGTCCTGGATCTGGCAGCTTGCTTTCTTGCTTTCTCTCTCTCTCACACCTCTCTCTCTCTCTCTCTCTCTCTCTCTCTCTCTCTCTCTCACACACACACACACACTCTCTCTCTCTCTCTCTCTCCTTCTCTGGGCAAATTAAATATATAAAGTTAAATAAAATAATTCTTTAAAAAAATAGAAACTTGATTCTCAAATTCTCAAAAACTAATCTGTTGTTGTGTTAGTTGTATCTTCAATAAATAATTTAAAAATAGAACATGAAAGGACCAGCAGATGGTGTAACGGTTACATCATTGGACTCCCATATAGCTGAATGCAGTGTAAGTCCTGGACCCAGTGGCTTAAAATTCAAGCTGGGCACATGTGTGTGTGTCCCTAAAATCCTGAGAGGAGAATGGGGAAGAAGGAATTGCGGCATGGTCATCCCACCTGAGGGGTGATTTCTCTCTTTCTTTCTCTCTGTCTCTCCAGGGAGCACACCCACCCTATAGCAAAAATCTCTTCCCCCCAAAAAAAGACCATGAAAAGTACTTATTTTCTCTATATTGTAATAAAACAATGAGACATTTAAGATTCTATTTTGCTGAGACCAACAGGTGGTGTAGTGGTTAAGGGTGTGGACTCCCACATGGTCAACTGCGGTTCGAGTCCCTGTCCTGGCGGCTTGCTTTCTCACTTTCTCTCTTTCTTTTTCTTTCTCTCGCTCTCTCACTCTGTTCCTCTCTGGTCAAATTAAAATAAATAAATAAAAGAATAAATAAAGTTAATAAAATAATTCTTTTTTAAAAGAAAAGAAAGATTCTGTTTTGCTCCTGGATTTCACAGTTAAGAAACAACAATTTCAGCAAGACCAGGCTCCCTGTGACTGCATGGGCTATTTCTTTCTTTTCTTTTAAATAATTATTTTATTTAACTTTATTTGTTCGTTTATTTTAATTTGACCATAGAGGAACAGAGAGAGTGAGAAAATGAGAAAACATGCTGCCAGGTCCAGGACTGTAACTGTGGTAGGCCATGTGGGAGTCAAGTGCGCTTAACCACCATGCCACCTGCTGGCCCCTGCAGGGGCTATTTCTTAAAAGAAGTAAACCTGAGGTCTAAGGTCCAAGTAGAGTTGGGAGTTGAGAGTCTCAAGGACATAATGGTGATATGCAAGGGCCTTGAGTTCTCCAGTTTCAGTCTGAGGTCAGTTGAAACCCACATTTTTTTTTTTTTTTTGAGAAGTATTTGCTATAGGGTGCGTGCGCTCGCCAGACAGACAGAGAGACAGAGAGACAGAAAGCGAGAAATCACCCCCCAGGGGGGATGGTCACGCCGCAATCCCTTCTCCTCCATTCTCCTCTCGTGATCTTGGGCACGCATGCACACATGCCCAGCATGAGTTTTAAGCCCCCGGGTCTGGGACACGAACCGCGGTCGACTATGTGGGAGTCCAGCGACATAGCGATTATGCTAACTGCTGGTCCCCCACATTTTTTTTTTTTTTTAGGTTTTTGCCTTAGGGCATGTATGCTCTTCTGGGAGGGAGAGAGGGAGGCAGGGAGGAAAAAAGAGAGAGAGAGAGACAGACAGACAGTGAGAGGGAAAGTGAGAAATCACCCCCCGGGGTGGGGGGGATGACCACTGTGATCTCTTCTTCATTCTCCTCCCGGGATCTCTTGCAAGTACACATACACGTGTGGGAAACCCACAGTTTCTAAAGCCTTTTTTACTTGATGTATTTTTTTTTAATCCAAATTTATATAATAAATGACCACAGTTCTGGAGGCCAGGAGTTCAGAATGAAGGTGAAAACAGGACCAGATCCTTCTGAGAGCTCCGGGTGAGAATTCTTTGTTGCTTTCAGTTTGTGGTAGCTTCAGGTGTTCCTGGCTGCAGGCCATGTCCCTGCCTCTGTCCTTAAGTTGCTTTCTCCCCTGTGTCATCTCCTGGGACAGCAGCCCGCCCTAAACTCAATACTATCTCATCTCAAGACTCTTAATTATGCTGCAAAGTCCCATTTTCAAATAAGGTCACATTTACAGGTAACAGGGGCTTATGACTTATCTTTGTGGGGCCCATACTTTAAGCTACTAAACTAATTAGATGTCAGCAGGATGCTCTGATTAAAATTAAATAAGGATATCATCTTACCACCTGAGTTGAAGAGAAGCTTTTCTTTTTTGAATTTTATTTCTTCCTAAAATAAGACATGTACTAGGTTAAAAAACAAATAGCATTATAAGGTTTATAATATAATAGCAGCCCCTTAATTTTGTCTTTTTTCCCCCCATAGGGCAGGCACCACCATGCCCATCTTTTTCTTTTGTTTTTTAAGAGAGATTTTTGCTATAGGGTGTGTGCGCTCGCCAGAGAGACAGAGAGAGAAAGAGAGACAGAAAAGGAGAAATCACCCCCTAAACACACACTAGGGGGCATGGCCATGCTGCAACCCCTTCTCCTCCATTCTCCCCTTGGGATTTTTGGGCACACACGCACATGTGCCTGATGTGAGTTTCCCTGATGTGAGTTTCAAGCTACTGGGTCTGGGACTCCAACCACGGTTAGAGTCCAGTGATGTAAACATTACTCGTCTGCTGGTCCCATCTTTTTCTTCTTCTTCTTTTTTTTTGAGAGGTTTTTGCTATAGGGCGCGTGCGCTCGCCAGACAGACAGAGAGAGACATAGAGACAGAAAGCGAGAAATCACCCCCCGGGGGGATGGTCACGCCACAATCCCTTCTCCTCCATTCTCCTCTCGGGATCCTGGGCACGCACGCACACGCGCCCGGCGTGAGTTTTAAGCCACCGGGTCCGGGACGCGAACCGCGGTCGACTACGTGGGAGTCCAGCGACATAGCCATTACGCTAACTGCTGGTTCCCATTTCTTCTTTTTTTTAAGAGAGTTTCTTTCTTTTTTTTTTTTTTTGGTTATAGGGTGAGTGTACTCGCCAGAGAGACAGAAAACAAGAAATCACCTCCCAGGGGGGATGGCCACACCACAACAATCCCTTCTATATTTCTCTCAGGATCTTGGGTACCCACCCACATGTGCCTAGCATGAGTTTTAAGCTGCTGGGTCCAGGACTTGAACCGCAGTTGACTATGTGGGAGTACAGCGACATAGCCATTAGGCCATCTGCGTCTATCTTTTTCTTCTTTTTGTAATTACTGAAGAGTGCACACACTCAACAGAGGGAAAGAGAAGGAAGGAGGGAGGCAGAAAAGAAGAAGGGAGAGGGGAAGAAAGCACTCCTTAATGGGTGGTCATATGGTAGTTCTTTTTCCTGTTTCTCCATCCCATCAGTACTTCGGGCATGCACCCTCACATGCATGGGTGTGTTTTTCAAGTCATTGGGGCTGGAACTAGAACCCTTTTGCACTGTGCTTAACCACTGTGTATATGGCAAGCTCTCCCTTTTTATTCTTGATTCTTGTTGCCTGGTAGCAGATGTTGAATTATTTGAGCAGTCTTCTGGTATTGACTTGTACATTTCCAAATGACATCCTTATTCCGTTCTTTTTTTGGGGTTCATTTTGTTCATCTACCCATTTCATGCATGATAGAGTGCATGCATCCACGTGTGGGAGTGAGTGAGAGAGTGAGCAGTTGAGCGAGAGAGAGAGATGGGCACTCTCCACAAGGTCTGGTCATGCTCTCCTCTTCTTCCTCCAGTCCTCTAGCCTGATGAATTTTGGCACTGGTGTACATGCTTGGCATATTGCAGGCTGACTGGGTCTGGGACTCAAACTGTGGTCACATGTGAGATTCAGCTTATCTTTAGATAAGATTTTCGCTATAGGGTGTGTGTGCTTGCCAGAGAGACAGAGAGGTACAGAAAGCAAGAAAACACCTCCCTCCAGCGATGGCCATGCCGCAATCCCTTCTCTTCCCAGGATGTTGGGCACATACACATGCCTGGTGTGAGTTTTAAGCCACCAGGTCTGGGACTCAAACCATGGTCAACTACATGAGAGTCTGGTGACTTAACCATTATGCTATCTGCTGGTCCCAGATACAGCTTCTCTTGAGTAGTGTATTACCACTGTGCTGTGGAGCTGGCCCCAATATGGTGTTATTTCTTAGCTTGACATTTTTAAATTAAATTATTTTATTTAACTTACTTACTTACTTTATTTATTTTAATTTGACCAGAGAGGGACAGAGTGAGAGACAGAGAGAGGGAACGTGTAGGCAAGTCTGCGGGACTTGAACTGTGGTCGGCCATATGTGAGTCCAGTGCCCTTTGTTATAGTGTATTCAGTGAGAAATAAGAAAACATCCAGACACAGCCAGATTTATTGGAGTTTTATTGATTAGCTGGCAGTATGGGTGGCGGAGGGGGGTCGAGGGACTCATGTCTCTCAACACCCCGCATTCCTGTGTGAGAGAAGGGAGCTTAAATAGGCCAAAAATTCACACTCTTTTCTGGATGACGTGATGATTCACAAAGAAGGTGCAGTGAGCTTGCAAGGGTAGGGGATAGGGTTTTACAATGTAAAAGCAAAAGTGCATTAGAGAAGCAGAACAAGCAGGTTAATCATCCCTAAGGGTATGTTCCATCCCTACTTAAACACAGTGGGATCTTAATGGTCTTCATGGCTCAGGGCAAGGGGTCTGGAGACTGATAATTACATCACTAAGGAACATCTTAGGATAGGGAGTTTCTGGTTGTTTAGCAAAGACAGTAGGAGTGTTAATTACTCTGTTTACTCTAGGCAAAAGGAGAAAGCAAGTTTCCAATATAGAGAGGAGTTCAAAATGGAGGTCTACTTCACCATAACCACCATATCACCTGCTGGCCTCTTAGCTTGTCAGTTTTATCTATTGTCTTCGAACCAGGGGAGGTGAGGATGTAGTTCTCTTTCTGGCCAGTCTCCACAAACACAAATTTCTTTTACCTCCATTTTCTGATCACAACTATATCACAAATTCTGGTTAAATTGTGTATACTGTTGTGATTGCAAATGTTCATAGCTGAGCCACATAGTATATTAGGATTATATTTCCTTTCTTACATAGCTTTTTTAAAAAAAATTAATTTTATTCATCATTATTCTTAATATTTTTGATCCAACCAGAGAGAGATGTGAGAAAATAAGCTGGTAGGTCTAGCACTTGAACCACAGTTAGCCATGTGGGAATCCAGCGCCTTAACCACCACACCACCTGCTGGCCCCATCTTGTTCAGCTTTTGTTTTATTAGAGGTACATATTTCCCCAGGCATTCTGATAGCTAAAGTTCTTCTTTTTTCTTGGTAGAGGTTTTTGCTATAGGGCGTGTGCCAGAAAGACAGAGAGAGACAGAAAGCAGGAAATCACCCCCCAGGGGGGATGGTCACGCCACAATCTCTTCTCCTCTCTTCTCCTCTCGGGATCTTGGGCACGCACACGCGCCCAACGTGAATTTAAGCCACCAGGTCTGGAGCTTGAACCGCAGTTGACTACATGGGAGTTCAGCGACATAGCCGTTATGCTAACTGCTGGTCCCGCTAAAGTTCTTTCAACACAGATGCATCATGTAGTCTATTTCACCCATTTTTTCCCTTAAAAATGTCATGTCCTGTTAACTCTCTAATCTGAGCTGATTGTTCACTTACTATGTCTTTTGCATAGCAATACTCTGAGATTTCTCTGTCATTATTCTAGGGATTCTTTTTGCTTCTACCACATGAATATCCAATATCTTCTTTTTACATTCCCCCCCACCCCCCATGAAATGTATCTTTCAGTAGCTGCCTAAGAAAAATTGCTTTGCAAGTAATGTTTTTTGAGACTGCAAATCTGGCAATATCATGATTTACCTGTTGTATTTGATTGATGGTTTTCTTTTTTTTGGAGAGGTTTTTGCTACAGGGCGCATGCGCTTGCCAGAGAGACAGAGAGAGAGACAGAGAGACAGAAAGCTAGTAATCTCCCCCTGGGGGGATGGCCACGCCTCAATCCCTTCTCCTCCATTCTCCTCTCAGGATCTTGGACACGCAGGCACATGCGCCCTGCGTGAGTTTAAGCCATTGGGTCCAGGACTCGAACCGCGGTTGACTACATGGGAGTTCAGCGACATAGCCATTACGCTAACTGCTGGTCCCATTGATTGATGGTTTTCTTGGTTATAGAATTTTGGATTGGAAATAATTTTGCCTCAGAATTTGAAAGCATTGCTTTGTCTTCTGAGAATTCAATAGACTATTAAGAAGTTTGATGCTATTTTGATTCCTGTTTTTTGTGGAAGTGACTAAAGGCTTGTATAATCTTTATCCTCATGTTCTGAAATTTCATGATGCTGGGTCTTGGTGTGGTTCTTTTTTTTTTTTTTTTAAATAATTATTTATTTTATTTTATTTATTCATTCACTCATTTTTTTTTTTTTTTTTTAAATTTGACCAGAGAGAGACAGAGGGTGAGAGTGAGACAGAGAAGTGAGAAAGCAAGCCACCAGATTCAGGACCCGAACTCTGGTTGACCATGTGGGAATGTCCAGCACCTTAACCACCACGCCACCCGCCGGTCCCGGTGTGGTTCTTTTTTATTCATTGTTCTGGCCACTCAGTTGGATCCTTTTTGTCTAATCCTGAACTAGTGGGGCTTCAAAAGGCTTATGGAAAAATGGGATTAAAGTGCAAATTAGAGTCCTGGATCTGGCAGCTTAAAACTACGCCGGCACATGTTTGTGTGTGTCCAAAATCCCAGGAGAAAAGACTGCTGCATGTCTGTCCCCTCAGGAGGTGCTTTCTTGTCTGTCTCTTTGGTGAGTGGATGCAACTATAACAAAAATCTTTTTTTTTTTTTTTTTTTTTGAAAGATTTTTGCTATATGGCTTGTGTGCTCGCCAGAGAGATGAAAAATGAGAAATCACTCCCCAGGGGGATGACCATGCTGCATTCTCCTCCATTCTCTCAGGATGTTCAGCATGCATGCGCCTGACATA
Organism: Tupaia tana; assembly: GCA_026018925.1. Taxonomy (NCBI): domain Eukaryota; kingdom Metazoa; phylum Chordata; class Mammalia; order Scandentia; family Tupaiidae; genus Tupaia; species Tupaia tana. Next base: position 17,153,965 of record JAKSZU010000018.1, on the reverse strand, counting down.
AATTTCAAGCCACAGGGTCTGGGACTCAGACTGTAGTTGACTATATGGGAGTCTAGCGACGTAACCATTATACCATCTGCTGGTCCCCAAAACTTCTTTCTTTAAAAAATAAAAAAAACTTGTCAAGATTTATGTGGAGATTAAGTTGAGAGGACAAGGTTTATTTTTTTTTTTTGAGAAATTCAGGTAAATCTACCAGACTTAATGAAGGGGATATTTTGGCTTCTCCCTCTCCTCCCAGTAAATCCATTACTCTGTTCCATAATACAATTATTTGTGTATTTATAATCTTTGGTTCTATTCTATATATTATTCTCCCTCCTCCCCTTGCCTGCTCTAGGCTTTTACTCTGTCTCTCTCTTTTTTGAGTGATTTGGATATAAACACTTTCCATCCCCTAATTAGTAGGGGGAATTTTACTTGAAAATATGTATAGGGTCATCTATTTGTATTGCCAAAGCCAGTTTAGAGTAAATTCTGGGCCTCAGGTGTCATAAACTTTCTTTTTTTTTTTTTTTTTTTGGAGAGGTTTTTGCTATAGGGCGCGTGCGCTCACCAGAAAGACAGAGAGAGACAGGAGACAGAGAGACAGAAAGCGAGAAATCACCCCCCAGGGGGGATGGCCACGCCACAATCCCTTCTCCTCCATTCTTCTCTTGGGATCTTGGGCACGCATGCACACGCGCCTGGCATGAGTTTAAGCCACCGGGTCCGGGACTTGAACCATGGTCAACTATATGGGAGTCCAGCGGCATAGCTATTACGCTAACTGCTGGTCCCAAGTGTCATAAGCTTTCTGTGATGGAGAGTAGAGGTTTGGACCTAACATGCATTAGTAACCGTATTTAAGATGGAACCTGGAGAGTACTTCAACCAGGATGTGATCTGTCTTCCCTTTTTTATTTTAATTTTATTTTTTAGTTTTGTTCTAGGGCACGTGCACGAGACAGAAAGAGGGAAAGTGGGAAATCACGCACTCCGGGGGGATAGCCACCCTGCAATCTATTCTTCTCCATTCTTCTCTCAGGATTTTGGGCACACATGCACACACGCCAGAAGTGCTTTTCAAGCTGCTAGACTTGAACTGTGCAGCTAGCCATGTAAGATCCAGCCACCTTAACCTCCATGCCACCTGCTGGCCCATGTCTTCCCTTTTATAGTTCCGATTATTTGTCTTAATACATAGATTGCAAAAATTTTACTATTCAAAATACCTCCCTTGTAATATTAGGATGGTATCTTGCTCGTTGGATCTGGAACTCTAGACAAAGCTTCTATAATAGCATGGGTTATTTATTGTTATTAAGCAGTGGACTATAATTATGGAAGACATTGAAGAAAGAAAACATGGCGGTGTCATCCACTCTGTTTTCCCAGCTGATTTGGTACTACTTTCTCATCTGACTTAGTACATTCTGAGTCTTTAGAATTTATCCAGTAGATTTTGTCTTAGGGCTATGAAGTGGAGGTCAAAAGCCTTGGTCTTACTCTCATTTAACGGGCCATGTGAGTGCTTCATTCTCTCTGAGGTTTTTTTCTCTAAGAGTTAGGACCAAAGGCTAAAAACAACCAAAGGGATGGAGAACAAGCTCCTTTAAAAACTATCCTTAGTTGAGTTGCCTTAGGGAAGAGTCCCAATGGACATAAAGATTTTTAAAATATTCTTTTGTTTTTGAAGTTCATAAATAATGGATTTCCAGTGTTTAGTGCTTTAACTCCTGTTCCTAAAAGCCCCAAGGTAATTTACAACCATTACTCTTCCTTCATTACTCAAGATAGGATCTTTTGTCCCCTTAAAATTATTGTTCAATTATCAAAAAGATCAAACATACAAAATGGTTCAAAGACTAAGATAACAAACAGTCATAAAACTCACCATCTGGATTTAATGAATATGAGCATTTTGTCATTTTTTCTTTAGAACTATTTTCTGTGAGAGATGAACATTTCTGATACGGTTGACCTGCCCTTGGTCTCTCTTCTCACTCCAGTTCCTCCGGTACTCAGAGGGAACGTCTCTTCTGAACTTTGTATAGTTCCTTTCTGTCCATGTGCTTATACTTTTCCCACAGTTGTGTGTCTGAAAAAACAGTCATGGTTTTGTGGAAGTTCAAGTGTATACCAATAGCATCATACTTAGGCCGACACTTGCTCTTATTTCTCTTAGCATTATAGTGGTTTAGAATGTGTACCCGTGAATTGGATTCACATATTTCAAGTAGTTTATAGCATTCTATTTAAAATGTTTTTCTTTTTCATGATAGTGTGTGTGTGTGGTCATGAGAAAGAGAGATGCCAGAGAGGTGAGTGATGGGTACCCTGCACAGGGTCTAGTCACACCGAGCTCATCTTCCTCCAGTGTATCAAGAGAACCCCAGTCACCCACTGGCTTGCTTGGTGTGTTTCAGACTGCCCGGGCTAAGGATTCAAGCTGTAATTGCCACATGGGCTCCAGCTTCTCTTGAGCACTGCATTATCATTTTGCCAGAGGGTGGCCCAGCATTCTATTTTAGAGATATATCACAATTTATTCATCTTCCATTGGTGGACATTTAGATTGTTTACACTTTTGTTATGTTTTTGGCGGCATGTACTCTTTGGAGAGATGGAGAGAAAGGGAGAGGAAGAAAGCACCCCACAATGAAGTGTGGTCATGCCATCATCCCTTCTCCTTCATTTCTCCATCTTGGTGGGATTTTGGTCACACACATGCATGCGTGCGTGTGTGCGGGCGCGCGCGCGCACACACACACACAGTCGCATGTTTTTTAAGCCTCTGGGACTGGGACTTGAACAATGTTGGCTTTGTGGGATATGGTTCCCTTTACCACTAGCCTGTGGGGCTGTCCCACAGGGGTTGATAATTTTTTTTTCTTTTTTTGGAGAGGTTTTTGCTATAGGGCGCATGCACTCACCAGACAGACAGAGAGAGACAGAGAGACAGAAAGCAAGAAATCACCCACCAGGGGGGATGGCCATCCCTTCTCCTCCGTTCTCGGGTTCTTGGGCACGCATGCACATGCGCCTGGCGTCTCACTAACATTTATTGTTACATTCTGATCTGATGGGTAGTAAATAGAGTTGGTTTTTTCACTGCCTCACCAGGACAAACTTAGTCCAAGGGAGTCAAAACATGGTATTTTGTGGGGCCGGCATATGGCATGGTGGTTAAGGGTGCTGCATTCTCACATGGCCTACCACAGTTTAAGTCTCAGGCCTCGTGGCTTGCTTTCTTGCTTTCTCTCTCTCTCTGTCTCTCTCTGGTCAAATTAAAATACATACATACATACATAAAGAAATAAAGTCAAATAAAAAATAGTTCTTAAAAAAATGGTCTTGGGAACCAGCAGTTAGCGTAATGGCTATGTTGCTGGACTCCCACATAGTCGACCGCGGTTCGCGTCCCGGACCCGGTGGCTTAAAACTCACGCCGGGCGCGTGTGCGTGCGTGCCCAAGATCCCAAAAGGAGAATGGAGGAGAAGGGATTGCGGCGTGACCATCCCCCCTGGGGGGTGATTTCTCGCTTTCTGTTTCTATGTCTCTCTCTGTCTGGCGAGCGCACGCGCCCTATAGCAAAAAAAAATCTCTCTCAAAAAAAAAAAATGGTCTTTTAGGTTTAAGAAAGATGATCAAATTTATTCATTCTTGGTTCCTACCAAGAGCCAGGGGCCATGCTAGACTTTAAGACTCCAGGACTGGCAGATGTAAAACAAACATCTTGGTCTCAAAGGAGTTTACATTCTTGGGGGAGACAGACAGACATACAATAAAGAAATACCTTAGGGATCAGCAGATAGCATAATGGTTATATGCTGGACTCCCACATAGTCGCCCGTGGTTTGAGTCTCGGACCTGGTGGCTTAAAACTCATGTTGGGCACGTGTGCGTGTGTGCCTAAAATCCTTAGAGAAGAATGGAGGAGAAGGGATTGCAGCATGGTCAACCCCCCACCCCGGGGGTGCAATTTCTTGCTTTCTGTCTCTCTGTTGAGCACACGTGCCCTATAGCAAAAATTTCTTTCAAAAAAAAAAAAAAAAAAAACCCAAACAAACAAGATAAGAGGAGAATTTGATCCAGCTCTGGGATTAAGCAGTGGAATTTTAGAGGTGACTGGGATTGGGGGAGCCCCACCTGTAAACAAACAAACAAACAAACTAACCCTATATAGCATGGCAGGGATAAGTGCAAAGGAAGAAATGGGGAAGGAAGGTTGCTGATGTGTGTGGAGACGTGGCGTTGATAGGGTGGTCAAGGACCAAGGGCCCTTAAGAAAGAGACCTTTGAGGGACCAGGAGGTCATATGGTGGTTAAGGTGCTGGACTTGCACATGGCCGACTGTGGTTTGGGTCCCGGTCCTGGAGACTTGCTTTCTCACTTTCTATTTCTCCGGTGAATTAAAGTAATAATAATAAAAAATAATAATTCCTTCAAATAAAGAAATGAGATCTTTGAGTAGAAATGTGACAGCAGCGAGGGCATAAATCCCGTATGTTGGTAACTGGGGGAAGAGTGTACCAGGTGGAAGGGGACCTGAGGTGGGAGTCTGTCTGTTCAAGGAAGGTGGAGGCCCGAGTAGGGGTGCAAGGGAGAGGGAGAGTGAGGGGAGAGAAGTAGACGATGAAGTCAGAGAGGTGTGGAAGTCGGGGGGGTGTAATGTAGGACCATAAAGGTCTCCCCCCCATTAGAGAAAGGAGGAGACAGAGAAAGGTATTTTTGACGGTTCTTGCCATGTCTCGATCCTCCTGCCCCACCCTCCCAATGAGCTGGGATTACAAGGGTGCACCTGTGTGTTCAGGTTGGCCTGGAAACAACCCACGCCTTCTGTGTGGTCTCCAGCATCCCAAGCAGTAGTGCTGCCTGTGCACTGCTGCGGCTGGGCCTCACAAGTCCTTCTAAAGATGTTGGCTTTTACTCTGAGCTAGGCCTGAAGCCGCTGAGTGGTTTTGAACACCAGAGTGAGATAATGTGATTCATATAATTAAAAAAAAAATCTATTCTGGGCCTGGCCTGTGGCCTAGTGGATAAGGCACTTGGATCCCACATGGTCTGTCATGTAGTTTGAGTCCTGGACTCGAGACTTGAGAAACAAGCCAGGCGCACGTGCATCCAGAATCCTGATAGGATGGAGAGTGGGAGGAGAGGGATTGTGGCATGACTAGGCCCCATGGGGCTGTGCTTTCTTTCTCCTCCCATCTCTCTGTTTCTCTCTGGTGAATGCACATACCCACTGGCAAATCAGAAGAAATACTCTGATGAATTTAGAGGTTAGATTAAAGGGGACAAAGAGCAGAAGTGGGAAAAAAGGTGTGACAGTAGAGGTGATAAGGTATACTGGAACTTGGAAATGTTTTAAAGGTAGATCAGACAGGGTTTATTGACTAGATAATGGGGTGTGAGAGCAAAAAGGGAAGCAACAATAAGTCCCCAGGGTTTTGGCTGGGGCCACCGAATGGAAGTTGTCATTAACTGAGAGGGGACTATCAGAGGATCTGAGGCTCAGAGGTCAAAGCTGAGGGTCCTACTGTACATTTCAATTTGGGATCGTCAACACAAAGCGGTACTTACAACCATGACACAGGCTGGGATAACCGAAAGAAGAGGTGTATGGCCTGAGCTGTGGGGCACTCAGAGGATGGCTGAAGGTTGAGGAGGGGAGGAGCCAGGAAAGGAGCTCAGTAGAAGTAGCTGAGTTAGGTGGGCTGTCCTGGAAACCCAGGAAAGAGTGTTTCAAGGAAGAAAGAATGATCACTGGTGACGCTGCCGATAGGTCAGTTATGCAGAGACCTGAGAAGCACTGCTGGATTTAGTACTGCGGAGGTCTCCCAAAGTCGTGATAAGAAGAGTTTTGTTATTGTATTCCTTTTGCTCTAAATATTAACATTTTAGAGCTTTCCACTGGAAGTGATGTACTAATTACAGACTAGTCCAGAAACAATTAGCCACTTGAAATCATTTTGGAAACTGGATATATCTGATGAATAGGCAAATTCTGTTTTTTCTTTTTTTTTTCCAAAGGCTCAATAGGGCGTGTGCGTTCATCAGAGAGAGACAGTGAGAGGGAAAGCGAGAAATCACCCCCGAAGGGGCATGGCCATGCTAAAATCCCTTCTCTATTCTCCTCCTGGGATTTTGGGCACACATACACATGTGCCCAGTATCTTCCAGGTCTGGGACTCAAACTGTGGTTGGCCATGTGGGAGTCCAGTGCCTTAACGACCATACCACCTGCTGGCCTCATCTGACAAATAGGCAAATTCTTTTTGCTTTGTTTTGCTAAAAATCTTGAAGTGCAGACCAGTTTGACTTCTAGCTATGGAAAATGTCAAAATCAGTGTTACTTACCTCTAGCTACATTTAATTCTCGTATAAAGATCTTCTATTCTTAGAGCAATAAAGTGAGGTAATAACCTTGTTTTAAGGCTGAACAACTTTTTTTTTTTTTTTTTTTTAGAAAGATTTCTGCTATAGGGCACATGTGCTTCAAGGAGAGACAGAGACAGAGAGACGGAAAGCAAGACATCATCCCCCAAGGGGGATGGCCATGCTGCAATCCCTTCTCTTCCATTCTCTTCCTGGGATTTTGGGCATGCATGCACATGCACTCGGTACATGTTTCAAGCCACCTGGTCCAGGACTTGAACTGCGGTTGATTATATGCGAGTCCAGCGACGTAACCTTTACACTATCTGCTGGTCCTACAACTTTTTTTTTTTTTTTAAGAATTATTTATTTAATAATATTATTATTATTTTAATTCCTACAGGACATATGCGCTTACCAAAGAGAGACACAGAGAGAAAGTGAGAAAGCAAGCTGCTGTCAGGTCCAGGACTTAAACCATGGTCGGCCATGTGGGAGTCTAGTGCCTTAACCACTGTGCCACCTGCTGGTCCCTGAACAATTCTTTAAAATAGGGTGTTAGGAGGAGAGATAACATACACATGGAATAAAAGGAAGATATTAATGATGTTGAGTAGGACAGGAATTTGATAATATTTTTATATTAGCAGTTCCCATATGTGTTCCTCAGACATTTCAGAAGTTTCTGAGACTCGTTTAGGGTTTTGAAAGGCAAGATTAAAACCATTTTCTGGGACCAGCAGTTAGTGTAATGGCTATGTCGCTGAAGTCCCATGTAGTCGACCATGGTTCGAGTCCTGGACCCGGTGGCTTAAACTAACGCCGGGCGCGTGTGCGTGCGTGCCCAAGATCCCGAGAGGAGAATAGAGGAGAAGGGATTGCAACGTGGCCATCCCCCTGGGGGATGATTTCTCACTTTCTGTCTCTCTGTCTGTCTGGTGAGCTCATGCGACCTATAGCAAAAACCTCTCCAAAAAAAAAACAAAAACAAACAAACAAACAAAAAAAACAACCTTTTTTTTTTATAAATAATTATTTTATTTAACTTTATTTATTTATTTATTATTTATTTTAATTTGACTGGAGATGGGGAGAGAGAGAGAAAGTGAGAAAGCAAGAAAACAAGCTGCTAGGTCTGGGAATTGAACCGTAGTCAGCCATGTGTGAGTCCAGCGTCCTTAACTACCATGCTACTTGCCAACCCCTGAAACTATTTTCATAATGGCACTAATACTTTGCCTTTTCAGTGTGATCATGTTTGCATTCATGATGCAAAATCAAAAGTAGGTTAAATTGTTAGTTCTTAGCATGACGTAAACTGTGCTGTTGTCACTGTATTCTTCATTATAACACCATCAGTGAAAAGAAAGGAAGAATTAAAATGCAATGTTTGGTGGAACCAGCAGATGGTATGGTGGTTAAAGCGCTGAACACTCCCATGTGACCGACTATGGTTCAAGTCCAGGACCTGATGGCTTGCTTTTTCACTTCTCCCCCCTCTTCCCCACCCCCATGTCTCACTCTGGTTAAATTAAAGATAAATGAATGAATAAATAAAATTAAATAAATATATATATTTTTAAAAATGCAGTGCTTAGTGAGTTTGAACCACACGGGAAGGTTCTGAGTTTGGGACCAGAGACATCCCTGAGTATGGCAGGCACATGCAGGCCCATGATTTGGGGCTGCTGAGGCCGGGGGTGGATTGTGGTGTTGAGTCTCTGTTAGAGTTACCTCTCTCTCTCTGATGGAATAAATAAATTAATTAAATGAAAATAGAAGGCACTGCCTCCCACATGGCCGACTGCCATTTGAGACCCAGGCCTGTTGGCTTGAAACTCACTCTGTGCATGCCCCAAAAGCCCAGATTGTGGGGTGATTTCTCACTTTACCTCTCCTTGTCTCTGTCTCTGGCTAGTGCACATGCCCTGTGACAAAAACCTTAAAAAAAACCAAAAAAAAAAAAAAAGTTTCTTTCAAGAATGTACTTGATAAAGCAGATACATTTATTAAGTCTTGACTCTTGAGCACATCTTTTTGATATTCTGTGCATTGAAGTGAGAAACACACCTACAGCACTTTAGCTGCCTACTGAAGTATAATGATTGTGTTGAGAAAAAGCACTTGTGTGGTTGATTGACTTGAGAGCTGAATTAATTGCTTTTTTTCCATGTGTGTGAAATACCATTTTTACTTAAAAAACACAGACATATTAAAGTTACTAGATTTGAATATTTGGCAGATATTTTTTTGAAAATGAATGAAGTGAGCCTGACATTTCAAGGAAAACAGCTGACAGTATTTGTTGCCAATGATAAAATATAAGCTTTTAAGTGAAAATTAGAATTTTGGAACACTAAGTTCCTACTGCCAAGAGCTCAGTAGCATCCCAATGCTTAAAAAGTTGTCTCATGAGATACATGGTGACATTCACAAATGTGACTACGCTGTTGTATAATGAAGTGTGTCAACATTTGGAATATCTGCATAATTCAATGAACCAGTAGTTTCCAAATGATCAATGACGATGCTCCAGAATCATATATGAGTAAAAGATCCATGCAGAGTGCAAGACAGATTTCTGCTTCTGACCAAGAGGGAGTGACAGGGTCATCCGGTGACTGCTGCCAGTGACACTGAGCATCTTTTAATGTGTTCATTAGCCATTTGGGAATCTTCTTTGGGAGAATGTCTGTTCAAATCATGCCCATTTAAAAAACTGAATTAATTGCCTTTGGCTTTTTTCAGAGATATTTTTGCTGTAGGGTGCATGCGTTCACCAAATCCTTTAGACAGAAAGATAGTGAGAAATCATCCCCCACATGGGATCCCTTCTCCTCCATTCTCCTCTTGGGATTTTGGGCATATGTATTTTGGGCATATGCACATGCGCCCAGTGTGAGTTTCAAACCTCTGGGTCCAGGACTCAGACCATAGTCGGCCATGTGGGAGTCCAGTAGCGTAACCAGTACATGGTCTGCTAGTCCCACCTTTGCCTTTTTGTTTTAAATTATTTTATTTATTTAATTTTGCTTGTTGTTGTTATTTTAAAATTTGAGGAGGGGGGAGAGAGAGAGAGAGAGAGAGAGAGAGAAAGAGAAAGAGAGAGAGAGAAGGCAGCCTGTCAGGCCCAGGACTTGAACTGTAGTCAGACATGTGGGAGTCCATCTCCTTAACCACCATGTCGCCTGCCAGCCTTGTCTTTGCCTTTTTACCGTTAGGTTGTGACTTTTTTTTTTTTGGAGATGTTATTTTAGACTTGCTCTTTTCCAGACTCTGCCGTAATCTTTTGTAGGCTATTTGAGATCTATCTAGGCTCAATAGTCATTATAAGACAGGCAAACAGCACCCTTTTGGAAGTAGAGCGGCCACTGTTGTTTGGATGTTTGTTTTCTTGCCTCTGTCTCTTTAAACTTAAATAATAAATTTGAGTTTGATTCCGATATCTTCTAAATTCATTGCTCTGTTTATCTTGCAGTTTCATGGTGATGCTATGGCATCTGCCAGCTCCAGCCGGGCAGGGGTGGCCCTGCCTTTTGAGAAGTCTCAGCTGACTCTGAAAGGTGAGTGGCACCATGTGAAATGTGTATCATTTCAGATCCAGCACAGTCTATGGGGAAGAGGTGGAACTATACGGCACGCTGGTCTGGAGAGCCAGCTTGTGTGAAATAGCTCATGAGTGTGACTAATTCATTCTCAGAGGGATACCGTGGCTGTAATTCTTGAAGAAGAAGAGAAAAAGGAACTTTTGGCTAAAATTATTTAAAGTGCTGATTCCTTCATGTCCCAGGACTCTTTTTCTCTTCATTCACCTCTAGAGCATCTCTTCCAACTTCATGACTTTAAATGACACCAACATAAGGTCACTCTCAAATTTGTTACCTCTCATTTGGGCCTTTCTTCTAAACTCCAGATTTGTATATCCAATGGCCAACTTGTCACTTTCACTTGACTGTTTAGTAAACATCTAAAATTTAACAGACCCGGGATTGAACTCCTGATCTTTCTTTTTCATCTCCTGTATTCAAATCATTAGTAAACCTGTTGGTTGTTTTGAAAACCAATCAATCATTCAGCCACCCTACCGTCCCAGTGCAGTTCAAGCTGCCATCATCTCCACCCTGGACTGGGCAGTAGCCTACCACACTGTCTCCCTGCTTCTGCCCTTTGCCCTGCTTCAGCTGTTGCCACACAGCACCCAGTGATCAGGTTAAATTGTCATCCGGGTCTGGTCACGCTTCCTTGCAAACCCATTGGGGCTCTCCATCTGACTCAGAGTGAAAACTAAAAAGCCCACATGATGTGGCCCCCATTTCTCACCTGCTGTTGCTCTTCCACATTCGCTGTGTTAGAGCCACACAGGTCCCTTTGTTCTTCCTTGAATGAATGAGCAGGCTTCCACTTCTGGGCCTTTGCACCTGCTCCAAGTGCGTAAGGTGCTGTTAGCTTGCTTTCTTGCTTTGTTAAATTGTCCTTTCCAATGAGGCTTTCTTGATCTCCTGATCTAAAGCTAACTCCCTCCCTGATATTCTTGCGTTTATCCCCTGTCCTATTTAACAGGTATTTTTCTCAGCTCTTAATACATTTTTTTTTGGAGAGATTTTTGCTATAAGGCACCTGTGCTCGCCAGAGAGACAGAGAGAGACAGAGAGACAGAAAGTGAGAAATCACCCCCCAGGAAGGATGACCATACCGCAATCCCTTCTCCTTCATTCTTCTCTTGGGATTTTGGGCATGCATGTACATGCGCCTGGCCTGAGTTTTAAGCCACCAGGTCTGGGATTCAAATTGTGGTTGACCCATGTGGGTGTCTAGCGATGTAACCATTATTCCATCTACTGGTCCCTCACCTTTTTTGGGAGAGATTTATTTATTTATTTATTTAGTTACAGGGCACGTGCTCTCGTAGGAGAGACAGAGAGAGACATAGAGACAGAAAGTAAGAAATCACCCCCCAGAGAGGATGGCCACGCCACAATCCCTTCTTCTTCAATCTCCTCTTGGGATCTTGGGCCCAGATGGACACATGCCCTGTGTGAGTTTATTTATTTATTTTTTTTTGAGAGGTTTTTGCTATAGGATGCATGCGCTCGCCAAAAAGACAGAGAGAGACAGAGAGACAGAAAGCAGGAAATCACCCCCGGGGGGATGGCCACAATTCCTTCTCCTCCATTCTCCACTCAGGATCTTGGGCACACACGCACACGTGCGTGGTGTGAGTTTAAGCCACTGGGTCTGGGACTCTGCGGTTGATTACATGGGAGTTCAGCGACTTGGCCATTACGCTAACTGCTGGTCCCAACCCTATATGAGTTTTAAGCTGCCGCCAAGTCCGGGACTCAAACTGTGGTTGACTACATGGAAATCCAGCAATGTAACCATTATGTCATCTGCTGATTCCATTATTACCTTTTTTAAAAATAATTATTTTTTGGGACCAGCAGATGGTGTAATGGTTACATTGCTGGACTCCCACTTAGTCTACTATGGTTGGAGTCTCAGACCCAGCTCTTAAACTCACACCAAGCATGTGTGTATACATGCCCCAAATCCTGAGAGGAGACGGGATTGTGCTGTGGTCTTACCTGCTGGGGCGTGATTTCTTGCTTTCTGTTTCTCTGTCTCTGTCTCTCCAGCAATTGCATGTACCCTATAGCAAACATCTTTCTCTCGAAAAAATAAAATTATTTATTTTCTTTTATTTATTGTTATTATTATTTTTAAATTTGCAATAGGGCTTGTGGCCTCACCAAAGAGAGAGAGAGAAAGTGAGAAATCACTCTTCCGGAGGAATGGCCATGCCACAGTTCCTTCTCCTTCATTCTCTTTTGGGATTTTGAGCATGCATGGGCATTTACCCAGCATGTTTTTCAAGCTACCAGGTCTGGGACTCAAACCATGCAGTCGCCCATGTGGGATTCAGCTGCCTTCACCACCACTAGCTGGTCTCCCTTGTCACTGTTTAGCATACAACATGTTACTTACTTCGTTTACTGACTGTCTCCTTCAATTGAATACCAGCACATGAGAACAGGAAATTTTGTCTCTTGGTTGCTGTTCAGACCTAGCCACTAGTCCCCGATACTTAGCGAGTCCTCAGTAGAAACTGCCTGAATGATGTTGCTCCAGTAGCTTGAGCTCTGTGGGAGTTAAAGGACCTTGTAGACCCCAAGGGATGGAGAGTGAAACCCAGTGTTGCGGTCAGGCCCCACAACATGGCCAGACAGAGGCAAAATTGTGACTCTGGACCATTTTCCATTAGTATAATTTTAAATGTTTTGTTCGTTTATTCTGTGAATGAGAGAGAAAGAGAGCTAGAGGTACAAGTACTCCTGATGGGGCCTTGACACTGTGATCCACTACTAGCTTCAGCTGGCCCTGGGTGGTGGGCACTACTCAGGTGTACCTGGTATACTCAGGGAGGTCTCTGGACACGGACTGGCAACCTTCCCGGGTGGGCCAGCCCTGGAGAGCATTTTGTTTTACTGCCATGTCACTGTCTGGCCCCTTCATTAGTATTTCTCAGATGTAAGTTTTATTCATTTATTTAATTCATTCACATAGTCAAAATTCATTCCATTCCTCTCAGTGTTCCAGCTTGGAGGAATTCAACATTAACAGCTTCTCGTATGCCCCTTCCAAGATACATCAAAGGGACATACTTTTGTAATTTTGAGAGCCAAGGTGTCCTTCTTGGAAGGAATATTCTTCATGTGGTGTGTGAGAAAGCACCAGTTTGCTATAGAGTATGTGTACTTGCTGGGGGAAGAGAGAGAGACAGAGGCAGAGAAATAAAATGAGAAATGACCCCTCCAGGGGTCATACCTACGCTGTAGTCCTTTCTCATTTCAGGATTTTGGGCATGCATGCACATGTGGCCAGTGTATTTTTCTTTTTTTTTTTTTTTTTTTTTTAATTTTGATTTTTAGCCCCTTCTTTTTTGTTTTTTTTTTTTTTTTTTTTTTAAGAATTATTTTATTGGGAACCAGCAGTTAGCGTAATGGCTATGTCGCTGGACTCCCACGTAGTTGACCGCGGTTTGCGTCTCGGACCCGGTGGCTTACAACTCACACCGGGTGCGTGTGCGTGCGTGCCCAGGATCCCGAGAGGAGAATGGAGGAGAAGGGATTGTGGCGTGACCATCCCCCCTGGGGGGTGATTTCTCGCTTTCTGTCTCTATGTCTCTCTCTCTCTGTCTGGCGAGCGCACGCGCCCTATAGCAAAAAAACCTCTCCAAAAAAACCTCTCCAAAAAAAAAAAAAAAGAATTATTTAACTTTATTTATTTCAATTTGACTAGAGAAGGACAGAGAGAGAGAGAGAGAGAGAGAGAGAGAGAGAGAGAGAGAGAAAGCAAGTCCACATCTGGGACTTGAACCATAGTTGGCCAGGAGTCCAGTACCCTTCATTACCACACCACCTGCTGGCCCCATCAGTGTGTTTTTCAAGTCAGTGTGTCAAGAACTTGAGCCCTGCAGTTGGCCATGTGGGATCTTCCTACCTTGCCTCAATCACCACACTTGCTGGCTTTTTTTTTTTTTTTTTTTTTTTTTTTTAATTGTCAGAGTGTGCCTGGATAGAAGGAAAGCACCTCATGTGGAGCATGGTCATACTGCACTCCCTTTTCCTCAATTTCTCCATCTTTCAGGATTTGGAACATGTAAACACATGTGCTTAGCATTTTTCAAGCTTCCAGAGCCAGGATTTGAACTTTGGTTGGCCATGTGGGATATAGCTTTCTATGTATGATGCTTTATCGTTGTGCTATGGGGTTGGCCCTGATCCTAGAGTTTTATTTATTTATTTAATTTAGTTTTATTTATTTAGTTTATTTTTAAAATCATTATTTAATTTAATTTTATTTATTCATTCATTTATTTTAATTTGACCAGAGAGAGAGAGATTGAGAAAGTGAGAAAGCAAGCCGCCAGGTCTAGGACTTTAACCATAGCCAGCCATGTGGGAGTGTCCAGCGCCTTAACCACCATACCACCTGCTGTTCCTCTATTAATTATTTTATTTTATTTATTTAACTTTATTTTTAACTTGCCAAAGGGCATATGCACTTGCTGGAGAGAGAGAGAAAGAACAAGCAAGCACCCCCACCCATAGGGGGTGGTCATGCCACAATCCCTTCTCCATTTCTCATTTCTTTTGGGATTTTGGGCACACATGCATGTGTGTCCAGCATATTTTTCAAGCCACTGGCTCCAAGAATCGATTGCATAGTTGGCCATGTGGGATCCAGCTGCCTCGAGAGTTCTAAAAGTTGCATTTTTAAGTGCATCAAAGCCCTAAAACATAAGCCAGCTATTTTGTCTGATATTTAACTCAAGTAACGCTGAAAAATTGAACACTGAAAAATACAAGATAGAAAACTAAAAAACTGGCTGTTTGGAACCTATCAAAAGACAATATGCCAGACTGTATTGTGATGTCTCCTTAGAGCTTTTGAAGGGTATAATTCAGCCTTTGTGCTTTTTGCCTTATTTGGTGACTTTAAAAGCTAAATCTTATATGACTATGTGACTCTTACTATATATGATATTGGCATTTATATTTCATGAAACAGTAAATAGACTTCCTAGATAGACTTGTTTGTGTGTCACGAGGCCTTTTTTTTAGCTTGTCTTTTCTGTTTTTTTTTTTTTTTTTTTTTTCCAGAGAGAGATTTTTGCTATATGGTGCATGCACTTGCCGGAGAGAGAGAGACAGAAAGACAGAAAGTGGGAAACACCTTCTCACCCCAGAGGGATGTCCATGCCGCAATCCCTTCTCCTTTATTTTCTTCCCAGGATCTTGGGCACACACACACACACACACACACACACGCACGCACGCCTGGCATGAGTTTTAAGCTGCTCGGTCTGGGACTTGAACTACATTCTAGTGACATAACCATTAAGCCATCTACTGGTCCCTTGGCTTATCTTTTAAGAACAAGAAACATTGGGCTATCGGATGGCTTACATTGCTGGACTCCCACGTGGCTAATTGTGGTTTGTCTTGGACCTAGTGACTTGAAAATCATGCCAGGTGTGTGTGCGTGTGCAAGATCCTGGGGAGGAAAATGGAGGAGAAGGTATTGTGTGGCCATCCCCTCTGGGGGTGGTGGTGGTGATTTCTCACTTTCCCTCTCACTGTTTCTGTCTCTCTCTCTCTGCAGTGAGCGCTCACGCCCTAAGGCAAAAACTTCTAAAAAAGAAAAGAAAAGAAAAACAAATATTAAAAATATCACTGGTTGACTATAACATACAGAAGTGTGTCTTTATATTGTAGAGACATGGCAGACTCTACATTAACGAAGGGAATCAAACTTAGCATCCCCAGAATGAGGATAACCTAATGTATGTAATGAGAAGCACGCATTGTAACATGAAGGAGGGAGATATGGTATTTTCTTTCTTTTTTTTTGGGACAGGGTCTAAATCATGTTGAGACCCTTCTTGCGCCAGACTCCCTGTTAGCTAGGACCACAGATGCACACCACCACTCCTGGCCTGTTTTGGTTGGGCCAGACTCAGAACTCAGGCCTCCCTGTGGCTTTAGTAATTGCACAGCAGTGTTCTACCTGTGACACCATGGCTCAGCCCCTATGTAGTAGTCTGGATAAAAATGCTTAAACTGAATCTAATCATGAGGAAACAATGAGAAAATGCAGAATGTGGTGCATTCTATAAATGACCTGGAATGGGCCAGCTGGTGACACGGTGATTCACGCGACTGGGTCCCACGTGACTGACGGCATAGTTTGAGTCCTGGACCCAGCAGCTTAAAACACATGCTGGGTGTAGGTGTGTGCTGCCCAAACTCCCAAAAGGAGGGAGAAATGGAAGAGAGGGGTTTGGGGTGTGATTATTTCCATGGGGATTGTTTTCTCATTTCCACCTCTCTCTGTCTCTCCACCCAGTGAAAACATACTCTGTAGCAACATTGAAAAAACAACGGCAAAAACAATTGGTAGAAGTCTTTAAAAATCATTGACATGGAAAAGAAGGTGGTTCTAAATTTTGAAAGATTAAGGAGAGACAATAGCCAAGCAGTAGTTTGTGTACCTTGATTGGATCTTAAATTGGGGGGAATCTACAAAAATACATTTGAAATAATTGGGGCAATTTGGATATGGAATGGTTATTAGATGATGGAGTGACTAAATATTTTTAGGTATGATAACGGTAATATGATTAGATGTAAGAACATCCTTATTCTTAGGAGTTGCATTCTGGAGGCATTTAGGGCTACTCTGTCATGATGTTTACGACCTACTTACAAATACTTTCCCCCAAAAAGTGAGGCCATATACATGCATACCTCCGTATAGAAATAGATGTCATGCATCTAAAACCTGTGCTGTTCAATAGGGTGTTCACTGTAGACATATAGAGCTGTTTACATTTTAATTAAATTTAAATAAATCTTACATTTCCTGTCTTCAGTTGTACTATAACCTTATTTCAAGGCTCCATAGCTGCATGTGACTCATGGTGAGGCTTTGGACAGCCCAGATGTGGGACATTCTTGTCATCCCAGAAGTTCTCCTGGAAAGCGCTGGTACAGACATACACACAGAGAAAACCAAAGCAACTGTGGTAAAATGATACAGTGGGTGAAGAGTATTATTGATTGCTTTATGGTTTCAACCTGTCCATAGATTAGAAACTTCAAAATAAAATTGCTAAATGGGAGACTAGCAGTTGGCATAATGGCTGTGTCGCTGGACTTCCATGTAGTCAACCGCGGTTCAAGTCCTGGACCCAGTGGCTTAAACTCGTGCTGAGTGCGTGTGCATGCACGCCCAAGATCCTGAGAAGACAATGGAGGAGAAGGGATTGTGGCATGGCCCTCCCCCGGGGAGTGATTTCTCACTTTCTGTTTGGGGAGCACACGGGCCCTATAGCAAAAGACCTCTCAAAAAAAAAAAAAAAAAAAAAAAAAAAAAAAAAAAAAAAAAGTCTACTAAATGGAACATGTCATCCTAGATTGGAGGAGAAAGAAATGTTTCTTTTCTTTTCGCTTCTGATGGACAGTGAGAGAACAATTGGCAAAATTTGAATAAGGTAGGCAGATTAAATAATAGTATTATAAAAATGTTAAATTTTGGGCCAGCCAGATGGCATGGTGGTTAAGGTGGCCGGATCCCACATGGCAGACTCCTCTGAGTCCTGGACTCAGTGACTTGAAAAACACACTGGACATGTGTGCATGTGTGCTCAAGATCCTGAGAGGAGAATGGAGAATGGAAAAAGATTGTGGCATGGCTAACTCCCTTGGGTGGGAGTGTGTGCTTTCTTGATTTCCCTCTTTCTCTGTCTTTCTCCGGTGATTGCAGGAGCCCTATAGCAAATAAAAAAAAAAAGTTAATGTTGGGTGATTCTGAGGGGTATGTAGAAATTCTTTGTATTCTGGCAAATTTTCTGCCAGTCTGGAATTATCTCAAAATTAAAAAAAAAAAAAATAAATAAAAAAAAAAAAAGGAAAGTAGGGGAAATGTAGAGGGCAAAAACAGACCTTTTTTTCTTTTTTGGAGAGGTTTTCGCTATAGGGCGCGTGTGCTCGCCAGACAGACAGAGAGAGAGACAGAGAGATAGAAAGCGAGAAATCACCCCCCAGGGGGGATGGTCACGCCGCAGTCCCTTCTCCTCCATTCTCCTCTCGGGATCTTGGGCACGCACGCACACGCGCCTGGTGTGAGTTTTAAGCTACGGGGTCCGGGACGCGAACCGCAGTCGACTACGTGGGAGTCCAGAGACATAGCCATTACGCTAACTGCTGGTTCCCAACAGACTTTTTTTTTTAGAGAGGTTTTTGCTATAGGGTGTGTATGCGCATCAGAAAGACAGAGACCGAGAGACACAAGGCGAGAAATTACCCCCCGGGGGGGATGGCCATGCCACAATCCCTTCTCCGTTCTCCTCTTGGGATCCTAGGCATGCATGCACATGCACCTGGCATAAGTTTAAGCCACCTGGTCTGGGACTCGAACTGTGGTTGACTATGTGGGAGTCCAGCAGTGTTACCATTACACCATCTGCTGGTCCCTAAAAATAGAACTATTAAGGTAGAGTAAAAAAAGTTGGCCTGGGAGCTGGGAGATTTGGTTTGACTCTTAGCTCTGTCTCAGACTAACTTCTTGATTTTGAATAAATTATTTCCTCTCTTTGAATCTTAGTTGGCCAACTATGAAATAAAGGGTTTGAACTTGTTGATTTTAAAGGCTTGTCTAGCTCAAAATAATACGACTCTAACTATAACTAGTCCCCCTACTTTTTCTAAGTTAAAGGACAGCAGAGCTACTCTGTCACCACCAGGTGGCCTCAGTTAACCTTGGTCTATGCGTAAAGCACTTCATTTTTTTTATCCTGGGCCATGCCTGGGCACTGCAAATCTTTATTTCTGGTGGCTTTCCTGTCGCTTCTGAATCTCAGCCACAGTTGTTCATTTCTTGACTTCTTCCCTACAGATCCATGGGCCTGCAGAAGACAGTTACTACTAAAAACAACCTGGATGGATTTGGCTTTTGCCAATTTGTGGACCCTTGTAGGACTAGGTCCGGGAGGGAGAGATTTGCCAAACTCAACAGCAGGGAGCTCAGGCTAGGATAGCCTGATGGCTCCTCTCCACTGTGGGTGAGGAACTCAGTCATATCCTCTGATTTGAGCCACAGGATAGAGGATGTAGATGTGTTTCATCCCAGAAACCTGCAGTTTCCACCATGGGTAATTTATGCTACAGGAGAATGCATGTCCAGCCCCTAGGTGTAATTGTTGCTTAGCTTTGTGTTTGAGTCTTTGGTTTGCTGGTGGTGGACGGACATCAGAAATGCTGCCACATAAAGGCTGGGAGCAGAAGAGGAAACACAGATGGCTAATGAGGTGTGGAAAAAATATTCAACCTCGCTAGCAACTAAGAACTGCAATAGAACAAATAAGCCAAGCCCGATAATGACAGTTGGCACGGTGTGGAGTCAGACTAGTCGGGTGCACATTGGGCTCGTAGCTCACTGGTTACACAG
This sequence comes from Tupaia tana, assembly GCA_026018925.1. Taxonomy (NCBI): domain Eukaryota; kingdom Metazoa; phylum Chordata; class Mammalia; order Scandentia; family Tupaiidae; genus Tupaia; species Tupaia tana. Next base: position 17,134,593 of record JAKSZU010000018.1, on the reverse strand, counting down.
CCTGGGACAATGGCCTTCTCAGAAGATGGTGTGATTATAATCTCCATCGCGTGAGTTTGTTGTGAGGATTCACTTAGAAAATGTATGGCTTGGTTCAATGTCTGTAATAAGTGCTCATTAAATGTTACTTTTTTTTTTTTTTTAAATTGCCAGTGGGCATATGTGCTCACCAGAGAGAAGGAGCACCCCCTAATCGGGCATGGTCGTGCTGCGGTTCTTTTCCCTTCATTTCTTTATCCCATCAGGATTGTGACCATGTATACAGTCATGCTGGCATGTTTTTCAAGCTGCTGGGGCCAGAATTCGAACCACTGTTAGCCACATAGGATCCAGCTACCCATGCACAATGCTTAATGGCTGCACTACAGGGCTGGCTCTATCTTTTTATTTTTAGACAGGATCTTGCTATGTTACAATAGTCCTGCCTTAGTGTCCCAGAGTAGCTGGGACTATGAGTCATGTGTTCACACCCAGATCTTGCAGACAGGGTCTTGCTGCATCACTCAGGCTGGTGGTGAACTCATGATTTTCCTGACTCAACCTTCCCAGTCTGGGTCACAGGTGTGCATCACTGCACCTTGTTTTATTTATTTATTTATTTTTAAAGATTTATTTATTTATTAAATTTTATTTATTCATTCATTTATTTTAATTTGACCAGAAAGTGACACAGAGAGAGAGAAAGTGAGAAATCAAGCCGCCAGGTCCAGGACTCGAACCATGTCGGCCATGTGGGAGTGTCCAGCACCTTAACCACCACCACCTGCTGGTCCCCACTGCACCTTGTTTTTTACAATAGAATGAGCAGAGAATCAAACATGGCCTCCCATGTGGCCCTAGCCTGTGGAACAGCAGCACCTGTCAGCTTCTGTAACTGAGGCTTAGTTATAATCATTATACTTTTTTTTTTTTATCCTGTGTGATTTTCAAACAGTGGAAAAATCTAATATTCAGTACTCTGTGGTATTTAGTGAAATGGATATTTTTCTGTAACACCGATGGAAGTCTACATGGGTTTATCCCTTTTGCAAAAGTATTGAGCATTTTAAATTAATTAGGATTTTTGCTATAGGGCACTTATGCTTGCCAGAGAGTCAGAAAGTGCGAAATCATCCTGTGGGGGCATGGCCATGCTGAGATCCCTTCTCTTCTCCTCTCAAGATTTTGGAGCACATACACCAGGTGTGAGTTTCAAGCCATCCAAGTCTCCAGCTGCAGTCAGCCATGTGGGAGTTCAGTGATATAATCATTACACCATCTGCTGGTCCTGAATTAAACACTTTTTAAAAAAATTTAAATTTATTTATTTACATTCATTCACTGTACATCATTATAGCAAACACAATGAGATTTCCCATTCAGAATACACTGTATATTGGCTCAGTCAAGCACATCAACATACGTGTTAATCGTCAACAAATAATTTTCCATTTGTTTCCTATATATTTTATTATTTTTGCCATCTTTGATTGCCTATCTCTCACCCTCTGCTGTGTCTTACCCTCCTCCCACACTGTCTCTGGTATCCATGGTTGCTTTCCATGCCTTTTCCCCCGCATTTTATTTATTTGCTAATGAACTTAATTAATCTAAATACTTCCAATAGCAAGTACAGTAGATACATACCTATTCATGAACACAAGTCTGACTTTAGGCATAAACCTCAGTGAGTAGAATGAACATACTAAAAAGTAGCACCTAGCTGTGACTGTATAGCTTACTGCAGTCATCAAATACGCATTTTTTTTTTAATTTTAAGAAAAATAGTTTTTGTGTTTTTTTCCTCCTGAGACTTTTTTTTTTTAATTAGTTTACATTCATCCCCTAATCATCATCATGGCATATAAAAAGTGGTTTCCCATCCAGAATATACTGCATAGTGGCTTAATCATGTACGTTATCAATAATTTTTCATTTCTAGTTTCAAATGTGTGTGTGTGTGTGTGTGTGTGTGTGTATTTATTTATTTATATATATTTACCCCTATGTCTGACCCTCTGCCCTTTCCCACCGTCTTCTCGCACTATCTCTGGTGTCTACAGTTGTCTTCCATTCCTTTTCCTCCCACACTTTATTGACCACACAATTTCCTAAATAATCTAACTACTTTTTTTTTTTTTTTTTTTGAGAGGTTTTTGCTACAGGGCGCGTGTGCTCGCTAGAGAGACAGAGAGACGGAAAGTGAGAAATCACCCCCCCAGGGGGTATGGCCACGTCGCAATACCCTCTCCTCCATTCTTCTCTCGGGATCTTGGGCACACACCACACATGCCCAGCATGAGTTTAAGCCTTCGGGCCCAGGACTTGAACTACAGTCGATTATATGGGAGTTCAGCAACATAGCCATTATGCTAACTGCTGGTCCCAATAATCTTACTACTTTCAATAGCAAGTTCAGCTGGTAATTTCAAGAAAAGCAGTTTTGAATTGGTAAGGAAATTTACTTAAAACTTAAAGCCTGGAAACAGGTTAGTATTCTATTCAAATAGAAGGTACATGAACCTATTGACAGCTCAAGACAGGACAAAAACTCTTAAAACCGGACAACAAAGTCTAGAAGAAAAGCAGCAATATTTTAGTCAAAAGTCACAGAATGCTTTCACCAACCCAGTCTCATGTACTTAATCTATCTTCTGTTGTGGTTCGATTTTCCCGATTGAATTCTGGGATATAATATTCAACTCCAGACTTGTCCCTATGATTAAGTTGGCCATTAGTTTTTGAGCTCTTATTTCTGTGTGACTACATTTAATTTTCCTGACCTAGCATTCCTTTGAGAACTTCTTGGAGATCTGGTCTGGTGCTGGTAAATTCTTTCAGGTTTTGTTTATCTGAGAATGTTCTTGTCTTTTCTTCCACATGAAGGATAATCTTGCCAGGTACAGTATTCTCTGTTGAAATTCCTTTTCCCTTAACACTTTTTTCCCATTCCTTCCTTGTTCGTGTTGTTTCCTATGAGAAGTCTGCTCTTAGTCTGATGGGATATCCTTTGTAGGTAACTTGCTGTTTCTCTCCTGCCAATCTTAGTGTCTTGTCTTTGTCTGTAGTTTTGGTCAGTCTGGCTATAATGTGTCTTGGAGAAGATCTTCTTGGGTTGATTCTATTTGGGGTCCTTTGTATTTCTTGGGACTGGATCTTTGAGTGCCTTTCTAGATTTGGAAAGTTTTCTTGCAGGATTTCATGGAATAGATTATCAATGCCCTATGAGTCTCTTCGCCTTCTGGGATGCCTGTTATCCGGATGTTTGGACGTTTGATGGTGTCTAGTATTTCTTGTATATTATTCTCAAATTTTGGGGCAATTTTCTCAGTCTTCGTGGTGTAATTTTCTAGGCCAGCAATTTTCTCTTCTATGTCTGAGATTCTGTTTTCTGTATGTTCTAGTCTGCTTTTAACACTTTCAAGAGAGATTTTGACTTCCTGTAGTATAGCCTTAATCTCTAACAGTTCTACTTGATTCTTTTGTAAAGTGTGTAATTCCTCTTTCAGATCTTGCAAGAATTTCCTCACCTCCCAGAACTCAACTCCTTTCTCCTTTCTCTTCTGCAGTTCATTGTCTCTCTTCTCTTCCATCTCTGTTAGCTTCGCCATTATGAACGTTCTATATTCTTTATCAGACATTTCCATGATTTTCATTGAACAGTCTGTGGACGAAGAGGAGTTATTCTTTTCACTTGGAGGAGAGGTATTTTCTTGTTTTCCCATATTTCTTGTGATCCTGCAGTGATTTCTAGTCATCTGATGGAAAGTGTGTTTCTTCCCAAACTTGAAGTTCAATCTGAGCGCCCAGGAGGGTGCAGAAAAAGAAACAGAGAGAGAGAAACAACAGCAACAAAAACAACCAAGAAACAGAGAAAAAACCTAAAAAAATAAAAAGATTTTTTTTAAAAAAAGCAAAAATTACAAAAAAAAAAATGAGAACACAGAGAAAGAGGTAGAGAGAGACAGAGGCAGAGAGAAGGCTTGAGGGAGCTCCTACAACTGGAGTTTGTGAGCTGGAGGCTGAATTATCAGTAGAAAAATCTTCATTTCTTTATGCCCTGAAATCACTAGTTCTCAGGAGCCATGAAGGTGTCTTCTGAGGCCTGCTCCCTTGCCTCTCCACTGGAGTTTATGGGTTGGAGGCTGAATTATCAGTAGAAAATCTTCATTTTTTTATTTCCTGAAATCACTAGTTCTCAGGAGTCATGAAGGTGTCTTTTTAAGCATTTTTTTTTTTTTTTTTAAGAGAGATTTTTGCTATAGGGTGCATGTGCTCGCCAGAGAGACAGAAAGCGAGAAATCACTCCCAGGGAGCATGGCCACGCTGCAATCTCTTCTCCAATATCTGGGGATTTTGAGCATATACACACACATGTGCCTGGTGTGAGTTTTAAGTCAACAGTTCCAGGACTTGAACCACAGTTGAACCACTATATGGGAGTCCAATGACATAACCATTATGCCATCTGCTGGTCTCCCAAATTGAGCACTTTTAAGAACTTTAAAAACATATTCCTGTTTGAAGGACTACTCAGAAACACATGCAAATATATTCATTTGTGGTGATTTTTCCAGAGAAAACAATTGCAAGCCATCTTTCAACAATGAAAGAAGAATTAACATATTCATACCATGGGATTACATTGCTGCCACTTGGGATTGATTTGGAAGGTGAAGAGTTTTTAAAGAACTGGGGAAAATAAAAGATAAAAATCTAGAAGGGCATGTATCAATAGTACATTGGTAACAATTACTAATGATAATTATCCTAGTAGTTTCAGGTTAGGAGTTTTTTTTTTTAATATATATTCATGTCTTAAAAAATAAACTCACCTTTCTTTAAAAGTGTTTTAGAATCAGGACAAAACAACATTTATTTTTTCAAAGAAACAGCCGAAAAGAACTAGAACATCTGCCACAGGGGGGCATCCAGGAGCCCTGACTCATCTCTGACTTGCTTTCTCGTCCAGTGGTATCAGCAAAGCCCAAGGTGCATAATCGTCAACCTCGGATTAACTCCTACGTGGAGGTGGCAGTGGATGGACTCCCCAGTGAGACCAAGAAGACTGGAAAGCGCATTGGGAGCTCTGAGCTTCTCTGGAACGAGATCATCATTTTGTAAGAGAAAGTGCTTGCTTTCTGAACGCAGTAAGATGGGGGCTTGAGAGAAGGTGCCCAAGGGGGGATGTGGAGGCCACAGGTGTTCTGTGCAGCCCTAGCTGCTTCTGCCTGCGGTTCCCCAGGTGCCTTTCTTTAGGGATTTCTACCCCATTGAGCTCATAGAGTGTTCATTGTTAGCTAGAGGGTTATAGGGTCAGCCTTGTTGGGGGGCGGGGGTATGTGTGAGTGCTTTTCTGTTTTGGCCCCTCCCCCACAAGATGTCAGCAGTATAGATTAACTGTTTTCTTCTAAGTTATAGGAGTGACCAGTCTACCTAGATGAAATGAATCAAGGGCTTATTTTCTAGGAATGTCACAGCCCAGAGTCACTTGGACTTGAAGGTCTGGAGCTGCCATACCTTGAGAAATGAACTGCTAGGCACTGCCTCTGTCAACCTCTCCCACGTCCTGAAGAACAATGGCGGCAAAAGTATGTATGGGTGGGGGCCAGCGTGATTCATCTGTGTGGTGGGAGGACATGCAGACATACCTGGTGATACAGTGTCTTCACCCCCCCGGGTGCCACTGGGGAGTTTTAGGAAGGTTGAGAGCTCTTCTCTGCCTCCCCTGCAGAGTTCAGCCCCTTTGCCAGGACCTGGAGAAGTAGGATGCAGTGCCCTGTCCTCTGCTCCTTCCTCAGGCAGGGAACTTTCCATCTGCCGTGCTCCTCTTCCTGATGCAGGAGAGGTGTGGTATGTTATTTTCAACTGTCAGATGCCTACAGCCTAAATCATTGCTTTTATGATCTGAGCCCCGGAACGGAACAATGGAGCTGTGTGTAGATGTGTGCGTGTGCACATGCACGGGTATGTCTGCTTGGGACTGTGTTACAAGTAGTACCCTGCGCTTAGTAGGCGCTCGGTAAACATTTACTGGGTATTGGAATGTGATGGAAGCTCCACCTTAATTCTCCAGGGTGCCTCTGCTGCATGGACATATAAATCCTCACGTCTGTTTATTGCTGTTTGTGGTCAGTGGCATAACTCGTGGCTGTGGTATTTGGACCCTCCCTCATAAAGCCTCTATTCAGAGCAGTACCACATATGGTGAATGCCTGCTACAGAAAGAAAGGCTCCTTTTTCTCTTGATGTCTGCTGTCTAGAAAATATTTTCTGAAAGTAGCTTTAACTTAAGAGAGACTGGGGAGGTGTTGAGTGTCGAGTCCCAGGGAGAGCATTGCACTGATCAAGAGTCTTTGCTTCTGGAGCCTGTCCTTTCCGATGGGCTACTTGAGAGATGTCTGAGCCTCCACTGGTCTGTTCCTTTCTGCTGGGCACGTAGAGAAAGGAGAACCCAGTCTGGCCTGAGGAATCTTTGAAAATCAGAGATGTATCTGTTTTAATTCTGGAGAGAACTCTCTGATGCTTTGTCTTGTGAGTGATTTTTTTTTTTAAGTTTATTTCTTAAGAGAGACACACATAGAGAGATAGGGAGACAGAGAGATAGGCACCCCAACAAAGGTCTCATGCTGAGAAATCCACTCTCAGCCTCAGCTGGCCCAGATCACCAGCACGTGTTTGGGCCCTTTGTGCTTGGGGAGGTCCCGAGATGTGATCCTATGACCTTTCCCAGGCAGATCTGCCTGCATTACCACTGCACCACTCCCTGGCCTCCAGAGTCAGTCTTTATTTTCTTAAACCCTGACTTGTCTTCTGTAATTCAGTTATCAAGGAGCAGTAGCCATTATGCATGTCCCTGTCTTTCCTCCTTTGTTTGTCAGCATATTTTTGCTTTTGATGACAAAAGTACTTCTAGAAATCAGAAATTACAGAAAAATACATAGAATTTATAAAGAAAATAAAATTTGCCCATATGCATAGCATTTAGTGGTAATCACTGTTAATTTTTTTTTCTTTAGAGAGAGATTTTTTGCTATAGGGCATGTGCACTTGCCTGAGAGAGACAGAAAGTGAGACCCCCTACCCCCACCCCGGGATGGCCACGCTGCAGTCCTTCTCCCTTCTCCTCTTATTTTGGACACACATGCATATGTGCCTGGCATGATTTTCAAGCTGTCAGATCAGAGACACAAACTGCGGTCGACCATGTGGGAGTCTAGCACCTTAACCACTATGCCACCTCTGGCCTCACTGTTAACATTTTGCTATGTACACTTTTGAGCATTTCTTCTATATATAAATATATGGAGATCATACATAAACATTATTTTGCAGCTCACATTTTTCTTTAAAATGTATTAATATGTCTTAATTTTGTTATAAAATATACACAACATGTTATCATCATAACCATTTTCTTTTTTTTGAGAGGTTTTTGTCATAGGACGCGTGCACTCGCCAGATAGAGAGAGACAGAGAGACAGAAAGCGAGAAATCACCCCCAGGGAGGGTGGCCACGCCGCAATCCCTTCTCCTCCATTTTCCTCCCGGGATCTTGGGCACTCACGCACACGCACCCAGTGTGAGTTTTAAGCCACCGGGTCTGGGATGCGAACCATGGTCGACTACATGGGAGTCCAGCAACATAGCCATTACGCTAACTGCTGGTCCCTCATCGTAACCATTTTAAAGTGTATGATTCAATGATATTAAGTATATTCACCTTGTTGCGCATCCCTCACCACCAGCTCTTCCCAGAATGGTTTTCATTTTGCAAAACTGAAACCTGTACCCATAAAGCAACACTCTAGCCCTCTCTACCCTCCAGCCCTTACCAATCACCATTCTACTGTCTGTCTCTATTAATGTGACCACCCTACTACTCTAGGAATTACTACTCCAGGGGGGATGGCCATGCCACAATCCCTTCTCCATCCTCCTTTAGGGATTTTGGGCATGCATGCACATGTGCCCAGCATGAGTTTCAAGCTGCTGGGTCCAGGACCAGAGCCATTGTCAGCCATGTAGGAATCCAGCACCCTAACCATTATGCCATGTGCTGACCTCTAAAATTCAGTTTTTGATGACTGCCTACTAATAGTCTATCCTATAACTGTAAAATTTAAGGCTGAACATTTGGCCAGTTTTCGGTATTTTGCAGTCAGAAATAATGCTATGATAAACTTGCAAGTTGATAAACCTTTGCATCTCTTTATAGAACATGGGAGAGAGGAGCACCCTTCACAAGATCTGGTCATAACACAATCCCTTTCCTCTAGTTTTCTAGCACCATTAGATCTTGGTACTTGGTTGGTTCCCAGCATGTTTCGGGTTCACTGGGCCAGGAATATAAACCATGGCTACCATGTGGTTGGCTTCTCTGGAGAGTGCATTACTGCTGCACCTACAGAGCCAGCCCAGATCTACTTTATTACAATTATTTAATTCAACTTTATTTATCTGTTTAATTTTTTAAAATTTGACCAGAGAGGGACAGAGAGAGAGAGAGAGAGAGAGAGAGAGAGAAATGAGAGAGAAAGTTGCTAGGTCCAGGACTTGAACCGATGTTGGCCCTGTGAAATTCCCATCGCCCTTAACCACCATGCCACCTGCTGGCCCCACTAGCCCAGGTCTTTCATTGCTGAAAATTTACTAAGGTTAAATTATTGAATCTTACCAGGTTTAAACATGTTTCAAAACTTCTGACGTGTGTTGCCAGATTAACCTCTAGAAAGTTCTACCAGTTTAGTCTCCCATCAGCAGTGGCTCAAATTGCTGGTTTCTATTGTGCCTTATATATTATTTATAAAAAACATTTTTGGGGCTTATTTGATAATTACTACCAGTATGCCATATTTGCTTCATCTCTTTTTATCTGACTGAAATATTTTGAAGCCAATTATAGGTGTTCTGATGTTTTTATGATATTTTATCAAGATTCTACAGCATGCATTTTGTAGAAAAAATTTCTTACATAATTACCAAATTGCTATCACAGTTAACAATATTGCCGCTAATTCCTTATTGTAATTTCAAATATATGAATCATTGTTGTATTTGTGTCCTAAGTGTTATTTTACAGTTGGTTTGCTTGAACCTGGGTTTGGCAAATGGTCATTGCGTTTGGTTGTTATGTCGCTTAAGGCCCCACTTCCACCTCACTTTTTTTATGCCATGATTTATTGAAGGTTATTGAATATTTAAAAAATGTGTTTATTGCCCTATTAATGTCCGTTGCTCATTTTTATATTGGAGTGTGTATTTTTCTTTTGGTTTTGAAAGAGCCCTTTATATCTTAAGGCTTTATTCTTTGTTTTATAATTTGTAAATATTTTTCCAGTTTTTCATATACATTTTTAAAAATTGCTATAGGGTCCTTGTGCTCGCCAGAGAGAGACAGAGAGAGAGAGAGGGAGAGAGGGAAAGCATGCATGTGTGCCTGGTGTGTTTTCAATGCACCAGGTCTGGGACTCAAACTGGTTGGCCATGTGGGAGTCCAGTGCCCGAATCACTATACCACCTGCTGGTTTCCTCCAAATACTTTTTAAACATTTGTAGTTCGGTCTGTTGCCCTACATACAAGAGATCTTCAGAAATTCATGAAAAATGTGTATTATGAAAAAACTATGGGGACCAGCAGGTGGCGTGGTGGTTAAGGCGCTGGACACTCCCACATGGCCGACTGGGGTTCGAGTCCTGAATCTGGTGGCTTGCTTTCTCACTTCCTCTCTCTCACTCTCACCCTCTGTCTCTCTCTGATCTAATTAAAAAATAAATGAATGAATAAATAAAAAATAAAATAAATAATTATTAAAAATACTATATTTCACGATTCACACCAAAATAAACTCTCCCTTTTTTTAAAAGAATTATTGTATTTAACTTTATTTATTTATTTATTTTAATTTGACCCGGGGGGGGGGGGGGGGGAGACAGACAGACAGACACACACACACACACACACACACAGACAAAAAGCCTTCAGGTCAGGGACTCAAACCTCATTCGACCATGTGAGAGTCCAGTACCCTTAACCACCATGCCACCTGCTGTCCCTAATAAACTCTCACCTTAATTCCACTGTCCCATGAATTTTTCCTATGTATTTTCAGCCTTTTCTCTCATGCTTTGAAAAGCATTATCTGTTTTGAGATCAAGGTAAATAGCTGCCTCTGTTTTTTCCTAGTTTTTTTTTTTTTTTTTTTTTTTTTTTTTTTCACATTTTAGTCTTTATCCAGTTAATTTATTTTTCTGTTTGATGTGAGCAGGAATCAAACCTAATATCTTATCTACTAGTTAACTGTTTGCCTGAGTACTACTTATGGAATAACCCATCTATTTTCCCAGTGATTAGAGTTGCTACCTTCAGCCTATATTACGTATACTTGGGTCCATTTAGGGACTTTCTGATTCATTCATTCTTTTTTTCCTTTGGCTATAGGGTGCCAGCACTTGCAGGAGAGAAACAGAGAAAGAGAGAAAGAGAAACTGAGAAAGCACAACCCTGGGGGGATAACCACTTCACAATCCCTTTTTCTTCATTCTCCTCTTGGGATTTTGGGCATGGATACATATTTGCATGGGCATGTGTTTCAAGCCCTTGAGTCTAGGGCTCGAACCATGCAATTAACCTTGTGTGTTCCAGCCACCTTAACTACCATGCCACCAGCTGGCCCCATTCATTCTTTTTTTTCCCCCCTTAAATTTGCCGTAGGGTAAGTGTGCTCGCTGGAGAGAGACAGAGAGAGGGAGAGAGAAAGTGAGAGACCCCCTCTATGGGGCATATGTCATGCCACAATTCTTCCTTCTCCATTTCTCCCTCCTTTCAGGATTTTGGGCAGACATGCACATGTACCCAGTGTTTTTCAGTCTGCTGAGTTCAGGACTTGAACATACACGGTCAGTCATGTGGGATCCAGCTCCTATAACCACCTAGCCACAGGCTGGCCCCCATCAGTTGTTTTATTAGACTTTCCAAATCCCCTCTGTCTTAGCTACTCTAACTTTGTTTGAATATCTGGTAGTTCAAGTTTCTTCTTTTTTCAAAAATTTGACTCTTTTCTCTACAAATATAACAAATATGGTTTGTTATTTAGATTATCTTGCCAGGATCGCTCCTCTTCCTCCCCTTCCCCACACAGAAAAATCCCTTGAGATTTTATTATAATCCTATAATAGGTAAAGTTATTTGACAGAGAATTTCCATACTGAGTCTTCCTACCCAGGAACATGGAATGTTTCTAAATTCATTCTAATAGTTTTGAAATTATCCATAGATTGACTCCAACTTTTAGGAAGTTTGATAATAGCACTGGCTCTACAGCACTGTGGTTAAGCTCTGTGTGGAGGGAGGCAGATCCTCTTCTTCCATTCCACCTTCCTGTCAGGATCCATGCACACCTGCCTAGCATGGTTTGCAAGCCCCTGAGGTCGAGGTTCGAACCTCACTTGGCCATGTGGGATCTGGCTTTTTTTCCTTCCCTCACTATCTACTATCTATCTATCTATCTATCTATCATCTATCTATCTATTATCTATCCATCTATATATTTGTTGTGATTTTCAAGCTACCAGGTCAGTCGGCCATATGGGAATCTAGTGCCATGTTACCTGGTAGAAGGGATTTGGCTCCTTTAACCACTGGATTGTGGGGGCTGACCAGTTCTTTAATTTATTATCTTGATTTCCTACTAGTAAAAGGATTTTCTAGATTTTCTAGAGTATACTTTAAAAATTTTATTTTATTTATTATTATTATTATTATTATTTAAAATTTGACCAGATAGAATCAGGGGTGGAGGGAGTGAGAAAGCAAGCTGCTAGGTCTGAGACCGGAACTGGGGTTGGCCATGTGAGAGTCCTGTGCCTTAAACACCAAGCTACCTGCTGGCCCCTATACTTAATTGTTTAAAGAACATTATTCCTTGAAATTTTTGTTAGAATTGTTTATTCATGTTTTATTTGGGAGTTTTCCATCTGTGTTCATCAGTGAGATGTGTGTAATTTTGCCCTATTTTTGTCAGCTTTGGAATCAAGGCTAAGCTAATTTTATAAATAAATTGAAGTGCTTTTGAGTTTTGGGAACCGACTCTATAAAATGGGAATTATCTGTTCCATGAGTGTAGGAAAGAGCTCAACCATGAAACCAACTGGGTCTGGCATCTTTCTGTAGAATAATTCTTTGATGACTTTTTCAGGTTTTTTTTTTCTTCTTTCCCATAATTGTTGGTTGGTTCAACTTTTCTGTTTCATTCCAAGTCAATTTTGTTAATTCATTTTTTTCTGAGAAAGTGATTTCATGAAATTTTCAAGTTTATTGGTATAATGATTATTTTCCTTTTCTGTCATTTTTTTAGTCTAAAGATTTTAAATAACATTGTCATTTTTAAAAACATAATTTTTCTAACTTCAAACATATTTTTTAAAGAATTATTTTATTTAAGTTTATTTATTTTTTAATTTTACCAGAGAGGGTCAGAGAAAGAAGAGAAATGGAGAGAAAGCAAGCTGCCAGGTCTGGGACTTGAACTGCAGTCAGCCATGTGAAAATCCAGTGCCCTCAACCACCACGTCACCTGCCAGCCCCATTTTATACTTGGATATTTGTATATTTTTTCCCCCAATTTTTTCCTTGACTACCTTAAAAATTTTGTTTTAACTTCTGGCCTTTACTTGATTTATTTATTTGTTTGTTTATTTAATAATTTTTTAAAAAATTTTTTGAAAAGAATGATTTTATTTAACTTTATTTATTTGTTTATTTGAACTTGACCAGAGAGGGACTGAGTGAGAGAGAGAGGGAAAGTGAGAAAGCAATCCACTAGGTCTGGGATTCTAACCATGGCCGACCATGTGGGAGTCCAGTGCCCCTAACCACCATGCTACCTGCTGGTCTCTTCATTTACTTTGAATAGAACAACTTCTTGGATTTATTTGTCAATTATACAATATTTTCTAATTATGTTTTTAACTATTAACCATTTTTTCACTCTTTCCTCAGATCTGTTTTATTTATTTATATAATAGAAATTAATTCAACCAGTCAGTCGTATATTTAGCTTTTTGAGGTGAAAGCATAGTACATTTACTTTAAAAAATTAATTTATTTAACTTTGATTGTTATTATTATTTTAAAATTTGATCAGAGAGAGAAAGGAAAGTGAGAAAGCAAGCTGACAGATCCAGGACTCAAACCATAGTCAACCACTTGGGAGTCCAGTGTCCCAACATCCATGCTACCTGCCAGCCCCAGAGTATTTACTTTTGTCCTTTTTTTGTTTAATAATGAAAATATTCCTGCCTTGAACTTGTCTTGGCTTTTTTCCCCCTGAGTATGGAATCTTCTTCTTTTTTTTTTTTTTTTTTTTGCCTTAAGGGTATTTAAGCTCACCAGAGAGAGACACTGAGTGATAAAGAGAAAGGGAAAGTGAGAAATCACACCGCAGGGGAATGACCATGCTGCAATCCATTCTCCTTCCTTCTTTTCTTGGGATTTTGGGCACGCATGCATGCCTGCTGCCCTGGCATGTTTTTCAAGCTGCTGGGTCCGGGACTCGAACCTTGCAGTCAGCTATATGGGATTTAGTTGCCTTAACCACCCTGCTACCAACTAGCCCTGGATTGTTTTTCTTTCAGGGTGGAGTATATAAATGTTAAGTGTCACAGCTGTATGATTAGGAACATATGTTAGCATCTGTATAACCCACTTCAGTCAAGATATAGAATATTTCCAACACCTTCAGTCCCTCATGTCCCTTCCAGTCAATATCCCTTCCTACCCCACGCTGTTATCCACTTTTATTTTTTTTACTTTTTTTTTTTTTTTAAGAGGTTTTTGCTATAGGGCACGTGCGCTTGCCAGACAGACAGAGAGACAGAAAGCGAGAAATCACACACACACACACACACACACACACACACCCCGGGGTGGAATAGCTACGCCGCAATCCCTTCTCCTCCATTCTCCTCTCGGGATCCCGGGCATGCACGCACACGCATCCGGCATGAGTTTTAAGCCACCGGGTCCTGGACACGAACCGTGGTCGACTATGTGGGAGTCCAGCAACATAGCCATTATGCTAACTGCTGATCCCAGTGATTTGCTTTTTTATTTGGGAGTAGTAGTCTAGTACAAGAATATATCACTATTTCACAAATTAGCGTGTTTCTAGTTTTTGACTATCGTAAACAGTTACCGTGAACATTCATCTTTTCTGTTTGTTTCTTTCATGAGAGTAAAAGCTGGGGTGGAAAGAGGAGAAAATGACAAATACCATTAATGGGGTGTCATGCTGTAATATCCCCACCACTGCCTTCCCAGCCAACTAATGTGGGTGCACACTCTCTAGTATATGCGAATCACTTGGGTAAATGTATCCCAAATCTTCCACATGGATCCAGCATTGCTTGAGCACTGCTTTGGCAACCCAGTTATCGTCTTCCATTAGACTGAGTTTACTTATTTTTTGTTTCTTAGATCAGAGGGACAGAGATACAGAGAGACACAGACGAGTAACCTTCATACAGCTTCATGGGGGCCAGTACATGGCGTCATGGTTAAAGTGCTGGATTCCTACGTGGCTGACCTTGGTTCATGTCCCAGAATCGGCAGCTTGAAAGTCACAGCGGGTGTATGTGCATGCTCAAAATCCTTTTCTTTTCTTTTTTTTGGAGAGGTTTTTGCTATAGGGCATGTGCGCTCGCCAGAAAGATAGAGACAGAAAGCATGAAATCACCCCCTAGGGGGGATGGCCACGCTGCAATCCCTTCTCCTCCATTCTCCTCTCGGGATCTTGGGCACGCACGCACACGTGCCTGGCGCGATTTTAAGCCACCGGGTCTGAGACTTGAACCACGGTTGACTACACGGGAGTCCAGTGACATAGCCATTATGCTCCATGCATGCTCAAAATCCTGAGAGGAAGGTTTTGCGGGGTGGATATCTCCCCTGAGGGGTGATGTCTCACTTTCCCCTCTCTTTGTCTTTAGTGAGATCACATGCCCTATTGTGAAAACTTATAAAAATAATATAAAATAAAATTAATAGAGCTTCATGCTGTGATTCATCTGCAGTCTCAGCCAGCAGGAACATGGGCATGTGTATGTCTGATGTGTATAGGGAGACCCTGGGACACGAACCTGGGACTCTCTCCTGTGGCTTTCAGCATTGCAAGTGTTGTGTTATTACAGTACCACTGCAGCTGCCTGCTGTGAGTGTTCTTACATGTGTATTTTGGAAGCCATACACACTCATTCCTGTTGAGTATATACATTCTGAGGGGCCTTGGTTCACAGGGTGTATGTTTAGCGTTAGTAGATACCATCAGTTTTCTAATGTTGTACCAGTTTGCCATCCCATATTTCTTTTTGTGTGTCCTGTTCATATTTGTAATGACCGCTTTGATTTTTCTCTTTGAGCCCAGTTTTTTTTTTTTTTTTTTTTTTTTTTTTTTTTTTTTTTTTTTGCTATAGGGCGTGTGTGCTTGCCAGAAAGAGAGAGACAGGGAGCTAAAAAGCGAGAAATCACCCCCCAGGGGGGATTTCCATGCCGCAGTCCCTTCTCCTCCATTCTCCTCTCGGGATCTTGGGCATGCACGCACACGCGCCCAGCGTGAGTTTTAAGCCACCGGTCCGGGACGCGAACCGCGGTCGACTACGTGGGAGTCCAGCGACATAGCCATTATGCTAACTGCTGGTCCCAGAGCCCAGTTTTTTAGGAGAACGTTTCTGTGTTTTCTAGTGGCTAAGTCATTTGTGGCGTGAATTGCAGTTATTGAACCAACCGTAGTGTGTGTGTGTGTTTATGTGTGTGTGTGTGTGTGTGTGTGTGCACGCACGCGTGCCTATGGCTGAGTTGGGTAATAGGCACGGAAGATCGAAATAGGATGGGAAACTTGTTTCTGGAAAAAATACGATGACTTTGACATAGCCCGTGTATGTAGCATTGTGTCAGTGTTTCATAAACCCTTCTATTTAGAGCAAGGCTGTTTGTGGTGATTGCAAATCTGTTGTATAGAGAAGTGATTAAGAACATGTAGACTCTGGAGACTACTTTGAATCCTGATCCCACCAACTTGTGACATTAAACAGTCAACCTCTGTGTGCTTCTGTTTCCTCATCTGTGAAATGTTTTTTAAAAGTTTATTTTAATTTTATTTCTTCCACGAGAGGGAGAAACAGAGGGGGAAGAGAAAGAGGGAGAGGGACAGGTACCCCTAACGGGATTTCATGCCGTGATCCACTCCCAGCCTCAGTCAGCCTGGATTGTGGCACATGTGTGTGGTGTGCGCAGAGAGACTTCCAGATGTGAACCTGGGACCTCCCTGTGTGGTTCTAGCATCACAGAATATTTTGTTACTCTTATACCACCTAAAAAAAATGTTATTTTAAGAGTAAATAACTAACAACAATTACCCAACATGTGTAAGAATGTATTTGGTGGTAATAAAGTAATTGTATTTAGTAATAGAAAAGTAATTCTGATTCTTATGTTACCTTTGTTCCCAAAGGTTGGGAGGTTTGAGTCCCAGAGATGGACAACAGAGACCTCTTTCCTTATGGGGACTGGGGACCTTCTTGTCTAAATGGAAGGCAGCTCTGAGGTCATTCCAGGAGAATTCTAAGTTGGTCAAAAGCAAAAACTTTGGGGGTCGTGAAGTGGGGAAGCTGCCGGTAACATGGAACATTTCAGCTCCATGGTCTTGGTCCCCGCGGTCGATGTCAAGCTGCTGGGCTGGAAATGTTTCCCAAGTGGTGTCCAAGTGTGAATCCAGCCCCGGTTGCAGTATGTTAGGTAACTCCTTTTCCTGTGGCCTGCTTTTCCTGAACCAGCTTTTTCTGGGAAAGGTCTTGTGGGGGCAGTGGTTGTCCTACCTGGCGTTTCTCTTGTTCCGCGGTCATAATTTGTTCTTTCATTCCTTCGCTCCCCTGTTTTCCCCAGGGAGACTTAGAACTTGACTGAGAAACTCAGTTGGCCGTTTTGTGCCTTGCCTTGGCAGAGGGACGCTACGAAGGAGGGTGTTACTCAAGTCCAGCAGTTGCGTTTGTTTGGCTTTGCTGACTTTCTCTGGGGACATTGACCTGGCTATGGCCACAAAGAGCACTTGACCTAAAGTGCTTGTTTGACTCTTAAGGATAGCTCTAGTCATCTCTGTGTAAAGATCCGTTTTTGAGATTGCTTGTTGATTTTTAAAAACCTTCTTATTAGGAGAATTTTCATACCCAATCCCCGTCACAATTCCCATCTGCAGTTATTAGCCTGTTTCATCTGCACCCGCCCGCTGGATGTTCTTAATTTTTATCTAAACTGGTAGCATGTAGGTTTCAAGACTCAATTTTCTCTTGTGGCTGTCCTCGCCAGCAGCTGCCTCATTAGCACTACAGACCTGGCTCTACCAGACTGTCCTACTTTGAAGGAGGGCACTGTAGCTGGAAGTAGATTTTTCTTTAAACTTCTTCAATTTAGAATAATTTCAAACTCAGAAAAAAAGTTTTAAGAACAAATAACTATGCCAGACTTTGCCCTGTACCTTATATCCTACACTTCACCCAACTGTTAATATTGTTTCCATTTTTACACACATGGAAAATTATGTTTGGACCCGTTTAGAGTAAATTGTAAACCTGTGTTTCCTTCACTCTTTTAAGTTATTTTTTATTTTTTAGGTTTTTGCCATAGAGTGCATGCACTTGCCAGAGAGAGAAAGAGACTTTTCCCTCTCTGAGGAAAAATGAGAAATCATACCCTAGGGGGCAGATAACCACTCTGCAGTCCCTTCTGGGGATCCATTTTCTTCTGCGATCCTGGGCACACAGGCGTGCCCATGTGCCCAGCATGATTTTCAATGTTCAGGACTCGAACCACAGGCAACCATGTGGGAATTGAGTACATTAACCAGCACGTCAGCTGCTGGTCCTCATTTTTTGTTTTGAATTGTTTTATATTGCCAAAGGGCACATGCACTCAACAGGGATGGGGAGGGAGAAAAAAGAGAAAGAGATAGAGATAGACACAGAGAAAGAAAGCATCCCTCCAATGGGGCACGGTTATGCCACAGTCACTTCTCCTTGGTCTCTCCATCGTATTGGCATTTTGGGCATGTTTCCATACATGCCAAGTGTTTTGTTTTATGAAAAATTTTTCATATAGGGTGGGTGTGCTTGCTAGATAGACAGAGACAGAGAGGCAAACCGAGAAATCACTCCCCTGGGGGTTGGACATACCACAATCCCTTCTCCTTCTTTCTCAGGATTTTGGGCATGCACGCATGCACACACACATACATGGCGTGAGTTTCACGTCTTCAGGTCTGGGATTTGAATTGTGGTAGGCCATGTGGGAGTTCAGTGATGTAAGCTTTATGCCATCTGCTAGTCTTATGTTTCTTAAGCCACTGGGATCAAGATTTGAGCCTCATGGGGACCAGCAGTTAGCGTAATGACTATGTCGCTGGACTCCCACGTAGTCGACCGTGGTTCGCGTCTCGGACCTGGTGGCTTAAATCTCACGCCGGGCGCGTGTGCGTGCGTGCCCAAGATCCCGAGAGGAGAATGGAGGAGAAGGGATTGCGGCGTGGCCATCCCCCCTGGGGGGTGATTTCTCGCTTTCTGTCTCTCTGTCTCTCTCTGTCTGTCTGGCGAGCGCACGCGACCTATGGCAAAAACCTCTCCAAAAAAAAAAAAAAAAAAATTTGAGTCTCATGGGTGACCATGTGGGATCTGGTTCTCTTAACCACTAGGCCATTGAGACAGCCCACTGCCATTATTTTGATGCTCAAGTTATCTCTCGCTTGGCCAGTGGGTATCTCTTCAGGCTTCCTCCTGTATCCTTTTGACACATCCCCACTATATATTTCTATATATATCTTTTAAGGTTTTTGCCATAGAGTGTGTTTGAGAGAGAGACAGAGACAGTAAGAGGGAAGATAAGAAATCATCCCACGGGGGATGGCCATGCCATAATTCCTTCTCGTGCATTCTCCTCCTGGAATTTTAGGCACACATGCCTGGCATGATTTTCAAGCTGCCTTGCCTAGGGCTTGAACCATGGTCAGCCATGTGGGGGTCCAGCACTGTAATTACTACGCCACCTGTGCTCCCCCACCGTATATTTTTGTCCAAACAATCTAATATATATAGGATTTATTATATGATAGAGGTGGTTTTAAAATCAGAAAAAGTGGCGACAAGCAGTTGGTATAATGGCTTCGTCACTGGACTCCTATGTAGTCGACTGAAGTTCGAGTCCTGGACCCGGTGGCTTAAACTCAACGCCGGGTGTGTGTATGCCCAAGATCCCAAGAGGAGAATGGAGGAGAAGGGATTGTGGCATGGCCATCCCCCCGAGGGGTGATTTCTCGCTTTCTGTCTCTCTCAGTCTTTCTGGTTAGTGTACGCGCCCTACAGCAAAAACCTCTCCAAAAGAAAAAGAAAAAAATGGCAAACAAGTAGTATTAGGACCTCGTTTTTTTCCCAAGTGTGGGCCCAAGACTACCAGTATGGGTGTCTCCTAGAAACATGTGAGAAATACAATTCCGAGATTTGAGACAATTAGAAACTCTGGGGATGGGGCCCAACAATCTGTGTTTTAGCAAACCCTCAAGCGAATTTGGACACATAGTCAAGTCAGAACTACTGAGTTAACCACTTGAAAAAAAAATGAAGTCAGACGCTTCCTTACACCAGCAAATGAATTTTTTTTTTTTTTTTTTTTTTTTTTTTTTGGACAGGTTTTTGCTATAGGGTACGTGTACTTGCCAGAAAGACAGAGATAGACAGAGAGACAGAAAGTGAGAAATCACCCCCCAGGAGGGATGGCCATGCCGCAATCCCTTCTCTTCCATTCTTCTCTTGGGATCTTGGGCATGCACGCACTCGTGCCTGGTGTGAGTTTAAGCCACTGGGTCCGGGACTCGAACTGCAGTCGACTACATGGGCGTCCAGCGACATAGCCATTATGCCAGCTGCTGGTCTCATGAGATGTTTTTCGTCATTTCATTTTCAACATTTTGAATCAATTTGGAGTTTATGTTGGTACATGGTATGGGTAGAGATTAAGTTGTATTTTTTCCTATGAGACTTTTCATATTCTCAGTTTTCATGAAGGGAGGATTACTATCAGGTACTTTTCCTCTCTAAAACTTTCTTGGCTTTTCAGCCTTCATTGTTCCAGACAGACTTTATAGATGTTGCATGTACATGTATATACATACACATACACCATACATACAGACAGACATAAAATGACACTTTCTGTGTCTGTGGATTACATACCCTGAGCTCATGCCTAAACTTCCACTTCCGCCCCACAGGGTTCTTCCTACCATTCCGGCACTCTGTGTGAGAATGCTGGCTCTAAGTCTCATCCCTGTGTTTGTTTTCTCACTCAGAAATCGGAAGGACAGAGAAGGTGATTTGAGACTCGCTGTATCCCTACCACTGTGAAAAACGAAGTAGACCTTGAAAAGCTCCCTGCTTGTCACCCCCACATTTTCTGTGTATGGCTCTTTTCTTTCTCCTATGTGTCTACCAGGTTTAAAACAAGAAAGAAAGAAAACAGCTCCCTGTTTATTTGAAAGTCTTATAAGCAGAGGGTTGTTATAGCACTTTACGTTCCAAGAACAGATAGGCCAGTCATGAGCAGTCGGCCTCCACCCTCGCTCCTCCGTGAGGATGGAGCGTTCTGGTGGGTGGGCTGTGGCTCTCAAGGAGCCATGCCTGACAGGCAGTTCATGCATTTATTTTAAAGTAAACACAGTACTGTTTTTCCAGTTTTTTAACTGAAGGATAAATAAAACTATAAATCCTTGGAACTTGAGAGAGAAGGGAGATGATTTAAAAAATTTTTCTCTCAGTCAGAAACTATTTTAGTTTAAATATGAAAAATCAGCATTCTTAAAAAAAATCAGCATTCTTCAGCTGAGAAGGAGGTAGGCAAGAGACAAAAGTAAAAGGCGGTATGTGCCAGTCCTGGAAGCTGGGAGGGACATAGCGACAGACTGCAGTGCCTTGAGCAGGCCTAGTGGTAGAAATGGCTAAACCAGCCTGCATAGCCAATTAGTTATTTTTATGAACCTGGTAAACCACTAACACTAAGTTATTTCAGTCTTGTGGAATGCTCACAGTAATACTCAATCCTGAGAGTTTTCTTATTCCTCAAATTAAAAATTATTAATATTTTTTTTCTGATAATAAAAGCAGTATAAGATTGTTAAAAAGAATTATTTAGTTTTATTTTTTATTATTTTTAAAGAGAGATTTTTGCTATAGGGTGTGTGCTTGCTAGAGAGACAGAGACAGAGAGAAAGAAAGTGAGAAATCATTCCCCAAGGGCAGTGGTCATGCCGCATTTCCTTCTCCTCCATTCTACTCTTGGGATTTTGGGCACACACACACACACACACACACACACGCACCCAGCATAGCTTCTAGGCATCAGTCTGGGCCTTGAACCATGGTTAGCCCTGTGGGAGTCCAAATTTCCTATAGGGCGCTGGAGCGAAAGTGAGAGAGAAAGTGAGAAAGCAAGCTGCTGGGTCTGGGACTCAAACTGCAATTGGCCATGTGGGAGTCTAGCACCTTAATCGCCATGTCAACATCTGCCCCATTAAAGCAGTGTAAAATTAGGGGCCAACAGGTGGCATGGTGGTTTAAGTGCTGGACTTGCCACACGGCCGACCACGGTCTGAGTCCTGGACCTGGTGGCTTGCTTTCTCACTTTCTCTCTCTCTCTCTCTCTCTGGGAACTCATGTGAAAGAGTAATGATAATAAATAAAATAATTTTTTTTAAAAGGCAGTATAAAATTGTTAATGTTGGGTCAGCCAGTGGTGTGGTGGTTAAGGTGACTGGATCCCACATGTCCAACTGTGCGGTTCACGTGCTGGGTACATGTGTGTGTGCATGTCCAAAATCCTGAAAGGAGAAATGGAGAAGGGATTGTGGCATGGCTGTTTCCCATGGGGGTGCTTTCTTGTATTGCCAAGTTTTTTTTTTTAAATAATTATTTTAACTTTATTTTATTTTCCAATTTGACCAGAGAGAGGCAGAGTGAGAGAGGAAGAGAGAGAAAGTGAGAAAGGAAGCCACCAAGTCTGGGACTTGAACCATGTTGGCCATGTGGGAGTCTAGCACCTTTAACCACCACGCCACCTGCCAGCCCTTATTGCCCAGTTTTTTAAGAAGTGTCTTTCTTTCTTCCATGAGGAAGAGAAAGACAAGCACTTCCAACAGAGTCTTAAGCCGTGATCCTGCCTGTAGCTTTCCCAGCTGGCCAACATCACAGGCAGGGCGTGTGTACCTGGCCTGTGCCGGTCAGCCTGGGAATTGAGCTGTGATCTTCCACATGGCTTTCAGCATCCCTGGATGGGCCTTTTCATCCAATTTTTTGACTTACTGATGAATCTAGGTAAGTTTTTATAGCCACAATAATGTTTTGTTTTGTTTTGTATGAATACACCCACAGTATAACCAATCTTTTTTTGTTGGCTATTTCCACTTTTTTACTTTAAGCAATATTTTTTGTTACAATCTTGCAAAGATATCTTTGTGCTCTTGTCCATTTTTCCTTTCTATTAACAAAAAGAATTTCTAGGGGGCCGGCAAGTGGCATGGTGGTTAAGGGTACTGGACTCCCACATGGGCGACTGTGGTTCAAGTCTTAGACCTGGTGGCTTGGTTTTTCACTTTCTCTCTCTGTCTCTCTCTGGTTCAATTAAAATAAATAAAGTTAAGTAAAATAATTTTTTAAAATTTCCAAATATCCTAAATCTTGTCTTGTGGCAGATGATTAAAAATTTTCTTTTAGGAACCAGCAGTTGGCGTAATGGCTATGTCACTGAACTCCCACGTAGCCGATCGCGTTTCGAACCCCAGACCTGGTGGGTTAAACTCACGCTGGGCACTTGTATGTGTGTGCCCAAGATCCTGAGAGGAGAATGGAGGACAGGGATTGTGGCGTGGCCATCCCCCCGGGAGGTGGTTTCTTGCTTTCTGTCTCTCTGTCTCTGTCTTTTTGGTGAGTGCACGCGCCCTATAGCAAAAACCTCTCCAAAAAAGACCCTGAGAGGAGAATAGAGGAGAAGGGATTGCGGCGTGGCCATCCCCCCTGGAAGGTGGTCTCTTGCTTTCTGTCTCTCTGTTTTTCTGGTGAGTGCATGCACCCTATAGCAAAATAAAAAGCAAAACAAAAAAAGACAGACAAACCAAAAAAAGAAAACCTCTCCAAAATTTTTTTTTCTTTTAAATTAAATTTTTTTTGGCTAACCTGGTGGCTGGATCCCATGTGACTGATCATACAGATCAAGTTCTGGACCTGGTGGCTTGAAAAACACACCAGGCATATGTGTATGTGCACCCAAAATCCCAAAAGGAGGAAGAAATGAAGAGCAAGGGATTGCAGTGTGACCATGTCCCATGGGGGTGCTTTCTTGCTTTCCTTCTCTCTGACAGAGAGAGAAAGAAAGAGATGAGAAGCACTCTGCATGGGTCATGGTCCCTCTGCAGTCCCTTCTCCTCTATTCTTCTCTGGGCTTTTAGGCATGCATACACACACATGTCCAGGGTGTTTCTCAAGCCCAGGATCCAGGGAATCACACCGTCAGCCATGCGGGGTCCAGTCACCTTAACCACAATGCCACCAGCTGGCCCTCCCTGCTGTGTGTTCCTTTTAGCATTTATCCTCATGTATAACTGTGGGTTTTGCCTCTTCATCTCAACAGTAGTTCTCCATAGTTAGAATGAAAGCTCTAGGCTGGCAGGCACTCTGTGAAACCTAGTCACTCTCGGGCACCTCCCCTACCCTGTGCCTGAAACAACAGCGCTAACACAGGTGCTGGCACGCATGCACATACATGCAAGACGTTGAAAATGTGTGTTTAGTGGGGATGCACATCTTTCTGTGACTTCAGTCTTTGTGGCCTGAGTTGTGGCTCAACTCTGAGGCAGAGGTGACCAGTGTGATGCTGGGTGCCTTCTCAGGGGAGGCCTTGGGCTGAACTCGGCCCCAGCCTCCAGCTGCAAATCTTTATTCCATTTTGTCCTGATCGGGTTGCCGTTACATCAGCGACTACTGTTTGCTTGATTGGCACCAGATGCCAGGCTCTGGGACGTAAAACCGCCTTTAGTGGTCTCTGAAAAGCTCTCTGTGTATTGCTTTCCATCATCCTCCACTTCAGGCACATATCCCCAACCAGAACCTCAAGGAATTCCCCAAGAAACCCAAAGTAGCCCCCTCCCTGGCCTCAGGCCCCCAACTTCTCAGAGGTACAGCCGGGCCTCGTTTGTGGCTTTAGCCTCCATGGAGAGCTGTTTGAAAGAAAAGGGCCTTTTAGCCAGGAGTCTCGGAAAGTAAACACACGGGGCCCTGCCACGAGCGTTCAAACAGACCTGCTCTCTGTGTCACCGGCTGAGAGGCTGCCTTGTGAAAGCTCACTTGAAGCAGGAAGAAAAGCTCTCTGTCAGGAATCCCTCCCCCTGGATGTGGCTGCCTCAGTGTAGCTGGGGGTTGGCAGCCGCCTCTAGAGGGTTCTGTGAGGGCGTCGGCTTTGGAAGCTGGCCAGCCTCGTGGGAACATGGATTCAAGCAAAGGGTGATTCCACCCTCAGAACGTCGAGCACTGACCAAGGCAGGTCTTCATTTTCTTTTTCTGCAGGTATATTGTGACCTTTTGCATTTGAGGCCATAGGGGTGGTCAGGATATTTTCCCTCCCTTTTCTTTCTTTTTTTTTCCTTCGTAGACTTAGGTTCTGAATGTTGGATCAGGGATCTGTGTGAGAAGAAATTTCCTTTTTTATAGGACATTTTCTGAGGGTCATGAGGTTTACCTGCAGCTGGGGAAGGGTCTGAAATTTATTTACAGCATTCACGTAAGTATCTTTGAGTGCTGTGCCATTGCTGGCATTGAAGTAGTGAATGAGGCAGACACATTGGAATCCTGGAATTGAGGAGCTGGAAAGGAAAACAGACCAGACGTACAGTGAGCAGGCAAATTGTGCAGAGTATTCTAGTTGTGACAGATGTGATGGAGGGCAAAAAATACAGAAGGCTTTGGTTCTGCAACGTGGGACTTAACCTAGCCTGAGTGTGTGCATGTGTGCATCAAGGAAAGCTTCTTGGTGGAAGTGACATCTGAACTCAATGATGAGAAGGAATTGCTCAGGGGAGTAGGAGAGAGGCATTCCAGCCTGACGGAACAGCATGGGGGGGCGGGACTTTGAGGCAGGAATGAACTGAGTGCAGTCAAATTACACAGAGAGGGCCCTGGAGCAAGCCAGGAGCAAGTGGTAGAATAAATTGTCAATTCCACTACACAGTGAGTGAGAGAACGTGACCGCAAGAGGCAAGGAGTAGTTAGGTGCGAAGTCAGTCCTGTCCAATAAAAACAACATGAACCTCATATGCAGTTAAAATTTTGCTACTAGTCACATTAAAAAGAAATAAAAACAAAACAGTGAAGTTAATATTAATACTATAGCTCACTTAGTTCTGCATGTCTAAAATGTAAGCAGTTTTACAAGTAATCAATATGAAGAACACTATTGAGAATTTTTACACTTTTTTTTTTTTTTTTTTTGCATTGGGCCTCTGGATTCTGCTTTGTTTCTTACACTCCTGGCATCTCAGTCTGAACCCGTCCCATGTCCAAGTGCTTGGGGGCTTGTGGCCCCCACACTGGGTGATTGCAGATCTGTAGGTTGAGTCACTCAAGGAGGACTTGGAAAATGTCTCTTGTAAATCCTGTTATTGTTAGTGTCAGATTGTATCGTTTGGACATTTCTAGAAACTTCTTCCATTTATCTTGAGCTCACCCCATGGAGGCTGGGTGCCATTCCCTGGAGGACCTGCATTATTTCTAACCAGCCAAGGAGCAGTCAGGTCCTAAACTGAAAACGATTATAGGTGTGAGCTGGTGGCCTTGTGATAGGAAAATTGAGATTGTTGCATGACCTATTCTCTTCCCCTGCCATAAGCTAACCAAGACATTTCATCTGATGTTTGGGCATTTGCATCATGCCAGTCTTTTGAGGGAGGCCCCCGATTGTCTATTTCAGTCTCCCAGATTCTTCCAGGGAGGTACTACAACTGCTGGAATGGTATTAAGATCAAAGCTCACTTACCTGTTGGAGTGTTTGACCTTCCCCTTTCCTTTAATCTACTGGGATTCTTGGGGTATTTTTCTAACAGTGGGAGGCTTATTTGTAAGAAAGTGGTCGTTTGGGGCCAGTAGGTGATGCAGTATTTAAGGCACTGGACTCCTACATGAATCTCAAGCCAGGCACATGTGCATGCATGCCCAAAATCCCAGGAGGAGAATGGAGGAGAAGGGATTGTGGTGTGGCCATCCTCCTGGGTGATTTCCCACTTTCCCTTTCACTGTTTCTCTCTGTCACTCTGAGCACATGCACCTATGGCAGGAGAAAAGAAAAAAGAACCCAAAACTTAAAGATAAAAAAGAAAGAAAGTGATCTGTTGGACCAGAAGTGCCACAGTTACATGAACAGCGCTGCTGATGCCACTTTGAGGTACAGAGTGGGGACTTTCACTACTGTGCCAGGCCTGGCCTGGGAGCGGCTGCTTATTACATACAGGGTGGTAAAAACCACATTTCTCAGAATGTGATATCCTTGCTTCCTCCCACCCTGCCTTCCTTCATTGATTAATGTTTATGTTAAGTCCTTCTCTTGGGAGAAGGCATTATAACAAAGGATAAATTCACCTTGAATATGTCCCACCCTTGATCCCTAAAGCCTCTTTTTGTTTCTGTATGTATTTTAAAAGATTCATAAAGCACATCAAGTGAAAAATCCAAGGGCAGAACTTTAGGTTTGGTATGCTCTCCATTTTGCCTCTAGTTTATATGTGTGTATCACACCAGTGTTTGCAGGTACAATGACTTAATGCAAAGTGAATAAAAGTGCACACGTGCCTGGTGTGAATTTCAAGCCAGTGGGTTCGCGACTTGAACTGCACATCTGGCCATGCACCTCAACTTCCGTGTCACCTGCTAGCCTCATATTTGAACTTCTTTATCACTTGTTTATTATTATTTTAGTTTTTGCTGAAGAACTATAGGGCACATGTGTTTACCAGAGAGAGACAGAAAGAGGAAAGATGAGACATCACCTGCGAGGGGCATGGCCACACCTCCATCCTTCTTCCTCCATTCTCCTCTCAAGATTTTTGGCATGATGCCCACATGCCTGGAGTGTTTTTTGAGTTGCCAGGTCTGAGAGTTGGCAGTTGGCCATGTGGGACCCAGCTGCCTCAACTATCACACCACTGGCTGGCCCTAACATTTTTTTAAAAGGTTTTTGCCTTAGGGTATGTGTGATTGCTAGCTTGAGACAGAGAGAGGAAAAGTGAGAAATCAGCCCCGGGAGCGGATGACCATGCCACAATCCCTTCTCTAGTCTCTTTTTGTGATTTTGGGCATGCATGCACATGTGCCTGACTTGATTTTCAAGCCATCAGGTCTGGCACTCAAGCCATGGTTGGCCATATGGGAATCTAGCACCTTAACCACCGTGCCACTTGTTGGCTCACCTAACATATTTTTTTAAGAGTTTATATATTTCTGGAGAGAGAGAGATAAAGAGAGAAAGAAAAAGAGCAAGAGAAGAGGAGACAGACACTCCAACAAGGTCTGCATGCCATGATCACCCCTAGCCAGCCTGGATTATGGGCACATGCATGTGTACATCTGGTGTGTATAGGGTGGTTCAAAGACAAACTCTGGACCTTCTCATGTGAATCCAGTTGTGCTGCCTTCTGTTGTCTATTTATTTTTACTTTTAATTTTTTGTTTACTGTAAGATGCATAAGCTCACCAGAGAAAGGGAGAGAGTGTGTGTGTGTGTGTGTGAGAGAGAGAGAGAGGGAGAGAGAGAGAGGAAGTGAGAAATCATCCTAGGAGGGATGTCCATGCAGCAATCCCTTCTCCCAGGATTTTGAGCACATGTGCCCAGTGTGTTTTTCAAGTCACTGCGTTTGGGACTTGAACTCACAGTCAGCCATGTGGGATCCATTGCTTTAACCACCATGCCACCTGCTGGCTCTATTTTTAAGTTAATATCATATATTGTGAAGACAATATTATGTAGCATAAATGGGAAAATTTGTTGTGGAAAATTTCAAACATGAGTAAAAGTGGAGTAGCCATCATTCATCTTTAATGATGATCAGTACATTTCCAGTTTTTTTTTTTCTCTTTAGCCACCGCATTTTGTAGGGAGAATTTGAAAGAGAATCTTTTTTCTTTCCTTTTAGAGATTTTTGTTAGAGGGCCCAATGAACTTGCCACAGAGACAGCAAGACAAAAAAAAGTGAGAAATCACCCCCCAAGGAGAACGTCCACTGCTGCAATCCTGTCTCCATTCTCCTTTCAAGATTTTGGGCATGCACACACATGTGCCCGGTATGAGTTTCAATCCATTAGGTCTAGGACTTGAACTGTGGTTGGCCACATGGGAGTCCAATGCCTTAACCACTATGCCACCTGCTGGTCCCTGAAAGAGAATCTTAAGATATCTTAGATATCACTTGTCAGCAGGTCAGTATATATATCCAACTGATAGGGAAATTACAGAGACATACATTTCATGAGTAAGATTCTCTCTTCAGACACTGACTGTCATTTTTGTCTAGTTCATTTTTCTCTTAGCCCCTTTGTGTAGTTGTTTTTGCGTGGTTTTAATAATAGGGTGCATTTGGGGCGGCAAGTGGCATGGTGGTTAGGGCAGCTGAACTCCCACATGGCAGACTGTAGTTCGAGTCCTGGACCTGGCAGCTTGTTTTCTCACTTTCTCCATCTCTCTCTGGTCAATTGAAAAAAGAAAAATGACAATGAATAAAATTAGATTAAATAATTATTTAAAAAATAGGGTGCATTCAATAACATTACTATTTTTTTTGAGATTTTTTTTTTTTTTTTTTTTTTTTTTTTTTTTTTTGCTATAGGATGCATGCGCTCGCCAGCCAGACAGAGACAGAGAGACAGGAAGCGAGAAATTACCCCCAGGGGGGAATGGCCATGCCTCAATCCCTTCTCCTCCATTCTCCTCTTGGGATCTTGGGCGTGCACGTGCACGTGCCCAGCGTGAGTTTTAAGCCACCAGGTCCGGGACGTGAACCGCGGTTGACTACGTGGGAGTCCAGCGACATAGCCATTACGCTAACTACTGGTCCCAACATTACTATTTTTTAACTTAACATTATTATATGAGTAATTTTCCATGTTATTGTGTACGCTTTGTAATCATGGATTCAAATCATTACTAGGGCATAATATTTCACTCATCTGAAATTATAATTGCTAAATTTTTTTTTTATAAAGGAATTATTTTAAAGCAGAATTTTATCCATAAAAATAATTTGCTGAGAGGACTCCTACATTGTGTTGTGTAAAGAACATTTAAAAGGAGGTTTGTCCGTTGAAAGCCTGCCTCAGAGTGTTTATAAACATTGCTTTGATACTGGGCAACAGAGAGAGGTGGTGTGGTCACTGAGGTTCCCTGAGGGCACAGAGAGTGAATGCTCTGTTTAAGTCGAGCCAGGTCTAGGAATTGAGATTAATGGTGTGATGAGGATTTTCCCTCCCCTTGGGGGAGAGAAACCTAATGGCAAGACAGCAGTAACTGGTGTGAATCGACAATTTATTCTAAAAACTTAAGTCTCCTAGATTGGCATTTATTTCCCCTGAATCACTTTAAAAATTTTAAATATGCTATGGCTTGACAGTGCAATTTACCAAGACAGTATTTATATCCTGTTTTAGGAGTATCTTCAGTTGGTTTGAGGGACTCTTGGTGTAGGATCTAATAGATAGATGACCATGACAAATAACCAGTTGTGAAATGTGTATGTACATGAACTTTTTTTTTTTTTTTTTAGTAGTTGCATGGGTTTTGACTCTAGGAAACTGGGGGTCCCGAGTCAAGAGTAATAGCAAGGGCGTCATGATTGATGCATGTGTCATGGACTGAAATGAGCATGCTGATGACTAATCTGTCCTCTTGTACAAGGGGAGTTGTCCTCCTTCCTTGTATCTGAGGCCGGACTTCCTATTCATGCTTTGTAGTTCACCCTTTCTTGTCTTCTCAGGAATCTTCTTAATTTTCACTTCTACTTCTCTGGTTGTTCTTTTCTGTTTTCTTTGCAAGATCATCTTCATGTTCTTTTCTGTTTTCTTTGCAAGATCATCTTCATGTCTTTGACTTTTAAATGTGAGTTTTCTATCATTCTTTCTTCTTCTGTGATCTCATTCCCATCCATACTTCCTCTGTATGCATAACCACCATGTACAGGTGACCCACAGATTTGAATCTCCAGCCTAGACCCCTCCTTTGAGTTACTGTTATGGTTTGGATAATGGTTTGTCTCCCCAAAGGTTCATGTTTTGGAATTCAGTCTTAGTTCTTGGGTTGGCACTTTGTTGTTTTGTGAAGGTGTTAAGTGAAAAGCCCTTCATGGTGTCCCAGGGTGGGGCCCTGAGTGTGATAAAGTCATTGGAGGGGGGCTGGGTGGTGCTGCAGCAGTGAAATGTGATGCTGGCCTCAAGACTCTGTTGGGAGTTCTCTTCCTTGTTCATCGAAGAAATAATATAAACTTTAGCAATCAAACAAGCAAGCAAAAATCTGACTGATTATTTTTTTGGCCAGAGGGCATGTGTATTCATCTGAAAGAGACAGAAGGAGAGAGACAAAAGAGACAGAAGGAGAGAGATGGAAGTGGGAAGAAAGAAAAGTGAGAAAACACCCACCATGGAATATGGTCATGCTACAATCCCCGCTCCTCCATCTCTCCCTCTTTTTGTTATTTTGGGTATGCACGTGTATGCACTTAGCATGTTTCTTAAGTTGCTGGGTCTGGAACTCAAACTGTGCAGTCAGCCATGTGGGATCCAGCTCACTCAACTGCCAGGCCACAGGGCACGATTTTTCTAAAAAGTTAGTTAAAAGTTAAAGGCAGGGCCACCATGATTGAGTTCTGGTGTGTATTTAAGGAAAAGAAACAAGGCAGCCAGAGGCCACCTGGTTGTAGACGATGCTCTGCTCTGCTGAAAGTTCTGCCTTTTGCCATTGTGTGATCCTGTGGACTCTCCAGCCACTAGAATTGTGAGTTTTGCAAATAGACCTCTAAGTTCTTTATAAGTCACCCATTCTCAACAACACAAACAGACTAAACCAGCTCCATTCCCACCTTCTCTGGCCACTCTCTCAAAATGTTCTTGTGGCTATGTCAGAAGCTTCTCAGCATGTCCATGTGAACGTGTCCAAATCTGAGCTCATCACCTCTTCCCCAGACTTGGCGCTGTTCCAGTATTTCATATTTTAGTGGATAGAGCTTCCATTTATCAAGTTAGGTAAGTCAGGCACTCAGGAGTTGGCCTTGATACCTCTCTCCTCTTGTCCAGTCCCTTTTCTAAGCATTTTTGGGTCCATTGGCTTTACCTTTGTGAGTCTTCCCACCTGTCACCCTCACCTAGGAGGACTCTAGTCCTTTCCTGGTAACCCATATATATATATATATTTTTTTTTTTTTTTGAGAGGTTTTCACTATAGGGCGCGTGCGCTCGCCAGCCAGAAAGAGACAGAGAGACAGAAAGCGAGAAATCACCCCCCAGGGGGATGGTCATGCCGCAGTCCCTTCTCCATTCTCCTCTCGGGATCTTGGGCACGCATGCACACGCGCCTGGCGTGAGTTTTAAGCCGCTGGGTCCGGGACGCGAACCACGGTCGACTACGTGGGAGTCCAGCGACATAGCCATTACGCTAACTGCTGGTTCCCGGTAACCCATATTTTTTATCTTCAACCACCTGCCTGCTCTGCATGTATTTGCCCTTCTTTCCTTCAGCTTGTTTTCTACATGCAGACAAAATGATTTTTGTAAACACAAAGTTGATCATGTCATACCTTGATGAAAAATCCTTAAGCACCATGCTGTTACTCTTAGGATAGAGAAAAAACTAAAAAACAAAAAGAAGAAAAAAGCTTTTTATTTTAGTTGTCAGAGAATTTTAGTTACCAGAGAAAGAAGTAGAAAGGACCCTCTGATAGGGTGTGGTCACAGTGTAATCCTCATGCAGTCCTTCATTTCTCCATCCTGTTGAGATTTGGACCATGCATACACACACTCTCAGCATGTTTTTCAAGCCACCAGGCCTGGGATTTGAACTGCTATCAGCCACGTGGAATCCAGCTCCCTTAATCACCAGACTATGGAGCCGGCCTGAGAAAGACTCCTTAACATGGTTAGCCCCCAATGCACTGCAACCTCTGGTCACCACCCAGCAATCCTGCCCTATTTGCATCACGCCACATTCCGTTCCAGGACTACTCTTCCCTGGTCAGTGTCCTGAAGTCAAGCAGCTCATTGTGCCACAGGGCTTTTGCAAGGGGTATTTCCTCTCTCCAGAATGTTCTTCCTCCCTGCTATGGCCCACCCCATCCCACAACCTGCTAGTTTCTGCTTTAAACTTCAGTTGCTGGACTCCCACGTAGTCGACCACGGTTTGCATCCCGGACCCGGTGGCTTAGAACTCACGCCGGGCATGTGTGCGTGCGTGCCCAAGATCCCGAGAGGAGAATGGAGAAGAAGGGATTGCGGCGTGACCATCCCCCCTGGGGGGGTGATTTCTCGCTTTCTGTCTCTCTGTCTCTGTCTGTCTGGCGAGCGCACACGCCCTATAGCGAAAACCTCTCAAAAAAAATAAATAAATAAAAATAAAAAACACTTCAGTTGCAACATTTGAGATTTCTACAGGAAACTTTTTCTTATGCCCTGACCAGGCCAAGTGTCCTGGTGGGACCATACCTTTCTTACATGAAACCTTTGTTCACAGTTGGCGACTTTGCATTATATTGCTTAGTTACTTCTCATTCTTCTACTGAGTTATAAGGTTCCCGAAAGCAAGCGCTGTCACTTTTCCTTTTCTGTTATAATCCACTGTTTCACAGTATTTGACAGACAGTGAATACCCAGTTAATGTTTCTTAAATAAATAAATAAGAGAGAGAAAAAGAGGTTTATAAACTGGTTTTGTAAATGAAACTGTTTTCTCTAGAAGAGTTAATGCAACACCCAGTAGACCTAAACTTTCACTTAGAGCTGATAAGTGGTGGACTCCCAGGAGCAGCTCAAAGACCCTTCTTTACATCCTGTGTTCTGGGAGGACCCTGCCAAGGTGTGGAGGTTGGGTCCCTGAGGGAAAGGGGATGATGCCGAGTCAACATTGGTACCCAACAAGAATTCCATTGTGTATAATCTGGTGCCAGCTTGGTAGAAAAGACGTTCTTGTTAGGCTCTGGCTAAGCTCGGAAGCCAAGGAGACATCGTAACAGTAAATCCTGGAAGCTTCTGGCTTCCTTTACTGCAAAGAGAATGTGAAAGAGTGTTCTCTTTAAACCTGGGGTAGACTCAGCTTGTGTGTGTCTGAGTTACAGGGAACTGGGGAATGGGAAGGGGACTGTTTACTCTCTGCCCTTCTGGAATTTCCTCCGGTTCCGTTCCTCTGTACCCCGGTGTTTCGCAGTTATGTGTCGAGTGAACACCGACCTGTTAATGAATGTCCTGCTTATTTTTACTTTCTTTTGATGGGCCTCTGGGATTGAGGGCTGAGGGAGGCAGGAAGAAGGAGGCTTGTTCCACTGAACAGCTCTGTTAAGGCCAAATCAGTCACAGCTTCATCAGACTTCTGAGACTCTTAACCCTAGAGGACTTGTTTTCCCTTTAAAGTGTCCTACTTTTGTGTCTTGTTTCATTCTTCTCAGATTCCCAGGTAAATTCTTACACATACACTCTGAATTAGGAAACAAGAAGAAAACGGGAAACCATATTTTCTTTTAAAAGACGTGAATTATATTTTGGTGGTGTGGGAGTGGGAGGACAGTGATAATAAAAGATCATAAACTAGAAAGTTCTTTCACACATGGTGGTGAAACTATCCAGGCAAGAGTTCTGGATTTCATAACAGAATCGCATTACAGTAGCATGGTTTGGTGGTTCCAGTTTATGTAGTTTTCTTCTTTTGTTGAGTAAGGAAGGCAACCTCCATGCCCTAGCTATCTGAGCTTATTAGTACCATGTGCACACTACATATTAAATCCAAATCAAGAAAAATATTAACTCATTCTTTTTGTACATACCAGCTCTTCTCAATAGGAAATTATCAACCTGAAACCACTTGCAAATCTGGGGCTTGGAACTGAGGAAAAATAAAGAGTAGGATTTATTTCCCAAACAGCTTGACTGGTTAACTTTTCTACCTTTTGCATTTCAAACTGTATATGTAATGTTGAATTCTTGTATGTTTAATCGTTAGTTTACGGTCGCTATTTGTGCTGGCTTGGAAGAAAAGTTACCACACAAAATGTGACACACAGAAATGAAAGAATGTCAGTGAACCCCTGTGTGCCCATCATCCTGTTCAGCAGCACCTACAAGTGGACGTTTCTGTCCCATCTCACTCCCCCCCACCCCCATTAGATTAATTTTATGTAAATCCCAGACATACTTCATCTACAATTATTTCACTATGTATCTAAAAGATAAGGAGTCTATCTATCTATCTATCTATCTGTCTACCTGTTTATTTATTTTTCATTTGCCAAAGGGCATGTGTGCTTGCCAGAGAGGGAGAAAGCACCATCCGATTGCCACTAGTGGGTCATGGTCACGCTGCAATCCCTTCTCCTCCATTCTGGGCATGCATACACAGGCACCAGGCATCTCTTTTAAGCCATCAGGGCCAGAACATGGACTGTGATCATCCGTGTGGGATCTGGCTTACTCCCTTAACCACTAGGCTATGGGGTTTGCCTGAGGCGATGGCTCTTTAAAACCATAGTCACAGTGCCAGATTTATTTATTTATTTGAGAGATTTTTGCTATAGGGTATGTGCACTTGCCACAGAGACAGAAAGTGAGAAACCACCCCCCAGGGGGATGGCCTCACTGTAATCTCTTCTTCATTCTCCTCTTAGGATCTTGGGCACACATGCATGTGTGCCCAGTGTGAGCTTTAAGCTGCCGGGTCTAGGACTCAAACCACGGTCAACTATGTGGGAGTCCGGCGATATAACTGTTATGCCATCTGCTGGTTCCAGAATGCCAGATTTATACTGCCATGTTTTATATAATGGTCTGTTTCACAGGGGTCCATGTTTTAGATTCTGGACCTCAGTGTCATGGCATTGGGAAGTAAGGCCTAGCTGGGGGAGGGTGGATCATGGAGGCATCACTCCCATGAATGGATCAATGCTGTCTTATAGGGCGGTGTTAGTTCTCCTCTTTTTTAAAAAATTTTTTTGAGGGAGATTTTTGCTATAAGGCACGTGCACTTGCCAGAGAGACACAGAGAGAGAAACAGTGAGAAATCACCTCCTGGGTGTGATGGCCCCACCATAATCCATTCTCCTCTTGGAATTTTGGGCACACATTCACATGCGCCCGGCATGAGTTTTTAAGTC
Source organism: Tupaia tana (assembly GCA_026018925.1). Lineage (NCBI taxonomy): Eukaryota > Metazoa > Chordata > Mammalia > Scandentia > Tupaiidae > Tupaia > Tupaia tana. The sequence goes on along the minus strand of JAKSZU010000018.1, from coordinate 17,099,153 downwards.
GCCAGGTCTGGGACTTGAACCACGGTAGACTACATGGGAGTCTGCAACGTAACCATTATGCCATCTATTGGTCGAGTACTCACTCTTGAGGGAAGTTGTTAGTTCCTATGAGAGTAGATTGCTATAAAGGGAAGATGGCTGCCCCAAAGTCTTTTTTTTCTTTTTTTTGGAGAGGTTTTTGCTATAGAGCTCGTGCGCTCGCCAGACAGACAGACAGAGACAGAGAGACAGAAAGTGAGAAATCACCCCCCAGGGGGGATGGCCACGCTGCAATCCCTTCTCCTCCATTCTCTTGGGATCTTGGGCACGCACGCACACGCACCCAGCGTGACTTTTTTAAGCTACCGGGTCTGGGACGCGAACTGCGGTCGACTACGTGGGAGTCCAGCGACATAGCCATTACGCTAACTGCTGGTCCCCCAAAGTCTTTTATTACACATGCCCACCATCCTCTCTGCTTCCATCACCATGTTACGACAGCACTAAAGGCCAGCCTGATGTCAGCCCCTTGACTTTGGACTTCCCAGCCTCCAGAATCATTAGCCAGAAAAACCCCAGGTCTTCATAATGTTAACTGTCTCAGGTATTTTTGTTAGTAACAGGACAGCAGACTAAGACACATATCTAAAAAATGTTATGGCCATTATTTAATATCACTAAGTATCTAGTCTGTTTTTACATTTTCCCAGTTGTCTTATGAAAGTTTTTTTCTCCCCATCATTGGTCTGTTTGAATCGAGATCCAGACAAAAGTGATAGGTCTCTTCAGTCTCTTTCACCCCAGAGGTTTTCCTCTTTTTGCCCCTTGCAATTGTTGTTGAGGAAACTGGGTAGTTTGTCTTGATAGTTTTGCATATTGTGGATTTTACCCTTTGTATTCCCGAAGTGTGGTTTAGCGTGTGCCTCCCTCTGTCTGTTTCCTGTAAACTCATAGGTAGATCTAGAGGCTTGATTTGATCTAGGTTCTTTTTTCCCCTATACTGTGTGGTGGTGGTGGTGTGTTTCCATCAGGAGACACCTGGTGTCTGGTTATCTCTCTTGGTATGCCAGCTTTTCTTTCTTTCCTTATTTTATTTTAAAAATATTTATTAAATTTTCTTTACTATTATTATTTAATTTGACCAGAGAGAAACAGAGAGAGAGAGATAGAGAGAGAGTAAGAAAGCAAGCTGCCTAGTTCGAGACTTGAATGGTGGTTGGCTATGTGGATGTCCAGCACCTCAGCCACCATGCCACCCGCTGGCTCAGGTATGGCAGGTTTTAAAGTGTTCTCCTGGCGTGGTCATGGAGATTTCCTAAGTTCTTTCCTCCCCAGGTTATAATATCCTTCCTGTCAGGGTCTGTTGAGCCCTATCAAGTAGTATTATAACATACTGGTGGATCATTCAGTTCTTAGAACAGCACAGAAGGACATGACCCTATAATCCAAGTACATTACTAATCGCTGAAGTTAGCATGAACTTGGGCCTTTGGCTTTCTCGGTAGAGCTTGGGTCTCTTGTCAGCACAGTGTTTTCATTATATGTGTTCTGTTTGGTCCTGACTGAATCTGACTTCTTCTAGCCATCCTTTTAAGTTCCTGCAGTTCCTGTGATTTGCCAAAGCTTTGATCCCAAGAGATCAGCATATGGGGCATATGGGGCCTGGCTGGTGTGCTCAGTGGAGAATCAGCAGTCTTCGCTGATACAAGCTTGGAAGAAACCAAGGTAGAGTCTTCTTAGGTACCCAATGTCTAGAAAACTGTCATCACCTCGGCCTAGCCACCATCCATCCTCGCCTGGATTGCCACAGTGACCTTCTACCTGGTTTTGTCTGCTTCACCCCTTCCTCCTCCTGCAGCCAGGACGATTATGCTTATCATCTCCTTGCTCAGCACCCTGTAACAGCAGAGCAATGCAAAGGACTTTGCAAGGCTCCAGGACCTTCGTGGGCTCTGGTCAAATCTTGCCCTCATCGCCTGCTCCTCTTCCCTCACTCCATTCCAGCTGCCCTGGCCTCTCTGCCCCTCCTCAGACACTCAGGGCCATGGGACTTGCTTTTTCCTCTCCCTGGATTATTCTTCCTTCAGATGCGTCTGTGCCTTCTCCCATTCTTCTTTAGGTCTTTGCTCAGTGAGACTGTTTCTTACCACTCCAGATCACCCTCCCAGCTTAGCACCCTCCACCCCCCTTCCTTTTTTCAGTTTTACCTATTGCATCTGGCTAGCTTCTAACAGATGATGCAGTTTCCTTTTATTTTTCAAATTGCTTGTCCTTCCTAACCAGAATATAAGTGCCCCAGGAGCACAGACTTCTGCGTGACTCAGTAGGTTCTCTGTCACATAAACAAACTGCATGAGAGGAGATGAGCAGGGCAGATGAGATTGAGTGTGTATTTGTTGAGCTTCCCAAGCCAAGTCTGATTCTAGCTATGAGGATTGACTTACATCCACTTTTTTGTGGGTTTCTTGATTTTTGAGCAATGCCTCAAAAGGCAGTAAGAAGACATACTGGAGGAGAAAGGGCCTTTGTAGAGTCGTCAGCGCGGCTGCAGTGAAACCAGAGGGCCCCAGAGGTGAGGTGGCTACGACTGCTATTTATAACTAAGGTTCCAGTATATGTTTTCCAGCCACACTTACGCCTTTCAGCCTCCTCCGTATGCTCGGGTCTGTCACTCAATTAGCTAATGGTTTCTTTAGTCCCATTATGCATTGTAGGGCTCCCCGGCTCAGGTTTTTTCTTTTTTTTTTTTTTAAAAAAAAAAAAAAAAAGAGAATAATGGGGTGTTCTGTTCTCAGAGGTTTAATTATTTTAATAGCCCTGCCAATTAACAACAACAACAAAAAAAACCTTTTCCAATTTTTTACTATGAAATTTGCAAACGTACAGAAGAATTGAAAGGGGGATCCAACGAAAACCCAGAAGTACTCCACCTGGACTGATGTTTGTTGTTTGTTAGCGTGGCTGCATTGTCTTATCTGCATGTGAGTGTGTGGCTGTTTGCATTCCCCCGCCACCCCTCTCCCCAACTGTTTAAAGGCAAATTGAAAATATAATGATGCTTTGCACCTAAAAACTTCAGACCTATAAAACCATTTGGGACAGGCCAGATGGTGGCACAGCAGTAAAATGTGGTGGTCTGTGAGGCAGTCCCTCATGGGAACATTCCCTATTTAAGTCTTGGGCCCCCCAAGGACGCTGGGCATGCCCTTGCCCGTGGCTTGGGTCTTGCTGAAGGCTGTAGGTAAATTGGTATCCACAACTGTGGCATCAGAACCCTATTGGGGATAGATAGTCTCTCTCTCTCTCTCTGTCTCACTCATGGAAGAGAAACTAAACAAAGCAACAATAAAGACCCCTTGAGAATAGCTGTAGCTATCATTAGTCTCCCAAGAATAAGAGCGTTCTTATATAAAACCACAGTACTATTATTGGACCTAAGAAAATTAACTGTAATTTCAAAAGTCATCTAATGTCCAGTCCATATGCAAATGTCTCCAATTGTCCCAGTCTTATGTTTTTGTAACCAAGGTTTAGTCAGAATTCCTGGATGGCATTCGGTGATTATGTTCCTGTAAATCTATAATAGTCTTCTTCTCCTTTTTTATTTTAGGTTTTTGCCCTAGGGTGAGTACACTCATTGGTGAGAGTTAGAGAGCAAAAGTGAGAAATGATCCCCTGGGGGGATGGCCATGCCACAATCCCTTCTCCTCTCAGGACTTTTGGCATGCATGCACCTATGTCTAGGGAGATTTTCAAACTTTGTGGTCTGGGGTCTCAAACCATGGTCAGCCATGTGTGAGTCCAGCATTTAAGCGCCACGTCACCTGCTGGCCCCCTTCTTCTTCTTCTTTTTTTTTTTTCTTTAATGAAGAGAAAGGATATGAGTGTGATTGAGAGGTGGAAAGGAAAGGCAATTTCAGCAGGGTTTCTCCATGTTGTGTCCTGCCTTTTCCAGCCTCCCAGTTAGCTAGAATCACAGGGGCATGCCACCGTGTCTGACTGTTTAGGTTGGGACAGGAACTGAACCCAGGCCTCCTATGCAGCCCAGCCATTGCACAGCAGCACGCTCCTGCTTGCACCGTCACAGCTGGGCCGGCTTCATCTGTTTCTTGGATTTGGAGCAGGTTCTTTTTGGGGATTGGGAAGGTTATCTCTAGAAAATACTCAGATTTACTATAGTGCTCACAGCGACACTTATTTACCTATGCCTTGCCTTGTTCTAGAAAACAGGCAAGATGGCTTTTCACCATATAGTAACAACTAAGAAATAAAATGCAGTGGTGGATTGGGGTGGGAGGCTGAGATTCGAATACGTGCCACTTCCATGGCCTGGTTTCATAAGGTAAGTGGAGGGACGGCATACCCTGTGGAAGTCCTCATTATCGCCAGATCTCTGTTAGTCTTGACTGAATGGCCCTGCACTGGAGGCCATAGCTCCTGACCAGGAACTGGACAGAAGCCAGTCAGTGTGACCGAGCTCAGTGGTGGGGGACTCCTGTGCAGCAGTCTCCAGCCTGCCTAGGGTCTGGTCTTCTGCCCTGTGTCAGTTTTTTGGCTGCAGTTACCCAGCTCTTCTTACCCAAGGCTGAGTCTGCCTGGTGTCCTGCAGGGCCGGATGACCCCAAGCTGCTTCTCACTGTGGTCCTAAGCCAGGTCCTGCTGGTTTCTCTGTAGGGACTGATGGGCTCACTTGCCTGTATTGAACTTCGTTGTTTGAACTATTTTCCCTAATTTTAAGGTGATGCATTTTTAGGACTGAAAATTTTGCGACCACTTTCCTTCCTTCCTTCCTTCCTTCCTTCCTTCCTTCCTTCCTTCCTTCCTTCTTCCCTCCCTCTTTCTTTCTTCCTTTCTCCTCTCCTCTCCTCTCCTCTCCTCTCCTCTCCTCTCCTCTCCTCTCCTTTTCTTTCTTTTCTTTTCTTTACCAGAGGGCCCGTGCACTCACCAGAGAGAAAAGAGAGAACCCCATAATGAGGTGTGGTCAGCTATAACCCCCTTTCCTCCTCTCTTTGTATCAGGATTTTGGACGCATGTGCGCATGCACACACATGCCCAGTGTTTTTTACAAGCTGCTGGGGCTGGGACCCAAACCACAGTCGGCCACGTGAGATCTGACTCTCTTTAACCACTACATTACTGGGCTGACCCTTAAAAACCAATTTTTAATGAAATGAGAATAAGCCCCTGCAGCCCCTCCTTTAGAGATGACTCTCGTTGCTATTTTTAAGGCTTTCCTGTCCTGTTTCTCTTCTTGCCGCTGTTCTTTCTGTGGGTAGGAGAGGGTGGATGCCACTTGCAGCTGATCTCTTCCTCTGTGTACTGTCAGTTCCCTACTCTTTTCTCATGGTCCTTCAAGGACAAGCAAACAAATCAGTAACATAGTAATTTTGTAGCTAAGTTAATGATATACAATGTTTAGGAAAAAAAGAGTAGAGCTTGCCCACCATGCTTGTGCAGCCACAATAAAGATATACTCCTTCCTTTTTTTTTTTTTTTTTTCCTACATGGTATCTGTGCTCACCAAAGGGAGACAATGAGAGGGAAAGTGAGAAATCAGCACCAGGGGAGATGGCCACACTGGGGGATGGCCACTACAGTCCCTTGTCCTCTGTTCTCCTCTTGGGGTTTTGGGCATGCACATACTCACACACACACTGTGTTTTTCAAGTCTCTGGGTCTGGAACTGGAACCATGCAGTTAGCCATGTGAGATCAAGTGCCTTAATCACCATGACACCTGCTGGCCCATTCTCACCCCTTTTTCCATGCCATGAGATACATTTGAAGATGCAGAAAAGCATTGCCAGGGAAGCCAGATTAGGTAGAAGGGATGTCCTTTTTTTGTTTGTGTTTTTTTTTTGTTTTTTTTTTTAGAAATTTTTTGCTATAGGGTATGTGTACTTGGCAGAGAGATAGAAAATGAGAAATCACCTCCTAGAGGAGATGGCCATGCCACAATCCCTTCTCCTCTATTCTCCTCTCAGGATCTCGGGCATCCACTCACACATGCCCGGCGTTGAGTTTCAAGCCACCAGGTCAGGGACTCGAACCACGGTCAGCCATGTGGGAGTCCAGTGACATAACCGCTATGCTGGCCCCAAAAGGGGTATTAACTTCTCGAACCTCAACTTGGGATTCAGTAACTTCAGTCCATCCATGTTACCTTTTGTACCCAACAGTGGAGAACACGCAGCTGACCCTGAACCTGCAGACAGAGAACAAAGGCAGTGTTGTCTCGGGCGGAGAGCTGACAATTTTCCTGGACGGGCCAACTGTTGATCTGGGAAGTGTGCCTAATGGCAGTGCTGTGACAGACGGTGAGTGCCGCCCTGCTCCCCAGGGCTGTGCCGGGATGGGGCAGGGCAGGGCTGGGCAGTGGCAGAAGGTGCTGAGAACATGGTTCTCTACCAGGGATCTTGGTTGGGCAGTCCTGGCCCCCAGCTAGCTCTTGCTCCTCTTTGCATCCCAGATCCAAGTCACAGCGTGATGTTTCAAGGACTACTTTCTGATCAAGGACCAAAAAATGTCAGGGCTTTGTATGTATGTTACTGTTTGGTTTACAAGCAGAGAAAAACATCTTTTCATCCCACATGGGCTTTAGAAAATGAAACATCTTTATCAAATGTGACTTTGGTCTACTTTTGTGTCTCTCAGTACACCTACGCTTGCTGGGGGGGTTGAAGGCGTGTCTCATGCAGCGGCGCTGGTTGGGAAGGACTCTGCATGTCCTGGTAGAGATACACACTAGCAAAATACAGACAGAAGCAGGGAAGTTGGAGGGTGTCTCCTGCCCTGTCCTGAATGTTGATAGTTCATGTCTCTTGATGTAACCTGAATTAGTCACCTTTGGATCTAGCAGGACATTATTTCATGAAGTCTGAGGTGTGAAATGGGCTGAGTTTCCCCATAATTTTTCTCATTAAACGTTTTGTTAGACGTGAGGTAACTGATGTGATGTGGCACTTTCTGGGTCCCAAACTGGCTTTCTGCAACATCAAGGGGGTGAAATTTGAGCTCTAATTCAATAGCATTTGGGAGAACCTCAGTGGTTGGTGGACCTTGATTGCTGAGAAGAACCCCTCAACTGAACTGAGCAATACTTTGAACGCAGGAAAAGCACACACCGTTCACTCATTCTACACGCATACACACAATGGAATGCCTGGTGTACTAGGCCTCAGACCAGGTGCTAGCCACTTGGCAGTGGGCAAAGTTCACATGGTCTGATTTTTCACTCCTGGGCTTATCATCTACTTGGAGGGGCAGGGGAAGTTAGGTATCAAGTGAGTGAACACACAAATAATTATATAACTGTAATTGTGACAAAAACTGTGAGTGAAAAACACAGGTGGGGATGAGAGTTTTACTTTGAGGGAATCTCATCTAAATTGGGGTTTCGGGAAAGGTTTCTCTAAGGAGTCTGAGAGCTGGAGTGTGATGAGTTTAGATAAGGTAGTGGTGTGGGGGTAGAGTGGCTTAGATTGCAGTGGGAACAGAGGTGGCCAGAGTGACTGGGTTATGCAAAGCAGGAAGAATGGTAGAGGTGAGGCGAGAGGACCAGGCTGACGCAGATCACACATCCTCAGAGACCTGGGTAAAGATTTTGAGCTTCATCCTGAGAAACAGAATGTTGTTGAAGGGTTTTTAGTGGAAGATTATCATGGCCTGATTTAGTTTCCAAGTTTTTTCTTTATTTATGATAGTGTATGCACATGCACAGAATAGAGAGAGAGAGAGATAAAGAGAGAGGAACCTTGCACAGGATCTAGTCACGTTATGGTCCCCTTCCTCTAGTCCGTTGGATCCTGAGCACTCTTGCATATGCTTGGCATGCCTCAAGCTGACCAGGCCAGGGCTTTGAACTGTGGCTGCCATGTGGAATCCTGCTTCTCTTGGTTAGTGCATTAGTGCTGTGCCGTGGAGCTGGCCCCGGATTTAGCTTTTTAAAAGCTCTGTGGTTGTACTATGAAGAAATGCCTCCGTTCTGTCCCCCCACTTTGCATGGTTAGCATCTGATCTCCAGCACAGAGAAGTGAAGTTGAAGTTCACTTAATGTTTTGTTTTCTTTAAGAGAGCTTTTTACTATAGGTCATGTGCGCTCATCAGAGAGACGGAAAGTGAGAAATCACCTCCCAGTGGGGTTGGTCACCCTGCAATCCTTTCTTCTCTATTGTCCTCTTAGGATTTTGGGCACGCATGCATACACATCCCGCATCAGTTTTAAGCCACTGGGTCCTGGACTTGAATCATGGTAGACTATGTGGGAGTTCAATGACATAACCATTACATCATCTGCTGGTCCCAAAGTTCACTTAATGTTTAAGATGATGTGTTCGTAAGTGCCTTGGATGTTCTCTAATACCTTGGAGAAGAGAAGCTGTTTCCAAGAGTTGAGCCCCACTGGTCCATGTTGCAGATCAGAGCTCACATGCTGGTCCCCCTTCCTTCTCATGCTGGTGGTTGTAGCTTGCCAGGTGTCCCTGACCCCTCATGGTGGGTGTCTGCAATACCCAGAGTGAGTTCTGTATCTTGGTAGCCAAATCTTTAGACAGGGTTGAGCTTCTCACCGTTTCTATCTTTTTTTGGTGATCAATCCCTCCAGGATCACAACCACCTTCAAGAGAATCCTCTGGGACAGCTACAGCTGCAGAGAATCGGCACCAGCCCTCCAGTACCAACTGCTTTGGTGGGAGATCCCGGTAAGACTCCCCTCCTTTTGTGCTAAGAAGGAGCCGGGAAGATTCTTCAAGCTATTGAAAACATATTGAGAAGTGACAGGGAACAATTTATGCTAGAAACTTTTGGAAATTTCCAGAGAGCTTGTAACTGGCTCAATCAATATGTAAGGAGGCTCAGAGGGAAGTACAGAACTCAGGATTTTTAGAAGGGGCAGAGGTTCCTCGGTAAAGACTGGGACTGGCTAAGTTAGTTATCTGGATGAAAGGACAGGAGGTGTTGAGCAGAGAACTTGACTGTTCAATTTACACACTGGGGACATGACTGTAGATAATCCTCCTGGATACATACGGGAACACTTAGAGCCGTGTTACGTTCTTAGGTTCTTTGTGTGTGAAATTTTCTGTCTGTGCATTTCTCTTTGGGGGAGTAGCCCATGGTTCTCCCTGTTGTGTTGGTTAAGATCTCCTCCACCTAGAGTTCAAGTTGTGTTATTGTACTTGCACTTACCACAGATGATGTAATTTTACTTATTGAAATTCCCATCTAATACCTGTGTTGATGGTGCAAACTCATTTCCATGGCAACTGAATTCCTAGGGAGGAAAATAGCTTCAAGTATATTCGAGAGATGAGGGAGGGGTTGGAACTTGTGTTTATTGTTTATTATAATGTACAAAATCCTCAGACATTTAAAGGAAATTTTTAGGAAAAGAATCATATGAATGGAGTTTGTAAATCATTGCTATTTGTGGGAGTAGATGAATAAAAATTGATAAAAATCTTCCCAAACATACCCCAGGGAGTGGAGAATAATGCTTTGAAAATGAAATATGATTTCAGACAATACCCATGGCATTTTGAAAGATTTGTCTGAAGACAGCTGTCAGCTTCTCTGGATTTGTTTTGTGTGTTCATGGAGTTGTGGTGACTGGCAGATGTTTGGAGCAGAAAGGGTGGATATTTGGCCCTTTTATCCATAGTGTCATCGGAGCAGAGGTGCCATTTCCTTCTTCTCTTTTCTCCAAGTCTTTGCAAAGGTGTTGCCTCATGTCATGAAGACCAGTCAGGCAGAATGAGTAAGTCGGGTCTCATAATGTAAGGACCGACAATATGCTTGGCACATCTGGTGTCAACAAAAGAATGATAGGCATCCAGGCCTGGAGGAAGCAGAATCTCTTCAGTGACCAACAGCCAGGGACAAGGAACACCAGCTTGTCACTCTCTTGAGGGTGATCCCTCCTTAGCCTTGGCCGTCTTGGTCTGTTAGTTGACTTGGAAAGTCTGTGTCAAACATGCTGATGTCACTTAATTTGAGGCTGGAAGGCAGAGTCCAGCTCTTAACAAGTTTGGCTTGAAATTCCTGACCTATTTCTTGGCCTCTAAATTTCTCTAGTTAATTGGTCTTGAAAATCATAGATCCTGATAACCCTTCTTTGTCATTTGTGATGAGGACCATTGGCTGCTAAAACAGCAGTCAGGCCTCAACAGAGAATCCAGTATGTGTTTCCCAGTCATACGTGGTGGGTGTTCAGTGCTAGTTAATCATCAGTGACCGTGGGCCTTCTAGACAGTTGAAGCTACACGAGTGTCCTTCTCATTCTGCCTGGCTTCTGTGGCATTTTACCATTCATGTCCCCTGAGTTCTCTTGGGCCTCTGCTATCTAGTGTTGATTCTGCAGTCACATGGAATCTGCTGCTATTCAGCAGGGAGCACTTTTGAAAATTTCACCCAAGGCAGCATCCTGTGCTTTCTTAAGAACCCCTTCTCCATCTGCTGATGTATGAAGGTCACCGAGTGCACATGCATACTGCTGCAGGTGCACAGGATGGACTACTGCAGAAGATCACAGGGCTTTGGAACCAGAAGATGCAGACAGAATCCTGACCTGTCATTTACTTGTCATGGGATGCTGGACAAATCACTAAAGCTCTAGGAACCTCAGTGTTTTCAGGTGTAAAGTGGGGTTATCACCTGTCACAGAGGGTTGTTGTAGGAATAAACTGAGATGAGGCGTGTCGGTCTGAGGGTCTTGCATACTGGGAGTGCTCAGTAAAGGTGACGGTGGTTTTTCTCTGTACCTGGAGACTGTTTATTGTACCCTCTCACTCCCCCAGGCCCCACGCCTGAGAAGTGATACATTTACTTCAAGGACTGTGGTTGGGAGGTGATGAATCAAACCTTCAGGATTCAAGGGCAGCCCTCCGCTGTCCTTGCTTTCTCGGGGCAGAAAGAATGATGGGCTTCTGCTCTCTGCCTTCCAGACTAAATATTTAGTTTCCCCCGTCTGAAGGGTAGGTTTTTCTTGGACTTGGGTGCTGGGCACTAACGTGCCCAGGAAGGTGAAGACTGTGATATCAACGCCGCCCTTCCTTCTCTTTCCTTTCCCTGCCCTATAAAGCTGTAGACCCAGAACCATGAAGGGTTTTATCTTAGGGATTCGTTTACCCAAGTTTATCCAGCAGAGCCACCATTTGCTGCTAAGCTAGGTCTCAGCTCCATTTCTTAGTGAGATCTTGCCCACTCTTCAGGCATAACCAAGTGAAGCATTGTCTGGTCTACCACGTGGAAGCCAGTGTGCGATTGTCACCACCAATTCCCATGGCATGAATTTGTTAGTCTGTAGTCAGTGTGTCTGGCTGAGTAAAGGAAGAGTTAATGTCACAGACTGGCATGTACCATGGAACAGTATTCCTTTCAGCGAGTGAAAGATAGCAGCATCAGTCTGGTAGAATCTCAGAAACATAATGTTGAACAAGAGAGCCAGCCACAAAAGATATATACCGTATTATGAAATGGATTATATGAACTTTTTTTTTAAAAAAAGAACTAACCAGTACATTTTTTATGGGTTCCCTTTTAGGTGGTAAAACTATTAAAAAAAAGAATGGATAGGGGCCAGCAGGTGATGTAGTTGTTAAGGCGCTGGACTCCCACATGACCTTGGTTTGAATCCCAGATCTGGTGACTTGAAATTCACACCCAGCATGAGTGTGTGTATCCAAAATCCCAGGAGGCAAATGGAGGAGAAGGGATTGTGGCTGACTGTCCCCCCCATGGGGGGGTGATTTCTCACTTTCTTTCTCTCTGTCTCTCTGGCAAATATATATGTCCTATAGCAAAAATCTTTATCTCTCTTAAGAAAAAGGAAAAAAAGAATGGATATAATTAATGCTGAATTCAGGAGAATGGTTATCCTTAGGGAGTAGGACAGCTATAATGAGGAGTGGGTACAAATACCATTTTAAAAAAATAATTATTTTATTTAACTTTATTTATTTGCTTTTTTCAATTTGACCAGAGAGGGACAGTGAGAGCGAGAGAAAGAGGGAAAGTGAGAAAGCAAGCTGCCAGGTCCGGGACTCAAACTGTGGTTGGCTATGTGGGAGTCCAGTGCCTCCAACTATCATGCCACCTGCTGGCCCCACAAATGCCATTTCTAAGGTGCTGGCCATATTATTTCTTAGCCTGCATTATGGGTTCCAAGGGTTCATTTTATTCTTCTTTAAACTGAATTCATAGTTCATAAATTTTCCAGTTAAATGGTGTAAAAAGTAAAAGTGTCATTACCAACCTAAGGAAAATGAACAGCAATATGGGATTAGAAGAATAATTGTTCATTCTTTTCTTGTTTATCATAGAATTATTTAACTTTATTCATTTTTTTTCATTATTTTATTTTAATTTGACCAGAGAGGGACAGGGGGTAGGAGCGGGGAGTAAAGTGAGAAATCAAGCTGCCAGGTCCAGGACTCCAACCACAGTCGACCATGTGGGAATCCAGTGCCCTTAACCATCATGGCACCTGCTGGCCCCAGTAATTGTTCATTCTTGAGGCAGATTTCTGACCTTAAGGTTTCTCCAGGCTCAATAATGACTACTCATTGGAGGCCAGCATGTGGCGTGGTGATTAAGGTGCTGGACTCCCACATGGCTGACCATAGTTCAAGTACTGGACTTGGTGGCTTGCTTTGTCACTTTCCCTTTTTCTCCAGTGAGTGCACATGCCTTATTGCAAATTAATAATAATGATAAAAATAAAATAAAAATATCTACTCGTTAACATGCTGGGTGTGCGTGCATGTGTGTCCCAAATCCTAGGAGAACAGAGAAGAGATTGTGGTGTGGCTATCCCCCCCACCCCTGGGAATGATTTCTCACTTTCTCTCTGTCTCTCTATGATGAATGCATGCAAATTTTAAAAAAGAGTAATAACTACTTGGATTTTTTTAGAATTATTTTTATTTAATTTCATTTATTCATTCATTTTATTTTTTAATTTGGCCAGAAAGAGACGCATGGGGGATGGGAGAGTGAGAAAGCTAGCCGCCAGGTTCAGAACTTGAACTGTGGTCAGCTATGTGGGAGTGTCCAGCACCTTAACCACCACGCCACCTGCTGGTTCCCAGATTTTTTTTTTTTAATGGGAGACGTGCACGGGGAATGCATGTAATGTGCCTGGTGTCCTTTTCAAGCTGCCGGGTTTAAGATTCAAACTGCACAGTTGTCTGTGTGGGATCCAGCCATCTTAACTATCACACTACCAGCTGCCTCCAGCCACTTGTTTTTATCTTCCCCAGTAGAGATGTGAAACAGTGTGGCCATAATTCAAAATTGATGCCTTGGGCCAGCCAGTGGTGCAGTGGCCACAGAGCACTGTGAGACGTTAGACCCACATGGGAAGGTCTTGAGTTTGCTGGGCCTGTGGGTGCCCATGATTCTGGCTGGCTGAGGCTTAGGTATGGACCATGCTTTGAAGACCCTGTTGTGGGAAAGCCATGCCATAATCCCTTTTCCTCCATTCTCCTCTCCAGATTTTGGACACACACACACATACCCTGGTCTTTCTTACTCTCTCTCTCTCAGAAGATACAAACTTTTTTTCTTCAAGGTGCTGAGTCCAGGATTTGAACCGTTCAGTTGGCCATGTGGGATCCAGTCATCTTAATCTCCATACCAATTGCTCACCCTGGGAAAAATAAACTTTAATAAATAATAAATGCTCCATATGGCCTCTCAGCCTATCACTTAGAAATATCAGGGCTGACTTTTTAGTTAGGGAGTAGGGAGAATGTGTTCCAGGTAAAAACTGGTCCCCTCTAGATAGTGTATCAGAACATTCTAATCTTGGTGGCCTCAAAGAGCTGACCTGACACTGTTTAAGGGCCAGCCAGTGGTGTGGTGATTAAGGAACCTGGATGCTATATTGCTGATTATGTGATTCAAGTCCTGGGCCTAATAATTTGAGAAACATGCCTTCCGTGTGTGTGTGTGTGTGTATGTGTGTGTCCAAAATCTGGAGAGGAGAATGGAGGAAAAGGGATTATGGCATGGCTATCCCCCCCGGGGGGCTGCTTTTCCATTTTGTCTCTCTTGGTGAGTATGTGTGCCCCATGGCCAATTAAAACATCAAAAAACGCTATTTGGTATTTGATTGGAGAGGAGACAACTGTACGGTATACCTCTGGGTTCTTCCTGCTAATGCACCCGCTTGCACTGTGTCCTGGGTTAGTGTTCCTTACTCCAGCATAATTAATAGTAGGGCATGCCTGGTGTATTATGAAGGCCCAGGAGCGTATGTGCTGGTTGGCACAGAGAGTACCTGCCACACCCTACAAGGGTCTCCCAATGTTTATTTTAGTTTGGTGGAATGAGGGCTGGCTTTGGGAACCTTGCCTGAGTCAACTCAGACTGAGAAGAGCTAGTGTGTGCCTGAGATTGTGCACACATTACACAGAGGTGCCAGGGGCTTGGCCTCTCCCCTCCATGGTGAGTTCAGTCTACACAATATGAGAGATATTCCTGGAATAGGCAAATAAAACCATGAGCGAGAAGAAATCAGTGAGTGGTGAGAGGAAGGCAGAGTGGGACAGGAGCTTGCAGAGAGTCTGCCTACTGTCCATCAGTTCAGTACCATGTTTTAGGGGCTGCCTGGTTTGGGGAGCCAAGGAGACCTGGGGGAGTGAGAATGTGGAGGGGAAAAAAACCCAGTGGAGAGATCCACGCTGGTCCTCGCAGCTCTCTGCAGAGTTCCTCTTAGGTTAGAAAGTGTTGTGAAATTCCAGACTGATGAGCGGAAAGCTAGTATGACAGAGTCCCTTGGGGTTTACTGATTCTTAGTCACCTGGGATTCTTTTTCCTCTCCCTAGCTATTATATATAAATTAGGGAGTCAAGGCAAAATCAAGCCCATAGAACCAGTGGTGCTGTTCCTCCGAGCTCAGCCTTAAAGATTTCTTCTGACTTGAAGTATTCCTCTGCCTAGAATCCTGTAAATATTCCATAGTCAGGGACCAGCAGTTAGCGTAATGGCTATGTCGCTGGACTCCCACATAGTCAACTGCGGTTCAACTCCCGGACCCGGTGGCTTAAACTCACACCGGGCATGTGTGCGTGCGTGCCCAAGATCCCGAGAGGAGAATGGAGGAGAAGGGATTGCGGTGTGGCCATCCCCCCCCTGGGGGAGGGGGTGATTTCTCTCTTTCTGTCTGTCTGGCAAACGCAAGCGCCCTATAGCAAAAACCTCTCAAAAAAGAATAAAATAAAAATTCCATAGTCATACAGGGAGAAGTAACCAAAAAATGGAAGAGTGCATTTAATTTGCTTCAGTCTTATAAAGTTTTTTACTAATAAGTCTGAAATTTGTGTTAGGGATCTTGGGTAAGAAGCTATGCATAGGGCTTAACAATTTATTTGCCTTTATTATATGTATATATATTTAAGTTGTGTATGAGAATGTGTGTGAATGTGCATAAATGTGTGTGTGTGTGTCTGTGTGTGTGTGTATGTGTATGTTATTGGAAGCCTTGAGTTTGTGTATGTCTCCCATCATTTGTCAGTACTCTCCAATGTTGGTCAGAATCTGCTTTTTTCTTTTAAGATTTTTTTTTTTTTTTTTTATTGTCATAGAGTGTGTATATTCACCAGAGAGACAGAAACAATGATAGGGAAAGTGAGAAATCACCCCCAACGGAGGATGACCATGCCACAGTCCTTTCTTCTCTAATCTCCTCCAGGGATTTTGGACACACATCCACACACACCTGGTGTGAGTTTCAAGCAGCTGTTTCAGTCCCAGAGTTTCAGTCTGGGACTCAAACAGCAGTCAGCTGTGTAGGAATCCAGAGCTTTAACAAACATGCTTTAACAACCCCAGAATCTGTATTTTTCCTTTTTTCTTCTTCTTCTTTTTTTTTTTTTTTTTGTTTTATAACTTTATTTGAAAACCAGCAGTTAGTTCTCATCCACATTGACTGCTTGTAGACTTTTTTTTTTTTTGGAGAGGTTTTCGCTATAGGGCGCGTGTGCTCGCCAGACAGACAGAGAGAGACATAGAGACAGAAATCGAGAAATCACCCCCCAGGGGGGATGGTCACGCTGCAATCCCTTCTCCTCCGTTCTCCTCTCGGGATCTTGGGCACGCACGCACACGCGCCCAGCGTGAGTTTTAAGCCACCGGCTCCGGAACGCGAACCGCGGTTGACTATGTGGGAGTTCAGCGACATAGCCATTACGCTAACTGCTGGTTCCCACTGCTTGTAGACTTTTGAAAGTGCTAACAGGTACATAGGTCATAGTGTAGAGCTTGTTGGGTAAATCTTCATCCTCGTTTTGTTTTCTGGACAGCCGCACATGGATTCAATATGGGCCGTTCCTTATTCCTTTGGCCCAGACAGCTTTGTTGAGCCTGGTATCAATGCGCACATCTGGAGTCCCCATCTCCTTCATGGCAAATTTCCGGATTTCTTTGAGTGCCTGAGGGGCATGTTTCTTGAAGCCCATGCCATGGATGCGCTTGTGAATGTTGATGGTGTATTCCTGGGTCACCACGTCGTTGATGGCAGAATGGCCCTTCTTCTTCTTGCCACCCTTCTTTGCGGGAGCCATTCTGCCCAGCCTAAGTTGGAAAGAAAAATAATCTATATTTTTCTTAATTGCCGGAGGATATGTGTGCTCACTATAGAGAGACAGCTAAAGAGAGAGAGGGAGAAAGATCCCCCACTGAGGTGTGGTCATGCTGCAATTTCTTCTTCATTTCTCCATCCTGTTGAAATTTGAGGTGAGCATGCACACATGTGCTATGTGTTTTTCTTTTCTTTTTGAGAGAGTTTTACTATAGGGTGCGCGTGCTCGTCAGAGAAACAGAGAGATAGAAAACCGGAAATCAACCCCCAGGGGGGATGGCCACACCACATTCCCTTCTCTTCCGTTCTTGTGATCTTGAGCATGCACACATGCATGCATGCACATGCACCTGGCATGAGTGTTAAGCCTCCAGGTCCAAGCTTGAACTGCAGTTGACTGCATGAGAGTCCAGCAACATAACCATTATGCCATCTGCTGGTCCCATTGTATGTGTTTTTCAAGCTGCCAGGGCCGGGATTTGAACCTTAGTTGTCCATGTAGGACCCTGAGCTCTTAACCAGTATGCCACAGGTTGGTCCCGCATTTTTTTTTCCCCCTTTAAGTTCTTTCTCTCATGAGTAAGAGATAGACAAGCACCCCCCAACAGTCTTCATGCTGAGTTCCACTGGTAGCTTCAGCCAGCCCAGGATCATGGACACGTACATTCCGATGTCTAAGGGGTCTCTGGATGTGAACCCAGAACCTTCCCATGTGGGAATCTCAAAGTATTATGGTACTGTTGCACCACATGTGCCTCCAGCACCTGCATTTTAACAGGCTCCTCGCCATGGTTTTCCACATGTAAGTAATTATGACAGTTTGTGTTCTTTCTTTACTCTTCCTCATGGTTGTGCTCTGATGAAACATATCAGATTTATTGGCTCCCCTGCCTTGGCATCAGTGCCCTCTGAAGATTGAAAAGGGCTATATTCTCAGACTTATAAAGCCCCAAGGTCTCTGGTGAGCTCTAAATAGCTCATCAGCTATGTCTGCAGACAGCCTATCCCAGAAAGGAAAGACAAACAAACTGAGGCGGGTGTGAGTCTGCTGGGAACACTTCAGGACGTCCTGGGAGGACCAGAGGAGAATTGGGAAGCAAAGCTGACGGGGAAATGCAGGGATGGATGGGAGCTGAGCCTTCGGGCACTGGGCCATTCTCTCAGTCATTGCTGGCCGTTGCCACCCCCTTCCACGGAGATGACTGAGGCTACTTGATTTGGAGCTGCAGTTTTTTGGAGTTGTCACCCTGTCAGCCTGAAACTGAACTTCATACCTTTACTGTTTCATTTAGGACTTGTACCCAGCAGCTTTTGTTGAAAAATCTTCTATAGAAAAAGAAGAGAAAATAATTGTAATTCATTCATTCACTGGGTGATAACCAAGGTACAGGCCCAGTTCCCAAGGCCTGTAAGGCTCTCTTCAGAGCAGTTAGAATACATGGGGTAGGATTGAGACAAGGGCCCTATTGTATTCTCAAAGCCAGACATTGTAAAGAAATCATGGAGATTAATTGCACAACCATTTATTTTTGTATTTTATTAATTATGCATTAATAAAAATGGAAACAGATACATTTTTATACATTTATTCAGATACGTTTATTTCATAGGTATTTATTTGACTTTTTTAAAAGAGGTTTTTTGCCTTAAGGCACATGTGCTGGCTGGAGGGAGTGAGACAGAGACAGTGAGAGAGAAAGTGAGAAATCAACCCCCAAGAGGGGGTGGACACACCACAGTCCCTTCTTCTTCATTCTCCTCCTGGGACTTTGAGCAAACATGCACAAGTGTCCGGCATGAGTTTCAAACCAGCAGGTCTAGGACTCGAACTGCGATCAGCCATGTAGGAGTCCAGCGACGTAAACACTGTGCTATCTGCTGGCCCCGATCTTTCTTTTTCTTAAGTATTATTTATTTTATTCATGATGGAGGGCACATGCTGGTGTCAGATACTTTCTCTGGTAGGGGAAAAATACACAAGTGACAATTGCAGCCTAGTGTGATGGATCCCATAGTGATGGTGTGTACATGTGCTAGGCACATAGTGGGAGGTTTACCTAATTCTGTCTGGGGGATTTGGGAAGGACCTCACACATTTGAGCTGTATTTGAAGGAGTCCTCTAGCTCAGTGAAATGGGAGTAATGCAAGCAGATTTTACAGCCTGGACAAAGGTCAGGGAATAAGAGAACTTGACATATCTGAGGAACTCTAAGTCATTTGGTAACATTGATATTATTGATATTAGGGACAATAGCTGTAGCAAATTATAGTTTGCAGGCCAAATCTAGCTTACCACCTATTTTTTCTTCTTCTTTCTCCCTCTCCCTTCCTCCCTTCCTCCCTTCCTTTCTTCCTTCCTTTCTTCCTTTCTTTCTTTTTTTTGTTTTGCTACAGAGTACATGTACTTGCCGGAGAGAGAGAGAGAAAGAGAGAAATCACCTCCCTGGGGAACGGTCATGCCACAGTCCCTTCTCCTCCACTCTTTCGGGATTCTGGACGCACATGTACTCACACCCAACACATTTCTCAAGCCACCGGGTCTGAGCTTAGAACCATGAAGTTGGCCGTGTGGGCTCTAGCCACCTTAATGACCATGCCACTGGCCAGCCTATCTACCCTTTTCCCCCCAAGAGTAGTTTTAGAGACTAAATGGTGGTACAGCAGTAAAATGCAGTGCTCTGTGAGACTGACCCACCTGGGAAGTTTCCAGACTTGCATCCAGGTCCTCCTTGAGTATGCCAGGCATGTGTGCATGTGCCCGTGGTCAGGGCTGGCTGAGGCTGAGGGTAGATTGCAGCATCAAGACTCTGTTGGGGGTTCTCTCTCTCTGTCTCTGTCTTTCTTGCTAATGGAAGAAATAAACTTAAAAAAAAAAAGAAAGATCTGTTTTAGGTTTACAGCAAAATTGAGCAGAAGGTCCAGAGTTCTCATGTACCTCTGTCTCACACATACAGAGCATTCTCCTTTATCAGTGTCTCCACTAGAGTGTTGCATTTGTTAGAATGATGATCCTTTGTACATTGACACATCATTTTCACTCCAAGGGCATGAGTTTAAGCTGCCGGGTCTGGGACTTGAACTGTGGCCGACCACATGGGAGTCCAGCGACATAGCCATTATGCCAACTGCTGGTCCCAATATTTCATATATCTTCTTTGGAGGTATGTCTGTTCAGGTCTATTGCCATTTATTTATTTGTTTGTTTGTTTATTTATTTATTTATTTATATTCATTCATTTATTTATTTATGGCATAATTGTCTTCCTATGTTGCAATTCTGTTGGCCTCCTGAGTGGCTGGGACTACAGATAACCACCATGCCCAGATTTTTCAGGTGGGCCAGGAATTGAATCTGGGCCTCTCATGTGTCCTTAATTGCCAGGCAGCAGTGTCTTGCCAGCAAGCACCACTGAGGCTGGTTCCTTGCCCACTTTTTAATTGAGTTGTTAATTTTCTCACTGCCTTTTTTTTTTTTTTTTTTGAGAGATGTTTGCTATAGGGCACATGCGCTCGCCAGGGAGAGAGAGACAGAAAGTGAGAAATCACCCCACAGGGAGGAAGGCCACAATGCAGTCCCTTCTCCTCCATTATCCTCTTGGGGATCTTGGGCACACACACACACACGTGCCTGGCATGAGTTTTAAGCCGTTGGGCTCGAACTGCGGTCAACTACGTGGGCGTCCAGCAGTGTAACCATCACGCCATTTTCTAGTCCCTCTTATTGTTGAATGTTAAAAGTTTTTTGTATTTCTAGATACCAGTCTTTTATCACATATATGTTTTGCAAATATTTCTCCCAATCTGTGACTTGTTTTCTTATTCTCTTCACCATTTTTTTTTTAAGTTTTTGCTATAGGGCATGTGTGCTCACCAGAGAGAGACAGACAGAATGAGAAAGTGAGAAATTGCCCCCAGCAGGGATGGCCATGCCACAATTCCTTCTCTTCCACTTTCCTCTCAGCAATTTGAGCATGCATGCACATGTGCCCAGCATGACTCTCAAGTTACTGGGCTCAGGACTCAAACTGTGAAACTAGGGACCAGCAGATGGCATAATGGTTATGTCGTTGGACTCCCACGTAGTTGACCATGGTTTGAGTCCCAGACACAGTGACTTAGAAAAGTCATGCCAGGTGCATGTGTGTGTGTGTGTGTGTGTGTGTGTGTGTCTGTCCAAGATCCTGAGAGGAAAATGGAGAAGGGATTGCAGTGTGGCCACCCCCTGGGGTGTGATTTCTCCTTTTCTGTCTCTCTGGTGAGCACACGCGCCCTGTAGCAGTAGTCTCTTAAAAAACAAAAACAAGAAGCTATGAAGCTTGCCATGTGAGATCCAGCACTTCAACCACCATGCTATCAGCTGGCCCCCATACCAACTGTTTTTGTAAATAAGGTTATGTTTGAATATAGTCATACTCATTAATTTACTTGTTGCCTGTGGTTACTTAAGCTAGTGAAGTAGTTACAGCGGAGAGTATGGTAGCAAAGCCTAAAACGTGTACTATCTGGCTCTTTATATGACATTTGCTGATCTGTGTTGTAGGAGATGTTAAAGGTAAAGCCTGTTCACAAAGGGCTTTTTATCCTTCACTGAATTTAGACTTTATTTTTTAGGGGCAGAAAACCACTGAATTCTGAGCAAGGGTGTCACATGCTATTTCTGTGGTAAATTATTTAGGAAAATAGTCTCATTAGTGAAGCTGTGTTAGGGTTCTTTGCAGAAAACAGAAACCATCCCAGGTATTTTGCAGGAAGGGGTTTAACATGGGAAATAGGTACTTATAAAAGCTGTTGCATAGGCTAGCACAGCAGAAGTAAGCAGTCCTCTTTGGTTTTTAGCACAACCCTCCACTGTCTGGATATCTGGAAACTGCTGCTGCCTCTACTGCCACCTCACACATACGAAGGTGGTGTCTAGGCGGAGAGAGATGGAGTCTGTAGGAGCCCCTGCCAGTCACAACAGGATGGATGGCTTCTGCCTGCCTTGTGCTTCCCAAATCCCCTGCATGTGCTTCTCATTGGTACAACCTAAATCACATCCCACACTTACAAAGGAGTCTGAGATTTTTCTGGTCCCTAAAATGAGGGGCTGAGAGAGAGGAGGCATGTGGAATAGAGAGGATGGGAATTACACACTCAGGAGTTGAGACTACCATGAGGGACCAGTTAAGAGGCCTATTGTAGTAACTGGTGAGGTAGGAATTGATAACTAGCTGGGGCCAGCAGGTGGCATGGTGGTTAAGGGCGCTGGACTCTTACATGCTCGATCACAGCTCGAGTCCTGGGCCTGGTGGTTTTCTTTATTTTTTTTTAAGAATTATATTTTATTTAATTTTATTCATTGTCATTATTAGTTATTTTTTAATTAAAAATGTTTTTGAAGTTGACCAGAGAGAGAGACAGGGAGAGAAGGAAAGTAAGGAAACAAGCTGCCAGGTCTGGGACTTGAATTATAGTCAGTCCTGTGGGAGTCCAGCCTCCTTAATCACCACGCCACCTGTCGGCCCCAACTTTCTCACTTTCCCTCTCTCACTCTATCCCTCTCTGGTCAAATTAAAATAAATAAATAATTGGGAACCAGCAGTTAGCGTAATGGCTATGTCGCTGGACTCCAACGTAGTCGACCGCGGTTCACGTCCCGGACCCGGTGGCTTAAAACTCACGCCGGGCGCGTGTGCGTGCGTGCCCAAGATCCCGAGAGGAGAATGGAGGAGAAGGGATTGCGGCGTGACCATCCGCCCTGGGGGTGATTTCTCTCTTTCTGTCTCTCTGTCTCTGTCTGGCGAGCGCATGCACCCTGTAGCGAAAACCTCTCAAAAAAAATTAAATTTAAATTAAAAAAAATTCTTTTAAAAAAAGTGGAATTGATGACTAACCTTGGGCAGTGGTGGAATAGAGAAGAAACACCTAGAAATACCTCAGAGATGTAATTGAGAAGGATTGGGTGATAGATTCGAGAGATGAGGGGGAGGCTGGGCGGGAACAGAGGGACCTCCTAGACTCTTAGATTGCGATGTTATTCAGAATAGAGACAATGGGCCAGACAGTGGCTTAGTGGTTAAGGTAGCTGGATCCCACATGGCCAGCTGTGTGGTTTGAGTCAACTCTGCTGCTTAAAAATCACACCTGGAACTTGTGCATGCATGCTCTAAATCCTGAGAGCATAATGGAGAAGGGATTATGACATGGCCATTCCCCCACCCTCACTCCCCACCTCCCACCCCCGGCGGGGTGTATTTTCTTTCTCTCTCTCTCTCTCTCTGGTGAGTGCACACACCCTATAGCAAAAAACAAAAACAAAAAAAAAATGGAGACAAGAAGTGCCGGAGGGGAGGAGTGTATGAAGCTGTCACTTGAAAACCACATCCCAGTGGTGGTTGGCTTTGGTGTTTGGCAAGCTCTGTGGAACATCGGTACTGTAGGGCTCTGTCCCAGAACCATCCCTCTGAAAGTGTACCCATTGGAGGAGGAATGGAAACCAACCTTAAGAGACACAGAGCAGAACGTGTATTCCTGACAATGAACGTAGGGCCAACACGAGGGTCACCACAGTTTAGGGCACAGGAATAATATTTCTACTTTAACAAGATCTGTATCTGGATGCTAGGACTTCTCAGTCGTAGGAAATTGTGATTGAAAGGGAAAGCCAGTAGAAAGGGTCTTGGAAGTCCAGGTGTATGGTGCAGTTTTAGTGTGCCGTTCAAGTGAAGCTGGATCTCACATGGTGACCATGGTTCTAATCCTTGGCCTTCTTGGCTTGAAACACACTGAGCAAGTGTGCAAGTGCCCAAGATCCAGTGGATTGGAGGACTGGAGGAAGGTGATCATGGCATGACCAGACTCGGCAGAGAATGCTCTTCTCTTTCTCATGTGTGCACACACACTCTTAGCACAAATTTAAAAATTAAAATGAAATAAAAGGTCCTGGAGAAATGCCTTTAGTCATGGGAGTTTAGGCAGTGGTGTGGACACGTGATGATGGAAGGCCAGAACAGAAACGCTCTGGACAGATGTGGGTGGCAGGGAGAGGGGCCTGCTTCAGCCGTGGTGTTTGTGGCTGTGCTTGGTAGGATGAGGTTAGACTTTCTTTAAGGATTTTGTTGGAACTGAATGGCCCTTTTTGAAAGTGCCAAGGTCTGTGGAGATGGTGATTTAAGGTTTGGGTTAGCGAGTGTCTTATGATGGCATATCCAATAGCCTAAATAGAACAACTGCTTTCAAACACTGAAACATTTCTATGTTGAGGTTTTCTATTTTATGTTATATAAAAATAGTCACAGAACTGAACACTAGAATTTATATTGCTGTATGTCTCACACACAGCAGTGTGTACTGGGTTTCACAAATCTTATATGTACCCTTAACTTATTGAATATGATGAAGCTATTGCTCTCAGCATTCTTTAGATCTCCCATCCTTAGTTCCATTGATTAGTCAACTTTAGTTAGGCACCTGCTTCTATCGTTCTGCTCAAATACAGCCACAGCAACCCTCTTAACCTAGTTGCAGGTTTAACATTGTGGGTTAGTACTCTCTAGAAACATTTTGTGCCTCAGCTTCTGTAATGATGTGGAATCCCAGAGTATTCCTCCTTTTTTCTTTTTTTTAATGATTTTATTGATCTTTACTATTTAAAATTTAAGTTTGATTCATGCAAAGAAATTATATTCCATGAGTAAGTTGCAGTATTTTATAGGGTAATCAAGAGAGATGTTAAGAAGGTGACCTCTTTTTAAAAATATATTAAAAAATTTTATTTATTATTTTTAAATTTGCTATAGGGCACGTGAATTCACGAGAGATAGACAAGAGAGAAAGAGAGAGAGTAAGAGAGCAAACTATCAGGTCTTTTCTATTTTATGTTATATAAAAATAGTCACAGAACTAAACACTAGAATTTATATTACTGTATGTCTCACATACAACAATGTGTACTGGGTTTCACAAATCTTATATGTACCCTTAACTTATTGAATATGGTGAAGCTATTGCTCTCAGTGTTCTTTAGATCAAACCTTGGTTGGACTCGAACTGTGGTCGATTACATGGGAGTCCAACGACATAGCCGTTACGCTAACTGCTGATCCCAAGGCCTAGCTGTTTTGACATTAGTTTTGCTCCTTCAACTTTCCTTAGTTTTGTATCTGCTTGGTATATTTTTCTCCATACATTTAGTTTCAACCTTTTTGGTCCTTAATTATTATTGGCTTGTCAGGAAAGTTGTGACATATTTTTGCATAGAAAAACATACCATGATTTTCTTGACAACCTAATATTATTATATTATTACTATTTTTTTTTTTTTTTGCCATAGGGTGCATGCACTCACCAGATTGAGGCAGAGAGAGGCAGAGAGAGACAGAGAAAGGAAAAGTGAGAAATCACCACCCTAGGGGATGACCATGCAACATTCCCTTC
The DNA here is from genome assembly GCA_026018925.1 of Tupaia tana. Lineage (NCBI taxonomy): Eukaryota > Metazoa > Chordata > Mammalia > Scandentia > Tupaiidae > Tupaia > Tupaia tana. The sequence continues at coordinate 17,074,180 of JAKSZU010000018.1, read as the reverse complement.
TCCTTCATTCTCCTTTTGGGATTTCGGGTACGCATGCACATGCATCTGCTGTGATTCTCAATCTGCAGGGAGCAAGACTCAGACTATGGTTAGCCATGTGGGAGTCCAGAGCCTTGACCACCATGTCACCTGCTGGCCCCTGGTCCTTAAATTAAAAAAAAAAAAAAATTTATTTAATTTTATTAATTATTATTATTTTTAAAAAATTTGCTGTTGGGTATATGTGCTCACCAGTGAAGGGGGAGAGAGAAAGGGAAGGAGAGAGAGAGGGATTTTTAAAAAATTCAATATGGAGGTCAGCAGGTGGCAGGTGCTGAACTCCTTCCTACATGGCCGACTGAAGTTCAAGTCCCGGACCTCATGACTTGCTTTCTCACTTTCTCCTTCTCTCTCTCTCTCTCTCTCTCTCTCTCTCTCTCTCTCTCTCTCTCTTTCTCTGGTCCAATTTAAAAAAAATGAAATTAAATAATTCTTTAAAAAATTTGATATGATAACTTCTGTCTTTAAACCATCATGGCTAGTCTGTATTATGTTTCTTGATATTGTTGGAGATTTTTTAGGGTATTGATTTTGAATTTCTGTCTTGCCTTTTTTGTTTCCCATCTTTGACTCAACTTTCCACTTTAAGCCTTTGGTTAGCCTGCCTTTTAAAGAAAGGCCTTGTTGAACTGAAGGTATTTTTGACTTGCTGATTATTTGATAATGTAGTGTAAAATTTTGCATCCAATGGTGTAAAGAAAAAAAAAGAACTTACTAATTTGCTCCCTGACTGGAGAGTTTTTTACTTGTTGTTTTTGTTATTATTATTATTGGAGAGTTTTTTTATAAGATGTGTGCACTCACTAAGAGACAGAAAGATAGAAAGCGAGAAGTCACTCCTCAAGGGAGATCCCATTCTCCTCTTGGGAGTTTGGGCGCACATGCACATGCACCCAGTGTGAGTTTCAAGCCTCTGGGTCCAGGACTCGAACTGCAGTTGACCATGTGGGAGTCCAGCAACGTAACCATTATGCCATCTGCTAGCCCCTCCTTGTTTTTAATTATGCTAGAGGATACATGCATGAGAGACAGACAAACAGAAAGCATCTGCCAGTGGGGCCTGGCCATGCCACAGTCTCATTTCCTCCAGCTCCCATTGCATCAGGATCTTGGGCACACTTGTGCCCACCATGTAAGCGACTGGAGCTGGGACTCAAATCCTGGTTGGCCATGTGGGATCCAATTTCCTTTGCATAGCACTTAACTGCTGTGCTATGGGCTGGCATCCTGACTGAAGATTTAGTGTTTGGCTTGACACTGAGTTTTATAGTATATGTATGTACATCATGTCTACTTTATGTGCTTACCAATGACCTTTGAATGTGTAACTCTCTCTCCCCTTCCAACTCCCTGCCTCATGAATCAAGGATTTTATTTATTTATATCAAGGGAGCACCTTAAACGCTAATTTAAAAAATCAGACCTGTGGGATCAGCAGATGGTGTAATGGTTAGGTCGCTGGACTCCCAAGTAGTCAACTGTGGTTTGAGTCCCAGACCCAGTGGATTAAAATTCATGCTGGGTGCATGTATGTGTGCCCAAAATCCTGAGAAGAAAATGGAAGAGAAGGGACTGCGGCATGGCCACCCCCTGGTTGGGGTGATTTTTTACTTGCTCTCTCTCTGTCTCTCTGGTGAGTGCACGTGTCCTATAGCAAAAATCTCTCTGGAAAAAAAAATACAGACCTGTATTAAAAATTGTGCCCTGATAGTTCCCTAAACATTACTTGAAACATTTAGTTCTCCAGCTAACATTTAAAAGTTTAGTTATCTATTGCAGGATGCTGAGTAAGACTTCATCCATTATTACTTTGGATTCCTTGAAATCTTATGTTTTCTGTCATTCATCAGAGCAATGAGTTCAACTTCCTGGAAATACTTGAAAAATAGTTAAGAAAAGTTTGTCCAGCACATTCCAGGTTTTTAACAGTGAGGAATGTTAACTCGTGCAAGTCTGAATCTGATCCCTATTACATGGTGACAACTTTACCAATAAACAAGAATACATTATTCCATGGCTAGGAAGGGAATGAAGATTTGACTCCTCGGTGAAGAATTGGCAAGAACGTTGTTTGCTTTTGTTTTTTAAAATTTTTTGCCAGAGGGTATGTGTGTTTGCCAGAGAGAGACAGACAGAGAGGAAGGGGGAGAGAGGGAAAGCACCACCCTCCCCCAACAAAATGTGGTCATGCCACAATCCCTTCTCCTCCATTTCTCCCTCTGGTCTGGATTTTGGACACACACAGTACATGGCATATTTTTCAAGCTTCCAGGGCTGGGATTTGAACAGTATGGTTAGCCGTGTGGAATCTGGCTCCCTTAGCCACTTGGCCATGGTGCCAGCCCTCAACAAATATTTCTTGAACACCACCTGAGGGACCAAGCACTTGCTAGGTGTCTGGTGTGTAAAGGACATAAAAGAGAAATGGTTCCTACCTCCATGGAACATATTGGACAAAGAGACTGAGCAAATAAAGACATAAACCAATATATAATTACAAACGAAAGCACCGTAAAGGGAACAGTTACCATGTTGGTGAGAGGGAAAAGAAACTTATGATAGCCTGGAAGATAAGGGACATTTAGACCAATGCTTGGCTTCGGAGCCAGCCAGGGAGATGCCAGGGAAGAGTATGCTAGCAAGTGGATTAGCAGAGGCTGTGAACGTCCCTCAGTAGGAGTTTAGGGAGATGTCCACTGAGCACTCTTTCTGGAGCTTGTCTCACTTTTGCTGCATTCCTGCCTTTGGGATTTGTCATGCCTGAATACTTGGAAATAATATTCTGTCCTGTAGTTGTCAGCAGCTTCGAGGTCCTATGGAATGCTTTTAGGTCTGGAGCTGTGGCCCAGGGAGGCTGTCCAGTTCCATCAACACATGCTACCGGGGGAAGGTGAAGACACTTTGCTGGTCCACCTATGAAAGTCAGAGCTCTGAATCGCCTTCAGGGCCAGTCCTGTGCAGACTCTTCCTATACGTGAGTGGATTTCATGGTCCATGACGCTCATCTCCTAAAGTGGGGACATCTTGTGCCCTTCAAATTCAGGTCCAGATGATATCAGGTCATAGGACAAATCATGTACTGCTGTCTCTGTTCAGGGAACCTCAAGTCACTGACTGCTATACGAATTTCAGCTCTCCTACCTTTAGGAGGAGGTTTGAGTGTTCTTCCCCCTCCCGCCCATTAAGCCCCAGCATTTGTGGAATTAGATCAGATGAGTCACAATTTGTTGTCCATTCTCTCAAGATGAATTTTTCAGTCTAATAAATAAAACTGCCACTGTTGAGAGGATGGCTCTGTATTCCAAGTTGAGCAGAAGCAAATGATTTGTCTTTCTGTAATTTAGAATGGACTTGGCAGCAGTTTTAGTTTTACCTTCCCTGTCATTTGTGAGGCTGGCAACCTAGAGGTAGGGTGTGGAGTGGAGCCATAAATTACCCTTAGAGACTAGATCAGTCCCATTTTAACTCTAATTGTGCCTTTCCCGTTTTCATGTCTTTGTTTTTACCCCTTCCCCACTTTTTTCTTTTTTCTAACCCACACTTGAGTGGGAAGGAAGAATCGAGAAGGGTATAGGTAGGAGTAGGTTTTTGCTTATTGATGCCTTTGAGTGGTGGAGACTTTTTGTTTTCCCATTACTGCCTCTCGTTTTTGGGTTTTTTTTTTCATGCTTCTATTTTAAGTGACTGTTTCTTGCTGGTTCTGTCTTACTGGAAACTGGCCCAGTACCACTCAGTTTTTTTTTTTCTTTCCATGCTGCTATTAAAAGACAATGACCAGTTAAGAGTGTGGGGAGGAGGGACAAGTTGAAAACAGGAGCCCTCTTGGCTCTAGTAAATCCCAGGCAAGTATCGATTCCCCGGATTGGAATGTGAGACAAGTTTAAATTTATTGGGCAATTTTAGCTGCTATTCTTGCTTTACTTAAAATGGAGGAAAACCAATGATCAGTTATACTGTGAAACTTGTCTTCCGGTTGAATTTCAATACCGACAGGCCTGAATCTGAAGTCTACGAACTTCCCTTTCACAGTCTGGGCCTCTTTTACCAAGATAGAAAAGTATGCTTGGTACCTGGTATTCAGCCAGCCATGAATTTTTGACATTCGTGAGAGATTTTAAAGAACCTCCACATTCAATAGTATAGAAATGCTTGTAGGGTCCTGAATTTTGTCTAAATCACAATTCTAACAGTGTTCTTGTGTTTTGCTTTTTTGTTTGTTTGTTTTGTTTTGTTTTTAGCATATCCACAAAACAATAAATTACCTGCCTTTTAGAAGTTTTGCCCACTTTTATTTTTTCTCATTTTTAAGAATTTTGTCAGAGAGCATGTGTGCTTGCCATAGAAAGACAGCGAGAGGAGAGGGAGAAAGCACCTCCCCGATAGGGTTTGGTCGTACCAGTTCTTTTTCTGACATCTTTCTGTCCTGTTAGGATTTGGGGCAGTCATGCACATGTGCCTGGAGAGTTTAAGCCACCAGACTGGCAGTGGGGCACATGGGCTCAGGCTTCCTTAGCCACTAGGCCACAGAGCCAGCCCCTGTTTTTTCTTATTTGATAAAGTAGGGATATAGTTTAAAAATTTTATTAGCTTGCAGGGTCAGCAGGTGGTGTGGTGGTTAAGGGCGCTGGATTCCCACATTCTCAACTGCAGTTCAAATCCTGGACCTGGCGTCTTCTTTCTCGCTCTCTCTCCCTCTCTCCCTCTCTCCCTCTCTCCCTCTTTCCCTCTCCCCCTCTCTCCCTCTCCCTCCCTCTCTAGTCAAATTAAAGTAAATAATAAAGTTAAAATAATTATGAAAAAAAGTTAGTTTGCTATAGGGTGTGTGTGCTTGCCTGAGAGAAAGAGAGAGACAGAGAGAAAAAGTGAGAAATCCTTCCCCAGGGAAGATGGCCATACCATAAAATCTTCTTCCCTTGGGATTTTGGGCATGCCCATGTGCCCGCTGTGCTCTTCAAGTCACCGAGTCCAAGACTCAAACCATGTAGTCCGCCATATGGGATCTAGCTGCCTTAACCTCCACACTGCCTGCTGACCCTAATGAAATGTTTTTGTAGTAGTTAAAACACACAAGTAATTTTTTTTTAATTAAGTATATCTAGGTATAATTTACAAATAGTAGAATTCACACTTTGTAGATTATAGTTCTGTAAATTTTGGTAAAAGCTTACAGTTGGGGGACCAGCAGTTAGCGTAATGGCTATGTTGCTGGACTCCCATGTAGTCAACCGCGGCTCGCGTCCCGGACCTGGTGGCTTAAAACTCACGCTGGGCGCGTGTGCATGCATGTCCAAGATCCCGAGAGGAGAACAGAGGAGAAGGGATTGCAGTGTGGCCACCCCCCTGGGGGGTGATTTCTCGCTTTCTGTCTCTGGCTGGGTGGCTGGCGGGCGCATGCGCCCTATAGCAAAAATCTCTCAAAAAAAAAAAAAAAGGGAACCAGCAGTTAGCGTAATGGCTGTGTCGCTGGACTCCCACGTAGTCGACCGCGGTTCGCGTCCTGGACCCGGTGGCTTAAAACTCACGCCGGGCGCGTGTGCATGCGTGCCCAAGATCCCGAGAGGAGAATGGAGGAGAAGGGATTGCGGCGTGACCATCCCCCCTGGGGGGTGATTTCTCGCTTCCTGTCTCTATGTCTCTCTCTGTCTGTCTGGCGAGTGCACGCGCCCTATAGCGAAAAACCTCTCCAAAAAAAAAAGAAAAACAAAACAAAAAAAACTACAATATATAAAGAATGCTCAAAACCCAGCAATAAAAAAAATGGGGCTGGCTCGATGATTAAGGCAGCCAAATCCCACATGGTCAACTGCATAGTTTGAGTCCCAGACCAGCAGCTTGTGAAACACAGGGCATGTGTGTGTGCATGTCTAACATTCTGAAAGGAAAAAGAAATGGAGATGAAAGGATGTGTGAACATCCCCCAGGGGGAGTGCTTTCTCCCGTCTTGGTCCTTTCTTTTCAGAGAGCATACACATCCTCTGGAAATCTTTAAAAAAAAAAAAAAAAAAAAAAAAAAGGCGGGGGGGGCGGGGATGTTCAACATCATTTGTTCTTAGGGAATTAGGAAATGCAAATTAAAGTTACAATGAGATACTACTACATCCCATATATTGTAGATTTAAGTTCATTATCGATATGTACTTTGTAGTCATTGGAATGTCTTTATTTTCTTAACAGTTTTTGGGAGACAGTTTTCAATTTCAGTGAAGCTAAGTAAATGCTTTTAAATAAATGTTTCACCCTTGGGTTATCTGGTGGTGTGGTGGTTAAGGCACTAAAGAAATTTTTTTTAGTTTTGCCCTAGGGCGTGTGCACATGAGAAATCACCACCCAGAGGGGATAGCCATGCTAAAGTGTAAACCCTCTGAGGTCAGGGACTCTAATTTGTTGCCAGCCCTAAAACAGGACCTTGTACTCAGGCAATAACAGTTGAGCACAGTTCATTGGCTTTCATGAAGAGCGAGGCGGATGTCCGAGACATCCAAGGCTCTGGCTGTCAGGGTGCAGCTGAGGCCAGTGCTGCAAATGTCAGAACTTAAATGGCAAGGGGCAGCCAAGAGCCCTCTCCTGAGACCTCATCTACTTCGACTCTGCCTCGAGAAGCACGGAGAATCCCAGAGCCTTGACATCGATTGACTTTCCTTAGGCAGACCTAAGTTCCTGAGGGGAGGGACTTAGGTGAGGACACACCAGCATTCTGAAAATGGCATGCCATAAAGAGAGCTGAATTTCTGTAACCAGGTGACTTGAAACCAATTGTGGAGTTTGGCCTGACTGGTGTGGCCCTTCAGCTCTCTTCTGACTGTCCCCCAAATGGTGGGAGAGATCAAGCCAAAGTTGAAGTCACTGGTGGAGCTGAAGCCAGGCCGGCTGTGGTGGAGCATGGCGCATCTCCACCCCATCACCCCACATTTGTCCTGGTGCTATTTTGGCTTATGGTGTGTGGTTTCAGCACTTGGGCCAACTTTTAATCACGACACAATCCCATCTTTTAAGAGTGAATCCTTGAAGAGAGGAAACTGTTGATGAGAAGATGTTCCCCAAATGTTGAGGCCTTCTTCCTTCTTTTTCTTCTGAATGTTTTGTTTTAAAAGTTAACACAAGAGTAAACTCCATATTTAGGGCAGCAGGAGAATCTGGGGAAAGGGTATGTGTGTGTGTGGTGTGGTGTTGGGAGGAGGCGGCGGCAGCGGGGGTGGCGGCTGGCCATGGGCAAGGAGGCAGCAATTCACACAAAGTGGTCCCAGCTGCCCCTGGTTTACGGGCTAATCCCGGCCCTGCTCCAGCCTGTCATTCAGGGTAAGCTGCTATCATTAGTGGTTAAACATTTCTGAAAGTATTCTCTCTCAACTCTGACCGCATGCCCTTTTGGGGAAGGGAGGGAGGAGCCAGGAGAGTAATGGGCCTCACCCTGTTGTCATGCCCAGCTGCTCTGCAGAGGGACATGCAGCCCTGGGGACTGGAAGTAATCAGGGACTCTCAGGGCCTGTGCGGCTGACAGAACTCATGTTGATGTTGTCTTTTCTGTGCTCCTGAAGGGATACAGCCCTCTCCTGGGGGCTGCACGTCCCAAACCAGAGAGGCTTTTTCATCCTCGTAAGGGGATTCTTGGCTGAAATAAACCTTCTATTAACCAATTTTCTCTCCCTGGAGCCCTGTGCCCTCAACACGTATGCACACATGTAACACATGGTTGCCAGTTTGCTAAGGGCCGCCTTTCCCTTTGGAACTCTGTGCACATTCTGCTTTCGATGAGTTGTGGTAAAATGCTTAATACTAGCATTTCTTCCCATGAAGTGGGGACTTTGAAATATTTTTCTTTGACTGAGGTGTGGTTGACAGCTTTTGATTTATGAAATTAGCTCAGGGAAAAATAAGATGGAAAAAGAGAGTCCGAATTGAATCTTTATTTCCATAGTTGAGCCGTACCCCCGCTCCATTTTTAACTGCCACGCAGTCTTTGGATACGAAAGACTGCGGAATTTCATAGGTTTCTTTTTTTTTGACCCAATAAAAACATTTTTTTTCTTTTTACATTTTGTGTTTTCTCCCATTACTCAAAGAGTGTACAGGCTCAATGAAGGGAACTAGAAAAATCTAGACGAACACACAGGGTGAAGCTGAAATGTCCGTATTTCCAGCATCTTTGGATAACCACTGCTAAACATTTGGGTTTCTGTCCGTCTTGCCAGAAAAATCTGTTTCTTGGGCTAGAGGAGGTCGTTGGGAGGGTGTGTTTCATAGTCCCCTAGGAACCTCCTCTTTATTGTGCTGTAAGTTTGTCCCAACACACTGGACCAGACCCCTGACACCAGCAGGGCTGTTCTGGTGGGTGTGCATATTCCCATGGGAAACTTTCTGTTCTTTATCTTCATCTCACCACAGGCCAAGTGACTGGTAAAAGAATAGTCCATGAAGAATTTAGCTTAAATCCAGGGACCCCTATCCTCCAACCCGAGAGCATGGGCTGACCAGATGGTGGTGCAGGGTTAAAACATCACACACTGCAGTGCTGACCCACAAGGAAGTTTCCTGGTTTAAGTCCGGAGACCTCTCTGAGTATGCTGGGCATGCGTGTGCTCATAATAGGGCTGGCTGAAGGCTGGGTGTGGATCATGACAGTCAGGCCTGTGCTGGGTGTTCTCTTACTCTTTCTCACTCTCTGTCTCTCTCTCTGTGTCTCTCTTGCTTATGGAGGAGATAAATTAATAAACTTCAAGTGAACAAAGATCATGGGCCCTTGAGGTCAAACTCCTTGGATTTGAATTGTTTTTGTTTACTTCCTATAGAACTTCTCTGTTTTATATTATCTGTAAAATGGGTATTATCTGATGTCAGATTTTTCTGCCGCTAGATCTTATCCTTTTCTTTATGATTTACACCCAGTGTGATTTAGACCCATTGCTCCCCATTGTTTCTCACTTACTTGGACTGTTGGCTAACTTTTTTGGGATATAACATGTTGACTAAAGTTGTTTAATGCTTTGTATTAATCGACTTTTGGTTCCTTGGGAGTCATTCTAGCCATAGAGAAAATGGATTTGGTTAAGTTTTGGGCTCTTTTTGCCTAATGGGAGAACTATTTCCTGTCCAGTGATTCTTGTTTATTTCTAACATTTGAGCCCAATAAAAATAATGCAATGGTCACAGGATATTTTGCCAGTTTTTTCAGAAGTGGGGGCAATTCACCTCAGATTTGTTTACTTCAAGTGGAAAAGTTTACACAAAGTTGCCTTCTGGGCTTTTCCCAAGAAGGAAGCTTCCCTGGGTCTCTCTGCTTAGAGCAGCGTCTGTTGAGTCAAAAACTAGAGGGGTTATTAAAGGTTTCCAATAAATAGTAAGAGAGGGAGTTTGATGAGTTGTGTAGGATATCCTTGTTCTTAGTGACTTAAATCTGTCTGCTCTATACTTTGAACCCCCAGGACGCACAGACATCCAGGTGGTTCAGCCAGAACACCCGCAGCAACTGGAGAGCACAGCCCTGGTTCTAGGAACCGGCATCGGCAGCCCATCAAGAACGCAAGCCACAGTGGCTTGGCCAATGGCACAGGTGAGTGATAGCACAGCACATCTGCCTGGACCACAGCAGTGGGCCCTCACCTGGCCTAACCTGGAGTTGGGACTCTGCCTACCGACTCAAAACGAAGGGTGGGTGAGAGAAGCCTCCAGAACTATGGTGGATTTGAATCTGTCAGTCTTTCCAGTGACCCATTTTCTTTCATCTCTGGCTTATTCTGGGTAGCCAGAGTCTGTCTCCATATTACTATGCTCTTCTAAAATATTCCTTTGCACAACAATAAAAAGAACTGTTTTTCTAATCATTGCTTATTACAATTGGATTTTATTTGTGGAGGATATCTTATTTGTATAAGACAAGTTTTATTTCCCTAATTCAAGGAATTAATCAGAAATAGGGAGCAGAGGACTATGCATTGTTGCTAAGGAGTGACTTGGGCAAGATGGCAGGACAAGTGAATGGACTGGGATGCTGACCAGGACTAAAGGCAGATCCCACTGAGGAATGTGCTGTGGACAGTCCCAACTGAGGGGAGACGTCCTGTCCATATCCATGTAGAATGTCTCTGCCTTGGGCTCTGCTTCCCTTTAAGTGGACAGAGAAGGACCTATTTCAAACAGATTTTTTTTTTGATCCTGTTTTTCTTATCAGGAGAGTGTCAGGAAAAATGAGGGGGAAAATTAATATTTTTGAACTTCTTGGAGATTATTAAATCTGTAATGACTTCCTGTCATTTGGTAATTTGTCTTTGTTTAAAAGAATTATTTTATTTATTATTATTATTTAAAAAATTTGGCATATGTGCATGCAAGAGAGAGTGACAAAGCAAGCTGCCAGGTTCGGGATTTGAACCACAGTCTGCCACATGGGAGTTCATTGCCTTAACCACCATGCTGCCTGCTGGCCTGCTGATTTGTTCTTTTTCTTGGAGGGTTTTTTTGCTTTAGGGTGTATGCACTTGCCAGACATCAGGATTTTGGCCACACGTGCACACGTGCCCTACGTGAGTTTTAAGCCACCAGGTCCAGGACTCAAACCGTGGTTGACTATGTGGGAGTCTAGCAATATAACCATTATGCTGTCTGTAATTTGTTTTAATTTGGGGAAGTTGGGAAGGGACATAGATGTTTGTTTTGATAGGCACTGGGTAAGGGAATACAGGTGTTTACATTGATTAGTGACATTGAAAAAATGTTTTATATGCTTGTGATAGCAGAGCTATGACATGAAGGACATATGTCTCCATATGAGCATTGTCATTGCATTGCCACTAACCTGTGTGTGACAAATGTATTGAATAGAAGAAATCTGTTTGGGTTAATGATGGTAACTTACTGTTCTGTGGCTGCACTGGGTGGAGACTTCCAAGTCCCTGATGGTAGCTTATGGTGCCTGGTTACCTTGTTGACTGCAATGGACTGCAGGGTGGAGTGCTGTGTTCAGTAAGGATTATGGTGAGCATGGTGGCCTGACTTCCTCCCTGGAATTTGGGACCTCCCCAAAGGAACTGAATTAACCAGCTTGCCCTGAGTTTTGGGGAGGTTTCTTTTTTCTTTTTTTTTTTTTTTTTTTTTTTGCTATAGGGTGCGTGCACTTGCCAGAAAGACAGAGAGAGACAGAAAGATAGAAAGCAAGAAATCACCCCCTGGGGGGATGGCCGTGCCGCAATCCCCTCTCCTCCATTCTCCTCTCGGGATCCTGGGCACGCATGCACACACGTCTGGCATGAGTTTAAGCCACCGGGTCTGGGACTCAAACCGCGGTCGACTACATGTGAATCCAGTGACATAGCCATTACGCTAACTGCTGGTCCTGAGTTTTGGGAATCAGAATGTGCTGTAGGTGAGGCATCCTAGTGGCTGTGGTCTCAACTCACCTGGTGCTCCTGTGCCAACTACCATGTCTGAGTGCTAGAACATGCAGCAGTAGCATGGCCTCGCCTTCTCATTGGTGTGAAGGAGAGAGTGAGGTGGGGGCCATGGACTGTGTTGTAGGGAACCATGTGCAGCTGTGTGAGCACCAGTCAGTATGCTTTTCTTTGCAATATCAGTCGCTCATGGAGGTAGGCCAGTGTTTACAAAGGGGGAGGGACACTGGCTTTTGGAACCAGTTGTTTCCCAGATACAGTGGCTGAGACACCAACCACTTGATTCTTCCAGACGCTATGTTATCATAAGAGTGGTTTCCCTCAACCATCTCTGCTCTTCTTTTAAAAACTAATGGTAAGTTGACTTTCTATGGTGATGGTCTTTAAGTCACTCTTTGTGGACATTTAAATGGGTCTGTTTGGGGCCAGCAGGTGGTGTGATGGTTAAGGCAACTGGTTTCCTAAATGGCCAACCACTTTTCTTTTTTTGGAGAGGTTTTTGCTATAGGGCACGTGCGCTCGCCAGGAAGACAGAGAGAGACAGAGAGACAGAAAGTGAGAAATCACCCTCCTCCATTCTCCTCTCAGGATCTTGGGCATGCACACACACGTGCTCAGCGTGAGTTTAAGCCACCGTGTCCGGGACTCGAACCGCGGTCGACTACATGGGAGTCTAGCGACATAGCCATTACGCTAACTGCTGGTCCCATGGCCAACCACTCTTCAAGTCCTGGATCCAGTGGCTTGAAAAGCATGATGGACGCATGTACACATGTGCCTCAAATACTAAGAGAATGGAGGAAAAGGATTGCACATGGCCATCTCCTCTCCTCGCTTACCCTTTCTCTGTCTCCTTTCCAGCGAGCACACTCACACCCTATGGCAAAAACCTAAAAACAAAAACCAAAAACAGGCCTGTATTTCCCCTGCCTGCATTTTAGGTGCCTTTGGTTATTGTCCTTATCTCCAGGAACATTATATTCTAGCAGATGAGGTAGGTGCCAGCCATGTTTTCAGAAAGCCAAGTATCTCTAAACCCAGATCACCTTGATAATATTTTATGATGTTGTATCTGAATGCCCAAACCATTTCTAAAACTCATCTGTGAAGAGCAGCGGTTATAGTGTAGAAATTTCTGCCCATTAGAATATGAAGGCCTTGGCTTCCCTCTCTCCCCTTCTTGCTGTGAAGACAGTATGCCTTTACCTTACAGGTAGCCTAGGCACATTAGTGTCTATTCAAAGGGAACAGATAGGTCCTTCTCTGCAGGAGCAGGCAGAAGCTCCTCTCTGGCACAGTGTGGGACTAGAAGGGAACGTGAATGAGGACATCTTCATCCCTCAATGCACAACTGTGAGAACTATAAGGTCCAGTTCCAAGATGGTGGCGGTGGGGAGCCAGGCCTCCGGGAAGCGCGTTTACAGACATACATGATTTATTTAGCAGGCTCTTTGGCTGTGCACTGCAGTCATGCATGAAAAAGACATTTGGGGCAAAACTGGAGTTCCAGGTGGTTTTGGTGTGTTGTCACAACTGTAGAGTATTCATTTTCATAAAACAAGAGTGAATGGCAGCCTGTCTATATAAACGTGCTAAGTTTTAGAAGTGGTGGAATTGAGAAATAGACTAATGGTGTAGCACTTCATTGTAACTTCTGTGAAATGATTTACTTTCTAATTCTTGATTGAAAACTTTACCCAAAAAATTTTACCTCTTAACTCCTTCCTTAAATGTAATATCCACACACATCAGTCAGGAGTCACATGTGGTCAGATCCCAAGTCCTTGTGTATAATATATACATAAAGACCCAGTGAGTTGCCTGGCCCAAGTTTATTCACTTATGAATTAGGGCAAGAGTATATATCTCGTAAGTCATTATGAGGAATATTGATATAAAACACACCGAGTGCTTGGCTTGATGTCTGGCACGTAGTGTGTGTCCTTTTAATTTCATACAGTTATAATTGTGCATCATAGGTATGTGTTCTTCCTTCACTCCATTATTTTTTATACAGACTTCTGTGTATCTGTGTGGTCTTCTTGTTTACTTTTTAAAAAGTGGTCTCAAAAAAAAAAAAAAAAGTGGTCTCATGCTATTTCACAGTTAATATGCCATAATTCATTTAACCATTCCAAAATTCTTGGGAATTTGCCTATTGTAAAACAAAATCCTGTTGTAAATATCTTTGCTTTCAGCTTTATTACTTGACTCAGGATACACATTTTTTAAAATGAGCTCTAATGTGTATGAAGGTCTTTAGAAAATTAATGGAAGTGCATATTATGAAGAAACATTGCCTGTACTTAAAAATGGCTCACCAGAATAAATGGGTACTTTAATTCTGTGAACTTTTTGAAGTTCTCTCATATTACTAAATTTCCCTTCTAAGAGGATGAATCATAAGCCCAAAGTACTCTGAAATTTTTCTGAACTGGTATGTGTGGTTTATTATTTCTTTCAATCTTATAAATAAACATTGGTTTATCATTTTTGCTAACAGTATTAAGTGCCAACTCCTGATTTAACCTCCTTGCATCTCAGTTTTCTGAATCTCTAAAGGATAAATAATGAAAAACTTTCAGACATTTATTTTAGAGACTCTATAAGCTTTTAATGTATTCTGGGCACAATAGAGACAGAAAGCGAGAAATCACCCCCCAGGGGGGATTTTTTTCCAATTGCTGTAAGATATTCATAAGATTTATCTTTTAAACCATTTTTAAGTATATAAACTCAGTGGCATTAAGTACATTCACAGTGTTTCAGATCTATTTACCACTGTTCCAGAACATTTTCATCATCCCAAACTGAAACTCTGCATCTCATAAACAATAACATTTTCCCCTCCCCACTAACCCTTGATAACCTCTATTCTACTTCCTGTCTCTGTGAATTTGCCTATAAGTACCCCACGTAAATAGAATAACTTGGCCTTTTGTGTCAGGCTTGTTTCACTTAGCATAGTGCTTCCAAGATTCATCCATGTTGTAGCATTGTATCAGAATTTCATTCTTTTTAAGGCTAATATTCCATCTCGTGTGTATCACATTTTGTTTATCTAGTCATTCATTGATGGACATTTCTGGAGTGTTGACTATTCACTTTTAGCTATTGAGTAATGCTGCTATGAGAGCTTTCAGTTCTTTTGTTCATATACCTAAGAGTGGGATTGCTAGATCATATAGTAATCCTGTGTTTAACTTTTGGAGGACCCTCCATATGGTTTTCCATAGAAACAGTACCATTTTGCATTCCTACCAGCAGTGCACAAAGGTTTCAGTTTCTCCACATCCTTGCTGACACTAATTTTTTTTTCCATTCCCCTATCATAATAACCATCCTAATGGATGTGAAGTGTCAAGGTATAAGTTTTGTAAGTTTTTTTTTTTGCCATAAATCATTATTATTATTTTTTTAATCTTAGTTCTGTGATTTTTGTAGACAAGGAGTTTAAAATTTTTTTAAATGGGACCAGCAGGTGGTAGGGTGGCTGAGGGATTGGATCCCACATGGCTGACTCCAGGGTTTGAGTCCGGGGCTTGAAAAACACACTAGTTGTGCATACATGTGTGCCCCAAATCCCAAGAGGAGTATGGAGGAGAAGGGATTGCTATGTGGTCATTCCCCCTAGCGATGAGTTCTCACTTTCCCTTTCTCTCTGTCCCTCTCCAGTAAGTATATGCCCGATGGCAAAAAAATCTTTAAAAAAAAAAAAAAAAAAGTAGTGTCTGAGCATTTGTTTGAGTGTAATTTACCTCTTGCTTCAATAAGTGAAACAATTCTCTCTTATTGCATATAAGATACTTTTTTCTGTTTTCTTTTACTTTTCCTCTTCATGATGTTGTATTAAAAAAAAAAAACAAAACTATCCCACTGGTATTTGTAGTGATTTATGATATATGTATCACTATACTACATATAAAGTATCACTAAATATTTATGTAGTTATATATATTATATATCTTTTTGTATATATAAAAAATGAAGACTGGATATAGAATAATTTTTCTCCATATTGGGATCCTACTATTATAGAAATACTAATTAAATTTCTTCCCTGTGTTTTTACTTAGTGTTTATCACTTACCACATTCTTTTAAAATGTTTTTTTAATTTAATTTTAGAGAGAGATTTTTGCTATAGGGTGTATGTGCTCACCAGAGAGACAGAGAGAGAAAGTGAGAAATCACTACTTGGGAGATGGCCATGTCACAGTCCCTTCTCCTCCATTCTCTCAGGATTTTGAGCATGCATGCACACATGCCCACTGTATTTCAAGCCACTGGGTTCAGGACTCAAACCGCAGTCGACTATGTGGAAGTCTAGCGCCTTAACCACTATGTTACCTGCTGGCCCACCACATTCTTATATACAGCAGGAACTGTCTCTTGTTTTGAGCAAGTCTCAGATGATTTTGGTTATTGGTACGTTATAGTATGTTTTTAATGTCTGGAAGGGCTAGTTCTGCCATCTTAATTTTCCTCCATGATCCCATTTCATAGTCCATAAATTTTCAAAACCAGTTTCAGAGTTTGAATTCTTAGAAGCATGATGGCATGTAAGTGGGAACTGTGTTAATGTTTAAATTACCCAGGGAAGGATTTAACCTTTCTATCAGGTAATATGATATGGTTTTGTCCATTTTAGGTTTTTTCCTTTTTCCCATGCAATTTCACTGCATTTTAAAAATGAAAGCCTTACTCATCCTGTGCCATGCAATAGGAAATATTTTCCTAGTTTTGGTTGCTCTTATGAGGGGCTGGCTGGTCAGCCACATCAGGAATGTAGATGCTCGTATCTTGCAGGCCAGGGAGTTCGGCCGCCTTGCTGTGGACCACCTGTCATGAGCCGATCTCAGTAGTAAAAGCTTCTATCATGGCCAGTGATTACTTTCTGTGAGCCTGAGTGTGGGGACTGAAAAGACCTGTGTGCACCCACAAACCTGTGCTCCACACACACCTCCACATCTCAGAACACACACCGAGCTGGCAGCGGCTTTAGGATTAAGAAAAAGAATTTCCAATTCCTAATTTTTTCTTTTTTTGGCTAACTATAACTAGAATGTGTCTTAGTCCTGAATGAATATGTGATTCATAAAGTTAAAATGTGTAACTAACGTCACAGAAGGAACCTTGTGAAATACCCACAGCTGCAGAAGCCAGAGCTGCTCAATGCCATTTTACCTTCTTACCCCACTTACCCCATACCCAGCCTTTCTTTCCACATGGGAAAGCCAGCTACACCGTCTTCACTCCCCTCCCCCAGTTGTTTTTAACCTCATGGTTCTGGGTATGAGTACTGTTTCTGCTCCTTACAGAGCAAGGTAGCTAAATAGTTGATAAAGGCATGTTTTCTTTTTAGAGGTTTTTGCTCTGGGGCACATGTGCTCTCCAAAAAGACAGAGACAGACAGAAATTGAGAAATCACCCCCCAGGGGGATGGCCACACCACAGTCCTTTCTCCTCCATTCTCCTCTTGGGCATACGCGCACATATGCCTGGCGTGAGTTTAAGTCACCAGGTCTAGGACTCGAACTGCGGTTGACTCCATGGGAGTCCAGCGACATAGCCATTACACCAACTGCTGGTTCCCGGGCATGTTTTTTTTTTATATGAATATTCCAGCTAATAAAGAAGGCATGCTAGAATTATATTATTACTATTTTGCCACCTCTAGTGAATTATTTAATTATATAAGTCTACTTCTGAACATTGTTTATGTGACCATCTGTCTGTTCAGACATCAGTACCACATTGTTTTCATTGTAGCTTTATAATATATTTTAATACTTGAGAGACACATGGCATCTCTGAGTGATTTCCCTATGAGCCTCAGTTTTGACTTCAATGAAAAGGGAATAATATCTTCCTCATAAACCTGTTGGGAGGATAAATGAGCTAATAAAAGTGAACTTACTGAAAAGGCCGTGCAGGCCCCTGGACTGGGTCTTAGAACAGAGAAAGAACATTAGTGGAAAAGCTGATGAAAGCCAAATAAAGTCTGGAGTTTAGTTAATAGTAATGTACCAATTAGTTTTTTGGCTTTGATAAATGTTCCATGGTTGCATGGTTGGGCATATTAAGGGAAACTGGTTGATGGGCATACCATCTTTTCCAATAAATTACTTAAAAATATATTTTTTTTCTTTTTCTGGAGAGGTTTTTGCTGTAGGGCGTGTGCGATCGCCAGACAGACAGAGAGAGACAGAGAGACAGAAAGCAGGAAATCACCCCCCGGGGGGGATGGCCACGCTGCAATCCCTTCTCCTCCATTCTCCTCTCGGGATCTTGGGCATGCACGCACACGCACCCGGCGTGAGTTTAAGCCACCAGGTCCGGGACTCGAACCACGGTTGACTACGTGGGAGTCCAGCGACATAGCCATTATGCTGACTGCTGGTCCCTCACTTAAAAATAATTTTTAAAGAAATGTTTACAAATGATATTGTTAATACAAATGTCAAATGGTTTATTTAATTTTTTTGGTCTAGATTTTAAGTGTGTCGAACAAGTATTTATTGCATAAATATTTATAAACTGCCATTTTGCTAAGCACCCTGGACACCATAGAGAAGTGTAAGAGAAGCCACTGCCCTATAATCCCTTTAAGGAAAAGAAGTTGAAAACACACCTCAGTTAAGTACCAGTGCAGATGTCACACGGGCTGTGTGGCAGAGTAGCTGAGACCACAGGTGCTGTGGACTCTGCAAAGGGGAATGAACAAACACTCCTTGCTCAAGTGGTGGGAAGGGCACAGGAAATGAAGTGGAAGGAGTGACAAATGAAGAAAACCAATCTGCCCTTACCCTCAAAGATGCTGTCTTTTTGAGGAGATAAGTACTTTGTAATCCTCAAATAATTAGGATTATAAATTAGAGAATGTTAGCAATAGTGAATGTTGCTAAAATGTGAAATACAGCAGTTCTTAAGGCATGGTAAAATTGTAACTCCTCATCTTTGATAATCCTGTTTTTCTCTCTATTTGAAGTCTGATCATGCGTGAGTATGGTACTCTGTCACTGTTTCACTAGGGTGCCCTCAGGCCAATAAGTAATCGTCTGAACGTAGTTTCTTTGGACTACAAGCTCTCATGAGGTTCTTTTTGGCTTTCATGTTCTGAAAACAAGTGCGCACCCATATACACACACATACACGCAAACACATAAACTCCTTGAGAGTAGAGGAGTACAAGCACAGACACAGAGAGCTTGTCAATGTTAGGATATCTGACTTTCAGATTTCTGTTTCCAAATCTGAACTCAAGGTATAGCATAAAACTCTTAAACTGCAGAGTTACTCTGGTGAAGCAAAGGCTTGCATAGATCTGAAGACAATGTAGTCCAGATGAGAACCCTTATAATTAGAGTCACAGCTGTGTGACCACTCTTCCAGTGTTGATTGGAGGGTCTGCTTCTTTGGCAGGCCATGGGGCTCTGCTTTTGTTCTTTTATTGGTCAACAGTTTCATAATTATTATTTTTAGTACCTTTAATTAAACTTTTAAAAACATAAAAGCTTAAATAATATAAAGAATTTTTTTTTTTCTGTTCAATTAGCCTTCCATCTCTCCTTGGAGAGACCCTCGTTGGGTTTCTTGTGATTCTTCCAAAGCTAGTCTTTGACTATACAAGCATACACATACGTACTCTTTGAAAATACGTGTGCATACAGGCACACAAATGATAATCCAGTATGTACACTGCATTTTCCCATTTAATAATTATCTTAGAATTTTCTCAGAGAACTTGAAGACCCTTGAACAGCTTGGTCCCTTTCCCTTCCCTGCCACTAATGCAAGCCAAAGATGGCGACAATTTTGGTATCAACATGAACATTATCGCAATAGATTAAAGTTTTAATCACATTTAAATTCAGTATCTCATAATGCTTTTTAAACAAAGTAAAATTTAATTGTTTATTTTTAGAGGATACAGGAAGTCAACTCATTCTTCTGAAAACTGGTAACTAAAGAGAGAATCAGGTGTTTCCCCTGACCTTCACAAACTGAACCTCAAAGTAGCCGAATAGCTGATAAGGGCATGTTTTCTTTATGTGAATATTCCAGCTGATAAACAAAGAAGGCATATTAGAATTAGAATATTACTATTTTGCTACCTCTAGTGAATTATTTAATTATATAAGCCTGTTTCTGAACTTTGCTTACTTGACCATCTGTCTCATCAGGCATCAGTACCACGTTGTTTTAATTGTAGCTTTATAATATATTTTAACACTTCAGAGAACAAATTCCCCCTACATATGTACATAGTTTTGTGTAATTTCCATGACTATTCTGTGTATTTAGTCCTTACACATTTTGGAATGAATTTATCTAGCTCTGGAAAAGGTCTGTTAGTGTGTTTTAAAAACTGAAATTGACTACAATTTATAGATTTGCATAAAGAAAATCACCATCTGTTGTGTTTTACTAGCTTAGCTGAGATGGAATATAAATATAAATATAAAATCTTGCATTTATGTTGGGGAAACATTAACTGTACAAAATTTAGTCATTTATTAAACAACAGATTTAGCTTTTGTGCCAGACGGTATTCCATATACCAGGGAGACAGCAAATGAATAAATTGTTGGTAGTCTCTAGCCTAAGGCTCGTACACATGCATTAGACTCAGGCTTGCTATTACATCACATAAAGAAATTTCAGTTTCGGCTCACCACCGGTCTCATGTTAGCCAACTGGTCACAGGGTTGCTCATTTACCATCTCGGGTCATGTTAGAGGTTGCGCAGAGGGAGAAGTGGAGCGCACTGAGCAAGTGATTCCGGCTCTGGGGACAGAAAGCAGGGTGCAATTAGGTACTCTAAGGCATTGGCAACTTATTTAGCCTCTTCAAGCCTTGGTTTCCTCAACCATAAAATGGATGATATTGGTCGTACCTAAGTTGCCAGGTTATGTGTGAGGCTTAAATGAGATGAACCGGAGTGCTTTGCACCTTGCCCAGTACCTACTTGTGTTCTGTAAATGTTTTCTCTTCCTTCCTTCCTTCCTTCCTTCCTTCCTTCCTTCCTTCTTTCCACCAGAGAAGGAGAGAGCAAGAGAGCGAGAGCACGAGAGCGAGAGAGAGAGAAGGTGAGAAAGCAAGCTGCCAGGTCTGAGACTTAAAACCGTGGTTGGCCATGTGGGAGTGGGAGTCCAGTACTCTTAACCACCACGCCACCTAGTATCATTTAAATCAGTAATCTCTGGTGGTCTGATGGTATCTGATTTATTATGATCAGTTCCTGGTATCATTATTTAGAAGAGGTAGTAGAAGAAGGTATCTAGAAGAGGGTGATCAGATGGTAAGGAAAGGGGAGACCTAGAAATACTGAAGAAATAGTAGACCTTCTTACTGGAAAAGAGGAGACTAATGAGAAACAGAGTGGCCAGATAGTTATTTTGAATTGCTTTGGAGACAGGGCTAGAGGGACTCAGACCAGCTAGTGGAATACAACTTAATGTAAGAACACACTTTCTGGCAAGTGCATCTGTTCAGTAGCAGAATGATTCTATAGTGAGCTTCCTGTCAGAAGAAATGTTCAAGAAGAATCTGGGAGGCTACAAAACAGAATTCTGAATTAGAAAGATGAGGCTAAAGAATGAGTAAGGAGTTTTTTCTATGAAATCCCAATATAAAAGTCACATGTAAAAAAAGATGTGCAATCACATATGTAGAACATTTTCTGCCTATGACTGATCCATTTTCAAAAAACTAAAATTCTTTGAAACCTTTTTTGATCCTTTCTTGAGTTAAAAGATATCACTTTGCCTTGGGGTCCTTTTGAACAACAGGAGTAATCATCACAGAAGCAAAAAAAAATGGCAAAATAAAGAGACTTGGCAACTAGCATATTTCACTTCAGGCTTTTCTTTTGTTACCTTGGAGACAAGTCCTTTGCTTTCAAGCCCCTTCTTTTTCGTCTAGAGTATTAATCGTGCCTCCCACTTAGAGCACGAGTCTTCAAAAGAGTAGCATGTTATTGAATATTTTCTAAGCCTCTTGGTCTGTGGAGCTTTCTGAAGGACAGTACTATTCGTGTCTAGCAGACAAATAGCAGATTTAAAGAAAAGAATGTGACTCTGTAAACTTGACCTTGCTCTGTTGAGCACCAACATTTCTCTGTTATCTTCATTTTTCCTGCTATTCTTGTATTGCAGGAAATGTAACCATAATATGTTACAAAAATGCAAAAAAGTTCTATAAAGGAGGTAGTATTTAATATATTTATTTCATGGTCATTGTCTTACTTCCTTTGGGTGGACATTATTGATGGGCCACAATTTCCAAAGTTATATTTTATAAACCTTTTTTGCTATCACTGGAAACTCATGGGATAACATTATAGATACTGTGTTAACATATTAAGTGGAGAACTTAGTAAATATAAACAAAATTTTTATTCGTAGTCGATCTTTAAAGCATGATTTGTGCACTTGCAGTGAATGACGAATCCACTGTAGCCACTGATCCCGAAGAGCCCTCTGTCGTTGGTGTGACATCCCCATCCACCGCAGCCTTGAGTGTGACCACGAACCCCAACACAACGTCTCTTCCAGCTCCGGCCACCCCGGCTGAAGGAGAAGAGCCCAGCACTTCGGGCACACAGCAGCTCCCAGCGGCTGCCCAGGCCCCCGATGCTCTGCCTGCTGGGTGAGTAGTCTGCTGTCTTGCGACAGCGCTTTCCTTCCGAAAACTGAGGCTCCTTCTCCAGGGCAGAAACAATGCTGTTATTTATTACCTAGTGGCTAGTCATCTCTGGAGAGGCTGCCATGTGTAGAAGCAAGGGAGGTGTGGGAGAACTGCTTGTACTACATAAATCTTAAAGGAATCTAAATCATCCAGGGCAGAATCAATGCTACCTTATGCTGTGACTTGACATGAACAGCTTGACTCAGAGTGTGGCTTTTATGGAACAAGGAGCTCATTTGGCCTTTCTGAATCATTGGAAGGTGTTGGACTAAACCCTGCCTAGAAAACAGCTTTACTCTCTTGAATTTTATCCTATCAGCCTGCGCCTCCACAGGCTCTAGGCTCTGAATGTAAATGTATGTTATTCTCATAGCTGGGGTAGAGGTTAACATAGTTTTCTTGACATCCATTAGTTAAGAATTAAACTTAGTGGTAAAGACTTTGGACCATAAGAAGATGGCCTCAGAGAGCCAAAGGGAAGTCCAGATTTGGCTATCTATTGAGTGGAGATTAAGAGCATGGACCTGGGAACCAAACGGTTCTGGGTTTGAATGTCCCCTCATCCCCTGGCCTTTCTCTAAGTGATCTTGGCCACATGACTTACCATTTTGGTAAGATGGAGATAATACTCATACATGTCTCCCTAGGAAGCTAGGGGACTCAAATGAGATGGTATATGAGAAGCACTCACTGAATGGTGGGCATTATACCTGTTAAATGATATTTTTGAAGTGGTTGTGAAGGGCCATAGGGAAGATAATGCTTCTGAAGTGGGAAACAAAATCTTATCTTAGTGACTATAGGGCCAGTCCTCTTGTCCATCCTTGTCAGTTTGGTATAGAGGAGACCATTGTTCATACAGCTATAGTCACCAGTGATCTGGCTGAGGTTGGCCTTAAAATTCATAAAGGAAGAGGGGAGGATGGAGGGTCTCTTGCATGATGGGTAATGTGCTGTTAGTTCTTAAGTCACTACTAAAAACCCAATTGTTGGGGCCAGCAGGTGGCATGGTGGTTGGGGTACTGGGCTCCCACATGGCTGACTGTGATTCAAGTCCCAGACCTAGTGGCTTACTTTCATACTTTCCCTGTCTCTCTCTGGTGAGCGCATGTACCTTGTAGCAAGTTAAGTAATAATACTAAATACTTTTTTTTTTTTTTGAGACTTTTGCATGTGCTTACCAGAGAGACAAACAGAGACAGAGAGACAAAAATCAAGAAATCATCAACCCCGCCCCCCCCCCCCCCCCAGAGGGGATGGCCACACCACAGTCCCTTCTCCTTTATTCTCCTCTCGGGATCTTCAGCACACACACATACACACACACACACACACACACACACACACACCCAGAATGAGTTTTAATCCATAGCATCTGGGACTCGGACTGTGGTCAACTACATGGAAGTCTAGTGATGCAACCATTATGTCATCTGCTGGTCCTGATAAATAAAAAAAAAATTAAATCCCAGTTGTTTAAACAAAAGTCCTAAATCTGGGGGGCTGGAAGGTGGTGGTTAAGGTGGTTGGACTCTCAGATGGCTGACTGTGGTTCAAGTCCTGGACCTGATAGCTTGGTTTCTCACTTTCCTTCTCTCTCTCTCTCTGGTCAACTTCAATAAAATGAAAAAATGAATAATGACAATAAATAAAATTAAGTAATTGTTAAAAAAAATTCTAAATCTGAAAGCAGATATGATTTTTTTTTCTTTTTTTGGAGAGGTTTTTGCTATAGGGTGTGTGCGCTTGCCAGACAGACAGAGAGAAACAGAGAGACAGAAAGCAGGAAATCACCCCCCAGGGGGGATGGCCACGCCGCAATCCCTTCTCCTCCGTTCTCCTCTCGGGATCTTGGGCATGCACGCACACGTGCCCGGCGTGAGTTTAAGCCACCGGGTCCAGGACGCAAACCGCGGTCGACTACGTGGGAGTCCAGCGACATAGCCATTATGCTAACTGCTGGTCCCGCAGATATAATTTTTATGACATATATATTGCATCTCTAGCACTTAGCACACCACCCAACTCATCTCTCTTAATAAGGTTTGTTAAACAAATGAAAAACTATTGCAAATAATTCTTAACCTCAAACCTGGAGGGAATTGGAGGTATTGAGAAGCAGCTCAGCTCTTCGTAAAGTTTTCGATTTTGTGAAAAGATTACTAACCACTTGCTGTATCCAACTATTCCCTATAGAGATTTCTCTTGCATGTAGGGTAAGGAATACTTGAAAGACCTTTGGTTTATAATTTCACATCTATATGCTATAATTTGGAGGGAAAAGAGCAGAATCATTTTGGCAAAAAGGAGAGAAAATGGCTGCCAGTGTCCCCTGTGAGCTGTTTGTTTTCTTTCCGCTGAGCAAATGCCTGGAAGGCCAGCCTCACTCCCGTGTCAGTCACAGGCAATTAGGGCTAATGGCTCAACATGTCTTTATGTAGGGCGTGTGTGAGGGTTACTGTTCTCTGGGATTGGGCACTTCCTGTTTCCAGGCAGCTGGAAAACTCCAGGCTCTGAAAACACTCTTTATTCTAAGTCTGGTGGAACAAACCGCCCAGGGAAGCCAATTCCCTCCCTGATCCTGCCAGAGGCTGAAACACGTTTCTGAAGTAGAGTTTGACCAGCTTCTTTTCTGTGGAGCATTAGGATAGGACCAGACCTGCCTGCAGCCCTGGGGAGGCTGCCTCTTGCTTTAATGTGTACAATGGTCCAGAGAAAGATATAGGAGACCCAGTTTTGCAGCCCAGATGGGCTTCAAGGGCTTCAAGATGCCTGGGAGTATTGGTACCATCTGAGCTGCCTCAGAGTCCAGAAATGGTCGGCTACCTGACTGGACATTGCCATTAGCATTGCTGAGTGCAAAGCCATGAAGGGAGTGGGTATTCAGCTGGCCACTCAGTGGCAAGCCAGAAAGGGCACAGTTTCTACACTGACCTTTCCAGTTCATAGACCTAATGTCCCTACCCACCCCAGCTTATTTACAAGTTTAGAAAACCCAGACAAGGCAGATCATTAATTTATTTCTTATATCTTGGCTTTAGGAGTAAGAGAGCTAATGCAAGAATGAAATATGTCATTCTAAATCAAATATCAACAAAGTGTATATTATGACAGAAGGACTGAAGTGCCATTATATAGGAAATGCACATATTTGCATTGGCAGAATGTCGTTATCTTTTTAAGAACAAAGTTTGTTTCTTTCTTTCATGAGCACATATGTGCATGTGTGAGAGAGAGACAGCACCCCCAGCAGGGTCCTGTTGCCGTTTTCCTGCCCCAGCCTCAGCCAACCCTGGGTCACAGGCACATGCATGCCCAGCGTCCTCTCGGAGGTCTCTGGATGTGAACCCAGAACCTACTCGAGTGTGTCAGCCTCACAAGAGCCTTGTGTTTTATTGCTGTGTCACCATTCAGCCCATGCCTTTATCTTTTAGGAAGATATATAAATGCATCATCTAAATCAAGCATCTCCTAGTTCTTGTGTTATACACTAATGATTTTACAGATTCATTCTTTCATTAAAATGTGTGTTACTATTTCAGAGATGTCAGGTCCAAGGCTGGGCAAATGCAGTGCCAAAGGTCTTTGTGTTCAGACTGTTTTACAGTGCTTGCTATGGTCACACTGAGTTCTCCCCTTTGTCAACTCACCCATTCCCTTGGCTTCCATTGGGCTTTCACGCCAACTCCCACATCTGTGCCTTGAGGCCATTCTTTCCTGACTCACTGCCTGGAGATCTCCACCTCGGTATCGTAACCCAGCCTGTCCAAACTGGAATGCATCATCTCATCCACCCCATCCCAGTTAGGCTCCAGTCTCCCTTATGATAATGGAGCCACTGTCCGCCTAGGCAGCCATCAAGCCATTTGTCTTTCACTCTCCTTTTGGATTGTACTCTTGCAGCCTCCCATACTTCTTCTCTTCAGTATTTATCACATATGATTTAAATAACGATTTATTGCTATGATACTATAAGTGCCATATGGGTAGGGATGTCTTTCTTATTTGCTGCTATATATCCAAAACTTAGGACAGTGCCTGGTATAGGTTGGGACTCTAGGAAATAGTTCAGTATAAAAAGGATTCTACCTCTCAAATAACCCTCAAATCTGCTCACTTCACCAAATGCTTTTGCCATATTCTAGGCCAAATCACCATTATCTGTCAGTCAAGCAACTATACATTTCCCCAGTATATTTTAAATACAACTCTGAGTCTGACTTATCACCACTTAGAATGCTGCAGTGGCTTCCTATTGTCTTTAAGGATAAATTCATAAATACTTAATAAGACCTAAAAAGCCCTGTATGGTATGACTCCACCTGCCTCTCAACTTTTCATGTAAAACATTACACTTTTCTAGGGTATAGCCATAATAACTTTATTATTTTTAAAATTATGATGTATATTTTATATATAATTGATGTATGTCTGTGGGGTACAGTATGATTTTTTTGAAGCATGTGTACAGTGTATGATAATCAAATCAAGGATATATACATATTTATCTTCAGCACTGAACATTATATTATATCATGCACATTTTATAATAGCTTTAATCATTTTTTTTGAAATATATATTAAATTGTCTACAGTTTTTACTCTGCTGTGATATACCATCCCGTTACCTCATTTTTTTTTTTTCCCAAGAGAGATTTTGTAGGGTGTATGAGCTTGCTGGAGAGACAGAGAGACAAAGAGATAAAAAGTGAGAAATAATCCCCTGGAGAGAGGCCATGCCACAATCCATTCTCCTCCATTCTCTTTTTGGGATTGTGGGCATGCATGTACATACACTTGGCGTGAATTTTAAGCCACCAGGTCCAGGACTCGAGCCACGGTCAACTCCATGGAAGTCCAGAGACACATAGCCATTATGCTATCTGCTGGTCCCTCTTCCTCTTTTTTATATGTATCCTTGTATCCGTTAAAGCTTTTCTGGTGAACCCTTCCTGCCCCTAAGCAGCTCATGGTATTTGCCACTGCTCTGTGCTTTCACGTCCTTCAGTTTCTACCACAGAGTTGAGATAACTGCTGTATGTTAAGCTGGTGGAAGGGCATATGATATTTGTCATTCATAGTCTGGCTAAATAATAACTTATTTAAGTTTCTCAGGTGCATCACCCTTTTTCTGGATTTAGACTTCAGTGTAACGCTGCTCACTCTCTGAATCTTCTTCGCCGTTTTGTCCGTTAATTCCTGTACGCACTCTGTTTTCTTTTCTTTTTTTCTTCTTCTTCTTCTTTTTTTTTTTGCTGGAGGGTACAGGTACTCACCAGAGAGAAAAAGGGATAGGGAGAGTGCAAGTGAGAAATTACCTCCAGAGGGGATGACTGCCACAGTCCCTTCTCCAGTCACCTTTCAGGATTTTGGACACACACGCACATGTACCCAATGTGTTTTTCAAGCTACTGGGCCTGGGGCTCGAACCGTGCAGCTAGCCATGTGTGATCCAGCATCTTAACCTCCATGCCACTTGCTGGTTCAATTCCTGTACACTTTCAAAAAGTTTATTTTTTTCTTCTGTGAATGAGAAAGAGAGAGAAAGAGAAAGAACATTCCCAATAAGGTCCTTTTTTTTTTTGGAGATGTTTTTGCTATAGGGCACGTGTGCTCACCAGAAAGACAGAGAGAGAGAGATAGAAAGTGAGAAATCACCCCCCAGGGGGGATGGCCAAGCCACAATCCCTTCTCCTCCATTCTCCTCTCGGGATCTTGTGCACGCACGCACATGCACCCGGTGTGAGTTTAAGCCACTGGGTCCGGGACTCAAACCGCGGTTGACTACATGGGAGTCCAGCAACATAACCATTACGCCATTTGCTGGTCCCCCCAATAGAGTCTGTTTTGTTGGGGGGAGAGGTTTTTGCTATAGAGTGCATGTGCTCGCCAAAAAGACAGAGACAGAAAGCGAGAAATCACACCCCCAGAGGGGATGGCCATGCCGCAATCCCTTCTCCTCCATCCTCCTCTCGGGATCTTGTGCATGCACGCACACGCACCCAGCGTGAGTTTAAGCCACTGGGTCCGGGACTCAAACCGTGGTCGACTACATGGGAGTCCAGCGACATAGCCATTACACTAACTGCTGGTCCCGCCGCCAATAGAGTCTTGATGCTGCTGTCCACCCCAGCCTCAGCTGGCCCCATTCACAGGCATGTGCATGCCCAGCGAGGTCTCTGTATGCGAACCTAAAAACTTCCCACGTGGATCAGCCTCATAGGGTGTCGTGTTTTACTATTGGAACCACTGTCCAGTCTCATTTCCTATATATCTTCAAGTCTCACTTTAGTTGGTAATTCTGCTGGGAATCCTTCCATGATTTCTGGTAGACAAGGCTAAACCACCTCAGTTCTGTAATTCTTCACACTCTTGTAATTACTTGTTTCGTGTGTGTCTCTGCCCTGCTAGGCTATAAATGCCCGGATCACAGAGAGCTTGGCACAGAATAGGCCCACAAGATATATTGGTAATAAATAAATGAGTAAATTTAAATACTTTTCTTTTTCCTTTCCTTTACCTAGTTGAATATTTTCTTTCTTTGATTACTGATGGAGAAAGAGCAGCTATGACAGGAATATGGCACTTTCTTCCCAAGGGCAAGAAAGTTGAACCTAATGCTGTCATTCACTGGGTTGACTGGCTTTGGGTTCAAACATGCATCTGTCAAGGGCTGGAATGTTCTCTCCTGTGCACGAGGGATTCTCCTGCACTGGCAGATACTGTGGAGCATGGCTCCTCTTTGCTAAGGCATTTCTGAGCCAAGCTAGATTGCTTTCTGCAGCCTCCAGCCAACCCTGTCTGTTTCCAACTTTATCTTCCCAAGTCCTTCAGTCTCTTTTACGGAGCAAAGAGAACAGAGATCATGTGGGGATCCCACGGGTGTTTGCAGGTTGCCACCTTGCCCTTCTGAAATTTGGAAGAGTTGCGATTCTGGTCATAAGAGGTCACACATGTCTGTACATCTTATAGACTGACGGTTACCGAAACCTGGCTGCAGAATCCAGATGCAACACTCTTCATCCCTTTGCTCTTTCCCCATAACTTTTAATTAAATCAGCACAAAGAAGCCCACCGGAAGGGTGTGGACCTTTCAGGCTGTAGCTGTCTACTGAAGGAGGGGTACCAGGAAGGCTCAGGAGGCCTGGGAGATAATGTCCAGGCAGCAAGCAATGGAAGCAAGGCTGCCCTGTATCAGGTTATCAGCTCTGAGCCCACTTTGGGGACCGAATGCTCATTAACAGTGTGTATACACGGCGTCGATAAACTCCAAGCATGTCCCCGGCTCTGCAGCCCGCTCAGTCGCTCACACAGAGGCGCATTATTTTACCCTGGCAGGCAACACGCTGCTGTGGTTTCTTACATAAGGGAGGGCGTTGTGTTTGAACTGCCCACTTACCTCAGTGCTGCCATTTCACACCATCCTTTTTCTCCCGCAGTCATTGGCCGCCCTGTCTGTTTCCTGCCTCAGGGTAGAATTCATTGAGGAGGAGTGTTTTCTAGATCCTTCAGATTTGCCATCTCCCCTACCCCCATGCCCAGTTATGGAATTCTAAAGGCACTTTCTCCAGGTGGCCCTTGAGACACTATCAAGAATGACAGCCTTGTAAGAGTTAGTTGATGTTTGTTTGAAGAGGCACTCTAAGGGATGTTGGAATTTGGAGCTTCTCTGCTAAGCCGTAAACTAGCTGCTCCCATTGAATTTCATTCCAAACTCATTTTTAGCCAAAGAACCCTATCCAAGGAGTTCTAAAACAGTGCTTCTCAAACTATTTGTGAAGAACCAGTCCTTTTTTTTTTATTGTTGTTATTGTTCATTTATTGTTTAATATTTAGTCTGTCGTGAATTCTTTTGGATGTTGTGGCAACATCAAATTGGTACAGAAGTTTTTTCCTTTCTTTCCCTCCCCTCCCCTCCCCTCCCCTCTCTTCCTCCTTCCTTCCCTCCCTCCCTCCCTTCCTTCCTTTCTTCCTTTTTTTTTGGCCAGATGATGCATGTACTCACCAGAGAGAGATAGAGAAATGGAGAAGAAGAAAGCAACCCCCAGTGGGTTGTAGTCATGCCATAATCCCTTCTCCTCCATTTCTCCATCTTGTCAAGGTTTGGAGTACTGGCATGCTTTTCAAGCTGCTGG
Organism: Tupaia tana; assembly: GCA_026018925.1. NCBI lineage: Eukaryota > Metazoa > Chordata > Mammalia > Scandentia > Tupaiidae > Tupaia > Tupaia tana. Next base: position 17,043,934 of record JAKSZU010000018.1, on the reverse strand, counting down.
AGCAGGGATTCAGATCATGGCTGGCCATGTGAGATGTGGCTCCCTTAACTATTGGACTAAGAGGCTAGCCCCAGTACAAAAGCTTCTAAGTGCTCAGAAACTGCACAACTTTTCTGGGTACAGAATAGTAACACATCTTGGGACCAGCAGTTAGCGTAATGGCTATGTCGCTGGACTCCCATGTAGTCGACCGCGGTTCGAGTCTCGGACCCGGTGGCTTAAACTCACACCAGGCGCGTGTGCGTGCGTGCCCAAGATCCCGAGAGGAGAATGGAGGAGAAGGGATTGCGGCGTGGCCATCCCCCCTGGGGGGTGATTTCTCACTTTCTATCTCTCTGTCTCTCTCTGTCTGTCTGGCGAGCGCATGTGCCCTATAGCAAAAACCTCTCCCAAAAAAAAAAAAAAAAAAAAAAAAAAAAAAAAAAAAAAAAAGAATAGTAACACATCTTTTGGGCAGTGGACCATTCTTTGATTCCAGATTAAAGGATTACACTGGTAGAGTCTGTGCCTTTTCTCCAGTTGTTTCTTGGTTGAATATGGTTTAGCTCTCGACTCTGCAGGGATTGTGACATTCTTGGAGGATTACTGCATGCCCCAGTAATGCAGAATAGCTTGTGTCTGACTTGCACCTCACCATCTCAGAACATAAGCCCTTAATTTCCAAAGAGTCTAATGTTGTCAGAGGTTGGGTCATGAGATGTTTTCACTGTACCTATATTTATATAAAGTTCATGAATAATAATTATTATTTTTTCTCTTTTTCTTTTTTTTGGAGAGGTTTTTGCTATAGGGCGCGTGCGCTCGCCAGACAGAGAGAGACAGAGAGACAGAAAGTGAGAAATCACCCCCCAGGGGGGTGGCCACGCCGCAATCCCTTATCCTCCATTCTCCTCTTGGGATCTTGGGCATGAACGCACACGCGCCTGGCGTGAGTTTAAGCCACCGGATCCGGGACTCGAACCGCGGTCGACTATGTGGGAGTCCAGCGACATAGCCATTACGCTAACTGTTGGTCCCAATAATTATTAATTTTAAGATTGAGTACATTTTAAAAACTGCTCAAGAACAGGAATATTGCGTCCATCTTTGTATCCTTGGCACCTGGCACAGTGTTTGGCTTCCAGGGAAGTTGAGTGATGAGTGTTTGTTGAATGAATGGGAAAATGATTTCACATTTTCAGCAGCCTTTTAAATTTAAGGAATTAATTTTTTTTTTTTTTTTTTTTTTTTTTTTTTTTTTTTTTTTTTTTAATGCCGGAAGGTACATGATAGAAAGAGAGACAGAGCAAAGGTTGTAATTCAAACTCTGGTGGGCCACTGTACTATGAAGCTAGCTCGGAAAAAATAAAATTTCTTTTTTGATCTTGTTTAAAAGTCCATTGATGGAAAATTAGGGAGGGAAAGCAGCAAAAGGAAGAAAAGCAACAAACATACACCAAATTTGATTACTGGTGTTTTTCAGGTGCTTTCTGTATACTTTTTCCTGATAATTAGTAATAGCTCCTTGTGTTCTAAAGGCTGGTAGTGTGTCGGGTACTCCCAAGTCTGGTACAGGGGTTATTTCATGCAGTTTTCAAGAAAATCTCTGAGAGGAGCTACTTTTATCTGTATCTTGCAAGTGAGGAAACTGTAGAAATTTGCCTGAAACCACATGTACAGACATCTTATATAGCCACCTATCTACCAAAATACGATCCTACAGTAGGTAATTTTTAAATTAATGTGATTTTATTGTAAAATGTTGCAAGCGTGCAGATGAGTATGGAGAATAATATAAAAAACAGCTGTGAACTCACCATTCTGTCAGATTTTAGCATTATGCTAGTTTTGCTACAGATCTTCTCGCACCCTCTTTTTGAAACCCTTGATGAGTAAGATGTACCAGTATAGTTGAGAGTCCTGTGAATCCTTCTCTGATTCCATTCCCAGTGTACAGAGATACATGGAACTTTGGACATTTGTATAAACTGTGTATGGTATTGTGTTGTAAAAGAGGTTAAAAATTTATTTGCCTGTTCACAGTTACAATAATACTGTAGTAAAGATTTTCTGTGCTTACAGTTTCATGCATCTGCTTGTTTATTTAAGGTATGAATTGGAATTTCAATTTCTGCATTGTAGGAGATGAAGATCTTTAATTTTAGCAGATATTGTCAGTTGTTTGCTTGAGTCAACTCATCAATTCACATTCCTATAAGTATGCTTAAGTTTTTTGTGCTAAAACTTACTTTTACTAGATTTTTTTTCAGTTTGATGGGTGTGAATGATATCTCCAGGGTTTTGATTTGAAGTTTCTTGATTACTATTGAGATTAAACCTCTTTTTTATTTTTGCATGTTTTTATTTGATTATTTGGTTTTATTTTTGGTGGATTGTCAATTTATTTATTTTTTGCATTTTTCTATTAAACTAATTGTCATATTCCTTTTAATCTGTGGGACCTTAATACCATATATGCCAGATAATAATTGCTTCTCAATTATGTGCATTACAAACATTTTCTCCCAGTCTGTGGCTTACCTTTTCACTTAATTTATGTTGCCTTTTATTGTATAGGAGTTTGAAATTTTAAATAGCTAACCATGTTAGTCTTTTTCACATGCCTTTTGTGTTTTGTCCAAAATTGTTTTTTCCTCTGGAGTTGCAAAAACTTTATTGATTTTGTTGATTCTGATACATATATTATTTCTGATATTGATAGTTGATTCTGATATTCATGTTGATCCTGATATGTGTGCTATTTCACATTTTAACTTCTTTAAAATCAAAATGTGATTTATAAGCATTGATGTTATCATTGTTTGATTAGCAGGTTTTCTCTTCTTTTTTTAGTGGTATGTTAGATAATCTTAAAATTGATAGCATTTTAGATTTTATGGAAACCAGTCCATTTACATAATTTTTAAACAAAATTTTGATTATCTTATACATACTATTTTTGACTTGCCTTTCTACCCAGTAATTGTAGACATCTGAACAAATCAATATTCATTTACAATTTTTTTTTTAAGTTGCTAGTGGATGTGTACACTCACCAGAGAAAGACAGACTGAGACAGAGAGAAGAAAGCAAACCCCAGTAGGATGTCATCATGCCAAAATCCCTTCTCCTCCATTTCTCCATGCTGTCAGGATTTAGGGCATGCATACACAGACATCTGGTATATTTTTCAAGCTGATAAGGCCAGGATTTGAACTGTGGTTGACTATGTGTGATCTGACTTCCCTTAACCACTAGGCTATGGGGCCAGCCCATACAATATTATTTTCAATGAATGGTTCATTATACAAATAATAATTTTTTATTAAATCTCCATTTTAGGGTATTTAGAATGTTTCCAGTTTTTCTATAACTCCTGTAATGTCCTTTAACAGACACACTTATAGTTACATCTTCAAATTATTTCCATAGGATATGGTCTAGAAATCAAGTTGCTGAGTTAAAAGGGAATTCATTAGTAAAGGTTTTTTGACAAAATTCACCCCCATTTTTTACTCCTGTCAATCATTTTGAGTGACTGTTTCCTTAGATTGTCATTTTTTTATGTACAAAAAGGTAAAAAAAAAAAATTATAGACACCATCTCTGAGGAATTGTCTTGCCTGTCTGTGAAAGCATACATTTTAACGTTGCCAAATTCCATTGGAGAGCTTTGGGGACTTTTCCAAGGCAAAGAAAATGGAATGGCTGGAAAAAGAAGAAAAACAGATTTAATTCAGGAGCCTCAGTAGCTGCTACTGTGCCATCCTGTGCTTAGAAGGCATAAAGTGCTGATTGTTGATCGTTCCTAAAAGCGGGTTAGTGTGCTTAAAATTTAAAAGCTCGTTCAATATTTCAGGAAAGGTCCTTGGGGGAAGGACTGAGTTTAACACGTTTCCTACCCAGTTTACAAAAGACCTACTGAAGCAATGAAAGCAGCAAACAGAAGAAATGTTCCTCGTACACAGATTTCTGATTCATAAAATAGTTTGCAAGTGTCTCTATGGAGGAGATAAATCTTAGGATGTCCCCCGAAGTGGACAAAGCTTGGGAAACAATAGGACTTGGTTCAGAGGCATTTATTATATAGGAGCATAAATAAGAGAATATGAATTTCATGAAGTTTTTGCTTGTGGGGAGTTAAACTTCTGCACAGGCAGCATTAGGAATACTTGAATATTTGCAGTGTATTCTTCTGAAGTTTAAGTTTTGTCGAAGTTACCAGCAAGGCATCTTTTCTTTAGGGTGCAAAAGTGTCTTGGTGTTACCTGTTTTCCACTGGAGAGGGTAGATTTTGACTGAGAGTCAACTTTACTTGTGCTCCATCCCTATGTAGTAAAAAGCGAACAAAGTGATGAATTATACAAGTTAATAATACTCTTACTAAGACTGAAATGGAAGGATTTTCTTATGTACATCTGTAAGGATCATTTAAAGAGAACTTCTCTGATACTAACTTGAACTATGCCTGTTTTCATTCCTTCTCAAGCTATTCCTATTCTTGGTAAAACAGAGACTCTGTCCAAATTTAGGGTAATCTGACTAACAAATATGTTGATCAGGATGGCTGGATGTACACTCTAATGGTAAATAATTGACAATTTCTTGGAGACCTTTTAGGAAGTTTTCTATAAGAAAAAGTAGTTCAGAAGACCAGACAGTCTCCTTTCAGCTATCACAGGAGAGACATGATTGATGTCATCCTAATAATGAGGTTGAGATTTTTAGCCTTTACACTTTTTTTGGGGGGGAGGGGAGAAGTTTTTGCTATAGGGTATGTGTACTCACCAGAAAGAGAGACAGAAAGCGAGAAATCACCCCCTAGGGGGAATGACCACACCGCAATCCCTTCTCTTCCATTCTCCTCTCAGGATCTTCGGCATGCATGCACACGCACCTGGCGTGAGTTTAAGCCACTGGGTTCGGGACTTGAACCACGGCCGACTACATGGGAGTCCAGCGACATAGCCATTGCACCAACTGCTGATCCCAGCCTTTACATTTTAATGATGGTGATTGTGGGAAGAGTGGGGTGTGAGAGATATTCAATTGAATAAGGAGAAGTTAAAATCCATAGGAACAGGTTGGGACCAGCAGTTAGCGTAATGGCTATGTCGCTGGACTCCCACGTAGTCGACCGCGGTTCGAGTCTCGGACCCGGCGGCTTAAACTCACGCCGGGCGCGTGTGCGTGCGTGCCCAAGATCCCGAGAGGAGAATGGAGGAGAAGGGATTGCGGCGTGGCCATCCCCCCTGGGGGGTGATTTCCTGCTTTCTATCTCTCTGTCTGTCTCTGTCTGTCTGGTGAGCGCACGCGCCCTATAGCAAAAACCTCTCAAAAAAAAAAAAAATCCATAGGAACAAAAGTAATTTAAGTAAAGGAAAAAGTACCTAAGATTAATTGATATTGGAGACTACTTTCTAAGTACTTTCAAATACAAAGACCCCGCATAGTCCAGGGTCCAACTGAACGTTACTCATTGAAGGCCAAGGAGCAATGTGTTGAGTAGGGACCTGAAACAAGCTTGATGCTTTGAACACTGTTCCTGAGAGCATCAAAGAAAGCTGTTCAGTGTGAGAGGATCTGACCCACGTGATCAAGATGCTGTATTGAGACCCATGTGCAGTTTGATCGAAAAGCCTTTTAATCTCCAAGTGAAGGAGATGCTTTTAAGGGACAGAAGACTAACCCCTGACAGTGATGTGCCGATGAATAGTCCATTTCAGTATCACTTTCTTGGCCTGGGGAGACCAAACCGCGATAGTCAGAAGGCTTCATCTCTGTGAGTCAGCAGCTACTAGGAGAAATGAGAATTGAGAAGCTCGTTGGGTTGACTGTAGAACTGACCAACTGTGCCACATGAATGAAGGGAGGAGATTTGTATGAATTATGAATAGCTGTGCAGGTAAGGGAGGCGTGAAAGTTCCCTAAGAAAGGGAGGTAGGCCAGGTCATGGATCAGGGAGGACCCAAATGGACATTTCATCTGAGCAGGAGTCCAAATTTGAAAGGAAAAATGTAGATATCAAAGAAGGTAATGGAAGAAAGGTCTTGTTCCTCTGGTAACTATTTTTCTAGCTAAGCCAGTTGAGAGAGTTCATAGAAGGGCATTGCGCCTTGCTGGACAATAACGATCCCTGAAAGAGGGACTTTGATTTTTAGCATTAGCTGAGATGAAAGATGGAAAGGGCAGATCTTGGGCTTGTATACTCCAAAGACCCACTGAAGTTGTTGAATGCAAAGGGAGAGGACTTAACACTGGTTTCCTTTCTGGCAGTGTGTGGCGATATGACTGTGTCAATTAAGAGCATTTATTTCATAGAATTTTGAACTGTTATCCTATCATCAAATTAAAATATTAGCTAAAGTATAACAAAACAAGCTTTTTTCCCCTTGTTTCCAATGAAGCATAAAAGAAGCCCAAAGTGGAAACTGCTGATAAAATGAAAGTTTTAATAAAAATTTCTGAGATACAAGAAAAACGTACTTAGTATTTTTTCCCCCAAACTTGCAATTGCTACAGCAGATATTTTGTCTTTATGAAAGGGACAGCCCACCCAAATATTATGGACAGATTTCTAAATGACTGAAAAATGTGTAAAGTATTGTCATTGGGGCTTTTGTGCCATAAAACCAGAGAACCCGTTTACAGGAAAGGAAGGATATAGTTAACTTGGTAGGGAATGCTGGAGAGTTCTCTGCTGCTAGTCGTCTTAGGAGCAGATGTTATGAAAGAGTAGATTGCTGCCATTGGCTTCTAGGAGCTTCTGTTTTTCACTGCTTACCTTTAAGCCAAATATCTTTCTCAGGACTTTCCTTAGGTCCAAATTCGGATGAATAAAGAGAGTATCAGATTTGTTACTCTATTACAGAGCAGACAGAAGGAGTCTTGAGACCTGATGTGAAGCCACAGAGTATTGGCCTGCTTTCTTTGCTGAGAGGTCTCTACTGGAGCCCCATGGCTGGGACACTAACCTCTTGAGCTGACAGTATTATTATTCTTTTGTCTTTTATTCAGAAGGGCATTCCGAGGGAAATGGTCTTTAACTTTACCCAGTATGCATTTTTATCTGGCCACTTTACCAGAAGATCCTGTTCTTTTAATAAAATACTGAGTGAAGTGTGAGGATCTTCCTTCTGCAGTGGGAGGAACCAGAGCACCCAGATGAAATCCCCAGGATTCTCTTCATCAGAGCCTTGAGCAAGAATACCCAGGAGAGGAAATGTTCCCAGGTACATTTTAATGGCATTTGTAGTGCTTAGTAGGTAAGCAGGAAGCCATTCCTGGAGAGTGACCTCTCACTTTGAGTTTTAATATTATAGATTGCAACTTAACTTAGTACATAAACAAACTGAAACCTAACTTAGGAATTTATTTATTTATTTATGAATTTTTTAATTGTCAAAGGGCATGTCTGCTTGCCAGAAAGAGAGAGAGAGTGAGAGAGAGAGAAAGCATCGCCCCCATTGGGGTGTGGTCACACCATAATCATTTCTCCTTCACTTCTCCATTCTGTCAGGATGTTATTTTGGGTACACACATGACTGGTGTGTTTTCCAAGTTTCTGGGGTCAAGTTTTGACACCCACTCTGATCTGCCATCAGCCATGTAGGATCTGGCTCCATTAGCCACTAGGTTGTGAAACCCACTATATAGATAGATAGATAGATAGATAGATAGATAGATAGATACGGCTATAGCTATAGATAGAGATATAGTTATTTCTTTCTTCCAGGAGAGAGAAAGAGAGATAAAAACCCCGAACAGGATATTTTTTTTTTATTTTTAAAAAATTTATTCATGATAGAGCATGTGCAATAGAGAGTTGGGGGTGAGAGGGAGAAAGAGGAAAGATGTGGGAAGGAGAAGGAAGAGCGCCCTCCAGAATCCTCTTTCTCCAGTCCTCTAGCCCATTGGCTGTTGGGCACTGTGTGTGTGCTCGACACGTTTGAGGCTGACTGGCCCGAGGACCTGAACTACACTCTTCATATGGTATCCAGTTTCTCTGGAGCAGTGCCTTGCCACTGTGCCAGGGAGCCAGCCCTCCAAGAGGTCGTGGTACCGTGATCCGCCCCCACCTTCAGCCAGCTCCAGAACTTAGGCACATGAGTGCGGGTATACTCAGGGAGGTCTCTGGACGTGAATCTGAAACCTTCCTGTGTAGGTCAGCCTCACAGAGTGTTGTGGTTTACCACTGTACCAAAGTCTGACCCCTAGATGTGTATATATTTTTTTGTAATGAATAGCTGGGTTTTAGCCAATCACAGGTGGCCAACTGACCATGCCCAAGGAAGACAGAGGCCTATCTGTAGCCATTTAGATTTTTCCTCTGCTTTGTTTCCATGTTCTGCTTATAAAAACTGTTCACTCTGCTGAGGAAGCTTTCTGAACCTCATCTGGTTCTCAGTGCTTTCTGATTTATGGATCATTTTTTGCTCAAATAAACGAATTAAATTAAATTTGTCTAAGGTTTTATTTTTTTTTTTTTAAATTTTGTATGGGGGCCAGCATTAGCATAATGGCTATGTCACTGAACTCTCATGTAGTTGACCGTGCGGTTCAAGTCCTGGACCCAGTGGCTTAAACTCACGCTGGGCGCATATGCGTGCGTGCCCAAGATCCCAAGAGGATAAAGGAGGAGAAGGGATTGCAGTGTGGCCATCTCCCCTGGGGGATGATTTCTTGCTTTCTGTCTCTCTATCTCTCTGGTGAGCGCACACGCCCTGTAGCAAAAAACAAAAACAAAAACAAAAAACACCTCTCCAAAAAGTGATGTTGTGTATGTATGTATTGTGATTTTTAAAATGCCTGGTCTGGGATTCTAATTGTGGTCAGCCATGTAGGAATCCAGTGCCTTAACCACCATGCCACCTCCCCATAAGGTTTTCCTTTTAACAGTAGCACTCAGGGGCCAACCCATGGCCTGGTGGTTAAGGGAGTTGGATCCCACTTGACTGACTGCATTGTTCAAGTCCTGAATCCAGCAGTTTGAAAATCATGTTAGGTGTGTGTGCCCCAAATTCCTAAAGGATGGAGAAATGGAGGAAAAGGGATTGAGAATGACCATTCCTGATGAGAGATTCTCTCTCTCTCTCTCTCCCATGAGAGCACACACCCTCTGGCAAAATATAAACACCAAATAGGGGCCAGCAGGTGGCGTGGTGGTTAAAGGTGCTGGATTCCCACATGGGTGACTGCGGTTTGAGTCCTGGACCTGGCAGCTTGCTTTCTCACTGTCTCCCTCTCTCTCTCACTCTGTCCCTCTCTGGTCACATTGAAATAAAGAAATGAATAAATAAATAAATAAACAAAGTTAAATAAGTCTTAAAAACCAAACCCAAAAAAAACAAATAAACAAAAGTCCAGTAGTACCCTGGTCTTCGAGCCAGTAGTTGGCCAGTGACTGCTCCCTGGATCTGGACCTCTCTGTGGTGCAAAATGTGCAAGAGTAGATTATGTGTGAGCAAAGGGTTATGATTAAAATGGAGCCAGGAAATGAACACCATGGACCCATTTTCCTTTCTCCCTCTTGGTCTCTCTCAAGCGAGTACACATACCCTATGGCAAAACCAGAACAAAAAAGAGGTAGGGACTTTGAGAGGTGACAAGGATTAAGGTCCTGAGGGTGGGGCCCCCAGGGTTGATTGTGGTGGGTTTATAAGGAGAAGGAATGGGATGGATGTGGAAGAGACATTGGCATGTGCTCTGTTCTTGCTGTCTCACTGTATGATACCCTCCCACCATGGAATCTACCAGTAAGGTCCCCACTAGATGCTGCCACTTCACTTTAGACTGCCAAAACCCTGAGCTAACTAATCCTCCTTTCTTCATAAATTACCCAGGCTCAGGCATTTCTGTTATTAGCAACGTGATGGACTAAAACATTGTTACTAGGCTTCTTTTTTTCTTTTTTTTTTTTTTTTTTAACTTACTACTAACAAAATTTTTGAATGTGATGTCTTAATCCACTTTTCCCCCATAAGCCCTGTGAAGTTTTTTTTAGGGCATGATTTTGCAGAGCATGGTGAATTTTAGGAACATACACATTAAAGCAGAGCTGACTGTATACTGAAATAAATGCTCTGCCTTCTATTATGTTTTAAATTTATTTTATCTTTAGAAGCCTTTGCCTCAGGGAGTGTACACTTACCAGAGAGAGAGAGAAGAGACAGAGACAGTAAGAGGAAAAATGAGAAATTACCCCCTGCAGGCTGGCCATGTCCTAGTCCCTTCTCCTCCATTCTCTCTTGGGATTTTGGCATGCATGCACACATGCCCTGCATGATTTTCAAGCCACTGGGGTTTGGAACTTGAACCACAGTCAGCCATGTGGGAGTCTAGTGCCTTAACCACTATGCTACCTGCTGACCTCAAAACCCTCACCTCTTTTTTTTTTTCAATTAAATTTTTTTTTTCAATTTAATTTATTATTATTATTTTCTTTTTAATTTGTCCAGAGAGGGACTGAAAAGGAGAGAGAGGGAAAGTGAGAAAGCAAGCTCCCAGATCTGACATTCAAACCATGGTTGGCCATGTGGGAGTCCAGTGCCCCAACCAGCACACCACCTGCTTGCCTCTAAGACCTCACTTCTTACTTTTATAACTGGATTAAGTTTTTACCTTTTTTTTTTTTCCAGAATTATGTATTTAATTTTATTTACTACTGTTTTTTTAAATTTGCTGTAGGGCACATGTGTTCACCAGAGAGAGAGAGGGAGAAAGTGAGAAAGCAAGTCTCCAGGTCTCAGACTTAAACCATTAATGGCCATGTGGGAATCTAGTGCCTTAACCACCACACCACCTGCTGGCTCCAAGTTTTTACTCTTTTCATCCCATTACAACCAATTTTTTTTTTTTTGGAGAGGTTTTTGCTATAGTGCGCGTGCGCTCTCCAGACAGACAGAGAGAGACAGAGAGACAGAAAGCAGGAAATCACCCCCCAGGGGGGATGGCCACGCCACAATCCCTTCTCCTCCATTCTCCTCTCGGGATCTTGGGCACGCATGCACACGCGCCCGGCGTGAGTTTAAGCCACCGGGTCCAGGACTCGAACCGCGGTTGACTACGTGGGAGTCCAGCGACATAGCCATTATGCTAACTGCTGGTCCCACAACCAAATATTATTATGTGAATTTTGAAGGACACATTCACACCATAGTAAATGGTAGCGTAGTTTTATACACGTTGAATGGTTAGGAAATGCATACTACTATAATGAAGATGGTGCTTTCCCTTGAGAGGACCTGAAGTTTACTCCTGAAGTAGGTGTTAGAAGGATTGGAACTTGTTGGTGTGACTGTGAAGTGGTACCTGAAATCACATGGGAGTTGTAACACCGGAGGTGGACAGTGTGGTGTATAACGTGGTAAACTGAAGTAGCTGGTATATTCTTGTGGGTTTTGTGTACAGTAGTCCCCTTCCTCTTATCCGTGGTTTCACTTTCTATGATTTTAGTTTCCTATAGTCAATTGTGCTCCAAAAATAGGCAAGTACAGTACAGTAAAATATTTTGAGGCCCAGTTGTGGTGGTGTAGTGGTAACACAACATGTGGAAGGTCAGAGTTTGGTTTCCAGGTTGACTTGTACTTACTAAATGTGCATGCTGATGATCCTAGCTAACTGGGAGGCCTGGAGGGGGTGGATCTTGGCGTGAGACCCTGTTGTGGGTGCTTCTCTTCCTCACTCTCTCTCTCACTCTGGAAATGAATAAGTGAACTTAAAAAAGAAGACATTGGGACCAACAGATGGCATAATGTTTACATCACTGGACTCCCAAGTGATCAATTGTGATTTGAGTCCCAGACCAAGAGCCTTAAAATTCGCGCTGGGCACGTGTGTGTGTGTGTGTGTGTGTGTGTGTGCCCAAAATCCCGAAAGGAGAGTGGAGAAGAAGAGATTGTGATGTGGCCCTCCCCCCTGGGGGGTGATTTCTTGCATTCTGTCTCTCTGGCAAGTGCATATGCCCTATAGCAGAAAATCTCTTTCTCTCAAAAAAAAAAAAAAAAAAAAAAAAAAAAGGCAAGCATTGGTGCCAGAAAATGGCATGATGGTTGAGGTGCTGGACTCTCACATGGCCAACTGTGATTCGAGTCCTAGACTTGGCGACTTGAAAATCACACCAAGTGTGTGTGTACACGTGCCCAAAGTCCCAGGAAGAGAAGAATGGAGGAGGAGACTGTGTCGTAGCCATCCCCCTTGGCCCTTGGAGGGTGATTTCTCACTTTCCCTCTCACTGCCTCTCTCTGTTGAACACACTCATCCTATGGCAAAAACTTCAAACAAACAAACAAAAAACAGGGACCAGCAGTTGGTGTAATGGCTATGTTGCTGGACGCCCATGTAGTTGACCTGTGGATCAAGTCCCAGGCCCAGTGCCTTAAACTCACTCCAGGCGCATGTGCGTGCATGCCCGAGGTCCCAAGAGGAGAATGGAGGAGAAAGGATTGCGATGTGGCCGTCATTCCTGGGGGATGATTTCTTGCTTTCTGTCTCTCTGTTTCTCTGTCTTTCTGGTGAGCACATATGCTCTATAGCCAAAACATCTCCCCCCTCACCATAAAAAAAGACATTTAGAGAGAGAGATCATATTCACACTACTTTAATTATACTATGTTATTATAAATGTTCTATTTGTTACTAGTTGTTAATCGCTTACTTTGCCTAACTTATAAACCTTATCATAGGTGTGTGCATATAGGAAACAGCATGTGTATATAGATTTGGTACTGTTCGTGGCTTTAGGCATCCACAAGGAATCGTAGAAGAGATCCCTTGTGGGTGGTGGTGGGGCATCCATATTGCTACATGACAGGGGTTAGCTGAGGGGAAGTGTCTATGTTCATTTAGTGTTTCTCACAGACCAAATCATACTTAAGCAGACACAAAAGTTACATTATTCTCACAGTGTTCCTTCATGTTCCTTCATGTTCCTTCACACTGGAACAAATTTGCATTTTCAAAACAAGCATTACAGCAGAACTGACAACTATCTTCCTGGAAAAGGCCACCTTCCCCTGTGCAGTATCCAGAAGTAGAAGTAAATAAAATCCTTGTGAAACATAGAGGTGCACAGGACTATTTTTTTTTTTTTTTTGGAGAGGTTTTTACTATAGGGCGCATGTGCTCACCAGACAGACACAGAGAGACAGAGAGATAGAAAGCAAGAAATCACCCCCAGGGGGGATGGCTACACTGCAATCCCTTCTCCTCTATTCTCCTCTGGGGATCTTGGGCATGCACGCACACGTGCCCGGCGTGAGTTTAAGCCACCGGGTCCAGGACTCGAACTGCTGTTGGCTACATGGGAGTTCAGCAACATAGCCATTATGCTAACTGCTGGTCCCAAGGTGCACAGGACTATTAACGTCCTTTATAAAGTGGTAAGCAGTATATAAGTAAAATTTTGCATTCTTTATACATAGATTATTCTGGATAAGCAGAGTTATTGTCAGACTGTGTGCAAATAATAAGAGTATGGAGACAGGTAGCCTTTGGCTGTATTTTGTACTGATGATGGATTCTCTATCACTTGCCACCTTTTCATTCTTCCATCAGAGAAGACCCCCCCCCCCCCCACTCAGCACCCTGACCTCATATTAACTTACACAGAAACTTGACTATTTTTTTTTTTTTGGAGAGTTTTTTTTTTTTTTTTCGCTATAGAGCATGTGCACTCGCCAGACAGACAGAGACATAGAGACAGAAAGCAAGAAATCACCCCCCAGGGGTGATGGTCATGCCGCAGTCCCTTCTCCTCCATTCTCCTCTCGGGATCTTGGGTACGCATGCACACGCGCCTGGCGTGAGTTTTAAGCCACCAGGTCCGGGACACTAACCGCGGTTGACTACGTGGAAGTCCAGAGACATAGCCATTATGCTAACTGCTGGTTCCCGAGACTTGACTATTAATAGAAGGGGAAGACTATGAGAGGAGAGAGTATGGTCAGACAAGTAGAAGGGTAGAATAGTCAATAAAGAGCAGTAGACTGTGCTTCTTGATCTACCCAGATCTTTTTTTTTTTCCTCCATAGGGCACATGCACTCACCATAAAGACAGAGGGACAGAAAGCAAGAAATCTTGGGCACGCACACGCACGCACGCGCACACACCCAGCGTTGAGTTTAAGTCACCGGGTCCGGGACTCGAACCGCAGTCTACTACATAGGAGTCCAGCAACATAGCCATTATGCCAACTGCTGGTCTCTCTACCCAGATCTCTTATAAAGATCCTTCAAAAATGAATCCAATCATGAATAAATACGATGCTAGATGAACAGGAATTGTCATATAATTTGTGACTGTCACAGGTTGTGTAGACTAAAAAGATAGAGGGACTATAGATAAACTTAGAGAAGGTCCATGAAACCCAGATATTGTGTACAGATTTTGTCATAAGTGCTTTTTGGAACGAAAAGGTCTTCAGCTTTCATCACTTTTCTAAAGGGATCTTTGATCTTGAAATGGCCAAGAAGGACTGAATATGGATTTCTCTAGGTCATTAAAGGGCATTTAGAGTGATCTAGAGTGTACCCTAGTCCATTGATGCCATAAAAGGGAGCTGTCATTGTTTCCTCAAGAAGCCACACACCAGGTGGCACCATCAGTGACAACACAGCTGGCTTCACCATGGGATCAGTCTTGCATGCCATCTTTGATGTTTCCTTTAAATTAACCACGAGTGATGAGAACTTTTTTCCATTGGGCTTATGTCTTTCAACGGTGTGTCTTACGCTTCTCTTGACTTTATTTTTCAGATGGGAGCAGAGAGAGCTGCCCAATGGACGTGTCTATTATGTTGACCACAATACCAAGACCACCACCTGGGAGAGGCCTCTTCCTCCAGGGTAAGGCATGAACCAACAAGCCCTGAGACTCTAGCACTGGCATCAGGGGTCACCCAACATCTTCCCCTCCACCGGCTGCCATGACCATCTATTTGTTTTATCATACTCCTCCTTTCTCGGCTTTTCTTCTTTCTTCTTATAGTCTTCCCCTTCTATTAATACATTCTCTTCTCTCTGTCTTTTTCTCCTTTTCCCTATCTGTATTATGTTGGCCATGACTGATGGTCATGAACTTTATTAAATGGTTCTTAGAGCTGACAAGGCTCTTGGGTCCTAGAGGAAAGGGAACTGAGGACACCTCCTGGGCCTTTGATATCTCAGTGCCTTCAGTCATTTCACCATCTGGCAGTGACATTTATCCTGGGTTGTTCAGTTGCTTTTCTTGTTCACTTCCCTTAATTTTGCTCTCACTCTTTTGGACATATTAGTAATTTTAGCGGCTCTCTTGGAAAAGGGGCTCATGGGAAAGGCAAGGTAGAAAGAGCTTGATGCCTTTCACCCTACCCTGTGCCCAGCCTGCCCCTGACAGCAGACTGCTTCCCATTCGGCTGGGCTTTGCGGGAATGCAGCTGAGTTCTCCAAAACCAAAGGGTGAGAGAGGCTTCCAAGTGAGGGAAGACTCCAAATTCAAGGAGAACGGGTTTTGTTCCTTGTCTGCCAGGGACACGGAGTTCTTTCCACATGTGTCTTCTGGTCCTGAGAGCTTTTAAAAGAGAATATATTCTGCTCCCAGGAAAGACTCACCTCTCAGTAAAGCAGTCATGAAAGGCTCCTGAATAAAATAAGAATTCTTCCCTCTCCTAAGTTTGCAGAAGAAAAAGATGTCGGAGTGGAGTGTTTTGGGAGAGTGTCTGTACTTTGTTTGGTTCAGCCATCTGGCATGTGCCAGGCAAATGCCACCTTGCCTTCTGGCCCTACAAATTTCCATGCTTGGGCTGCTCTGAGCTTTGTTTTTCCAGTAGAATGCTTGATGGTTCCTTTTCTTTTTGTTACTCATCTAGGACTGAAACTCATAATCTGTCATCATTAGTGCTAATTCCATTTTCTACTTTGACTTGAATTTAAATGAAGTTATGTAAGTTAAACATTAACTAATTACATTTTTTAGAAGTTAAGCATTATTATGAAAATTATAGAAATGTTCATACTATCATGGAAAATATAACTGTGTGCAAAATAGCGTAGTATAACAAACCCTCACGTATTTATTACTCAGCTTCAATAATGATCATTCCTGGCCAATTTTATTTCATCTGTACCCAGGTGTCAGTATACTGTGATGACTTGTGGACAGAAACTGGCCCTCTGCCTGTTTTTATGGAAAAAAGTTTTTCTCAGAACATAGCCAAAACTCATTTATTTACTTATCGATTATGGTTGCTTTTGTGCTAAAAAGACCGAATTGAGTTATCACAGCAGAGACTGTGTGGTCCTAAAAGCCTAAATTATTCTCTTTGCGGCCCTTTATAGGAAAATTTTGCCAGTTCCTAATCTGTAACCCTCACACCCATCTCCTCACAGAGCATCATCTAGAATATTTTGGAGCAAATCCTAAATGTATTTTATCAATATTTCACTATATACTTCTAATAAATGTTCTCTCATTAAAAACAAAACAGTAATATTGTTGTTAGTATTTCCTTCATGTCAACAAACACATGGTCAATATTCACATTTCCTCAATTATATCACAAATTAAACTTTTTCTTTCATTTTTATTCTTTTTGAAGTTGACCGGAGAGAGACAGAGAGAGAAGAAAAGTGAGAGAGAGCAAGCTGTAAGGTCTGGGACTTGAACCGTGGTCAACCACATGGGAGTTCAGCCACCTTAACCACCATGCCACCTCCCAGCCCCTTAAACATTTTTTTTTAAAGAGATTTTTGCTATAGGGTGTGTGCATTCACCAGAGACAGAGAAAGAAATTTAGAAAGTGAGAAACCACCCCCCACAGGGGATGACCACGCCACAATCCTTTCTCCTCCATTCTCCTCTCAGGAATTTGGGCATGCAGGCACATGCACCCAGCGTGAGTTTAAACCACCAGGTCCAGGACTTGAATTGTGCTAGACTACGTGGAAGTCCAGTGATGTCCATTATGCCATCTGCTGGTTCCAGGACCACTCATTTTATCCAGAAGCAAAAAGCGTTGGGCCTAGTAGCTAAAGATAAAAGCTGTCATTTGTCCTTCAGTCACTCTTCGTGATCCTCAGCACAGATGTATGCAGGAAGAGTGATCATTGGAGAGTGACAGGGTTGGGGAGACCTCATAGAGGGAAGGGGGTCAAACTATTTGTTTTTTGTTGTTTTAATATCATTAAATATCACAGGTGCCAGAGGGCACCTGTGCTTGGCAGAGAGAGTCAGAGAGGGAAAGACAGGGAGCGAGAGAGAAAGTACCCACAATGATGTATGGTCATATTGCAGTCTCTTCTCCATTTTTGCATGTTGTCAGGATTTAGGGCATGCACATGCACCCAGTATGTTTCTCAAGCTGCCATGGAAGGGATCTGAACTGTGGTTATCCATGTGGGATCCAGTTTGTCCCAGATCAAATTCTTGCAGTAAGAATAGGATGCCTAGCCATGGTGGCACAAATGGCAGGATGCCACTATGTGATACTGGAGCCACATGGGAAGACCGGGTTCGGGTCCTGGGTTAACCAGAGTACATTAGGAATACCCTGCAGGTTGGGTCTTGCAATGTGGTGAAATCCTGTCAAGGGTACTTGTCTTTATCTCCCTTCTCTCTCTCTCTCTCCCTCAGCAGTTTTGCTGATGTGAAAGGTTGGTATGAAACAAGCATGCTCACCGTGTGTGCTGAGAGGACCCCAGGTTTCATGGAGATGCCACTGGTACCAAAGAGGGCATCCGACCACCATTGTGTTTTTGCATATTGAAATTCTGCATAAGATTTCATCTATTGAAATAAAGGGTAGGACGTTTGAAATTCACCCTGACAGAGAACTTCTAGGTAAACATGTGGATTGAACATGTGTTAATTTTCCTTTGTCCTGAAAACCTATTAAAAGGACAATAAATGTATTTTTTAAAAAGCATAAGCCATCAGCAATAAAGGAATGGTAGAGAAGAGACGGCATATGGATGCCAGTCAGAGTGTAGTTACTGACCGATGGCAGAGCTCTGTCAAACCCACCTCCAGGATGCAGTCTCCATCAGGAATCTGGCCAGCTTGCACCACAGAGCCCTGGAAAGCATCAATGAGTGGGGACACTGAGGACGGGTGTGGATTGAGATAAAAACCTGAAGCTCAGTTGGAAATTTTTTCAGGGAGCAGTTAGAGTCCCAGGCAGCCAACTGCCACTCTTATTTTTCTGCCATTCATGTATGTGTGTGCATGCACATGTGTTTGCATACACAGCCACATGACTGCTGTTGATTCTGAGAAGCTCCCAAGAGAGTGGGACCAGCTTTGGGGACACAGACCATACCTGTAAGGCAGGAAGAAACTCAGAAAAAGAGGCGAAGTGGAAATGCCATCTCTGGTCCTCAGGCTAAAGGCTTGCGAGTTCTTTTGCTGGGGATAAGTACAGATTGTGATATTTGGGGACCTCTAGTGAAACAGCTGAGCCTCCGCCTGGTCACTGTAGTGAAGCTCTGGCCAGCAGCCTCCACTTGGGTGCACAGAGCACTCAGTGTTTCAAGGCTCACTTGTAAATGTGAATAAGCAAACAGAAAAAAAGGGACGTGGTGAAAGCAGTGATAGGGATCTGGATAAAACTTCAGAAAGGAAAAAGAAATTCTAATTTATATCATCAAATGTTTGGGAGAAAACAGCATTTGTGCAAGAACAGCAAACTATGAAATGAACTCAGAAAACAAGAACTTTTAGAAATTAATATACATGACAACAGTAATTTTAAAAAGTTAATTAATTAGAATAGCTCAAAGATCAATTTAGAGATAAGAATGTAAGAAAATGGGTACAGGCGATCTGGTATGTGAATAGTGGTTCTAGCAAGAACAGAAACAGGACAGGAAAAGAAAATGGCCAGAACTGAAGTATATTGTCTACAGACTCAGAGAGCCTACCAAATGCCCAGAGAATGAAAAAAGACCCACACAAGGCACAGCTAATGGGATTTCAGCGTGCCAAGAAAAGATCTTGAAAACATCCAAAGGGAATTAACGGGAGCTAGAGAGCATCAGGGCTCAAGAGTGCCATCCTTCTCGATAACAGCCGTGAAGCAGGACCTTTGCAAGTCTGATGAAAATGAGTTGCTGTCCCGAAATCTACTTTCAAATTAACTATTAGTCTTTATTTTTTTGGAGAGATTTTTGCTGTAGGGCGTGTGTACTTGCTGGAGAAGCAGAGACAGAAAGCGAGAAATCACCCCCTTGCGGGGATGGCCACACTGCAGTCCCTTCTCCTCCATTTTCCTCTCAGGGTTTGGGGCACATATATACATGCACCCAGCATGAGTTTTAAGCCTCTGGGTCTAGGACTTGATCTGTGGTTGACTATGTGGGAGTCTAGCAATGAAACAGCTACACCATCTACTAGCCTCAACTTTTAGTTATTTTTAGTTACTAAATGGCACATTTACTTACCAAAGAAAGAGAGAGAGAGAGAGAGAGAGAGAGAGAGAGAGAGAGAGCGCACCCCCAATGTGGTGTGGTCACACCACAATCACTTTTTCACTTTCTCTATCCTTATAAAGGATTTTTGGAATGTTTGTACCTGCACCTAGGGCCAGGATTAGAACCGTGGCTGGCTAATGGGATCTGGCTCCCTATACGTAACAATTAACTCCTGTGCTATAGGGCTGGCCCATGTTTAGTCATTTTAACATGCAAGTGTGAAAGTAGAAATAAAGTTACCTTTGGGCCAGCAGGTGGCTTTGCGGTTAAGGCACTGGATCCTACATGTCCAATTCCACAGTTCAAGTCCCAGACCATCTAGTTGTGCTCAGAATCCTGAGAGGAGATTGGAGGAGAAGGGATTGTGGTATAGCCATCCTCTCTGAGGGGATGACTTCTCACTTTCCCTCTCTATCTCTGGCAAGTGCATATAGTAAAAACTTTTTAGAAAGAAAGATAAATAAATTAAAGGCATCTTCAGACATGCTGGCTCTCAAAGAAGTTTGGTGTATCTCTTCTCAGAGGCTTCTAGATGATTTATTCCACCAAGCGAGAGAAGGCAAGAAAGAAGACATGGAATACAGGGCACTGAAACAACCCAGAAGCCATGCAAGTTCCTAGGAGGAAGAGCAAGGAACACAACTCAGGACAATAATGTAGAGCAGTTGAAATGTATTCATACAACTCGACTGTCCACAGCAGATGAAGGTGTGGGAGAGGTGTGGCTGGGGGATTAATGCCACCTGTTCTGTCAGAGGATCTGGGGCAAATTAGTGATAGGTTATTGAAGACTTAGACAGAAACAAGGTGATTCTTCCAGAAACAAAGAAGTTGTTCAAGTAAGAAGATATATTTGTTGTGTTCTATATCATCATTATATGAACTCTGAATATTGATTTAATGATTTTCCACATTGGGATGATGAGAGGAGACAGTGGTGTGTGTGTGTTGGAGGGTTGAACATAGTAAGTAAATCCTCAGCTTTGGTAGTGGAGAGTCCATGAATAATATCAAAGATAGCAAAAATCAAGAAAGAATGGGATAGATGTATTGTTTACAGATGTGTATAGTAGAAGAAGCAGTTGAAGGTAGTTGCCCCTGGGGAAAAGGAGTCTACAGTGGTACAGAAACCACTGTTTTTCACGTTGTTCCCTGTAGTTATACTTGCATTTCAAAAATAACGTCACTTCTTTGATAACAAATAAAAGTGAATAAAAATGACTTGGTTAGAGGCTAGCAGGTGATGTGGTGGTTTAGGCACTAAATTCCTATGTGGCTCACCACAGTTTGAGTCCTGGACCCAGTGGCTTGAAAATCATACTGGGCTTGTGCGCACATATGCCCATAATCCTAAGAGGAGAATGGAAGAGAAGGGATTGTGGTGTGGCTGTCCATCCTGGGAGGTGATTTCTCACTCTCTATCAGTCTCTCTTGTTTCTCTCCTGTGAGTGTAAAAACCTAAAAAAGACTAGAGAAATTATGAGAAAAGTGGGAAGGTTCCAAATCACATGCCCACTCTTGGTCCTGTCAAGCATTCAGCTCTGGGTTTGGGAACAGACATGCAGTAATCTTTAAGGGTCTTTTTCTTTTTTTTTTTAATAAAAAATATAACTATAATACCATTATCCCACCCATCGCAATTGCTAATATATCCTTATGTCATGTCATACCCAGCCCATACTCTCCTGCTCCCAGTTGTCTTAAAATCAGATCCAAACCCAGGGTCAGCACATTGCTTTTGCCTGATCTGTCTCTTAAGTCTCTCTTAATCTATAAATTCCCCTGTCCTTTTTAATGTATTTATTTTTGTTGAATAACCTGAGAATTTGTCTTGAAGAATTTCTTGTATTCTGATATGACTGATTGGAACCTTTGTCTTTACTATAAATAGGTAGGTAGACATGGAGGCTTGATTAGGTTCAACATCACTTTTAACGTCGTGGTATAATTCCCAGCTGTACAGTCCTCGTGAGTTCCGACAAGTACATACAGTTGGATAACTCATACCCGTCAGGATATAGAAAACTTCCATCACCCTAGAAAGTTCCTCCTCCTACTATTTTTTTTTTTTTTAATCACTTCTTCCTTGGGTATGTGGAAATCAAGTTGAGCTAATCAAGCTACCAAGCACAGCCAAGGACTTTTGCCTTCTGTTCTAGCCCTGACTTGCCTATGAATGTTTCAGGCCCAACTTTGGAAAGGTTGCTTCCTCACTAAAGGTATTTTGGAGAGTCCTGCTGTTGCTCAGACCAACTCTTCTTTTCATAGCAATGCAATATATTTTCATTGGCATCATAAATCAGGAGATTCAAATTGTCTTAAATAATGAAGAAAAATTATTGGCTCATGTAACTGAAAATTCTAGCTGTAAATTCTGGCATCAAGTGAAGCTTGATCTAGCAGCTCAATAATATCACCAAGTGGCTGGCTTTCCTTTCATTTTTCTATTCTGCCATTCAGTGTGTCCTCTTAATATTGTGTTTGGGTTCAAAATGGTAGCCAGTAGCTCCCAGCACTGTGTGCTTTCTGTCGTGTTCAGAAAGGATGAGAGACTTTATTTTTCCTATGATTCCTAGTCAAAAGTTCTGCGATTCACACCTCAGCCCAGCCAGCATAGATCCCATACCTACTCTCGGACGAGTCAAGCCTTCAGCTCTGGGATTGGGAACAGAGTCACCACCCCAGGACTTCATGTATCCCTTAAAAAGGAAATCAAAAGTGATCACAAATGTCTTCTCTAATCATCTAAGCCCAGAAGCTTCTGTGATTGGGGTCTGTTCAAATGTGCATCCCTGAAGCAGCCATGCTCCTCTGCCAGATATCACACTTTGGCCACTCAGTCCTTCCTTGCCAGGCATCATAAGATTTTTCTAGAATTTGGGGATAGAGATGCAGCGATCACTATTTTGTATTGGAACTTCCAATTTCCAGCTGGGAGAAACGCACAGATCCCCGAGGCAGATTTTACTATGTGGACCACAACACTCGGACCACCACCTGGCAGCGCCCCACGGCCGAGTACGTGCGGAACTACGAGCAGTGGCAGTCACAACGCAACCAGCTCCAGGGAGCCATGCAGCACTTCAGCCAAAGATTCCTCTATCAGGTGAGAGGGCGGGGCGGGGGGGACCTCCCTGTATCTTAGAATGTGCAGCCTCACACATTCTCTGTTGACTGCGTGTTCACCAGGGCAAATGGTGTAGCATCAATTCTCTGACCTTGGAGATTTTACTCATCACAGTGAAATTCTTCAAATTCCATTTTCTAACTTAGTAAGTCTATGGCTAGCCTCTGTGGTTAAGAATCAAAATGTCCGAAACTGAATTCACCATTGTTCCAAGATGCTTTTTTTCTGCCCCTTCCATTTAAATCCTTGTTTCCTGATTTGAAACCTGAAGGTTAGCTTTGACTTCTCCCATGCCTCACCTCTCTAGATCAAAGCACTCACCCAAGTCCTTCTCTTTCCATCACTGTTAATACTCGTTTTCAGCTCTTTAGTATCTGACAGGTTCTCAAGAATGAGAGACCTTTAAAGCTCATCTAGATTAGGGATTGACAAGCAGTAGTTCATGGGCCAAACCTGCCCACTGTCTGGACTTGTAAATAAAGTTTTATCAGAATACAGACATACCCAGTAGTTTACATGCTGACCGTGGCTGCTTTCATGCCTCCACTGTAGAGTTAATATAATATGGCCTGCTAAACCTTTGTTTTTTTTTTTTTTTTTGCTATTGGGCTTGTATGCTTGCTGGAGAGAAACAGAGAAAGAGTGTGCGCGTGCACACACACACACACCCCAGGAGGGATAGCCATACCATAATCTTTTCTTCTTCTGGGATTTTGAACTCACATGCACGTGTGTCCAGTGTGTTTTCCAAGCTGCTGCATCTGGGACTCGAACAGTGTTGTCAGCTATGTAGGATCCAACCACCTTAGCCACCATGCTACTGACTGGCCCCAAGTCTAAATATATATATGTCTGGCTCTTTGGAGAAAATGTTGACCAACTTCTGGTTTAGATCAACCTCCTTCCACTTGATTCTTTATTGTCCAGTGTCCCTTCCATCCAAACTGTTCACAGTCTTTCAGTTATTCTTTCTGCTAGTGTTCCTTCTCTTCCAATCTGTGTTGCCTGTGCCCACTAAAGCAGTCTTCAAGCATTACTGTCATTATGTCACCTTACTGACTAAAAACCCTCTTGTTGTCATTACCTATAGAATGACATGTAAATGTTCTAGTCCAGAATTCAGGGTGCTCTGGTCCCATATTAACTGTCTCATGGTCTCAGACCATACTGTGTTCCTTGAGGAACTCACCCAGGCCCATTTCCTGAACTCTCCATCCCATAAGATCCCAGCCCTGTGACCTGAAGCTGGGGGAGCCCAGCTATATGAGGATCCCCAGGGTGAGAGCTGACATGTCTGCAGAGCTCCTGAAACATGAAGGTTGAGATCCGCTGTGGAAGCAGCATAGGATGTGGTGGTGTGCCGCAGGCCAGAAATGCTTGGAGCTGGACCACGAAGCTCAGTTACCATGTATAATGCTCTTAATATCCAAAATGAATTGTAACCCCACAATCCCTTTCTAAGTTGGATACCACCCTAAGTAGATGCTCAGAAAATCATTAACTCTGTTTAATTAAGTAGCGTTCGTTATTGCCTTGGCCTTCCTCTGTTCATCTTTCCTTGCTCACCCAAAGCAGGAGCCACGTCATCAACTGGAAGTCGCTATAGCACCTCCCTCGGCTAGCTTGTCCTTTATTCTGTCTGTGGGGCTGATTGCTCATTCTAAAGTGTGGACGAGCAGAAAGTATGATGGCTGTCATGTTGTTGCCCCCAGGTCTGTTGTCAGGCCAGTCTACAACCCATTTCCTAATGTCCCAGGGTGCCTTTGTTGTTACGATCATTTTACACTTTTTCTTTCCTGTTTGCTTCACCCTTGCATTTCCCCTGGTCCTCTGTTTTGTGTTCTGTGGTCCACGGAGCATGCCCGCATAGTCATGCATGTTGTGTCATGATCACAGAGCCTACCATTTTCACAGTTCCTCTTCCTTTATTTCCCCTTTGTCCCTCCCACAGTAACGAAAGGAGGTAGCTGGAGTTTGCAAATTGAAACAAATCCGGACCATCCGTGGTCTTGCCCGGCAGGGCACTGTGAACATTCTTATGCCGGACTTCCCACCCTTCCACCCCTTCACACATGCCTGGCATCCACTGCTGGAATGTTTTAAAACTGGATGGAATCTGGCCATTCTCTGCATTTCAGAGATTGTTCTTCTTGAGCTTAGTCTTAAAGACTTTGCCTGCCATTTTCCTGAGTGGTCAGGGTTGCAAAACTGGGTAGGTCTAGGCATCTTTCTTCTTTGACTTGTCTATCCTTTGACTTAGAGACAAGGATACATTTTAGGAGTTTGACATAGTTTTGTCTATTTGAATAATCAATGTCTCTCTCTCTCAAAAAAAAAAAAAAAAATCTTTTTTTCTCTCTCTTTTTTTTTTTTGAGAGAGATTTTCGCTATAGGGCGCGTGTGCTTGCCAGACAGAGAGAGACATAGAGACAGAAAGCGAGAAATCACCCCCCAGGGGGGATGGTCACGCCGCAATCCCTTCTCCTCCATTCTCCTCTTGGGATCTTGGGCACGCACGCACACCCACCCGGTGTGAGTTTTAAGCCACCAGGTCCAGGACACGAACTGCGGTCAACTACGTGGGAGTCCAGCGACATATCCCCCAGAGGGGATAGCCATGCCATAATCCCTTCTCCTCCATTCTTGGGCACGCACGCTCATGCACTTGGTGTGAGTTTCAAGCCGCTGGGTCCAGGACTTAAACCATGATGGGCCATGTGGGAGTCCAGGGACATAACCATTACACCATCTGCTGGTTCCAATAAATTTTTTTTATTGTGTACCAAGTAAGTTATGTTGGGTGACCAAAATGTTTGATGTGTGAGAAGGAAGACACAGGGATTCAGGAGTTCTTGTCGTCCTGACGTTTTTGGAGATCTTTTCCTCTTGCCCACCTCTCATTTTAGCAACACCATTCTGGCCTTCTAGAGGTAGTATTTTGACTTGGTGGGTCCTTGGAAGGAAAAAATCTAAATGCCAAGACATTTTCCTTCTTGAGTACTATAAAATGGTTTTCTCAGCTTTGCTGGGTAGGTAGGCGGCTTCTGGACAGAGACGGTGGCTACCTTTTCTCCGTGAAACAAGACTTGTGTTGAAAACGTGGTAGGATCTTTTCTTGGTCTGCATCCAATGTCTCTCTGTTGATTTTCCTCCCTTCTGGATTTGGTTTTCCCCTCTTGTTTGCTTGGTGCCATGTCCTGGTTACGAGTAAGAAGGATTGCTTTCATATAGTTATTTTGGGGTTTGGCTGTGGCCCAGGGTTTGCCTCGGAAGACTTAAGAGCTGATAGTATACTAGCGTCTCCCCTCCTCCTCGAGCTGGACCTAACTGAGACCCAGTTCTTCGCTGTACTGCAGAGAACATGAAATACAGTTCAGGATGGGATTCAGGGAACCCAGATTGCAGTGTCCTGTGATTCCTTCCTGCTGTCGGCCCCAGCACACACCTATTTCAGTTTCTCTAAGTTAATCGTTCTCCTTATTTTAAAAATGTTTTCCTTTCCTAACGCCCCCAGTGTGCCTTTGTTGCTTGTGACCGTCATGCACCTTTTCTTGTTTGTTTCATCTGCAGTTCCCAGGGCCCTCTGTTATCTGTTCCTGCTGTGGTCCATGGTGCACGTGTTGTGTCATGTTCACACAGCCCACCATTTCTGTGGCACTCCTTCCTTTATTCTTCCTCTGATAACCAAAGGAGGCTGCCAGCATCTGCAGGATTGAAACAGATCATTTTGTGGCTCCTAATATGTAGATTCCAGCTTCCATTATCCAGAAACGGGCAGCTCGTTTCTGATTCTGCAGGGACACCTTTTGTTGAATTCTCCAGTACTTGGCCATTGTTCTGTTGCTATCAGGTGCATCCTTAAAAATTTGCTGGGGCTCAGCGGGTGGCATACTGGTTAAGGCACTGGATTCCCACACGGTTGACAGCAGTTTGAATCTCAGATTTGGCGGTTTGAAAATCACAACAGATGCGTATGTATATGTGCCCAGAATCCGAGAGAATGGAGAAGGGATTGTGGCGTGGCCATTCCCCCTGAGGGGTGATTTCTCACTTTCTCTCTCTCTGTCTCTCTCTGGTAAGTGTAAGTGTCCTATGGCAAAAAACTTAAAAAAAAAAAAAAAAAAAAAAAAAAAAAAAAAAAATCCTGCCTTCCATTATGTATCCTTCACACCCTCCCCAGAGTCTTTTTGCCCTCAACTGTTTTTGCTAGACATTTTTTATTTCTGAGCTTGTGTCTTAAAATATTACTGGAACTTTGTGTTTAGTTCTCCAGGGACTCGAACCCACGTGAGCTCTCTGGCTCATGGCCTGCACCCCAGATCTCCCAACCCAGGGACCATCACCAGCAAAAGTGATTCAGCAGCACTCCTTTTTGTTTCTTTTGTTTCTAGCTGTAAAGAACACTGTCTTGTCTGTTAGTTACGTGCACCTCCCAGTATCTCTCCTCTGGCCGTAGCCCCACCTCTGCCCGAACTGGGTGCCTTTGAGGCTGTGTTGCATGCAGCACTGTGGGATCTCTCGTTTCAGGGAAGTGCGGTAGAAGAAAGGGGACTCTGGGTTGGTCCATTGGAAGGGTGGGGTTTGGAACTTTTGGTTTTCTGACCATGATGTGTATAGCTTTTATCATTCATTTCTCCTTGGCTTTTGTTCACTTCCTTCCTTTTGGCTTTCATTTCTTTCTTTCTTTTTTTTCTGGCTTTTTTTTTCTTAATTTTCAAGTTGTATGTACTTTAGGAAAGAAATGCCCCAAAAAGAAGAGTGTTTCATTTTAGCTATCGGAAGTAAAATTGTTATGAGCATCAGCTTCCACTAATTCGTTTTGTGTGTTGCTTGTGTTTATTCATCTCTGGTCTTGCCTGCTTTCCTGTCTGCTTCTTCTCTTCTCCCCTTTCTTCAAGTTGTTGTGGGAAGGGATTGGATGCCAAGGAAAATTTTTTTAAAGGTTTTTGCCATTGGCCATATGCACTTGCCAGAGGGACAGTGAGAGGGCAAGTGAGAAATCACCCTTGGGTGGATAGCCACGCTAGAATTCCTTCACCTCCTGGGATTTTGGACACACACATGCACCCAGCGTAGATAGCCACACACAAGCCACCGGAATGTGGAATCAGATTGCTGTCTGCCATGTTGGAGCCCAGCACCTTAACCACTACACCACCTGCTGGCTCTGCCAAGGAAATTTCAAAAAAACAAAATACTTTAACAAAAGAGCCAACATGGTAGGAAGTTTGAGATATTAAAAATAAATAAATAGATAGATAGATAGAGGGAAGGATTGAGAAGAGAACTGATAAATTTTTTTTTGAAGAATTATTTTATTTTAACTTTTTATTATTATTATCATTATTATTTTCCAGTTTGATCAGAGAGAGACAGAGAGACAGAGAGAGAGAGGAAGTGAGAAAGCAAACCACCAGGTCCCGAGACTTGAACCGTGGTCGGCCATGTGGGAGTCCAGCGCCTTTAACCACCATGCCACTTGCCGGCCCCCTGATAAATGTTTTTTTATTTTTAGTGTGCTTGCCAGAGAGGGAAGCAAGGGGGGTCGGCCATGCCACAATCACTCCTCCATTCTCCTCTGGGGATTTTGGGCACACACACACATACACACACATACATGGCATGATTTTCAAGCTGCCAGGTTTGGGATTTGAACTGTGCAGTGGCCATGCGAGATGCAGCACCCTAACTTCCACTCCATCTGCTGGCCCAGTAGCTGTTTTTTTTTTATTCCTAGTTCCATGCTGTCTGCCGATTTGTAGGGATAAGCAAAAGATGACTGTAAATCCACTGTAGCCTGGTTGGTACCAGCTGCTGGTTCATTTCCATCAGAACCCTGAATGCTTTTTAGACTACTCATTCTGAGGGAAGATAGGAAAAGGGAAACAAGTTTGCACCAGATCTTTCTTCTTTAAAATAACCTTTTCTGTAGGTCTTCCCTTTTGCCTGGGCTCCATGCATACCAAGTGCATTCTGTTTGGCTTCATTATATGACATACGTGTGCTTTCACATCTGTTCTTTACTTCTGCTAACAAATGTTTTTATGTACTGTTATTGTATACTACCTACAAAACAAAATTGGAGGAACTTGGATTTTATCAATAGCCCTCTCCCTCAGCACACACATACACCCAGCAAAATGACTCCCGTGCGTTCAGGTGATATTTTTCAGTAACGATTAGACAAATCTGAATTGTGATGGAGATTTCAGGCATGTCCCGGAGACTGCCTATAAAGTGCCCTAAGTCAAGGATGCTTCCCCTCACCTTCCTGCAGTGTCCATCTCTGGGAGTAGGAGGGCCTTCTCTGAAGGGGGCTCTGTCCTATCAAGGAACCTAAGTTTTCAAGACATCTTTGTTAGAACTTGCTTGGAAGAGAAGCCTGTGTTGCCACCTTGGAAATAAAGTTTCTCTGTCCTTTCAGCCAGGGATGGGATGGGGAGGGGGGTGCTGCGAGAGGGGGTTCGCTGGCAGTTGAGTCCCTCCAGTGTTTTCTCAAGCTGAGACTGAGCGCCATTCATCCTGCTGCCCGTGTGTGGCTCCATCACCCTCAGACGGGCCAGCCCAGCGGCCTGAAGTCTGCATTTAGAACTTGATCCCCTAATATAACGATTAAATTTTAGTAAGTGAAATAAAAATGCTGTGGGGGGAAAAAAAGACAGAAAGAGTGGAACAATCCTTGTTTTATTTAACTACAAAAAGTTTTTGACAGCACCCCCTTCCCTGCAGGATATGAGAACTCTCGGTCCGCTGCAACCCTTCCCTGGAGACCTGAAAGCAGAATTAATTTGGGGGTGGGGTGGATTCTAATGTAAACAGCAACCTTGAGTTGGTTACCCCCTTCTCTCTCCTGTCTTCCCTTCTCTTTTGCCACCCTGCCCCCAGCCCCACCTCTCCAGACAGGCAAACGTAGAACACTGAACAACTTCAGGTCCAGGCAGGGGAAGAATAAAGGTGCTTTGTGAAGGGGAAGGAAACATTCCTGGGGGAGGTGAGGGGCTCCGCATGAATGTGCCCTCAGTCTGGGTGGGTGCTGTACACCCAGAAGGGAGGAGGGGTGGAGGCTGCCGAGGTGGAGGGGGAGGGCCCAGCCCCAGCCAGGAAGCACTGGGCGTGGGCAGGCTTGTGGGAATGATTTCATTGGAAAGGCCTGCGATATTTTTTCCCCTCCTGTGTGTGGTTCTTGGAGAAAGTTGGAGGTGGTGGTGATTTCAGTCGCCTTGGCCGCCGCGAGCAGAGGCGCTGGGCCCAGCCTGCTGGGAGCCTGCACCCAGCCCTCCTGCCATGCCAGGCTGGCTGGCTGTCCTAGCCGCCCTGGCCTGCCTTCCTCAGTGCACCTTTTCCTCCCCCTCGCTCTGCCCTTTCCAGAACTTACTTGGGCCATCCCTGTGCAGGGTTGTTTTTGGTTTTTCTTTTCTTCTGCCTTTTTTTTTTTTTTAAAGACTTTTGAGAGAAGCAGCTGCCACCTAAGGTCCCACAGTATCCTCTACAACGTGCTAAAATGCGAAAGACTCCTTGGCATTTTCATTTTCATCAGGTGACCTCTTTCTAATCGGTGGCTTTTTTTAACCTTTGTGTTCTGCTATGTTTCTTGTGTTTAGTCTTCGAGTACTTCGACTGACCATGACCCCCTGGGCCCCCTCCCTCCTGGCTGGGGTAAGTACTGAGTTCTACTTCTGCACCCTCACCTCTCAGCAGCCATGGCACTCTATTATCTCTTGCACGTCTTCCGTCCTCATTCCTATCCCTTGGTTTTCCATTTCACTTCTCTCCAGTGCTCTCTGGGGGTGCCCAGCCAGAACGGCTATACTTGATGGAGCCGGAGCTGGCAGGTTGGGAAAGTAATTGAGCTCCCCTGCTCCACTGTTGCGTTCATGAGCCATAGCTATAGGAGGGTGACCCAGCGAAAGCTGTCACTAAGAGCTGTGTGACTGTTGGGTTTGATCCTGAGATTCAAAGTGTCTACTCAAGAATTCATCCTCCCACTAAGATACTTTGACACCGTCTGATTCTCGGATGTGTTTCAGGTGTGTGACTATCTGGTTGGAAAGAGCCCTAACAAACCTTTCTTTGCAGCTGGGACGGTGGCAGATTTTGGCCCAATTTCTACTAGGGGGAGCCCCCTTTTTGTTTGCAACACAGCTATGAGAGAGGCCAGAGGGAAGCAGAGAGATTGAGGAGGGTGGTGACTCCGTGAAAGTACAGCATTATAGTTTATAATGCTGTGCTGGGTTCTCCTTGTCATCAGTAACTGCTTTGTAACTATTCCAAGTCCTGGTGTGATCTGCCAGTAATGGGTTAAGGGCCAGACATCCATGATTTGGGAGACATTAAGCTTCCTAGCTATTCTGGCTTTTGAGGGGCTATGCAAAGAAAGGTCACTAGAAATGGCGAGACCCAGCATATTCGATAGCTCTCCAAGCTGAGACAGAGTTTTATGAGGTCCTGCAGGAGTCCCGGGGAGCTGAAGAAGGCAGTTTTCATGGGAACCAGTTGGGTTTCAGTCACTGGTTAGGCCAGCCTAATGCAGTGACTGCAGGTTTGGTGGCGCTAACAGACGCTATTAAACGGGGAGTGGGTGAGCTCTCTGACAAAGGGACGCACGTTCTGAGAACTGACAGCTATAGGACGGACATCCACCTGGAAAAGCACAGCTTTAGGGTTGGGTCCTCTCAGTGCAGACACGACTACTCCCTTGGACCTGTAGGGTGTCACCTAGCCTGTTATCACTGCATTCCAGAGTGCTGGGAGACCTAGTCCTTCTAGCGGGAGATAACGGTTAGGGAGGCTTCCACGCAGTTCTTGATTTCCAGCTAGGGAATCCCTTATGTACACAGATGACCTTCCCGGCTCCCTGGACCAGTGATGGATCATTGGAATCTAAGAGATGGGCAGCAAGTCAAACACAAGAGGGTAAAACCCTTAGGACCCTACCCAGGGAGCAGACAAGAAAACCACACCAGATTAAACAATCTGCAATGCTTTGGCGACTGGGAACCTGGAGTTTGTTTGTGGTGCTGTAGAGGGAGGCAGTGTAGCCTGGTCACAGGAGTTTATTTCTGGATCAGTTCTGCTAGATGATGGTTACCTGGTAAGACCAGTTATGGAGACTTGAAAACAGCTCCAAGATACAAAGTGGGGAACTCTTTGAGACGGAAATAGAGGAGCCATGGTCAGACTGAGTCAATACTGTTTATGAACAATCAGGAAAAAAAAGTACGAAACTGTAATAATGGTCCTGGGCACCGTCCTAATCACAGATCCTCTGGGCTCTGTGTGGGCCTCCCCCTCTAGGCAGGGGCCGCTTCCCCAGGGCTCCTTAACAATGAACAGAAAGAGCAGCCATGCTGGAGGAGAACTGCATTGAGCTCCAGCCTGCTGTAGGCCTGCTGGTGTCACTCTTGCCCTCAGGTCCCTTTCTGCTGCTCCGGGAGAGACCCCAGTTTCCCCTTGTACTTCTTGGGAATCAGGACACCTTGGGTTTTGATTTGCATCTGCTTCTCAGCTGTCCTGGCCCTGGAAATGTGATGAATATTCCCAAGTCTGTTTGCTCCTAAAATAGGTTGAGCTAAGTGCTCATTTGGGGACTTTTCCAGCCCCAGACTACAGAACCGTGTGCTTCGAGGCAGTTCAGTGGGTCACGAGAGGCCTCCCTGCACACACAACGGCAGCACTAGAGATGACAGCACAGGTCTCAGACCCGCTGGACGGGTCCCTGACCCTGCGGTTAGCCTTGGCTTTGGCCCTTGGCAAAGCAGACACGGAAGACCTAATTCCAAGCAGTAGCTGCTGGGCTGGAAGCAGCTCTCCCCCAGAAGCCTCTTGGGAAGCCTTCCTTCTGTGTGTCGGTCACACAAGTTGTTCTAAGGAGATGGTAGCTCTGTTAACACTTCTGGGCACCTCCCTTTTTTTCTCTCCTTTTGTTATTATTTTTATTTTACTTTATCTGTTTTCTAGCTTTAGTGAAGTTTGTTTGAGTAACGTAACATACGGCTGGTCAAGCAGTCGGAGAGTGACCAAGACCTGGGGTTGACACTGCGAGTGTTACAGCCCTAATTCTTGAGGGCGGGGTGCTGGTTGCCCCAGTTCTCCTTTTTCAGCTTTTGGGTTCCCTGTAGTTTCTAGAACTGATGAACCTTATTTCTTTAATTTTGTCCTGTCATTATGAAAGAGAGAGCCGTTAGCATCATTTGTCTTTAGGACCACAATAGATTTGAAGGCCCAGAGACTTCCTAGGAAAGGTGGCCTCTGGGGTTTGGAGCCTTGCCCCTGGTGTTTTCTCCTGGAGCTCATGAGTCAGCCCTCCCAATCCCTCTCAAGGTTTGGGATGATCAGTTAGCACTGGGACTGCCCCAGAAGGCCACACTGCCTCCCCAGTGTGTCAGTAAAAAGCAAGACTGCCCCCAACAGAAAGTACATCCAGCCCCTCCTCCCCGATTCCCCCTCTTTCCTTGTCTCAAAGCACACTCTTAGGCATAAGAACAAGACGGCCGTGGTAAGTGCCTGTAGCTCCAGGCACAATGTATTTGCTCATAAGCAATATCGAGGCTTTGCCTGGATGTGAGTTTGAGAACAAAACTCTGCCTGAAAGCAGGAGAGAGAGCATATGGAGGGTCTGGGGCCCATGCTGCTGAGTGCTAATCAGAGAGCAGACGGGAAAATGCGGTCACCCACAAGGATCCTGCCTGTGAGACAGAGAGGCCTGGGTCACCTGCATCCCATGCATGGAGCCGTGACAGGACAGGGGATCAGCCCCCAGTGCAGCACTGGGGTGAGGGTGGAGGGTCTGGGTGGGGCTGAGGGGAGGCTGGCGGCTCCTCTGCCGCACAGCTGGATGCAATTACACCTCTGGTCAGCCTCTGCTCCCTTCCTTCCATGTTGCTGCTCCCTCCCCCCAAATAGCCACATGAGTGCTCGGTCTCGTTTGGAAATGTGTGTATGCCTTCCCCACCCCCCAGCTGCTAGCAGGTTGGCAGTGGGGCAGAAATACAGACCCTGCACTGAGGAGGTAAGAGCTGCAGAAAAAGGACAGACTCAAGATGTTTAAATCTGATTGTTCTCTCTGGGTTCTTCTCCCATGGCAGAGAAGAGACAGGACAACGGACGGGTGTATTACGTGAACCATAACACGCGCACCACCCAATGGGAGGACCCTCGGACCCAGGGGTAAGGACTTGGACTGGGGTGGTGAGCTGGGCCGCTGTGCAGTTCCACCATTGGCCGAGTGGGCTAGAACTGCTTCTGTCCTACAGGGTCAACATCAGGGGACCTTTTGCCACATTCAGCGTCCCAAAACTCCCACCATATAGTGTGGGCCTACGGAAAGCTTAAAAGTAGTTCCTTAACTAGTCCGTCCTGGTGGGTAGGGAGTGGCCCACCTGGAAGGGGTTACTCATCTCTGTATTGATTGTGCAGGCCACTGAGAACGTGACTACAACAAAGTTGCAGGCAGCCCTCTCCACCACCACAACATTCCACAAGAAACAGGGCTCGGGCACTGGGTGTGTCAGGACGGCTGACGGCCACTCAGGTCAATGCCGTCTACCTAGGGCCAGTCTTATGGCCTTGGGGTAGTAAATGACCCCTCTGTGCTGCAGAACTTGTGACATGTCATGCCAGGTGTGCATTCTCAAGGCCACCTCACAGGCCTTGC
Source organism: Tupaia tana (assembly GCA_026018925.1). NCBI lineage: Eukaryota > Metazoa > Chordata > Mammalia > Scandentia > Tupaiidae > Tupaia > Tupaia tana. The sequence goes on along the minus strand of JAKSZU010000018.1, from coordinate 17,009,733 downwards.
AGGCGAGAGCAGATACAGCACCCGAAGACCCCAGCCTTCTAAGCGTTGAGGCACAGGAGGTGGCCCAGCCCTTACCGCGTCTTCCTTGTTTCCAGGATGATCCAGGAACCAGCTCTGCCCCCCGGGTGGGAGATGAAATACACCAGTGAGGGGGTGCGATACTTTGTGGACCACAATACCCGCACCACCACCTTTAAGGATCCTCGCCCAGGGTTTGAGTCGGGGTAAGCTCTTGGCACAGCAACAGCAAGGTCTGTGAGCCTGGGCCGCTTGTCCCCCTCCCGCTGGCTCAGAGGGTTGCCCGTGGGAGGGCACCTGTGGATGTGTTCCTGCCCTTACAGCCCTCTAGTGGCCAGTGTTGGTGTCACGTTAAAAGGGTTGGAGAGGAAGGGACTTACTATTTATTCCAGCTAACACCAGTGGTATTTCTCTAAAAGCAAGAGGTCTGGTTCTATTTCTGCTTTTCATTTTTGTTCTTCAAAGATCTCCAGAGCAGTCACTGCCTTTTCTTTATGCATCCCTTTGCTCATCTTTGAATGAATGTAGCATCAGCTTTCTGTAGTGCTAACAAAGACAAACTGTTCATTTCTTGAGATATCGCACACGTTCCAGAACATCTTTCTCTTTCCAGGACGAAGCAAGGTTCCCCTGGTGCCTACGACCGCAGTTTTCGGTGGAAATATCACCAGTTCCGTTTCCTCTGCCACGTGAGTTCTAGTACTGGGACTGTGTGGCCATGGGGGATGTCGAGTAGCTCAGCCCGGCTTCCCAGCGCTGGCATTAGGTGTCGGAGTGTCTGTGTCTTAGGTGGGAGCAAGATGCCATCTGGCCCTGAGCAGGTTTTCTCTCAGAAACTGGCTTCCATCTCTAGGGACCCAAGCTCTCCTCCTGCTGGCCCAGGAGTCCTGGGGAATGGCTGCTCACGCAGACAGGCCAGATTGAACAGTTACTGCTTGAGGACCCTATTGAGGATTTTTCTTTTCTTTGCAGTCAAATGCCCTACCCAGCCACGTGAAGATCAGCGTTTCCAGACAGACACTTTTTGAGGATTCTTTCCAACAGGTTAGAAAATAACCATGGCGCCCAAGGCTAGGGGCAGACATAGCCCCCACCCCCTCACCCCCGTCCCATCTTCTCCCACGAGGTCTGTTAGGCCCACACTGTATGGTGCCTAAGGCATGGGCTTAGTGACTATGTCTGTGGGAGGGTAGGCTATAGTGTCCTCTGCCCTGCACCTTCCCTAGCATGGAGGGGAGGGTGGCAGGCTGGCCACGATGTTCTGTCTCCCCAGATCATGAACATGAAACCCTACGACCTGCGCCGCCGGCTCTATATCATCATGCGCGGTGAGGAGGGCCTGGACTATGGAGGCATTGCCAGGTGAGCTTGGGCACCCCTAGAAGGCTGCATAGTCCCCCCCACTTTCCCAGGCTACAGGGCCCATGACCAGAAAACTACTGCCTCCTTGCTTAGATCCATTCCCAAAACTCAGTGTATGTTCTGGAGTGGGCATACCTACCATTTCATTTGGCCAGTCCAAGCTGGGCACTGGAGCAGGGTTCGGGGTCCCTGCTGGCCAGGCATTGACCCTTTAGTTACTGGATCATGAGGAGCCTGGGACTCATTAGCACCCAATGTGTCATTATTTTTATACTTTGGCCATCAGTCCAGCTGTGCCAGTAAGCAGTGGTTGAATATTGGTGCCATGTGGTGGCCCATTGATTTCGACCCTGGGTCCCCTACCTTGGGGCAGCCATGTGTCTGGGGTGTCCCTGACACATGTGTCACTTGTGTCATCATCACAAGAGCCTCCATCAATACTCAGCTGCATGTCATGTGCACTGGGTCAATAAGATAAAAAGGCCGAGTGTCCTGAAAAAGAACCCAAAGCATTGTCTTGCCCTCACCTCAGTCCACCTACAAAAGTTAACAGGCTGTCTGGGAAAACGTTGCCTTGGACGACAGGCAGAAGGGCCCCGGCAGAGAGAAGGAGCGCCTTGGCCTGCGGTGACTTCTCAGCTCGCTGACCTCTCACGGTGTGGGGTGTCCTCTCGCTTGGTGTTGGGTTCCTGTGTCTCTGGTCCTTTGTGCTGGTGGTGCTGCTCCCTCTGCGTGGGCCCCGTGATGGATGGTTCTTTTCTGTGGTGACCTCTCTGCAGGCTCTGCTCTGTGTGTGTCTCTCTCTCTGTGTCCTGCCAGTGGTTTTACCCTATGGTAGGTTACGTCATGCTGTTCTACCACAGGGTAGAACCACGGACAGGATACCGGGGCACCCTCTGCGTCGACGGACTCCTCGTCTGCCTAGCCACAAACAGCCCGCACCAGGGACTGACCCCTTGGGACATCCCCCTGCTAGGTTAGCTCAAGCCTGAAAGGATCCTGAATTCTGGCTTGAGGCTTGCTCCTGGGCACAAACGGACATTGGGGCATGGGCGCTGATTCCGACGAGTGCATGGGGATATGGGAAAGGGCATGGGGCTGGGTCCTGGGGCGAGGGAGGACGACGTAAAGGAAAGTGAGGTGCCTGCAGGATCGCTAGTGGGACTGAGGTTTATAATCTGGAGGCAGTTTTCATGCCAGGAGCTGGGACTGTATTACTGTGTATTCATGTTATACTGCCTACTCAGAAGCAGGGTGGTTGCTGTTCATACGGTAGCTTTGTAGGAAAATTGTAATAAATGTGCAAGTCTGTGATGCTTCATCATCGTGCCCTTGTGCAGTGCATAGCCTACACAACTGTGCATGGTGGCCCAGGGTGCAAGGATCCCCTCTGCCGTGAGATACTCTGGATACTGTGATGTCCCACCTGGGAGCCAATGGGTATGCACACAGGTTTTCCTGAGTATCATCCTCAAGGACAGTTGCCCTGGTTTGCCCTACGTCTGAGCCCAACCTGCTCGAGGACCAGCTGTCCATATAGGCTAGCCCAGGCACTGGTCACCGTAGGGTCAGTTCCCCTTGATGCGTGTCTCCAGACTACCTGAGATGCAATGGCAAAGGGTCATGACTCCTGTACAAGTGTGAGGGGTCTCTCATTCTCATTTCCACTCTCTTCCCGCAGAGAGTGGTTTTTCCTCCTGTCCCACGAGGTGCTGAACCCCATGTACTGTTTGTTCGAATACGCCGGGAAGAACAACTACTGCCTGCAGATCAACCCCGCCTCCTCCATCAACCCCGACCACCTCACCTACTTCCGCTTTATCGGCAGATTCATTGCCATGGTAAGGGTGGCCCTGGGGCCCTTCCTCCTCTCTCTCCTCATCTTCTTCTGGCGAAGTGTGCTGGGGTGCCGGGGGAGCCACTCTGTCCCTGAGACATTCAGAAGGGTAGTGTCCAAAGAGGCAGCCCTGGTACCACCAGCAGTCCCCATGGACCACGCACCCTCTCTGGGCCCCAGCCCTGATCCTCACAGAGTTCCTAACCTAAAATACAAAAAGGTAGAGATAGTTCTAGAGAAACCAGCACTTGCTCAGGCCCTCCCCGGGGGTACTGAAGGGTGTCCTGTGCTGATCTGTATAATCCTCTTCAAGTGGAGGCCCCAGGTCCCTGGGCCACAGACTTCACTTTGTGCTAAATGTGTGCCCTGTGGAGGGTGCTGGGATGACCGGCTGCATGGAACAGTAACCGTCCACCAGCTGCCTGCCTCTGGAAGGGGCCCCAGTCTGTCGCTAGCTGCAGGCAGGAGTATATGGCTGGGACACTAACGCCTTCTGGAAGGGGATTTGGAATCAATGCTACTTGGGCCAGGGCGCTAGTAGACAGGTTGGTACAAGCAGGAGGAGGCAACTGTCACAGGGTGATAGAGAGTGGGGCAGTGGCGTCACAGCATCTGAATTGACCTAGAAATAGGGGTGCAGTGGGAATATGGAAGGAGGTCCTGTCATATGCATCACCTGTCTGTTCCTTCCTTCCTTCCTTCTTTCCTTCCTTCCTTCCTTCCTTCCTTCCTTCCTTCCTTCCTTCCTTCCCTCTCTCTCTCTCTCTTTCTCTCTTTTCTTGAGGGTGTGTGTGTTTGCCAGAGGGAAAGGAAGAAAGCACCCCCCAATGGGCTATGGGCTGTGGTCACACTATCCCTTTCCCTCCATTTCTCCACCCTGCTGGGATTTGGGGCAGATGAGCACAGGTGCCTGGCACATTTTTCAAGCCACTGGGCCTGGGATTTGAACCATGTGGTCGATCATATGGGATACAGCTGCCTTAAACACCAGGACATGGAACCAGTCCATAGGCCCCATATTGAGTGTCATGTGAGACCCAGGATTGAGGAACCCATGGGAGTCATGGTACTGCTGCCACATGGGGCGGCCAAGATATTCCAGCACTACTTTCCTAAGTACCCATTCCCATTCTCCTCTCAGGACCCATGGGCCCCAAGAGTCCATAACTAAATCTGGCCCTTCCCATTGCCTGGAAGCTCTTGGCCCAGGTGCTGGGCTCCAAAGCGGGCACGTTCTTCCCAGGTCTAGTGACCTGCCTGGCCTTGCAGCCAACAGGCCAGATCAGACCAGCAGAGCCTAGACTATTACTCATTGCTGGCTGCCAGCTCTCGCCGTCAGTGGCGTCTGCATTATTCTTGGCCGCCTCAGCCCCTCAGTTCTGAGCGCCAGTGAGTCAGGGCTACCACTGGGGCTGTTTTGAACAAGTCTTTTCTGGGAGCAGGGGGCAGACCTCTGTTGTCTTGGAAGCCAGTCCAAGCAGGTATGCAAGCAGACAGTGGGCTTGGGGTTTCCCGAGTGCGCTGGCTCAACTGTAGTCTGGAGTGTGGAATCAGTCTGTTCCAAGGTCCAAGTAGGATAAAGAGTGTCGTAGACCTGCCCTCGGGGGGCCTGGTGCAGCCGGGGGGGCCTGGGGCAGCTGGGGCACAGGCTCTATCAGGGAGTGAAGGCAGGGAGCAACAGCAGGGTTGGACACACAGCATCAGGGCCTGCCTTGGGTGATTTCAGAGCCAAGCCTCCTTTTTCTTTTTTAAGTTATTTTATTCGTGGTAGAGTGTGTTTGTGCATACATGTGAGGAGGGAGGGCACCCTCCACAGAATCTCATCACGCTGTGATCCCCTTCTCCCAGCCCTCCGGCTTGTCTGGATCTTGGTCACCTGCGTGTGTCCAGCATGTTCCAAGTTGACTGAGGATCTAAATCCGTGGTCGGCCATGTGGCTTCCAGCACTGCAGTTCAACTTGCTGCTGCCTGCACCACTGAGGCTGAGCCACCAAACCTCTTTGCTGTGTCTCTTTCTTCCTTCCTCAGGCTCTGTACCATGGAAAGTTCATTGACACAGGCTTCACCCTCCCTTTCTACAAGCGGATGCTCAACAAGAGACCAACCCTGAAAGACCTGGAGTCCATTGATCCTGAGTTCTACAACTCAATTGTGTGGATCAAGTGAGTTCCCTCCCTGGCCTGCACTGAGGCAGGTCTGGTTGGGGAGCAGGTGCCGAGGGCCTTTGCTTGGTCTGCCAGAATGGCCTCTGAGCTCTCATCCAGCCTTTAGAAGTGCTGTGGAGATGAGAAGCTTCAGGTCCCCCGAAGGACAGTTCTGGAATTCTCACCTCAGGAGATGTCCTGTGCCACCATTGAGGATCCTAGGCCACCTGCATGTCCTTGGTGTCCCATGGGCTTAAAAGCAAGTGATGTAGCAGGATTAAGGGAAAACCCCACTAAAGTAGACTTCCCTCTTGCTCTCCTGTGTCCCCAGAGAGAACAACCTCGAGGAGTGTGGCCTAGAGCTGTACTTCATCCAGGACATGGAGATACTAGGCAAGGTGACAACCCATGAGCTGAAGGAAGGTGGCGAGAGCATCCGAGTCACGGAGGAGAACAAGGAGGAGTACATCATGTGAGTTGGTACAGGGTGCTCAGCTCCAGGGCAGGAGGTTGAGGGAAAAGAGCCCAGACCCAGTGGATCCCAGAAGAAGAATTTCCTGCTTGTTTCTGGGGGCACCCTCTTCAGCTAGGCTCCCACCCATAGCTGATAGGTCACACAGATCTCAAGAACCTCCCATTTACATGTGCCTCAGGGTGGTGGCGACGACCAGTGATGGTGCAATTGGAGGAGCCCGAGACCCTGTGTCACTAGCTCCTAGGTCCTGGGCTTTGTACATGGTCGTCTTCAAGACCACAGGGCTGAACTTCTTCAAAAGGAGTAGACGTCTCCTTCCCTGTCCTGACTGGAAGGACCTGTGCGTTACGTGCTTAAGTCCACTCTCTCACGTGTGCTGCCTTTTCTTTGGGCCTCTTGGTCTAATCTTCTACTCCCCACACGTCCACATGTCTGAGGTTCAGCTACAGTGGTAGGAGGAGTGAGAGGTGGTTATGTCAGGGATGGTGGCAGTGGTGACAGTTACCATGAGGTTTTGGAGGCTGTGGTCTGGGCCTTCAACAACTGGGTGTAGGTGTGCCAGGACTTGACCATCAGCAGCTCCGTGGCTGCTGTGTAATTATGGCCATGTGGCAGGCCATGAGCTGCCCCTGCCCAGTGGGTTGTGGGCCCAACCAACGGCTGGCCTTTGGTTTAGGTTGCTGACTGACTGGCGTTTCACCCGAGGCGTGGAAGAGCAGACCAAAGCCTTCCTGGACGGCTTTAATGAAGTGGCCCCCCTGGAGTGGTTGCGCTACTTTGATGAGAAAGAACTGGAGGTGAGTGCTAAAGGCTGTGGGCACCCCAAAACCTGCTCCTCGGGTTACATACTCTGTGGCCACTCACTGTGTACCACAGAAATGCCATGATGGAACCCCAGATTGCTGTAGGACAAATTTTGATTTGGGTCCTCAGCACCCACCCCTCCCTGAACACTTGTTCTGCAAGTAGGGGTTAGTGTCATGCATATTAACACTGCCAGCAAAAGTAGGTAGTTGGGGGCCAGCAGGTATCATGGTGGATCCTACCAAGCTGACTCTCTGGTTCGAGTCCCAGACCCAGCAGCTTGAAAATAACACTGGGCATGTTTGCATGCAAAATCCCAAAAGCAGAATAGAGAAGAAGGGATTGTGATTTGGCCATCTCCTCCAGGAGGTGATTTCTTTCTTTCCCTCTCCCTTTCTCTCTCAGGTGAGTGCACACACCCTACGGCAAAAATCTAAAAAAAAGGGCAGGTAGTTGGAAAGGTTTGGGACCACTTGACCTGCTAGTGAGTGGTGAGCTGGTATGCAGTGGACCAAGCCTGCCAGGGCACTGCTGACCACTTCTCTCTTGGTAGCTGATGCTGTGTGGCATGCAGGAGATTGACATGAATGACTGGCAGAAGAACACCATCTATCGCCACTATACCAAGAACAGCAAGCAGATCCAGTGGTTCTGGCAGGTGTGTCCTGGGACCCATCCCTGACCGACTTGGGGCTGTGGTCTTGGCAGGTCATTTTAGTGATCAACTAAAGGAAATGGCACCCATTAGTCCTTAAGCTCGAAGACCCTTGATCTTTGTCATTCTTCCTCACCTCTCCTAACTTGGAAAAGGAGATGATAAACCCAGTCTTGGGAAGAATGGAGGCTGCTGCACCTGGATTATGGCCAGTGCATGTGACAGAAGGTTGTTGGGGTCAGCTTGGGCCGGCTCGTATGTGGGGATTGGGAGGGAGAGTGATGTGGACCTGTAGGCAGGAGTCAAAGCTGCCGTGACTGTGTGGTTTCCTCCAGCCAGACAGGCGGGAAGGCAGGTACGTGGCTCCAGAAAACCAAGTGAGCTCATCATCCTGGACACAGTGGACCTATTCTTTATATATATGGTTTTGTTGCTGTTGTTATGAAGTACAACGTACATAAAAAAGAGAAAACATAACTTGGATATCCCTAGTATTTGTGTGTGTTGCATGTGTATACATACATAAGTGTGTGTATATATGTAACATGATTCACCATTTTAATGTTTTAAGGTATGCATTCCATGGCTTCTAGAACATTCACACTGTTGTGCAACATTTCATTTCCCTGAAAAGACTCCTTATACCATTAGGCAGTTGCTCCCATCCTTAGTATCTAAGTGCAGAACTGCCATAGGAAGAAAATACCTGACTCAGGGTGTCTCTGGGACCAAGAGATGTGCTATGGAATGTTCTACAGACACAAACTCTTAGGGGGAACCCCTTTGGGGTTTCCCAGGGTTTTCCAAATTCTGTCCAACCTAGCTTTGTGTTCTGGGGCCTGCTGACCTGGAGAGTTCCTCATTATGGTGCAGCACCTGAGCTGGGCAGGTGGCTTGGCTGTGCCTTGACTTGCTCAATTCCAGGTGGTGAAGGAGATGGACAATGAGAAAAGAATCCGGCTGCTGCAATTTGTTACGGGAACTTGCCGCCTGCCCGTTGGGGGATTTGCAGAGCTCATCGGTACGTTTTCCTTGGCCTTGTTATGCACCGGCTATGGGTGAGGATAGCTCAAAGGGTGGGAAGGACCACAGGTCTTCTGAAAACCAGTTGTTGTGGGAGGCAGTGTAGACTGTGACCTCCTCGTCCTAGGGCTGAACCTGTCTGTGGGTGGAGCCAGAGAGTCTTGCCTTGGTAAGGGATGCTCTGTTGACATTTGGTGTTTGATCTTGGATGACAGGTAGCAATGGACCACAGAAGTTTTGCATTGATAAGGTTGGCAAGGAAACCTGGCTGCCCAGAAGCCACACCTGGTGAGTTATAGTGGAAGGTGGCAGAGCCCCACACTCTGGATGAGCTCAGTGGGTGCCACAGCTTCGGGGCCTCGACTCTGACAGCTCTTGCATAGCTCTGGGCCATTAGGCTGGCAAGATGGGTCCTCACGTGCCTCAGGCCTCTGGTCTACCAGGTATTACGCATTGAAATTCTTCCATTGCAGTAGACAAAGAGCTTCTGCCCTGTGTGCCACCTCTCGCCCCCTATTTCCCAGCTGTCCTGTCCCCTCCCTAAGGCCCCATGCTCCAGGGACCTAGGTGCGGCCCAGCATGCTCTCTGGGACTCTGCTCTGATTCTGGTGACTGGGGTGAGCTGCACTTGCAGTGGTGACAGTAGCACCTGAGCTCTGTGGCCTCCCTGCAGTAGAGGTTGCCCTCCCGTGCTAAGTGTTCTGTCCTCCCCTCCCGACAGCTTCAACCGCCTGGATCTCCCACCTTACAAGAGCTACGAACAGCTGAAAGAGAAGCTGCTGTATGCCATTGAAGAGACTGAGGGCTTCGGACAGGAGTAACGAGGCTGCCCCTCCCACGCCCCCCAGCGCACACATAGTTTGGAGTCCTCCCTGCCTGAGAGGCCATTGGCCATGCAGTCCTTGGGAGGTCCCCGTGGATGGTGGCCCTGCATGGGACCACATTGTCATCACACTGGTGGCAGAAGAACCTGACCTTTGGAGGCCCTACAGCCTTGTCCCTCCTCCCTGCTGGTGGCAGTCTGGAATAAAGCCCCCTTGTCACCTTTGGCCCAGTCACCCATTGCAAAGTCTGGAGGGCTGACCCTCTTCTGGAAACATTATCCCCTCCTCCCTAGGACCAACCCTAGGTGTGTGTGAGTGTGCAAGGGAAGGCATCCTGACTTGGAAGCTGGGCCTCGCAGGCTAGCTAGGTGAAGAGGAGATTGGCCACTTGGGTTGCTTTTCTGGCCTGAGACAGCCAACAGTCTTTGCCAGTAAAAGAGTTTCTGTCTCAGCTAGAACTTTTCCAATAATCTATTTGAAATGATGGGCAAGGGGGAGGACTCTGGATGAAGGCCATCTTCGCTCCCTCCCTAGCAGGCCCTGGCCATGGAAGCCAAGCAGTAAAGCTCAAGGCCAGCCATTGTGTTCTTCCTGAGCGAATAAAAGGTTGCCCAGCTGCCTGGATGACACAGCAGACCCCACAGACCTCTGTCCTGTTGCATCAACTTGAAGCATTTGTGCAGGGCTACTGCTTTTGGTATTATTTTTGGTATGCCACTGTCACTTTTCATCAAGGAGCTGGTGGCCCAGGTGTTCTGGGACCTTGAAGGACTCAGCCCCGTTGGTCCAAGAGTTTCCTAATAGCTGCTCCTCAGGAACCCACTTAGTAGTTCAAGAGTTCCAGTGGTGCAGTATCACAGTGTTCTAGGCCCCAAGCTTGACAGAGAGGAAGGAGTTGGTGTCCTGGATGCTGCTCCCAACCTTGCCTCCGCCTTTGCTAGATGCCTTCACCCGGGCAGCCAACAGAGATGGGGTTGATGCCCCTGCCGTCCCGCTGGCCCCTGGAGTTCCAGGTGGGCCCATTTAGTCCCCTGTTGAGAATGAAGTGCATACCGCCAGCTGTGTGTGTTCATTCTGCGTAGGTGTGAGGCTTTATCTGCACGCAGGAGACAATGCTATGGAAAACTAGCAGAAGGGCCCTAGCTGCTGCACATGGCCTGCCTCGATTTCTGGTGCCCTACTGCCCCTAGCTTCTGATGTGGAGATTCTGCCATCGATTGAAATCTGCAAGGTGAACAAGCTCTCTGGGATGCTGGAGTAGCGATTGTTGGAAACTCTCCAGCCCACGCTTGCAGGGTTCTAGGGCCAGGTGCCAGCTGCAGACTAGCTACCCAGGACCCCAGGCAGAATCTCAGCCTGGTCACGGGAGCTTTCTGAGGATGCACTTCTGTTCTTAGACCCCCGTCCTTTCCCGACCCGTGGAGGTACAGCCCGTTATTGCCTGTGTGTGCGTGTGTGCGTGTGTGCGTGTGTGTGTGTGTGTGTGTGTGTGTGCTGATCTGAGTGGCTCAGCACGCGTAGCTCTGCCTTCTCCCTCTCGCTGTCATGCCACCTCCCTGTGGCATGTCATGACATAGGCTGCTCCATCAGGTGGGTAGGAGTCAAGCTGCCATGTGAGGTTTGAAGCATCAGGCTCACGGGTGTTTGTGTATGTTCGTGTGCGCGTACATACGTGTATATAACTGAAGTGACTGTGTGGAATGCTCTTTGGAGCACTGGGTTGGCCACCAGATTATTTTGTAACGCTCGCCTCCCTGCCTCAGTATTGCCAGTTTCTTGTGCAATAAACAATCAGCAGCTGTGGGTGATGTTGGTGTGGATGTCTACGAAACCACTCCCCTCCAGGCCGAAGGCCACTGGACCCCGCAGGCCCTCCCCTCCGGGTCCAGTGGAGGTGGAAATTCCCTGACCTTGCTGACTTTGAGAAGTCTGCATCATTAGCCGAGACAGCCTCAGCCTGAAGATGGGCGAGTGTCCCTAGATCACTGACTTAAATCTCACTGCACCCTCGCGGCACCCTCAGTCTCCTGCCAGGCAGTTGCCTGGGGTACCAGGACAGCTGCAAGTCAGGCAGGCTTTGGAAGCCAGCTCACAGGGAGAGTGTTCTGGGCAGTTACTAGTTCAAGAAATGCCAGCTGAAGTCTCACAAGTTCTGTGATGACAGATCCACTCCCTGTTCCTGAGTGTGTGGTCACATGAGAGCTTGCCATCCACTTTACTTTTTAAAATTTGCTAGAGGCCACATACACAAAACACAGAGGGGATGTGAGAAAGCACCCCTCCGTGGGACATGGTCACACTGCAATCCCTTTTCCTCTATTTCTCCCTCCTTTTGGGATTTTGGGTATGCATGCATGCACACACTCCTGGTATGTTTTTAAAACCTCTGGGTCTGAGACTTGAACTGCACACTCGACCATGTGGGATCCAGCTACCATAACCACCACCCCCTTTACTGATAGGGGTTCAAGATGGGTGAGATCACTATGATGATGGGTCTGGATGTGTTCGACACTGAAATGACTGCTGTGAACCAAGCCTTGTCCCATGTGCCTCTTCTCAGGGAATCAGAAGTGTGCAGAGCGCCGGCTCTTGGAATTCAGCAGCTGAGTGCAGTCCTCCCTGCTCCAAGCCTCTCTCTCACTTGACCAGGGCAGTGTTCTGTTTTGGCAGGAGACTGAAAAAAGTTCACATGTTACACGGATGTCTCACAGTAAATTCAAATAGGGCGTGCCAAAGTAGAAACGGTTCTCCTCACCCTTCTCCCCACAGATAACCTCTGTTCACAGTTGGCTGTGGCCCTTTCAGACCGTGTGTACACATGCACATACAAATCATGTACACATTTCTTCTTTTTTTTTTTTTTTGGAGAGGTTTTTGCTATAGGGCGCGTGCGCTCGCCAGACAGAGAGACAGAAAGCGAGAAATCACCCCCCAGGGGGGATGGCCATGCCGCAATCCCTTCTCCTCCATTCTCCCCTCGGGATCTTGGGCACGCGCACACACACGCCCAGCGTGAGTTTTTTAAGCTGCCGGGTCTGGGACGCGAACTGCGGTCGACTACATGGGAGTCCAGCGACATAGCCATTACGCTAACTGCTGGTTCCCACATTTCTTCTTAATATGCCAAAAATGAGATACTCTACATGGTGAGCAACTCACGTCTTTCATTCAGTGAGCTGCTAGAGACACCTTTCCATGTCTGTCACAGATCTACCTGATTACTTACTATGTGACAGTCCATGTTATGGTGGTTCTACAACACGGCATGAGCTTTCTACATGTATGGGACCAGAAGTGTTTCAGATTTTGGGTTTTTTTTTTTTCTTTTTTTTTCAGATTTGGTGATATACGTAATGAAGTATCTTGGGAATGGGACCCAAATCTAAACATGAAATTCATTTATGTTTCACATACATATACCTTTATACATGTGTGTATACATATGTGTAACTTAAAAATATATATAGTACGTGTGTGTGTGTGTGTATACATGTACCCTAGAGGGTATGTGCACTTGGTAGAGAGAAAAGAGGAAGTGGGAGAGGGAGAAAGCACCCCTCAGTGGGGTGTGGTCACATCACAATTTCTTCTCCATTTCTCCAGCCCTTTGGGATTTGAGGGATACACACACACACGTACTTTCCAGTGTTTTCCAGACTGTCAGGTTTGGGGTTCAAACCTTGGTCAGCCATGTGATATCCAACTCCCTTAACCATTAGGCCATGGGGCTGACCCACTATATTTTCGTATTGCAGTATTGTCTACAACCTGGCATATGAGATCAAGAGTGGGATTTTCTACTTGTAATGTTGGAACATTTGGGATTTTAAGCTTTTTGAGTTAGGGATACAAGCACCCGTCTCCGTACCCACCTCCGCCCTCGGGTATTGTGGCTGTGTGTGACATTTTGCTGGTGGTTGCAAGGTTGTGTGCTGGTGCTGCCCTGCCAGTAGGGCACAGTCCTGGAAGCTGGATCATTGCTTATGCATCTCTATGTAACCATTTTGAAAAGGCTCAAAATCCAGAGTTATGCAGAGTCTGTAGTCCAAGGCTTCCCTTACTCTGTTGCTTGGCTGCTCTGATCCTCTTGCAGGTACTGATTGTTGGTACTCCCCCTTTTTTTTTTTTTTTTTTTTTGGTCTTTCTAGATATACTTTAAAAATCCCAATGGGTTCTACCAAATTGCCCTTCAAAAAAATACTTGTTTTGCTTTGCCAACCTCCTGAACATTGGCCAGTGTCTCCTGCACATAGCTTGAAAGTAATTTTATATAGTATGTGTGTGTGTGTATGTACACATATATTTGACTATCAAATGGACCTGTGAGTGCCCTTGTCTCTTGTAGCTCTCTTCTATCTTGGAACTCTGGGCTTCTGCTAAAGGAAAAAGACTTCAATATAGTTATACCCGAAAAAAAATACAAGGTACTTCAAAAAGTATGTGGAAAAACAATTACAGTATGAGTTTATTTTGGTGCCAAAAAAATTGAAATCTGGGGCCAGCAGATGGTGTGATGTTTATGTCACTGGAGTCCCACGTAGTCAACTGCTATTTAAGCCCAGGACCCGGCAGCTTAGAACTCATGCAGGCGTGTGTGTGTGCGTGTGCCCAAAATCCCAGGAGGAGAATGGAGGAGAAGGGATTGTGGCATGGCCATGTACCTGAGGAGGGGATGGTAATTTCTTGCTTTCTGCCTGTCTCTCTCTCTCTCTCCAGTGAGTGCACGCACCCTATAGCAAAAAAAAAAAAAAAAAAAAAAAAATCGAAGGAAAAATATGAAATCCATGCTTGGTTGTCTCACAATATGTGTTTTCCCTGAAATTTTTGAAACCCCCCCCCTTTTACACAAAGATATTTTTTTTCTCTAATTGCCAGAGGGTGTGTACACACACCAGAGGTGGAAGACCCTCAATGGGACGTGGTTACATTGTTGTCCTTTTTCCTCTAGTTCGTCATTCCATCAGGATTTGGGGCATACACACACATCTGTCTGGTGTGTTTTCCAAGCTGCTATGGCTAGGATTTGAATTGCAGTTAGCCATGTGGGATCCAGCTTTCTTTCTTTTTTTTTTTTTAGAGAGATATTTTTGGTATAGGGTGCATGTACTTGCCAGAGAGAGAGAGAAACAGACAGACAGAAAGGGAGAAACCACCACCCTCCCGGGAGATGGCCATGTCAAAATCCCTTCTCGTACATTCTCCTCTTGGGATCTTGGTCATGCACGCACGTACGCACACATATCTGGTGTGTTTTAAGCTGCCGGGTCCAGGACTCAAACTGCGGTCGATTTTGTGAGAGTCCAGCCTCGCCATCTGCTGGTCCCAGGATTCAGCTTTCTATGGTTAGTGTTTGACTGCTATACTTGAGGCTGGCCCTTAAAGTTCTATGTTTTGTTTTTGTCATAGGGTGACTACGCTAGCCAGAGAGAGACAAAGACGGAGAGAAAGTGAGAAATCACCTACCAGGGGGAGTGGCCACACCGCAGTCCCTTTTCTTCCATTCTCCTCCTGGGATTTTGGGCACACACGCATACACACTTGGTATGAGTTTCAAGCCACTGGATCCAGGACTTCAACTGCAGTCAGCCATGTTGGAGTCCTGCATCTTAACCACCACACCATCTGCTGGCCGCAGATTTTTAATTTTTGAGTAACTGCCATACTGTTTATTGCAGCGGCTGTACTGTTTTGCATTCCCACCACCTGTGCCACCAGGGTTCTAATTTTCCCACATCCGCACCGACTCTGGCTATTTCCTTTCTTTCTCTCTTTGATAGTTGGCTCCTAATGGGTGTAAGATGATAATTCATTGCAGTTTGTTTTTAAACAGATTATTTATTTAATTTTATTTATGATTATTATTTTTAAATTTGACCACACAGAGAAAGAGAGGGAAAGTGAGAAAGCAAACCGCCAGGCCTGGGGCTTGAACAGAAATTGACCCTGTGGGAGTTCAGTGCCTCAACCAACCATGTCATCTGCTGGCCACCTCATTGCAGTTTTGATTTGCATTTCTTTAGTGATTGGTGATGTTGAACATCTTTTCATGTGCTTGTTGGCCATTTGTTTATCTTCTTTGAAGAAATGTCTATTCAAGTCCTTTGTGACTATTGTTTTCTTTTTGATGCTTGCTACAGTTTTGGCTCCATTTGTCTCTGATGTGTCCCTTCTGGATAACTTCGAAGGTCTAAAAGATTCTCAACTTTAGTTCTCCCTCCAAAATGTAGAATCAACTACTCTCCGGGCAGTCTTGGTATTTTTTTTTTTTTTTTTTTTTTTTTTTTGGTGTAAAAAAATTAATAGAAATGAAAACATAGGGTTCTGTTGAATTCATAATTTTATCAACTTCTTTGCTCCAAACACAATCAAGACACACAAAATATAAGAAAAGAAAAACAAAAAGGCTGGTTCAAAAATAAGATTAATAATTCCAAGGGCCAGAAGCAGAACAAAGGTGTAAATCTTTGAGTAAGACAGGGGCTGAGGGCCTGCTGCATCTGGCACCTGGGATGGTGGCTGAGAGTTCAACGCTATGAGTACAGGGGTCTGAATAAGTGCAGCACAGACAGCTCCCTCCCATGTAGAAGGGACAGGCCAGCCAGCAAACAGAATCCTAAGCCAGTTGGCACGGCTGTGCACATGGGTTATGGCTTTGAGCACGATGGAGGCCTGCAGGGGGTAAAAACTTGGCAAGCTACCGCCATCCCACTGGTGTGAACTAGATTTGGAATATTCCCAGGTCATCCAGGCCAGGGCCCCAACTGCCATTAGAAGATTAAGTTCTAGAGTTGATTCTAGGACAAGATGAGGCAGCTTCAAAACCATCAGATAGGAAAGAACACATGACAGAAAAAGAACAACTTCCTCCAAATGTTTGGGTCTCTTTATTTTAGTGAAAGACACTCACGGGTGGGTCTCCTGCTGGTCTTTGCTGTAAGGGGGCTAGAGGTGGGTGGGGGTCAAGTGGGCCTTTCCACTGAGGCCCCAGGTATCACTCACTGTTCAGGGATCTCTTCTCTAAGGTGGCTAGATTCTCTAGAGATAAGTTCTCTGATCTCCCACGCAAGGGGAGGCTAGATCTGAGCCAGGTGACACCTGCAGTGGGCTTCCTCCTAAAACCAGGCAGGAACCAAGGCCCTTCCAGTGCAGGCCACTGTTTGCCTTCTCTCCTGCTCTTCCTCACACATCCCCAGCCTGGAGTTTGCTGCCACCTCTGGTCCCCTGTAGCAGGGAAGGGAGGAGCCAGGTTGTGTGGAGCTTGAGGAGGGCCTGGGTATCCCACCTCTTGCCTCATTCCTGCCTTCTTGCTGCCCCCAAGGGCTCTGCAGGACTTGGCTCATGTCTTATTTGCATCTTCCTCTGCAGTGTCTTGGGTTAAAAGTTCTGCTTGGCCGTTACACCTGGTGTCCAGCTTGCACATTTTGTTAAACGTCCTTGTCCATCACCGAATCCTCTTACGTTCTCTGCACTGTGGATTAAGACTTTCACAACTTCCTTCACTCATTTTAACCGGGCTGGTGAGGGAGAAGAGATGGTTACTTTGCTATCCCAGTAACTTTCCCGAGTAGGAGGGACAGCAGGCAGCTGGCAACCTGTGCATGAAGGGCTGCAAGGGAGCTTGACTGCTTTATTATATTGACTTTCAACTAATCTGCCTGCTACTAACCCTGCCCTGAGTCTTTCTGGGTTCTATGCGGCAAGCTTCTGCCACCTGAATACTAGGCCAGGGCTGCTTCTGCCAGGCCATGCTTCCTCCTTAACACCTTTCAGAAATGCATTCTCTTTTCCACCTCTCAGACACTACCTCTCACAGTGGGCCAAATAGCCACTGTGAAATGAAAAATCCTTTATGTTCAGTCACTGTGATTGTGAATGGGGGTCTTGGGAGAAAAGAGAAATACGTGTCAGAATTTCTAGTCTGCCAAGATTAAGCCCACTGAGTCCACCCCTCAAAGGGTACTGGCAGGGCTCTTTATGTTGGGAAAGGGAGGGTGTGTGGGGATGGGATGGGGTGAGGAGTAGAGGGGAGGGGGATGGGCTGGCTTGGCTTTGTTACCTTCCAGGACAACAGTGGCAATAATTAGTCCTGTTTATAAAAAAAAGGGATGTTTTACTTCTGTGTTTTCCACCAACATTTTCCTCATTCTAAGACAATACTTAGGCAACAGAATTCAAAAGGAAAGCCTGTTGTTGATTACCCTTGTGAGTTCTAGTTCTTGTCCTTATCTGGTAGGCAGACTTCACAGGTGGTCCCCAATGACCCTCTTCTGCTATTCAAACCCATGTTGGTGACCTTCTGCTCG
This sequence comes from Tupaia tana, assembly GCA_026018925.1. NCBI lineage: Eukaryota > Metazoa > Chordata > Mammalia > Scandentia > Tupaiidae > Tupaia > Tupaia tana. Next base: position 16,992,285 of record JAKSZU010000018.1, on the reverse strand, counting down.
AGGGAGGACTGAGCTAGTGACTTGCATCTAATCAGTAGAATACAGCAAAGGGCGCCAGCAGATAGTGTAATGGTTACATCGCTGGACTTCCACATGGCCAACTATGGTTCAAGTCCCAGACCCATGAAAATCATGCTGGGTGCATGTGCATGCATGCCCAAGATCCCAGGAGGAAGATGGAGGAGAAGGGGTTATGTAGCCAACTTCCCTGGGAGTGATTTCTCACTTTCCTCTCTCTCTCTCTCTCTCTCTCTCTCTCTCTCTCTCTCTGGGGACCGCACACACCCTTTGACAAAAACTTCTAAAAAAAAGTGTGGCAAAGATGATGGGATGTCACTTCTGTGATTAAATTGTAAAGGATTATGACCAACTTGCTAGCTGACTCTCCCTTTTGCTGTCTCGGCTGTGTGGAGCAAGCTGCCATGTTGGGAGGCCCTATGGTGAGGGACTAAGGACAGCTTTATGTTAACACCCAGCCAGGAACTGGGACCCCCATTCCATCAACCCATGAAAAATTGAATCCCGCCAACAGCTACAGGGACTCAGACCATATTCTTCTCTCATTGAGCCTTGAGGCAACTGCATCCCAGCAGACCTCTGGATGTCAGCCTGTGAGCACTCCTGAACAGAGGACTGAGGTAAGCTGTACTGGGGTTTCTGACCACAAAAACTGCGAGGCAGTAAATGTGTGCTGTTTTAACTGGCCTTAGGCAGCAACCGATAACAAATGCACCACCCGAGGCCAGACTGAATATCCTTAGATCAGCATCTTTTTCATTTCCTGATTCCTCAATATGGCCCTGAGTTGTAATGAATGAAAGAGCCAGGGCATGGACATTTTCTGTAGGAAAAAAAAAAATCACACTAACCAGGAGTACAAGAAAAAGGATAGCAATACTTTTCCTTTTCTTGAGGAAAGAGAATACTGGGAAGTGGGAGTAATCTTAGCCCCTGTTCCAGTCCCCACCCTGACGTCATTTGCTCTGCAGCATGGACGTCTCAGGGTCTCGGGTCTGGCTCAGTCTGTGACTGTGGCTCTCTGCCTTGGGATGTCATTAGTGCTAGTCTGGGCCTTCAGCCAAACTCAGTTGGCAAGAGCCCTGTCCAGTCTCCCAAGGACAGTTTTGGGGCTGTTTCCTGTGTAATTATAATGTGAGCAGCAGGGTAGATGGTGCTATGACAGAAGTCAATTAGCCTGAAGGATGACCACTGCAGCTCCAGGACTCCCACTGGTGTTAGCCTAGGGACATAGCTCCTGCCTTAGGAGCAGCCTCCCCTGAGCATCTGCGCCCTGATGGACTGTGGGTACAGAAACACTGCTTCTTCCAGGAGGGAATTTATTTCACCCTAAACTTTTGGATTTTATAGTCATGGCTCGACTTAATGATTTTTCTACTTTACAGTGGTGTGATACATTCAGCAGAAGCCATACTTCAAATTTTGAAGTATTCGTCAAAACTCTATTATATAATGGCCTTTGCATGATTTTGCTCAACTGTAGGGTACTGTAAGTTCTGAGCATGTTTGAGGTAGAATAGGCTAAGCTGTGAGTAGTAGGTTAGGTGTATTGAATGTATTTTTGATTTATGATATTTTCAATTATGATGGGCTTATGAGGATGTGACTGCATTGTAAGTCCAGAAGCACCTGTTTATGGGGGAGGTGAGAAGAGGTCTATACACTGAATGTTGACTATTACCCTTTCCTTCCTCTCCAAAAAGGGCACATACTCCTGGGCATCAGCTATCTGCCATTGGGTGAACGAATGAATATTATAAGGTAGAGGAGAATGTGGGAAAAGGGAGAAAGGGCCTACTGTAGGTGGGTTTTAGGAAAAGCATCTCTACAGAGGTGTGTCAGTTCAGAGCCAGGTCTGGGACTCAAACCACAGTTGGCCATGTGGGAATCCAGCGCCCTTAACCACCACACCACTTGCCAGTCCCATACACATAGATTTTACAAATAATGACCATTTTTAGAAAAAGTTACATTTGTCCCTGGACATATTTATAACTTCCTTTTAAAATAAATTCAAGAAAGGACTGGACTTTGAGATTTCAAGCTGGTCTGCCTGTAGTGAGTCTTTCAGCCCCCTTAGGCATCCACTGCCATCTTCTAAGTTTCTGTAAGATTCAGCGAGCAGAACTTTACTTAGAAATGTGATATACACAGAATATTCACAGTTCCTGCTTTGACCTATTTTCTTTTCAAATCTGAGTTCTAGCTTCTCTGTTTTTCAGTTCCAGAACTAGTCTATTTAGCTTCTGTCTCTGTGGGCCCATGGTGTCATGTCAACTCATGCCACCCAGGGACTCTCCACTGTGGGCTGTCTCTCACATATGCTACCCTAAGCAGGTGCCATGGACTCAGCTTTGGGGAGTAACACTGAGACAGCTATGGCAAGAAGCTATGACACAAGTGGTATCTGATATAGTCTATTTAACATTAATGGGAATAAAAGCGTACTGCTTAGAAATTATTATCCCTAAATCTGAAGTTGACAAAACCCCTTTTTTTCTTATATAAAAATATACACTTTGGGAACCAGCAGTTAGTGTAATGGCTATGTCACTGGACTCCCACGTAGTCGACCGTGATTCGCGTCCCAGATCCGGTGGCTTAAAACTCACGCCGGGCGCGTGTGCGTGCGTGCCCAAGATCCCGAGAGGAGAATGGAGGAGAAGGGATTGCGGTGTGACCATCCCCCCTGGGGGGTGATTTCTCGCTTTCTGTCTCTATGTCTCTCTCTGTCTGGCGAGCGCACGTGCCCTATAGCGAAAAAACCTCTCCAAAAAAAATTTTTATATATATATATATACACACACACTTTTTCAGAGGAGGGGAAACACCTTGAAAACATATTCACATTCATTGTTCTTTTCATACACTTCAAACTTATACTTAATGCCTTTCTCCTCCTGGACATCAGAAAGGACACCTGGGTATCCTGGTGTTTCTCCATATCAATTTCTGGAAAAAAGGTATTACTTTCAAAATCCTGCATGATCCTTGTCACAAACAGTTTGAGATGGCCCAGCTGGTTCATGGCTTCCTTATAAACAGAACTACCTCCCATCATTCAAACCATGTCCCCTTGATTAGCTAATTCTGGTGGCTCAATAAGTTTTAGGGCATTGCCCAGACTTTTGGCAAGAAAATGAGCTCCTTGTGGAGGTTCCTTGAATTCTCTGCTGAGAACTAAATTAATTCTATTCTTTAAAGGCCGATTCTTTCTGGAATGGAAAATCAGGTCTTCCTACCCATAATCACTATATATATATATATATATATATGTGTGTATATATATATATATATATATATATATATATATATATATATATTATATATACGTGTGTGTATATATATATATATTTTTTTTTTTGAGAGGTTTTTGATATAGGGCTCATGTGCTCGCCAGAGACAGAGAGACAGAAATCAGAAATCGCCCCCTGGGGGGATGTCCATGCCACAATCCCTTCTCCTTCATTCTCCTCTTGGGATCTTGGGCATGCACACACACGCGCCCAGTGTGAGTTTAAGCCACCAGGTCCAGGACTCAAACTGCAGTCAACTACATAGGAGTCCAGCGACATAGCCATTAATGTCAACTGCTGGTCCCAATCACAATATTTTGTTTACCTTCTACTGAAGAGGTTGTGGTCATTCTCTGGAAATACTTAAATTCTCCCTGAGTGGAGGCCAGGGCAGGTCCCTGTTCTTGCCGATGCTTATGTTCTGGGACACAGTGACAATGCAGTTTAGCGGACGAACTATGACAGCAGCAGAAAGAAGCTCCAAGCTTGCTCTCGACTCTGGGATGCCCGGCAGAGTTTGGTGGGAAATTCCCCTCTAACTTTTATGTGTGCAGGAACCACATGGAGACCCCAGAGGTTTTAATGCACAGGTCTGGGATAGGGCCCAAGAACCTGGATTTTTAACATGTATCCTAACTCCCTCTGAGTTGTTTGTATACTTTGAATAACTGCTCTAGAATGGTCAATTAAGGTCTTAAAAAATGGAAATGAATTGATCAACCACCTAACTAGCATTCCTTCTTATGGAAAAGACCCTAGACATTTGACAGAAATTTATCACCTACAGCTCTCTGCTGCTGTGTGAAAAGGGCTTCTGTTAAAAAACCCAAGTCTTACCGAGTTTTCCTGAAAAGAATAGAAACAGGTACAAATTAAAACAACTCTCATGAACTGTACTTTGGGCTCGGGGTAGGGGGTGGGGTTAAATAACAGTTGTAAGGGCAGTGATCACTGAAAATAGGTCTGGAGGGAATTGGGGTACTGGGAGCCCTCACTGGTGGACCTAGGGCCAGCTTGGACAGGTTGACAAGAGCCAACTGTTAAGTTTTCAGAAATTTTGTGAGGTGACGGCTAACACAGTCATCATGAACAATGGTATAAACTGGGCAAGCCAGGTGATACGGTGGTTAGGGTAGATCCCACATGGCTGACTAAGCAGTCTTGGACTCAGTGGGCTGAAAAACATGCTAGGTGTGTGTGCATGCATGCTCTAAATCCTGAGAGAGAATGGAGGAGGATGGGACCAGCATGTAGTCGACCGTGGTTCGAGTCCTGGACCTGGTGGCTTAAACTCATGCCAAGCATGAGTGCGCGCGTGCCCAAGGTCCTGAAAGGAGAATGGAGGAGAAGGGATTCTGTCTGGCATGGCTATCCCTGGGGGGTGATTTCTTGCTTTCTGTCTCTCCATCTCTGTCTTTATGGCGAGTGCCTGCGCTTTATGGCAAAAACTTCTCAAAAAAAAAAAAAATATATACACACACACACACACACACACACACATATAAACTTACAATTAAATGTATGAAAGCAATACTCAAAATGTTACATTCTAATAATTTTTTACTATACTGTCATGTGTTCTTGAGGTTATTTTTGTGTATATTTGTATGGTGGACATACTTATGCTATCTTACTGTGTCTCTTGTGTTGTTAGCTTGCAGTCAGTTGTGATAGGAGTAGCTACATCAGGAAAATCGGCAAATGATACAAATCAGAGCTCCTCACCTGTTTTTGGAGGACTGCTTATTAAACATTTATCAGCTCATTATTGACTATGATTTTTTTTTTTTTGAGAGGCTTTTGCTATAGGGCATGTACGCTCGCCAGAAGGACAGAGAGAGACAGAGAGACAGAAAGCGAGAAATCACTGCCCCTTTGCCTCCCGAGGTTGGCCACACTGCAATCCCTTCTCCTCCATTCTCCTCTTGGGATCTTGGGCATGCATGCACATGTGCCCAGCGTGAGTTTAGGCCACTGGGTCTGGGACTTGAACCACAGTCGACTACATGGGAGTCCAGCAACATAGCCATTATGCCAACTGCTGGTCCTGAGTATGATTCTTACAGAAATTGGGCAGGCAGGTGGCATGGTGGTTGAGGGTGCTGGACTTCCACATGGCTGGCCCCGGTTCAAGTCCCAGGCCAGGAAACTTGCTTTCTCACTTTCCCTCTCTCTCTTGCTCTGTCCCTCTCTGGTCAAATTAAAATAAATAAATGAATAAATAAAGTTCAGTGAGAAAAATCTAAGTATGTACTATCTGAGGGGCAGAGAAAACTTTGTATATCTGTTTGCATTGATACTCTTTCTGGATTCCTTGAAAATCTCGCCTGGATGGTTGCAGCCAAAAGTAGAAGTTGCGGGACCAGCAGTTAGCGTAATGGCTATGTCGCTGGACTCCCATGTAGTCGACTGCGGTTCGTGTCCCGGACCTGGTGGCTTAAAACTCACGCCGGGCGCGTGCGCGTGCGTGTCCAAGATCTCGAGAGGAGAATGGAGGAGAAGGGATTGCGGCGTGACCATCCCCCCTGGGGGGTGATTTCTCGTTTTCTGTGTCTATGTCTCTCTCTGTCTGGCGAGCGCACGCGCCCTATAGGGAAAAACCTCTCAAAAAAAAAAAAAAAAAAAAAAAAAGTAGAAGTTGCACAAAGCAACTTTGGAGGGAGGTTCCCAATTTTATGCTGAAATGGGAATCACATATTTCTCTTACCAACAGATATTAGTCAGCGATGCCACCTAGTGTTGAAGAACATTCCTCCAAAGAGGAATGATTAAAAAAAGATTTTTTAAAAAATTTAAGCCCTGAAACAAGTTGTTTCTTCTTCCTTTCCTTTATTTTCTTTCCCATTCTAATTCCTCTTTCTTTTTTTTTAATTATTTTTTTAAAATTTAACTTTATTTAAATTTGACCAGAGAGGGACAGAATGAGAGGGAGAGGGAAAGTGAGAAAGCAAGTGTCCAAGTCTGGGACTTGAACCATGGTCGGCCATGTGGGAATCCAGTGCCCTTAACCACCACACCACCTGCCGGCCCCTAATCCCTCTACTTTCTGAGTCAATTTTTATCTACTCCCCGAGCAAAAATAATTAAAACAACAAAACTGTGTTGCTCCTAGGTAAAAACTGATGGTGCCAAGTATTGCCTGACATAGGGATACAGATGGTCCTGACTTTGCAGTGATTAGGATTTTTAGACTTTATGACGGTGCTTTCAGATGTATATGTTAATGGTGAGTATCCATACATTGTTTTTCACTTTTAGTACAGCAGAAAAGACGTGAGCTATTTAGCACTATACTGTAAAATAGGCAATGTGGTAAATGATACTGCCCGACCATAGGCTAATGTTTAAAGTAGGCAGTGATAAGCTTTGATGTTTGGCAAGTTAGGAGTATTAAATGCATTTTCCACTTAGGATGTTTTAAGTTTGTGATGGATATACTGGGTGTAATCCCACTGAGTCGAGAAACATTTCTAAGCAAATCAGTATTTGTAGTGTCTACAGTATTACTTGTCTGTATTATTAATTAGGAATGAATTTACTTGAGGAAGCTGTAAAATTTTTTTCTTGTGGGTCATATAAATCAGATGTTTCTCCACATTCCCAGCATGTCGCATATCCTTTCTTGAGACAGGGGAGGTGATGTAGTTTTGTTAGCACCTTGTAGTTTAACCAACCACTAATTCATTCTCAAGTTTTTTTTTTATTTTTGAGAGTTTTTTGCTAGAGGGTGCTTGCACTCACCAGAGAGAGACAGAGAGAAAGTGAGAAATCACCCCCCAGGGGGGATGGCCACACCGTAATCCCTTCTCCTCCATTCTCCTCTTGGGATTTTTGGCACGCACACACATGCACCCGGCCTGAGTTTAAGCCACTGGGTCTGGGACCTGAACCATAGTCGACTACATGGTAGTCCATCGACATAGCCATTATGCCAACTGCTAGTCCCTTCAAGTTTTATTTCTGCTTTACAGGCATTTTTTTTTTTTTTTTTTTTTTTTTTTTTTTGAGAGGTTTTTGCTATAGGGTACGTGCGCTCGCCAGACAGACAGAGAGAGACAGAGACAGAAAGTGAGAAATCACCCCTCCGGGGGAATGGCCCATGCCGCAATCCCCTCTCCTCCATTCTCCTCTCGGGATCTTGGGCACGCAAGCACACGCGCCCGGCATGAGTTTTAAGACACCGGGTCCGGGACGTGAACTGCGGTCGACTACGTGGGTGGGAGTCCAGCGACATAGCCATTATACTAACTGCTGGTCCCTACAGGCATTTTTTGCAGGAAAATAGCACAAGTCCTGTTCATAACTTCCCAGTGATGGGGTATTTCTCTTGTATATGCTTGAATTCCAACAGCTAAAGGGTCCTCTAAAAGTTCTAAAATTCTAGATCTCTAACTTCTGCTATAAATAAAAAGGTTTTATTGCATGTAGCAAGTTTGAGAAATAATAATGGTAGATTTCTTTTGTCCCTTTAGCAATTAATGGTAGAACTAAAGAACATTTAACTATTGCGTTGTTGGGAAAGTCATCCCACATTTGCCCATTTTTCTACACAAGAATGTGGCATGACTTTCCCAAAGTCCCAATAATTGGTTGGCCCAGAGCTCATTCCAATCCTGACAACTTCCTTGTTTCATTAAATAATCCATCAGTTTAGTGGTATTCAAATGTTTTCAAACAGAAAACCAGGAGGAGTAAATAATTTTCTCTGTAGTGTAGGAGGCAGCTGAATTCTTTAACACACACTCTGAGGGTGCTGGGAAATGGAGAGAGGCTAATGTACAGCTATGGAACTGAGATCTGAGCAGATTTTCCCAGGATACTTTAATGTTTTAAAAAAATAACAAAAGTCATTTAGAACTCCCATCTTAAGACTGTTGGCAATCTGTATGATGCACTGACAAACTCTAAAGGATGTGCTTAATGCCCAAGAATGGAAATTAACATCTGAGTGAGTATTCCATGTCAAATGATGTAAGCACCTTGTTTAATTTGTTCTGCTACAAGTCCTGTACACTTACTTTGGGGAAACTGCATTCTTCTTTGTAACATCCCAGTTAACCTTGGGGACTGATAAGTACTTGAGTCCTGTAGGAGTGGTTAAGAGTGTCTCTTTTGAAAAACTGTTCTAGGGACTTCAGAGCTGACCTGCTTGAACCTACCATGTCACACGTGAAGGCTAAGATGCACCCCACTAGAACAGTCTCCTTGTTTTTATTTAAAGGAATGACTCATAAAAGACACTAAGTCTAAAAGAATTATTTTGGGCAGCTTCAGTGAAAGATTGTCTTAGCTGCTTCTGAAAACAGACTACTCCCAAAGTAAAAAACGACTAGAACACAGACTTAAAAACCAAGCCATTTAATTGTGTCTTTGAAAGTAAACAATACGTAGAGCTGGATCTCAAGCCCTGAGAATGCCAGAGCTACAGGTCCAAAACATGGTGCGGTTTTCTCAAGAGTTCAGAAGGGCCATCAGAACTCAAAGGTGTTACGAGGCAGAGAATAAATGGAATTCATGCGTTCCATTTTGCAAATTACCAGAAACAGGCCCCAAGAGTCTTTAAGGTGGGGGAAATTCCACTTCTGGTTGTATAGGTCAAAGAATGAAGAGTACCAAAAATGTTATGTTGACATCTCTTCACTTTTCTCACACAATCTGAAGCCTGAGCTATCACGTCCCCCACAGCAGCTGAACCCGTGGTTTAGGTTCAAGGTCAGTCCCTCTATCCATCCACTTCCGTGTAATGCCACAGTGAGTGTGACCAGAGGCAGAGAGCTCTCAAGACAGCTTTGTAACAAGCACTTAAAGTGGAAAAGAACTCTCTAGCGGCACACTGATTTAGTTTATAAGATTTTAATTTACAAATTAAAAAAGCTACAGGTTTTACTTTTTTTCCTTTTTCTCTTCTTTCTTTACATCACTTTTTTCCTTATCTTTATCTTTCTCCTTGTCATCCTTTCTATCCTTTTTGCTCTCTTCTTTTTCCTGCCCTTCTTTCTTTTCTGCATCCCGGTTGGCAATCTTGTTGTTGATGAGGTTGTGTAGGGCGACCACAGAACGGATCAACGAGGCCAAGTACACCACCACCATCTGGTCGTTGGTTTTCAGGTAGAAGGCCTTGACAAACTCCTGCAGGCTGACGTCTGGTAGCAGGTTGAAGACATCCTGCAGCTGGTAGATGATCTGGTGGTTGATGGGCAGCTTGCCCGTGGCTACTTTTTCCAGGTAGCTCCTGATATCCAGAAGCTTGGAGTTCAGTCCCTTCAAACCATGGACCTGGTTTGTGATTCGCTGGGAAAGAGTGCCAACTGTAGTGTCTTTGATGTCTCTATAATAACCCACAAGAGGAAAAAAAATCAGGTCTCACACTTCATGTAGGTTCTCACAGGCTAAGAAAATAGCCAGCTTTGTAAGGAAGGGCAAATTTTCAAAAGAAAAATGTTACTTCGCCATATGATAGAATTGGGTGTACATTACCTTAATTTTATTTTCATTTGGTGGCACATATTGTAAAATGAAATCATTTTTACTTAAAAACAAAAATCAAAGACTGTTGGGTCAACAGTACAGATCTGCCACTAATTTTCTGGGTAACTCCGTATTAAGAAGCTCTCTACCTCAACTTCTCTCTTTCTGTAAAGAACGCAATTTTTTCTACCTGTGTCTCTAGGATGTTTTGAGAAGCTTAAATCAGTGAGTAGTAATTTTTTGAACTGGAAGGAACCTCACTGGTTAATAAAAACTATGTATGACCTTTTCAAATAGATTATATAGACAGAAGATTTTAAAAGAAAGCTCGCCCTTCCTAAGATGAAGGGTTTCTGCAGAAAATGGGCTACACTGTTGGGAAGGGCATCCAGTGGGGAGCAGAGGCCAACACAGATTTAACACACCTGCTCTTGTCACAACTTTACAGTTTCGAGATGAGGTGTGCTATGCAGTCATAAATTGTAACTCCACACTTTAGAGGTGATGTAGTTCAGTAATCTCCATTTATCAAAAACAAAGGTCCAGAAAGGGACTGTGATTTGTTCAGAATAATCACTAGTGGATAACCAAAGACAAGAGCCAGGTCTCCATCCTCCTGATACAGATCATGGTTTTACATCCACAGGTTCTTGGGCAGCTCATGATTCTGATGCTAGGCTAGGAACTCACCGTAATAAGTGTTCAACTCCAACTTCTTCAGCTTCTTCCGCCCCGATTTCACTGGTCACGTGCTCAAATGTCTTCGAGGTTGGAGTTCCATCCTGGGAGAGAAGGCTTAACTGTAGTTATTGCCTTACAACACACTAACTGGTGTTCCTTTTCCCACCTTGAGCCTTCTGCTTTAAGTCAGCTCATTTCATGGGTGTATTACTCAGTGTTCCATGGCTAAGGCAGGGGATGTGTGCTTTGAAGCTTAGCCTTTGAAACTAAAATCACTGCAGTGATATTCAGTGGTGAGGTCTCCTGGGACATTATTATTAGCCTGTCTGTATTAACCACTAAATTGTTTTCTGAGAAAAGTCATTAAAAACCAAAATCTTCATAATCTTCTTTCAAGTTCACATTGGGGATGAACACTCAGAGAAGTCTCATGTTGATTTTTAAAGCACATAGTTCTTTCTAGAATGGATAATATATGGAATACTTATATTTAGCTTATGCCAGAAAATATAACTTTTAACCACTTATCCCTTGGATCAAATGATATTTTGATTGTGGTTTGCCATAGTGACTTTCTGATGGGACTCAGGAGACACTCTTCTCAGACCTGGTGCCAGAAGAGGCTGTGCATCTCCTGTGAAGGCTGCTGAAAGGTCTGAGGAGCAGGATGGCATGGCAGTGAGAGCACAGGTTCTATAGCTAGATGGCCTGGATTCAAACTCTGGCTCTGCCATGTTCCATAAGGGAACTGGAGAACCTTGGGCGAATCACTTAACTCACATTGAATGCGTTGGCTTTTGTTATTTTCGTCAAGATAGTATGAAGAGGCATTTTCCTCTTTGCTTTGGATGCTAGGATGGTCAGAGCCTTTCACAATCATACAGAACTTCATGGCAAGTCTTTTCCCTATCCTCTTATAACATGACCTCTTTAATCCCCTACTAAGAAGATACCTTGTGTCATCGGCGTGAGTGAGAAACCTTTACTTCCCTAAGAGGCAGAGTAAAACTGAACTAAAAACAAGTAGATCAAGACCAGGGATGAAAGCCTTATTGTAATTAAACAATAAATTTGTTTCTAAGCTCCTGGTAACTGGGTGAAAGAAAAACAGGAGGATAGGGCTCAGTGTAAGGACTATTTCCAGGGAGCTAACCTAAAATACCCTTTTCCAAATTCGAAAACTGCACATTTAAATCCAAAAGCAGACGGAAATCCATCCCTCAAATTCTTGACTTTGGAAATTTCAGTTTGAGCTCATCAATGGATACCCAAGTACAAGTATATGATGTTCATAACAGAACACCACACAATGTACATGTTTTTACATTGAGTTCTGTCCTACAGCTTGAGTTCAACTTTCTTAAAATAGAGAAAAGCTAAATCATGGCAGTTCTTCACTTTTATACCCAAAGGACAATCTAATGACTCATATGGCAGACACAGGATGCTGTAGAGTTGAGCGTTCTAATGACCACCAGATAGGTTCTGCCATTTAGCTTTTGAAAATCTATGATCTAGTGTGTAGGGACTGAATAGCTTCAGAGAGAAAATAATAGGACAAAGAAGAGACTTGGGAGTAGACAATATAGTCTAAGACTAGGCTCTGCATTTCCTTTGCTGTCATTATCTCTGGACAACTATTTGACTATTTTGGGCTTCAGTTTCACTTGTAAAAGGGGACTTTAGGTGTCCATGGTCCTATTACTAAAATTTGATAATTCAAATAGTCAAAGGGAAGAAAACCTTAAGATCAAATTGTGAATAGAATCAACCACCTTTTCTTTGTTGTGGAGAGATAAAGGATTTGTTGACTTTGGGAGAAAGAAAAAATAATCACCCAGTAAGTTACAAATCGAGTTTCTTTGGCTTTCAGCAAGATGACTTACATCATGAACTTCTTCCACTGAAATGTACGCTTCTGTGGGCAGCCCCAAGTCCTTTGGTTTCACGTCAATAATGACCAAAACCTAGAAAGAGACACATCTTAACAAATCACCTTACATCCAACACAAAAGGCTTAATTCCAGTCATTCTTCTTTCTTCTGATTTTTTTAAGTCTTAAAAAAAAAAAAAAAAAAAAAAAAAGAGAGGAGAGACAGACCACACTGACAGACACCTTTTTAAGTGTCTCATCACATCATGATCCCCTGCCTCCTGGTCCTCCAGCTAGTCAGGATATTGGGCATATGCACCTGGCATGTTTCAGAGTGACTCAAAATCAGAACCCATGATTAGCCAACAGCCTTCTAGCACCAGAGTAACACACTACTGCCTGGACCCCTGAGGCTGGGTCTTGGTGATGATTATTAAAGCTATTTCACTGATTCAATCAGAAACAGACCAGAATTTTTAAGCAAAAATGAGTATATATTTTAAATGAAATCATAATTTTCTGTGTTCTTTACCCCCCTCCACTAAGCTGAGTAGTATAATGTTGTTATTAAGCAGAAGGAAATGAGTTAAGAAAGTAATAATTTCAGTCCCAGTCCCACTATTTACCAGACTTTACTAACCATTCCAAACTTCAGTTTTCTCATTTATAAAGTTACAGTGTTATTGACGGTGTTAAGTGAAATAATCCACATACCTAGCACTTAGCAGGTGTTAACTGTCATGCACTAAATACTTTTAAGTTATAGTGTACTCTATAGGACACTAGGCATTAACACAAAAAGCATATAGAGAAAAAGGAGTGAATGGATCCACTATTCAGATCCTTCCTCAGATGATCTCACTTGGGTTGACTGGCAGAGAATATGATTCAAAAGTTTTAAAAATACAGAGTACTTACTGAGTTAGGGCAGTATCTTTTCATGAGTTCATTGATGGCGATGTCATTCTTGTGTAATTTAGGGCCTGTGTGGTACCATCCAACTATTCTTTCTCTGGCTGGGAAGAAAAATAGTGGGTTTTGACTGTTTTGTCAATATCTACTTAGCTCCCTCAAAAAGGATTATTGGTAGGTATGTCATCAACCTTTTGAAAATTTTAGGTATTTATTTTATTTCATTTCATTAATTAATTTTTAGGTTTTTGCCATAGGGTGCTTATACTTGCCAGAGAGACAGACAGGAAGAGACAGAGAAAGAAGGTAAGAAATCACCCCCCCAGGGAGGATGGCCACACCACAATCCCTTCTCCTTCATTCTCCTCTCAGGATCTTGTGCACACATGCACATGTGCCTGGCCTGAGTTTGAAGCCACTGGGTCCGAGACTCGATCTACAGTTGCCTATGTGGGAGTCCAGTGACTTAACCACTGTACCACCTGCTGGCCCCTCAGGTATCTATTTTAAACCTTAACATACTTATGAAATCCAACATTCAAAAACAGAGTTCTCAGAAAATAAGCAGTGTATGAAATCTAGACATTTATATCCCAGTTTCATTAGATCAGTTGTATGTGAAACAACCACAAACCAATTCCAAGACTATAAACAAATGCAAGTTGCTATCACATAAACAACTGTGAATGTTGCAGGAAGAAACATTCTGAAAGCAATGTGGCTACTGTACATGTGTCAAAGAGATGTGTTGACCCTACTGGTATTAATGCTCTAGGGGCAGGTGGATTTTATTTGAATAGTTTCCACCTTTCTGCTGCAATCAGAGGACTAACAGCCTCATTGCCCAAACCTACGTGGTCTTTACCTGGCCTTAAATTGCTACTCTAGTAACAAACTAAGAGCATTCTACCTCTCTCCTCTCTTACCAATAGTCCTAAGTGTAAGAAAGTGAAAGGGCCCTTGATATTAGAGAAAAGGAAAAAAGATTTTTTTTAAAAAAAAGGAAAAAAAGCCACATATATACATACACATCAATGCCAATGCTCTAACACCTTCTTATAAAATCAAGACGTACCATTGACCTTCTTAAACATTCCATACATGTTTTCCAAATAATCATGGTCTAAAAACCAGACAGAATCATCTTTATCATCTTCATCAAAAGGGACTAAAGAGAAAAAAAAAATGTAAGATTTAGTTGAGGGTGGTGGATAGAAATCGAGAGACCCAGGCCAGATCTGATTCACTTACATATTGGTTTTGTCCAACACAGTATTAAAATTACTTTTTTACTGGGAGACCTGGCTACTATTGGCTATGCCAGATAGAGGCTGCCTCCTTTAAGAAGGACATGTGTTCTCCACTTGGCTAAAAGCTCCGCCTTTTCCTGACTATTTGCCATTTGTCAAATCAAATTACTGGCTGATTCTTACAGACATTGGAGTTAGTGACCTCCAGTTCAGAGATCACGCCAGCAACTATTCTTTTTTTTATTGTTGTGCTTTAATCATAAAAATTCCACATGGATATGTTCTTGTAAAGGTTCAAGATACAGAGTAAAAAAGTAAAGTACCTCATCTCTCCCTCTGTCCTACCAGAACCATGGTTAAAAATTTAGTGTAGGAATTGATAACTATACCATCTGCCTGTTTTTATAGTTTTACTGGAATACAGCCACTCTCATCTGTTTACATACTGTCTACAACTGCTTTTGCAGTACAATTGTAGAGATGAGTAGTCAAAGGAGACCACCTGGCATGGGAGTCTCTCACTATCCCTCTCTCTCTCTCTGTCAAAACCAGACAGAAAAAATGGTCTTCCCTTGCAATTGAGGCATTTATTCTGGGCTCTCCCCTTAGACACCCAGATCTGCAGATGCTCAAGTCTCTTATTTAAAATGGCACAGAATCTGGACAACCTATGTATATCCTCTCATATACTTTAAGTCATCTTTCTATTATTTATAATGCCTACTAGGATGTAAATATCAATGCTATGTAAATAGATGTCATATAGTATTATTTAGGGAATGACAAGAAACAAATCTATACAAGTTCAGGACAGATACAACCAGTGTTTTTTGAATTTCTGATTTTGTGGCTGAACCTGTGAATGCAGATACAAGGATACGGAGGGCTGACTGTATTTACTATTTCTAGTGTGTAGTCTTTTTTTTTTTTTGGAGAGGTTTTTGCTATAGGGCGCGTGCGCTCGCCAGACAGACAGAGAGACAGAAAGAGAGAAATCACCCCCCAGTGGGGATGGCCACGCCGCAATCCCTTCTCCTCCATCCATTCTCCTCTCGGGATCTTGGGCACGCACGCACACGCGCCCGGCGTGAGTTTTAAGCCACCGGGTCTGGGACGCGAACCGCAGTCGACTACATGGGAGTCCAGCGACATAGCCATTACGCTAACTGCTGGTACCTAGTGTATAGTCTTTAGGGTCTCTTTTCTATACTCAAGAAATCCTGAATTAGAATCTGTAGACTGTAATAGAAATAGTAACAAATGTTTATTTTTTAAAAGCAAACAGACACTTTAAGCATGCTCAAAAAATGTAAAAATTTGTCTTTTACCTGCAAAACTGTTGGATACATCAAGTACTTTCTTTTGCCATGACCCCAAAAGTACACCAACAACGCGCTTCTGGTTTCCAACCTTGCCGATTCTAAATGAGAAAACATATGGTCAGTCTGTATGACATATACCCACAGATACATGGACCAACAATTAGATACTCAATTGGAAATATCAATGGTAGCAATGCATTTAATTTACCTGGGACCTAGTGGTCCTAAACAAATATAATAGGATTAGGTTAGCCCTTGACATTAAAATGAAAATTAGTCAGATCTTAGGATTTTTTTGTTTGTCTGTTTTGCTATAGGGTACATACCTTTGACAGAGACAGAGGCAGAAATAAAGTAAGAAAGCATCTCCCAGAGGGGATGGCTGCACCACAAACCCTTCTCCATTCTCTTCTCAGGATTTTAGGCATGCACACACACATACCTGGTGTATTGCTCAAGCAGTTGGGTCTGAGACTGGAGCTGCACCATCAGCTGTGTGAGATCCAGTCACTTTAACCAGACACCGTGGGCTGGCCCATTCTTAGGGTTTGAAATGTTACTTTGTTGGTGTGTGACAAATACATTTAAGTTATGCTATGTTTAACTTTACTTTTTCCTTTGTGGCTTCCCTTTCTCTTTTAAATGTTTCTCACCTTCTATTCACAAATGCTTTTAGCAATGAAACATGCTGGAGTGGAACCAGTTTTATGGCCTGGCTTCTGTGTTGTCAATTTTTCATCTGCTCTGTGCCTGTAAGTCCCACTAGATATAATTTATTCTTTGTAAGTCTAACTTAGAAAGCGATTCTGACCCAGAGGCATGAGTGTGCATTTGTGGATCTCTCTGATTGGCTTGTTAGGCAGAAATCAGAAGAGAGCCAGTGACTAATCACACTGAAAGGCTGAATGAGTAAGATTTTACTCTTCATAATTGCTATCCTCATTTCAACTCTCAGTGATTTTGTCCTAAGGAGCTACAAGGATTTCAATTATACAGTTTCATTCCATAGGTCTTCAAGAATTCTTTGATGACTAGCAAATGTGATTCCAGAAACAATACAAGTCTATGCCAAGGAAAGACAAAAGCCATTGTGACATGAACTATATTTCCTTAAGAGTTGCTGGTTTTGCATTGGTTTAACTGTAATATTTTCTTAACATATATTTTGGCAAATATATAAATGTTTTCTAAATTTGGGATCTAGATCAAATGAAGTTAAGGATTCTGTACTCTTGGTGGCTCTGATTTTTTCTTTTTTGGGGGGCAGTGAGTTCATATACTTCAAGTATTGACTTTTCACACTTTAAAGTCCACACTCATAGGCTTTCCTTTCCTTCTGAAAGTCTATTTGTGTTTTTCTAAAACCCTAACTTATTATGTGACCCAACAGCTAGCAACATCTGCCTGCACTATGTTTTTAACAAGTGTTTGTTTAGATAGAACACAATTAGTTCCTGCTTCATTAGCACTTCTAATATCTCACAGGAGAAAAACAGTAATTACTGTACAGTAGAAAAGCTCACATATCCTGTTAGGCTGACAGTCCTACAGACCAATGGAACAAAACTGGGGACCTTAAACCGCACTGAATCTTGAATTTCTTTTTGGCTGTGATTTAATTAATTGTACAAAGCAAGTTGCAGGAGAGTAGGCACTTGACAGCTATGACTACAGCACACGCTCCCAAGTAGGTCTTCACATTTGCCAACGCAAATTTTATCTTTTAAAACTTATGGACAAGCGCAACAGGTCTAGCAGGAAGGACAGCTCCAAAGCTAAAGGATGGCAGAACGTCCTCAAACAACGAACTTACCGATTGATCTGCAGGGCGTTTTCGCACCTTACTCATTAATGCCCAAATCTCGTTGACAGAAAAACGCATCGTCTATATTTATCATCAAGCGAGATTCCCACTTAGAAATTTTCACGGGTGGAAACTACACCCCATACAGGAAGTCCTTCAGGCCACTGAGACCAAAATTTCGGCAACAGGTTTCAGACACTACGCGTGTCTCAAAAGGTCTCTTGCGAGACGAGTCATTTTGGTGAAAAGTGGCGGACAAGTGACAGATGGCCACGAGCCTAGGGGTGGGGGTCAGGGCCAAATGAAGCCTGCCTCCCTTTTTCCAGTATCACCCGGATTTCGGTAAAACCAACAAACCTACCCATGCCCCGGAGGGGCGGCTAAAGCGTCGCTGGGTGACGTTCGGCCTTGAGAGTTGAGGTTGGCCTATGCCCATCGTCAAGTCGGGGCCTCAAGCCTCCTGACCAGCCCCCTGTCTAAGTCCCTAGCCCGCCCGCGGCCGCCGCGCCATGCCTAGCGCGCCCGTGAGTCAGCAGCGGCGGCGCCGCGGGCCCCGCTACGCCGCCTCGTGCCGCCCGCTCACCGGTTAAAATGATCCACCACACTGAGCAGCACCAGCGGGTGGACCACCACCTTCTGCACCGCCAGCTCTGGCATCGCGACACACCCCGCCCGCCAGGCTCGGCTGCCTGCGACCGCAAACACCGGCAACGGCAGCAACTCCCCGGATCCTCCAGGCCCCGCTCCTTCTCTTCCGGTTCGGCAGTCGCCGCGCGGCCTCCTGCTTCCGCTCCCAGAGTGCCTCGCGCGGCGTGCCGGGAGCGTCACGGCGACGCCATGTTGGTGAGGGGAGGGGGACGGCCTGCGTCCCACGCTGGCGTTTCTCTGACTTCAAAGCTAAAGGGACACTGGAGCCTGACGAAGCTTGACCCGGCGTTGGGCCTGCACCATCACCTGTAGCGGCTTTTCGCCTCAGTTCCTTACCCTCTTTGAAGAGTAAGGAAAAACTACTCAGAAAAAGTAAATAGTAACAACTTATATTTCCACCACCCAGGAAATGTTCTCTTTTTGCTTCCAGTAAAATCCTCTGAAATTTAGGGGAAACTGAACATTTCTAACACTTAGAGCACGCTTTTAATGTAGACTTGGCCGTTACTGACAGGGAATTTCCCCTTACTCTTTACTATGGACACTTTGCAGATGATGAACGTGGCAATGTGCACGTTTCTACCCATCTTTGCGTTACTTACTGTGTAATGGGAACTTGGGCAAAGCAATTTGTATAATGAAACTGTAGGAGTTACGTTTCAAATTGAAATTTATATAGGTGACGAAGAAAAGATGGAAGGCAATAAGGAAGTATGTTTTGTTATTTGCCAGGAAAGGGAAAAAGGACTATTTAAAGGGGAAATGTAGGAGGTGGAGGACTTGAGCTTATTTGTAGAAGGAGGCAAATTACCTTAAAATTCATACAAGTTTATTGTCTCATTAAAAAAAATATTTATCGGGGCCAGCAGATGGCATAGCGGTTACGTTGCTGGACTCCCATGACCCCGGTTTGAGTCCCGGACAGGTGTCTTGAAAATTACACTGAGCAGTGTGTGCGCGTGTCCCGGACATGGCAGCAGGATGGGGGAAAACGGACTGCGGTGTGGCCATGCCCTGTCAGGGGTGATTTCCTCCCACTGTGTCCCGCCCCCCCCTTTCCCTGAAACACACGCGTCCTAAGTCAAAAGCCTCCAGAAAAAAAATTTTTTTATTATTATTATTATTTAAAATTTGTCCAGAGAGAAGAGAGAAAGGGAAAGTGAGAGAAACAAAACACCAGGTTTGGGACCAGGACTCCAGTTGACCAGGGAGTCCATCCCCCCAACCATCATGCCACCTGCCAGCCCCTATTTTGTCTCATTTTTAAAAAAAGATTTATTTATTTTCATTTGTTGTTATTTTTTAATTTGACGAGAGAGAGAGAGAAAGCTGCCAGGTCCAGGACTGGAACTGTGGCCATGTGGGAATCCAGCACCTTTAACCATTATGTTAGCCCCTATTTTGTCTCATTTTAAGTTGCTGTTTCTGTTGACAAAAACGATATTTCAGCAACTTGAATTATTTATTTTTTGGTCCTATCTAAACAGTTTTTTTTTTTTTTTAACCTTTCTTGTATCACTAATGGATTTTCTGCAACATTTTGACTTCTTAGTCTTTTAAGATAGATGCCCATCTCTATCAGGGAGACACAGGCAGGCTCTCTTGCATTCTTACCTGTGATAAAAACATGATTAAAGGTTAGATTGGGAGCCAGCCTGTGGAGTAGTGGTTAATTAATGTGATTGGATCCCACATGGTTGACCTCTTGGTTTGAGGCCTGGATCCAGCAACTCGAGAAACACTTGGGTGTGTGTGTGTGTGTCCATCTAAAATCCCAAATGGAGGAAGAAATGGAGAAGGGATTATGATGAGTCCATGTGCCATAGAGAGTGCTTTCTCACTCTCCCCTCTTCCCTAGCAAATGCGTACACCCTCTGGCAAATTAAAAAATAGTTTTTATTAAAGGTTAGATTGGGATTTGGCCACCAGTAAGAGTGCCTGTATCATGGTCAGGATTTTAAGTGTTTGCATGCAAAATATCTTTTTTTCTTTTTGTTATGATAGTTTACATGCAGTAGAGAGAGAAAGCATGCTTGTTATGTCTCGTGATGCTAAGATCCCCTCTCCCCAGCCCTTCATCTCTTCCCTGGTTGCCTGTTTTTAGGCTGCTCTGGGAATCTGAACCTGCAGGGCCATGTGACTTAATACTACACCACAGCAGCTGGCTGAATATACCCATGTCTTCTGTCTGCAATTGGCTTTCTGTTCAGGTTTTCTGTTAGAGCCATAAAAAGTAATGGCAAGATGTACTCATTATTATTCATAATTAGTTAAAGAGAAGCTCAATATTATCTTTATTTTTAATTACAACTAGAAAAACGTAGGATCATTTTAAGAGAAAGAAAACCAAGAATATTTAAATCTATTAGCATCTAATATGCCAACCTTGGTACAGACATTCAGAAAGATTTACTCCTTTTTTTTTTGAGAGGTTTTTGCGCTCGTCAAAAAGACAGAGGCAGAGAGGCAGAAAGTGAGAAATCACCCCCCGGAAGGGATGGTCACGCTGCAATCCCTTCCCCTCCATTCTCCTCTTGGGATCTTGGGCACACACGCGCACGCGCCCGGCGTGAATTTAAGCCACTGGACTTGAACCATGGTTGACTATATGGGAGTCCAGCGACATAGCCATTATGCCAATGGCTGGTCCCTCAAGATTTACTCCTTTTAATGAATGCTTCTCAGACTTTGATACACTTACCCATCACCTGGGAACCTTTTTAAAATACAGATTCCAATTCAGTAGGTCTGGGATAGACCGAGATTCTGCACTCCTAACAAGCTTTCAGGTGAGGCCCATGCTGTGTTAACAAGGCCTATAACAACCTTATGAAGTAAGTATTTTCTAATTTTACAAATGAAAGTCATTGCTCAACTGTAGCTCCCTGGGTGGGATTTTCCTAACCACTTTATTTAAAAGGCCATGTTTCTCCCACTGCCTGTTTCTGTTCTAGTTTTCTCTAGAATATTTACCACTTTTGAATAGTCTGTATGGTTTACCTATTCTGTTCATCATCTTCCTCTCTTCATTAGAATGTGAGCTACTGTTTAATTGACTTTCATATCTTCAGTGTCTTGAAAAGTGCCTGGCACTCAGTAATTATTATATAAACGGACAATTAATTATACAAGTGAAGCAGAAAACAACAATGAGGCTCAGACATCAGAAAGGACATTCCTAAGATCATGTAGCTGGCAAGTATAAAGCCAGGTTTCATTGATCCTAGTTCCTGTGCTCCTAATTGCACCACTCTGAGGCAAAAGTATTGTGTTCATTTCATCAGGATGCTGAATTTCTAACTTTAAAAAGTGATTTTGACTTACTTCACATCACGTTCACATTGCAGTTGTTCAGACTAAGCAAGACATTTTGAAGCTCATTGGGAGTCTGTAATCCTGACTCACTGAGGCAGTGTGAAATTGACTTTGACCCTAAGAAAGTATTCAAGTTACATGTGATCATTGTGGGAAAATGAGAAGTTCAGATAAACAAAAATGAACATAAAATCACCTGAAATCTTACACATAGAGAAACCTAGTATTAACTGTGGCCCAAACGGCAATTCCTCTTTTTACAGGGACTTCAGTATTAACTTTGTGACTAATCTTCCTGCTTCTAGGTTGACCCCTCTCCATCCTCCACTCTGCAGCCAAACTTTTTTTTTTCCCCCCTTTTCTAATTGCTAGAGAATGTGTGCATTCCTCAACAGAGAGAGGGAGAGGGAGAAAGCACTCCCCAATGGGTAATGGTCATGCCGCAATCTCTTCTCCATTTCTTCACCCTATCAGGATTTTGGGCACACAGTCATGTGTACCTGGTGTGTTTATCAAGCCTCCGGGGCTAGGATATGAACCGCAGCTGACCATGTGGGATCTGGCTACCTTAACCAATAGGCGATAGGGCTGGCCCACCAGACTTACTTTAAGAATTAAAAAAAAAGGGACCAGCAGTTAGCGTAATGGCTATATCGCTGGACTCCCATGTAGTCGACCGCGGTTCGAGTCCCGGACCCGGTGGCTTAAACTCACGCCGGGCGCGTGTGCGTGCGTGCCCAAGATCCTGAGAGGAGAATGGAGGAGAAGGGATTGCGGCGTGGCCATCCCCCCTGGGGGGTGATTTCCTGCTTTCTATCTCTCTATCTCTCTCTGTCTGTCTGGCGAGCGCACGCGCCCTATAGCAAAAACCTCTCCAAAAAAAGAAAAAAAAAAAAAAAAAAAAAAGAAAAAAAAAAAAAAAAATTAGCAAAAGCTATAGGGCATGTGTGCTTGCCAGAGAGAGAGGGAAAGTCAGAACATCTTCCTTCTCCCCATGGGGGATAGCCACAGTGTAATCCCTTCTCCTCCATTCGCCTCTTGAGATTTTAGGCACTAATACACACATGCCCATCATGTTTTTCAGGCCACTGGGTCCAGGACTCAAACCATGGTCAGCCATATGGGAATCCAATGCCTTAACCACCTCACCACCTGCTGGCTCCAAAATATTTTTAATGGAAAATTTCAAGCCTGCACAAGAGTAGCAGTAATACTGTAATGAAGCCTCATGGACCATAACTGAGCTTCAAATCTCCCTCACATTCTTCATCTGAACCCCCAGTTTCTCTCCTCAAAGCTAGTTTCTGGCTAACAATTTCTGGTTAATCCTTTAGGAATTTAAAAAGAAATATGCCTGTCAGCATTTATGTGCATAGCTTTAAAAAACATGCAAATGGAATTTAACTCTCTATAAGATCCTGGAACCTGCTCTTTTTAGTTAATAATGTATTATTAACATACTTCTTTACAGTGAATCTAGGTTTGCATCATAATTAATGGCTTCATAGAATGGATTTGATTTCTTTATATAGATCCTCTCTATCTGCTCAGTTACATTATTCTTTCGCAGCCTTTATAAGCCTGGAATAGGCAGAGGGCACGAACGCTGGCTTAAAAGAGAGAGACATGAGAGAGAGGAGAAAACATCTAGGGTGTGGTCATACCACAATCCCTTCTCCTCCATTTGTCCTTTCTGTTGGGATCTTAGGTACCACCCCCCCCCCCCCCCCCCCCCCCCCCACACACACACACACACTCAGTTTGTTTTTCAAGTTGCCTAGATTGAGACTTGAACCACACAGTCATAATGGGATTCTGACACACCATGGACTGATCTTACTATATTTTTTCTGTTCTTACTACTTAGGATCTCTATCATCTCATATTAAATTACTTGAAATATCTCCTAACAGATATTCTCTAATTCTTAGGTTCTCTCCTTTGAATCTGTTTTGTCAGACTAAGGGCTATGATTTGGATATGGCTTGTCTCCAGAGGTTCATGTGCTGGAAATTTGGTCCATAATGCAGTGTTGGGAGGTGATGCGGCTTTTAGGATGTGGGGTCAGGTGAGCAATATTTGGATTACTGGGGCACCATCCCCATGACTAGATAAATAGATTAATGCTGTCTCGTGGGAAGGAGTCAGTTCTTGGTCTCGTGGGAATGAGTTAACTCCCACAATAGCAGGTGGTTGTAAAAGTAAGATGGCTCCCTGCAATTTCCTCTCTCTTTGCACACTCCCACCTTCCTCTCTGCTTCTGTCAGCAATGTGATGTAGGATCAGGGGCCAGATAGATGGCCAGCCTCATGATTTTGGACTTTTCAGTCACCAGCATTGTGAGCAAAATAAATCTCTATTCTTTATAATCACCTAATCTCAGGTATTGGGTTGTTGGAAAAGTCATGATGCATTTTTGCATAGAAAAATATGTCACAATTTGTCTGACTACCCAATATTTCTGGTTAGCAACACAATAATGGACTAAAACACTAACTTTCCAAAATACCGTGTTTAGCCTAACACTTTCTGGCTTACAATAAAAGTCCTTGGCCCTTTATAATCTGTTCCTAACTAACCAGTTTAAGTATATTTCACACCACTTTCTTACATATGCCTCTGCTCAGGACGGCGTATTTATTTCGCCATTTGGCTCCTTTCACCTTTGAGTCAGGCACTATTTTTAAGCTTATTTTGCAAAGGAGGAAATTGAGGCTTAGAGAGATTAAATAACCTATTTAAAATAACATCCAGCGACTAGGAATGGCAACATTCAAATCTAGATTTGACTCATAGCCCACGTTTTTTTTCTGTTAGCTTCACAGAAGGAAATGAAAGGGAGAGAGTGTACAGAGAAGAGTGTCAGAGGTGTCGACAGTTTATCCTTTGCTACAGAGCTGTTCCAGTTTCTTCACCCTCTCAAACTCATTTCTGCTTGAGTGAATTTCGAGAGTGTTACCTGACTGTTTGAGCCTCCTTTCCATTATTGATTGCTGTATGGCAAACCAACCAAAACATAGTGAATTTAAACAATAGCAGTGATTTATTATTTCTCAGGATTCTATCATCTGGGCAAGGCTCAGCTGGGTAGTTCTTCTGTTCAATATGGTGGCTACTAGGGCTGGAATATCCACAGTGGCTTTTTTCCTCACATTTCCAGTCCCTTGGCTACAATGGCTGGAACAGTTTAGGACTGGCCAGGCATTCCTCTCCTATTCTATATTGTCACTCCTTCAAAGTAGCTGGATTTTTCTTCTGATGAGAGTAGGCATCCCAAGAGAATATACAGCAGTGTGGGACCATTATAAAGCCTCCGTTTGTGCCACACTTATCAATATCTCTTTTTTTTTTTTTTTTTTTTTTTTTTTTTCCGCAGGGAAAGCCGCTCCTGGCTCGACCTCGGGCCTGGTTTCCGCAGCAACAATCCCTGGGAGCCTCCTGGGCACGTGGCTCGGGTCACAAGAGGCTGTGACTGCCCAGATAGAGGCCTGGCAGGACGCCTCTGTGGGCCTCGGGGGCAGCCCACATGGCCGCTCCGACTGCAGGCCGTGTCCCGGTGTGGCCCCGGGCCTGCAACCACGACCGTGTCATCACGTGGTGTGTCATCCCAGAGACATGAACCGTCCAGAGCGGGCAGAGCTGCGGGGACAGTGCGGCTTCGTGGGAGCAGAGCTGAGGGTGGGGTGGGGGGACTCTCATGGGGACGGAGGGTCCTTTTGGGGTGATGAGAATGTTCTGGAACTGTGATGTCATCAGGGAAAGTCATTTCCCGGGCCCAGTACGTGGCATGGTGGTTGTGACACTGGACTCCCACGTGGCTGACCGTGTCCCAGACCTGGTGGCCTGACATTCACACCAGGCGTGTGTGCGTGTGTACCCAAGATCCCGGGGGGAGAATGGAGGAGAGGGGGCTGCGGAGTGGTCTTCCCCCCCTGGGGAGGGGTTTTTCGCTTTCCCTCTCACTGTCTCTGTCTCTCTCTCTGGTGAGCACATGTGCCCTAAGACAAAAACTTCCTTAAAAAAACAGTCATGGGACCAGCTCAGAGTCACATGACCAAGCTCAGAGGCAAGTTGGAAGGAGGCTACTCTAGGGCCAGAATGCTGGGAGATACAATTAATTGGGAACTCCACATCTGATATCGGCAAATAGTTTTAACTTGGGCTGAACAGACTTCATATTACTATTTGGGATATTGTATGGGATTTATATTATGTACACACACCCGGTATATTTTTTAAGCTGAGAGGACTGGAATTTGAGTTACATGGTCAGCCAGATGGGATCTAGCTCCTTTAATCAGTAACAGGGCCAACCCTAGATTTCTTTTCTTTCTTTTTTTTTTTAAAATTTTTAAAAATTTTTGCTATAGGATGTATGCACTTGCCAGAAAGAGACAGAGTGAGAAATCATCACCTTCCTCTGCCCCCCACCCCCCCGCCTCCATGCCAGGGGGAATGGTCACTCTGCAGTTCAGTCTCCTCTCAGGATTTTGGGCATACTTGAACACCCCAGACTGATTTTTTTCAAGTCATCAGGTCTGGAATTTGAACCGTGCAGCTGGCCATGTGGGATCTAGCACTTTAACTTCCACTTAAACTGCTAATCCTAGATTTTTTCCTGGTAGATTGGTATTTTTTTTTAAATTTCCTTAATATTCTAAATTTTCTTATAAAGCACATGTACTCCCTGAGAGAGGGGTTGGGAGGAGTGAGAGAGCAAGCTGCCAGATCCAGGACTCCAACCATGGCCGATCATGTGGGAGTCTAGCGCCCTAACCACAATGCTGCCTGATGATCCCTAGATTCCTATCCTTAAGCTATAGCTGGCACATAAGAAATATAAACACAAATCTTTATCTGATAATCATTAAATATAAATTACAAAATTAGAGGAGAAAATCTTCCCAGGCTCTTTTCACAATAGACATATGATTATCCTTGTTGAATGACATCATCATATAAAAGATGACACAAGCGTATCTACTTTGAATCAGGTCTAAACACCAGGAAGCATGTTCTAACACATCACACAACCAGAACTGACTTAAAATTTCTTTATTTTTTTCATAATTTTTGTTATTGTTTATATTTATCTCATGAGAGGGAGGGAGGTGGAGAGAGAGACACACACACACCCAACAGGGCCTTCTTGCCACCATTCACCCCAAGTCTCAGTTGGCATGGTGAGGGAGGTCCCAGGATGTGAATATGTGACTTTTCCCATGTGGGTCCAATTGCAGTACCACCATGCAACTACCTGGCCTCAAATTTTCTTAATCTGGAAGTTTTCTTATCTTAAGAACATAGAGGCAGTCATCTGATGTCCACATCAAAAGTATTAAAAGGAGTCAGGAAACCCCAAATCAGTATTCCTAAAAGTAGGAAAAAGACATTATGAAAGTGATGAGTAGGACTCGGAAAGTATTGCATATTAAAAGTTCTCTGTTCACACTAAAAGGAGGCTAAGATTCATACCATAAGTTCTCTGGTTGTTATTCAGATGTGGAAGTTAGGGCTCCAAGCAACTGTAAGCTTCAATAACTATATATATATTTTTATTATCTGTATAGTTAATTATGACATTGGGAATGAAAACAAAGTGTGAAGTGCTATTAAGTCTGGACCCCCCCCCCCCCCCCCCCCCCCCCCGCCCCGACAAAATGGTTACTACTACATTCTGAGCTCAGATTCTTCAGAACCTATAAATATTTCACCTTGAGGACACACACCAGACTTGATAGCAGTGATTATATTGGGCAGGTGGGACTGTGGAAGACTCTGATAAGTTTTATGTTTCTGTTCTCCCTGAAGTTCTAAGAACGAGTATGCATTACTCTTGTAATATGGATGTGGGGAGTCAGAGAAGGAGGAAGTAAACTCCAAACGCCACAGGATCACTGCACTTATGTGCTTATGCAACATCTGTGGAGCTCTAGAAGTATTTGGGGTAGGAGAAATGTGGCAACATCTGTGGGTCCTAGAATGATACGTGGATGACAATGGCCAGTGAAACAGATTGTACATATATATAGGATGGAATTAAGTTCTTGACAAAGATGTCTAGATATGGCTCGCTGTCTGTTCCAAATTAGGTACACACAGCTCCAAGCTTCTGTTGGTCATTTTTAAGAACTGCAAAATCTTCCTAAAAGTAGTTCTTTAAGATTTTTCTATCAAATCATAATAAAGGTAAGAATACAATTAGAATATTTTATTACCTTATTATTCAGAGTTGATGACCTACAAGCAGATATCAGGGAATGAAAAAGTAAGATTTTTAGTAGAAACATGTACAAAAGTGGGGACCAGGAGGTGGCGTGGTGGTTAAGGTGCTGGACACTCCCACATGGCCAACCAGGGTTCGAGTCCTGAATCTGGTGGCTTGCTTTCTCACTTTCTCTCACTTTCACTCTCACCCTCTGTCTCTCTCTGGTTAAATTAAAAAATAAATGAATGAATAAATAAAATAAAATAAATATTAAAAAAAGAAACATGTACAAAGGCAAAAAGCATTTTAGGGGTATATATGTGTGTGTATGTGTATTGGACTGTGATTATGTTACAATGCACTTGTCCATTTTTAAAAATAATTATTTTATTTAACTTTTTATTTATTTATTTATTTTAATTTGACCAGCGAGAAATAGGGTGAGAGAGAGATGGAAAGTGAGAAGGCAAGCCACCAGGTCTGGGACTCGAACTGTGGTTGCCATGTAGGAGTCCAGCATCCTTAACCTCCACACCACCTGGTGGCCCCTAAACTTGTCTGTTCTAATGGAGGCTGCTGTAAATTTGTAATGGAAAATTATTCATGTGCCTTTGGAAAATTATTAATGTGCCTTGTGTCTTTTGCCTTTCTCATACGAACTTTGTTGTAGTTTATGGGAGGCATTCACTTGCAGGAAGAATATGGGTCCAGCACTAAATTGCAGAAAAAGAAAATATTTAATTTCTGACATCACAAAATACAATGATTAAACAAGTTAATAGTTTTACATTATTTTGAGAGATAATTTTATAAATTTTTTTATTCTCCTGTTTCTAGCTTAGGTTGGGACTCTCATTTCATAGGGTCCTCCTAAAGTTTAAGGACATGTCCTGGTCACCAGTCAGCCTTAGCCTGAGTCAGGAATAATGAAGATATGTAAGGGAGGTAAAGAAAACCTGACTTTCTTTCTCCCTATGAGTAGTGAAGAAGGAAGAACAGGTAGTTAGATGTGAGCCTTGTAGTTTGGAGCTTTGTCTCGGAGAGCAGGAGGTGCGTCAGATGAGTGGGGTACTGGGAGGCAGGGAGAAGTTCCTGTCTTGTGCTTTGTTTGAGACCCAGGAAGAAGAGATCTCAGAATACCCTGCATCTGCATGGGCATAGCCATGTTGATTTGCTAGCACAGCTAGGGCAGTGGGCTTTCAGGTTTGGCTGCCTGAAACACTGTTGTTTTCAGTATGGCATGGACAGGACTCAGAGCTAGCAAGAGGCGATACCATAATGGGGACGTTTCTGCCTGCACTGAATTTTATGGTGGGGGCTGTCCCACCTAGCAGCAGCCCTCATGGGAATCACAGGGATACCTCAAAAGTGCTGAGGTGATGCCAGTTGGCCTTAGGAAACTGCTACATTCACCTGACCCCTGGAGTGTGTCCCAGGAGCACCAGCTATCGCATGGGTTTTAGAGGCCAGCAAGGCCCCCAGCAACAGACATTGCATGAGAGACCAGCAGACACTCGTCAGTGCACCTCTGCAGACCAGCGTGGGGACTGGGCCTCTTTCTTTCACTGCCAACAAGTCATGTAAACCTGACTCCTCACCTCCCCATTTTCTGGTACATGTGAGAAGGGAGGGGAAAGAGGACATCAGCTAAAGCTATGGAAACTTTTTAACTTATACCAGTTTGGGAATTTAATTTTCAAAAAATTATTTTTCCTGGACCAACTGGTAGCATGGTGGTTAAGGTGGCTGGATCCCACACAGCTGGCTGTGTGATTTAAGTCCCAGCATGAGAAACATGCTTGGCGCATGTGTGTGCCCAAAATCCTAAAAGGACGTAGAGATGGAGGAAGAGGAATTCTGGCATGATTATGGTTCATAGGGGGTGCTTTCTCATCCATCTCTAGTCCCCACGCCCCCATCTCTCCCTGTCTCTCTCCATGAAGCACGTATGTTGTCTGGAAAATAAAACAAGAAAAACTATTTATTTATTTATTTATTTATTTATTTATTTATTTATTTATTTTGTTAACTAGCAAGTGGAGGCTTGTGAAGGAAGCTTAGTTACAGTCAAAAAGAAGAGTACAGGCTCCCTGCCCACTTGAGCTTCAAGTTAAATTTGTGACCCCCATGTTGGTAGTTACTGTAATTCCTGAGCCCCTCACTTTGCCTCAATGAAGATGGTACATGGAAACTAGGTTGAGCATACTTTGGGAGAGAAAGAGAACTCTGACTCCTGTGAGCCACTCAAATGAGCCACTGTGAGTTGCTATGAATCTTGTGTAAGTTTTCCATGACTAGGTCAATCTTGTTCATGATAATAGGCAGTTTATTAAAATATCTTAAGCTTAAAACTCTTTCCTGAATTCCAGATCTGAATAGGTTTCTCCCTTCGGGATCTTTCTACCTGGATTCCTACGTCCCATAAACATGTCAAGTTGAGTAGGATAGAGTTGAACTTCATTTTTCCCTTTCAGACTTGCTCCTTCTTTTGTATTCCTGAGCTTAACAGATGCCTTCACCACCCAAGGGGCCCAGATAAAAACAGGATGTCACCCTAGGTTGTCCATTCCTCTTTCACAGGAACCTAGTGGTCAGTGAGTGCAGCTCTTACAAATGGCTTAGGAGGTTCATGGCTTTCTGGCCCCTGCCTGTTCCTGTAGCTTCTTTACACGCCTCCCGTGTGCCGCCGTAGTGCTGATTGCCCTGCTGTGCTGCCTTGCTCATGCTTTGGTACCTTTGCATGAGTCTTCTTGCTGCCTGTAATGCCCTTGCATCTATTGTCTGCATTGAGAACCCCTCGTTCATCCTTTTAAGTCTCAGTTCGGGAACATTTTTGAAGAACTTGGTCCCAGGCCAGTGTGACCCAGAGCTTTGCACATGGTCTCCTCTTGTGCTGACTGTATTTTCCTGCTTATTTTCAGGCTCCCATAGTAGAATGAGGGGCAGTAGAGGTCATGATTTTTGTACTGTTCATTTTGTGTCTCAAGGCAGGCTAGCATGAGACACATAATAGCTCTCAGTCATAAACACTTGCTGGATGAATGAAATTCTCAAAGCCGTGCCATTAGAAACTTGTAATAATTTTATGTTTAACTTTTGATTCTTTCCAGGATCATGGGTAAGTTAACATTTGTATTGATTGCTAAGACATCTTGGGCCAACTGTGCTGACCTTTTGGTTGATTCTGAATAGTTTTATTTTCCTTATTTTTTGAGAAAGCCTAAATGATGGCACAATTTATCTGCCATTCTCTGCTGTCATTTTACACTTCAAAAGGGTGGAGTTTTTTGCTACATATTATACAGTGATTGGGACTCATAATAAATGTAACAAATATGAATTACCAGTTTTAAAATACTACTCTGTGAATACACAACTATTATTATGGAATTTCCTTCTCAGAAAAAAGGTGGGAAGAAAACATACCATGCTGTCCACAGTGGTTGCCATTGAGTGGGGACAATGAATAGTTATCTCACTATTTTACTGTTCTATGTTTTCTGATTTTTCTATAGCCGTATGTCATTAGTGTTGTTTTTTGGTGGAAATGACTGAAAATAGGTTGTCCGATTAGCAGGGCAGTAGGTAGCTTTGTGGTTAACAGTGCAGCCTCTGTAAGCAGACAGACCTGGGAATATTAACATCCTGTTTCCTTATCTGTACATGGATAGTACTACAAAGGCTACATGTACTAATGTACCTCTTTAGCTGGATCACCCTTGATTGCTAGTAGTGGACCCTTCTTTTTCTAGGTGAGGCACAAAGGGGCATTCATTATGTCATATTACAGGCAAGTGTAAGAGCCCTGCCAGTGCCAGGGCCCCAAATGAAGTTAATTTTTCTACCTTTCAGCAACCTTCAATGTTTTGACTTCATTTTCAAACCCATTTTCTATGAGTGACAGTGGAACAAGTGGCTACAGATAATCCCAGGTGTCCTTCTTTAAAGGAAGAGACCTTGAACTCCAAACCTTTGTTTATGAGATTTGATTGCCTTGCCAGGACTGGGAAGATTCTTGAACTAGCCTCAGTGTCCAGGAAATGGGGCTCTAACTGCTCAGTTTGGGATCAATTTGCGATGGGGCAACTGTGATGGGTTAGCTCATCAGGATCATATGGTATGGCATGGGGAAGGACAAAGGGGCTGTGATCATCAAGAGAGGGAATGAGGTTAGACAGGCAAAAACAGGTCTGCCCTGTGATATCAAGGGAGCTGAGTATCGTTCCTGGGACATAGTAAGAACTCAGGAGATGTTGAGTATGGTCATTATTAGATTGTAGGTTATCACCATTGTTTTATAATAGGTTATAAGAATTTTATATTTTTAGTACCTGGTATTTATATTTTTAAGCAACCCAGCAGAATAAGAATGGAAACTCACGTTCACATTTACTGAGTATTTATTTTTCCTTATCTTATGCCGCAGGTATTTTTAGTTGATAAATTTTTTTTTTTTTTTTATTTTTAAAGTTCCTCTTTCAGAGACCAGCAGATGGTGTAATGGTTACGTTGTTGGACTCCCATGTAGTCGACTGTGGTTTGAGTCCCAGACCCAGCAACTTAAAACTCATGCCAGGCATGTGTGTGTGCGTGCCCAAGATCCCAAGACGAAAATGGAGGAGAAGGGATTGTGGCGTGGCCATGCCCCCTGGGGGTTGATTTCTTGTTTTCTGTCTCTCTGGTGAGCGTACATGCCCAATAGGAAAAAATCTCTTAACAACATTCCTCTTTCTAAAGTGTACCTATAATCATTTTGATTTTTCCAATGGCTAATTATTCTAGAAAGACTAGATTTGTTTAAAGAGGTCTTCCTTTTTTTATACTTTATACTAGCAATGTCTTGCATGTGGCCTAAGATAGCTACATGGCTGCCATTCCTCTTGTTGTCATATTTCATTTAACTGAAAATTAAAAAGAACTAAAAAAATTACAGCAATTTCTTGTTCATAGCCAGGAAATAGAACTCTCCACAGGAACCCTCGCTTGGTACAAATATGTTAGAAATCATTTTCCATTGTGCTTTGAGAGCCTGTGAGGCGGTCACAATGGAGCACAGTTCTCCTATCTTGGATGAAGCCCAGAGAGACTGCAGTCCATAGACTGTAGGAAATCTCCCATCTGAAGAGTTAATTTTCTTCTAGAATCAGTGTTAGAGGCTGTTACGATTAAAACGAGACACTTTAAGATTGGTATAGGAACACTTATAACAGTGACTACAAAAGGAAAACCCAGGAGGTCAGATTCAGTTTGGGGAGCTCCTTTGGTCCGAGCCTCACAAGACCTTTCCTGAATTTACCTCTTCCTTCTATTACATGCTTGCAGCTTTCATAGAAATAATTCATTGTATTAAGTATGCAAACATCTGGTTTAGTCTCTTTAATGTTTTGAGGATACCTTTGTTTTTGTTGCCATTCTGATTCTTTTCAGAATCACTCCTTTTTTAAAATTTGCCAGAGGGCGTGTGAGCTTGCCAGACAGAGAAGGAGAGAGAGAGAGGAAGAAAATACCCTTCTCCATTTCTCCCTCTTTTTGGGATTTTGGTCACACATGCACTGGTGCCTTGTGTGTTTTTCAAGTCCAGGACTTGAACCTTGCTGTCAGCCATATGAGTTCTGGCTGCCTTAACCACCAGGCCATGGGCTGATCCCCAAAGATACTTTTTTTGGAGAGGTTTTTGCTATAGGGCACTTGCGCTCACCAGAGAGAGAGACAGAAAGTGAGAAATCACCCTCAGGGGGGATGGCCACGCTGCAATCCCTTCTCCTCCCTTCTCCTCTCGGGATCTTGGGCACGCGCACGCATGCACACACAGACACACACACACACACACACACACACACACACACGGCGTAGTTTAAGCCACTGAGTCCAGGACTTGAACCAAGGTTGACTACATGGGAGTCCAGTGACATAGCCATTACACCATCTGCTGGTCTCCCCAAGCTACTTTTAATGGCTGTGTACAATTTAATTTTTCTTCTTAAATTTCACCCAGCTTTTAGATGTAGATTTATTGATGTAGTATCAAAACAAGTACAATGTTTGAAAACAGATGAAGCTCTTCATTTTTTAAAGACTGAGATATTTTCCCTTTCCTTACTTTCTTCCAGTTAGTGAAAGAAGCATTTGTTTTTATTTCGAAGAGTTAAGGCAACATTATTAGAGCACAGCTGTTGGAATGAAAAAAAAATCAACCGTAATTCTATTCACAAATGTGACAATTCTCTCTTTTTTTAAGCACTTATTTATTTCTTCTAAAGAGAGAGACAGTGCGGAAGAGAGATAGGCATCCCCAACAGGGTAGGGTCTACATTCTGTGGTCTACCCTATCTCAGCCGGCCTGGATCAGGAGCATGAGTGTGAGCATGTGTACCCAGCATGGTCAGGGAGGCCCCTGGATGTGAACCTGGGATTTTCCCCATGAGGATCTGGCTGTGTTACCACTGAGCCACCACCTCACCTCAACAAGCGGTATTAGTTTTGTACATACCTTCTATTTTTGGGCATATACATACGTACTTCATCTATTTGAAGTATAAATTTAAGCAGTATTTTAATGGAATTAGATAAACTCAATGATTTAAATCAAGTTGAATCAGTTTGAAGTTGATATACTTTACATTTTAAGAATATAGTTAGTTGGGGCTAGTAGGTGGTGTGGTGGTTAAGATGTCGGACTCCCACATAGCTGACTGTGGTTTGAGTACCAGGCCTGTTGGTGGCTTGTTCTCTCTCTCTCTAGTCAAATTAGATAATAATAATGAATAAAATTAAATAATTCTTAAAAAAGAATATAGTTAGCAATTCTAAATTATATACTTGAAATGTGCTAAGAGAGTAGATCTTAAGTGTTCTCACCCCCCCCCCCCCACACACACACACACACACCCACACAAAGGTAGTGCTGTGAGGAATTAGATACGTTAACTAGCTTGCTGGTTGTAGTCTTTTCACAATGTATATGTATATCAAAGTGGTATACTGTACACCTTAAATATATACAATTTTTATCTGTCAATTATAATTATCTCCATAAAGCTAGAAAAAAATGGAGAAATGCTTATCAACAGCAAACTCATTTCTTTTGCTCTCTGAAAGAACAGGAAAGGGCAAACGCCTTTAAACAAACTGTAAATTACTATGAAATTTCCTTGTTTTAGACATGGGAGTCAGAAGACAATTGGGCTTTAACTTGGGTTTGTGGCAATGCTCTGTTACCACAGGCTTCTTCTCAAGCTTTCTAAATATGTCCAGGTTGTTCCTTATCTTGGGAGTCATCTGCTGTTCCTTATATTGGCTGACATCAAGATGAGATGAGAGGCATCTCATTTTTGATTAAAAATTCTCTTTTTCAGTGCATGTAATCTTATATTTACCTACTGTTTTGAGTATAAATAAAATGTGCAGAAATAAATGTTGAATGAAAATATATATGAAATACTATTAATGAAACCATTCACAACCCAAATGTCATATTCTGGGTAGCTGTAAATTTTGAAAGGTACTATGTACAACTTTAGGTTAGTGTTAGATAACCTCCTCACCTTCCTTTCTCTCTCAACACCTTTTATCATAATTTCTGCAGCTCCCTTTGTAGTGAGAGTTGGAAGTCCGGAGGCAAGCTCTTCAGAACTCTAACACCTGCTTAGGGCTGAACTGGCAGGGGGAGAAATTGAATAGCAGCGAAGAGTCTTTTCAGCAAAGTACTTAGCATTTTAAATAGTAGATGTTTGAAAAAAATGGAAATAATAGTATTGGAAACTCTTATACCACCGCACACAGGGAGAGGAATGTGAAGCTGTTTAGTGGATTCATACTTGAGTTCTCAAAAACCTTCATTTACAAAGATAATTCAACATGATTTTGATCAAATTAAACTACTAAAAATGTAGACTTTTCCTTGAGTCTAGATTTATACTTTCACCTTTAGAATTCAAACAACATCAAAGAAAAAGGATCCAAGGCTTTTAGGCTCTCATTTCTAATATACAAAAACAAAACCAAATAGAATCGTGTTTAGAAAATTAGGAAGAGAGTTTTGGAATAATTGGATTTTGGTTCTTATCTGCTATAGGGGTCTTTCAAAAGGTTTGTGGAAAAATGGAATTAAAGTACAAGTTTAGTTTGGTACAAAAAATTTTTGAGATCCATGTGTAGTTTTTTTTCACAATTTGCATTTCCTATGACTTTTTAAAAAAAAGTAATTAAAAAAATTTAACTTTATTTATTTTAATTTGCCCAGAGCGGGACAAAATGAGAGAAGAGAAGCAAGCCAGCAGGTTTGGATCTTGAAACATGGTTGGCCATGTGGAAGTCCAGCACCCTTAACCACCATTAACCACTATGCCACCTGCCGGCCCTACATATCCTATGAACTTTATGAAGGTGCATTTGACACTAAATATAAAATACCATATTCCATGTTGATGCCAAAGTATTTAAAAATTGTGTATGTTTAAAAACTATTCTTTCTTCTTATACTCCCCCCCCCCCCCTTTTCCTAGGAGAGATTTTTGCTATAGGGCACATGCACTCACCAGAGAGACAGAGACAGAAAGTGAGAAATCACCCCCCCCCCCCAAAAGGTGATGACCATGCCTCAGTCTCTTCTCCATTATCCTCATGGGATTTTGGGCTTGCATGCACACACACCCAGCATGAGTTTTAAGCCGCTGGGTCTGGGACTCGAACCACAGTCGACTATGTGGAAGTCCAGTGACATAACTGTTACACCATCTGCTGGTCCCTATTCTTTCTTAGTATGGCCATGAATTTCTTAAGCCTTTTAAGGTTCATAAGCCTCTTGTAGACTTTTTGAGATGACATCTTTTAATTTTTTATCTTTTTGTTCTGTAACTGGGAGAAATGTTTTAATTTATTTTTCCAGCAGAGGGAGACATTTGACCATAAACGTGATACTGCTACTTGCCAGGAGTATTCTGTAGCCCATTTTATCAATATACATAAAAAACTCAATGTTCAAATTAACTAGTTCAATAAGTAATTTAGCTCATTGATTTTTGGGCATATCCTAAGTGCCATTACAAGCTACGGATATTTTAAATGCCATTACCTAATAGAAGGAATGTTTTAAGCACCTTTTATTGATTTTATTACTGCTTTATTTTGCTGTCTTGGTTTAAAATCATTTTAACCACTCCGTAATCAAAAAGAAATATATCGTTGGTGAAATACAGTCAATTTCCTAAAAACCTTTGACATCGTTAAATAAGGAATTACAGTTGTTAAATCATGTCAGGCAATAACTGAGGGACAGAAGAGATATAAAATTTGGAGCAGTGGGCCAACATACCAGTAAGCTACGCTGACCTCTAACAGGCACATTCTGTGTGTGTCAGTCACACTCCAGGTTTGCTTGGGTTTTTACATCAGCAAGAGGTTGAAAATCTCAAGTAGCAAGGAAGGTGGAAGAATGATAGCAAAGTATGTTCCGGGGCAATTATAGAGCTTGTTAATAACCTCTTGTGACTTTTGGTTGAAATGATTCTCTAAGCAATTTTGTAATTTCATTTGCTTTTTTTGGCCTATATTATAGTATATAGATACTTCTGCATGAAAGGGAACCTAGGTGCTTACAGGGGTTTCTTACCACTCCCTTCTGCTCATTTGGTTTTATGTTAGCAGTATTACTGAGCCGATCAGCTGATAGGGAGGGAATATGGCCCATACATTGCTTAATCAAAGAGGCACAGGAGTGAATCTCTATACAAGCCTGCTAATGAGTTGATTGCATTGACATTTGATGTAATTTAACTGTAGTGTGGCAAATATCAATACCTGTATATGATTTGGCAGATGGTTGTTGAACTGTGATTAGAAGTTTAGAATGATTCCCGGTAAAAGACCACCTGGCAGTAACCCAAGAACAGAGAACTGAGTTTTCCCCATTAAATGGAATAGGTCCAGAAAGTCAAGTGTTTTGATCATTAATAGAATCTTTCCTTTTCTTTTAACAAATGTTAGCTTCAAGAGGAAATTGATAATTATGCATAGGTCTATTAAATGATCTTAAGGAGAGCTCTTTTCGTTCCTTCAAATGGGTGCATATCTACATGGCGACAATTATTCACTAGCAAGGAAAGAAAACTAGTTAAATGCTGATAGGCATCATTTCAAATATATCAACAATTCTGGAAGCATCTGCATCTGGATAGAATTAACCTATTCAAGCTTGAAAACCAGATTTGGTTGTCACATTAATGGTTATTTTACAAATTATGTAAATATGATGTAATATGAAATAATATAAGCTTACTAAGTGTTATATATAAGATACTGTTTTAGGTGTTCCAAATATAAAGAATACCACTGTGATGTCTTCTTTTTCTTCAGTGAAGAATGGGCAGATTCACAGTGTACATTCCCTGAAAGGGCTGGAATAGCAATCAGGAGCTGTGGCCACATGGACAGCAGCAGTGGGTTCCTCTGTGGGCAGAGGAGGTGTCAGGGTGAGCCTCACAGAGGTGTCATGTGATACAGATCTCAAAAGGTGGAGGTGGGCATTCAGAAGTAGACTAGCACTATAGAAGGATAATTTGCTTTTGAAAAATTGTAAGTTTTTTATAATCAAAGTTCTTGTTTGCTCTGTTTCCTGCTTTTTAAATTTTCATTATGAAATGTTTGATATACTACTATATGTGTAAGAAATAAGTAAAACGTGTTCACCTCCCAGCCAAAATACATAATATTACCTGGTAGGTTCCTGTCTAATCCTTCCTGTCTGCCCTGTCAGTACTTCAAATTACTTAATATATATATATTTTTTTTTTTTTTTTTTTTTTTTTTTTTTTTTTTGGAGAGGTTTTCACTATAGGGCGCGTGCACTTGCCAGACAGACAGAGAGAGACATAGAGACAGAAAGCGAGAAATCACCCTCCAGGGGGGATGGTCACACTGCAATCCCTTCTCCATTCTCCTCTCGGGATCTTGGGCACGCACGCACACGCGCCTGGCGTGTTTTAAGCCACCGGGTCCGGGACGCGAACTGTAGTCGACTACGTGGGAGTCCAGCGACATAGCCATTACGCTAACTGCTGGTTCCCAAATTACTTAATATTCTTATACCCAGTTGCAAAGCATGCAAACATCTGGCTCTCTCAACCCCAACTCTTTTATATCTGGCTTAAACCAAGAAGGAATGGGGTGGTATTTATTCAGTGAATTCAGTTTATGTGGAAACTATTTTTCTGGGAAGGTGGGGAGTTCCATATAACCTAAGTATAATTGGAGTAAATCAGGAAGTAGTCTGACTTATTCAAATTTTAAGTTCTGTTTAATTTTGAACTTTATAGACCATTTTCTACTGCCCAATACCTTCAGATTGAATGACTAATCTAAACCCAGTGCCTTATGGCAGAGTCACATATTTGGCTGTGGAGACTCATTTGCACTTCTCACGTGTATAAACTTTGTATCACTTGGATTATTCACCTTTACATTTTGTGTTTTATAGGGTTTGTAGGTAAATAGATTTCCTATTAAAGGTAGTGATATGTTGAAAGAATGGAATTCTGTAGGATACAAACAATCTGTTTTCCTACTTCCTGTCTGACCCATAGAGTCAGTTCTTTGCCTGCTACTGCATAAAATCTCAGTTACATCTCTTAGCGATTATTAAGACTTAAAAACATATAATTGGTTACTTCTTGTCATAAGAATGATCTAATTTCAATAATGAAAGTGAACATTCTAATATAATATTCCAACCTTCATTCAGAGTTCAAGGCATTCTTCTTTCCCAGTGTGGTATTGCCTTAGGCTGGGACTCCTGTAGAAGGAGGTGTGAATGGGTGGACTTCTTCAATTCCTCTTCTAGTGCTTCATCTTCCCAGCTCAGGGCAGGGACTTCAAGGGGGAAGGTAGGAGGGGCAAGGGACAGAAAAGTCTTCCTTGGCAGGTTCAATATTGATTAACTGTTCGTGTTTCTGAGCTTGGCAGGTGCTCACTATGGACTCTCTAGAGGCACTTCTGGATTTCCCCTCTGGGAACAGCTAAGTATAGGTCATGTGTTTCTACTCCAGCTGTATTCCAGGGTCAATCTCCTTTTCCCACTGAGGTACCCTGCTATAGTTTGAATGTTTGTCTCCTCCTAAGCTCATGTCAAAATTCAATTCCTGCTATAACAGTATTAAGAGGTGGGGAATTTGGTAGGTAATTAGGATCAGATGAGGTCATGTGGGGAGGCCCTGTGATGGCATTCCTGGTTTTATAAAAAAAGGAAGAGAGACCCAAGCTAGCACATTTGCTCTGTCTCTCCATGTGATGCCCTCCACCAAGTTATAATGCACCAAGAAGGCCCTTGTCAGATGCTCGCCCATTGACCTTGGACTTCTCAGCCTCTAGAACCATGAACTAAGTAAATCTCTATTCTTTATAAATTACCCAGTCTGTGGTATTCAGTTATAATAACAGAAAGTGGGCTAAGATATACCTTGACCCTTTTGGATTGGGATCTCTTTTGAAATGTCCACTGACTGCCTCTCTTTTACATAGGGACCAACTATGTAATTGTGGGGGTTAAATGAAATGTACATAAAGCACTCTTCCTGGTACATGTTTGTTGAGTAAATTAATGAGTGATTTATTTGTTACCTTCTCTGTGGGGCACTTGGTAAGTGCTTTATAAAGCTTATCATACACCAATTCTATGAGACAAATTTAGAAGGACTCAAATACATTAAGTTATTTGCAAGATCATAAAGCTAGAAAGTGGCTAAGCTTGGATTGTATCCAACTCAGTACAACGCCAGAGCCTCTGGTCCTTTGGACATGGTTCTATTCTAAACTACAGGAAATGTGGCGAATACCCAGGAATCATAGTGTCTCTTCTTTCTTGAAGGTGAAGTGGGCTATCAATTTACAAGGAAGCTCTCCTATACGCTTTCACAGCCATTTGACATTTAGACAAACTTGATTCCCTCCACATGAGTCTTTTACCTCCAGGGACCTTGGCCGGATTTCTCTTAGTGAACCCAGTCAGAACTTCAAAGAAATTCATCCTAATAATCCAGGTAGAACCTGGGTTTTCCTTCCAGAGAAATGCCTCTGTATTTCATAAGAGTTTATGGCACACATGGAATTCTGGGCCTCTGGGAATAATCTCTAGATGAAGGGAAATGACAGTGGAGTGAGAATCACACATCTGTTTTTGCTTCCAGTATTCTATAGCTCACGCTGAGTTTGAGGTACTCTGGTTCTGCTGTGCCAACGGCCCTCAGGTGACTCCCAGGGCAACCTGGGAAATCTGAACAAAGTAGCATGGAAGAAATGGATTCCTTTTGTTTTTTATTTTTAACTGTATTCTTGAGAAAAAGAGAGAGAGGGAGAGGGAGAGGGAGAGGGAGAGGGAGAGGGAGGGAGGGAGAGAGAGAGAGAGAGAGAGAATGAGAATGAGGATGAGAATGAGAGAATATGCCACAGTAGGGCATTTATGATGTGCTCCACCCTGGCCTCAGCTTGCCTAGATCCCTGACACACGTGTGCCTACCTGGGACATGAATTTACAACCTTCCCATGTAGGTCCAGTTGTGTTATTGCTGTGCCACCTTCTGGCCCAGACTTTGGATTATTGTTCATTCTTATTTACATGGGATAGTGGGTTAACAAAATTTCCTTCCATGGAAGGAAACAAAACCACCAGAACATTAGTTCTAATTTATTTCAGTAAAATGCCACTTAATGAAATCCCAGTGTTAGAGATGGGTCCTGGATATACACTGCTATGAAATGTATACTTAATTAGAATGCTGTAAAAAAACCCTACATTAAAATTAGCTAGTGTCTTACCCCTTTAACTTTATGCCTACCAAACAGCGAACTGCCACAAATAGATCATTTGAAAGTCTGAATTCTATTTGCTCTTGTTGCTTGGGGCAAAGTGAAGTTGAACCGCAGATTGTGACTGGGGCCAGTTGCTGGTGTGCAGACGGTTATTCAGCCAATTTATGTGGATTACTGACCCTTCTTTACTCTGCTGTGGAGATGTTGTCAGGAAAATGCATTCAAAATTTTTACTTTGTGAACTGTAAAATCATTTGTGTCTTGTGAGAAGAAACTGACTCCTGTCCTGTTTCAGCTCTATGGAGGACTTAACCATTATCAGAGACAGATATTTCTTGCTTTTTGTGTCTCAGCTTTGTCCCTGAGAAAGTACAAATGGTAAAACCTGCCCTTTTGGATTTTTGTAAGGCTGTTGTGGCAAAGTATTTTGAATTCCTTAGAGTTAAAGTCTATTCAGTGAGAGAGTGCTGTTGGTCCTTTTAATGTCAATTATATTTTGAAATATGATTTCAGAATTTCAGGATACTAGGGCCTATGACTGAACTGGCAGCTGATCGATTTGGTGGAATTTAGAGTTCTCATTCTCGGCACTGGACCAAAATTTGCTTTGGCTAAAAGAGGTAAAACATACAATTATGGTCAGAAATGTAATAATAAATCTACAGGAACAACCTTCTTTCCACCACATATCTTTTCTGGTATTTATGTGATTCTCCAGTTTATAAAAACTAGAAGAGATTATAATTTCAAAGCACCAGCCACTCTGTGAGTATATGAAATCATTTAAACTCTGATGTTTTAATTTTTCCAATGTGCATGTCTGAAGGGTTTTCTTTCTTTTTGTTTTAGAATTTTAAAAAAGGAGACAAACAGTTAAAAGTAAGGAAGGTCTGTGCATGCTGCTTTTTCTACACCTTGAGGACTAGCAAAATCTTTAATATGAGACTT
Source organism: Tupaia tana (assembly GCA_026018925.1). Classification (NCBI taxonomy): domain Eukaryota; kingdom Metazoa; phylum Chordata; class Mammalia; order Scandentia; family Tupaiidae; genus Tupaia; species Tupaia tana. The sequence goes on along the minus strand of JAKSZU010000018.1, from coordinate 16,949,742 downwards.
TATTTGTACAAAGCAAAACTTCAAAACCACTCAAAAGCTTTTCTTATTAACTGCTGTCAGTCGTGTGATTTACAGAGGCAATAAAGAACTCGAGGGGGCACATTTATCATGGAGTTCTGCACACCAGGAGCCATTTTCTCCAGCGGTAAAGGCAAGTGATAAAACGAATTCTTTTGTTCTATAACCAAGACACATTCTCTGCTCCCTGTTCTCTAAACTTGGGCACACCAGGCTTCTCTGGTGGCAGCTTGGCATCACCCCACCCAAGCTTAGTGATAAATTGTTAACATGAAAACATTGATGGTACACCTGGAGCACCTGGCAGTGACTGGTGCTATGTATCCACCTTCATTACAGAATAGTTAGCTACCAACATGTTTGCAGTGTTAATTCCCAGTTTACGTTGAATAATACTTTGTGTGTGTGTGTGTGTGTGTGTGTGTGTGTGTGTATGTATGTCTGTGTATGTGTATGCTTTCTTTTGTTTAGGAAGAGAGTGGATGGGAATGTTAAATAATGTGGTTTCTTTTTTTTCCCTTTCCTTTTCTTTTTTATTTAGTAAAGATCCTAAAATTTGAATTTTGAACCCTAGTTTTCTTGTTGTAGCAATAAATGCCTCATCTGAATTTTGATGCCATAAAGCAAAACCAGTTCCAGCACATGTTGTTTTCAGTTCACTCAGTATTTGATTTTGATTTTGTGCTTTGCGTTCCAGGTCGGCAGGTGTGCTCCACCAAGACACTTTTTAGCTGTCTATGAGCTTTGATTACACATTTGTGGGTTTCAGAATGAATTAGTCAGGCTTTGCACTAAGCTAAACATAAAGGCTGCAACAGTTTTGTTGTTTGGGAGACTTAGAAACCGGAGCATTTTTGAGTATTCTATAATAGAGTACATCCATCATCCACTAGTATTTATTAGGCACTCACCTATGCATGACAATGTGTCGGGCACAAGGATTACTGGGAAAACGCCAATGATTTGGAACCAGAGACAATGGTAGTGTTTATACTGATGGGAAATGAACACAAATGTTAAACTGTGAGTGTTACTCCTAATGGAGCAAATGATGTAGTTAATTTAGTCTCTGAAAAAGATAAGGGAGTTGAAATAAAATCTCTTCCCAATTATATAGTAATTAACTACTCACCTTATTGGTGAAGTAGTAAAGCAGAAGCCGTCAGAAATCCAAGAAAACAAAATTCAGGTTGGGTACTTTTGTGACTTCTTGGTCATTCTTACAAACTTTAAGCAGGAAAGGAATTTGGAACTGTATTATGTGGGAGTTTCATTATGTGGGAGTTTCATTTATCCATCGTTCTTTGCAATGTATAATTTAGTGGTTAAAGTTATTCTCTTGCTTCTGTCACTGTCAGTTTCTTTTCACAGGAGGGGGAAATAGGTCCTTCTGTCAGTAATTTGGCAAAAGTGCTGAAAAGCCCATTATCCCTGTTGGAGAGAAAACAAACCAGCCCTGGTATGTGAGGATCTGGCAGGCTTCATAGAGAGAGATGAGACCAAGCAAGCCACTTCTAGTGAGAGATGGGTTATTTGCTGAGAGATACTGACCATTAGACAATTCTTCTTGAATCCACTTCACATTTTCTTAGAAAAAGTTATTCTCCATCCCCACCCTTGCCTTTAAAAGAAATTCTTTGCCACATAAGGTTTGGAATGGGGCTGGCCCCTTAGGCTGGTGGTTACAGGACCTGGATCCTACATGGTTGACTGCGGTTTGAATTTTGGCCCTGTTGGCTTGAAAACATGTTGTGTGTGTGTGTGTGTGTGTGTGTGTGTGTGTGTGTGGTTAAAATCCTGACAGGATCAAGATGTGGAGGAGAAAGAATTGCAGTGTGACTATATCCAATTGAGGGTGCTTTCTCCCTCTCTGTCTCTCTCTGGTGAGTGCATATATCTTTTAACAATTTTAAAAATTATGGGATGGTGAAGGAAAAAAACTTTGATCATTTGAATTGGAAGTCTCATTTTTTATGTATTTTATGTTGTAGGCTGTGTGCATTGGAAAAGGGAGTGCTTCTGCCTGGAGATTGATGGGAAACTGAACAGTCGGTTTCATGGTGTGCTTCTTGTAGTATTTCCTTATCTAAGAGGGAGGAGAGCCACATTTGGGTAGCAGAAGGAAGCATCTTTACCAACCTGAGCACATGGTAGCCTGAAGGATTTTTTTTAAATACGTTTTTTTCCTTGAGTGAGAAAAGAACAACCCTAACAGGGTCTTTTTCTTTTTTTTTCTTCTTTTTTGGAGAGGTTTTGCTATAGGGCGCGTGCGCTCGCCAGACAGACAGAGAGAGACAGAGAGATAGAAAGCGAGAAATCACCCCACAGAGGGGATGGCCACGCCGCAATCCCTTCTCCTCCATTCTCCTCTCGGGATCTTGGGCACGCATGCACATGCGCCCGGCCTAACAGGGTCTTGATGCCACAATCCTCCCCCAGCCTCAGCTAGTTCAGGACTGTGGGCACCTGCATGCCCTGTATACTCAGGAAGAACTCTAGATGTGAACCTGGAACCTTTCTATGTGGGTTGGCTTTGCAGAGTATCATGTTTTACGACTGTACCACCATTCAGTCCAAGAAGCCTGAAGTTGCTAATTTGAATATCTGGGCATCATTGCAGAAAGATCATAACTGTTTGCTGTGATTTTAGGCCCATACTTCACTGTTGGAAGGAAAAACCTTTTACAGAACCTTACTTTTTCATATGGCTTTGAAGGGAATTGCATTTTATTTCTGACACTTATTGTATTGTAAAATCTCTGGTCTCTGATATTTAAAGGTGGAAACTTTTAACTTTCTCTCTTTCTTTTTTTTTTTTTTTAAACCAACGGAACTCAAGGGGCTTTTTAGTATGATAGCCTCTCAGATAATCCTAAAGCTTTGAAAAATGAAATACTTTTTTTATGAAGCAGTTTTGGGGTCAATTTTTCCCCCTAAAATGTATGCTTTTATGTTTGGTAGTTTAAAGGCCAGCTGTTAACTGAAACCAACCGTCGACAAAATTGCATAAAGTTGTGTTTCCTATTAGTCTTGTATCTTTCCTATTAGTCATTTATGAAAGGACGCAGGACCATCTAACAGAACTCCAAACAGAAATGGGAAAAACAGATGTCGAAACCATGTTTGCTTGATGCTTTGCCATTTTCCTCAAAATAAAAAAAGAGCTCAATAATTATTAGTGGATTATGAACGAAGGCTTGTGTTGCTAACTTATCAAAAATTGTTAGTAGCAGCTTACAGGTGAAAAATTGATATTTTACTAGAATTTCAGAGAATAAAAAGAAAGGACTTTAAGTTTTTGCCTAGAAACACTGTGAAGGAGGAACTCTGACATTTTCAACAGTTGGGCATGTATGAGCCTCCAAAGGTGTGTTTATTATGTTGTCATGGTGAGCAGTGAATTAAAAAAATAACAAGACTGCTCCTTGGGTAGTTGTGACTTATTGGTAGTTATCTTTACAAGAGTTCCATGCTGACTTAAGTAAAGATCTTCAGGGGAAAAAAAAAAACAAACTTTATTTTTCAAATAAATTCAGCTAAGAGCCTACAGGCTTCCATGACACCACACTGAATTATTATTAATGTTCACTGCTGTGAGAATAACGCTTGCTGCTGTTTAAGCATAACCCCTTCCTCTGGAATTTTCAGGAAAGTGGTAGGAAAATGAGAGGCAGATTTAAGTGCTGCCACTGAATTGAATGTGCTGGTTGACGGGCACAACGTTTTTATCGTTATTTGTTCAAGAGAGTGTAGAAAGAGACCGTTATATGGGGTCAGGTCACATGTGGGACTGGTGAAGTTGTTTGAGAGCCATTTTTGGCAAGCCAGGGCATTGCTCCTGGCCAGGAAGAGGTTTGTTTAACCTATTGCCTTTTACCTCGGGTGCCCCGTTCCCATCCTTCTCCTGAGGGTTATGTGTGGCATTTTTGAAGGCAGGAATATGATCTTTCAGGGGTCTTTCTTGTTGACTTTAAAAGTCTATTATTAAAACCAAATATTGGGCACTTCAGTGCTCATTAGCACTTTTTAACTTTGATGATCAGTACTCTTGCTTTGAAGTTCATTAATATCTTCTAGAGATGATTTTTCATTTAGAATTGTCTTTAAATCAAGGTCTCCCAGCCTGAATTTCCAAATTTACATCCAGTAATCTTCCTTCCCTTCCCTTTCTCTCCCCACATTCCATTTTCTTGTCATGACAAACTGCTATTCTCCAAATATGCCCTCTAACATCTTGGTCTGCGCCTTTGCTTGTGCAGTCTGTGTGAAATACCCCATCTCCTCCCATTCTCTAAGATCCAGATCATGTTATATCACTTTAGAGAATGGTTTTTCTATGGAATATGTACTTCCATGGAATAAACTTCTCCTTTTCTTCCTCCCCTACTGTATTCCATTGGTTACAGTATATTCTTTGGTTGTTTTTTCTTTCTTTTTTGAGACAGGGTCATGCTGTCGAGTTGTCGGAAAAATCACGATGCGTTTTTGTATAGGAAAACATAGAAAAAATACATCATGACTTTTCCAGCAACTCAATATGTTGCCCAGGCTGGCTGATTTCAAACTCTTGATCCTTTTATCCCAGCCTCTCATGTAGCTGAGACTATAGGCATGTGGCATTCCACCTAGTTATATGATGTGGGCTTTATTTTTTTTTCCCCTCTTAAGCCCATTTAGTTGCCTATTTCCATAAGACAGTGGGACAGAGAGAGAAACACATACATACAGACAGATGTCCCCAACAATGCCCCCACACCACAATCCATCCTATTCTCAGTCAATCCAGATTATGGCCATAGATGTGCCCACTGTCTCCAGGGAAGTCTTGAGATGTGAACCCAGGACCTCTCCCATATGGGTTCAGCCCTGTCACCACTATGCCAGCATCTGGTTCCTACAGTGTATTTTCTGTTAAGTTATTTATGAATGTACCTTTCTTCTTTACAGGGATGATCATCCCATAGAAGTTAGGGGAAGGGCAATTCTTATCTTTGTATCTTGCATATGGCTTAGGTTACATAAATCTTCAGTGATTGGAATTCAATCACAAGTGATTACAGATCCCTTATAATATGAAACATCGAAGGAATGGAGAAACTATGAATTAGTCGTTTAACTGTAATCCCAGTGGGTGGGGTTTAATGCTATTTTATTAGGAAGGATATATGATCATTAGGATGACAAGTGTCACCGAAGGGTGGGGTTGATACTGTTCTTTCTGTCATGCAGTATCACCCTGGCTGCCTCTGGTGCGTGCCCAAACGCCATTGAGTATACTCTGTGTTGGGGAGGAGAAATTTCAGCAATCTGAAAGCTGGTATTTCAAGGAACATTTAAAATAACCTATCTAAGGTGCATTTTATACATTTTCCACCTAATCCTTAACTTCCCATAATTTATAGGGATCTTCATGTAGGCAGATATCCCTTGTTAGACCTATCTGTCATGTCTGCTTTTCATTTCAGTGATGTTGGGATTATACTCTGCCATTAAAGAAAAGCTGGGAAAAGGTAAAAAGCCTCTTCCTGTGATAGTTTCTACATAGTGTAAGTCACTTTTCCCTTTAAGTTTTTGATTTTCTAGCCCCAGTATTTCTATCTTGAAAAATTATTTATTCTGAGAAAGAGAGAGAGAGAAGGTGAGAGACAACAAGGGCTGCTAACAGAGTTTTTACACCACAGTTCACTCCCAGCCTCAGTCAGCCTGTATCATGGACATGCACTGACACACCCACCATGGATAGGAAAACTCAGGGTGTGATCCCAGGACCTTCCCATATGACTCTAGCATTGTGGAGCATTGTGTTACTGCTGCACTACCATGGCTGGCCATCTCGCTTAAGTACTTTCAGTTCCCTCTATCTTATGACTCTAACTCCTCCCCATCCAATGCAGCTAATTGACTCAGAGGTGGACACCCCATCAAGGCCAGGCATTTCTCTGGTTGGCTTCTCTCTCAGGAATCTGATTCAGAGATGACAGACTGTAGCCAGCTGGCTGTAGACAGCTGAACTAAAGGGTCATGTGAGGTAGAGGCCTGAGTTAGCACCATGCAAGCCAAAGTTAGATGAAAGCTAAAGTTCCTGTGGAGCAGAAAACTAGTTGTAGATTGGATAGAGCAGAGCTGCACAGAGAGAATCAGTGACAAGAGACTCATGCAACCTCAGAGACAGGTCAGGAGGGAAGCAGTGCATTGTGGCTACTGAAGTAGGAAGTCCTCTTTCAAGGATATTTGCCATACTGGTGCTTGGCACTGATAACAGTTGCCAGCAGTTATTTACGAGACACTTTAGTATTCATCACATGAGATGACAGCCATTAAGATCAGAGGCTCTGATACAAGCCTGCAAGATTTTGGAACTTCTCTGTGCCACTTAGCACTGTGTGACTTTGGGCATGATACTTACACTCTCACTGGGCCTTAGTTTTCTCATCTGTAGAATAGGTACATTATTAAGATCTACATCATACAGTTGTTGCACGATCCAACATATTGTTGTGTACATAGCATTTCACTTGAAATAGAGCCTGGCCTACAAAATCTTAGCTATTAATATTATTGTAAAAATAATAGTTTTACTTGTTTCAGTGTCCGGGAAGTTATGCAAGCCTTATTTCTGAGAGAAAGTAAAATATAGTGGTTGAGACTGTGGGCTGTAGGGGCCAGCAGGTAACATGGTGGTTAAGGCATGGTACTCCAATACGGCTGACTACGGTTTGAGTCCTGACCAGGTGGCTTGAAACTCATGCTGGATGCGTGGCATGCTGTCCAAAATGCTGAGAGGAGAAAGGAGGAGAAGAGATTGTAGTATGGACATCCTCCTTGGGGGGTGATTTTTCACTTTCTCTCTGTCTCTCTCTGGTACACACATCCTATGACAAAAGTCTTAAAAAAAAAAAAAAAGAAAAGAAAAAGATTGAGGGTTATAGAGTCTGCCTGCTTTCCTGGTTTCTAGTTGTGAGACTCAAGTTATGTAAGGTTCTTGTGCCTTGATTTCTTCATTTTTTGCATAGGGATAATAATATCTACCACATAGAATTCCTAAACATTTAGAGAAGGACTTATATAAAAGAGATTGCAATAAAAACCAGTATTACTTCTTATAATATTTAGCATACCTTTGAGTTATTCTTAAGGCTCTCTATCCTGGGAGTCATTACCTGGGTGGTAAAGCAGCAGTGACACCACTGGACCCACATGGAAAGGTCCTGGATTTGTGTCCCAGGACCTCCTTGAGCATAGTGGGCCTGTGCATGTGCCCATGATCTGGGCTGGCTGACTAGGGGTGGATGGAGAGGTGAAGACCTTCTTGGGGGTACTGTTTTTCTTGTCTGGAAGAAATAAGTAAACAAACTAGAAGAAAAAAAGTACATTTTTTTTTTTAATGAAGCTGTGGAAGACCTGAAAATATTTACTTGGAAGAAATTCTTTCTCTCTCTCTTACATAGGGGGAGGGGGTGTCATAGTTTTTCTAATGGTCATCTCTAACTGATGTAGGGGCTATCCCAGGAGTCTCTAAGGTAAAGTTAGAAGATGTCTTATTAAGCAATAGGAAGTGTGGTTTTTGAGTTCAGGACAGAGGTCTAGAATGAAGGTATAGGTTTGAATAGATATAAAAAGACATGGGCGTGGATGAGGTCACATTGGAGGAATGTTTAGAATATAAAGAAAGAAAGACTTGATATAGATCCCTGGGATGGATTTTTTTTTTTTTTTTTTTTTTTTCCTGAACCGCCCTCCATCATTCATTCCCATTACCTCTCCCGTGCTGTCTCCAGCATCCGCAGTTGCCATCCCTGCGACCATACCCTCCAGATCTTTCATCCTTTTTTTTTTTTTTTTTCTTTTTCCTTTTTCAATTATGAGCTCATAAAGTTTTCCACAATAGGAAACATAGGTTCTATTCAGGGTTGGGTCAAGGGTGGGTCTCGTGCAGCTCCGCAGTTGTACGTGAGTCTCTATGGAGTACAGTTTCAGGAACGCAGTTCTGGTAGGCAGAGACGGTTATCAGCTGATGCAGCACAGCATCCATCCTGTGATTACCGAGGATGGTGTTGTGGGGATCTGCAGCGTGAGTCATCCTCGAGTATCTGGCTTCCTTAAGAATGGTAGAATAGTTCTTATTTTTCCCTGAGGTAATGCAGGGCTGGTACCATCGCCTTCTCACTGCCCATAGGCAGCGAAAATCCTCCTATGCCATACATTTCTCAATTGGTTTAAGACATCCAAGGTTTCCTTCTTCTGCTTATATTTGCAAGATCTTAATCCTTGTTTTCGGCTTCAGTTTGCTGCTCGCATCCGCCGGTCACGTGCAGGCCCGGCGGTCACGGGCAGGCTCGTTGGCCACGCCTGGGCGCAGGCCCGGCAGCCATGCTCGGGCCCGGCGGCCACGCGTGGGCGCATGCCCGGCGACCACGCACAGGCCCGGCGATCACACACAGGCCCGGCGGCCACGCACGGGCACAGGCCCGGCGGCCACACACAGGACCGGCGGCCATGCTCAGACCTGGTGGCCACTCGCCAACCTGGAGGTCATGCACAGGCCCGGTGGCCACTCGCAGGCCCGGGAGCCACACGCAGGCCCGGCGTGCGCCGGCCCAGTGACCACGCTCCGGCCCGGGAGCCATGTGTAGGCGCAGGCCCGGCGGCCATGCACAGGAGCGGGCCCGGCAGCCACACTCAGACCCGGCAGCCACTCGCCAGTCTGGGGGCCATGCGTGTGCCCAGCGGCCACTCGCAGACCCAGCGGCCATGCGCTGACCCGGCGGTCACGTGTAGGCCCGACGGCCACACGTCAGCCCCAAGCGCGCGCAACCACGCTCAGGCCCGGCGGCCACGCGCGGGCCCAGCGGGCACACACCAGCCCCCGAGCACGCGAATGCGCGCAGGACCCAGCGCCACCTCCGGTTCGCCTGCCTGGTCAGAGTGCTGCCAGGCAGCGTCGGCGCCGAGCGCGGGACACACCCAGCGCCGGAGGGGCAGCAGGGGCTGGGCGGCCTCGACTGCGGAACGCGAAGCAGAGGCGCCGAGTGCCCAGAGTCGGGCAGCCCCGGTCCCGCGCAGGCCCAGAGTCGGGCAGCCCCGGTCCCGCGCGCCCAGAGGCGGGCAGCCCCGGTCCCGCGCGGGCCCAGAGGCGGGCGGCCCCGGTCCCGCGCAGGCCCAGAGGCGAGAGGCCCAGCGCGCCGGCCCCGGTCCCACGCAGGCCCAGAGGCGGGCGGCCCCGGTCCCGCGCGGGCCCAGAGGCCGGCGGCCCCGCGCGCTGGCCGCGGGCCCAGAGGCGGGCGGCCCCGGTCCCCGCGCGGACCCAGAGGCGGGCGGCCCCGGTCCCGCGCAGGCCCAGAGGCGAGAGGCCTGGGATGGATTTTGAGGATGGGTGAGATTTTGGAGTAAGCTAGAGAGTGGCAGAGGAAAACAGATGCGCAGATAACAATCAGTGTAGTCAGCTGAGTGATACTGATTGTAAACGTGACTGAAAACATCCTGTGTCAGACAGTGTTCTCATCCCTTTTGTTAATTCATTTAACCTCAACAGCTCTTAACTAGATAGTATTATATTTCTACTTTTCAGGTGGGAAAACTGGCATATGGGGAAGTTACGTGATTTGTCCAAGGTCACAAAACTAGTAAATGATAAAGCTGGAAGAATCTGAACCTAAATAATCTTGTTCTAGATCTCATAATATCCTAGGGCAAGTAGAAATAAAATCAGAATAAGTAAGGACTACAAAGTTATCTCAGTTGATATTTGGAATTTTGAAGTTTTCTCTTTTTGTCTATTTCTTTTATCAATACATGTTTCTAAACAACAGCATGGTAAGAGCAATTCCATGGTATGTTCAGAAACAGACAACTGTGAGTTGAGAAATAAAAATGTATTGGTCAAGTTTTGCCGTAATAATACTGTATAACAAGCAACTCTTAGATGTTCAGTGGTTAATAATCATAAGCAATTAGTTTTTTGCTCATGGATCTATCGTTAGGCTGAGGAGACTCCACTTTAGGCTATAAAATGGATTTAGGTCTCCAGTAAAAATTCAGCTCCCAAATGTGCAAAGGCTAGGGCTGCCATAACAAAATACCATGCACTGGATGGCTTAGACAATAGAAATTTATTTTCTGACAGTTCTGGAGGCTGGAAGTCCAAGATCAAGGTATCAGCAGGCTTGGTTTCTTCTGTGGCCTCTCTTTTTGGCTTGTAGCCAGCTCCTTCTCCCTGTGTCCTCACATGATATTCTATGTTCACGAGTATCCTTATCTTGTATGTACCTATTAGGTTATCTGGAAAATCATGATCTCTTTTTATCTTTTTTTTTAAAAAATATTTTTAATTTTATTTATTCATTTACTTATTTTATTTTAACCAGAGAGACAGAGAGAGAGAGAGACAGAAAGAGAGAGAGAGAGAGAGAGAGAGAGAGAGAGAGAGAGAGAGAGAAAGTGAGAAAGTAAGCCACCAGGTCCAGGACTTGAACCATGGTTGGCCATATGGGAATGTCCAGCACCTTAACCACCACACCACCTGTTGGTCCCCTTTTTTTCTCTTTTTTTAAAGAGAGATTTTTGCTATAGAGCATATGTGCTTGCTGGAGAGACAGAGAGAGACAGAAAGTCAGAAATCACCCCCCAGAGGGGGTGACTGCGCTGCGGTTCCCTTCTCCCATTCTTCTCCCGGGATTTGGGGCATGCATGCACACACACCCCATGTGAGTTTTAAGTTGCCAGGTCCGGGACTCAAACTATGGTCAACTATGCGAAAGTCTAGCATAGTAACCATTATGCCATTTGCTGGCCCCAGTCATGATTTATTTTTCTAGGCAAAAACAACCCAGTATTTCCTCTTCTTATGAGAACATCTGTCTGATTAGATTATGGCCTATATTAATGGCTTCATTTTGACTTAGTCAGATTTCTAAAGGTCCTTTTTTTTTTTTTTTTTTTGAGAGTTTTTTGCTATAGGGCACGTGCACTCGCCAGAAAGACAGAGAGAAACAGAGAGACAAAAAGCGAGAAATCACCTCCCAGGGGGCATGGCTACGCCACAATCTGTTCTCCTCTATTCTCCTCTCGGGATCTTGGGCATGCACGCACATGCACCTGGTGTGAGTTTAAGCCACCTGATCCGGGACTCAAACCACAGTTAACTACATGGGAGTCCAGCGACATAGCCATTATGCCAACTGCTGATCCCTTAAAGGTCCTTCTTCTAAATATAGTCACATTCTACTGCATTGGTAGTCAGGACTTCAACATAGTAATTTTTTTTGGGGGGGGTGGCACACAATTTGTCTCTTCCTTCTAGGAATGGTGGCTAGGTAGGGCATACTCTTCTCATGGTGGAGGGCAGATGTTACAAGAGGGATAAGAAGATAGATGTGCTGACTTTTTAAGAAAAATAATTATTTAATATTTAAATTATTTTTAAATTTGGTATAGGGAATGTACACTCACCAGAGAGAGAAAGACAGACAGAGAGAGAGAGAGAGAGAGAGAGAGAGAGAGAGAGAGAGAGAGTTAGAAAGTAAGCCATCAGTTCTGGGACTCAAACTGCAGTTGATTACATGAGAGTCCAGTACCTTAACCACCATGCCACCTGCTGGCCCTGACATGATGCCTCTTAAGGCCTCAACTTGAAGCTGGCATTCTGTCCCTGTTGCCCACATTCCATTGTTTAAAACAGAGCAAATTACCAAACCCAAGGTCAATGGAAGTATACTCTGTAGGAAAGGGAGCTATGGGATGAATGGGGGGGGGGGGGGAAGAGGACATTTCAAGGACAAATAATACAATCTACTAAAGAGAGGTAGTAAGTCTTTTTCAAGAATTGTAATTAAAATAGAAAGATGGGGGCCAGCAGGTGATTTGGTGGTTAAGGTGCTGGATTCCCACATAGCCAACTAGTTTGAGTCCTAGATCTGATGGCTTGCTCTCTAACATACACTTTCTTTCTCTCTCTCTTTCTCTCTCTGGTGAGTGTACACATGTCTGGGTTCCCATGTGACTGACTGCAGTTCGTGTTCTGTATCTGGCAGTTTGCTTTTTTACTTTGTCCTTTCTCTGCCTTTCTCTGGTGAGCACACATGTCCAATAGCAAATTAAAATAGTAATAATAATAATAATAATAATAATAAAATTAAATAAATAATTCTTTAAAAAATAGAAAGGTGGAGTAGTGGCTTTACAGAGATCCTTATTCCCATAAACACGTAAATGGTGTGTAATTGAAAGGTCTCATTGACAGTTCCTTAGAATACTCCTGCCAATAGCATGGAATGGAATAGGAGTACCTCCCTCCCCTAGCCATGCTTGCCTCCTTGGCTATGACTAAATGTCTTCTCTTTGTCCACACTATTGTCTCTGCTGAATGCCTTTCTTCGTTTTTCTTTTTCTGGATAATAATTGTTATTTATCCTTCAAGACACAGATTAAAAGTCATTTTCCCTGTGATATTTCTGTTTTCCTGAGGCAAAGCAGGTACTCCTTTCCTGTTCTCTTGCAGCACCTCTCTTTTAGCTTTTATTGCTTTTTAAGTTATAACTTTTGTGTAACTCAGACTGCAACTTTTTTCGTCCTTTAAGCCTAGCACTATCACGATCATTTTAAACCCTGGGCCTGTGAGGATGCGAAGTTCTGTTCTGCCACAACAAAGCCCCAAATGATACCATCACCATCACTATCACCTACTAAATGGAAACAAAACCAACAGTAAAAAATCAGGTTCACTAACATGAACATATTAAGGGGAAGGTAGATTTCACAGGGAAGGTGGAAGAAGGGTTTACATCAGACACTAGGACAAATAACTACAGAAGTCTCTCCTAGATATTTCTGTCCTCCCAGTTTTTTCTCGGCCTCAGTTGTTAATCTCTGTTATGCAGAACAACTCAGCTCCTCCAAGTTCATAGTGCGTTTAACCCAGAAGAGGAAGAACAGGACCTACTGACTTCAGAAGGCTTAGTGACCATGGTTTGTTTCCTTTTTTTTTTTTTTTTTAGAGGTTTTTGCTATAGGGCACGTGTGCTCGCCAGACAGACAGAGAGAGACAGAGAGATAGAAAGCGAGAAATCACCCCCCGGGGGGATGGTCACGCTGCAATCCCTTCTCCTCCATTCTCCTCTTGGGATCTTGGGCACGCACGCACATACGCCCGATGTGAGTTTTAAGCCACCAGGTCCGGGACGCGAACTGCGGTTGACTATGTGGGAGTCCAGCGACATAGCCATTACGCTAACTGCTGGTCCCAATGACCATGGTTTGTTAATTTAGGCTGGCCTTCCAAACCCAGATGATGTCCCATCAAAAGAAATTCTTATTGTAACTCCTACGATAATTCACTTTTCTTCATATCCTTACACCTGTTTACTTGGCTGTTTTCTGGCTAGTCTGTGATAGTCTTTAAAGCAGAATTTTACTCTATTCAATTTTGACTCCCAACATCCATAAACATAGTAAGGGCTTCAAAAAATATTGCCTGGGGACCAGTAGTTGGTGTAATGGCTATGTTGCTGGACTCCCATGTAGTTGACCGTGGTTCGAGTCCCGGACCCAGTGACTTAGATTCACGCCGGGCACGTGTGTGTGCGTGCCCAAGATCCTGAGAGGAGAAAGAAGTAGAAGAGATTGTGGCATGGTCATCTCCCCTGGGGGTTGATTTCTCACTTTCTGTCTCTCTGTCTCTTTCTGTCTTTCTGGCAAGTGCACATGCCCTATAGCAAAAACCTCTCCAAAAAAAAAAAAAATTGCCTGAATAACTAAATGAGTACAGTTCAGTGTTCTTTACTTTAATCAGGAAATCAGTGGAATGTGAATTAGAAACTAGTAAATATGTTCCCACATTCCCAGAACTGAACTAGAACTGTTATTTTATTGAACCTGAACCTGAACTAAATTGAAATAAAGCTTCTTTATATTTTCATTATATATCAGAATTACTTACTGACTGAACCAGAGATAAACTGCATTATTGCTGAACTTAAAGTGGAACTAATCCAAAAAAATACTGGTTTGATTCTCTTTAGTTACTTACTAAGGTACTTAGACATTCTATGAATATAAACTTGCCATTTCATTGACAGTGGATCTAAATATATTAACTCATAGTTGAGAGATTTTCCTGTCCCCCACCCCCGGGAAATCACAAGATTTCTTATGAACTCCTCTGACCTAAATAGAATGTTTTTGAGGATCTTCAAAATATTTTGCATAGGGCTGGTCCTGTAGCCTAGTGGTTAAGGGAGCCAGATCCCATATGGGCAGCCATGGTTCAAATCCCTGCCCTGGTAGCCTGAAAAACATGCTAAGCCTGTGTGTGTGTGTGTGTTCAAATTGCTGACAGACTGGAGAAATGGAGGAGAAGGGATTGTAATGTGACCGTGCCCCATGGGAGGGGGTACTTTCTTTCTCTTTCTTTCTTTCTCTCTCTCTTTCTGGTGAGGACATAAACCATCAGGAAATTAAACAAATATTATAGATAGTCTTATTCATTCATTCACTTATCCACTTATTAATTCCATGAATGTTTACCTTATTGTCAAAAACCTATTTTAGAATAAGATGAAAATCAATTAGTGAGGAAATCAGGAGATCGAAGTCGGGTATCTTTTTAAGGTGGGATAGTAAACAAAAGATTGAAACAAAAACGAAGCCAGGAAAAATTTTGTATATAAGTATGTGTCCAATAGTCTTACTAATTTTGCTAAATGATATTGTAAACTGATAAAATAATAAAACAATGATAGCAATATACAGTTAAATTATTAGGTCATCAGGAAAGTCATGACATATTTTTCTGTTTTTCTGTACAAAATCATGTCATGACATTACCAATGACCCAGGAGATTTTCTAGAAGAAAATTGGATGAAGTGTGAGGGGAAAAATTATTGCATTTAGCATTGATGTACCTTAGAGAGGATTTTTAAAAAGAATTATTTATTTCATTTTATTTATCATTATTATTATTTTTTAACTTGCTATAGGGCATGTACATTCACCAGAGAGAGAGAAAGAGAGAAGCAAGCCACCAGGTCTGGGCTTTGAGCAGCAATCAGCCATGTGGGAGTCCAGTGCCTTAACCACCATGCTACCAGCTGTACCCTGAGAGAATCTTATGTTGACTAAAAAGTAGAGAATATCAGGGCCAGCAGGTGGTGTAGTGGTTAAGGTGCTAGACTCTCACATAGCTGACTATGGTTTGAGTCCCAGACTTGGTGGCTTGAAAATCATATATGGGCATATATGCATGTGTGCCAAAAATCCCAGGAGGAGAATGAAGAAGGGATAGCAGCATGGCTAGCCCCCTGGGTGGTGATTTCTCATTTTCCCTCCTTCTGTCTCTCTCCAGTGAGTGCACGTGCCCCATGGCAAACCTCCCCCCCCCAAAAAAAAAGAAAAAAAAAAGAATGCATTATGAATTTGTGTGTCATCCTTGTTCAGGGACCATGCTAATTTCTGTATCATTCCAATTTTAGCATATGAGCACATATGCTAAATGAGCAAAATGATTGCATTTAAATTTATCAACTTTTTTTTCCTTCCTGATTTGCAAAGAATTTACCATTGGTTTACTATTTAAAAAATACCATTTTTGGGTCGAGAGGTGGTGTAGTGGTTAAGGTGCCACGCCCACATGGCCAACCACAGTTCCAGTCCTGGACCTGGTAGCTTGCTTTCTTAATTTCCCTTTCTTTCACTGTTTTTCTCTAGTCAAATTAAACAATAAATAAATAAAATAAAATAAATAATTCTTTAAAAAAATCATTTTCATCCCTTCACTGATTTGAATTTGTTGGCAAAACAAGCAAACCCAGTGAGTAATTTGAGTTATGTACTTTAATTTGGCTATATATATAAGTCTACAGAAACATTTCTTCAAAGTGTTTTACTTCAGGAAAAATTATATGCATGTTACAAATATTCTTTATGATAAAATGCTACATTTTCTCACTGGCACTCACAATCTGGCGATAGCCCTTTTAATTTCCCCATGATTCTATTAGAGTTTAGAAAAGGTTAATTAGTTATCCACTGATCTTAGGGGAAGAAGATTTTAAAATAATATAATATCACAAACCATCCTAGTAGGGTATGAAGGTAAGACCACAAGGGGGTACTATAATTTTATCAAATTTGTCCTGGTAAGTTGGCTCAGAAGGTGAAATGATTAGAGCCTGCAGAGTTAATTTTAATATGCTAATACATCACAGCAAGTTGGGAACTTAAATAAAATGATACAATTAATGTACTTTTATGGCATGTAGAAAGACTTAGTAAGGTCATTTGTAGATTATATTAGAGCCACATTTAAACTTATTGGGTTTAAAATTCAGCATTCGTAAAAGAAAGCAGCAGATGTCTGACGTATGCATTTTAGTGACCTTTGAATGAAGAAGTGAATGTTGAATTGTGTGGGTCTCGATCTGGATTCTTAAAATAAATGAACTCTCTGGTCTCTTCTCTAAATAGTTCCAGGATGAAGCCTTTAGATCTTAATTTCCTCAGTGTGGTAGCATAGAAAATGTTGCAGTATGTTAATCCTGGAAGGGATTTTTTTGAAAGGACATTTAATCTTAGAAGACTTTAGTTTCTTCATGTGCTTCTGAAAGTGATTCTATAGTATTGCAATAAATTTGAATGGCTTATAGCCCCTCTTGATTGGGCAAGTTTCTTTTTTATCTAATCTAAAATCTTTGAAGTACATTGGCACATGCATGTCTCATGTACTTAGGGAGGTCTCCTGACATGAACCCAGAACCTTCCCATGTGGGTCTGCCTTGCAGAGCATTACCTTTTATCTCTGCACCACTGTCTGGCTCAGGATCAATCCTTATATGGCAGAGGGATTTTTTTCTTTAAAGTAACATCCTGGCATTCTGTGAGTTTATATGTTGATTTTAGCAGATGTTGTGGAGCAAGATAGATCACGGGTATTTGAAATAAGCTGATGTTTCATCTATGTGAAAGAAAATTATTGGGGCCAGCAGGTGGCGTGGTGGTTAAGGCGCTGGACACTCCCACATGGCCGACTGTGGTCTGAGTACTGGACCCGGTGGCTTGCTTCCTCACTCTCCCTCTCTCTTGCTCTGTGTCTTTCTCTGGTCAAATTAAAATAAATGAATGAATAAATAAAAATTAAAAAAGAATAATTACTATGCTTTTACAGAATATAGACAGCTGATATTCCACCTTTTGTCATATGTTCACCTAGAGGCATAGAGAAGATGTTGGACCAATGTTTAGTATCACACTAGGATTAAATGAAATAATGTTTATAAACTGCATAGCATAGTAGCTGGGACAGTGATGAGGCAACCCACAACTTTAGGGCTCCTGGGGCTCTGTCATGTGCCTCTCGATGTCACTGCAAAATTCAGAAGTAGAAAACTTCCTTTGTGTCTCCACCTCTCAAATATATATAGATGTTGGAATTTTTATTTTTATTTTTTTGAGAGTTTTTTGCTATAGGGCGTGTGCACTCACCAGAAAGACAGAGACAGAGAGACAGAAAGTAAGAAATCACCCCCCAGGGGGGATGGCAACACAGCAATCCCCTCTCTTCCATTCTCCTCTTGAGATCTTGGGCATGCGTGCACATGCACCTGGCGTGAGTTTAAGCCACTGGATCTGGGACTCGAACCATGGTTGGCTACATGAGAGTCCAGCGATATAGCCATTACGCCAATGCTGGTCCCAGATTTTTTATTTATTTTTTATTTTATTTTTATTTTTATTTTTTTGGGAGAGATTTTTCACTATAGGGCGCGTGCACTCGCCAGACAGACAGAGAGAGACAGAGAGATAGAAAGCGAGAAATCACCCCCCAGGGGGGATGGTCACGCCGCAATCCCTTCTCCTCCATTCTCCTCTCGGGATCTTGGGCACGCACGCACACGCGCCCGGCGTGAGTTTTAAGCCACCGGGTCCGGGACGCGAACCGCGGTCGACTACGTGGGAGTCCAGCGACATAGCCATTACGCTAACTGCTGGTTCCCAGATTTTTTATTTTTTAAAGAGAGATTTTTGCTATAGGACGTGTGTGCTCACCAGAGAGACAGAAAGTGAGAAATCACCCCCCAGGGGAGGATGACCATGACATGATCCCTTCCCCTCCATTCTCTTCTCGGAATTTTGGGTATGCATGCACACATGCCTGGTAAGTGTTTTAAGCCACAGAGTCCAGGACTCGAACTATGGTCAACTATGTGGAAGTCCAGTGATGTAACCATTACATCATCTGCTGGCCCCTAGATGTTAGAATTTAATGGCTGAAAAGTAGAGCTGTTTTTCTGGACATACTTCTATTCAATAAAGTAGGCAATGTTGGGCCAGCTAGGTAGCATAATGGTTCAAGTGGCTGGATCCCACACGGCTGACTGCATAGTTCAAGTGCTAAACCTGGCAACTTGAAAAACATGCTGAGTGCATGTGTATGCAAATCCAAACTCCCAAGAGGAAAATGGAACAGAAGGGTTTGCATTATGGTCATCCCATAATCCTCCTTGGGGAGTGCTTTCTTACTTTCTCTCTCTCTATGGTTTGTGCATGCACCCTATGCAAGCTAAAAAAGCAAACAAGTAGGCAATGTAAGTTTCAAGAATCTGCTTTACTCCCTACAGGACTAACTATAGCTATTTAAATTTTGTACTTAAAAAACAGCAACCTATAAACCGTTCAGGTCCCTTAAATTATCCTAGCCTATGAAAGGCTGCTCATGACCAGCCAAGGATGTACTTTGGCAAAGTTTTCTTTCTTTCTTTTTTCCTTTTGTATTGCACGTAAAGAATCCTTGTTTACCTGAAGGCCCTGACTAGTTTCCACTCTTAGATTGATTCAGATCTTGGGCAGCAGCAGCCACTGTTTCATATGGTTTTTCTGGTATCATGTTCTCTTCTTGGCTATTCATTCTTCATGCTTCTTTCATAAATCCTTTGCTTAAATCTGAGCTCATCTAGTTACTATTGTCTTGTTTGTTTCTCTCTGTTCTCTCTTGGCCTGATTTCCTAATGCCGATATGTGTCATTTCAGAACCTGAATTCCACTTGTCCATTTTTCTATCTATTCTTGTATTAACAGAACAGATGATTTGATTGACTTTGAGTTCCCAGTGTTCTACAGTTTTGAGCCATTGGAAATCAGACAGTTAGACTCTTTCTTTCTGAACTTGATGTTGGGTTTTATGTAGATGGATTTTTTTCAAAGACATTTTTGTTATAGGGCACGTGCGCTTGCTCTTACTGGAAAGACAGACAGAAAGTATGAAATGGCAATGCCACAATCCCTTTTTCTCCATTCTCCTTCCAGGATTTTGGGCACGAATACATCCATGCAATGTGCTCAACGTGTTTCAAGCCTCTGGGTCCAGGACTCAAACTGTGGTTGGCTATGTGGGTTTCCAGTAACATAACCATTACTCTGTCTGCTGGTCCCATATATAGATGCATTTTATTGCTCGTAAGATATAGATTATAAAACAGCCTGTACAGAATCAACCTGATTTTTAAAAAGTTTATCCAATCATTTCTTCTATGAGCGAGGGAGACAGAGAGAGAGGGCACCCCAAACAGGGCCCTGATGCTGTGATCCACACCAGCCTCTGCCAGCCCTAGACCATGGACATGTGCATATCTGACATATTCAGGGAGGTCTCTTGAAGCGAACCTGGAAACTTCCCATGTGGGTCAACCATGCAGTGTTATGTTTTACCACTGTTCTACAAAGTAGGTCCAACAAATCTTTGCTTCCTGGGATGGGAGAGGCACGAGTATTTTTTAGGTTGTGGCATAAGAGTCACAGGAGTGAAAGGGGGAAAGTGATGGAGCAAAGCCCTGGGAAGGCAGGTGGTGATGGGCTCAGCATCACAAAGTCAGAGGAGGACACCTTTCTTGGAATATCCTAAATCAGAAAGTAGATTCTTCCCTGCCCCCTCTGCCACATCCAGCCGGACACCATGTACCAAGGACCTACTTCTTAAATATATTTTAAAAAATAATTTTAAAAAACATAAATCTCATTGCAGTATTTCTATTTCTGTTTATTTATTTCTTCCATGAGAGAGAGAGAGAGTTATCCCTAACAGAGTCCTTATGCCACAATCCACTCCCAGCCTCAGCCAGCCTAGGTCACAAGCACATGCCTGGTATACACAGGGAGGCCTTGGGCTGGGAACCAGGACCCTCCCATATGGGTCCAGTTTCATTACCACTATGGCACTATCCAGCCCCTTTTTCTTACATATCTTGAGATCTAGTCCCTTCTCTTCTCTTTTTTTTTTTGAGAGCTTTTTTTTTTTTTTTTTTTTTTTTGCTATAGGGCGTGTGCGCTCGCCAGGAAGACAGAGAGAGGCAGCGAGACAGAAAGCGAGAAATCACCCCCCAGGGGGGATGGCCACGCTGCAGTCCCTTCTCCTCCATTCTCCTCTTGGGATCTTGGGCACGCACACACATGTGCCTGGCGTGAGTTTAAGTGACTGGGTCTGGGACTTGAACCAGGGTTGACTACACGGGAGTTCAGTAACATAGCCATTACGCTAACTGCTGGTCCCGAGTCCCTTCTCTTTTCTATTGCTGCTATCCTGTTTCACCCTTGGCATCCTGGCCTACTATAGTCAGCGAAGTGCTGTTCTGAACTGGTCCAACAAGTGTGCTTCCTTTCCTTCGTTTTAGTCTATCTCTACTGAATGTTCACTATGCTGCCAGAGGGTTCTGTCCAAAATGCAGATCTGATCCTGTCTATTTATGTTTTGTAAAGCTGGGGCCAGCAATTGTGCAGTTCAACTCCTGGACTCTGTGGCCTTGAAAAACACATCAGGCGTGTGTGTGTGTGTGTGTGTGTGTCCGGAAATCCTGCAAGGAGAATGTAGAAGTGATGTGGCATGGTCTTCTTCCCTGGGGCGGGGAGGGGGTGATTTTTCATTTTCCCTCTCACTCATGTCTCTGTCTCTCTCCTGTGAATGCACTGTGCCATAGCAAAAAATTAAGAAAAGAACACAAAAACCCAGAAAACAAGAATAGAAAGCAGACCAGATGATAGTGGTGCTGAGGTAAAATACATAGCTCTGTGAGGTTGGCCTATATAGGAAGGTGCTGGGTTCACCTCCAGAGACTTCCTGGAGTGTGCTGGGTTTGCTGGGTCTTGTGATCCAGGGCTGGCTAAAGCTGGGAGTGGATCATGGATCAAGACCCTGATGGGAGACACCTCTCTCTCTCCTTCTCTTTGTCTTCTGCTCATGGAAGCAATAAATAAATGATAGAAAAATGCACAAAAAGCCCCTTAAAACCCCTCTCCCCCCAAAAAAAAAAAAAAACTTACAGTGAATCCCTGTTGGTTTCCAGATAAAATCCTAATGCCTTGGCTGGGAATTTTAGGCTCTTTGTGATCTGGACTATCCCTGTTTGTTTAACCTCACTTATTACAACTCTTCCTGTCATGCCCTAGATATCAGCCATATATTCTGAAACTTATCAACTCTTTTAGTCTTTATACCTTTACCTCTGTGGGTCCTTGTACCTAAAATGTCCTTCTTCAAATTCTGCACCTCTGTACTTGGTTGTGGTAATGAGGTCTTCAGGTAGGGACCATCTCTCCTTGGTGCCTAACTACAGTTTCTGTTCCCTCTCTTGGTCAGAGGCAGTCTTCTGGCCTCTTCCTGTTCCAAAGGCCTTGCCTGGTTTTAGGATATTCACATTTCTTCTTTCTTAATCTGCCGCCATTAAAAATTCAAAGATCTTTTACAGTTCATTTAAGAAATACCATTGCATCGTCTGAAAAGTCATGATGCATTTTTGCATAGGAAAACTTAAATATGTCATGACTTTTCTGATTGACTCAATGTCTCTGGGTGTCCGACAGTGGTGCAGTAATAAAAAAATGGCACTCTGTAAGGCTGACTCAGATGGAAAAGTTCTGGGTTCATGTCTAGAGACCTCCCTGAGTATGCTGGGCACATATGTGCTTGTGATCCAGATCTGGCTGGGGCTGAGGATGGATCATGGTGTCAAGACCCTGTTGGAGATGCTATCTCTTTGTCTCTTTTCTTTTGGTGTCTTGTGGTCATAAGAGAAGTAAATAAATTAATTCAAAAGAAATACTGTTCAAAGATCTCACTGTAATTTTATAATATCAAAAATCTGACAGGATGATTTCTACCAGGTCAGAGGTTGTTCTCATGTTCATTGTTAATGGATAGCCTACTTTTATTTTTATTTTAGTGTTCTTAATGGTAAAAGATGTGGCTAACACATGGTTTTATATTTGATAGAGAAAATAGAAAGATGGGAGGATAGATAGAAAGGGAGAAGTGATCATTTAAAAACACTTAAAAGGGGGCCGGCAGGTAGTGTGGTGGTTGGGGTGCTGAGCTCCCATGTGACTGACCATGATTCGAGTCCCAGACTTGGCAGCTTGCTTTCTTACTTTCCCTCTCTCTCTCTCTGGTCAAATAAATAAATAGAATAACTCTCTGGGGCAAGGAAAAGGAAAAAAAGAGAAAAAAAACACTTAGAAGGCAAATGTACTCACTAGACAACTTTTTTCTTTCATTACACCTTTTTCTTTTGCACTTCTTTCTGGGAATAAGTATACAAACAAAATATCGCTTTTTAAATTTTTATGGAGTCCTGATGGGAATCATGGGGTTTTTCTTGATCATCCTTGTCTAGCTTTAACTAGAAGAAGAATATAGTAATGTATTTTTGAGGCAGAAAAGTCATAGAAATAAAAAACATCAAATAATTCTCAATTTCTATTTAGCAAGATCTGATATAGAGCAGAAATAATTAGAGTGATGAAGTCTTACTGGCACTAGTAAATTTGACTAAAAGCCAAAAGCAACACAGTCAGGACACTTATGTTCATGTTTAAATTACTCAAGTGCTTAATTGTATAATTTCAGTTTCAATTACCAAATGCCCTTACTTTTAAAATTAGTCCTTTGAGTATTAGTTGCATGATGTTGTTATTAAAGTTGAAAATCTGCTATTATGGTTTCGAAGATTATTGCAAAGTTGTTGGCATATGTCTTGTTTAATAAATAAGCTTAATTGTGCATGTAATCTGGTAATTTAATAATGATGAATTATATTTTACATAAATGTAGAATCACTATTTTTTTCTTATGGTAAAACAAAATTACTTTTTAAGGATTTATTTTCCAGAGAAAATGTTTGATTATAAAAATATCTAAGATATCTCTTGTACGTATATAAGCTCCTGTAAGTAGTGAGACTTTAATGGAAATTTTACATTAAAAAGTCCCCTCCCTCTACCATCACATAAAAGAGGTTGAGTAGGGAAATAAAGATCAGTTAACAAGGAAGTGGTGTTTATGTATTTAATGCTTTCTGTGTTTGTCTTTCCCCTAGAATATTGAGCGTATGACAGAGTAGCCCATACAGTAGATTAGTGAATTTTCACTCCACAAGGCACTTTCCCACTTGGCTATGAACTCAACAGCTGCTATTAATGTTAATAAGCTTCACCAGTCAAGAAAGTCCCTTGAGCTCATCCTGAATTACCTTGGGCAAAATCTTCTGATTGGCATTATATTGTTCATGCTTCCATTAGCTGGAGTGGAAAAGGCAGCAATTGTATTTTCTGAATTTTATTAATTAAAAAATTAATGTGTAATAAGTGTAAATATTTGTGGGATTACAATGTGATTTTTTTCAGTACATAAATACAGTGTTTAATGATTAAATCACTAATTGTTTTTAGACCTGTGTATCTCTGACTAAGAAATTTTATGTCCTGGTCTGTTCTGGTTAATTCGTGAAAACAGAGGTTTATTCAGTTCACAGTTTGGAGGTCCACGGTCCAGCAGCTGCATCTTCTGGTTGTCTTCTGGTGTCTTCTGGTTGTACTGGGTTGTTGGGAAGGTCATGATGCGTTTTTGCATAGAAAAGCATAGAAAAATATGTCATGACTTTCCCGATTTTGTAATATTATGACACAAGAGTGCTTGCATCTGTGTCAGTGTATCTTTGTCTTATTCTTTCTCCTTATTAACCCACTGAGAGTCAACCATGGGGGCACTTCCCTGATGACCTTAATCTTAATCTCTTCTCCAAGGCTTGTCCTTTCAACACTGTAGTCAGATTAATTTTTCTCCCTTTTAATCCTGTCATACCAAATCTCAACACATGAATTTTTGGGAGACTTTCAAACCATAGCATTTTTTGAATTTTAGAATTCAACTATGTTTTCATTTCTAAATGATATTGGCTTCTCAGCAGATTCTTAGATGAAATGCTTGCATTTAAAAGGGTTGCTTTGGGGCCAGTAGGTGACATGGTGATTGAGGTGCTGGACTTCCATATGGCTGTCTGCAGTTGGAGCACGGGACCCAGTGGCTTGAAAATCATGCTGATTGCGTGTGCGTACGTGCCCACAATCCCAGGAGGAAAATGGAAGAGAAGGGATTGTGGCATGGACACTGCCTCCCTATCCCCCGGCCCCCACCAAGTGTCAGGTGATTTCTCACTCTTCTGTCTCTCTCTCTCCAGCGAGTACACATGCCTTATTGGCAAAAACCTAAAACAGAACAAACAATAAAGTAGCTTTATTTATCTTTGCCTTCCTGTGATTGGTGAAGAAACTGAGGGACAAAAAGTTGAATTGACTTGTTTGAGATCACATACTGAATGACTGAGAAAGGACTAAAATCAGGTTTTAGCCTCTGTGGCACCTCACTGTATGTGGGTGGTAGTGTGACTCCTTCCTCAGGTATCAGTCAGGAGATTTTCCTCCTCTATCCTTTATGAAAGGGGGCGGTTTCCTTGGAATGTGAACCAGAGAAATTTTGTTCACTAGGATTCCAGGCATATCTGAGGATGGAGTGATGATGCTAAACTGAAATCGATGAAGTTTAAATGCTAAGTTTGTGAAACACCCCATCTCCTTTCCCCACGGCTTCCAGAAAGCT
The DNA here is from genome assembly GCA_026018925.1 of Tupaia tana. Taxonomy (NCBI): domain Eukaryota; kingdom Metazoa; phylum Chordata; class Mammalia; order Scandentia; family Tupaiidae; genus Tupaia; species Tupaia tana. Next base: position 16,924,813 of record JAKSZU010000018.1, on the reverse strand, counting down.
CTGCACAGATTTCTGTACTCTTAATTGCAGATTAGAGGATTTTTTTTTTTTTTTCCCTTTGGAAACCGGCTCCAAAGGAAAACCCTGTAAGTAATACTTCCCAGTAAATGACCAGGGTTCTATCTGATCATCTCTGAAGTCAGTAAGTTTTTTCTATCCACAGATCTACCAATTTTTTTTTTTTAGTGCCTCAGTCTTAACTGTGAATGGATAACTTATAGCCACCAGACATTTGAAAAATGCTTACAAAATGAAAGAGGCATCCACTTCTTAAGAAAATTCTTGAAGATAAGACTATATACCACCAATAAAAGAGAAAGAGGAAGATATGGGATCAAGCAAAGAGAAGATGGGTCACAGGAGACCAGCCGAAGGAATTTCTAAGATAATGAATAATGGTGAAGGGAAGTTTTAAGATGATAGTTCAGAGCAGTAAGTTTAGTTTGGGGTAGATAGGTGAAGAGCTCCAGGACAAATGTTTACCATAAAACAAAACAAAACAAAACAACAAAAAAATTTTAATTGCCAGAGGACATGTACACTTACCAGAGAGAGAGAGAGAGCGAGAGCACAAGAGCGAGCAAAAATGTGCCATCCATGGGGTGTGGTCACTCCACTGTTCTTTCTCCACTTCTGTATCCTGTCAGGATTTTGGGCATACATGCGCATGCCCCCAGAATATTTTTCAAGCTACTGAGCCCAGGATTTGAACTGTGGTCAATCACATGAGATTTGACCCCCTTACTACTAAGCTATTGGGCCAGCCTGAAAAAAAAAACCCAACAAAAACAAATTGATAGATTTCATAATTTGTTTCAACATACTGAGTAGAGTTAGTTCTTTTCCCAGAATATTTGGATATAAGTTTGTGATGTGTCTACAGAAAATTAAGCAATTGAAAAAAAATACATCCAAGACAATTTTTCCCTTTAGTTTAAAATGTTTCAGAGCCAGCAGATAGTGTGGAGGTTGAAGCAGCTGGATCCCACATGGCTGATTGTGTGGCTTGAGTTCTGAAGATGGTGGCTTGGAAAACATGCCAGATGCATGTGCACGTGTGCCTAAAATCCCAAGAAGAGAATGGAGAAAAGAAGGGATTGTGATGTAGCCATCCCCCCTGGGGGATGAATTCTCACTTTCCCTCTCTCTGTCTCTGGTGAGTGCACTTGTCCTATAGCAAAAAAGTTTTTCTTTATTTTTTGATGTGGAATGTAAGTGCATGCAAGAAGGAAGGAAAGAGAGAAGGCACCATTGACAGAGTCTTATCATGCTGCAGTCCCCTTTCCCCAGTTCTCTAGCTTGTAAGAATATTGGGCACCCATGTGTGTACATTGTGTGTTTTCAGGGCAACCTGGGGATGTGAACCCTCAGTTGGCCATGTGGTCTGTGGTACTGTAGTCCAGTATGCTACAGAGTATGCCACTTAGTCTGGGCCTAAGGCAGTTATTGATACTAGGGAGATCAGTAAGTTGTACTAGAATAGAAATAAAATAAATTATATCTCAAGGCTCAGTTATAAACATTTAAATTATCATATTAATTTACAACTGATTATTGATTTCACCAAAAATTATGATACAGCTATTAATATGTTGGAAAGATGAGGTAATAGGAATTGTGTGTCTGTGAGAGATAGTGGTATAAGGGGTGATAAATTCTCATTTTCCATAATAGTAAATAGATGATAAACATTTTAGTTAGAAATACAGATACAGATATTAGTGGTGTGGTGGTTTAAAAATATGCTCACAGATTGTCTAATATGCTTCCTTTTGAGATGTAACCAAGCAGATGGTCAAAGTCAGCAGGGAGTAGAAGGACAAAAGTTGACTTTGATATTTGCTTATTTTTCTGAATTCCAGCTTCCACTTTGCTTTTGGCCTCTTGGGAGTCCTTCTCCCGCCCCCCCCCCCCCCCCCCCAATCTCAGTTACACATTAGGGTTTTATTTAAAATATTATACCTAGTATTTTTAGTTATTTGCACTGGGTGAGTTAGCCAGGGTCTTTCATCTTTTCTATTGGCATGTAGGTAGGCCAATGTTTGTCAACAGTTGGGATTGTGGGACCAGCAGTTAGCATAATGGCTATGTCGCTGGACTCCCATGTAGTCAACCGTGGTTCGTGTCCTGGACCCCGGTGGCTTAAAACTCATGCCGGGCGTGTGTGCGTGTGTGACCAAGATCCCGAGAGGAGAATGGAGTAGAAGGGATTATGGCGTAGCCATCCTCCCTGGGGGGTGATCTCTCGCTTTCTATCTCTCCGTCTCTGTCTGTCTGGTGAGCACACGGGCTCCATAGCAAAAACAAAACAAAACAAAACAAAACAAAAAACCAAAAAACAGTTGGGATTGTAATGCACAGTGTAAGAAAGCACAAGAAAATCTACTCATAGCTGTGGCAGGCACTGTTAATGTCTGTTAATGTCTGTGCGTATAGTCCCTCATTCCACTTGCAATTCCCTGTAGCTGAGGTTAGTCCCAGGTATGCTGAGTTTCTCACCTTAATAACAACCCCCCCACCTCCCACTGCGGGCAGGAGCTGGGCTAGGCACAGGTGTAGCCTATAAGGAGTTTGGGCATGGGGTTAATTCTGTGCTCAACCCTCAGCCAATGAAGGAGTGATGTTTATAATGCCCACCTCCCTGTCCTCAGCTGTGTTAGTTCTGAGACCTGGGTTAGACAGGACTATGCTCTGGACATCCAAGAGGTGACTTGCTTGTTGATGCACCTTCAAATGGGCTGAGACCACCTCTCAAATAAACTACTGCAGATCATTTCCTTAGAATTGGCCTTTGGGGGAACCCTGAGGTACATTACATTTCATAAGCATAGGTTTTTTTTTTTACTTTAAATACCTAAAACAATAGAATCAATCTCCATGGATTTTTAAGCCAAAGAATCTTCCATGTGAATTTTCCTTGCTAAAAGGTAGGAACAACTTCACTTTGAATTTAGCTTTAAGGGGCGGGGGATGAACTTAATAATTTGGAACGATTTGGAATGATTTGTGAAGTGTTTTTTTTTTTTAAATTTAATTTAATGTTTTTGGGCTGTAGAACTCAGAAGAGAGAGAAAGAGAGTGAGAATGCACCTTCCAGGGGCTACGACCATGGTCCAGTCACTGTTCCTTCATTCTCTTAGGATTTTGGGCATGCATACACACATTCTTGGCATGTTTTTGAAGCTGCTGGGCTTAGCTATGTGGGATCAGCTGCCTTAACCACCATGCCACCATGGGGTCTCCAAAGCATGGTGTTTTTGTGGTCTATTTTCTGTTTTTTACTTCAGTGAACATATGCAGTTGTGCGAGAGAGAGAGAGAGAGAGAGAGAGAGAGATCCCAACCAATGGGGCAGTCATGTTGTAAACCTCTTTCCTCTATTTCTCCATCCCATTGAAACTTTGGTCAGGTATACGTGCATGCCTAGTATGTTTTCAAGCCACTTGGGCCAGGATTTAAACCACTGTCAGCCATGTGGGATCCAGCTTTCTACACACAGTTCTTAACTGCTAACCTGTGGAACCAGCTGTGTGACTTACTTTATTAGAAAAAATTGCGAGAGTAGACTTGCTGGTAAAGCTACATTTTCCTTTGTCGGTTTTCCCTAATAATTAAAAAAAAAAAGTTTTAGAAATATCTCAAGCTATCCTGTTAATTGACCCAGAAAATAAAATGATAAATCTTTCTAGAAATTTCTATAGATTCAGAAATGGTAGCATAGGTGATACCATAGTGACTTCTCCTGCCTAAAAAGTTGATAAAATGAGTAAGAATTTGTGTTAATTCAAATCACGCTACAATAGTAGAAGAGGCCATGCTAATGTCAGTAAAGGTTCTGCTTGTTTTTTGTTTGTTTGCTTTATCTTTTTTACTTTTTTTGTTCAATCTGCTAGAGGATATATGTGTTTGCCAGAGACAGAGAAAGAGTGAAAGTGAGAAAGTACCCTGCCCCAGCATGGGGTAGATCACACCGCAATGTCTTCTTCTCCATTTCTCCCTCCTTTTGGGATTTTGGGCATGCACAAAACATGTCTAGAATGTTTTTTCGGGCCATAGGTGTGGGATTTGAACTGCACAGTTAGCCATGTGGCATCAAGCCATCTTAACCACCATGTCACTGACTGGCCCTATTTATTTAATTTCTGATCATTTGTTTTAGAACACAGAAATAGTTTCATTTCATGTTAGACATGATTTCATTTAATTTCATGTATAGTCTTTTCGTCTTCATTTCAAACCAAATTTATCTTTAATTCAAGAGTTTTCAGAATTTCACAAAGTTGAAAAGAACTGAAACTAATCATGTGTGTGAATAGCTTTGATATTTGTTAGATGATCAGTGCTGGTTTGAGATTGACTTGTTGGTGGTCCCGGAAGGAAGTTTTGCGTGATTTAAAACATTGTGGAGGGGCAGGACTGCAGAGTAGATTGTGGCCTTTGATCTCAAGTCTCCACCCCAGCCTGTTGTTAAGTGTGCGTTCCTGGGCAAATGGAAAACCTCCTTTGCAGAGCAGTCATAGAATTAAATGAGGGGCTGTGTTAGCGTAATGGCTATGTCGCTGGACTCCCACGTAGTCGACCGCGGTTCGTGTCCCGGACCCGGTGGCTTAAAACTCACACCGGGCGCGTGTGCGTGTGTGCCCAAGATCCCGAGAGGAGAATGGAGGAGAAGGGATTGCGGCGTGGCCATCCCCCCGGGGGGGTGATTTCTCGCTTTCTGTCTCTAAGTCTGTCTCTGTCTGTCTGGTGAGCGCACGCGCCCTATAGTGAAAACCTCTCAAAAAAAAAAAAAAGATTTAAATGAGATAATCCATATGAAACTCTAAGCAGAAGGCCTGTTATATAAGAGAATTCAGTACATGCTAAGTTATTGTAAGGCTTGAAGTACTTACCTTGAAGTAATCAAGAGAAGTACTTACCTTGAAGTAATCAAGAGAACCAAGAATGGATCTCTTCCATTTCTTTTCATGAAGAAACATTTCTTATACCTGAATAAATGGGGGTCTTGGGTTTATAACTTTGCATGGGAGTTTTTTGGAGTTCCTCAATGTAGTGTGCAAGTATATTGTTGTATAGTTTACTTCAGTCCTTGAAACAGCTAGTTTTAAAACATGCATTCTTCCTCAAATTGACTTTTCAACTTCAACGTTGTCAAATTTGCCTTGTCTGTGGGGTTGTATTTGATATACTGTAACAGCATGTGTTTCATAGATTGTATTTCTTTTGAAAACTCACTATTGGCTCAGTTCTAGAATTTCAGATTTTGCCTGGATACTGTACCTTAGACCCTAAGTTCTCAAGAGTGGCTCCTTAACTATAATGTGGGCCCTCAAATGTCACCTTGGGATGCCACATGACTCAGTTTTAGGATAGTGTCATATTTTCAGAAACACAGTTTAATACCAAGTAATTAAGTTATTAAATATTAAACCCATTACAAGAATTCCCTCCATAAAGCATGTTGATTAATGCCTGCCTATGATGAATGCTAGGTGCCAGTGGGCCTCATTCTCAGGCAGTTCTCCCATCAGTTGAGTTACACACTTACTAGGAGTCTTCTACTCCCAAACCTGTTTATGCCAGTTTTATTTGACATCATAATTATGTAATTTAGTTAAATGTTATGTAAACTGATGAGCTGTGATTGTATAAAAGTTGTTCCTTTGAAAATTACCTCATTGCTAGAAAAGCTCAATAAAGATGTGGTGCTAAAAATGCTGTCAAATTAGATGTTTAACATCAGAAAATATCACAAATCTAAAAGTGTTCTGTTCTTATCTTACTGTGCAGGTGCCTTTACATTCATGCTGTGCTTTAAGTAAATGAAGTAGAAATCATAGACAATGTATCTTAGTAAAGCTCATGCAAGAAAGAGCTTGTGATCCTCCAGTTGGTGGACTCATGCTGGAAGAGAAAGTCTTGGTTTTATATAAAAAGTTTGGTGGTAGCACATAGCAATATGTGGCTTGTTTAGTGAGAAAAACTCAAGATGTTGCCCAGCCATAGTGGTACAGGTGGTAGGGTGCCACTGTGTGATCCTTGAGCTGTGTAGGAGGCCTGTGTGATCCTGGCTGAGTGGAGGCTTGTATAGTTTCTGAAGAACACTATATGTGGAGAAAAAAATTCTAACAATATTATGCTCTTTCAAACTATCATTTATTTTAAAAAATTATTTATCTTATTTGTTATTATTTTTTAACTTGACTAAAGAGAGACAGAGGGAAAGGGAAAGTGAGAAAGCAAGCCGCCAGGTCAGGGACTCTAACCGCATTTGGCCATGTGGGAGTCCAATGCCCTTAACCAACATGCCACCTGCTGACCTCCCAACCTATTATTTCTTCACCTACCAATTTTGAGGACTCTGAATGAGATAAAAATGCCATGTTTCACTCCAGCAAATGTAACATCTTTGATCTAGTCAATGGATTGAGGAAATTTTAAATGTTCATAGACTAATGCATGTGAAAATTTAACTATATTTTAGGAAACAACTGAATATGAAAATGTAGGTAACCAAATGATCAAGAGTCACCATAATAGATGTTACTTATAATGTAGTGTTGGAGTAGAAGAGTTTCTGGTTACTGCATCTTAGAAAAAAGTGGCCCGAAATTAGCAACCATTGCAGAAAATCCAAATGTACCAGAAAAAAAAAAATAAAGGACACAGCTCATTAGCTATCTGATCTCAAATAAACAAAGGGTTCCACCGATTTTTTTTTTGTTGTTGTTGAGGGGAAGAGGTAGTTTACAACAAAGGTTTGAGAGTGACAACTTACTGGAAATGAAGTTAAGAATGATGCAGAAATCAGATATGCCACAACAAGATAAGATGAAGTTGAATATAAAAAAAAGAAAACAAAAATTGCTCATATTGTGCCCAAAATATGCCCCTTAATACAGTAATTGGACAACAGCCTGAATCTACAAGTTAACAATATGGTAACTAAACAGTGGAGAAACTGTGTGAATAATATCATTCCATCATCTAACAAATTAATATTGTTTCCCTGTTTTAAAATTTGCCTGAGGACATATACACTTCTTGGAGAAAGAAAGAGTGAAAGTGAGAAACTAAGAAACACCTCTTTGTGGGGAATGACCATGCCACAACCCTCTCTCCTCCACTTCCTCTTTTTGGGATTTTGGGCAGGCATGCACATATGCCTGGTGTTTCTCAAGCTGCTGGGTCCAGGATTTGAATCGCATGGTCGGCCATGTGGGATCCAGCCACCCTAACCACCATGTCAAGGGCTGGTCCATTAATATTAGATTTTATTAAATCATGTATATATATATGTGTGTGTGTGTGTGTGTGTATATATATATATGTATATATATATATATATATATATTAATTATTAAAGACCTTTATTAACAGGTGCTTGCAGTTTGTTGACTTTTTTGAAAAAATCAAGTTGTAAACTTTTATTACAAATTAAAAATGAAGTTCTTAAAAATCTCAACTTGACCAGATATGAAACAATTTAAAAACCTTTAAAGGTGTATTAAGAAAAACCAGGCTTTTTTTTTTTTTTAAAAAAAAAAAAAAAACAAACATGTTTGTCATTACCAAAAAGAGACATCTTTAGGTAAAAATAATAAAAACCCCATGCTGCATAGATAATGCAGATAATTCTAGTTATCTGGTCAACGGGAAAAGCAAGCACTTAAGGTCTTCAGCTCCAATCTTTTGTTCATTTCTTACTGCTGGGATTTCATATTCACTTCTTGTAGGATGACTAAACCGGATGATGATAGAGATGGAAAGCCGGCATTTACTCAGTCCCGCCCTGCTCAGCCTCCGGAGTGGATGAATTCTCAGCTGGTGGATCGGCTGCTTTTGTCTCTTTGCCATCTTGTGGTTTAGGGTTCTCTGGGCGTCTATGGCAGTAATTGAAGTTGCGTCGGTACCGATGTTGAGGTGGCTGCTGACCTTGGGTCTCATCTCCTTGATTCTCCTTATCCTCTTCATTGCCGTCCTCTCTGGGCTGTCTTTGGTGAGGAGGGCCCCTGCGAAATCGTGTTCTATAACCCCAATACATATTCTGCCTCACTGGTCTACCTTGTTCTCCTGCACCTGGTTGTCAGCACCCTCCATCACTTCTCCCTGCACAGGAGGGTTGGAATACTGTGGTCTACGCCCTTAGGGTCTCCGCATGTAGTAAGGGGGGAAACTTCACCTGCGGTAGGGCCGGCGTTGTTGGGCCTGACCTTCGGGAGCGCTCTCCGATCCCTCGTTCTTTTCCCCACTCTCACTATTCTGGTAATTTGGCTGGTAATTGTGTGGAGGACCCCTACCGTGGATAGCATCTATAATGGTTACTGTCTGCTGCATATTTACTGCCTTGAAGTGCAACTCCACCAGGGCCTGTAACATTTGCTGCCGCTGCACCCTTTTCTCCTTCGACAACATCCAACTCCACAGTCTCTCCATCTCCTACACTGCAAAGGTACTTCCTGGGGTTATTCTTCTTTATGGCGGTCTGGTGTACAAATACATCTTCCTTGGTGTCATTCCTGTTGATGAAACCATATCCATTTCTTGCATTGAACCATTTTACTGTTCCCCAAACCGTCGTTGGGATGACCTTCTTGTCCCCGCTGGCAGGCGCCACCGATGTGAGGCCGCCTGGCCACCGCTCTCTGCGCCGCTGCCAGTAGTGCCGGGCTTGGTGCCGGCAGCGCTGAGGGCGAGGGCGGGGGCAGCAGGGATGGGGGGAGGCGGCAGGCAGCTGCTGGGTCTCAGCCTCGCTGCTCATGGTTACGGTGGTGGTGACTGGGGCCAGCTGCGGCAGCTGCGGCACCTCCCGGGGTGTGATGGTAACTAGGCCAGCGGCGGCGGTGGGGCTGCTCAGGGCTCTCTAGGGTCCGCTCTCTGCTCCCGCTACGGATCGAACTCTGTATTTTAAGCTAAAATAAAGTGTTTAAGATATGGACTTATTGGGACCAGCAGTTGGCATAATGGCTATGTCGCTGGACTCCCATGTAGTTGACTGAGGTTCAAGTCTCGGACCCGGTGGCTTAAACTCATGCCAGGTGCATGTGTGTACATGCCCAAGATCCTGAGAGGAGAATGGAGGAGAAGGGATTGCAGCATAGCCATCCCCCCTGGGGAATGATTTCTCGCTTTCTGTATCTCTGTCTCTCTCTGTCTTTCTAGCAAGTGCACGTGTCCTATAGCAAAAAACTCTCAAAAAAAAAAAAAAAAGATATGGACTTATTTTAAAAATTATTTTCCTTTCTTTAGCCATTAAAAAAATTAAAATTAACCTGTTAATTACCATCTCTGAATCAGATAATATAGATTTTAATGTTTTCTTAAACAACTCTAAAGTTTTTATTACTACCACTTTTAGCTTGATTGTTCTGAAAATGGATCAACAATAAGAAAGTTATCCATTAGGCATTGCAGGAGAGTTGAGAGGCATCCAGAGTTAGGAAGCTCAGCTCCAGCGTCTTCCAAATGACACAATAATTTCTTCACAGGCCAAGAGCAACTGTTAATGTCTAGGTGTGTAGTGACTTGACCCACATCTCTTAGATTGCATTGGGACATTTTCTACACCAGTCAGTCAAATAAGTACATACTCATAGATTTGGGAGCTGAAAGCTCTTAGGGTAGGCCTAAAGATAGCCACGTTTGAAGATCTGACTAATGCGTCGGTACCCTACACCCCGTGGCTGCAGTTCTGCATTCCTCAGCTGCAGCTTTGCTGCGAAGCCAGCAGGTGAGGGCAGAGAGGGTAGCAGTTTTGTGGACTAATATTGTCATGGGTTTATAAAACTCCTAATCTATATGCAAAGCTTTTGTGTGCTTCTGTTTTAGTTACATTTCCCCCCTTTTATCCTCTATCACCCTTCGGCTATTACAGAGTTGAGGAGAGAATCCCTCGTGGATTGTGTGAGCTTCAGAAAAATAAAGCAAACAGAAAGACATAAATGATTTGGCTTTCTGTTCATATTGTCTACATGAATATCCACCCACTGCTTTCATTCCACAATGAGCAGGGCCTAATATGCATCCCATTAAGTAATTCAATCATTCTGTTTTGGTCATTATGCAGAATTGACAGAAAGTTTTCCTCCTTCTCCCAGAAATTGCTGATATTCCTTTGGGAGAACTAAATAAAGACACGGTATTAAGAGGAACGTTAAGAAACCTGACAAATGAGAACTACAGACAGCAAAAGTCAGCACATATACAAAGAGAAATGCCTATAACCCCTGTCATTGCATTTTCAAAAAAGTCCCTTTCTCAGATGATGAATACAATGCTCTCACACTTTTTAATGTGTTTTTTCTCATGACATTATGAATTTCATTAAGCGCATTTATAGGCATAGTGGGCTCTTTTATAAAATATCTGAATCACAAGATAGAATATATGTTTTTTTTTTTCTTTTTTGGTAGTTATAAATACAGCATTGAAACATAGCAGTGCTGTAACTATACAGAAATATCTAATAGCCTCCCTAGCTTTGGATCAGAATAGCAAGCTACCACATTATCAGTAGTACAGCAGATACGAAGTGAATATAGTTGTCAGTGTGGCTACATCTTTTTGAGCTTAAAGGAGTAAGAGTATCTTACCCTGCTTCCTCCCCACCCTCAAATAAAATACCCACCAAAGATCAGTTATTTTTCTACATCTTTCTGTGGCATCTTTCTCCCTGCCCCTCCCCCCTTTTTTAGAGGTTTTGCCTTAGGGTGCATGCACTTGCTGGAGAGAGAGAGAGACAGACAGTGAAAAGGAAAATGAGAAATCACCCCCTGGAAGGATGGCCACTCTGCAGTCCCTTCTCCTCCTTTTTCCTCCTGGGATCTTGGACACACAGGCACATGTGCTTGGCATGATTTTCAAGCCACCAGGTCTGGGACTCGAACCGTGGTTAGCCACGTGGGAATCCAGTGATGTGACTGCTGTGCCATCTGCTGGTCTTATGCGGCATCCCTTTTACATCAAAATTCCCTCTTGGGACCAGCAGTTAGCGTAATGGCTATGTCGCTGGACTCCCACGTAGTCGACCGCGGTTTGAGTCCCGGACCCGGTGGCTTAAAACTCATGCCGGGCGCGTGTGTGTGCATGCCCAAGATCCCAAGAGGAGAATGGAGGAGAAGGGATTGCGGCGTGGCCATCCCCCCTGGGGGGTGATTTCTTGCTTTCTGTCTCTATGTCTCTCTCTGTCTGTCTGGCGAGCGCACGTGCCCTATAGCAAAAACCTCTCCAAAAAAAAAAAAAAAAAAAAAAAAAGAAAGAAAATTCCCTCTTAATGTTGTCATCCTCCCGGTTCCCCTTTGTTTTCAAGATCTTCAGTTTTATTCCATTGAGCCCCAATCATGTTTATACTTGACCCTTGTTCTAAGGAACTGCACCATTTTGGGCAGTTGGGCACTTGGTGAATGTTCAATGAATACGTTGGATCTCATCCTCTTTTCTTCCCATTTCTCCAACAGACCATTCTATCTACCAATCTTGCTTTTCTTTTTTTCTTTTTGGAGAGGTTTTTGCTATAGGGCACGTGCGCTCGCCAGACAGACAGAGAGAGACAGAGAGATAGAAAGCGAGAAATCGCCCCCCAGAGGGGATGGCCACACCGCAATCCCTTCTCCTCCATTCTCCTCTCGGGATCTTGGGCACGCACACACATGTGCCCGGCGTGAGTTTTAAGCCACCGGGTCCGGGATGCGTACCGCGGTGGACTACGTGGGAGTCCAGCGACATAGCTATTACGCTAACTGCTGGTCCCTTCCAAGTTTTGACCTCTTCCCTCTGTTTACTTTCAAGACCTGATGGGAGTGGGAGTGGTATTCATGCAGCACTAAAACCTATGGCAGGCAGAATCATGTGAGGAAGAAATAAACTTTTATTTTGTTTAAGCCACTGTTACTTGGAATATATGTTTGCATCCTTTTGTTCTCAACCTAACTGTGAGGTATATCTCATTTATATAGCACCTACTCAGGTTTTAACCAGATTTGTGTTCTGTCTTTTAAAACAGACATTGATGTAAGAAATGTAATTATAGGCACATTTAGTCTTTATATATATATGTATATATACATACTTTAAATATATATATTATTTTTTAGTCGTCAGAGGGTGCACATACTTGTCAGAGAGAAACAAAGAAAGAGAGGAAGAAAGCACCCTCTGGTGGGGCATAGTCATGCTGCAATCCCTTCTTCATCTCTACCCTGTGGGGATTGGGGCATGCACGTGGATACACGCCTGATATGTTTTTCAAGCCACCAGGACCAGAACACAAACTGATGTCAATCATATGGGATCTGGTTTCCATTAACCACTAGACTACAGGGTTAGCCAGATGAGTTTTGTTTTTTTTCAATCTACTATACTTATTTCCTTTTTCTTTTTGTCAAATTTATGACTTTTTTTTTTCTGGTCTGTTATTTTCTGTTTTAAAAGTCGTATATACCTTTTATAGCAGTTTTTAAATGAACACCTTCAAATTCATATTTTTTAATGCCTAAAAGTGATCATTGTATATTTATTATGCATGTACAGAACAAGAATATTTGCATATCTCTACCTTCTTTTTCCTTGTCTCACCACTTTTTATGTTGAGATTATCTTGAATTTAGTTCTAAATTGTTATGTATTTTTCAGTCAGTAGTTACGTAAACTGAATTATCAGTTTTACTAGTTTCTTTGCTTAACGCTTTTTGTCTGCCCTCTCTCCTCTTGATCTTTTGTGTTTTTATCTCTATTCGAGTGTAAAAACATTTTACAATAGTTCATTGTATGCTCGCTTTCTTTCTAGATACTGGGTCAAGACTCACTTTGTATTTCTGGGATTTGGCCTGTAGTATGTACCTTGTAAAAGTTCGCTAAGTGAATGGAAGTTCTACTCCTCCACCTTACTCAAGCCCTATACTTGATCTGCTTTCCTGTGGTTCAAAATGACCTGGTTCCTTCTGGTCTAGATCCTTATTTAGTGCCAGAACCATAAGACTATCTCTTCTGCATGGAATACATGAGGGTGGTTGTCAGAATTGGGAGGAAGCAGAATGGAACTCAGGGCTTATTGTAGTCTGTTGTGTTGCTAATAATGCAAGTATGAATCTGGGTGATTGATAAGAATAGCAGCAGATTTAGTTTGTGGTTTGGGTGGTGACCAAAGTCAAGGGGCCACATCTTGCTGGACAGATGGTACAGGGGCTCAATCAGAGTAGAATGTGTGTCTGTTTTTCTGTTCTGGCCTAATTCCCTCTCCTTATAAGCTCACCAGTATTCAGACTGGATAACCCTATCTAATTCAAATCACTTCCCAAGGACTCACTTCTTTTTTAAAAAATAAAATAGTATATGATGACTTTTTTTTTTTTTTTGAGAAGTTTTCGCTATAGGGCACGTGCGCTCGCCAGACAGACAGAGAGACATAGAGACAGAAAGCGAGAAATCACCCCCCAGAGGGGATGGTCACGCCGCAATCCCTTCTCCTCCATTCTCCTCTCGGGATCTTGGGCACGCACGCACACGCGCCCGGCGTGAGTTTTAAGCCACCAGGTCTGGGACGTGAACCGCGGTCGACTACGTGGGAGTCCAGCGACATAGCCATTACGCTAACTGTTGGTTCCCATATGATGACTTTTATTAAACTTTTTTCCCTCAAATACACTTGGTCAAAGACTATTAACATATGTCTAGTTTTAGATCTTCTTTTTAATATTATTAATTCCATTATTAAGTTTTTTCATTCTGTTGGTCCCAAATCTGATATTTTGCCATTTTAGCTGTATTAAAATAACTATTATTCCTGTTTTTGCTTCTTTCACTAATATTTTCAAATGCCTCCTCTGGTAATTTGTGATTTTTGTCAGTATATAAACTTCCAAATTCTCTCTTCTTAACAAAACAAAACATCTCTTCTTAATTCTGTATCTCCCTCTCTTCCCAAGCTAATTTTCTATAGTTCAGTCATCACCTCCCTATCTTCACATTCTTCATGTCTTGTTATGCTAGTGAATACTCATTGCTTGTGTTCTCACAGAACCCAACTCAATCTGTGACACTACCCAACTACCCATGGTCTCTCCTACTTTCTTTTTCTCAAAATGACCATTTGGTAATACTTTTCCTCTGGATTTTCCTCATTAACCTTTAATTTTTCTATATTGCTGCTGAATCAAAAGTTTATCATTCCATTATTCATTTAATAATACCAGAAGGCAATGAAATATTCAGAGGATTAAAAACAGTTAACCTAATACCCAGAGTCTATAATATAGATTTATAGTTGAATGTTTTCCTACTGAGGTAACAAACAAAAGTCTTCATCTAGGTTTTTATTCTGGCAATTATTTTTAATCTAAGAAATATATTAAAATATTTAAATTGCTTCTCAAATGTAAAATTGTCATGTACTGAGGCCTTAAAAGATACAGCATGACTTCAATCACTTAAAAAATTTTCAAAATTAGAATGCTTTAAGGTTATTGTTCTTCTTACTCTTTCCCCTTTTGCTTTTTTCTCTTTCTCCTCTTTCCCTTCTCCTCCTCCTCCTTTTCCTTTTTTTAATTTCTATTTCTTTTATGCATTCAATCACGTTACTTAGCTTACAAAGTGAATATCCCAACATGTGTACATTTCTCGCCAGTCCAGTTCACCATACTAGAAAGTTATCTTCAGTAGATAATAATCCATTTCTTTTTCACTTAAATGCCTTGCCTCTCTATTTTTCTCCTTAATGTCCTTCCTCAGACTCTACTTCTTCACTTGTCCTCTTCCCATACTGTATCTGGTATTCACAACCATTTATTTAGTTTCTATAACCTTTAGTCATTCAGTTTCGGCCATAGAGTGTGAACACTCGGTATATATTAAGTGGAGATATACAATGTCTCTCCTTCATCGCCTGGCTTGCTTCAATCAGCAGTAAATCTTCCATATTCATTTACTTTCTGTCAAAAGTCAGGGTCTTGTTGTTTTTTATGGCTGAGTAGTATTCCATAGAGTTTATGTGCCACAGTTTTTCAATCCATTCATCTGTCTGTGGGCATTTGGGTAGGTTCCATGTCTTAGCAATTGTGAATAATGCCACAATAAACATAGATGTGCAAGCTCTTCTATGATTAAGAACTTTTCTGTCCTTTGGGTAGATACCAAGAAGTGGGATTGCTGGATAATATGGTAGTTATATTTTTAGGTCTTTGAGGAATCTCCAAATTGTTCTCCAGAGTGACTGGACCAATTTACATTCCCACCAGCAGTGTAGGAGAGTTCTTTCACCACACTCCCACCAGCACTTACCTTTTTTTTTTTTTTTTTTTTAAATCTTATGTCATTCGGACCGGGGTCAGGTGGTATCTTATTGTGGTTTTGATCTGCATCTCCTTTACAATGAGGGATGATGAGTGTTTTTTCATATGCCTTTTGGCTATTCATATGTCTTCCTTAAAGAGTAGTTTTTTCAACTCATTCTCCTATCTTTTAAAAGGGTTAATCATCTTTTTTCGGGACAGCTGCTTAAGTTCCTTGTGTATTCTGGTTATCAGTCCCTTATCTGATACATAGTTTACAAAAGTATTTTTCCATTTTGAGGGCTGTCGATTCACAGTAATTACTGTGTCTTTTGCCATGAAGAAACTTCTTAATCTGACATAATCCCACTTGTCTATTTTTGGGATTATGACTGTGCTTTGGGGGTCTTATTTAAGAAGTCTTTGCCTACCCCAATGTCTCCTAGAGTTTCCTCAGTGTTTTCCAGGAGCAGTTTTATAGTTTGAGTCTTAGGTTTAGATCTTTGATCCACTTAGAGTTGATTTTTGTCAAAGGTGAGAGGTAGGGGTTCAGTTTCATCTTTCTGCAGGTGGATATCCAATTTTTCCAGCGCCATTTGCTAAAGAGCTTTTCCTTTCCCCACTGGATTGACTGGTACTCTTTGTCAAAAATCAGTTGGCTGTATGTCTGGGAGTTTATTTCTGGGGACTCCATTCTGTTCCATTGGTCCACTTGTCTATTTCTGTGCCAATACCATGCTGTTTTGATTACCACAGCTTTGTAGTATAGGGCTGACTTCTTAATTCCATAGACAGATTAGGCCCCACCTTCTTAATACCTTCACAATGACTCACCAAATTAAACATGTAATTTTTGGGAGATACATTCAAATTATAGCAGTGCTCAAGCATACCTCCTGAGAATAAACATGTTCACCCAGTCAATTGACTTTGGTTAGTTACTAGCATTTATTTCCCTAGGCATTTATATGAATGGTGACACAGAATATTTTATAAGGTTGAGATGGTAGAGGAATAGGAGCACCAATGGAGGAACAGCTGTATATTGAATATTAACTTGCCAGTATTAACTTTGAGAATGGAGAGAATGCACATCTCAGGTTTTAGATGTGGGAATAATTTTCAGAAGAGGCATGTGTATATATGTGTGTATTTAGCCATATAATCTAGATATAAGAGTCAAAATAGGAGTGTTCCATGAAGAGTATTATATACTGATTTGTCCTGCCATGTTGTAATTTTATTCACCAAGTAAATATCATACCCTTTCTTCAAACTCCTGGATTTGTTGGCAAGTTTACCCCAGGCCTATATTTTATGTTGACTAAATTTAATTTTATTACTTCATCACTCAAGATACCATACTAATTTTTTTCCTCTTTGGTTTACACTTTGAAAGCATTTATTTATTTATTTTAAATAATTCATTTAATTTTATTTATTATTATTTTTTAATTTGCTAGAGGGCGTGTACACTCACTAGAGAGAGAAAGAGAGAGAGAAAGTGAGAAAGCAAGCCTTCAGGTTGGGGACTTAAACTATGGTTAGCCATCTGGAAGTCCGGTGCCTAAACCACCATGCCACCTGCTGGCCCCGAGGGCATTTATTGTTTATCATCATGGCTCCCTAGCTACCTTGGTTGTTGTTTGGCCAGGCAGTTTATCCATAATTTTAATTTGTATAGTTGTTTGGCTAGGTAGTTTATCCCCAATTTTAATTTTCATACTCATTATCTCTTTAATTCAGCATTGTTATTCTTACTTTTCTTTTTTGCCTTCTCTGGCTATGTCAATGTAATGTCAAGGTTTGTTTCACAGGTTGTAAGAGTTCTTTGACCAGTCGTATTCTAGTACATTTGAGCTACTATAACAAAATACTATAGATGGGTGACCCACAATCAACAGAAATGTCTTTCTTATACTTCTGGAGACTGGCAAGTCTGTGATCAAGGCACCAGCAGATGTGGTCTCTGACTAGGGTCTGCTTTCTGTTCATAGATGTTGTCTTACAGTTGTGTGCTCATATGGCAGAAGGATGAAGCAGCTCTCTGGGACCTCTTTTATAAAAGTGTACTGGCGCATTCATGATTATTTTACTCTCAAGGCCTAAACATCTCCCAAAAACCCCCTACCTCCTTACATCATCAACTTAGTGATAAACTAACTTCTTTTTCTTTCTTTCTTTCTTTCTTTCTTTCTTTCTTTCTTTCTTTCTTTCTTTCTCTCTCTCTCTCTCTCTCTCTCTCTCTTTCTTTCTTTCTTTCTTTCTTTCTTTCTTTCTTTTTTAAAATATGTGGTCCTCTTTTTTGTAAATAAAGAATTATTATTATTGAACTTTATTTATTTATTTAAATTTGACCTGAGAGGGACAGAACAAAGGAGAGAGAAAGAGAGAGAGGGACGGAGGGATGGAAGGAAGGAGGGAGGAAGATATCTATATCTATATCTATATCTATATCTATCTATTTATCTCTCTCTCTCTATATATATATATATAGAGAGAGAGAGAGAGAGAAAGCCACCAGGTCCAGAACTCGAACCACAGTTGGCCATGTGGGAGTCCAGTGCCCTTAACCACCATGCTATGTGCCGGCCCCTAGTGATGAACTTTCAAAACATGAATTTTGACTGTACTCAAACATTCAGACTATAGTAAAACCTTTTTGTTTTCCTATTTCTTATGGTAGAAATTACTTCCAGGGATCATGACAATGTTGTCACTTGGGAGGATTAATTAGGACTTTCATGTAGATCCCTGTATTTTAGGAGAATCCTGCAAGTCATTCTGGGGTAGATGAGGAAGACCTGAGATGAAGTAAATTCAACCAGCACCAAGATGTTTCCTTTTCCTCCTTTCCTTTCTCTACCATCCCCACCCCTTATTTGTCCATTTGTGCTGCTGGAATGGAATACCTGAGACTGGGTAATGTGTAAAGAATGGAAATTTATTTCTGACCATTCTGGAGGATGAGGAGTCCAAGACTGAGGTCTGGTATATGACGGGGGCTGTTTCTGCTTGTAAAAAAAAGTGCCTTAACGCTGTGTCCTCTTGAACTCTCGAAGTGTGGATTACATGACAGAGATAGAATTTTTTTTTTTTTTTTTTTTTTTTTTTTTGAGGTTTTTTGCTATAGGGCGCATGTGCTTGCCAGAAAGACAGAGAGAGACAGACAGAAAGCTAGAAATCACCTCCCGGGGGGATGGCCATGTCACAATCCCTTCTCTTCCATTCTCCTCTTGGGATCTTGGGCACGCATGCACTTGTGCTCAATGTGAGTTTAAGCCACGGCATCCAGGACTCGACTACATGGGGATCCAGCGACATAGCCATTATGCCAACTGCTGGTCCCAAAGTAGAAGTTTAAAAAGGCATGAATTGCCTCTGTAAAACCCTTTTATATGGCACCTAATCCCATTCATGAGGAAGGAACCCTCAAGGTCCTATTTCCTTTTAAGGGCCCTATCTATGAGTACTATCTCATTGACAACACCTAAATTTTGGAGGGAACAGTTCAAACTATAGCATTACCCTCCTTTCTTGCTCAAGACCCCTTGGGACCTAGGAGAGGACATATACATAGTCAGGTATCTGAAGCCTCAGGGAGTAACTGATTTTCTGTTCTTAGTAATCATCAGCACTTACCTTCGTCACCAACAGAAGACCACAGAGAAAGCAAGCCGGGTTAGGACTTTCTGAAGGAGGCTATGGACACGGGGCGTGTGGGTGTGAAATGCTTCTCATCAGAGTTGCATGTTTATACCTGCAATTAATAGCCCACTAGTTGACTGAATTCTTGCCTTTCTCTCTGGAATGCAAAGTCTCTGAACTGTGTAAAAGATTCAAACATTTTAAATCTATACTCACATGAGATTTCACTCAGAATAGGCCTTTATGAATATTCATGTTAAAGTATTTAGCCTTAGGGTGTGAAATATTAATCTCTTACCTGAGTTTTACATCTAATTCTTTTTCAATGACACAGAGAAAAATTAAATGTTACCTGCCACCAGGGGCATCATTAGGATGAGCTCTTTGGGTTTGAAGCTCTGAAAGAACTCATAGTCTTAAATAGGTTTTTGTTCTTTCCCATCACTCAACAGGACAATTTACAAAGATATTACCATTATTTTTTGTTCAATGGTGACCTCCTATTTATCCAAATTTGACAAGCAAATAATATTAAAAGTCATTTTCTATTGTAGTAAATATGAACAGTACAAGCTTTCTGGTGTAATAGAATTTGTTATGGGACCAGTGGATGGCATAATGGTTGCATTGCTGGACTCCCACATAATTGACCACAGTGTGAATCCCAGAACTGGTGGCTTAAAATTCACACCAGGCATGTGTGTGTGTGCATGCCCCAAATCCAGAGAGGATATTAGAGGAGAAAGGATTTCAGCATATCCACCCCCCCTGGGGGGGGGAGTGAGTTCTCGCTTTCTGTCTCTGTCTCTCATGTGCTTTATGGCAAAAATCTCTCTAAAAATAAAAAAAAATAGAATTCGTCATGAAGGGCTGTGTTGAAAAAAACAATGCTTATCAATGCAAACTATGGAGAAGGTAGACTCACTGGGTTGAATGAGCAGTGGAAAGAAGTATTCTAAATTGAGCAGGAGAAATGAAGAACTAACATTGGATTATGTTTCTTTACTGTGCATTTTTATTTGTATTTTGTTTTTTGGTGATTAGTCTGAGAGTCAGATGGGTTTTTCTAAAGAGGTGGGATATCTTCAGAGTGGAGGAGAAATAGAATTTTTAAGAAAATTGCTGTCTTGGCTAGCAAGTGGCATAGAGGTTAAGGTGTTAGATCTCATCTGGCCAATGCTGTGGTTCAAGCTGCTGGATCTTGAAAATCACATGGTGGGGTAGGGGGAGGCTGATGGTGTGGTGGTTGAGGCACTGGACTCCCATGTAGTCGACCGTGGTTCAAGTCCTGGACTGGTGGCCTGAAACTCATGTCGGGTGCGTGTGCATGTGTGTGCTTGGTTGCATGCATGTGTCTGTAAAATCCCAAGAGGAGAATGGAGAAGAAGCAATTGTAATGTGGCCATCCCCCCCCTAGGATGACTTCTCATTTCTGTCTCTGTTTCTCCAGCAAGCACACACACTCTATAGCGAAAGTCTCTCTCTCAAAAAGACAAAAAACAAAAACAAACCACACTGTGCAAGTGTGCGTGTGTGCCCAAAAGTCAGAGAGGAGGCTTGAGGAGAAGGGATTATAGTGTAGTCATTCTTCTTTGGAAATTATTCTCACTTTACTTCTCTCTCTCTCTCTCTGCTGATTGTATGCATCCTATTAAAAAAACTAAAAAAAAAATTTTTTTTCTGTCTTAACCACCATGCTACCAACTGACCCAATGAACTTCTTAAATGCTAAATTAAAAAATATATATACCTTTAAGACTTTTTCTTTTTTAAGTTTAGTTAATTTGTGATAAAGAGCAAGTACGTGAATATGAGTAAGAGAAAATGAGAGGGAGAAACACACCATCTACAGAGTCTCATCTCACCACAGTCTCCTTTCTGCAGCCCTTTAGCTGATCAAGACCTTGGGAATATGTGCATGTACCCCATGTTTTCAGGCCAACCTGGGAATCCTAACCCTGAGACAGCCATGTGGCTTCTAGTACTGCTGTTGAGTTTGTTATCAACTGTATCTCCAGGCTGGCTGACATCTATTATTATTTTTTATTTGTAGGATGAATTCTAGAAATGGAATTGCTTAATCAGAGTATATACATTTTAACACATTAGATCTATATTGTTGAATTGCCCTGCAGAAAGATTGTTCCAGTTCATGCTTCTATACCCTCTCTAAAGCTGGTTATCATCATAAAAATATACACTTGCAAATTTTATAGGGGAAACTAGTACCTTATTGCTATTTTTAATTTAAACTGACTTAAAATACTACCTTAATCTCATATGAAATGTATTTTTTTAAGGTAATTATTTCTTGATGAAGAATAAAAGAGCAAAAGAAAAATCTTCCATTCCCTTTTACTGGAAGGAGATAGAATCCCTTCAAAAGAAATGATTATTTCATGTCAAGGATTAGTAATAATTCCCTAGTTGTGGAAATCATTGCATTGGTAGGGCATCCCTCTCTTGAGACACAGATCTTTTCCCACATCTTTTTGTTGTAATTAAATTCATTGTGAAGGGATTTTACCTGTACATAATTCAGCAAATTTACATTTAAAAAATTAATTGCGAATTTGTAGAGTGATAGTATCCCATGAGCTTAATGACTGTGATAGTATGATTTGGGGTTATAATTAAGAATTGAATGGGTGGCCTTGGGCATACGCTAACCAAGAATAAGTAGATTACTTTCATCTATTGGGTTTAATTCTAGGTGGAGAGAAGAATGTCAGATAGCATGAAAGGATAATAGTCTAACCAATAAACCGTATTTATATTCTTCTAGAAAAACTGATATTATAGTAACGAAAATGTTAGTTGGGGCTGCAGTATTCACTAATAAAAGTTCACTAACATGTACATGAATTGACCTCACTGGCTCAATTTTGAACTCTGCTAAGAGGTTATATCCATTTATTTTGGCAACTTAAGTTAGAGGATCAGAGTGGGTACTGGGAATTCCAATGAAAAATTGTAGCCTGAAGGCATTCTGCTTGTTTCTACTTATTTAAATGCTACTGGAAGTCTGCCTGTCTTCACTCACACTTACTCCAGAGACTATAATAGATACTGGGCAAAAAATGTGATTCCATTATTCAGTTTGTTTATCACTTTTGTTCTAAGGCTCTGATTGTGATTTCTTAGGATGATTATTGTGTTTGTTACTCTTACTTACCTGTTACAAACTTTTGTTGTTGTTGTTGTATCTCCCATCTTAAGCACATTATTGCCAGATTAAATGTACTGAAAACATTGATTTTGCTAAATTATGTGCAAGTAATATCCCATCATGCCAAAACCCTGTTTGAAATCTTGAGTAGCTGTTCTCGCCTGTGGAATTGTAGTGACCATTTATCTGCCAATCAAAGCCTACTGTCAGGGCGGGGCCTTGGTGCAGCTGTAGGAAATGATGTTCTGTAGGGCTGACCCACGTGGGAAGAGTCTAGGTTCCCATCCAGAGATCTTACGTACAATATATCAGACATGCGATATTGAGACTCTGTTGGTGGTGGTATCTTTCTGTCTCTGTCACTCTCACTCATGGAAGGAATAATTAATAAAGGTGGGGGAAAAAAAGGCCCATTGCCATGATAGCCATTGCCTGCCTTTTCAGTTTCATCTTTCGTGACTTACCTACAGTACTTTGTATACGAATACAAAATACTTTCCTGTCTTTTTGTCTTTAGAAAAGCTTCTCTCTCAACTCATAATATGCGTTCCCTTTATTTGTGCAGAGAATCTTGGAATGTGAGGGTCGGGAGACTTTCAGCATTCGTGCTTTGAAGACCTGAACATACATTCCTACCTCTGATGTGTAGTTGAAATAGTTGTTTTCCTATACTTTTCTGTGTACTTTTTTCATATTCCCTTTAAAACAGCATTGACCACATTCTGTCTTTTTAACAGTAGCTTGTGTAAGCTGTCTTACTGCCTGTCATAGATTAAAAATTGCTTAGGATCAGGGATGGGGTTTTATTTATTTCTTTTTTAAATTCTTATACTACCTAGCACAGTACCAGGCATACATTAGGTTATCAATAAATACTTGATGCACTGAGAAAGTGTTGGCACATTACTATTATTATTATTATTTGGAGTGGTTTTTGCTACAGGGCGCATGTGCTCACCAGAAAGATAGAGAGAGACAGAGAGACAGAAAGCAAAAAATCCACCCCCTGGGGGAATGGCCACAGCGCAATCCCTTCTCCTCCATTCTCCTCTCAGGATCGTGGGCACTCATGCACACACTCCTGGCGTGAGCTTAAGCCACCGGGTCCGGGACTCAAAACTGCGGTCAACTACGTGGGAGTCCAGCGACATAGCCACTACACCAACTGCTGGTCCCAGTATTAGTATATTTTAATGTGATTTTGTGAGTATTTAATTAGATAAATGATAAATTTTTAGGAAAATGGTAAATTTTGAGAACTCATTGTATAGCTCTGGTCTATTTTTTAAAATAGAAGTTTGAAAATTTTTACTTTTTAAAAACTATGATAAGGCTTCTAGTTTACTCACAAAATACTCTGGAGAGAACATTACCACTCTCATCTAGCAACATTTAAGTCTGATCTGAGAGATGTCAGTGAACATAAACCATGTGAATTTTCCACTCACCCAGTTTCTTGATTCTGTCAATGTTATATCCCATCATGCCCATGTTATGTCCCATCATACCCACAGGATTTGAACCTCAAGCATTCTTTTCCTCTTCCTTATGATCACCCAGCCAGTATAGTTAGTTAATCTTTTCAGACAACAGTTTATGGATTCATTGCTTTCTCCTAGCTCAGTCTGAATCACTTTAACATCCACCTGATGGCCTCATGCATCTCCATCAGAGTACTGGAAACACTCTCTTCAGATTAATTGCAGAAATGCCATCACCAAACACCTACCCAGGTACTCCTTGTTGTTTCCCATGGATGAAATCCAGATTCTAGCTTTGTAGTGGACTTGCTAATCTGTTTTCATTTTACCTGTGCCTTCTTTCATTTTATCTTGCCTTCTTTGATAATAGGTGCTTTTGACTTAGAGAACCATGACTTAAGCGTCTTTCAATTAAACATGCTGAGTTTTTTTATAAGCAATCCCCAGTTTGTGCTGCATGGAGCAGCCTTTTCCTCCTCTCTTGTACCAAGTACTAGTTCCTTTCAGGAAATCTCTCTGGCCTCCCCTCTCTTGCCCATCCATTTGTTATTGGGTCTATTTTGCCCATTTGGGCCTTGCTGCTCAGTTATTGTTAAGTACCTAGTCTCCCCAAATGTTCTGTACTCTTGCCCATGCTGGTACTTGAGAAAATAACTAAGGATGTTATGCAGGAATCATAATTTGTGTTCCTTTCATTTTGCCTGTTGCTTAGCACCAGGCTGGGGATGCTTAGTGAATAGCTAAGTGCCTCTACCTTGGCAAAAAGCTCTGTCTTCAGTAGATCATACTATCTTTCAGAAGTTTTAAGACATTCCCATAATTGTTTTACCTATGATATAATGTTTTTTCCCCCTTCCCTCCGTCTTATAAAATCCTTAAAAGAAAAAGGAAAAAAGAAAGAAAGAAAAACCCTTTGGATTCTACTTTAGCACTTTTCATGCGATCATTTCAGGACAGGCAGTAAGTAAAATGAAATTTAGCATCTTCTCACAGATAGCCAGGACAGATTTGTTCCTAAACTACTGACTGGAGTTGGGTTTTGAACGTGCTGCTTTGGGTCTCCTGCCCCTGTCTCCTTGCATCTGTTAAAACCAATATCAACACACTTTCTTAAAAATAAAACATAACAACCTAAAGCAGCTTGGGGCTTCTCTGATTTTACAGCAGTTGCTGGTGGGATTTGGATGTTCTCTGTTCCAGGCTTGCCCTGCCCAGGTGACAATGCGCAATGGCCTCGCCACATAGATATTGGTTTATTCTCTAGGCAGAATTATGGAAACAGGACTAGGGCTTCCTGTTAGCCACTTTGAAAACTCTGTATTAGTTATTTAAAATATATTTATTTATAGTATGTATAAGTATTATTAAAAACTAATCATCATTTTTTTCTCTTGTCCCAAATTAGATGATTTCTTGCAGTATAACACCTGATTTAGCTCTACTTTGTTAATTTAGATTTTGCATTTTATTTTGGTATAACATTTAACAGCTAGTAAACTTCTGTGAACATCAGGGCATCCAACCATGATAGTAAATCATACATACCATCGTAAAAGCCATCTGCTAGTTTTAAAAAGCCATCATCATATTTGTATGGATAGAAAACTCTGTATTTTCTCCACAAGAGGGCAGGAAAGTCTGGGCTGTAAATATAATTTTTCAAAAAAAAAGTATTGGAAGAAATACTTTACTTTCCACACATACTTTTTAAAATATAAAAAATTTCCTCCTTTAAAACAATTGCCACAAATTAATGACTTTTAAAGTTTTGTTGATTTTTTTTCTGAACAGTTGCTCTTGGGTATTGCTCATCACTTTTCACTTCTCCAGATCCTAATCTGATATACTAATTGTTGGATTCAGGGCTGCTGTATGTACTACCATCATCAGTGACCAAAGCAGTTTGTTTTCGTTGACTTATGATATTAGACCCTTAAAACATACATAAGGAAAGAAAAAAATCCCAATCTTTCACCAGATGTTTCTGCCAATGAAAAAATATAACACCTGTATCAAAGAAAAGAAAAATCACATATCAGATTTGGGCCAGTTTTGATCCAACAGACACATTTCTACATTCTCTTGCTTATATTAATTTTTATTATTCACAGCTTCCCACTGGCTCCCACTCCCACACTTCTTTTGTCCTGTTTTTGTTTTGCAAGATTTAAATTATAGGCCATGCTACAAAACCTATCTAAATCTGTGATATCAAAAACAAAATGCTTCTCTCTTCTGGTGATCACAACAGGGTTGGCTTACGATGTTAGATCTAACTGCTCATATAACAACAGGGTATGCAAGCAAGGGAGGAGACGTCTGACAAATTCAGTTTATTTTCAAAAAAATAATAGAGTTGGTGAAATATTTGCAGGATTTAGATTTGGGGGTTGAGTGCTCCTTGAATACCCAGTACCGACTAAACATTTTTCTTTCCTTTTTTTTTTTTTAAAAAAAAAGCTAATAGACTATATGAAATATAAATTGTGTAAAACAGCAAAGCATTAAGACTCAATTTTTGTTTAAGGCCGATAGTGATTTCCCCCCTGTAGGGCATGAAATTAAAATGTGAGCAGAGAACCAGATGATTGCTTCAGTACAGTATTTTCAATGGTGGTTGTCCTCTTAAAATAGTTAGTGCTGCTAAAAGGAGTGAGATAGAACAATATAGGTGGCAAAAGATTGATTCAAAGAGGATGTTTATACAGAAAAATTATTGACAGCTACAGACATAATCAGTTGGCACAAGCATAGCAGTTGGTGGTAGGCATGGCAAAAAGTTAAGAGAAAGATATCGCAGAAGTAACATGAGGACTTTCTGTGCTGGTGAGATGCAAGTGTAACTAATATCACTGACTCACCATTCCAGAAACATGAGAAACATGGCCACACATGTGTGCTGTTTTTTATAATATGGCTACCCAGAAACATACAAGTCACTTGGCACTACTCCTTTAAGTAGCACGGTGGTTTGTAGCTTTAGAAAAGGTTTATTTTAAAAAGCTCTTATTGTTGGGACTAGCAGTTGGCGTAATGGCTATGTCACTGGACTCCCATGTAGTCAACCACGGTTCAAGTCCCGGACCCGGTGGCTTAAACTTATGCTGGGTGTGTGTGCATGCGTGCCCAAGGTCCAGAGAGGAGAATGGAGGAGAAGGGATTGCATTGTGGCCATCCTCCTGGGGGGATGATTTCTCACTTTCTGTCTCTGTCTTTCTGGTGAGTGCACACGCCCTATAGCAAAAACCTCTCATGGGTTTGGGGGAAAAAAATTAAGTTGTAGATCATTTAGTAGTCTTAAAGTTTATTTCAACCCTGTGAGCACCGTATGTCACAGCCTGTCTTCCTTTCAAAACACAGATAGGGAGAATCATCTGTTTTTCTTTAGAAGTTATGTAATGGCAATATACATGTGTATATGTATGGGCGTATCTGTCTATTATTTACATATATATGTGTGTATATGTATATATATATATGTGTGTGTGTGTGTGTGTGTGTGTGTGTATATATATATATATATATGTATATTTCACTTTTCCTTTACATTATAACTCATTTTTGCCTAAACTTAACATGATTAGTCTTGGTTGAATAAGCGAAATCACAGCAATTTTGGCTTCCTTTCAGCAGACAGCCTTTTGTGGAGGGAAAAATGACAGAGTGGACTAAGAATTCCATAGCACAATGTGAAGAGGAATGCACTAAACAGACTTTACCCGAAGGAAACATCAGGAAAACATCTTATTATAAGATATATATTTAATATGTTTTTCATATTTGGAAAGAAAAGTTAATGTCTGGGAATGTCTTTTGATTCACTGGCCAGGAGAATTTGTGTTGTTCTACATTCTTCTCTCCCCTTGCCCCCAAAGTCTTTAGATTAGAAATGATTTATTTACAGAGAAAAGAATGGTACTTTGATATACTATACTAATGTTAAACATTTATGGGGTTTAAAAATATTTATGAATGTGTAAAAGTTATTAAAGTAAATGTGTTTTAGGTTACCTTGTGATCAGGTATAGTATGAATACAAAACCAGGATATTTTAAAAGAGAAAAAGAAAGATAAAGAGAAAATACACATGAGTAGATTTATAAAGTTTAATAATGCTAGTATGTGCATATGTCTATTTTGTATATAATTTAAAATACATAATCCTGTAAAATGTAGACTTAATATACATAGATACATTTTTAGAGTTAGGAAAAATTATAATGGTAAAGCTCTGAGAAAATTTCATTATAACTCTTTATTCCTAGTCACTCAAAAATATAATGAAAAATTTTCTTTTTCAATAAAGAAGTCCATAATTTGCTCTTTATGAAAAAACTTTATCATTTGGAGAGTATTGGACTGCTTTTTTTGAGGACAGTACTAGGGGAAGAGAATTTTTATTTGCTCTATATGATTTTTCAAGCCTTATATTAGTTTTAAGAAAAATGTTAAATAAATGCACATGAAATTGTACATACTGGGACCAGCAATTGGTGTAATGGCTATGTCACTGGACTCCCATGTAGTTGACCGTTGTTCGAGTCCCGGACCCGGTGGCTTAAACTCACGCTGGGCGCGTGTGCGTGTGTGCCAAAGAGCCCGAGAGGAGAATGGAGGAGAAGGGATTGCGGTGTGGCCATCCCCGCTGGGGGGTGATATCTCGCTTTCTGTCTCTCTGTCTCTCTCTGTCTTTCTGGTGAACGCATGTGCCCTATAGCAACCCCCCATCCAAAAAAAAAAAAAAAAAAAAAAAAAGAAATCACACATACCAGTAGGACACAAAAAGAGAGGCTATGAAATAATTTAAGTTAATCTAAAAGTAAAATTTTCTTCTATATCTTAACATCTTTTTACTAAAAGCATCTACAGTGTTTAAAAGAATAAATGACTTTCTAGCAACTTTAATAGTACACCTAACCCAAATTAAGCATGATAGTTTTTTAAAAGTTTGTCAAAGAAATCAGAGACCTCAACATTTATTATTTGAAAATAACAAGGTTTCCATTCTTCTTAGTTTTCTCTTTGTATCTGAGATTTGTAAGCATAAGCATAAAAATATATCTTGGTCTTTTGTGATAATCTGAAGAGGCCCAGAGAGGTGAGGATACCAAACCAAATATGTTAAAGACGTATTTTCCTTTCCTGGGCTGGCCCAGTGGCCTGGTAGTTAAGAAAGCTGGATCCCACATGGCTGACCACAGTACAGATCCTACTCCTGCAGTTTGAAAATCATGGCTGATGCGTGTGAATGCATGTCCTAAATCCCAATAGGAAGGAGAAATGGAGGAGAAGGGATTGCAGCATGACTATGCCCTGGGGTATTTTCTCTTCTCTTTCTCTCTGTATTTCTCTGGCAAGCACATGTGGCCTCCAGTAATTAAAAAAAGAAAAAAAAAAAGAAAAAGGAAGATATGTTTTCCTGCTTTGCTTTTTTTTTTTTTCCTGCCCAGATCCCTGTTGTGACTTTACGATTACCAGGACCCTAAAAAATGAAAACCTCACAGATCTGCTTTCACTGTGGTCTGAGAGCTGAACACTTTCCTGGAATAGCTGAACATCTTTATGCACATCGTTATAATTTTACCACCTTGAATTCTTTCTAGGCTATTGTTAATGGCTGAACACATTAGAGAATTTTTCACATACATCTAGGACTGTCATGATCACTTAGTTTATGTAGGAAATGAAGATTTAATTTTAATCCCCTTATTGGGGGTAGGGAACAAGGGAGGAAGGACCCCCAACTCAGTCTATGGTTTTATGCTTTTCTTTGGTGCAATTGGTGTAGTGTATACATTTTAATTCTCTCAGAAACGAGTAGGACATGCAAGGTAGGTTTTTAAAATTGATATTTTAACTATATAAAGATTCACCACATGATTTAGTTTATCAGAGTTGTAAAAATCTGTGTGTATAAATTTACCAATTTCTTCTAAATCTGCCTTGTATATTTAGTAATATAGCCATTTTAAAACAAAGTTATACACTATTTTTCTATGAGTGAGAGAGATGAAGAGAGAAAGGGAGAAGTCACCTCCAACAGGGTGTAATCCACCCCAAGCCTCAGCCAGCCCTGAATCATGGGCACATGCGTGTCTGGTGTACTCAGAGATTCCGTGGAAGTGAGTCTGCAACCTTCTCATGTGGGTCAGCTTCATAGAGCATTGTGTTTTAGTACTGTGCCACCATCTGGTCCCCTAGGTTAGCCATTTTTTATTGTAGTTAATGGTCAAGATAGATAATCACATTAACTTAAATTCATGAAGCTAAACATTGATACATTACTTATATGTAATCTACAATGGATATTCAGACCATGAATTCTCTCATATGTGGCCTTTTTATCATTTCTTTTTCTAATTCTGGAGTCAGTTTGGTGTTACCTTTTAAATTTAGGTGTCCTGTAAGACCAAGTCATTGTTAATTGAAAAATTCCACTCCAGCTTTTTACTCCCAATACCCAATCTTTATCTACTGGACTAGGGACTTGAGAGCAAGTTTAATTTTTTCTTATTTTTGCCTACTTATGTGTAGCACATGTTGATTGTGTTACATGTATCTTCTTTGTCTGTTGCTATTTCCAAATACTTCTGAGTGAGTCTTCTATGTATTGAATATGAATTGAAAGATTTTATCTTTATCCTGCATCTTCAGTTAAGACTTCAAGTCAGGGGAACCAGCAGTTAGCATAATGGCTATGTCGCTGGACTCCCACGTAGTCGACTGCGGTTCGTGTCCCGGACCCGGTGGCTTAAAACTCACGCTGGGTGCGTGTGCGTGCGTGCCCAAGATCCCGAGGAGAATGAAGGAGAAGGGATTGCGGCGTGACCATCCCCCCTGGGAGGTGATTTCTCACTTTCTGTCTCTATGTCTCTCTCTGTCTGTCTGGCGAGTGTACGCGCCCTATAGTGAAAACCTCTCAAAAAAAAAAAAAAAAAAAAAAAGAGAGACTTCAAGTCAAGTAGCAGAGGGATTTTTCTCTCTTTTGCAGCCTTGGAGGGGGCCCTAATGAAGTAAGAAGAGTTAAGGTCATATATTTTAAAATAGTAACAGCTATGTAGAGTCACATGGATGGAGCACTTGGTGTAACATACTCTTATTTAATCTTAAAAAGAAATTCATGGGGTTTTAAAAATTCATCATGGCTTACAACACCAGCATTTTCTAGCCTTTGCCTATTTCCACCACTTGTCACCACTTTTGCCCACTCAGCTTTTTACATTTCTCAAAGGATTGTGTTCTTTTCTATTCTAGGTCTACTCACATGGTCTTTGTCTGGAAATTTATCTTAGTATTCCTAAAAAGGGAAGATGAGAGTTAAAAGGGCCCTGGGAGAAGTTTGTGTGTAGTTCTTGTCGATGTTGTATGTGTATTTTAACGACAGCCATGTATTTACTGTAAAAGCAGAAAGATCCAAGGAGATAGGATGAAGGTACAGAGGAGAAAGATTACTGATGCAGGAAGGTTCCTGAAGAGGAGGGTGAAGAGGAGATACAGGATACAGTGAAGAGACAACATTTTTGCAGCCGGGAACATTCATTAGCAGGTGTGAGAGACGTTCAGGGAGTTTGGCTCTGCTACCTTCAGTATTTTCACTGTTAAATCGGAGTCTCAGGCATTTGTTTGGATGCTTAGTGTGAGGAAGGTAATGGTGGAATGGAGGATGGATGATGGGGCCAAAGCGTAAGATTGAGGAATCTAGGGACAGAGGATACCTGTGCCTTCATTTTTATGCTGAAGTCCTGAAATCATTATAATTCTAGAGTTGCCTTGCAGTAGCAAAGTACAGAAGCTAAAGAAGTATCTATAGGGTGCCTGAGAGAGTCCCAGGGATCCTGGCTTATTGGGGGAACAGTAGAGTTTCTTATGTGGCTAGAGTGGCATATGTGTATTTTTCATGGGGCTTATGGGAATGAGGAAGGAGCAACGACCTATGAGAGTCACCAGACAGAAATGAGAACATTTTAGAGTACCCAGCCTGATGGATAAAACTGATGACCCAATTGCCATCCTCTATGTCCCACTCTTGTCTAAGAGCCCTAATGGGAGATGATAAAAATCAGGCAACATGAAGGATTTTCTTCTGAACCCTAAGAAAACATAATTGGCTTATAAATAACAGAAAATATCTTACGAGGCATACCCTAGTTCAGTTATCTCTTAAATGGGAAACACTTCTAAATATTAGTGTTACAAGGATTGAATTCATTGAGAAATTTCCACTGAGAATTGGAATTGAAAGAGATGTGCAATGATAGAAATGGAAATCTTTCTCTTATGAGCCTTTGGAATATAGGCCTTTTTACTTTCCAATAATTTTCTGCCTGGAGCACTGACATGTCTAATTAATAATAATATTCTATTAAACAGTATGATTAATCTGAGAGATCATTATGCACAAGTAGATTAAAAAAGCAACCTAAATCCCCTTGGTCTGATTTAAGATAAAATAAACCTGAATTTCTTACCCAGAGAGTTTTTTCTTCTTATGATGTAACTCGAGGGTACATTTTATTTCTGTGATTCTTTTGGTGTGTGTTCTTTATAATCTGTGAATTTAATAGAGACTTTTAAATAAATGGGATCTATTCACTTAACTCCCCCCCCCCATTTAAACATTGTTTTATGTTAAGTATTTGCTTATTGATATTATTTTTGTAGAATACATCAGTTATATACTGTCTTTCTGTTGTTGGTTTTATATGGGGAAGAGCTGTTAATATTTTGTGGGTGGGAACAAAAAATATTTGGGGAAAATTAGGCAGAGAAAGAGCCCACAGATTTCAGGACACATTCTATGTGTTGTTTTACAAGGTCAGTGATTAGAAGCAGTGTTACGTGGTCTTGCTTTCTCAAACAGCTCACTTTTAGGGAAGTTTTTTTTTTTTTTCCATAGGGCATGTGCACTAGCCAGAGAGAAAGGAAAAGTGAGAAATCACCCTCCTCCGGGGACATGACCATACCACAGTACCTTCTCCTAAATTCTCCTCTCTGGATTTTGGGCATTCACATACACATGCCCCGTCTGGTTCTCAAACTGCCAGGTCTGGGACTTGAACTGTGATTGGCCATGTGAGAGTCCAGCACTTTAACCACCATGCAACCTTCTGGCCCCTAACTTCACACATTTTAAGAGTTATTCTTGGGACCAGCAGTTTGCGTAATGGCTATGTTGTTGGACTCCCATGTAGTTGACTGCAGTTGGAGTCCCAGACCCAGTGGCTTAAATTAATGCCACATGTGTGTGAGTGTGTGCCCAAGATCCCAAGAGGAGAATGGAGGAGAAGGGACTGTGGCATGGCCATCCCCCCAGGGGGTGATTTCTCGCTTTCTGTCTCTGTCTTTCTGGCGAGCGCATGTGCCCTATAGCAAAAACCTCTCCAAAAAAAGGAAAAAAAAAAAAGAGTTGTTGTTTAAAATTTTCATTTGTGGATGACAAAGTTTTTGATAGACTTTCCCACTTTCAGGCACTAGATGATTAAGGTTGGGAGGTTTATTGGCTTTAGGTCTCAACTTTGGCACTTAACAATTGCAAAATCTTGGATAAGGTGGTTTAAGCCACAAGCCTTAGGGTCCTCAGTTCTTAAATGGGGAGGTCAACAATTTCCTATGCAGAATTTTATCAGTTTGTGTGCCTTTCAGACAGAAGGTCTGAAGTATTAATCTACTTGGCCTATTACTTCAGGTCTTCAGCAGTGGGACAAACTTAATTGATTTTTCTATGTGCTAAGTAGTGGGAAAGTTTTATTCTTAGAGATTATTTTGTCTCTTGTTCAATGGTCTTTTACCTGGGGTTTTAATATTACAAAGACTTAACCACCAGCTAAACATTGAAGCCATTTGGTTGCTACCTAACTTTTATAATAATAATAACTAAACACATATGTAGTATTTTACAATTTATAAAACATTTCCTATATCATATTATCATTTTAGTATGTTGTCAGTACTGATTATGACCAGTTTCAGTATTTGATTTTGCCTAAACTGATGATTTCCGGCTATCTTGATTATTGACAAAATTTTGAAAATTTGTGAAATTGCCATTCACATGTGCGTACATACCCACCCACCCATCTACAGAGTGTGTCAGCAAAATACATACACTGCTCATATACTGATATTTATAAGTGTTAATAGATATGTAATAATTTGTACCATTGTGTAATGAAACCACTGATTGACATGGGGAATAATCCCTTCTAGTAATTATGATAGGGATAAAAAGGAGTAAACAAAACATCTGACAATTTAGATAATCCAAGTGTCTTTGGAAAATGAAAAAAAAATCTGAGATGCTGAGGTATTAAAGGTACTCATTTGAAACTAAAGTACATTTGTATAAGCTAAATCTATTGTCAAATGGAAGTTGTTTAGAAGACAAAAGGACAAAATAAAAATTTATAGATATGAAATGTATGCTGTTACAGTGCATTAAAGTTGATGGTAACGTTTTCATTGTGAATACTTATCTGTCCTTAAAGCATGTGTACATTCAATTAAAGTGCTCTTTGTATAAACATAGGTGAACATATATAGTCTTTTTTTAAAAATATACATTGACTGAAAACACTTCTAAGTTACAGAGAGTTTACAAGTGAATGTCAGTTTTTTTTAAGGATTAATTTGATTTATTCATTTATTTATTTTAATTTGACCAGATATATACAGAGAAGGGGCAGGGGAGAGAAAATGAGAAAGCAAGCCATCAGGTCCAGGACTTGAACTGTGGTCGGCTATGTGGGAGTGTCCAGCACCTTAAGCACCATGCCACCTGCTGGGCCCCAAACATATATAGTTTTGGTCTTGAGTCGTCAGCTATGATAGAAACTCTTCCCATGACAGATGAAGACATGGAGGGCCAGAGAAGTAAAGTGACTTGCCCAAGGCCACACTACTCATTCGTGATAGGTCAGAACTAGAGCCCAATGAACTTTATTGCAATTTTCACCACCTGTCTCCTCTGTGGTAATTTCAGGAGTACTTGAGAAAGTCAAATGCCTCCTAACTCAGCTGATTGATTCTTGGGTTTCTTTTTCTCCTTTAAATTTGCTAGAGGGCCATACCAGCAGATGGCATAATGGCTATGTCACTGGACTCCCATGTAGTCGACTGCAGTTCTAGTCCTGGACCCGGTGGTTTAAACTCATGACGGGCACGTGTGCATGCATGCCCAAGATCCCGAGAAAAGAATAGAGGAGAAGGGATTGCAACATGACCATCCCCCCCGGGGGGGTTATTTCTCACTTTCTGTCTCTCTGTCTTTCTGGCAAGTGCATGTGCCCTATAGCAAAAAAATCTTCAAAAATTTTGCTAGAGGGCATGCGAGAGACAGAGAAGGAAAGTGAGAAAGAACTCTCCATGGGGCATGGTCACACTGCAATCCCTTTTCCTCCATTTCTCCCTCCCTTTGAGATTTTGGGCATGCATGCATGCATGCATGCCTGGCATGTCTTTCAAGCCACAAGGTCTGGGACTTGAACCACACCATCAGCCATGGGGGATCCTTATCTACCACGCCACCCGATGGTCCTGATTTTTCATTTTCTGTTGTCAGAGGTTTATGCTTTTGGTTTATGCTTTCGAGTCAGCTGGATTAAGGTTCAAAATCTAGTGCTGCAACTCAGGGCTTTCATACTGCACACACCAGGGGATGCAATTACAAGGCAGTTTACATGAATAGGGTCTGGATTACCAAGAGATACAGAAAGGATCAGTCTTGCACATACCTTAATTTATTAGTAGTAACAAATACTTCTTATTTTATTTTTTATTTTTTAGGAGAGGTTTTTGCCATAGGGTGCATGTGGTCACCAGACAGAGGAGAGAGACAGAGAGACAGAAAGCGAGAAATCACCCCCCAGGGGGGATGGCCACGCCGCAATCCCTTCTCCTCCAGTCTCCTCTCAGGATCTTGGGCACGCACGCACACTCTCCTGGCGTGAGTTTTAAGTCACCGGGTTGTGAACCGTGGTCGACTACATAGGAGTCCAGCGACATAACCATTACACTATCTGCTGGTCCCAATACTTTTTTATTTTAAAGGCTGACATGAATAAATTTTTCATAGTGAAGACTATGCATTAAGGGCCATACCAGAGAAGGGCATTCTATGTGTGTATATATAGCTTTAGTAAATCTCATAAGTACATATAGCAAAAGTCTGTGAATTTGGACTCCACTGTTTCAGAAGCTATGGAAATAGGGACAAAGGCTGGAGCTGTAGGTCTTGTCTTCCCTCTCCATCACTGTCCTTTCAGAGTTCCTGACGCTACACTCCTCCTCCCATTCGAGATCCTAGGCTGAAGACCTGGCAACCTCTGTTGACATGGTGAACAGCTAGTGAACTTTTGAAAAGTTACTGTAGGTGAGGAGAGGTGGTAGGTCCAAACTCTCATCAATCAGAGGGTATGAGTGAAGATGAAAGGGCTATTCTCTACAGGAGAAGAGTGCTCCACCCCAGCTCTGCTCCCCTTTTGTCTGTGAGATTGGTGAGGACTTCCTGAGCCTCTTCTAAAACAACTTCTGCTGTTCCTAAGTTTCCAGAACTGCAGTGATTTAAATCTGGTTCTCAGAGACTGAGAAACAGTGTGAGAGATTGAATTTTATTTCTTTAATGCTTATGGTCTATTGAACAAATTAACAGTGTCATAAAATTGCAAGTCTCTACGAAATTAAGAAAATGAATTGTTTTCAAATAGTTTTAGAAGAACCATTTAGATATGGACAAGATAATTATGGTGTAACAAGCTTGCATTATTTAAGTTGAAGCTTTGGTAGTCTAATTTAGTGGTGTCTATAGTAGATTGCTATAATAACAGCCCCCAGTGAATCACGCCTCTCTCATCTACACCTCTTTGTAATGGGATATTGTTACTCTTCCTATCAAGAAATGGAATCTCTGTCTTTACCTTCTTGAATCTGGGCTGGCTTTGTGACTTACTTTGACCAATACAATTTGATGGAAGTGATGTTCTGAGCATGCAACCGAGGCCTTAAAGTCTCTCTTTCCTTAGAGTGGAGCCCTGTGTGTCTGTAAAGAACTCCAGGCTAACCTGCTGCAGAGAGATACTACACGGAGCATCTCTGGCTAACAACCGGCACCAAGGCCCCAGATATGTGTGGGCATTCTTGAATCTTTTGATTCAGTTGAGCCACTGTTCTACTCAAATTATTGACCCACCCATAGATTTGTGAGCAAACAAAATGGTTGATTTAAGATAATAAGCTTTGGTATGATTTATATGCATCAGCAGATGCTTAATACCATCACGATTCTAACCGCTAATTAGGTTTCACTTTAGGAGCTTTTATTAAAAACTGGGGAACCAGTAGATGGCGTAATGGTTACATTGTTTGACTCCCATGTAGTTGACTGTGGTTCAAGCCCCAGATCTGGTGGCTTAAAACTCACGCCTGGCACATGTGTGTGCGTGCCCAAGATCCTGAGAGGAGAATGCAGAAGAGATTGTGACATGGCCATCCCCCCGGAGGTGATTTCTCACTTTCTGTCTTTCTGTTTCTCTGGTGAGTGTATGAGCCATATAGGAAAAATCTCTATTAAAAAAAAAACCAAACAAACAAAAAACCCAGAAACCTCCCCCACCTCCCCAAAGAGATTCTGATTTGGGAGATCATTGTCTGGGTCCCTATAGTCCCCCTTCTATGCAACTTCTGTTAAGGAAAATTTCAAATTTATAGAGAAGTTGAAAGAATAGTTCAATAAACACCCAAGAAAACTTCTAGGTTCACCTTTTTTTTCCCCCCTAGAGAGAAATCCCTGCTATAGGACATGTGTGCTCACTGGAGCAAGATAGAGAGAGACAGACAGAAAATGAGAACTCACCCCTCAGGGGGATGGCCACCCCACAATCCCTTTTCTTCCATCCTCCTCTCAGGATTCTAGGCAGGCATGCACATGTGCCTGGTGTGAG